>CM060988.1:52655064-55155064 GCA_030765065.1 Deroplatys truncata | reverse complement strand
ATGATGGAATGCTTCACATAGCAACCAGCTCTTAAAATATTTGACTATCGCTTAAAGCCTACCAATTCCCCTTGCATCTACAAGAAAATTAGCAATAAGATTAACATCTCGATTAACATGAAGTATACGGAGAATAAGCGTTTGTAAAAATAGTTTGCACAAGAGTAGAGAAAGTCATGTGAGTACAACACATACGATTTTTTTTACTAGAAATTATTTCAACTTAGTTGCAATACACGAAGCGGAAAACAAAACACAGCTGTTCGCACGTCGTAAGTTAAGTTCTAATGAACCCTTGCGGGGCAAAATAAGAATCACATTTTAAAAAAAAGTTTCAAAACACAGATAATGTTGCACAAGGAGTTATTTGATAAAAGCTATTAATTTCAATGAGCTCTACATTTTTGTGTTTTAAGTTTTGCCTCTTATGGTTTACATACTACGTATAGACACATAGAAAATGTATTTAGAATGAGTACTTCACAGGCTTTTCATAAAAAAAATTCAATATAGACATTTTATTAGACATGCGACATATGGTATTTTAATCTAAATCGTTAGTTATTTTTAGAAAATAAACGAAGACTTTTTCTATGCAAATCCTTGTTTGGGGTGGAGGGATTTCATGAAGGTCTTCTTGCTTCCTTGGGAAACACTGAACTTAAATATCGAGTTCGGTACGCATTTGACTTAGTTTTTGGGCAAGGCTATTTACAGACAACTAGACCTTGGATTTTAGGCTAAATGTTTATTTTTTACGTGAACGAATAAACCAGGCCTAGTTTAATACCTTCTCGTTTCATATAAAATATATATCTATGGAAGGGTGTTTGTGGCGCCTAGAACGCCTACTTTGGGCATATTAGAGCCTAAAAGTGCCTATTTTACAATTCGTGTTCTTCCATTAAGTAGCTTCTCTGCCACGTAGATAGTAGGTAGAGAGGTGTTGCATTCCACCCAAAAATTTTATACCGAGATTTCGCTGGAAATGCATGTTTTGAGGCTCCCTGAATAAAAAAGGCCCGCATGTGTGTCTGTGAACAGAATAACTCAAAAACGAAAAGTTGGGTAAATAGTAAACTGGTATTTAGGCTCAATATCTTTCAAAGTGCGACACGAAGATTTTCGGCAAAATCCCCCTACCCCAAACTACCCTTTACATGGAGCATTTTTCGAAATTTTTTATTTTCTAAAAAATGGCTCTAAGGATTTTGTTTACAATGCATTATATAAAAGATATTTACATGAAAAATAAAACGTATATCTTGAATTTTCGAGGAATAGCCTATGGAGTCCTTTTCATTCGGAAGCAGTTTCGTATAATCTTGTATAACTGGTAAACGGTAAGCAATTGACGAAAACGTACTACACAAAAAATGTAGATCTTTTTAAAACGCACAATTTATTTAAAATAAGTTTTTTTTTGTGGGCATAAACTGTTTCTGAGATATCCGTTATTAAAGGTTCAAACTGTTCATTTCTTGGTCATTCTCTTAAAGTCCTTTCAACATTCAGTTGTTTGTCGCGATTGCATGGAAATAGTACGGAATTTTAAGGTTCAGTTCTTAAACATTTGACTATCGCTGTTTGTATGCATAGCGAAACGTGTAATGCAGCTATTTATGCAAAGGTTTGTTTGGATTACTATGTATCAGATAGAAAAATAAGCTTGGATAAGAAAAATTTGTATACCCCTAATAAAGGTAGAGGACAGAGAAAGTCATATGAATGATTCACACCAGATTTTTACTTCCTCTACTACGTACAGTAAGTAGGGGAAATATTGCATTCCACCAAAAAATTCGATACTAAGATTTCACCGGAAGTACATGTTCTGAGGCCCCCTGAATCCAAATAAAGCATTTTTGGAAACTGTCGTATGCCTGTCTGTGAACAGCATAGCCCAAAAACGAAAAGTTGGATAAATACCAAAGTTGGCATTTGAGTTTAATATTTTCCAAGGATGCGGCACGAAGATTTTCAAGAAAATCCCCCACCTCAGACTACCCTTTATGGGAACATTTTTCAAAAATTTTGATTTTCTCAAAAATGGCTCTATCGATTTTTATTAACATATTATATGTTTAAGATATTTTTATGGCAAATGAAATTTATATCTTCAGTTTTCTGGGAATGTCCCCAAAAGTCCTCTA
The DNA here is from genome assembly GCA_030765065.1 of Deroplatys truncata. Taxonomy (NCBI): domain Eukaryota; kingdom Metazoa; phylum Arthropoda; class Insecta; order Mantodea; family Mantidae; genus Deroplatys; species Deroplatys truncata. Next base: position 55,152,911 of record CM060988.1, on the reverse strand, counting down.
CATTCTGAATGACTTTCACATAACTGGTACACCATAAGAAATAGACAAAATTTTACTACACAAAAAATGTAATCACGTTAAAACACACAATTTATGTCATACTTTTTTTTTTTTTCGTCGAGTGAACCATTTCTGAGTTATTTCTTGTTATTTGTTTGAATTTTCCAATACTTTTTCTCAAATGGGGAATTAGTTATTCGTTTTTATTTGTTTGTTTTTGTGTCCTGGACATGCAAAGATGATGGAATGCTCCACATAGCAACCGGCTCTTAAAATATTTGACTATCGCTTAAAGCCTACCATATTCCCCTTGCATCTACATCCTCAAATGTTTATCTCGATTAATATGAAGTAGATGGAGAATAAGCATTTGTAAAAATAGTTTGTACAAGAGTAGAGAAAGTCATATGAGTGCAACATATCAGATTTTTTTTTCATGGAGCAATGAAGGATGAAGGATTGATACCATGAGATGGGTTTGGTTCAAAAGACTTTGTAATATATAGTTTACTTGTAGCAATGGGGCATTCTGGGGAAAAGACTGGTTTATTTTAACGCTTTAACAGTTAGATTCGTTCGTTTTGTAGAAAGAGAAACATAATACTTGCATCCTCTACACGGAGTAAAAAAATTATTGGGACACCCAATAGTATCCCTTATATTTTAGTTGTATAATTGAAACCTGAAGCTGAAAATCATAATTTCGTTTTCTATTGCTTTCTATAAGCCCAGTAATCTCGGTAAATGGATTTATAATTGTTATACTTCTTATTGTATTAACTGTAAAAACTGTATATTCGACTATTTACATAATTGTAAGCAAAATAAATATTGGGACACTCCATTCTGTACGCCCTATTATACGTTTCAAATGCTCACTGGGGGGAGGCACAACAGGTCTAGCTATGGGTAGCAAACAGCCTTGCCTATGTAATCAAAACAAACAGTTCAGTTACACAAAAATGGGGCGTAGAGGTAAGAATATGACCTTTGAGCAAAGGCAACTCATGTTTCATTATGAAAAAGGTAGGAGTTACAGAATGATTATCGATATGTTAAAAATGAAGAAAAGTACAGTTGGAAATATAATTAAAAGATACGTAAATGAGAACAGAATCGACTTGATACCTCAAACTGTCGTCCAAAAACATTTACTGACCGAAAGGAAACAAATATTGTTAGGAGTGTGAAAAAATATCCTAAATTGAGTGGCCCCCAAGCTGTGTGCCGAGGTAGGCTATACTACTAGCAGGAAAGTAACCCCCCAAACGATTAAGAATGTACTGAAAAGGAAGGATTCCATGGTCGTGTGGCCAGGAAGAAGCCCTATGTAAATGAAAAAAAAAGATGGAAAAGGTTAACTTATGCAAATGAGTTCATTCATAAAGAAGAAAACTGGTGGGAGAACGTTCTTTTTGCAGATGAAAGCAAATTTAACGTTTTCGGATGGAAGAACAATGGTCTGGAGGAAACGTAATACATAAATGGAAAAAAATAATCTTCGACCTACTGTAAAACATGGTGGTGGGAGTGTGATGGTCTGGGGTTGCATGGTGGCATCTGGAGTTGGAGAATTGGTTTTCATCGAGAGAAAAATGGATAAAATAAAATACTTGAAACTTCTGAAGTAGAATTTAGGCAGGAGTGCAGAGAAAATTGGTATCAGTGCTACTTTTAAGTTCTATGAAGATAATGGCCCCAAAATACTTCCGGGGTTGTGCAAAAATGGCTACTCTACAACTGTCCACACATCCTTCATTCACCTGTACAATCACCGAACTTAAATCCAATTGAGAATTTATGGGATGAATTGGATACTTAAGTCCGCAGTCAGCCAATATCTTCAAAGGAGCATTTGGAAAGGAGACTCTGAAGAGTGAGCTAAAATTTCAGCTGCATATTGCTAAACTTGTAAGCAGCATGCCCAATCGTCTGAGAGAGTCATAAAACGCAGAGGAAATCCAACAATGTATTGAAACTTCTGGTTTGTGCACAAGATAAGACTATTTTTCTTCAGAAGTCCCAATATTTATTTTGCACAGAAATATGTAATTGTTTACGTTTTTATATTTGTGGCCTTAAAGATATCAGAAAACAAAAGTTATTTTGTATTTTATTGTTTGTAAATAGCTTGTTATGCATTATAAATAATTTGTATGATTTCTGATTATAAACTATGATGTTATTGGGAAAATAACTTAAAATTGGAAGTTGTCCCAATAGTTTTTTTACTTACTGTAGGTTTCTGACGGCAGGAATCTCTTTCAAATGGCGTATTTCCTTGTTTCATGACTCGCATACCTCGTCCCCTTTATTAACTGTTGATATGCATACGTTCCTAAGATTTCTCCATGTTTTCTCTCTAGCTTTTCAAACAGTTCCTTTACATCGCTGTTCTTAACCATATATCGTTGGAGTGGCCCCATATCAGCTCTAAAGCAGTTGGTCAGAATCAAACTATATCTGTAGTCCATGGCGCATTTCCATTATGGTCTATTCAGTTAGTTATGAATGGTATTTTTTCAACTTTATAACTCTGTTGTGTATTACCAACCATAAATTCATAATTTAGATACGTCATAATAATAAGTTTCTAGCCATAAGAATAATATAAGTAAATTTACTGTTTTTGCTATCGGTAATTTTTAATGCTCATTAATTATGTAACTGCAAATTTCATTCGTAAACTTTTAGAAAGTGGAAATACAGTTTAGAACCTACATAAAATCTAATGTTTAACTTGAAACTGTTAATTTTAGGTGCCTAAAAATTGGTCTTTAAGGGCCTATTTGAGGTATACAGATAAAACATGCAAAAGACGGACTATATTTTAAAAAAATCTTGTGTTACACTCACATGACTTTCTCTACTCTTGTACACACTATTTTTACAAACGCTTATTCTCTATATGTTTCATGTTAATCGAGATATCGAGATGTTAATCTTATTGCTAATTTTCTTGTAGATGCAAGGGGAATTGGTAGGCTTTAAGCGATAGTCAAATATTTTAAGAGCTGGTTGCTATGTGGAGTATTCCGTTCTCTTTGCATTACCAGATAAAAAAAATGAATAACGAATTCCCATTTGAGAAAAAGTATAAGTATTGGAAAATTTAAGGGAATAACAAGCAATATCTCGAAAATGGTTCACTCAACTACAAAAATGTATATGACATAAATTGTGTATTTTAACGCGATCTACATTTTTTGTGTAGTAAAATTTTGTGTATCTCTTATGGTTTACCAGTTATGAAGAATACTTTTGGAGACATTCCCAGAAAATTCAAGATATACATTTTATTTGTCATGAAAGTATCTTAAATATATGATATTTTAATCAAAATCGTTAGAGCCATTTTTGAGAAAATTAAAATTTTCGAAGAATGTTCCATGTAAAGAGTAATCTGGGATGGGGGGATTTTGTTGAAAACCTTCGTGTCGCATCTCTAGAAGATACTGAAACTAAATACCAAGTTTGGTGTTTATCCGACTGTTCGTTTCTGAGATATGCTGTTCACAGGCAGACACACACACACGGACATGTCTCCAAAACATGCCTCAAAACATGTATTTGTTGTGAAATCTCGGTATCGAATTTTTGGGTGGAATACAACACTTCCCCTATTACTATACGTAGTAGAGAAAGTAAAAAGGTGAGGGGGATGCAGTAGACCTTAAAAGGGATGTTTTCATAGAAACCTAAATATCGAATTTTGGAGGGAAATGCATTACTGTTTACTATAAGTGATAGAGAATGTAAATAGCATTCATTTATGTATCCACCCTATGCATACCAAACGCCTTGAGGAATGGCACTGCATTTGCCGGGAAGCAATCGTTAAAATGCGATAGCCCAAGGACAGCCTGGTAGATCTTAAGCATGTGCAGATGCGTTGCTTGCCTTACGTTCTCGAAATGGTGGTTCATTTTACTGTTCGATGAACGCGTGGGATAGTTATTTTAGAAGTAATAATTCAGCCCACTGTGCTCGAAAAAGTTTACTGAAGTTCGTGCTAATGTCACACCTCTTTGGAAAAGTGCTACACAAAGACAGGTGAACTTTAGACTAAAACATTAAGAAGGGGGTCAGTTTTAATCGAGGAGTTCAACGAAATCGGATACTATTAGGTTGTATAGCATAGCTGCAGATCAAGGATTCCTTTAGGATCGAGCTAACACATTTTAAAATAATTTACCAGTAAGAAAAATCGATGTTACATTCACATAACTTTCTCTATCCTCTATCTTCATTACTGGATGTACAAATTATTCTTACGAAAATATTACTTTCTCTACTACGTAAAGTAAGGAGGGGAAGTATTGCATTGCACCCAAAAATACGATATCGAGATTTCACCGGTAATACATGTTTGAGGAGTCTGAATCCAAAAAAACAGCATTTTTACAAAAAGGTCCGCGTGTGTATCTATGAACAGCATACCTAAAAAACGAAAAGTCGGATAAATATCAAACTTGGTATTTAGGTTCACTATTTTTCAAAGATGCGACACGAAGATTTTCAAGAAAATCCGCCAAACCAGACTACCCTTTACTTGGAACATTTTCCGAAAATTTTGATTTTCTCAAAAATGGCTCTAACGATTTTGATTAAAATATCATATGTTTAAGTTACTTTCATGGCAAATGTATTTTGTCGTTATGAAAAACACAAGAAAGCCGTGTAAATATAAAAAGCAATTAAATGATTTAGTTTACACCTGTTTATACACCACAGTAATAAAAATCTGATGTGTTACACTCACATGACTTTCTCTACTCTTGTACAACCTAATTTTACAAACGCCTATTCTCCATATGCTTCATGTTAATCGAGATATCGAGATGTCAATCTTATTGGTAATTTTCATGTAGATGAAAGGGGAATATGGTAGCTTTTAAGCGATAGTCAAATATTTTAACGCTGGTTGCTATGCGGCGCATTCCATTCTCTTTGCAAGTCCAAGACATAAAAAAATGAATAACGAATTTGAGAAAAAGTATAAGTATTGGAAAATTTAAGGGAATAACAAGCAATATCTCGAAAACGGTTCACTCAACAAAAGAAATGTATATGACATAAGTTGTGTATTTTAAGGCGATCTACATTTTTTGTGTAGTAAAATTTTGTCTATCTCTTATGGTTTACCAGTTATGCAAAAGTCGTTCACAATGAAGAATACTTTTGGAGACATTCCCAGAAAATTCGAGATATACATTTCATTTCTCATGACATTATCTTAAACATATGATATTTTAATCAAAATCGTTAGAGCCATTTTTGAGAAAATTAAAATTTTCGAAAAATGTTCCATGTAAAGGGTAGTCTGGGGTGGGGGGATTTTCTTGAAAACCTTCGTGTCGCATCTCTGGAAGACACTGAACCTAAATATCAAGTTTGGTGTTTATCCGACTGTTCGTTTTTGAGTTATGCTGTTCACACACACACAGACACACACACAGACACACACACACACACACAGACACACAGACACACACACGGACATGTTTCCAAAAATGCTTTTTTTGGATTCAGGAGGTCTCAAAACATGTATTTCCGGTGAAATCTCGGTATCGAATTTTTGGGTGGAATGCAATACTTCCCCTACTTACTATACGTAGTAGAGAAAGTAAAAATGAGTAATAATGACGAAGCGGTGTATCAGAAAAAAACAACAAATAAAATGGAGAATATATCTTTAACCCTCAAGTGGTAACATAAATTTTGTCACGTTATAGGTAACATCGGTCTCTCAGACCTTGTAATTTTTATTTGATTTTATCTGCACATTTTCAATAGAGTATCGAATTTACTTCTTATATATAATTATATGTTTCATGTTTTTAATATAATAAAACAATTTTTAAACAACATATTATAATTATGAACAAAAACACTTTATTAGAAAAGTAAGAAGCTTGTGTGAACCATCAGCTGACTTCGGCGTGACACATTTACATTCAGGTCACAGCTCACTACACTACTGTCTTGAAAGGATATTGGGTTTTCATTGTCTTCTTTCAACAGCGGAAAAATAATTGACGATTGTGGAAAGTAACAACAGAAATAAACTGGCGGAAATGCAACCATGAGCAGTGCATGTGATCAACAATCGAGAACAAGGACTGAAAGCTTGCCGCCAGCCGAATTTGAAAAACATCACGCTATAGTTGCGACAATGAGAGCCACTGGTCTTCTTCGGATTTACCCTAATTATGAGTGTTGGTTTGTGGTCCCCACTCTCTGCGGCGTTTGTGGGGAAGAATAAAAGACAAAGTGTATTGTACGAGTAATTGCACCTTAGCAGAACTCGGGTCTGCTATCGAACGTGAAGACGCATTTCACAGTGCGAGTCCGTGGCCGCGTTCTAGTGGTGCAGTGCCAGTGTATAACAGCGGCGTTCTCAACAGGTAAGGTTTAAAATAACCTTTTTGCCATGATGTATGTACTCCTTTGTCCCGGGAGCTTTGTGAATATAATCAATGCATATAAGTGGCTATATGTGAAAGATGGCACAATTCCATTGCACGTTGTCTTTTAAATCAGGATTATATACATTATTTATTCCTTAAGCTCGTGTGTCGATAGCATTCCATTCTAATGTATTACATTCACATGGCTTTCTCTACCCTCTATCGCTTATTAAAGGGTAGACAAATTATTCTTACGAAAACATTTTCCTATTTACGTCATTTTAATTGAGATAAACCTTTCCGGAAATAGCTGCATTAGACATTTCGTTATACACACAGGGTGAGCCAAAAGACTGCGTACCGGCTGCGCGGTGTTTTTCCTGTCCGCATCCTTGGCGCTCATTGCTGTCTGCCACTATCATAGAACTTAACTTTATGAAAGTGTGTTTGAGGACAGAATTATTAGTAGGGATTTGTGGCCCCCTCGGTCCGCCGACCTAACCCCTGCGATTTCTATCTCTAAGGTACCTAACTTAAAAAAAAATTGTACAAGGCAAATCCACACACCCTGGAGGAATTAAAACAAAATATCCGCCAGGAAATTTCCAGCATTTCTCAACGTGAACTACGGCGAGTGATGGATAGTTTCCTAAATAGGTGCCAAAAATGTATGTACAACGACGGTGGCCAGTTTCAGCATCTCCTTTCATAAAGTTGGTAAGTAAAGCCTTTAAAAGTAATTTTAAAAATGTTGAGTGGTTTCATCCGCGCCTTTCTATGATAGCAGTAGACGACAACGAGCGCCGAGGACGCGGACAGGAAAAACACCGCGCAGCCGGTTCGTAGTCTTTTGGCTGTCTCGGTACAAAGGGAATAGAGATAGTCAAATGTTTTAGAAACCCTGGACGCTATACGCTGGCCTTAAAATTGCATACCGTTCCCATGACATCGCGAGAAACAGTTGAAATTCAACTGGACGAATGACGAACAATTCGAACCATTAATAACGGATATCTTGGAAACAGCTGATGCCACAAAAAAGTCGTTTTAAATAAATTGTGTGTTTTAAAGAGATCTATTTTTTTTTTTTTTTTTTTTTTTTTTGTAGTTCGTTTTCGTCTATCGCGTAACGTTTACCAGTTATGCAAGCTATTACAAAATTCCTTCCGAATGAAAAGGACTTCGTAGGCTATAACCAGAAAATTCAAGGTATACATTTTATTATATGTTATTTCAATCAAAATCGTTAACAGTCAATTTTCAGAAAATAAAAATATTAGAACAATCTTTCATGCAAAGGGTAGTTTGGGGAGGGGAGATTTTCTTGAAATTTTTTATGTCACATCTTTGGAAGGTACTGACAGTTCATTTTTGAGCTATGCTGTTCTCACACGCACATGCACCTTTATCGAAACAATTATTTTTTGGACTCAGGGGACCTTAAAATATGTATTTCCGGTGAAATCTCGACATAGACTTTTTGGGTGGACTGCAATACCTATCTTCTCTACCAATCATGTACATGGTAGAGAAAGTAAAAATCTGATGTGTTGCATTCACGTGACTTTCTCTACTCACTCTTCTACAAACTATTCTTAGAAATGCTTATTCTTCTACTGCATCTTGTTAATCGAGATAAACTTTCATTACACCTTTTTTACGTTATAAAATAAGAAGGTTAGAGCAATGGTCAGATTTTTACTTTCTCTACTACGTATAGTAAGTAGGGGAAGTATTGTATTCCACCCAAAAATTCGATACCGAGATTTCACCGGAAATACATGTTTTGAGATCCCCTGAATCCAAAAAAAGCAGTTTTGGAAACATGTCCGTGTGTGTGTGTGTGTGTGTATGTCTGTGAACAGCATAACTCAGAAACGAACAGTCGGATAAACACCAAACTTGGTATTTAGGTTCAGTATCTTCCAGAGATGCGACGAAGGTTTTCAAGAAAATCCCCCCACCCCAGATTACCCTTTACATGGAAGATTTTTCGAACATTTTATTTTTTTCAAAAATGGCTCTAACGATTTTGATTAAAATATCATAGGTTTAAGATATTTTCATGACAAATGAAATGTATAACTCGAATTTTCTGGGAATGTCTCCAAAAGTATTCTTAATTGTGAACGACTTTTGCATAACTAGTAAACCATAAGAGATAGACAAAATTTTACTACACAAAAATTGTAGATCGCGTTAAAATACACAATTTATGTCATATACATTTTTTTTGTTGAGTGAACCATTTTCGAGATATTGCTTGTTATTCCCTTAAATTTTCCAATACTTTTTCTCAAATGGATTTTCATTTTTTTTGTCCTGGTAATGCAAAGAGAATGGAATAATACTTCACATAACAACCAGCTCTTAAAATACTTGACTATAGCTTAAAGCCTACCAATTCCCCTTCCCCCCAAGAAAATTAGCAATAAGATTAACATCTCGATATCTCGATTAACATGAAGCATATGGAGAATAAGCGTTTGCAAAAATAGTTTGTATACAAGAGTAGAGAAAGTCATGTGAGTGTAACACATCAGATGTTATAAAAAGCAGGTCGCTAGGTGATGGGTTTTAATTCCACGCTGTTTACATGGCCACTAGCGGCTTACCACTTGAAAAAAGAATAAGTATTTGAAAATTCAAGCCAAAAACAAAGAATATCTCGGAATGGTTGACACAAACAATTATTTGTCATAAAATGTAAGCTTTAACGAGATCTGCACTTATTTGTGTAGCAAGATTTCGTCTATCTCTTACGTTTATCAATTACCTATACTAAATCTATTCAGAATGAAGAGGACTATCCCCAGAAAACCTTAGTGTCGCATCTTTGGAAGATACTGAACTTAAATGCCAAGATTTTCAAGAAAACTTCCCACCCCAAACTACCTTTTTCACGGAAAATATTTCGAAAATTCAGGAATTACATTTTATGTGTATCTTAAATATTTGGTATTTTAATAAAAATCATTTTTGAAAAATATATTTTTTAAAACTTATCCATGTAAAGGGTAGTTTTGGGTTGGGGTATTCTTGAAAATCTTCGTATCGTTTGGAAGATCCTGAATTTAAATACCAAGTTTGATATTTATCGAACTTTTCATTTTTAAGCTATGCTCTTCACACACATGTGCGCGCGAACCTTTTTCCAAAAATGATATTTTTATTTAATGGGCCTCAAAACATGTATCTCCGGTGAAATCTCTATATAGAATTTTTGGGTGGAATACAATACCTTTCATATCTTTTTTCATCCGTCATTAGTGATAGCCGGGACTGTACGTAATTACAATTATCCAGATCATTGTACAATCATTTCCAAAAGAACGGAGGGAAGTAAATTAAATCTTCTTTTGACTTTAAAAAACTATCTATGCAACATCGGGCAGCCAGATAGTATGTAATAAAACCATTTCTGCAAATGTTATCTCGAACATGAGACATGCAGTAGAAAAATAAGTTTTTGTAAGAATTGTTTGTTGAAGAATGGGTAGAGAAAGCCATGTGTATGTAACACGTACGATTTTTTTATATAATACCTGGCAATGTTACGGGCACATGATTTAAACTGGTGAAGAAATAAATTTGTGAAGACTGATAAGTTAAGAACGTTGATAATTCTTGAGTTTGACTTCTGTTTCTCCAACGATCAAAGCTCATTTTCACAGAAATTTCAGGTATTAAACACAAAAATAACACCGATAAAAAGCTCAAAAAATCGGTCCAGTTAAAACAAAATTGTAAAACCAATAAAATGAAAAATCTTGAAAAACGCTAGAGCATTTAAATTATATCGTTTGTTCTTTCTGCAAATTAGGAACTTCTCTCCGTTAATTTGGCTGTTAGAATTTCATAAAGTGAAGACAAATACTTTCTCAAGATCTACACAGGGCACTTCATAAGTAAGGAATAGTGTAAATAAAACTAAAATTAACTGCTTTAAATAAATGCTCGGACACGTAAAATTTAATATTTTGAAAAGAGCATTTAAAAAAATTCTGATACGATACCTTCATATGACTTTCTCTACCCTCTGTCTTTATTAATGGGTATACAAACCATAGCTTATTTTTCTGTCTACTTCATGTTAATCCAAATAAACTTTTGCAAAAATAGCTACATTACACATTTCGTTATAGATACAAAGAGAACAGCGATAGTCAAATGTTTAAGAACTGGACCCTATATGCTGGCCTTAAATTCCATACTGTTTCCATGCAATCGCAAGAAATAACTGAAAATCGACGAGACTTTAAAAGAAAAAGGTATTAAACAATTCGAATCTTTAATAATGGATATCTCAGAAACGACTCATGCCACAGAAACACTTATTTTCAGTAAATTATGTGTTTTAAAGAGATCTACATTTTTTGTATAGTACGTTTCCGTCTATTGCTTAACGTTCACCAGTTATATCTACAAGATTATATAAAATTCCTTCCGAATGAAGAGAACTTCACAGGCTATTCCCAGAAATTTCAAGATAAGCATTTTAGTTGACATGTAAATATCCTTAATATATATTTTAATCAAAATCGTTAGAGCCATTTTTTAAAAAACGTTTTTCGAAAAATGGACCATGTAGTTGGGGTGAGGGATTTTCTTGAAAATCTTCATGTCGTATCTATGAAAAGTACTCAACTTAAACACCAAGTTTTGTATTTATCCGACTTTTCGTTTTTGAGTTATGTTGTTCACAGTCCCTCAGACACATACGCGGACCCTTTTCTAAAATCCTTGTTTGGTTTTCAGGGGACCTCAAAACATGTATTTTCGGTGAAACCTCGGTATCGAATTTTTGGATGGAATGCAATACCTTCTCTACCTACTATGTACGTGGTTGAGAAAGTAAAAAGAAACAAAAATTCAGTTATTATTATACAGGTGTGACGTCCTCAAACATTTTAAATTTCAACATGTTTTTTTTTTTTTTTTTCATTCTTTCTGATAGTTATTTAGTTGCGTGAACAATTTCGTTTGCTTCATATAAAAAATTTGGTTGCAATGGGAATAGTTTAATTATTGGCTTGTTTAAAATTTTTCTCCACAGTTTACACAGCTACTGTGTAAATTCTAATTATTTAAGGTGTTCAAAATGCTCCCCATCTATGATACGGCAGTGGTTAAGTCGAAGCGTGAATTCTTGTTGAACATTTTCAATCACTGCTGGTGGTATATCTCTGTATTATTTCCTGATCCTCATTTTTAACTCTTCCATATTACCTGGCCTTGTAACAAACACACTACATTTCAAATATCCCCATAAAAATAATCAAGTGGAGAGAGATCTGTTCCCATGACAACCAAACCTTTTGTATGAAGCAAATGAAATTATTTATGCAACTAAATAAAATTTCTACCTTTCAGTGGAAAAACAGAAAACAAAATAAAATAAAACAAAACAAAAAAGGGCACACAAAAACAAACAAAAAATATTTGCCGTGGCTGGCCCTATAGCTAGGTCGGCAGAGCACCTGCCTGTGGGTTCCCCCGGGTTCGATTCCCCGCTGGGGAGTGGGAATTTTTCTGTAGCCAAGATTATTTCTTATTCTCCGAAGAGTCTGGAACTATGGATGAGAGTGTGAATGGGTGTGTGATCTGATGCATAAAACCCAAAAGAAAAATCAGAAGTTCAATAACAACTGTATTAAGTTAACACAATTGCTGGAAGGCAATGTGTTCCAAAGGTAAAAGGGCGCCGAAATGACCATTGCAGTTAAAGGCGGGATATAAATGGAACTATATAACAGATCTTCAGATTTATTCGGCTTTTGCCGCGTCACTTTAAATGAATGGCGTCATTATTAGTTCAACGAGCTCTTTGTCTCAAAGCGGAGGTGCGGAATTCAACCTCGGACTGCATGCGTCTTCGACTTGGTAAACATGTTGGTGTACTGCGGCGGTGCAGAAATGTTTTTCACTGGGACATTTTGTGCGTTCCTTGCACGCGAGTGACCACCGTTCACAGAATTTACATGGGTGAGTGCTAAGCCGAGACACTACGCTACAAAAGCCATCCAATTATTTGAGTTACCTATCAGCATACATGCTGAAATTGCGAGTTTACGAGACTTAAGCGAAAGAAGTTCCAAATGTAAATACTGGAAAGGTACGATACTAGTCCCATTTCACTAAGGCGGCCTCAAAACTGTTGGCGTTCGCCTCTTCCACTCATCTTTCGCTAGTCCTCTGCCAGAGGCACTGGTGATAAACTCGTTTCATTGAGGTCATCGCAGACAACCAACTGGCGGTAACGGCCGAATAAATCTGAGGAACCGTATATTGCCATTTGAAATTTTTGTCGATGATGACACATGGTTGAAAAATTTGTTTGTGTTTTGTAAAGTTTTCCTATCAAAATATTAAATTTGGCGTGTCCGAGTATTTTTTTTAATGAGTTAATTTTCGTTTAATTTTCATTACTTCCTACTTATGTAAGACCCTGTAAGTATATATTTAAAGTGCTGCAAAATGAACTGAACTTAACCTTCAAGAAACAACTGACGTGTTTTAATTTTGTTTGTACAAGTCTTTATTAAGTTTGTTTTCTCCCCAAAAATTTAGAATGCTGTTTAAACTTTTTGCATTTTACCCATAGTTTTTGATTTGTTTGTTTTTATTTGTGCAACTTCGGCATTTATTTATTTGCTATTCTAAACCTGGTATTATGGCTATCGAATTTTCTAACGCTTAGTCAACTCCAGTAAACGTCTAAGAATGCAAAGAACCATTTTGTCCAGATTTTGCATATTTCCATAATTGATATGTGCGAAATGTATTCATCGTGCACAGAGTCCACTGTAGTTTACATAACGTTACTTGCAAAGTCTTGAAAAAAGTTTCCAAAAGTTAAATGCAATATGATTTAATGTTATATGCATGGGAGGTTAAGGTACCGTATGCAATCTTTCCAAACTTTCTGTTAAAACACATCTACTGGTTTCAGAATTAAAATGTATCAATTACTAACTCTATAGGCGTTTGTAGTCTCCCTCGATTTGCATCCACACTTCTCTGTCTTCTGCCCTCCGTCTCGATACTCGTACTCCCAGCGTCTCTTCGTATTGTCCTCAAAGTCTGCCATTTGAATTTTTCTATCTAAGATTTTCTTTGAAACCCGCTTGTCCTCCATTCTTTAAACTCGTCCAGCCCAACTTAGCCGTCTAATCTTAATCTATTGTGTTATGTTGGTAGGATATGTTTATCGGAGGGGGACACCTCGCCAATGCCACGAGCTTAAGCTATTGTGGTTGCACCTCCCGGGAGGCAGGGATGAGGTGAAGGAGCCATAGGAGGTCGCAGGTAAACAGACCCAGAGACCCGCAGAAGTCCCTAATATTTCCAGTTTGAACATCCGCGCACTAGTAGAGGCGAAGAAGCTACCCTAATGGGCGGGACAACAGACCCTGGCGTTCACGTGGAGAAATATTTCCAATGCGCAAGCAACTACGCCACCGGCCCGACACCACCAGCACTGCAGGACCCAAAGACACACCTGAAACATAAAAGGGGGAGATAAAATGAAAGGAAATGGGGGGAAAGGAGAAATCGTGGTAGATTACACCATCCCGACATTCGACTACGCGACCAGGGGAAAAAATCACGAAAAATCCCATAGCCAGAGTGGGTGGTCACTGGGAATCGAACCAGGGACCTCCAGAATGCCGACCACAGACGTTGCTGCCTGAGCAGTCCCACTGGTTTATTATATTTGTATCTTTTTATGTCATATTGTATCTATTTCGCCATATTCATTTTCTTGAATCGGCCCATTAATTCTTATGAATATTTTCCTTTCAAATATTTATAACTTTTACTTTCTCTACTACGTATAGTAAGTATTGTATTCCACCCAAAAATTCGATACCGAGATTTCACCGGAAATATATGCTTTGAGACCCCCTAATCCAATAAAAGCGTTTTTGGAAACATGTCCGTGTGTGTGTGTGTCAGTGAAAAGCATAAATCAGAAGCGTACAGTCGGATAAACACCAAACTTGGTATTTAGGTTCAGTATCTTCCAGAGATGCGACACGAAGGTTTTCAAGAAAATCCCCCACCCCAGACTACCCTTTACATGGAACATTTTTCGAAAATGTTAATTTTCTCAAAAATGACTCTAACGATTTTGATTAAAATATCATATGTTTAAGATATTTTCATGACAAATAAAATGTATATCTTGAACTTTCTGGGAATGTCTCCAAAAGTATTCTACATTGTGAACGACTTTTGCATAACTGGTAAACCATAAGAGATAGACAAAATTTTACTACACAAAAATTGTAGATCGCGTTATAATACACAATTTATGTCATATACATTTTTTTGTTGAGTGAACCATTTTCGAGATATTCCTTGTTATTCCCTTAAATTTTTCAATACTTTTCTCAAATGAGAATTCGTTATTCATTTTTACTTTCTCTACTACGTATAGTAAGTAGGGGAAGTATTGCATTCCACCCAAAAATTCGATACGAGATTTCACCGGAAATACATGTTTTGAGACCTCCTGAATCCAAATAAAGCATTTTTGGAAACATGTCCGTGTGTGTGTCTGTGTGTGTGTGTGTCTGTGTGTGTGTCTGTGAACAGCATAACACAAAAACGTACAGTCGGATAAGCACCAAACTTGGTATTTAGGTTCAGTATCTTCCAGAGATGCGACACGAAGGTTTTCAAGAAAATCCCCCCACCCCAGACTACCCTTTACATGGAAGATTTTTCGAAAAATTTAATTTTCTCAAAAATGGCTCTAACGATTTTGATGAAAATATCATATGTTTAAGATAATGTCATGAGAAATGAAATGTATATCTCGAATTTTCTGGGAATGTCTCCAAAAGTATTCTTCATTGTGAACGACTTTTGCATAACTGGTAAACCATAAGAGATAGACAAAATTTTACTACACAAAAAATGTAGATCGCGTTAAAATACACAACTTATGTCATATACATTTCTTTTGTTGAGTGAACCGTTTTCGAGATATTGCTTGTTATTTCCTTAAATTTTACAATACTTATACTTTTTCTCACATTCGTTATTCATTTTTTACTTTCTCTACTACGTATAGTAAGTAGGGGAAGTATTGCATTCCACCCAAAAATTCGATACCGAGATTTCACTGGAAATACATGTTTTGAGACCCACTGAATCCAAAAAAAGCATTTTTGGAAACATGTCCGTGTGTGTGTCTGTGTGTGTGTGTGTGTGTCTGTGTGTGTGTCTGTGTGTGTGTCTGTGTGTCTGTGAACAGCATAACTCAAAAACGAACAGTCGGATAAACACCAAACTTGGTATTTAGGTTCAGTATCTTCCAGAGATGCGACACGAAGGTTTTCAAGAAAATCCCCCCACCCCAGACTACCCTTTACATGGAAGATTTTTCGAAAATTTTAATTTTCTCAAAAATGGCTCTAACGATTTTGATGAAAATATCATATGTTTAAGATAATGTCATGAGAAATGAAATGTATATCTCGAATTTTCTGGGAATGTCTCCAAAAGTATTCTTTATTGTGAACGACTTTTGCATAACTGGTAAACCGTAAGAGATAGACAGAATTTTACTTCACAAAAAATGTAGATCACGTTAAAATACACAACTTATGTCATATGCATTTTTTTTGTTGAGTGAACCGTTTTCGAGATATTGCTTGTGATTTTCTTAAATTTTTCAATACTTATACTTTTTCTCAAATTCGTTATTCATTTTTTTTATGTCCTGGACATGCAAAGAGAATGAAATGCGCCACATAGCAACCAGCGTTAAAATATTTGACTATCGCTAAAAAGCTACCATATTCCCCTTGCATCTACAAGAAAATTACCAATAAGATTGACATCTCGATATCTCGATTAACATGAAGCATATGGAGAATAGGCGTTTGTAAAATTAGATTGTACAAGAGTAGAGAAAGTCATGTGAGTGTAACACATCAGATTTTTTTATGTCCTGGACATGCAAAGAGAATGGAATGCGCCACATAGCAACCAGCGTTAAAATATTTGACTATCGCTTAAAAGCTACCATATTTCCCTTGCATCTACAAGAAAATTACCAATAAGATTGACATCTCGATATCTCGATTAACATGAACCATATGGAGAATAAGCGTTTGTAAAATTAGATTGTACAAGAGTAGAGAAAGTCATGTGAGTGTAACACATGAGATTTTTTTTTGTCTTGTATATGTAAAGAGTATTAATCTGTGGCAAAGAGAATGGTGCTGCACCTAGCAACCAGCTATTAAGAGATATGTCTATGTTTAAAGGCTACTGTATTTCTATATTGCCCTTGCAAATACAAAACAAGGGGCACATAGCAGGCCTTAAGCGATAGTCAAATACTTTTAGAACTTGTCGCTATGTGTAAAATGTAATTCTCTTTGCATGCCAAAAGATCGTTTCTGCAAATGTTTATCTCGATTAATATGAAATAGATGGAGAATAAGAGTTTGTAAAAATAGTTTGCACAAGAGTAAAGAAAGTCATGTGAGTGTAACACATCAGATTTTTTTCTCTATGGTCTGATATATTGTCCAGGTCCGATTGCCTAATGAGTGTTTTATAAATCTTATTTTAGTCTTAGGGAATACTATTTTATTTCCTAAATATATTTTTTGAAGGGAGTAATAACCTTATTTGGTGCTGTTATTCTGGCATTAATTTATTTACCTTGATCGTTCTCATTGTAAATAATCGTTTTCAAATATCTGAAGCTTTTAACTGTTTCCATGTGGTGTTCATTAATCCTAGTAAATGTATCAATTATTACCTAAATAAAACAAGGAATGTTTAAAGCTATGTCAACTTCAATAAGCGACCTCATCAAATGTGCTCAAAGAATACTGGTGTACATAAAGTACAATTAAAATACTCACTTTTTGGGTGCCTTTCAAAAGCACTTGGAAGTTGTAGCATAGGGGAAAATAACGTTACACAGAACACTGGCATGATGAATGACTCAAAACATTATGCATACTTACATAAGATGATGTTTCCGTATTAAGTAGCTTATCTCAAATGATGCATATCATTTCTTATCAATCACCCTCACTCCATGCAACATTATACGAAACCTGAAACCAACCTAGTGTATAGCTTTTAGGAAATTAAATGTTTAATATCTTCGTTTCTGTAAGCACTATATTATATCAATTCCAAATTGTTTGTCCTTCTATAAAAAAAAAAACAAATTACAAACTTCCCCTAAGCACTAACATCTTCAGTAATGCTACACATCCCCTATAATTATAAATATTTATTTTCTCTACCCACCACCTTGGGTAGGCGAAGTGCATTTGTTGCGGAAAATTTGATATCGCGTTTTCGCCGAAAGTGTTTGCTTTGGGGCCCTCTGACTAAAATATTACAAAAATAATTAAAGCCAGTATGGATATTAATGAGGTACAGTTGCGTATAGGTTATACAACGGAGAGGGACACCTCGTGCACTGCGACTTACATAGATCTATTGTGGCTACCTACCGCCCAGGAGGAAGGGATGAAGTGAAGGAACCACAGGAGACCACAGAGATGCGAGGAAGTCCCAAACAGTTCCAGACTCCAAGACCCGTCGACCATGCAGCCCTTTAGTGTCTTCGAGGAGTACTTTCCCTTGGACAAGCATCTGCGCTATCTGTCCAGTACCTCCATACGCCAAGAAACCTACAAGCACACCGGAAACATGAGGAGGAAACGGAATGAAGGGGAAATTATGGAAAGGAAATCGTGGTAGATGACAAACCACCCTAGCATTTCCGACCAGGGAAAATCACGAAAAACACAAGATCAGTGTGGGCGGTCGACGGAAATCGAACTCCGGACTTCCCGAATGCCTCACACGTTACCGCGGAGCCATCTCGCTTGGTTACAGTGTGTTATTCTATTTCGTGTCATTATTGCTGTACTTTGTAGCAGAAGTACAGATCCAATATTAAAACGAATAATGGAGACATTTATTGTTATAGACTGTATCAATCATTAAACAAACACCCCGAATTATCAGGATTTAGAGTGCTAAGAAAGGAAGTTTTAGATGCAATAACATAAAAATCTGATATGATACATTCACATGACTTTCTCTACTCTATCCTTATTAGTGGGTATACAAACTATTTTTACTAAAGCTTATTTTTCTATCTACCACGTTTAATCCAAAAAATCTTTGCAAAAATAGCTACACTACACTTTTCGTTACAGATACAAAGAAAACGGCGACAGTCAAATGTTAAAGAATGAACGCTATATGCTAACCTTAAAATTTCATACTGTTTCCATGCAATCGGGAGAAACAACTAAAAATCGATGGGACTTCAAAAGAATAAGTATTGTACAATTCGAACCTTTAATAACGGATATCTCAGAAACGGCTTATGCCACAAAAAATTATTTAAGTAAATTGTGTGTTTTAAAGAGATCTGCACTTTTTGTGTTACGTTTTCGTCTATCGGTTAATGCTTACTAGTTATAGTCGTCCTCCGTGGACTAGTGGTACCGTGCTAGCCTCTAGTTCCCGAGGTCGCGGGTTTTTTCGGACGTAAAAATCCTTAGCATGGCTTCCTTCGGAAGGGAAGTAGAGCCGGTGGTCCCGTGTCGTAGATTTACGGCACGTAAAAGACCTCAAGCCTGATAAAGAGCAAAATTACCGGTCTTTCACGCCCAATATAGAATGGGACGCTAAGCACCACAGTAGTTAAAGAGCGTCCATAAATAAAAAACTCAATTTAACTTACAAGTTATACACGATTATACAAAATTCTTTCCGAATGAAGAGGTCTTCCTAGGCCATTCCCAAAAAGTCAAGATATAATTTTATTTGTCATGTAAATATTTTTCATGTAGAGTATTTTAATCAAAATCGTTAGAGCCTTTTTTTAGAAAACCAAAATTTTCGAAAAATGCTCCATGTAAAGGGTAGTTGGGGCCGGAAATTTTCTTGAAAATCTTTGTGTTGCATCCTTGGAAAATACTAAACTAAAATATCATTTTTTGTATTTATTCGACTTTTCATTTTTGGGTTATGCCGTTCACAGACAGACACACACGGACATGTTTTCAAAAATGCTTTATTTGGATTCTGGGCGCCTCAAAACATGTATTTCCGATGAAATCTCGATATCGAATTTTCAGGTGAAATACAATACTTTCCCTACTTACTATACGTAGTAGAGAAAGTAAAAATATATTCCATTAAGATACTGCAGCCGTTTCTGTAGATATACTTGTGATACCTAGTTTTGACGTTCTATAGTAGTGCTACAGAGTGTAGGGTTGCTATATATCCGATTTTTCCCGGACATGACCTTTTCTTTAGGGTTATAATTTCTGTCCGGGGGAAATTTTAATTTTGGAAAAATGTCCAGGTTTCATGAGTGGGTGCCTTTTATAGGCTATAAATTCAATTACGTTTCGTTTTTGTGCGTGTGGCAACAAGCCTCCAGCCTAGCAAGCGTCTATCGTCTTCTGTTCCGTAGCTAACGTGAGATCCGCCAGGAGCAAATACGTAAGCATGGCTTCCACTTCCGAATTCCAATTTCCCTTTATGTCTTGAGGTTGTGAACTGTCGTTAACACTTTGTTGCATGTGCTGTGTTTCTGTGCTAAGAAAATGCCAACAAGGAAATGCAAATTTTCTGTCGAGTTACAGAAGACGTATTCGTGTTTTAAAAGAGGAAGAGACGATTTGGAAGGAGAATGCATGGTATGTAATCCGGGTACGTTTGTCTCGCGACAAATAAAGGACTTGCAAGCACACTGGATTCCGAGAGACGCAAAAGAGCAGTTCGAGGAGAGGCTTTATCAACAGAAGTAACCGATTTCTTCGTAAAATCCTGCGGTAAATTAGAAGACGGAGTAGCTGCAGCAGAAGGAATTTTCACTTTTCACACTGTTAAGCTCATAATAGCTACAACGGGATGGCGTGCAAGTTTACTGAAGACGACGTTCTCAGATTCTGATATCGCCAAGATGTTTTCGAGTGCTAAAACAGAGGCAATTCTAAATTCAGTATAGGCTCTCAATTCTTTAGAAAGTGTTATAACAAGTTTTGAAGAGCAAGAAATTGCGGCGGTATTATTTGTTAGCCCCACGTTTGGGCGCCAATTTGTAGTGGTATATTTTTGTTAGCCCCACGTTTGGGAGCCAATTTGCGGCGGTATTAATGTTTGTGTTCGAAAGATGCTACTGTTTATCTGCCGCACGTATGGAATACAATTTGTCGCGGTCACTTCGTGTTATCTTTTACTGAGCGCCTGTTATTGTATTTAATTTTGGGTTCACTGTCCTCCGGCTAGCTATGATTTCTCGGTCAAGCACTTCTCTTGTACAGGGTGTGTAAACTGAAAGGAGTTTTTATCCAAAGATAACACTGATGAAAGAATTTGTTTTACACTTTTATTGTCGTAACACATTATTCACTTTCACCTATTAATCTTGACACTCGCCAAA
This sequence comes from Deroplatys truncata, assembly GCA_030765065.1. Classification (NCBI taxonomy): domain Eukaryota; kingdom Metazoa; phylum Arthropoda; class Insecta; order Mantodea; family Mantidae; genus Deroplatys; species Deroplatys truncata. The sequence goes on along the minus strand of CM060988.1, from coordinate 55,132,043 downwards.
CTGAAACTGTTATAAGAACTTCTTTACTGCCCATTATTAATTCGCGTACTTCAACTTTTTGTGTAATTAACTTTACGACACGAGAGATTTTTCATAAATTTGCTACGCGTAACCTGCAAATCGATAAACTGTGCGATGTATTCACCATGACTGCTTCTGTTGAACTCATCGATGTCTTATACGCGAATGCTTCTGTTGGACTCCGTGAAACTTGACTCTGACACGAATTTATACTCCTTCGCCCGATATGCCTAAAGATTTATAACCGAGCTGCAATTGGTTAATAAAACGCGCCAATATTAGCGTCTATATTTATATCCAATGAAAATTACGAAAACATATGCTCTAGGGAAAATGTTCCCGCAAATTCTAAGAAAAACACGCCACCCTGACGTCATTTGCTCGTCTCTAATAATGATAAACAGCTCACCCCCTCACTACATTGTTACACGCTATTATTGTCAGTTTCAGTAAGGCCGTATAAACCCACTTCTCAACAATGATTACAATCAACAAACATCTCAAATCAATGTCACACAACAATGCATATTCACACTACAATCACTCTGACATTTACATTTTTGTGATACAAATTATTGCGTCATATGCCCCACTAGAAACATAATTATAAATATTTACAACTTGTTTGGAAATTTTATAATTGGGTTTTTAGTCTCCTAAATCTTGGAACACACGCTATTTATCACATTCACTTAACACTGCACACGCATTTAACACACGACATATGTTTTGCTTTTATCTCGCCTCTATTTACTGGCTCTGGTCTAATGTGTTTATATATATATATATATATATATATATATATATATATACACATTATACTGTAGATGTATATATATATACATCTAACATTACAATTCTTTTATAGCAAATACTGTACCCTGAATTATTTAGTTACTATTACAAAATGGTTTACTGTCTTAGGTTGTTGACAAAAATTTATACATTCAAGATTTTTAACCTGGTTCATTTTGTAATTATTGAACACATTTACAAAAATATTTATCCTCTACACAAATATATTTACAACACTTAATTCCAGACACAATTTCACATATCTGTGTGCTACATAAGAATTCTGCTTTAATTATCTTTACCCCTTTTTTATTATTTTGTACTTTATATTCACAATACTCTTGGAATTATATCTACGTCTTTTACTTTAATATAACATTAAGTTTTCATTACTACATGCTTCATTTCGAATGCTGTTACAGTTTACTGAGAAAATGCTCTTTTTGCCCTTTAAACATTTATTTTTGTCCAGAATTTATTTCTCTTTTCTCATGACATATATACATAGTTAACCCTCTTACATTCCAATACTTTGTTCTACAGTTCAGCTTTACCTATCCTGGATTTCTTTGCTATTTGTTTTTAGCGATCATTACTATTCCCTTTCCTGGATCAAATTGAATATGGCTAAGCATTACTCGTAGCTGTATCGTAACCTTCCAAAATTTGTTCATGAATAGCCTCTTTAAGGATTCATATGAAATTTCTCCCCCTGATAACATTTGAAACCAATCTAAAGTTTTCTGAACAACACATCTTTTAACAACTATCATTTTCAATTCTTCTGCTATCTTTTTAATTTGAGAGTACTCTGACAAATCTGTAATAAACTGTACTGGATTGGAGTTTTCATTTTGAACAGCTTGGTGTTTGTTAATTTCAGAAGTTAGTTTTTTATTATTTATAGACAAAACTTTAACTTCTTCAGACAATTTATTTCTTTGTGTTTCTGACTCCTTCTGTATTTCAGATATTTCACCTCTGAAATTAACTTGCACCTGAATTAAATCTGCATTCGTAACCTCATTCATCTCTCTTAGCTCAGTTTAAATACTATTCATTCGGCTACCTAACTCTGTACATTCTACATCAACATGTTCAATTTTAGTATTAACCTCACCTTTTTCGTTAGATATTTCACTACTCATGTCTGATATTTTCTTTGAAACTTTCCCTATCTCATTTGGTATCATTTCCTGATTTTCATCTCTCATTTTTGACATACTACTATCTAGTTTCATAACTTTCTTTTCAATTTCTTCCCTGCTTTGATCTAATTTTTGCTCTAATTTCTCATTTCTCTGAGTTAGTTGTTGTTCTAAGCTCCTACCAATAGCTTCCCTTAATTTCCTATGACTCTTTTCCATATTCTGAGTTAGTTTTTGTTCTAATTTCTCATAACTCTGATCTAATTTTTCACCAAAATTTCTCAACATTTCCGTCATTTCCATCATCATACCAACATCAAAATTAACATTTCCTGCTATTCTATTCTTACTTTCTTCACTAACATTTCCTCCCTCAAATCCTACATTGTTTGAACTATTTTCTGTAACCTGCATTGAATTACAGCTAACTGTTACATTATCCCCTTCCATAATTGTTTCTTTAGTATTATTAGTAGACATTGTTTTTTTAATCCTGCCACTCCTCAAGTACATTTAAATTTTCACAATTTTTTTTAGGATAAAAAAAATTACTATACTCTGACCTTTGTGATGCTGTCTGTTGATGTTGCTTTGATGTCCAGCTTCCTGCCCCTCTCTCCTAAATGTATATGTCGCTTCTGCGTCGTATTATGATGAATCTACCTCGTCTCACTGTTTTTGTGTCCTGTAGTTGAATTCCCCTGTTGCCTTTTAATCTCGTAGTTACGATGTCCAATCATCCGCGTCGTCGGTCGTTCTTATAGTTGTTTCTAGAATCTGCATCTTGTAGTTCAGTTCACTGCTCCATTCGCTCCATGTCCTGGTTCCTTCACCCCTTCCTGGTTATTTCGCTCCTTCCTGGTTAATTCGCTCCACGTTCTGGGTAATTCGCCCCTTCCTGGTTAGTTCGCCCCACGTTCTGGGTGCCAATTTGAACTAACATTATATGTTGGTTATTGTGGAGTTTCTAGCAACTACGGTTCTGTGAAAGTATTTCCTATACTAGTCCAATATTTCTGCAGTACAAAGTAATTGAAATACGAAGTCTATCCAATGAGACTGCAGATACAATCTCAGCATATGTGAAGCAGACACTTGAAAAACAAGAAAAATCTGATGTGTTACACTCACATGACTTTCTCTACTCTTGTACAAACTATTTTTACAAACGCTTATTCTCCATATGCTTCATGTTAATCTAGATGTCAATCTTATTGCTAATTTTCTTGTAGATGCAAGGGGAACTGGTAGGCTTTAAGCGATAGTCAAATATTTTAAGCGCTGGTTGCTATGTGGCGCATTCCAATCTCTTTGCATGTCCAGGGCATAAAAAAATCTGATGTGTTACACTCACATGACGTTCTCTACTCTTGTACAAACTATTTTTACAAACGCTTATTCTCCATATGCTTCATGTTAATCGGGATATCGAGATGTCAATCTTATTGCTAATTTTCTTGTACATGCAAGGAGAATATGGTGGGTTTTAAGCGATAGTCAAATATTTTAACGCTGGTTGCTATGTGGTGCATTCCATTCTCTTTGCATGTCCAGGACATAAAAAATCTGATGTGTTACACTCACATGACTTTCTCTACTCTTGTACAATCTATTTTTACAAACGCCTATTCTCCATATGCTTCATATTAATCGAGATATCGGGATGTCAATCTTATTTGTAATTTTCTTGTAGATGCAAGGGGAATATGGTAGCTTTTAAGCGATAGTCAAATATTTCATCACTGGTTGCTATGTGGCGCATTCCATTCTCTTTGCATGTCCAGGACATAAAAAAATGAATAACGAATTTGAGAAAAGGTATAAGTATTGGAAAATTTAAGGAAATAACAAGCAATATCTCGAAAACGGTTCACTCAACAAAAAAAATGTATATGATATAAGTTGTGTAATTTAACGCGATCTACATTTTTTGTGTAGTAAAATTTTGTCTATCTCTTATGGTTTACCAGTTATGCAAAAGTCGTTCATAATGAAGAATACTTTTGGAGACATTCCCAGAAATTTCGAGATATACATTTCATTTCTCATGACATTATCTTAAACATATGATATTTTCATCAAAATCGTTAGAGCCATTTTTGAGAAAATTAAAATTTTCGAAAAATGTTCCATGTAAAGGGTAGTCTGGGGTGGGGGGATTTTCTTGAAAATCTTCGTGTCGCATCTCTGGAAGATACTGAACGTAAATACCAAGTTTGGTGTTTATCCGACTGTTAGTTTTTGAGTTACGCTGTTCACAGACACACACACAGACAGACACACACACACACACACACACACACACACACACACACACACACACACACACGGACATGTTTCCAAAAATGCTGTTTTTGGATTCAGGAGGTCTCAAAACATGTATTTCCGGTGAAATCTCGGTATCGAATTTTTGGGTGGAATGCAATACTTCCCCTACTTACTATACGTAGTAGAGAAAGTAAAAAATGAATAACGAATTTGAGAAAAAGTATAAGTATTGGAAAATTTAAGGGACTAACAAGCAATATCTCGAAAACGGTTCACTCAACAAAAGAAATGTATATGACATAAATTGTGTATTTTAACGGGATCTACATTTTTTGTGTAGTAAAAATTTGTCTATCTCTTATGGTTTACCAGTTATGCAAAAGTCGTTCACAATGAAGAATACTTTTGGAGACATTCCCAGAAAATTCGAGATATACATTTCATTTCTCATGACAATATCTTAAACATACGTTATTTTAATCAAAATCGTTAGAGCCATTTTTGAGAAAATTAAAATTTTCGAAAAATGTTCCATGTAAAGGGTAGTCTGGGGTGGGGGGATTTTCTTGAAAACCTTCGTGTCGCATCTCTGGAAGATACTGAACCTAAATACCAAGTTTGGTGTTTATCCGACAGTTCGTTTCTGAGTTATGCTGTTCACAGACACACAGACAGACACACACACGGACATGTTTCCAAAAATGCTTTTTACTTTCTCTACTACGTATAGTAAGTAGGGGAAGTATTGCATTCCACCCAAAAATTCGATACCGAGATTTCACCGGAAATACATGTTTTGAGAATCACTGAATCCAAAAAAAGCATTTTTGGAAACATGTCCGTGTGTGTGTCTGTCTGTGTGTCTGTGTGTCTGTCTGTGTGTGTGTCTGTCTGTGTGTCTGTGAACAGCATAACTCAAAAACGAACAGTCGGATAAGCACCAAACTTGGTATTTAGGTTCAGTATCTTCCAGAGATGCGACACGAAGGTTTTCAAGAAAATCCCCCCATCCAAGACTACCCTTTACATGGAACATTTTTCGAAAATTTTAATTTTCTCAAAAACGGCTCTAACGATTTTGATTAAAATATCATATGTTTAAGATATTGTCATGACAAATAAAATGTATATCTCGAATTTTCTGGGAATGTCTCCAAAAATATTCTTCACTGTGAACGACTTTTGCATAACTGGTAAACCATAAGAGATAGACAAAATTTTACTACACAAAAAATGTAAATCGCGTTAAAATACACAACTTATGTCATATACGTTTCTTTTGTTGAGTGAACCGTTTTCGAGATATTGCTTGTTATTTCCTTAAATTTTCCAATACTTATACTTTTTCTCAAATTCGTTATTCATTTTTTTATGTCCTGAACATGCAAAGAGAATGGAAAACGCCACATAGCAACCAGCGTTAAAATATTTGACTATCGCTTAAAAGCTACCATATTCCCCTTGCATCTACAAGAAAATTACCAATAAGATTGACATCTCAATATCTCGATTAACATGAAGCATATGGAGAATAGGCGTTTGTAAAATTAGATTGTACAAGAGTAAAGAAAGTTATGTGAGTGTAACACATCAGATTTTTTTACTTTCTCTACTACGTATAGTAAGTAGGGGAAGTATTGCATTCCACCCAAAAATTCGATACCGAGATTTCACCGGAAATACATGTTTTGAGAATCACTGAATCCAAAAAAAAGCATTTTTGGAAACATGTCCGTGTGTGTGTCTGTCTGTGTGTCTGTGTGTCTGTCTGTCTGTGTGTCTGTGTGTCTGTGAACAGCATAACTCAAAAACGAACAGTCGGATAAACACCAAACTTGGTATTTAGGTTCAGTATCTTCCAGAGATGCGACACGAAGGTTTTCAAGAAAATCCCCCCACCCCAGACTACCCTTTACATGGAACATTTTTCGAAAATTTTAATTTTCTCAAAAACGGCTCTAACGATTTTGATTAAAATATCATATGTTTAAGATATTGTCATGACAAATAAAATGTATATCTCGAATTTTCTGGGAATGTCTCCAAAAATATTCTTCATTGTGAACGACTTTTGCATAACTGGTAAACCATAAGAGATAGACAAAACTTTACTACACAAAAAATGTAGATCGCGTTAAAATACACAACTTATGTCATATACGTTTCTTTTGTTGAGTGAACCGTTTTCGAGATATTGCTTGTTATTTCCTTAAATTTTCCAATACTTATACTTTTTCTCAAATTCGTTATTCATTTTTTTTATGTCCTGAACATGCAAAGAGAATGGAATTCGCCACATAGCAACCAGCGTTAAAATATTTGACTATCGCTTAAAAGCTACCATATTCCCCTTGCATCTACAAGAAAATTACCAATAAGATTGACATCTCGATATCTCGATTAACATGAAGCATATGGAGAATAGGCGTTTGTAAAATTAGATTGTACCAGAGTAGAGAAAGTCATGTGAGTGTAACACATCAGATTTTTTACTTTCTCTACTACGTATAGTAAGTAGGGGAAGTATTGCATTCCACTCAAAAATTCGATACCGAGATTTCACCGGAAATATATGTTTTTAGACCCCCTGAATCCAAAAAAAGCATTTTTGGAAACATGTCCGTGTGTGTGTCTGTGTGTGTGTGTGTCTGTGTGTGTGTCTGTGTGTGTATCTGTGTGTGTGTATGTGTGTGTCTGTGAACAGCATAACTCAAAAACTAACAGTCGGATAAACACCAAACTTGGTATTTACGTTCAGTATCTTCCAGAGATGCGACACGAAGATTTTCAAGAAAATCCCCCCACCCCAGACTACCCTTTACATGGAACATTTTTCGAAAATTTTAATTTTCTCAAAAATGGCTCTAACGATTTTGATGAAAATATCATATGTTTAAGATAATGTCATGAGAAATGAAATGTATATCTCGAAATTTCTGGGAATGTCTCCAAAAGTATTCTTCATTGTGAACGACTTTTGCATAACTGGTAAACCATAAGAGATAGACAAAATTTTACTACACAAAAAATGCAGATCGCGTTAAAATACACAACTTATGTCATATACATTTCTTTTGTTCAGTGAACCGTTTTCGAGATATTGCTTGTTATTTCCTTAAATTTTCCAATACTTATACTTTTTCTCAAATTCGTTATTCATTTTTTTATGTCCTGGACATGCAAAGAGAATGGAATGCGCCACATAGCAACCAGCGTTAAAATATTTGACTATCGCTTAAAAGCTACCATATTTCCCTTGCATCTACAAGAAAATTACCAATAAGATTGACATCTCGATATCTCGATTAATATGAAGCATATGGAGAATAGGCGTTTGTAAAAATAGATTGTACAAGAGTAGAGAAAGTCATGTGAGTGTAACACATCAGATTTTTTGGATTCAGGGTGTCTCAAAACATGTATTTCCGGTGAAATCTCGGTATCGAATTTTTGGGTGGAATACAATACTTCCCCTACTTACTATACGTAGTAGAGAAAGTAAAAATCTGATGTGTTACACTCACATGACTTTCTCTACTCTTGTACAAACTATTTATACATACGCTTATTCTCCATCTACTTCATGTTAATCGAGATAAACATTTGCAGACACTATCTTATTGCTAATTTTCTTGTAGATGTAAGGGGAAAATATATTTACCAGGGCTATGCAGAAAAACAGTAGCCTTTAAGCACATACATATCTCTTAATAGCTGGTTGCTAGGTGCAGCACCATTCCCTTTTGCATATCCAAGACAAAAAAAACGAATAACGAATTCCCATTTTAGAAAATAAGTATTGAAAAATTTAAGGGAATAACAAGCAATATCTCGAAAATGGTTCATTCAACAAAACGAATGTGTATGGCATAAATTGTGTATTTTAACGCGATCTACATTTTTTGTGCAGTAAAATTTTGTCTATCTCTTATGGTTTACCAGTTATGCAAAAGACGTTCACAATAAAGAATACTTTTGGACACATTCCCAGGAAATTCAAGATATACATTTTATTTGTCATAAAAATATCTTAAACGTATGATATTTTAATCAAAATCGTTAGAGCCATTTTTGAGAAAATTAATATTTTCAAAAATCTTCCATGTAAAGGGTACTCTGGGGTGGGGGGATTTTTTTGAAAACCTTCGTGTCGCATCCTTGGAAGATACTGAACCCAAATACCAAGTTTGGTGTTTATCCGACTGTTCGTTTCTGAGTTATGCTGTTCACAGACACACACACGGACATGTTTCCAAAAATGCTTTTTTTTTGGATTCAGTGGGTCTCAAAACATGTATTTCCAGTGAAATCTTGGTATCGAATTTTTGAGTGGAATGCAATACTTCCCCTACTTACTATACGTAGTAGAGAAAGTAAAAAAGCATTTTTGGGAACATGTCCGTGTGTGTGTCTGTCTGTGTGTCTGTGAACAGCATAACTCAGAAACGAACTGTCGGATAAACACCAAACTTGGTACTTCCACTTGGTGGAATACAACACTTCCCCTACGTAGTAGAGAAAGTAAAAATGAATAAGGAATTTGAGAAAAAGCATAAGTATTGGAAAATTTAAGGGAATAACAAGCAATATCTCGAAAATGGTTCACTCAACAAAAAAAAACCTGATGTGTTACACTCACATGACTTTCTCTACTCTTGTACAAACTATTTTTACAAACGTTTATTCTCCATATGCTTCATGTTACTCGAGATATCGAGATGTCAATCTTATTGCTAATTTTCTTGTAGATGCAAGGGGAACATGGTAGGTTATAAGAGATAGTCAAATCTTTTAAGCGCTGGTTGCTATGTGGCGCATTCTATTCTGTTTGCATATCCAGGACATAAAAAATTGAATAACGAATTTGAGAAAAAGTATAAGTATTGGAAAATTTAAGGAAATAACAAGCAATATCTCGAAAATGGTTCACTCAACTAAAAAAATGTATATGACATAAATTGTGTATTTTAACGCGATCTACATTTTTTGTGTTGTACAAGTTTGCCTATCTCTTATGGTTTTCCAGTTATGCAAAAGTCGTTCACAATAAACAATACTTTTGGAGACATTCCCAGGAAATTCAAGATATACATTTTATTTGCCATAAAAATATCTTAAACATATGATATTTTAATCAAAATCGTTAGAACCATTTTTGAGAAAATTAAAATTTTCGAAAAATCTTCCATGTAAAGGGTACTCTGGGGTGGGGGGATTTTCTTGAAAACCTTCGTGTCGCATCCTTGGAAGATACTGAACCCAAATACCAAGTTTGGTGTTTATCCGACTGTTCGTTTCTGAGTTATGCTGTTCACAGACACACAGACAGACACACACACGGACATGTTTCCAAAAATGCTTTTTTTTGGATTCAGTGGGTCTCAAAACATGTATTTCCAGTGAAATCTTGGTATCGAAATTTTGGGTGGAATACAATACTTCCCCTACGTAGTAGAGAAAGTAAAAATGAATAAGGAATTTGAGAAAAAGCATAAGTATTGGAAAATTTAAGGGAATAACAAGCAATATCTCGAAAATGGTTCACTCAACAAAAAAAAACCTGATGTGTTACACTCACATGACTTTCTCTACTCTTGTACAAACTATTTTTACAAACGTTTATTCTCCATATGCTTCATGTTACTCGAGATATCGAGATGTCAATCTTATTGCTAATTTTCTTGTAGATGCAAGGGGAACATGATAGGTTATAAGAGATAGTCAAATCTTTTAAGCGCTGGTTGCTATGTGGCGCATTCTATTCTGTTTGCATATCCAGGACATAAAAAATTGAATAACGAATTTGAGAAAAAGTATAAGTATTGGAAAATTTAAGGAAATAACAAGCAATATCTCGAAAATGGTTCACTCAACTAAAAAAATGTATATGACATAAATTGTGTATTTTAACGCGATCTACATTTTTTGTGTAGTACAAGTTTGCCTATCTCTTATGGTTTACCAGTTATGCAAAAGTCGTTCACAATAAAGAATACTTTTGGAGACATTCCCAGGAAATTCAAGATATACATTTTATTTGCCATAAAAATATCTTAAACATATGATATTTTAATCAAAATCGTTACAACCATTTTTGAGAAAATTAAAATTTTCGAAAAATCTTCCATGTAAAGGGTACTCTGGGGTGAGGGGATTTTCTTGAAAACCTTCGTGTCGCATCCTTGGAAGATACTGAACCCAAATACCAAGTTTGGTGTTATCCGACTGTTCGTTTCTGAGTTATGCTGTTCACAGACACACACAGACAGACACACACACGGACATGTTTCCAAAAATGCTTTTTTTGGATTCAGGGGGTCTCAAAACATGTATTTCCGGTGAAATCTCGGTATCGAAATTTTGGGTGGAGTACAATACTTCCCATACTATACGTAGTAGAGAAAGTAAAAACAGTAGCCTTTAAGCACATACATATCTCTTAATAGCTGGTTGCTAGGTGCAGCACCATTACCTTTGCCACAGATTATAACTCTTTGCATATCCAAGACAAAAAAATCTGATGTGTTACACTCACATGACTTTCTCTACTCTTGTACAAACTATTTTTACAAACGCTTATTCTCCATATGCTTCATGTTAATGGAGATATCGAGATGTCAATCGTATTGATAATTTTCTTGTAGATGCAAGGGGAATATGGTAGGTTTTAAGCGATAGTCAAATATTTTAACGCTGGTTGCTATGTGGCGCATTCCATTCTCTTTGCATGTCCAGGACATAAAAAAAAATCTGATGTGTTACACTCACATGACTTTCTCTACTCTTGTACAATCTATTTTTACAAACGCCTATTCTCCATATGCTTTATGTTAATCGAGATATCGAGATGTCAATCTTATTGCTAATTTTCTTGTAGATGCAAGGGGAATATGGTAGCTTTTAAGCGATGGTCAAATATTTTAACGCTGGTTGCTATGTGTCGAATTCCATTCTCTTTGCAAGTCCAGGACATAAAAAAATGAATAACGAATTTGAGAAAAAGTATAAGTATTGGAAAATTTAAGGGAATAACAAGCAATATCTCGAAAACGGTTCACTCAACAAAAGAAATGTATATAACATAAGTTGTGTATTTTAACGAGATCAACATTTTTTGTGTAGTAAAATTTTGTCTATCTCTTATGGTTTACCAGTTATGCAAAAGTCGTTCACAATGAAGAATACTTTTGGAGACATTCCCAGAAAATTCGAGATATACATTTCATTTCTCATGGCATTGTCTTAAACATATGATGTTTTAAACAAAATCGTTAGAGCCATTTTTGAGAAAATTAAAATTTTCGAAAAATGTTCCATGTAAAGGGTAGTCTGGGGTGGGGGGATTTTCTTGAAAACCTTCGTGTCGCATCTCTGGAAGATACTGAACCTAAATACCAAGTTTGGTGTTTATCCGACTGTTCGTTTTTGAGTTATGCTGTTCACACACACACAGACACACACACACACACACAGACACACAGACACACACACGGACATGTTTCCAAAAATGCTTTTTTTGGATTCAGGAGGTCTCAAAACATGTATTTCCGGTGAAATCTCGGTATCGAATTTTTGGGTGGAATGCAATACTTCCCCTACTTACTATACGTAGTAGAGAAAGTAAAAATCTGATGTGTTACACTCACATGACTTTCTCTACTCTTGTACAAACTATTTTTACAAACGCTTATTCTCCATATGCTTCATGTTAATGGAGATATCGAGATGTCAATCGTATTGATAATTTTCTTGTAGATGCAAGGGGAATATGGTAGGTTTTAAGCGATAGTCAAATATTTTAACGCTGGTTGCTATGTGGCGCATTCCATTCTCTTTGCATGTCCAGGACATAAAAAAAAATCTGATGTGTTACACTCACATGACTTTCTCTACTCTTGTACAATCTATTTTTACAAACGCCTATTCTCCATATGCTTCATATTAATCGAGATATCGAGATGTCAATCTTATTTGTAATTTTCTTGTAGATGCAAGGGGAATATGGTAGCTTTTAAGCGATAGTCAAATATTTTATCGCTGGTTGCTATGTGGGGCATTCCATTCTCTTTGCATGTCCAGAACATAAAAAAATGAATAACGAATTTGAGAAAAAGTATAAGTATTGGAAAATTTAAGGGAATAACAAGCAATATCTCGCAAACGGTTCACTCAACAAAAGAAATGTATATGACATAACTTGTGTATTTTAACGCGATCTACATTTTTTGTGTAGTAAAATTTTGTCTATCTCTTATGGTTTACCAGTTATGAAAAAGTCGTTCATAATGAAGAACACTTTTGGAGACATTCCCAGAAAATTCGAGATATACATTTTATTTGTCATGACAATATCTTAAGCATATGATATTTTAATCAAAATCGTTAGAGCCGTTTTTGAGAAAATTAAAATTTTCGAAAAATGTTCCATGTAAAGGGTAGTCTGGGTTGGGGGGATTTTCTTGAAAACCTTCGTGTCGCATCTCTGGAAGATACTGAACCTAAATACCAAGTTTGGTGCTTATCCGATTGTTCGTTTTTGAGTTATGCTGTTCACAGACACACACACACACACAGACACACACACACACACACAGACACACAGACACACACACGGACATGTTTCTAAAAATGCTTTTTTTGGATTCAGGAGGTCTCAAAACGTGTATTTCCGGTGAAATCTCGGTATCGAATTTTTGGGTGGAATGCAATACTTCCCCTACTTACTATACGTAGTAGAGAAAGTAAAATGAATAACGAATTTGAGAAAAAGTATAAGTATTGGAAAATTTAAGGGAATAACAAGCAATATCTCGAAAACGGTTCACACAACAAAAGAAATGTATATGACATAAATTGTGTATTTTAACGCGATCTACAGTTTTCATGCAGTAAAATTTTGTCTATCTCTTATGGTTTACCAGTTATGAAAAAGTCGTTCATAATGAAGAATACTTTTGGAGACATTCCCAGAAAATTCGAGATATACATTTTATTTGTCATGACAATATCTTAAACATATGATATTTTAATCAAAATCGTTAGAGCCGTTTTTGAGAAAATTAAAAGTTTCGAAAAATGTTCCATGTAAAGGGTAGTCTGGGGTGGGGGGATTTTCTTGAAAACCTTCGTGTCGCATCTCTGAAAGATACTGAACCTAAATACCAAGTTTGGTGTTTATCTGATTTTTGTTTTTGAGTTATGCTGTTCACAGACACACAGACACACACACGACATGTTTCCAAAAATGCATTTTTTGGATTCAGTGAGTCTCAAAACATGTATTTCCGGTGAAATCTCGGTATCGAAATTTTGGGTGGAATACAATACTTCCCCTACTTACTATACGTAGTAGAGAAAGTAAAAATGAATAACGAATTCCCATTTGAGAAAATAAGTATTGAAAAATTTAAGGGAATAACAAGCAATATCTCGAAAATGGTTCACTCAACAAAAAAAATGTATATGACATAAATTGTGTATTTTAACGCGATCTACATTTTTTGTGTAGATAAATTTTGTTTATATCTTATGGTTTACCAGTTATGCAAAAGTCGTTCACAATAAAGAATACTTTTGGAGACATTCCCAGAAAATTCAAGATATACATTTTATTTGTCATAAAAATATCTTAAACATATGATATATTAATCAAAATAGTTAGAGCCATTTTTGAGAAAATTAAAATTTTCGAAAACTCTTCCATGTAAAGGGTACTCTGGGGTGGGGGAATTTTCTTGAAAACCTTCGTGTCGCATCCTTGGAAGATACTGAACCCAAATACCAAGTTTGGTGTTTATCCGACTGTTCGTTTCTGAGTTATGCTGTTCACAGACAGACACACAGACACACACACGGACATGTTTCCAAAAATGCTTTTTTTGGATTCAGGGGGTCTCAAAACATGTATTTCCGGTGAAATCTCGGTATCGAAATTTTGGGTGGAATACAATACTTTCCCTACTTACTATACGTAGTAGAGAAAGTAAAAATGTATATGACATAAATTATGTATTTTAACGCGATCTACATTTTTTTGTGTAGATAAATTTTGTTTATATCTTATGGTTTACCAGTTATGCAAAAGTCGTTCACAATGAAGAATACTTTTGGAGACATTCCCAGAAAATTCGAGATATACATTTCATTTGTCATGAAAATATCTTAAACATAAGATACTTGAATCAAAATCGTTAGAGCCATAGAAAATTAAAATTTTCATAAAATGTTCCATGTAAACGGTAGTTTGGGGTGGGGGAATTTTCTTGAAAACCTTCGTGTCGCATCTCTGCAAGATACTGAATCTAAATACCAAGTTTGGTGTTTATCCAACTATTCGTTTCTGAGTTGTGCTGTTAACACACACACACACACTCACACAGACATGTTTCCCAAAATGCTTTTTTTGGATTCAGGGGGTCTCAAAACATGTATTTCCGGTGAAATCTCGGTATCGAATTTTTGGGTGGAATGCTATACTTCCCCTACTAACTATACGTAGTAGAGAAAGTAAAAATGTATATCATTCACAGGTGACAACTGCAACATTATGTTTGGAGGAATATGGCGGGATTCGGGGACAAAGAAGTGTGTTTGCGAAGTTAAAGAAGGAACTAAATAACGAAACATTAATCGATGTTGATTGCCCAGCACATATTTTGAATAAGTATGTTCATCAAACTGCAGACGCTTTGGATGTAGATGTCGAGAGCATCATTTTTAAGATTTTTCATTTACTTCAATACCTACAGTCCGAACGGAGCAACTGAAAGAGTACTGTGAATTTGTAGATATTGAATGTAAAAGACTGCTATCTCATAGCAAGACAAGGTGGCTGTCACTATTTCCAGGTATCACTAGACTCATTTACATGTTTCCAGCACTGAAGCCCTGTTTTCTTTCTCAAGATAAACCTCCAACAATGTTAAAAAGGTTTTTCGAAGATGAATTTAGTGAGATAATTTGATTCACTTACAGTCTCTCATGAGTTTGTTTCACTTGAAAAGGAGAGCAATTCAGTTGTAGAGGTTCTCCAAGTTCTTCTGTGTGTTCAGGATATGCTTACTGAAGTAAGAACAACAGCTTTATGACCCTTAAAGTTAAAGGTCTTCTAACAGAAAAGCGCAAGGAGGACCTTCATGTTGAGTGTGACAAATTCTGTGCAGAAGTAACTGACTTGTATGACAACTGCATAGAATGTTTAGCAAAATGGATGCAGCCCATGAGCGAATTTTCATGCTTCATGTGGATGCCTCTTAGCGATTCACTTGAGTGAACAATGTGGAATCCTCCATGAAATGTCTTTTCGATAGGGATGTGTTCGTAGATGATGTTAAGTGTTTCGAACAATTTAGCAACCTCAAGAAGTTTGTGAATAAGTACACAGGTGACGAAGAGTTAAGTAACCTTCAAACACATCAAAAGTGGATCAAGTACTTTGAGAATTCAAATAAACATTTCGTGTTAGAGCTTTAGAAGATTGCGATTTCTTCCCATAATGCAAATGTGGAACGCATATTCTGTTATATACAAATACAATGGAGCAAATAGGAGCAAGTTTCCTTGCAGTCACTACAAGGTATATTGCTAGTTCAATACAATTTCAAGCGTTTTACTTGCAAGGAATTCCGTACCTATCTCTTACGTAAGAAACATTTGTTGAGCAAGATAAGATTTACAGAGAAATATGCTTGGGCCAGTGAAGGTCAAAAAGAACAAAAATTCAAAGTGCTGAAAGTGACAGATCTTGAGGTAGTTGTATTTGCACTCGTACCTACTGAAGAGTTGCATATACTGTAGGCATACTAAAATATAATATTTTATTCTTTTGTCTTTTGAATCATCATACTTTAATACTTTGAATACTTTTTAAATGAAAGCTTGACCACTTCAATTATATAATTATAAATTTGAACGCTGTTATCAATATTTTATCGCATTTCCTATACTCCGTGCATAATACGAGCTATAAAATAATCTATAGTTATGCCTAGGTAGGCTTTGGCAAACGTGCCCTCGTTTTTATTCTCAGAAATATGGCAAGCCTAATAGTGTGAATACGACGCACACGTTTTATAAGTACCTTTTTGGGGATTGGGGGTGCCTCATTACATACATTTTTTGTGAAATATTGAAATCGAATTTTATTTTTGTCGAATGCAATACTTCCTCTACTTACTTTAGGTAAGTGGGAGAGAAAGTAATAACAAGTATAAGAAATAAAAATATGCATAACAGGCTATAATCGTTCAATGAAGCTTCGTTTTATCGATATAACATTTTCAGATCCATATATTTACCATATTTAGTCACAAATTATAGAAGTTCATCTTGGTAATAAATTCAATACTCTCAATGTAGAAATTAAGTGAAGCAATTGCTTACAATATAATCTACATAGTCTTACTTACATATATTTTGTGTGAGTGTAAGATTTTCACGTTCATTAACGTATTAATATGTCCTTATAGGTACATTAATAAAATGTCATACGAGAATCCAAAGATTTATAAATTATTCAGCATTGATAAGTGCCGGAAGTGCCTCAGAGGAAGCTGTTTTTCGCTATCATTTTTATAAGCTTACTCGGCGTGCACAGATATATTTTCATGTTTGAAATGTGTATATGTACCTAGAGGGAGACCGAAGAGTTATGTAGAAATTAATTTAAATTAAGAAACAAAAATGATATTAACTTTATAAATATTGGCAACTTTTAAAGTTTAATATTTTATTATAATTCTTGTAATATATCAGTAATGTGAGTAGATATTGTAAACAACATATAAAATTGGGCCGCGAATATAGGGCCAGTGACGTAGCGCAGGGGAGACCGAATAGAAGTCTACCCTAAATTTTAAGACAAATGTTGCATTAGCTGATGTTGGTTTTTAGGCTTCTTCATATTTAAAACAATTGTCTTTTGATATACATAAATTATGTATAACCATTGTGCACTGAAAAAGAACTTCGCTGTTGCAGCACAAAGCTGTTCCTTTAGGAGACATTTCCTTGCGTGATTACTCTGTTTCTTTAAAGCAAAGCGATAAAATATGTGGTTGCACTGCTGACTTCACTTATCTTCCGCAGCTCTTGGATAGACAGTTTGCCGTATGTCTACCTTCAGCAATGCCCAGAATGCTGTTGCGCATGCTCTCTTTACCCCACTCATGTTTGGTGCCAATCTTTGACTAGCCAGTGTAGACCTGTCTATAGTCGAGCATCTTCGTGCAGTAATGGCATGCGTATATCTTTCAGTGACACAATGTTATCTTTATCTATGAGTGTGTATGCGTGTAGGCTTTCGATTAGCGCACAAAACTATTTTGTATACACGTTTTGTAAAGTGTTTTACAAAATAAAGAATGGCTTCGCGCATTTTAGATGTTTTTGCTATCTAGAAATACCCATCACCCGTCTGTCCGTTCGTGCACATGAAACAATTCACTAACCGCTGCGAGTATGTAATTAAACTTTTATGTGTAGGAGTCTTAAGAATATTTTCGATATGTTTCAGGTTTGTCTGAAATAGATAAAAATGTAAAGTTAGTTTAAGTTCACTTCTAAGGCGACCCACTGCACGTATGAGGTTTAAAAGTTAGAGATACACAAGAGTTTGAACAATTTGGTTGGAATCGGTACAAAATTAAGGGCTGTTTAGTTAGTCCCCCCTCCAAAAAAATCTCATAATTATCAAGCAGCCGAACGCTTCCTATTTGAGGCTGTACACGAAGCTTCCCAGCCAAGATAAAAGGTTAATTTTGCCAACTAAAAGAAATACTGCAATCAAGTATATACGTGATTGGTTGAAATTCGGCTGAAGGAACTAAATACACTCTTTTATTTAACTTTTATTATCATCAGAAGCGGAACACGACCATGATGCAACCCAGTGCGGTAGCCGAAACGAGACATTTACATACTCATATCTCGCGAATACCATGCGGATACCCGGAAGTCCATTTTTCACCAGAGTTATATTGTAGCGTCCCAGGGCTGGAGACGAATCCCAGGTATCGTACTGATGCAACACTCGGAAAATGTTGAAATCAGGGTACGCGGTGACTCTAGATTAACAGAACGCGGACGCCTCACAATGTAATATATTTAAGCTGACGAAAGGAGGTCAAAGAGAGCCGGACACAGAACGTTTATGTGGGGTCGGACTTGCGACGAATCTTTGTCCACCAGCCAGGGGCAAGCCGAGATACTTACAGACTAGGTCACAGGCCCTTAGGTTAGAATAAAAGGGCCAAAGGCATGGGCAGGACGGTTACCCGGAGTTTTCTTTGCTGTCGCAATCCGCAACCCCTTCCCGAGTGCTGCATGCCCCGTTGGCGAGTAGGCTACCCCCGAGCTGCGTCATCGTGTAGCACCCGGTATTTCTCGGGTCGTTACAATATGTTATAGTATACCTTATTAAACCTCAAATGAGCTAATGTATGTAACTGCGGGTTTTATTTTGAGTTTATTGCTATGAATTGAGAAGTTTTGAAAATATCCTAAGTTCACCGGCGTGCGCCAATGTTTTCACATATTAAAACAATACAACTACCATTAAAATATATAAAACCTCGGTGAATCTCATAAATATATAAACCATTCTATTAGGCTATCCCAAGAGTACCGGTAAAACACCATACATATAAGCAGGCTTAGAAAATATAAAACACGCACTGCTGTAGGTAATGAAACATGATGCCAAACTAAGTTGGTATTTTTTAAATGGTGAGAGAACAATTGAAGGAGCTAAATAAACAATGCTAGTAGTTACTAACAAGGGGTGTATACCAACTTGACTGGCCCAACGTCTTTCTAAATCGGTATATATGTACATTTTTGGTCGATTAAAACACGATAAAAGTCATTCCACTAGCTTTTCGCCTTAGATCTCGTTAAAGCCTACAATTTAAGGCAAGGAAGCGTTAACTATTTCCGAGATATTCTCTGTTATTTCTTGTGAATTTACAAATACTTATAGTTTTTTCTGACTCATGGTCATGTAAAGAGAACGGAATTTTAAAGCCATCACTTAGCTAATCGTATTTAAAAACCTGACAATCGCTTTAATCTACTGTATCCTTCTTAAACATACAACGAAATACGTATTAACAAGAAGATAGAAGAATAAGCTTCTGTAAGAATATTTTGTAGAAGAATGAATATAAAAAGTAATGTGTATACAACCCATCAGATTTTTAAAATAAGTTTACTTACTGCAATTTTTAATTATTGACATTACCGCATATACTTTCCTATTTTGGGTACCGATATGTGTGCTTATAAATAAAAACTCCTAAGGGAATCTACCTACAGGTTTTATCTAAGAGACATTCTTTATGAGAAACTAGATACAATTAGGGGTAATACTGTGAATGGAATGAGAAGCGGAGGGGATTTTGACACTGATCTACTGTCCATTCCAAACCAGAGTTCCCTCTGATGTAAACAGAAGCACGTGCTTTTGTTTGTCACGAACCCAAGAACACACTCTTACGCCAACGTAAATAGTTCTTTAATACATGTATTGTATCATGAAATATTAGGGCAGGAAAGGTATAGAACTGCACATTTTATTGCGGTTATCATAAGAACTCATTGCTAAAGGTAATGCATATATACCAATTGTTAATAGATTACAAAATATGATTTTCGTCTGCTATTGCGCTAACGCCGAGAGCACCTTGCTTGTTAATACCAACCGTATGCATGACTGCCACTCTCTTACATATACGAGAAATGCAGCAATGAATTCCCAGAGATGCTATCCGAGTATTGAATAAACATTTTGCGTAACACAGGAAATACGATAAGCGAACAGTCATTCATAATACGCTAGCATACGTATGCTCAGCTCAGGTCATATCTTGTGATTTAGAGTTGGTATTCGAGTTCACATGGAAGAGGAAGGTGCGTGTAGTGTGAATAAACTGTTCAAACACAAAAGAGGGAAACAGCTAAAAAGTGGCGAAAAAGAAACAATACTTAATATATTCAACTTACTATTAGAAAAATACCCGACACTTGCATTAGTGCATATTACGAAACTAATATCCGATTTTACAGGCGTTTCAGTGAGAAGTGTAACCAAATCGCGTAGGGAATATAAACAGACATAATAGAACATAGAAGAGGAGAATCAAATATGGGAACTAGTTTTGTGTGCGACAGTGCTGTAGAATTGTGGATAAACTTGTCATTATTTTGGAGAGTAGTTCTGATTCTGATATGGCGGCTGAGTCATCTTCGGAGGATTCGGTTTTGGATGTTGCACTTTTGCCCCAGGATTGTGATTAACATAAGTAAAATGATTATAGATTGAAACAAGTTCAACAAGCACATGAAAGGGGAACAAGCAGTCATTAGGGGCGGGGATTGCGAACTACTTTCGCGCGGATAATCCGCCGGGGGTGGTCCGAAGAAGGTTCAGACAGCATCCTTATTCCCTGCTACGCTGCACCGAAACTCCATCGCCGACGCTTCCAATCCTAAAAAGAACAAACGGGACGAAGGATGAATGAAATGATTAACGCAATGAAATGGAGGGACAGGAAATTCGGGAATGTAACGATCCTTCCCAGCATTGGCCCGGTGACCCTGGGAAACCCCCGAAAAAACCCATGGGTCAAGAAGTTCGGCCACGGGAATCAAACACACGACCTCCCGAATGCGGGTCACAGACGCAACCGCCTGAACCATCCCGCTCGGTATACTGTGAATATTTATACTTTTTGCATTTTGTGACCGTCTTCTCACATGTTTTGGGACATATGCATTTTGCTGGATAAAAATTATGTAAAATTCTGGATCCATATTAAAAGTAACCGCACACGACGTGATTATCCTATCTGGGTTACATAATAAGTCGAGAAAAAGATAATTTTCTATGACGTTGAACACAACTTCGTGAGATAAGATTAGCTGACTTGCAATCTACTTTATATCTTAACCTCAATATTCCATAGTGCTGTGTAGTCATACAAGGAGAGCATTTTCTCCATTGCATTCCGAAGCAATACATTCATTTAGGATCAGGTATATCGAACAGACAAATGTCTCGCCTTTCGTTGATATAGGCTCAACATAAAATGATTTGTACTGCTTTTGCAATATTCATAGCGACCTTAATATTTCTTTTTATTACTTTCTCTACTACTTACGTACTAAATAGAGGACGTATTTTATTCCACCAAAAAATGTTATATCGAGATTTCACCAGAAATGCATGTTTTGAGACCCTCTGAATAATAAAAAAACATTGTTAGAAAAAGATCCGCCTGTATGTCTGTGAACAGCATAACTCAAAAACGAAAAGTCGGTTAAATACCAAAGTTGGTATTTAGGTTTTCAAGAAAATACCCCCCCCCTCCACTGGGACATTCTCCAAAATAGATCTTACGATTTTGATTAAAATACCATATATTCAAGATATTTACATGCCAAATAAAATGTGTAACCTTGCGAGGCGTGCCTTTACAGTAAGTACCCATAATGTTTTAAAAAATAACAGAATATTATTTTCCAAATACTATGTTATCAGCTTACAAAAATTAAAATAACTTGAGTTTTACTTATGGACGCTCTTTATATGCTATGATCTTAGCGTTCCATTCTATATTCGGCGTGAAAGACCGGAAACCTTGCTAAGAGGCTTTTTACTTTCTCTACTACGTATAGTAAGTAGGGGAAGTATTCTATTCCACCCAAAAATTCGATACCGAGATTTCACCGGAAATATATGTTTTGAGACCCCCTGAATCAAAAAAAAACATTTTTGGAAACATGTTCGTTTGTGTGTGCCTGTCTGTGTGTCTGTGAACAGCATAACTCAGAAACGAACAGTCGGATAAACACCAAACTTGGTATTTAGGTTCAGTATCTTCCAGAGATGCGACACGAAGGTTTTCAAGAAAATCCCCCCACCCAGATTACTCTTTACATGGAAGATTTTTCGAAAATTATAATTTTCTCAAAAACGATTTTGATTAAAATATCATATGTTTAAGATATTTTCATGACAAATAAAATGTATATCTTGATTTTTTTGGGAATATCTCCAAAAGTATTCTTCATTGTGAACGACTTTTGCATAACTGGTAAACCATAAGAGATAGACAAAATTTTACTACACAAAAAATGTGGATCGTGTTAAAATACACAATTTATGTCTACATTTTTTTTTGTTGAGTGAACCATTTTCGAGATATTGCTTGTTATTCCCTTAAATTTTTCAATACTTATTTTCTCAAATGGGAATTCGTTATTCATTTTTTTGTCTTGGATATGCAAAGAGTATTAATCTGTGGCAAAGAGAATAGTGCTGCACATAGCAACCAGCTATTAAGATATATGTCTCTGCTTAAAGGCTACTGTATTTCTATATTGCCCTTATAAATACAAAACAAGGGGAACATAGTACGCCTTAAGCGATAGTCAAATATTTTTAGAACTGGTCGCTACGTGTAAAATGTAATTCTCTTTGCATGTCAAAAGACCCTTTCTGCAAATGTTTGTCTCGATTAGTATGAAATAGATGGAGAATAAGAGTTTGTAAAAATAGTTTGTACAAGAGTAGAGAAAGTCATGTGAGTGTAACACATCAGATTTTTTATAAGGCTTGAGGTTATTTTTACGTGCCGTAAATCTAAGACTCGGGACCACCGACTTTAAAAGGAAACTATGCTAAGGATTTTTACGCCCGAAAAAAATTCATCACCCTCTGTTGGGTTTGAACCCCTGACCTCGGGAACTAAAGGCTAGTATGGTACCACTAGATCACGCATTACACTTCTCCTCCACATAGTCGCCGCCTTGTAACGGGAAACCACTTTTTATATGCCTTCGTCCTAGAATGATGCCGCCTGTGATGAAACCTAAGACTCACTTCTTATTTCACATCATTGTCGTTGAAATGCTTTCCACGAAGGAATTTCTTCAGGTGAAGAAAGAGATGAAAATCGCTTGGTGCCAAATCCGGACTGTAGAGGGTGGTGGAATTGTTCCCTATCAAATGATCGATCAGATCTTGAGTTTGTTTGGCTGTGTGTGGCCGCGCATTGTCATTTATTATTGTTTGTGGCAGTAATTTGTATCACAATAATGTAAATGCCAGAGTGATTGTAGTGTAAATAAGCATTATTGTATGACATTGATTGGAGATGTTTGTTAATTATAAGCATTGTTAGGAAATAAGTTTACACGGCCTCACTGAAACTGACAATAGGAGCGGATAACAATTTGCGAGGGGGTGAGTTGAATATTAATTAGAAGAGACAAACAAATGACTTCAGATTGGCGCGTTTTTTATAGAAATAGCGGGAATATTTTCCCTAGAGCATATGTTTTCGTAATTTTTGATTGGATATAAAAATAGACGCTAATGTTGGCGCGTTTTATTAACCAATAGCAGCTCGGTTATAATCTTTAGGCATATCGGGGTGTGGGAGTATAAAAAGCTAAAGTCAGAGGCAGATTTCGTCAGTCCAACAGAAACATTTGTGCATTACACGTCGCGCAGTCCAACAGAAGCATTCACACGTTATACGTCGCACAGTTAGTTCATCAGAATCGTTCGCGGGTTACACGTCGCGTAGTTCAACGGAAGCATACATAAAGTACACGTCGCAATTCTACAGAATCTCTCGCGTCTTAAAGTTTGTTATAAATGTGAAACACGCGAATTAATAATGTGCAGTAAATAAGTGATTATAGTGATATTAGAAAATATAACAGTTTCAGTTTGGCGTGCATCACGAATTAATATGTGAACTTAATTGTGACGGTAATAAAAGTGTAAAAACAAATTCTTTTATCAGTGTTATCTTTGAGTAACAAAATCCTTTCCGCTTACACACTCTGTTTAAGAGATTTGCTCGACTGAATAATAATAATAGCTAGCCGGAGCACAATGAATCCAAAATGCAAAATAATAAAATAATAACAGGCGGCCAGCAATAAGATAACACGAAGTGACCGCGACAAATTGGCCTCCATATGTGGTGCAGATAAACATGAAGCATCTTCCAACTACCAACTAATAACAAATATATCACACTTCATGTTTTCTCATAAACCTCACACAATTGTCGATGAGTGTTTGCTGGTGTAACATTTCTCGCATTCAAAAAATGTATCAATGGCCCGACTTCACAGTAGGCGGGTCGTTTGTTTGTTTTGAACATTTCGAAACGCTTTAACAATAGGAAAACACAAAGTGCCCATCGCTCAGAGCTGCGTCTGGCTTCCTAGTGCATATAGGAAGTGATCGCGCATGCTCAAAATTGCAACTGCAGCAGCAAAATATTAAACGGCACTTATTTTAGAAGCATGCCTCGTAATTTTTTGGGAATAGCCTGTGAAGTCCACTTTCGCTGTATTGCCTTTTACTTAATATCGCTTCAAGCTCATACAATAACAATTACCCGTAGGTTCTTTGATGCACATGATTCAGCGTGTGCGAAACAGATGCGTAGTCGCCTTCCTGTGCTATCTAGTCTGTTGCTATTTAATTAATCGGAAGGTGGACTTCTTGTGATCATTGCTTGCTGTTTTGTGGGAATATATACCTATATGTATAGGTTATACAACCGAGGGGGATACCTCGGGCGCCGCGATCTACATAGAAATATTGTGGGTATCACCCCGCAGGGGAAATGGATGAAATGTAGGATCCACAGGCAGACAGGCACAGATGTGTCTAATCTTTCCTGGATTTTAGACTCGAACCACTACTGGAGCTGCCCAGAGAGGGCGATGAACGACCCTTACAACCAGGCAGTCTTCTAGTGTCCACGGGGAATGCTCTTTCTTTAGAGCAAGCATCCTGGCCATCTGTCTAAGAAAATTCCCCGCCGCAAACTATCCTTTACATAGAAATACTTTCTTATTTTTTATTTTCTCAAAATGGCTCTAACGATTTTGATTAAAATACTACAGATTTAATCGAGCAGGATGGCTCAGGCGGCAACGTCTGTGGCCCGCTTCCTCTCATTTCATCCCCCCCCCTTTCACGTTTCAGATGTGTTTTCAGGTCCTGCGGTGCTGGCGGTGCTGGGCAGAGGGCGTGGATACTTGCGCATTAGAATTCTCCCCGTGAATGCCAGGGTGCGTTGTCCCTCCCGCTAGGGTCGTTTAGTCGCCCTTTTGGGATTCTTCGCCTCTACTGGTGCGCGGTGTTGAAGCTGAAAATGTTAGGGACTTCTGCGCATCTCTGTGGGCCTGTCTGCCTATGGAACTGTGACCTCCTACGGCTCCTTCACCTCATTCCTGCCTCCCGGGGGATGTAGCTACAAGAGATCAAGTTGATCGCACTGGGCGAGTTGTTCCCCTCCGATAAACACATCCTACATACTACCACAGATTTAACATATTTTGGTGACAAAATGTACCTAGAATTTCCGGGAATAGTCTGTTAAGTGCTCTTCATTCTGAATGCGGGTTGTTTTCTTAATTGTACCATTTTTTGACTAAAAGTTATGCTGGAAACTTTTTTAAAAAAATAACAACCAAAGTAGATCCACAACAGCAGTTAGACGTATTTTTATCATCTTAAAATTTAATTTAGCTACCTTGAATAATTTTTAACGGTTAATTTATACCACAAAATATCATTCACAGAAAAAGCTGTTCAAAACCAACATGGAAAAAACAAACTAGCATATATTTGCAAAGGAAAAAACCATATGGCTGAAGCACACAGAGGCTGTCATAATGTTGCTCAGAGGCCTCTTTATCAGGCTTGAGGTTCTTATACGTGCCGTTAATCTACGACACGTGACCACCTGCTTTACTTCCCTTCCGAAGGAAGCCATGCTAAGGAAGCCATCGCCCTCCGCCGGGTTTGAACCCGCGACCTCGGGAACTAGAGGCTAGCATGGTAACCACATCACCTTCCCCTTCTGTGAAGTGCAGAATTCGCAACCATTTAAAAAACGTATTTAAAAGTAAGTATTGTGCCTACAGTGATAAAATATATATAAAATTAAATTCCAATTTATAAGTGTGCCTATGTGTGTCATTTTTGACGAGTTCCACTATATAGTCTTCCCTTATGCATATAGTATTTTAAAATCGGTAGGCATTAGTTTTTAGAAAATAAACGAATAACGAAACAATTTCCAACTTGAGGGTAGTTTGGGGTGAGGAAAGTTGGAAATCTTCGTGTTGTATCGTACAGCTGGTGAACATAAGTTCCAAAATTGGTATTTATCCCACTTTTCGTGTTTTGGTTATGCCGATGCATAAACACTCGCGCATGCACCGGTGAAACCTCGATATCGAATATTTGGGTGGCAGAATTCTGCATGAAGTTGTTGCAATACAACGATCATTAGAACAAATATACTACAGGACTGATATATAAGAAAATAAAGTAGTTGTTCTCACAGACTCAGTTTCTGCTATTCAAGCAATAGAACGATATGATAGTCCAGATGAATCTGATAATATTAAGGATGTGAGATCTTATTATAGATTACTACAAACAAAACTTCAACAAATAATATTACTGTGGATACCAGCACATGTGGGAGTGAATGATAACGAGACTGCAGACTTTCTGGTCAAAAAAGGTGCAGTGTTTTACTCAAAACCTATGAAATCTTGTGGACTAGATACGAAACTAAAAATGTCAAAATTAATATAGAACAAAAATACCAATATAATATTCAAAAGGAAATTACTAACAAAAGCAACTCCAACATAAAAGAAATAGTACAAAAAATAAAAAATGTCCCAAGGAAAGAAGCCGTTGCTCACTTCAGATTAGTCACTAGACATGACGGTCTGGCGGAACATCTACATAGATTTGGTTTTATGAATGACAAAGCATGTAAGATTTGCAATGCTGACAAGATTTTAAATGGAGAACACCTACTAGAATGCCCAGAATTGAGGAAAGCTTTAGCAGATGGGAAGATACACAATTTATACTGGCTAGCAAGGGAAAAATTGATGAATCAAAATCCTACACATTAGATCAACATATTTGGGTGGAAAGCTACTGGGTTGCACAGATAAAACCGGCCCCATCTCATTTTATATGAGTTGGAAAGAAATTATGTTGACTATCCTTTCTTCCACGTGTTTAATTTCATTGTTGTTGCTGTTGTTGCTATTTACAAATCATTGGCAATTATTTATTAACTGTTGTGTTTGCCGTTGTAAAGAGTTGTTTTGCATAGTGAATATTCATTGTAGAGGCGTATATACAGACCACTCTATCAAGGAATCACGATTATTCAAAGACAAATGTCCGTTTCGTCCATTACCAGCGAAAAACAGCATTCAAGATTTGGTGCAAAAATGGCGTAGGCTGGATCCATTACAAATGTAACAAGGAATCCTTTGTGCCTTTTGTCCGCACACCTCAGTTTACGGCGCGATTAATGAAATGATGACTAGAAATCTTCGAAAGTCTAACACGAGAATGGCTCAAGCGAGTGGGTGAACTTGCGAAAGTCTTTGAAATTAAAACTATACCGAGTGACAGCTGTACAACTGAAGGAGCCCGATGGGGATAAACGTGTAAATTTCTGCCACTGGTTGTTGAACATGGTTACAGATGGTCATATGGACTCGCTGTTTATCATCATAAGTGATGAGGCTTGGTCTCACCTATCAGAATATGTAAACTCCCAGAACAGTAGGTACTGGGAAACATAAAATCCTAACCTATTGTGTAGAGCAACCTCCACACGACCAAAAGATCGGTGTGTGGTGCGCTATGACTGCGAAACGGTTCAATATTCTTCGATACCACAGATGTCTACTGGACCTTATTTATGAAATGTACCTCCAACTAACAGAAGAAGAGCGCAATTACTGCTTCTTTCAATAAGATGATGCAACATGTCACACATCTGAGAGGTTACTTACCCGTATTCATCAGATGTTCATTGAAGAGAGGACTGTGAACGAAGACTTATGGCCACCGTGGTCACCAGATTTGTCGACATGTGACTTTTACTCATGGGGAAAAAGTGTACTTGAAGGGAAAAGTGTACAAGCAGAATCATTCCATTGATGAATTGAAGGATAACATCAGGAAATGCATCCGCTATACCACACACACACACACACACACACACACACACACACACACACACACACACACACGTGTTTTTATGAACCTGTTAAGACGTGCACAGAAGTGTCTAGATGCAGGTGGAGGGCACTTCCAACACTATGAAGGTAAATATAGGACACAGTCATTTATTCATTTTATTGCATTTGAAGTTTGTTTCAAATGAATGTGATAACACGGGCCGTTTTATCTGTCCAACCCTGTATAAAAGTACGAACGGAGGGCAGAGCACAGCAAGGAGTCCACAGCGGTCCTTTTTGCTTCTATCGGATCCATGTGAGAGGGAGGGAGGAATGAGGAGAGAGACGCGAAGGGCGATCAGATCCGGATGACGCGGTCCCTAATGTTTTCAGATGGAACGCATCCAACGTCGTCCGGGTCTATCCACAAACCATCGAACTCTCGGCGGTCCCCCGCACAAGGGGCACTCGGAGGCGGGTCCTAACTAAGCAGTCCCGCAACGACGCCAGGGAAGACACCTCTACAGAGCGCACAGATACCGCCCAGCCGCAACCCGCCGAGCACCGTCATCTGGTCCTATAACCCTGAAACAGATAGCAAGGAAGATGATGGGTACGAGGGGTAGGAGAGTGGTGGTAGAAGGTGATTCATCCTAGCATTCACCTGCCGACCCAGGGAAACCACAAAAAAAACCATGGGTCAGAGTAGGTGGACGCCGGGAATCGAACCCGAGACCTCCCCAATGCGAGTCGTACATGTTACCGCGACGCCAACTCACTTGGTGTGTAATGCTATACTTCCACTACTTGCTATTCCTATAAAAAGGTCTCCTATGATCTCAAAAGTTAGCTACAGGTATATCAAATAAACTCCTATTGATTTTTGTTCAAACAGAAAGTGTTCCGGAGTTTTATTCTCACTGGGATCCTAGGAAACGGGGAATAGAAGTGGGCGATATAAATAGCAATTTCTGTTTGAACTTACATCCTTTGTTCACACAGCATCTCTCTCTCTCTCTCCTTTGTGTGTCTGTTTCGCAACTCAATTTGCACATACTCGTACAGGGCAGCTAAATATCAGTAATTTAAATTACAACTGAAATGGCAATTTTATTCATTTTTGAGTTTATTACATTTCGCGGCGATGCGCCTTTGAGAGTACATCGCCGCTCTTTAGTGATTAATAATTAATGCATTCTGCCTTGAAAAAAAGATAAAGCCTCTGTAATTCGTTCATTAGATAAGATACTCCAGCTCACAGAAATAGTACGCCCATAACCTCAACTTTGAATCATTCAATTCAGCGCCATATTGTCATAGCAACTGAAGACTGTTATTCGGCATTGAACTGTTTCCAAAGATTACACGAATAGATACTTACACACGGCTGTGATTATATCTATGAATGGATACTTATAGATTGTTGTGAGAACTTATATCTCTGAATGGAGTGTAGATATCTCGTATCTTTATATTCATCTAATTATGCTCTCCAGGTGAACTTATAATTTGATAATCCTGATAATGCAGGTCAGGGATCGCGATCACCTTTACTCCAACTTCTCTCAGCTCTTTAGCGATCAATGGGTTAAAAGAAGAGCATTTTTTTTCTCCAGAGTATGGTATAACTGACACGTGTTGTTGACCTGGTTGCTATTAGAAGTGTCACAATAACTTAATGACATGTTCTTTTACGATAGTTTGCGAATCCAGTTTTTTCACCTTAATGGGACAAGGCATTCTGAAATGGTCAAAAATCACATTCTTTGTTTTAAGCACTAATAAAATCTCACTTATTTCCAGTTTCAGAAAAGATATACTTTTTGGGGGTTAAGAGGTTTTTAAGACATTTAAATACCATTTAAATGCTATTCTACATTCCTTTAAAGCTTAATGGAACGCCCCTTTTTAGAACATTTTTGTATTTTTCAACAACGAACGACTATATCATGCCCAGCGAGCAGTTCAGCAATTAACAAAAGATAAGGCAATCAGAAAAGCTGAAGTAAACCAAGAATGAAGGTGAAGATGATTATGACCCTGGAATGTACTGAAGTGTGTCAGAATTTTAACGTTCAAACTTCAAATTCAGTTTTCTCAAAACAACATTCTTGGATACTTATGTACCTTTTTCTCAGAAAGTATGAGAGGCAGAGAGCTGAAATTTTCAGTACATGTATATAACACATAACTAGACTTTCCGAAGCACAATCATAATTTTATAATGTATATTAGTGATATTAAGAGAGAAACAATATTGCACATTTCCACATTTTTACTTTTTTGACTTTGCAAATAATTTTTTTTCAATTTCTAGTGAACTGATATATATAACTAAATAATTGATGTTTAGAAGATAACTGATTATACTTAGAACAAGCATGCAAAAGTGTAATTATGTATTGCAAGTAGTATCAGAGAAAAAGGCACATGAATTCACATGTTTTAAGAGTAAATTTTATTATTTTTCTGCTGAATATAATAATTTTATGGACTCAACTACATAAGCTATCAATGCAAACAACCACTTGAAATAATTATCATGACTTATAGAATAATTCATAAAAATTTCAGCAAAAACCATTGAGAACTTTAAGAGCAGTGGCAATTTAACACACTTAAGGTGTAATTTCCATGTGTTCAGACTACCTTGTGCCCTTAAGCTATGTTTGTGTATATTACGCAGCCTCTGAAATAGTTCCTCAAATAAATAAATAAATAAATAACGCCTGTGCTGCTACATCCCGAACAGGACCTGGGCCTGTCAACCCGACTGCCGGCCTGATGCCCACTTATGCTCGGCCGAGATGGGCGATCATCCAACCGATACGAGGAGATAATGTGGCCAGTATCATGCATGCCCTAGGCGGAAAGTTGGCTCGCGAGACCAGGACCACTGCCTATCGCACTCCTCACTTTCCTCACGATGCTGAGTGGGCACCGGTCCTATTCCCAGGACCTAAAATCTGCACATTGAAGTGGTATATTTGTTGGTAGTTGGAAGATGCTTCATGTTTATCTGCACCATGTATGGAAGCCAATTTATCGCGGTCACTTCGTGTTATCTTATTTCTGAGCGCCTGTTATTGTTTTAATACTTTGAATGTTGGGTTCATTGTCCTCCGGCTAGCTATTATTTCTCGGTCGAGCAAATCTCTTAAACAAGGTGTGTAAACGGAAAGGATTTGTTACTCAAAGATAACACTGATAAAAGAATTTGTTTTTACACTTTTATTACCGTCACAATTAATTAAATTCACATATTGACTCGTGATACACGCCAAACTGAAACTGTTATATTTTCTAATATCACTATAACACTTATTTACTGCACATTATTAATTCGCGTGTTTCACATTTATAATTAACTTTAAGACGCGAGAGATTCTGTAGAATTTCGTAACGTGTACTTTATGTATGCTTCCGTTGAACTACGCGACGTATAACTCACGAATACTTATGTTGAACTGATGAACGTATTACACACGAATGCTTCTGTTGGACTGACGAAATCTGCCTCTGACTTTAGCTTTTTATACTCCCACACCCCGATATGCCTAAAGATTATAACCGAGCTGCTATTGGTTAATAAAACGCGCCAACATTAGCGTCTATTTTTATATCCAATCTAAAATTACGAAAACATATGCTCTAGGGAAAATATTCCCGCTATTTCTAAGAAAAACGCGCCAATCTGACGTCATTTGTTTGTCTCTTCTAATTAATATTCAACTCACCCCCTCGCACATTGTTATCCGCTCCTATTGTCAGTTTCAGTGAGGCCGTGTAAACTTATTTCCTAACAATGCTTATAATTAACAAACATCTCAAATCAATGTCATACAATAATGCTTATTTACACTACAATCACTCTGGCATTTACATTATTGTGATACAAATTACTGCCACAACATCCAGGGTGGGGTCGAACCCGGACCCGTTCCATGGCCGGAAACCAGAGCACCACGCTCCAGCACACTGTGCCACAGCGCAGGACGAAATAGGTCTTTAGCAAACCAAAATTCCTTTTACCCTCTGTTTCACTCATGGTCTCAAATGGGAGATAATGACGATCATGTTTGAAATAATGTTTTTCAACGAATCACGGTCCTGATTTGATCAAACTTTATCGGAATTTCTTTATCCACCTCTTCCTTACGTGATTAACAACTATTCTTTTTCTTTAACGGATTACCCTCCTCTTTCTAGGACTTACATATCAATGCCGAGGGTCAATAGCCTGTCGAGGAGCAAGCAAAGTCTGGATCATAGTATATCCAGGATGGGTAATCAGCCCAATGCCTGGTATGGCAGTGAAGAAGCAGTAATGAAAGGCGGCGAAGAAGGAAATGAAATGCAGTGGTGAAAGGAAAATTCGCGGATTAAATTATCCAACCCAGCATTCGCCTGGTGATCAAGGAAAACCGCGACAAAACCATCGGTTAGTTTGGTCCGCCCCTGGGGACCTCCGAGATCTTCCGAATGCGGGTCACAGAACCTCCGGGATCTTCCCAATGCGGGCCACAGACGTAACACCTGAGCCATTCCGCTGGTTTAAACATATATATTTAATATTCTGAACAGGTCAGAGTATTATCTTGCACTGCAACTAAAAGAACACTATTCCGACATTGCACACGCGTTAAGAAACAATATACTTACTAATTCGTCATCTACATTAAACATAACAAATACCTTCCAATTGCCATAGGTTTGATAATTGTGTACGAGTATTCAAATACGGTCTATTGCAATAAGGAAAATCATAACGATTGTGTTGGTTATTGTATCCAACAGTTGTACGTCTTCTTTGAGTTCCTCACGCTAGATGGCAGTAAATAATATCAAATAATCAAGTTGCACTGATCAAACAAACGAAGTGCGACCACATGATTGTGTTTTCTTTTCAAACAACACCGTTTACATTGTAGTTAAATATCTTATGACTGTATTTTAATAATAATGAGTTTTGGATAAATCACTTCATTTTATTCGTGAAATAGTCCTAGCAAAGCAGCTCTTGATTTCCAAATCCTCTACGTAAATTCTCTCATTTCGTGACTCACAGATTTATTGATGATTTGGAAACCACTGGTGCCATTACCTATGATAAAGTGAGGTAAAGCGATTTAACGTGTTGCTTCTAATTTATGAAAACCGCCGAACTTTACTATTTATTTTAGCACGTGTATATTTAGTTCTCATACTTTGGAGCGAGAGTATGAAAATGTTTTAAAGTAGACATAAATGTGCTCAAAACTTTCGGCAACAGCGCAGAAACTAGTTTTCGTATTTGATTGTGACGACAAGAAATCTCTTTGCGGCGAAATAAGGGTGTATGGGTCATTTTAGTGGTGGTTGTCGTACTTTAGGTTATCTCTCGCCGCCTGCGTTAAGACTACCTGATCGTTGAAATACTAATTAACTTAATTACATGCCAATTTTCTTATACAGGCAGTTGACTGCAAGGGAACACCCCTCCACACAATTTTTTCTTATACCCACCCTTTTTTCGTGCAAACGGTTGCCATTGTTTGGAAGGCTATAATCCTTTCTATCCAAGAATGGGTCCCAACAAACAAAACACGTAGTATCACTCCGCGCTTTGACGTTTCATGAGCTCATGATGGAGCTTCCTCTCTTTACTTCAACAGCTTGCCAACTGTTTACTTTCGGTAGCTCAAGAAATTGCCATCGCTGGCAGTTCTATATATTACTATATTTCACTGCACTGACACTAAGTATTAAAGAAATACCATATCCTTATGCTTGTTAAACAAACTAAACGTGCTAATTTAAGAATGGGTGAAGAAATGTTATATAATATCTTTTATCAGTAAAAATTAACATGTTAATTGGAGTCTTCAGATAAAGCGACACGCAGCTCAAAATCAGAAATGGTGATATGCTAGAGTTGTTTTCCTGGTTTATAATCAGCCTGTCTACAACTTGGTTGCAAAGCATTCACAGACACACCAGTTGCTTCAAATGTTAATTTAATGACATCCTTAACAGCAAGGTTATCATAACCTCAAACAAAACGTTGAACACATTTAAAACTGTCACTACTTTTAAAGGCTCTGCCACTTCTATGTTTAATTATACCGCTCTGACCTGCTACGTACACACTCAGCCATGTTCGCTGCTTCCCTCCAACACACAACGCGGGAATATGTAAAAAGGGTGATAATACATGCAGTACAATAACGCCCTATTTTCATTATCTTGAAAGGTGTGTTGCAGTAGTGGCACTTGCGTTTGTTTACACCAAGACCCTTTCTTGGGCTGAATGGAGTGTAGCTGTACTTAGAGGTCTCTATATACAAAGTAGAGCAACTGATTTATCTTAAGAATGCCGCCGCTTGCTGATTGGCGGAGAGCTGATCACGTGGTATCCGCGCGCCATCTTGGATTGGTTGCCTCAATAAAAACATAAGGAAACAGCTGTGTCGAAGCTGATTTATGAGTGAAAATGGCAGATTGCTGTGCTTTCGGGTGCACTACGAGGGCACAGAAGGATATTAAATTATATAGGTCGCCGCCGAAACTCAGAAACTTGAAGAGAAGAAGGATTTGGGTGGTCAAAATCAATAGAAAGCACTGGACTCCTGGAGAAGATGCAAGACTTTGTGAAGCAAGTACCTATTCCGTATTTATTTAACAACATTTATTTAATACTGGATTTTATGAGAGATTAAATCTTTATATTACGCACTTTCAATCGTTTTGTGCTTCTGGAATGGAACATTTCAAGTTTCTGTGTATTATAAACACCAATGTACTTTATAATCTAATATATATGTTTTCTGATTCTGATTATTTTTACTTCTGTCAGTTTTAACTAATAAATGAATTACAACTATCCGGGCTTGTAGGCCGTGGTCTAGAACGCATCGTAGATACCGACGTTTCGCCAAGTATAGCGCTTGGCATCTTCAGGGTGAAGTCTGCGCTGTACTTGGCGAAACGTCGGTATCTACGATGCCTTCTAGACCACGGCCTACAAGCCCGGATAGTTGTAATTCATTTATTAGTTATGACGCCGGCCGTGAAAGCCTCAGTATGTACATCTGTCAGTTTTGTTCAACTATTTTACTGAAAATGCAATCAGTTTTAGTTTGTTTATTTGTTTCATGATTATTAGTATAAGCAATAGTGGCACAGTTTCTTTATACAGTTTATCAGTAACATTGACTATGTTCAAATTTTCACTGCAGTCACAACTTGTAAAGTATGAATACATTAACTTCCATATATAGGGTGCTAAAAAGACATTTTCTACCCTACTTATCAAATGCAGTTTTATATTTCTAGCCAAAAGTTGCATGAAGTTAAATATGTCCAAGTAGAAGAGTTTATTAACGCTTTCAGATCCAAGCTGAAACTGCGTTTATTTGCAATATTATTATGCATATTTTAAAAAGTTATTTATAATTAGTATCATTTTTATGAACTGTGTTCAATAAGCATTTAATTTGTAGAAATCTATCCAAGCATGTAATGCTGCAATACCAGGCTGAAAAATATTTTAAAATATATATGTTATATGCTCCAAAGGTAATAAGGCCGCCGATATGTGCGTCGTATGGAACAATACAAAAAGGTTGACGAAAATTGCAATTTCGTCAATGTTGTAGTTCAACTGATTGAGCTTTCAGAAGGAAAAAACAAAATCAGCATTTTACTCTTATGCTTGCTTAAAATACTAATTTGGTTTTGTTTTTATAAGAAATCCAGTATAAATGTTTACTTTCTCTACTACGTATAGTAAGTAGGGGAAGTATTGTATTTCACCCAAATATTCGATACCGAGATTTCACGGAAATATATGTTTTGAGACCCCCTGAATCCAAAAAAAAGCATTTTTGGAAACATGTCCGTGTGTGTGTGTCTATCTGTGAACAGCATAACTTAGAAACGAATAGTCGGATAAACACCAAACTTGGTATTTAGGTTCAGTATCTTCCAGAGATGCGACACAAAGGTTTTCAAGAAAATCCCCCCACCCCAGATTACGCTTTACATGGAAGATTTTTCGAAAATTTTAATTTTCTCAAAAATGGCTCAAACGGTTTTGATTAAAATATCATATGTTTAAGATATTTTCATGACAAATAAACTGTATATCTTTAATTTTCTGGGAATGTCTCCAAAAGTATTCTTCATTGTGAACGACTTTTGCATAACTGGTAAACCATAAGAGATAGACAACATTTTACTACATACAAAATGTAGATCGCGTTAAAATACACAATTTATGTCATATACATTTTTTGTTGTTGAGTGAACCATTTTCGAGATATTGCTTGTTATTCCCTTAAATTTTTCAATACTTATTTTCTCAAATGGGAATTCGTTATTCATTTTTTTGTCTTGGATATGCAAAGAGTAATTAATCTGTGGCAAAGGGAATGGTGCTGCACCTAGCAACCAGCTATTAGGAGATATGTATATGCTTAAAGGCTACTGTATTTCTATATTGCCCTTGTAAATATATATTCCCCTTACATCTACAAGAAACTTAGCAATAAGATAGAGTCTGCAAATGTTTATCTCGATTAACATGAAGTAGATGGAGAATAAGCGTTTGTAAAAATAATTTGTACAAGAGTAGAGAAAGTCATGTGAGTGTAACACATCAGATTTTTCTTAGTATTATCAATTTTCCATGTTTTTAGTAATTCTACAGATATTGTAATGTTCTGCAAGGTTTTGTCCTGATATTGCAGGATAATTTCTAAAAGGGATCGATAGTAATAAGCAAAAATCTTACATAAAATGTGCAACTCTCGTAACAAATTTCACCACCAGCAGAGCAGAAAGTCACCAATTTACGTCTGGAAGGTGAGTAGGTGCAGTTTTCCGCAGAAAAAAAACACGTTTCTTTAATATTTCTTATTTTAATATATTCGAAATTCGGCTAAATTGAAGGATAGCACATCGGTAGATTTCCTTGCGAATACCAAAGGTGTCATACAGTATTTTCTTCGTACCGCTTCTGTAATTAATAAAGGTTTGTTGAATAGTTATCACAATGCCACGAAGCATTCCTAAATTGTTATTTTATCTTACGCTTTAAACTGTGGTCAGGACAATCTTATGAATGCCATTGGAAGTGACGTACATGCAGCGCAGGATTCTTTTATTTTACAACATTAATTTGCGAAAACAGCGTTAACACATATCTATGCAAAGTAATATTTTTAATGCCGGAAATGTTGTGCACAAGTATATTGCTGTCCTTCTGTGTATGGTTTTTGTGTTTTATTTCGCTTTTTCTAAGATTGTGCAACCAGTCCCCATTACTTGTATATGGGAAGACAGGCGAGATTTCAGCCCAACATGGATGCCGCGCTGACCTTTGCTCTACTTTGAATATAGAGAACTTTATTTATACATATATGACGACCCATTGCCTTACTCTTGCAATAGGAGGAAGGTTATATGTAGGGGACTGTCATAGAGATTAAGAGAAGGAAGCACGAAAACATATGTTTAGCGCATGACGCCACAGTGGTCCTGAAAACGTGGCCAAAACCTCTTTCTAGTATTACAAGTTAAATCCTTCGAGGCAAAATATTATTTAAAACAAAAATAAGAAAAAGGTCCATGAGTGATGAAGCTTTTAGTTATATTCACACTTGATACGTATTCATTCAGTATCATCCTGTACCACTTTCAGGAGACTAAGCACAGATGGAGATAATTTTATTCTCTTATGTTTCTGAGTCATGGCTCTCTGAGGATAGAAATGTTTGGGTCGCTAAGACCAGCAGTCAGAGAGGCGCATTCCTTATTAGTGTCCTCTCTTGAGAAATTTCCAGAATGATGCTTTTAGTTGTCCTTTATACGCTTGTGGCTTGCCTATTGGGCATCGAAAATAATGTACAAGAAAATGAGAAAAATCGAGCAAGTTTCGTTTCTGATTTTAAAAGATCAGAAATTGAACTACTTTTAGAAAAATCTGTTGTGTTACACTCACATGACTTTCTCTACTCTTGTACATACTATTTTTACAAACTCTTATTCTCCATCTATTTCATATTAATCGAGATAAACATTTGCAGAAACGATCTTTTGACATGAAAAGAGAATTACATTTTAAGAGATATGTACGTGCTTAAAGGCTACTGTATTTCTATATTGCCCTTGTAAATATATATTCCCCTTACATCTACAAGAAAATTAGCAATAAGATAGAGTCTGCAAATGTTTATCTCTATTAACATGAAGCATATGGAGAATAAGCGTTTGTAAAAATAGTTTGTACAAGAGTAGAGAAAGTCATGTGAGTGTAACACATCAGAAATTGTTTCGTTAGTATGTAATGAAAGTATAATGCTACACATTTCGTGTTAAACATAAAAGTGCAACATATATTGTGCCTAAATTTTATGTTAGAAAATGTAATGACTAGTGTTGAGAATTATATGTACTAAAAGCCGAAAACATGCATGCATATATGCCACGTATATATATATATATATATATATATTTATATTGCACATATATGCACTAAGGTATGTCCAAATATGCTCTTTTGTGTATACACTAGCAATAAAACATTATATACTCAATATTTTAGCCATAAAAATGAACACTTACACAAATATTCCTACCGAACCTTACTTATTATACAACCTCAGCTGATAAAACTGTCTCTACCACGTACATAGTGGGTATAATAGGCAAATATTGCATTCCACCCAAAAATACGATGCTTTGGAGAAGATTTCGAGAGATCTCGAAGTACCGAGATTTCACCGAAAATACTAGTTTTAAGACCCCCCGAATAATAATAATAATAATAATAATAATAATAATAATAGTAATAAAAATAATAACAACAATAATAAAGCATTATTACAAAAAGGTGTGTCTTGTATGTCTGTTGTGAGCGGGCGCGTCTGTGAACAGCATAGCTCAAAACGAAAAGTGGGATAAATACCAATTTGGTGTTTAAGTTCAGTATCTTCCATAGATGCAACACAATGATTTTCAAGAAAATCTCCTCATCCCATCTA
Organism: Deroplatys truncata; assembly: GCA_030765065.1. Classification (NCBI taxonomy): domain Eukaryota; kingdom Metazoa; phylum Arthropoda; class Insecta; order Mantodea; family Mantidae; genus Deroplatys; species Deroplatys truncata. Next base: position 55,092,748 of record CM060988.1, on the reverse strand, counting down.
CCCTTTACATGGTACATTTTTCGAAATTTTTTATTTTAGCAAAAAACTGACTAGCGATTTTGATTAAAATGCATATCTTGAATTTTCTGGGAATAGCCTGTGAAGTCCTATTCATTCGAAAATAATTCTACATAATCTTGTATAACTGGTAAACGTTAAGTGATACACTACACACTACTAAACACAAAATTGTAGATCTCTTTAAAATACACATTTTATTCCAAATAACTTTTTTGTGGCATAAGCCATTTTCGAGACATCCGTTATTAACGGTTAGATTTGTCAATACTTTGTCATTCTTTTTACGCTTGTCGATTTTCACTTGTTTCTCGCTACTGCATGGGAATTTTAAGGCCAGTGTATTGCGCCCAGTTCTTAAACATTTGGCTATCGCTATTCCATTTGTATCTATAACGAAATGTGTAATGCAGCTATTTCCGCAAAGGTTTATCTCGTTTAAGAGTTAAGCAGACAAAGAAACTTATGTGAATATAACACACGAGGATCCCCCCCCCCCCCGCATTTTCTGACTCCAGAAAAGCAGAAAATATCCTTTCTACATCACATGAACTGATGGAACAAAACTTATAATAGGGCACCATCACCATCAGAGACTTGAACTCTGCCCTTAGCTTCCTGAGTCCGTTAGTCTTTTCAAAGGAGTTTGCCATTTTGTTCTTCACATAAATGCTGCCTTTTCCACTTCTGTGTCTACAGCTTCGATGCTAGCATCAAACACCTTCAAACTCTCCGACTCAACGACTTCTTGTTTGATCTTCCTTTTGACATCCTAATTATCTGCTTGCAGTATCTTAAACAAACGACAATAAATGAAAGAGAGAGAGAGAGAGATATAAACAAAGACAGCATTCACCTTTTATCCAAACAGCATTGTCAACTTTACTACGACAACGCTATGACAGAACTTCCAACATTAACACAAGTTTTATCGAGCTTCAGTTAAATGTTTCGTGGTTTCTAGCTCATGCATTGAATCGAATACCTCAGCTCTTACTGATGAAATAGCAGCATCAGAATTGACACTGGTTGTTGGTTAAGAGACATCGCTGATTTAGTGTCAACAAAACTTTAAGTTTCCTTGCGAAAACACCAAAGATATTTTATTAAAGACACCTCTGGAATACTTTATTTCAATTAGCGTCTGATTATTTATCAACCATTGTTTCTTCCTACCACAATCTGAGGTAGTCGGGATGGCTTTATCGTCCAACTCAGTTATAATTTATTATTCAAAACTTTTAAATTATTTACCTACCAATTTTATTACACTTCAGTCACGTAAATTATATTTCTTCATTTATTTTACCACTTCATCTTCTTATAAATCTAGGTTTTAATCTTATTATAAACTCATTCTATCTTTTCGCTCTTAACAGTGACTTCTGTTTCATTTGTATAAAATGGGCAAATTATTTCATTAAATATATTCTCACGTTTTAAAAACTTCAATCCAACCATCAATCATTATATCACTTCTAAGTATTGACACTATATTTTTACTTCCTCTACTACTATAGTAAGTAGGGGAAGTATTGCAATCCACCCAAAAATTCGATACCGAGATTTCACCGGGAATACATGTTTTGAGGTGTTCTGAATAAAAAAAATTTTAGAAAAAGGTCCGCGTGAACAGCATAACTCAAAAACGAAAAGTCGGATAAATACCAAACTTGATATTGACGTTCAGCATCTTTCAAAGATGCGACACGAAGATTTTCAAGAAAATCCCCACACCCAAAACTGCCCTTTATATGGAACATTTTACAAAAAATTTTATTTTCTCAAAAATGGTTCTAACGATTTTGATTCAAATATCATATGTTTAAGATATTTTCATGCCAAATGAAATGTATATCTCGACTTTTCTGGGAATGTTCCCAAAATTCCTCTTCATTATGAATGGCTTTTGCATAACTGGTAAACCTTAAGAGATAGATAAAATTTTGTACACAAAAATATAGATCTGGTTAAAAAACACAATTTATGTCATATACATTTTTCTTGAACCGTTTCGGAGATATTCCTTGACATTTCTTTGAGTTGTCCAATACTTATACTTTTTCTCAAATCGGGATTCGTTCTTCTTCTTCTTCTTCTTTTTTATGTCCTGGACATGCAAAGAGAATGCTCCACATAGCAAGTAGCTCTTAGAAGATTTGACTATGCTTAAAGCCTACTATATTCCTCTTGCATCTACAAGGAAATTAGCAATAAGATTAACATCTCGATTAACATGAAGCATATGGAGAATAAGCGTTTGTAAAAATAGTTTGTACAAGAGTAGAGAAAGTCATGTGAGTGCAACATCAGGATTTTATTTTCATTTTGTTGTTAGTACTGACTGAAATTAAAATAATACGTAATTTTTAATCAAGAAATTTCTTGCTTTCCATCCTTGATGTAAACAATTCCGTAGTTTTATGAAAGACAAATTCTTTTTCTTAACTTTAACACAATGCTTTTAGTTTTGATTTTCAAATTTTTTATTCATTCTGCTTAATGTTTAAATATTGCATATTAATACTTTCCATCACCAAATAATCCATTCCATCCTTTTTTATTTCCAAATTATTAATCACTCCAACCTCTGCTATTTTTCAACCGGAATTGTGAAATTTATTGTTAAGAAAAATTATATGTTTATTTTACACAGAAACCAAACAGTCTATTACATTAAATCAAGATTTGCCAAATTAAAAATTTTCTTTTTTTTCGCAACACTGGTGTTACACTCCGCTATGAAGGATTACCTTTCGTGATGGGGGGCCTCAGAATTGTACTACAAAGTACTCATATTTCAATGCAATAAAAACAATGTTAAACATCCTCAGATAGTTATCTTAAATGTGGAGCTGCCTTAAAGTGCCGTACTATCAAAATACACTCACAAAGAACATTTTCACATGGTCTAACTTAAGAAACAGATTGGTTATTTCTTCAATAAATGGCTCAAAACATTTATAAATAGCTTTGATGCGTTTTGAAGAGGCCACTGCTGTATAAAACTCGAGGGATGGTGAACACTTAGCTGGATATATAGGACACAGTAACTGAAATTACTTTCTCTGGTAAGTTTGATTTTAATATAAGTGACTGTTGTTAGTATTCACTAGGTTTTGCTTATTCAAATGTAGCATTAATATATTATCTGTATGTACTTCCTTTACACCGGGTGGAAGGGGTTTAGATGACGAACGAGGACTTAATTCAGTAGAAAAACGTTCTAAGCTCTTTTCTTCTCGTTATATTTCACATATGGAGCGATTAAAGCAAGTCTTATTGAAGTATATTATAGAACAGCACTAATCTGTATTTTTGTCACTTTCCTTAGGATTTTTATTTTGTAGAAATCCCATTTTACGCCTAAGTTAAGATATCGCAACAGCGGCTGAATAACTGATCACATACACGCCTCGGGACTACTCTGGTATCGCGCGTTCGCAGTTACCAATCCTGTATGTCATTCTAATTCCTCTTATTAAATACAAAGACTGTAGTAAGCCTCCTTTGTTAAATGTTTAAATGAAATAATTTACTAGTCGGGCACGATATGAATGCGCTTGGAGAAGGACGCCACTGGACAATGCAAGGCTAGGGATCAGAAGGGAATGAAGGGCAAGGCAATAGGGGAATGTGCAGTCGCACAATGAAAGCAGTATTACGTCAACAAGCCTCAGCCTCGCTAGTAAATGCAATTCGAACTGCGGAAGCTTTCTTTATCGACTGTCCTTCCGGTGCCCCGCCCACTTGTTCCGTAACTGTTTAGTTCCTCTTCCCAGCGAACGCGCTCATATCGTGGCCAACTAGTACTTTGCTTTATTGCATTTTCTGAAATTGTAGGAAAAGAAGATATTAAATTGACTTTATTTGTCCTCACTGAATGCTCAGATAAGCGCCTTAAGTCTTTTTGTATCTGGCAGGTATAAAATGCTCTACCTATTTGCCTATTTAAGTTAAAACACGTATTTTCTTGTATCCACCACTTTCTATTAAAGAATACCAAGAGTATATTGCTAACAGGTAAATAACGTTATATTGGTGTCATAGTTGCACGTTGACACGAGTGAATAAAATTCTCAAAACGCACTCGTTGCTGCGGCAACCAACCAGGCATTTGAAGTTGTTATTGGTGTCATGGTTGCAAGGAGACATAAGTGAATAAAATTCCCAAAACGCACGTTTGCTGTGACAACCAAGCAGGCATTTGAAATTGTTATTGGTGTCAGGTTGCTAGGTGATACGAGTGGGTCGTCCTCCGTGGTGTAGTGGTTACCATGCTACCCTCTAGTTCCCGAGGTTGCGGATTCAAACCCGGCGGAGGGCGATGGATTTTTTTCGGGCGTAAAAATCCTTAGTATGGCTTCCTTCGGAAGGGAAGTAAAGCCGGTGGTCCCGTGTCGTATATTTACAGCACGTAAAAGATCCTCAAGCCTGATAAAGAGGCCTCTGAGCAAAATTACCGGTCTTTCACGCCCTATATAGAATGGGACGCTAAGGACCACAGCAGCTAAGTCCATAAATAAAACTCAATTTAATTTTTGACAAGCGTGGATAAAATTTCCAAAACGCATTCGTTGTGCGGTAACTAAGCAGGCGTTTGAAGCTGTTACATTCGTGTCACGGTTGCTAGGCGACACAGGTGGGTAAAATTCCCAAAAGCCACTCGTTGCTGTTGCAACAGGGGATTAAAAACGTGAACAAAAAGATAGAATATTTCAGTTATGTAATTGGCTCGTTTTCAGAAAAGCAACAATGTTTCAATATATGTAATATAATGAACGGCTAAGGAGAGGGTTTTCGCCCCGGGAGTAGAGTTTCTGTTCAGCCATCAGTATAGACAGATCTTCAGGATTTTGTTAGCGTCAGAAGGCTGAGAAACTGCTGTACGATACTAGAATAGAAAGGTTGTATGCAATAAACATTGTTTATAGTAAAACTGTGACCGTACCAATGTAAATCTCTGTCCTCCACATGACTGCAAGATCGGGCAGGATCTAAATGTTCAGGCTAACTGCAGGCCGATGTCGGATCTTGCAATCTGAATGCTTTAACTTTCCTATGAAAAGCAGTTCAAGTTCCGAAGAGCAAGGATATCCCCTTTTTCCTTCCCACCCTTCTGCAAGGTAGAGTCTGCTGTAACATTTGTTTTGTCGATATCGGTCCTGCTGTTACCATAATGATGACTCACGTGAGCTCTTGTAGGGGGCTCAGAAAAATCGATATCATTAGTCATCCCATCAACAAGACCCAGAAAGCCTCACAGCTATTAAATGGCAGGTAATTTCTTCATTATCCTTGGCTACACAATTGGAGAAATGAGTCACATGGCCTCGACAGCTTATCAAAGGAAAGGCCGATTAAATCTCATGGTTCGTAAAGAATGAAAATGGGCAGGATTCTATTTATCGGCCTCATAAAGATATTGCACGTATCTAGCAAGTGCACGTTTAAGATAAACCCGCCCCCCCATTTCACAACATTCTGACTCTCTGCAAAACGCAAATGTCAGCCTTGGGCTTCCCCGTAATTTTGCTTAAAGCAGAGCATTATCCAGACACGATGACTCTTAGTTTCTTTATTTGCGAATTGTATGTCCTTTAACTAGAACAACTAAAGCAACAGCACCTTACAAAAAATCTTATGTTTGCTTCATATGACATTAGCTGCTCACTCTTCTGCAAACTATTCCTACAAAAGCTTTTAGTTCTATCAATTTCTTGATAATCGAGATAAACCTTCATTACATATTTACTCATCTCCTTTTAGCTACAAGGATACAGTAGACTAAAGCGATGTGATGGCTTTGAAATTCCATGCTCTTTGCATGGCCAGAAAAAACGAATGACTTGCCACGTACAGAAAGTATAAGTATTTGATAATTCAAACCAATAACAAAGAATATCTGGAAATTATATACGCGACCAAAAATGTTATTTGACAAAAGTAATATGTATTTGGGGTTTCACGGTCAAGTACTGACTTCCGGTGTGGGGAGGGCGGGGGGTATTTACCTACATCCGGTGTAGGGGTAGTAGTAGCATCCGGTATTACTCACCCCCATCCCCGAATAACATCTTCGCATTATATTTTCGGCGGAAGGGAGTGCTTTTCGGTGGGAGGGGTAGTTTATGTTCATTTCGGCCTCTCATTGACTAAGAGTGCAAAACATACCTAATCGCCATGGGGACTCAAAGCCAGATTCAAGGTCACGAGTTATTTTTGATGGAGTGAGGAATTCTTGGGTCGCTTTCATGATCACGTGCGGCTTTGAGTTCACGAAATACCTAAAAGTCATGGGGCTTTACAGCCAGATTCTAAGTCACGAGATATTTCTTAGCGTCGCTTTCGTGACCACATGTTGGCTTTGGGCGCAAGGAATACCTAAACGCCATGGGGCTCCACTGCCAGATTCAAGGTCACTTGTGGGGGAGGAAATAAAAACTAGGTTTGTATTCCCAGGCAGCTGTGGAACAGGTGGTAGCAAAATGATGAGAATCACCGCTACTAAGGATTCCCACGCAAACGTGTTACTGGAAGCATTTGTTGACCATAAATCTTTCAAATCTGGTACAGCTGCAGACTTATTGTGTCAGATTTGGGAGTCATTAGTCGTCACGGATGCAGCTGTTTCCGCCCCAAGCTCACCCTCAAACTCTATGAACGCACATGCGTCGCGCCTTTCCTTCTGCGGTCACCCCCGCAATTATACCAACAGCATATAAGGATCCAGGCTCAGTGTTTTGAAAATATTAGTTGGAAACTAATAGTATAAAGAGTTTTCTCGGGCTAGCGATATTGCTATGGCAAGAATAGAAGATCTTTGGAGCGAGTGTGGATAGCAAGGTTACCATTACACTTACTACCATAAAGAAGAATGTAATGATTTCATACATTCAATTGTATGCAACATGCCCCCATGTCACGAACAGATGTCTTCAAGGAAAATATGTACCCAGAACTGCGCAGTCTATAGAAGAAGTCTTTCATTTATTCCTTTGGAATTCTATTCTACGCCTAAAGATAAAAGTAAATAATGAATTTGAAACATGTTCATTTCTTTCAGAGGAGCGGATGCAGATGAAGAACATAGGGGCGTGCATGACGGTGTATTTGTAACCAGACACGCTGCCCAGTGCCATTCTTAATTTTGTAATAGCATACGGATTATGGCGACAATCCAGAGGTACACGATCACATGAAGTGTACTTGTGATGATAACTGTAGTGCATTCCTACTCAGATAGAGAAAGCTAAATGAACTAGCATGGAAAAAATAACCATATATTCTTATCCTGTGCGGAATTTTAGAATATGTCATGTTTGAAATAATATTGTTACAGAAATCGTGCCTAAAGAGGACATAGATGAAGTAGTTGTCCCTAGTGCACAACAGCTTTTGGTGGCTTTAGATAACCAAGAAAGGCCAACCAATTTTCATGTAGATGACAATCTATTGGTGACTTCTGAGCATTCACGCAGGAAACGGAGTAGAATTACACAATACAATACTGTGAATGTGGATTTTCATATCTATGAAAGAACATTCATGCATAAAAAATGTAACTGCTACATCATTCTGTTTATGGTATCTAACATATGCAATCACTTTCAGGAGAGCTGCTATTCCACTTTTAAAAACATGATTTTTCTAATTGATACAATCTGTAACGTATCGGGTCCGCTATTAAGAAGCTGTCCAGGAGGAAGAACAATAAATCCTTTGAAGATTTCCATAGGAGGTTGACGCTACTGGAAAATCGAATTAGCCACGCTAACACCCCGAAGAAAGATGCAACCACCAGCACTCGTGCTTCAAGGCTCTCTCAACAACTCAAGAAGCAGTAGTGTCAACATATGACTATATTATGAAACCCCAGCGCTCTTCATAAAAGAAACAGACGATAATAATTTTGTGCACATGGCATTATATGACTAGCATATAATTCAAAAAGTTTCCTAGAATTCAAAACATATCTGAAAGTGAAGAAGTTTCCGTTCAGAGAATGCAGTGAACATTTATTTTACTATAATATCATAGCTTTATGGAAAGTCGAAAAATTAGACCTTTGAATACTTGTTTAAATTATGGTGAAACACAGTTTAACTTCCATGTGATCACCAATAAAAAGACTTGAATCTTATATACCGGGTCTCCCCTGTAAACTAATACCGTACGCACGGTGTTTGTGCTCTGCGCTACGGCAGTTGCTTCAGCCGAACGGATGTCTCGCGCGGCTACGCTGCTTTAAGCGTATGTACAATCTTATATGGCTCTTATATACAGTCTTACCATATAAAAGATCTTGGAAGTGTCGTCCTTCCTGGGTTATACAGGCATTGTATCTGGTAACCACATTCTAGCTGATGCGAGTGAGTTCTGCCACTGCAGTGTTTCTGATTTCAGTCGTTGTTTTCTCTCAGTTCCTACAATGTGTGTAGATTTGTTCGATACACTTTTTCCTTCAGTGTACCCCACAAGTAAAAATCACACACTGTTAGATCTGAAGATCGAAGGGTACTGATCACTCTGTCTTCAAACACTTCCGAGATTGTAAGAAGGTAATCTTCTGCTGTACGAGCAGGGGATGAATCCTGTTGAAACCACCACGCGATCTTTTTTGTTCCGTTAACTGATGGAAGAACGGCGTCAAAATGTCATCTTGGTACCTCTCTGCAGTTACTGTCGACCCGAAAAAAATAGGTTCAATTATTCGTCTTGCACTAACAGCACACCAAACACCGATCTTCCTATTATGAGGGACTTCATAAACACCATTAGGATTTTCTACACAGCAAAAGCAAGATTTATGACTGTTCACACGACCATTAAAGGCAAACCAGGTCTCATCCGCAAAGAACGCAAGCTGTGGGCCGAATAAACGATCATTCAATGATGCAATACACCACTCATGGTATCTCGCTCTTGTGGCTGGATCAGCAGGTTTTAAACAATGGATCCGTGTAAACCTGTACGGTTTGAGGTGTAACAGCTTTGTAGCTATGTGTGCAAAAGAAACCGAAACCCCTACTTGTGTTAATTTTGTGAATGATTTATTTGGTGACCGTTCAAGATTCACACCAATGTCATCTTAACTTTTCCTCTGCTAAAACAGTTCGTGTGCGCGTATGTTTTTATTGAGCACTGAGCCAGTAGCTTCAAATTTATTTGAAATTACGTGAATCTGTGCTCGTGAAGGTGGCACGTCGCCAAGAAATTGCGGAACAAATGCATCGCATACTCGTGGAGCCGACTCATACTTAAAATAACATTTACATACGAAACTACGGCGTTGCAATGATAACTGTCTCACCATGTTAGCAGCTGAGACGCAGCCTAGCAAATGCTGCTTGCGAGGTCACACACGTGCACGCTACTTGCAAGGTCAAGAACTATGCGAGTGCCTCCACTACTGCAGCTTGCGTACCGGAGAATAAACACCCGCTTGGGCAGTCTGACTTTAAATGGGAGACCCAGTAGACAGACATATGCAGAAACTATGTATTGTAAGTGAAGTGACTTATGTAGGGACAAGGAGCTGAAGGAAGAAGGTGCTGGAAATGTATGATAAAATAAATGAATATCTGTTCTATAATTTGTTTTTATTAATGAAAAATCCTGGTTACATTCCCTTATATCCCACATGAAATACCTGCGTTGAAACATTTTTAAATTAAAGACTACATCACATAAGTCAGGGGCTTGTATGTAAATACTTTATCATGAATTATCAGGCAATTCAAAGAAGTCCATGCAGGAATATTTGCACTATCTTGAATTTCCAATCTAGTATTTACAGCTCCATTTACAACCTCCTCAGGCTGATGTGAACATCTATGACAAATACAGGTGCATGTTTAAGAAAATCCTTTCTCTTCAACAATTCTCTTCGAATAATGATGCAAATATAGTGTTTCCAAAGTCCAAGTTCATATCATGGTAGGGACATTTACTATTGAGGTCAAGTCTCAAATTGGTTATGTTGCAATGATCAAACTCGGAGTAGTCTTTAGTTGCATTATTCACTCTCGAAGTTTGCGCTTCCACAATTACAAATCTTCGTTTCTCTGGTTTCGATGTTGTTGCAATGTTCCATGTAGATTATCTAGTTTGAGGTACTGCAAGCTGAGTATGTAGATCCATGGCTCGAAAGGCTATATGTAGTGGTCTGTCTGACTAAACAATCTTGAGGATCTCCATCTTTTCAGAACCAGAAAGGCGTATTAGAGCCATCCGCCACTCGATGCGTGTAAGTTTAACAGTAGCATTCTCTTCTTCAGGTGCAAAATACAGTATAAAAGTCCTTAGATCGAATGAGCACCAACTCGAACTTGTTATTGAGTAATAAGTTCATGTAAACATCTGCAAAACCCAGAGGCATTGACGGCGGTACTACAGCGTTGAATGCTCCACTTGCAGAATGGACAATATCCACATCCTGTACAGGGTAGCACGATCCAGCATTCAGTAAATGATTGGATTCAGTATATGCATACATTAAGCATGATTTGTTTTTGTATTTAGCTATTAAAGGGGAACGAAACACAAAAATGAATATTTCATTCACCAATTTATTTGTCGTCACGAATAAATAACGCACGCAGTTTCACCATCCCAAAGTGAATGGCTATCGGGTCACGGACTATTGTTGAGCCACACTGCACCCAGAGAAGACAAACGCAGCATAGCTGTTGTAAATGAATAACATGTTTGCTTGCTAATTTCATTAGAAGTGCATAACTTCACTGAATAACAAAGAGTAAAGCTAAAGCTAGCCAAACACTTTTCACAATCCAGATAATACCTACTAGGTGATAAACAGAAGCCCAACATCTATTTTGAAAATAAGTGAACGTGGTATCCGACCTTATCAGTTGAACCAAAAGAGAGCGATTTTGAACATTTACACCATTTTGACAAGTATCCGAGACAGTGAGTGTGAACACCGAAAAACGTGCTGGTTCCATCCATTGGTGTAAGTGTAAGCAATGTATACCAATGAATAATGTTGAAGAAAGTGTATTTTGTTTGGGCTACGAAAACAAAATTCGTGAAGGGTGATTTTGTCTCTATCACAATGCATTCTAATTTTCCCAAATTGGTTATCGATCCTGATGTTTTGAATATTGTGAGGTATTAATTAGCGTTAAAAACAAAACGTTGAGCTAAAATAAAATTACCGCCTACAATCCTGCTAATAAGACCTGCTACAAGAAATTTACAGCGTGGATTAATTGGACTGCCATTTGACACAGAAAATGAGTTGTCATACCATCATGTGTAGTGTTTAGTATTAGAAATGCTCTTTCCAGAACCCAGAGAGGTATATGTAGGCTTCTAACTTCACTTAATAAACACACAAATTAAAAATAGTAAGTTTTAAATTCAACCATTATTTATTTATTATTATTATTCTATAACGTGTGTATGTGTGTGACTAACCTTATGCTGACTGAAAACGTGAGAAGTGCTTCAATCATAGTAACTATAATGGAGGTCGAAGCGTGGGAGCTACATATATTCGTCGGTAGTGACAGATCATTTGCTGCGTCCGGTAATGGATCCACATAATGTGCGTGCAGAGTTTTTATTTTACGCCTATCAGCAGTTTTTATTCTTCGTCAGATTCCCCAAATTTATTTCTCATGATCCAAGAACCAGATACTTTGGAGTAATAAGTTTTGACACCGTTCTTTTTTTATTTAATTGGAATTCTGATCTAGCGCTGCTGTCATGGATCTAAGCTGAAGGCCATTATGTGAAAAAATCTGATGTGTTACACTCACATGACTTTCTCTACTCTTGTACAATCTATTTTTACAAACGCCTATTCTCCATATACTTCATATTAATCGAGATATCGAGATGTCAATCTTATTTGTAATTTTCTTGTAGATGCAAGGGGAATATGGTAGCTTTTAAGCGATAGTCAAATATTTTATCGCTGGTTGCTATGTGGCGCATTCCATTCTCTTTGCATGTCCAGGACATAAAAAAATGAATAACGAATTTGAAAAAAAGTATAAGTATTGGAAAATTTAAGGAAATAACAAGCAATATCTCGAAAACGGTTCACTCAACAAAAAAAATGTATATGATATAAGTTGTGTATTTTAACGCGATCTACATTTTTTGTGTAGTAAAATTTTGTCTATCTCTTATGGTTTACCAGTTATGCAAAAGTCGTTCATAATGAAGAATACTTTTGGAGACATTCCCAGAAATTTCGAGATATACATTTCATTTCTCATGACATTATCTTACACATATGATATTTTCATCAAAATCGTTAGAGCCATTTTTGAGAAAATTAAAATTTTCGAAAAATGTTCCATGTAAAGGGTAGTCTGGGGTGGGGGATTTTCTTGAAAATCTTCGTGTCGCATCTCTGGAAGATACTGAACGTAAATACCAAGTTTGGTGTTTATCCGACTGTTAGTTTTTGAGTTATGCTGTTCACAGACACACACACACACACACGGACATGTTTCCAAAAATGCTTTTTTTGGATTCAGGAGGTCTCAAAACATGTATTTCCGGTGAAATCTCGGTATCGAATTTTTGGGTGGAATGCAATACTTCCCCTACTTACTATACGTAGTAGAAAAAGTAAAAATGTATTCTTTTCGGAGCATTTTGAGACGAAGACTGTGATAAATTTCTAAACTGCAAGTGTGTATATAATGTCGAATATGAGCCAAATCTTTTAATAAGGTGCTATACAAAATAATTTACCTTCAGAACATGATAGGCGCTTGATTCGCCTTTAATCTGGAATTTTTTCTTCGGTCTTCTTCTAACAATCATCAAGTTTACAAGGTTTCCATTCACCGTTTTCTAGGTGTTTATGTTCAGTTTTATATGATGAAGAATTTGTGTGAATTTTTCAATTAATATGGTACCGTTCTTATTACAGTTTTGCGCAGCCAACCATAAATGTTTATTTATACTGGGTTTCCATGCCATCAGTTCTGAGTATTTTTTCTACCATTTAAATGTTTTCTCATTACTTTTATACAAATACATACTCATATTCATGTTCAACTTCCGGAGTATGTAACAGGTATCGTATGCGTTTATGTCTGCCGGAAAAAACTTCAACCTACACATTTCCTGTTTTGCATGCCTAGTCATTATGCTGTCACAAGCAGCGTTTTCCAAATCGCCTTTCACCATACCTGTTTGAAGAATTTCAAAATCGATAGTTTTTTGGGAATTTAAATACAGGACGATAGACTAAATATTTGGCTGAAAATTCTGGGGAGTCATACTGACCATTCACTGCCAATCATGTTGTCCTCCTTGGTGTAGTGGTTACCATGCTAGCCTAGTTCCCGGTCGCGGGTTCAAACCCGGGGGTCAGCGATGGATTTTTTCTGGCCTAAAAATCCTTAGCATGGCTTCCTTCGAAAGGGAAGTAAAGCCGATGGTCCCGTGGCTTCGATTTACGGCATGTAAAGGAACCTCAACTCCGATAAAGAGGCCTCTGGGCAAAAATATTGGTCTTTCTGCCCAACATAGAATGGGACGCTAAGGACCACAACAGTTAAAGAGTGTCCATAAATAAAACTCAATTTATTTCAATTAAATTTTTACTGCCAACCATATAATATGTATACTACATTTTAACGAACTCGAGTTCTTTTTTCTTTCTTGAACCCAAAATGCTCTAACAACTGGTGCTGTCATGTTTCGAATGGTTTTATCGACTGCATACTTTGAAAACAAAAGTTTCTTCTGCTTCTTCCTGGTTATCCCTTGTATTAGAATCTGAACTATACGTTCGTAGAAACTTTCATTCAGATTATCCTCATCATTTCTTGTTTAGTCGACCTTTTCAGGTTCCAACAATATATACTTCCTTATGATTTCGGTACCTAGTTCTCGTTGTACTTCCAAATTCTTGTTTTTTTCATCACCTTCTGTTCTGAATTCCCTTTCCTACTTTTATCATCATCGCCTTCGTTGTCAGTCTTATTGGAACTAGCACTATCACATACTCCAGAAAATATGTTTTTACGATTTCTAGTCTCATATCGTTCTGTTCTTTGTCATTCCTTCTTGGATGAAGCTGGTGAAGGATCAACTGTCTTACTAGAAGTTGATGTCTAGAAAATTTTCCTTATAGTAAAGTAGTTCCAGGTTTTAATAAAAGCCCTCTGAAGTTTTCATCTGGCTTAAGCTGTTTTTAATAACTGTGTCTGTTCATAATCTGTGTCCTTAAAATTGAGGATACATATACGAGCATCGGGACCGTGTAAAAAATATTTTCTTTTGCAGGATTCTACCCATATCCTATATATTTTGGGATATTTGCTCGTTAGGAAACGACTACCACAGCCTCCCTCCAGAGGCAGCATCAATTCTACCAAGGCAAGGGCGCCCATCCATCAGCAACGCCCAGTCCTGGCCTAGCCTGCCTCAGACACACTAGGCAACCACCCAGCAGCATCCACCACACCATCAGGAGTCTACCAGGACCAAACTCGCCCAGATTGTGCAACAGCCTCCGCGTGCCCACGGGTGTCTTGAGCACAGCAGACACATACTAAAGTTCACAAAACACTAATTCCAGCTTCCCTAAGGGCAAACCCCCACTCCTAAGACAGAAGAGAGAAGGAACACCCGGGAGCCTGACTTGGCATCCGAAGCGAAGGAGAGTGGTGAAGCCCCAACTCCCCCATTCAGCAAAGGGCCAATAGGGCTGACGAGGAACCTCCTCCCTCTCAGGCAGCTCCTATCATCAATCCTACACCAAACTCCTTTCAACCCCTGGTTTGGGCCTCACGGTGCTGCTGAGGTGGCTACGGCGGTTGCTGCTGAACCAAGGTCACGAGATCTGCGAGATTCTGGTCAAATTCTTTACCGCCAACGACCCGGCTAGCAAAATGCAGGTAGTCATGGAAGGGCTCGCCCTCCTGAACACCGTCATCCCGCTCGCCCACTAAGACGCATCGAACTAGGTCTCGTACCTCGCTTCGTTACGCGTTCTGGTACGCTTGTGGCCTAGCCAGTCAAAGGGGTAAGCTGCTGCATTTTGCCCGCACCCATGCATTATACGTCATATTAGTCGGCGAAACAATCTCCGTACCGACAATCGCTTCCGCCTTGCAGACTACGTCTGCCTTAGGACGGACATTCAGATTCGCCCGGGAGACGACCTCGTGCTGTCGCTGTCCTCGTGCGGCAGAACGTGGTCCGTCACCCAATCCAACTCCCACCTCTTCAAACCCTAGAGGCCACAGCAGTGTGCATGGACTTAGGCGGTATGGAAGTTTTGGTAGTCTCCATGTGTCATTTGCCTGCGAGGCAGTTTGTGCCCAAAGAGTACCTCACAGTCCTAGCCCTACATCCCAGTGCTATTTTGGCCGGCGACTTCAATGCCAAACATCCGTTTGGCATTGCAATTGTCGGGCGGACGCTCGAGGTAATGCATCCATTCGCCTAACAGAAGCGGACCCTCTGCTTCAAGTGTAGGATCCCTGGCAACCCAACACACCATCCGCAAGGTGGAGGACTGTCCTCAGTCATCGACTTCGCGATCCCAAGAAGTTCCCATACCATCTCACCTCACTTCATTCCGATCATAAATCAACACCAGGGTTGCCTCGACCCATCGTTGGAACATGAGAGGTCGACTGGGTAGGCGTAAGGAATTGCCTCCGCACGTCCATACCACCGAACCCAAGATCACAGATATTCCGTCCCTGGAGGCAGCAATCTCTTCCTTCACCTCCATAGAGACGCAAACTGCCCACAACCTGACAGTTTTTGCCCCATCCCCCTCTGTCCAGACCTCCTTCAAAGTTGATCTAACCATACTCATACGCCGCTCTTGGACTGCACGGAGACCCTACCAGCGTCACCGCACGCCGCACAATCGAGCAATATTGCGGCGTTTACGCCGTCAGGTCCGAATCCGACTGCGCGAGCACCAGGTGCAAGCGTGGGTTATATGATGACCCGGCTGCACATCGAGAGTGACTACGTGTGGAGGATATTAAAAAGCCTCGAGGCCAGTAATCGCACCTCTCCAAGACACCCAAGGTCTCGCTTATGATCCCCAGATCGTTTACACGCGCTATGCGCGTTCACATCTAAACGTAGATTTTCATTCATGCATTTTTAAACGTGGATATGATTGTATTTGGATATGCGTGTGTGGCCGTGTGCGCATGTTATCCTTCCTGTCATCATATTTATTTATTTTTTGACGGTAGAAGGAGTTTACAAACAATTAACCCCTGTTTCTCAATCAAAAATTCTGATCTGTTTTCCAGATGTTTAGAGGCAATTGAATGTAATGTGCTTAGGATGCCTTTGAATGGGAATCCTTGGTAGCGGTGGTTTTCACCATTTTACTGCCACCTGTTCCACAGCTGCCTGGGAATCCAAGCCTAGTTTTTATTACCTCACCACAAGTGACCTTGAATCTGGCCGTGAAGGCGCATGATGTTTAGGTATTTCTTGCACTCAAAACCAACACGTGGTCATGAAAGCGACACTATAAATCCCCTACTTCACCAAAAAGATCTGGCGACATTTAATCTGGCCCTGAACCCCATGGCGTTTAACTATTTCTTGCACTCAAAGCACACGTGGTCATGGAAGCGACGCTCAGAATCCGCCACTCCACCATAAAGATCTCGTGACCTTGAACTTGGCCGTGAAACCCCATGGCATTTAGGTATTTCTTGCTCTCAAAGCCAACATGTGGCCGGCAATGCCACTTAAATTACCCATTCCATCGAAAAAAAACATCCTCTTCCACCCACAGTACCATGCGAACACGCGGTTCAGGGGGAGGGGGTGAGTAATACCGGATGCTAGTACTACTCCCTTCACCGGATGTCCCCTCCCCCACCAGAAGTCAATACTTTGCCGTGAACCCTCAAATCTATACTGCTGATAAATGGTGTGCTTTAACGAGGTTTACATATTTTTCTACCTCTTACAGTTTTCCAATTATACAAACAAATTCACAATGAAGAGGACTTCACAGGGTATTCCCAGAAAATTCAAGATATCGTACTTTATTGGTCACAAATATCTAAAACATACGGTGCTTTAATTAAAATTCTAAGAGTGATATTTGGGAAAATACAAAATAACCATCTTAGCTCAGTTAATCAATTAGTCACTAAGCTTCAGCTAAAGAAGCATTGGTGATTTCATCAATGAATTTGTTTATCTCCATTTTGCCTTTTAAGATTAACGTTTTTAGCAGCATTATCAAATGGATTATAGATACTTAGAGTTAAGTAAAGATTAAACTGAGTGTTCAACGAAAAGTGTCCGGGAGATTTGGGAGAAGCAAACATTCATATTGTCTATATTCCGTAGCGAAACCTCTCCAGATTTTGTCAGCTGATGAAATACTACACGGCAGTTTGCCCACAACTTTTCTCATCACACCTAACACATATTTTTTTAGACACCATGGCCTAAAAGTAGAACTTCTAATACAGGACACTCGAGCTAAAAGATTTAGATTGTCACTCTAGTGCCTAACTCTTCAGTGTGACCAACTTTGGTTTTAAGTGCAATCACGTGGCAATTATTCTTTGTGTTTGGACAGTTTAATAAATCGAACTGGTTTGATTACGTTTTACTTTATTATGTCTTTTTACATGATGAATTTCTCAAGGTGTTCGCATTATCTGTTCATAATACATATCGTCATACTTCAATTTATCGCAATTCCTTTTAGAGTTAACCTATACGTTATATTGGCGGCTTTCTTCGAACTAAAACGCTATTCTTTTATCTTAAAGATTAAATGGCGAAATTATGAATTCAAAAGAAACTGAAATGGAAGAGAAATTACAGAAGCAGCAGAAAGAATAACACTAAAAGTACTTACCCAAAAAATCCAGAAAGCAACATGATATAGCATTTATCTTTTCATTGCCTGGTGTAAGGGAACAAATGATTAAAAATGACTGTTAGCGAATCAGTAAAACATAAACAATCTCACATCTCGGTTTTTAACGTAATTTCTCGTTTCAAGGACGAGTCCTAAACAGTGATCTATGTTAGTTTCAAGAATCAATATAATATTATTGATATTTACAAATTCGAGCACTGTCTAAAAAATCTGATGTGATGCACTCACATGACTTTCTCTACTCTTGTACAAACTATTTTTACAAACGCTTATTCTCCATATGCTTCATGTTAATCGAGATATCAAGATGTTAATCTTATTGCTAATTTTCTTGTAGATGCAAGGGGAATTGGTAGGCTTTAAGCAATAGTCAAATATTTGAAGAGTTGGTTGCTATGTGGAGTATTCCATTCTCTTTGCATTACCAGGGCAAAAAAAAATTTCTGATGTGTTACACTCAAACGACTTTCTCTACTCTTGTACAAACTATTTTTACAAACGCTTATTCTCCATCTACTTCATGTTAATCGAGATAAACATTTGCAGACTCTATCTTATTGCTAAATTTCTTGGAGATGTAAGGGGAATATATGTTTACAAGGGCAATATAGAAAAACAGTAGCCTTTAAGCACATACATATCTCTTAATAGCTGGTTGCTAGGTGCAGCACTATTCCCTTTGCCACAGATTAATACTCTTTGCATATCCAAGACAAAAAAATGAATAACGAATTCCCATTTGAGAAAATAAGTATTGAAAAATTTAAGGGAATAACAAGCAATATCTCGAAAATGGTTCACTCAACAACAAAAATGTATATGACATAAATTGTGTATTTTAACGCGATCTACATTTTTTGTGTAGTAAAATTTTGTCTATCTCTTATGGTTTACCAGTTTACCAAAAGTCGTTCACAATGAAGAATACTTTTGGAGACATTCCCAGAAAATTCGAGATATACATTTCATTTGTCATGAAAATATCTTAAACATATGATATTTTAATCAAAATCGTTAGAGCCATTTTTGAGAAAATTAAAATTTTGGATAAATGTTCCATGTAAAGGGTAATTTGGGGTGGGGGATTTTCTTGAAAACCTTGCTGTCGCATCTCTGGAAGATACTGAACCTAAATATCAAGTTTGGTGTTTATCCGACTGTTCGTTTCTGAGTTATGGTGTTCACAGACACACAGACACAGACAGGCACACACACGGTGATGTTTCCAAAAATGCTTTTTTTGGATTCAGGGGGCCTCAAAACATATATTTCCGGTGAAATCTCGGTATCGAATTTTTGGGTGGAATACAATACTTCCCCTACTTACTATACGTAGTAGAGAAAGTAAAAAAAGTCCGTGTGTGTCTGTGATAAATATCAAGTTTAGTATCTTCCAAAGATGCGACACGAAGATTTTCAAGAAAATCCTCCACCCCAACTCCCCTTTACATGAAACACTTTTCGATTTTTTTTTATTTTCTTAAAAATGGCTCTAAAATTTTGTTAAAATACCATATATTAAACATATTTACATCACAAATAAAGTGTATAGCTTAATTTTCTTGGGAATAGCCTGTGAAGTTCTCTTCATTCGGAAGGGATTTTTATATAATCTTGTATAACTGGTAAATGTTAAGCGACAGACGGTAACATACTCATAAAAATCTGATGTTGCACTCACATGACTTTCTCTACTCTTGTACAAACTATTTATACAAACGCTTATTCTCCATCTACTTCATGTTAATCGAGATAAGCATTTGCAGACTCTATCTTATTGCTAATTTTCTTGTAGATGTAAGGGGAATATATATTTACAAGGACAATTTGGAAATACAGTATCCTTTAAGCACATACATATCTCTTAATAGCTGGTTGCTAGGTGCAGCACCATTCCCTTTCCCACAGATTAATACTCTTTGCATATCCAAGACAAAAAAATGAATAACGAATTCCCATTTGAGAAAATAAGTATTGAAAAATTTAAGGGAATAACAAGCAATATCTCGAAAATGGTTCACTCAACAAAAAAAATGTATATGACATAAATTATGTATTGTAACGCGATCTACATTTTTGTGTAGTAAAAGTTTGTCTATCTCTTATGGTTTACCAGTTATGCAAAAGTCGTTCACAATGAAGAATACTTTTGGAGACATTCCCAGAAAATTCAAGATATACATATTATTTGTCATAAAAATATCTTAAACATATGATATTTTATTCAAAATCGTTAGAGCCATTTTTGAGAAAATTAAAATTTTCGAAAAATGTTCCATGTAAAGGGTACTCTGTGGTGGGGGATTTTCTTGAAAACCTTCGTGTCGCATCTCTGGAAGATACTGAACCTAAATACCAAGTTTGGTGTTTATCCGACTTTTCTGAGTTATGATGTTCACAGACAAACACACAGACACACACACGGACATGTTTCCAAAAAGGCTTTTTTTGGATTCAGGGGATCTCAAAACATGTATTTCCGGTGAAATCTCGGTTTCGAATTTTTGGGTGGAATACAATGCTTCCCCTGCTTACTATACGTAGTAGAGAAAGTAAAAATGTAGATCTCTTTAAAACACAATTTATTTCAAATAACTTTTTCTTTGTGGCATAAGTAATTAATTTACTTATTAATGGTTCGAAACGTCTGTCATTCTTTTCAAGTACTGTAGACATTCAATTGTTTCTTGCGTTTGCACGAAGAATATGGCATTTTAAAGCCAGCGTATAGCGGTTAGTTGATAAACATTTGACTATCGCGTTCTCTTTGTATCTGTAACGAAATGTGTAATGTAGCTATTTCTGCAAAGGTTGATCTCGATGAAAATGATAGAAAAATACGCTTTCGTAAGAGTAGTTTGTATACCCACTAATAAACGATAGTGGGCGGAGAAATCATGTGAATGTAACACATCAGATTTTTTTTCAGAACTTTCTCACAACGGCTGCTGTAGCTGTATCACGCCAGCATTATATCGGTTGATGTCGATTCACTGCTTTGTTTTACAAACGTAAGGCAACCTAAAAACAAAAAGTTGTCGGTTTTTTGTTTTCGTTCATCGCTTTCTCTTCTCTGAGATAGTAAACAAACAAACCACACTCACCAACACCAACAGTAAAATATTGCAATGTGCAATAAAATGCAGTAAATGTGCAGTAAAATGTGCAAGCAGTTAATACTTGTAACAGTACAATATTTTTTGGGATGTGGGGTAAGGAATGATGATTATCTACATACAATACCAACTACCTGTATTGGAATTTGAGGTTAGGGCAAAAGAATATTGCGAGAATTTGAGCAGTTCGTATTTGTTTTATTTCTTTCTTTCTTTTTTACTTTCTTTTTTGCTCTTTCGCCGCTTTGGTTAAGTCTCAAAATGCGGGAATTGCCCAAAACAATGGGAACGGGTGATCATTCTTAAGTCCCCATAAGTTCGAAGATATGCGTGCAAAAGAAAGCGTAAAATTGCTCAGCAGTATGTTGCTCTCCAATATACAAACATTTCTTATCCTGATCTTCGAATTTATTTATATATTTATTTTTCTTTCCTTCCAATTTCGTTACAAAAACCCTTAATTTCAGTCCTCATCTGCAGTATGTGTAACTCTTGACGTATTCAGATGGCACCACAAAAGCTGACCAGCTAGGAACATATTGTACTGATGAGCCGATAGTAATTTACGATTTCCGCGAGAGAGACAGGAAAGAAAAAAAGATGAAAACAAATGACATGAGGCATGCAGTTGCTATTAAAAAAGGTGCAATCGATGCGGCATGCACTTTCTCTCCGCCTCTTCTGTTTAAGTGTTATCCACCTGTTTTCTGGCACAAAGGGCTGTAGTGGTACTTAAAACCTTGCAGCAGTGAAAACAATTGCAGGATCTGGAAAAAGGAAAATAAAACAGAACCAGAGCCTGCAGAGAGAGATTCATACGTGGAACAGAAGGTACATCCTTTTGAAATAAAACAGCATTTAATCCAGGAAACATGTGTCTCTCTATTAGTCATACAGTGATTCATCCAATTACATTTACAGGTGTACGAATACGTCAGCGGTATGCAGAGTTCCAGCCTAGTCGTTATCTGTACATGCTGTTGCCATTATTATAATAATAATTGGTACTTTGTACTGGTACATCCGCGGGATTGCCATATTTCTCCTCCTCAAATACTGAACAAATGTACACGGAAAAGTCTGCATCTGACCGGGCCCGAACGAGAGAAAAGGTTGTACTGTACCACCCAGCCCGGGTGCGATCTGAACCTAGCCCGAGCCCAGACCGGCCCGATCTGACCGGGCACGAGCCAGAGAAAAGGTTATACTGTACCACCCAGCCCGGGTCCGATCCGGCCCGGCCCGATTTGACCGGGCCCGAGCCAGAGAAAAGATTACACTATACTACCAACCCCGGGCCGATTTGAACCGAGTCTGGTCCGACCCGGATCTGATTGCCTAATTTTGTGTTAAATACAATTATTTTGCACTAATTTGTTATTATTGTTCCTAGCGGGAAGCGGGATGCCTCAGGCGACAATGCCTGTGGCCCGCATTCGGGAGGTCCCGGTTTCGATTCCTGCCGACCGCCTACTCTGACCCATAGGTTTATTTGGTTCTTTTTCCTGGTCGTCGGGCGAATACTGGAGTGGTTTCTTTCAGGCTCGAATTTTCTGTGCTACCATTCGTTCCATTCATCATTCACCCCGTTAGTCTCTATCAGGATCGGAAATGTCGGCAATGGTGTTTCGGTGCAGCGTAGCAGGGAGAAAAGATGCTCTCTGTGAACTCTCTCCGTCCTTCGGCTGCCGGGGTATCAGAAACCTCTTGAGGGGCGTTGAAACCCCTCTGTGTGGGGTGGTGTCCCCGGTCTGCCTGTCCATCTGCTGGGTGTCCACTTCTGGAAACTTAGGTATCCTGCCATTGCTGTACCGTCCCTGCTGGATCCGGCCGCCCGGTGTCTCCTCTCGGCTCATTCTTCCACCCGGTGACGCTCTCTCGTGGGACGTAGGTAGGTACAATATCCCCTCTGGATCGGTGCCAAGTCCCCTGCGTTCAGGAAGATAAGATATTGTTGTTCATATTATTATTAGTCCATGAAGCGCTGCTGCCTGCGGTGAGAAAGATCTCTGGTTCGATTTCCGGTATTGACATGGTAAGTTTTTTCCCTGATCCCCCATGGATGCACTCAGGTCCTTGGGATCAATTTGAGGAGTCAATTTACAGAAATAGTGGCGGTTGAAGTCATCGAATCCGCATATAGTAAGCGGCCTTGCGGACCACCTGCCGCCCTTATTATTGCACTCTGTCCAGGATGTCCTGGGTGTGGAAGGACGGCGGGAAGCGGAGTTTGTAGCTGTCGTGCTGTTGTAAAGTTATTCATAGTTGGCTCAAGCGTACGTTTATTTATTGTTACTAGTATTACTGCGACTATGGATGTGTGCATGCCGCGATAATTGTACAATTCTGGGCATCTCAACATGCGGATCTGAAAATGTGATAAATTCATTTTTTTTCATCTTTATTTTCACTATACGGGAAAAGTTTTCGTTAGTTTTGATTTTCAGAAAAATGCTGTTAGTGATTATGATTAAAATACTGTATGTTTAAGATACAGGACAAATAAACCGCTATGTTGAATATGATAAATTCATTTTTTTCGTCTTTATTTTCAAGCCCGAGCCCGGGCCGAGCTAAACATTCTTCAAATTAAGCCTTCACCCGCGGGCCTAGGCCCGAGCCCGAGCACATCTCTAGTACAGGGTCGAGTTAGATGGATTATAGACAAAACAGAAATCATCTTTCAAATATCACTTTAAACATTTAACGACCGATGTCAGTTAAAACTGCAGTATTTAATAAACATCGCATAAATCTCTATTATAACATGATGAAATGATTAACCGTCCCTGTAACAATCAGTCATGAGTACTATAATGAATATTGTAATCAAATATGCATTCATAAATAGTATGGTATTCGTATGTACACTCGGCGAATTTAAAGCTGGCCGGCGTCTGAGAGGTGAGCTCGAATCGGGTACTTTCGTGAGCGCTCGGGACAGCCAGGCTTTGCTCACAAGACTGCATATATTCTTGTGGTAGTTATAATGGGGAACCAACTATAATCACAAAGCCATCCGAGAAAATAATTCAAACAGACAGATGTTTCAAAGTGCTTGAACACTAAACATTTATAACCAAAACACACTTTGCTGATTTATGGTTTTCAGGTGGAGTATGACTAAAGCTAGTTACAATGCCACATTTACTGCAGCACTCTTAGCTCAGTGGTAGAGTTAGACTGTTTCTGAGGCTGTAAGCTCAAATCTCTGTGGATCTACTCAAATCCCCCCTCTTTCATTTTAAATGCATGATTAAATATATAACAGTTTTTTTTCTTCATTTTTTTACATGTGGCGCTTATTTTAGTCCGTCATACAGGTAGATGGCAATGATAAAATTAATTTATCGATCGGGAGGAGGTTTCATATAATTGAATAACCACAAATTTCACCATTATTGTAATTATATTTTTATGTGGACTGAAGTAGCACAAACAATTTGTTTAACTATTAAAGTAAAACGAGTTGTAAAAATAAAAGATAATCCACTACGGAGAATCGGACTCGAGCTGCTTTCGTACTATTTGTGTAGCTTAGCCACTAATCCACGCCAAGCCCAAATTGCCTCGCGGCTTGGATTGTAGTTAGCCATAGTGGTGCACAGAATTTGACAGTTGTGGACCGCGCGCTTACTCGAAGGGACTTTGAACAAATTTAACTGCTCAAAACACCGGCCACTTTTAGTTCGACCGAGTGTACTGTATACAGTCGCTACAGGTTGTATCATAATTAATAGCGCAAACTGAAATGGTTGAAAGTATACATAGTAGAAGCAAAAACGTTTCAGTAAACATGGATCGTGTCGCATCTTTGGAAGATACTGAACCCAAATGCCAAGTTTGGTATTTATCCGACATTTCGTTTTTGAGTTATGCTATTCACACACACACACACGCACTCGTGGACAGACCTTTTTCTTTAAATGCTTTTTTTTAATTCAGGGGCCTCAAAACATGTATTTCCTGTGAAATCTCGGTATCGAATTTTTGGGTGGAATGCAATACCTTTGCCTACTATACGTGCTAGAGAAAGTTAAAATTGATACAGATCTCTAAGCATTCATTCTTCTCACTGTTCAAATAGAGTCAAGCTTTGACAACAGATGGCAGAGTAATTCATATAAGTTTGTTATGGATTTGTGTGTTACACTGATACTTTTTGGTTTATAAAGTCTTATGCCACTTGAATTCAAGATGGCGGCGAGTGAAGAACTACTTGGAAAATCGCAGCTCTTGAGAAAGAGGTTATTTGTGAATGAATGTGATGCAGAATCTATTGATATTAGTTCAGAAAGTTCAGATGAATATGTGCCACATGAATTGGAATGGATGAATTCAATAGAAAATAATGTTGAGGTAAGGTAATGAAAATTATATATTGGCATAGGGTTATATTCATGCTGAATTTATAGCGCAAGTGCAAGAAAGCATTCTAGGCATAAAATTCACGTATTACCTTTTGTAGCCAAAAATCAGCTTCTTGGTAATGTAACCTTTTATATTAATACCGGATCATTTCATTCAGTTGTATTTCTTTTTTCCAGGAAGAAGCTACTAGACCTTCAATGGAATCACCTGTGAAAACATCTTGTTTTGCAGAAGAGAAATGTATCAAAGAAAATGAGAAACCTTGGTGCACCATATGTGAATGATACAATAGCAGATAAAGTTGCTGGACGTACATTAGGTCCTAAGTGCAAGTGTAAAAATACATGTAGGTCGCTTTTACACGATAAAGAGAATGATATTTTTCATAAGCTTTGAGGAATTCAGGAGATTTCAATACTCAGAAGCCTACCTCTTCGAAGCCTAAGCTGATCTATCCCAAGAGGTCTAACGCTGACACCTCCGGAAAAGGTAATATGTTTCCATATCACGTCAAAGTAAATGGCACTGAGTTAGAACTTGCAAACAAGAGTTTACACCCATGCACGGCATGCACAAATCGTTTGGCAGATTGAAGAATATTCAACGCATGGTTGGATCCGGAATGACAAGCCCTAAGCTTGATAGACGTGGAAAGCATGAGTCCCATCCTAAGAAATAACCAGATGGTGTGTGGCTGGTGTTCATGAACATATAAAATCCATCCCTCGTTACCAATAATAGTACTCTGGCGCCGAAAACCCAAATAGGACCTACTACATTTGCGACTTGAATATATGCACTTTATACGTTGATTACTAGGGCTAGGATATTTATGACCTAAAAATCACCATAATATGCACAAACAAATATGCTCTTATGACCAAACATTTACCAAAATATGCACAATAACATAATAAATATGACCTAACAATATTAAAATGAGGTAAAATTTCTATTGTTAAATAAATTAGTAAGTCAGTTTTGATAATGAACTATTTATTTGAGAATAAAATGCACTTGAGAAGCAAGCTAAACTATGCAATTTCACATTCCACTATGATTTTTAGTAGCATTATAGGAACATAGTTAACCTATGTGCTTTTTACATCCTCATTCTACTGCATATAAGCTCCGAGTTGCAATACACAATGAATACCTTGTGCAAATTTTCAAATGAAAAAGATTTCCTATTGTCAGCCAACAAAGCCTTGTACTTCGAAAAGCTCCTCTCGATTTCAGCTGACACAAGAGGAGCATATTTAAAATGAACAATATCATTTGAATCTAAATCTAAATGATTGAGAGAGAACTTTTCATCCAACAAAATCATTGAAATGGAACACAGTATATGATACCCTTCGTTTTTTTCTAACACCTTTTCCATTTTCTTTGACACTTCTTTTCCCACTTTACCACAAACATTCACAACATTTTTCACTTGTTCTATCTGCTTCACTAGTGGCACTTCTGATTCCTCCAAAGCAGTTATGACAGCAGAAATAAATCCAAAATTTGATTTTATGTATGAAAGTTTGCCTGAAATTTCACCATTAGACATTAATTCTTGAGCTAGTGCTATTGAATGAATCAATGATGCTTTTCACAACGTTGAAGTTCTGGCAGTAATAGTTGCAGGCATCAATCCAGGACTCCCATCTTGTCAAAATGGGAGATAGTGGCAAGGGAATGTCTGGAGCTAACAACTTAAATGCTGCAACATGTGAAGGGGCTTTCAAAAATATCTTTTTGACACACCCAATAAATTTGTCAACGTCACTGAGTTTACTACGAATCTCCTCTGCAACTCGGAGCAAGGCGTGAGCTAAACAAGTCACATGCACCATTTTACTGTACAATGCTTTTAGAGAATTGGCAGCTTTGACAATATAAGGTGCAGTATCCATTACGAAGAGAAGTACATTGTCATGCTTAACACCTTCGGGCCATATGGCACCCATAGATCTGTCGAACAACTTAGAAATGGCGGAAGAATTTATTTTTTCGAAGTGTTCACAGTTTATTAGAAACTTTTCGCCTGGAGCATCTTCTTCCAAAGTTCCCACAATGACATTTGCAATATATCTTCCCACAGAGTCTGTAGTTTCATCAATTGATACCCAATTTTTTTATTTACAAGCTGTTGTCTGATTTGTTGTATTGTTTTTTTGTAGCTTCGGCTGACAAAGTTCTTTCTTAATGTGGAAGAATCAGGAAGAGATTTGCCTGTGTATTTTTCTAAGAATTCACGAAATTTTGGATGGTTTAGTTTACTTAAGGGAATATCAGCACAAAGGAAAGCTTTACAAAGTTCTTCGCAGAATGGCGAATAAGACTGGCGGGATTCCCCTAGGAGCATTTGCCTTAGGGTTTTTCATTTTCAATCCATTGTACTCCACATTTGTGTTTATCTGTTGCCACATGCTGCTGAACATTAAACGACTTCTCCGCAGTTACTCTTACGTCACACAGTTTACAATAGAGTATTTTACCATCACTTGAAAATACTTTCTCACCATATTGAGACAAACTTTTTTAGTCTTACTTGAACATTTTGCTTCACTTTAGGCATTTTTTCTGAACTGTACTGCACATGCTTACGACTACAATAAGACTGAATAACACAATGAGTGAATTACACTTGTCTGCAGTCCAGGGTCCAGAATGACTTAATCAGCTACCTCCTCATAGAGTAACAATAGCTTACACAAACTCACTGATGCGTAAGGGTGAAGTCCATATTGTGAATTCAAAGGAAACAGGGAAGGAGGGTAGATTCTTGCCATTTTCCAGGAAACAAAATGAGGTGCGCAATTCTGAGAAATGTAACACGGAAGAAATAAATTGCACGAGAAAGTTCTTTTCTTCTTGAAAGAGTGAAAATATGACGAATATGACCATTTATTTACTAAAATATGATCTATCAGAGAGAAATGGCCATATATGCAAAAATATGACTTAACAAATTAGGTTAATTCATTTCGCTGTTTCATTAGAAGCATTTATATGTATTTAAGGAGCATGTCAGTCCTACTAAAAATATATGCCGTATCATAAAAATCCTAGCCCTATTGATTACTATTTACCATCGTGATGAGAATGGAAAAGTTCCAGTCAGTTCAGGCAAATATCGCAGAATATTTTACACGGAATATACTATTGGATTTGAAATGCCCAAATCCTATACATGCAAGTTGTGTAATGAATTTACAATAAAAATTAATGAAGTTGAGTCTGTTGGCCAAGAGGAAGAAAAAATAAAACTCACTACAGATCACATGCTTCATTTAGCCACAGCTAAAGGAATGCAGAATAGCTTGAAATTTGAAGTAAAACGAGATAAAATGAAGCCTGAACAAGGATTGGTTGTGATTTCTATGAATCTGCAACAAGCACTTCCAACCTCAAAACTTTCTTGTAGATCCGCCTTTCATAAACGCAAAATGTGGACATTTAATTTTAATATTCACAATTTTGTAAATCAGGGATATATGTCCATGTGGGATGAAAGTACAGTAAACCGTGGAAGTGATGAAATTGGTAGTGCCATTCTAAATACTTTGAAAACTTGCCCCAGGAATGCAGACGTCTTATTGTTTATTCTGATAATTGTCCAGGGCAAAATAAGAGCTGAAACATAACGGCGCTATGGCACATCTCATTTCATCTAAACGTTTTGAGAGTATCGAACATCATTTTCTTGTAGAAGGGCACATACATCTGCTCTTGATCGTGACTGCTAAAATTGAAAAGTTTGCAAAGAATCGAACCCATATTTATGATCCAGAGGAATGGTGGCAAATTGTAATTAAATGTAACAAAAGACATCAATTTCATGTAAAGTTAATGAGGAAAGATGGCCTTGTGACTGTGCACAAACTTGTAAATTTAATAAGAAAAACAACAAAACATGATGATGGACTGACTTTTGGTTTTCAAGTGTCTACACATTTAGGTTTACAGATACTATGTCTGTAATGATGCTTTCCTTGAAGTTTCGTTAAAGAGACGTGGTCGACCATGTGACCAAATCCCATTGGGACCAAGCGCAGAAAGGCTCCCACTAAATTCCTTAAAATTAAAAAATATTCAAGATTTTCTCCCATACATTCCAGCGGTCAATCGCGCCTTCTTCAATAGCTTACAGCCTAGCGATGGTCTGAGGAAACCAGATGAACGAACATTTTGACAATTTATTATAGTGTAGGCAATGTTTGTTGTTTATTTATTTTTTCCCTTTGTGCTGTGTCTCCATGCAAAATACTTTTGAGGAAAGTCAAAAACAAACTTTATTAGTTTTCAGCTTCAATGCAACTCATTCTGTGGAACTAAAAATTTACAACAAATTTTACTACTTTTCAATACATGCTGTAAGTTACTTGTGTCTGTTCAGTGTTGTGTTTTCATACATTATCATTCTGAGGAAATAGTTTCATAAATGGAATATCTTCTTCCTGTGTTTACCCTTCTCGTTGTTTGGGCTTACACTCCCCAGGACTTATAAACGGGTGGGGAGCACAGAGTATGGTTCAGAGAGAACAGCCCGAAGCCTGGTATGAGACCGAGAAGGAGATGATGTGAAATGACGGTGAGATGAATGAAAGGAAAGGAGCACTTGGTGAAATGAATGGCGGGGGAAGCAGTAGAACCCAGAGAACCCGCCCAGACGCTGCTTTGTCAACCACAAAGCCCAAAAGCTGTTCCCTGGTATTAAACCCTTGGTGAGAGGCGAGCGGTCTAACCACTCGGCCACGGCGCCGTTCCATAAATGGAACATAAAAACCAAATAAACAATTTCTCAGTGGTAATTAACAGAAAAAGGAACCTAAAATCCTAATTTAAACAGAAAGATCTGTGCAAGTGTGAGCAACATTTTTTCAGTGATTTGTTTTATTTTTCTTAAGAATAATTTTATTTACTCATATGAAATGTCTTAAGGAAGTTCAAAACATCTATAAGAATATAATGAAACATGTATGAATGTTTATGTTTTGAATTTGTGATTTATAGAACTTTTAAAAACACATTCTGTCTTATATCTCTGTTCCAATACCATATGGCATAGGACTACCTGATCCAGAGCCCTTCATTTATATAACTCATTAAATATTAAATCATCGAAATCTGGTGCGTAGCAACGTTTGCCAGAAAAATAATACATGATAACTTTGTTTTACGTTATTTTTTTTTTTTGCAAACCATAGTAATTGCGGAATATTTTGAGTTTTTTTATAAAACATTTAACTCTCCCTTTTAAGATGTTTATATCCGATTCTCTAAGTGGGATCTAAGATATGTTATGTATCAAGTTTTATAGAAAATTATTTAGCAATTCTTTGGAAAAAAGATAAATCGCATCCTATATCTCCTTCCTTATTCAGTGCAACCGATGATATTAGTTAGTATAGGCTACTCGTATTTATCCAAAGTCGAAAATTACCTGACAATAACAGAAAAAAAATCTGATGTGTTACACTCACATGACTTTCTCTACTCTTGTACAATCTATTTTTACAAACGCCTATTCTCCATATGCTTCATATTAATCGAGATATCGAGATGTCAATCTTACTTGTAATTTTCTTGTAGATGCAAGGGGAATATGGTAGCTTTTAAGCGATAGTCAAATATTTTATCGCTGGTTGCTATGCGGCGCATTCCATTCTCTTTGCATGTCCAGGACATAAAAAAATGAATAACGAATTTGAGAAAAAGTATAAGTATTGGAAAATTTAAGGAAATAACAAGCAATATCTCGAAAACGGTTCACTCAACAAAAAAAATGTATATGATATAAGTTGTGTATTTTAACGCGATCTACATTTTTTGTGTAGTAAAATTTTGTCTATCTCTTATGGTTTACCAGTTATGCAAACGTCGTTCATAATGAAGAATACTTTTGGAGACATTCCCAGAAATTTCGAGATATACATTTCATTTCTCATGACATTATCTTAAACATATGATATTTTCATCAAAATCGTTAGAGCCATTTTTGAGAAAATTAAAATTTTCGAAAAATGTTCCATGTAAAGGGTAGTCTGGGGTGGGGGGATTTTCTTGAAAATCTTCGTGTCGCATCTCTGGAAGATACTGAACGTAAATACCAAGTTTGGTGTTTATCCGACTGTTAGTTTTTGAGTTATGCTGTTCACAGACACACACACAGACACACACACAGACACACAGACACACACACAGACACACACACGGACATGTTTCCAAAAATGCTTTTTTTGGATTCAGGAGGTCTCAAAACATGTATTTCCGGTGAAATCTCGGTATCGAATTTTTGGGTGGAATGCAAAAATGGTTACTGCTTTATATGCACTTATAGTTTTGAGAGAGATTACGTGAAATTATTTTTAAGCTTGGAATAGCTTACTATAGTTCACTTATCCACACCTTTATTGATATACCCGTGCGTTTAACACATGTATGTCATTACAGAAAATATAGCCCCAAGAGAAAACTCAGGAAGGAGACAAATTTGCTACTCCCACGCTGTGAACCTGCCGGTTAGCTGTAGCACCCCAGGGAGCTCGGCGACACGGTTTTGGGAACTAATGGATTATTGTGTGCCAGAGTCCAAACGTTAGCCGTAGCCAATAAAACAGAGAACTGAAAGGTTTAAAGCCGAATGATGGCAGGCATTTTAGAGAGATGTGTGTCTAACATGCGGCAAGGATAATAACTAGAGAACCAGTTGGACAGTTCTTCACTATGATAATAGCGAACAGTTTATTTTATGACGAACCCAGACTTTTGAGAAGTTTTCAAGAGATAGGCGATTTTACCTAAATTTTGGAGGAATTCTTAAATAATTGTCTTCAAGTTATCTACATCCATGAGAAAAAATCTGATGTATTACACTCACATGACTTTCTCTACTCTTGTACAAACTATTTTTACAAACGCTTATTCTCCATATGCTTCATGTTAATCTTATTGCTAATTTTCTTGTAGATGCAAGGGGAATTCGTAGGCTTTAAGCGATAGTCAAATATTTTAAGAGCTGGTTGCGATGTGGAGTATTTCATTCTCTTTGCATTACCAGGACAAAAAAAAAATCCGATGTGTTACACTCACATGACTTTCTCTACTCTTGTACAAACTATTTTTACAAACGCTTATTCTCCATCTACTTCATATTAATCGAGATAAACATTTGCAGACTCTATCTTATTCTAATTTTCTTGTAGATGTAAGGGGAATATATACTTGCAAGGGCAATATAGAAATACAGTAGCCTTTAAGCACACACATCTCTGAATAGCTGGTTGCTAGGTGCAGCACCATTCCCTTTGCCACAGATTAATACTCTTTGCATATCCAAGACAAAAAAATGTTTAAGGAATTCCCATTTGAGAAAATAAGTATTGAAAAATTTAAGGGAATAACAAGCAATATCTCGAAAATGGTTCACTCAACAAAAAAAAAAATGTATATGACATAAGTTGTGTATTTTAACGCGATCTACATTTTTTGTGTAGTAAAATTTTGTCTATCTCTTATGGTTTACCAGTTATGC
This sequence comes from Deroplatys truncata, assembly GCA_030765065.1. Taxonomy (NCBI): domain Eukaryota; kingdom Metazoa; phylum Arthropoda; class Insecta; order Mantodea; family Mantidae; genus Deroplatys; species Deroplatys truncata. Next base: position 55,059,828 of record CM060988.1, on the reverse strand, counting down.
AAAAGTGGTTCACAATGGAGAATACTTTTGGAGACATTCCCAGAAAATTCAAGATAGACATTTTATTTGTCATGAAAATATCTTAAACCTATGATATTTTAATCAAAATCGTTAGAGGCATTTTTGAGAAAATTAAACTTTTCGAAAAATGTTCCATGTAAAGGGTAGACTGGGGTTGGGGGATTTTCTCGAAAACCTTCGTGTAGCATCTCTGGAAGATACTGAACCTAAATAGCAAGTTTGGTGTTTATCCGACTGTTCGTTTCTGAGTTATGGTGTTCCAGACAGACAGACACACGGACATGTTTCCAAAAATGCTTTTTTTGGATTCAGGGTGTCTCAAAACATGTATTTCCGGTGAAATCTCGGTATCGAATTTTTGGGTGGAATACAATACTTCCCCTACTTAACTGTACGTAGTAGAGAAAGTAAAAAAGGATTTGAAAATTCAAAGAAGTGACAAATAATATCTTGGAAATGGCTATCGCCACAAAAATTTTTGTTCGAGATAAATTGTGTCCTTTTATGATATCTACGTTTTTTGTACACTTTTCTGTAATCAAGAGCTTATCTCCTACGGTTCATCAGTATACAAAAGACATTCAGAATGAAGCGGAATTCACAGGCTATTCCCAGAAAATTCAAGATGCACATTTTGTTTTGCAAATACCTCAAACATGTGATATTTTTAACCGAAATCGTTACGTCCATTTTTTTAGAAAATCAAAAGTAAAAGCTTTTCCATGTAAAGAGTAGTTTGGGATGGGAGGATTTCCTTATTTGTATTTTCGTGCCTCATTCTTGGAAGATGCTAGACTTAAATATCAATTTGGTATTTAATCAACTTTTCGTTTTTGAGTTATGCTATTCACACACGCAGCACGCGCGGACAGACCTTTCTCTAAAAGTGTCTCTTTTTTTTTAATTCAAGGAGTCTCAAAATGTGTATTTCCGGTAAAATCTCGATAACGGATTTTTGGGTGGAATGCAATGCTTTTTCTAGGTTAACCACAACCAACACGCTTGCCGCGGTGCATGTGCTTGAATACGCACTGTGCTGACTCAGTGCATGCTGTTCAGTGGAAGTGATCGGTTCTCCGTAGCAGTTGTTGGGCAGTAAAGATGCGTGCGGCATCTATGATTGCAATGTTTGGTTCGACCTATGTATGTGAAGTCTTATTTTCAGTTATGAAACGTAATAAAGGCTCTCAGAGAGCTAACATCAGTGATGATAACTTTCAGTGTGCATTCAGGGTTCATAGTTGTGTTTCATTGTCTCCAAATGTGGCGAATATTTTTAAAACCAAAAGATGTCAGAAAGCAAGAGTCTCTATCGAGAAGAACTCTCGATGTGTCAAACTCTTACATGAAACATGTATTCACTACATAGTTTATATTCGTTTAATATGAACTCCTCTTTGTAACATTATCACTGTATAGTAAGTTTTATTTTGTTATTTTGTATTTGTGCAACTTTTCCAGAATCAAAACTGTCCTAATTTCCACTAACAAAGTACTGTTTCGTTCTTATTGTAAAATATATTGCATGTATATACTATCATTTGGTTATATAGGACTGAAGGCTGTAATTTATTTGTATTGGATTCTTTTCTCTATAATTTAATACCAAGCACAGGAGGAACATTGAACCATTATAACACAGTTTGTGACACTGATTCCTTCTCTAACATCCTATCCTTAATATTTTAATGGAAACGTAACTACAGATTATTGGACGCCACTACGTGAAGTAGCGTTTGACTCATAGGCGTATATCTCGCCGACAGAGACCAGTGACCTTCAGCACCGTGCGCACAGTGCAGACACGGCGTGCTTGTGAGTTCGTTGTCCCTGCTCTAGGTAGTACTCCTCTACTAAGCAGTTGAGAAAGTAAAAATGAATGTCCTAACGCTAAAGGTAAAGATACATATCACGATAGGATCTCCGAAACTGGGCCAGAGCAAGGGACCTTTTTGCTTCGAACGTGACCCTTGGGAGGGAAGAGATGAGGGGAGAGACCCGAAGGGCGAGCAGATCCGGAGACGACGTGCGCAATCATGGACGGGGTCCCTAACGTTTCCAGTTTTAACGCATCCGACGCCGCTCAAGCACGCCCATTGAAATGAGATTTCTATTGCCCCTTTACTTGTATAAATACAAAGTATTTTTACTTTATGTATTGAAACCATTGTTATTGAAATATGTGCAGTGAAGACTAGAGTTACGAGCTCTTGATATTTTTCATTTATAAAACTTCAATTCTTCTGAATGAAAGAAGGAGGAAAAAAAAAAGACTTGGCTCATTTTCCGGAAGTGTTTTCAATTACTCTTTGGTTAAATGAATTCACAGTACATTTTCATGTATAATGTGATAATCGTACATCTTATGACCTTCGGAACAAATGCTTAAGTACGTTAAACGCTGAAACGAAGGTGTATTCAATACGCAGTTAAATCTACAGGTTTTCTTCCTACAATCGAACATGAATTTTGCTTTAAAATTACCAGAATAATATGCGAATGGGCAAAAACATAGTTAAAATATGTATGTATATATGTATATATTTATGATGTGTTACATTAAGTTTATCTAAGAATTTTTTCGGGCGTAAAAATCCTTAGCATGCCTTCTTCGGAAGAGAAGTAAAGCCGGTGGTCGTACATTTACGGCACGTAAAAGAACCTCAAGCCTAATAGGGGCCCCTGAGCCTCAAGCCCAATATAGAAAAGGGGCGCTAAGGACCAGAGCAATTAAACAGTGTCCATAAATAAAACTCAATTTAATTTAATTTTGAGTTTCTTTACTCATTCATCCGCCAACCATTCTTATAGAAGCTTATTCATCCATTTGCTTCATGTTAATCGAGATAAACATTTGCAGAAACTGTTTTACATTTACACATTTCGTTGTAGATACAAGTGGAATACAGTAGACTTATGCGATAGACAAATCTTTTAAAACCGAGTCGCTATGCGATGGCTTTGAAATTTCGTTCTCTTTGCATGACGAGAGAGAGAGAGAGAGGGAGAGAGAGAGAGAGAGAGAGAGAGAGGAATAGCGACTTAGCAGTTTAAAAAATATAAATACTGACATTTCAAAACAGTAATAAAGAATAACTCGGAAATGGTTAATGTCACAAAAATTATGATATAAATGGTGTGTTTTTACTAATCCACACTTTTGTTATATTGTTTGTTTTATTTTTCGTTTATTTACAAGTAAGTTCTTGCCTATCGCTTACAACTTACAACTATACAAAATTCATGCAGAATGAAGAGGATTCATAGGCTACTGGCAGAAAATTTAAGATATACGTTTTATTTGCCATGCAAGTATCTTAAACTAATTTAATCACAATCGTTAGAGCCATTTCTGATAAAATAACAAATAAATTTTCCATGCGAAGGGTAGTTTGGGATGTGAGGATTTTCCTGAATATCTACGTGTCGCATCCCCGGAAGAAGTTTGGTATTTATCTGATATTTCGTTTTTGAGCTATGCTGTTCACGGACATTCACACATACGAACTTTTTCTAAAATATCTTTTTCTGGATTCAGGCATCTTCAAAACATGCATTTCCGGTGAAATTTTGATATGGAATTTTTGGGTGGAATACTGTACTTCACCCACTTACTATAGGTAAAGAGCAGAAAAAGAAAAGCATACTGTAGAAGTAGAACATAATTTAACCAGTCACGATATTGTGCTCTGTAACATCCAGCAAGCCACAGAAGGCGAACCTTTTCCGACTAATGTGCCAGTTAAGGTCAAGTTTGTTATTTCCAACTGTCTTGTGTTATCTGTTATTTTCCTTCAAAGCAATTATCAGGAAATCTTCCTTTAACTTGCAATTCCAAATTAGCTTTTAGGAATAATGTATAATTTAGTAAGCTGCATCATCTCTAAATATAGGGTTATTCAAAAAGCAGGAACATATTTTAAATATAGATTTTTAATAAACGACAATAGATAGCGACACATACGAAACATCAATGAATAGAGGAAAGTTCAAAGTTTTAAGCCCCCACCTATTAGTTCCATTCAGTGCCTACAGCGGCGCTGTTTGTTTACGAGAAAATGGCGACGCCACAGGAAAATTCGTTTTGTGTGCTTCATTATACAAAGAGTGAATCCATTATTTCATTGCAGCGTGCATTTCTTGTAAGTTCAACAAAGGGCCATCTAGTCATAAAAAATTTACAATTGATACAAGTTCGTAAAAGATGGCTGCGTGTGCAAACGGAAAAGCACTGGTCGTCCTCGCATAACAAATGGTGCTGATTTTGAACACATAAAATAAAATTTTGAGCTTGTCTCTATTCAGTGATGTATGGTATGTTCATTAGAAATAAATATTTAAAGTTTGTTCTTTCTTTTTGAATAGCCCTGTACATTGAGCTACTCGCTCCCTGATTTTATTTTGGAGATACCACAGAAATTACTTCTAAAAGGCTTCTGCTTTAAGAATAAGGTATATTTTCCTTTAACCTGATGCAATTTGTAAAGTTATGGCAATTCCGCATAATTAACTGCAACCTTTTAACTTCCTCTACTGCATATAGTAAATAGGGGAAGTATTGTATCCCATCCAAAAATTGGATGTCGATATTTCACCGGAAATATATGTTTTGAGACCCAGAATGAAGCTAATAAGAAAGCATTTTTAGAAAAAGCTGCGTTTATGTGTGAACAGTTTCACTAATAAATTAAAAGTCAGTTAAATACCAAACTCTCGTCTTATGAAAGTTTCATATAGTATGCTGGTACACTGGCTTCCGTTTCTGCCGTCACCGCAGGTTTGGGGAGCATTCTACTGACCTGGCAAAGAGGGGGTGTGTGTATCTGTTTACCTTTTCGTGCACGCAGTGGCATCCTGTTTTATGAACACAATTCTAGATTATTCACATGTGAATAATATATAACTTTGAGCAATAGGTTTATGCTTCACTTATAATAACCATGTTTAAATATATAACTAAATAAAACCCTGTTTTACACAATGTCTCCACGAACAAATATTTTAATGGCAACATAATGTAAAACTGAAATACTTTAGACTTTTTACTTTCAAAGAGAACACATTTATGCACTAGATATTATTGGAATCATCTATCTAATCCAAATTGTGGCAGTATTTTTAACACTTAAATAATTTCAGTCTAATTATATAATATATAAATTCAATAACAGCCCACCTTAAAGCAATATGTGTATGTAACAATATATAAAAAGTACATATTACAGTCATTGTATATGTTTATATTATTGTATCCATGTGTGATAATCTTATGTGAATAGTAGGTAAATATAGAGAGATCGAGCACAGTTTTTTGCGTTTATTTGGGAAAGGATAGGGAAAACGAGGCTAGATGGGGCGGTTCAAGGAGGAAAATGCGTTTATATGGGTGAGATAGGGAATACCAGGGCTGATGCTAGGCTAGTCAGATGCTAAAGGAGGGAAATACGTTTATATGGAAGAGATAGTAGAGAGGTGTTAGACTAGACAGAGGTCGAGGAGTAGAGTAGGGTTTATATGAAAGGTATAGGAAAAAGAGGAGGGGTGTTAGGTTAGACAGAGTTGAAGGGTAGAGCATGTCTTTTATATGAGAGAGGTAGGGAACAGGAGCAGGGGTGTTAGGCTAGACAGAGGTCGAGAAGTAGAGTATGGTTTATATGAAAGGTATAGCAAAACGAGGAGGGGTGTTAGGCTAGACAGAGTTGAAGGGTAGAGCATGTCCTTTATATGAGAGAGGTAGGGAACAGGAGCAGGGGTGTTAGGCTAGACAGAGTTCGAGAAGTAGAGTATGGTTTATATGAAAGGTATAGGAAAACGAGGAGGGGTGTTAGGCTAGACAGAGTTGAAGGGTAGAGCATGTCTTGTATATGAGAAAGGTAGGGAACAGGAGCAGGGGTGTTAGGCTAGACAGAGGTCAAGAAGTAGAGTATGGTTTATATGAAAGGTATAGGAAAACGAGGAGGGGTATTAGACTAGACAGAGTTGAAGGGTAGAGCATGTCTTGTATATGAGAGAGGTAGGAACAGGAGCAGGGGTGTTAGGCTAGACAGAGGTCAAGAAGTAGAGTATGGTTTATATGAATGGTATAGGAAAACGAGGTGGACTGTTAGGCTAGACAGAGTTGAAGGGTAGAGTATGTCCTTTATATGAGAGAGGTTGGGAACAGGAGGAGGGGTGTTAGGTTAGGAGAATTGAGTATGTGTTTATAAGGAGAGACGAGAAAACGGAGAGAGATCCTATGCTAGGATAGACAGGTGTTAAAGTTAGGTTAGATAGGAAACCAAGGAGTGATACTCAGCTAGAGGGGGGGCAGGAGGAATGCGCTTTATGAGAGGTAGGGGATACTGGGAGTGGTGTTAGGCTAGACAGAGGTTGAGAGTAGAGTAGGCGTTTATATGTATGAGAAGTATAGAACAGGAGGAGGGGTGTTAGGCTAGACAGAGGTCGAGGAGCAGAGTATGGTTTATATGAGAGGTACAGGGAAACGAGGATCGGAGAAGGGCTAGGCTAGGCAGAGGTAGAGGAGTAGAGTATGGTTTATATGAGAGGTATAGGGACACGAGGAGAGTCGGTAGGCTAGACAGATAGTGAAGCAGTAGGAATATGGACTTATATACAGGAGAGATAGGGAAAAGGAGGGGAGGGGCTAGACTTTGAAAGCGACTTTAGACGTGAACTTAGTGGTAAACTGTTTCATGCTAATGTTAGAACCCTAATTCTAGACATGGCCATCACGTAACCCATTCAGGGAAAAGGTGGCTGCTCAGGGAAAAAGTGACACACAAAGGGAAAACGTTGACCAGCAAAGGGAAAAAAGGTGACCAGCAAAGGGAAAAACGTGACCAGCAAAGGGAAAAAGGTGACCAGCAAAGGGAAAAAAGGTGACCAGCAAAGGGAAAAACGTGACCAGGGAAGGGAAAAAGGTTACCAGCAAAGGGAAAAAGGTGACCAGCAAAGGGAAAAATGTGACCAGGGAAGGTAAAAAGGTGACCAGCAAAGGGAAAAAGGTGACCAGGAAAGGGAAAAAAGGTGACCAGCAAAGGGAAAAAGGTGACCAGCAAAGGGAAAAAGGTGACCAGCAAAGGGAAAAACGTGACAAGCAAAGGGAAAAAGGTGACAAGCAAAGGGAAAAAGGTGACCAGCAAAGGGAAAAAGGTGACCAGCAAAGGGAAAAACGTGACCAGCAAAGGGAAAAAACGTGACCAGGGAAGGGAAAAAGGTGACCAGCAAAGGGAAAAAGGTGACCAGCAAAGGGAAAAAAGGTGACCAGCAAAGGAAAAAATGTGACCAGCAAAGGGAAAAACGTGACCAGCAAAGGGAAAAAGGTGAACAGCAAAGGGAAAAAGGTGACCAGCAAAGGGAAAAAGGTGACCAGCAAAGGGAAAAATGTGACCAGCAAAGGGAAAAAGGTGACCAGGAAAGGGAAAAAGGTGACCAGGAAAGGGAAAAAGGTGACCAGGAAAGGGAAAAAGGTGACCAGGAAAGGGAAAAAGGTGACCAGCAAAGGGAAAAAGGTGACCAGCAAAGGGAAAAAGGTAACCAGCAAAGGGAAAAAGGTGACCAGCAAAGGGAAAAAAGGTGACCAGCAAAGGGAAAAGCTAACCCACTCACACTAACAGGTAAGTAATTCAGTTAGTATCACAGGGTAGGACATATCCCGGGGAAGCGGATATAGCATAGTTCCGTATGATGTTGCAGGTAATTCAGAGAGTATCGTAGGTATTTAGGATAATTCAAGTAACATAAGTGTTTAGAGTCACTCAGCTAGTATCACAGGAGGCTAGTTTCCTGGAGCAGGACGTATCATAGCTGCATATTTTGCACAGGCAATTCAGTTAGTATCGGAGGGCATTTAAGCTAATTCAGCTAGTATTACAAGAGGCTGACTGCATCATAGCAGTGTATGATTTCACAGGTAATTCAGTTAGTATTGTAGGTATTTAGGCTAATTCATCTAGTATCACAGGAGGATAGATTCCAGGGGTTGGGTATAGCATAGTTTCGTATTTCACAGGTAACTCAGCTAGTATCGTAGGTATTTAGCATAATCCAAGCGTCATAGGTGTTTAGAGTAATTAAGCTAGCATTACAGGAGGGTAGGTTCCAGGGTTGGTTATAACGTAGTTTCGTATTTTACAGATAGTTCAGGTAATATCGTAAGTATTTGGGTAATCAGCATAGTTTCACAGATACTCGTGATAATTTAGATCAGAGATTTGTATCACAGCTATTTAAGGTAAATGCAGCTGATTCAGATTGTATCAATGGTATTTGAGTCATTTTAACAGGTAATTCATCTAGTATCATTGATATTTAAGGCAAACCAGATAGTATCACAGGTGCTCGTGCTAATTTAAAACAGGAATTCGTATCAGAGCTAGTTAAGGTAATTTCACATGATTCGGGTAATATCACAGGTATTTAAGTCATTTTAACAGGTAATTCAACTAGTATCACAGTTACTCATGGTAATAGAGAGAGTAATTAGATTATAAACATTTCTCATCCAGCGTAACAACAATTTATATACTTTTTTCTAAATCTTACAAACTTATTATATGTTAAACACTTATTGTACGATGCGGAGAGGGATAAACTGCATATTGGTTCACAAATGGAAAAGCTTTGCGTCAACATACCTTTATTTTTTAGTTCATTGTAGATGTCTCTCCCCTTTTATCTAGGCTTGAGACTAGCACTAGGATTGCTCCTAATGGCAGGGTTACCACCTTCCCTTCCATCTTCTTCTTTCTTCATCAGGCGTCTGCTAGTTGCATACACAGCACACGGATAAACTTCATTTTTAAGATTGTAGACTCACGAGAAAAATCTTCATATTCAACTTACATTCTCTTATGCACTACTTGTAATGCTGTAATGTCCATAGGCGTATGTCGTTATACCGTCCTCAGCAATAATTCTTTTATCATCAAAGGGATTCAATGCAATTTTGTTCACTTGCACTGTGGTAACAGCATGCTTTCGTGATAGGATTAGATTCATGGGCGTTCTGATGATTTCACAGGTTTTAAGACAGTCTGTATAGCTGTCAAACGAAATGTACTGCTTAATAGCGCTACGTTTTATACCTTTAATCTTTTTTATCATTGAGCCTTGAATATCTAAGGCATACATCTTAGGTCGTAGTCCAACAAAGCGTAGGATGATTTTGCTATTAGCCTCATCTTTAAATTTTCCCAATACCTTCTTGTTCTGAGTAGAGTGGCATATATGATTGACAGGGTAATCAGCTGTATCGAGATGCTCAAGAAAACGTAGCTTGTCCTGGTACACATCTTCAGTTGTTACACGATGAATGAATGAATCAGTGTCCATATACATAAGCTTCAGGTTTCCAGCTCCATAATAAGGCAACAACACGTCGTAATGGTAGTTATACATTAATGTCTTGGAGATGTCCAACACACTCATTCCAATGTATATGGGCTTGTTGAACACAATCTGACGAGAGGCCATATGTACAGCAGCTAGATTAGCAGCATATATCGTCCTGTCGATAAACGTAGGCTTGGCGATCAACTTCTCTACAGTCTTCTCATTGGTCACCAGTCGTATATCCACACGGCTACGCAGGTTCTCCATAGTTTTTCCAAACATGGCGTTGTTAAAGAGCTTGTAGAGATCCTTCTCGAAGTCATTTGCAGCTTGTTGTCGTAGCCTGTTGTTAAATTCCACATAAGGTTTCAACCACCGAGACTGTAGGAATTGTAGCACACGATGGATTTTTGTTAGCCGTAGTCCATGACTAAGAGCCTGCTTCAAAGCCATGTAATGCACTACATACTTCTTTCGAGGTCCAAGATGGGGTATCAGTTTCTTTGTAGATGCTTCCAATGGTTTCATACACTCAGGCAGGAAAGGTAGATCGTTGTGTAGATCGTGAAGTTCTGCAGGATACTCGATGTCGACTTCTAATATGTACCCATGAGGATCATCTTCTTGTAGTGTTTCTAAGTTGATTTCTTCAGGCGACACCCACTGAAATCCACCAAAAGGAAGGGCGTGACACATTGCCCACCCATATTGGTTATTGGCATCCTCGTATGTGATAAATTGGGTTGGTCTCGACGGATCAAACTTCTCCATATACGTGTTATTAGCCTCAGCATACCGATGGGAAACTTGGCATAAACCTCCTCTTATACCTGATTCCACCATGAGTAGTTGATCATAATCTTGTAACAGCTCCAGCTTAATTTCAGTATACAGTAACATAGCATCCCATGTAAGTCCTGGAGAGGTAAAATAATGGGCCGGATCGACTTTATGTGTTTTGAGGGTTTGCTCTCTGAACGTCTCAAAGACGTCAGCTAGAAGAAGTACATCCGAAGTTAGGTAGAGATCGCTGTACTCTCCCAGGTTTCTCACATTAAACAGCTCCCATACATTTCTAGCATGATCATAGTCAGTATCAGTAATTTCTTCTTCATTTAATCTATTGTAGAAGGAGTCCTTAGGAGGCAAGCAGGTCTCGTTCAGGGCATCCCATGACGTAACAAAATCATATGGAAATACACCCTTACGGGTCATCAACTTCAATTTGTCTTCTCCAAAGTACTTTAGCGTTTCAGGATATGAGGTTAGATTTTTTACCAACTTATCCAAGCTTGTACTAAGGAATCGGAAACTGTCCACAAACCGAAGCTTTATATCTCCTATATACTTGGTGAATGAGATATAGCTTTCTTCAGAGTTAGGAATTACCTCCACACGTTCACTTGTACAACCCAGCTCCTTAACAATGAAATGAGAGTCATATCCGCTAAGGTTATGCATGAAGACTGGTATATATTTAGGTGTTTTACAGGCTAAATTACATTCATTATGAAGACTTCCACGATATTCACCGCTGATGTGATCGTGGTCGCGTACTTTATAGTTCTCTTCTGTAAAGGGTTTTCCACACAAGTAGCACGTCGTAGAAGACTCAAAATCCTTTTGCTGTTGATCCGTAAGTTTCAGAGGCTTAGCAGATTTGTATACGGCATCAATCATTTTTGCAAGAGATGTCAGGTACAGCATAAACTTCTGAGCAGCATCAGCACCACGATACACATAGGATTGCTTAGGAAGATCAGTTTCGAGATGTTCAACACTGGATGTAGGCTTCACGTAAACACAGAAGCTCATTGGTGTGTGCTCTTGATAAGGGGTTGTATAGGAAGTTTCAGGATCGGGTATACACGTATGACACGGAGTGAGAATACTCTCAAAATCAGCATAGATAACATAAGGTACTTTCAGCATCCTCTCAACATTTTTAAACTGAACAATTGATTTCTCCTTGGTAGGCATAACTACCCTTGCAACACATGTTGATTACAGATGGACACATGTTCTTGTAGTTTTTCCTGTCCACTTCGTCCGCTCTGGCCATCAAAATGTGTAAAGCATCGCTTACAAGTATAAACCAGTCCATTATGGCTAGTTTTCTGACGTCGAACGAGTTTCTCAAAATTCTTTATATACACGTAGTGATGTTTTCCACTGCTGTCATTCAATAGTAGCAGGTCGCGGTGTTCAGGTAGTTCAATATCAGCAACCTTTATCGGATACACTTCGTGCTTCTCATCCAGCCCGAAAACGTTAATAGACATATTGTTAAGCTTCTCAAATTTAGGTATTTGAGAAAGTGGAGTAGGGTAGGAAACACAGCTGAAGTCGTACTTGTCTTGAAGTTGTTTGTATTTTTTCACACGCTGTGCATTCTTCCCTATGAATTTAGCTAATATAGAGTACATGAAACATTTCTCGTCGGTAAAGTTCTGAATGTTTATACACGCTTCTTTAGCTCCAACAGATGACGGTAGTGGTATGTAGCTACTTCCTCGTAACGGGTTGTACTTGTTGATACGAAGTCGAACTCCTTCCACAGCAAGCAAAGCCCAGCTGCTACCCTTAAGCTGAGACTCCTCCATTTCAGTCACCAATTTCTTGAATTTCACTTCCATCGTTGACTCCAGATCAGTTTCCAGGAAAACAGCTTGATTCCGTGTTTTAAATGTTTTGTCACAGGTTTCTCCAATACTGTTAACAAATCGACACTCAACCAGCAGATTAATTTTAACACTCTTGTGAATACCAAGCTCTTTATGCACAGCCTGGATTATGCGTTGTTTTGCTTCATGCAGATACATATTTAGGTCCTTAGCTGATTCGCATCGTATAAAATACGATTTCAATCGTCCTTCGAATGAAGTTTCGTATTCTTTCATGTCACACTCCTCCATTGTTGATAATAGCTGATGTTTAGTTGGCTCCAATCTTCTTTTCTTCTGAGGGATGCTTATTTCACATATATCTTCGTGTCGCTGCCCCTTATAACAATCTTTGAAGGTTACATTACAATGTTTACATTTGAAGAGCTTCTTGCAGCTCATCTCGTGTCTTCTCTTGTCATAACCTCGGAGGAACTTCTTCCCACATTTTCCGCATGCATATCCAGTAGCGCTTGGAATAATATCCTTATACCTGAGTTATTCATCTTTATTCTTGATGTAATAACGTATTAATCACTGATCAATGAAATGTAGACCTCTTCACCTTGACACCACTTTAGAAAGCTGATTATTCTTGGAGAGAACACAATGTTAACACCTCAAGACTAATTAACGCAATGAACTCCAATGCCCTAGATCACCGTATTTATAGAGGGAGCACGAGCCTTTTAGATAAATCATAAATTCGCTCCATAGCTACCTGTATATGTTTGTTCCACACATATTAACCTCACCCCCCCCAAGAGTCAGGATGTTTATGACGTCACACCCAGAGACAGGATGTCTGGCAGTATCAAACACGTTTAAACTCGTCTCGTAACTACTGTATGTGCTGTCACACCAACAAGAGAAGTATTCCCACACGCTCATTCAGTCAAATGTTCCATTCAAAGCCTACCATCACCCATTACACCAAAGCTAGTACAATCTCTATTATCAAAATACTTAAAAGTAAAGGCTTAAAAGGTAACGTAGGAGATTTTCCCCCTTATTTACTTAAATGTGTGTATATACTACATTATTTCATGTTTTCATTCCCTTTTCAATTCTCCCTTTCCATCTTCTTCTAGAAAGACCATTACATTTCACTACAATCACGAGCAAAGCAATTTTTCCAGAGTTTCACAGATTCTAAGCTTCTAGAATCGAACCCGGTAATAGTTTTAATAAATGTATTTTTAGTAATTTAGCTCCCTCGCATCAGCATCTACCATTTAATCTTTACTCGAACCTGATAGGATTCATAGGCTTGAAGATATATGAAATCACCCCTTCGGGTTTCGATCCGAGTACTTTAAAGTACTTTTTGTCATGATAACGATATTTAGAGACTAGGTACTCTGTTTACGGTTTACTTGACGTGTCTATATAAACTAAATTACGAGTTATTAAATTTGCAAGTAAATTCCATTAAATCAGTATTCGAACCCAGAACACCAGGAACAAAATAATCTATAATATTAGCATGACATGTTAAACAAAGCTGTGTACAGTTACGCTATCAATCTAAGTGATATATTCTAGTGTACAGAGGAAAATTAAGGAACTCATTTAAAGATGGGGGAATCGAACCAAGCACAACTGATTGACAATTATATACAGCATTAATTACCTATTATAACAGCTATCAATCATGCTTTGGTACATCCCTCTATCTCTCTTAGTTTCCGAGATAATGAAGATTTAAAATTAAGAATCGAACTCAGGACACCAGATCCCCAAATATAGATCCGCAAGAAACTACCTATTAATATTAATGTAATAAAGTTTACTTGACGTCTTTATCTTAAGTAGTTTAGGAGTTATTAAATTTATAATTAAATTACATTTTATCGGTGTTCGAACCCAGAACACCAGAAACAAAATTATTTATAAAATTAGTTTGCTATGTTAAAAAGAGTTGTATACAGTTACGCAATCAATCTAAGTGATATATTCTAGTATACAGAGAAAAATTAAGGAAATCATTTAAAAGCGGGATTCGAACTAGGGACAACTGATTGAAAGTTATATACAGTATTAATTTCACATTATAACAGCTATCAAGCATGATTTGGTCCATCCCTCTACCTCTCTTAGTTTCCGAGATAATGGAGATTTAAAATTAAGGATCGAACCCAGGACACCAGGTATCCAAATGTACATTCAGAAGAAACTACCTAATGATATAAATGTAATAAAATTTATTAAACGTCTTTATCTTAATTAGTGTCTGAGTTATTAGAAGTTGAATTTGTAATTACTCGTGGGATTCGAACCCAGGCATCCCGGACAACTCGGATTAAACTCTCAAGGACGTGGCGCATTCCAAAGAATTGATTAGTTTTTATCCCATTGTTCTATCTCTTTTCATTCAGGAGATATAAGCGATTAATCAGTAGTATAGAATTGCGGGTTCTGGCACAGTAATTTATGCATGGAATGCTATTAATATGATAATTAGCCCTCCTCCCACTAATTAGCCCCCACCCACTTCTATACTACTGATTAATCGCTTATATCTCCTGAATGAAAAGAGATAGAATAATGGGATAAAAACTAATCAATTCTTTGGAATGCGCCGCGTCCTTGAGAGTTTAATCCGAGTTGTCCGGGATGCCTGGGTTCGAATCCCACGAGTAATTACAAATTCAACTTCTAATAACTCAGAGACTAATTAAGATAAAGACGCCTAATAAATTTTATTACATTTATATCATTAGGTAGTTTCTTCTGAATGTACATTTGGATACCTGGTGTCCTGGGTTCGATCCTTAATTTTAAATCTCCATTATCTCGGAAACTAAGAGAGGTAGAGGCATGGACCAAAGCATGTTTGATAGCTGTTATAATGTGTAATTAATACTGTATATAATTTGTAATCAGTTGTCCCTAGTTCGAATCCCGCTTTTAAATGATTTCCTTAATTTTTCTCTGTATACTAGAATATATCACTTAGATTGATTGCGTAACTGTATACAACTCTTTTTAACATAGCAAACTAATTTTATAAATAATTTTGTTTCTGGTGTTCTGGGTTCGAACACCGATAAAATGTAATTTAATTATAAATTTAATAACTCCTAAACTACTTAAGATAAAGACGTCAAGTAAACTTTATTACATTAATATTAATAGGTAGTTTCTTGCGGATCTATATTTGGGGATCTGGTGTCCTGAGTTCGATTCTTAATTTTAAATCTTCATTATCTCGGAAACTAAGAGAGATAGAGGGATGTACCAAAGCATGATTGATAGCTGTTATAATAGGTAATTAATGCTGTATATAATTGTCAATCAGTTGTGCTTGGTTCGATTCCCCCATCTTTAAATGAGTTCCTTAATTTTCCTCTGTACACTAGAATATATCACTTAGATTGATAGCGTAACTGTACACAGCTTTGTTTAACATGTCATGCTAATATTATAGATTATTTTGTTCCTGGTGTTCTGGGTTCGAATACTGATTTAATGGAATTTACTTGCAAATTTAATAACTCGTAATTTAGTTTATATAGACACGTCAAGTAAACCGTAAACAGAGTACCTAGTCTCTAAATATCGTTATCATGACAAAAAGTACTTTAAAGTACTCGGATCGAAACCCGAAGGGGTGATTTCATATATCTTCAAGCCTATGAATCCTATCAGGTTCGAGTAAAGATTAAATGGTAGATGCTGATGCGAGGGAGCTAAATTACTAAAAATACATTTATTAAAACTATTACCGGGTTCGATTCTAGAAGCTTAGAATCTGTGAAACTCTGGAAAAATTGCTTTGCTCGTGATTGTAGTGAAATGTAATGGTCTTTCTAGAAGAAGATGGAAAGGGAGAATTGAAAAGGGAATGAAAACATGAAATAATGTAGTATATACACACATTTAAGTAAATAAGGGGGAAAATCTCCTACGTTACCTTTTAAGCCTTTACTTTTAAGTATTTTGATAATAGAGATTGTACTAGCTTTGGTGTAATGGGTGATGGTAGGCTTTGAATGGAACATTTGACTGAATGAGCGTGTGGGAATACTTCTCTTGTTGGTGTGACAGCACATACAGTAGTTACGAGACGAGTTTAAACGTGTTTGATACTGCCAGACATCCTGTCTCTGGGTGTGACGTCATAAACATCCTGACTCTTGGGGGGGGTGAGGTTAATATGTGTGGAACAAACATATACAGGTAGCTATGGAGCGAATTTATGATTTATCTAAAAGGCTCGTGCTCCCTCTATAAATACGGTGATCTAGGGCATTGGAGTTCATTGCGTTAATTAGTCTTGAGGTGTTAACATTGTGTTCTCTCCAAGAATAATCAGCTTTCTAAAGTGGTGTCAAGGTGAAGAGGTCTACATTTCATTGATCAGTGATTAATACGTTATTACATCAAGAATAAAGATGAATAACTCAGGTATAAGGATATTATTCCAAGCGCTACTGGATATGCATGCGGAAAATGTGGGAAGAAGTTCCTCCGAGGTTATGACAAGAGAAGACACGAGATGAGCTGCAAGAAGCTCTTCAAATGTAAACATTGTAATGTAACCTTCAAAGATTGTTATAAGGGGCAGCGACACGAAGATATATGTGAAATAAGCATCCCTCAGAAGAAAAGAAGATTGGAGCCAACTAAACATCAGCTATTATCAACAATGGAGGAGTGTGACATGAAAGAATACGAAACTTCATTCGAAGGACGATTGAAATCGTATTTTATACGATGCGAATCAGCTAAGGACCTAAATATGTATCTGCATGAAGCAAAACAACGCATAATCCAGGCTGTGCATAAAGAGCTTGGTATTCACAAGAGTGTTAAAATTAATCTGCTGGTTGAGTGTCGATTTGTTAACAGTATTGGAGAAACCTGTGACAAAACATTTAAAACACGGAATCAAGCTGTTTTCCTGGAAACTGATCTGGAGTCAACGATGGAAGTGAAATTCAAGAAATTGGTGACTGAAATGGAGGAGTCTCAGCTTAAGGGTAGCAGCTGGGCTTTGCTTGCTGTGGAAGGAGTTCGACTTCGTATCAACAAGTACAACCCGTTACGAGGAAGTAGCTACATACCACTACCGTCATCTGTTGGAGCTAAAGAAGCGTGTATAAACATTCAGAACTTTACCGACGAGAAATGTTTCATGTACTCTATATTAGCTAAATTCATAGGGAAGAATGCACAGCGTGTGAAAAAATACAAACAACTTCAAGACAAGTACGACTTCAGCTGTGTTTCCTACCCTACTCCACTTTCTCAAATACCTAAATTTGAGAAGCTTAACAATATGTCTATTAACGTTTTCGGGCTGGATGAGAAGCACGAAGTGTATCCGATAAAGGTTGCTGATATTGAACTACCTGAACACCGCGACCTGCTACTATTGAATGACAGCAGTGGAAAACATCACTACGTGTATATAAAGAATTTTGAGAAACTCGTTCGACGTCAGAAAACTAGCCATAATGGACTGGTTTATACTTGTAAGCGATGCTTTACACATTTTGATGGCCAGAGCGGACGAAGTGGACAGGAAAAACTACAAGAACATGTGTCCATCTGTAATCAACATGTGTTGCAAGGGTAGTTATGCCTACCAAGGAGAAATCAATTGTTCAGTTTAAAAATGTTGAGAGGATGCTGAAAGTACCTTATGTTATCTATGCTGATTTTGAGAGTATTCTCACTCCGTGTCATACGTGTATACCCGATCCTGAAACTTCCTATACAACCCCTTATCAAGAGCACACACCAATGAGCTTCTGTGTTTACGTGAAGCCTACATCCAGTGTTGAACATCTCGAAACTGATCTTCCTAAGCAATCCTATGTGTATCGTGGTGCTGATGCTGCTCAGAAGTTTATGCTGTACCTGACATCTCTTGCAAAAATGATTGATGCCGTATACAAATCTGCTAAGCCTCTGAAACTTACGGATCAACAGCAAAAGGATTTTGAGTCTTCTACGACGTGCTACTTGTGTGGAAAACCCTTTACAGAAGAGAACTATAAAGTACGCGACCACGATCACATCAGCGGTGAATATCGTGGAAGTCTTCATAATGAATGTAATTTAGCCTGTAAAACACCTAAATATATACCAGTCTTCATGCATAACCTTAGCGGATATGACTCTCATTTCATTGTTAAGGAGCTGGGTTGTACAAGTGAACGTGTGGAGGTAATTCCTAACTCTGAAGAAAGCTATATCTCATTCACCAAGTATATAGGAGATATAAAGCTTCGGTTTGTGGACAGTTTCCGATTCCTTAGTACAAGCTTGGATAAGTTGGTAAAAAATCTAACCTCATATCCTGAAACGCTAAAGTACTTTGGAGAAGACAAATTGAAGTTGATGACCCGTAAGGGTGTATTTCCATATGATTTTGTTACGTCATGGGATGCCCTGAACGAGACCTGCTTGCCTCCTAAGGACTCCTTCTACAATAGATTAAATGAAGAAGAAATTACTGATACTGACTATGATCATGCTAGAAATGTATGGGAGCTGTTTAATGTGAGAAACCTGGGAGAGTACAGCGATCTCTACCTAACTTCGGATGTACTTCTTCTAGCTGACGTCTTTGAGACGTTCAGAGAGCAAACCCTCAAAACACATAAAGTCGATCCGGCCCATTATTTTACCTCTCCAGGACTTACATGGGATGCTATGTTACTGTATACTGAAATTAAGCTGGAGCTGTTACAAGATTATGATCAACTACTCATGGTGGAATCAGGTATAAGAGGAGGTTTATGCCAAGTTTCCCATCGGTATGCTGAGGCTAATAACACGTATATGGAGAAGTTTGATCCGTCGAGACCAACCCAATTTATCACATACGAGGATGCCAATAACCAATATGGGTGGGCAATGTGTCACGCCCTTCCTTTTGGTGGATTTCAGTGGGTGTCGCCTGAAGAAATCAACTTAGAAACACTACAAGAAGATGATCCTCATGGGTACATATTAGAAGTCGACATCGAGTATCCTGCAGAACTTCACGATCTACACAACGATCTACCTTTCCTGCCTGAGTGTATGAAACCATTGGAAGCATCTACAAAGAAACTGATACCCCATCTTGGACCTCGAAAGAAGTATGTAGTGCATTACATGGCTTTGAAGCAGGCTCTTAGTCATGGACTACGGCTAACAAAAATCCATCGTGTGCTACAATTCCTACAGTCTCGGTGGTTGAAACCTTATGTGGAATTTAACAACAGGCTACGACAACAAGCTGCAAATGACTTCGAGAAGGATCTCTACAAGCTCTTTAACAACGCCATGTTTGGAAAAACTATGGAGAACCTGCGTAGCCGTGTGGATATACGACTGGTGACCAATGAGAAGACTGTAGAGAAGTTGATCGCCAAGCCTACGTTTATCGACAGGACGATATATGCTGCTAATCTAGCTGCTGTACATATGGCCTCTCGTCAGATTGTGTTCAACAAGCCCATATACATTGGAATGAGTGTGTTGGACATCTCCAAGACATTAATGTATAACTACCATTACGACGTGTTGTTGCCTTATTATGGAGCTGGAAACCTGAAGCTTATGTATATGGACACTGATTCATTCATTCATCGTGTAACAACTGAAGATGTGTACCAGGACAAGCTACGTTTTCTTGAGCATCTCGATACAGCTGATTACCCTGTCAATCATATATGCCACTCTACTCAGAACAAGAAGGTATTGGGAAAATTTAAAGATGAGGCTAATAGCAAAATCATCCTACGCTTTGTTGGACTACGACCTAAGATGTATGCCTTAGATATTCAAGGCTCAATGATAAAAAAGATTAAAGGTATAAAACGTAGCGCTATTAAGCAGTACATTTCGTTTGACAGCTATACAGACTGTCTTAAAACCTGTGAAATCATCAGAACGCCCATGAATCTAATCCTATCACGAAAGCATGCTGTTACCACAGTGCAAGTGAACAAAATTGCATTGAATCCCTTTGATGATAAAAGAATTATTGCTGAGGACGGTATAACGACATACGCCTATGGACATTACAGCATTACAAGTAGTGCATAAGAGAATGTAAGTTGAATATGAAGATTTTTCTCGTGAGTCTACAATCTTAAAAATGAAGTTTATCCGTGTGCTGTGTATGCAACTAGCAGACGCCTGATGAAGAAAGAAGAAGATGGAAGGGAAGGTGGTAACCCTGCCATTAGGAGCAATCCTAGTGCTAGTCTCAAGCCTAGATAAAAGGGGAGAGACATCTACAATGAACTAAAAAATAAAGGTATGTTGACGCAAAGCTTTTCCATTTGTGAACCAATATGCAGTTTATCCCTCTCCGCATCGTACAATAAGTGTTTAACATATAATAAGTTTGTAAGATTTAGAAAAAAGTATATAAATTGTTGTTACGCTGGATGAGAAATGTTTATAATCTAATTACTCTCTCTATTACCATGAGTAACTGTGATGCTAGTTGAATTACCTGTTAAAATGACTTAAATACCTGTGATATTACCCGAATCATGTGAAATTACCTTAACTAGCTCTGATACGAATTCCTGTTTTAAATTAGCACGAGCACCTGTGATACTATCTGGTTTGCCTTAAATATCAATGATACTAGATGAATTACCTGTTAAAATGACTCAAATACCATTGATACAATCTGAATCAGCTGCATTTACCTTAAATAGCTGTGATACAAATCTCTGATCTAAATTATCACGAGTATCTGTGAAACTATGCTGATTACCCAAATACTTACGATATTACCTGAACTATCTGTAAAATACGAAACTACGTTATAACCAACCCTGGAACCTACCCTCCTGTAATGCTAGCTTAATTACTCTAAACACCTATGACGCTTGGATTATGCTAAATACCTACGATACTAGCTGAGTTACCTGTGAAATACGAAACTATGCTATACCCAACCCCTGGAATCTATCCTCCTGTGATACTAGATGAATTAGCCTAAATACCTACAATACTAACTGAATTACCTGTGAAATCATACACTGCTATGATGCAGTCAGCCTCTTGTAATACTAGCTGAATTAGCTTAAATGCCCTCCGATACTAACTGAATTGCCTGTGCAAAATATGCAGCTATGATACGTCCTGCTCCAGGAAACTAGCCTCCTGTGATACTAGCTGAGTGACTCTAAACACTTATGTTACTTGAATTATCCTAAATACCTACGATACTCTCTGAATTACCTGCAACATCATACGGAACTATGCTATATCCGCTTCCCCGGGATATGTCCTACCCTGTGATACTAACTGAATTATTTACCTGTTAGTGTGAGTGGGTTAGCTTTTCCCTTTGCTGGTCACCTTTTTTCCCTTTGCTGGTCACCTTTTTCCCTTTGCTGGTTACCTTTTTCCCTTTGCTGGTCACCTTTTTCCCTTTGCTGGTCACCTTTTTCCCTTTCCTGGTCACCTTTTTCCCTTTCCTGGTCACCTTTTTCCCTTTCCTGGTCACCTTTTTCCCTTTGCTGGTCACATTTTTCCCTTTGCTGGTCACCTTTTTCCCTTTGCTGGTCACCTTTTTCCCTTTGCTGTTCACCTTTTTCCCTTTGCTGGTCACGTTTTTCCCTTTGCTGGTCACATTTTTTCCTTTGCTGGTCACCTTTTTTCCCTTTGCTGGTCACCTTTTTCCCTTTGCTGGTCACCTTTTTCCCTTCCCTGGTCACGTTTTTTCCCTTCCCTGGTCACGTTTTTTCCCTTTGCTGGTCACCTTTTTCCCTTTGCTGGTCACCTTTTTCCCTTTGCTTGTCACCTTTTTCCCTTTGCTTGTCACGTTTTTCCCTTTGCTGGTCACCTTTTTCCCTTTGCTGGTCACCTTTTTCCCTTTGCTGGTCACCTTTTTTCCCTTTCCTGGTCACCTTTTTCCCTTTGCTGGTCACCTTTTTACCTTCCCTGGTCACATTTTTCCCTTTGCTGGTCACCTTTTTCCCTTTGCTGGTAACCTTTTTCCCTTCCCTGGTCACGTTTTTCCCTTTGCTGGTCACCTTTTTTCCCTTTGCTGGTCACCTTTTTCCCTTTGCTGGTCACGTTTTTCCCTTTGCTGGTCACCTTTTTTCCCTTTGCTGGTCAACGTTTTCCCTTTGTGTGTCACTTTTTCCCTGAGCAGCCACCTTTTCCCTGAATGGGTTACGTGATGGCCATGTCTAGAATTAGGGTTCTAACATTAGCATGAAACAGTTTACCACTAAGTTCACGTCTAAAGTCGCTTTCAAAGTCTAGCCCCTCCCCTCCTTTTCCCTATCTCTCCTGTATATAAGTCCATATTCCTACTGCTTCACTATCTGTCTAGCCTACCGACTCTCCTCGTGTCCCTATACCTCTCATATAAACCATACTCTACTCCTCTACCTCTGCCTAGCCTAGCCCTTCTCCGATCCTCGTTTCCCTGTACCTCTCATATAAACCATACTCTGCTCCTCGACCTCTGTCTAGCCTAACACCCCTCCTCCTGTTCTATACTTCTCATACATATAAACGCCTACTCTACTCTCAACCTCTGTCTAGCCTAACACCACTCCCAGTATCCCCTACCTCTCATAAAGCGCATTCCTCCTGCCCCCCCTCTAGCTGAGTATCACTCCTTGGTTTCCTATCTAACCTAACTTTAACACCTGTCTATCCTAGCATAGGATCTCTCTCCGTTTTCTCGTCTCTCCTTATAAACACATACTCAATTCTCCTAACCTAACACCCCTCCTCCTGTTCCCAACCTCTCTCATATAAAGGACATACTCTACCCTTCAACTCTGTCTAGCCTAACAGTCCACCTCGTTTTCCTATACCATTCATATAAACCATACTCTACTTCTTGACCTCTGTCTAGCCTAACACCCCTGCTCCTGTTCCTACCTCTCTCATATACAAGACATGCTCTACCCTTCAACTCTGTCTAGTCTAATACCCCTCCTCGTTTTCCTATACCTTTCATATAAACCATACTCTACTTCTTGACCTCTGTCTAGCCTAACACCCCTGCTCCTGTTCCCTACCTTTCTCATATACAAGACATGCTCTACCCTTCAACTCTGTCTAGCCTAACACCCCTCCTCGTTTTCCTATACCTTTCATATAAACCATACTCTACTTCTCGAACTCTGTCTAGCCTAACACCCCTGCTCCTGTTCCCTACCTCTCTCATATAAAGGACATGCTCTACCCTTCAACTCTGTCTAGCCTAACACCCCTCCTCGTTTTGCTATACCTTTCATATAAACCATACTCTACTTCTCGACCTCTGTCTAGCCTAACACCCCTGCTCCTGTTCCCTACCTCTCTCATATAAAAGACATGCTCTACCCTTCAACTCTGTCTAACCTAACACCCCTCCTCTTTTTCCTATACCTTTCATATAAACCCTACTCTACTCCTCGACCTCTGTCTAGTCTAACACCTCTCTACTATCTCTTCCATATAAACGTATTTCCCTCCTTTAGCATCTGACTAGCCTAGCATCAGCCCTGGTATTCCCTATCTCACCCATATAAACGCATTTTCCTCCTTGAACCGCCCCATCTAGCCTCGTTTTCCCTATCCTTTCCCAAATAAACGCAAAAAACTGTGCTCGATCTCTCTATATTTACCTACTGTGAATATATTACGTAATTTAATAATGTGGGAGCTGTGAGAATAATAAGTTAAAAGTTGCTAACAATGAGGTAACCTTGAGGCAAGAATGAGTTTGAAAGTTTAAATGCTACCAGCCATTATTGGAGCAACAATAATGTAAATATTGAGACAGTTTAAAAATAGCCAATCAACAACCAGAAAAAGCTTTAGTTAAATGAAGGTATTCTATTGGATTAGGAATAGCCAATCAGAGACTTGAAATACAGCAATTTACAAGTTTAGGTGGTTGAAATCAGTTCAGTTGGTTGCAGACAGCGTTACTAACCAGACGCAAAAAGTGTCCTCAAGAGATTTAATACGTATTTGTGTGAGACGAAAAATAGTTTACATGTTAAAAAGTGCAAATAATTAATAATCTCCAGCTCTCTATCAGTGAAGTGTTATATAAATCGTATCAAGCATTAATAAA
This sequence comes from Deroplatys truncata, assembly GCA_030765065.1. Classification (NCBI taxonomy): domain Eukaryota; kingdom Metazoa; phylum Arthropoda; class Insecta; order Mantodea; family Mantidae; genus Deroplatys; species Deroplatys truncata. The sequence continues at coordinate 55,035,759 of CM060988.1, read as the reverse complement.
AGGAGTGAAGTAAAATTATAATCTTTGTAAGCCTACGTTCTTGTCGCACCTCAACCCTGCTAAGAGAAACGTGTCTCTAACAATAATACTGACGCAGCCAAGGCAAACATAAATATTTAATACTTAAAGAACCAGTCAAATTACAAAGTTAATGTTTTTTAAACTTGGGGCAAAGGCCACCTGAAAGTACATTTTGGGGCGAAGGCTACCGGAAACTGGGTACTATACGTGCGGTTGCAACTACTGCAAGTTCGGCTCCCCAACAGTTGAACAATAATACAACTCCTTCAATACGACCTACTTCACATTCACGCCCAAAGCATGATGCAAATAACGTAACAAACCATCTTCTCAAATTGGTGCCCAAAACTTGGGGCTAATAAAATACTTTCTCAAAATGTACCACTAAATAAAACAGTTTTGCACAATTTCTCCATGAAAAAGTATTTTTAATGATATATGTTTAACTGAAGTAAATTATAGTTTTTATTCTCAAAGAGGACACATTTACTACACATAATTATGATAATCTTTTCAATTTCCTATCTTGTCCAATACCTGGCGCCTGGGCACTGAATACTGGTCGCCCTCTGGGAACAGTCACGACACGCGGGAACATTAGCGTTTAGAACCGGAGCTCTTCCAGCACCTAGGTGATTCAGTGCAGGCGGCTAAATCAAGTATTGGACAAGAATGGAGATTGGGCAGATTATTATTAACATAATGGTCGATAATGGTAATTAAATGTGTCCTCTTTGAGAGGAAAAAGTATGATATACTTCGGTTCTACATTATATTGCATTAAAAATTCTTTTTCATGGAGAAAATGTCAAAAAAAAGTGCTTTATTTAGCTGTATATTTAAAACGGACAGCTGATTCCAATGGTGTCTAGTAAATGTGTCCTTTTTAAGAGTAAAAAGAATAATGTAATTCAGTTTTACATTATGTTGCCATTCAAAACATTTTTTCGTGGAAATATGTGCAAAACTGGGTTTTATTTGGTTATATACAGAGTGAGCCAAAAGACTCCGAACCGCCTACGCGGTGTTTTTCCTGTCCGCGTCTTCGCATCTCTTTGCCGTCTGCCGCTATCATAGAAAGGCGCGGATGAAACCATACATTTTTAAAACTACTTTAAAGGCTTTACTTACCAACTTTAAGAACGGAAATGCTGAAACTGGCCACCGCTGTTGTTCATACATTTTTGGCACCCCTTTAGGAAACTATCCATCACTCGCCGTAGTTCACGTTGAGAAATTTCCTGGCGGTTATTTTGTTTTAATTCTTCCAGGGTGTGTGGGTTTGCTTTGAATATCTACTTTATGTTTTAAGTTATCCCGGAGGGGTATTTTATGAACAATATTACCGGCTGCGTGGTGTTTTTCCACTGGGCGTGTGGAAATATGATACATACTTGATAACGCGCTGCTGCTATAAACAAAGTCACGCTGTTGTGATTTTGCTGTGCAGTGTGAAGTGCAGTTTTGAGTTGACGGTGATGTAGTTGAGTTATTACGAGTTATTTATTATTTTGTCCAGTATTTAGTCACAAAGTATATTATGGCTCAGTATATGTTTTCTACTGCACAGTGTGTATTTATTTATGATTCGTAATGTGTTAACTCGGTCAGCTTGCCAAGTGAAAGTACGATTTGCAGAAAGTTTTCCAGGTATAAAAGTTCCAGGCCGTACTACAATCCATGAACTTTACAGTAAATTTCAGGCCACAGGAAGTGTTCAGGCTAAGAAATCTAAAAGATGGTGTTCGGTTCTTACCGAAGAAACTTTAGACGACATCGGTCATGATGGATAGTTTCCTAAAGAGGTGCCAAAAATGTATGGACAACGACGGTGGCCAGTTTCAGCATCTCCTTTCGTAAAGTTGGTAAGAAAGCCTTTAAAAGTGGTTTTAAAAATGTTGTATGGTTTCATCCGCGCCTTTCTGTGATAGCGGCAGACGGCAACGAGAGCCAAGGACGCGCACAGGAAAAACATCGCGGAGGCGGTTTGGAGTCTTTTGGCTCACTCTGTATTTAAACATGGTTATTATAAGTGATGAGTAAAGCTATTGTTCTAAGTTATATATATGCACATGTGAATAATCTAGAATTGTGCACATAAAACAGGACGACACTATGCGCGAAAAAGTAAACATACACACACATTTTTGCTATGGATACATACTGCACCTGTGAAGGCCACTAGAATGCCTCCCGAAGCTGAGGTGACGCATAAGTGGAAGCGAGCTTACCTTCTATTCCTGTGTGTTTCCCAAGCTTAAAACACATTTGGACCCACTGTCCTATGTATAGCACGCTGGAAGTGCTGTTACAAAAACCTGAGTACATTTTCCCTCTAATGTTGTATAATGTATTTTATTGCTGTGTTTATTTCTTGGAGACTTTGTGAACAACTCTATACCGGAAATGAGTGTGCATTTATACACTCCGGTCAACATACATTGTTTAAGAGTCTGCATGGCAAACAGTAGTATGTCGGCAGGTAAGCTGATTCATTGTTATTTTCCATTGTTGTATTAGTCTAAATTGTGTTTTATATACTCGTATACTATTACGCAGAAATTAACTTTTAATTGATATATGAAAATAATTCCACATTTTATTATGTTTTTATATACATGCAATTATATTTCGTGCCCTATGTATAGTACATTGGGATCATATGGAGTTATTCTTTATATGTTACAGGGCAAAAGTTCGATTCCCCGCTGGGGAGTGGGAATTTTTCTGTAGCCAAGATTATTCCTTATTTTCCGAAGAGTCTGGAACTAAGAATGAGAGTGTGAATGGGTGTGTGATCTAATGCATAAAACGCAAAAGAAAAATCAGAAGTTCAATAACAGCTGTATGTAAGTTAACACAATTTCCGGAAGGCAATATGTTCCAAAGGTGAAAGGCTGCCGAAATGACCATTGCAGTTAAAGGCGAGATATAAATGGAACTATATAACAGATCTTCAGATTTATTCGGCTTTTGCCGCCAGTCACTTTAAATGAATGGCGTCATTATTAGTTCAACGAGTTCTTTGTCTCAAAGCGGAGGTGCGGAATTGAACCTCGGACTGCATGGGTTTTCGACTTCGTAAACAGGTTGGTGTACTGCGGCGGTGCAGAATGTTTTTCATTGGGACATTTTGTGCGTTCTTTGCACGCGAGTGACCACCGATCACAGCATTTACATGGTTGAGTGCTAAGCCGAGACACTCTACGCTACAAAAGCCATCCAATTATTTGAGTTATCTATCAGCATACATGCTGAAATTGCGAGTTTACGGGACTTAAGCGAAAGACGTTCCAAATGTAAATACTGGAAAGGTACGATATTAGTCCCGCAACGCGGTCTTTGTCACCTGAGGCAGCATTTGAGTACCTTCAGTCAATCTTGGATGATGACGATTGCTAGTTTAGATGAAGATAGTTTTTCACTTACCATCATTCCACCATCTCCGGATGCAGCTTGTGACTATGAGGATATTTATGATGAGGCGATTATGCTACCTGAGCAAACTACTGACGACCCTAGTGATATTGCAGGTATTGTGGAAGTAATGTTACAAAAGGATGAAGATGAGGCTGTGAAGAACAATGAATCATTTCTGCCATTGGCAAAATGGAAGAAAATAAAGGGTCAGTCTCCCCAGTATTCTGAAACCCCAGAAGTATGCCACCAAATCGGAGGCAAGAAATAAAACAGGCTCTTAGAGAAAAATCTGTTCCCGATATATCCCTCTCAATGACGAATGACATTTTGGACAAGATATTGGAACAAACAATGCTTTATAGCCAACAGAAGAATGACCACACATTCTTGCTTTCTAAAGAAGAACTTATGACATTCATTGGCATTTTACTATTTAGTGGTTATCATACTTTGTCTAGAGGGTGAATGTATTAGGACACAGCCCCTGATTGTAACTTGAAATTGTTGCTGAACTTATATCCCGAAACAGATTTCAAGAAATAAAAAAGTATCTGCATTTCAATGACAACAGCATTGATATGGAAGACAAATATTGCAAAGTGAGGTCAATGTATGATTTAGCTAATAAATCTCTATTGACATATGGGGTTTTCTGTGAAAATCTAACAATGTATGGTGAAATACTTTGGCAGTTATACATTGAAAATGTTTATGAAAGGGAAGTCAGTAAAACCTGGCTATATGCTCTGTAGCTGTGTAGCTATAATGGCTATCCATTCAATATTTTACCATACCAGGGAAAAAGAGAGAAGGGTGATGAACCTCTCTCAACAAGAATTGTAGAAACGCTCACATAAGTCTTTGAACATATTAAACAACATAAAATCTGCATGGACAACTTTTTTTTATCTTACAACTTAGCCGTAAGAATGAAAAAGAAAGGGGTTTTCATGACAGAAACTGTTCGTGAAAATCGAATTGGTAAATGTCCAATCGAGTTGTTCAGCATGAAGAAAAAGGACAGAGGCACTGTAGACAAATGCTTTGATGCAAACAACGAAATTGGCATTGCGTTGGCACAATAATAGAGTTGTAACAGTTGAGATAAACTTTGATTGGACTCAAAACATGAAGTTCAGCGAAGAATTAAAGGCTCACGAATAAATGTTCCAATTACGGAATGCATCAAGTCATACAACAAGTACTAAAATGAGTGGATTTATTGGATTCTTTGATGTCCGTTTACAGAATCCAGATCCGAGGGAATAAGTGGTACTTTGCTCTTTTTACAAACATCCTGTACACAATGGTGGTAACTTCCAGCAAATTCTATACAATTGCAGAGCTTGGATCACATGATCTCCTGGACTTTCGAAGAGAGTTGAGTGTCTTCCTGCTGAAGAGCCATGCTACGCCAAGACCAAAAACCGGACCACAATCCAAGCGTAAATGTCTTACGAATCTACGATTCGACAACGTTGAACATCGGATTGCAAAAAAATCCTACTGGAAAGCAGCTTCGGTGTGCATACTGTTCGAAAGGAAAGCTAACCACTATTTGTATAATTGCGAAAGAGGAGTGTGTGCTAGGTGTTTTGGGCCTTATCACAAAGTGTAAACAAAATGCGAGGAAGAAAAGCGTAAGGACAATATGTAAAACAATGCTACCTAGAAACAACATGCAGTCCCAATGTCCTATGTATAGGCCGGCCTGTAACTTTGTTCAAAAGTGTGATATATATGTTTTAAATGCTATTTTTACTTTCTCTACTACGTAAAGTAAGTAGAAGTATTGCATTCGATACCGAGATTTCACCGGAAATATATGTTTTGAGACCCCCTATATAAAAAAAAAGCATTTTTGGAAAGAAGTCCGTGTGTGTGTGTCTGTGAACTACATAACTCAGAAACGAACAGTCGGATAAACACCAAACTTGGTATTTAGGTTCAGTATCTTCTAGAGATGCGACACGAAGGTTTTCAAGAAAATCCCCCCTCCAGATTACCCGTTACATGGAATATTTTTCGAAAATTTTAATTTTCTCACAAATGGCTCTAACGATTTTGATTAAAATATATATATTTAAGATACTTTCATGACAAATAAAATATATATCTTGAATTTTCTGGGAATGTCTCCAAAAGTATTCTTCATTGTGAACGACTTTTGCATAACTGGTAAACCGTAAGAGATAGACAAAATGTTACTACACAAAAAATGTAGATCACGTTAAAATACACAATTTATTTCATATACATTCAAATTCGTTATTCAGTTTTTTATGTCCTGGACATGCAAAGAGAATGCCACATGCAACCAGCTCTTAAAAGATTTGACTATCGCTTAAAGTCTACCATATTCCCCTTGCACCTACAAGAAAATTAGCAATAAGATTAACATGAAGCATATGGAGAATAAGTGTTTGTTAAAATAGTTTGTACAAGAGTAGAGAAAGTTATGTGAGTGTAACACATCAGATTGTTTATGTTCAGGTGGTTTATTGAAAATTCTGAAAATAAATGTCATTTTTGGTCTAAATGGGTTAATGTACCATGAAGAGTTGTAGAAAATTAGTTCTAATATGTAAATAAAGCGTTTTCAGACACACGTCGTATGAAACACACATTCTTCTACATGTGAGGAATATGTCCTTAAAGTTTGCTCCTACCTTTGATAATAAAACAAATCCAAATACCGCATAAGTATATCGTTAAAAACTTTACAGATACAAAATTATAGTAGCGCTTCTGCACTATGCTTTAAAAATCCGACGTGTTACTTTCACATGACCTTCTCTACCCGCTATCTTTATTAGTAGGTGTACAAACTATTCTTACAAAAGTTTATTTTCCTATCTACTACCTTTTAATCGTTATCTTAACCTTTTCTGGAAATAGCTGCGTAACATGTTTCGTTTTAGGTGCAAGGGGAACAGCTATAGTCAAATGTTTTACAACTGGATGCCATAAGCTGGCCTTAAAGTTCCATACTCTTTCCATAACATCGCGAGAAACAGCTGAAATTCGACTTTAAAAAAGTGGCCAAGGATTGAACAATTGAAACTATTAATAACGGATATCTCGGCAACGGCTGATGCTGCAAAAAAGGCTATTTGGAATAAATTGTGTGTTTTAAAGAGATCTACATTTCTTGTGTAATTCGTTTTCGTCCATCGCTTAACTTTTACCACTTATTACAAGCCGTACAAGTTATTCCTTTTGAATGAAGGGTAGTTCACAGCTATTCTTGGAGAATTCAAGATACACATATATTTTATATTGATGTTTTAGATAATAAAAATATTCGAAAGATCTTCAATGTAAAGGGTGGTTTAGCTTGGGGCATCTTTTGAAAATCTTCGTGTCACTTCTTTGGAAGGTATTGAACTTAAATACCAAGTTTGGTGTTCATCCGACTTTTCGTTTTTGAGTTATGCTGTTTACAGACACACACGGGCCTTTTTCTAAACATTTTTTTGGATTCGTGGGTCTCAAAAAACATGTATTTCCTGTGAAATCTCGGTATTGAATGTTTAAGTGGAGTGCAATACCTTATCTACCCACTAGGTATATACATGGTTGAGAAAGTAAAAAGGGCATAACTTTAATAACTCGCATTTAATTTCAGATTGAGTGGGGAGGGGACAAATATTTTTACTTTCTCTACCACGTACCTACATAGTATGTAGACAAGGTATTGCATTCCATCAAAAAATTCGATACCGAGATTTTAGCGTAAATATATGTTCTGAGGTCCCCTTGAAAAAAAAGGAAAAAAAAGAGCTTCCAAAAAAATTAAACCTTCCAAAGTTGCGACACGAAGATTTTCAAGAAAAGGCCCCCACCTCAACTATTCCTCATGGAAATTTTTTCGAAAATCTTTATTTTCTAAAACATAGCTCCAACGATTTTGATTAAAATACCACATATTAAGATATTTACATGAAAAAAATCTGATGTGTTACACTCACATGACTTTCTCTACTCTTGTACAAACTATTTTTACAAACGCTTATTCTCCATCTACTTCAGGTTAATCGAGATAAACATTTGCAGACTCTATCTTATTGCTAATTTTCTTGTAGATGTAAGGGGATAATATATTTACAAGGGCAATTTGGAAATACAGTAGCCTTTAAGCACATACATATCTCTTAATAGCTGGTTGCTAGGTGCAGCACCATTCCCTTTCCCACAGATTAATACTCTTTGCATATCCAAGACAAAAAAATGAATAACGAATTCCCATTTGAGAAAATAAGTATTGAAAAATTTAAGGGAATAACAAGCAATATCTCGAAAATGGTTCACTCAACAAAAAAAGAATGCATATGACATAAGTTGTGTATTTTAACGCGATCTACATTTTTTGTGTAGTAAAACTTTGTCTATCTCTTATGGTTTACCAGTTATGGAAAAGTCTTTCACAATGAAGAATACTTTTGGAGACATTCCCAGAAAATTCAAGATATACATTTTATTTGTCATGAAAATATCTTAAACATATGATTTTTTAATCAAAATCATTAGAGCCATTTTTGAGAAAATTAAAATTTTCGAAAAATGTTCCATGTAAAGGGTAGTCTGAGGTGGGGGGATTTTCTTGAAAACCTTGTGTCGCATCTCTGGAAGATACTGAACCTAGATACCACATTTGGTGTTTGTCCAACTGTTCGTTTCTGAGTTATGCTGTTCACAGACACACACACGGACGTTTCCAAAAATGCTTTTTTTGGATTCAGGGGGCCTCAAAACATGTATTTCCGGTGTAATCTCGGTATCGAGTTTTTGGGTGGAATACAATACTTCCCCTACTTACTATACGTAGTAGAGAAAGTAATAAAATGTATATCTTCCATTTTCTGGGAACAGCGTGTGAAGTCCTCTTCATTCGGAAGGACTTTTGTATAATCTTGTATAACTGGTAAACTTTAAGCGATAGAAGTAAACGCACTACACAAAAAATATAGATATGTTTAAAACACACAATTTATTTCAAATAAGATTTTAATGGCATCAGCTTCTGAGATATCTGTTATTAAAGGTTCGAATTGTTCGTTATTGGTCAGATTTCAACATTCTGTTGTTTCTTGCGATTGCATGGAAACGGTATGAAATTTTAAGGCCAGCATATAGCTTCCAGTTCTAAAACTTTTGACTATAGCAGTTCTCTTTGTATGTATAACGAAATGTGTAATGTAACTATTTCTGCAAATGTTTATTTAGATTAAGATGTAGTAGACAGAAAAATAATCTTTAGTAAGAATAGTTTGTATACCCACTAATAAAGATAGAGATAGAGAAGGTCATGTGAAAGTATCCCATCAGAATGTTTACTTTCTCTACTACGTATACTAAGTAGGAGAAGTATTGCATTCCACCCAAAAATTCGATACCGAGATTTCACCGAAATACATGTTTTGAGGTCTCCTGAATCCAAAAAAAGTATTTTTGGAAATATGTCCGTATGTGTGTGTCTATGAACAGCATAACTCAGAAACGAACAGTGGATAAACACCAAACTTGGTATTTAGGTTCAGTATCTTTCAGAGATGCGACACGAAGGTTTTCAAGAAAATCCTCCACCCCAGATTACACTTTACATGGAATACTTTTTGAAAATTTTAATTTTCTAAAAAATGGCTCTAAAATTTTGATTAAAATAATATATATTTAAGATACTTTCATGACAAATAAAATGTATATCTTGAATTTTTTGGGAATGTCTCCAAAAGTATTCTTCCTTGTGAACGACTTTTGCATAACTGGTAAACCATAAGAGATAGACAAAATTTTACTACACAAAAAATGTAGACCGCGTTAAAATACACAATTTATGTCATATACATTTTTTTTGTTGAGTGAACCATTTTCAAGATATTGCTTGTTATTCCCTTAAATTTTCCAATACTTGTACTTTTTCTCAAATGGGAATTCGTTATTCATTTTTTTGTCCTAGTAATGCAAAGAGAATGGAATACTCTACATAGCAACCAGCTCTTAAAATATTTGACTATCGCTTAAAGCCTACCAATTCCCCTTGCATCTACAAGAAAATTAGCAATAAGATTAACATCTCGATTAACATGAAGCATATGGAGAATAAGCGTTTGTAAAAATAGTTTGTACAAGTGTAGAGAAAGTCATGCGATTTTTTTATGTAAGATTCACTAAATTTGTTTTCAATCCTGAAATAAAGTATAAATGTTGAGGTAGATATTTAACTAATTACACATTCGCTTATCCTTATGATATGCTCTCTTTAGGTAGTAAGAAAATAAACAACTAATCTGGATAGCTACATGTCCTAGGAACATGTGAAAGGTTCATCTTGCTTTAGTACCGAGGTCAACAAAAAAACATCTTTCACACTTAGATGATATGGTAAGCCTGCCACGTGTTACCCAGTAAATATAAGATAGTTTTACGAATGAGTTATTGGTGAAAGTTGAAAGAACTCTTCCTGTCACCCAAGATATGACTTATCAAACCGGAAGTTCAACAGTTACCTGCCGCATAAAAACATTTAAACGTGTAACTATAAAACTACCATTCATGTAAAAAATAGATACATAAACTAACACGGCGCGTTTAAGTGCGTACTCCTCTGTTATTACTCCACTCTCTTAGTATTATTTTGAATACTTTAATAAAATTGCTTACTCTCTCTCTCTCTCTCCCTTTTTTTCTGTTTCACGCAACAATGGCTAACCCGATTGTTATGAAGCTTCGCATATAATGTAAAGAGGGGTTTTAATGGGATGCAAAATTTAAAAACAAAATTCTAATGTTGTTAAGTTCTCATTACTTTCTCTACCCTCTATCGCTTATTTGTGTGTATACAAATTATTCTTACGAAAGTTTATCTTTAATTTAATCTTTCCGGAAATAGCTACATTACACATTTTATTATAGAAACAAAGGGAACAGCGACAGTCAAATGTTTAAAAACTGGACGCTATACACTGGCCTTAAAACTTCATACTCTTTTCATGACATCACGAATAGCAACTGAAAATCGACAGGACTTAAAAAGAAATATATGATGTGATACATTCACATAACTTTCTATTCCCTCTGTTATCTATTAGTGGGTATACAAACACTTTTTACTAAAGAATATTTTTCCATCTACTACGCTTTAATCCCAATAAACCTTTGCAGAAATAGCGGCTTTACACATTTCGTTATTGATACAAAGAGAACAGCAATAGTCAAATGTTTAAGAACTGGACGATATATGTCTGCCTTAAAAATTTCATACTGTTTCTATGCAATTGCGAGAAACAACTGAATGTTGACAGGACTTTAAAGGGATGACCAAGTAATGAACAATTCGAAGCATTAATAACGGATATCTAAAAAAATATTACTGAAAATAAATTGTGTGTTTTAAAGAGATCTACAGTTTTTGTATAGGACATTTTCGTCTGTCGATTAACATTTACAGTTACACAAGATTATACAAAATTTCCCCGAATGAAGAAGACTTCACTCTTATTTGCAGAAAATTGAAGATATATGTCATGTAAATATCTTTCATATATGGCATTTTAACCAAACTCGTTAGAGCCATGGTTTAGAAAATAAAAGTTTCGAAAAATGCTCCATGTAAAGGGTACCAAGTTTGGTATTTATCAGACTTTTCGTTTTTGAGTTATGCTATTTTCTCTCTCTCTCTCTCTCTCTCTCTCTCTCTCTCACGCGGACCTTCTCTACCTACTAGGTATATGGCAGAGAAAGTAAAAATGGCTAAGTATTGAACAATTCGAGCCGTTAATGATGGATATCTCGGAAAAATGGCTGATGCCACAAAAAGAGTTATTTGAAATAAATTGTATGCTTTAAAGACATCTACATTTTTGTGTAGTACGTTTTCGTTTATTGCTTAACGTTTACCAGTTATATAAGATTATTCAAAATTCCTTCCGAATGAAGAGGACTTCACAAGCTCTTCCCAGAAAACTCAAGATATTAATCTTGTTTGCCATCTAAATATGGTTAATATGTATATGGTATTTTAATAAAAATCGTTAGAGCATGTTTTAGAACATCAAAAAATTAAAAAAAAAATCTCCTATGTAAAGGGTAGTTGAGGTGTGAGGGATTCTCTTGAAAATCTTTGTGTCGCATCCTTGGAAGATGCTGAACTTAAATACCAAGTTTGGTATTGATCCGACTTTTCATTTTTGAGTTACGCTGCTCACACACACACACACACACACACACACACACACACACACACACGGATGTTTTTCCCAAACAAATGCTTTATTTTGGATTCAGAGGCCTAGAAACGTGCATTTACGCTGAAATCTCATTATTTAATTTTTGCTTGGAATGGGATATTTTCTGTACTTACTATAGGAAGTAGTAGAGAAAGTAGAAATTAAAATATGTCGCTTATTTATTATTAAATATTTTTTAAAGTTACGTAAACAAAGAATATAAGTACGTTTGTAACAATATTTTGTAGGATGAATATTTAACAACTTAAAACAATTTATTATTAATATTATAATTATTGCTGCAATCATAATACAAGCATATGGAACAGACATAAGTTTGCGTATTGTTAAACTTCTTACGTGTATGTTAATTGTTATTATCGCTCAGGTAAAACAGTTTCACCGGTTTTCAAAACCTCACATACCGAGTGGGATGGCTCAGGCGGTAACGTCTGTGGCCCGCATTCTAATCCCGTAGGCCGACCAATTTGACTGAGTTTTTTTTTTGTGGTTTACTCCAGCCGCCAAGGTAAATACCGGATTGATATTTAATACTTCGACCCAAAGTTCCACCTTAAGTCTAAAATAGTAAAAATGAAAAATAGGTGGTAATAGCGAATGCGGTGCCATCCATCCGCAGACAATGAAAGCAGTAGACTGGACGGCACCCTAATGTCATCTGCACGGCACGAGGCAGAAGATCCGGTTGCTATGCACTAGGTTCTCTGTGGACATGACAAAGCGGGTGGTTACAGGAATGAGACCTAGAAGGCTAACTGTCCGCCAAACCTAGATCTAAGAGCTATCCACTAATAGATCCGTCGCGATATGACCATGTAGTTAAAGCAAGGTAAAATAAATAAGAGTAATAAAAGAGAGAGAGAGAGAAAGGTAGTGCGACGATGACGTAGTTGAATAGGAAGGTGAGCGGGAAGGGTAGAGGGGACGGGTGAGTATGAGGGAGAGGTGCAGAGGAACAGAAAAACAGAGGGAGAGAAAAGGGAAGAATCTCCGCATACAACGCTAAAATGTGAAAAGAACTAAGGTTCTGTTAGTAAATACCTGAGTGTAAATGTTAATTTGTGAGCATCCTGCACACTTTTATACTGATAGGATATTAACTTGGTCCTCCAGGTTGACCACAAATCATTAAATAAGTTTCCTTAAATGAGTTTCCGTGGCCGAGTGGTTAGACCGCTCGCCTCCCAGGGACCCGCATGTGGGATTTGAGGTGGACAAAGCGGCGTCTGAGCGGGTTTTCTACGGGTTCTCCGGTTTCCCCCGCTATTCATTCCACCAACTGCTCCATCATCACCTTTCCTTTCATCCATTTCACCATCATTTCGTTTCATCTACTTCCTTCCTCCCATACCAGGCATCGGGCTGATCACCCATCCTGGATATTCTGTCTGATCCATGAGTGTCTGCTCCTCGACGAGCCTCTGACGCCAGGCACCCATCTGTAAGTCCTGGGGGGTGTAAGTCCTCCATAAGAGGAGGTTAAACAGCTAAAGAAGAAGAAGAGTTTGCTTGAGTAGACGAGGGTGTCTATTAGGCATTTGAACATGTTGGCAAGACGTGAATGAGGAACATTTAAATTCCCTTAACATATAAACATTTTATTAGCAATAACATCTTTGAATAAATTTCATACATGTAAAACCGAAATATCTTACTGAAATCTCACCCAGAGTGCGGGACTGCGAGTCTGCAACCTTTGCCTCTATGAAGCGCATACTGCAGCAAAGTAACACATTTAAACGAAGAAGTCATTAAACATTAATAAATTCGTCTCATTGGAAATATATAAGAACGCTGCATATAAAGGCAAAGATATGGACGAACGGAGGGGCCTTTTCTGCTTTTACCGTTACCCCTGGGAGGGAGGGATTAGGGGAGAGACCGGAAGAGCGACCAGATCGGATGAAGACGGGCGCAAGCATGGAGGGACACGACAGCGCCCCCAACAGGTCCACTCAGAGGAGAGACCTAACTGTGCAGTCCCGCAACGACAGGAAAGAAACCTCTCAGAGCGCACAGCCACCGCCCAGCCACAACCCACCGAACACCGTCGTCTGGTCCTACAACCCTGAAACAGATGAAAAGGAAAATAATGGGTACAGGAAATAAGTGGCATGAAGATCGTAGTGGAAGATTAACCACCCCAACATCCAACTACCGCCCGAGTAAACTGAAGTAGATGGTTTGTTACGTTATTTTTTACCACGCTTAGGGCGTCAATTTGAAGTAGTTTGTATTGTAGGAGTTGTATTATATTTCAACTGTTGGGGAGCCGAACTTGTAGTAGTTGCAACAGCACGTATAGTAAACAGTTTCCGGTAGCCTTAGCCCCAAATGTATTTTTAGGTGGCCTTTACGCCAAGTTTAAAAAAAATAACTTTGTAATTTGATTGTTTCCTTTAAGTATTAAATATTTATGTTTGCCTCGGCTGCGTCAGTATTATTGTTAGAGACATGGAAGTCTTGGCGTGATGCAACAAGAGTGTAGGCTTACTCAGATTTTAAGCTTTAATTCACTCCTTTTTATTAATCCTTGACACAAATTAAATAGCACTACACTGATAACGAGAGCTGTTAGATTCTTTTATTTAATACTTGCACTTTTTAACACGTATACTATTTTCGTCTCACACGAATACGTAATTAATTTCTCGAGGACACATCTCGCGTCTGGTTATGATCACTGTCTAGAAGCAACACGTCTGGTTATGAGCACTGTTTGGAGGCAACTGAATTAATTTCAACCGTCTAAACTTGTAAATTTCTATATTTCAAGTCTCTGATTGGCTAATCCTACTCCAATAGGATACCTGCATTTAACTAAAGCTTTTTCTGGTTGGTGATTGGCTATTTTTATAAACTGTCACTAAAATTACATTAATGCTTCCAAGAATCACAAGTAACATTTAAACTCTCAAACTCATTATTGCCCTAAGTTTACCTCATTGTTTGCAACTTTTAACCTATTTCTCACAGCTCCTACATTATTAAATTACGTAATGCATTCACATAACATTATTGAACATGTTTACAATAATATAAGCATATGCAATGACTGTTACATACATTTTACAAATTATTACATACACATATTGCTTCAAGGCGGGCTGTTATTGAATTTACATATTATATAATTAGACTGAAATTATTTAAGTGCTAAAAATACTGCCTCAAAACCACGAGAAACCCATGGGTCAAAGTGCGCGGTCGCCAGGGACCAAACCCGGGACCTCGCTCGGTAACGCTGTAAATAAATACATCGTTTGATGTTTATAAGCAATCACTTCCCTATCTAAAGGCACCCCTTTCTTCAACAATGATAATTTCTCCCAATGGATTTCAGTATATACCACAATCATGTGATACGAAATCCCCAAAACGTAGCAGAATAGGCACTTCAGGCATAGAGAAAAAATGCTGTGTTATTACATTTGGACTGCCACCGTCACATCTCCTTGGGGGGCAGTCCATTTGTATTTTATAAATTGCTGAATCGTGTCATGCAGGTTACATATTCCTGAGACTCGGGAAAGAAAGCGTTATTGCTGAGGTTTTCATGTACATCCACAGGGTGAGCCAAAAGACTCCGAACCACCCGCGCGGTGTTTTTCGTGTCCGCGTCCTCGGCGCTCGTTGCCGTTTGCTGCTATCATAGAAAGGTGCGGATGAAACAATACAGCATTTTTAAAACTAGTTTTAAAGGCTTTACTTACCAACTTTATGAAAGGATATGCTGAAACTGGCCACCGTCGTTGTCCATGTATTTTTGGCACCTCTTTAGGAAACTATCCATCATGGAATTTTTTGGGGGAATTTTCCAAACGATGACCGATGTCGTCTAATGTTTCTTCGGTGAGAACCGAACGCCATCTTTTAGATTTCTTAGCCTGAACACTTCCTGTGGCCTGAAATTTACTGTTCATGGATTGTTGTACGGCCTGTAACTTTTACACCTGGAACTCTTTCTGCAAATCGTACTTTCACTTGGCGAGCTGACCGAGTTCAACACATATGAATCATAAATAAATACACGCTGTGCAGTAGAAAACATATACTGAGCCATAATATACTTTGTGACTATATACAGGACAAAATAATAAATAACTCGTAATAACTCAACTTCATCACCGTCAACTCAAAACTGCACTTCACACTGCACAGCAAAACCACAACAGCGTGACTCTGTTTATAGCAGCAGTGCGTAATCATGTTTTTATCATATTTCCACACGCCCAGTGGAAAAACACCTCACAGCCGGTATTATTGTTCATAAAATACCCCTCCGGGGTAACTTAAAACAAAGTGTACCAGACAAACCCACACACCCTGGGAGAATTAAAACAAAATATCCCCCAGGAAATTTCTCAATGTGAACTACGGCGAGTGATGGATAGTTTCCTAAAGAGGTGCCAAAAATGTATGGACAACGATGGTGGCCAGTTTCAGCATCTCCTTTCGTAAAGTTGGTAAGTAAAGCCTTTAAAAGTAGTTTTAAAAATGTTGTATGGTTTCATCCGCGCCATTCTGTGATAGGGGTAGACGGCAACGAGCGCCGAGGACGCGGACAGGAAAAACACCGCGCAGCCAGTTCGGAGTGTTTTGGCTCACTCTGTATTTTTAAGGAGCTTATAATCAATCCACAGTGTTGTCCATATATACATAAATTAATCACCGATATTTATGTAGCACATGCAAAGAGTATGGAATTTTAAGGCCAGCGCATAGCGTCCAGTTCTTAAACATTTGACTACCGCTGTCCCCTTTGTGCCCTACCGAAATATGTAACATAACTATTTCTGCAAAGGTTTATCTGGATTAAAATTAAGTTGACAGAAAATTAAACTTTTAAGGTTACTTTGTATAGCCACTAGTAAACGATAGTGGGTAAAGAAAGTCATGTGAATATTGCTACAGTTGCCCTTCTCTTTTGTTCGGGTTGGGCGGTGTAGTTTGGAATCGTACTAAACCCAGTTAGAGTGAGTCATTACTGGAAAGATTAGTAAACAATGATCCCCATGGAAAGGTGAATGATGAGATTACAAGTTATGGAACGTATTGCATAATTACAATTAAATCACTTAATTGGAAAATACATAAATATATTGAAACTTTAAAACAACTACACTGATTAAAATTTCTGTTTGTAGAACAATGGTAAAATTGAAAGCTACGTGGCAGTAATCGTCCAAATGTAATGGCCTAAAATGATGCTGCAACTGTTGAAGCCATACTCATGATATTAAATATTAAACTGATTAAATTGAGATTAGAACCATAATTTAAATGTATAAAATCGTTTACATAAGCGAACATGAAATATTACACAATTCAGGAGTGTAGTATAACACACATAGCTAAAGCTAATACTGATAGCTATTTCACAAAATGGCTGCTTAGCACTTTCCAGAATTTTAAAGTATCCACTTTTAGAAGGTCTTTAAGATACAACACATCTACTGCCACACACAGCATTTACAATTCTTTATCCATATGCTCCAAGCCCTAGTTTTACATGAATTCATGAGAGAGAGAGAGAGAGAGAGAGAGAGAGAGAGAGAGAATGCAAATGCTAAGACATGCGTGAATTTAGAAAATTCGGATATTACAAGCCTTAATGAAAGGCTTACCTCCAATATCCGAATCCAAATGCAATTTACAACCAAAAGCATATCGCATGATACTTAGCTCAACATAAACTCCTAGTTCTTCCATGCGAGAATTTACAAAGGCCCTTTGGCCGAGCAGCTGGCTCTTCGTCGAAGTTCTACTCAAGGCTCTTTGTTCACTTTTGCTGGCAAGTAAGCTCCGACAGGCTGGAGAGAGAGGAAGAGCAGGAGCCAATCGCAGCATGCCGTGTAAACTCGATCATGAAGTGCTGCGATCAAGCCTAACGACTGTTCAGAGAAACTTGCTCTTGTCGCAATGTAGCCAACATCATAAGGCATAAGCAGAGACATGCGGCTGTACTCTTTGGTTTGCTCTGCTACTAGCGAAGCGACTTAACAGAGAACTGCTTACTCTGATTCCATTACAGCGAAGATACGTCCAGTATAATAAGTGACGTACAACTGTCACAATATAAGACATTTTTTCTTCTTCTTCTAATAATAATGACAACTACTATTACCACCAACCTATTCATTAATGCTAAAACAGTAGATTCAGAGCTGCAGAGTTAGTTTTAGTACTCAGTGTTAAAAATCGCTATGAAACGTACTTGCATTTCCAAAATCGTAAAATATTGATTTGAAATCGGAATAGTTTCGACTATTCGATTATTTGAGTATATCGAATTTATTAGAATATTTCGAGTATCTTGAATGTTTAAATTATTCGAATACGTGAGTAGAAATATTAATTCCGGCTGCTGACAGTCTTACAAGTACGCTTATGATTCCATTAGAATGATCATAAAGCTGAAAATGACAAATATAAGCATTTTTGTCTTTTTATTTATGTGTATTTTTAGCTTAGGAACTGGGGGAGGCTAACTTGCATACTAAAGCTTTTTGTTCCCGCTCACGTTATACACTACCAGCGGAAATTCCTCTAGTTTGCCTCTTCTACTCTCTCCCTTCCCTCTCAATCTCTCCCCTCCCCTCTTCCTGCGCAGCACACGACATGTATTATTTTGAAAGCCGGTAAAAATACTTCTTTTAGGGTGCAAATAATTAAAACCTAAATAAAAGCTTTAATAACATATAAATTTATTCTTCCTAATAGTTGCAATGCTACACTACGAGGGGTATTTTAAAAAAAATCTGATGTGTTACACTCACATGACTTTCTCTACTCTTGTACAATCTATTTTTACAAACGCCTATTCTCCATATGCTTCATATTAATCGAGATATCGAGATGTCAATCTTATTTGTAATTTTCTTGTAGATGCAAGGGGAATATGGTAGCTTTTAAGCGATAGTCAAATATTTTGTCGCTGGTTGCTATGTGGCGCATTCCATTCTCTTTGCATGTCCAGGACATAAAAAAAAATCTGATGTGTTACACTCACATAACTTTCTCTACTCTTGTACAACCTAATTTTACAAACGCCTATTCTCCATATGCTTCATGTTAATCGAGATATCGAGATGTCAATCTTATTGGTAATTTTCTTGTAGATGCAAGGAAAATATGGTAGCTTTTAAGTGATAGTCAAATATTTTAACGCTGGTTGATATGTGACGCATTCCATTCTCTTTGCATGTCCAGGACATAAAAAAAATGAATAACGCATTTGAGAAAAAGTATAAGTATTGGAAAATTTAAGGAAATAACAAGCAATATCTCGAAAACGGTTCACTCAACAAAAGAAATGCATATGACATAAGTTGTGTATTTTAACGCGATCTACATTTTTTGTGTAGTAAACGTTTGTCTATCTCTTATGGTTTACCAGTTATGCAAAAGTCGTCCACAATGAAGAAGACTTTTGGAGACATTCCCAGAAAATTCGAGATATACATTTCATTTCTCATGACATTATCTTAAACATATGATATTTTAATCAAAATCGTTAGAGCCATTTTTGAGAAAATTAAAATTTTCGAAAAATCTTCCATGTAAAGGGTAGTTTGGGGTGGGGGGATTTTCTTGAAAACCTTCGTGTCGCATCTCTGGACAATACTGAACCTAAATACAAAGTTTGGTGCTTATCCGGCTGTTCGTTTTTGAGTTATGCTGTTCACAGACACACACACACACAGACACACACACAGACACACACACGGACATGTTTCCAAAAATGCTTTTTTTGGATTCAGGAGGTCTCAAAACATGTATTTCCGGTGAAATCTCTGTATCGAATTTTTGGGTGGAATGCAATACTTCCCCTACTTACTATACGTAGTAGAGAAAGTAATAAGGTCCATTTTGCAATAAAGTACGAACTACTAAATATTTTGATAGCTTACTTTTTACCAAAGCCTTGCCTTACACTACTTTTACACCAGTTATCAATGTTTTTTTAACGTTTATCTTATGGTAGAAGCATAAATTTCTAACATAAATTATTTAGAACCTCGACAAAGGCTTCTGCCGGCAGTGTATCTAGGAAACGTGTAATGTTTCTGGAGCTATATATTTGTGTATTGAAAATGAACCGTGATGATCTATGGGGTCATTTGTGGCACATATACTAAAGTTTCTAAGACTAAATAATGAGTTTTCTGTTTTTGACTAACATCACATTAACTTACAAATTCAGAATTCTTTTCTTTCAACTACTCTGTGATAATGATCTGACTTCCGGACCACTAGTTTGAATCCCCCTCCTGAAACCGAGGATACCAATAACGCAATTTCTTCTACCATGGAATCTTAGGTAAAGCAAAATGTATCTTAGAAACTATAAGATTCTTTTATGGATTTAGCAAACTTATATTAGGAGCCACTAAAATTTGTTCCACACCAGAATGAGAATTTAATTTATTGTAAAAACTGTGTGGGAAGTAAGCTTAAAGTACCGATAATTTTTTAAAAAATCTGCTGTGTTACACTCACATGACTTTCTCTACTCTTGTACAAACTATTTTTACAAACTCTTATGCTCCATCTAATTCATATTAATCGAGATAAACATTTGCAGAAACGATCTTTTGACATGCAAAGAGAATTACATTTTACACATAGCGACCAATTCTAAAAATATTTGACTATCGCTTAAGGCGTACTATGTTCCCCTTGTTTTGTATTTGCAACGACAATATAGAAATACAGTAGCCTTTAAGCATAGACATATCTCTTAATAGCTGGTTGCTAGGTGCAGCACCATTCTCTTTGCCACAGATTAATACTCTTTGCATATCCAAAACAAAAAAATGAATAACGAATTCCCATTTGAGAAAAAAAGTATTGAAAAATTTAAGGGAATAACAAGCAATATCTCGAAAATCGTTCACTCAACAAAAAAAAATGTATATGACATAAATTGTGTATTTTAACGAGATTAGTAAAATTTTGTCTAACTCTTATGGTTTACCAGTTATGCAAATGTCGTTCACAATGAAGAATACTTTTGGAGACATTCCCAGAAAATTCAAGATATACATTTTATTTGTCATGAAAATATCTTAAGCATATTTAATCAAAATCGTTAGAGCCATTTTTGAGAAAATTAAAATTTTCGAGAAATGTTCCATGTAAAGGGTAATAAGGGGTGGGGGGTTTCTCGAAAACCTTCGTGTCGCAACTCTGGAAGATACTGAACCTAAATACCAAGTTTGGTGTTTAACCGACTGTTCGTTTCTGAGTTATGCTGTTCACAGACACACACACGGACATGTTTCCAAAAATGCTTTTTTTGGATTCAGGGGTCTCAAAACATATATTTCCGGTGAAATCTCGGTATCGGATTTTTGGGTGGAATGCAATACTTCCCCTACTTACTGTACGTAGTAGAGAAAGTAAAAATAAAGAACATTATTTTCCAAAAAACTTATTATCATTCATTACCTTACACTACTTCTCCACATAATCACCGCCGTTATTTAGGCACTTGTCGTAACGAGAAACCAGTTTTTGTTTGCCTTCGTCAAAGAGTGAAGCCGCCTGTGATGAAAGTCAAGTCTGCACTTCTTGTTTCACACCATCGTCGCTGAAATGTTTTCCACCAAGGAGTTTCTGCAGATGAAGAAACAGATGAAAATCTGCACAGGATAATGCCCGGACACATGCCCGGCTATGCATACACAGCCAAACAAACTCAGATCTGATCGCATCATTTGGCTGGGAACAATTCGATCACCCTCCTCGAATCCTCCTACAGTCCGGATTTGGCACCAAGCGATTTTAATCTGTTACTTCATCTGAAGAAATTCCTTGGCGGGAAACGTTTCAACAACAATGACGTGTAACAAGAAGTGCAGAATTGACTTTCATCACAGGCGGCATCATTCTTTGACGAAGGCATACAAAAACTGCTGTCCCGTTACAAGTGTCTGAAAAACGGCGGTGACTATGTGGAGAAGTAGCGTAAGGTGTAAGGAAATAAATGATGATAAAAGTATTTGGAAATGTTCTGTTATTTTTGAAAAAATTATTGGTATTTACTTTAAAAACACGCCTTGTATATACAATAGAACAAAAATTTAGTTAACCAAAATATCCAGTAGTTCGGACCATACTTTAAAGCATCCCTCCTTTATTGTTTTCCATGGCATTGTAGTTCTATAGGGTCTTTCAACAAGAGTGTCCTATCTTTGAACTTAAATAAAACACGTTCTATAAATGATAGAGGTTTATTTCTTTTTTTATTTTGGAACATAATTAATGTCATTACCTGTGGAAGAGAACATCAGTTAAGTGACCGCCGGGACTTCATATTTTCAATGACAGAAGAAAGTAAATTAGGTCCAACTTCACGAATAACACGCATGAAGTTATTCGTAAGACCATTTACTGTTTCTGGCTTGTTGACATAAACTCGAAATTTAACATAACCCCACAAGAAGTAATCCAACGGCGTTAAATCACATGACCTCGGGGGTCAGTTAACATCACCACCACGGGAAATGATGAAACCTCTGAACTTCTTCAAAAGATCGATTGTTTCGAGAGCAGTATGACATGTGGCATCATCTTGCTGGAACCAGATGTTTCTGAGATCCATGCCATCCAATTCAGGCCAAAAATAGTCCCTTGTAAGAACCCGGTATCTTTCTCCATTGACAGAGCTTCTCCATTTTCATCTTGGAAAAAATATGGACCAATGATTCCACCTAACCAAAATCCACACCACACAGTCACCTTTTGTGGATGAAGTGGTCGTTCTTGAATCTGCATTGGATTGTGATTTCTCAATAGCGGCAATTTTGTTTGTTAACACAACCATTCAACCAAAAGTGGGCTTCGTCGCTGAAGATGATTTTTCGACAAAAATTCGGGTCGGCTTCCAATTGCTCCATAGTCCAGTCAGCGAATACACGGCGCAACCTATGGTCGTTGGGCTTTAGTTCTTGAGTTAACACCATTTTGTAAGCGTGAAACTTCAAGTCCAGATGCAGAATTCGCCAAGTTGTGGTCGGCGAAAGCCCCAATTCTTGCACTCGACGAGCAATTGATTTGTTTCCGTTCTCACGTACACTCTCACGAACGGCGCCTATGTTTTCGTTGGAGCGCTTACGTCGATTACGTACAGGCGTTCTTTCATCGCTGACAGAACCACTTCTTTCAAATTTATCGATCAAACGCCGAATCGTTCACTCGCAGGGACGATTATGCACACCGTAAACTTCAAGCAATACACGGAAGGTTTGACGAACAGATGATCGATTTTGATAATAAATTTTTGCAATTTCTACGCGTTGCTGAATGCTGTAACGTTCCATGTTTATTTGTTAATAACAACGGCAGCTATCACATGTTAAAGATACGACACTCTTGTTGAAAGACCCTTTACAACACGACATCAAAGTTGCAGAATTATGTGTGCAACTACCTTATATACCTGCACGAACAATAAACAATAGTAATGAAATTGTCCTATCGAAAATTTGTAAACAAAATATTTTCTCAAAACAATTTCTTATAAACGTTTGTTATGTAACATTTTTATAAAATCCAGAAATAAGCGAGATATTTCGTTTTTTAATTTCTCTGTTGCTTAGGTACACAGTAAGTATAATTCTGAATTTCAGCCATAAATACCAGATTTCAACGGAATTAAACGTCTTGAAGTTTCCTGAAAAAAAATCCATAAAAGGTGTATGTTAGTGTGTGTCTGTTAACGACATAACTCAAAAACAAGAGCCGGTTAAAAACCAAAATTGGTATTTAATTTTAGAATCTTCAGAGGATGTGACACGAAGATTTTGTATAAAAAAAAACTCCCCCACCCCAAACTACCGTTTACATGGGAAAGTTTTCGCTATGTTTTATTTTCTCAAAAATGGTTGACACAATTTTGATTAAAATACCACATGTGAATCATTCTACATCAAACCGAACACACCTGAAACATCAGTTTCTCTGAATTTTAGTTTACGTGTTGCACACATAAAATGAATCGACACATGTTTTATATTTTGCGGAAAATCAAATTATTTTAGAATTTACAGCTTACTTAGCATTTTTCTTATACGCGCACAACGTTTCATAAAAGTAATTTATTTCCGGAACACAGAATGGTCAGGGATAAGAACAATACATGGTTTTGCGGATAAAAGCATTGTGGTTTTCCTTATATAAAATACTATTTTTCCGAATACAAAAACAATCACCTTTTTTAAGTATGAATATTTTAAACCGCAGTATCATATTTAGCCCCCTAATACTAAAACCTGGAAAAATACAGGAGGAATCTGTGATGTCTTGTTTTAAATCTGTTAATATCAGGATGGGATCTTCCGTAGAAGTACGCTTTTAAACAGTTTATTTGTATTAGCGCGTAGGGTTTTAGAACCTGACTGCTGAGAGCTTTACACTGCAGCAGCGCGCCGCGCCGGCCGATGCATTACGCAGTACTAACGTGATGGAGTATCACTTCCGGTGTTTGGTGTAACTTAGCAACTGGAATCTGATATTCTATAAAGTCTCTCTCCGCTGCTTCACTTTAAATGTTACTTTCTGTTCAGCTTTTTGCGATAGAAGTTCATTCTCTGTTATTTCTGAAAGTGCATAATGGGCGAAGATATGATTGCTTCAATCAATTTAATGTTTCCAAGCATAAAACAAGGCAGAAATCATTACGCTTAGTTACCCGCAATATGCTTACAAACTTAAAATCTTTGTCACCAGACCTAAAACTATGATGCGTGTCGAGGATTTAAAAAAAAACCAAAGTGCCAATGCCGTGAATAATCCAGAATGGTTTTAAACATAATGACCATTGTAAGGCAAGAAAGAGTTATGCGAAAGGGATCCCTGATAGCTTAGAGCTAAATTCATTTATTCCGTCAACCAATAATGTAATAATAACCAGATGGTATTCACTTGAGTCCGAAGTGAAAAAATCTGATGTGTTACACTCACGTGACTTTCTCTTCTCTTGTACAAACCATTTCTACAAACGCGTATTCTCCATATGCTTCATGTTAATCGAGATATCGAGATGTTAATCTTACTGTTAATTTTCTTGTAGATGCAAGGGGAATTGGTAGGCTTTAAGCGATAGTCAAATATTTTAAGAGCTGCTTCCTATGTGGAGGATTCCATTCTCTTTGCATTACCAGGACAAAACAAAAAAAAATGAATAACGAATCTCCATTTGAGAAAAACTATAAGTATTGGAAAATTTAAGGGAATAACAAGCAATATCTCGAAAATGGTTCACTCAACAAAAAAATGTATATGACATAAATTGTGTATTTTAGCACGATCTACATTTTTTGTATAGTAAAATTTTGTCTATCTCTTATGGTTTACCAGTTATGCAAAAGTCGTTCACAATGAAGAATACTTTTGGAGACATTCCCAGAAAATTCAAAATATTTATTTTATTTGTTATGAAAGTATCTTAAATATATATATTTTAATCAAACTCGTTAGAGCCATAGTAGAAATATAATGGCGACTTGAGCGCAGAGAGAGATGCCGACAAGCGATAAAGTTCTTTGTTCTACACCGACAAGCCCTCCCTTTGTGTGCTCACATGCCGTCAGGTCTCGTGTCGTTAGGCCCCGCCCCCTGTCGCTTTGTGTGCTCACCTAATGCCGACAGTGTCTGTGCTAACAGGTCCTACCCCCTCTCCCAATGCGTTCTACTGTGGCGTCATGACTTGAGGGAATTGTTTTCTCGAGTCCTGCCGCCCCTCGGCAAATTAATTAGGTAATGTTCGTCAAACATTTTTTTTATGACTACTAAGACCTGCACATTGCATCCTCGAGCAATTAAGTTTTTTGATTAATGAATTGTTGACTGGAGCTTGAGTATAAGTAGTCTGCTCACGGGAACAGTCTGTCATGTAATGAGAACACGCAGCCTTCTTCTATCTGGGGAAAGCGCTTGTCCATTAGCTGAACATGTTAGACGCTTTCAACACATTAATAGGCTTTTAAGTTTACATTCTGGATCTGTTTACATACATTAGCGAACGACCTACTTCCGCCTGGCGGTAACGGTGACCTCTATTAGCTGACCCGTTAGACGCTTTCACCCCATTAGCGAACAATGTCAGTAATTGTTTTCCTAAGTGCTCTGCCCAACACTCAACACTTCAGATTTTAGCGATGGAAATGATATAAAAAGCAGCAGCTTCTCCAACGAGTTCCAAGTTGACCAGGATGGCCGGGTTCGAATTACAAATTCAGCTTCTAATAACTCAGAGCTAAATTACGATAAAGACGTCAAATAAAGTTTATTACATTAATGTCATTAGATAGTTTCTTGTGAATGTATATTTGGGTACATGGTGTCCAGGGTTCGAATACCGATAAAATGTAATTTAATTATAAATTTAATAACTCCTAAACTAATTAAGATAAAGACACCAAATAAACTTTATTGCCTTTATGTTATTAGGTAGTATCTTGTGGAGGTGTAATTAGATACCTGACGTTCTGGGTTCGAGCCTAATGTTTAAATCGTCATTATCTCAGAAACTAAGAGAGGTAGAGGAGTTGACCAAAGCATGATTGATAGCTCCTATGATGGGCAATTAATACTGTATATAATTTTCAATCAGTTGTCCTTACTTCGAATCCCGATCTTTCAATCACTTACTTATTTTTTCTCTATACTCTAGAATATATCACTTAGATTGATGCTGTAAATGCATACAGCACCCTTAAACATATCAAACTAATATTGTAAATAATTTTGTTTCTGGTGTCCAGGGTTCGAATACCGATAAAATGTAATTTAATTATAAATTTAATAACTCCTAAACTAATTAAGATAAAGATGCCAAATAAACTTTATTGCGTTTATGTTATTAGGTAGTATCTTGTGGATGTGTAATTAGATACCTGACGTTCTGGGTTCGAGCCTAATTTTAAATCGTCATTATCTCAGAAACTAAGAGAGGTAGAGGAGTTGACCAAAGCATGATTGATAGCTCCTATGATTGGCAATTAATACTGTATATAATTTTCAATCAGTTGTCCTTACTTCGAATCCCGATCTTTCAATCACTTACTTATTTTTTCTCTATACTCTAGAATATATCACTTAGATTGATGCTGTAAATGCATACAGCACCCTTAAACATATCAAACTAATATTGTAAATAATTTTGTTTCTGGTGTCCAGGGTACGAATACCGATAAAATGTAATTTAATTATAAATTTAATAACTCCTAAACTAATTAAGATAAAGACACCAAATAAACTTTATTGCGTTTATGTTATTAGGTAGTATCTTGTGGATGTGTAATTAGATACCTGAAGTTCTGGGTTCGAGCCTAATTTTAAATCGTCATTATCTCAGAAACTAAGAGAGGTAGAGAAGTTGACCAAAGCATGATTGATAGCTCCTATGATGGCAATTAATACTGTATATAATTTTCAATCAGTTATCCTTACTTCGAATCCCGATCTTTCAATCACTTACTTATTTTTTCTATACTCTAGAATATATCACTTAGATTGATGCTGTAAATGTATACACCTTTAAACATATCAAACTAACATTGTAAATAATTTTGTTTCTGGTGTCCAGGGTTCGAATACCGATAAAATGTAATTTAATTATAAATTTAATAACTCCTAAACTAATTAAGATAAAGACGCCAAATAAACTTTATTGCGTTTATGTTATTAGGTAGTATCTTGTGGATGTGTAATTAGATACCTGAAGTACTGGGTTCGAGCCTAATTTTAAATCGTCATTATCTCAGAAACTAAGAGAGGTAGAGGAGTTGACCAAAGCATGATTGATAGCTCCTATGATGGCAATTAATACTGTATATAATTTTCAATCAGCTATCCTTACTTCGAATCCCGATCTTTCAATCACTTACTTATTTTTCTCTATACTCTAGAATATATCACTTAGATTGATGCTGTAAATGCATACAGCACCCTTAAACATATCAAACTAATATTGTAAATAATATTGGTTCTGGTGTCCAGGGTTCGAATACCGATAAAATGTAATTTAATTATAAATTTAATAACTCCTAAACTAATTAAGATAAAGACACCAAATAAACTTTTATAGGGGAAAGGATGCTCTCCTGAAACATTAGGTCTCTAGATAGAAGTATTTATAGGGGAGAGATAGGGAATACCAGGGCTGATGCTAGGCTAGTCAGATGCTAAAGGAGGGAGGGATATGCTTTATACGAGAGAGATAGGGAACACAAGGAAAGATGCTATACTAAACAGGACTTGAAGGGTAGAATATGAACGATATAGCAAACCGAGGAGAGGTATTAGGATAGGAGTTTTGAATGATGGAGTAGGCGTTTATATGCGAGAGATAGGGAATACGAGGGTCGATGCTAGGCTAGACGGTGTTGAATGAGGGAATGCATCTTATATGAGAGAGGTAGGGGAATATGAGGAGAAGTGCTAGGCTAGTCGGGAAGGTCTGAATGAGAGAGTATACGTCTATATGGGAAAATATAGGGAAAACGAAGGTAGGTGCTAGGTTGAGAGAGTCTTCAAGGAGGAAAATGCATTTATATGAGAGCGGTAGGGTATACGAGGAGAGGTGCTAGTCTAGACATGGTTTGAGGATTAGAGTATACGTTTATATGGGAGAAATATGGAAAACGGGAGAGATACAAGGATAGACAGAGATTGAAGGAGGAGGAATGTAGGTTTATACTGTAATATAGAGAGTAATTCGATTATAAAACTTTTGTCATCCAGCCTTACAACACTTTTATATACTTAATTTCTAAACCTTACAAACTTTATATTTGTTAAACAGTAGTGCGCGAGACGGAGAGGGACAAACAGTATATCGGTTTACAGTGAAGTATACATCCTAACCTATTCCCACCTTGTTTGTTCTGGATCTTCTCATTGTCTATCATCTAACGTAACCACGTAACAAGACGTAACACAGGAAATCATACATATGGCACATTAAAAAAAAATAAAGGTATATATAATGAAACATAAACAAGTAGACAGAGGGTCATCGATACATAGAAAACCAGGAGTTGTATGTACTGAGACCATAGATTAGTATAGGCAAACAACAAAGAAGTGAATTTATAGTGTAAATAGCCTAATATTTTCAAATATTATTATAGTCTAAAAGTATATAACTTAATTATGTATCGAGTATTGAGAAATAAACGTTATTCATTATTCACTAATCTCAGATCACTGCAATTGTATTGAATCAATTCACAATTGCTAATGCCATTCAACTTTCATTCGTCTCTGATACATAAACAAATTGCAAAATGGAGAAGGACGAAAGTAATAAAAAGACTCAGGCAGCAAATTTTAAGAAAGAAGAGAAAGATATATGACCGACATTGTTTTGGAACACAAATTAGTGTTGAAAATAAAATGACTGATAGCTCTGCTAAGCGTAAGGAAGAGACATGGAAATAAATTGCAAATGAATACAATTCTAGGTTAGAAAAAAGAAGATAAACAACATTCATGTAAACCAATTTTTAAAAATCAGTTTAACTGAATACATGTAAAAAAACATATCACTTTACAAAAAGTAATGCAGACAACATTTATTTTTTATAAACATTATCCTATTACATTCCTTTACAAAAAACCATACATATTTCCTAAAGGCAAAGGTGATAGTCTGGACATTCTAAACACTCAGTTATATAATCATATACATCACGCAGAAAGAGACCTGCATTATCAGTAAAAAACTAAACATCTCAACAATGTCTGAATGATGTATTTTATAAGTACAAGTTTTTTGATATTTCAAAGTTCCTGTTAACCATGGCAGTAATTGATTAACACATTTTCTCGATCCTGTCATGCTATAACTTTAGATGCTTTCAGCTTACTTATAATTTCCTCAATCTCTTGTGTGTGACTATTATTACCAGCATCCCTCGACGCAATTAGTAACCTCAATATATTTACTAGTCTATTTGGATTTTCAAGCGTTGATATCACTGAATCATCATCATATGAAGATTTCATATTCTCGCAACTTCCGATGTATCCAGATTTTTCACCAACAGTAGTCTCCAGTGAAGGACAGAGGCTTGATCCGGTATAACATTCCCCTCTATACATCTTCGGATCTTCAAGTGCAGGTGAGAGTGTCGATTCAGTATAACATGTTGCTCTATGAAACTTAAATCTTGACAAAGAACGATTCTTAAAAATCCGCCCGCATACACAGCATCTAATAACGCGTTTTCCTCCATGTGTAATGTATGAAAAATCGAGTTTCTCATTCGTCAGTTGCACAGATTTTCTCGGGCAGTAGCTCATGCTAAAACTAAAAGAAATTAAATGAATACGTGAATGCTAACGCTCGAAGGAATTAAAAGCGAATGAATGAATTCATAACCCGCACCTATGTATATATCCAGGATGAGGACGAGGGAGGGAATTGCGATCAATGCATAGCAGGGAGAAAGGATACTCTCTTGAAACATTAGTCATCTAGACAACTATTGTTCACGGAGCCTGTAGACGTCAGGTTGAATGGGACAGACCTCAGGTTCAAATCTTTAAGGGTACGGACCCCTGGCTTTTGCCTGGCATGTATACTAAACCATCCTAACAGCGAAACATTACATTACAACGACACGTAACCAGAACATGACGAGTGCGAGCATGGAAAAAGGATGCTCTCTGGGAACATTAGTGGAAAAGGATGCTCTCTGGAAACAGGCGCCATCCGCACAACGGATTGTCCCTAACATTTCCAGATTTCGGAACGTTCAACATCGTGACGCGCTCCTGTCATCTACATTTCGACGAAATTTTACCTCCTGAATTAGTTTGGTGCTCTGTATAGAACCTCAGAATATGCATTACGCTGCGTGTCCCTAGCGTTTCCAGCTGCTGAATCGTTCCAGCTAGTGGAATGCCTCTACCATCTTCATGTCAACGATCTGTTACACTGAATTTAAGTTTGGTGATCTGTATAGACCTGTACAACATGCATTACGCTATGTAACAGACTCATCACGCTATGTAACAACACGATCACGCTATGTAACAACATGTTCACGCTATGTAACAACATGATGACGCTATGTAACAACATGATCACGCTATGTAACAACATGATCACGCCATGTAACAACATGATCACGCCATGTAACAACATGATCACGCTATGTAACAACATGATCACGCTATGTAACAACATGATCACGCTATGTAACAACATGACCACGCTATGTAACAAAACGATCACGCTATGTAACAACACGATCACGCTATGTAACAACACGATCACGCTATGTAACAACTGATCACGCTATGTAACAACATGATCACGCTATGTAACAACCTGAGTACGCTATGTAACAACATGATCACGCCATGTAACAACTGATGACGCTATGTAACAACATGCTCAAGCTATGTAACAACTGATCACGCTATGTAACAACATGATCACGCTATGTAACAACCTGAGCACGCTATGTAACAATCTGATCACGTTATGTAACAACTGATCACGCTATGTAACAACATGATCACGCTATGTAACAACCTGAGCACGCTATGTAACAATCTGATCACGCTATGTAACAACACGATCACGCTATGTAACAACTGATCACGCTATGTAACAACATGATCACACTATGTAACAACCTGAGTACGCCATGTAACATGATCACGCCATGTAACAACTGATCACGCTATGTAACAACATGCTCAAGCTATGTAACAACTGATCACGCTATGTCACAACATGATCACGCTATGTAACAACATGACCACGCTATGTAACAAAACGATCACGCTATGTAACAACACGATCACGCTATGTAACAACACGATCACGCTATGTAACAACTGATCACGCTATGTAACAACATGATCACGCAATGTAACAACCTGAGTACGCTATGTAACAACATGATCACGCCATGTAACAACTGATCACGCTATGTAACAACATGCTCAAGCTATGTAACAACTGATCACGCTATGTAACAACATGATCACGCTATGTAACAACCTGAGCACGCTATGTAACAATCTGATCACGTTATGTAACAACCGATCACGCTATGTAACAACATGATCACGCTATGTAACAACATGATCACGCTATGTAACAACATGTTCACGCTATGTAACAACATGACCACGCTATGTAACAAAACGATCACGCTATGTAACAACACGATCACGCTATGTAACAAAACGATCACGCTATGTAACAACACGATCACGCTATGTAACAACACGATCACGCTATGTAACAACCTGAGCACGCTATGTAACAATCTGATCACGCTATGTAACAACACGATCACGCTATGTAACAACTGATCACGCTATGTAACAACATGATCACGCTATGTAACAACCTGAGTACGCCATGTAACAACATGATCACGCCATGTAACAACTGATCACGCTATGTAACAACATGCTCAATCTATGTAACAACTGATCACGCTATGTAACAACATGATCACGCTATGTAACAACACGATCATGCTATGTAACAACACGATCACGCTATGTAACAACTGATCACGCTATGTAACAACATGATCACGCTATGTAACAACATGATCACGCTATGTAACAACATGACCACGCTATGTAACAAAACGATCACGCTATGTAACAACACGATCACGCTATGTAACAACACGATCACGCTATGTAACAACTGATCACGCTATGTAACAACATGATCACGCTATGTAACAACCTGAGTACGCTATGTAACAACATGATCACGCCCTGTAACAACTGATCACGCTATGTAACAACATGTTCAAGCTATGTAACAACATGATCACGCTATGTAACAACATGATCACGCTATGTAACATCCTGATCACGCTATGTAACAACATGTTCACGCTATGTAACAACTGATCACGCTATGTAACAACATGATCACAGTATGTAACAACCTGAGCACGCTATGTAACAACATGATCACGCTATGTAACAACATGTTCACGCTATGTAACAACACGATCACGCTATGTAACAACACGATCACGCTATGTAACAACATGGACACGTTATGTAACAACATGGACACGCTATGTAACAACATGAACACGCTATGCAACAATACGATCAAGCTATGTAGCAACCTGAGCACGCTATGTAACAACATGATCACACTATGTAACAACATGAACACTCTATGTAACAACCTGAGCATGCTATGTAACAACATGATCACGCTATGTAACAACCTGATCACGCTATGTAACAACACGATCACGCTATGTAACAACACGATCACGCTATGTAACAACATGATCACGCTATGTAACAACATGATCACGCTATGTAACAACATGATCACGCTATGTAAATAGGGTGGACCATTTAAGTTGATGCTATACAATATATCCAAAACTAAGCGTTGTAGAAAGAAATGTCTTTAATAAAACTTGATTGATATTATCGCGAAAGTAAATGCCGCTAGTCGTGTTTCGTTTGGAGGACGTAGTGAGGGTCATTTCAGGGTCTTTTTAAATGGGACCCTAATTGTAGGTTCCCATTTAAAAAAATAAATTGACCAAAAATGACCCTCACAACGTTCTCCAAACGAAACACGACTAGCGGCATTTACTTTCGCGATAATATCAATCAAGTTTTATTAAAGACATTTCTTTCTACAACGCTTAGTTTTGGATATATTGTATAGCATCAACTTAAATGGTCCACCCTATTTACATAGCGTGATCATGTTGTTACATAGCGTGATCATGTTGTTACATAGCGTGATCATGTTGTTACATAGCGTACTCAGGTTGTTACATAGCGTGATCATGTTGTTACATAGCGTGATCAGTTGTTACATAGCGTGATCGTGTTGTTACATAGCGTGATCAGATTGTTACATAGCGTGCTCAGGTTGTTACATAAAGTGATCGTGTTGTTACATAGCGTGCTCAGGTTGTTAATACTGTGATCATGTTGTTACATAGCGTGATCAGTTGTTACATAGCGTGAACATGTTGTTACATAGCGTGATCAGGTTGTTACATAGCGTGATCATGTTGTTACATAGCGTGATCATGTTGTTACATAGCTTGAACATGTTGTTACATAGCGTGATCAGTTGTTACAGGGCGTGATCATGTTGTTACATAGCGTACTCAGGTTGTTACATAGCGTGATCATGTTGTTACATAGCGTGATCAGTTGTTACATAGCGTGATCGTGTTGTTACATAGCGTATTCGTGTTGTTACATAGCGTGATCGTTTTGTTACATAGCGTGGTCATGTTGTTACATAGCGTGATCATGTTGTTACATAGCGTGATCATGTTGTTACATAGCGTGATCAGTTGTTACATAGCGTGATCGTGTTGTTACATAGCATGATCGTGTTGTTACATAGCGGGATCATGTTGTTACATAGCGTGATCAGTTGTTACATAGCTTGAGCATGTTGTTACATAGCGTGATCAGTTGTTACATGGCGTGATCATGTTGTTACATGGCGTACTCAGGTTGTTACATAGCGTGATCATGTTGTTACATAGCGTGATCAGTTGTTACATAGCGTGATCGTGTTGTTACATAGCGTGATCAGATTGTTACATAGCGTGCTCAGGTTGTTACATAGCGTGATCGTGTTGTTACATAGCGTGATCGTGTTGTTACATAGCGTGATCGTTTTGTTACATAGCGTCATCGTGTTGTTACATAGCGTGATCGTTTTGTTACATAGCGTGGTCATGTTGTTACATAGCGTGAACATGTTGTTACATAGCGTGATCATGTTGTTACATAGCGTGATCATGTTGTTACATAGCGTGATCAGTTGTTACATAACGTGATCAGATTGTTACATAGCGTGCTCAGGTTGTTACATAGCGTGATCATGTTGTTACATAGCGTGATCAGTTGTTACATAGCTTGAGCATGTTGTTACATAGCGTGATCAGTTGTTACATGGGGTGATCATGTTGTTACATAGCGAACTCAGGTTGTTACATAGCGTGATCATGTTGTTACATAGCGTGATCAGTTGTTACATAGCGTGATCGTGTTGTTACATAGCGTGATCGTGTTGTTACATAGCGTGATCGTTTTGTTACATAGCGTGGTCATGTTGTTACATAGCGTGATCATGTTGTTACATAGCGTGATCAGTTGTTACATAGCTTGAGCATGTTGTTACATAGCGTGATCAGTTGTTACATGGCGTGATCATGTTGTTACATGGCGTACTCAGGTTGTTACATAGCGTGATCATGTTGTTACATAGCGTGATCAGTTGTTACATAGCGTGATCGTGTTGTTACATAGCGTGATCAGATTGTTACATAGCGTGCTCAGGTTGTTACATAGCGTGATCATGTTGTTACATAGCGTGATCAGTTGTTACATAACGTGATCAGATTGTTACATAGCGTGCTCAGGTTGTTACATAGCGTGATCATGTTGTTACATAGCGTGATCAGTTGTTACATGGCGTGATCATGTTGTTACATAGCGTACTCAGGTTGTTACATAGCGTGATCATGTTGTTACATAGCGTGATCAGTTGTTACATAGCGTGATCGTGTTGTTACATAGCGTGATCGTTTTGTTACATAGCGTGGTCATGTTGTTACCTAGCGTGATCATGTTGTTACATAGCTCGATCATGTTGTTACATAGCGTGATCATGTTGTTACATGGCGTGATCATGTTGTTACATGGCGTGATCATGTTGTTACATAGCGTGATCATGTTGTTACATAGCGTCATCATGTTGTTACATAGCGTGAACATGTTGTTACATAGCGTGATCGTGTTGTTACATAGCGTGATGAGTCTGTTACATAGCGTAATGCATGTTGTACAGGTCTATACAGATCACCAAACTTAAATTCAGTGTAACAGATCGTTGACATGAAGATGGTAGAGGCATTCCACTAGCTGGAACGATTCAGCAGCTGGAAACGCTAGGGACACGCAGCGTAATGCATATTCTGAGGTTCTATACAGAGCACCAAACTAATTCAGGAGGTAAAATTTCGTCGAAATGTAGATGACAGGAGCGCGTCACGATGTTGAACGTTCCGAAATCTGGAAATGTTAGGGACAATCCGTTGTGCGGATGGCGCCTGTTTCCAGAGAGCATCCTTTTCCACTAATGTTCCCAGAGAGCATCCTTTTTCCATGCTCGCACTCGTCATGTTCTGGTTACGTGTCGTTGTAATGTAATGTTTCGCTGTTAGGATGGTTTAGTATACATGCCAGGCAAAAGCCAGGGGTCCGTACCCTTAAAGATTTGAACCTGAGGTCTGTCCCATTCAACCTGACGTCTACAGGCTCCGTGAACAATAGTTGTCTAGATGACTAATGTTTCAAGAGAGTATCCTTTCTCCCTGCTATGCATTGATCGCAACTCCCTCCGTCGTCCTCATCCTGGATATATACATAGGTGCGTGTTATGAATTCATTCATTCGCTTTTAATTCCTTCGAGCGTTAGCATTCACGTATTCATTTAATTTCTTTTAGTTTTAGCATGAGCTACTGCCCGAGAAAATCTGTGCAACTGACGAATGAGAAACTCGATTTTTCATACATTACACATGGAGGAAAACGCGTTATTAGATGCTGTGTATGCGGGCGGATTTTTAAGAATCGTTCTTTGTCAAGATTTAAGTTTCATAGAGCAACATGTTATACTGAATCGACACTCTCACCTGCACTTGAAGATCCGAAGATGTATAGAGGGGAATGTTATACCGGATCAAGCCTCTGTCCTTCACTGGAGACTACTGTTGGTGAAAAATCTGGATACATCGGAAGTTGCGAGAATATGAAATCTTCATATGATGATGATTCAGTGATATCAACGCTTGAAAATCCAAATAGACTAGTAAATATATTGAGGTTACTAATTGCGTCGAGGGATGCTGGTAATAATAGTCACACACAAGAGATTGAGGAAATTATAAGTAAGCTGAAAGCATCTAAAGTTATAGCATGACAGGATCGAGAAAATGTGTTAATCAATTACTGCCATGGTTAACAGGAACTTTGAAATATCAAAAAACTTGTACTTATAAAATACATCATTCAGACATTGTTGAGATGTTTAGTTTTTTACTGATAATGCAGGTCTCTTTCTGCGTGATGTATATGATTATATAACTGAGTGTTTAGAATGTCTAGACTATCACCTTTGCCTTTAGGAAATATGTATGGTTTTTTGTAAAGGAATGTAATAGGATAATGTTTATAAAAAATAAATGTTGTCTGCATTACTTTTTGTAAAGTGATATGTTTTTTTACATGTATTCAGTTAAACTGATTTTTAAAAATTGGTTTACATGAATGTTGTTTATCTTCTTTTTTCTAACCTAGAATTGTATTCATTTGCAATTTATTTCCATGTCTCTTCCTTACGCTTAGCAGAGCTATCAGTCATTTTATTTTCAACACTAATTTGTGTTCCAAAACAATGTCGGTCATATATCTTTCTCTTCTTTCTTAAAATTTGCTGCCTGAGTCTTTTTATTACTTTCGTCCTTCTCCATTTTGCAATTTGTTTATGTATCAGAGACGAATGAAAGTTGAATGGCATTAGCAATTGTGAATTGATTCATACAATTGCAGTGATCTGAGATTAGTGAATAATGAATAACGTTTATTTCTCAATACTCGATACATAATTAAGTTATATACTTTTAGACTATAATAATATTTGAAAATATTAGGCTATTTACACTATAAATTCACTTCTTTGTTGTTTGCCTATACTAATCTATGGTCTCAGTACATACAACTCCTGGTTTTCTATGTATCGATGACCCTCTGTCTACTTGTTTATGTTTCATTATATATACCTTTATTTTTTTTAATGTGCCATATGTATGATTTCCTGTGTTACGTCTTGTTACGTGGTTACGTTAGATGATAGACAATGAGAAGATCCAGAACAAACAAGGTGGGAATAGGTTAGGATGTATACTTCACTGTAAACCGATATACTGTTTGTCCCTCTCCGTCTCGCGCACTACTGTTTAACAAATATAAAGTTTGTAAGGTTTAGAAATTAAGTATATAAAAGTGTTGTAAGGCTGGATGACAAAAGTTTTATAATCGAATTACTCTCTATATTACAGTATAAACCTACATTCCTCCTCCTTCAATCTCTGTCTATCCTTGTATCTCTCCCGTTTTCCATATTTCTCCCATATAAACGTATACTCTAATCCTCAAACCATGTCTAGACTAGCACCTCTCCTCGTATACCCTACCGCTCTCATATAAATGCATTTTCCTCCTTGAAGACTCTCTCAACCTAGCACCTACCTTCGTTTTCCCTATATTTTCCCATATAGACGTATACTCTCTCATTCAGACCTTCCCGACTAGCCTAGCACTTCTCCTCATATTCCCCTACCTCTCTCATATAAGATGCATTCCCTCATTCAACACCGTCTAGCCTAGCATCGACCCTCGTATTCCCTATCTCTCGCATATAAACGCCTACTCCATCATTCAAAACTCCTATCCTAATACCTCTCCTCGGTTTGCTATATCGTTCATATTCTACCCTTCAAGTCCTGTTTAGTATAGCATCTTTCCTTGTGTTCCCTATCTCTCTCGTATAAAGCATATCCCTCCCTCCTTTAGCATCTGACTAGCCTAGCATCAGCCCTGGTATTCCCTATCTCTCCCCTATAAATACTTCTATCTAGAGACCTAATGTTTCAGGAGAGCATCCTTTCCCCTATAAAAGTTTATTTGGTGTCGTTATCTTAATTAGTTTAGGAGTTATTAAATTTATAATTAAATTACATTTTATCGGTATTCGAACCCTGGACACCAGAACCAATATTATTTACAATATTAGTTTGATATGTTTAAGGGTGCTGTATGCATTTACAGCATCAATCTAAGTGATATATTCTAGAGTATAGAAAAAATAAGTAAGTGATTGAAAGATCGGGATTCGAAGTAAGGATAACTGATTGAAAATTATATACAGTATTAATTGCCCATCATGGGAGCTATCAATCATGCTTTGGTTAACTCCTCTACCTCTCTTAGTTTCTGAGATAATGACGATTTAAAATTAGGCTCGAACCCAGAACTTCAGGTATCTAATTACACATCCACAAGATACTACCTAATAACATAAACGCAATAAAGTTTATTTGGTGTCTTTATCTTAATTAGTTTAGGAGTTATTAAATTTATAATTAAATTACATTTTATCGGTATTCGAACCCTGGACACCAGAAACAAAATTATTTACAATATTAGTTTGATATGTTTAAGGGTGCTGTATGCATTTACAGCATCAATCTAAGTGATATATTCTAGAGTATAGAGAAAAAATAAGTAAGTGATTGAAAGATCGGGATTCGAAGTAAGGACAACTGATTGAAAATTATATACAGTATTAATTGCCCATCATAGGAGCTATCAATCATGCTTTGGTCAACTCCTCTACCTCTCTTAGTTTCTGAGATAATGACGATTTAAAATTAGGCTCGAACCCAGAACGTCAGGTATCTAATTACACCTCCACAAGATACTACCTAATAACATAAAGGCAATAAAGTTTATTTGGCGTCTTTATCTTAATTAGTTTAGAAGTTATTAAATTTATAATTAAATTACATTTTTCGGTATTCGAACCCTGGACACCAGAAACAAAATTATTTACAATATTAGTTTGATATGTTTAAAGGTGCTGTATGCAGTTACAGCATCAATCTAAGTGACATATTCTAGAGTATAGAGAAAAAATAATTAAGTGATTGAAAGGTCGGGATTCGAAATAAGGACAACTGATTAAAAATTATATACAGTATTAATTACCCATCATAGGAGCTATCAATCATGCTTTGGTCAATTCCTCTACCTCTCTTAGTTTCTGAGATAATGACGATTTAAACATTAGGCTCGAACCCAGAACGTCAGGTATCTAATTACACCTCCACAAGATACTACCTAATAACATAAAGGCAATAAAGTTTATTTGGTGTCTTTATCTTAATTAGTTTAGGAGTTATTAAATTTATAATTAAATTACATTTTATCGGTATTCGAACCCTGGACACCATGTACCCAAATATACATTCACAAGAAACTATCTAATGACATTAATGTAATAAACTTTATTTGACGTCTTTATCGTAATTAGTCTCTGAGGTATTAGAAGCTGAATTTGTAATTCGAACCCGGCCATCCTGGTCAACTTGGAACTCGTTGGAGAAGCTGCTGCTTTTTATATCATTTCCATCGCTAAAATCTGAAGTGTTGAGTGTTGGGCAGAGCACTTAGGAAAACAATTACTGACATTGTTCGCTAATGGGGTGAAAGCGTCTAACGGGTCAGCTAATAGAGGTCACCGTTACCGCCAGGCGGAAGTAGGTCGTTCGCTAATGTATGTAAACAGATCCAGAATGTAAACTTAAAAGCCTATTAATGTGTTGAAAGCGTCTAACATGTTCAGCTAATGGACAAGCGCTTTCCCCAGATAGAAGAAGGCTGCGTGTTCTCATTACATGACAGACTGTTCCCGTGAGCAGACTACTTATACTCAAGCTCCAGTCAACAATTCATTAATCAAAAAACTTAATTGCTCGAGGATGCAATGTGCAGGTCTTAGTAGTCATAAAAAAAATGTTTGACGAACATTACCTAATTAATTTGCCGAGGGGCGGCAGGACTCGAGAAAACAATTCCCTCAAGTCATGACGCCACAGTAGAACGCATTGGGAGAGGGGGTAGGACCTGTTAGCACAGACACTGTCGGCATTAGGTGAGCACACAAAGCGAGAGGGGGCGGGGCCTAACGACACGAGACCTGACGGCATGTGAGCACACAAAGGGAGGGGGCGGGCCTTGTCGGTGTAGAACAAAGAACTTTATCGCTTGTCGGCATCTCTCTCTGCGCTCAAGTCGCCATTATATTTCTACTAGCCATTTTTGAGAAATTTAAAATTTTCGATAAATGTTCCACGTAAAGGGTAATCTTGGGTGGGGAGATTTTCTTGAAAACCTTCGTGTCCCATCTCTGGAAGATACTGAACCTAAATACCAAGTTTGGTGTTTATCCGACTGTTCGTTTCTGAGTTATGCTGTTCACAGACACACAGACACACACACACACACACACACACACACACACACACACACGGGCATGTTTCCAAAAATGCTTTTTTTGGATTCACGGGGCCTCAAAATATATATTTCCGGTGAAATCTCGGTATCGAATTTTTGGGCGGAATACAGTACTTCCCCTACTTACTATACGTAGTAGAGAAAGTAAAAAGTGCACATTTAAATTGTAGTTAAGTTGCCTCCCATGGGATAAGATTGAAAGTTCGAATGTTACTGAACTGTATGCCAAATTTAAGTTACACGTGAACAAACTAATGCAACTAAGTGCTGTGAATTGACAAGACATACAATGGCAGGCTGCTGCTACTCTCCAGCCACGCCGCGCTGGAATGCCGCTACACGCGGCTTTTTAAGTTATTTTATTGAAAATTAACTACTCAGGAACCCAACTTTGATTTATGTAAATATGTACAAAAAACTACAAAGAATATTTATAATTTTTATAGAAATTTAAACTTGTAGTTAATAGGGATTATTAGTTTTTAAATGTTTGGATTTTAAAAATTGGTGTAAATAGTTAATTATATCAATTACAATAAATATTAAGTAAACGATTACACATTAAGCTTTGCATTGCGCTTTGTAACATAATTTTATCACTTATCGCCTATGAGATTCTAATTTAAAGGTAGAGAGATATGCCGCTTTTCAAAAATTGTATAAAAATATTGCAATTAAAAAATAAACATTTAAAACATAATTTACTTTGTTTTTGTAATCCATGGACAAACTTTGAAGTGAATCGGAGACATGATCAGATTTTGTGAGAATTTGTGCGACTTGACGTAGAATGATTTATGTTTAAGATGTTTGCAAGACAAATAAAATGTATATCTTGGATTTTCAGCAAATAGCCTGTATGTCCTCTTCATTTTGAATGACTTTTGTATTTGGTAACCCGCAAGAAATAATACAAAAACTTAGTACACATAAAATGTAGATCTCGTTAAAGCACACAGTTTGTCAAATTTTTTGTGGCATTAACCATTTCCGAGATATTGTTTGGTATTGGTTTGAATTGTTAATGCTTATACTTTTTTCAAGTGATAAGCCGCTATTCGTTTTTTCTCGAGCACATGCAAAGAGTGTGGAATTTCAAAGCCGTCCGCTTTGTAAACATTTGACTATCTCTTTAGCCTACTGTATTCTTATACCTACAACGAATTCCTGTGTAATGAAAGATTACATCGATTATAAAGAGATAGATAACCGAGAGGGACGGCTCAGGCGGTAACGTCTGAGCCCGCATTCGGGAGATTCCGGGTACAAATCCGTGGGCCGATCAACCTGATTG
Organism: Deroplatys truncata; assembly: GCA_030765065.1. Taxonomy (NCBI): domain Eukaryota; kingdom Metazoa; phylum Arthropoda; class Insecta; order Mantodea; family Mantidae; genus Deroplatys; species Deroplatys truncata. The sequence continues at coordinate 54,993,635 of CM060988.1, read as the reverse complement.
GGTTTTTCGTGGTTTCCTTAGTCTTCAAGGTAAATACCGGATTTAATATTTAATACCACGACCCAAAGTTCACTTAAGTCTTAAAAACAATAATAAAACATAAAAAATCTGATGTGTTACACTCACATGACTTTCTCTACTCTTGTACAAACTATTTTTACAAACGCTTATTCTTCATCTACTTCAGGTTAATCGAAATAAACATTTGCAGACTCTATCTTATTGCTAATTTTCTTGTAGATGTAAGGGGAAAATATATTTACAAGGGCAATTTGGAAATACAGTAGCCTTTAAGCACATACATATCTCTTAATAGCTGGTTGCTAGGTGCAGCACCATTCCCTTTGCCACAGATTATAACTCTTTGCATATTCAAGACAAAAAAATGAATAACGAATTCCCATTTGAGAAAATAAGTATTGAAAAATTTAAGGGAATAACAAGCAATATCTCGAAAATGGTTCACTCAACAAAAAAAAATGTATATGACATAAATTGTGTATTTTAACGCGATCTACATTTTTTGTGTAGTAAAAGTTTGTCTATCTCTTATGGTTTACCAGTTATGCAAAAGTCGTTCACAATGAAGAACACTTTTGGAGACTTCCCAGAAAATTCGAGATATACATTTCATTTGTCATGAAAATATCTTAAACATATGATATTTTAATCAAAATCGTTAGAGACATGTTTGAGAAAATTAAAATTTTCGAAAAATGTTCCATGTAAAGGGTAGTCTGGGGTGGGGGGATTTTCTTGAAAACCTTCGTGTCGCATCTCTGGTAGATACTGACCCTAAATACCAAGTTTGGTGTTTATGCGACTGTTCGTTTCTGAGTTATGCTGTTCACAGACACACACACACACACACACACACACACGGACATGTTTCCAAAAATGCTTTTTTTGGATTCAGGGTGTCTCAAAACATGTATTTCCGGTGAAATCTCGGTATCGAATTTTTGGGTGGAATACAATACTTCCCCTACTTACTATACGTAGTAGAGAAAGTAAAAATACATGGTAAAACGAATGCTCTGCCATATATTCACACGTAATGAATGCAGGTAGATTGGACGGTACCCTAATGTCATCCGCCCAGCACGTGAGGAAGCAGAGGTGCAGTCGCTGTATGCGTGCCTCTGTGGACACGTGTCGAGGCTGCCATCTGCCCGTCACAACCAAAAGCTACAGTTGTACATATGTTTCTGAGGACATGTCACGAAGTAAGATGGTACGGTACAGGGATGAGACCTAGAAGGCTTAAGTTTGCGCCACACACACCACTCCACAAGGTATCTCCTAACAGATCCTTCGCGATATGACCATTAAGTTACAGCGACGTAAAGTAATAGAGAGAGAAAGAGAAGAATAGGCGTTTATAAGAATAGTGAGCAGAAAAGGCATGTAAATGCAACATATCAGATTTTTTAATTCGTTCCTCATAACTCCCCATCGAGAGAAGTAATTAGGACACCTTATTGCCTGCTCTCTTTGAGACAGCTGATATAATACCAATTGGTTCAATCGTTTTTGGGTGTACAAGAAGTAGTAGCACGCACAAGACACACACACACACACACACGTGCCTAAATTGCGACTTTGGCTTCAGGGTAACCTTTAATACATCGTAACATCGTTTATTTTTAGGATATCAAATATCGAAAAGTTTTATTACATTATAGAGAAAAAAAAGTGTTCTCTCTGCGAGAGAGTCTCCCTCTTTGGAAGGGTTTTAATCAGGCTAAAATAGCATCATTTAACATTTTGAATTGTTGAAACAGCAGATTCGAATATTTCGAATCGCTCGGAACAGTTTAAATCTACGTGTAATTAATGGTTTAACTCTTACACCATCACAGGTAGCCGAGGTCGTTAAGAAACGGGTCGTTTGCTGTTCAAATCCCCAGAGGACCATGCTCTCTGAATTAGGTTTCCCTAGCCCTCACAACTTGGAAATGCCAGGGAGGAACCCTAAACGTAGGCCTGGACGTTTCCTTCACAAATTTCCCTTCCCAATTATCATTTCATGTGCATTAAGTATCATCGCCTGTGGTGCCGTATGCAGTAAGAACGAGCAGTATACAACATTAAAATCGTTTAATTCATCGCGTAAGTTTTAAAACTTCTCTGAATAATAAAACTGTTAAATTTACTGAGATACTTCGTTAAAATATGCTCAAAGGATCAATACAATGGAAACAAAATAGTTAAACGTTTAGTACCTAACGCCCTTAATGATAAATTTGATACCCTCAGAGGGTAAATATTACCTATTGGTCTTTAATGATAAATTTGATACGCTCAAGGAGTAAATGTTACGTATTGGTGCTTCATGATAAACTTATACGTTCGGAGATAAGCGTTACATAATGGTGCTTAATGATAAACTTGATACCTTCGGAGATAAACGTTACATAATGGTACTTAATAAACTTGATACGTTCGGAGATAAACGTCACGTAACGGTGCTTAATGATAAACGTGATACGTTCGGAGATAAAAATTACTTAATGGCGCTTAGTGATAAACTTGATATGTTCGGAGATAAATGTTACGTGTTGGTGCTTAATGATAAACTTGATACGTTCGGAGATAAACATTACGTAATGGTGCTTAATGATAAACTTGATACGTTCGGAGATAAAAATTACTTAATGGCGCTTAGTGATAAACTTGATATGTTCGGAAATAAACGTAACGTAATGTTGCTTAATGATAAACTTGATACGTTCGGAGATAAATGTTACGTGTTGGTGCTTAATGATGAACTTGATATGTTCGGAGATAAACGTTATGTAATGGCGCTCAATGATAACTTGACATGTTCGAAGATAAACGTTACGTAATTTCTCTTAATAAGCTTGACATGTTCGAAGATAAACGTTACGTAATTTCTCTTAACGATAAACTTGATATGTTCGAAGATAAACGTTACGTAATTTCTCTTAATGATAAACTTGACATGTTCGAGGATAAACGTTACGTAATTTCTCTTAATGATAAACTTGATATGTTCGAAGATAAACGTTACGTAATTTCTCTTAATGATAAACTTGATATGTTCGAAGATAAACGTTACGTAATTTCTCTTAATGATAAGCTTGACATGTTCGGAGATAAACGTTACGTAATTTCTCTTAATGATAAACTTGACATGTTCGAAGATAAACGTTACGTAATTTCCCTTAATGATATTTGACATGTTCGAAGATAAACGTTACGTAATTTCTCTTAATGATAAGCTTGACATGTTCGGAGATAAACGTTACGTAATTTCTCTTAATGATAAACTTGACATGTTCGAAGATAAACGTTACGTAATTTCCCTTAATGATACTTGACATGTTCGAAGATAAACGTTACGTAATTTCTCTTAATGATAAACTTGATATGTTCGAAGATAAACGTTACGTAATTTCTCTTAATGATAAGCTTGACATGTTCGGAGATAAACGTTACGTAATTTCTCTTAATGATAAACTTGACATGTTCGGAGATAAACGTTACGTAATTTCTCTTAATGATAAACTTGACATGTTCGAAGATAAACGTTACGTAATTTCTCTTAATGATAAACTTGACATGTTCGAAGATAAACGTTACGTATTTTCTCTTAATGATAAACTTGATGTGTTCGAAGATAAACGTTACGTAATTTCTCTTAATGATAAACTTGATATGTTCGGAGATAAACGTTACATAATGGCGCTCAATGATAACTTGATATGTTCGGAGATAAACGTTACATAATGGCGCTCAATGATAAACTTGATATGTTCGGAGATAAACATTACGTAATGGTGTTTAATGATAAACCTTATATGTTCGGAGATAAACGTTACGTAATTTCTCTTAATGATAAACTTGACATGTTCGAAGATAAACGTTACGTAATTTCTCTTGATGATAAACTTGATATGTTCGGAGATAAACGTTGCATAATGGTCCTTAATGGTACACTTGATACGTTCGGAGATAAACATTACGTAATGGTCCTTAATGATAAACTTGATATGTTCGGAGATAAACGTTACGTAATGGTCCTTAATGCTAAACTTGATATGTTCGGAGATAAACGTTACGTAATGGTCCTTAATGATAATCTTGATATGTTCGGAGATAAATGTTGCATAATGGTCCTTAATGATAAACTTGATATGTTCGGAGATAAACGTTACGTAATGGTCCTTAATGATAAACTTGATATGTTCGGAGATAAACGTTACGTAATGGTCCTTAATGATAAACTTAATATGTTCGGAGATAAACATTACGTAATGGTCCTTAATGATAAACTTGATATGTTCGGAGATAAACGTTACGTAATGGTCCTTAATGATAAACTTGATACGTTCGGAGATAAACATTACGTAATGGTGTTTAATGATAAACTTGATATGTTCGGAGATAAACGTTACGTAATTTCTCTTAATGATAAACATGATACATTCGAAGGGTGCTGAAGCTCTGTGAGAGACGGCGGCATTAGCTGAAGGTGATCAAAGAATCTGTCGGCTGCAATTGGATTTACTCCCGCCGACAACTTTGGGGTGCTCAGAGAAGATCCGCCACTGGGGTGTGAGGGTATTGATTGCCCGTTGCCGTTCTGCGCAGAATCACAATATTACGTTGTGAAACCCAGATCCAGAGCTCCAAAGAGAAAGCGCAACGTATAGTATCTATCGGTCGGTCACAGCGAGGAGACAGCAGAGGTCAGTAACTTCCCAAGACATCGATTTCATTCATACAGGCCGCCCATCGAGTATGGACCAGTGCCGGTGATCCCATAAAAAGGTACGCCTCATCTTTGTTACTGCATTAAACACTACAGTTAGACTACGGTCGTGTTAAACCATATAACAATCTACGCACTCGATTGTCATCTGTTCTCCACACAGCATCATCAAAGAAACAAGTCGTGAGCAGCGACACTGTTTATTATTTGCTGCATATTTTGAGAAGCTTTTTATGTTGATTTCTGTCATAAAATTTCTTGAATTATTTGTAAGTGAAGTGTTCAATGATATTTATCGTCAACATTAAGCATTCCTGCTAACCAGCTGAACCAGCGATGCTGGTCGACGATGTGAATATCAGAGACAAATCTGGAGATGTCTCTGCCTCATTCTGTTCAAATGTTTGGCAATCGAATGTTATATGATAGATGTTTGAGTCGAGATTCAAAATAGTTTCTGTAAATCACTAATGCTATTTTCTCATCCTGCTTTAATGTGTTTTGGTTATTCGTGCAATGCCACAAAGCAGTAACAAACCCAGGTGCTGCGGCTTGTGGTGGTGGTAGTCTTGCTGCGATTATTATTACTAACACCACCGTCACCATCATCACTGTTATTCTGCTGCAACCATTCCTGCTTTCAAGTCCATCATCATTACCAACACCATCTCATGCACTACTTTGTTACCGTTAGCGTCATTACTATTGCTACCAACACTACTACTCTAACTATCACTATGATCACTGCCAAAACTATCACTATACTATTACTACCATAACTACACTACTACTACTATCACCACCACTCTGCTACCATCATCGCTACCACTACCACCACCCTACTACTAATACTACAACCACACCACCATCACCACTAATACTACTACCCTAGGATCACCAACACTACTACTATCACTAGAACCACTACCCTTCGTACCCTACCACTATCACCACCACTACTACTAATACTACAACCACACCATCAATAATACTACTACCTACGATCACCAACACCACCGCTACTCCTCCTACATACCACTATCAGCAGCACCACCACCACCACCACTACTACTAGCATCACACCACCACTAATATTACTACCCTAGAATCACCACCACCACTGCTGCTCCTATATACCACTATCAGCACCACCACCACTACTACTACCCTATAATCACCACTATTCAGCACCATCACTACTACTACCCTATAATCACCACTATTCAGCACCATCACTACCACTACTCCTACCCAACCACTATCACTACCACCACTAATACCACTACCCTAGCATCACCACCACCACCACTGTTATCACTACCATCATTACTACTGTCATTACCACCACTACTCCTACCCCACCACATTAACCAACACCACTAATATCACTATCCTAGCATCATCATCACCACCACCACTACTACTACTACTACTACTACTACTACTACTACTACTACTACTACTACTACTACTACTACTACTACTACTACTACTACTACTCTACTACTATCACCATTACTACCCCTCTTACCCTACCACTATTAGTACCACCACCACTAATAAATACTACCATCACCGCTATCACTACCACATAATCATCAACCCCACTATCACTATCCTATCACCATCACTACTACTACTACTACTACTACTACTACTACTACTACTACTACTAAAACCACCACCACTACTACTATCACCACTATCATTACTATTACCATTACCACCGCTACTACAACTATGAACACCACAGGCACAGCCACCACTACTACTACAACCACCACCACCACTAATACTGCCATTACCACACTACTTCTACCCCAACACATTAACCAACACCACTAATACCACTATCCTAGCACATCACCACCACTACTACTATCACCACTATCATTACTATTACCATTACCACCGCTACTACAACTACAAACACAACACACACATCCACCACCACTACTACAACCACCACCACCACCACCACTACTACTAATGCCATTACCACCACTACTCCTACCCCACCACATTAACCAACACCACTAATACCACTATCTTAGCACATAACCACCACCACTACTACCACCACTACTACTACTGCCATTACCACCAGTACTCCTACCCCACCACATTAACTAACACCACTATTCTAGCACTTCACCACCACCACTACTACCACTATCACCACTTCTACCCCTCCTAGCCTATCACTATTAGTACCACCACTATTACCACTACCACCCCACCACCACTACTACTACTAACATCACCGCTATTACCTACTACCACATAACCATCAACCCCACTATCACTATCCTATCACCGTCACTACTACTACTAAAACCACCACCACTACTACTATCACCACTATCATTACTATTACCATTACCACCGCTACTACAACTACAAACACCACACACATACCACCACCACTACTACTATCACCAGCATCCTAAAATCACAACTACCACCACAACCATTACTACCCCTTCTATTTACTACTACCACTACTCTATCGCCACCCTACCACCAACCCTACTATTACTATAATTATCACAACCACCACCACTTCTTATTAGGGCCGCCCATAAGGGTAAAAAGACGGACGCATTCGGGGACCATGGAAGATAGTCTACTAAATTATTAAGTAGACGTAGACAAGAATAAGCGTTTTAGCATGAAACACCATTTTATGCTACTGTTCTTTAACTATCATGTCACTAACTTCCCTTAATGTACAAAGGGCGTACTTATGAAAGGGAACCCACCATTATGACTTGCTTAGGGGCCTAGAAGTGATTGGTTGCTCCTGGGTACACCCCACCGCCTCTTTCATGTTATCACTGTATTATTTTGATTCCCTTGATATCCTCTATTTTGCTAATGTAATTCACAGTTCTAAAAAGCTGAATTAGTTGCACGGCCTGATGAGTGAAAGCAAGAATAAGTCATTATTGTCGACAGGTTATAAGTACGGAAAAATGTGCAAGCTTTTGCAAATGGAAAGTCTACAATCTTCAACAACTACACGCAAATACACAGCATGAACAGACGATATATATTTCTTATAACTTAATAAATTGAATGTTATTTTAATGTCTCAAGAAAATTCCGCTACCAAAGACTATTCTTTACATCGAAACTTTCTCGTTATCTTTAATGTGGTACTCAAAAATGGCTCTAATAATTTTTATTTATTAAAATACCACGTGTTATATATATATATATATATATATATATATATATATATATATATATATATATCGAACTTTCTGCGAATATCTTATGAATCTTCTTCTTCTGAATGAATGAATTTGGTATATTTATGTGTAACTGATAAACTTCGAGGGAGGGAACTTTTCTCTAGCCAAGATTATTTCCTATCCTCCCCAGAGTGTGGAAGTATTGACGCAGACACGCTACGTCCTCCAACCACTGAGGCAATACCTTTGCCTCACGGTTGCTGCTTTTCTCCTCCTAGTTGGTTTTTTTTTATTTTGCCACGGCTGCTCGAGCATGAGATATTAATCACTGGGTTTGCGTGAGTGTATGTACATAGAAACACGAACGCTTTCTTGGAACACTTTTATTCACCATTAAAATAAGATTTAAGATTTGCCGATTACTTTTCCTGGCCAGTGCAACTGCACCCATTAATTCCAAGAGAAACTGGCTTCAGCGGATTTACCCTTTATACCTGGGACTGGTCCCTAATTAGCTAAACTGTGCCTGTCTGGCCTTTCTGTCGCTTTTAACAGTCAACAATTTTCCCAATGCTTCTCCTTTTAATACATGCACTGATTTTAAATATTTTATTATTTATCTTATTTCGCTATCCTTCCCAGATCATTATGATAATTATTGACTTTATAATTTCGGCTTCAGTATGAATGAGTGTGTGTGTGTAACCTAATGATTAAAACCCCAAAAGTACAAGAAACCCAACGACAAGAGTTACACGAGTTAATATCATTGCCAATAGGCAGTAAGTTCCAAAGGAAAGGCCACCGATAAGACCAATGTAGTTAAAGGCTACTCCGAAATTTTTTATTCAAATACCGTATATTGGAGATATGTGCATAACAAATAAAATGTAGGTCTTGAATTTTTTGGGAATAGCCTGTGAAGTCCTCTTGTATAGTCATTTTGAAGGAATTTTATATAATCTTGTATAACTGGTAAACGTTAAACGACAGACGAAAGCGTACTACATAAAAGCTGTAGGTCCCTTTAAAACACACAATTTATTTCAAATAAGTTTTTTTTGTGACATAAACCATTTCTGAGATGTCCGTTATTAATGCTTTGAATTGTTTATTACTTGATCATTTTAAGTCCTGTCTACATTCGGTTGTTTCTCGCAATTGCATAAAAACAGTATGGAATTTTTAAGGCCAGCATATAACGTCCAGTTCTTAAACATTTGACTATCGCTGTTCTCTTCGTATCTATAACGAAATGTGTAATGCAGCTATTTCTGCATTTGGATTAAAACGTAGTAGATAAAAAAATAAGCTTTAGTAAGAATAGTGTGTATACCCACTAATAAACAATAGAGGGTAGAGAAAGTCATATGAATGTATCTTATCAGATTTTTTCTTTCTTCTTTCTTACTCTACCATGCACATAACAGTAAAGAAGGTACTGCTTTCCACCCATCCACCCAAAAATTAGATACCGAGCTTTCACCGAAAATACCCGTTTTTATACTAATTGAATCCAAAACAAAGCATTTTTAGAAAAAGATTCGTGTATGTAGACAACATAACTCAAAAACGAAAAGTCGGATAAACACCAAACTTGGTGTTGAAGTTCAGTATCTCCAAAGATGTGACATGATGATTTTGAAGAAAATCTCTTTACCCCAAACTACCCTTTTACATGGAAGACTTTTCGAAATTTCTGATTTTCTATAAAATGGCTGTAACTATTTTAATTAAAATACCATATGTTAAAGATATTTACATGGCAAATAAAATGTATATCTTGAATTTTCTGGGCTAGCCTGTGAAGTCCTCTCCATTCAGAAGGAATTTTGTATCTTTTATAACTGACGATAAACGAAAAACTAGATCTCTTTAAAACAACGCAATTTATTTCTAATAACTCGTTTTGTGAAATTAGCCATTCCGAGATATCCGTTATTAATGATTCGATTTGTTTAATACTTAGCCATTCTTTTAAAGTCCTGTCGATTTTCAATTGTTTCTCGGGATGTCATGGAAGGAGTATGGAATTTCAAGGCCAGCGTATAGTGCTCATTTCTTAAACATGACTATTTATATTTTCTTTGTATCTATAACGAAATGTGCAATGCCGGTATTTCCGGAAAGATTTATCTGGATTAAAATTAAATAGGAAAATACACATTCGTAGGAATAATTTGTGTACCTACTAATAAACGGTGGAAAAGTCATGTGAATTTAACATATTTTTTTACTTTCTCTACCACGAACATAGTAGGTAGAGAAAGTAGATATTGCACCCAAAAATTGGATAACGAGATTTCTTCGGAAATACATGCTTTAAGGCCTCTTGAGTTTAAAAAAAACAGTTTTAGAAAAAGGGCCGTGTGTGTGTCTGTGAACAGCGTAACTCAAAAACGAAAATCGGATAGAAACCGAACTTGGTATTTAGGTTCAGTTTCTTCCAAAGATGCGACACGAATATTTTCAAAAAATTCCCCTATTCCAAACTACCCTTTACATAGAAAATTGTTGGAAATTTTTTATTTTCTAAAAAAATGGCTCTAACAATTATAATTAAAACACCGTGTATTAAAGATTTTTACTTGACAAATAAAATGTATCTCTTGACATTTCTAGGCATAGGCCTGTGAACTCCATTCCGAAGGAATTTTGTACAATCTTGTAAACGTTAAATGATAGACGAAACACGTACTACAAAAAAAAATGTAGATCTCTTTAAAAAACACAATTTATTTTCAATAGTTATTTTGTGGCATCAGCCATTTCCAAAATATCCGTTATTAATGGTTCGAATTGTTCAATACTGTCATTCTTTTCAAGTCCTGTCGATGTTCAGTAGTTCCTCGCGATGTCATAGAAAAGTGTGGAAATTTAAGGCCAGTTCTAAATCACTTGAGCATTTTACTGAGTGGGATGGTTCAGGCAATAACGCTTATGGCCTTATTCGGGAGGTATTTGGTTCAAATCCCCGTGGAGCGACCAATATGACTGGGGTTTTTCCGTAGTTTCCCTCAGCCACCAAGGTAAGTCGGATTGGATATTTAATACCATGACCCGAAGTTCCATCTTAAGTCTAAATCAATAGTAGGTATAACTGAAAGTAGATGGTAATAGTCAATGCAATGCTATCTATCCACTGATAATGAAAGCAGGCAGACTGGACGGCACACTAATGCCATCTGGCCGGTAAATGTATAAGCAGAGATACAGTTGCCTAGCACTAAGGCCTCTGTGGATACGTGACGAAGCAAGATGGTGTGGAACAGGGATGAGACCTAGAATACTAACTGTCCACCATACACTGATCCCCGAGGTATCTCCTAATAGATCCGTCGCGATATGACCAAGTAGTTAAAACGATGTAAAATAAATAGAAAAAAAATCCAGCATTTACCAATGTTAAGAATTACTTAGATTATAAAGTTATTAGTAGGACCTGCTTTTTAGGTCCTGTTAGACTTCGTTTTGGGGTTTTTATACCCTTAAAATAGACTTTTCTTTGTGAATCATTGTTACTAACACAATAATGTTCTGTTTTTCTTATTTTACACTATGCTTTAGCCTTTTATACGCTGAAAGTATTTTTACTTTCTCTACTACGTATAGTGGCGGCGCTGTGGCCAAGTGGTTAGACCCACCGGGCCGCCTCCCACCGAGGCGGCCCGGGTTCAATCACAGGGACCTGCATGTGGGATTTGTGGTGGACGAAGCGGCGTCTGGGCGGGTTTTCTCCGGGTTCTCCGGTTTCCCCCGCCATTCATTCCACCAACTGCTCCATCATCACCTTTCCTTTCATCCATTTCACCAACATTTCGTTTCATCTACTTCCGTCATCCCATACCAGGCATCGGGCTGATCACCCATCCTGGATGCTCTGTCTGATCCATGAGTGTCTGCTCCTCGACGGGCCTCTGACCCCAGGTATCCGCTTGTAAGTCCTGGGGAGTGTAAGTCCTACATAAGAGGAGGGTAAACAGATAATGAATGAATGAATACTACGTATAGCAAGTAGGGGAAGTATTGAATTCCACCCAAAAATTCGATACCGAGATTTCACAGGAAATATATGCTTTGAGGTGCACTGAATGCATATAAAGCATTTTTGGAAATATGTCTGTGTGTCTGTGAACAGCATAACTCAGAAACGAACAGTCGGATAAACACCAAACTTGGTATTTAGGTTCAGTATCTTCCGGAGATGCGACACGAAGGTTTTCAAGAAAATCCCCCCACCCTAGATTACTCTTTACATGGAACATTTTTCGAAAATTTTAATTTTCTCAAAAATGGCTATAACGATTTTGAATAAAATATCATAAGTTTAAGACATTTTTAATGTAAATGAATTGTATATCTCGAATTTTCTCGGAATGTCTCCAAAAGTATTCTTCATTGTGAACGACTTGTGCATAACTGGTAAACCATAAGAGATAGACAAAATGTAACTACGCAAAAATGTAGATCGCGTTAAAATACACAATTTATGTCATATACATTTTTGTTGTTGTTGAGTGAACCATTTTCGAAGTATTGCTTGTTATTCCCTTAAATTTTCGAATATTTGTAGTTTTTCTCAAATGGGAATTCATTATTCATTTTTTTGTCCTGGTAATGCAAAGAGAATGGAATACTCCACATAGCAACCAGCTCTTAAAATATTTGACTATCGCTTAAATCCTACCAATTCCCCTTGCATTTACAAGAAAATTAGCAATAAGATTAACATATCAATAGCTCGATTAACATGAAGCATATGGAAAATAAGCGGTTGTAAAAATAGTTTGTACAAGAGTAGAGAAAGTCGTGTGAGTGTAACACATCAGAATGTTTTTTAAATAATACACCTTATTTCACCTAAGTACACCTTATCAATAACCATCATAAAACACAAAGAATTATATTTCACTATTTCTTGTGTTTACCTTTGTTAACAACGCAAGAGATAGCTAAAAGAGCATGTCTAAATAATTGTCTGGGGTGAATGATTTCCTATTATCACGTATTTGTTTCTCATTTTAGTAAGATTTATTTAAAGAAACATATTCACAAGAGTTTGCCGTATGAAAAATTACTCATAACAAAACACACATATGATAGATTTTTGTTGTTGTTTTGGTATGAACGATTTCCTACTGGCATGCAACACATTCTTGTATGAAGCAAAGTTTCTCTCCAGAAAACACGACCTCATTGGAGCATAGCTAATAGGTACTAATGCTACAGGTTCTATAGATAATTCCCTGCTATATTTTTCTCCCTTCAGTACTGAACAAACTAATTTTTTCTTGAAAGCCAGGGTTGGGTTAATAATAATTCTCTGCAGCTTCGAAGAACACGCAACTGCCACTGGTCCGGGTACTTCTTTTCTGGAGACACTGCCAATGATATCCAAAGCCACTTTGAGTGACAAGAATCCGCTTTCCAAGCATGTAGATAATAGCTTCTGGTATATATTTATAAATGTGCCTTGAAGCAACAACAGTGAGAGCCTCGGATGAATACGTATTTATCATCTGAAGAATTGAAAACAGAGATTTAGGGCATTTGAGGTCACAGAATCTCATTTCGGCTCTTTTAGGTCCTATAAAAGTTATATATTTAGCCCCACGAAGTGCAAAACATTTTAATATCCCGAAAATGGTTGATTAAATGGCAAGGAAAAGCAATAAGAATTCGGACCACAGTTATAAGCAGGTGATACGGTAATTTGTATCACAAATTACTCAGATGTAATTAATTATATTAATATGAATATGTATTTTTATGTGACATTGATTTCAGAGGTTTATTAATTGTAATTATTATTGGTAAATAATAATATACGGCTATACTGAAACTGTCAATAATAACGCAATAATGCAGCAAAGGGGTGAGTTGTTTATCATTACCGGGAACCAGGAAGTTACGTAATGTTTCGCGCCTTTTCGGTAAAAGCTTCTAGAATGTTCCCTAAAAGAAATATGTATTAGTGGTTTTCATTGGATAGTAAAATAGACGCTAATGTTGGCGCGTTTTATTAGCCAATGGCAGTTCATTTATAATCTTTAGGCGTATCTTGAGGCAAGCCTATAAATAGTGTGGGTCCGAGGTAGCGTGTACCCAGTGCAACAAGATTCTCAACACCTTACACATCGTCCCCCAGTTCTACAAAATTCTCAATACACTACACGTCGGCCGCTCAGTTCATCAAAATTTCGTGTACACTACACATCGTCAGCCAGTCCTTCATTTCGTCAAGTTACACGAGAATTATTATAAAATATGATACAGTTAAATATACACAAAGTCGAAGTACGTGAGTTAAAAAGTGAGAAGTTATTACAAACAGTTTCAGTTTGGCGTGTATCCAGATCAATTTGTAAAAGTGTTGGTGCACGTGTTCGACAATAAAGGATTATAAAACAAATTTCGTCATTAAGTGTAATTTCTGGATAAAAGATTCCTTTCCGATTCACACCCTGCATGAGAAACATATTCGACCCAAAGAGCTAGCTGGAGAACATTTAAAGTGAATTATTTCAAAACTGATACAAATTGCTACGCAAGATGGAGCTGAACAAACCAACAAGGAGTGACGTCACAAGGAGGCTTCAACACACGTGATGTAAACAACAAATTACGTAAAAACATATTACGTAAGTTAATACTACATCACAGGCTAAGGATCCAGGACTAATTAGCAACCAATGTATGCGCATCTTTTTATAGAGTTCCGTAGACAGTGCTGTTAATGGTAGCAAAGACGCGAATGCGCTGCCTTATTTACTGCTGTAAACAGCACAGTCTAGTGATACATACATCGGAATGAGGGACAGAAGTGCATTGTACACGGCCTCACAGATAAACAACATCCCAATGCGCCACCTCACTCCACCCTACTCGATGCACAGTATACGAGGGGCATGCCAAAAGTTTTTAGCTCCGTCGCAATACGTCACGGGAGGAAGTTGCCACTACGTGCATCTGATAGCCGATGTTTATTTAGGATTGCCCGGAAAAACAATTGCGAGTCACGAGGGGGGAGAGTACTACGTCATCTGTTAACCAGTGCGTTATGAAAGATGGAGCCGTCCAGTTACTTCATGAATAATTCCGATTTCATTAAACTGCTACGTTTCACTCCCATTGTCCTTAATGTAATCTGGTTTTATATAATGGGTCTTCAGATTTATTCGGCCTTTACGCCAGTCGGTTTAAATGAATGTCATTATTAGTTCAGCGACCCCCTTGTCTCAAAGGGGAGGTGCGAAATTGAGCCTCGGGCTGTATGCATTTCGGGCTTCGTATACAGGTTGATGTACTGCGGCGGTGCAGAACCTTTTGTGTGTTCTTTGCACACGAGATGGAAGTGACTACGGTCACTGAATTTGCATGACTGAGTGCTAAACCGTGACACTCTACCCTACAAAAATCATCCAATTATTTGAGTTACCAATCAACATACATGCTGAGATTGCGAGTTTACGAGACACAAGGGAAAGACGTTCCAAATGTAAATACTGGAAAGGTATGAAAGTCCCATTTCACTAAGGTTACCTGAAATTGTTGACATCCACCCCTTCCACTCATCTTTTGCTAGCCCTCTGCTCAAATTTTTGAAGTCATGCGCAGACAACTGACTGGCGGCAATGGCCCAATGGGCGAATAAAGTTACCCCGCATCTTACAGACGATGCAAAATGCAGGTGCTGACACCGCATTCACAGCCCGCTGATTAGGGCTACGGTGGTACTCGTTAACGTGCTATAGTAGCGCAATGGTTAACATGCTGGGAAGGCATGATAAAGGTCGGAAGTTCAAATCACGTCTGCAAATACGTGAGTTTTTTTATTCACTTCTTGCATTTATTTATGATGTTCATTAAAGCATATTCTAACAAGTAACAATTTGCATTTTAATGAAATTCACATAATTAAACTAATTAAGTGAAACGACACTTCCATGTCAAACTATCTATTCTCGTTAAATTTACTAAACATAAAAAGTACCTTCAAGTGGCAGTATTTGGCCAACGCGCACACTGTTGCGCTACGAGTGCAAAACAGTCACTTCGGCCGAAATTGATACGACGCGTTGCAGTGAACAGTGTTTACGCCATAGCCTGTACAACGCCGGAACTGCATAATTTCTCAATCCGCAGGCTGAGAAGACTCACCCGCTATATATATAGCAATCGTTTCTTAAAGTTTCAGCTATGTATATGACGAGTTTCTTCTACACTAAAGAAGTAACCATATATAAACACAAACAAAAATAACTAGTGAGCGTAATTCTTAATTTGTTGTGCTTAAATTCCTGTTTATCATGACAATATCTCAGAAGAAATAATTTGCCTTGGTTACATAAATCAATGCATATAAAAATATAGTCTAAGATAGTCAAATATTAAAAGAAGTCACTCATATGATAGTCATGAGCTTACAAACTCTTTGTGTGAGCTCACGAGAAACAAATGAGTAGACATTTAACATTCCAAACTCTGCTGCATAAAAACCAGGAAATGTTCTAATTTGATATAAACATGTTTTAACAGCATCCACGTTCTTTCAGCAGTAATTTGTTTGTTTTTAGTCTATCTCTACGTTATATTACACACAACAAGAATGAAGAGGACTTCACGCAATTATTTACAGAACATTCATTAAATTAATTTTATTCATGTTAGTATCCCAAACTTAGATATTTTTATATCGTAAGAGTAGTTTTTGGGAAAATGAAGAAATATGACCCTTTTTTTTTTTTTGCTACGTAAAGTATGCGAAGGACTGTTTGGGGTGCGGGAAATTCCCTGAAAATCTTTGCCTTGTATCCTTGTGCCTGAGTTGAGTAAGTTATTTGTATTTTTTCCAGTTATGCTGAGTCATCGCGTTTTTCAAAGCGTGCATGCCCAAAAGTGTCACTATCGAAGTTTTTGGAATAATGTAGGTAATACTTACTCTACCTTACGTAAGCATTATTATTTATGAAAGCCTTCATGCTCTAGAGCAGGGATGGCAAACTCATGACACTCGTGCCACTTGGTGACACGCGAACATTACTTCGACGGCACAGCACATGAACGTCATCATTATTTATTACTATTATCAGCATCATCTTAACTATGATGATTCAAGAGGCAAAGATGTCTAAACCATGGAGTGAAATTGATGACGATAATAATGTGCACTTAACTTTTTCCTACACGTCTTGTACTGTTGGGAGCTGGACAGATGGCTAGCGACGAATGTAAGGAGAGAAGTTAATACTTTGTAAGTGAACAACGGATGACGTGAGCGGAACGCATTTTGGGAAATGTGAAAGCCTAGTCTCAGCATATTCCTAACACTGATCATCTCTAGGGTTGAATTCACAGTCGTTGCTCATGTGAAAAGGAGATGCTTAAGCAATAAGCATTTCCTTCTGATAAGGAAACGCTTATTGCAATTTGGAATACATAGACTGTACTTATATGCTCAGCGCTAAACGCTTACTTATTTCCGAAGCACATGTGGCAACATGGTTCAGCTGTTTCACAGCCACCCAGATGCTTGAAGGGATGTGTAAACGAACATGCAGGTCACCACAGAGCCAGCCGTCATTTTCATTTTTGTTCACAACAGATGTTGAGCACGTAGTAGAAGTTTGCGAGTTTTAAATGATACATTTATTAATTAACCTTCGTTTAAAATCAAGTAGCTTGTAAACTTAGTTAAGGGTTTGTAGCAATAGTTATACAGTTACATTAGTTAGGTCGAAAGAAAAACATTTCAGCGAGCAGAAAAGAAACCAACTAATTGAGTTGGTACTGAGATACAAAGACATCGTAGAGTACAGGCAATCGGACGCTGTGCCATGTACTGGCCTTAAGTAGTATTCACTCGTAGACTGTTTTAAAAATGAAAACCTAACTTTCTAACATGAGTGTTAGTAGCTAGAAGTATTTACAATATGCGCACTTTATATAGCATGCATGGAAACAAATCAAATGCGATTACTGCACCATCTAGCAGTAATCAGAAAAGCAAAAGTACCCAATAACTTACAATGTTTGGCTTTAACAGCGGTTTTGCACACGAAATTGGTAAACCTCTGTTCAATATTTTGTTAAACCAACGTATATTTGCGAATTAATGGTAAATACGTGTGACTTGTTGAGTGATCCATTGCAGTGGTGGTAATTATGCAAAATAGGCAATTTGATCAAGAAAATCACTGCAGATAACTAAGGACTTTGGACAACATAAATGGGAAAACGTCTGAACAGAAAGCATATAATAGTGTAATCACACTGAGATTCTATACATTATTACTTTCTCTACTACGTATAGTAAGTAGGGGAAGTATTGTATTCCACCCAAAAATTCGATACCGAGATTCCACCGGAAATACATGTTTTGAGATCACCTGAATCCAAAAAAAGTATTTTTGGAAACATGTCCGTGTGTGTGTCTGTGAACAGCATAACTCAGAAACGAATAGTCGGATAAACACCAAACTTGGTATTTAGGTTCAGTATCTTCCAGAGATGCGACACGAAGGTTTTCAAGAAAATCCCCCCAACCCAGAGTACCCTTTACATGGAACATTTTTCAAAAATTTTAATTTTCTCAAAAATGGCTTTAACGATTTTGATTAAAATATCATATGTTTAAGATATTTTCATGACAAATAAAATGTATATCTTGAATTTTCTGGGAATGTCTCCAAAAGTATTCTTCATTGTGAACGACTTTTGCATAACTGGTAAACCATAAGAGATAGACAAAAAGTTACTACACACAAGATGTGGATCGCGTTAAAATACACAATTTATGTCATATACATTTTTGTTGTTGAGTGAACCATTTTCGAGACGTGCTTGTTATTCCCTTAAATTTTTCAATACTTATTTTCTTAAATGAGAATTCGTTATTCATTTTCTTGTCTTGGATTAGCAAAGAGTATTAATCTGTGGGAAAGGGAATGGTGCTGCACCTAGTAACCAGCTATTAAGAGATATGTCTGTGCTTAAAGGCTAATGTATTTCTATTTTGCCCTTGTAAATATATATTCCCCTTACATCTACAAGAAAATTAGCAATGAGATAAGAGTCTGCAAATGATTATGTCGATTAACATGAAGTAGATGGAGAATAAGAGTTTATAAAAATAGTTTGTACAAGAGTAGAGAAAGTCATGTGAGTGTAACACATCAGATTTTTTTTACTTTCTCTACTACGTATAATAAGTAGAGGAAGCATTGTATTCCACCCAAAAATTCGATACCGAGGTTTCACCGGAAATACATGTTTTGAGACCCCATGAATCCAAAAAAGCATTTTTGGAAACATGTCCGTGTGTGTGTCTGTGAACAGCATAACTCAGAAACGAATAGTCGGATAAACACCAAACTTGGTATTTAGGTTCAGTATCTTCCAGAGATGCGACACGAAGGTTTTCAAGAAAATCCCCCCAACCCAGAGTACCCTTTACATGGAACATTTTTCAAAAATTTTAATTTTCTCAAAAATGGCTTTAACGATTTTGATTAAAATATCATATGTTTAAGATATTTTCATGACAAATAAAATGTATATCTTGAATTTTCTGGGAATGTCTCCAAAAGTATTCTTCATTGTGAACGACTTTTGCATAACTGGTAAACCATAAGAGATAGACAAAAAGTTACTACACACAAGATGTGGATCGCGTTAAAATACACAATTTATGTCATATACATTTTTGTTGTTGAGTGAACCATTTTCGAGACGTGCTTGTTATTCCCTTAAATTTTTCAATACTTATTTTCTTAAATGAGAATTCGTTATTCATTTTCTTGTCTTGGATTAGCAAAGAGTATTAATCTGTGGGAAAGGGAATGGTGCTGCACCTAGTAACCAGCTATTAAGAGATATGTCTGTGCTTAAAGGCTAATGTATTTCTATTTTGCCCTTGTAAATATATATTCCCCTTACATCTACAAGAAAATTACCAATGAGATAAGAGTCTGCAAATGATTATGTCGATTAACATGAAGTAGATGGAGAATAAGAGTTTATAAAAATAGTTTGTACAAGAGTAGAGAAAGTCATGTGAGTGTAACACATCAGATTTTTTTTACTTTCTCTACTACGTATACTAAGTAGAGGAAGCATTGTATTCCACCCAAAAATTCGATACCGAGGTTTCACCGGAAATACATGTTTTGAGACCCCATGAATCCAAAAAAGCATTTTTGGAAACATGTCCGTGTGTGTGTGTCTGTGAACAGCATAACTCAGAAACGAACAGTCGGATAAACACCAAACTTGGTATTTAGGTCCAGTATCTTCCAGAGATGCGACACGAAGGTTTTCAAGAAAATCCCCCCAACCCAGAGTACCCTTTACATGGAACATTTTTCAAAAATTTTAATTTTCTCAAAAATGGCTTTAACGATTTTGATTAAAATATCATATGTTTAAGATATTTTCATGACAAATAAAATGTATATCTTGAATTTTCTGGGAATGTCTCCAAAAGTATTCTTCATTGTGAACGACTTTTGCATAACTGGTAAACCATAAGAGATAGACAAAAAGTTACTACACACAAGATGTGGATCGCGTTAAAATACACAATTTATGTCATATACATTTTTGTTGTTGAGTGAACCATTTTCGAGACGTGCTTGTTATTCCCTTAAATTTTTCAATACTTATTTTCTTAAATGAGAATTCGTTATTCATTTTCTTGTCTTGGATTAGCAAAGAGTATTAATCTGTGGGAAAGGGAATGGTGCTGCACCTAGTAACCAGCTATTAAGAGATATGTCTGTGCTTAAAGGCTAATGTATTTCTATTTTGCCCTTGTAAATATATATTCCCCTTACATCTACAAGAAAATTAGCAATGAGATAAGAGTCTGCAAATGATTATGTCGATTAACATGAAGTAGATGGAGAATAAGAGTTTATAAAAATAGTTTGTACAAGAGTAGAGAAAGTCATGTGAGTGTAACACATCAGATTTTTTTTACTTTCTCTACTACGTATAATAAGTAGAGGAAGCATTGTATTCCACCCAAAAATTCGATACCGAGGTTTCACCGGAAATACATGTTTTGAGACCCCATGAATCCAAAAAAGCATTTTTGGAAACATGTCCGTGTGTGTGTGTCTGTGAACAGCATAACTCAGAAACGAACAGTCGGATAAACACCAAACTTGGTATTTAGGTCCAGTATCTTCCAGAGATGCGACACGAAGGTTTTCAAGAAAATCCCCCCACCCAAGATTACCCTTTACATGGAAGATTTTTCGAAAATTTTACTTTTCTCAAAAATGGCTCTAACGATTTTGATTAAAATATCATATGTTTAAGATATTTTCATGACAAATAAAATGTATATCTTGAATTTTCCGGGAATGTCTCCAAAAGTATTCTTCATTGTGAACGACTTTTGCATAACTGGTAAACCATAAGAGATAGACAAGAGTTTACTATACAAAAAATGTAGATCGCGTTAAAATACACAATTTATGTCATATACATTTTTTCGTTGGGTGAACCGTTTTCGAGATATTGCTTGTTATTCCCTTCAATTTTTCAATAACTTATTTTCTCAAATGGGAATTCGTTGTTCATTTTTACTTTCTCTACTACATATAGTAAGTAGGGGAAGTATTGCATTCCACCCAAAAATTCGATACCGAGATTTCACCGGAAATACATGTTTTGAGACCTCCTGAATCCAAAAAAAGCATTTTTGGAAACATGTCCGTGTGTGTGTCTGTGTGTGTGTGTGTGTCTGTGTGTGTGTGTCTGTGTGTATGTCTGTGTGTCTGTGAACAGCATAACTCAAAAACGAACAGTCGGATAAGCACCAAACTTGGTATTTAGGTTCAGTATCTTCCAGGGATGCGACACGAAGGTTTTCAAGAAAATCCCCCCACCCCAGACTACCCTTTACATGGAAGATTTTTCGAAAATTTTAATTTTCTCAAAAATGGCTCTAACGATTTTGATGAAAATATCATATGTTTAAAATAATGTCATGAGAAATGAAATGTATATCTCGAATTTTCTGGGAATGTCTCCAAAAGTATTCTTCATTGTGAACGACTTTTGCATAACTGGTAAACCATAAGAGATAGACAAAATTTTACTACACAAAAAATGTAGATCGCGTTAAAATACACAACTTATGTCATATACATTTCTTTTGTTGAGTGAACCGTTTTCGAGATATTGCTTGTTATTTCCTTAAATTTTACAATACTTATACTTTTTCTCACATTCGTTATTCATTTTTTTTATGTCCTGGACATGCAAAGAGAATGGAATGCGCCACATAGCAACCAGCGTTAAAATATTTGACTATCGCTTAAAAGCTACCATATTTCCCTTGCATCTACAAGAAAATTACCAATAAGATTGACATCTCGATATCTCGATTAACATGAACCATATGGAGAATAAGCGTTTGTAAAATTAGATTGTACAAGAGTAGAGAAAGTCATGTGAGTGTAACACATCAGATTTTTTAGTCTTGGATATGCAAAGAGTATTAATCTGTGGCAAAGGGAATGGTGCTGGACCTAGCAACCAGCTATTAAGAGATATGTCTATGCTTAAAGGCTACTATATTTACTTTCTCTACTACCTATAGTAAGTAGGGGAAGTATTGCATTCCACCCAAAATTTCGATACCGAGATTTCACCGGAAATACATGTTTTGAGACTCACTGAATCCAAAAAAAGCATTTTTGGAAACATGTCCGTGTGTGTGTCTGTGTGTCTGTGTGTCTGCCTGTGTGTCTGTGAACAGCATAACTCAAAAACGAAGAGTCGGATAAACACCAAACTTGGTATTTAGGTTCAGTATCTTTCAGAGATGCGACACGAAGGTTTTCAAGAAAATCCCCCCACCCCAGACTACCCTTTACATGGAACATTTTTCGAAAATTTTAATTTTCTCAAAAACGACTCTAACGATTTTGATTAAAATATCATATGTTTAAGATATTGTCATGACAAATAAAATGTATATCTCGAATTTTCTGGAAATGTCTCCAAAAGTATTCTTCGTTATGAACGACTTTTTCATAACTGGTAAACCATAAGAGATAGACAAAATTTTACTACACGAAAAATGTAGATCGCGTTAAAATACACAATTTATGTCATATACATTTCTTTTGTTGAGTGAACCGTTGGCGAGATATTGCTTGTTATTCCCTTAAATTTTCCAATACTTATACTTTTTCTCAAATTCGTTATTCATTTTTGTTATGTCCTGGACATGCAAAGAGAATGGAATGCGCCACATAGCAACCAGCGTTAAAATATTTGACTATCGCTTAAAACCTACCATATTCCCCTTGCATCTACAAGAAAATTATCAATAAGATTGACATCTGATATCTCCATTAACATGAAGCATATGGAGAATAAGCGTTTGTAAAAATAGTTTGTACAAGAGTAGAGAAAGTCATGTGAGTGTAACGCATCAGATGTTTACTTTCTCTACTACGTATAGTAAGTAGGGGAAGTATTGTATTCCACCCAAAATTTCGATACCGAGATTTCACCGGAAATACATGTTTTGAGACTCACTGAATCCAAAAAAAGCATTTTTGGAAACATGTCCGTGTGTGTGTCTGTCTGTGTGTCTATGAACAGCATAACTCAAAAACGAAGTGTCGTATAAACACCAAACTTGGTATTTAGGTTCAGTATCTTTCAGAGATGCGACACGAAGGTTTTCAAGAAAATACCCCCACCCCAGACTACCCCTTACATGGAACATTTTTCGAAAATTTTAATTTTCTCAAAAACGGCTCTAACGATTTTGATTAAAATATCATATGTTTAAGATATTGTCATGGCAAATAAAATGTATATCTCGAATTTTCTGGGAATGTTTCCAAAAGTATTCTTCATTATGAACGACTTTTTCATAACTGGTAAACCATAAGAGATAGACAAAATTTTACTACACGAAAAATGTAGATCGCGTTAAAATACACAATTTATGTCATATACGTTTCTTTTGTTGAGTGAAGCGTTTGCGAGATATTGCTTGTTATTCCCGTAAATTTTCCAATACTTATACTTTTTCTCAAATTCGTTATTCACTTTTTTATGTTCTGGACATGCAAAGAGAATGGAATGCACCACATAGCAACCAGCGTTAAAATATTTGACTATCGCTTAAAACCTACCATATTCCCCTTGCATCTACAAGAAAATTATCAATAAGATTGACATCTCGATATCTCCATTAACATGAAGCATATGGAGAATAAGCGTTTGTGAAAATAGTTTGTACAAGAGTAGAGAAAGTCATGTGAGTGTAACACATCAGATTTTATTATATTGCCCTTGCAAATACAAAAGGGGAACATAATACGCCTTAAACAATAGTCAAATATTTTTAGAACTGGTCGCTATGTGTAAAATGCAATTCTCTTTGTATGTCAAAAGATCGTTTCTGCAAATGTTTATCTCGGTTAATATGAAATAGATGGAGAATAAGAGTTTGTAAAAATAGTTTGTACAAGAGTAGAGAAAGTCATGTGAGTGTAACACATCAGATGTTTATTTTCTCTACTACGTATAGTAAGTAGGGGAAGTATTGTATTCCACTCAAAAAATCGATACCGAGATTTCACCGGATATACATGTTTTGAGACTTGCTGAATCCAAAAAATGTATTTTTGGAAACATGTCCGTGTGTGTGTCTGTGAACAGCATAACTCAGAAACGAACAGTCGGATAAACACCAAACTTGGTATTTAGGTTCAGTATCTTCTAGAGATGCGACACGAAGGTTTTCAAGAAAATCCCCCCAACCCAGACTACCCTTTACATGGAACATTTTTCGAAATTTTTACTTTTCTCAAAAATGGCTTTAACGATTTTGTTTAAAATATCATATGTTTAAGATATTGTCATGAGAAATAAAATGTATATCTCGAATTTTCTGGGAATGTCTCCAAAAGTATTCTTCACTGTGAACGACTTTTGCATAACTGGTAAACCATAAGAGATAGACAAAATTTTACTACACAAAAAATGTAGATCGCGTTTAAATACACAATTTATGTTATATACATTTTTTTTTGAGTGAACCATTTTCGAGATATTACTTGTTATTCCCTTAAATTTTTCAATACTTATTTTCTCGACTGGGAATTCGTTATTCATTTTTTTGTCTTGGATATGCAAAGAGTATTAATCTGTGGGAAAGGGAATGGCGCTGCACCTAGCAACCAGCTATTAAGAGATATGTATGTACTTAAAGGCTACTGTATTTCCAAATTGCCCTTGTAAATATATATATTCCCCTTACATCTACAAGAAAATTAGCAATAAGATAGAGTCTGCAAATGTTTATCTCGATTAACATGAAGTAGATGGAGAATAAGCGTTTGTAAAAATAGTTTGTACAAGAGTAGAGAAAGTCATGTGAGTGTAACACATCAGATTTTTTTTTATGTCCTGGACATGCAAAGAGAATGGAATGTGCCACATAGCAACCGCGCTTAAAATATTTGACTATCGCTTAAAACCTGCTATATTCCCCTTGCATCTACAAGAAAATTAGCAATAAGATTGACATCTCGATATCTCGATTAACATGAAGCATGCATATGGAGAATAAGCGTTTGTAAAAATAGTTTGTACAAGAGTAGAGAAAGTCATGTGAGTGTAACACATCAGATTTTTTCAAGTAAGCCTGTCTCACATAATGCCTTCATAACCTCTGCTTATTATGGTTATGTTGTTTAGCAGAGGCCTTAGATTATTACAACAGCGACTTGGTAAACCGTTATCGCTTCTTAAATTCAGCATTCCTATGCGTTTCAAGCGAATTCTGCAAATCACGCAAATTCGTTTATTAATGCGCAGTACAATTTCGTTATGAAATTCCATATACTCCACGAAATTTCTATTATCATTAACCTCCATTGTAGGGAGTTGATGCAAGATGGCGTCGGCTCTTCTTATTGCATATAAGCGGGGGTCGGAGCTTGTCATATGAAAAGCATTTCCTTATTCGCTTGCAAGAGTAGCGTCTGTGTATTAAAATCGTTGCTTGAGGACTTCCTTGAAATAGGCGATGACTATGAATTCCACCCTAACGCGCCATTCATAATAAAAAAGTAAGTGCAGACTTTGCAACCATGTCATTTAATGGGAGCATTCACAGTCACGAATCGCCCTGTATGCAACGAAGGGTTTTCAAACTCCAAACTTCATACTTGCGTTGCGTACCTACATAGAGGAAGAATTCTGCATTTCTTTCTCCGTGCATGCCAGTTTCTGAACAACACAGATCGCGATGCGAGATTTTACATCATCTACTGTACAGTCATGGTGCTCTTCCATTTGGCCGTGCCATGCCATTTTAAATGTTGACGCAAGACGCTGATCTATTGTTTACTTGGTGCAAAACCTTTATGCCCTATTTATTTATAAAGACTAGAAGAGTTTTCATATTGGATATTACTGGTTATGTTATTCAACTTTAGATTAGATTGGATTGCATTCTGTGAGTTCACTAGCAGCCATAAAGGCTTATGAACATAGAACATGTCAAGGAAATGTACAAAAATTACATATAAACATAAATATTACACAGAATCAACATTTGAAATGAAATAGAGACATACTATATGCGTGGCAAGGAAATGTACAACATAGTTACATATATACATAAATATTACATAGAATACAGAACATTTAAAATAAAATAGACATATTATATACAAAATGAAACAAATCAGGTGTAATTTTGTACAAAATCGAATACCTCACTACCGTTATAAGGTTAACATTATATTTATAGACAAGAACAGTTATTTTAACTTTCACTAGGCTTGTACCTTTGTTCGTCTCATCATTTTGTTCTATTTGATTTGTAATGCATAGCATTTACTGTCAGTTCTTAATATACATACATTTAAATAGTTTCATTGATTCTAGAGCAGGCAATTGGAAAACTGGCAATTGTCATTAATATTTACTAATACTACTTAGAGAGTTGTATATGTATTATCATCAGGATAATTTGTCATTCAGATAATCTTGTACAGAATAATATGCTTTTGAGCATAGGTACTCTTTAACAGCAGTTTTAAAGACATTGAAATTGTCAACTTTTCCCTTAAGATCATTAGGGAGAGTATTAAATATTTTTATGGTCTCATAATATACACCTTTCTGGAAGCAAGAAAGCTTTGCACTTGGATGATGGATGTTATCCGTTTGTCTAGTGTTTATCTCATGAATTTCCATGTTTGTAATAAATGTGGTTCGATTGCATACATAGAATTTTAAGATTGAAAATATGTACGTGCAAGGTAGGGTTAATATCTCCAGTCTTCTAAAAAGATGTTTGCAAGAGTGTCTGCTATGGGTGCTGGAAATGATTCTTGTAACCTTATTTTGCATGAGAAATATAGGGTAGTAAATATGCATAGTATACTGATTTAAGCGTATCTATAGAACATTTACCAGTGCTCGGATAGCATAACAGGCAGAACTGACTTTGGGTAAGATGTACGTAATGTGAACATTCCAATCTAAATATCTGTCTACTTGGAGGCCCAGAAATTTAATGATGTCTGTTTGTTCTAGTAACATGTCATTAATCCAAATTTCTATTGGAATGCGTGGTGATCGATGTGTTATAAATTTAACAGTTTTTGTTTTGTCTAGATTTACAGATAATTTGTTAGCTTTAAACCAGTGTGACATACAGTTCAAAACATAATTCAATTTAATTACACCCTCATTCAAGTTTTTACTAGTCACCAGAACACTCGTGTTATCAGCAAACAGAATGAAACTTGCAATATCCTTTATATAAAATGATAGGTCATTTATATAGATTAAAAATAGTAAAGGTCCTAGGACTGAACCTTGGGGCACTCCGCGTGTTACTTTTTCCATTTTTATGTATGTTTTCTAAATCCAATACCATTGACTACTTCAACACTTTGTTTTCTTTCATTTAGATATGATACGAACCAACTTAGAGTTTCATTTTTTAGTCCATAGAATTTCAATGTTGCTATCAGAATATCATGATTAACACATGATTTAAAACTGGGGTACGCTCCGATTCTACAGGATGATCCGTTTGAGATGTTAGAACAGTAAAACGTTATATATTAGAGGTTAATGCACACATATCTGAGCAGTTTACTGTAAAATAAGCGGAAAGGTTGGAAGTTAACAATGAGTTTTACTATTTATATGAACACCCACATCATGAAGTCCGATACAGCGTGATGCTGGATGGAACTGGTGTGAATGGGATGGTTACATACATCGAAATGATAGGCAATACATATGTCTTTGAAGGTCTATTAATATTATTATTTAAGTATGTGTCATCAAACTCACTAAGGAACGTGTTTTGCTCTTCACGTTTCCTTTAACCGTGAGCTATATATACAGTATATAGCATTCTTATTCGTACATTCAATTTTCTGAGAAAATACATTAATATTTGTTAGAAGATAACTTAATTAATATTTTTCCATTCATGTTGAACAATATAACACATACTGTATTGGGAATTAACTAAATACTAACTTATGAACTTATAAAGTAAATTAAGTAAAATTGTAAAAGAAACATGACCATGTTTGTACAACTTTTCTATTCGTACATTAAAAGTAATAGTTTAGTAACAAAGACACCACTGATAATCTAATACTTTGTTGGGTACCCCTTGGTTTTAATAACTGCCTTACACCTTCTCTTCATAGAAGTAACCAGATTTTTGCATTCTTCTGGGCTGATTTTATTCCGTTCTTCTTCCAGAACACTTTTAAGCACTTGTTTATACGCTACTCTGCTTTTACGGACTCCTTTCTTCATAATTGTCCATAGATGCTCGGTTGGTTTCAAGTCTGAATTCTGAAGAGATATTTGTAGTAGTTTGGGCAATTCCATATCAACCAATTCATGTTCATTCTTCCCTTGGTTTTGAAAGGGGATATATTATACATATATAGGAATTGTACATATGAAAGGGGAAACATACATATAAGAATTGTACAGTAATAATATAATTCACTAACATGTTAAAATATTGAACATCTAACATTTGTACAGAGCTGATTGTAAGAAACGGGCGAGCTAGCAGAATTCCAAGAAAGCATAATCCTAAGTAGAGCGTACCTTTCACCAAGCCAACAGACAGGGAACCGGTAACGATACGGAGAAATAGGAAGAGACAGATAGAGAAAAGAAAGAGACGGAGATATGGAACTGGCTCCACAACGCTACAAGATGGCGCTTAAGCGCACGGATCTGAAGCCACACATTCTCACGCATGTTAAGGTAACGCGGTCTGAGGGCCAATAGGAAACGTCGTTGCATTTTTAAACGCAGAGGTGAGGTCACTAGGCTCCCGTATATAAGGGCAGGCCAGGTCTCAGAGTTCACTCTCTCTCTCTCTCTCTCTCTCTCTCTCTCTCTCTATCACTGATCTTCAAGAATTCACGTCAACACGAAATGCTACAGATGCACAAGGGTGGGAGTGCGTGTGCAGATAGCTAGGCTCCTGACTAATTTAAAATGATGGGATTATAATAATGGGAAAATCTAGCCGGCCATAATTATTTTAATAGTGAATAAACTTCATTTATTAAGGGAAAATTGCAGTGTATTTCTTAAACTTGCCTTGCCCACTATAACCTGAGAATTAATAATCAGATATAGTTAGGAATGGAATACGCAACAACTGACGAGCATCAATAGCCGAGGAAGAACACTGCAGAAGACCACATCAACCCAAGGATCGACGATTTCCAGCTACAGTTTACTATCACTATTCTGCTGAAACCTGGTGTCATGCCCATTTTCTGGGCACTCTGCTTTACATTCTTTAAAATGTCAAAATATACATATTTGTCCATAGTCCATCAATAAATTATATATTACCAACACCATTGGATGACATGCAGGCCCAGAGCATAATGGAACCACCACCATGTTTAACTGTGGGAAGAGTTTCTGGGGTCATTGTTTGAATTTGCTTTTCTCCAGAGGATTATCTTAGCCTCGTCTGATCATATCACGCTGTTCCAAAAGTTCTGATCCTTATGAATGTGATGTTTAGCAAATGCAACTCATTTCTTCCTGTTTGCTGCACTTACATAGCGCTTCTTCCTTGGTGTTCGGTCATGCTATCCATGCTACCATAAGACATGACGAACAGTTTGGTCAGATATCATCTTTCCAGAGACATTTTCTACTAATGAAGAACACTTAGTTTTGGATTTTCTCGGATTCGGCTTCCAATGAAACGTTCCTCTCGTGCATTCAGCCTACTTTCTGTACGTTTTCTTGGTCAATTCTTTGTAGAACCTTGCTCCCTAATTTTTTTGACTACATACTGAATGGTAGAATACGGTTTATTTGCTGTTTGTCCTATTTTTCTGAGAGAATACCCTCTAAGTGCCAAGATTATAATTACTTGCTTCAGATCAGAGCTAATCTCACTTTAGTTACCCATTTCGATCGCTACTGGCAGAACGTATACAACTGCGAGCGCAGTAGCCTAAGCGACCTTTGAAACACGTGCATGTTGACGCTGTTTACGACACAGTGGTCATTCTTATAATCGGCGCAACAGTTCTAGACATGTGAAAATCTTAATGAGAGCTAAGAAGCGAGTTGCTTACCAGATCAGGAGGTGACCGGTCGTCTGCATGCTGCAGGAGTTCGTGAGACAGTCATTGTCAAATATCCGCACACCGATTATGCGCTGCAATGATAATCTTAGTTATATACAGTATATTAAAATCTACGCTGTAAAAGCGCTTAATATAAAAAGCAATGTCAATCATTGCCTCCAATTCTTCCACACCTAACAACCCTTCCTCTTCTGCGGAATCACTCACATTATTGCCGTCATCGCTGTTGTAACCACTTTCTGCACCATTATCTTGGATGAGAATTCTTTCTATTTGATTTTCTGCAATTCCGTATTTTTCTAAATAATGATTCTTAATTTATTCAACATGTCGACATACATTTTCCCATTCTGGCCTTCCAATTTCAGCAAATTGCTTGCGTTATAACTGCTCCACATATTTTAATTTAGAAGTGATATTTCTGCATTGCCACCCATTTTTTGATATCAGCCCAGATTAATTCGATTGGGTTTAGATCTGGGCGATACGATGGCAGTCTAACTACATTATGGCGATGTTGTATTACTATCTGGTCACGTATGTATGACGTCTGAAGCTGTTTGTTGGCTTTAATTAAGTTATATAGCTTTGTTTTACTCATGCTTTCATCTAAAGCTATATTATCTCTAAGTAATCAAGCTCTCATTTCTTCTTTCAAGGAATTTGAGGTAGGTGGTTTGTCAATTGAGTATTGACGCATTGTGAAGCATTGTCGATGACCAGAACAGACCCAGCAGGCATATTAGGTATCAACATGGCGTTGATTCACTTCATGTACTTTTCTGTATTCATTTCTTGATGAAAATCTCCTGTTGTTTTTGCAACTTGTAAAAGAAGGGCATTTGGAACGAAGCCAATCTTTCCAACAGCATGAACGATAATAAGTATTTGCCCTTTAGCAAAAGGAACCTGCAACCTAATTCGCTATCGTCACTCCAACTTTTAGATGCTGTACGACTGCTGTGTATGTATGACTCATCTTCATACACTATAGTATTTTTCTGAAATTTGTAGCACCACCTTAAAAATTGATGCTGATATAAGTACACATTGATATAAGTACATATAAAATACTCATTTGGAAAGGTAGAATCAGACTGAAAAATTCAATGCCATAGCCGGGATTTGAACCACGGATCTTAGGCTTTCCGTGCCGTTGGTCTAACCGACTAAGCTATCATGGCAACATTTACTTTTTATTTTTATTTTTTTTATTTTATTATTTTTTTATTTTATTTATTTATTTTGCTTTTCTGTTAGAGCTCTTCTATTTGATTTCGGTTTCTTCCACTTGAACCCTAAATCTTTAATAATTTTTCTGAGGTTTGTAGCACCACCTTGTAAGTTTCTGCTGTCTTTCAGTTTGATGAGCAATCTGCTTATTGTTAGCACAGTTTTTTCTTCCACATAGGAATTGTGAATCGTGCGCCGAATGACGCATTCGAAATCGTCTATATCTGTAACACGTTTAGGGACCTTATGTTTCTTTCTATCCAGATGTGTCGAATGGTACTCTTTCATCCATGTTTTTTTTCTTTCTTATCTTTGAGAACTCTGGAAACGAAACTCGGTGAAACACCAGTTGCTTTGACTACTCTTTCTTTCACTCTCTTAAGGCTTTTGTGGAACTCGGATGAACATATAATTTCTTCCTTCATCTCTGCTTCTTGCTTCATGAAGTCGAGGACATTTGCAATTATTTCCCTACTTTGACTACGTAACACCTTACCACTTAACTTTGAAAACATAGGAGCCATGGTTATAAATATAGCAAATATAAAGTACTATTTAGATACTGCTCTCTTTAAAATTATAACCAGATGCAGACACTTTCTATGCAGACTGTATGTGTTACGCACTGTGAGTAAGCAAAGGTATTATATCGCTTTCGTTGATTAAGCTAAACATAAACCATTCCTAGGCTCGGCAGCTGGGGTAGCAATCAAGGTCACGATTACAGAAGTTTTGCGCGAGTAATAACAACTGTACGAATAGGAAAGTTGTATAAAATGTTCTTTAACATTGCTGTTTCATGCAGTCGTGTGGGTTTTGAAACGCATTTTTTTCATTGGAATTTGAATTAGATTCATCAAGTACGTATAAATGACTCACAGAAAAACACAAGTTTTTAAGCAAGTAGAGAATGACTTTTTATTGAAACCTAATGTGTACGAATAAGAATGTTATATACTGTACTTATCTTCGATTCGTGAGCCGGGTATACTCTTCCTTTTCATTGTAGTGCCGTTCCTCGCAAAGCCTTTGTTCGATGAAATTGTGCGCAATTAAGCTCTTTTAATGCATCGCTTTGGCAATAATAACCCCACTCGTAACTTTCTGCCAGGTGAATTCAAGAGGTTTGGGATGGGACTAACTGGACTACTTATCTGCCTCATAGTGGGGCTAGAGGGAGATACGTTGCCAACTCAACGGAGAAAAACAATCGGTGTCCTATAATGGGCAAAATATTTACGATGGAAGTCAAGCAATGGACTTTAATTATTCAATACTCAGGTCACTGTATATTCATATATTATTGGTGGCCTGAGTAACACATATAAACTGCATTTAAAGCTGAAATAATAGTTTTCTCATCGCCTTTCAAACATCTCAAAGGCGTTTAAAAGCAAGCTAAGGAATAAATGCAATTTTAAAATTACATTCTTCTGAAATAATGCTTATACGATAACCTGTCTTAAAACTGGATCTTTTTAGTTCTATTTATAACCCGCCTTTAACTGCATCGGTCTTATCGGCGGCCTCTCCTTTGGAACTTATTGCCTATTGCAACGGTGTTAGCTCGTATTCTCTTGTCGTTAGATTTCTTGCACTCTCACTTCCAGACTCTGAGGACAGGGAATAATCTTGGTAGAGACAAATTCCAACCCCCAGCCGGGAATCGAACCCGGGACCCCTCGTACAGCAGGCAGGTGCTCTACCGACTGAGCTACGGGGCAGCACTGGAATTTTATACGCAGATAAGATGAACTTTTTACTTCCTCTACTATTACCTACAATAAGTAGAAGTAGGTAGATATTGCATTCCACCCCAAAACTTGATACCAAGATTTCACCGGAAATACACGTTTTGAGACTTCCTGTATCCAAAAAAGCATTTTTAGAAAAAGGCGCGTGCGCTGTGAACAGCATAACCCGAAAACCAAAATTTGGTGTGCAAGTTCAGCATCTTCCAAGAAAATCCCCCAACCCAAACCACCTTTTACACTGGAAATGCTTTTTTGTTTTCTAAAACATTATTCTAACAATGTTGATTAAAATACCATATTAATAACAAATAAATATACATTTTCATATTCTGGAAATAATCTGTGAAGTCTTCTTTACTCTGAATGACTTTCGTATAATTGGTTAACCACAAAATCATAATACTACACAAAAAATGTAGATCTCGTTAAAGCACACAATTTATGTCAAACAATTTTTTGTGGCGTTAACCATTTCCGAGATATTTTTATTACTGGGCCGAGGTTTCCTTTTTTCAAGTGATAAGTCGCTATACAGATTTTATAAGAATAGTTTGTAGAAGAGTGATTAGATAAAGCATATGAATGCAAAATATCAGATTTTTTCCCTCTCTCAAATGCTTTGCTTTTCTAGCTTTCAGGAACTAATAAATTATGACCATAACGTTTAACTGTATAAGTTAGCTCCCCACGTTGTGACACTTTATAAAAATCTTATGTGAATACTCAACTCTAATTTACACACATCCACAACATATTCTTGTATTAATGTCCTAAATAATGATTGTTTCTGCGTTATTACGATGTGATTTACCTCTGGATAACTTCAAATTAAGTAATTACAAAAAAATATGCGAAAACAGCATTCAAATGTTTAGTGAAAGTTCTTGCTATGGAAAGAAAAAAAGCAGTATTGTTAAATTTCATGCATGTCTGTCAGATGACACCTTGAGAAATTGTACATGGAATATTCCGAAAACACTTAAGACAAAATTAGATACAAACTGTGCATTTTAATGAGCTCTACGTTTTTCCTGCAATAGCTTTTTGTCTATCTCTCATGGTTGCCAAGTAATAAAAAATTATACAGTCTGTGTTGAAGATAAAAATTGTATTAGTATACAAGTGCAATAAACCTCAGTTATACGTCTTCAAAGGGAGACAGCTAAAATAATGTGTAAATAGTAAACATAGAAGTGAATTTTCTTACGGAATAGAAACTGTTTTATTAGATTACTCAAACTAATTATTATTTAATATAAAAAAGCAATAAATTAACAACAAATAATAAACATAGCACACTATATTTTAGGGCACTTACGCGATGCCAGTAGTTATTCATTATTCAAACTAATGGAGTTTACACTGGTTTAAAAAAATCGCGTGTTACATTGAAATGACTTTCTCTACCCTCTACCGTTTATTTGTTGCTATACGAATTATTCTTACGAAAGTTCATTTTTCTATCTACTTCATTTTCATTCAGAATTTTAATCTTTATAGAAATAGCTACATTACACATTTCATTATAGATACAAAGGGAACAGTGATAGTCAAATGTTTAAGAACTGGACGCTGTATGCGGGCCCTAACATTCCATACTGTTACCATGCAATCGCGAGAAAATAGTGAAAATCGACAGGACTTAAAAGAAAGGCAAAGTAATGGAAAATTCAAACCATTAGTAACGGATATCTCGGAAAAGCTTATGCCTCAAAAAAAGTTATTGAAATAAATTGTGTTTTAAAGAGATCTACATTTTTTGTGTAGTACGTTTTCATCTATCCCAGTTTTTCAAGATTATACAAAATAAAAACCCAGGATTTTACAGGCTGTTCATAGAAAATTCAAGATATACATTTTATTTGTCATGTATATATATATATATATATTTAGTGTGTGTTATTTTAATTAAAATCGATTGCCATTTTTCAGAAAATAAAACATTTTGAGAAACGTCTCATGTAAACAGTAGCTGGGGATTTTCTTGAAAATCTTCGTGTCACATCTTTGGAAAGTACTGAACTTAAATACGAAGTTTGGTATTTATACGAGATTTAGACCTTTTTCTAAAAAGGCTTTTTTATTCAAGGGACCTCAAAACATGCATTCCCGGGTGAAATCTTGATATAGAATTTATGGGTGGAATGCAATAGCGTCTCCACCTATACTATGTAGGAGAGTAAGAAAGAAAAAACCGTAAATCTTTCTTTGCTTCTTTGATTTTTCTAGAGTCATACAGTGGATTATATGCATTAATCTGAGTCAGTATTTTTAACACTTAAATAATTTCAGTCTAATTATATAATATGTAAATTCAATCACAGCCCGCCTTGAAGAAATATGTGTATGTAATAATTTGTAAAATGTATTTAATAGTCATTGCATATGCTTGTATTATTGTATCCATGTGTAGTAATGTTACGTGAATATATTACGTAATTTAATAATGTAGGAGCTGTGAGAATAATAGGTTAAAAGTTGCTAACAAATAGGTAACCTTGAGGCAATAATGAGTAAGAATGTT
This sequence comes from Deroplatys truncata, assembly GCA_030765065.1. Taxonomy (NCBI): domain Eukaryota; kingdom Metazoa; phylum Arthropoda; class Insecta; order Mantodea; family Mantidae; genus Deroplatys; species Deroplatys truncata. Next base: position 54,957,528 of record CM060988.1, on the reverse strand, counting down.
TAATAATGCTACTATCATTATTGGAGCAACAATAATATAATTTTAGTGACAGCTTATAAAATAGCCAATCAACAACCAGAAAAACCTTTAGTTAAATGAAGGTATTCTATTGGAGTAGGACTAGCCAATCAGAGACTTGAAATACAGAAATTTACAAGTTTAGGCGGTTGAAATCAGTTCAGTTGCCTGCAAACAGTGTTCCTAACCGGACGCGAGACACGTCCTCGAGAGATTTAATACTTATTCGTGTGAAACGAAAAAGTAGTTTACGTGTTAAAAAGTGCAAGTAATTAATTAAAGGATCTCACAGTTCTCTATATCAGTGAAGTGTTATTTATATTGTATCATGTATTAATAAAAGGAGTGAAGTAAAATTATAATCTGTGTAAGCCTACATTCTTAGTCGCATCACAACCCTGCTAAGAGAAACGTGTCTCTAACAAATACTGACGCAGCCGAAGCAATCATAAATATAATAATACTTAAAGAAACAGTCAAATTACAAAGTTAATATTTTTAAAAATTGGGGCAAAGGCTACCGGGTACCATACGTGCGGTTGCAACTACTACAAGTTCAGTTCCCCAACAGTTGAAATATAATACAACTCCTTCAATACAATACTGTCGTAGCCTCTTCTTATTAATACTCAGAAAATGATGGGGCAACTCGCTTGCAAAGAATGTACCGGGAAATTAATCAAACTTCTTACATGGCGAGGCTACGACGAGGGACGCAGCTAAAGAAAGTACAGAAAATATTACTAATCCGAAACGTTACATGGCTTAAAGGAAGGAAAGGACTCTACACTAACATAATTAAAACTTCCAGAGAATGGATGGCTGATGAATTTATTATATAAAGATAGATAACGTAGTGCTTACACTCTTAGCCCACATGTCCGCCGGCGAGGCCGCATGGCAGTTGTACGTCCTTACAGCTCGAAGGTCACTCCCTGACTCGTTGTCCCAAGTGACGCTAATCTAAGCGTCAGGGAAGCCAAACAAACTCATCCCCTCCTAAAGTGCCTAGTTCCCCCTACTCCAAACTAACTGCCATCTCGAATCCCGGTGACCAGAGAGACGTATGTTCTATAATCTCTGCATACGTCACAATACAATACAAACTACTTCAAATTGGCGCCCAAAGCGTGGTGCAAATAACGTAACAAACCACCTTCTTCAAATCATAGAAATATTCTCATCATTTAGACTTTACGATAATATATGTCCTTGTGCAATTTCTAGAGCTTGAATTGCCCCATGCACTGGGAACACTCATTTTTAAACCTACTTCTTCATCACCGTCCTCAGCCGTATCATCAGAAGCAATATGAAAAAGAATGACTTTTTCCGATATATTGTTAACACGTGTGTAGCGCAACATGCCTACTGTTTTGTGCTGCTGCGACAGCAAGGATACAGTATACAGAAACCATGCATAGATAATGTATCTTAACGCAGCATAAACATAACATATAAATGAGAAAAGAAATTAATATATTTCGTAACAGTCGGCCACGATAAGTGTGTGTTCGGTAGGAAGAACAAGTAAATATTTATCGAACATGCAGGCGGCCATCGGAAAGACAGGTAAAAACATCCGCACTTCCGAGTTGCATTTACTGGCGAGGCTGAGGTTGCAAATGTAGTACATTCCCCTATCGCCTTGCCCCTCACTCCCCTCTGATGCCTAGTCTTGATGACAGGCAATATGGGAACCCTTTCATTACTTTTGCAGTAGGCTGCGTCGAAGTAATGGGCTGGCTCAGCGCATCGAAGTCTCCGCTTCGCTATGGTCTCTCGAAGTGGCTTCTTATTCTGCTCCCGATCTCCGTCGTATTATTGTGTATCATAAAATAAAGATTTGCCTGGGCTAGGTTTCTCTCATGTAGAGGCATGGATCCTTGCTAACGGAATTGCTAGCGCTAACGAAGTTCTAGGATCGTGGACAGGTAACTAGATAAGATAACACGAATGCGTATATAATCTGAAATTAAGTTGTAATTAAACTTCTGTTGACACACTGTAATATTTTATGTTGTATTATGTTGATTTAATTTGTTATTATGCATATCTGCACTGTAAAAAACTAAGTTTTATGTAAGGACGCTCTTTAACTGCTATGGTTCTTAGCGTCCTATTTTATACTGGGCATGAAAGACCGGAAATTTTGCTCAAAGTCCTCTTTATCAGGCTTGAGGTTCTTTTACGTGCCGTAAATCTACGACACGGGACCACCGGCTTTACTTCCCTTCCGAAGGAAGTCATGCTAAGTATTTTTACGCCCGAAAAAGATCCATCGCCCTCCGCCAGGTTTGAACCCGCGACCTTTGGAACTAGAGGCTAGCATGTTACCCCTAGACCACGGAGGACGACTATCTGCACTGTAATGACATTGTTGCATTGTATTCACATTGGTGTATTGTTCTATAATTTGTATGTCGCAATATAACCGCTTACAGTTAAGCGACAATAACTTTTTTAAAAATCCGTGCAATATTAATTTTTCACCCTCTCACTGAACACGAGCCACTGTTAAGAATATTCCTGGAATAGTGAATTTTTGTCTTTTCTCGTGCAACGAAATCTCACGTGTAGCTTTCTGGTTTACGCAATAATACTTAAATTTTAATACAGCATGCGATTATAATCAGCACCTGCGTGTTATTAACACTACTCTCGCCGGAATATAAGCATCGGCACTTTCATTTTCCGCGGAAAAATTGCGCGCGAATTTTCTTACTAGCGTGGATTCGGCGTGTTTACATGTCGAGACTTAGTATTCACAAGTAGTTCTCGCTATACTTACACCACTTAACTACCCCACGCTTAGATCATAATTAAAGCTTAATTTAATACTGGTTACAACTTCGCGCAGTTGGTAGCGCCAGTCTTGAACGACGTAATTTTATTCTATTTTTATTGGTTTAAGTGCTCAGCCACGTGATTATTTATATTACATAACCTACGATTTTCCCCTCTTCCCTCAAGCCTTCTACGTCGCCTACTCTACCTTCTCTGATATTATCTTAGAAGAATAGGCTTTTCCCTTTCGCTTAAATACAAGAGACTTGCAAGCTAGGTACACTAAAAGGCTTCACCTCTACACCCGCAATACACGTTTTAAGACATCTAACGCTGAAAAACCAGGAACATTTTAACGTGGATGATATTTACAAAGAGAAAAATTAGCAATTACTGCTGTTTCTTTAACAATAACATATTCTATGTGTATATAAACATGATCCTTATAATATAATATATAACTTAAAATTATTTGTGATGGTAAAATAGGTCTCAAATGTCCACAAAAACACTGGCGCTCTCCTTCAAGCGAACTCACCGTGGCCGACTAGTACATGGGGACCAAAGTATGTGACGAATTGATGAGAAAATATTAAACCGAAAATCATATGATTGAGCTGAATATTAATGAACAAATTTCAGTGTCCAAAAATTTAACGTATATCTGTGAAAAACGCAGTGAATGAAGTATAAGAGAGGTTCAACTGTATCTTAAGCCTATGGGTTTAAATCTAAAATCGTTCCACTTTTTAAAGAAAAAATTCTGATGTGTTGCACTCACATGAGTTTCTCTACTCTTGTACAAACAATTTTTTATAAACGATTATTCTCCATCTATGTCATGTTAATTGAGATAAACATTTGCTATCGTATTGCTAGTTTTCTTGGAGGTGCAAGGGGAAAATGGTAGGCTTTAAGCGATAGTCAAAACTTTTAAGAGCTGGTTGCTATGCGGAGCATTTCATTCTCTTTGTATGTCCAGGACATAAAGAAATGAATAACGAATTCCCATTTGAGAAAAAGTATAAGTATTGGAAAATTCAAACAAATAACAAGGGATAGCTCGGAAATGGTTCACTCCATAAAAAATGTATCTCCAAAATTGTGTTTTAACGAGCTATACATTTTTTGTGTAGTAAAAGTTTGTCTAACTTTTACGGTTTACCAGCTATGCAAATGCCCTTCAGAATGAAATGGAGTTTTATTTATGGACACTCTTTAACTGCTGTGGTCCTTAGCGTCCCATTCTATATTGGGCGTGAAAGACCGGTGATTTTACTCAGAGGGCTCTTTATCAGGCTTGAGGTTGTTTTACATGCCGTAAATCTACAAGGGACCACCGGCTTTATTTCCCTTCCGAAGGAAGACATGCTAAGGATTTTACGTCCAAAAAAATCCATCGCCATCCGCTGGGTTTGAACCCGCGACCTCGGGAACTAGAAGCTAGAATGGTAACCACTACACCACGGAGGACGCTTTTCAGAATGAAGAGTACTTTTGGGAACATTCCCAGAAAATTCAAGTTATACATTTCATTTGCCATGAAGATATCTTAAATATATGATATTTTAATCAAAATCGTTAGTCATTTTTGAGAAAACCAAAATTTTCGAAAAATGTTCCATGTAAAGGATAGTCGGGTGGGGGTATTTCCTTGAAAATCTTCGTATCGCATCTTTGATAGATACTGAACCTAGATACCAAGTTTGGTATTTATCCGACTTTTCGTTTTTGAAATGTTTTTTATTAAGGGACCTCAAAACATGTATTTCCGGTGAAATCTCGGTATCGAATTTTTGGGTGGAATGCAATACTTCCCCTACTTACTATACGTAGCAGAGAAAGAAAAAATAGCGAACATTTTCCATTCAAAAGATGGTTTGGGGTATCGCATCTTTGGAAGCAGCTGCACTTATACCATAATTTAGTGTTTAGCCGACTTTTTGTTTCTGAATTATACTTGTCGAACACATACACACACGGACATTTTTCTATACATATTTTTTAATTGCGTTGTGGTTCAGTGGACATCAAAACGTGTATTTCCAGTGAAATCTTGATTTACAGCTAGGTGGTAGAAAAAGTAATAGGATCTTCTGGAGATAATCACTATTAATCTATACGTAAAGTGATATGTAGACTTAATATATTCCAGAGGAAGGAAGGATTCATAAATTTTCGTCTTTAGGCTTAGGTTGTTAATGATGGCATGATATTCTCCCAAAGTTTCGGATAGATTTGAGCTCACAGATGATAAGAGAACTTTGGATAGATATTTATTTTTTTAAATCAGATCCATCAATTGCTGTAAGCGCCGACAACGATGATAACTGATGGTGACCGGACCGCAGCTTACTGCCTTCTTACAAGGAACCCCATAACTATGAGGTCGCAAGTTCAGTCTATAGTTAGGCTCATTTGAAAGTATTATATTAACAATTAAGACAGGAAAAATATTAGCTGCTAATGATTCACCATATGCATCAGGAGGGCGGCAGAACATTAGTGTCCAGGAGGTGTAGATCTTTTAGGGGATGTATGTATTACACTTCACAAAATGGACATCGTCGATATTCAAGAAATATTAAAAACAAACCATTATCTTGCACCATGAACACCGAATGAAAAATGACGCGTCACAATGATCACAAAAGGTCGCACCATCAAGATCGAAGGCGAACTCCTTGGGAGTAATAAACTGCTCAGGACGTTCGGCTAGATAACCACCCTTAAAGAATGCATATACAGGATGATTTATGAAGAACTGACACATTTCTTTCTTGAATTATTCTGTTCGAAATTCATTCAATTCCCAATTTTAGCACAATGTTCTGGAGTTTCGATTGCCGGTCACCAGATGCGCAGATGTTCATGTTTTATTCGCAATTAGTTTTATTGTCGGCAACTGTTTTTGAGATTTTGTTCTAGTCAACGTGAAAATGGAGTACACATTAAATGAACGACCCTTCCTTCTAAAGCAATAATGGATTACGAATTCAATTACAGCTACTCATAAGGGTATGCTAGGGAGAATTTGGTGTTCGCAATCCTCCTCAAAAAAACAATACTGGAACTGGTAAACAAATTGGAAACAACTGGATCTCTGGTGAGTGAAAAAGGCAAAACTCGTTCATCTAGGCTTCCCACGGTTAAGTAAGAGCACGACTGGATCAGTCACCCAAAGAATGATTAAGGTGTTTGTCGCAGGAGACAGGGTACAGCTACTCAATGTGTCAGAGAGCTGTGAAAAGTGCAGGTCTAAAGCCGTATAGGATTACGGTTGTCCTTCAGTTACAGGAACCAGATAAGGGTAGACGACTGAATTATTGTCGTTGGTTTCAGGCCTTTATTATGCAAAATCCTGCCATATTGTCCATCACATGGTTCACAGATGAAACAGGTTCCATTTATCCGGCTATGTGAACTCACATATGCAGCCGGTTATAATCGGAGTTTGGTGCGCAATATCTGCACAGAGAATAGTGGGACCAATTTTTTTTAAACAATGTGAACACTGCAGAGTACCGACGGATTTTCATGGAGTTTACTGAGCAACTAGACGATGTAGAGCTGAGTCAAGGATATTTTCAGCAGGACGGCGCTACATGCCATACATTAAATGTATCCATGGCACTAATTGCAAGTTTCTTTGACGACCGGATAATTTCCAAGAACCTGTGGCCACCGAGATCGGATTTGACATCGCCGGACTTCTTTCTATGGGGTTACTTAAAAGACAGGGTTTATGCCACACGTCCCCGACATTGGACGATCTGAAGCACAACATTACATAGGAGATTCAAGCTATTGACAACATAGTCCTCCAACGAGTGACCAGTGACCTGGAACAACGTGTTGAGTTGTGCCTTATGCAAGATGGAGGACATTTTCAACATTTGCTATAGAGGTAAGTAATCTCCCCAAATGCCTCTGCATTTTAGGTATAATAGGTTATCGCTAGCATAACTCGTTTTGAAGCAATTAAAGAAATAAATGTGTCAGTTCTTCATAAATCAACCTATATAATCATATTGATATAACGTGGTGACAAGAACTACTGACGTAATGTGATGGTATGCAACCGAATGCGAATCTGTCTGTGGTGGAGTTTATCGTGAAACTAACTATTCCTTAAGGCATAGCTGCAGATGATGCGATAATATGCTTTATATGCACGGAAAAAAAATGTCCAGAGGCTGAATTTGTTCGGTGGTTCCAGGTGATATGTATTGCACTACTCTGTATTCACTCCTAGGTTGATCCGCGGCAAAACAAAACCTAGGTGACCGGTGCACCGTTATTATGTATCCTTCCGCCATTAGCATCAGAGATATGGTTGGTTCACAACCGCCCGAGAACGGTAACCAGAACGGGAATACATATGATGATCATATCGATCACAAACAGAAAGTCGATTATGCGCATTGGGATTTAATTTTTTTTAACTGGCCAATGATATTTTTTCACCTACTTCCAATTTAGACAACATAAAGCGGAATCAAAATTCGAATGAGTAAACATTATCTAAATGCAGATCCATTACATTTCCGATCCCTCTAGTTGTGCCAAGCTTTCATTCCTTTATTTAATGGTATACATTAAAGTTATTTATTGTTCTTTTTTAATTTTCACCGTTTTTGCTGTTATTTGTGGCCTTTTCCAAGGTTTTTTTAGGTAATAGCCAGTTTTGAGTTGCATATAAACAAATTACAAATGGCCCTTTCACCATAGGAACCAACGCTCATTGGATTTCTGGGTGTTGGGATGAGGTTAGGAAGCACATTTACTACTAATTTCTTCCAGTTTCATGTTTCCGGCTTGCGACTATAAAGAGCACTAGCGGCTGTTTCATGTCAGGGCCGCCTAGAATAATCTCTAGAGTGAAGAGTCCAATACGCATAATATGGATCTAATATGCCGTGCCCGAGGACGAGAAAGTTAAAAGTTGGGCAAGTCTTTCCCGTTCCCGGGAAGGTTTCCCGTCGATTGTGAACGCTCTCATTAGAATACATGTATTTCAACTTTCTCGCTCTGGTTACGGTTCTTGTTGGTTGTGAATCAGCCTTATGCTGTCATACTTTCACGACAATGTGGCGAATACACGCGCCACGTAATGCAAAAAGAACAGAGCGCTTATTGCTACAACTTAAACGGTGACTAGCATATTCTTTTAGGGGATAAAGGAGATATGATTGATAGTTACAACAAAACACACGTTTGCACATATATCTAATAGTTAATTCTAAAACAAACGAGTGAAAAGGGAAGTAACAGGTATTGATAATTTACATTTATTCACTCTATGAAAGCGGCATTTAATCCACTATTGGCGGCTGATTTTTAAAAAAAAATCTGATGTGTTACACTCACATGACTTTCTCTACTCTTGTACAAACTATTTTTACAAACGCTTATTCTCCATATGGCGGCGCCGTGGCCGAGTGGTTAGACCGCTCGCCTCCCACCGAGGCGGACCGGGTTCAATCCCAGGGACCTCATGTGGGATTTGTGGTGGACGAAGCGGCGTCTGGGCGGGTTTTTTCCGGGTTCTCCGGTTTCCCCCGCCATTCATTCCACCAACTGCTCCATCATCACCTTTCCTTTCATCCATTTCACCAACATTTCGCATCATCTACTTCCTTCATCCCATACCAGGCATCGGGCTGATCACCCATCCTGGATGTTCTGTCTGATCTATGAGTGTCTGCTCCTCGACGGGCCTCTGACCCCAGGCACCCGCCTGTAAGTCCTGGGGGGTGTAAGTCCTACATAAGAGGAGGGTAAACAGATAATGAATGAATGAATTATTCATGTTAATCGAGATGTTAATTTTATTGCTAATTTTCTTGTAGTTGCAAGGGGAATTGCTATGCTTTAAGCGATAGTCAAATATTTTAAGAGCTGGTTGCTATGTGAAGCATTCCATTCTCTTTGCATTACCAGAGGAAAAAAAAATCCCATTTGAGAAAAAGTATAAGCAGGAAAATTTAAGGGAATAACAAGCAATATCTCGAAAATGGTTCAATTTATGTATGACATAAATTGTGTATTTTAACGCGATCCACATTTTTTGTGTAGTAACATTTTGTCTGTCTTATGGTTTACCAGTTATGCAAAAGTCGTTCGCAATGAAGAATACTTTAAAATTTTCGAAAAATGTTCCATGTAAAGGGTAATCTGGGGTGGGAGATTTTCTTGAAAACCTTCGTGTCGCATCTCTGGAAGAAGTTGAACCTAAATACCAAGTTTGGTGTTTATCCGACTGTTCGTTTCTGAGCTATGCTGTTCGCAGACAGACACTCATTCGGACATGTTTCCAAAAATGCTTTATATGCATTCAGTGCACCTCAAAACATGTATTTCCGGTGAAATCTCGGTATCGAATTTTTGGGTGGAATGCAATACTTCCCCTACTTACTATACGTAGTAGAGAAAGTAATAACGAAACTGTGCACTATTAAAATCGTGACATTCTTGCATCGCGTATTTCAAACACTATCTTTTTTTCCCGGGTGTAACCACTTTTCCCGTTTCAGAATTGTTCTTTACGAGCACTGTTTATACTCAAAACACCGGTGAACTCGGAAATTAATTTCATCATTTCTTTCACAGGAAGTGTTGGATATTTTTCACATAACTTATAATAAACATTCAACACAATTGTTGCTTCACTAGTCAATGGTTTGCTCAGCCAATGCTTTACGTAAGTCGACGAAGATGCAAAAGCAAATTCACCATCTGCCATGATACTAAACATCTGAAACTATATTCTGCGCATATCCGGATGTCAGGTGACTCATACGAATTGCATGTTGGAACTTGTTGCTCTGTTTATCGGTATAAATCAGCGTTAACTAAATTCTTAGGTATTTGTACAGAATATTATACTATTTAAGGATATATTCATTCTAAAATTTAGATTATTAGCATTGGACTACTTTCCTGCGCGCATTGCTACCGTGTTGTACCACGGTGCACTGATCACATGGATTTGTTTTGGTGCGGATCACCCTAAGGGCAGCGTGCACTACGTTGGAGAGCTCAATTACAATCTACTCTTTTAGTTACGACTACGGAAGTAAGAGCTAATGAGTAGCTATTGTTTAGCTTGCGTGATTTACTTGACCCAATCATGAATAAGGTTATCCATTTAAATAATATGAGTGTAAAAAACGTGTTATAAAGATACTGGAAGAGAAATGCTGGAAAGTCTGACGGACGAGTTTAATGCTTCGAGCGACGGGATATGTACTGAAGATCAACTTAAAATTCTGGAAACAATGTTCCTAATCTTCATTTTGCATCGATCACTTGCGTGTTGATGGAGAAATGCCCCTTCTGATTTCGGAAAAGTTCACCATATTCACGGATGGGCACAAAATCGTAACATGTGTGCAGTCAATTCCACCCACAATGTGTTGGAAACCTGCAAAAGTGAAGAAGAATTGCCTTTTATTTTCTGAACACTCATGTATATTTATATGTGTAGACATGTACCTTGCTCTTAACCTCAAAAGTGCTCTAACAACGCGGTTAAATACATGACTAGCAGACGCATGTTTATTTATAGATCGCCTGTAATGCCGGGATTATGATGAACTGACATGAAGTTAAGAAATGCTGTAATGTACAATAAAGGTCTAATTGCATGCACTTAACGTAATGGGAATGACTCTTGATTGATAGTTCTTTATTACTTCGAGCTGGTGCTTCACGCCGATTGGTTTTAATTACCATGTAACATCAAACTTGACGTAACGGGAAGGAAAAGTGTGACATTGCCAAACTCTTAAGTTACGTCACTTTAAGTTAATCCTAAATATCATTTAATACAGTATTAAACTGTCACGTTACGTTAAATTCATCGTAATGCCGGCTTAAGTATCTCAAATGTACCGGTAGGAATCACTCGCAGGACGCATAGCAATAATTGTAGTTTGGGTTATAGAGCTGAATTCCTGTCTTGAGTTTTGTTGTAAATCCTCTCCAAGCAGGTTAAAAAGACATGTAAAATATTCTTTCCTAATACCGAAGCGTTCGTTGAACTCTCTCTATAAAGTATAATATGGTTCTCGCATGCCAATGTAGCATTCCCGTTTTCTTCGTCGAGATCATCAACGTAACCTAAGTAATCGCTGTTTTCTTCACCGAGCTTATCATTGTAATATAAGTAATACATGAACACGTCAAAATACTTTCCTCCAAATAAGATACGATATTCTAGTTCAATCGACAGATTAGTTACTCCATTCAGGTCGTAAGAGTAAATTCTAACCTATATTTGTGCTCTATTTAATTCCGTAGTAACATACTAAATGACGGTGCTCTCCGACATTTACTTCTGCGCTAATTTAATCTGGGAGTGTCTGAAAGGAGTAAAATGCTTCGGAAGTAGTTTACTCTCGTATGGAAGTCGCCGAGAGTTAACTTGAATAGTAGTTTACTACGAAAGTAGAGCTTACTCTTGGTTGGTGCACGCCGCCCTAAGAGTGAATACAGAATAACACTGTTGTGATTTACTCGTCGACGAAACAGTTCAACTACGTTCCGGAGCCTCAAGCTATGCTTACCTTTGGATACCTACTGTTCCACCCCTCTGGCCATTAATAGCCAATATTGTGGTGGCGTTGTAGACAATATGTGAGGTTTCCAATGCCTCAAATACTTTTGACCGATTGTGACCTCGCACTCAAGGAGGTTCTGGTTAGACCCGGTTCACAAAAACTACTAAATTCTTTCGAGCCACAATTTAAATACTACATTTTTTTCACGCTCTGTCAAGTGAGCTGTACAACGGACTTACCTGCTTTTTTACTTTCTCTACTAGTAGGGGAAGTATTGTATTCCACCCAAAAATTCGATACCGCGATTTCACCGGAAATACATGTTTTGAGACCCCCTGAATCCCCCCAAAAACATTTTTGGAAACATGTCCGTGTGTGTGTCTGTCTGTGTGTCTGTGAACAGCATAACTCAGAAACGAACAGTCGGATAAACACCAAACTTGATATTTAGGTTCAGTATCTTCCAGAGATGCGACACGAAGGTTTTCAAGAAAATCTCCCCACCCCAGATTACCGTTTACATGGAACATTTTTCGAAAATTTTAATTCCCTTAAATTTTTCAATACTTATTTTCTCAAATGGGAATTCGTTATTCATTCTTTTTTGTCTTGGATATGCAAGGAGTATTAATCTGTGGCAAACAGAATGGTGCTGCACATAGCAACCAGCTATTAAGAGATATGTATGTGCTTAAAGGCTACTGTATTTCTATATTGCCCTTATAAATATATATTCCCCTTACATCTACAAGACAATTAGCAATAAGATAGAGTCTGCAAATGTTTATCTCGATTAACATGAAGTAGATGGAGAATAAGCGTTTGTAAAAATAGTTTGTACAAGAGTAGAGAAAGTCATGTGAGTGTAACACATCAGATTTTTTTATGTCCTGGACATGCAAAGAGAATGGAATGCGCCACATAGCAACCAGTGCTTAAAAGATTTGACTATGGCTTAAAACCTACTATATTCCCCATGCATCTACAAGAAAATTAGCAATAAGATTAACATCTCGATATCTCGAGTAACATGAAGCATGTGGAGAATAAGCGTTTGTATAAATAGTTTGTACAAGAGTAGAGAAATTCATGTGAGTGTAACACATAAGATTTTTTATCATTAATTCCATACCTTTAGGTGCAATTTGGGACGGTACATGGATAACTTTTACTTTTTCTACTGTTACCTATAGTAAGCAGAGGAAGTATTGCATTCCACCCAAAAATTGATCCTGAGATTTCACTTTTTACACGTTTTGAAGGACACCATGGATTAAAGGAAGGGAAAGAAAACATTTTTAGAAAAACCTTCCGTGTGCATGGACAGCGAAACGAAAACCAAAGATGCGACATGAAGATCTTCAAGAAAATTCCTTAACCCAAACTACCCTTTACATGGAAACGTTTAAGTTATATTTTATTTTCTCAAAATGCCTCTAACGATTTTGATTAAAATTCCATATATTTAAGATATTTGCATGATAAATGAAACGCATATTTTGAATTTTCTGGTAATAGCTGTGAAATCCTCTTTATTCGGCCGAGCAGGATGGCTCACGGCAACGTCTGTGGCCCACATTCGGGAGATCCCGGGATCGATCTCCGGCGACCCCGCACTCTGGCCATGGGTTTTTCTGGTTTCCCCGGGTCGACAGGCGAATGCTGGAGTGGTTCATCTTTTACCACGACTCTCCTCCCTCTTATTTCCTGTACCCATCATCTTCCTTGCCATCTGTTTCAGGGTTGTAGGACCAGAAGAAGGTGTTTGGCGGGTTGTGGCTGGACGGTGACTTCAGCTCTGTAAAGGGAAATCCCTGGCATCGCCGCGGTACCGCTCAGTTAGATCTCTGCGAGTTGACTCCAAGAATAGTTTGTATACGCGATAGAGAGTAGAGAAGGTTATGTGAATGTAACACATCCTACTTTTATTTATTTTTTGGCCTTCGGTCTTTATGGACCAGTACATCAGGATGTCATATTTCTTACTTGTTTTTCTTATGATTACTTAACGTCCTTTAACCGGTTGAAATGATGCTCAAATGGGCCAGGGTACCTAGAGCTTAGCATTACCCCACATATGAGTTCTCAGGATACGGAAAAACCGCAGAAAAATCCTGATCCAGGTAATTCCCGCTAACCCAGTTTCAAACTCGGAACCTTTTGAATGTGAGGCAGACCCATACCACAGAGGTGGGCTTTCTCTCTCTCTCTCTCTCTCTCGGCCATGCAAAGAGAACAGAATCTCAAAACCATCTCATAGGACAAGCTCTTAAATGATTTCTTTTAAGCCCATTGTATTGCCCTTTCCGCATTGCACCTATAAGTACATATGTAATAAAACCATTTCTACAAATGTTTGCCTCAACATGAAGTAGATAGAAGAACATGCTTCTGTAAGAATAGTTTGTTGAAGAATGGGTAGAGAAAGTCATTGAACAGTGGCGGCTGCTGCATAACAACACAAGAACACACGAACATTCCTAACTTTGGACAGCTTGCGGATTTATTGGTTATTCTTTTCTTTGGATGCTATTAAACGTAACGTATATGCAGTAATTTAAAATCTAGGCGTTTTAATCTACCGCGCTACTCCTCTAAACTCGATGACACTTGGCAACAGGGTCTTAGCATATCCTGACTTGTGCATGCGTTAAGGAGTCTCTCCGCAATGCACAACTGTATGACGCAATTACCTTATGGGGCCAAATATATACGGGTCGTGCACACTTGAAGAAGTCACTAGCTCACGAAGCTTTTCCCGCACTCTGTTTCTATACTACCACTATGATTTTATGTCAATGCCAATAGGTGGCAGCACACTACGGCAGAAGTCAGATTCACTGTAGCAGAAGTAGGTAACGTGCACAAGCACGGAAACTTCTTCCGGTTTCTCCATTCCATCTACAATTTAATTTACACATTACTTCGTTAATGCCCTAACACAGAGTACTTAATTATGTAGACAACAATATTTGTTTCGTCAGACAAGTTTGTGTATTACTATTACTGTTAGAAAGGTAGAATCAGACGACTGAAAAATTCAATGTCATAGCTAGGATTTGAACCACGTATCTCCCGTCTCCGTCCGATTGCTCTAACCACTGAGCTACCATGGCAACATGCCAGTAGGACATTAAATTCCCCAACTGATTCGCATGTTTCCCGGTAAACCACAAGATCTTCCGGACGGTGACCGGGAGATCCGTGGTTCAAATCCCGGCTATGCCATTGAATTTTTCAGTCGTCTGATTCTAACTTTTTAACTTTGTCCAACACACGGCTTGTGTGGAAGAACAATTAATTCCATTATTATTGTTAGGAGTGGCTGCAGTTGTATCAATTTATTCATAACTATTATGCAACATATACTATTTCACATTTTCAAGGCTATCTGACTAAAATTTTGTGATCACCCAAAATGTATACTCACGAGCCGCTACTGATTTCTGTGTATTCACGTTATCGACCGTAGAATTGTTGCATTAAGTTGCTGCTGGGCTGAGAAACTTCGGAAGATTATTTCCTCGGGAGTTTCTTTCCCGCTGCTCTTCCTTGTTGACGCATTCTCAAGAGGCTGCTAAAACAGATAGGGTTCGTAATCTGGTCTCCCATTCTGCGCACGGAACGCACCACGTCGTTGAATGTTTTATAGCACAGGAGTGACTGGCCCAAAGTGGCTGTTGTAGCACGCTGTAAAAGCGGAGGGGCGAAAAGATGAATTTAGAAGCAATAGCCAAACTATAAGGTTCATTGTGAGAGTGTGCATTATTTTCTTCTACCTATTATGTCCAAATTTGCTTGTTTTCAAAATGAAAACAATTCGGAAAATGGAACTTAAACGATTTAGTAGCTATCTTCCACAGTGCTTGTTTAGAAAATAGGCTTCAGGAGAAATTAATAACAGAGTATTTCACATTACAATACGATAGTACTTTGAGCAGTATAAGCGGTCTCCGCCTCCACACAAGACTACGTTTATCAGTTGTGTTTTACTCGTGCAGTAGACCCTCGCTAATTCGAAATCGGATAAACCGAAAACTCGGTTAATCCATAGTAGTGCTTGGTCCCTGCCGACTTACATGGAAAAAAAGTACCGCTTAAACCGAATTTTGGATAATTCGTACTACGAACTACAATTTTATCCCCTCATTACATATTCCATACGTTATTCTTCATTTAAACCGAATATGTATGTTGTGCTGTGCACTACGGTATTTTCCGTTACGCATTTCACATAATTTTTCTCAATTTTCTTTTTCACTGTACAACCCTATGCTTCAAAAAAAGGCTCGGGAAATCCCCAAGAAATAAGAAATTTTGGGGTTTGTGTCTTCTGAGGGATGGTTATGGCGTTTTCAGAAGAGACATAAAATCAGTGCTGTCAATGCCTGTAGGGAGGCAGAGTAAACGAGGAAGATGCCAATGAGTGGGCGCGGGAGTTTCAATCTAAGTTCTCTCATCATCACCCAAGAAATGTGTTAATATTGGTGAAGCAAGCGTTTTCTATAACTTGATGTCTGAAAAAACACTACGTGCCAAGAGAAGAAAATGTCGTGGAGGAAAACGCATCAAGGAGAAAAATTTCAACCTATTCAATCTGCCAAGTCAGTATGAGAATAACAATAAAGCTTGAATGACCAAATCTCTTGAAGATTCAACAACAAATTGCTGTGACAAAAAGGAACATTTTGCTAACTTGGACTACTGTTCGGCACATCAGTTAGATGACCTGGAACTTCCCAATATAGAAGTTGTCTTCTTACTACCTAACACCACGAGCCGTCTGTAACCATTGGATCAAGGAATAATCCTCTCAATGAAGCGATTGGTTAAGGTTGCTATCAGCGCAATAGAACCACAAGAAACAGTTCCACATTGGAATGTATTGCAAGCTATCCACAACATATCTGCTGCTTGGGATGAAGTTACAACAGACACCATAACTAGCTGTTTTAAGAAGACCTGGTCAGCAACTGAAACGCCGCTGAAATTGAACAGGAAACCGATGATTCACGTCTGAACTTATAATGTGGATACAATTGGGATTCTGATCTATACGCTTACACCCGGTTGGTGCCCTCTTGTACCGTCATTATGGAAGAATGGGCGTAGGTAGACAACAACACTGTGCTGCTGAAGAACTAGTAACCTGCTGATGATGCATAAGAGAATGATAATTCTTTACTGTCATCTTCTGAGGTGGAACATGAAGATACGAACCGCGACCCCGCGCTGAAGTTACAGCTGCAATTTCTGTTCTCGAGAGATTTGCTGCAACTTCTGATGTCTCCATGACATTTCAGGCTGCCCTGGTGTGGTATCTTCAGAGAGTGCCATAATATTACGACCAACGCTCCGCCAAACAACAATTAATGATGCTTTCAAATTATAGTACTAAAATATGTAATGGATAAGAGTTATAACTAAAATATGTGTTACCATTAAAACTTAGTGTTAAAAAGAACGTTATATTTAAAGTGTTTCTTAAGGATATTGTTTGTTGTATTATACGACTCACTAATTCAATGAGTACAATATTGTTCCAAATAGTACTGTTTAAAAAAAATTACAACAAACATTTGACAGTATAATTTCTCAACTAAATAAATGCCAAATATACTGTATACAGCATTTAGTTTTACATTTTCTTAGAAGTGGAACACCCTCATTCGTTGGTACGCATAACAAGAGAGAAAGTGAACTCAACAGTGAAGAAGTTATTTTGTTGTAGGAGTTGTAATGTAGTTCAACTGTTGGGGAGCGGAACTTGAAGTAGTTGCAACCGCACGTATGGTAAAATGTTTCCGGTACTTTCGTCCCAAAATTAAAAATATTAACTTTGTAATTTGACAGTTTCTTTAAATATTATATATTTATGTTTGCCTCGGCTGCGTCAGTATTATTGTTAGAGACATGGATTTCTTAGCAGGGCTGTAGTGCGACTGAAGAATGTAGGCTTACACAGATTATAATTTTACTTCACTCCTTTTATTAATGCTTGACACGATTTAAATAACATTTCACTGATATAGAGAGAGCTGTGAGATTTGTTTTATTTAATTACTTGCACTTTTTAACACGTAAACTATTTTTGTCTCACAAAATACGTATTAAATTTCTCAAGGACGTATCTAGCCTCCGGTTAGAAACGCTGTCTACAAGCAACGCGTCCATTTATGAACACTGTCTACAAGCAACTGAACTCTGAATTTGAAAATTTTGCTATATTTCAGTTTCTGATTGGCTAATCCTAGTCCAATATAATACCTTTATTTAACCAAAGCTTTTTCTGGTTGTTGATTGACTATTTTATGAACTGTCACAAAAATTACATTATTGTTGCTCCAAGAATGACAAGTAGCATTATTAAACCTTCTAATTCATTATTGCCTCAAGGCTACCTCATTGTTAGCTCATTGTTAGCAACTTTTAACCTATTATTCTCACAGCTCCTACATTATTAAATTACGTAATACATTCACATAACATTATTGAACATGTATACAATAAAAAATACTGCCTCAATTATGACAACTGAGCAAGAAGAAGTTATGCATGTGAATGGAAATTTCATCCGAAGATGCCAGGAATGCCTCAATGCAGATGGACATCTCTTTCAATATAGCGAACACACTGTATATTGCGTTACAATGTTCGTCTTTGCCAAACGAGGAAGAAGTTTGAAAATACGAGACGATGTCGAGTATTTTCACTTCCAGGTTTCTCCAAAGGACAACGCATGTGTATTACTTTCTCTACCACGTACATAGTGGGTAGAGACATTCCATCCAAAATTCGATACAGAGATTACACCGAAAATACATGTTTTGAGGCCCCCTGAATTCAAAT
This sequence comes from Deroplatys truncata, assembly GCA_030765065.1. Taxonomy (NCBI): domain Eukaryota; kingdom Metazoa; phylum Arthropoda; class Insecta; order Mantodea; family Mantidae; genus Deroplatys; species Deroplatys truncata. The sequence goes on along the minus strand of CM060988.1, from coordinate 54,939,310 downwards.
AAAGTCTTTTAGAAAATGTGTGTGAGAACAGCATAAGCCAGAATCGAAAAGTTGAATAAGCGCCAAGCTTGGTATTTAGGTTCAGTACCTTTCCAAAGATACGACAGGAAGATTTTCAAGAAAATTTCCCTAGCTCCAAACCACTGTTTTTCGAAACATTGTTTGGTATTTATCCGATTTTTCGTTTTTGAATTATGCTGTTCACACACACAGACCTTTTCTATAAATGTTTTTTTTATTCATTAGGTCTCAAAACATCTAATTTCCGGTGAAATCTCCTAATCGAATTTTTGGGTGGAATGCAACACCTTCTGTGTCAATGTGCGTGATAGAGGAAGTAAAAATGAAATGCCGGATGAATCTTAAACTTGGTATTTAAGTTCAGTATCTTCCAAAGATGCGACAGAAAGAGTTTCAAGAAAATTCCCACCCCAAAATGCATGGAAACATTTTCGATATTTTTTATTTTCCCAAAATTGACTACGAATTTTTAATAAAACACGATATGTTTAAGACACTTGTATGGCAAATAAATTGTATATCTTGAATTTACTGGCAATATCCTGTGAAGTCCTCTTCATTAAACACCAATTAGGTTTAATTTTGTATTACGGGTAAACAATAATTGACAAAAACGTACTACATGGAAAATATAGACTTCTTTATTTGAAATAGCTTTTTGTGTGGCATCAGCCACTTCCAAGATATTCGTTATTATTGGTTTGTGTTTGCCAGCATTGCCAGTTTCTTAAAATGCGGTGTTTATTCAGTTGCTTCTCGAGCGAATGTGGAATTTTAAAGCCAGCATATAGCCACCAGCCTTTCAAAATCTGTCAATTCGGGTTCCTCTATCCCTTTTTACCTACAACGAAATGAAATTAAATTGACTTTTATTTACGGACGCTCTTTAACTCCTATGGTTCTTAGCGCCCCATTCTATATTGGGCGTGAAAGTCCGGTAATTTTGCTCCTCAGAGGCCTCTTTATCAGGCTTGAGGTTCTTTTACGTGCCGTGAATCTAAGACACGGGACCACCGGTTTTACTTCCCTTCCGAAGGAAGCCATGCTAAGGATTTTTACGCCCGAAAATAATCCATCGCCCTCCGCTGGGTTTGAACCCGCGACCTCGGGAACTAGAGGCTAGCATGGTAACCACTACATCACGGAGGACGACTACAACGAAATTCTGCAAACGTTTATTCTCGATTAACATGAAGTAGAAATAAAATCTGTGTTGACTTGTCATTGGTAGAAAAGTCATGTGAATGTACCACATCAGATTATTTTTTCAAATGATAAGTCACTTATCACTTTTCTCGTGCTCATGCAAGCAACCAGCTTTAATAAGATTTGACTATTGCTTCAGTCTATTGTATACCATTTGTACTTACAACGAACTGTGCAGTTCATGTTTGCGAATCTTTAACATGAAGTAGACAAGAAGTACAGATAAAATAGTAACATTTTCCGGACTGGAAGGCAATGGCGTATGGGTAAAAGTACGAAGGCAGATCGAAAAGTAACGCACAATAATATTTTTACAAAAAAGTTTAATAGTTAAAACAACAACAAAAATCACAAATGAACTTACACCTTTTACCTACTTTTCAACATAGTCACCAAGTTTCTCAACCATTTCTCCCATCGTGATACCAGTTTCAATATGCCCTGTTCGTAGAAGTCCGTTTCCTTGGAGTATAGCCATCTGCGGACTGCTGATTTCACTTCCGCATCTGTCGCAAAGCATTGGTCGGCCAGGAATTTCTTCATGGGACCAAACAGATGAAAGTCCGACGGTGCAAGGTTCGGACTGTATGGTGGATGCTGAAGCATCTCCCAACAAAATTTGGTGATTTTCTGGCGAACAGCAGCAGTAACATGGGGAGCGAGCATTGTCATGAAGAATTTTGACATTGTCAGCATTCATGTCGTGGCGTTTGTCACCAAGTGCACGACGCAACTTCATCAAAGTTTTCATGTAGGTTACAGCATTCACAGTGGTCCCGTGTTCAGCAAAATCCACCAATACAACACCATGTATATCCCAGAACACCGTCACAAGCACTTTCCTAGCAGACGAGTCACTTTGAATTTTTTCTTCACTAGGGAACCAGCATGTTTCCACTCCATACTTGCCTGCTTGGTTTCAGGCGTGTAATGGTATGCCCACGACTCATCACCAGTGACGATTCCTTTCAGAAAGTCATGCCCTTCTGCGATGTACCGCGTTAGGTGATCCAAGTTCGTCATAATTCGGTGGCCCTTGGGTTTTCTGTCAGGTTCTTAGTCACCCATCGAGCACTAACTTTACGAAATTTCAACGTGTCATGAACAATATCGTACACTGCACCATAGGAAATATTGAACTGTTGCGATAAGCTTCGCAGTTGCACACGCCGGTCGTTCAAAATTGCCGCCTCAATGCCTCTGACATTCTGTGGGGTTGCAGCTGTTACCGGCCTCCCGGAGCGTGGCGAATAATAAGGTTCACACGACCCTCTAGGAAGAATGCACACCACCTGGAGACATTGGGTGGTATTAATAAAAGCGAGCCGTGACTAATGAGCCATGGCTTGTAGGAAAACCGAGTCGTCGGTAGCAGAGAGTCGGGAGTCAAAGATTTGGTATTAATAAAAACTTCCCCTCCATGCTGAGTCTTGGCTCTATGATTGCGAGTCTCTGACTCGTGTTTCCCCTCTTCCTGGTTGCAAACGCATTATTGTCGAGCGGCAGTAAACATTCGATTCAGTGTGAGTATATCCATCAGAAATGACTGAAGAAAGCAATCAGTTTGTATCTTCTTTTGTGAACTTAACCACCAAAAGAGATGAGCATATCTCAGCTGCCTGCGGACAAGCGGAAAAGGCTTTTGCTATGACTGAAGTGCAGCGAAAACTAAAAGAGAATCTGAATCTTCGCCTAACAGAAGACCAGGTAGCGAAGAAAATAAGAAATGTGAAAAGTCGCCTAAAAGTGAAGACTGATCTGCGACGGACAGGCAACAAGCCCATAGGCCTGAAAAACTGGGAAAACAAGTTTTTTAGACCTTATTCAAGGGGAATCAAATCCATCTATAGTTTCGTTAAGAGGTAAGAATAGTAAGGACGACTTTCTATTACTCTCTAGTTTATTGATGCTACTAATAAAGCTCTGTTTTATGAAATAATTCAAGGTTATAACACTTATTGCTGTTTTTGAGAGGTTGCAATAACGTAAAATAGCGCTGCCATTCAAATTTAGCAGCTTGTAGTGCTGCAGTGGTTGCTGGAAATTTGATCCAGTTTCTCGATTTTTGTTTAATGCCAGAAGAAACTTTCCAAAATATATTTAAACTGTACCTTGTGAAACGCCAAAGTCCTCTGGAATCCGGAGTCCCCAATGCAGCGTAGAAATATTATCATTTTTCCATCTCTAATAAGGTTCTTTCCTCTTGTCTACACAGTTTCAGGAAGGAAATACCGGGCGTGCCACCTTACGTTTTCTTTCTCAAGCATATTAAGTTTTTTTATAATTGTAGTCTTGAGAATCCCGGTGCATTTTATAGTATTTTTCTTTTCTCAGGTTGACGTTCACTTGCAACTGAGCCATCGCCTTCAAGTTTGAAACAGCTACTGAGGTGGCTTAAGAAATCGTAAGCCATGGCTCTAAAAGTGAAGTCACAGTTCCGTTTTATTAATACCACGACTAGAGCCGTGACTCGCTAGGAGGAGGGGTTGAGTCGTTGATAAGTCGAAGGTCACGCTAAGCTTGAGTCGTTGCGTTTTATTAATACGGAAGTGAGACATGGCTCAGAAATTGCGAGTTTTAAGCCATGGCTCGCTTTTATTAATACCACCCATTGCTGCGGTCCACACAATCATGCCCATACATGCCACACATGTCCCTGTGAATATCACTCGGTTTATACCCTTTGGCCCACAAATATCGAACCACACCTCTCTGCACACGAGGACAGTAACATGCGCGCCATCTTTGTTGCGTAGTTCACGTTTCTCTCGCTAAAGCTGCACATGAAACAAAAAATACCCTCTGTAGTAAAACTTCAAACTATATCTGTGTGAAATTGCAACATTCCAGCTGCAATACCAAGGTAGAAAAAAAGATTGTGCGTTACTTTTCGATCCGCCCTCGTATATACATCCTACGTTTCGGTCAACTCTTTGGTTGCCATCCTCAAGAGGGTAACACCATAGGCAGCTTAACAACTTTTTTGTAATAATAAATAATTTATAGAAAAGTGGGTAGCCAAAGTCATCTCAATATAGCACATCAGATGTTTTAATGAAACACGTTTGTCTCCTCGAGTCCATCCCCGTGGTGTGGTGGTAGCTTGACTGCCTTCTAACTTGGAATGTCTGGGTAAGCTGCGTAGATGAAGTTCTTTTTTTGATTCTCCCTTATTCTCGTAAGACGAATGACAGGTAACTTTCAGCCCAGTGAACCCCGGGCTCATTTAAGGATTATTCCGCCAATTTAATTTATTGCCTCTGCATATCTGAGTTGCCATAATGCACATACCGCATAGACTATTCATCGGTTGTACAGGCCGTCTATTGTTGACATAAAATTAAGGCTTGTCTAAAAATTATATATAACGCAAGTTAAAATCGAAGTCGCTTAGCTCGTCGGAATCCTACTTGCAAAACAAAATGTTTTTATTACTTGTATCATAATATATTATTATAAGCTTTTCTCATGATCAAAATGGAAAAAAAGAGGCGTTGCCATGTATTCAAATGGGAGTGTTAACAATCGACGGGAAGCCTTCCCGGGCCCCGGGAACGGGAAAGACGACTTGCCCAACTTTTAACTTTCTCGTTCTCGGGCACACCATACGAGGGGCACTATTTATATTTCGAGCCTAATAATTAAAACAAAGTAATTTCTGATTGAAAACTGCTTTATTGTTTTTCAAAATATTCTCCTTTATGATCAATACACTTTTGCATCCGTTTGAACCATTTGTCAAAGCATTTATTCCAGTCTTCCCGAGACACCTCCAAAACATGGTTTTTGAAGGCATCAACGGCTTCTTCTACCAGCGAAAATCGTTGTCCACGCAATTTATTCTTGATGTTCGGGAACAAAAAGAAGTCATTGGGTGCCAAACCAGGACTGTATGGCGGATGACGCATCAATTCGATTTTTTGAGCCTTCAAATACTCTGTTGTTAGACGAAATATGTGTGCGCTCGGATTGTCTTTATGAAGAATGATCCTACGGTTCTTGTTGGTTTTCCTTACTTCACCGAAGACTTCCGGCAAACAAATGGTTGTGTACCATTCGGCATTGACTGTTTTACGTTCCTCTAAAGGCACTGATGCCACATGGCCAGTCTTGCTGAAAAAGCAGGCGACCATTTGCTTCGAGTGCGAACAACTTTTGTTGGATTTGCTTCATCTTGAAACACCCATACCGTCGACTGCTGTTTACGTTACGGCTCATACGCATAGATCCATGATTCGTCACCTGTTAAAATCTTATATACGTCTTTTGAGGCACCGCTATTGTATTTGAGCAGTTTTGTACACCAATCGACACGAGCATCTTTTTGAGATTGCGTCAAATTATGTGGGATCCAACGAGAGCAAACCTTTTTCACGGCTAAATAATAATGCAATATTTTATATATGCTGGTGCAACTAATGCCTAAGGTTGCCTCAATCTCACAGTATGTCGCATGACGATCTTTCATCATTAGTTTTTGCACAGCATCAATGTTTTCTGGCACAACTAATTTTGGACTACCTTCACGAACGGCGGCCACGATTAAATTCGTTATACCAGCGTTTCACAGTGGCAAAGGATGGAGCTTCGTCGCCAAATGTGAAAGTTAGTTGATCGATGCACTCTTGTCTTGATAATCCACGTCGAAAGTCGCAATAAATCATTGCACGAACATTTTCACGAGTTAATTCCATGTTTTTGTTGACACACAATTCTCAAGTTAGTGTAAACAAAACAATTGACGCTCTATTGACAAAATGTTTGAAGTAGATTATGGTCAAAAATGTCAAACTTTCCATTGAAAACGTCAGATTGCACCTACAACATTCAAGGTTGCCAAGGTTCAAAATATAAATAGTGACCCTCGTATTAGATCCATATTGTGCATATTAGACTTTTCACTCTAGAGATTATTCTAGGCGGCCGTGACATGAAACAGCCGCTAGTCCTATCTATAGTCGCAAGCTGGAAACATGAAACTGGAAAAAAATTAGCTTCCCAACCTCATCCCGACAACCGCAAATCCAATGAGCGTTGGCGGAGCGTTGGTGCCTCTGGTGAAAGGGTCATTTGTAGTTTGTTTAAATGCAACTCAAAACTGGCTATTACCTAAAAAAACAATGGCAAAAGCTACAAAGAACGGCAAAAACTGGTGGAAATTAAAAAAAAAGAACCATAAACAACTTTACTATATGCCATTAAATAAAGGAATGAAAGCTTGCACAACTAGAGGGATCGGAAATGCAATGGATATGCATTTAGATAATTTTTATTCTATCGAATTTTGACGTCGGCTAATCCGCATTATGTTGGCTAAGTGGAAGTAGGTGAAAAATATCATTGGTCAGTTAAAAAAAAATGAAATCTCAATGCGCAAAATCGACTTTCACTTTGTGATCGATATAATCGATATGCATTCCCGTTCTTGTTACCGGGCTGTTGTGAGCCAATATCTTGTTTGGTGTACTGCTTCCCGTTCTCGTTTCCGTTCTGGTTACCGTTCTCGGGCGTTTGTGAACCAGTCTTTACTCGAACAATGCACCGAGCGGGATAGCTCGGGCGGCAACATCTGTGGCCCACATTCGGGAGGTCCCGGGTTCGATTCCCGGTGACCACCCATTCTGACCATGGGGTTTTTCTGGTTTTCCCCTGGTCGCCTTTCTTCTCATTTCATCTCTCCCTTTCAAGTTTCAGTTGTGTTTTTAAGTTCTGGCGGTGTCGGGCAGATGGCATAAATGCTTGCTTATTGGAAAGATTTCACCCCGTGAATGCGAGGATGCGTTGTCCGTTAGGGTCGCTTCGTCGCCCTCTCTCGGGATTATTCGCCTCTACTGGTGAGCGGATGTTCAAACTGGAAATATTAGGAACTTCTGCGCGTCTCTGTGGGGCTGTTTACCTGCGACCTCCTACGGCACTTTCACCTCATCCCTGCCTCCCGGGGAGTGTATGCTCATATCGGGGGCTTTGACTTGAGAAACAGCTGATGGTGTTAATGTGTACTCGTTAAACTGTAGATTTTAAGTTGATTTTTAATAGGTTTTAACTATTTAACACGCATTCACTCCCACATTCATACTTCCAGACTCTGGGGAGGATAGGAAATGATTTTAGTAAAACAAAAATTCCCCGCTCCAGCCGGGAATCGTACCCAGAAGCTCTGGTTGATAAGCTAGAACACTTACCACTAGACCACAGAGAGTATTGCAGGTATTTTTTTATTTATTGTTTTTATATGGGTTTATGTAAGGGACCTAGGAGAAACAGTTTCAGAAATCGCGAATGAAGATCTGAAAGCTTTTTATGACTGATGTAGAGAAGAGGATCTAAGGGCCGGTTTCACCAACAGCGATAATTTTTCGTCTTATTTTAGTTTATGTTATCTCAGTTATACGTCTTTATCGCTGGAACACAGAAGCACGTTTAACCACGAATTTGCAAACCCAGGTAAGGAAATCGTAGCTTTGGTTTATACGTGTTATACGAGCCAGCAATTTCTCATACATAACAAAAGAGAAACGCTGTCCGCTGCTTCCGTTGGTACCTTTTCCTGTGCATGCCGAAGATCAAAACTGCGTTTGATTGAATCACAGGCAAGCGTATTCTGCTTTTGAATCTCTGCAGTTTGCAAACCACTGTGCACTCATTAAAATAAAATATGTTGGGTCTAAACTTTAAGCCTATCACGTGCGAATAATTGATGCACTTAATGGCACGGTCACACATGTTTCACAAAGACAATTATATAAATGTGTTGGCTGTAGAGAGGGAGAGAGGGGGTGTAAGCCGAACGTTCGCTTATATTTTATTGCGCCATAAAATGTGTCGAGAAGAAACAATATACAAATATTTGTGCTCTGTAAAGAGCAGTGGAACATGTACTAATAGTGACAGTAGACGATGCGGTTGTTGGTGCAAAATGATAATTATTAATCCTGCAGTGGACAGATCTTTAACTTATTTTTGAAATTTGTATTCCTTAACTGTTTACATATTGAATAGGAATTCCCATTCTTGCCCCTTTTGTTCTAAACTAGAGTACAATATCTTTAGTTTCATTTTTATAGGCCCCTATAACTTTTATAGTCATATCGGGAACATTGACGCGAGAAACAACTTGTTGACTGTAGGTTATTTAACGTTAGGTTTTAATAATTTTTATCTTGAAACATTCTTACACCCGCACCCATATGCATACCTCCAGGCTCTGCGGAGGGTAAGGAAACATTCTAATTAAAACCAAAAAAGTTCCCTACTTCAGCCGATATTCGAATCTGTGACCTCGGGATTGTGAAGCTAAAACGCTTATCACTTGACTACGGAGACAGACCAAAGCAGCTTCTCTGTAGGATGTTAATGTGAGACGGAATTACGACACAATCTACTTTACAATACAGGTACTGTTGGACAACGAGAAGAAGGCGAGCGGGGTTCTGTAACTGTTTATCTGCTCACGTACTGTCAATTGTTTACTACGCTTACTACGAAATGTGTTTATGTGTGCAAATGAACCACCCATGCTGCAAGATCTGATACTAGAACAGCAACCGCCGTAATAGGTGTTAACGCATTGGCTCTTGCCATTGGTGAGTACTTGATAACACTGTGTAGTAGTATATAAACTCCTTAACATGCTTGTATCCACACGGCGAGCGTAAATATGATACGGACGCAGGAAAGTGTTGATGTTACACATTCTCTGCGCACCATTGTGCCTGTTTTGCTGGTCTCGAGAAGACTGATTGAAGAGTAGCCATCGCCGTTGTAGCATGCCAAGAATTCTGCGCTGGTTCCGAAGTCTTAAGGAGTGGTATCACTTGGGCAGCACAGCTGTTTGATTCATTGCAACTCTGTTTCGCGATCCTTTGCAGAGCGCCGTGGATGTTATAATGGTAAAATAATAATTAAACCGAAATTCAAATCCAGAATTATTTGTATTCATCTCGAGAAGAATTTCAAAGTTGGAACTTCATTTTTCAAAGAACTATTCAATCGACAGCGATCAGTTTTTGTTTTGAATTACATTACATCGACTTTGCCTCTTGATGAATCGCATAAGAAAATAGTTCCTTACTATCCTTGGCAGATACTTAATATCGTGAGAAATTACAAAACAGCGATTTTCTCCTTTATGGAACATGTGAAAATATGTGTATGGCTGCAATAGTTATCTTTTATTTTCCGATCTGAAAGCTGCATAAATACAACACTTATGTTAATATACGCGGTTATTTGAGATAAAGAAAATCCTGGGACTTTCTCTTAATGTCAGGGGAGCTGCTGACTGAACTTTCTCACTGTAGGCTGATTGATTTACCCAAATAAACAAGAAATGGGAATTCGCAATACATAACACATGCACATTTCATAAACAGTGTAGTATATAGCACTCACCTATTTATAGAGAAAATCAGCCCCTCTCTCCTTCCTGCCAACAAACGTATCGATGGCCAGCTCATTGAAGTTCTCGATCTGCATGATGAAATCCCTTTCAATGGAAAGCATGGCCAACGCAGATAACCTCTCCTCAGACATTGTGTTACGCAGAAATGTTTTACTCCTTTTCAGAGTAGAGAAGCATCTTTCTGCCTCACATGTTGTCATGGGGATTGTTAGAATGACAGTAGTTTAACAGATTCACTAAAAGTGGAACATAAATTATTGTCTCTGAAAAACTCCATTAGTGGAACAACCCGTTATGTTTTTAAATTCTTCAGTACTATACCTTATGGAAAGTTCTGTAATCACTTTCTTTTCTTCAATAAAAGAATATGTCAGAAGGGCAACTTTAATATGTTGTTCCGGGAACGAAATGATATATTCTGAAAATTTGTCAGGCTGAAAGAGAACTGCTGCTCCCATATGAGCAACAAATCTGAACCTGTCTTTCATTTCAGTAATGATTACATCACACACTTCAATGGCCTCTCGTTTTCTTCAGTGTGTTCCACAATTTTTCTTTTCTTTGTCACATTCTCATCAACTGCAGTGGAACTTATGGTGCTTCTAGTTTTGAGAATTTCCACCTCAAAATAATTAAGTCTATCCTGGACCATTACAGGAGCACAGCAGCTCCTCTGAAGTTGGTTGTAGAAAATATCGACATGGGGCACAATTTTATGGAAGGACAACCAAAATATGAAATCTGCATCACTCAAAATTCCAATAAAACCAGTTGCTTGAAGAACAGAACTTGAATTGGTGATTCTTTCACCTCTCCTTATGATTTTCATACATTCTATTAACTCCTCCCTGTATTCGAAAACTGTGTTGACAGATCTAGATTGAAAGTTCCATCTCGTTTGCACTGATCTTGGCAGCCGCTTCTGCAATTCTTCTTCTAAAACTGATGTTCTCTGAGGAGAGTTAGAGAAAAAAGCACAAATTCCTTGAAGATTTATGCAGAAAATTCGTACACTACTATTCGCTGATGCTGCGTTTAACACAATTAAATTTAACTGATGCGCATGACAATGAATGTATTCTGCAGACCTGTACTTCTGTTTTATGATGGATTGAACGCCATTTTTCGACCCAGACTTAACATTAGCCCCATCGTATGTTTGAGTAATCAATATATGTTCACAGCCTAGCAGATGTCGATCAAGTTCTGGCAATATGCATGCAGCTAAGTTATCTGCTTTGTGCCCTATAGGACTCACAAAACCCCAGTACCTTTTCACTAGCTTATGGTTTACCAGATATCTGTAGACAATTACCATTTGATACTTGGATGCTACGTCGCTGGTTTCATCTACTATGACATAAAAATGGCGAGTCTTTTATTTCTTTCGATATCTCCTCATGACAGACTTCTAACATGCATTGCAAAATCTCATTTTGAATCATTTTTTACGTTCCCTTAAACACTGTTGCATTTTCCAAATGGTTTTTCAGAACACAGTCTAGCTCTGCACTGAAATTTATCAGTCCACGAAAAATCCAGGGTTACTTGAAGTCGCTGACTCATCATGTCCTCGAAGAGCCAACTCAAAGGTCTCATAAAACCTAATGCAGTTAATAATAATAATAATAATAATAATAATAATAATAATAATTATAATAATAATAATAATAATGTTTAAAACATATCTATTTTGAGCAACTTTCTGGTTGTGTTCTTCAATTGCTCTCCGATATGCACTCTCCATCTGTTTTGCTATATTTACATTGCCAAACATAACAAGACTGACAGTATTTTTCATGTATAACTTTGACGATACATGTTTTTTTTTTGTTTTTTTTTTGGCGCGGTCATGAGGATGCTGCAAATCATTCACGCCATGCTTTGTCCATTTATCTTCACCACCAAACAAAATGCAAAGAAAGCAAAACAGGGCGTTTTTAATATCACAACCACACATTCAATCATATTTTTCATATACATCGCTGTTAAAATTCCTGTTAAAACTTTTTGTTTTTGTTTGAACCACCTGAGTGATTTTAAGGTATGGCGTGGCCTGCCAATGCATTTAATTTCGTTCTTTTCCTCCAAGTTTAGCGTTGAAAACGGCTGCTGAACGGAATTCGTTGTTTCTCCTTATAGCAGCGTTTACCTGTATTTAGCTAAATAAACCACTTTGGTTCATAAATTAAAACCCGATACATAAAACACGGCCCAAACACGTGGTATACAGGCAACGTAATGATCAGAGATGCAGTTCAATAGATAGAAGACCGGAAGTGAGGTAAACATTTACTGTGCATTCAATAGATGACTCTGTGTATGGGACGAAACGAAAAGTATTGTTCCTGTTGATCATCCTATTCTATGCTCTCTGACTACCAGGTTAACCAACAACATGCAGCTTATGCCCCGCACTCGCCCCCCCATACACCACTGCACTCCCTTGGTTCGTCATTCCCTATACTTCACCATTATACCAATGTGGGTTGCAACCGGAAGTGCACTACTTGGCACCTGCAAACAATGCAACGCTAGCCGAAGTTCACTCCACAAGATCATGTCAGAATGATAACCGAAATGTATGAATCGTATACGTTATTTACATTAAAGAGAGAGCCAGGATTTTGGTTGTAGCGCAAACGTGCTACCATATTAAGAAGCCGCCCTTATTTAATGTTTAAAAATAAGGTGCACTTTTTCTTTTTGTGGAAGATTTTCTTTGTTGTTAAGTATAGGTTATACAACGGAGGAATACACCTCGCGCACTGCGACGCACATAGATTTGTTGTGGCTACCAGCTCCCAGGAGGAAGCGATGAAGTGAAGGAACCACAGACTAGGCACACAGGCGAGAGACGCGCAGAAGTCTCCAACAGTTCCAGACTCGAAGATCCGTCCCACTTCTATAACTGCCTAGAGAGAGCGATGTACGACCGTCGACCAAGCAGCTCTCTGGTGTAGTACTCTTACTTTTGAGCAAGCATCTGCGCCATCTGTCCGGCTCTGCCATACGCCACGAAACATATAAGCACCCTGAAACATGAGAAAGAAACGCAACGGAAGGGAAATCGTGGTAGATTAGAAACCACTCTCCTACTGACCAGGAAAATTCACGAAAAAACCAAGGTCAGGGTTGGCGGTCGGTGGGAATCGAACCCACGACCTCCCGAATGTAAAGGCTGGTTCACAATCAACGAGAACGGTAACCAGAACGAACGAGAAAGTTGAAATACATGTATTCAAATGGGAGTGTTCACAATCGACGGGAAGCCTTCCCGGGCCCCGGGAACGGCACATTAGATCCATATTGTGCACATTAGACTCTTCACTCTATAGGTTATTCTAGTCGGCCGTGACATGAAACAGCCACTAGTGTTCTCTATAGTCGCAAGCTGGAAACATGAAACTGAAAGGAACTAGTAGTAAATGTGCTTCCTAACCTCATCCCGACACCCGCAAATCTAATCAGCGTTGCTTCCTCTGGTGAAGGGTTCATTTGTAGTTTGTTTATATGCAACTCAAAACTGGCTATTACCTAAAAACAATAGCAAAACTACAAAGATCAGCTAAATCCGTGGAAATGAAAAAAGAATAAACAATTTTAATGTATGCCATTAAATAAAGGAATGAAAGCTTGGCATAAGTAGAGGGATCGGAAATGTAATGAATATGCATTTAGATAATGTTTACTCTATCGAATTTTGACGTTGGCTTGGCTAAAGTGGAAGTAGGTGAAAAAGTATCATTGGTCAGTTAAAAACAAATGAAATCCCAATGCGTAAAATCGAGTTTCACTTTGTGATCGATATGCATTCCCGTTCTCATTACCGGGCTGTTGTGAACCAATATCTTGCATGGTACATTGCTTCCCGTTCTCGGGCGGTTGTGAACCAGCCTTAAGCCTCACACGTTGCCACACAGATATCTCGCTCGGTTAAGTTAGGTCAAATATGCGGCACTGAATTCTATTTAAAACGCCATATCTGAGGGCATTTCAAATTCGTGGTCATTAGTGACAAATTTGTCAACTTTTAGAATTTTTTCAAGTGAGTATGAATACTTTGGTAAAATTTTACTCCCTTTCAGATTAAATTGGTTAAAAAAAAAAGTAACTTTAGGGAAGGAAAATGCACATAATAGTGGCTTTAAACGGAGATGTGAATACTTTTTGAAAGCTTGCCTACTACGCTGTCCAAGTATGCATGAAAACTTTGGTGACTTCCATACGTACCCTCTGGTTAATTTGGTAAAACAAATAGTAATTTTAGGGAAGGGGAATTAATATAATAGTGGCTTTAAGAGGCGATAATACTTATGAATACAGGTGAATACTTAAGAAAGCTCTAACCCAGCCATCCCGCCATTTAAAGACACTTTCTTAAAGAGTAAAACCATCGCGATGTCAACAAATTACTCAGTTTTGTTAAAACTGCACAAGCGCGGACAATACTGCCAACCTAACTATATAGTGTAATCCGCGAAAATAGGGATGCTAGAAGTGGCAAATTTTCAGTTACTGATTTACCCGTTATTTGATCCAGTTCATATACATACACTAACCTTTACCTAATAAATTTCGAAACCACAGGACGCATTCATTATCTGTTTACCCTCCTCTTATGTAGGACTTACAAGCGGGTGCCTGGGGTCAGAGGCCCGTCGAGGAGACACTCATGGATCAGACAGAGCATCCAGGATGGGTGATCAGCCCGATGCCTGGTATGAGAGGAAGGAAGTAGATGAAACGAAATGTTGGTGAAATGGATGAAAGGAAAGGTGATGATGGAGCATTGGTGGAATGAATGGCGGGGGAAACCGGAGAAAACCCGCCCAGACGCCGCTTCGTCCACCACAAATCCCACATGCAGGTCCCTGGGATTGAACCCGGGCCGCCTCGGTGGAAGCGGTCTAACCACTCGGCCACGGCGCCGCCTAATCTTATAGATGTGCATATTAAATGTAGGGCATTGTTCTCCATTCTATATAGAGCGCTCTCCACAGACACGGTACCAATCATGTTGTGCAGTTTTGTATGGACATGGCTGGGACGGCTGTTTAATCGGCAGCTGTTTGGAAATCGGACTAGGTACCTCTATCCTATTAGCTTGGGAGCTTAAGAAGGGAGCTACCGAAATTACACAGGTGTGGTTAACATTGGCACTCTATCATTACTGTTTGCAGGAAGAATTTCCATCTCTCACTTTCCAAAACTGGCTTCGGTTAGAGCGATACAAACTTAGGCGACAACCGTCAACCTCGGATACGGAATGTCTTAAATTTGCAGTTGGATTTCACGCTGTAATAAAGATAATTTTAAAAATTCTGATGTGTTACACTCGCATGACTTTCTCTACTCTTGTACAAACTATTTTTACAAACGCTTATTCTCCATATGCTTCATGTTAATCGAGAAGTTAATCTTATTGCCAATTTTCTTGTAGATGCAAGGGGAATTGGTAGGCTTTAAGCGATAGTCAAATATTTTAAGAGCTGGTTGCTATGTGGAGTATTCCATTCTCTTTGCATTACCAGGACAAAAAAAATGAATAACGAATTCCCATTTGAGTAAAAGGATAAGTATTGGAAAATTTAAGGGAATAACAAGCAATATCTCGAAAGTGGTTCACTCAACAACAAAAAATGTATATGATATAAATTGTGTATTTTAACGCGATCTACATTTTTTGTGTAGTAACATTTTGTCTATCTCTTATGGTTTACCAAGTATGAAAAAACCATTCCCAGAAAATTCGAGATATACATTTCATTTGTCATGAAAATATCTTAAAAACATATGATATTTTAATCAAAATCGTTAGAGCCGTTTTTGAGAAAATTAGAATAAAAATTTTCGAAAAATGTTCCATGTAAAGGGTAATCTGGGGTGGGGGGATTCCGTGGTTGAAATCCCGGCTATGGCATTGAATGTTTCAGTCATCTGATTCTACCTTTCCAACCCTGTCCAACACATGGCTTGTGTGAAAGAACAATTAATTCCATTAACTGACCGAATAGTGGCTGTAACTAGAAAGCCCGGGACTTAAAGTACTTACAAAGAATGTAAGTCGCCATTGGAGTATGACATCTCAATACAATTTGAGATCTCCTTGTGGTTTACCGGGAAAAATGCGAATCAGTTGCAGAATTTAATGGCGTGTCGGGATGTTGCCATGATAGCTCAGTGGTTAGAGCAACCGGACGAAGATCGGGAGATCTGGGGTTCAAATCCCGGCTATAGCATTGATTTTTCAGTCAACTGATTCTACCTTTCCAACCCTGTCCAACACACGGCTTGTGTGAAAGAACAATTAATTCCACCAACAAATACTAGGAAGTAGTTAAAATGTATTTAGTCTAAACCTGAATAAATGCTACTTTGAACCATATTTCTTGTATGATCCAAAAGCTAGAAAGAGACATTAATTACATTAAAATGAGAAACAGAGGAGTGAAAAGATTCATTAGTTCCAACGTGAGGATAAAATATATTTCATGGCCAACATCGATAAGTTTTGCTAGCAAGAATCATGGAGGAATATTTGAATGGCAGAACAATTGATGGGGAGAAGTTAACAATTTTCTAAATCTTGGTACCAAGAATGATGTGATATTTGGAAACTAAATAATAAAATGGAGTATATATGTTTTAGATGACATTTGTATATCTCTCTTCAACTGCTTGATATATACCAATCTTACATTTAAGTTAATTCAGTTTGGATGAAAATGCCTTGATTAGTGCCTTCCTAAAAGAATGTAAGTAATCAATATTAGCTAAAATCACTAGAATATAAGTACTCTGTCAAAGAATAAAAGGGTTTTAGCTTAAAGCTGGAAACTTCAGAAGTGTTTTGGAAAATTAGTGAAACAGATGGTCATAAACTTGGAAGCACAAGTACCAGTTAATATCAAAAGAGTTTAAAAGCTTAAATTTAGAAGAAAAAGCTATAACATTTAGTGGAGGTATTTTTATTTGTTTTGAATGAAGTGCTTTTGTTATGGCTGGTGAAGCTGAATAAAAAAGGTTTGCTTTACATGAGGCTGAATTGATTTAGAGGGCTTTACTTGTGCAAGTAACCAACTCTGTAAAACATAGCAGAGATAGAATTTTATGACAGTCTTGGCAATAATTAATGCTAAGCAACATTCCTAATAAAAAGATCTGATATTTTGCATTCACATGGCTCTCTCTATTCATTCTTTTACAAACTATTCTTACAAAAGCTTATCCGTGTATCTATTTCTTGTTAATAGAGATAAACTTTCATTCAAAATTACATGTTTTATTGTAGGTATAAGAAGGATCAGTAGGTAAAATGATATTTGGATTTTGATAAAGCAGATCACTAGGCGGTTCTTTGAAATTCCATGATCCTTGCATAACCATGAGAAAAAATGAATAGCGACTTACCACTTAAAAAAAGTATAAGTATTCGAAAATACAACCAGGGAATATCTTGGAAATGGTTAATGTCACGAAAGATATTATTTGACTTAAACTGTGTGTTTTAACGAGATCTACATTTTTTTTGTGCAGTAAGATTTTGTTTATTTCTTAAGGTTTACCAATTACACAAAAGTCATACAGAATGACTTCACAAGCCTTTTGCAGAAAATTCAAGATATACGCTTCACTTGCCATGTAAATATCTTACGAGGGCTGATCAACAAAGACTGAGACTGATTTTTTTTCACAGATGTTTATTACTCCAATTCAATGTTTACATGATCTTTTTTAAAGTAGTCCCCTCCTACTTCAATGCACTTTTTATAACGTCTCTGCCAGTCCATGAACACGTGCTGCAGATCATTCTTTGTCAGGTCCTTGAGAATCGCCTCACTTTTCTTGAGCACTGCTTCAGAGTTCTCAAGTCGAATACCCCTAAGCTTTGCCTTTAGTGATGGGAATAAAAAAAAGTCACAGGGTGCAAGATCGGGGCTATAAGGTGGATGTGGTACACAGATAATGTTGAATCGAGCCAGAAACTGCATGACTTGATTTGCGACGTAAGGACGTGCATTGTCATGATGAAGTCGCCACCCAGTCCGAGAAAGCTCTGGTCGTTTCTTTGCAATGTGCTTCCTCAGTGTAGCCAAAACTGATGTGTAGTATGCTGCTGTAACAGTAGTGTGAGGGGGAACTGCATGCTGGTAAATCATTCCATTACAGTCAAAAAATGTGATCATCACTTTCCCTGCAGATGGAACAACTTTTGCCTTTTTTGGTGTTGGGGAACCTGGCGATTTCCACACTGTGCTGGCTTGTTTTCCTTCAGGATCATAATGATGCAGCCATGACTCATCACCGGTGATAATCGATTTAAAAAATACATCACCTCCATTGTCTGGTATGCGAAATGCACGTAGGGTCTACAAAATAGAACATTACTACCAACTTACCAATACGAGAGTGCTGCCGCCTACCAACATTATACATAAAACCCCGCTCTTTTCAAATATTTATGTTACAGATATGAAACTATCATGGAAGCTACAGGAAAAAAATCAGTCTCAGTCTTTGTTGATCAGCCCTCGTAAAAACATATGGTACTTTAATCAAAACTGTTAGAACCATTTTTGAGAAAATCAAAAATAATAAAACATTTTCCATTTAAAGGGTAGTTTGGGGCAAGGGATTTTTCTTTAAAATCTTCATGGCACATCTTGGAAGACACTGAAATTAGATAACAAGTTTGGTGCTCTAGATTTTCTCAGCTTCCAGCCAGGTGTAGAGTTGGTTAGAAACAGACATTTCGGGAACGTACATCATTCCCATCTTTAGGGTAGTTCCCTAAAGGTGGGGATGATGTACGTTTAGGGAACTTCAGGGAACTACTCTAAGATGGGAATGATGTATGTTTCCAAAACATGGGTTTCTAACCAACTCTACATCTGGCTGGAAACCCAATAAAATCTGGAGTATTCTCAATGCCAGGAAAGCTTCAGCTCACACCAAGTTTGGTATTTAACTGACTTTTTCTTTTTGAGTTATGCTGTTGGCAGGCACACATATAGACATATGTTTTTCTAAAAATACTTTATGGATTCAGGGGGCTTCAAAACGTGTATTTCTGGGGAAATTTTGTTGTCATATTTTTGGTTGGAATGCAATACCTTCTCCACCTACTCTGTACGTGGTAGAGAAAGTAAAAATCTAAAGGCATTCTTCCAACTCTACCTATTGGAAAAGTTACCTGTTTTTAAAAGAATTGCAGCAAATATTTTCACATCACCGGATATGGGCTTTTGCACCCCCCCTTATTGTGTTTCTATAACTCCAGAGGATGGGACACAAAGTAAAACAATTTGCAAAGGGATAAGTATGCACGTTTATCTCACAAAATCAAATAGAAACTGACAACTTTGAAATTTTTCATTTTTCTTCTTTGAAATATTATTTTTACCTTGTTTACTACTTTGCAGTAACTAGAGAAAGTACTGTATTCCACAGAAAAATGATACAGCAATAAATTAAGAGGGAGAGAACTCAAAAATTAATATTCAATAAATATCAAGTTTCATACTTGAGTCTGACAGTGCATGCCAGGTAAATATTTTCAGTAAACTCCCCCCATCGCAAATTACACATTACATGAAAAAAGTTTATTTTATATGTTCTCAAAAATGACTATAACAAATTTGATTAAAATATATGCTTGAGATTTTAATGTGGCAAATGAAATGTTTTGAATTTTTTGGGAATAGCCGGGAAATCCTTAAAAGGTCTCATTTAATTTTATTAGAATTTTATATAACTGGTAAACCATAAACAGTAAACAAAAATTACTTCAGGAAAAAGGTACCGCTCATTAAAATATACAATTTGCATTAAATAAATTTCTTTCATAAAATCAGCCTAGCTCAAAATATTCAATATTCCTCTGAATTTTACAGTATTTTAGGCAATATTTTGAGTGTTGTTCTATTTCTCCTGTTCTCTGCAAATGGTATTTAATATCAAGGTAGGCATATACAAAATAATTGACTGTTGTATCAACCTCCTGTGTGCAATAAAATTTGTATTGAAGCCATTTCTCTTGATATCTTCACTAACAATCAGTAGATAGCAGAACAAGCTTTCTTGACAATAGTTTATAGAAGATTGGGTAGAGAAAGTCATGTGAAGTCAACACATCAAGATTCTTTTAAAGTGCTGTTTCTATTCAGCTGTTTCTCTTGATGATATGAAAAGAACGACCCCCTGTTCAACATTTGTCTATGGTTTTGGTTTCCTGCATGCCCTTTGTACCAAGAATAAAATCTGTAATGAAACTAATTCTGCAAATGTTAATCTTGAATCACGAAGCAGATAGAAAAAAATCGGATGTGTTATATTCACAAGGCCTTTTATACTCTCTATCGCTTATTAGTAACTACCTGTATACAAATTATTCTTACGAAAGTTTATTTTCCCATTTACATCATTTTAATCGAGATAAATCTTTTCGAAAATGGCTGCATTACACATTCGTTATACTACACATTTGACAAATAGATACAAATGGATACAATTTGACTGCAGTAGTCAAATGTTTTAGAACTAGATGAGATACAAGAATGTCGATGGGGCTTAAAAGGAATGGCTAAGTGTTGAACAATCCAAACCATTCATAATGGATATCTCGGAAATGGCTGATGCCACAAAAACAGTTATTTGAAATAAATTCTGTGTTTTAAAGAGATCTACATTTTTTTGTGTAGTACATTTTTGTCTATTGCTTAATGTTTACCAGTTATATAAGATTATACAATTTTCCTTCCCAATGAATTGAACTTCACAGGCTGTTCCCAGAAAATTCAAGATATATTTATTTCAATGTGTAACTAGAGGAATAAGGTTTTATAAGAATAGTTTATAGAAGAGCGAATACAACACATTCAATTTTTTTCTACATTTATTTACTTCATCATTGTGTTTCTTTGAGTTTGAAATATACATCTCATGAGGTAAAGGGATACGTTTAAAATGAATGTTAGTTTACAAACTTATGTAAGGCATGCATTTTTTAGAAATTAGAATCAGATTTGAACTTAAAGCATAATATCCAATTTGTATTTATTTTGATTTATAACATGTTGACAGGTGCATAACACAATATAGCCGCTTTAGGTTGGTGGTGACTGTTTTGTAATCTATTAAGTGAACTACAGGTTAATTATTGCAAGCAGCCTGAACATTTAGCAGCCGAGGCCATTAACTGCAGGCTGTACTTGCTGTACCCAGTTGCTTATAGAAGGTGTTGTCCCTTAGCTTGTAAGCAGTGTTGACATCTGGGGATAAAATTTCCATTGCATTGGTGTAGTTTCTCTTTATAAATTAACGAAATTGCATGGTGAAGGCTTCTTTTAATTTTTCCTGTGTGTGGATGTTGTCACCTCTTTGAACTTTTTCTACAGAAAATCACAAAGAGTGAGGTCATGGAAGTGGGCTGATCATACGTTATTTGTAATAGCTCTTACCATACAAAATTTCAAATAAAACTGCCTTAATTTCATGTGCTGCAAAGCCTTGGCAGACCATGAAATTTTTGGAGAACTGTAGCAGGTCAATGAAAAATTTTATCCGTAGATGCTGGCAGTGCAATCAACATTTCCAGCACCTTCAGTTAGAAGTATAAGTACTGTACATTTCACAAATGTGCTTTCATGTCAGCTCAACCTACAAGCACCAAGCTAAAGTAGGCTTGGTGCTGGTTAGTGGCCTCTGAAATATTTAAACTGATTCTGTACTGTTTTGTTGGTAGTTGCTTTTGGCCGCAATAATAGAGCAGTGGTGCAATTATGCATTACATACCGTGAAGCACATATTAGTGTAGCTTTGTTCATCTGCACATATGAAACTTCTTAAAAACCTCTGTGAATACGGAGCTGAGATCTTGTATATACAGAGCTATGAAGAAAATTTGTTAACACAGTTCATATTGCATTTAAATCAGTACAAAATTAAGGGTGTTTTGGATGGATAGCTTCCTAATTCTTTTTTTCTGGGGGGGGGTGTAACCTGCAAATATGGAGTTGAGGTTTTTGCATAGGAGTTTGAAGAAAATGTGTCGACACATTTCAAATTTGTGAAAGAATAAAGGTGGTAGCTCATTTAAACCTTTCAAAGCTTTTAACTTTTTAGACACACTGAATGTACAGAATTGACATTTTATACACGTGTATTTTTGTGTAATATGTTTTTGTCTATCACTCCACATTTACCAGTTAAACAAGATTATACAAAATTCATTCCAAATAAAGAGGACTTCACAGGCTATTCCCAGAAAATTCCAGATTACGCAATGATTTTCATAATGTAACTCTTATCACCAAACTTGTTGCGTATTGTGAACCATACATAAATAATAAACAAAATAGAATAAATTTTATTTATTATAAACATTGAAAACAATATTTTTGGAATATCTTTTTGCAATATCAATATTTTTGCATTTGCAATATCTTCGTCAGAACTCATTTTTCAAAGTTTATTTAATTCACCTAGTACTCATGTTCTTCTGTTTTAAACAAAAATCTAACAAACAAATCATCTATCAAACCACTACACACACACACATCAACTATGTATCAATGTAGTGTACTGTTTCAGTGATTCCTAATACCACATCTGAAATAAAATGTAATTTACCAAAGTAAATAAAAAAAATCGATATTGCATAACTAAAGTAGATAAAATGTTGTACGATACACATATCATAAATTACTGTTAATATATGGTATTTTAATAACAATTGTTAAAGCCATTTTTGAGAAAATTAAAAATTTCAAAACAAAAAATCTTCCATATAAAGGGTAGTTTGGGATAGGGGGATTATTTATAAAGTCTTTGATATGCATATTTGGATGGTACTGACCTATATACCAAATTTGGTATTTATCTCACTTTTCGTTTTTTGAGTTATGCTGTTCACAGACATACACACGGAGACCTTTTTCTAAAAATTCTTCCTTTTTTGGGACTCAAAACATGTATTTAAAGTGAATGCAATATGTTCTCTATGTCCGTGGTAGAGAAAGTAAAAAGAGTTCCATAGACGGTAATGACTTTTCTTGCTAGGTCCTTCATAATGAGTTCATTTAGAGCTAACTGTGCTGTATGCGTAAACTGAGTGTACTACTGCTCAAAGACTTGCTGGGTGCCTGTCCACACACCATTGATTATTTGGCTGAAAGTTCCATCATTAAGCAAACTTGTCGTCCTCCGTGGACTAGTGGTACCGTGCTAGCCTCTAGTTCCCGAGGTCGTAGGTTCAAACCCGGCGGAGGGCATGGCTTCCTTCAGAAGGGAAGTAAAGATGGTGGTCCCGTGTCATAGATTTATGGCACGTAAAAGAACCTCAAGCCTGATAAGAGGCCTCTGAGCAAAATTTCCAGTCTTTCACGCCCAATATAGAATGGGATGCTAAGGATCATAGTAGTTAAAGTGTGTCCATAAATAAAACTCAATTTAATTAAGCAAACTTAACTTTATTGGGGTAACGGCTATCTTCCAAGTAGAAGATGTAGTCTTCAGTACATAGACCCTTCCAAGAAGGTAAGAAGTTCCATCAGACTAGTGCAAGTTACTGAAATGAATAATGCTTGTAGCCTGATTACCTGGATATCTGTTCTTCAAACTTGTCTGAAAAACTTGATTACTTCATTACTCTTGTCTAAAGGACTGAAAAAGTCAAACAGATCATCTATACATGCTGATAAATCCATTGCAGATTTGAACCATGAGTTCTACCAAATATATTTGGCATTGAGAACATTGCTATTTTATTACTTTCTCCACCACATACCCAGTAGACAGATGAAGTATTGCATTCCAACAAAAAAAAATTGATATAGAGAAATACATGTATTAAACTTTGTATTTGTGTGTCTTTGAAAGCATAACTGAAAAATGCAGTCGGTTAAATACCAAACTTGGTATTTAAGTTCAGTATCTTCCAAAGATGTGACATGAAGATTTTCAAGAATATCCCCCAACTCCGAACTTTCCTTTACATGGAAGGTTTTTCAAACAATTTTGGTTTTCTCAAAAATGAGTGTTGTGTTTGGCATTCGATTGTGGGACATGCACTCAAATTAGGAGCTCGCAGAAATGCACTTACTGTATGGTAAGGTGGATGGCAATGTTGCGCTGGCTCATCATTTGTATTAAGAGAGCTACCCACAGCAAAGAGGTCCAGATCGGAAGACATTTGAACACCTCCATCACCGTCTGTGCGCTCATGGGAAGTTTACATCTCCTGGTTTGGGGAGTGGATGACCAAATCTACAACGCCAAATGTAGAGGAGATTCTGGATTCTGTACACAAGAGCAACAGTTGGATCCTTATCATTTGCAACATGTACAGGCCCTGTCACCAATAGATTGTCCTGCTCGATTGATGTTCTGCCAGTGGTTTGTGCAGCAGTATGCTACAAATGAACTTTCCTGCCTTAGTATTATTTACAGATGAAGAGATGGCATTACAAATTTCCACAATCAGCATGTGTGGGCATATGAAAACTCACATGCAATTGTTCCATCTCATCACAAAGTGTGGTTCACTGTCAACATGTAGGCCGGTATCATTGGTGATCGGTTAGTTGGATCCCATGTACTTGTAAACAGACTTAGGGGGCAGGCATACACAAACTTCCTGGAAAACACCATAAATCATGTGTATGAAGACATTCCACTGAGCATTGTCAACAAGCTCACTTCTTGCATGATGGTGCTCCTGCACACTTCAGTCGTACCGCTCGTTGTTACTTGGATCAAAGGTTTCTGGATCGATGGATAGTTAGAGGTGGCCCAATTGCTTAGCCACCATGCTCACCTGATTTGAACCATGTTGGTTTTTACTTGTGGGGCCATTTAAAAGCGTTGGTATATATTCATCTTTGGTGCCTGACATGGAATCCCTTTAGAATCGAATTGTGGCAGGTTGTGAGGAAATATGCAATACTCTTGGAATTTGAAGTTGTGTTTGCATGGTCATGAGATGTCAGTGTGAGGCTTGTATTCAAGCAGGAGGTGGACACTTTAAACATCTTCTGTAAAGAAAACTACCTGCGGTAAAAAATATGTTCTGGTGAATATCGCTGTTTTGAAGGCCTTAACTCAGAAACCAAGTATTTCCAGACATGTAGTAATGGACTTTTTTATTGTCTACATATGGGGAATCCATACCTGAAATTATGCCCTCTATTTTTTAAACATCCTGAATATTGTTTTCTGTATTGGTCTTAGTGTCTTCATATCTATTCTTGAGGAAAGACATGTGGAATACAGCATTGTCATTCTCAAGTAAATGTGGCAACCCAAAACAGTAAAACAAAAATACCTAAATCCGAAATTTCTTTATCTGATAGGGCAAATTAACTTAAACAAGAAGGCTTTGTAATGTCAAGAAATGTACTGATGTGCAACTGCTGTAAATATTGTCTTGATTATAATAGTAATTTATGCAACAAGTGGATAATCTTAATGATTATGGCATGAGTGAATACATATTAAGCTGATCCATGAGTTGAATAATACAGCATTTTATGCAATATTAGTATTATACATTGTAGGAAACAAGTCATGAAATAATTTGACATCCATAGCTGACATAAATGAGAGTGACTTCATATGTACATAAATGAGACGTTAGCTTCTCTACCTGCATTTCATTTTTATTACCTGACATTAAATCATAAGCAAGGCAGCCGTTGCATGCATTCCCTTTCTGGAAGCAAAGTGAGCAGGTGCTATGGACTATGATGTAACCTATTATCAGCACAGCATGGTAAGTAATATAAATTCAGATCTTAATTATTCTATATTTAGTAAGGCACAGAGGTTTTTGCATCTTTGTTGCTCAGAGAAAAGAATATCACAGAATGGTTTCGTCTTCTCTCTATAAGCTATGGCAACTTGGAATACTGTTATTACAGCATTCTTATAGGAAATATGCCATTGCTATTATTGGTACAAGTGCTTTAATGACCCAATCAAGCATGATACTGCTATAAATACAGTAACAACCTATTTATAGTGCTAGGATTGCATAAAGCTGTACTATAATATGATATGCTCAATTGCAGTGTTCGAGAGAAGCATTCTTTTATGCAAGCAAGTGGTTCTCATGTTGCAACCTTGGAAGAAGCTCTTAAGGTGGGAGAAGAAGCAAGTCTTAAAAGAAGCACTTGTAATACAAACTATGAAACCTCTTATTAAAGCTAATATTCATGTGGAAAAAACTGTAGATCGCCCTGCCATTCTACAATGCATATTAAAGTACATTCGTGGAAGTGGTGATCTACCTGCCAACAGAATTTGTCAACAGATCCTGTTAATTGGCAAGAACATGCTATGATGTGGGAATGTATTGCACACAGGGATGTGAGCATTTTGTGTCATGAAATGATGGAGAAAAATGGAAATTGTGTTTTCAATATTTTATCTTGGTCATCAACAGAGCAGCAAACCCATTTAGTGTCGTCCTCCATTGTGTAGTGGTTACCATGTTAGCATCTAATTCCCGAGGTTGCGAGTTCAAACCCGACAGAGGGCAATGGATTTTTTTGGGCATAAAAATCCTTAGAATGGCTTCTTTCGGAAGGGAAGTAAAGCCAGTGGTCCCATGTCTTAGATTTATGGCATGTAAAAGAACCTCAAGCCTGATAAAGAGGCTTCTGAGCAAAATTATCGGTCTTTCACGACCAATATAGAATGGGATGCTAAGGACCACAGCAGTTATAGAGCATCCATAAATAAAGCCCAATTTAATTTAATTTAAACCCATTTAGTGGCTTTGTCGATTCTTGATCAGCAAATGGTGCTAATGCTGTGCCTGAAACCAGTAATAGCTACCTATGGAATTGATAAAACCCAGGGGTGTTGCTTTAGGGGACGCTTGTACACTGAATGTTCCCCTTGGTTTTGTACATTTAATTGCTTATATTTATTTCGTTTTGTAATAACTTTAACGTAGGAGAATTAGTTTATACAGCTATTTAGTAGTAATTTTTTCATAGATTGTAATGCTGACCAGCTATAATTACCTAAACTAGCATACACAAGATTTACAAGTCAATCTGTAACACTTGAAAACAGTGGCTTATGCTGAGATGTGCCACCATTTCACTGCTTGCATGTGATAGCTAGAATGACTTCCCCACCTACCTCCTGTCTGCCCCTCTCACTTTGACAAAGCCCTCACATATCCACTGTTATACCCTAGCGTTCAGCTGTACACTGGTGTGATTCTGACTCTGGAGTGCTGTTGAGGTACTGTCAATTGTGTTTCTTTGTGAATAAAGCTATTGTAGTACATAAACTCAAAATGTGTGTTATGACTGTTATTTATTTCATAACATGAGTGGCATACCACATCCGCTATAGTTTTAATGTTTCTGCCGCACATCTCAATTTTCTTTGTGAAGAGTAGTAAAGTGTGTGTAATATAATAACAATGAGCGACATACCTGAAACATTGAACTTTTTAAATATCTTATGATCAAAGCCTTTATCAGATTATACTTATGAAGAGCAATGTGAGTTGAAAGTGAAACAGCCTACTCCAAAATTAAATTTTAAGGAGAATAACAAAAAGCAAACTTGCAATTTCAATCTTTATGGTATGAGAGTTCCTCTAGCTAATGGTAGTTGTGAAACAAACAAAATGTATTGCTACGTTTGCATCATGTTTGATGAAAAAGATTTAAGAGTGGTGCACAAAAGGCATATCTGATTTAAGTAACTTTATTTAAAAAGTAATCAAACATCAAGAATCAAAGGTGCATTTGTTAAATAAAGAGAAACTGCAGCTCCTAGGAAGTCATTGGATTGACCATGCTTTTTTAGAAGCTGCATGTCTTCAGGCAATGAAACATAATGAACAGGTAGGATTAAATAGACAGGTTCTTTGGTGTATAATTCAAACTATTAAATAGACAGGTTTTTGGACATATAATGCAAACTATCATATATTTGTACAAACAAGAATAAGTGCCTTTACGTGGCCAATGAGAAGATGACGAATCAATAACAGGAGCAATTTCTTAGAACTTTTAAATTTGCTTGCTCAAAATGAATCAATTATATGAGGCCATTTACAGTCTGCATCAACACTGAACGGGACTTCATCAGAGATTCAAAATGAACTTAATGAGGTGATAACTTCTGTTGTTAAGGTCAAAATAAAATCAGAAATTCAAGAGACTTCTTTTATTTCAATTCAAGCCGATGAGACCTTAGACATGTCTTGCAAGAGCCAACTAAGCTTCATTTTCCAGTACGATGTTCAAGACGGTATCATGAAAAAAGGTTCAAGTTGTCCTCTGTGGTTACCATGCCTCTAGTTCCCGAAGTCACGAGTTCTAACCCAGTGGAGGGTGATGGATTTTTTTGGGTGTAAAAATCCTTAGCATGGCTCCTTTGGAAGGGAAGTAAAGCTGATGGTTCCGTGTTGTAGATTTACGACATGCAAAAGAACTTCAAGCCTGATAAAGAGGCCTCTCAGCAAAATTACCAGTCTTTCACACCCAATATAGAATGGGATGCTAAGGACCACAGTAGTTAAAGAACATCCATAAAAAAAAAATCTGATGTGTTACACTCACATGACTTTCTCTACTCTTGTACAATCTAATTTTACAAACGCCTATTCTCCATATGCTTCATGTTAATCGAGATATCGAGATGTCAATCTTATTGGTAATTTTCTTGTAGATGCAAGGGAAATATGGTAGCTTTTAAGCGATAGTCAAATATTTTAACGCTGGTTGCTATGTGGCGCATTCCATTCTCTTTGCATGTCCAGGACATAAAAAAAATGAATAACGCATTTGAGAAAAAGTATAAGTATTGGAAAATTTAAGGAAATAACAAGCAATATTCACTCAACAAAAGAAATGTATATGACATAAGTTGTGTATTTTAACGCGATCTACATTTTTTGTGTAGTAAAATTTTGTCTATCTCTTATGGTTTACCAGTTATGCAAAAGTCGTTCACAATGAAGAATACTTTTGGAGACATTCCCAGAAAATTCGAGATATACATTTCATTTCTCATGACATTATCTTAAACATATGATATTTTCATCAAAATCGTTAGAGCCATTTTTGAGAAAATTAAAATTTTCGAAAAATCTTCCATGTAAAGGGTAGTCTGGGGTGGGGGGATTTTCTTGAAAACCTTCGTGTCGCATCTCTGGAAGATACTGAACCTAAATACCAAGTTTGGTGCTTATCCGACTGTTCGTTTTTGAGTTATGCTGTTCACACACGCACGCACGCACGCACGCACGCACGCACACGGACGTGTTTCCAAAAATGCTTTTTTTGGATTCAGGAGGTCTCAAAACATATATTTCCGGCGAAATCTCGGTATCGAATTTTTGGGTGGAATGCAATACTTCCCCTACTTACTATACATAGTAGAGAAAGTAAAAAGTGATAAGCCAAACCTACGATGGTTACTCAGTGATGGCAGGCCAATAAAGGGGTGTACAACATATTGTAAAGGAGTTTTGCCCTCACACAATCTGTAGTCACTGCTATGCACACCAGTTGAATCTAGTGCTTTTATACAGTTAAAAACAGTAAAACAAATAGGTATGTTTATTTATGACTTGACAGTATTTCATAGTTTTTTCAGCAAGTGCACCCCACTGCTTACTGAAAGGGGATGTAAGTTGCTGCAGGCTTGTACTACAAGATGGAACTTTCACTCAAGGGCAACTATAATTAAATATTTCAATGACTTATACCAAGTTTTTGATGCAATAATCAACGATGAACATTCTCACCATAAATCATGCAAGGGGACTGATTATGTACATGGATGATGTAAATTGTGTGTACCTGTTGAGGGTTTACAAGTCATGCTTTGTTCACATTGACCCTTTGTTTAAAGTTATGCAATAACTGGTTAATGTAAATGCTTGCCTAATGAAATCTAATTCGCCATTGCAAATGTACAAATCCTAAAATGCGAGGGTTTCATTGAAGAGTGTGTGCAAAAAAGTATTGATTTGAATGAAAATTTAAGTTTCAGTGACTCCCAAAAAGGCTAGGTTGAAAGCGTTAATGTACAAATCATCGACTATCATATTGTTCAAATGAAATCCAGATTTGAAGATTTTCCACAGCTTGAGTTTGTAGAATTAGTGAATGAAAAGAAATTCATGGAAGACAAAAAAGAATTTCCTCAAACCAAAATTTCCAAACTAATAAAGCAGTACTCTGGTTATTTTAATTCAGACCAGTTTGAAAACGAGTTCTTCAATATTTACGCTGATGAGTAAAAGCATTTAGCACCACAAGAACTACTAAGGTTGTAAATGACTTAGACTGGGTGTTGAGGAGGTGACTAAGTTGTTGCATTTGGTAGTAACATATCCTGCTACAACAGCAAGTGAGAGAACATGAGTGCACTCAAGGGGATTAAAACCTAGTTAGGAAATTCAATGACAAATCACCGTTTGTGTAATGTAAGCATTTTAGCTGTAGAAAAAAGGTTTTTAGGAGAACTATCCTCTGATGCCACCTTTATAGAGGTCATTGACACATTCATATTCATTTATTGCATTCAAAAGATCATATGTACGAGCTGACACGCGCACGCACACACACAGAGATGCAGATGTTTATATATATAAACATCTAGTGCATGACATCATCAGTATTATAAATATTATTTACATTCATTTCATACATATATTATTTATCATATCTAAGTGCATACTAGCTACAGGCAAGATCCATAATTTTTTTAATAATTCTCTGCAGGAAAATCTACTCGATTCACCAGTCATTATCCTTATAGCTCTCTTTTGTAACCAAAATACTTTTTCTGATACTGCTGATGCACCCCAGAACAATATCCCATACTTTATATGACTATGAATATGTGCAAAGTATGCAATTCCAAGACCATGTGTGCCTATTCTTTTGAATGTGTTTAGAATGCAGCAAACCACACTTAACTTCCTAGTTAGCATATTTATATGTTATTCCCAGAAATTTAGTTTCATCTTGATACTTAATAACATCACTGTCTAACTTTATTTTGGGCTTTATCACATTTGTATGATGACTTGCATGAAAGCTCATAGCAATGAATTTTTTGTGCATTTATTAAGTATTTGTTTGCCTTAAACCAGGATGGCAATTTTAACAGATTAGCATTTGCTTTTTTTCCTTTGGAGTTGACTCATTTTTTGCTTCTATGAATAAAAGCAAATAATACCATCTCAGACTCCTGAACACACAATGGCAATCATTTACATACAGCAAGAACAGAAGTGGTCCCAAGTATCACCCCTGTGATACACCCTGTGTTAGTAACCTTTGCGTGAATTTGATTTTTCTATATTGAGATGCTCTTTATTAAGATGGCCAATTTCCAATGCTTGCATTCTTTGCGATAGATATGATTTGAACCATGTATTTACTATTCCCCTAATCCCATATGCATTTAATTTTCCCAGAAGTATATTATGATTTATGGTATTATATGCCTTTGTTAGGTCCAAGAATAACCCAATGGGTTTCTCTTTCTGTTCTATGGAGGTGATGATTTTCTCAACTAAGGAGTGAAGTGCTGATTCAGTAGATTTACTCTGCCTAAAGCCATGATGCATCTGTGAGAACATTATTTTTCTCTAGAAAATCGATTATTCTATTGTACATTAGCTTTTCTAAAAACTTACGAGAAAACTGATAACAAAGAAACTGGCCTAAAATTCTGCCTATCATCTTGAGATCCTTTTTTTGTGCAGAGGCTTCACTTTTCACAGTTCAATTAGTTCTTCACAACTTCCATTTTCCTTACGATTCTTATTGATTGGAATTATTTTTTTAATTTTTGATGTAGTAATCTGTCTATTTGTAGAAAAACACTTTATTAAACCAAAGAAAAACCAATGCTTTGAAAAAGAATTTAAATCTTTTAGTTTATCTGAGAATACCCCTATCTCAAATGAAGTGTTATAAATGTTCATTAATGACCTTGGTATTAATGACTGCTATACAGTTCTTGATCATCAAGTCCAGAATATCATCTATTGCTGCTGCTAACTCTTTTCAGACCCTTAGCTACAACTGTAGTTCCTCTTCATTTATAGGTTTAATGAATATAGAATTTGTGCATCTTTTGATATTATTACTTTACATGGTTTTGGTATGAGTAACTTCCTGAGGCATATTCCAACTAATTTATTTGCGACTTCAACGGAATATGTATTAAACAGTTCTGTGATAGTACTGGATCTTTGACTATTTGACCTTCATGCCACAAGTTAAACTGAATTACTCTTGAATTGCTTTTCCCAGTTCCTTTTTTAATTACCTGTCAAACAACCTTATGTTCCCCTACAAAGAAAAATAAACGGATAGATTTGGTGTATATGGTAGTTTAGGTGTTACTGTTTTCAATATAATCATTATTTTAACATTGTTATTTATTGTTTTCATGGTTAATCTTAAACGCAATTTATAGGCGCACTATTCGAAAAAATGCGCGAGTGTTCACCTCCATGTTTTATTTCTAGCGGTACGGCGTTTAAACTATAGCGTTATGAAAACACATTTGGGCGTGGTCACGATTGTGCCTCATTAAATAAACAAGTTGCGCTTGCATATACATTATTCAATTATGTCCCAATTTTTATTTAGGCATATGTACAGATTAATAAACTCAAACGGTATTTCGTTACAAGTAACAGGAATAATACTTACATAGTATGTTGGATACAGTATTTCCGATAATATGTGAAAAAAGAAAGGAAAGGAAAGGAGGATCATTACAATTCAAAAGTCCCGCTAAGCCATATTTACGGCTCCGAGTGGAAAATGCTAAAAAGCAATTAAATTATTCTATAAATGCCTAAAACCATGCAAACACAGCAAACACGTTTTACCTTGATAGTAAACAGCCTCAGTGATCGTCATAGTTTATAAAATAAAAAATCCAGGTATACAACTGTTGTTGCAAGAAACACACCACAGAACACCAAAAACGCACACATACTGCTTTCACTCGAAGATGCATATGTGTCGGAAATTTCTTCCTCAGTCTCAGAGAATTCTCACTTAATTCATCCGTTTCCCGATAATAATCTACATTATCAATGAATGCCTTTTGTCTTACCATTACAGTAAAAATCACAAATAAATTATAGAAAAATGCACTGAACGAAAATGCGTCACATTCATTTGCATTGAAAACTTTTAAATCCGAAGTTTAAAAAGCAAAAAACAAAAAAAAAAACCTTATGACGTAGGTGAATCCCCATCACAGATTATATGATCCCCATTCAAAGAAAAGTATGAGAGTTATAAGAGTTTGAAGTGGGTATAAGGAGTGACATCTGTTGTCAAATCTTAGACACTAGAACAAACCGGCCTCTTCTAATCACAGAAGCAGCAGAAAGTCCAAGTGTTGTCATTGTATTTATTGTTAAATCACTTGCTGTTTTCGCAGAACGTAATTGCGTGTTTTGCATTGCCTTAGTTTTGAACTCAGTCAGTAAGCAACTCCTTTTTATACCTCCCTTTCGTTTATGGTTATATCGGGACTTTGACTTGAGAAACAACTGGTTAACTGTAGGTTCCTTAACATTGGTTTTTAATTTTT
This sequence comes from Deroplatys truncata, assembly GCA_030765065.1. Classification (NCBI taxonomy): domain Eukaryota; kingdom Metazoa; phylum Arthropoda; class Insecta; order Mantodea; family Mantidae; genus Deroplatys; species Deroplatys truncata. The sequence continues at coordinate 54,906,072 of CM060988.1, read as the reverse complement.
TTATAATATGAAACACACTCACGTTCACTGCCACATTCACATTTATAGATACTACAATACTTTGGTGTTCTGTGGATACTACGGAGGATAGTGAAAGATTCTAATTTAAAAAAAAAAACGCCTTAGCCGGGAATTCAAACTGGGACCTGTGGGTTGACAAGCCAGAGAACTAAGCACTGGAGCACAGAGGCAGTCAAGCAACTCAACCCATTCCTTTTATTGAAAACTAAGTAAAAACGAAATTACATATAAATCGAGAAGAAAAAGGCGCATTTTTCGAAACGAGAGAGAATTCGCTTCATTTTAGAAATTGGCATTACTTCGCGATTTGAAAATGCATCTCACGACCGCCACATATCTGTGGATATGTGAAAATCTGAAAATGTTATGAAAATCTGTGGATTTTCGGTAATAGCTATTGAAACGTTTTTTATTTTATCGCAGATTGAGAAAATCAAACACCTCTAACTACATGGCTTTTTAGGTGCATTTTGTGCTTTAGACGATTTGTTAGTGTCAGATTGTCTGAAAGCACGCAGGAAATAACTTATAAACGCACATATGGAATTGATGTTAAGAACATAGCACATGTTAAGAGTTTGAAAAATACTAGGTACTTGTATATGTACAAAAGTATAAATGCAAGAATTATATATAGGGTGCTAATGGCCTAGTAGTTGAACGTCCTTAAACACAAATAAATAAATAAATAAAAATTATAATAATAATAATAATAATAATAATAATAATAATAATAATAATAATAATAATAATAATAATAATAATAAGCCATTATATATGAGGGCCACATAAATCAAGGGTCCTAAGTGATAAAATCATTGTTCTGAGACAACTTAAGTTAAAGTTGAAATTGTTTGGTAATAGGGAAAATGAGTGTTTCACATTTTCAACAATACCACATGACTGTCTTTAGGTTTTTATTGCCAATGTTAATAAACAGATACAGCATCAACTTAAGGTTGATATGAATATCAAAATGGAGAATGCCCACATAGGCCCCTTTACCTCTTAATATTGCAACAATGAAAATTTGTAGACTACACAATCACAATAGGAGGTTTTTATTGTTATAAAAAAGGACAGTATTGTATCAAACTTTCCTTACCAGTTTAAAAAACTAGAAACAAGAGGTTAACACTTTTAAACACATATTAATTGTTGTCATCTGTGTCATAGATGTTATTACTCAAGTCAGTAGTGACATAATCATCATTATCTTCAGGAGTACCAAGTTGTGATGGTTTACCAAGCTTTGATGAGCTATAGCCTTCTATAAATTTAGTGGTGTATTGGTGAAACAAACTGCAGAAGTTCCATCAGGTCCTCATACTTTTTGTGCTTTAGCTTTGGCTTTTTAACAATCAGTCGAAGGGTAGGGTGTCCTGCAGACATTTCACCTGTTTGTTGTTTTGTTATTGGCAGGTAAGGCAAAATACTTTCTGATGATGTCTTCTTAAAAAAGAGAGGTAACTACTCATCTTGATAACTATAAATTTTCAACTTGCTGCAGCACCCAGATTTATCCAGTCTTCAATACATATAATTCACATGGTTCTTTTTACTTTCTCTACTACGTATAGTAAGTAGGGGAAGTATTGTATTCCACTCAAAAATTCGATACCAAGATTTTACCGGAAATATATGTTTTGAGGCCCCTGAATCCAACATTTTTGGAAACATGTCCGTGTGTGTGTGTGTGTCTGTGAACAGCATAACTCAGAAACGAACAGTCGGATAAACACCAAACTTGGTATTTAGGTTCAGTATCTTCCAGAGATGTGACACGAAGGTTTTCAAGAAAATCCCCCCACCCCAGAGTACCCTTTACATGAAACATTTTTCGAAAATTTTATTTTCTCAAAAATGGCTCTAACGATTTTGATTAAAATATATGTTTAAGATGTTTTCATGATAAATGAAATGTATATCTGGAATTTTCTGGGAATGTCTCCAAAAGTATTCTTCATTGTGAACGACTTTTGCATAACTGGTAAACCATAAGAGATAAACAAAATTTTACTACACAAAAAATGTAGATCGCATTAAAATACACAATTTATGTCATATACATTTTTGTTGTTGAGTGAACCATTTCCGAGATATTGCTTGTTATTCCCTTAAATTTTCCATACCTATATTCTCAAATGGGAATTCGTTATTCATTTTTACTTTCTCTACTATGTATTAAGTAGGTGAAGTATTGTATTCCACCCAAAAATTCGATACCGAGATTTCACCGGAAATATATGTTTTGAAACCCCCGAATCCAAAAAAAGAATTTTTGGAAACATGTCCATGTATGTATCTGTGAACAGCATAACTCAGAAACGAACAGTTGGATAAACACCTAACTTGATATTCAGGTTCAGTATCTTCCAGAGATGCGACACGAAGGTTTTCAAGAAAATCCCCCCAAACCAGATTACCCTTTACATGGAACATTTTTCGAAAATTTTAATTTTCTCAAAAATGGCTCTAACGATTTTGATTAAAGTATTATATGTTTAAGATATTTTCACGACAAATAAAATGCATATCTTGAATTTTCTGGGAAAGTCTCCAAAAGTATTCTTCATTAAGAATGACTTTTGCATAACTGGTAAACCATAAGAGAAAGGCAAAATTTTACTACACAAAAAATGTAGATCGCGTTAAAATACACAATTTATGTCATATACATTTTTTGTTGAGTGAACCATTTTGAGAAATTGCTTGTTATTCCCTTAAATTTTTCAATACTTATTTTCTCAAATGGGAATTCGTTATTCATTTTTTTGTCTTGGATATGCAAAGAGTATTAATCTGTGGCAAAGAGAATGGTGCTGCACCTAACAACCAGCTATTAAGAGATATGTCTATGCTTAAAGGCTACTGTATTTCTATATTGCCCTTGCAAATACAAAACATGGGGAACATAGTACGTCTTAAGCGATAGTCAAGTATTTTTAGAGCTGGTCGCTATGTGTAAAATGTAATTCTCTTTGCATGTCAAAAGATTGTTTCTGCAAATGTTTATCTCGATTAATATGAAATAGATGGAGCATAAGAGTTTGTAAAAATAGTTTGTACAAGAGTAGAGAAAGTCACATGAGTGTAACACATCAGACTTTTTTTTAAGTTCAATGATCCCAAAGTCTTGATCACATTCGTTGTATGAATGTCCAGTAATTAGGGAATGGTGATCAATAGTTTCAATTCAGGTATTTTAACAACATAGCACCAAAATTTTACAATTAGGTGGCTTTTGTTCTGCCTTCTACAGTTGTCACTGAAGATTGAGATGTGATTTACTGTGGTAGGAAGACTTTGAATGTACTTCAACAGAAAAGATACTATCTTTTGGGAACCCCTATTTGCCTATACTTTGTGCCAAATATACATGTGGGCAGTACCACTGGTTTGGTTGTGAATATTGCGGTTGTATGTCCACAGATGTTGCATGGTAGTAGGTTTTTGAATTTGTTACATGTGGTGTCGGCATCATCTTTTGGAGATCAAAGCATACCATAACTTGGTTGTCATCCTTTAATTCCTTGCATTTTCTTTTAGCTTCTTTTGCTACCTCTGCCTTCTGTAGATGAACTTCTTTTTCAACCTCAGCAGCATATTTTTCATCAGGTGTGCCAAATGTAATTTTAATTTGCAACCAGTCACAAGTTCGCAGGTATCATTTGAGGTCTGTGGAAGGTTACATTGAATTCTGAATTGAATATATATCTGTAAAAGCTTTTTCGGATTTCACATTTATTTCTTATTGACAAAATCTTTCATACGTTTTACACATTACTGGGAAACTTAAGTTTGGATTTACGTACTTTGGATTTGGAGCTTTTGCTCTATTATAATGACTTGAGTATATCTGGAATTTTCTTATGTGTTCCCTGATTATTTCAACTCTGTTTATTGGGATTTTATTTGGCAACTCTTTCTTTCCTTGTTTGTCATGTGGTGAAATTCCAGATGGATTTCCTTGTTTCTTTATGATAACATTTCTTATCCTTTTGTTATATGTCAAGCATGTTTTTAAAAAATAAAGGTTTTACAAGCTCTAAAACCTCCCAGGTTACAGTTACAAGATAAGTCTTCATGCAAAACAGCTGTGGCTTTCTGCCTGATCATAGGCTGTAACTCTATGGCAGCATTTAAGAAAGGTATCTGAAGTTCCCAGCTACCTAGTTTCCAATATTCTTCAAATAATACTTTTCTCTGCTCACGGGGAACAATTCCATTACATTTGAACCTACACAGGTGATTGCATTCATGCAACTTTTTAGCCTCCTGCAGCATCATATTACAATCAACATAACCCTGTCCTGTGTTCCCCAATTTCTTTTTCTTATGACACTTCCAGATTTGCTCTCTTCTTACCCCGTTTTTCCCTGGCTGAGGTTCAGGAGGAATAGCGTTGGCTGGCAAGTCTTCTATTTGACCAGGCCATTGTCTTCTTCCTCCTCTTCTCCTTCTCCTCATCCTTCTCTTCCTTTGCCTTCTTCTGTGTTATCTAAAATAATGAACACCTAAATCAGGTTCTTGAAAATTCAATATAACAAGGTTTTTTGTTTTGTATTTTTAATGTTATGAAAAATAAGAAAACACTAAAAAACCTAAGTTACCCAGTTTCAGATTTATGAAAGATTAAGCTATAGCTTACCTGAAGAAGACTCACTGGTTTGATCATCATCAAGATTATAATCCCTGTCTTTATCGGAATCATGATCATTTCCAAGCAATGGTGAACCACTGCTGCTACTTATAAAACTAATATTGTCATTATTGGTATCTTCGTGTCTGTTTCCATTATCTTCCTCAGGTGTAGCATCTGGAAAACAATTACTTTTTGATAATTAATTACAGACAGTTTCATTGTTTGTTGTTATTGCTACTGATAGGCCTAAATAATATATGTACTGTTACTAAATAAATTAAGCATATATAAATAGGTAAGCAAGTACTAAATTTAGTATTGTATTTACGTACTTACCTGCAGTTTATAGTTTAAGTTGAACTTCTTCCTCATTCCAGTTCATTTTACACAAATTATATACCTATTTACTTTAAATAAATAATTAACTTTTATAATATTAAGAAATAATGATACATGGCATTAAAATAACCTCACTTGTTAACTAGTCTTAAAACAAGAATATGCGAAAAGTCTTTTTACTTTCTCTACTACGTATAGTAAGTAGGGGAAGTATTGCATTCCACCCAAAAATTCGATACCGAGATTTCAGCGGAAATACATGTTTTGAGACCTCCTGAATCCAAAAAAAGCATTTTTGGAAACATGTCCGTGTGTGTGTCTGTGTGTGTGTGTGTGTGTGTCTGTGTGTCTGTGTGTGTGTGTGTGTCTGTGAACAGCATAACTCAAAAATGAACAGTCGGATAAACACCAAACTTGGTATTTAGGTTCAGTATCTTCCAGGGATGCGACACGAAGGTTTTCAAGAAAATCCCCCCACCCCAGACTACCCTTTACATGGAACATTTTTCGAAATTTTAATTTTCTCAAAAATGGCTCTAACGATTTTGATGAAAATATCAAATGTTTAAGATAATGTCATGAGAAATGAAATGTATATCTCGAATTTTCTGGGAATGTCTCCAAAAGTATTCTTCACTGTGAACGACTTTTGCATAACTGGTAAACCGTAAGAGATAGACAGAATTTTACTACACAAAAAATGTAGATCGCGTTAAAATACACAACTTATGTCATATACATTTCTTTTGTTGAGTGAACCGTTTTCGAGATATTGCTTGTTATTTCCTTAAATATTTCAATACTTATACTTTTTCTCAAATTCGTTATTCATTTTTTTATGTCCTGGACATGCAAAGAGAATGAAATGCGCCACATAGCAACCAGCGTTAAAATATTTGACTATCGCTTATAACCTACCATATTCCCCTTGCATCTACAAGAAAATTACCAATAAGATTGACATCTCGATATCTTGATTAACATGAAGCATATGGAGAATAGGCGTTTGTAAAAATAGATTGTACAAGAGTAGAGAAAGTCATGTGAGTGTAACACATCAGATTTTTTTCAGTAACACAGCTGTGTGCTTCTACTAACAGAATCATTTGCAATGTTTAGTGGTAAAGGGGCCCCAGTGACATTGGTCCTCTAGCACTCCAAGATTGAACTACACCCCACTAAGTAGTTAAGGGGCATCACACTAGGTAACAGCACCTGTCAAGAAAAATAACTTGGATTGTTCTACCATCTAAAAGATTAACATTTTCACATCCCATTCCTGTGCCTAACTCATTTGGTTAAACAATGTCACTTAGACCCCTTGACTTCTAGGGCCTCATATTATGTGCTTTCTTTTTTGACTTCATTAGGCTGCCAAACCTTGGAATGCAGAGATGAGATTTTGACCAATATTCTGTTCAAAAAAGCAGATCACCTAACCTTCAAGGAGCAGGTGAAGAAGAGTGTTCCCTGCCAGGGATAGATAATATTTGTCTTTTTTCTTAAAATCTATGAAGGGGTTGTTGCAGCCCATAAAAAAGGGAGTTTCTATAATGTCTGATGAGCTAACAGATAAGATGGGTAGGGCAATGTTTGTTGTTCGGCTCTCAAGCCTTCTAGATTGCAGAAGCAATAAGTAGTTGCAGTCACTTAATTGTAGGCAATGAACGACAGACTTTGCTAAAGCATTGCAGAGGCACTGCAAGACATAGTGGTGGACTTCAACCAAGTCATGGGTAAGCAATTTGGCCACACAATTTAATGACCTCATATTTTGCTGAATTGTCACTCCCCTGCCATACAACTCTTCCCATATATTATGAGGGATATTTTTAAGTATGGTCCATTATGCAGTAAAATAAACTACTGAATATTTAGGTTAACCAATTTTTTATTCCATTGTATATACCTTTCATGCACATAGTTTTCACAGTAAATTAAATTCTCATTCTGATGTAGACTAAATTTTAGTGGCTCCTCCTAATAGAGGTTCACTGTCAATTTATGAAACAGTTGTACAGTTTCTGATACCTATGTGTTTTTCTGTGACTAAGATTTCATGGCAGAAGCAATTGCATTATTGGTATTGTTGGTTTCAGGAGAGGGATTAATTTAGTGATCTGGAAGTCAGATCTTTTAGCACAGAGTAGCGAAAGAAACAATTGTGAATCTGCAGGTTAATGTGGTGTTAGCCAAAACTCATTATTTATGTCCTTCAAGAAGCTTTCATACATGTACCTTGTCGCAGTAATCTGTCGTGTTATCTTATTTGCTGGCGCTTGTTATTGTTTTACTATTTTGAATTTTGGGTTCTTTGTCCTCCGGCTAGCTATTATTACTCAGTCGAGCAAATATCTCTTGAATAGGACATGTAAACGGAAAGGAGTTGTTACTAAAAGATAACACTGATAAAAGAATTTGTTTTTACACTTTTATTGCCGTCACACTTAATTAATTTCACATATTTAATCTTGATACACGCCCGACTGAAACTGTTATATTTTCGAATGTAACTACAATCACTTATTTGCCGCGCACTATTAATTTGCATATTTCACATTTTGTAACTAACTTTACGACGCAAGAGATTCTGTAAAATTACATAATGTGTACTTCGTGAATGCTTCCTTAGAACTGCCTGACGTGTAACTTGCGAGAGATATTTCTTAGAACTGTGCGACGTTTACCTTGTGAATGATTCTGTAGAACTGTGCGGTACTTGCCTCTGGCTCAAGAATTTATACTCCTCACCCCGATATGCCTAAACATTATAATAGAGCTGCTATTGGTTAATAAATCGCGCCAACATTAGCGTCTGTTTTATAAGCCAATCAAAATTACAAACACATATGCTCTAGGGAAGATATTCCCTCCATTTCTAAAGAAAGGCACGCTACCCTGATGTCATTTGTTTGTCTCTTCTAATTGATAAACAACTCACCCCATCGCTGCATTGTTACCCGCTCCTATTGTCAGTTTCAGTGAGGCCCTGTAAATTTATTTCCTAACAATGCTTATAGCTAACAAACATCTAAAATCATTGTCATACAATAATGTTAATTTACACTACAATCACTCTGGCATTCACAGTGTTGTGATATAAAATACTGCCTCAACCTCAAATGTTCCCTAAGAGATATTCACAGCTCATTTTTAATACAGAAAAATTTAACTCCAGAAACAGCTACACATTTCCTAGATGGTGTTCTGAAAAACGTATGCTATGATAAGACAAATGTTTGAAAAACATTGTTAACTGGTAGAAAAGTAGTGTAACATTTGAATGCTTGGATAAAAAATAAACTATCAAAAATATTTAGTAGATAGTTTGTACTTTATTGCAAAACAGACCTTATTTTTTAAAATACCCATGGTACAGTGCTGGGCATATAAAGTCATTCTTGTTGGCATGGTGATCAAGGATTGCTTGTTGTCCCTGAACAAGTTAGTGGTTTATGTTAACCAGAAAAAAACTGCCTGCCTTCTGGCAACTGCTGTAAGAGAGAGGATCCAACAGTGCAATGTTTGCAATTCCTGATGTCATGTGGTGGAATTCTTGGTTGGAAACAGTTGAGTGGCTGACAGATAATTGAACCATCTGTTTTGAGTTTCTTCACTTATTCATTCCTGCATGCTTGCACTTTCTGATGATTCTGAGTTGCAGATGCTTTATATGAATATTTTGTTTGTTAAGTCTGTAGTTTTAATGATGAAACCATTATTGTTGAGGCTAGAGACAAATTTCAAACAGTTACTGCAAAAATGTATTCAAAGCCGCAGAATTTAAAGTAACATTTACAAGTGGTTACTGGAGGAATCTTCAGCAACAAGATTCAAGAGGAGCTGAAAGTCCTGAAGAGCAACTTTAGGATCGGAGCAATGGAAGAAATGGTAAATATAGCAGCTATATACACATGAAATTGGACAACCTTAGTTGGAGAACCCTGCTATTTTGGGGCCCACTCTTCTAGAGTGAATGTTGTTGTAATCAATGGCAGGCAATAAGCTGAAGGACATTCCTAGTGATGGAATACATACTTTCAGGAACCTTTGAGATATGCTTAAGAACAATGCAGAAATATCAATGGAAATTAATCTTCAGGTGATGCATGAGGATCACCAACCTTTTATTGACAGTGCATTAAGGACATTGTGTATTCTGATTCAAATGTGAACTGTGAAAGCATTTCTTCCAACTTTTCTTGTATGTTGACTGCTCTGTAAACCAATATAAATAACAGCAATCTTGAAGCTACTGTATTCTTGTAATTATGAAAGTAAACTATATGAGTTGGTGGAGTAGGCTAATTATTAATGTTTTGCCATTAGTGTTTGTTATATTAGAATTGTAAATAGATTAGATGTACATGTATTTCTCATTGTGAGTCATTAATCATCACTTTTCAATTAGAGTATATCTGAAAATACTACCTGCCATTTTATTTATATATTACAATCTCAGTATTCAAGAATTTTACCCTAGAATTTTACTTTATCACACAAGAAAGTTTTCCCTTATTACTCAAGAATTCAGGATATTTTATTCAAATAATCTCAGGCTTCTTATTTAATGTATTTGGATTGTATTTATTAAGAGAAACTTATTCCTAATTATTTTACAGTAGATACATACCTTTTGTTTTGGCTGAAATTGCCCAATAGCAATTCAGTATCTTTGTTATAACAAAAGGTGAATACATTAACAGAGAAGTTAATTAAAAATAAATTAATATAATGTATTTTTATGAATTGTTTCTTATAATAGAAGGAAAGCAAGCTCTATAGTATCTGCTGCATTTAGATTGACACTGAAGTATGTTTCAGTAGATCATTTGAATGAATTTATTTGCAGTTCTCAATTTACATAGCTTTTTATACAAAATTTTCCTGTACGCCTAGCTTACACTATGTACATATTGTCTGGTCATTTTTACATGCTATCTCAGCTTGCATGGCATCCAGGCCTTTTAATCTGCTGGATAGACCTTAAACTTTTATATTGTTTCATCTCTCTCCTCTTTTTCTTCTTTCTTACATTCTTTACTCTCCTAGTCCATTTTTCTTTTGCTTTTCTTAGAAACTGGCCCATATTTCTGATTCACTTTTTCCTTCTTCCCTGTTAACATTTTTATGGCCTCAATTTTATTATCCAATTTTTTCCACGTTTTCTCTCACACTTTTTGCGTCCATAGCATTAATTCTTTATATTCCATCAGATAGTTTACTATGTTTTTCCCTCCACTGCACAATTCACAGAATCCTTTTTCACTGCCTCTTATCCATCTTAAACAAGCAGGATGACTCAGACAGTAATGTCTGTGGCCTGCATTCGGGAGCTCAGGTATGATTCCCACGACTGACCTTCCTGAACCATGGGTTGTTTTGGGGGTTTCCCCGGGTCGCTAAGTGAATGCTGGGAAGGTTCATTACATCCCCCAAATTTCCTGTCTCTCCATTTCACCTCCATTCTCCTGTCTGCCTCCTGGTCCGGCCGCCCTGTCTCCTCTCACTTCATCACTCCCTCCCAGGGCACCCCGTCAGGGTCATAAGCACAAAAGATCTTGTAAGTTGAGATGCTAAATCCCTCTCCATACCAAGTCCCCTACTTCTACTCCTATCCCTCTTAAGAACATTGGGCCCCATTCTCATCCAAGCAAATCCTTCTTTTTCCTGCCTTACAATGATCAACTAAACTACCCTTCTCAACCGCAATTTAGTTTTATTACACTTTATAGAAACTTAATGGTTTATTATTTGCTAAGCTTCTCCATATTTCTTGTCTTTCTCTGTCTTCTATTCTGCTCCTACTATTTTCCCAACTTCTCTGTTGTTTTTTTCCTTCTAATTTCTGTATTTCTCCCATTCCTATTCTCTCCAGTTTTCTCTATCCCTGTTCACCAGGTATTTGTGTTCATCACACTCTTTTGGTGATTCATGCATATCTTTAAAATTTCTCCCTCCTCTTTTATCAAATATCTGAACCAACATTTATGATTCTTTACATAATTATACCTTTACTTACCATTCTTCCTAGCTCCACTGAAGCTACCTACCATAGTAATAGATAACTTAGGAAGACAAAGACTTGCTTAGATAAGTGTCTTTTCTGGTATGAATACAGGATTTTAACCAAAAAGCAATTAAGTTTAATGAATCCATATAATTTTCAACAGGAACAAACATAGTTTGCAGTGCAAGAAGATGGCAAGCACAGAAGCTCCTCCAGGAAGTCTGGAGGCCAATGGGAACACTCTTGATTCTAAGCTAGAGTCTCCTAGCACTGCGAACAACAATAATCTCAATGTAAAAGGTGCAGAGGGTACTACACTTGCCACTACTCCTCGTGGTAGTGTTGAAGATCTAAGCGAGTACACAGATGCTGATGAGTCTGTTTCATCTGCACCCACAGAATTCTTGGCCGAGGTAGGTATAGCTTATGTAAAAATATGAAAAACAAAAAATATAAATAAGAACCAGGCAATTTAATTCACTCCTGAGATAGAAAGGTTTTTTAAATGGTAAGTCCATATCCAACGGTGAGTAAATGTGCAAAATGATTACTAAAATGAGCCTGGGGCCCATAGAACTTCTCAGGATAAGGAAAAACCCTGTAAAAAGCCTATGCAGGTAGCTCACTCCAATCAAGATTTGAGCTTGGGATCTCTTGAATGTTAGGCAGGTATGTTAACCCACACCACTGATATGTGGATAGAGAAATTATGCAATACCAAGATGTAATGTTGTAAATATTAACCACTGTGGCATTTTGAGTTAAACTGTTGCATTCTACTTGAACACATGCTTTACAAGTACAGTACTGACTACATTAATTATGTGTTCTGAAGATTTGAAATTATTCCAGGTGCAAATCTCAAAATAATCTTTGGTTATTTATTTAAGACAATTCTGTAAAAGCTGCAGGTTTGTTCTGGGAAGGGGAGAGTGAAGGGTGGTGTTTCAAATAAACTGCAAACCCAGACAACTTCAAACATCTGATTTACTGGATAAAACTAATTCTTTTTTATATATCTGGTTAATATACATTTTTCTAAAATAATAAACACTCATCATGTAGTTTTATTCTGCACAGGTGTTTCTTCTTCTTTCTCTGTTTACCCCCCTCGCATGTAGAACTTATATCCCGAGGATCTGCACACCTGTTTCTTAATGCCAAACCGCTCACAAATATAAATGCAGTTGATATGAATTTGATGACATTTTATATGTAATCCACAGTATGAGATGACAGCATATTCACTTTCACCAGCACAGAGTCCATGAACGACTTTTAGGTCTCCAAGCAGATATAATTTAAACAATGATACCATATATGACAGTTACAACAGATGCATTAGGATGACATCTAGAATATTCCATATATGTTTACATTTGAATGGTGAGGCAGGGGTGTAATTGGGTGGGGCTGATATAGGAGTAGCCAAAACACAAGATGTCAGTCATACTTTTCATTTCATGATCACTTTTACAGATTTATCCAAGTGAGGGGGATATCAACTGGATCACTGAACAGGGTAATTTGACTAAATAAAGGAATGAATGAGCAACTGTTTAAGTATTTATAGGACCAAAAGGCAAACAGGAGTACATAGAGACTATATTTCCCAGCCAGGATTCATACCCAGTATATATATAGGTATCAAACCAATTTTCAAATATTGTGGAGAAATACTAACAACAGTATCCACTACAAATAAGAACTAACTAGAACACACACAGAAACAAGCGCTCCAACTAATAACTGGAGCAACTAAAAGCAGTTTAATAGATGCCTTAAGATTTGTTACATCTAACAAACGACTTATTCTAGAATTACAAACTCAGGCCTTCTTAATGTAAGAGAAGATACTAAAATTACAAACCAAAACAAACGGTGTGTGCATTTGATAGCAATCAACCTGTGAAAATTCAAACTGGAATCTTGAAAGAAACACACAAATTAAAAAATTCTAAACATACCCAAAGAAAAGGAAAATATAAACAGAATTATAACTCAACAGAAACCACTGAAATACAACATTACCTCATTTAAGTGAACAATTCCATAAAAAAAAGATACAAACCTAGAAATAGAAAAAATAATTACAATAGAAACACTAAATACAAAGTATCCAGAAAATGATTGGACTCATGTTTATACAGATTGCTCCCTCTTTAATGACAAAGAAGGTGCTGGATTAGGAGAAACAGTAAATTCTTTTCTTTCTATAAACATATTGAAAATAACAGTAAAAATTTTGATGGGGAAATCCAAGCTATATATTCATCAATCAAAAATAACTTTAAGTGTTTAAATAGGTGCAATAATTTTGTAATATCAGATTCAAAAGCTGCTATTCAAGCTATAACATACACCAGTGACCTAAAACTGAAAAGATAAAAGAATTACCTACATAGGTACCATGATTCGACAAACTCACAATCTCAATAAAAAAAAAATATCTGATGTGTTACACTCACATGACTTTCTCTACTCTTGTACAAACTATTTTTACAAACTCTTATTCTCCATCTATTTCATATTAATCGAGATAAACATTTGCAGAAACGATCTTTTGACATGCAAATAGAATTACATTTTACAAATAGTGACCAGTTCTAAAAATATTTGACTTTCGCTTAAGGCATACTATGTTTTCCTTGTTTTGTATTTGCAAGGGCAATATAGAAATACAGTAGCCCGTAAGTATAGACATATCTTTAATAGCTGGTTGCTAGGTGCAGCACCATTCTCTTTGCCACAGATTAATACTCTTTGCATATCCAAGACAAAAAAATGAATAACGAATTCCCATTTGAGAAATGGAAAAATTTAAGGGAATAACAAGCAATATCTCGAAAATGGTTCACTCAACAAAAAAATGTATATGACATAAATTGTGTATTTTAACGCGCTCTACATTTTTTGTGTAGTAAAAGTTTGTCTATCTCTTATGGTTTACCAGTTATGCAAAAGTCGTTCACAATGAAGAATACTTTTGGAGACATTCCCAGGAAATTCCAGATATACATTTTATTTGTCATAAAAATATCTTAAACATATGATATTTTAATCAAAATCGTTAGAGCCACTTTTCAGAAAATTAAAATTTTCGAAAAATCTTCCATGTAAAGGTAATCTGGAGTGGGGGGATTTTCTTGAAAACCTTCGTGTCACATCTCTGGAAGATACTGAACCTAAATACCAAGTTTGGTGTTTATCCGACTGTTTGTTTTTGAGTTATGCTGTTCACAGACACACACACAAACACACACATGGACACATTTCCAAAAATGCTGTTTTTTTGGGATTCAGGGAGTCTCAAAGCATATATTTCCGGTGAAATCTCGGTATTGAATTTTTGGGTAGAATACAATACTTCCCCTACTTACTATACGTAGTAGAGAAAGTAAAAACCATACTACAGTGGATCCCAGAACACTGAAGAGTAATTGGCAAAGAAGCAGCAGATATATTAGCAAAATAGGAGCAAAAATCAAACAAAAAACTACAATATTTTTCATATGAATCAATAAAACGAATAATTGAAATAAAAGTCAACCAAACATACCAACTTCAAATCAAAAACAGTAATGAAAATGCTAAGTGGAAGAAATTGATAACAAAACGTAATACAATTCCAGACTTTCACCTCAAATTTTCTGTAGCAACATTCAAACTGTTACAGGCCATCACCTTTTGGGCAAACACTTGTACAGGGTTGAGTATTGGAGTCACCAAACTGTCCTCTATCTTAAAGAGAAAGGAAATGAAAAAAGATCATGTAACAACCTGTGAGGCATTATCATCATTCAAGAACATGGGAAGCAAGAAGACTAATGACTTCATTGTAAAGCTCTGAGCATTACACACACACACATGCACACATCATGTTGCTGGCCAATGTGGAATAATAATTTTCCAAAAGTATGGACTAAATTTCCTGTCATCCCCCAATATTTACCATTGTTTTAATGTATTAATATTTTTATTTATTTGTTTATTAACAGGTATAGTGTGATATACCAAACCTGTAAATATACAAATGAGACTGCAGTGCTTTGATATTACAGTTTTGGACATCTGGGAGGTGGGGAGCTTGAGCCCCTTATGCCTCTGAAGAGAGGCTTCAGTAACGTTTCTCATAAGGAGAAAGAAATGAATAAAAACTTATCTATACTGACATAAGGATTCAATCTGTTATATTCTCTGTGATAAGCAGCATGCCAGCTGTTGCACTGGCAGAGTGGTGCTTCATAGCCTAGTTACCAGGCTGATGAGACAATGGGCATTTATGTATGCAAGGCATGCTTACCTGAATTTTGTATCATCTTAAAATTCATATTCCTCAGTCCACAAGATGTCATTGACCTGTATATATTTATTTTTGTATTTTTATGTGTAATATATGAAGGGGTTGGGGCAAAAGAGTGCCAAGCCTCAATTTCCTAGTTTTACAGGAGAGAGGTTTTAAAGTTGAATTAAATCCTGAAATCATACTATCTGTAGGAGCACTGTTGTCACATTTTATAAATGTTTTTTAACCTATTGGTAATTATTTAGATGTGTTTTCTACTGTGATTTGGATTTTGTCTATTCGTTATTAATATATGAAAGAATGTTTGTCTAGATTTTATGGTTTGGCAGTTTTTTCAAGTTTTTAAGTTTTATTTACTGTAATTAGGGTTTCCTACAACAATGAAACAACCGCGGATGTCTTTAATATTAATTCAAAAGTTATGAAAAATATACAAAATTATATGTTTCTTAAGTTTACAGAGTGTTTATGCCTTACATCTGCTCAACTTCTGCAGCTTCTTCACAATCTATTACCAAACTGAGGTAATATTGATGATGTACACGTAAAATAAACTCAAGAAGTTACATCATGCCTGTATGTTTATTCTTTGTGATTTTCCTTGGTGCAGAATACTTGTGCTTTAAGACTATTCTTGTTGCATTATCTTTCTTCCTGGTGTTGTAATCCTCATAATCTAAGTTCATTCATTATTTAAGTTTCATAACCCATGGATGGTTTCTTCAAAACAAAAACAAATTGAGTCTGTGAACCTGATATTTGCAGCATGTGCAGCAGCATTCTGTTAACTGATGCTCAGAGAGGAAATCACTGCTTTGCAGATGATTGTGCTGCCATCTGGTTGTCTGGCTGAGAATCTGATATGTCAGCAACTGGCAGTACATATTTAAAAGTTCATAAATTTGTTGATATTTTTATTACGCAGAATTTCCCCTAAATTGTTAGTTCTGTGTGTGTTTTTGCATATTTTTGCAAGCTTACTTCCTGCTTTATGTTGTGCTGTGTTGAGCAAAGCTGGTGTGCTATTGTTGATTTATCTGCCTAAGTTTCAAATTCCTTACGTGTTCCTTCATCGTGATTTGTAGGTTCTATTCTGTTTTTCCATTGTAGACAATCTTCACAGTAGATCTTCTGATTTTTATGCATTTGGTATGGTACCTCTTAAGATTCTGAGCTTGTATCAGTTGTAAGGTGGCAATTTTATACTATACTCTTGGAAGAATTTATTGAATTTATTGTAAGTCTGTGGTTGGATTGTGAATTTACTGTAGTTTAGTTATCCTCTGTCTTCATTATTTAGTATTGTGATATCCTTTATCTTTTTTTTATTGTTGTATTTCTGATTAATCTATCAGCTAAGCAGTGGTTGAAACCATTCTGATGCAAGTTTTGAATGCACTGGTATTCCATATTGTATTCCTGGTCATTGAGTGGTATGTACACAAGTTTTTGTGTCAGACTATGAAATATGGCACACTGGTTTGATTTTGGATTGTGGTTTGTGTTTCTTGATGTAATTATTGATGTGCGTAAATTTCTGGGAAATTCCAATGGGGTAATGGTGACACAAGTAACCATAACAAATGAATGAATTAAACATTTCTTTTTGCACAAATATACTTATTATTATGATATATTTGTTTACTTGAATATTCTGAAACTAGAAAGGGAACTTTAGCCTCCCCTTTGCCTATAAACAGTGATGCATTGCCACTATTTTGTCAGTTACCATAATGGATATGAAGCCAAACTCATTGCACTAATTGAAAAGGAAGATCTTTATGATACCCATCTGCCTCTACTTTCCCTCCAGTTAATTATGTGAGACTTTGTAAATAGCAGTGAGCCCACCTGGGAATTCAAAATGAATGGGAGTCCTTCTACCATAGGTAAACGATCTCACATAATATATGAACATAGTGTACTAAAAATGGGACAAGGCTTTTACTTCTGTGCATATGAAAAACAGTTCATTAAGTACAGAAAGGCAGGAAGGAAACTGGGCAATGTAGTTAAGAGTTTGAAGAGTTTAAATGCACACATAAAAGTGGTATGCTTAAAATGCCTCTTTTTACTTTCTCTACTACGTATAGTAGGTAGAGGAAGTATTGTATTCCACCCAAAAATTCAATACCGAGATTTCACTGGAAATATATGTTTTGAGGCCCCCTGAATCCAAAAACAGCAGTTTTGGAAACATGTCTGTGTGTGTGTGCGTGTGCGTGAACAGCATAACTCAGAAACGAAGTCGGATAAACACCAAACTTGGTATTTAGGTTCAGTATCTTCCAGAGATGCGACATAAAGGTTTTCAAGAAAATCCCCCCACCCCAGATTACTCTTTACATGGAACATTTTTCGAAAATTTTAATTTTCTCAAAAATGGCTCTAACAATTTTGATTAAAATATATATTTAAGATATTTTCATGACAAATGAAATGTATATCTTGAATTTTCTGGGAATGTCTCCAAAAGTATTCTTCATTGTGAACGACTTTTGCATAACAGTAAAGCATAAGAGATAGACATAATTTTACTACACAAAAAATGTAGATCTCGTTAAAATACATATATATTTTTTTTGTTGAGTGAACCATTTTCGAGATATTGCTTGTTATTCCCTTAAATTTTCCAATACTTTTTCTCAAATGGGAATTTGTTATTCATTTTTTTTACGTCTGGACATGCAAAGAGAATGGAATGCGCCAGATAGCAACAAGATCTTAAAAGATTTGACTGTCACTTAAAGTCTACCATATTCCCCTTGCACCTACAAGAAAATTAGCAATAAGATTAACATCTCGTTTAACATGAAGCATCTGAAGAATAAGCGTTTGTAAAAATAGTTTGTACAAGAGTAGAGAAAGTCATGTGATTGTAACACATCAGATTTTTTAGAGTTACACAGTTATGGATTAATTCTCACAACACGTTTAGTTAGTCCTACATTATTAGGATATAATTAGAATTATCAGTAAAGTCTTTATTCAATGACATATTTTAGAACTGTAACATACAAGATGGGTTTTAAAATGCAGTATGCCATAAAAAAACTTGCTTATAACATACTGATATTAGCTTGTGATATAAAAAAGAGACTGTCTACCCATTATTTTCGAAGTTTTATGCAGTCTTCTCTCATGGGTTATGAGTAAACCACAAATTTTTAGACACTTCAAATACGCTTTAAAACTATCAAACTAGGCACTAGAAATACAGTTCCAGGTACCTA
This sequence comes from Deroplatys truncata, assembly GCA_030765065.1. Lineage (NCBI taxonomy): Eukaryota > Metazoa > Arthropoda > Insecta > Mantodea > Mantidae > Deroplatys > Deroplatys truncata. Next base: position 54,887,518 of record CM060988.1, on the reverse strand, counting down.
AAACAACAGTTTTCATAAGCCAAACATTTGACTTTATGCATCTAAAATTTCTAATGTTTAAAATCACAATAAGTTTAAAAATGCAATTCATTAGTGAGCATTAGAGATCATACATAAAAAAAAATATATCTAATGTGATACAGATATTATATATTAGTGGGTATACAAACTATTCCTACTAAAGCTTATTTTCCTATCTACTATATTTTGATCCAAATAAACCTTTGCAGAAATAGCTGCATTACACATTTCATTATATACACAAAGGGAACAGCAATAGTCAAATGCTTAAGAACTGGACGCTAGACCCTGGCCTTAAAATTCCATACTATTTCCATGCAATTGCAAGAAATAACTGAATATCGAAAGGACTTTAACTAAGTATTGAACAATTCAAACCATTAATAAGGGATATCTCGGAAAAGGCTTATGTCACAAAAAACTTATTTGTAATAAATTGTGTTTTAAAGAGATCTACATTTTGTATAGTACATTTTCATCTATTGCTTAACCTTCACCAGTTATACAAGATTGTACAAAATTCCTTCCAAATGAAGAGGACCTCACAGGCAATTCCCAGAAAATTGAAGATATACATTTTATTTATCATGTAAATATCTTCAATATATGATATTTTAATCAAAATTTTTTGAGCCATTTTTTATAAAATAAAAAAATTTCAAAAAATGTTCCATGTTAAGGGTAGTTTGGGGTGGGGGATTTTCTGGAAAATCTTTGTGTCACGTCATTGAAAGCTACTGAACCTAAATACCCACTATGGTATTTATCTGACTTTTTATTTTTGAGTTATGCTGTTCAGACACATAACACATGCGTGTGCAGATATTTTTCTAAAATATTCTTCTTTTTATTTATTCAAGGTCCCTCAAAATGTGTATTTCCAGTGAAATCTCAGCATCAAATTTTTGGGTGGAATGCAATAGGTACCTTCTCTACCTACTATGTGAGTGGTACATGGTAGAGAAAGTAAAAACATTAAAGTTACATTAACATATGAAAAAGAAGCTAGAAACAGTGATATGTTTTTGAATTTACTTCAGGTGAGTTAGAATTAGTTGCATTAACATCACTTAAGTTTGCTCACTTAACATGTGTTGAGAAACGGTTTGTTTCCATCCTCAGAAGGTGTCCGACTGGTCTGGGTTGTTAGCGTTTCAGTTAAGTTGATTGTCTATTGTGTTTCAAAATTATCTTCTCCCATGTGTCTAATTCTGCTGCACATTTAGCCGGTTTGATTAGTGATGCTCAGTTTGATGGTATTTTATGCATATATGCTCCTTTAGCCTAGTTTCCAGATTTCTTTTTGTCTTGTCTATATACAGGTACCTTATTGCAATCAGAACAGTTGATTTTGTAGACTCCAGCTTTTTCGTTTTGTGGTATTTTTTAGCTATTGCAAAGTAATTTCTCTATGCTACATTTGTTCTGTGGGGCTAGGCTGATGTTATGTTTCATGAAAATCTTCTTAAATTTGTAAGATGTTCTTGGATGATATGTGAGTTTCTTGAACTTTTAACTGTTTTTCTTCCTGGATGAAATTTGTTGTGTCTTTGCTGTGTTTCTGTCGTTTGAATTTTGCAATTTTCTTGTCAATTGTTAGTTTGTTGAACCATTGTTTTTAGCTGTGTTTACTATGTGCTGATATATCAGTTGACATTCTTGTTTATTCAGGGAGGTTATACCAGTCTATGTGTTACACTGTTTAATACTGCTTGTTAAGTTCACTTAACAAGCAGTACAACTTAAATGATATTAGTGTAACTAATTCCAACCTACCTTAAGCAAATACAGTAAAGTTAATTATAATTATGGCTAGAAATAATTTCATTATATCTTAAAGTATAAATCTGTGGTTGCTGTTACATGATATGAGCTTATAGAGTTGAAAAAAAAAAGACGCTTTCTAAACCTATTGAATAGATCACTCAGGGAAAATGAACCATACACAACAATATTCATTATGATAAGCTGATGTGGACCCACCTCTTAAAATGATGTTAGCAAAACAGTACATTGTTAAGAACAACAGTGTAAAATAACTGTTTGAAATGCAGTTGAAAAAGCCACAGAGAAACCATGAACAAAAGTTGGCAAATTTGTGAATAAAATTCAATGGCTTTATTGGGAGATGGACGGAATTTTTTTGTTGGAAAACTCAGACAGCGACAACAATGAATTAACTTGAAACATTTGATAATGAAGAGGAAAAGGTATATGAATTAGGAAATAATGATAAATCTGCTCCTGACCCTTCTTGCTCTTTGAAAGGGATTTACATCATACTGTATTCACCAATGTGACACCAAATAATGACAAAGACAGAGGTCAAGTTTCTACAATGTGAGTAACTGGCAAGTGGACAACATAAAGTAAACAAATTCTGCTTGCTAAAGTGCTAAAATAAACTGGCCCTTTTCCAGGAATTTCTCATTCCTACAACCAACTATTATAAAGTATTTGAATCAAAGTAGTCCCAGATATTCAAGACTTTTATATTTCATTGCTGTATGAAAAAAACAGTAAAATAGATACTTTTAGGCTCTAAAAGATTAATCTCAATGAACAAAATAGGCATTTTAGGTACCTCAAAACCCCATCTGTGCATTTATATTTTATACAGAATATTAAAAAAATTCAGTGCCCAAACTATAACAATGGTGTTAAATAACTATGCATTGGAAACTCATATTCTGTGAGTACTGAGTATGCAGGAAGTTATTGGGTGTGATTTAGAATAAAACAATTTTATATGTTTTTCATTACTTTAATATTTTGATTAAATTTACATTGTAATAAATGTTAAAATGAGTACCTTTAACTGCAGCACAGAGCCAGTTTTGATGTAACACAGGAGCAGAATATACTGCAGTTTTCATGTAGCTCTAGAGAAAGAAGTCTAATGGGGTGAGGTCCAGGGATCTTGCAGGCCAATTTACAGGTCCTCTGTAGCAGATCCACCGATTACCAAAAGGGTTGTTATTGCTGCATGGACTGGTTTTACAAAGTGCTCTGGGACCCCAACATGCTGAAACCACATCCTCCCTCTGATATCTAGAGTTACCTTCTCCAATAATGTCAGCAAGTGAACTTCCAAGATTATTCTGTACACTAGCTACCTGAGTCAAGAAAACAACATACAAGGCCCAAGCAGTTGCCCACAACACTATTCCAAATGTTTAATGAAAAACGCCTTTGATGACCCTACACAACTGTAGTATGTGAGTTGTGACAGTTGTACATACCTTGTCATCCTCTGTAGTCTAGAGGTACCATGCTAGCCTCTAGTTCCTGAGGTCATGGGTTCAAACCTGGCAGAGGGTGATGGATGTTTTCAGGTGTAAAGATCATTAGCATGGCTGCCTTTGGAAGATAAGTAAAGCTGGTGGTACCATATGGTCCTAGATTTACAGCATGTAAAAAAACCTCAAGCCTGATAGAGGCCTGTAAGCAAAATTTCTGATCTTTCACACTCAATATAATGGGATGCTAAGGACTATAGTAGTTAAAGAGCATCCATAAATAAAACTCAATTTAATTTATGTATGTGCCTTCCAGGTAAATTGAGCCTCATCAAACTTCAGGAAACTGAGGGTCTTCATTAGCCTGTTGGCAGAAATCAGTGTACAAACTCAAGATGAGGTGGATAGTTATCTGGTCTCATAGCCTATACTCTCATAAGATGAAAATGATAGGACAGCTGTTCATGCAACACATTCCATACTTAATGATGGTGAACAGTGAGCTCAGTGGCAATTGCTCATGTACTTGTCTTTGGATTATTCTTAATGTATAGTAGCACTTCTTCCTCAAAGTTAGGTTATGCTCCAACTACGGTCTACCTGCATTAGACCTGCTTACCATCAGTGTGCCGGTTTTTCCCAGTAGATTGTGGATTGCAGAAAATGTGCAATAATGCAGACATCTTTGTACAGGGTACATTCAATGGGCTCTCCAACTATTGCCTTCAGCCACACCATAAACAAAGTGCATGTCTTGCAGTTCTCTCCACAAGTAGAGCTCTGTGTTGATACTACAATTGTGACTCACTTACTAGTGCCACTGCTGTTTATTTACTCAATGTCAGAGCATGACACAATCCTACATACCTCAAATTAACATTTTAAAAAGTTTAAAAAGAGTTTTAAAAAGAATTGTTTGTTTTGATCCCCTCCACTCTCATATTACTTGTGCGTGCTTAGAACTTACTGAATATGGGTTTCTGACACATTGTTTTTTTAACAAAATATGTTTATTTTGGTCTCCATCATCCCTATCAGTTTGGCCATTGAATTTTTGAACAACATATTTATTTTGGTATCCATCATCTCTATCAGTTTGACTATTGAATTTTTGAACACCCAGTATAAAATATGAAGACATTTAATGAATTTTAATTTATTCTTATATATATAAAACATGCAATTAGCCTAAATTCAGTGGTCTACGTATGAAATACACTATGATTATAATTAAAGTTGCATGATGTACATGTCCACTGCTGAAGAGCAACATAGTATACGTGTATATGTGTTTTCCAATGAATATAACATCACAATTTATATTTTAGAATTTGAATGTGTTGGGCAATTTTAATTGGACCTCATTGGACAGTGACCCTATATGTAAGTTTACTTATTTCATTAAGCTTTATAAAATTATATGAAGTTAAATACTTAATGTCTGCTGTTCTATAATGTTTGTTAATAGTACCTTGTAATACAGTTAAAAATAATGTAATGTTTTTAATCTTTTAACAATAATGTTTGTTCTCTCTGACTTTTGTTTTATAGTTCCTTTCTGCAGTAATGATGAAGGATTATGAAAAAGCACTGAAATACTGCAAACTGAGTAAGTGTAAACTTGTTTTAAAGAATACCACCTAGAACATAAGTCAATAGTCCAGATCAATGCTATAGTAACTAACCATCCTCAAAGGTTACAGTCCCTATGTAAAATTAAATGCCAGTGTTTTGAAAAATTGAGATTCTTTAGTATTATCAACATTAGGTATCCTATATAGGCATCATTAATGTTCCTATTGGTGATTTTTAATAAGAATTGAAACTTTTGTCATACTGTAATATCTAGGAAATGATCTTGAACCATAAAAATGTCAATAAATCTTGCTAAGAATTTGTTTTACAACCGTTCTAAACATATTAGATATTAGTACATAAAGAGCTGTATACCGAGCAACTCTGCTATTTTTTGTGCATGCTTCACATTGTTTCTGTGCACTTCACTCTGGAATCAGTATTTGGGAATGTTGCATTTCTATATTCCTCATTTTCACCAATTTATTGCTTTCTTTGTTGTTCATCTTACATGTATGTATAGCACCTCTGTTTGTACAAACAATTTTTTTTCCAACTTAGTATGTTCTATCCTTCTGTGAGCAAGTATATTTCTCCTTTTAACTCAGAAATTTGTGTGTTTGCAAAATATGCCATGCGATTTGGATAAAGAGGGAGGTAGTGGTGAAAGTAATGGTTTTTTTGGTAATTCCAATGCCAATCCTAATTGTGCAATGTACAAGGTTATTACAAATGATGGGCCCAATTTCACAGATTTGCTGAAATTGGGCCTTTCATATATTGTCACAAAACTTTGCAAACATACAGAAAAACTCAAAAAGTTTTTTGTTTTTTTTTATCTATTGCAAGTGCTCCATATGTTGCCCCCTGCTGATTCTGCAGATTTCAAGTTGATAATCAAGTTGTTCTCATATTCCTTGCAGCATGCCCCTATCAATCTGTTCAAAAGCACTGTTGATGTGAGCTCCCAGTTCTAATAGTTTGTTGGTAGAGGAGGCTGAAACACTGAATGTTTCATATAACCCCACACAAAAAAATTGCATGGGGTTAGGTCGGGAGAGCTTGGAGACAATTGCTAATCATCATCCCCACCATGACCGATCCATCAGTTTCACAATTTCCTGTTTAAGCATTCACGAACATCATGATGGAAGTGGAGTGGAGCGCCATCCTGTTGGTAGATGAAGTCCACACTGCCGGTCTGCTGTGGCATGAGCCAATTTTCCAGCATGTCCAGATACATGCATCCTGTAACAGTCTTTTCGCAGAAGAAAAAGGGGTCATAAACTTTAAACTGTGGAACTGCACAGAACACATTAACTTTGGTGAGTCTCGAATGTGCTACACGATAACATGGGGATTCTCTGTCCTCCAAATTTGCACATTGTGCCTGTTCACTGTGCCATTCACACAAAATATTGCTTTATCATTGAAGATGAGTTTCTCACAAAACCCATCACCTTCCATAAGCTGTTGCATCTGTGCCAAACATTCAAAGCATCTACTTTGTCAGTGGGCATCTGGGCTTGTAGCAATTGCAAGCATTAAGGCTTTTGCTCCAAGCAATCTTGCTTCTGTACAATCTTCCAAACAGTCAGTTGTGGAATGTTCAGCTCTGTGCTTGCTCTGTTCATCAACTTCTGTGGGTTATGTGCAAAACTGGCCCACATGTGCTCAACTATTTCTTTAGTCACTGTAGGCTGACCCATTGATTTCCCCTTACAAAGGTATCTAAAGCTGTAAACTGTGCATACCATCCCCAAATGGATTTGACAGTTGGTGGATCTTTGTTGAACTTCATTCTGAAGTGTCGTTGCACTCTTACAACAGACTGATGTGAAAGAAATTCAAGCACAACATAAGCTTTCTCGGCACCTGTTGCCATTTTGACTAACTACTCACTGCTATGCTCTTGTGGCAGAAATCTGAAGCATGACTGCAACAAAACTATACTTTGTAAGTTTTTCTGCATGTCTGTTGAGTTTCGTGACAATATGTCAAATAATGTGGTTACAGTGAATTTATGAAATCAGGTCCATCATTTGTAATAACCCTGTATACTACCTGTGCTACAGAGAAAGTGTTCTTTTGAAAGTTTATTACATGACTAAACAACAAAGTTGATATTATGTGAGAAGGTATTTACAAATTAAAAGTTTACTAGAGATGTCAAGGAAGTTATACAAGATTGAGAGATATTCAAGATAGAAGGCAGAAAATGTTCAATGTTTCTTATTTAAAACAAGAAAATTATGTGTTATAAGCATTAAATAGTTCTAAAATAGAGATCTATTTATGTTTTCCTTGTTCACTGAATTTCACTGGATTCTTAAGTGCAGGTAAATTTATGCACCTTTCTTTAACTACCGTAAAATTTAAAATTGGATATCGTTCACTTCTCTATAAGACACTATAGAGTTTAACAGACATATATGTCAAAACTGCCTGTATATTTCTACCATGCAGAGGTTGATATTATAATATGAAATGCTTTGTTTCAGCTCTTTTTCTACAACCTTGCTTACTGTGTAATGCAATATATACAATAAAAATTGCATACCACATGGGAATCTGCCTTAAAAGAAATAGTCAAAATGGCCATCTGCACAAATACCTGCAGCGACTTGTCATCACAGTGACTTCCAAATGTGCTGATGCACTTCTGGAGAATGCAGTACTGAATTGCAATGTCTTTCCACATGGAAGACATAAAGACAGTTCATCTTGCACTAGGGTTTCATAAGCAAAAGATATTAAATACCCCCACAAAAGTTACTATATCACTTAACCTCTATGTAAAATTATATTAATATTTATTTTATAGTACCTAATATGAAAAGTAAATTGTATTATATTTTGTAATTAATTATAAATATTATGTAAAATGCTAGCCCTAGCATGTTATATAATTACAAGTATGTATTGGAACATGCTGTAATAAACATATAAAAGAGTCTCTCTCCCCCACTCTCATTTGTAATTATTCTTATTAGAGGTATACAAGAGCACCCAGTTATAATCTGAGTATTTCCCATGGAGTGGACGTATTTCATAAATGTAATACCATTCCACATAAGAGCTTGTAGGTCATGCAATTTAAGACGGGTAGCAGAAGTAATTGTGTGATTTTCTGGGCCCCTTAAGCTTTGATATACAGTTTTGTTTTAACCTGTATAATTTATGTAATACAATGTATTAAGGGGTTTGAGAGACTACATATTTTAAATTATGTACCTACTTTTAAAAGATCATTTGGGTTTAAATAAATTCTCAGTCAAATAAAAGAATACAGAGTTTCAGAAATATTGACTATTTGATAAACCTAGTTCACAGATAATTTGGTTTTTAAAAAACAAGTTTGACAAAGTAACAAAATACATATTTCATATTACTCTAATTCTTGTGTGCTTCATAGGCCTCAACTCATATGATAGTATCATAAACATACGAGACATGAAGGTCTGGGCACATGGCTGATCATATATGGAATGACAAAAATGAAAGAAATAAATAAAAAAGTGCTGCTTTTATATTACAGTATATGATGAATAGTTAAGATTAACCCTCATTCTCTAAAACTGATTATATAATTAATGCATTTTTATTACATTACAGTACTGCAATATGAACCCAATAATGCAACAGCTCAAGAATTTTATCCTTTAATTGTGGAAAAACTACAACTCAGTAAGTATTGAGCAGTACAAAATACTTTAGATAACATTTCATAATATTGCTAACACAATATTGGTTAAAACTACTTTTTAAGAGCTGAGGTACCATATTTAACATTAACAGGCATTTTAAATTGCAAGCTAATTTATATCTCTTAATGCACAGTTTGTATTTTGCTGTAAGTCAGTTACTTGTTTTATTAGACCAGACAAGTATACACCATCTCTGTTTAACCACCTACAAATGTTTACTCTATGTATCTAGTATAGTATAGTATTTATTGTGCTAAGAGTTTTACAAATTTGATTGTCTACTGCATTTTGACCCTGGTCACTTTTTCAGTAGACAATCACTACAGTTTATTTACATTTTACAATCTCTTGTCACTAAATTATCTTGCTCTTTTTTTTTCTTTTTTTTTCACGTACCATTTCCACTTTTTTTTCACTTTCCATTTATTGATTACTTAACCATCACACATTCAGTATAGTTTTCCATTCAAAGTAAGATGCACTACCTCTTACTTTTCTCTTTCCACTGTCCAAAGCCATTTATTTTCTACTTTACACAAAAACTGTCCAATGCTTCTAGCGTCCTTGCATATCATTTCAATTATAAGTGTATTTCTATCCCCCTTCAACCACTTCTTATCAAAAAATTCTTTTCTCCAATTTTCTGTTCCTTGGCACTTAAATACTATGTGTTCAATGTCTTCATTACCACCACATATCGGACATTGGTTCTGAGGAATACCCTGTCTTAGCCCTTTTAACCTCCATGCTCCGGTTCTTAACCATGCAATAGATTCTCTCTCTTCTTTATTTACTATGTCTATATATTTTTCCCTACCGCATGTATTTTTCATTGGCCTATAATAAACTAATGAGCTCTTTTTGGCAATCTCACTGAACATGATTTGTATTTCTATATCTTCCAGTCTTTTCCTTGCCTTTTTCCAAAAATGTTTTACGTTATTTTCTCTCCTTCTCCATATATCTCCTAACCCATTTTTCTCCAAAATATTCCGTAATTTACTTACCCATCCATCATTCATTAAGCTCTTCTCTTGGTATTCAAGACATTGTCTTAACACATTACTTTTTCCTAGATTTAAACTTCTGAACCAAAATTTCAAAGCTCTTTCCATTATCTTCCCCTTAGTTGGCACCCTGCTCATCTCTAATTGTGCTACCTGTCTTACAATTGACTTCGGTAGCCCTAGTATTTCTCTACAAAACATCCTGTGCACCACATCTATACATTCCCATCCTCTATCTAATCCCCATATTTCTATACCATACATCATTTATGCCTCCACAACCATCTCATAAACTTTTTCCAGCCATTTAACATTTATATTAGGTATTTTATATTTGCAGCTTCTAATTGCTGCCATCGCCCCTTTACCTTTTGCCAATGCAAACTTCTTTTGTTTCTCCCATTTATTACCTCCATCTATTTTTACTCCTAAATAGATACAGTCACGCACTATCCTGTAATCTTTATTCTCTCCCTTCCACTTTTCATATTTGCCTAATTTTCCCCCCTTTTTGAAAACCACAATCTGTGTTTTCTCTTGATTCACTTTTAACCTCCATTCTTTACAATATACATCAATTGCTTGTAATGATTGTTTTAAACCACTTACTGTAATAGATCCTACCACTAGGTCATCTGCAAAAAGAAGTCCTGGAATTTGGATGTTGTTAACACAGTTATTATTCCTTCCAATTTCTAGTAAGACATCATCTATGTATAAATTAAATAAAACTGGACTTAGCTTACATCCTTGCCGAAGGCCTTTCTTTTGTGGAATTTCGTTTCTTATACAGCCTGTCTCCACCCTTACACAGAAGGTGTTCTCAAAATACAGTGCTTTTAGAATATTCACCAATTGCTGACTTACTCCCTTACACACTAATTTATGCCACAGAAGTTGTAGCTCAATTCGGTCATAAGCCTTCTCTAAGTCTACAAAGGCCATATACAGTTTACCCCTTTTTTCTTTTAAATATTTGTCCGCTAATGTCTTTATAATAAATAAATTATCAATTGTTCTCCTTCCCTTGCGAAAGCCCATCTGTAATTCCGAAAGGATATTGTATTCTTCAACCCAAAATTGTAGTCTCGCTGCCAAAATGCCCGCAAAAAGTTTTCCTATATTCGATAATAATGCAATACCTCTGTAGTTATTAGGTTTATCGACATTGCCCTTGCCTTTATATATAGGATGGATGATAGCTTCTCTCCATCGTTTAGGTACATAACCCTTTCTAATAATTACATTAAATAAATCTAGTAAAATTTTCACTCTCCTTGTTTCATTACACCACTCCTTAAGAAACTCTTGTTGGGATGCCATCAATTCCAGTAGCTTTAATTTTCTTCAGTAACTTAACTTGTTTTATTATTTCCTCACTCCTAATTTCACCATCCAATATCTCTACAAAAACATTCCTTATTTCCAAAAATTCCGTACTTCCTATACTCCTTTCTTCCCCATATAATGTTTTAAAATACTCCATCCATTGTCCTGGTTCAACATTGGGTTTAGTTACACATTTATTATAGGTTGACTTAAGAACCTGCCATACCTTATTAACATTATTTTCATTTAGACATTTTATCAAATTCCTTTCATTGCATTCCCTCCAGTCCTTTTTCTTTTGCTCTAACAATAAATTATGTGAATTCCTCCCTTGCATATAATCGTCCCTAGATTTTCTATCACCTAATTCTCTCCACCTAACCAACAGTTGTTTCACTTGTCTTTTTGATACCCTCTTCATCAAACCAGTCCTTATCATATATTTAAACCCTCTTTTTTGTTTTCATTTCCTCTCCCGCCCTTTGCATAACTGTATTAAGGATATCTATTGCATTCTCAATTTGATTATTCTTAACCATGAATGTTACTCCACATAGACATATCTTTCCATAATTCGAGTCAAGAGTCTGTTTAAATGTGTCACAAAATTCTTCTTTCCATTTATAGCTAATATACTCTTTTTTACAATAGCTTTCCACTCTTATATTGTGTTTTACTCGTGCAGCATGCATCATAAAATCCACAATCAGTGGATAATGCCCGCTAGTTGAGCTTAAATTTAATACCTTAAAATTCCTTAAAATATGTCCTAAATTCAGAGGCCACAACACAAAATCTATTACACTCTGCCCATTATTGCTAACAAAGGTAAATTCTCCTTGTTCATCTTCCCCACATTTTCCATTCAAAATTTCTAAAGCATTCAACTCACAAAAATCAATAAATTTTTCACACTCTTTATCAACAAATTTGTCCTTGCTTTGCCTAAGTTTCTCACTTTTAAACACAATTTCATCACTCATCCAATCATTTCCAACATATGTATCACTTTCCCCAATCCTGATATTAAAGTCTCCCATTAGTATTACCTCTGCAGTTACAAATTTCTCCTTCAGTCTATCTATATCTTTTCTTATTTGATTAAGGAGATCAGGATTATAGAACCGCGAGGATGCAGGGGGGTTATATATTATTCCTACACAGAGTATATACTTAACATCCATTATAACCCACAGTATTTCTTTACTACTAGACCATGTTTCTTTAATTTCCTTACATAAGCTGTTCCTTATAAAGAAACCTATACCTCCAGATACTCTTCCCTTTCTAGCTATCACCTCTCCTTTCTTACCAATGTATTCAAAGTCCTTTATATTTATCTGTTCCTCTTTTAACCACGTTTCTATTACCGCTAAATAATCCACTTTCGCCAACAGCTGTTTCAAAACTCCCACATATAACTTATTTTTTAAACCCTCACAGTTCCAGAAGCCCAATCTCCTTGTCCCTTTTTCCTATTGTGAACCTGCTCTGTATCTAAAACCATCTAATCTTTTCCTACTTCTTAATTCAATTCCTTCTTTCGGCATTAACATTTTATTTTTATCTGATACCACAATGCTCCCATGTTCGGATGAAACAATATTATCTTCTTCTCCCTCTTCTGTATTCCCCCCACTACCTTGATACCATATCTTCTTTCTCCCCTCCGTTAGCGCTCACGCAACTTCTGCCTCTCCCCTCCTTGGTGAAACAATTCTCTTGGGTGACATCACTTCTCTGGCTCCTCCCTCCGCCACTGTTGTCGCCACCATTGCAGTCCTACCGCGCCGAGCTGTTTGGGCCCTCCTTCCATTTAACGTCATCACAAGGTCATCAATTCTTTGCTCTCTGCTGTTGTCTACGCTGTTTGGACTAGCCTCGCCATTACGTACTTCATTCTCCATGTTTGCTGCAAATTGTCGTGTTGTGAACTTTGATCTTCCTGTTTCATTTCTTGAAGCTATCGCTGACACCTGTTGATTCATTTCTGCCCTTTCATGTCGATTTTCTCTTGAATCTATATTGTCCGTATCACGTACCCTTTCATTGTCAATCCACAGCTGAAAGTTTGTAATATACGCCATTTTTCCCAAAGCTCTTGCTTCTTTTATTTTCTGAATTAAATTTCGTTGTAACGCTCTCTTATTTGGTGAAAGGTCTTTGTTAATAAAGATATTTGTTCCTTTCAATTTTTTGGCTCTCCTAAGCACTTCATGCACTAACTGTATTGTTGCTAGCTTCACCATTATTGCCCTCTTTCCAACTTGTCTCCCAAATCTAAAAGCCTCAACAATTTCCCATCCGTACATCTCTAATTCAAGCTTCTCCTTCATTATCTGCATTATTTCTTCAGCTGGCCATATCCCTCTTCTCTCACTTACACCTAGAAACACCAGATTGAATCTTCTTTCCCTCTCCTCCATTCTTTCCATTCTTTCCTTAATTTCATTTACTTCCTGTTTTGCTTCATACACTTCATCTATAATGTCCTCCTTGATATCCCTAATCATAGAGCACAATTTATCACTCAATCGTTGTTCCATACCTTCCATTTTATTCATTTTCTCATTTAGGTTCCCCAATAGTTCTTGAATATCCGTAGGGCCTGGATTCACTTCCACTCCTCCAATCACTAGTAGAATAGTTAATATACTCCCAATAATCGAAACATTAACCATTTCTTTGCCAAAATGTATTCCTCTTGTTCCCGCGAATTTCATTCTCAAAATTTGCCCAATTCTCGCTCTATACACAATTATGGTCAGAATTATTATGCAATGTAGTAGAGCTTTTCTGCAATGCATCAGTGTAGTAGTATAAAGATAGTTTGAGTAACCATGAACAAGAATGAGTAAACTGATACAGAAAACACATTGCCTGTTAGTATACAGAAGCAAAAGGATTGAGAAGATAATAATTTTTTCTGAAATTTTTTACTTTCTGTACCATGTACTTGTACATAGTGGTAGAGAAGCTATTGCACTCCACCCAAAATTTGATACTGAGATTTTACCACAAATACATGTTTTGTGGGCCACTGAATGCAAATAAAGCATTTTTAAAAAAAAGGTCCAAGTGCGTGTGAACAACATAACTTGTAAACGAAAAGTTGAATAAATATAAAAAAACTTAGTATTTAAGTTCAGTATCTTTCAAAGAAGTGGCAAAAATATTTTAAAGAAAATCCTCCTCACCCCAACTACTCCTTACATGGAACATTTTTTGAAATGTTTTTTTTCTTCAAAAATTAATAATGATTTTAATTAAAATTCCATATATTAATGATATTTACATGGCAAATAAAATATATATATATATATATTGAATTATCTAGGAACAGCCTGTGAAGTCCTCTTCATTCAGAAGGAATTTTGTATTATCTTGTAAATATTCAGCGATACATGAAAATGCATTGCACAAAAAGTGTATATCTCTTTAAAACACACAATTTATTTCAAATAACTTTTTTTGTGGCATCAGTCATTTCCGAGATATCGTTACTAATGGTTTGATTTGTTCAATTCTTCGTTATTCTTTTAAAGTCCTGTCGACATTCAATTGTTCCTCATGGTGTATGAAAAGAGTGGAATTTTAAGGCCAATATTTGGTGTCCAGTTCTTAAACATTTCGCTATCAGTATCCCCTTTGCATTTATAATGAACTGTGTAATGTAGTTACTTCTGCAAAGGTTTGCCTCAATTAAAATGAAGTAGATAGAAAAATAGGCTTTTGTAAGAGTAGTTTTTATACCTATTAATAAATGATAAAGGGAAGTCATGTGAATGTAACACATAAGATTTTTATGATAAAATATTTATATTATAATTCTGAGCAAAAACTTGAATGTTTTATTTTAGCAACTCTAATAATGCTCATATTTCATAGTCATTATCTGTGTAGAAATAGTTGTTTTAAATTCTAAAACAACAAAATCTTTATTTGTATGTGACTGATGAAACAAAAGTAGGAGAAATATCAAACTGCATATTTTTTTCCATGCCTCTCGTAAGGATGCAAGATGAACATTTTCATGGAATTCTTCCTTCCCCAAACAGCCCTTTGCATGGAAATATTGTCATTATCTTTACCTCCTAAAGAATGGCTCTCATGATAAACATAAATACGAGTATATAAAATGCAGTATACATGGTAGCAAGTTTATATTATTTTAAGCCTTCTGAATAGTCACCAGCAAATATCCTTTGATAATTATTGCCTTAAATGTTCAAACATGTCTAGGTTTCACATGTTCTGCAATGTTGCTTTTTGCAATCTTCAAGCAAGACATTTATTAGCATACATTTTTCCTACTTGTTTGAATGCTTTTTATTTTCTCTACTACTTACTTATAATAAGTAGAGGAAGTCTGCATTCCACCCAAAAGTTCAATATCAAGATTTCACCAGAATACACGTTTTAAAGTTCCCTGAATCCAAAAGAAATCTGATGAGATACATTCACATGATTTTCTCTAACCTCTGTTGTTTACTAGTGGGAATACAAACTATTCTTACTAAGGCTTATCTTTCTATGTACTACATTTTAATCCACACAAACCTATGCAGAAATAGCTACATTACACATTTCATTATAGAATGCAAAGGGAACAGCATTAGTCAAATGTTTATGAACTGGACGTTATGCGCTGGCATAAAATTCTATACTGTTTCCATGCAATCACCAGAAACAGCTGAATGTTGACAGGACTTGAAGAGAATGATCAAGATATGGTCAATTCAAACCTTTAATAAAGTTATCTCAGAAATGGCTTATGCCAGAAAAAACTTATTTGAAATAAATTGTGTTTTAAAGAGATGTAAATTTTTTGTGTGGTACATTTTCATGATCGCTTAACGTTTACTAGTTATACAAGATTATATAAAATTCCTACTAAATGAAGAGGACTTCACATGCTGTTCCCAGAAAATTCAAGATATATATTTTATTTGTCATGTAAATTCCTTTAATGTACAGTATTTTAAACAAAATCGTTAGAGCTATTTTTTTTAGAAAATAACAAATTTCAAAAAGTGTTCCATGTAAAGGGTAATTCAGGGTGAGGGATGATTTTAAACTCTTTGTGCTACATCTTAAAATGTACTGAACCTAAATACCAAGTTTGGTGTTTATCCAACTTTTTGTTTTTGACTTATGCTGTTCAAAGGGATACACACATGCACACGGACCTTTTCTTAATATGCTTTTTTTGGTCTCAGGGAGTCTCAAATCATGTATTTCCGGTGAAATTTTGGTATAAATTTTTGAGAGGAATACAATATCTTCTCTGCTTACTATGTACATGGTAGAGAAAGTAAAAAGTATTTTTACAAAGGTCTGTGCACGCAGGTGTGTGTGTGTGTGTGTGTGTGTGTGTGTGTGTGTGCGTGCGTGTGCGTGCGTGCGTGCGTGTGTGTCTCTTATTAAATACCAAACTGGTGTTTAAACTTAGCGTTCTCCAGGACGCAAGATGAAGCTACAAGAAAATTTTCCCTCCTCAAACTACTTTTTAAATGGAAAATTAAACATTATTTCAAATTTTGTCAAAAATGGCTGTAATGATTTTGATTAAAATACCATATGTTTTAGATATTTGCATGACAAATAAAGTGCATATCTTGAATTTTCTCAAATAGCCTGTGAAGTCTTCTTCATTTTGAATGACTTGTATAATTGGTAAACTATAAGAGCTTGACAAAATAATACTACACAAAAAAATGTAAATCTCATTAAAACACATAATTTATTTCAAATAAAGTTTGTTTGTGCCATTAACCATTTTAGAGATATTCTTTGAATTTTCGGATACCTTTTTCAGGTATAGTTGCTATTTATTTTTTCTTATGGTCTTGCAAAGAGCATAGAATTTCAAATCCTTCACATGTGTACTGCTTTTTAAAAATTGGAATGTTCCTTTAGCCTCTTATACGTACCAAATGTGTAATGAAAGTTTACTTTGATTAACAAGAAGTAAGCAAGCCAAAAAATAAGTTTTTGTAAGAATAGTTTGTGGAAGCGTGAGTAGAGAAAGTCACATGAATGCAACACAACAGATTTTTTTTTATGCCATTTGAACTTATTTATTATTATTTTTATAAATATTATTTTAAATCACTATTATTTTTATAAATACGAACCAACTTGGTGAATGTAGGACATTTTTGAGCACAGAACCATGATACAGCTATTTTCCCTTTCCCATTAATTCTCGTCCTAATGTGTGCATTTCTCCTATTACCTCTCTATCCATCCTTCTCAGTAATTCCAACTTTTTCTGTTACAGACTTACAGTAAGAAGAGAAAGTATTGTATTCCACACAAAAATTTGATGTCGAGATTTAGCCCAAAATATATGTTTTGAGGTCCCCTGAACCAACTATTTTAGAAAAAATATCCATTTGTGTGTATTTGTATGTGTATCTGTGAACAGCATAACTCAAAAACTAAAAGTTCGATAAATACCAAACTTGGTACCTATTTAAGTTCAGTGTCTTCCAAAGATGCAACAGAAAAATTTTCAACAAAATCCCTCCCACTCCAAAATGCCCTTTAAATGGAACATTCTTAGAAAATTTTATTTTCTCAAAAATGGCTTTAAAGGTTTTCATTAAAATGCCATATGTTAAAAATATTTACATAACAAATAAAATGCATATGTTGAATTTTATGTGAACAGCTTGTGAAGTCCCCTTCTCTCTGAATGACTTTTGCATAACTGGTAAACCGTAAGATATAAATAAAATATTACTACACAAAAAATGTAGATCTTGTTAAGGCACACAATTTATGTGAGTTTTTTTTTTATTTTCTTTCTTTTTTTTGTAGAATGAACCACTTCTGAGATGTTCCTTGTTATTTATTTGATGTTTCAAATACTTATACTTTCCTCAACTTATAAGTCATTTTTTTCTTTCAATTTATTTGATGCTTCAATACTAAGACCAAAATCCAAGACCAAAACAACAAAACCCAATGCTACATGCATGTCAGTATGATGCCAGAGGCACTGCTCTCAACAGATGTGATGTAATAGAAAAACTTCAGTAACTGGAACTGATAATAATGGCTGTTCCTTCTTTAGAACTAAGGGTATTAAATAGTTTGTAGTTTTGATTAAACCACACATTTTTAACAATTAAAATAGGTCATGAATGTGAGAGATAGTAAAATAGAAAACCAGAACACTCGACATATGGTTTGAAGGCTATATCATGCACAGAACAAAATGAGAAAATACCATACTGTTCTGGGCAAAACAGTACAATCCTAATCTGAATACAACAATAACAACCAGTTGTTTAGTTCTTTTTGCAGTTCTTTACAGCAGTACTGTAGGAATCACACTATAAGTATGAAGTTAGGTGTAGCAAGCTCCTTATCAATTAAATACAATCAGCTTTTAAGTAAGTGATGATATAAACAGTGTTAAAGTAGAGAACACAAGATATATCCTAAATTGCAAAAGAAAACGAACACAAAGAGTATTCCAAAACTGTGGCATGAAGAGAGATCAGTTTGACCAAAATTCATCTAACCCAATGCAGCTATTTAGCAACTTAAATATCCTATAACTTGATAATAAGATGTTTATGGGCATACAAGGTGCATGTAAAAAGTGTGGTGAATAGTGCCATATCTGAATGGCAACATTGTGCATGTGCATCAATACGCACATGGTTTTTCAGAGGCATAGGGGAAGCGACACCTAGTGTGGACTGATGTCATCAGCAGTTAGTAAATCCACTGTGGCCAGTAGAATGTAGTCTGTATGGGAGGTAGGGTCACAGTGCAATGGAGTAATGTGTAAACATCAAGTTCTGCTACAAATTAGGAAAATGGCTGTGGAGATGCATGAAATATTGGTGCAAGCTTATGGGAAGGAAGCTGTGAGCAGAAAATGTGTTTATGACTGGTTCAAATGCTTCACAAAGGAAAGAAAATGACTAAGGATGAGCTATATTCAGGTTGGCCGACGACAAACAGAACACCAGAAATAATCAAGAAAGTGTAACAAATGCTGGCACAGGATTGGCAACTGACTCTATGATTGATACTGGAGGAATTGGGTATTAGCAAGGACATGGTGCACACCATTGCCTGCGATGATGTGGATAAGTGGAAGATCTGCTTTTGGTTTGTGCTGTACAAGCTGACTGAGGAGTAGAAAACAAAAAGGTCAGAGACTTCTGAAAATTTCATTACCATGTGTGACCAAGATTCATCCCTTCCGTAAACCATCATCATGGGGGGATGAGATCTGGTGCTACATTATGATCTGAAATCCAAATGGCAATTCATGACATGATGTTCACTGACTTCCTTGCAACCCAAAAAGAGTCATCTGCAAAAGTCCAAGGTCAAAATATTCTTGATCATCTTCTTCACAGTAATAGCATCATCCATAAGGAATTCATTCTTGTGGGTCAAACTGTTAATGTCCCATTTTACCAAATAGTTTTGAACCAATTGCTACAGCGCATCCTTCATGTTTGGCCAGAGTTTCACAAGAATGGAAAATGGATATTACTGCACGGTAATGTCCCTGCACACAATGCGATCCGTGTGCGCCAATTCCTTGCTGAGTGCAGGATACCTGTGCTTGATTATCCACCATACTCTCCTGATCTCACTCCTGCAGACTTCTTCCTCTTTCCCTGCTTGAAGAGGGTCATCAAAGGTAAAGGTTTTGGGTACATGCCAGCCATCCAAAATTGTGTGACAACTGTTTTGAGATCAGCTCCTTAAGAGGACTTTGCTGAAAGTTTCCAGAAACTCCATGAACGTTACCAAAGATGTGTTGTAGCAGATGGCAACTATTTTGAAGGAAGAAATTTCTTTGCATCTTCTATTTGGTTTTTTTTCTGACTAATTTGAAGGTCGATAAAGGAATTTTGTTTGTATCTTTTTTTGTGAATAATTTGAAGGAATATTACTGCAGTGAAGAAATCTGTTTTTATCTTCTATTTTGTTTATTTTTTCTGATTAATTTGAAGAACAATAAATAAAATTTGTTTCTGTATTCTATTTTACTTGTTTTAGCATTCACCAAACTTTTTAGACACACCTTGTACATTCCCTATATCAAAACAATTGAATACATTTCCTGAATTATGTCTGAAAATTTATCAGCGTTACTGTGATTCACATATATCATATATGGAATGAATGGATTATCAGCTTCTAGATGTACAATTTATATATAAACAAATTTTCACCACAATAAATGCAATCATAATCAAGCTCTATTCGTTTATATAAACATATTGTCTACACTTGAGTTGCCTCTGGCGCAAATACATATATCTAACACCTTGGTTGTTGATATATTATATACCAGACTCCCTACCTACCTAGTTATCATACCCAACTTATGTTAACTATGTCAATTTTTGGATAGGTATTCTAATAACTTCATAATTTTAAAGTTTTTAACTTTTTCTTCTCCATTTTTCTTTGGTTTTTTCCTAATAATTCACCTATCCTGCTAATCTCCACTATATTCCTAGATTTCATAAGTTTTATTTTAATTACTTCTCTCAGTAACTGCAGCATTTTTTGCTGGTACAAATTGGTCCCCCACATAATAAACATTCCTGTATAGCCCATTCATGTTTCATACCCCTTAAATTTGTTCTAAAACATACTTATCCCTCCCTCCCTAATTTATTGCATATTTCTGTGTGTTTTTCCCTCCTCTAGTCTTGCTTAATTTCTCTATATAACACTAAGACTTTCTTATCTCTGATGCTGCTAAAAATGTCTTGTTTATCAATATCCTCTATTCTTTGTCTGACCTCTTTCCAGAATCTTCCTTCTTTCTGCCTTCATAAATTACCCATACAGTTTCCTCAAAGATACCCTGTAGTATCATTGTCCAATTATCAACCATTTTTTACTTTCTCTACTACATATAGTAAGTAGGGGAAGTATAGTATTCCACCCAAAAATTCGATACCGAGATTTCACCGGAAATATATGTTTTGAGACACCGTGAATCCAAAAAAAGTATTTTTGGAAACATGTTCATGTGTGTGTCTGTGAACAGCATAACTCAAAAACGAACAGTCGGATAAACACCAAACTTGGTATTTAGGTTCAGTGTCTTCCAGAGATGTGACACAAAGGTTTTCAGGAAAATCCCCCCACCCCAGATTACCCTTTACATGGAACAATTTTGGAAAATTTTAATTTTCTCAAAAATGGCTCTAACGATGTTGATTAAAGTATCATACGTTTAAGATATTTTCATGACAAATAAAATGTATATCTTGAATTTTCTGGGAATGTCTCCAAAAGTATTCTTCATTGTGAACGACTTTTGCATAACTGGTAAACCATAAGAGATAGACAAAATTTTACTACACAAAAAAATGTAGATCACGTTAAAATACACAATTTATGTTATATACATTTTTTTTTTTTGTTGAGTGAGTTTTTTTGAGATATTGCTTGTTATTCCCTTAAATTTTTCAATACTTATTTTCTGAAATGGGAATTCGTTATTCATTTTTTACTTTCTCTACTACGTATAGTAAGTAGAGGAAGTATTGTATTCCACCCAAAAATTCGATACCGAGATTTCACCGGAAATACATGTTTTGAGACTCCCTGAATACAAAAAAAGCATTTTTGGAAACATGTCCGTGTGTGTGTGTGTGTGTGTGTGTGTGTGTGTGTGTGTGTGTGTGTGTGTGTGTGTCTGTGTGTCTGTGAACAGCATAACTCAGAAACGAACAGTCGGATAAACACCAAACTTGGTATTTAGGTTCAGTATCTTTCAGGGATGCGACACGAAGGTTTTCAAGAAAATCCCCCCACCCCAGGATACCCTTTACATGGAACATTTTTCGAAAATTTTAATTTTCTCAAAAATGGCTCTACCGATTTTGATTAAAATATCATATGTTTAAGATGTTTTCATGACAAATGAAATGTATATCTCGAATTTTCTGGGAATGTCTCCAAAAGTGTTCTTCATTCTGAACGACTTTTGCATAACTGGTAAACCATAAGATATAGACAAAATTTTACTACACAAAAAATGTAGATCGCGTTAAAATACACAGTTTATGTTATATACATATTTTTTGTTGAGGGAACCGTTTTCGAGATATTGCTTGTTATTCCCTTAAATTTTCCAATACTTTTTCTCAAATTCGTTATTCATTTTTTTATGTCCTGGACATGCAAAGAGAATGGAATACTCCACATAGCAACCATCTCTTAAAATTATTGATTATCGCTTAAAACCTACCATATTCCCCTTGCACCTACAAGAAAATTAGCAATAAGATTGATATATCGATATCTCGATTAACATGAAGCATATGGAGAATAAGCGTTTGTAAAAATAGTTTGTACAAGAGTAGAGAAAGTCATGTGAGTGTAACACATCAGATATTTTTTTTTTTTGTCTTGGATATGCAAAGAGTATTAATCTGTGGCAAAGAGAATGGTACTGCACCTAGCAACCAGCTATTAAGAGATATGTCGATGCTTAAAGGCTACTGTATTTCTATATTGCCCTTGCAAATACAAAACAAGGGGAACATAGTACGCCTTAAGCGATATTCAAATATTTTTAGAACTGGTTGCTATGTGTAAAATGTAATTCTCTTTGCTTGTCAAAAGATTGTTTCTGCAAGTGTTTATCTCGATTAATATGAAATAGATGGAGAATAAGAGTTTGTAAAAATAGTTTGTACAAGAGTAGAGAAAGTCATGTGAGTGTAACACATCAGATTTTTTTATGTCCTGGACATACAAAGAGAATGGAATGCACCACATAGCAACCAGCTCTTAAAAGATTTGACTATCACTTAAAGCCTACCATATTCCCCTTGCATCTACAAGAAAATTAGCAATAAGATTAACATCTCGATTAACATGAAGCATATGGAGAATAAGCTTTTGTAAAAATAGTTTATACAAGAGTAGAGAAAGTCATGTGAGTGTAACACATCAGATTTTTATTTCTCCAGCATTATCATACACTGCCTTAATATTTTGTTCTTCCCCTGATCTAACCCAATACCCCGATGATTTAGCAATCTTTCAATTATTAGGCCTTTACTTCCAGTTCTGTCCAGTTGCAGCAGTGCTACGCCTATCTATATAATATATATTAATTATTCAATTGCATTGGTTTCAGTGTCAGAGCAAGAGTACTCAAATGGAAACAGCACCAGTAGCACTAGCAGTAGTGATGAAAATGCAAGTGCAGATTCCAGCAGCGACAGTGAGGAGAAGCCTAGTGGTGAGTCTGATACAGATGCTACCACTGCAAGCTACTCAAGCCTTGAAGATGAGGAGGCTGACTTTGAGAAACACCAACACCACAATGACAACTCTGATGTAGGGAATGGCAACAAGATAGTGACTATAGAGAAACACATCAGTAATCCTGCACTGGTCTCAATATCAAGCAACAAAAAAGACATGGTTCCAGCTTTTCAGAGTACAAGTTCTGATTCTGAATCACCTACCGAGCCAGTCAGCCAACCTACAATAGCTCAGCTTCAAAGTAAAATCAAATAAACAAGAAATTGTTTTAATATTATTGCAACTTATCCCTTTCTGCATTAAAACAACAGTGGATCTGGATTGAAATGATCTCTTAATTTTTTTTTAAACACAGAAACATTTATTTTGTAGATGTTGTTGAAATCCAAGGGTATGAATGTATAAAGATGGCCAAAAATATCACACTTTTATATTTCTGAAACATCCATTCATATCTACACAAAAAATGTAGTTGTGCTTCAAAGCACAGATTTCATGTTTGATGTGTATTTGTGGTACAGCTGTTAAACACTTCATACTGTACAGCGTAAACAGTATAAGTCTTACTAAGGGTAGTGTGACCAAGTATATTTTCAATAAGGGTTCCTAAAATGTATAGGAAAAATGTACGTTTTGTAATCATGGTTGAATTATTAGTATACATGATACTTCACAATATATACAGATTTGCTTTACTATGTGCCATTATTTTGTATAAGTAATTCCATTTTGTGTGTGAAAGCATGTATGAAACTTGGAGTATGATCTTTTACATCATACATATTACTTTACCATAACTCATGTCATCACATCATACAATATCTAGAAAACATAATGTAAATAACAAGTGTTTAAGATGAAAATAATTTTAAAAGAGTATAGGAATAATTAAAACTAATTTAACAACTAAGTCATGTGTTACAGTGGTAATGTATAAACTGCAGAGTATGAAAGACTGGTTTTTTGGAACATTATTTATTATACAATATGCATGCTACATATACTTAGGAAAATAAGTAAGAAGTAATTGAAAAGAGGAATGCATTTTCAGGGCATTATTTCTCTATCTTCCTTACAGATACACAGGCATTCAGAAAGTGACTGCAGTGCACAAGTTGATTTTAAAAGTATCAGCAGCAAAGAACATACAAGCTATGAACTGGAATTATGTTACAAAAGAATGTATGTGCTTGAAGTTGTTTTTAACACGCATATCACAATGAAGGGAGTCAATTTTAATAGTACATAAATGATGAATAACACATCTTCTGCTTGGCAGAAGAACAGCAGCATTAATTTGAAATTGCCAGTAAATCTTGAGATATTCAATACTATGAAGAACGAAGCACTAATGTTGTTATTTTTAAATCTTTTTACTACACAGAATTACTTTGGATGCAAATTTATTGCTCTCATTATTGCAATAACAAAATGAAATAACAAGTATAAAGAAAGCTGCCATCTATTTATGTGAGAAGTAAGAAATACTAAATCGTAAAGTTGAAATGTTTGAGGTAAAAAGGACTGCTGTTTTTTTAAAGACATGTTTAAAAATAAAACATTATGTCCTCTACAAACCTATTTTTGCTTTATTTTATTTATTTCTGTGCCAAAACACTAACTACATTGTGAAGGTAACTTTGACTCATTTCAATGAGTCTAATTTTGAATTTCAGGATGTTTTTGTTTTGTCTTTCTTCCTTGCACAATGACAGGGGGAAATTGTCTAATGCCAAATCTAGAACTAAGATGATAATTACATCTATATAAAATTTCTGCTATATCTTACATTTGAAGTGGAAAATTGTAGATGAAATCTGATAGTCTTAAGACCATAAATAAGTTAAGAACTTATATTTCTTGTAGCTTCACTTACATACACAATGATGATATCATTCTTAGTGATGCTACTAAAATACAAAATAATCCAAAACAATATTCTATAGAAAGTGAATATTATTTCACATGGGGAGAATAAAATTAAGCTTGTTGTTTCATTTTTTCCTTCCATAAGGTTAGTAAAATTCAGATGGTAAAGTAGGGAGGATGACTAGAATTATGGTGCATCCATAGGAAGATCCAAGAAAATGCAATTAGACAAGATTTTGACTTGATTTACAAGATGAGTAACAGAAAGTCTAGATTTAACGAAAAGTTCTGGGCCTCTGTAACTTAAAATTGATATGCTACTATGCTAAGTTCTGAACTGAAAACCCTAGAGTGAGAAAAGGTTGTTGCCATGTTGCTCGCTCATTTCAAACTTAAAATCTTCTTAGTTCTGTAGCTTAAAGCAGATTAATGTCTTTTTAAAATCTCTATAGTTTGTTTAGGTATAAAAAATATACATATATTTTTTACATCACTTTAATACCTCTAGTTTATGGCGGTGCCAAAACTTGCTGGGTGCTAATCTGGTGGTGCCCTTTAAATGTTGCCATTTAGAATATAATGCTTATACATCCTGAAATAAAATATTACTTTTTATTTGTAGCCTCCTGTAGGAAAATGGTTTAGCATCTACTATACTCATGATTTCTTTTTACATTAAATAAGTTAATCTGTATGTGACCAATGAAGAGCATTTTTGTTTCTAAAACTAAGCTAATATTTAACCTGTAAAAGAGAAAGCACATTTTGCTTTGTTATTGTTAAATGGAATGTTCAGTAGTCTGTGGTAGATTATCACTGGTCTGTAAATATTTTTAGAGGGTCACCACTAAAACTATGACTTGTCAAATTCTGAACAATATTTTTTTTTGCAGCCTCCCTATATTAAAATAAAGTAGTGTATGCATAAAAATGCATTAATGTAACATTTAACAGTGGAAATATAAAAATTAGAGTATATAAGAATTAACGAAGAAGTCTGTTAAATATTGGTAGGTACCTTTCACTGAAATACTTTACAAGGTCAGAAATATCAGCACTTTCTTTATGAGGATTGAAATAGTAATGCAATGGTACATATTAAAAATTATACAGTCTTAACCAAAGCTAAGAAATCAGAACCACAGACAAAAGGCGAGAATATGGGGAGTGATCAATGGTCTGACAAATATGCATGCTTATTCTCATGTGTACAGTATTGTCAATTTTGTTTTGGAGAATTCAGTTTTCAGTCATTCTTGTATAACAATATTCTGTGATGTCTGTGTGCCATATACCATAGATGAGAGATTATTACAATCATAATTAAAAATTTGCTAATGTCATTGAGAATCATGTTTTAATTATATTGACTTGCTTCTGTTTTCTCTATACTTCCATTTGATAATTTACTGGCTGCCTGACATTGTAAGGGTAGCTTTTTAAACTCAAAGGATGATTTTATTAATTTCATTTACCTCCCCTTTCTTTATGAAATTATTCTACAGTGATCTAGAAGTTTTTATACTGAATCCTCTCCTTTACCTTTATAGCTGTAATTCTGTACAACCTTGACTATTCCTAATAACAGATAATAAACCCCCTGATATTCATGCAAAATCTGAAACATTGGTGGAACATCTGACTTTCTTAATCTCCCTCTAACGGTCTTCCAAGTTCTGGAAATGCTGTATAGCTTATAAGTACCCTTTAGTGGTGAAAAAATGATTGATCAGAATGGTTCAGTAAATTTTTTTATAATTACAGTAGGTGAAAATTTAAATCTTTGTGCTTTTTCTTTGGTCCCATAGCTATTCAATAACATAAAAGATACATCATTTTCACATAATACATAGACCCTTAACATATGCAGTGAAATAGAGGGTGAAGCTGGTGAATATGAAGATTTCCCACTCCCAGGCCACCAAGTTAACCACTTTGAAAAATATGCATAGTCTGTGACCATCAAGAAAAATAATATTCCAAGTTGTTAAATATAAAATATTGGTTGACTAATTTTTAATGTTAGCTGTACACAATTTTCTCTCTTTATACAATTATTTAACATACTAACGATGATGATAGCAGCATACAAAGGAAATAAAGTAAAACATTCTTACTTGAGGGTTATTAAAATATGTGGTATTGGTATCGCATGCACATCATACCGTTAGAAGCAGATTCAATTCCCTTTCGTTTTGCTGTGTCTTAGTTACTAAATTGTGACCATCTACATATATATTGGAATGAAATATTCACAACGTTTGTCTTATTTTACATGCATATTCTATGGAGTAACAACTACTATTTTCTACTCCATTGCACTCTCAACTAAAATTCAAAGCCTTCTTCACAAGCATGTTCATTTATAGCTCCAATGTGTTCATTTTCAAGTACAAGGGCTCTGCAAATCTTTTTTAATCTTCTAGTAATTTATGAAGTGTAACTAGAATGTGTTTTATAGACCATGTCTCTCAGAAAGAATAGGGTTTTTCAATGGTGAAAGAATTATCAAAATTGGTTGAGTGTGGTTTCAGATTACCCTACATACAGTCATGCAAATTTTCTGTCTTTATAATATTAATATAGATTAGTATTAAATACAAAACTTTGTTACTGCAGTTACATATGTATATGGAATAAGCTGAGATGATAACTTCCTGAAGTGTTATACAAACTCAATATAAGCTATTATTCATACATTTTAATGTAATTCTTGACATGGTAATTAGCTCAAACTGGGCCTAGAATGACTGCTAAACCATTGTGTATTCTGTCTCTCTCCGTAAAGAACATCATGGAAAGAGGGTGGGTTTGTGTGTGGGCAGTGCACGGCTGCTTACATACAGTTTTAAGGCAGATGTCTACCACTCCTCAAACAAGTTGTTCCTCAATTGGTTCCCACGGATACACACCATTCCAGAGTAATAAGGAATTGGCATATGGGCAGCCATGACTACTTATAATATGCAGTTTTTAAACGGACAGCTCAAACAAGTAGTTCCTCTATTGGTTTCCACAGACCTGAAGCGCCTTATTGTGTTTATAAAACACAAATATCTACTGCTTTAATTATATTAGTACTGGCATAAGTAGATAACTTTGATAAAACACATATTATCAAAGTATTCCAGTTTATTTCTTTGAAATCCACTGGGATGAAAAGGGGAGAGGAGAAAACAGAACGTGCTATCTTTGATATAAAAAAGTACCTATGTTACTTATTATTTTACTATAACTGTATTCAGACAGTGAATTAATAAGACTAAACACTGAAATATCCAACAAACAAAACTGCTCTTTACTACTAAGATAACAGTGACACTTCTCACTTCTTTTTATAGGTATAGTGAAGCTCATTTATTTATTTTCATACTGTGTATCTTAATTTGGTGGAATATATTGTGCTTTACAGAAGATGATAATAGCTAATGCTGGAGCAATTTGCAGAATCGAAGTAAGAGAAATGGAAGTCAAAGGAAAATTCCTGCTACATATCTCATCTTTGGCAATGGGATTTATCTTTATTTTTTAATTGTTTCACTTCTATAGCTCTCTTTAATTTCCATGGTCATACTGGGGCCTAAGACTTGAGAAACTACTTAATGATGTTATAACTCATTGACTGTAGGTATTATTTTTAAACATTCATTTTATTAAATTTTTACTATGAAACATGTACATTCTCTCTCACATTCATACTTCTAGACTCTGTGGAGGGTAGAGAGTGCTCTTAGTTAAAGAAAAATTCTCCCACCCTGGCCAGGAACCAAACTTGAAACTCTGGGTTGAGAAGACAGAATACTGACCACTTGACTACAGAGGCAGTCAGGGCTTCAATATTTTTTGACTGGCAGGAAGCAATTGATTTACATATTTGATCTTTATGTTATTTATTTATAAAAAACAACTCAATGCTATAAGCCATCTTCAGATTCTTTGAATAATACATATTAAAGAAAGTGTTGAAATAAAAAAGGCTAAGAGCCAGAAGGTTCAAACTGAGACAGCAACAAAAAGGGTCTTGCTATGCAGTTTGATTTTTTAAAAGTTTTTGGTGTTAGGATAGTATCCAAGTTGATTATATGTAAGAGGTTATTAAGGATAGAGCTTAAGAACTTCCCTTCAACATATGAGAGTAAAAGCTTTAAAGCTTTTTATGTTTCCAAAAGTATGCGTGAAAAGTGGCAATTAACTATTTTTACTTCAATGCTTCAATAAATAGTTCTGCAAATGAGTTTGAGGTATATAAGAACAAATTTAGTTTTAATGTTGCTTTTTTAAAACAATGTAAACCTACAAAAAATATTCAGTTACTTATCTGCCAACTGATTTGTAGACATGTGTGACTTTTAGTGGATGCTGTATAGATACTATTGAAAAATAAGATTACTATTCAGTACCAGTTAGAATAAGAATATTTTAATGTTTCAGGTGTTATTCTTTCACAGGCTGTACATAGCTTTTTTCTTCAGAAGTGATTGAAGAACAAAGTATACTTGCAATATAGAAAGTAAACCTAAAAGCATAGTTCCAAATAATGTTTAGGTACCTCTACTATAAGGCTATGCAGTAATATTTTTGTTAATATTAGGCATCAGTTTAGATTCAAAACAATGGCAGTGGAAAAAAAAAAAGAATAAAACAAATAACAAAAAATATTCCACCCAATTTAAGATAGTGCATGAAGACTTGTACAGTTGTACTGTTAAGCAACTATTCCTTTTTATTAATGTTATATATTGTATTATATATGGATGTCAATGCTAATTTTGTGAAAACACTATTTTTAATAATAAAGCTATAGGTACTAAAGGGACATTGAATGCAAAAATGGACTAGTAAAAGTTCATCAATGACAGCAGTTTTATGCAGGGCACCACCAAATATTCTAAACAATTTTTCTTGTTTGTGCTCCTTTTCACTACCAACAGCCTTTACCTTGGCGCAATTGTAAGATCTTTAAGGAATTAATGTAATTTTGTAAATGATAACATATCACACTAAGTGAAGGGACCTCATTTGTAGATAATTTACAGACTGGAAATTTTAACTGTTGTTAACATATGTTGATAATACAAGTGTCCCAGGAGATCTACATACATGCTGTTACAAAGAGTATGTTGGAAGTTACATTTATTAAAGTTGGCACTTCTAATGATGAATACTAAAAGAATGGAGGCATTTTATGTAGTTATGAGCATAAAAATAGAGCTTACATTTTCATCCATTCCTTAGAAATACACTCAAATGAATATTTGGTAACTGTGCTGTCTCTTAATTTATTCTTCTTCAACAATAACTTTACATTAATGTGATAGTAAAGAATATACAATGCAGATCATGATCACTTCTCATGGATTTCTATTGTCCAGGTCAAGGGTGGTGAAAACGACTTCCTTCCGCGAGTCACCAAATATGCAATATGCACTGCATCACTCAGCAGCATGTGAAAAACAAACAGATGGTTGCAGAGAGGGAATGGCACCTGCGAGTCAAAATGACTTGCGAGTTGCGTTTTCGCCACCTTTGGTCTAGGTATATCAAGTAAAATCTGTTCTTAACATCTAAGACTTTAAAGTGGATTACACACCTAAACACAGTGAATGCTATTTCATTCAGCATCCAACAAATATGCAGTGATTGTCAATTACAGTTTTATCTTACAGCCAATTTAATGTGACTTAAATCTCTTAGCGACTACTGATGGAATCCAGAGTGTCTCTTAGGGTGTTGTTACCTAAGTTTCATCCCATGTATGACTTTATGTCTGCAAGATTGTGAAAGGCTTATGTAATTGTTCATATAAAGTTCAACAAAGAGAATGAAATAGTGAAAAAGAAGATCTATGAATCTTTTGTAGAAGTATTTAGTTTAAAATGTTAAGACAGTGGTATCATGAGCATTTAACTGCAGTAAATATCATGAGACATGTAAATATATTCTCAGACTTAAAGTATTTTACTGTTATTTACACAGTTATTAAACTGTAATGAAACTATTTTATATTTTGTTTCTCATTCAGCAGGTCCTTCAGTAAGAAAATTCATTTCTACAAAGTCAAAGCTGAATCAAATATCACACCCTATTTGGAAATGCACTGCTTGAAATAAGCTTATTTTAGTAGTTTTAGGAGCAATTTTGAATGTTTTTAGGTTCATATTCCCCTAGGAATAATAACAAATGATACTACAAAAAAGGCAATTAAAACTTAAGAATTTTGAAAGAAAGAATGAATTCTGTCTTCATATACCCTTAAAACCAGAAAAATGAAATGAAATGATGATATGACAATGATCTCTGTGTAATATGAACTCTGTTGCACATACAATAAACAAAACACAACTGCTAGCATGTTACTACTAATATGCAGCACTGATGAACCCATGCAAGATACAAGAAGAAGAAGAAGAAGAAGAAGAAGAAGAAGAAGAAGAAGAAGAAGAAGAAGAAGAAGAAGAAGAAGAAGAAGAAGAAGAAGAAGAAGAAGAAGAAGAAGAAGAAGAAGAAGAAGAAGAAGAAGAAGAAGAAGAAGAAGAAGAATCATGTAAGAAGTTTTATAGATGCCACATGATAGTTAACCCAGGAAAACTTAAAAGGTGTAACAATAATATCTAAAAAAACAACTATAGCTGATAAAAAGCTATTTGAAATAGTATATTTTAAAGATCTCTAAATTTTTTGTGTAATAAGATTTTGTCTATTTCATATGCTTTAACAGGTATACACAAAATAATACAAACTATTATTCATTCATAATGAAGAAGACTTTAAAGGCTATTCACAGAAGATTTAAGATACACATTTAATTAATCTTGCCATATTTCTTAAACTTATGGTGTTTACATCAAAATTGTTAAGAGCCATTTTTAGAAAATAAAAATTACGAAAAATATTACCCACATAAAGGGTAATTGGATGAGGCGATTTTCTTGAAAAGCTTTGTGTTAAATTCTTGGCAGTGGTACATATACAAATTTTCATTTTTTAGTTATGCCATACACACACCTACCTGTTTCTGAAAATGTTTTCTTCTTGGATTCAGGGAACCTAAAACACGTATTTCTGTAAATTCTTAATAATGCAATTTTGGGTGGATTGTACTACTTCTTCTGTATACCACTAGTAGGTAGTAGGAAAGTAAGCGTGCTTTTTTATTATCATTATTTTTTATTTATTCAGAGGATCTTAAAATGTACTTTTCCAGTGAAATCTGAATGTTAAATTTTTGGGTGAAATGCAATGCTAGCTTTACCTACCATAGGCAAGTGGTGGAAAGTAAATAAGGCAGCTAATAGCCTAAACTTTACATTACAGGATGTGACTGGTTGTATAAAGATATCTTTAAATTGTATTAGGAAAATCAGGAAGTGGTTAAATTTTCTGTTTTAGATGAAAATAAACCCTTGTGTTTCCTTCTGATTAAAAAATATATAGTTTACTGCACATTGAGACATTTAGCCTTGAAACATAAAGCATTTAAATGCAGTGTGTGCATCTCTTTAAGGTTTCTCTGTCATAAAACTCTTGAAATTAAACTGAGTTTTATTTATGGACGCTCTTTAACTACTATGGTCCTTAGCATCCCATTCTATATTGGGCATGAAAGACCGGAAATTTTGCTCAGAGGCCTCTTTATCAGGCTTGAGGTTCTTTTACGTGCCATAAATCTATGACACGGGACCACTGGCTTTACTTCCCTTCCGAAGGAAACCATGCTAAGGATTTTACGCCCAAAAAAGTCCATCGCCCTCTGCCAGGTTTGAACCCACAATCTCGGGAACTAGAGGCTAGCATGGTACCTCTAAACCATGGAGGACAACATAAAACTCTTGTTAACAATCTTGGCATGTAATGTTTTTAAGTAAAAGCTGGAGACAAATATTATTTTTTCAAATCTTAAAGCTAGAATTGCAAACTAGCAGAAAAAGAGACAACAGAGAATGAAACTAATGTATACTGCTTGAAATTCATTTAAGTGTGTCATACTTCTAGCTTAATTTGAAATGAAATTAACTTAAATATAATTTTTCTTAAGCTTAAGTGTGATTTTTTTCCAAAAGCTACAAAGCTGAAAATTCTATACTTATATAAGATAACTCATTAAATTCACTCACCTATAATTAGTCCTTTAAGTGTGTTGGATTTCAAAATTCTAACCATTAAAATTTTAGTAAAAAATTACAATTAATTTTCTTGAGACGAGAGAAAAGTTTTAAAAACTGCAATACTGTTAATAGCTCAATTACTCTTGTTCTGAGGCATGAAACAGAATATCTTATGAGAGTTAAAATTGCTAATTTATTGCTGCAAGTAATTTCTGT
This sequence comes from Deroplatys truncata, assembly GCA_030765065.1. NCBI lineage: Eukaryota > Metazoa > Arthropoda > Insecta > Mantodea > Mantidae > Deroplatys > Deroplatys truncata. Next base: position 54,854,168 of record CM060988.1, on the reverse strand, counting down.
GATAAAGGAAGGTAAACATGTCATTTTTGCCAGTTTCTCTTATATTTTTTGTTAATAGGTATGTTCTTCAGACTAATTGCCACACATGTAAAATGAAACTTCTAGCTTACATTACAATAATGGTTTCTTTTTAAACTGCAATAGGCATGTTCACTGGGTTCAATGCATATCCAGATAAGCCATACATTTTCTGGTGCCATTAAAAATAAAATTTTCTGTTACAAATAGTACCTACTTTAAAAAGTATTATAGCTAGTAAGTAAACATCAGACAAGTAAAAATGCCAGATGCCTTTTTCATAATGTAGTTGTAATAACATTATATGTATCTAAAGTACCTTTGCTAACAGCCAAGCTATATTTTCTGCTATTTTTCAAGAAAGACTAGACAAAATTTTGTGTCATTTAGTTTATTTGGAATTAAATCTTCCATAATAGGTTTTGGGTGAAATGTACCTGGTTGGTGCAATAATAAAAATTAATAAAAAGGTGGATAATGTACCATCCATATTTGATAATGACTGTTGCACTAACAGCAGCATCCTTTTAAACCCAATTTCAGAGTTAATAATGAAAGACTTAAGCAATGTCTCTCTGAGTCAGCTAAAGCCACAACACCCGTTCCATTAAGGGGCCTAAGGAAAAACCACTTATATAGATTGTTACTCTTGGTATAAAAGCATGTTCATGATGCCACTATGTTTAGAATGAGATCCTGTATTGTGAGCATAGGGTAGTCATTTATCATCTGCTCACTGTACTCTGGAGTATTTGGTGTATGTATGATATAAACAATGAATGCCAAATGTTGTATAAATGCAACATTTCAGAAGTTCTAAATATTCAATTCTTTTTGCTCGTCTACAAGGGAGGTATTAAATTAAGTAGAAGTTAACTCTTATCTTTACTCATCAACTTATTTCGTTATTATTGCACAGCAATTAAAAATGCTTTGCATTCAACTGATTAGCTAGCAGTAGCTAAAAAGGAGCTACTGACTTAATATTTTGAATGTATTCATACTTTATTTATTTTTCAATAAATACTTGAAAGATTGAGATTAGCACAGTAAAGGATTTATATTATTATCCATGGAGTCTGAAGTAACCATTAACACTAGTCTTTGCATGCCTTTGAGGCATAATTTTCTTCAAAAAATTGAAGATTTTCACTATGCGCTTAGACATTGCTTAATTTAGCATATTTCTATGATTAATTCATGCTAAAGCAAATGATGTACAAAATACATATAGTCTTGGAAGTAAAATGATGAGATAACTCTTTCTTCTACCTCAAAGTCTGCTTTAGATTGCAAAAGTATTTTTCTAGCTTTCATGACCGTAATTTGGAAATCCTGAATATGTTATGTGCCAAGGCAATCCATAAACTGAGGAATGTGGATTTGAAAGGTTTGCTGTGATGTATGTGTGATACTGTATCCTAAGAAATACAATAAAAATGAGTTCTAAAGCTTAGAATTGAGAAGTGTGGGTAAATTCTTTAGTATTATACTTTTGAAGATTGCACAGTTTCCTGCTCCCCTTATATTAATTTATATCCAGTTTGGAAAGAAGTAAAAAGGAGTAGAAGTCTTTATGGTCAATTTCTCTAAAAACAATTAATAATTTTCAGTGTTAAATTTAACAACACTGCACCATGTCACATTCCTTAATAACAGGCCAGCTCTACCTCCTGTGCATCAAGTGTATACATCTTAAACTTCTTTGCACTGATATTTACCTATAATTATTAACATATTAAAAAGAAAATCTACATAAAAACCTATGTTGTTAGACAATTGCATGAACATGAAATAAAGCTCTGACATTAGTTTTTTTGTCAGATTATTTCAAATGTACTTGAGTTTAGGCATGACATTTCATCTGTTCATACAAACAAGGAAACCAAAGTCATGTTTTGAAAAACACTTATCTGTCACTAGCATCAGACAGATAAATTTTAGATCTTACTGTAGTACAATCCTATTTGCAGTTCAAAATCCTTATTGTTGAGATATTGCACATCATAATGATACGTCAGACTTATTTTTTACTCAGGTTTAAAATGCACTCTAGTTCAAATCATGTAAATTATTTCTCCATACTTTCCAGATTTTACTCACTTAGTTTGAGATTCCATTTTTGTGTGTACAGAATGTTAAAATGATCTTTGCAGTCTTCTCTCCTTGTGTAATGAAATCACACTTCCCTTATGTTCATTGAACAAGAGAATAATGTTCCAACAACATAGAGATTTTCTATTAGAAAATCCAAGTTCTAGCTGCTTCACTAATGCTGTATCTTATGCATTAAAATCATTTCAAGGTTTTCCAGATTTGTGAAGGGTTCCATACACATGCTTAGCTTGCACTCCAAGTTATGGGACTAAGATTGTAGCTGCGTCACATGTATGAATGAACTGAGTTTTATTTATGGACGCTCTTTAACTGCTGTGGTTCTTAGCGTCCCATTCTATATTGGGCGTGAAAGACCGGTAATTTTGCTCAGAGGCCTCTTTATCTGGCTTGAGGTTCTTTTATGTGCTGTAAATCTATGACACCTGGACCATTGGCTTTATTTCCCTTCCGAAGGAAGCCATGCTAAGGATTTTTACACTCGAAAAAAATCCATCACCCTCCGCTGGGTTCACATGTAGGAAGCGTTGCAGTCTCTGGTATTGGTGAATGTGGTATAATTCTTTGGAAACTTGAATAGTAAATTATGAAATATATTGATTTTTGTGGAAAAGATGTGAAGGGGAAATGAGTTCAGTTTCTTTTAAAATATCCACAGGTTTAGTTTTGGATTGATATTTGATCATAGTTATATGATTAAAAGTGACAGCCACATATCAGTAGATTTACTGGCATGTAAAAGAATATCTTCTTTCTCTGTTTACCCTCCTCATATGTAGGATTTATGCCCCATGATTTATAAGCGGGTGCTTGGGGTCAGAGGCCTATCAAGGAGCAGACACTTTGGATCAGATAGATATCCAGGATGGGTGATCAGTCCAATGCCTGGTGTGAGAGTGATAATGGAGCAGGAGCGGTTGGTAGAATGAATGCTGGAGGAAACCAGAGAACTTGAAGAAAACCTGCCCAGAAGCCACTTTATCCACCACAAAGGCCACATGCGGGTCCCTGGGGTAAAAGAACTCCTGCAGGACAAAATTCCAGCACAGAGGCAGTGCTGATGTTATCCTGGCAATTGACAGAATCATTAACAAACAAAATATTTATTTTATTTATAGTAACTTGATAAGTATACCATACAAATTAAATATTTTATGGTGAATCTAATACTTAAAGAAACATTACCATAATATTTCATTCAATCACAAAAAGTCACCACTTAAACTAGAGATATTTATACTCCTGTCATCCTAAATATTTTGGTTACCATGCTAGCCTTTAGTTCCCGAGATCGCGGATTCAAAGCCGGCAGAGGGCGATGGATTTTTGTCAGACGTACAAATTCTTAGCATGGCTTCCTTTGGAAGGAAAGTAAAGCTGGTGGTCCTGTGTCATAGATTTACGGCACGTAAAAGAATCTCAAGTCTGGTATAGAAGCCTCTGTGTAAAATTACCTGTCTTTCACGCCCAATATAGAATGGAATGCTAAGGACCACAGCAGCAAAGAGTGTGTGTCCATAAATAAAACTCAATTTAATTCAATCCTAAATATTTTCTTTCTCATATTATTATTATTATTATTATTATTATTATTATTATTATTATTATTATTATTATTATTATTATTCAAGTTTGCAGGCATAAATGATATTCATCTTCATAACAGAACTGGATACAATTTATCTTTAGAAAGTATCTGGTTGAAGAATGAGTTGTTCTAGCAATGATTATAAATGACTGAGAAACTCTATTTTCAAATACTGCTATAGTTGTTTATTTCCATAATAGTAAGTATGATAAATGCATGCATTTCTTTTTAAACATTTCAGCAAGCTATCTAATAAAGTTCATATAAAACAATAAGTTATTAATATTGATAAATGTTTGTAGATTACTACTAATTAGTGATGGAAAATGAGAGTACTTATCTGGGAAAGTCCAATAACTTCTCAATATCAAACAAAAGTATGATGAATCTTTCAATATTAAGCATACAGAGTATGATATAACTTGCTGTGACTTGGCCAACCAGATGCATAAGGAGGCAGTTTGTCCTTCCAAATGCCAAATGTACTTTTATGCTGTTTTCAAAGGCTGTTTCTGCAGCTTAAACTTAGTCCTGTTCTACTTCTTTCTTCTATTCCAATTAAGCAGTTTAGTTTTATTATTCTGCTACTCTAAAGGTTAACATGAAGCTTGGTTTTGCTTCTTGAAAATCTCTCAGGTATTGTTAACTCCACGTGGAGTGAAACAATTTCTTTGCTTTCATTGGCTGAAGTGACATGCTCGTTGGTGCAATATGAAACATCAGCAATGCATTTTTTATCTATAGAAGCCGCTGGTGTTCCATTATGAACCAATGAGTGTGCCACTTCAACCAATGAAAGCAAAGACATTTTTTCACTTCCAGGTTTGGTATTTATTCGACTTATGTTTTTGAGTTTTGTTGTTCTCTCTGTCTCTCTCTTTCACACACACACACACATGCATGCAGTTATCAAATTTTTGGGTGGAATGCAATACCTTCTCCATCTACTATGTACGTGGTAGAGAAAGTAAAGAAGTAAAAGCAGTGAATTACAATAATTCAGATTTCCAAGAAATTATGAGAGACTCGTTTAGAAACACAGATATATAGACTTATTCATTACACACTTCTAGGTGTTGTAGAGGGGACTTAGTATCTCAAGGTTTGATAATGAATCCATTTGTGGAAAGGTACGATTTCAGTAATTCAAAGATGACAATATCAAATATCAAGGTTCAAATCTCCCATTTGACCTATATCACTACAGGTGTCGGTTGATGTGGTGATCCTGAAGTTTGTTGTGAACACTGTACCTCTGAAGGATGTTTCATACACACACTCTAAAATACCTGGGTGTGTGCTAAATGGTGTCTGTTGCAGCCAGAACTTGTGCAACTGGTCTTCCAAATCTACAGGAGTCTTTTCATATGGTTGATAACAATTGATAATTTATTTATTATAAAGACATTAGCAGACAAATATTTAAAAGAAAAAAGGGGTAAATTGTATATGGCATTTGTAGACTTAGAGAAGGCTTATGACCGAATTGAGTTACAACTTCTGTGGCATAAATTAGTGTGTAAGGGAGTAAGTCAGCAATTGGTGAATATTCTTAAAGCACTGTATTTTGAGAACACCTGTGTAAGAGTGGAGACAGGCTGTGTAACAAACGAAATTCCACAAAAGAAAAGCCTTTGGCAAGGATGTAAGTTAAGTCCAGTTTTATTTAATTTATACATAGATGATGTCTTACTAGAAATTGGAAGGAATAATAACTGTGCACCAGTAATTAACAACATCCAAATTCCAGGACTTCTTTTTGCAGATGACCTAGTGGTAGGATCTATTACAGTAAGTGGTTTAAAACAATCATTACAAGCAATTGATGTATATTGTAAAGAATGGAGGTTAAAAGTGAATCCAGAGAAAACACAGATTGTGGTTTTCAAAAAGGGGGGAAAATTAGGCAAATATGAAAAGTGGAAGGGAGAGAATAAAGATTACAGGGTAGTGCGTGACTGTATCTATTTAGGAGTAAAACTAGATGGAGGTAATAAATGGGAGAAACAAAAGAAGTTTGCATTGGCAAAAGGTAAAGGGGCGATGGCAGCAATTAGAAGCTGCAAATATAAAGTACCTAATATAAATTTAAATGGCTGGAAAAAGTTTATGAGATGGTTGTGGAGGCATAAATGATGTATGGTATAGAAATATGGGGATTAGATAGAGGATGGGAATGTATAGATGTGGTGCACAGGATGTTTTGTAGAGAAATACTAGGGCTACCGAAGTCAATTGTAAGACAGGTAGCACAATTACAGATGGGCAGGGTGGCAACTAAGGTGAAGATAATGGAAAGAGCTTTGAAATTTTGGTTCAGAAGTTTAAATCTAGGAAAAAGTAATGTGTTAAGACAATGTATTGAATACCATGAGAAGAGCTTAATGAATGATGGATGGGTAAGTAAATTACGGAATATTTTGGAGAAAAATGGGTTAGGAGATATATGGAGAAGGAGAGAAAATAACGTAAAACATTTTTGGAAAAAGGCAAGGAAAAGACTGGAAGATATAAAAATACAAATCATGTTCAGTGAGATTGCCGAAAAGAGCTCATTAGTTTATTATAGGCCAATGAAACATACATGGGGTAGGGAAAAATATATAGACATAGTAAATAAAGAAGAGAGAGAATCTATTGCATGGTTAAGAACCGGAGCATGGAGGCTAAAAGGGCTAAGACAGGGTATTCCTCAGAACCAATGTCTGATATGTGGTGGTAATGAAGACATTGAACACATAGTATTTAAGTGCCAAGGAACAGAAAATTGGAGAAAAGAATTTTTAAATAAGAAGTGGTTGAAGGGGGATAGAAATACACTTATAATTGAAATGATATGCAAGGACGCTAGAAACATTGGACAGTTTTTGTGTAAAGTAAAAAATAAATGGCTTTGGACAGTGGAAAGAGAAAAGTAAGAGGTAGTGCATCTTACTTTGAATGGAAAACTATACTGAATGTGTGATGGTTATGTAATCAATAAATGGAAAGTGAAAAAAAAAGTGGAAATGGGACATGAAAAAAAAAAGAAAAAAAAAAGAGCAAGATAATTTATTGACAAGAAATTGTAAAATGTAAATAAACTGTAGTGATTGTCTACTGAATAAGTGACCAGGGTCAAAATGCAGTATACAATCAAATTTGTAAAACTCTTAGCACAATAAAATACAATACAAATACAATACAAACAAGTCCAGAGGAGTTAAATCTGGCAATCATGGTGGTCAAGGAGTTGGTCCACCGTGAGCTGTACACCTGTCCCATATATTTAATTGAGATGTCAGATATCATGGGAAAAGTCAGCTGGTGCATCATCACGTTGGAACCACATGTGCTGACAAACATGAAGTGGGACATCGTCAAGAACTGCGCCAATACTTCTTGCAGGAAAGTCAAGTACCTCTGATCCATTAGGCGACTCGTCCCAATCAGATGACCATCGATTTTACCAGCCTATACATACATTGCTGAAACCCATGAGAATGTATGGCACAATTATTTTTATTTATCTAAAATATGGCTGTTTCAACGGTTGAAAACACCTTCCCTGGTGAAATGCGCTTCATCCGTAAAAAGAAAAAGCCATGTCCACAAAACGACGCACAAACCATACACATTAATTGACACGTGGTACAAAATCTACCGGAACCATTGTCTGAGCAGGAAAAGCGGCTGGTCATGAAGAATGCGCCAGACGCTGCTCTGAGACACATTCATATTATGTGCAATGATGCGAGTACTCGAGTTCTTTTTAATTTGATGAAGACCTCCTCTTCAACGTTGAGAGTGCAATATGTATCTGATCATTGCATTCTATACACTGTCTCATCCTTTCAAACCATTTATCAAATGCTGAATGCCATTTTTCTTTGGAGATAGTGCAAATACATTCTTGGTAAGCAACTACTGCGGCTTCAGGTGACTCAAATCGTTGACCTCGAATTTTTTCTTTCATTTTGGGGAATAGAAAATAGTTGCACGGGACCAGATCTGGACTGTAGGGGGAATGGGACAAATATGACTCCTGCAGAAATTGGGTTGTTTCTTGTACAGTGTGGGCAGAGGCATTGTCATGGTGCAACAAAATTCCACGCAGACCAGTCTTAGGACGTTTTTTTTCTCAGTTCATTGAATACTCGTGGCAGACATTTTTGGTCTACCATCTAGCAGTAATAGTCTTTTGTCCTTCAAGCGGAATCGCCACAATGTGGCCACTTGCTGAGAAGAAGGAACAGATCATCTTCTTACCAACGCTTCACTTCACTTAGCTTGTTCGCTTCACTTTTATTGGAGGATCTTCTCCTGGGAAGACCCAGACCGATGACTGTCGTTTAGTTTCTGGAACATATTGGTAAATCCAGCTTTTGCCACCTGATACAATGTTAAATATGTTTTTGGATCTTCCTTCATTGAATTTTTCAATCATTTCCTGGCACCATTGCACACGTGCTTGCTTCTGCTTATCTGAAAGGTAGTGGGGATCCAGCGACTGCAGAGCTTCCTGGCGTCAAATTTTTCTTTCAGTGTCGTTTTCACTGCTGCCGATCCAATATTAGGGCTTCTTGAATCTGACCATATGTGCTACGATGATCTTCCCGCAACATGCGCTCTGCTTTCACCACATTTTCATCCATTGTTGCTTTAGCTGGCCGTCCTGCTCGGTCTTCATCTTCGAGGGAGTCCCTCCCTCATCTAAACTCTTCATACCATCGATAAGTGGTGGATTGCGAAGGGCAAAGGTCCCCAAATGCACTATGCAGTCTTTCAAGGCATTCCCTCTCCCCTAAACCGACTTTAAAGTCATAGAAAATCATAGCACGGAAGTGCTTTCGCTTGAGATCCCTCCTAGCGTATGGCGTAGCAACATCTGCTATACATTCACACGCGGTGCTGACGAAGCACATTTTGGAGCGCGTCCAAACCCACACATCTTGCTATCTGAACTTCAATCTGAAGTGAGAAAAAGCTACTTTGGCTTACCACTACTCATTGTTGCCCATTCTCAAAACTTTCAGAGTGACCCTCGTATGTGCAATCATGCGGGTACTCGTTGATGGGTTCTATTTAATTCGACGGACCATCTCTTCAGCGTCGAGAGTGCAATGCGTTTGTGCACAACAGTCGGCCCTGTTAACTTTGAGGTACATGTTTATCGCAGCCGTTTCTCTAATCAGGCAAAATTGTATGCGATTGAAGTGACAGAATACGGAAAACGCTTTTCATACATACGTTGCGCAGCTCTACCATCATGTCCAGCTTCGCCGTAAATTAACATGTCAGTGCTCTCCGCAACCGTATATTCAACCATACCGTAATATCTTCCATAACTACTGAATAGCAACTGACGTGAAGTTCAAAGCACAGCAAATTCTAAACAGAAGACTGGTCTGTGGCAACGACTAAACATCATCAACATCTGGACATATAGTGCTCGTATGTGCTCATAGTAATAAATTTAGGACTTTAATAAACTAATAGGCATATTATTTGGCACTACTTTATTTTCTTAAACTGTTTCTTCTGAAAATAAGAGAAGCGTTCCCTCCCTAACTCGAAACATACAACATTTTATGAAACTTAGTTTATCTACATGTCTTAATACACAAAAGTCAGTGTATGTGTGTGCGTTTCTTATAGGCTTCTACCACACCGGTGCACCGATTTCGACCAAATTAGATACAGATAATCTTTGAAACATGGCGAAAATTAGTGTCTAGCTTAGAATTAGAAATTTCGTTCCATTTCATACTATTAGTTATTTAATTTTATTCTTATGTTGGCAGTGTTCGACCTATTACATTATTGTTGAGAAAGATATAAGATGGTCTTGCGAGTTTTTATAAGCATAGCATAAAATTAAATAACTAATAGTATGAAATGGAACGGAATTACGAATTCTAAGCTAGACACTAATTTTCGCCATGTTTCAAAGGTTATCTATCTATGGTAATTACCTAGGCTTTCACGGCCTCACAAAATAACAAAGGAACAGCGTGTTCACATATTATTCGTTGATCATGGAGTAGTAACACAGTCAAATAAATAATTACAACATTATTCCACCTATGATAACAGCAATAGCATCAAACTGGACAAAACAGCAATTCTTTATCTTTATATGATTATATATTATTAATGTATTCGACATAATCGTATTGACTACAAAAGTCTCTATGTTACTCAAACATTGCTAATATAAGAGTTACCTAATAAATAAGTCGGTTAATATCCATACTTTCTGTGATCATACTCCGATGTTCGGATATTCCCATATTATAATTTGTAGTTTCTCATTTTTTTGTAAGCAGTGGGTTTCTTTTTCCATGGGAAGTTTGATAAGCAGAAAAACAAAAACCAAATGACATAAAAATGACAGTGGGCATAGATAACAAGAGCATCAGACCAGTCGAAGTACCACTTCTTATTACTATTCTTCTTTTCTTTGTAGATTAATTTTTGCCTTAATTTTATTTTGTGTTTCTGCGTTTTCTTAGCAGTTTTGTATATGTTAGTTACTGAGAATGAACAAGGTTATGTTGATGTTACTTAAACTGCTATTATTTCTTCCCAACCGAGATTTTCTCTATGAATAACGACGAGGAAGCCCAAGTGTGACAACTTGGAAGTCACTCAGCTACATGCACGAGAAATCATTAAAAACTGTGGTATTTATGATTGTTCAGCAGTGCTTTGGCATAGTATTTTCTCATTATTTTAGGTGTTTTTCTTCTGTACACAGTCCTGAGAGTTTTAATTAACTCTAAGTATCTTTTATAACAATTTTTAAATGCCCCCAAAGAAAAGCAAGGCTTGGGTAAGTGCAATCTAAGGCTAAATGTTGTTGGAATAAACCGTCAAACCACGGGCAACGCCGGATATTCAGCAAATTACGAGTTAATATAATATTCACCTTAAGCATCATTTAGTGTAACCAGATTTTGCGTATCTCGATCTATGTCGTGTGTGGATAGTAAGATAGCAGTTTCTTTCAAAATGCGATGCATCCGATCGCTTAAAGCAAAACTCCAGAGATGCAATTATTTTGTAAGCAGCATGCAATAACACGATATTCAATCAAATCAAGGCGAGTTTGATGCTTTCTTGAAGTCCCTGCTCATTTTAAGGGGAACTAGGAGGGATGGAATTATAAAATCCTATCTCCCTATTTTTTTGTAATTTTGATACATTGCCATGTCCAAATGGCACATAAACCAGCTTAAAATATTCATCTGATTAGCTACATTAAAAGAAAGAAACCATCGCCACAAGAACGAAAATGCAGGTGTCAAAGTGCAAAACATTAAGTTCATTCACATAGAAGCTTGATTTTTGTCTTAATGAAAAGCCAGTGAACTGGTGTTTGAATTAGTGCATCCATATACGATGCAATTAACACCCATGTTTAAGTTTCTTTTAGAGTATGCTATCTCATTTCACAGTATTCAATAACCACATCTTCACTGTTACCATCCATCAATATGGCGGCCGGTAAATACAACCGCTCACTTTTTGTAATACAGATCCACTGCAGCGCGTTCTCCATCTAATTTAACTCGTTGGGAGTAACCACTCCGCTTCTCGAAACTGACACTACCTTCGGTGTTGTTCCATCATATTTACTTCCAATTCCGTCGGATTTCATTCCGTGACATTTACTTCCAACCATGACTAGGTAGAGGGGCGTAACTAGGCTGATGCAACCGTGCACAACACGGAACCCCCTAATAAACGTGAGGTTCCTGTTCAAACATTTTTGAAAGTATCTCGTGGTAAAATGTTCTGTAATAAATTACACGTCAACTGAATATTTAATTCAGATTATTCTTTATTATTATTATTATTATTATTATTATTATTATCATTATTACTACAACTTTATGTGAGAATTATTAATATACTGGCAGGACAGTGACTGGGTGAGGGGAATTTACAATATGTCCACTGCGTCGTCAGTGTGTTTACGCACTTGACAATCAGCTGAGCGACTTGTCCGACCACAATAGACATGCGCCGCCGCCAGCTCTAGCTTCATATTATCCCATAATTGATACTACAAGCTCACAACTTTACAATCGCTTCAAGGACATGAGGTAAGTAATAGACACATATATTCATAATATAGAGTCAACTGAAAAATTCAACGCCACAGCCGGGATTTGAACACGGTTCTTCCGCTCTCCGTGCGGTTGCTCTTGAGCTACTGTGACAACATGCCGGTGGGGCAACCGCACGGAGAGCGGGAGAACCGTGTTCAAATCCCGGCTGTGGCGTTGAATTTTTCAGTTGACTCTATATTAAAAACTTGCCTAAGACCAGGCTAAGGTCTATTAAAAGTATAATTAATTTATATAATAGCAATAAAAAATAATTAAAACATATATTTATACCTTCTTTTTGGCTTCTTCTAGTGATCAACTGGAAAAAAGAAGCCAAACATTTGCAGAAACGTCTTGTGACGACGTACCATCTTTGTTTATATAAAATTATCAAGATAGAAATTCCATCAATTCTAAGATTAAAAGCATGACCGATGTGAAACAGCCTGCTGATATACTATTGATTGAACATAGTTCTTTGACCTGTCTATCCTGATGTGTATACTGACCATTTTGTAGAACCAAACCAATAGAAAATGAACGGGCGCAACAGATTAACGTTGATTTCTTTGGCGATATGCAATCAAGAAAGAAAATCTTCAAATCTCAAGTTTAACTATATTTTTACAGTTGAATAAATAATTTATTTTCCTGATATGAAGAAAAGTTTAACTTTATACTTTGTTAAACTATAGTCTTTGTTTTTAGTAGGTACCTTAAATTGTCGCTTTAAAATTGTTTTACGTTTAATACAACAATGCCTACCAGTGCCGTAGTTAAACATTATTTAGCTATTTTTATTTTATAAAAAGTCCAATTAATTTATCCATGCAAGACCAAATTATTTTTATTTTGGAAAAGCATATATGGTCATTTTAGTTTGGTAAGGCCTTAAGTCTGAAATAATACGTGTTCTGATTCGCTGAACTTGCTGTAACGATGACTGCTAATTGGCATATTTTTTAGACAAATATAAAGCTACATTATTTGATACCACTGTTCCTCAAATTTGTAAAAGCAAGTATTATATATGCATAATTGTTTATGTGGTTAAAACTATTTTACATAATACCTTATAAATAATATTCAAAACCTGTGCATTCACGCTTGCCAATTGTAGTTAGGGGGCCCATTTGGTCCTTTTGCACCGGGGCTCTGAGAACTTAGCTATGCCACTGGGCAAGTATTAGTACCTAAAGCGTATTATGTATATTCGTTAATGTGATAAAATCACAACCACTTGTTTATGAGATAAAAGTCCCATTCTAGAGCTGCCAAAGACTTGTTTGTTCGTTCGACAAATCTCATCATAGCGTTATTTTCAAGCATATCGCTTTAATTTGTTAATGCAAATGAAAAACAATAGTATATATGCCATGTTACTGCCTTTTCGATTTGTTTCTACCTACCAAAACTACTTTTATTATATTATGATACACAAATTCCATTTTGACGTAATTTCTTTTGTCAAAAAGCAAAAAGTATATTAAAACATGTTCCAAAATAAATGTCATGCAATTTTATATAAATTTTCATTCAGAATTTCTGAGGAGGAGGAGGAGGAGGAGGAGGAGAAGAAGAAGAAGAAGAAGAAGAAGAAGAAGAAGAATGGGGAAAAAACCTCCGAGTCATGTGTTTAAACATGTGCAAGTCATAAAACTCCTGGACACTATATAAGGATTTGCCTACAGAACGGATTAAATATACCTTTTAAAAGGAACAGAATTTAACTGCCCAATCTCTTCTGGTATGATCAAATAAAGTTAATACTAAGCATTCAAGGTTTTAGAATGTTTACACTTATTAATGCATAAATTAGAACGATTACATGTCAAATGATGGTGAACAATACAGCATTCAATGTATCTACCAATATCTACAAGCGTTTTACAGCTGACAAAAAGTATTTACTTAGAATTTAAATAAACAGTTTCAGAGAATTACTAGGATAGTTTTGTCTTGCTTTTTCTTAGCAAACTTTTATACATCTTCATATTCTAGTTTTAGAGTCAAATCACTTTCAACAGCAAACACTGCAAGATGATCCAAACATTGTTGTGGTTGAAATGAACGTAAATAGTTTTTAACTCTCACTAGCACTGAGGACCTTTCAGCTGAGCAGTTTGTGGCAGTAGTAGTTAAATAAATCTCCAAACAACAGTTTGTTTACAAACGGTAAACACATTGGTAGGTTCTTTCCTTCCTCTAAAAGAAAGGATTTGAAATGAACACATTCTGTACCAAGCCCTTCTTCTATAGCAGATGTGTATATCCTTTGCTGCTTGTAGCTGAGAGTTTCACGTTTCTGAGAGTTTAGATAAAAATGAGAATTTTTATGAAAATTCGATATTATATATAGATATATAAAGTACGTATCACTTTCATTCCCTAGTTCGGTTTCAGATTCTGAATCATCAAAGAATTTATTATGTTTCTTAATTCTTTTGGGTTTGCTTTCCTCTGTAGCTAACATTCAGGAGCGTAATTTCAGTTTCTTCCTGGGGGGGGGGCAAATTGCCTGAAGCAGTTTCCCGAATTTTTATGTGAATTTTAACGACACATTTAGCCTAAAAGAAAATCATCTTTTACTTCTCAAGTGTGAAATATTTGTAGTAAAAGTACAGTTGTAATTTTTCTTTTGATAGAGCAGTAATAATCAGTAGCCTAATTATTTCTAGTAACCTATGGGAGTCAAATGGCGCCCTTCCTAACACTTCTTGAACGTTTTGAACGTAATTCTCTCCAGCACTTATATAGGTATTAATTGCACCACTGGGCGCTGTCTGCTTACAGATTTGTGTTTACCATGCCCAGAGGGAAAGTTGCTGTGCAAAGGGACTATTGCTTAGGAGCTTGAAAATAGGAAATATTCACCAACACTTAGATTAACAATTTATTTTAAAGCGATATATCCATTCACAATGCTTAAATCAGCTTGCTTTAACATTCGTTTAACAAATTACTGTGCTCGAATACAATGTGATATTTTCTTTCGCTTTGTACACTTAAAGTTGCTATATAAGTTTAAAGCTTTTGTAAAAAAGTAACGAATATAATAAAGTTACATGAAATGCAAATGTCAATACTTCTCCCGCACAAGAATTTAGAAAGGCAACAAGAGTTAAAAGTTAAATGTCAAAGCTTACCGAATAAAGTGTAAAAGGTAATTTAGAAAAGACCAAAACAACTCTTGGTGAATTAAGCCGAAAACCTCGCTATCACGATGGCTAGTTGTTCCGCCTCGGTCCCTGGCGCAAAAGCGATTACAACTGCCCAGGAGTTATTGGAACCGTCGGAGAGCGTGAGGTCGCTAGCGTTCAGTGGCGTGTCGCAAACCAGCCAATGATGAATGTCCATGATGTATTACGTAGTGAGGTGATGTCTTACGTCATTTATGGCGATATGTTGTCCGAAGCTTTGGAGGTTGCTATCTCTGGTTATGAATGACGCCATCACTCTGAAGCATTGTAACGTGCTGGTTGCATGAGTCATGACCATGGGGGAGGCGAAAACGGCACATAACTAAGAATTTAATTTCATTTAAGAAAGAAATTAGAGTGTTGCACAAATTGACCCTGTCTCAGCATCCATATCCTCCGCTTGTATTTTTTTACCAACAGTATTGATTCTTTCCAGAATTGCTCCCCACACTGCAACCATATAACTCATTTCAAAAGAGCTCTGTTTTTTTTTCCCCCAAAATTCCTTTTGCTTCCTGCATAACTGTTGATTTCTGGTCTTCATCTTCCTTTATATATTTTAAAACCTTGGTAATGGCTTGAACATTGCCATGCCCGTACCCAAAAAAGAATTTTGGGGAGGGTTTTCCACAAGCAAACCTAAACTTAACAATACCCCACACAGTTACCATGTACCTACCCTGTAGTATTTAGACGCTACATGGATAAGAAAATTGCTTGGAGACATTATATAGACAATAAAAACTCATCAGAATGAGGATATTCCACCTTACAGCACAAAACATAGACTGCTTCGAAAACCGGAATGTATGGTCACCTTACCTATGTAAGGTGACGATATTAAGTTTCCCTTTTTCTTGTAAATGTGCTACTAGCAATAGACCCACTGTTATCTAACCACATTTTCCCATATTGGTTTGCTATGAATTTAAGTAAATAAAACTATCAGAAGTGTCGGGGGGGGGGGTTGAACCCTAAAAGATCCCTCTAAATACGGCGCTGAACATTACTATTTAAACTTTTACATGCATCCTCTCGAGTGGACTATCATGTTTGAGAAAGTGTTTTGAGAGAAAAATTTTCCGAAGTAAAAAATTACTCCAACGATGTGATGCTGAGGAAAAATTTACAACCTTTGCAGCAAATCAAAATAGGGACTACTTTGATATTGGATTCTGGTGAAAATAGAAGATTTTAACTTACGAAATCGGCTTTTTTGCTATCCACAGTAATCCTTTGTTAATGAGGAACCTTTTGGTATATTAGATATTGCTCCGGGGGTAATGTAATGCCCACCCAACCTTCCTTTTATGCGATCGTTCTTAGATAGTCGGTTTTGGCGACTTTTGGAAGGAATAGCTGCCAAAGTGAATCGTTCGAGTTTTAGACGCGCAGATACTTCGGCTACGCCCTGGCGTAGCTTCGCAGTTGCGGCATCGGGCCTCAAAACTCCACTGCTCTCCCTCGGCTACGCTTTGAGGCTGAGGGCCCTCAATCGTGTTTTAGCTATGTTGGGATTTCAAAAGTTGGCAGCGGAAAGAACGCAGCCAACATTCCTATGATGCCAATGGTGAGATGCATGCGATGCGACTTCTGATGGTCAGAAATACCTATGGAATAAAAGTACAAAATGTGCCATGTATTCATGAAAATAACTAAAGCAGCATGTTATTTATTCTTCATTATATGTAACGATGTTTTGAAATCAATAAAAGTTGTGCACTGTACGCGTGTGTCAAGTGTGTATAGTGATACCGGACATAATCCAATATCAAAGTTTATCCCAAAATAGTATACAATTAATTTGCAGCAAGATTAAGGGGGTGAGCCTGCATATGGTATCAAGAATGCCAAACAAATTAATTTGAGTTTATATATGGACGCTCTTTAACTACTATGTTTCTTAGCATCTCATTCTATATCGGGCGTGAAAGACCGTAAATTTTGCTCAGATGCCTCTTTATCAGGCTTGAGGTTCTTTTACGTGCCGTAAATCTATGACATGAGACCACTGGCTTCCCTTCCAAAGGAAGCCATGCTGAGAATTTTTACGCCCGAAAAAAATCCATCGCCCTCCGCCGGTTTTGAAAAATGCCAATGAACTGGCCTCTCTGATTCTTGCTTGCAGGCCAGAATATATGCCAGACATATTGGCAGTATTGTCAAATGATTCACCCCCTTGAGATGAGAGGAAAGTAAAGACAGCATTAACCAGCGCTTTCCCTGTATGTCCTGGATTTTTTAATTTTTTTTAAAGCTAAGAAGTGTTCATTAGGGCATTCTTCTTTATTCACATACCTGAGAATAAAACTTAGTTGATCATTGTATGTTATGTTGGATGTGGAATCCACAATAACTGAATATTTCGAATCCTTCACTTCCCTTACTATTTCAATGATTACTATTTTTGACATAACTTGAATCTCCCGTAAATACCATATAATAGGTAGGAAGACTTGCCTTTACCAGGATTTTCATACTGTGCTATGTGCCTTTCCAAGAATGGGTCAAGGATGTACATAAGTTCCGGGAACATTAGAAAATTCTCAATAGATGGAAACTTCTTCACCCCTGAATGTTAATCCGCAGCAGGATAATTTTTTCACTATAGCTATTATCCTCTGGAGTACACATCTCCAATACTTCACTTCCTCTTCTTGAGAGACAGCAGATGCTGTCAACTCTATATAGTTCACTGCCCTTTCTTTTAAACGTGAACACACAATCACGATGAGAATGAGAATTCTCATGTTGTCACCCCTTATCAGGTCGCGAGTTCAAACCCGGCGGAGGGCGATGGATTTTTTCGGGCGTAAAAATCCTTAGCACGGCTTCCTTTGGAAGGGAAGTAAAGCCGGTGGTCCCGTGTCGTAGATTTACGGCACGTAAAAGAACCTCAAGCCTGATAAAGAGGCCTCTGAGCAAAATTATCGGTGTTTCACGCCCAATATAGAATGGGACGCTATGGACCATAGTAGTTAAAGAGCGTCCATAAATAAAACTCAATTTAATTTAGGGGTGGCTGATGACTCTGAACTTTGGTGGTTCACAAAATTATCCTTGCAATTTGAAAGGTTTTAAGTAATAAATACGGAATAAGTTTCTCACTATAGGCTGATTAATTTACGGAAATAAACAAGAAATGGGAATTCACAATATATAACACATGCACATTTCATAAACGGTGTAGCATATAGCACTAACCTATTTATAGAGAAAATCAGCCCCTCTCTCCTTCCTGCCAACAAACTTATCGATGGCCAGCTCATTGAAGTTCTTGATCTGCATGATGAAATCCCTTTCAATGGAAAGCATGGCCAACGCAGATAACCTCTCCTCAGACATTCTGTTACGCAGAAATGTTTTAATCCTTTTCAGAGTAGAGAAGCATCTTTCTGCCTCACATGTTGTCTTGGGGATTGTTAGAATGACACCTAGTAGTTTAACAGATTCCCTAAAAGTGGAGCATAAATTATTGTCTCTGAAAAACTCCATTAGTGGAACAACCCGTTATGTTTTTAAGTTCTTCAGTACTATACATTGTGGAAAGTTCTGTAATCAGTTTGTTTTCTTCAATAAAAGAATATGTCTGAAGGGCAACTTTAATATGTTGTTCCGGGAACGAAATGTTATACTCTGAAAATCTGTCAGGCTGAAAGAGAACTGCTGCTCCCATATGAGCAACAAATCCGAACCTTTATTTCATTTCAGTAATGATTACATCACACACTTCAATGGCCTCTCGTTTTCTTCAGTGTGTTCCACAATTTTGCTTTTCTTCGTCACATTCTCATCAACTGCAGTGGAACTTATGGTGCTTCTAATTTTGAGAATTTCCACCTCAAAATAATTAAGTCTATCCTGGACCATTACAGGAGCACAGCAGCTCCTCTGAAGTTGGTTGTAGAAAATATCGACATGGGGCATAAATTTATGGAAGGACAACCAAAATATGAAATCTGCATCACTCAAAATTCCAATAAAACCAAATGCTTGAAGAACAGAGCTTGAATTGGTGATTCTTTCGCCTCTCCTTATGATTTCCATACATTCTATTAACTCCTCCCTGTATTCGAAAACTGTGTTGACAGATCTAGATTGAAAGTTCCATCTCGTTTGCACAGATCTTGGCAGTCGCTTCTGCATTACTTCTTCTAAAACTGATGTTCTCTGGGAAGAGTTAGAGAGAAAAAAGCACAAATTCCTTGAATATTTATGAAGAAAATTCATACACTATATTCGCTGATGCTGCATTTAACATAATTAAGTTTAACTGATGCGCATGGCAATGAATGTATTCTGCAGACTTGTACTTCTGTTTTATGATGGATTGAATGCCATTTTTCGACCCAGACATATTAGCCTCATCGTATGTTTGAGCAATCAATTTATGTTCACAGCCTAGCAGATGTCGATTAAGTTCTGGCAATATGCACGAAGCTAAGTTATGTGCTTTGTGCCCTATAGGATTCACAAAACCCCAGTACCTTTCCACTGGCTTATAGTTTACCAGATATCTGTAGACAATTACCATTTGATACTTGGATGTTAATGTGCTATGACAGATAAAAATGGCGAGTTTTTTATTTCTTTCGATATCTCCTCATGACAGGCTTCAAGCATGCATTGCAAAATCTCATTTTGAATCATTTTTTACGTTTCCTTAAACGCTGTTGCATTTTCCAAATGGTTTTTCAGAACACAGTCTAGCTCTACACTGATATTTATCAGTCCACGAAAAATACCAGGGTTACTTGAAGTCGCTGACCCATCATGTCCTCGAAGAGCCAACTCAAAGGCCCCATAAAACCTAATGCAGTTAATAATAGTGTTTAAAACATATCTATTTTGAGTCACTTTCTGGTTGTGTTCTTCAATTGCTCTCCGATATGCACTGTCCATCTGTTTTGCTATATTTACATTGCCAAACATAACAAGACTGACAGTATTTTTCATGTATAACTTTGACTCTACATGTTTCTTGGCGCGGTCATGAAGATGCTGCAAATCATTCACGCTATGCTTTGTCCATGTATCTTCTCTACCAAACAAAACGCAAGGAAACAAAACAGGGCGCTTTTAATATCACAACCACACATACAATCATATTTTTCATATACATCGCTGTTAAAACTTCTTGTTTGTGTTTGAACTACCTGAGTGATTTTTAGGTATGGTGTGGGCCTGCTAATGCGTTTAATTTTATTCTTTTCCTCCAAGTTTAGCGTTGAAAACGGTTGTGTTAAGAGAGACTGAACGGAATTCATTGCTTCTCCATATAGCAGCATTACCTGTATTTAGCTAAACCACTTTGATTCATAAATTAAAACCCGATACACACAACACGGCACAAACCACGTGGCACACAGGCAACGTAATGATCACGAGATGCAGTTCAGTAGATAGAAGACCGGAAGTGAGGTAAACAGTTACTGTGAATTGGCAGCCCTCTCGATTCGCCTTATGAGATATGACCAGCATTGATTCGCCGCCCTCTTGAAGTTGCGTTTGGCTCCGTACATCCTTTTACTTTCAACACTGATAGTGCGGGCGTTCAAGACAGTTTTCAAAGTATTTACACCTCATTTTTGCCAGTGGCCCGGGGCTGCAAGTCCCATGTCCAAAGACGGCTCTGTCCTGAAACCGCGCGAACTTAGCTTACGACAACAATGTCTAGTATGGCAAATAGACTGAGCATGCCTCTTGTGTCTGGTCACAATAGGCGTTCGAACAGGAAATGACACACCGAGGTGAGAGCGGGACACCACTCCAACTCCGGTATACTGAACTCGTCCTTATACCTACACGATTTCATTAGTGTTCGAGGGTATGAATGGTACAATTAATCACCAAACCTCGTTCGATTGACAGGTCTAACCCATACAGCTGCGATATAGAGATGGTTTTATAGCTGTCATAGTTAATACTTTGGGTGGCATCCTGTTGGACATCAGCCTTATGACAAAGGCATTAGAAAATCCCCCCCCCCTTTTAATAGGGCGAACGAAGTCATTACAGCAGAACTCCGAGTAAATCACTGAGTGATATCATGCACAAAGGAAAACGTATTTTGGGCAGATGAGCCGATTACTTTCATCATAATGTTTAACACCCATTCACTGCAGAGGTGACTAAGGTATGAGTCTCACCATAACAGTGATTCAGCTGCAGATTGGCTGGAACTAAAACCTTTTTGTTTAAGTCCACTGGAAGTCTGCCTGTCACACATTTACAAAATAAGACATCCAACACTTGGCCATAATGCACATTATGGAAGAATACAGGTCACAGTAGCGTTCCATGAACTTCTCCTCCTTTGAAGTTGAAGCTGATACTGAATAGTGCATGTGTATTGCAAACAAATTTATAGCTATCATCAGCAATTAACAACCCTTTAATGTTTGTTGACAATGAAGCTATTAACTTGTTGAAAATGTTCAGTAAGGACTGACGCAATGTCATTTCCTTCATAGTAAATGTTGGTGAT
This sequence comes from Deroplatys truncata, assembly GCA_030765065.1. Classification (NCBI taxonomy): domain Eukaryota; kingdom Metazoa; phylum Arthropoda; class Insecta; order Mantodea; family Mantidae; genus Deroplatys; species Deroplatys truncata. The sequence continues at coordinate 54,832,664 of CM060988.1, read as the reverse complement.
AGAGAATCTTTAAATATTATTTCTCACCATGGTTTTACTGACCTCTCTGAGGTAAGCATTCAGATGTGTGATGCCTAATCAATATTCCTGAATGTTTCATTCTAACAACTGCCACTCTTCCTCTAATTCCTAAACAGGGTTTTATATCCCTTTCACAGGCACTTAAATGTAAGCAATTCAAATAGCCATGATTGTTAAGGTGAGATGATATGGACTGGCCATCCATTCAAAGCCGAACATCATGAGTTCAAATCACAGCAACTGCAATCACATGTGCTTATAGTAAAGGAAGAGAAAGGCCCAATTAAAATAGCAGTGTGATAGCATGCATGGATGATGACAGGGTTACATTTCACTGCAGTTGCAAGCATTTTGCTTTTTGTCCTAAACAAAAAAAAAACACTAAATTAGTACTGAAATAAATAAATAAACATATTTATGAATATAAAATAGCTACAAATACCTCTATGTTATTGCTAAAGGCCAGTATAATATGAAAATAACAAAAAAGTTGCTTTGTATATTTGCTCAGGCCCACTTTATATTGGGCATCCATACATGTATATATCGGGAAAAAGATTAACTTGTCAGCAGTGTCCATAAGGACTGCTGCAATATTATTTCCTTAGTAGCACATGTCAATGATAGAGAAATCTCAAAATACTATTCCCCATATTTGAAAAAATAAAGATTCCTTTTTTAAAGAAATACTTCTCATTTTATATTGGACATCTACAATGTCCATATTGGGAAAGAGGTTAACTCTCTTGCTCTCCAGTACTTCTTAAATGGACAAGCTTTATTAGCAATGATTGTTTTGAAATGGGCACCACCTTATGAGTTTGATGGCCATATCACCCATTCACAACTCCCAAATTGTCTGAGGACCATACCTATTGGTAGTGGGATATTTTGACCTAGCCTTGTTAGGCAAGCACACCGGCTATATCCTCTGTCCACCACATAGGATATGCCTTTTCATGATGTGATAGGCCAACATTATCAACAGACAAAAAAGAAAAGTAAAAAAGTATAGTTAGAAAAGCTCTTAGCCTTTGAAAGATCTGATAGCATCAGGGTTCATAAAGAACAAACACAAGTGGAAGTATTGCTTGTCTAAAGTAAAACACCCTATAGACTAAGAGAAAGTGATGGAGCTATGAGGAGTCAGAGTGGCATTTCCTCCATTTTTGATGGAAGAGTTATACCACTGGTATAACTTGGTCCCCAGAGTCTATCTGTTAAAACAGGGTGCACCATGGGCAGGAAGAAGATGGGATTTGGATAGGAGAGGCTATGGGAGGTGCATCACTGTCCCTTCCATCCCTTATTTTAATAATAAATCCCTTTAAATGGTATTTTGTCGAGCAGAGCATTCCCAGATAATTTAAAAATAACTAGAATGGTTTCAAAGTTCAAAAAATCTGATGTGTTACATTCACATGATTTTCTCTATTGTCCATTCCAAACCAGAGTTCCCTCTGATGTAAACAGAAGCACGTGCTTCGGCTTGTCACGAACCCAAGAATATACTCTTACGCCAACGTAAATAGTTCCTTAATACATGTATTGTATTATGAAATATTAGAGTAGGAAAGGTATAGAACTGCACATTTTATTGCGGTTATCATAAGAACTCATTGTTAAAGGTGATGGATATACACTCGCTGTTAAGAGATTACAAAATATGATTTTCGCCTGCTATTGCGCTGATCCTGAGATCATCTTGCTTGTTAATACCAACCGACATGCACGACTGCCAATCTCTTACATACACAAGAAATGCAGCAATGAATCCCAGAGGTGCTATCTGAGTACTGAATAAACACTTTGCGTAACACAGGATATATGATAAGCGAACAGTCATTCATAATACACTAACACACATATGCTCAGCTCAGGTCAAATCTTGTGATTTAGTCAGTTGGTATTTGAGCTCACATGGCAGAGGAAGGTGCGTATAGTGCAAATAAACTGTTCAAACACAGAAGTGGGAAACATTTAAGAAGTGGCTAAAAACAAACAATACTTCATCTATTCAACTCACTATTACAAAAATAGCCGACACTTGCATTATTGCATATTACGAAACTAATATCGGATTTTACAGGCGTTTCAGTGAGAAGTGTAAAGAAAGCGAGCAGGGAATATAAACAGACATAATACAACATAGAATAGGATAAAATGTGGGAACTTGTTTTAAGTGCGACAGTGCTGTGGAATTGTGGATAAGCTTGTCATTATTTTGGAAAGTAGTTCTGATTCTGATACGGCAGCTGAGTCATCTTCGGAGGATTCGGATTTGGGTGTTACACTTTTGCCTGAGGATTGTGATTAACGTTAAGTAAAATGTTCATTGCCGCATACTTATAAAATCGATTGTTACCTCAGGTTGCATTTTGAACTATGATTCTCACGCAGGGTGCCTTTTTATAGATTAAATAGTGTTCAACAAGCACGTGGGAGGGGAACAAGCAGACATTATGGGCAGGGATTGCGAACTACTTTCGCGCGGATAATACAAAGAGTTTGTTTTCAGTGAAAGGCACTCTGGTTTGGAATGGACAGTAGCTACTATCATTTATTTTATATAGCATCTAAAACCATTCTATGAAAGCATATTTTTCCAACAACTTTATGTAAATCAAGATAAATGCTTGGAGAAATACTTTCATTACACATTTAGTTGTAGATACAAGGGGAGATCTACTACTAAGTACCTTACAGATGCAAGGGTATACACATGAGGCTGAAGGAAGTCAAATCTTTAAAATGCAGGTTGCTATATGGTGGCTTTGAAATTCCATACTCTTTCCACGACACTGTGATAAACAACTTAATGGTGAGAGCACTTAAAAATGACTAAAGTATTGAAAACTTCAAACCAATAACAATGTCCCAGAAATGGTCAATAGTACAAGAGAGAGAGAAATAAATTGTATGGTTTAAACAGATCATTTTTTGTACAGTACATTTTCATCTATCTCTTGCAGCTTTGCAAACATTCAAGATATGAACATTGTTAGTCATTTAAACAACTTAAATTTATGGAATTTTAATGAAAATTGCTGAGAAAATCCAAATTACGAAAACTTTTCCAAGTAAAGGATAGTTTGAAGTGGGCGGGATTTTCTCTAAAAACATGTCACATACTTGAAAAATGCTCAACTTAAATAGAAAGTTAGGTGTTTATTTCACTTTTCATTTGAGAAACACATGCACGCGAACACACACAACTATTTTTCATTCAGGAGTCTTGAAAACCCATTTTTCTGGTGAAAATGTGATATAAAAGTTTTGGGTAGAATGTAGTATCTCCTTTAACTATTATAAGTAGGTGCTACAGTAAGTAATTGACTGCAGGTCATTACAGAGAGTGAACATCCCAAACATTTAACACCTGCAAAGAAAGATAAATGAGGATCTTGACATTTCCTGATGGCATGGCCTGCTGAATGGAAATGGCAGTTCAAACAAATAGCAATACTGTTAACTGCTTGTGGCATTCAAGTGAATTAAGCAGTTATCGATTTGTTTTGGCTAAAGCCTGTGAAATTCATAGATGAATGTTGGAAAAGACATGGAAACAGCTACTGAAGGGTCATTTTATGGCCCAGCCCGGATTGAGTGTATACATGCTCTGGGCGGTCTACTACGTTATTTCCATTCTAAATCTCCTGCATTACACATTCATGAGTAGGGCTTGGATTCTTACGTAAATACATATTTTGTTTGCATCTTAATATAAACTTGAAACCGAGTTTAATTCTGGATATTCACACTGGAGCATGTATTTTAGATTTTATTGAACATAAACACTAAATTTTGCAATTTTTTATGTAAATAAATATTTTCAGATATTCACATAAATTGCAAAAAAAAAAAAAAAAATCACATAAAAGCAGCCTTTTTTAAGAATAATTTTTAACAAGTCGCTATCCAATGTATTGAATGTTCAATTATGTAGGCTAGATGTCGCATTTCTTATTAAGAAGTGTAAGAATTGATATGTCAGTTATAGTATTCCTCCAGCTGAAGGAAAATATAAACATCGCACTTGTTCAACCAGGAAGGCAATCCACGCAATAACTACTACCCATATGTGACCCTCACAACCTGATAGAAATGGGTAATTCCAATACTCCCATTTTTCTACTATCATGAATGAGCTAAATAGTAAAGATGCCAGTTCAATTAAAATTCTTCAAGAACTTTTAAGTGATCCAGTGTTAGAAATGGCACATATTTTGGTAAACCTGTGGTTCCTCTAGGATTCCATAAAGAAACTTTAATCAGCAGGAATTCCTTTGAGAAGAAGAAGTTAAAGTGGTTTGGGATGTGAAGAAAAACCTGAATATTCTTTCTGGTCCTGCAGCACAAAATATACAAGGAAGTGTATGAAAATAATAGTGGATTTAACATAATGTGTAAAATTTCAAATCCGTTGAATGGGCAACATAAAGAAAATATTGATGTGAATGACATTCCATGCTATAATTATGACACACATACTTCTTGTAATATGGAGCAATCTTTTCCAAATTCAAGCCACTTCTTTGTTACAATTGTCAATCATTTGGATGGACAATTATTTGAGTAAGCATGTTGCTGTATACTGAAACTCTTCAATACTTGGATTGTGAAGTGAAAGGGGATCCAGGAATGAGGATGTACTGACACCCCATGAGGAAGGGATGAGGTGAAGGCAGACACTGGGTGGCCAGAACCAGGAGTGATGGCACAACAATGACAGGGTTCCTAGTTTCCAGATGAAGATGACCCGGCAGTCGGACAGGCAGACTGGGGACCCCACCAAGCACAGAGTCCAACGCACTCCCCCGCCCATGGGATGGTCTTTATACCCCGGCAACCAGCCAAAGGCCGAGGGATGGAGAAAGTTCACAGAGAGCATCCTTTTCCTCTGTCGTGGAAACCGCGCTGCACCTAAACACCATCGTTGAACACTTCTAATCCTGAAACAGATCAAATGGGGTGAAGGATGAATGAAATGATTAATGGAACGAAATGTAGGGGTAGGAAATTTGGGGGATGAAAGAAACCACTCCAGCAATTACCTAATGACTTGGGAAATCCCCCAAAAAACCCATGGGTCAGAGTGGACAGTCACTGGGGATCAAACCTGTCATCTCCCAAATGTGGGATACAGACATTATCACCTAAACCATCCCGCTTGGTGTTCAATACTTAGTGAGCACCATATACATTTATATTAACTGAGCATTCAGATGCTACCAAATATTTTGATTTTTAACACATATTGTTTAAATTTCCAGCACATAAAAAATAAACATTTCTCAAGTTTTTAGCACCTAAAAATCTGAGCCTCATTCATGAGTACTAACCTTGCTATAAGTGGTGTTGAAAATGGTGTCCATATGTGAGACATTCCTGGCATTCTTTGCCATCACAAGGTTGTAATAGCCACTCTGTAGGGTTTCAATTTTAAAAGTTTCAGAGGGTTTTGAAACACCCACTTCCTGTGCAACATGTTTAAGAGACTTCTTTGGAGAGCGTTTGAAAGATGCACCAATTTCGTCTATTTTATCTTCCATTAGAACATGTCTTTTTCGCTTTTTAGGTTTAGTGATCCCATTGTCCTAAACTTATTAACCAGACATCTGATAGTATCTCTAGTTGGAACTGGAATACGAGGAAATGTCTTTGTCTACATGATTTGTTTTTCATGTATGTATTATACATAAAACAAAAACAGCAACTATAATACGAATACTCTAAAGTAACTCACATGCAACAGAGATGTTTTGAATAAAGTTTCACTTTTGAAATGCACAATGAACCAAGTGCAGTCTTCACAGCACAAACAGAATGCAGCAACTGACAGTTGACATTCACAGCCAATAAATGCAGTCTTGAACGGGTCATTCACCACTAGTGAGCTAGCAGAATACTGAGGTCACTGCAGTGCAAGTGAATCATGCATTCATATAATTGTGGCCAGATTACAAACGACCGCTCTGTACTTAAGTGAGAGAAAAATGTACAAATGATCGGATGCATTTAAAAGCATGTGTATTTTGATTTTTGATGAACCCGCTGTTATTTCAGTATGAGAATGTGGGATATTCTAGTGAAAATTGGCATAGGTTATCCTTTATGAAAAGCACATGCTTCCTCTTCCACCAATGCTGCTACAGCTCAACATTATTCTGAGATTGAGATTTCAGATCTTACAGTATCCTCCAAACAACGCTCCTCTTGATCCTCACAATTACCATGTATTTTTTAATTTTTTGAGAGGATAATTTGAAAGTGATGAAGTTAAATGAGTGGACAGGAGGTAAATGAATTGAAAAGGAGGGGATATGTCAAAAAAATGTGATTTGTATTTGTAATTGAACTGCACATTTAAAAAGAATGAGATTGCTTTGTTTCTAAATACCATCACATTCAGTTATAGAGTTGGTGGTAGTAATATAAAACTTCACTTACATTTATTATGATTCAAAACATGTTTTGGGGGCTATTACTCCCATCCTCAGTTTATGGCTGACTGCTGACTCAGTTGTTTGATTGTTGCTTCACGTTTTCTTCATTTTTTTTTTGCTTGAAGTTTTGTCCTTAAACCAGGTAGGTCATATTGGATGATAAATGAACAAAATAGTTGAAATGATGTTCAAATGGGCCCAGAGACCTTAGAGTTATTCCTTTTAGCCTTCTCAGGATAAGGAGAACCAGTTATCCAGGTAACTCACCCTAACTGAAATTTGAACTCAGGACTGCTTAAATGTGAAGCAGATGCGCTACCCACCACCACAAAGATGTGCCTTTTTTCTTAAATTCTAAATGAAATATTCAACATTACTTCATTTGATTTGGGCTTGGAGAGGGATATTTATGAGAAATCACAGCATGATGCGGAAAATTGCCTGATCCCATGACAAAACATTGCAGACAAGCATGCAATGCTAGTTGACTGTTGCTCTCTTTGCATAATTAAACTTAACATTATGCAAGAGTAAAAATAATATTCAAGATACTAATGATGATGCGACTATTGGTTGTCTTACATTTCTGCAGTAGCTGACTGCAAGACTGGGTAATATTCATTTGAAGCCTTTGTTTTACTTACTCCTAGTGCAATATAGTAACAGCTCTTATTATGTTTAAAGAGCCTACTAAAAGTATATCAGACGTAGGCAATAAAATATCAAGAGTGAATAAGTTACCTCATTTCATTTTATACTATTTTTCCCAAATTATCTGGGACTATGCGATAAATTTGGTAAGGATGGCCCAGAATTTATATTTCCAGTCCTGATAACTGCAGGGAGTTCACCTGGAGGGCTGAGCAGGGTATATTTTATAACTATGTGACTCTTAATACAAGTCACCTTTCATGAATTAGATGTATGGAAGCACTGGCTATTATATGCTATGCACAGCCTGCATTTAAGCCCTGAGATCATGTTATGCTTTTACTTTCTTTAACCACATTATGTCAATTTAAAACTGGCCAGCATCTGCGAGACGGAGCTTGAATCAGGTACTTCTGTCGCTTGGAACAGCTAGGCTTTGTTCACAAGACTATGTATATTCTTGTAGTAGTTATGATGGGGAACACAACTTAAATTACAAAAGTTTTCCGAGAAAATAATTCATATACAAGGTTTCAAAGATGTTTTAGCGTGTTTCAACACTGAATATTTGTAAAAAACACACTTTATTGATTTAGGTTTTCAAGTGGAGTATGATTAGAGCTTGTTACAATGCCATGTTTACTGCACCACTCTTAGCTCAGTGGTAGAGACGTAGCTTACTGCTCCTATAGTTACAAGTTCTAACTCTTTCCCCTTTTCATTTTAAATACATGACTAAAAATATAACAGCTTTTCTTAATTTTTTGTGTATGTAGCATTTATTTAATTGGGAGAGGTTTCATACTCATCAAATTTAATTTTATAACCATAAATTTCACCATTATTGTAAGTAAAATGAACACAAGCAATATTATTTAACTATATTATAATAAAATGAGTCGTAAAAAATAAAAGTGTAAATAGTACATGTGGAACAAAATGTTGCACAACGATATACATCTTCTGAAGGTACTTAATATCGATACTGTCCCGTATCTGTCAATAGGCCTGCGATTGCTACACTAAACACTCACACATCTGAATTGCTTACGATGAGTGAATAACCAATAAACACATGTAGTCCTTATGTTATAGGCCTTATTGTGATAAAAAGTATATGAGTCCAGACCGGAGATGCTATTCACAGGATCCAAAACAAAAGAAACTGTTACAAAAAACAAAGCTGATTGTTGCTACTTAGGGTCCTAAGCTGCAAAGGTAGCCAAGGGATATTCTTTAGAAGTAGAGGAGTGGAGCAGTTACAACCGAAGGTGACTAACACTTGAATGATTCACGTTAACGAATACTCTTAACTTTTATTGTCTTAGTGGATACTCCACAATCTCAGTTTGTAAAAAAAAAACATTACAATTTCTTCCATGCTCACATTATTGTTGTCCTCTGTGGTGTAGTGGTTACCATGCTAGTCTCTAGTTCCTGAAGTTGCAGGTTTAATTCCGGCAGAGGGCAATGGATTTTTTCGGGTGTAAAAATCCTTAGCATGGCTTCCTTCAGAAGGGAAGTAAAGCTGGTGGTACCATATCATAGATTTGCAGCATGTAAAAGAACCTCAAGCCTGATAAAGAGGCTTCTGAACAAAATTATAGGTCTTTTATGCCCAATATAGAATGGAATGCTAAGGATCACAGCATTTTAAGTGTCCATAAATAAAACTCAATTTAATTTTTTTAGAACCCCTTATTGACATATGTGGAACTTTGTCCCTTACTATCTATCCTCTGCATCAACTATAGAAGATGATGCAAAAGTTTCATTCATAATAAAAATCATCTGATCCATCAAATTTCTGATCATTATGCTCCTGATCTGTCACACAGAAGACTAAAAACAGAACACCACTCCAACTTCCATGACCACTTCAAGCCTATCAGTGGGTAACCTCCTGATCAACATCACATGTGACTGAGTATCATTGTTTTCAAAACTAAAATGTATGAGAATTATACAGTAAATTTATCTAAAGAAAATAAATAAATAAATAAATAAATAAATAAATAATAATAATAAAAAAAATGGAATATTATAATAAAAAGTTGAATGTGTTGCATTCACCTGACTTTCTTTACTCAAGGTACAGAATGAACTATTCTTACAAAATCTTATTCTTTTATCTACTTCTTGTTAATGAAGATAAACTTTCGTTATAATTTTATTGTAGGTACATTTAAGGATATTAGTAGGTTAGAGGAAGTGAGATTTTTAAAAAAAATTTAATGGCTTAGAAATTCCAACCTCTTTGCATGGCCATGAGAAAAAACAAATAGTGACTTTACCACTTGAAAAATAACAAACATTTTTCCACGTAAAGGGCAGTTTAGTGGGGGATTATCTTGAAGATCTTCATATCAGAACTTTGGAGGACACTGAACTTAAAACCTAAGTTTGATATTTAACCAAATTTTTTGTTTCTGAGTTATGCTTCTCTCGCACACACGCTTTTTTCTAGAAGTGTTTTTCCCTGGATTCAGAGAGCCTTAAAACATGTACTTCCAATGAAATCTTAATATAAAATTTCTCAGTGGAATGCAATACTTACTCTTCTTGCTAATAAGTAATAGAGAATCTAAAAAGTAACCTGTTTGAATTTTGTAAAGCATTTATAGTTTCTTCAGCTGTAAGCCAGCTTTATTTTATATGAATGAACGAATGAATGAATGAATGAATGAATGAATGGATTTATTGTACAATTTGTTCTACATGTTTACAATACATACAATGTATATTCGTTTATACCCCTACATCTATTGTACAATTTGTCTGGTGCTTGTTTTCTTATTGGGCCACTCAAATTGCTTGGCTCCCTGGCCTTTTCGCTCACTGAGCGGCCCTTGCTTCTCTTACTTTTCTATACCATTTTTGGTCCTTGGTTTTGTTTCTGAGCCTTTTATTGAGTCCGTCATCTTTAGATTTTTACCCCAATTCCCCATTTTTCACACTTTCTTGAATTTCATTTATTGCTTTTGCTTTTGTAACCCTATCAACAATATGGTGCCTACCATAAAATCTTCTGCGTACAAAGAACCTGGAATCTCTTTATCTCTTATTACTGGATAATGCTAATTTCTTATTTTTACTCTTAATATATCATCTATGAATAGGTTACTAATGAACTCAGTTTACGTCCCTGTCTTACTCCTTTTTTCTTTTTTTTTGCATATCAATTTACTTCCTTTCCCTATTTGTTCTTTGTTTTGTCCTGATACGTAAATTTCTCCATTGCTTTCCTGAGTCTAGTACATCTGCATACCGAGTCTACACTTTCCTCCCCTCTCTCAAATCTATTATTGTATACCCCCCATTTTTGCAATTTCTTCTACTTCACTGACCGTTCTGACTCATTACTTCCCCACTTCTCACTCGTGTCACTCCCTCCTCCGCAAATGTATTTCTTGCTGCACTGTTAATCATCTGTTCTCTTGGCTTCTCCCACTTCTTCTTCTTCTTTGCATTTCTTCTTGCCCTGCCTCTGCAACTGTTAGCTCCTCCTCCCCCTCCCTAACTGCTGCTTCTTTCTCATTTTCTTCTGTACTCCTTTCATGTTATTTTATATATATACATTTGTTTTAAATCTGGACGTTGGATAATGTTTCTTTCGTCCACCCACCCCTGGTTTCTATTAATTTTTGTGTTTACAATAGTGCACTCTTGTATAGTGGCATGCAAAGAATCAAGGATACTTTGTAAGTTGTTTCTTTTCAAAATGTAGTCTTATGGTTTCGAAGTTAAATAAAATTCTGTTACAAGATATCCACTGGCCATGCAAATATCTCAAACAAAACAAAAACTTCTTTCTTTTTGTTTTTTGATTCAGGAGACCTCAAAACTTGTATTTTCAGTTAAACCTCAATACTGAGCATTTATATAGAATGCAATACTTCCTCTGCCAAACATAACAAATGATGGAGGAAGTAAAAGATGATTATTTAATTTAAATGAGATAGCACATTATGGACTATTTTGAAACTACCTATATCATCCTTCAGTTTTTCAAATATAGTGTATGTTAGTTTTATCCACTGATCTTTGATGAGGGGATAAACAGTTGATTTTGGCTGTGCTGAACAGATTTCTACTTATCATAAGACTGAGAAGACATACAGGAGTAAATAAAATATATATGTAATGTTATTAATTATTATTATTTATACACATTAATTCTATACTACAGCCAAAAAATACATTTCGGTACATCCAGCTATGCATTATAGTAGTAATAGTTGTAGTAGTAGTAGTAAGTAGTAGTAGTAGTAATAGAAGTAGTAGTAATAGTAATAGATGTGGTATTACATTTCACTTTCTTTACTTGTTACTCTTATTTACAAATATTCACATACAAACTCAAAAGTTAATTGCAATTATTAAATTGTTTCTAATGTCTGTAACAAAACATCCGAAACCATTCTGTTTCAATAACTATGAAGATAGTACTGAACTCAATTATGATGTATTTCCTAAGTAAACAGAAATGACTCCATTAAATTAATAATAAATGTAACTGTGTAGAATCAATTTAAGAATGGCATTATTGATAATTTCATTCTGTAAGTACTTATCAAATAATAAAAATTTTTATAGAATGTATCTTAAAAATTAAGTTTCCTTTCAGTTCATCGGATGTCAATTTAAAAAAAAGTTGAATCTATAAATAAAGTTATAGGTAAATTTCATCAGTCCTTAGTATCTACCAGACATAATGCATATTTATTGAGCAAAAAACATAACACATTAACGTTATTACATTATTATTAATAATGTTCTTATATACTTCAATAAAACATTTTAATTTACTTCCATTTTCAATGACAACTTAACATTTTAAGAGTTAGTTTTGCTGCCAGACACTACGCTTGCATTCCTAGCTTGCACCAGGGTCTCTTCTAGCGGGATGTTTGTTGAGTCTTGGTGAATGCAAGAACAAGAGAGATATAAAATGGGGAAAATTTTTGTTAACAAGTCTTTTTTTCCCCTCTACACCTTAAAAATGGGAGTTCAGAAAAGTTTATACATTTGTACATTCACACACACATACACACACATCCATACATGTATAATTCTACATTCAGATTAACACAAATGTCATGCTCTCTTGCATTTCTTATGCTAGAATTCTCAACAGGTATTTTATACATGCCATTATCAAATATGCACATAATAAAGTATTGGTTATTCATAAGATTATAAATACAACAATTGAACATAAACTACATTCTATGTACAATAAATTGCATGTATTCATGTAAACACACTTCGTATGTGTGTTTACATGCATTAGAAGAATATTGTCCTAATATAAAGCATTTAGAAAACAGAAGTGCTGATCGGTGTCATTGGTATTACCCAAGAGAAGCTAAACATAAAAAAGCTCTATAGGCACAAGAAGAGTGAAGTGAATGAAGCCATATGCTTGAAAACCAAATGTATTTCATTGAGTGGGGAGGGGAATAAATACATAAATTAAATAGAAAGAACCTGAAATTGGAGTTTGTACAGTCAGAAGTTGAGCACATTCTAAAATGTTTTAGATGCCACTGTGAAAAATGATATTGCAGGTAATAAAGCTAGTGTAACTTGTTTTTATTTTATTGTTCACTTTAGTTGAACACAAATTTAATAATGATTTTAATATGTAGAAAATCACAAGGTTTACTGTTAAATATACAGTAATGTAATTTTCATATAAGAGGAGGTGTAACAAAATAACCATTGTTTTCTTGCTAGATTAAAATGTAAATTTTATTGCAGAGTTAAGTATGTGAGAGAAATGATATTTGTGTTTTTTATGCTCAAATGCATTCAGCCATATAGCAAGATATATGGTATAATTATTTGATACATAACATATGTGGGTTTATCTTTTAACACTTGGCTACTTGCAGTACAAATAATTAATTTGAATTATTACAATACTGTTAGTTAATTAGCTGCCTCTGTGGTGAAGGTTCTAGCTTTTTATACCAGAGGTCCCAAGTCAGATTCCTGGCTGGAGTGGGAGGAACTTTCCTTTAATTAGAATTACTCTCTCCCCTCTGCAGAGTCTGGAAGTATGGTTGTGGGGGTGAATGTGTTTCATTGCAAAAGTGCATAAAATCAACATTAAAAAAAACTACAGTGCAGATAGCTATAAACACTATCGTTGCTTTTCAAGTCACAGTGCTCTTCAGAACCACAGAAGTTAAAGGGTGCTACATATATGAAACAGTTGATGTTGAACCATGCTACTGTGGTAATTCTTCGATTTCCATATCAAATAAGTTAACATACTATTGTTTTTACAAGGTTAGAGGGTTGTTAAACCTTAATTACACAGGGTATTTAATAATTCACTGTTAGACGGCTGTACTTAAAGGTTTTGTAATGAAGAGTTGCAGCTATGTTTTTGAATCCCAAACAGTGGAAGCTGTATGATCATAGGGTTTTACAGCCAGTGTTATTAGTAAAATAAAACATGTTTTCTGGGCTTGAAGGCTGTGGTTAAACAATAAAATTAGTAAACCTTGACGTTTCATCCTCAGCTGTGGAGGACATCCTCAGAAGAAAAGGGTGGCAGGAACAGCTGATGACTGCAGTTTATATGGCAGAGATGGTGAGGGTTGTTGCCTTGGTCACACAGACAAATCTGCCATTGCAGATCATGCCCTCATGTTGGATAAACACGACATTATGTTCAAGAAAACATAAGTTCTTGCAACCACCAAACAGTACTACCCTAGAATATCCAGAGAAGGCATAGAAATATACAAACATCCCAATAATTTCAACAGAAAATAAGGGTTTAAGATAAATCAACGATGTGTTCATCAGTATGTTCAGAGAAACCATAGAAATATACAAACATCTGAACAGTTTCAATAGGAAAGAAGGGTTTAAGGTAAATCAGGCTTGGATTTCCACCTTACAGCGTCTTTGCATTGGCCAACACAACAAGCAGTCCACAAACAACCTTCTCACACTCCAACAGTATACATTACCATCTACTGCCATTGGAACGTGCAGTTGTTAGCTGTTCCTGCCACCTTCCTCTTCTGAGGACAAAGCGGTAATTTTACTGTTTGGCCACAGCCTACAAGCCTGGAAAACATATTATATTTTACTAATGGAACCTTTGGTCCAGTTTCTGTTAGTTTGAGTATGTGCATTAAAGGAATCTGACCAAATATGCATTCCAAATGACTTGTACTGCAACTACTGTTTCAACTAATTACTTATTCAGCCAGGTGAGCCAATCAAAGCAGCACATAGGATATGCCATGCATTATTTCTTTTGGATACTGTCATCATCAATGATGCACATTTGGCAATACACAAACCCAAATATGAATAAACAGAAGCGTACTGAAACAAACCTTAAAGAGTATAGGCAACTACTTTTACTGTCCCACGGATCTTAATGTGAGTACTAACCTTACAGATATTCTATCACTTGGTAAAAGGCTTTTCTTTTAATCCTTGTCTAAACTGCTGTCAATCATTTAATACTTAAAAACAAGCAGTTCATAGCTAAAAAGTATCAGTACTGTAAACTGCACCATTTTTCACATTAGCAGACTAAACAACATTCCTTAATCCCAAATAAAAAGACCTTATAAGTTTTAACTGAAACTGGGAAAGTTAATACTTAAAGAGTATATCTAACGTTATGTATTGCCATATTAACTACAATTTGTTATAGTTAAATGCTTTTATACAATTTGTTGCTTTCATTCTAACAGAAAATGTCATATTGGTTGATAAGTACTCCATTTCCTAAAGCGCAGTTCTATAGATATTTATCCATATTACACATGTATGCCTATGTAAAACTATACCAAAATAAATGTTAATGAAATTATCTTTCCAATAAGTTAACTCATGACACAAATCTCAGAAGCATGAGAGGCCTTATACATATTATATATCTTTTTGTTTTTTTTTTATGATACTTTTGGATATGAGGCACTTGTGGCAACGATTACAGCCTCCACATGCTTCTGTAATTGGTTTTTAAAATTTTAATTATACAACAGATTCCAAAACAATTAATATTTTATCCTAATACTGACATTAGCTCACTATCATTTAAACTAATAACATGAATTTTTTAAGTGAAAGACTAAAAGCATAATAAATACAAATTTTGATCAACGCTATGCTTGGTAGCTCCAAATGAAAGCATTCACCAATTAAAAGAGAGTAGGGGGGGAAGGAATACATCTATGTGCTTTGAGATTTGGGTTAAACAATGGAGCACTAAACCCAAAGTAAGCTTAAGGAACATTCTACACCTTTTAAAATTTGTAGGACAAAATATTTTGACACTTAGTATTCATGTTTTCAGAATGAATCTAAACTTAATTTAGGTACACTGCAAAGGTTTTGCAGCTTACAAGTGAAGAATCCATCACCTTTTGGAAACTTCTTGCCTTGGCAATTAATGGCTGTGTAACTATCTTTTTAGGAAGTTTGGAAGTCCTGGTGTACTATGTAATATATAAACTAGCTGTCAATACAGCCACAGACAAAACCCTTAAAAAATTTAGCTTATAAAGTTGAAAAATGTAGGCTGTTCACCTAACATATGCAAATATAAAAGGAGTTCATACAGTTTGCTCAAATTTCACTCTAAAAATTTGCAATAATACCTTAGAGCTAACATTACGCTAAAACAATACTGTAAATGTACATGCAGTATAACATTTCAGATGCATTTGTTTTTGCACAAATAAGCTGTAGCATTTGTATAATTAATTATTATAGATATTTTGGGAAAACATTTTAAAAATTGTTAACTTTTAGGAGACTCTCCCTATGAGTTACCCTTAATTTTGTACTAACTTTTATTAAGTTGAAATGTATTCACATGTGTGCAAATATTATACTGAAATTTCAACTATGCACTTGCAGTGATTTGCCTAAAAATTGCACAATTCAAAGAGGCTCTGCATATAAATGAATGTGATATTTGTAACAATTTTAACAGAACTTTAGTGTTAACAACTGTTACTCAAGCTCTTATAATGTTTAAACTCTGTACTTGCATAAGGCTGCATAAAAATCAAAATTCTTTGAAGGCTCTCTCCATATAACCTATTTTGGTTTGACCAACTAAATTTCAAATGATACAACAAAATTTCTTCCAACTCCTCACCCAATATTCTCAACTTTGTAGATGCTATGGTTCATAATTTAATTCTTGCACACAGAAGGATAGATGTACAAATACATAAAGCAAAGCTAATAGGTGACCCACCATAAGCAGGGAATTTTTGTTTTTTGATTTTGGCATGTGTTAATTTTGTAAAAAGTAACAACACATTTCTTTATTAACTTTATTACTATATAATGAAATATTTTTTCAACTTATTTCATTAGTATTATTGCAGTACTACAATGCATAAGCCTAAATCAATGAGTTGTGTAATGTATAAAGTTGCCCTGCTATACAGGGTGGACTATTTAAGTTGAGACTGTGCTATATCTCCAAAACTAAGCATTGTAGAAAGAAACATCTTCAATAAAAGCTGCTTGATGTTATGGGGGAAAGTAAATGCCATTAATCGTGTTTTGTTTGGAGGATGTAATTTCCTTTTCTATAAGGCGCTATATTAGTTATTCCACATCTATTTCAGAGAAACTGAGAGCTGATGTGGTTTGAGCAAAAAAAAAAGGAATACAAGTTATAGAAATAAACAATGTCTGACATAGTAGCAGACTATTTTACAAACAATTTTATTCTAAAATTCTTTGTATATACTTCTGATAAAAAGCCTTATGCATTAGTTCTGAATATCTCAAACACATGTATTTCTCAATATAACTCCCATTAAACCTAACAATGGTTGGCAGAAATGCCGTATCAAGTACCTGTGAGTCATTTATAAATTCTTTTCTCAGAGATAAAGCCAGAAACCTGCTGATAAGAAAAGTATTAAAACTGGGGGAGAGGGGAGGGAATTAATAAAAATGATTTATTACAAAATTTCAAACTACATAGAAGATACCTTCTACTGCATTCCATTATGGGAATTAAGAATGTCCTATCCTTACAATGCTAAATAATTACAGAGGTTTCATGTACCTTTTCTAATATGCTAAGCATAAGCAAATGAAATGTTTATGAGCACACATGACTATACTGAAGATGAAATATACAAAACTGAGCTTAAAATTAACCTTACATAATTATGTAAATGTTTTTATTTTTGGGAGGGAGTTACGGTTGAATTAAAAGAATCTCATTCAGTTTGAAACATTGAACTACATTAAGCTGAGAGCTTCGGATAATGCATTACTAAACTGAAAAAGTTTTAGTATGCAGTGAAACCTATGGAGAAGTACATTAAATGAACTTGCAGAAATTCCTAAAGCTATATTATCAGAGAGACCAAACCTTTGTAGTGGTTGGGGGACAAAACCTTATTTTGTACCTCCGAGGTTCAGAACTTGAAATGAAGGGGTGAAAGAAAGGGGAAATTAATTAATGCATGTGCTAACTACTATGAGTGTACACAAGTATAGTGTAGGGGAGAGTGGGCCACAGTAAGATATTTATATTTTATCAGTTTCTTGCATGAGGGAAATTTGTTTCGTAATGTATAATGTTGGCACACTCTATGAAGACCATTTTGCTGTTAATGCTCTTTGGAAGAAGTTTGCTGTTTACAGAATATATAAAAGTTCAGATTTTAAGGTAAATAAAGTAAATTTTTCTTATTGTGTTGTTAATTTTTTTATAAGTATATCTATTAAATATATTTATAATAAACAAATATTTAAAATGGCTATATATTGTGGAATTAATGTGAGAAATACCAACAGAGTGTGCAATATGGGTTTGTTTTTAAAAGTGAAAATTTTTTATTGAAACATGTGGGCCACAATGAGACATAGCAGGTTGGGCTACAGTGAGACAAGTCTTGCATGTCAATTTCTTTCTATTTTGTGTTGAATTTGATTACTAAAGGGTAATGTTTAGTGTTAAACATGTTCCTAATTACTTTTTAGCTATGACACACAACAGAGAGAGGAAAACCACAATTGGAATGTTTAAAGAAGAAGACATGGGGCAGCTGTAAAGCTTGTTCAGGAGGGTATATCAGTGTGTAAGACTGCCAAAGCTAAGGGTTTAGCTTTTCAAACACTTCACAGGTGTGTGCAGAGATTTCAGAAAGCAGGAATATTTCCATTTGACAGACATGTCTTTTCTGATCAGGATTTTCTTTTAAGTGCTGTAACTGGTAGAGAAATGAGCGCTGAAGGTGCTAACAAAGTCTGCAATGAACCTGCCCCAGATAATAGCTCAAGACAGACAACTGGTGATGGAGAATTGATAGGAAAGGAGAAAAAACCAAGTCACATTAGCCCTAAAGACATCCGCAACTACCCCAAAGCTGCAGAGAGGATGGAGTCCACTTCCAGAAGGAGAAAGGGGAGATCCTTCATTCCAACAGACACTCCAGAGAAAAACTTACTTGCGCTTCAGATAAAAAAAAATCAATCAAAGTATAAGAAAAGTTTGTTCAAGCAAACAGAAGTTAAGTCAAAAAGAGCTCAGACTACCAGCAATGATAACAAATCTAATTCAAATGGTTCAGATGATGAAGAGACAGGTCTCCAAACATACGAGAAGCTGATCACTGAGCCAAAAGAAGAAGACTTTGTCCTGGTAGAGTTTCCAGGAAAACACTCCAAATTCTATGTTGGAGAGGTGCTGCAAGGTAGAGATATGGATGGTGATTATGAAGTGAAATTTCTTAGGAAAAGTGAAAAACTGACAGGCAGGTTTTACTATCCAGCTGTTCCAGATATTGCATCAATTTCTACTAAGAATATAAGATTCCTGTTGCCAATTCCTTCTGCACATGGCAAAACAAAAAGGCAGAAATCATACCTAAACTTTTGGGTAGATTTTGGAGACCTGAGTGTTCTATAGAGTTTTTGGCGTAATTTCAGTAATTATTGTGCTGTGATAGGGTTTTAATGTTCCCATAGATTATGTCTCATTGTGGACCACCTTGTGTCTCACTGTGGAACACCGATGGGCCACAGAGAGACAGTTGTTATGTAACTATAACTTGCTGTTTTTTTAAACAAACTTGATAGCTTCAAAAATGTTAGATATGTCAACTTGAAGAGCAACATTAATACAATATTGTAACCAATAAAGAGTTTTGTAAAAGTAAAAATTTGAAGCAGAATGACAAAAAATATTTTTTCTGTCTCACCCTGGCCCACCTTCCCCTAAACAAGTGAATGATTTTTACTGGCATGGCAACCTACAAAAGACTCATAAGCAAGACTGCCTGCATAAATTCTGGGCCCATGCTGAGCATGAAGTATCAGATGAGGCCACCCATTCATCATGTAGTGTCACATAATTTGTACAATAAAGGAAAAGTAGTGGCAAATGGGGAGATAAGAATAACATAAAATATTGTATCACAGTAAATGGCAACCCTATTTTTTCATATTTTATGTTCCAGACCTTTCTAAGGTCCACCCCCCGCCAAACCACACATTCTCCTTGGTGCCTTATTGGTTTGGTTCACACAAAATGATATCTGGGAAAGGAACATCCCAAACCTAAAGACGGCAGTATCTAGCAATAAAGAGAAAACTGTAGGAAAATCTCAGCAAGAAAGAATGCTCTATTATGAATTGATCCACGAGCTTCTGCTCAAAATCACAATATTTAGGTTCTTGAGACTTTCCCCATGTGGATCTAGAGTGCTACAGGCCTATGGTGCATAATAACCAGGTTTGAACCTTAGTGCCAACATGGAAGTTTTCTCAACCTTGAGGTACTTGAGAACCATTTAGAAACTACTTGTTAAGATTCCTTGTCAAGAAAATATACATATGCAACCGACCATTGAGTCCAGTATATCTCAATACTTTGCCCTTGGTTCATTCCGAGTTGTTACAACATGCTGTTTAGTTCTTTGCTCTTTCTAGTAGCAGGTTCTGATTATGTCTTTAATTGGGGTCATCTGGGTTTGCCCGGGCTAAGATATATATTTAAGAAATAAGTTGAAAATTTATATTATTTAAAATATTTGGGATAGCTTAAAAAAGAAAGAAAAATTATAAAATTCTATAAAATGCAATTCCAGTTTTCTCAAGATGACTTGTATTTTTTTTTGTCTCCTAAGCATCATAATATGCAAAGATTATAGCAAAATATACAATTTGTCACTAGTACAGGTTTCCCTCTTACCTTTGTCTTTTTCATCTTAAAGCCATAATTGCCATTCTGGTTATAAAAAAAAATGTCAAAAGCAAACAGGTTTTCAATATGAAACTGATCCTAATGCTGTAGCTGATGTATCTGAAAATAGGATTCCTAACATCTGCTGTAATTTATTCCTCAATCTTATCACAACTCTAAAGGTACAGTAAAGTTAATCCATATAATAAAATGAGTATTTTATTGTTTATACGAAAGGAACCATGACACAGTCAGTTATATACAGAATACAAATTATCAATAAAAAGTAAAAATATGAATCAAACAGTAAACATTCACATCATGGATACATAAAATGCAATACTAACTAATAACAAAATATGTTGATATACATGCTCCCAGAAACATTGAGTATTAAAAATGGCAACCTATTCTGAGGTATGTGATGGTTCTGAATGGCATATCTGTTGTACAGGAATGTTATCCAATACTCTGCTGAAAACTGGAATAATACCAATGACATATCAGCAGTTTAGGATCAAAGCAATAACATTAATTAATAAGTGGCTTACTATAACATCAGTCAGCTTGTGCTTAATTATTAAATCTGTCCCTATTTATGGCAGATATCCTTTTGGAATGACAACTTCAAAACAGAGGTAGAAACTAGTTAAGTGATATGAACAGATCTGTCTGTGATGTTAAAACAAGAATAGGAACTAAACATTACAAGTTCAGGCAGAAATGGCTCAAAACAGGTGGCCCTTAAAACAACCAAATTCTTATTCTGCTTTTTCATCCAATCATATACATCAATTATTTCATAAAAGATAAAATTATTTATTTGCAGCAGAAGATTGTGGTAATACATTCTGATTTATCTTGAGGATTGAAATGAAAACAACTAGCTCAAACCCTGAGGAAGTATCCTACATGTTCCCATGGAAGTTAGACAATCCATTTGTGATGGAAGGTAAACCTTGCAGCAATTTATTTCATTCGGTTTCAATTATTCATTATGCTTCTGAACTTTTCAATAGAACTATCAGCAGGGCCAGGTATTTTTGGAAATTGCGATAATTATGATATGTTCTATGTTACTTATTTTTGCTAATATTCCTGAATTAGCTGTTATGAGAAGTATTATATGCTTAATAATGCAACCAACTGCAAATTGAGGTGCCAAAAATGAAAAATCAACATTCACAAATTATAAATGCGTGGTTTTATAGGAACTTTCTCATCCTAACCCTTTCCTTTATTATTATAATAATAATAATAATAATAATAATAATAATAATAATAATAACAACAATATTTTTGAACTAGTTTAACTCTGGTTGCAGTTATTAACTTGGATTTGCTATGTTGTGTTCAGTAGACATTTATTTAATTAAATATACCTACAGTGTTTCATTTAACTTCAATGTTACTACTGACCTATTACACCAACTTTTTGTATTGCTAAACATCAGTTCTAAGCATCCCCAAACTGGAGCACTGCACATAATTCAATATTTCTTTTGAACACTCTTAGGCGCACATGTTTCAATATTTCTTTTGAGCATTCCAAAACGCTGATGTTACAATTAAATTGTATCTTGAAAAAATCATTCAATGCCAGAATTGAACCCTCCCCCCCCCAAAAAAAAAAACAGAAATATTTTCTTGCCGCCATTGTATTTAGAAAAAGGAAAACCTAATTCAATCCACTACTACAACTCAACTGTTTCATAAATCTATCCTGGTAGAGAAAATTAAGTCTACATATTAGAATAATATGTTTAAAAAGATACACTTTTTCAGCAATTTACATTAATCTCTGTCAACAATATATCTCCATAAATACCTGCCCCTGACTATTAGGTAATACTTCGGCATGCTATCTAAACAGTGTTGCTAAGCTGAATGGTGAGACATGTATGCAAAAGCTGATTGAATTATTTTAGCTTAGAGAGCAAGTCAGAACATGGCTCTTCCTCATCTCTAAGCAAAATGTTACAGCTGTTGAGAACAATGATTAGGGATGTTCCATCACAGATATAGGTTACATTTCTACTTCTCTATTAAAATACAATTTGTTCTCAATTTTGGGAGCTTTCTTAAAAAAGTGCAGCTAAGATTATGTGCACGTCTTATTAGAGAATGTGTATCCTCTAAAAACAACTTCAACCTATGTTAGGTTATAAGCTCATTTCCATTTTAAGAGCAGCTTTCTTTGATTTTACCACTGTGAAAGCTTACATTCCTTCCTCAAAGTCCCCCTTCCACCCCAAAAAAAGAAAGGGAGAAAAAAATAAATGGGGGGGGGGGAAGGTCCTTTGCCTTTAAATTGACAATCAGGTTTAATCAGAAAATTTCAGGTGCTATTGTTGGTCCATTCAATGCTCAATGCCAAAGAATGGTATACTATAACAGACAGAAGTGTGCATAAAACAAGGAACCAGGGTTAGCGAGTCTGAAATCCATTGTTCTTTTAAGACATCTTTCTTTTTAGTACATGAATTATCTTATTTTTGAATAAAGCATACACATATTTTACATTTAAAAATGCTGCCATTTTAATATTTGTTTTCCAGTCCTCTTTAAGACACCTAAGTTGCATCTCTACATTTGGATGTACTTATAAAAAGGAACTAATTCCAAAATACTATTTTATGACCTTCACATTTCAGAAACGCATCAGGATTTCATTAAAAGCAATAATGGTATTCCTGCATATTTCTTAAGCTTCTTTCAAAACCAAGCTTTACTATTTATATTACAGATTTTGCCCACTTTATAAAAGAATGCAGATTAATAAAGTTGATGAGTAGTTTTTTTCTTTCTTTCTTGCATTGTGCCCAACTGTTGTATCTTGTGGGGAAAAACAGCTGCTTGTGAACATGAATAAGACCTATGATGCACATTGCAAGTTTAGTGATGACTGTTTCTGAGCACTGTAAATACTGCATAATTATGTTGGAACTATGACCATTTCAAGGACTACTTTAATAGATTTCCCTCAAAAGTATGAGCAAACATTGCCCATGAAATGAAAGCAATTATTTTTCCATTTGCTTCTGTATGAAAAACATGTAGATTAAGAGCTTTGTACAAGTATCTGTAAAATTCTACAACTGTGCTGAATTACTTAATCACATTATTTGTGATATTTCTTGCCTGACTACTTGAGTGGTCATAAGTAATGAGAGGGAGGAATTAAAAAGCAAAAGGACAGCAACTGTGTGGAAATTTTGAATTTATGCATCTCAACATAAACTCTGATTTTTTATATATACAAGAAAAAAATATAATTTAGCAACTGTGCTGTAAAAACACTAGTTAAAGTATTATTTAGAATGCTATTACTCCAGATCATTGTGCATATACAATGCAATTTCTGACAAGTTAAAGTTTTCTTTCGGCTGTGTTCTTGCTATATTCCCATTCCTGTATTTGATCACTAAATATAACCATTAGGGACTTGGGACACGTGGAGATGTGTGAGGGTCGAATGTATTCATGTTTGAAACCCAGCATAGTGGCATAGCCAGTTGCTCTATAACTGCAAGTTGTATAAGGTAGACGAGCCATTTGGATATCTGGGTGATACCAACTTCTGAGAAATTTGCAGATTATGCTTTACTCTATTCTTTGTTTCCATTCTCTAATTACAGTGTGGTATGCGATTAAGCGACAGAGGCGGGTTCTGCCCTACTGGAAATATTATTCTTTGAACAAATCTTCAAGATCTGTGGCCTCAACAGGTGCCTTTTCAGTAATTTAAGATTTAGAATAATGTTCCAGCTTAATTATGGTGCCTCTTTTCTCATATAAAGTGGTAATTATGCAGAATACATTGCTTTACAGGTTTCTTTACATAGCTTGTATCTTGATTCATTTCTAAACAGTATCAACAACGTTGCACAAATCTGCAAAAAGCTTAAAAATATCTGTCACTAACCTAACAGTGGGATAATACAGAAGGATTTCACAATAGAGAAGCTTGGTTAAGTTTCTTGTGTTAGTTGTAATAGTATTTCAAAACTACTGTTATGGAGCCTAAGTTTTTATCCTCAAAGCTGGACATGCAAGAGACTTTTTGTTTACTTTTTCAACTGAGCAGATGAGGTTAACACAAATGATTATAGTCATACAATTATCAGATTTAATATATATTCTACTATTGCTTTTATTTATTTGTCTGTTTTTCTTTCTCAAATGAGTCCAAGAAATAAACACAAACAACAATTATGACCATATAACTATAGACTACTTCTATAGTTATAAAGAACATTAATGAGTGCCTTTATGGTCAAGTATCGGCATTCTGGCTTCTCAACCGGGACGGGTTCAATTTCCAGCTGGGACAAAGGAATTATTTTTTCTAACAGAAACATTTCCTATCCTGTGCAGAGTCTGGAAGAATGAATGTAGGAGTGAATGTGAGTTTAGTAAAAGGAATAAAACTAGAGTAACTAAGCCTGTTCACCGAGTTTTAACACCATCAGTTGTTTCTCAAGGCAAAGCCTCCGATATGATAGAAGTTAAAAGGGCTTTAAAAGAAAGAGAAAAAAAACAAAATATATTTTAAGAGATTGCCGCAAATCTAAGTTTTAATTCCTTCTTGCCAAACTTGGAAGTTTTATTTGTTATGATTTGTTTACAACCTTTATATATTTTACTCAGAAATATTAAATTCCAAGCTCAAAAGTTATTAAAAAGATGCCACTATGCCTCCTATGAAATATCCAAAACTGCATTCTTTATTAAATTACAGTGCTGTAATTTTATGTAGCTGTTTTGAAGCTTGCCAAAGTATTCTAATGCCCAACTAAGCTAACTCCCTTATCAACTCAATACTTACGTTTGTTCCATAAAGTAACATGCTTAAACATCCAACAGATTCTTAAAATGATGCATAACAGTATAAGCTTATATTGTATGTGTAGGTATGTATGTATGTATGTACATAGTATGAAACAAACTCTTTTAAGCCTACTATTTAATTTCTGTTATGCAATACGGTTGTATAATACCCAATTTGGGTGCAGGTATTGCTGTAGCTTCTCATCACTTCTCTAATTGAATAGCTCCAAAATTCTCTTTTTTATTGAATTCATCATTAGCTTTATATGGCAATCTGTTCATAGGGAGCTCTCAAGAGATGTGCACACCAATATCCATATGCTGTGCAGCAAGTTCTATAAAAGCAACTAGAAAACTGGTGCAGCAGCTGCTCTTAGTGTAATGAACAAAGTTTTTGGGATGGACTTCACAATATAGTGTGTCCCTTAAACCTCACTGAGATTTTGTTTCATCTGTAAATGAACTAGATAATAAAGATATACCTAAGCAAACTGGTGCCAGAAGGTTGGATAATTTAATATCAGCAGTCTGTATACTCTCAATTTTCCATTTAAGTGCTAAGAGCAACAGTATACCATGGCTAAGAACATATCAATACATCTGGACAGCTCCGTTTTTATACAGAACAAAAATATCAACTGTTAACTTGGTATGAAAGAAATTTATACTTGTTCGTAATGACAAATTTAATATCAGTGCTTAAAAATACACTTTGTAACTCCTGTTGATGGTTGGGTGTAACATGCTTGTCTTCAGTTGTGTACGAATATAACCTAGCACCACAAGAACAAAATGGAACACTGTATGTGATTCAGCGCAGGATGAATTTTTCAACCCAGCCAAGCTCCATTAATGTGAGTTTCTTAGCATTCCTCCATTTTGGGAAGTGGTGCAGTAATTTACATATCACAGAGTGACTGACAGATATTCAGGTTCTGTACACTATCATAACCAGTCCTGAGTACAAATGCTCCTTTAATGCAACAGGAAAAAGCTGACACGCAATAAGCCTCATTTTGTGTGTGTGTGGCAAAGTGAGACTCAAAATACACTGCAAAATTCTATGAAAACAAGCAACAGATAATGAGTGGGTTCAGTTCGGATATACAGAGCAAGCCAGAGTAAGGCTCAAATCACAATGTAGACATAACATTAACATAACAGCATAAGCATAGGCATGAGAAAACCCATTAAATTTAAGAACTTTGCACAGGTTTCTAGATTTGTAAATTGTATGCAAAAATCTTCTGAGCGTACCTAAGTTTCAAACTGAATAACATAGCCAAAAATATTCTCTAATAAAATCAATTCTCTTTTATAAATAAATAGGGCTCAAAAAGGATGAACCAACATGCAACAGAGTGCCAGTTTTTGGGTGGCATGGTCAAATGTACAGTAGATGGCATAAATTTTTGCAGTGTGATAGTGTGCTGTTGAAAAACAAGCAATTCATGGAGAAAGAAATACAGAATTCTTCCCCCATGTATGCTATGCAAGCATAAAGTTTGTAGTTTGCAATCTCTTTCATTATGTAGAACATGTACACAAACTTTTGTATTTACGCTGCACCTGCAATTACTTTTCATTGTGAATGGGTGTTAACACTGAACAATTTTCAGACATGACTCAGAGGATCTAATTTAGTAAAGGGAATATATGGCCATAAGTAACTTATCACACTATTGCACATTAAAGTTATTGAACAGCTGGGTCGGATTGGATGAAACTTGGCCAAACAGATTTCTATCCATTTTTCCTTCTACTAGGTCCACATTCTGCCACATGGCAGTTACCACATCAACAACTAATTGTACATTTATCTTAGATTTCAAAATAAACTTGAAATCATTTCTCATAACTTAACTGGGCATCTATGCATTCTTTTAAGTAGTAGCTCCAGGTATCTAAATTTAATTACATGCTTTTGTCAGATGGCTTCAGTCCAGGAAATTAATTTATCTAATAGTTTCTCTGAATTGATAAAAGATGTTTTTGAAGCAAATATAGGTAAGACTTGGACGGAAGAGGCCATGAATGTAAAAATGTCCAACTGTTGTTGTTGTTCACCAATGGCACTGGGGATTAATTGAACTGCATCATTTTCCCTCTGGCTTCCCAAGTCTGTAAGTTATCACTTTTAAGGCCTTTGCATTTGGCGAGATGCTGTTTGTTCAGGATGACATGATCTTCACAGAGATTGCACTTGGGTGTAGGTAGGCATTGCATCTTGTAGAGATGTTCTGCAAGGCAATCGTGGCCAGTTGCCATCCTAAATAAGGCCACTGCAGTCTTCCTTGGCATTTTTGTATATTAACTCTATCTTTAATATTCTTATAATCTTTATCTTTTAATTTATCTTCTTCATCAAGTCTCTGCTATCTTTTGAAATGTTGTTTAATGTTATTTAATTGCTTATTTATTTCTATTTGTCCTACAGGTTTTATTTGTTGTATTGCACCTTTCTTTGCTAATTGATCCGCATGTTCATTGCCCAAAAGTCCAACATGAGCTAGGATCCATTGTAGAGTGACATGATTTCTAGTTTCAACTGCTTTAATTAGGCTTCTTATTTCTTTAATATTTCTTGTTGTTTTATTATTGTAATTTACTATTCCATCTATGGCTGATTTTGAGTCTGATAAGATGACTATTTTTTGTTTTATGTATTGTCTATATAAAATGTTCTGTAATACTGCTTTTATAGTTGTTAATTCTCCATCATAGTGGTTTGATGTTTCATCTAATGCTAGATACTGTGCAAAATGTTTACAGTATACTCCTGCATTGGCATTTTTTTATTGATGAAGGATCCATCTGTATATATTCGGGGCCATTCTTTTTCTGGGTATCTTTCATTTTCCGAAGCTATTGCTATGGCTCTCATTTCATCTGGTATATTGTTTTGTTTGTATATTGTATATATCAGGTCATTCTGATATTGTATATCAATGTATTCTATTGGACTCGTTACCTTTGTTGCAATTATATTTGTTGTAATTATATTCTTGTAGTTTAAGTTATTAATATATGTTCTGAAGCTTATTTGAGTTTTTAAATTACTGCAATGTCATAAACTTGAGTTCAGAATATGGTCTGTTAGAAAAAACTTTTACAAATGTTGCAATCCTGAGCAAGAAAATGGAGGCATGGCAAAATTGTGTCTTTAATAGTAAGAAATAGAACCTTTATTTCTATACAGACATATTTACTTTTATAGCTGTCTTATATTAAAATTTCTTTGTGAATGTTCTTTCTTTTAAATATCTCTAAAATGGCCATTTTGCATGTATGACTCTTTCAGGATAAAGTGTAGTAGGTTTCATGCTACAACAATGGCATACCAGGTCAGATGTTTCTGATTCTATTGTTTTGGCATCTATTCTTTGTTTTCATAAGTGTTTGATTGTTCACAAATATTTTGTAAAGCCATGAAGCTGTGCAAACACTAGAAGATGTATAAATCCAAGAGCAGAGTTTATAAAAGCATTAGCAGCATCTATGCGGAGTCTGGTAAAATAAATTTATATGTATTTATTTAATGCTACCTAATGATATTATGTGTTGAACAATAGAAACTTAACCAAATATTATTTTAAAAATGCTGCATTTGTTCTAAGTTCACAAACCCAAGTATTGTTAATAATGTTACAGAATATATATGATCTGAGAACAAATTTGATGACAGTGATGTAGACAAAACCTGGAAACCTGAAGGAAGCACTTCAGACGATGCTGATGAACGAGTTCAGCACCCCTAATTATAAAGCAGATTCCTTCAGTTGAGAATTAAATCAGTAATTTCTAACCAACCAAGATATGATGTCAGAGCATGTTTCTCTTTACAGAGCAAAAGCATTGAGAAATGGGGAGAGCCAGGGGTGGAACAGTGATAGTATTTAGCAGTGGGTAATAGGAAAAAAATAACATTCCTCCAACTTTGCACTGACATAGTGTTTTCACCACTAGCTCCAATATCAGAGTATGTGTGCATATGATGCGAGGCCTTGGAGCCACCCCTGCTTCCAGTGCAGTGCGATATTCACTAGAAATCTTTTGGCCAATCACATTTAATATTGTTATTGAGCTCTTGCTTTACACTTGCAAAAGGTGATTATCTGAAATGCTGTTTTGGAACATATAATCTTGATGGTTACTATGATGGTGGGTGTGAATTTCATTAGTGTGACGCAAAGGAACAGCAGCCAGTCAAGTAACAGTGGACCACAATTATGTTGCCGTTGCAGTAACGGCAAATACTCTTGCACATATTTGACTGCTATTTTGAACAGTTATTTGTAATGTAGCATGGGCGGCTTCTGGGGTAGTGCTACTGTGGCGTGGCACCACTTGTGTCAAAAGGAAAGAAAGAGAAGTGTATATAGGAATTGTGCATAAAGTATATTTCCAAGTATGTGTTCCTTCATTTAAACAGGCACGTTAAGTGGCGCACTATGCTAATAGTTTTCTGAAGCTTGGAGCCAATTCCAGATTGACACCGTCTACATTCATAAGTGCTGTGTACAAGCTTAGGGTGTACAATTCTACACGGTTCTTATGGGAGAGATGGAGCCAAGATTGCTCTGACAATAGTCAAGTATTTCTGTTAAAAAAAAAAAAAAAAACAACAACTCAATTTCATGTAGTAACAGTTCAGCCCAAGGGTGTTGTAGTTCACCGTGAAGTCAGGTAACTAAAACAGTGTAGCTATGTGTAGGGTGGTTTCTTTAAGTGAATGTTCAGTTGTATGTGAAAGTTACAAACATGAACAAAGTAAGTGAATTATTATATGTGCATGTGTTTTTATTTTTTTATACTGAATCTGTATAACATTTAGGAATGTATTTAGTAAAATCAAATGATCTAAATCATACACAAAATAAATGGATATGGTAAGCTGTGTCATGTGGCAACTTACTAAAGCAAGCAACTTCATTTTTTGTTTTCTGAGTCACTTCTCCATTTAGCAACAGGACTCTTGGTTAACACATTCGGATTAAAACACTGGTAGGGCATTCCCAAATCTGTATCTGCAGCAGCAGCAAAAAAAAAATAGATATCTTAAGTACAATCCGGAAATTTACCAAAAGAACAAATGGATTTGTGGCTGCAAGGAAAACAGTGGTCTTTCCCCCCCCCCTTACGTGTTATTTGGTGATGTCCTTGGTATAATACTGAAATAACTGATATTGGGCATACATGGTCTAAAATGAAAGCACATTCAATTCTTGTCAATTGCCTAATACCTTGATGCTAATACATGAAGTTAGTAAACAGATTATATTTGAGGGATATGTTTTCACATTTTCTGTTTTTTTATTTTTTTATTTTTATTTGCACCGCCAATAGAATTTCTCAGTGGCCGCCACTGTAGTGTAGCATTATTTTGGAACTGGAACAGTCAGAACTGTTAGTGAAAAATAAGTTTTTCCCAATTCTAGTAGGTAAGTATGCTGAGCATGTGTTCCAAGCATACAATCCAGCTTGAAAGAAGTCCTTTTCTGTTTGGGAAAATTTGTACCTTTTTTGGGTTATGGGACAATCGAAAAATGTTTTGTGTTTCAAGAAAATTCAGTACATGCAAAACCGCATATTGTTGCCAAGTGCATGTTGCTGAGTGGGATAAATATAAAGGAGTTCCTAATATGGCCACTAAACTTGAAGACATGGATATTTTAATATGGATTTTAAGCTCAGCAGAAAATTATGATAATATTAAAAAGTTAGTCAAAAACACAACAAAAGTGCTTAATACATTATTAGGCGGGACTGTCATGAAAATGCATTTCTATCTTGCAGTTAAAATTATTATACGCTTGCAATTTTCCAATTCACATGTGCCAAATTACAAGCATAAGTTTATGGCACAATTAAATTTAAAGTTTAGCATTATTTAAAGCACTTATCCGTTTAGTTTACAACAAAATCTTCCTACATTTATAGAATTGATTAGAAAAACACCAATCAGAATTAACATCTACCACTGACTTTAAAATTGCTACATAAGGAAATAATTTGATTCAGTAAGGGAATGAATGATGCATGCTATGCGAAAATCCTAAAAAGTAACAGAAGAAAACTGAGTTTGTAAAGTCCGGAACAGCAAAGATTGGCCAAGCTATACATCTTATTACATATATTTGAAGTATCATTGTTATAAATCTTTAGATACTTCAGAGAATTCTGAAAAATTAAAATAGCATCTCTAATTATTAAGATGAAAAACTTATGAAAAACCATAATCCATAGTTTTCATTTAAACTTGAAATTTTTATCATATTATGGTAATGTAATGTAAAGGCAGCATACATTTCAACGAGCTGTGTTCATTCAGACGTATTAATTTTCATTGTTCTTGATTCAATTTTTGTATGTTAATTGAGAATGCCACAAGTGTCAAAACATTCGTTACATCTGATACCTATTCATCCTAATCTCTTGCTTTTAACAGACCATTATAATGAAAGCTATATTGCAGTGTTTTAATGTTAATTCAACTTTGCAAGAAAAAAGATGAATATAAAAATATGAAAATGTTTAATAAAATTTAAAGTAATTATGCACTTTTGAACACAGACATGTGAGCTCAACTGGTTAAAAATTATGACACGTGGAGCACTTTAAGCTGTGAAAAATACTAATAAAAATTTTGGGGGAAAAATAACATTTAAAATTGGAATGACATTATATTACTATGTATAGGATATTTTAAGTAGCTGCACATTAGTCCAAATGA
Source organism: Deroplatys truncata (assembly GCA_030765065.1). NCBI lineage: Eukaryota > Metazoa > Arthropoda > Insecta > Mantodea > Mantidae > Deroplatys > Deroplatys truncata. Next base: position 54,800,779 of record CM060988.1, on the reverse strand, counting down.
AAATAATAAAGAACCAAAAACATTTTAGACTTTTTCAAGACGTTCATCTAATTTCACATCATGACATTAGCTTGTATGCCACTACTGTGACGATGTAAAGTGGCATAACATGCACTGTAAGCCCACTTGTGTTCCTACTGAGACATCACAGAGCACCTAGTTGGAAATGACCATCTTAAATGATACTTTGGAAGTAAGTAAATTCAATTTTATTTATTTATACAGAAATTGAAAATAGTAAAGTCAGATGGTTAACATTAGAAAGAAAAAAACATGAACTGAGAGGAAGGCCTATCTATGATACTGCTCAATGAGTGAAAATAACAATGTCGAAGATAACTGGCGAGCCATTGAAATAAAATTAAAATAGGATATAGAGAATATGAATGATCTGAAAAATTAGACTGCCTCTTTTGGTTCTGATTTCGGTACAAATGAAAAGGGAACAAAGAAGAGAGACCTTATAGCACTGGATGAAGCAAATCATATCAAGTCACAATAAGAATCTTATAATTTCTGAAGAATAATATAGATAATGATGATATTTGGAAGAAACAGTTTCAAAGTGAGATATTTTTGTAGCTTTCATATCAGTTAAAGCAATAATACATAGTTTAGATATTTGGTATTGTCCTAATTAAAATTGTGCTTTTGTTATAATCCAATATTATGCATGATTTACATGGAAAATTAAGGAGATTTTAGTGACACACACTTGGGCATAACTACAATATTATATGTAAATTTATTTCAATATGGGCACAAGCGCAAAAACTGATAAAATAATATTACTTTTCATATATCTTTTGGCTGGTAAAGAAAGAAGAAGTACAATTTTTATACATGTGGCCCTCTTCCTTCTAATGTGCAATACAATCTTTTCATATGTTTTCAAGCATGGATCATAAACAACAGCCAGGCATATTTTAAGAGCTTGGATGTTTCAGAAAAAATCCTTGCAGCTAATGGAGCATTTAAGATTACTCTGATGTTCGCAAGCTTGCCCATTTGCATTCCTTGTAGCATTTACAATGTTGCTAATAGTAAAGTATACACTGACATCAGCATAACCAGGCTCGGTTTTGCAGCACTGTGGCCATGCGTATACAATGCATGTCCCATTCCAGTGTGGTCAGCAGGAAAACTGTAGTGGCATTCTTGTCCAGTTACACTCTAGGAGTGACCAAAGGAGAATTCTTTGTGCTACTCATTGGTTGTGTGCATGAGTGTGATTTATGTAGTATGGAACAAGAATTTTTATTTGCAGCCATTTTATAAAATATGATTCCCCTACTCAGTGTCTTAACAGCATTTAGGGAAAGGTTTCTTGAAACTGATATGCCTAAGACACATACAGCTCATAAAATATTCCACAAATTCAATACTATCGGACTGTTACTAGATAAACTATATTGAAGATGTCATGTTCTAATAGAAAATATTGATAATATTGTTTGATTAGAAAATGGTGAAAGTCTGAAAGACTAAGTACAACAAGCAATACAGATCAGTATAGAAAGCCAAAAAATTACTGAAACTTTGACCATATAAAACAGCTGAGTTACAAGTTTTAAGGAACAAAGATTCCAGACTACAAACTACAGACAGATTACAAACAGTTTTGCACATATGTGTAACATAAATCTGCAAATATTGTTACCCATTGACAAGGCATGGTTTCAAGTGAATGAACACTTGAAACCATGAGAAAGACTTGGATATGAAAGTGCCCTACATCATCTGAAGTTTGTGTGGAGTGCATTGAGTGTGACTATAATAAACGTTCATATTTTCTTGTGTTTACTAACGAGATCTACATTTTGGCGAAGCAAAATTTTGTCTATCTCTTACGGTTTACCAGTTATGTAAAAGTCATTCAGAATGAAGAGGACTTTGGGAACATTCACAGAAAATTCAAGATATACAATTCATTTGCCATGAAAATATCTTATGGTATTTTAATCAAAACCATTAGCCATTTTTGAGAAAATCAAAATGTTCAAAAAATGTTTCATGTAAAGGGTAGTTTGGGGTGGAGGAGTTTCTTGAAAATCGTGTTGCATCCTTGGAAGGTACTGAACCTAAATACAAAGTTTGGTATTTATCTGACTTTTCGTTTTTGAGTGATGCTGTTCTTTCTCTCTCGCACGCACGCGCGCACACACACACACACGAATTTTTTTGGATTCGGGGGGCCCCAAAACATGTATTTCTGGTGAAATCTCGGTATCAAAGTTTTGGGTGGAATACAATACTTCCCCTACTTGCTATACATAGTAGAGAAAGTAAAAAGAACAATGTCAAATTAAAACAACTTGCTATTTTATTATCAACAAACAATACCAGATGCAAACAAAATAATTTGCATGGAAGCTTATATGGAGAGAATATCACAATTTTGATTTAACTATAGAAGAAATTTTCACAAAATAAATTTTCAACAAAACTTAAATACGAAGAGCCTGCTTTAGATATATTTATTATTTACCTACCCTATTAACTTTTATTCCATAATGCATTTACTAGTATCCATTTATGCAGTATTTTAAATCGTTATATACATTCAAAATAAATACTTGTGACAGATGTCCTAAAAGACTGGAAAATCCATAAATTCTTTTGATTTATGCAAGTGGGGGAATAAGAAGGGAAATACTGTAGCTGCATCAGAAAGCAATAACCCTGGTTCTTGATCATCTTAATATTTAACTATATATTGCTCCTTTGTATTATAATTCTTACATGTATGTTAATCATGGACTATTTTTAGTGCACTTTATTATGCTGAAGGTTGCATGTCATGGTTGTCATATTTAAGTACCCTGAAAACTATATAACTACATGAACATTAATCTAAACCTGGTAGCATGGACTGCAAATAATAGGACTGTTAAAAAAAAAAAAAAAATCAACAAAACTTCCAGTGCTTTAACTGTAGTAGTTAACGGAATGATAACATTTAATAACGTAGAGGTATATGTAATGAACTTGTACTGTGACATTCACTGGTTTGACTATTGAATGTAACTCATGTTGTATGAGCTTCAGTTTTCTTATAAAATGCCATAACGTGACATAATATATATATATATTTATACATTTAAATATACATTTACATATATATATAGATAAGTTTAGTATGCAGGAAGAAACTCATTTGCACCTCACTGATCGTTATGCCTGATGGAAGATAAAACATGGCAATACTAGGGCAGTAGGAACGTTGGTAATGAAGCAAATTCTATATTGCAATTCCAACATTTAGAACCGTAAGAATATAAAAAAATTAACCACCAGATCTTTAAAAATACTAATATTGCATTTTGCAAGGCCTTGCATGTTCCTTAAAAATAAAAGTACCTTTTGCTTTAGCCAATATTATACACCTTTTATATATACTTATATACTGAAAATTTGAAAAGTTTGTATTAAAATGTTAATGGATTAAGAGAGACATTTTGCTATCTAGTTCAAGTGTGACAAAACACAATACTGCTACATCTAGCCTTGCTAAATAATGCAGCAACAAAACAATTTGAACTCTATATTAAATTGTACATTTGCTTTCAAGTTTTGACAACAAAAAACGGGTAACAAATTCTACCTAGGACACAAGTTAAAATGTACGACAAAATCAATGTTGTCTCAATAATGTTAGCACTAGCATATACATACACACATATATGTATATATACATATACACACGTTTATTTTTTCCCTTTTTAACTACACACTTTCACATGCGTTTTGCTGCAAAACTGCGTTAAAAAATAAACTCTCCCGAAAATGACAGTACTTCAACTGTAAACACCAACATGTCACTGAAGTGTATTGTTACAAATAACTGCTTTCTGAAAGTTTTGCAAGTGCCAGTAGCTACATTAGGATGTGTTGTCAACACTATTACATAACTTTCTCTTGCCACCAGTATACACTTAACTGAGCTGCCATATACAAACAACCCAACTACCTTTACATTTTTAAAAATATGCAAAAATATTGTGCAAAAACTTTATTTTTCTTATATTTTGGAAGGGGAAAAGAATATTATTCAGCTACAATACATACATTAAAAAGTTATTTACAAATAACTTGACAACATGTTCTTTGACGTATGCATATTATTTGAACTCTTAGAGATTTTTATGGTTTATTAAAAAAGCACCATTCTTTATGTGTGTTTATTTAATTATAAGAATAAAACCAGCAGCCTCAAAGCTGAGTTGACACTAAAATACACAATGAGTCTATAATTCAATGTGGAAAACAGTTTAAAGACTTAATATCTTTTCCCTAACAGATAAAAGCTATGTTCTCAATAAATATAATTTATGGAATATGGGCATCAAGAACATACCAAAATGAAATGTCATGAAGTCCATTAGCATATCAAACTCTGGGTTTAAAGAAAAACTTCATGTCTACAATTCTTAGCATACATTACTTATTGGATGTTTAGGCCTGTATCTAATGGTAAGTTACAGAAAAGTTTAGTGGGGTAGACAGAGTTGTAGACCAATGATGCTATAGTACAACAAGTTAAGAGTTAAGGCAAGACAAATTGCACAGTGGCCTTGGACTGGGTGACAATTTCCATACCTACCATTTGAATTGTGTACAAATAGCCAGCAAGTCATAGCAATATAACTGAAATTTACACAGTAAAAACACATGCTTAGCTTATCTGCATCACAGTGTTGAAAACAACCTTGAGTGTGAATACCTTTATTGAATTTCTATAAAATATTTTGGTTTACTAAAGGGAAGTTCTTAATGGTTGCCTGCATTTCTATCCGGAAATTGTTTAAGCCATCTTATGTGCATGGATTCGTTGCATACACTTTATTCTTTAACTTTCCCAATAAATAAAAAAAATCAAAGTTCTGGTTACATCCATGACTAGTTATTTGGTCATCAAACACACATCTTGAAACTTAATGATAGAATTCTGTCCACCATTTTCTTGCAGAGGAGTATTTCACATATACAACTTACAGAAAAATATGTTGTTTTAAGGTACACACAAGTATAATGAATAGATGTATCAACACATAATTTTATTCTTAATGAGGAAACAAACTTCCATCCCATGTAACTGCTAGAACTCAACTGATAAATGTGTGCACCATTTGTTGTATACTAGGGAAAAAACCTGGTAATAGATGCAGCAACTGTTGCTCAGTACAAAGCTGCTGCCCAGTTGCTCTTGTCTACCTCTGAACTGACAATATTTATAATTATCTTTCTCACTGTAACCATATAGATACTGTGAGCTATAGGGAGTAAAGATGGGTAAAGTCTCCACTAATCTCGTATTTACTTTCAAACGTGATGAAAATTCTGACCTAAAACTGTGTACAATCAGGAAAATGAATCTGGTTTCTTAGTGAAGGTGGATAGCAGATTTCAATACAAAATCTTCAATCCTTTAATAATGATGATGATGATGATGATGATGATGGTAGTGGATGATAAAAACAAAAGCCTTTAGAAATCCTTTTCATGCTGTATGGCTTTTTTAAAGGTGCGATATTCATAGGGTAAATGCAAATATTGGTTGCATGTACACAAAACATAATCTTAACATTATTTAAATTATTTTAAAATAACTTACTAACAAGACTCTTATATGTACAGACATTATAGGTTCATTTTTCCACATTGAATCTTGTGACTCAATAAAGTTATTGGCTTGGTTTGATCACTATTTTTCTTGGAGAATGAGTGAAAGGAGACTGAACAGTATTGAGCAACCAAAGAACTCAGTCTTGGAGCAAATGGATAGCAGAGCTAGATCTGGAGGAAATATGACCATAAAACTGCAAACATGTTGAGGTCTCTCTGTTACCAAGGATCAATTTTACTTACTTCTTTGGGAATGTTTAGTAACACTTAATAACATATCAAGTTACTAAGCAATATTCACCTACAACGCAAATATCAACATCAGCAGCATTTTGGCTCCAGTTTAGGTTAAGGAAATGACAGTGTCAAAATAATTATCTTTTGAGTATTTTAGTTTTTAAATGCTGTTGTTTGTAATAAAAATTACTCCAACAAAAATGCTAAAATATCAAAGTTACTATAACGGATTTTGTAATAAATTTTTGTTAAATGAGAGTTTCACCTGCAAACAGCTGAAAGTATAACTTACAGAATCTGCATACCACTATAAATAAAAGAATAGGAATTTCTCTTTTTAGGAGATTAAGGACAATGGTGTATTTTAATATTTAGGGAAGAATTTGAGTTAATGACCTTTATACACCACTTACAAAAAGGACTAGGAACATGATTTGGAGATCAATCATCTCCATTTTTAAAGCTTGATTAATGATTCGTAGTTGATGATGTAGGTGATCTGCAGCCATCTTGTGATAGTTCCAGGTACTGAAAAAGTATTTTGGCAAAATTTCAAAACAAAGACAGAGCTTTCAACTTTGAAATTCCAACAAGATTTTTCCAGTGGGTTCCTGGAAGCACCGCAAGAAGGCCACAAATCATCCACATCAAGAAAAATGAATTAGCAGTCAAACTTAGGTTGAAAATGCAGGCAACTGATCTCTCAAACATGCTCCTAGTTATTAGTGTAAGTGGTGTATAAATATAGATGTCTGGAGTGTTTCTCAATTTTGTTCCCTTCTATCTCCTAGTATGTGCATAGGCTTTTACTCTTCATACATATTCAGAAATGAATAAGCAGTGAAGTGCTTCTATTTTATTTAGCCTTTTTTTCAGCAACCAACCTCCCTTAAATGTGATGCCGTAAGAAACATGAAAATAGAGAAATGCGGTTATCTGATTTCTTTTTTCTTAAAGTTCACTGCCCCACCAACTTCAAGGGCCTTTCAATGAAACCAACAGCATGGGGTATTTGTGTTCATGGAGTAGTGGTTCTTCATTTTTTTTTAAATTGTTTAACGATGCAATGCCATGGTGATATATGCATTGCTGGTGTGCCAGAATTTTGCAGAGGTCCTTTTACATGTGAATGTGTTTGCTGATATGGAGTTGCTCTATTTTAACTTATTTAAAATCCTTTGGGCTGGGACCAAAGCCCATTCAATGCAATATAACACACTGCAGCATTTTGAGACTATAAATACTGACATTGAATCCAGGGATGAAGGCACTGGCCCACAAAACAATCTCCAAAAAAGTAGAGCAAAACACTGCCAATAATTCAGCAATATATCTTCAACAAAAATAAGATGTCAAAACATTGGAAAATAGCAATGGAAGGCTGTATATGTACTGAAATCTTGCATCTATCAGTTGCTGAAATACAGCATCTTAAGTTGCTTTTGTAACTATGGATTTCAAAAATTCAGTATTGCTACTGCAGACCAAACTCTCAAAATTTGGTTTTCTGGAACCATTAACATAAAAAACATAAGTTAAATGTTCTTTTAAAGCAATTTTTCTCCCACTTACTCCATTGTTAAAATTGAGAGTAAACATTATTTAAGTATTTATTTTCTTTTTGTGTTATCCTGATATAAGAAACCTCAAAATGCCTGTATGCAATCTATTTAACAATGGCAGTATAGAACTACTCCATGTATACTAACAGGTATTTTAATATAAATATGTATTTAGATCTATGTATGTACACATGTTTTTAAGAAGTAAAGACTTTCATAAGTTCTGTGCTGTAGTAAATGTCACTGTTTTGACTTTTAAGAATATGTATGCATGTGCATCATATACTCCCAAAGTTGAATCACTATACCTATATGCAACAAGTGCAAAAGAACACCCATGCAATATTGCATTTTTAATGAGAATCTTTAATTATTCAGATTCTAATTTCACTATACAGTTGAATGTTGTTCAATAATTGAGCATGTATATGATTTCAAAATATTGCTGATAAAGGTTTCAATGCTTTTTGTATGCTTTCAAGGGTTATATACAATAGATTTCTGCAATCTAAAGGTGACAGTTCAATCCTAGCAAAGATTAATAAAATTTCTGTGGAAGAATAGCCTCTACACACAGTACAGAGAGCACATTTCTGTGCAACATTATAAATACGACCATTTTGAAAACTTTATGTTTTACATCAAGGAGCAATAAAAGGTAGAATGTTCAAAAAAAGCTATTACATAAAACTGTGGATATGGTTGACAGGTATACAGATGAAGGATCTCTCAGCATTTTAGGGTGCAGAAGAGCTACAGGATTTTATGAACCAAAACTGATGAAAGCAGAACATTCATCTTCTAAACATATAACTTGAACTGTTCTGTTTTCATTGGTGATGCCATATAATTACTGCCTTTCCTTAACAAATGAATGACAGAGCTCAGCTGCTTAATGAATGTGTTGATATTGCACATACATTTTATCTTTCCATGGTCATGTACAGGACTATGCATACTGCCTTTCAAAATCCTGCATGATTATTGATGCAGCTGTACCAGTTGAATCTCAGATTATTTGCATAGTGCCGAGTTTTGCTTGTCTTTTAACATCTGTTGCTCAAGTCACGGTGCAGAGTTTAACTATATAACAAAGGGGTTTAATTTACATTTGAGAAGCAACAGTCAACATTTCAGAAACTGAGCTGCAATAAATAACTGAAACTATATTTTTATACAATGCTTTTAATATTCTTTGAAAAAGTTTATGCAATGTGCATTGCAAATCATGCATGAAGTTTGAGTTGCACAGTGTAGTGCAGATTCCACCCTATGTCCTTGAGCATTGAAAGAGGAAATGTATGTCTAGCATTTCAGGAGGAAGATGCCCAATAGGTTATTTCAGATTAAGAAGATGTGCAATGGCAGAGGGTTCTGGATGATCTTCAATATCTTATAGATATTTAAACAGAAAATTACTGAGGAACAAGAAGAATACTTTACTTACATATGGCATGGAAATTTAAGTGCAATTATCAATAAAATATTACCTTTTAGTTATTCATTTTGAAAAATGTCATGAACTACAATTTAAATGTGCTGAAGGTAAGAATCAGAATCTAAAATGCATATTCTCCAAGCATTTACTTTCCTCTATCTCCCTTCATTTGTTCAGCATCCCTAATAACCAAAATCTGCTTTCCCTGCTTTTACAATGCAGTTTTGCTAATTCTTGGATTTAAGATCCTAATTAACTCTATTCTCTATGCACAACATATTGAAAAGAACCATATTACACCTAGGCAGATGAAGATATCAGATTATTTCACAGTTAAAAGAAACTATTAGAGTGCATGTTTGTTAGTACAGTTGATTTCATTTTAGAAGCTACAGTTTACTTAGTATAAACCTCTTCAGAGCCTAGGTAAACCAACCAAAAAACTGATATTTGAACTTGGCATCTCTAAATTGTGAAACAAATTCACACCAAGTATGCATAAAGACCCCAATTTTATCATATATTATTACTTCTTCTACAGTAAAGGGTACAACACTGTTTATAAGCCTACCTCCATGGAGTACGGGTAGCATTTCTGCCTCAAATTCAAGAGGTAAAGTTTGAATCCTGGTTAGGGTGAGTTACCAGGATAAGGTTTTTTTTTCCGGGGCTTTCCCTTAACCTGAGAAGATGAATGTTGGAGAACTCAAGGGACCCTAACCCATTTGAGCATAATTTCAACCATTTCATTCATTGACTGTCTGATATGACCTTCCGGTTTAAAGGATGTTAAACTTCAAGCAATAATAAATAAATAAAACAACAACACTGTTTTCTTGTTCACTTTCAAGATTGCAGTAGTGTTCTGAACATTGATCTTTTTGCACAAGTGAAAGATTTCTGGAAGAATGTTTTTACTCTACTTGTTTAAACGCTCTCAGTTACTAACAACTATAAAATGCTAACGATGCAAGGGAGGGCAGTATACATCTGCTAGTGCATGTTTATACTTCCTGTGATATAAGCAGTAAATGAAGCTGTAATTGTAAAGCAAATCTACAAATATTTAATCTGTAGTATTAATATATTTTAGTCCCATTTATTGTTTTTAAAAATAGACACATGTATTACAGTGAAACATTTGGGACATGAGTGACAAAATTCTAAGATTGTCACATGTCTATAGGAAGTCTAAAAGCAAAGGAAGAACAGGAATAGTTGTAAACAAACAAAATATTTTTAACATCAGTTCAATACTGCATTAATAGCAAAACAGAAAACATTAGCATGGACAAGAGCAGTTTTACTATAAAGCCGATAATCCAAGATAACCAATTATGAACCCATATTATCAAACATTCTTGCTTTCAAAGAATGAAACGGCAAATACAAAAAGCAATGTTTTGCTAAGTGCTCTTCTCTAATGGAATGTTGCAATGAATTCTTCTTAAACCAACTTATGTAAATATAAGCTGGAAACTGGGTACTTTATTACAGCACAGAACCTTTCACTGTCATCTCCAAAACAAATTCAGAGCAATGTAATAAACCATTTCGGGATATGTGACTGTTGAAAAATTCAGCGAGCTAGCAGTAATACAAAAATTGGTACTGCAGTTCATACCATACAAAATACTATCTGCTCAAATAATCTCTCTTTCATTAGTGCTATCATGCTTCAAATCTATGTTGGCATAAAAGTAATTTAATACAATCTTGCTAAAGATGAATAGGATGAACAGTGCTCTTAATGTCAACAGATCACTAATTCTGAGTAGCATCAGGAAAGAAACAATAAACCATGGAAACTGGGTATACATCTTAAAGTGTGTATTTATGGAGAGAAAACTGCAGGAACTTGGTAGGAATACCGGGCTATAATAAATCTGGAACAGGAACTCATTTGAGCTAATCTCATTCAAAATCTTTTTTCTCCAGTACTCATTTTTGTATCTGCACTGGTTCTATGAAAGGAATTCTTTGCTAATGGACTAGCATTGGATTGTTACTACAGACACACTGAAATTAATTTGAACGCTAAATTCAAATTTATAGGATTTCAAGGTTACATGGTAACAAACTACCGTATTTACGTGAATATAAACGGCATTTTCTTACTCAATAGCTGCAATATCCTGTAGCAAAAGAAATCTGTTTAAACCATTATGGAATGACTTCATAACATTTCAGCTAGCATGCCTTAAACCTCCAAGGATGTAAGAATCTTATAAATACTCCTTACATCTCTTTTTCAATTTATGTTCAAGCTCTTCCTATACTTTAAATGTTGCAATTCTGACAGAAAAAACTCAACAGGAAGAAAACTCATCTCTAACTGATCATATAAAATGCCAAATTTAAGGCTGAGTATATTTGTTCCTATAAACTGCAACTTCTTTTATTTTTATAACAATAAGATTAGAATATACAATATTTTTACACATTAACAGCTTTGTTCCTGCAAAGCAATAAAAGCTAATTAGCAGCCGTGATGAAGAGTATGTACAGTTTTGTCATCATTGTATTCTTTGGTTATTAAACAGATTTTGAAGTGCTACCAATATACATAAAACTCAACTGTCATGTAAGCAAACATTCAGGTACCTCTTACTCTATTTAAAATAAAGTGTATAAACTGCTGCTTGTATTCCAGTAAATACGGTAAACGATTGGTTACAAAATTGAAATATCGGGAAGAACTTCATAATTAGCATCTCAAAAGTGGACACTTTTTAACTGTGGGAGTATAGTTCTCAAACATAAAAAAAGCAACCAATAAAAATATTGAAGTTGGCATATCATAACCTAAATCAAACAAATTTTCAAGGCTGTACATATATATAATGTATAAAATATCCCTGTTCCAACCTTCAGGGACAAAGGAAATTTTAAGACACTGTTGGTGTAACACCTTCAAGTCACTCATTTCACCTTCTGCTACACGTTAGCACATCAACTACAATAATATAACCTGCTGCAAGATGTGTGATTGTATAATGGACTAAACAATCATCCTCTGCTACCAATGTGCTAAGCTCCCAAATATGGCATTGATATCTTAAAGACAGGCTCTTGCAATTCATCTCTCTCTCTCTCTTAAATATCCACTAGTAGCATCTTGCGGGCATACTTTAATACGAACTTAACAGCACTTCTAGGGTAACATACAGAGTCCAACTCTAAAATTGATACACAGTAGTTTGTTTGAAAAGCTTTACCAAAATTTAAAAATTGCAAAATAAAATATCACCAGTGCATCCTTTTAGGGTAAAATTAATCTATGCGCCCATTTCTGCTTTGATCATTATCCTAAGGCACTGGCACACTCTCTGCAATACAGCCTTGCCCTTGCTAGCAACAGGCAAGTTTTCAGCGAACCAACCTCGCATAGGCAAACAATTTTCCTCAATGCTGGGCAGTCAAGAAAAACCTGTCTTATACTATTTGAGGGTAGAGTGAGATGGAGTGACAAATTCAAATTTGTCTGGACTTTGATAATAGACGTAGTTTAATACCATAAAGTATACTAAAATAGTGACTACCAGATTGGATAAGCATCACTTTATCCGATCATTTACATTGCAGTGAGAGAAAAACAATTTTACCATCAAAATTATTTGGTGGTGGACTCTGTAGATAAAACAGGTAAATAGTGGCAGACATGTGAAAATTTAATTTTAATAACAAATAACAGCAAATTTCTTTTTAAATTTCTGGCCACTGTTGGACCATGCACTGAAACTAACCATTTCCAAAGCAACAGTGATCACCCATGGACTGACCCAATAATAATGCATGAGCCAGTTCAAATGAGCTTATATGTATGCATTTCCTGCCTCTTCATGTTTACGACAAGCTTGCATTTAATTTAGCAAATAGTTCAAATAATGAGATAATATATCCTCAATAATAATAATAATAATAATAATAATAATAATAATAATAATAATAATAATAAATAAATAAAAAAAACATATTTTCGCATTATTTTCATTTACAAGACTTGTCAGTCACCCACCCTGTTAGGGAGTGCTACCTGCCTACCTACTGAATATTGGTGTATGAATGGGAATGCAGTGCTAAAAAGTGAGCTACCAGCCAGTTGATGATGCATGCATACAGCAATAAAAGCTGAAGCAAGTAATCTACAGGCCTTTGTTTGGACACGTGGCCAACTTAACAGGGATTTACCTACCCTGCACTGCACCATTTCTAGTCGATTCTGTTCCCCTCCACTTTCCCTCCTCTCAGTGTGTCAACTTTTTTCTATTTGTTGAAACAGACATTCTGGAACTGTCTGGTTTCATTTCCAACCTTCCAGAGGTAATAACGTTGTGAGTAGCTTTTATCCAGCTATGGAGAGCACTCACATTTAAAAAACAGACACCAATGTTTACTGAGAGGCATAAACTAGTACTTAACAAATGTATGGCAGAGATCATACTTCAGATGTGAGTAAGTGGTTGTTAGTGTATCCAAAGGCTTGATGCTTGATGTTCTTACTCTAAAAATGCCCAAAAAGTAAAATAAATAATGGATGTAAATGCAGAAATTTACATCATAAATTCATGCTGTAGCTCTCTAGGATATACTCTCTGGACAAACCATAGTCTTGTTAAACAAATGTTTCTTTTGATATAGCAGTTCTCATATTACAGCTGTAAAATGTTAACTAATCATAAGATTGAAATCCCATTCCACTCTCACATCAGGGACTTCTTGCCTGCTGCTGATGTTTACACCAAGGCCTGAAAGTCCAGCTGAAGGTCAACTTGCAGCTTTTGATTCCATCAAAACAGTCCCTTAGTGACACAGTTGAGCTTGCCAACAAGAGACTCTATGGCAGAAAATTAAACACTGCTGACCTTTAACTTGAATGTAAATTTCAGCAGCTAGCTACCATAGGCATGAGAGTAGGATAGTATTTGTGCCTTCTGACTGATTAACCTTTAAAGTTATAAGTTACATCTATAGAATATATTCCTGGAGTTTTTGTGGACCTCCTATACATAATTTTGATTTATATTAAAATTCACAATGATATATTACTTATACAGAAGGATAACCCATTAAATCAATATTCAAGGCTCTTGCAGGAGGTTATAGAGCTTTAATAGTAGATACTTTCTTTTAAGGTATCTTACAATACAACAAATATATTATACATATTTAAATAAAGAATTTTAAATTTATGAAAAACATTTAGGTCCAAAATCTATTGCAGCTTATTAAAAAAAAACTGATTTGTACTAAATACAGTTCCTTATTTAGCCAACAGTGTCTCAAAATTCCAATGATAATACCTCTTACTATCTTGTACTGTAACATATTAATGACAGTAAATTGGAAGGTTGTTATAAAGTGCAAGACAATCAAAAACTGGAGTAAACCACTTACAAAAACCTGAGATAAATTGACTATTTCATATACGCACAATGATAAATGTTTCATGGCTTTAAACAACCATAAGGAAATCTAATATACAGTTCTTTCAATTAAATGGGAGGGGGAGGATTGAATTACATTCAAGACGCCAAATCTTTCATAACTAGAACAGGAAGATTGTTTTAAACTACTAGTTAACAGAGTATATCCTTCCACATGCTTCTTCATAGAGTATATGTCAGTTACAATACCAACTTACACTGCCCATACAAACAGAGCTGCAACTTCACTTAGTATCTACGACATACTAGACTGTTATTGACCTAATTTTACTACAGTACAGCAAATCCTCATAACATACAATGTGTTTTAGCCCTATGTGAGCCAAAATATCTATGAGACCAGTTTCAATGTGTATCAGAATTTACTTTTGTCAATCTTTAGAAACCAAGCCATAATACACATGCAATCAAATTGTTCACATGGCCTAATCAAAGCATAAGCAATACTAGATTCTTCATTTATGCCTGCACATTAAAACTGGTAGCAATGCTGAGCCAACAGTTGATATAACCAATCAAGAAGATCAGACACATCACTTAATCAGCCTACTAGTACTTATAAATGGTGATGTATATCCCTGTATAGCAAAGCACAACTTCTTCGCAGTACATCCACTTTCTTACATGCTAGTAATCAAGTAATGAACTCTGATTACTAACATAAATAATCCAAAATATAAAATAATATTAGATGATGCATCTGCCTGCTTAATTGTGGTCTGCATTAATGAGATATGTCACACCTTTCTGCCTGGGTGCCCAGTCCAACAATGGGTGACATGAAAAAACACAAACTAATAATACAAACCTTGTCCTCGGCTTTTATGTTGGCACAGGTTAAAAAAATTAGAGGTAACAGCACTAAATTTCCAATCTTGCTAAACATTTACAAACATTTGTGTTCTGCTAAAATTCTCTGTTCCAGGTACTGTAGATCAAGTGCAGGTACTCGATAAAAAAATTCCACTAGAAAAAGAAAAAGAATTCAATTAATAACAGCTACAAATAATAAAACGTCATACTTATTCCTACATATGCGATGCATACACCAACTGCTTCTTCTGAAAATAAAGAAAATTAGTTGCAGAAAATTCTCCTGCCAGCAAGCAGAATATTTCTGAAAACTATTAACACGTAAGTAGGTGATGACTGTATTTGACTGGCATTTTTGCATTCAGTGAAATGTCATAACTTAGAAGTTATAAGCATGCATGTCAATCCTGCATGTATTAAATCATGTCTTGCTAGCTATTTAGCATCATGCTTAACATTTACATTAATGACAGAAAGCTTTTTATTTTTCCATTGCTTCATTTGTAATAAATTTGAAGCCATATCAGCAGAGCTGACTTTATAAATAAGAATGGTATAGGTAATTGGTTTTACATTATGTTGCATTATTATTTATAATAAATGCAGTAGAGATAAAACAATTAAGGATGTAAGTTACTTAAAAATGGCAGATTTAAAAGAAAAACATTGCAAATTTGCATATTGTCCAAAAATGTTCAATAAATTCAACAAGATTCTTAAAGATTGCAATATTAAATTGGTTCCCCCCAAACACATACAGTATGAGAAATCTGCTCAATCATTCACTAAAAACACTACTACTAGCAATAAATTATCAGGAATATAATGCATCAATTGTGAAGATTGTCAAAAGATATATACTGGAAAAACTAAAAGGAGTTTGGAAACAAATTTGAAAGAACACTATGAGAAATATTAAACTCAAACAAACAGAAAACTCAGCCATAGCTTATCAAATAATTTTTGTTTGTGTAATCATATCAGTAAAGAAATAAAACTTTTAAAACTGGCCAAGAATTATTGAAAACTAATAGTGTGGGAATATATGTATATATTATCAAGAATTTGAACAGTCATGAATTTTGAAATACTGACATCAGATGTCATATGACTTGCCAATGGGAACTACAGCAGACCAAACAATAGGGGAAGGGGGAAGCAGATACCTGACGAGAGTCAATCGACTGATCAGCTGAGGATGAGGAGGAAGTTTCCTTGAAACATATTCTGTTGTTTTGAAAAGTGGAGCAAAAAGTGTTTTGTTTAAAGACTGACCAAGTTTTTAATAAATTTGAGCTAATCCTGAGTTTAAAGTAGGGGGGGGGGGATCAGTAGAAGAGGTTTCACTGAGAAATTTGGAATATTTATATTGTAACAAGACCAGCATTCCGATAAAGCAGAAAAATTGAATTAAACCTGTGTTTGACTTACCTGTGTAAATATAAGCTTAGGATGTGGAATTTATTTGTTATAGTGTTGTATGTATTTCTGTATTGCATTATTTACATATCTTTGGTATTATCATCATGATTATTATATTTATCATTGTTATGGGGTTATGAATTTGTTCCTTGTTAAAATATATAAGTATTCAGAAGTTAAACTTATTTCTTAAAATAACAGCTATGGCCATCTTTAATTAAATTCATAAATGAGGAAAATTTGTATAAATTACTCTAGATGACCATGGAATAAACAAACTTGTTATTTATACAAAGAAATAATAAGAAAACAAAAGGTATTGCCATGGAAAAACACACAACATTCTTCTCCAGTAAGAAGAATCATTACCCCATAGGCATTTAAACTGTACAGATCACCATTCAAAAGCACTAAGGCTGCGTAGACTTATTTATACATTGTAATAGTAATGGATATCTACATTTAAACAAGTTGGTGGTAAATATTATAACAAATCCAAAATAATTTAATCAATGAAGAAATATATTTAATAAAATGAAGTTTATGTTAGAAAAGAATTAGTCATTCAAATTAATTTAAAATAAGGAATTCTACCTGTTACAACACCCTGTAGATAAACTTAAGAGATCTCATTGCTCAATTAACCCAACATTTTATAAAATTCCGATGCATTTGGCATTCCCAATGTGCGGCTCAGAAAATTTAAAGGACGAACAAAATATATATAAAGAAGAGGATAATAACACAAGAAGGCATCTCAACATCATGGCAATGTAAGAAGATTGGAACTGGTTTAATTTAATGTTACATTTATGTATGTATTATGCTATTTGCATATTTTTGATGTTATCATCATGATTACTATATTGTATTTATTATGGGATTGCGAATTTGTTCTGCTATAGTTGTATTTAAAAGTTGAATTCATCTATTTAGATAGCAACCATGGCTAACTTTGGTTAAAATTTATGCATAAAGAAAAATCTGTAGAAGGCAGTAACATGGCCATGGAATAAACAAACTTGTTTATTTCATAATTGAATAAAAATAATTAATTTTTTTTTAAATTATCTATATACTGATAGTATAGTAATGTAAACAAATCTTACCTATGATGTGCCCTTGGGATATATAGAGTTTTCATTGCTCAATTTTTCAATTATAAAACAAATTCACAAAATATACTTCACATAGTTTTTCTGTTACAATGTGAAGCCTAAAAATTTAACCATTGATTTTTCTACGACCATGGCAGCATAGAGGGAATTAACAGGAAAAGCAAAATGCCAGCTTGCATTTATTGGATTGTGATTTAAAGCTAATAAAAGAAAAGAAAAAGTTAAAAGATTTAAAAATAATTGGTTACCCAAAATAGGAGATACAATCCTTCTTAAACAAACAAAAATATCAAATGCTTCAGAGAAAAGAAATTCTAAAATGGAATTATTGTATTCAGGATCCTTGGTAATCACAAAACAATTTGAAGATGACACTTTTAAACTGCAAAATTTAAATGGAAGAACTGTAGGAAGGTATCATAAAAATAAATTAAAACTTTTCAAGGAGTTAATAATAATAATAATAATAATAATAATAATAATGATGATGATGATGATGATGATAAAAAGAAAAAGAAGAAAAGTTAACGTACTTATCCATGGCAACCATGTATGTGGAATAAATGGAAGCGATTTTACATGAACCCCCCTAGGAATATACATAACGTAAGCTTGAAATAACTTGAAATGTAACATAAATAAGAAAGAAAATGATATTTATCAAATTTGAAAAAATTATAACAAATAATATCCCTATCCCAAGTAATCGTATAAGCATAATACTTAATGAAGACTAAAGTACAACGGAAGAATAGTAATCGGAAATGCATTTAGTGATCATATTGAATGTATATCATAATATTATAATTGTTATCACATAAAAGTATAGTAATCTAACACCAAGCCAGAATAAAAATGATATAAATTTGTTTTTCTTTGGCGGAACATAGAATTATTAATAAGGCTATAAGTAAAGAATGTTAATGAAGAAGCCATAATGAATTATATGAATATAAATGTGTAATTTTTTATTGTAGATAGAATTTGCGGCGATGTGATTGTAAAAATGATGCTACAATGATATATAATATATAAGTGATAAAGAAAAGTGCTGCAATGATATAAAAATAAATAAGAAAAAATGATGAATTTAGCTTTCTCGCAAAATAAGTAAAACCTTGAAACTATAATATTAAAATTGTGATAACAAAAATAATTATAAATTACATGATTAATATAAAAATAAGATAAGATTGATTATTAATTCAGAGAAATATTTCGGATAAAATGAATACGTTATAATAAGCATGATCAAAATTTATAAGAAGCATTTGTATAAATTACGCTATATGACCATAGAATAAACAAACTTGTTATTTATACAAAGAAATAATAAGAAAACGAAAGGTATTGCCAAGGAACAAATAACATTCTTATCCTAGCAAGAAGAATCATTATCCCATAGGCATTCAAACTGTACAGATCACCATTCAAAAGCACTAAGGCTGTGTAGACCTACTTACACACTGTAATAGCCATGGATATCCACATTTAAACAAGTCAGAGGTAAATATTACAACAAATCCGAAATAATTTCAATCAATAAAGAAATATATTTAATAAAATGAAGCTTATTTTGGGA
Source organism: Deroplatys truncata (assembly GCA_030765065.1). NCBI lineage: Eukaryota > Metazoa > Arthropoda > Insecta > Mantodea > Mantidae > Deroplatys > Deroplatys truncata. Next base: position 54,781,535 of record CM060988.1, on the reverse strand, counting down.
AAGAATTAGTCATTCAAATTAATTTAAAATAAGGAATCCTACTTGTTACAACGCCCTGTAGATAAACTTAGGAATCTCATCACTCAATTAACCCAACATTTTATAAAATTCTGCAGCACCGAAATAGAATCTATTTATTATTTTTTGTTTGTACTTCCATTGTATTACTTATTTGTATGATGATGCAAATTGCTGTAATTATTATGTGAAATAAAATGAAATAAGACCAAAACTACCGCTAGAGCCCTCTCTAATGAAAGCTTGGAATACAAAAATGGATGAATAAATAAATGAAAACAACACAAAACCGACTTTAACGTATGACATTTATTACAAAAGTATTAGGATGTTGCTTCTGCAATGGAACTGGAAATCATAACAGCATGGTCTACAGAAAATGTATTTTGCATAGAATTTTGAAGTTGGTTAACTTCCATTATGTTGGCTAAATTTGCAAGCAGATGAAAAAATGTCACAAGTAGATTTGCAAGATGTAAAAAAAATGCTGCTTTGCAGGATGTGAAACTGTGTTCCTAGACAGTCACAAGTAGACTTGCCAAATATCCCGTATTACACAGAGTTTCTCACATTCAAGAAGGAAGAATCATGTCCTGCATTATCATATGGGATGTGAAAAATCCTGAATTCCATTCTATGTTAAAGATTGTATTTTGAAATTAATGCATATTCATATGGCACATTGTAGTTGTAACTATTGGTCACACAATTATGCTGCAGTGCCTGTATAGTAGCTGCTTGTATGCATGTTCATGTAACAAGGTCACAGGATCAAGGCATTTGACAGAAGACCATGAAGAGGGAAGTGTGATTCCTCCCTTAAGAAATGGTGACTGAGATTATTTGACAAAATGGGAAGATGGAGAAAAGCATTTGTGGTTATTGCCTGTGAAAAATAAGTTTCAAAGCATGACAATCACAATTACTTTTCTTCTACATGCGTCTACAACCTATCATAAAAATACAGTGCAGTCTTCTTCTAAGCACAAAATAACTTTCTTTGTGAGAGGAAGAATAACAATGAACAGTTACAGTGAGTGAAATTGCAATGTGTTACCACAATGTAAATTACAATCTTAGTTACTATAGTTCTGATTGTAATGTGAAACCGTTCAGCATGTGTTTGGTGACGATTCCAGCAAAATAAGTAAATTCTGCCTGTGGCAGAACCAAAGCAGAAGTTTTAGTAGAGAATGTGTTGAAGTGTAAGATGTTTTCTACAAAGAATTTTGAGTATTTTGAGATAGTTTAACATAACTGAATAGTACAAAATTTGAATCATCTGAAAAGAAATGGTTAACATTTTTCAGCAATCACATTTAATTGAATATCCCCAACATGAGCACGTTAATGTCATATTTATTGAGTGTTCCTGGGTCATATGACTATGTAGAGAGAGTATTTTAAATTTTAAACAAAAAATGGAACATTGAAAGGAGTAAATGTTTGAATTTGATAAAGTGTGAAATAAGTATAGAATGGCTTGTCAGTACTTTTATGAAGAATGATGCAAACTTGCCATCAGAATATAGAGATGACTAATTGCACATTAGAGGTAATTTTCTGTTATGGAAATAAATATAAATGGTGTAATCGCATTTCTGCCGCTGGTGTGTTGTGAATCAAATTCACATCTCTTTACTTTCTGCTCTTGTCTTGTTCTCATTCCCGGTTTATTGTGAACAAGCCTTCAGTCAATGAATCTTGCTGTGTAAAACTCAGAATGAAAAGACAGCTTGTGCTCCTGGTTCTCCTGAACCCAAAGATAGCATCAGGTAAGTGCATCAATTAATGCCATTTCCAGAGGATTTGTCTACAGCACTTTAGGCACCCCTTACATCAAGATATGAAGCATATTCAAAAAAGCCTTTTATTGTTGCCATACTAGAGGTCAAATAAGCATTTCATGCACAGCTTTCAATCTGGCAGTCACGAAAGAAATGGATATTGTGTTGGAGATTTGTTTCATTTATTGATGCTGAAAGCCATTTCTGGTTGGACATTTTTGAAGTGCTGGTTACATAAATGCCTAGAGGATCTATCAACACATGACACAGTGATCTGTAAATGCCTTCAGCAACCATAAATTCAGTAGAATTACTAGATTATAAATGACATACATTTACTTGACAACTTCCGGAAATTGAAATCATAAAACTTTTTCTTGTCCAGTAAAGCATAATAATTTTGCAATTACATGAAATATAAAATGCCTAAAATGTTCACTCAATAAATGTACGGGAGTTGGAACTTAAATAGTGGCAACACTGCTGTAGAGACACTATGCAATGGAATCTAATATTGTCACTGATAGCACACGTTAGTTACATACGTACCTTACCTCAGAGCAAATGGACTCTCCCTTCCCAATTCGCCTGCGTGTGCACAATCGAGAGAAACAGAATCACTTGTGAGCTAGCGGTCTAACGTAGTGTTGTCATGATGTTTTCAAAACAGGAACAACAGAGTTGGATCAAGATTGAATGTGCCAGAGGTCGTACAGCACGACAGTGTCATCAAGATCTTCGAGATGCTTGCAGGGAATCTGCATTGCCTTACAGAACAGTGGCACGTTGGGTAAAAGCCTTCAACGATGGTCGGCAAACTGTGGCAGACATGCATCAGGCAGGTCATCCTAGTGTCAGTGAAGAAGAAGTGCAGCATTGCTGCACAGTGATCAATGCCAGACGATTCGTGAGCTCGCCCAAGAAACCGGATTAGCGCATACGATTGTGCTTCACATCCTGAAGGAACACCTGGGCATGCGAAAAATTGCATCACAATGGGTTCCGCATGATTTTACGGAAATACAGAAATGGTTGCATTACGATGCTGCTAAGACGTACTTGGAGCGCTATTAGCGTGAAGGAGAGGCTTTCTTACACCATATCCTAATGCTGGATGAGACATGGGCCAAATCATATGAGCCAAAACTGAAACACCAATCGAACGAATGGCGCCATTATGGGTCGCCACGAAAATCAAAAGTTTGTCAGAGCCCCAGCAATGTGAAAGTTATGGTGATTCTCATGTACAACTGTGATGGTGTTATCCTAACGCATTACATTCCTCCACGGCAGACCGTCAATGCACAGTATTACTGCTTGTTTTTTTGGAGCACCACCGTGACCAGCTGTGAGAAAGAAGCGGCAACACTTTCTGCAGAATCCACTCATCATTTTGCACGACAATGCTCGGGCGCATACAACACAAGCTGTGGTTGATTTGTTCGGTCGATGGGACTGGGAAATGCTGTACCATCCACCATACTCCCCAGACTTAAGTCTTTGTGACTTTGATTTGATTCCGAAGATGAAGGAATCACTTCGTGGCATTCGCTTCAGAACTGTTTGTCAAGCAGTAGACTTCAGTCTCCTTAAATAAACCAGCACCTTATTGTCCCTTTTTTCACCTTAATTGAGCACCTTTTCCCTTTCTTTTTTCATCTGAAATTTCCACCTAAAAATCCTAACCCTGCTTATTACAATCAGCAACCTATATTGTATTCACTCTTAGGTTGATCCGCGCCAAAACAAGCCCACGTGGCCAGTGCACCGCGGTACAACACGGTAGCAGTGTGCACAGAAAAGTAGTCCTATGCTAATAATCTAAACTTTAGAATGAATTTTTCCTTAAATGGTATAATATTCTATACAAATACCTAAGAGCTTAATTAATGCTGATTTATATTGTTAAACAGAGCTACAACTCCCAACATGCTATTCGTATGAGTCACCAGACATCTGGGTATGTGCAAAATATTGTTTATAGCCAGAACCAGCAGTTGTTGTTTATAAAAGTATCATGGCGGATGGTCGTGACGAAGTTGCTCTTGTGTCTTCGTCGACTTACGCAAAGCACAAGCAGGGCAAACTATTAACTAGTGGCGATATAGTGTTAAATGTTTATTGTAAGTTAGGTGAGAAATATCCAACATTTCCTGTGAAAGAAGTGGTGACATTAACTTCTGAGTTCACCGGTGTTTCGAGTACAAGCATAAACAGTGCTCATTGAGGCAGTATTTTAATGCCTAAATAATATGAATTGTATTTTATTATAATTAAATTCAATAACAGCCCACCTTGAAAACAATATGTATATAATTATTATTTTAATTGTATGTAAGTCATTGCAAATACTTATTTTTTATTGTAAACGTATTTATTAATGTCATGTAAATGTTTATATACTGTAATAGTGCAAAAACTGTGAGAATAATATGTTTTAGGTTGTTAATAATAAGGTAATAATGTAATTTTTATGACAATAATGTATCTGGAATTTTGAAAAATACTGGTCATGAAAAGATCAGTAGTGATGTAAGTTTCGCTTACAGTTTGGAATTAGCCAATCAACAGTAAAGAAAAGTTTTAGTTTGAATACTTAAATTCTATTGGACTAGAATTAGCCAATGAGAGACTGGCATTACCGAAGCTTTAAGGTTTTTACCGTTAAGATTAGTCAGTCGCAGACATGATGTGACAGCGTGAGGATGGCAAAAATTGTGTTCTCCGCTAATAAATACATTAAGAATGTATAAAGTGTTCTCACAGTTTTCTTTTATAAAGTGTTGTGTTTTATAAATGTGCAAGTATAAATAAATAAAAAAGAAGTGAAATTTAAAAGTAAATTCTGTGACGTCTTTAATTTTTGTCATATCACGACCTGAACAAGAACTTTTGATTCTATAGTTCGAACTGAAGCAGCCGCGGCAGATTAAAGTAATATTACATAAAACAAGCATCATCTTCACTACTACAAAGTTTGGCGTCCCAAGCATCAACCAACTTCAAAGTGTATCTTCATTATGTGGGGCTAAATACTTCTTCAAAGTGATGCACATACATGGGGGCTTCTCACATCCATCATCCAGCTAAATAACTTCTTCAAAGTTGGCAACAAATACGAGGCTCATCATAACAATCACATCATAAAGAAAAATTAGAAACGGCAAAAGCGGTTACATCAGGGAAAAAAAGAAAGCGTGTGAAATACGCGATGCAAGAATGTCACGATTTTGTGAAAAATGTCATTCGCGTAACAGAGCACAATTTCTTTTTTAAAAATGAGCCGCCAACAATTGATAAAGTGCTACAGCAAGTTAATGCTGATCCATACTTGCCTCATTTCAGAAGAACCACTTTTTATAAAATTTTTGTGAAATTGGGTTCGAATTTGTCAAAAGAGGATGAAAAAGTGCTATAATTGATAGGGAGGACAATGTTTTGTGGAGAAGGGACTATTTAAGGCAAGTGCGTAAGTTAAGGGAAGAAGGGCGTAAGTTATATTACTTGGATGAAACCTGGGTTAATGAGGGTTATATAACATCCAAAGTGTGGGTGGATACAACTGTACAAACAAGGGAGAGAGCATTTCTGTTGGGATTGAGTAATGGCCTGAGAAACCCCTCAGGTAAAGGAAGCGACTTATATTGTTGCACATAGGGAGTGATGATGGATTTGAGGAAGGGGGCAAGCTTCTTTTCGAATCCAAAAAGACTAGAGACTGTCATGAAGAAATGACTGGTGAAGTTTTCAAGAATTGGTTCGAAAAGATTTTGCCAAAACTCGAACTAAACAGTGTGGTAGTCCTGGACAACGCCCCTTATCATAGCATCAAAGCTGAATGTTTGCCAAATAGGTCATGGGTAAAGAATGACATAACTGCCTGGATGGAAACAAGAAATATTCGTGTGACAAAACCATGGTGAAAGAAGAGCTTTTGCATACCGTTCGAGAGGCAAATGTAAGTCACAAATATGACAGATATGTTGTGGACTCCCTTGCAAAGCAGGCTAATGTTACTGTGCAATGACTACCTACATACCATTGCATGTTAAATCCAATTGAAATGATATGGAGTCAGGTGAAAGGTTACATTAGACAACCTAACACCACATTCAAGATAAGAGATGTGAAGGTCCTGACCGAAGCAGCTCTTCATCACGTGACGGCAGTCTTCTGGAAGAAGTGCATCGAGCACATAATGAAAGAAGAGACGTTGTTTTGAGAAATGGATTGTATAAGTGACACTGTTGTTATAACTTGGTTATCAACATTGGAGTGGAAAGCAGCAGCACAGATGACAGTTCTGATCTGGAGGGAATAGAGCCCCTTCCAGACAGCAAATAAATGTAAGTTATCGCATACCTGTTGCTTTCTTTTTGTTCGTTTCTTTTAAAATTAATTATTATTATTATTATTATTATTATTATTATTATTATTATTATTATTATTATTATTATTATGCATGGACCCGTTTTATTTTGTTGTAACTATGAATCTCATCACCTTTAACCCCTAACAGAATATGCCAGTCACCGTTTAAGTTGTTGGAATAAGGGCTCCGTTCTTTTTTGCATTACGTGCCAGTAAATGTACTTGCCAGTGGCCATGAAAGTATGACATATGGCGCAAATGGCACAAGGATACATTATAACTGGTCACCTGGGTTTTGTTTTGGCACGGATCAATTTAAGAGTGAATACAGAGTAAGTCACTTCCATTCTTTTTCACAAAACTGAAAACATGTTCACGTTCAATGGTACTGATAGTTAAAGTTGAAAATCTTAATTGATGCTATTTTATCTTAACATTCCATCCGAGCCTTAATTACAAGCTAATCTTGCCCATTTATTATCTACCCCACCAAGCAGGATGGCTCAGGTGGGTAGTGTGTGTGGTAAATTTCCAGGTTTGATTCACATTGAAACCCACTAGGACCTCAGGGGTTTTTGAGTCTTTTCCAGGTTGGGGTGATGCTGGAGTGGATTTTATACTCCCATGATTTTCTTGTCCCTCATTTCCTCTCCGGGGTTACAGAGCTTGGCACAATGGTCAGTGTATATGGCAGATATTAGCACAGTAAGCCCAAGGCTGAAGTGCATCCAGAGCAATGATGGAAATCCGTATCGCTTAAGACAAGATATGGGTGTGCTTCTTTAAGGGGTGTGTGTGCATGCTGCATGTGTGTGAAATGAATGTACGAGGGTAATCCCAAAAGTAAGGTCTCCAAAGCGCTGGGATCGCAGGGAAACTGTTTGTGTGGATGTTGGCCATACTGCTTTTTTCCTTCCTCCCCACTCTCTTCCAAAACCACCGCACATCCCTTAGCGCCCTCAATCTTGGCTTGGCAGCCAGTTATAATGGAGCTCCCATTAGCCACTACTGCCAGGTGCGAAGTTCGCGCAGTCATTCACTTTTTGAGTGCAAAAGGGGTTAAACCTGTTGAAATTCATCGACAGTTGATGGAAGCGTATGGAGAGTCTTGAATGGATGTCAAAAATGTCCGCAAGTGGTGTAGAGAATTTGCAAATGGTCGCACGGAAATTCATGACAACGAAAGATGCGGGAGACCATCCATTTCTGACGAAACAATCGCAAAGGTTGAACAAATCGTGCTTCAAGATCGGCGGATCACTCTCGATGAGCTCTGCATTGTTGTTCCTGAGATTTCTCGAAGCACTATTCATCGGACTTTGATTGAAGAGTTAAAATTTCGGAAGGTGTGCACAAGATGGGTCCCAAGAATGCTGACAGAAGATCACAAAAGGCAACGCGCTGAAACTTCCCGCCAATTCCTTCAACGCTATGCAGACGAAAAGGACAACCTTTTGGATTCAATAGTCACGGGTGATGAAACCTGGGCTTTCCACTTCACACCTGAGACCAAACAACAATCACGTGAGTGGCGGCATTCCAGTTCACCCAAGCCGCGAAAATTCAAGAGAACACAGTCTGCCGGTAAAGTCATGGCAACTGTGATTTGGGATCGAAAGGGGATATTGTTGGTCGACTTTATGGATCCTGGGACAACAATAAATGCCGACAGGTATTGTCAGACATTAAAAAAACTCAGACGGGCAATTCAGAACCGTAGAAGAGGAATGTTGAGCAAGGGCATAAGCCTTCTCCATGACAATGCTCACCCCGACACCACCCACCAAACCATGAATCTTCTGCAACAGTTTGGATGGGAAAGCATCACCCATCCACCCTTTAGTCCAGACTTAGCACCCAGTGACTACCACTTGTTTCCCAAGTTGAAAGAACACTTGGCTGGAAGGCGCTTCGGTGAAGACGAAGTGAAAAATGAGGTCCATCACTTTTTCAAGAGCATGGCGGCAAGCTGGTATGACATGGGCATACAAAAACTGCCTCAGCATCTACAAAAATGCATCGACCGAAATGGCGATTATGTGGAAAAATAGACAAATGTTAAAGCTTCAAAACTATGTACCATTTGTTGACAATAAAAGTTTCTTTGTATTTTAAAAAAAATTGGAGACCTTACTTTTGGGATTACCCTCGTAGCACCAAGTATGAACATGCTTACATAATGTAATTAAGTTATATTTAATGACTGTGGTTATCTATCAAAAATATTTTCTGAAAATTGTATGCCTTTATGGAAGAGCAATGATGGGTATTTAGAAAAGCAACTTAGAAAACACACAGCAGCACGAGTTTTATGGATTAAAGGGGAATGTATCTTTGCCATTCTTATACAAGGGTCACCATGAAAGTTTTGAGATTAGAGAAAAATAAAGTTGACCCACTTAAACGGGATAGCCACATGGGATAATCACATTCTTAGTGAGTAAACTGGTTTACCAGGTAGCAACCCTTCTCCCCTCACATTCCATAGCGCAAGAGTAAACAACCCCTAGTGTGCTGACAGCAGATTTCCACAAAGGAGGTGTAAAGAGAGCAGTTTCATGCAATAATTTTATACAATTTTAGAAGTGGTTTAAATGAGTCCCAAAGTCTTAAGGCTTGAAGCAGCTTTTGGGGATGTTGTTTCTTTCTGTGCCATTTTTTTGGTGGTTTCAAGAATTTAAAAGAGGCCAAACTTCGTTAACCCTAGACAGGTGGTGCATGTACATCTTACATTAGTGGTGGTATGGGGTCACTCGCGACCCCAGGAATAAAACGATTGTTGTAAACGGACCGAATTAATAAATTTATCTAATTATTGTTTACATATACCGAGTAATACATTATGTATTAAAATAACTGTTGGTTGTAGAAATATACTTTAAAAAATAAAACAAAAACTTTGAATTGACAGTTCCTTGCAATTTGGACTGATGCGCAGCACAAAAAATATATTTAAATGTTCACTTCACTCATAATCATAAAGTATCACAGTTAATGTGTTGTTTTTTTCATCTCGACAGTAAGAACATATGTTGATGCTCATATTATAATTCACACACAGCTCCTACAGACGACTACACTATGGTCTTTGCACACCTGCTGCTTGCATTTTACATACGAAAGTTTGTCTTTTCTGTCTGCATTCTCGGACACACATTACACCTTATTCTTTTCTTCATTGGCAATTCCTGTTCTTGATTTTCTGGTTGTGCTGCATTTATAAAATGCCATATTTTCTCAAGCAGTAATTCTATAGGAGATTTTGCATTTTTAGCTGCAGATTTTACACCTGGTAAGTGAGTCACTATCTTGTGGGAGAGAGTACGTTAATTTTTAGGAGGCTGAACCATTTTCCATGCCGTAACTCGATCCTCTTCTGCACTTTGCTCACTTTCACTATTTGAACTCAGTATTTCAAGTTCATCTTCAGTTTCGCTGCCTTCACCAGCTAATGCTTCCTCTTCTTCCACTTCCCTTATTAGGGCTAATAACCTTGCCTGATGTTTCCTCATAACACATATTGATATAAAAACAGCACTACGTTTAAGACTAAAAATACGTAAACATTATAACCACAACTTCTCGAAGGTTCAGCTGAAAACACACTGTAACTACAGAACAATATGCAGACGAGACACACAACAGGCAACGGGAGAGGTAGTGTGGGCTATTTCCTGCCCTCATTTCAGCCGAAGAACACAAATAGCCTATATTCTAGGAATGCATGACCTGTATTTCAATGCTAATGACCTCTAACAAAAGCCAAGGAATGCAGCGAAAGGTAAGGGAAAGGCAGGGTTCAGGTATACGAAATCATTATATATAACTTGCAAATAAAACTGACTAGTGTCAGAAAATACCCTGCGCCACCTCTCTAGGGTTAAAAGATGAGGTTAGGAGTGGTAGTCCTCTACAGAAGGGACAGGAAAACAAAGTTGTTGTGGAAAAAATGGTCCGTGAAAACACTGAGTGATATTTAAAGAAATTGAGGCAGCTTTGCAGATAGGATCGTCAGCAGTTTCCAAAATACAGCATGCACTATCTTCTCTTGAGGAAGGTGTCATCTCCTTTGGTACCCCACAATTTAACTGATGTGCACCCATGTTGAATGGTGTGGAGAAATGTTGGCCAGATTCGATGGAGGCAATTCTCAGTGACATTGTCACTGGTGATGAAACTTGGATTTACCAGTTTGACCCGGGGACTAAATGTCAGTCGGCTGTGTGGATCTTTCCAGATATAATCTTCCAACTAAAGTGAAGCATCTCACAGCATCAGGAAGAAGATAGTCACTTTCTTGTCTACATCTCGTTATGTGGTTACCATTCCTCTTTCGGAACTAAGGACAATTACTGTTCACTAGTATATGAAGGTTTGCTTACTACAAGATTTTGAAAAGCTTCATGAATGGGGCAAGGATGGGACTGCAAGGAATCCTGCTCCACCACGACAATGCCTCTATGCACACAGCCAATGCTGCAATCCACTTTCTGAAGTCCACAGAGGAGAAGCTGATGACTCATCCCCCCGTTCAGTCCTGATTTGGTTCCATGTGACTATTTTTTTGTTCCCAACAGTGAAAAGTTGTATGCATCGAAAGAGACTTTTGAGCCCTGAAGAAGCAGTTGCACGGTATGAAAATGAACTTTTAGGCCTACATAAAAATGAATGGCAGGAAAGCTTTCAAAAGTGGTTTGAGAGAATGAGGAAGTGCACAGTATGTGGTGGTGAATACTTTGAAAAACTCCACCAGTCAGATTGATTTTATCGAGTGTAGTTTTTGTGTATCTCAAAACTTTCGTAGTCACCCTCATAAAGTTATACAGAAATGGTATATAATAGTTGTAGAAAAGTTATAGCTAAAATAGTCTGCTTTTTGGCAGAACAAGCCCTAATATCCCTGAGCACAATTTTTAGATGCAACATTTCAAAAAACAGCAAGTGACTTGATGAAGAAGATAAATTTAAAGATAAAGATTATAAGAATATTAAAGATAGAGTTGATATACAAAAAATGCCAATGAAGACTGCAGTGGCCTTATTTAGGATGCCAACTGGGCACGATTGCCTCGCAGAACATCTCTACAAGATACGATGCCTACCTACACCCAAGTGCACTATCTGTGAAGATGTCATCCTGAACAAACAACATCTCGCCAAATGCAAAGGCCTTAAAAGTGATAACTTGCAGACTTTATATTGGGAAGCCAGAGGGAAAATGATGCAGATCAATTAATCCCCCCAACAATGTTTAGATGTTGGTTAACCTATAATGGTTCTGGCACTTTGAAGTAGAATACAAAAATGTTGCCAAGCTTTGGTGTTTTCACTGTGCTTTTTTTCTAAGTTTGTGATTCTTTGTGTTGTTTAAATGCTATGTTATGTCTAAGAGTATACGAAATGTTTTATTCTCATAATGTAAAACTACAGTAGAATCTCGTTAGTACATTTTTGCAGGGACCTAAGTATTTGGGCGTCATAGGCGGGAAAACATGTTAACGAAAATGCAAAATTTGCAATTAAAGAACATAGGTAATAAAAATCTAATAATTACTACGTCTCCATGGGCAATTTAAATCGATTTTGAGTACAATTTCATACAATACGATCCGTGTTTCCATGTTAAATTCAATATGTTTAAATGGATTTGGATACACAAAGTCTGAGAATAAATAATTCAAGCTTTTATTTTGGTCAACTTGGATTTTTTAGGTTATGAATGTTTTTGAGAAAATAAATTGCGAATTGTGGAAGCGGCAATAGTGGTTTTGCTGTGTGTTTTATTACACACGTGATAACAATTTCTGCTAAAAAAGAAAAAATTATGAGCGTGCATCGTATTACGAGTACAATAGACGATATCTTTGGTGTATACAAGACGATTTTAATACGGAGGTGTTTCCATGCAACAAATTTCGTTCCGGTCCTCTTCTGATCCTATTTTCCAAGAGAAAAGTTTTGTTTTAGTATTTTTCCCTTCTTTAAAAACAGTTTCAATCAATTTAGGTTTGCTAACAATCGTGTTTAAGGTTGACGGAGGAATGTTTAACTTCCGCACTATATCGACATGTTTTATATTTGGATTGTGATTACATCAAGGATTTTCAGCTTTTCACTGTTGGTTATTTACCTACTACACTTTCTTTTTTTCATTGTAAATGAAAAGTTAAAATACAATCTACGGTTGTTTGGTCATCACTCAACATTAGAAACTATCGTTAGCGTTTACCGCGTTTACCACACCAAGGTAAAGCATTCTCTATCCCGCCCACAGAAATCGTGTCACACAAATATTTAAATGCAGGTATGTGATTGGCTGCCGATTTCCACCCCGTGACCAAGAATTGACCAAAGTAGCAAATGATGTCAAACTATGAACGTGTTAAACGCCTTCTCCCACTGTACCGATCAAGGATTGGCCAAAACAGCGAATGAGGATGTCAAAATTCAAACGTAGTAAGCGGGACAGGGAAAACGCACTAAGCAAACATTATTTATTATATTTGGTGATTTGGTACCGGGACTTTTATAATTCAACGTAATACACGGGAAAACGTGTTAATGAGGAATGTGCTAACGAGATTCCACTGTATATGTAATGTAAGGTACATTTTCTAAAGAACCACTAAAGGTACACCCATGATGTTTTTACAGTACTTCTATGGACACTGTATGTTCATACTGGTGCTATCAGTTTGTATTTAGTTGTTTTATTTCATGTGATATAAATATTTTTATTTAATTCAAATTATTTTCTATTTTGTCAATCATGTTTATGTTAAGGCAATCCTTAATCTTAATAAAAGCTGGAAATATTACCATCAGCATTCGCACTAATACAAAATGAAAATCTTCAAAGTTCCATGCTTCTATGTTAACTAGAACATAAGAAAATGTTCCTTTAGTAGTAAAAAAGTACACTTCTGCGAATCGGTCTTCAAAGTTTTGCAACTTAATGCATTCTGCGCCAAAGCAGTTGAACCATCACAGTTTGAAGCAGAAAATGCATGCACAGCATTTTATTGAAAAAAAAAAAAAAATAATGCACTTAGAGTTTACTACCTTTATAACTAAAACACCATTTTAAAGAGGAGATATCAAAGCACCAGAGAAAATATATGTTTTTAAAAATAATTTTTCAACCCGACACCCATTCCGTATAACCTTGATTTGATTTATATAAAGATGGAGTTGGGTTACATTTCCCTTAACACTGAAACTTTTGTAGTTTATTGTATTAGTCTCCTATCTTTAAAAAGACCTATTCCTTTAATTTAATAAGGAGCGATACATTTTTAACTGAATTCTTTGTATGAATATCTACCTCTGGGTTTACAATACCCACTAGGTTGTATCTTTTCCAATATAAGGCTTTAAATTTAAAGAAAGAAGCAGTTTTGCCTTCATTGCATAGCTTACATATTGGTTCTTGTTTAAAGATTCCGATTGTATGCAGATGTTTCCTTAATCTAGTGTGTCCTGCTAATAGCCCAATTATTAGGTTTATTTGGGATTTATTGAGCTTTAGTATATCTTTAGTAAGCGAGGAGGATATTTTACTCATCATTTGCTGACTGTGCTTGCATCCTTCTGTTTGAACCCAATGCCTGTGGTGGGAATAACTAATCCACTCAATGGTTCTTCAAACTGTATTTAAAGGAATGCTAAAACCTGATTCTGATCCTGTAAATGAATGAGCCGAACCTTTCCTTGCCAGGATATCTGCTTTTTCATTGTCTGATTCCCTTATGTCCAGGCACCTACCCACAATCTTTTAGTATTTTGCCAGATGTATAAGGTTCATTGGACAATCCCAAACTAACTTGGATGTTATCTATTAGTTTGCAATTGCTTAAATGCTGCCTGACTATTAGAGAAAATCCAAATGTTGACACCTTTGTAGCTCCTTTTTAGATTCTCTCTGATGTAGGTTTCACTGCATGAACTTTGACTATGAATACTGTTGTACTGTGACCAAGAGCAACATATATGTCATACTTTGGTATCTCCCCATGGATTCTAATCCTGATGCATCATCTGTATACCAGATTAGACTCCCAGTAAAAAATGCATTTTGTTTTGGCTTGATTCTAATACTATTTTGAATGGTTTGTCAAAAAATAATTTTGGTAACATATGATCACCGCTCATCTCAAATAGAGGGTCATTGATTTTATTTGTAATTCTGGTATGTCCTGAAGTATTGGTATTATACCAGTTCAGCTGATAAACACTCCCTTACATATATATAAAATCTCAATAGGGACATGTGTGAGAGGATTTCTATTGGAGCTGATGGAGTACTTTTCATTTTCTCCATTATACATAAACAAGTTAGCCTTTAAACACTGCAGAGATTAGAATTAATTATGCAAGCTGTATGTTGGACAAGGTTGGAAAGGTAGAATCAGACAACTGAAAAATTCAACGCCATAAACGGGATTTGAACTAAATTTTTCAGCCGTCTGATTCCACCTTTCCAACCACTGCAGACTTTGTTTGCTGCTTGTTTTTGATTGACTTTGGGCCACTATATGAGCAATCCAGAGATAATTATGGGTCTTGCAACTGCTTTTTTATTTCAAAACATAATTTTCTGGTTTGAGTTCCCATGTTTTGCCAACCATATACCCTTAATGGTGGAGAAATTACAGAGACAAAATATCTTATATCTAGCAGTTTTACTCAATAAATTTAATAGTTATTAACCTTCAAACAGGCATATAATGAACACATACATGTAAACCACAATTTTAAAATATTATGCTTTAATTCTGTTTACATTTATAAATTTTACTGCTTACCCATGGTATGCTGAGTTGCCTACATGCTGGATTCCTTGTGAGGAGATTCACTGCCAATGGGGCTCATTCTGATGGTGGTGACAGGCATAGGTAACAAGCGGGACTGCAGCGCCACTCTTTCGACCACACATGATGCAGATAGACGTGCCTCTGCATCATGGTCCCAACATTCCTCCATTGTGTCACACAAAGCCAAAAGCCCCTTAAATATAATATAAATACATAGAAATTACAAACAATGAACTGCTTCAATTCAATGTTGCCAAGCCATCAAAGGGGTACCTTTTTAGGTCTCATAAAATTCTTTCTGGAAGTAAAAATATTCCTTATTGAATACAATAACAACAGTAAGAGAATTACAGCTAAAAGTTCAGAATTTGCTTATTAGGCGACAATTTTTGGATATAGGAAAGCTAGGAGTAGGAATTTCCATACACATTTAATTAACTTATTCATTACCACACTTTCTCCTTTCGTATGCCAATTTTCAGCAGTCCTGGACCTAATTCCATTAAACATACATTAAAATTACCCTTTTACATGTTTTACATCTGCTTACCACGTTAAAACTTGGAATGTACATAGTGATGTTATGAATGCACACCGAAGGCACTCTTAATGATCATGCTTTTGTCCACTCTCATCCTCTTCCATGCATCACTCCACTTGTCCACTTGGAGCATGTATCATTTGTGTTTGTGTGCCTGGGATTCCATGTAAGAATGCAATGTAAAAACTGAATTGAGTTTTATTTATGGATGCTCTTTAACTGCTGTGGTCCTTAGTGTCCTATTCTATATTGGGTGTGAAAGACCTGTAATTTTGCTAAAAGGCTCCTTTATCAGGCTTGAGGTTCTTTTACGTTCTGTAAATCTACGACATGGGACCACCAGCTTTACTGCCCTTCTGAAGAAAGCCATGCTAAGGATGTTTATGCCCGAAAAAATCCATTGCCCTCCGCCAGGTAAATGCAATGTCCCATATTGCTTCAACAAAGCTGGCTTTCTTTGTGTGGTTACAGATGACATTCCGGCAGCAAACAAATGTCACTGAACACAGCATTGCAGTGTCAGAATGACAGCAAACGCTGGGAGAAGAAAGCAATGTGATGAGGGTGTTGCTGTTTGTCAGTATATGACAATAGATGAAATCTTACAGGCAGAGACAAGGGAGAAACAACAAGAGTGGTATTGATGATGAAGAACCAGAGCCATTGTCAGTTCCTACATTGTAAAAAGTCATTGATGCAACGGACAGTGAAGAGATGTGTGTCAAGTTTTCAAGTTGACAAAGAAGCAATGAACATTCTAAGATGGATGATGCAGTTAAAATTACAGGGACAAAAAAGAGACAGTAAAAGATTGATATGTTTTTCAAACAAAAATGATGTCAAAGCAGTGTTGTGAATAGCATGTTTTCAAACATAAATGAAATTGCAGCTTTGTAATGTGTGCATATATCAGTGTAGTATACAACAAGTTGGGATTTTGAGATGTACAACAAACCGAGGTTTTTATATTTTTCGCCTTTTTTGATAATACATTTTCCCTTTTATGATGTCCAAATCCTTGGATCCCAGCTACAATATACTAACAAAATTCCACTGTAACCATATCTTCTCAAAGTACTCTCTTTCTCTCTGTGAAGCTTTGCATTCTTTGAGACCAAGCCTGAAAGCAACAATGCCAGTCCTCTTCTGGTATTTTTGCTACTTCTTGCCAGTGGTAGAATAAGTAACCAACTGGATGCGTGACTTCTTCGAAAATTCAATTATTCACACTGCAGTATGTTCTGGTGCATTTTCATGGAGCACGAGATCACACAGAGCTGACTTGATTGCATCTCATGCAAACTTTTAAGTACCAATCAGTAGTATCTTTCCTCAAGAGTGACAGTTGTCTGTCTGCTTTGCTGGAAGAAAGTGGCCACTATTTAACAGTCAATGATGCATGCATGCATAACTTTCACAGCAGTTACCCGATAAGATCCAAAAGCCGATTTACATTGATTTCTGGATCATCATCAGTTTTTGTCACTTCTTATGATGCCTAATACACAATATGAGGCCACATTTCCAAATTTCTGGATCATTCAATAGCACCACTCCAACCTTGCTGCTGGTCTTTTGACAGCAAATAGCTGTCCTTTGGGAATAAACTTTCCTATAACTAAGATATTGATGTAGGATAGTATACAGCATCTTTTAAATTTGCCCTACCACACCGAATTTTACAAACCACCAAAGAAGCTGCAAAGTGAGGAATAATGGAAATATTACCTGAACTGCAATCTTTCATAATAAAAAATCACTGAGTAATTAAGTTATTTAGCTCCAAGTTAAAATAGCAGATAAATATAAGTGGCATTTTATTATAAGTGCAACAACTGGAGACATTCTTTACCAATTAGGAGATTTTTCCGTTGTCAACAACTTGAAACTTGCACCTCTCAGAGATTTTTCACATCTGCAAATTAAATTACTAATCCTCTTGGAGTAGTATCAAGACAGCTGTACACCTATGAGGGTGCTAAACATACATGAGATTTTTCATGAGATAGTGTTGTAAATTCACAATTTCAATTTTACGTAACAACAGGTAATAAACAATGCTGCCAGCAACAGCAAAGCAAAATCTACATATATAAACACAATAACTCATTTTAAAAGTACAACTAGAATTACTAGACTATTAAGAAAATCCTCAGTGACAGCTTTTGGACCACTAAACTGGCCAAGACTGTTTCAACAAACATCTGCACAGGACTGGCATACAATCTCCTATACACCTTCCTGTGAATTCAGAGAAGATAGGAGTGAGACCAATTACTTTGTTACCCAGTCTTTGACCAACTTACCAGCCTTCTATCAAAATACCGGAGTGCAAGAGGGCGAATTGACAACTACCAAACATCAGAAACAAAGCTCAACTTCCAGAATATTTAAAACAAATAAAATCTCTAAATGATTTGGACAAAAATGAAGAAAATATTATTCTGAAGTGTATTTATGGAGTTAAAGAAGGGATTATCCTTTCAAAATTTCAATTTTAAATGTATTTACAGAATTAAAGGATTGTCCATTTGAAAATACAAAATTTCAAGGTACAATAGAGACAGAGAAAGAGAGGGGGAAAAAAAAAATGCCAATCAAGAATCGATCTTTGACAAAACGTGTGCTTAATTTCCTTCTAAAAATAAAAAACATATTTATGGACACTCTTTAATTACTACGGTTCTTAGTGTCCCATTCTATATTGTACATGAAAGACCGGAAAGTTTGCTCAGAGGACACTCTATCAGGCTTGAGGTTCTTTTATGTGCCTTAAATCTAAGACAAGCCATGCTATGGGTATTTACACCCCCTCAAAAAAAAAAAAAAAAAAATTCATCGCCCTCTGCCAGGTTTGAACCCATGACCTCAGGAACTAGAGGCTAGCATGTACCCCTAGACCATGGAAGATGACTCCTTTAACTGTGATTAATAGTACAGGACTGAAGCAGAAAGATTAATTTAAAACTATGCTTACCTGTGTACATGATGTTATATTTATTATTATGGGATTATGAATTTGTTCTTTGTTAACCTATATATGTATTCAGAAGTTGAGTTTACTTATTGAAATAACAGCCATGGCCAACCTAAACAAAACTTATGAGGAAAATTTGTATAAATTACTCCATATGACCATGGAATAAACAAACTTGTTTATTATACAAAGAAATAGTAAATAGTAAGAAAGCAAAAGATATTGCCAAGGAACAATAAATAACATTCTTTTCCTGGTAAGAAGAATCTTTATCCCATAGGCATTCATATTGTTCAGATCACTATGGCATCAGGATTGTGCATACACACATACATTGTAACAGTCATGAATATCTATGTTTATAAACAAAATCGGTAGTAAATAATATAACAAAATAAATATAATTGTAATCAATGAAGACATATATTTAATAAAATAAAGTTTATGTTGTGAAAGAAATAATCATTTAAATTATTTTGAAATAAGGAATCCTACCTGTTACGATGCCCTGTAGATAAACTTGGAGATTTCATTACTCAAATAAAATTAAAAATAAAAGCCCAACAAACACATCACTCAATTAGCCCAACTTTTATAAAAACTGCCACAGGACAAATTATTTTTTCTTAAAAAACATTAATGAAGTTGTGTGACAAAATTGACTCAAGTAACTTGTAAAATAACTTATAGGTTAGCAAATTAATAGATGATGGCAATTTACTATATGCCAAACACTCCGGAAGAAATGATTCCATGAAATGGCTGCTGCCCTGAAAGAGGAAGCATGAACTAAGTTTGAGGGAAAGACAGTGGATGTCTTTTCTGACAAAATACACACATGTGATCTCAAGAACTACAAAAATCGAACAAGACTGTAGTAAAACCCAAGAGTTTGTTTATGAACATCCACAAAAGAAAGTATTTATATGCATGCACAAGTTTTACAATAACAGCTGTGGAAGAGTTCTTCAGTGTAATAAATTTCTGTAGTTATGCAATGTAATTCTTGGTTCAAAAGTACATTTTACCTTTCATCCATGCTTGAGGGAATTAACGATTCCCTCCCGAACTATTAATAACTGACAATCTATGTAACATTCTATGAAACATGTTCTGCATTAATGTGTTGTGAGTGAAACCCCTAGGCCCAGTTTCACCAAGTCATGTGTTAAATTTTAACACAGCGTTAAAGTGATTTAAGATTAAAGTTAACTTAAATTATTTCATTGAATAATGTTAGCTGTAACACTGTGTTAAGACATTTAACCAATGTTAGTTGAAAAATGACTGAAACAAGCCAAGCTGTTGATGCAGAGTTGCTGTATTTGGCATTTTTAAATGCCATTCATAACTGAAGAAGAGCTGTACATTGTAATTATTTTGAAAACCTGCAAGAGGAAGAATTTTTAAAGCAATAAGTCTGTCCAAAGCAGTCATGAGCAGGGTTGTATAATAAATACGGCAGGCTAGAATCTACCAATGTAAAATGTGTTTTTTTCCCCTATGCTGCAAGTGTTAATTAATCTGAAATTTTATGCTACTGGCACTTTTCATTTAATGGTAGGTGATGGTGTTGGAATTTCCAAAGCTGTTGTTTGTGGGTTTACCTGGAAAGTTTCCGAAGCAATTGCTTCAAGAAGCAAACAGTAGTTTTGTTTGGGTATGCTTGATCCTCAAACAGTGATATACTTTCATTCACTTAATTTCAATGTGGTGACCACCACCAGTTTTAATGCTCTTTGCACCTGTCCATTTTGGTGCTGCATTTTATATTAGCATAAAATTGCTATAGTTACTTACTGAAGCGGGAAGTTATGAGAATCAGTGCAGTAAGTTTTAAAAACTTAGATCTGATCATTGCATCATTTCAAAGTATTCTCCATTGCATTCTATATGAGTCTTATCCTTTCAAACCATTTTGAAATGCAGAATGCAATTCTTCTTTGGAGAGAAAGCAAATACACTTTTCGTACGCAGCTACTGCAGCTTAAGGTGATTCAAATGGTTCAACTCAAATAGTTTCTTTTATTTTGGGGAACAGAAAAACGGTTACATGGGACCAGTTCTGAACTGTTGGGAGGATGCGACAAATATTTGTCTCCCTAACTCCTGCAGAAATCGGGTTGTTTCTAGTGCAGTGTAGGCAGAGAGTTGTTATGGTGCAATGGTGTACCATTGGCAGTTTGTCCCTCAAGCGGAACTGTATGGCCATTAGCTGAGAAATTAAATTAAATTGAGTTTTATTTATGGACGCTCTTTAACTGCTATGGGTCTTAGCGTCCCATTCTATATTGGGCATGAAAGACTGGAAATTTTGCTCAAAGGGCTCTTTATCAGGCTTGAGGTTCTTTTACATGCCGTAAATTTACGACACGGGACCATCAGCTTTACTTCCCTTCTGAAGGAAGCCATGCTAAGGATTTTACACCCCCCCCCCAAAAAATCCATTGCCCTCTGCCGGTTGACCTAGGGAACTAGAGGCTAGTGTGATACCAGTAGCTGAGAAGAACAAACAGATTACCTTCTTGCTGGCTTCACTTTTGTTCGTGGATTTTCTCCTGAGACCCAGACTGATGAAGTTGCTTAATTTATGGATCATACTGATATACTCAGCTTCCATCACCTGTTCTGATGTTAAATATGTTTTTGGATCTTCCCCCATCAAATTTTTCTATTGTTTCCTGACACCATTGCACACGTACCTGTTTCTGCTCATTTGTGAGGTGGTGGGGTATCCAATTATTGCAGAGCTTCCTGACGTGATGTTTTTCTTTAAGATGGTGTGCACTGCTGCCGATCCAATATTCAAAAGCTTGTTGAATCTGATATGTGCAACAATGATCTTCCTGCAACATGCACTCTGCTTTCATTACATTTTCATCTGTTGTTGTTATAGCCTGCTGTCCTGAGCAGTCTTTATCTTCGAAGAAATCCCTTCCTCTTTTGAATCCGCAAACCATTGATAAATGGTGGACTGCAAAGGGGAAGATCCCTAAATGCCTGATGCAGTCTTTCAAGGTATTCTCTCTCCCCTAAACCGACTTTTAACTAAAAGAAAATCCTCTCACTTGAGATCTATCCCATCATATGGCATAGATATGTGTGCGGGCACGCACACACAAGTGCTGATGCTGCACATTGTTGGAGCACACTCAGGCTTGCACACATCACTATCTGAGCTTCAATCTAAAGCTAGAAGACCTGCTTAGTTTTACATCTCGTTGTTACTCATTCTCAAAACTTTCAGTGACCCCTATTAATCACTTCTATAATTAACTCCTTTTGAAATGGTGAAAACTTTTTATGATTCTAGGCCTCAATCAGGAAACTCACATAGTAATTGTCCATGAATACAACTATGTAGTTGTCTGCTACTGATGGAGTGCTGCAATGTATAGATAGATAAAAGTGCATTGGAACACATTCAGAAGCCATGCAGTTTGGTCACGGACTTCTCGAAATCTGCTGTTCGCAGCTGTCTTTGATGTTAACAATTCACTGTAAAAGCTTGATGAAACATGAATTTTTACATTATGTTTAATTTTTTTAGCATAATGTTAGCAAACACTATGTTAGAGTATTTTAAACAATGGTTGGTGAAACTGAACCCTAGAGTGTTCAATAAATTAGCTCTATTTTAAACCTGAACTGGTTTCACTGAATAATTGCTTTAATTTAACTTACAGAGTGTTTGCGCCATGTCTCCCTGATAGTAGGCCTCATTTTTTTTTGCACCACACACTCTTGCATGTCTTCTAGAGTGGGATGTTGGCCTACTTCTTCTTCAAAGGGAAGCATGTACTCTGGGACTGGACCCTGAACATAAATAAAGCAGCTAAATGATACTGTTTAAAATATATTAAAACAGGAACATTGTAATTTTAACATTTGAATCTCTCATTATGTAACCAGAGTTATTGAACAAAGGCTTGTTTTTGTTCTATGCTAAATCTTTACAAAATAAAAATAAATTAATCAGAAATTGTTCCTCATTCACAATTGGAGGAAGCAAAGAATGGCCCTTCAGTTATAAATCCTTCTGCTAAAAGAAAAATTCTTAAAATGAATAGGGCGACCTGCTCAAAACATAGGAAAGCAGAACATTTGAAGGGGGGAAAAAGGTGTTCTGAGTTTTTCATTTGGATGAAAGGAAAGTGAAATAGAAGGTAGTTGGACAATGTTGTGCCATTTCTATTTTGAGTTGATTATTATTCCCTAATATGGTGCTGTTGTGCTCACTTCCCTTCTATACTATTAAAGATTGGTTAGTAACTGAAAATTAAATTGAGTTTTATTTATGGATGCTATTTAACTATTGTGGTCCTTAACGTCGCATTCTATATTGGGCATGAAAGACCGGTAATTTTGCTCAAAGACCTCTTTATCAGGCTTAAGGTTCTTTTACGTACCGTAAATC
This sequence comes from Deroplatys truncata, assembly GCA_030765065.1. Classification (NCBI taxonomy): domain Eukaryota; kingdom Metazoa; phylum Arthropoda; class Insecta; order Mantodea; family Mantidae; genus Deroplatys; species Deroplatys truncata. The sequence continues at coordinate 54,758,611 of CM060988.1, read as the reverse complement.
TGCGAAACAGGACCACCGGCTTTACTTCCCTTCCGAAGGGAGCCATGCAAGAATTTTTGCACCCGAAAAAAATCCATTGCCCTCCACTGGGTTTGAACCCATGACCTTGGGAACGAAAGGCTAACAAGGTAACCAGTACACCAAGGAGGACGACGACTGCCTCTAGAGGTTGGCTGGGTAGCACATGGGAGTTAGATCCAATGATGTGAAATGCCAATCAGTTTGAAAAGTAGAGTTTTATAGATGAGAGCTGTGGAGAAGTCGCCAAGCAGCTAAGGGACCTGGAAAAAATCCAGCATGTGGCTGACATTGTTTAGGCAAATTATTAGGAAACACTTCTGTTCACTCATTCATCTGGGACATTTTCACTTTGATACGTATATGCTTTAATTTTCTCTCAGTTACTGGCAAAAAGCTATATTTTACAGGGAACTACTTCCTAATTCTAGAATTGTGTATGGGACCATTTTTGTGGAAAAAACCTGCTTTTAAGCACTACACATAGTTAAATCAGTGATGAAAGCATTTTAATTAGATAAGCATTATTGTGTAAATGCTTGAGTACTAGGTTTGATAAGCCATTTTGATTTGTAATATGTAAAACAACCTGTAGCCTTTATTCCTCACAGTGTGCTAGTTTATTAAAAATTTAACCATAGTCATTACTGATGATATAATACAATGAATTATTATACTCTATTTTTTATTTATTATCAAGGTGATAGTACATTAATTCAAAGCATGACTACTGCTTTGTCCCTGGCCATTGTATGCTGGTCTACCTTATTACATTAAGGGGATGATGGGTGAAATTTCTATTTTGCACAATTTTGAAACTAGATACTTCATTTTTTGTACACATATTTGGGGTGTTATGTGGAAGTATTTGCAGAGTTTCGTTTCTGTATGTCAATTACTTTTTGAATTACCAAAATTTTTCTTTCAAAAAATTTGCAGATTTCAAAATGAAATTTACTCCACACTTTTTTGAAAAAGAATTTGAAATTAAAAAAAAAAAAGATCTGCATAAATCACTGCACACATTTTATTTTTTATCTGAAAAAGCAGTAGTTAATCCTGAATCCGATGCATCAGTTTTTTTTAATGCTTTATAGAATGTACAGTAAACATTTCAGCTTTCTAGCACCTAATTTGTGGATGTTATTTTGTTTTGAATGAATAAAAGTGTAGCAAAAATTAAAGTGAGGTAAAATGAGTTTAAAGTTTGCTTGCAGTTAAGCAGAAGTAATGACTTCCTAGAAGTGTTCAGCTTAGATGTGTAAGTTGTACTCTTGTTTCATTACAAGCACTGCAAATCAGCCGTAATTTATGGCATAAGCCAAGCTTTTCAGTGCCAAGTCCTATATACAAACACTTTTGATTGTGGTCATTATACTTCAGATCACTCGCCAATGATGACAGTAAACTGGTGTCCACCAATACGTACATTTACACTCTTCATTATTTACAACAGGTATATGTTCACAATTATCCACCCGCTTGTTTCTGACTTGAGTTTTTCTTTTGTACACCACATTCTTGTTCATCTAACCTTTCATCATTGTACTGTTTGCATTATTTACACTTGTTTCTGGTTCATGTATATGAAATAACATATAATTTGGTGTTACATGACGTCTACTGGCAGAGCTGCTATTACTATGTTATACTGATCATGCTGGCTCAGTGACAAATAAGAAACTAACCTTTATGGAAAGAATCCCACAAAAACGAGTAAAAAAGCGGAATTTTCACTTCATGCAGCAACTTCATCACCTGCCACATTCCCTCAGGGACATTTAAAGAGCACAGACCTTTAAATATGATGTAATTAGAGCAACTTCCAGGCACCTTAGTGCTTTAAAACTTTGTGCATATATGCACTTCAAACCACCTAGTATTTTTTGGTACAAAAACCACAAAATATGAAATTTTGTCATTTTTGGTCACATCACCATTTATCCCCTTAATAATTATATATAATATTATAAAAAATGTCTTAGTACATTTGTGTTCCGAATATTGAAAATTCTAGTTTTTATATATATACACACACACATAATTATTATACCTATATATTTTTAAATGCAATTACTTGCATAGTTAAAAATTTATTTCAGATCCAATTGATGCACTTAACTCACTCATTATTTAGCATGGTCAATTTTTACACTTTTTTGACTTCTATTATCTGTGCATTATATCACTTATTTCAAAGCCAAATGATCAAACTTAATATAGCATCTATTCAACATTTAGCCTAGTAACTGATTGCACACAGATATGATCGATTTTGTTTTTAAATTTTAAAGATCTGTTTTGGCCTTTAAATCCTCATATTTAAAACAATCACCACCTTGGCTGGCATTTTCTTTACTTTAAGTTCATAGATTTAGGAAGACTGTACATAAATAATACATTTTCATTTATGGAAGAATTTTAGTTAAATCTGTACAATAATTACAGTAAAGCTAATATATTTTAGTATGATGGCCTTGTGTAAGATAACAATGCTTTTATGGGAGGCTCACTCACTGGAGTGCTTTACGATTTTGGTGACTTAAATTGTTTTCGAAGTTATTATCTCTCTACTCTTTATTTAAGGTATTGACTACCAACTAAAAGGGTGTGTTAAGTTTGAGAAAAACTTTTCATTACATCATTTTTGTTAGGATTTCTTAATAAAACAATTTGTGGGACTTAAAACACATTTACGTATCTCTTGATGCCTGTCAGAAAGTTCTTTCCTCTGGGGAATTACGCATCCTTCTCAGGATTCGCCAAGCCCAAAAGTAACAATGTCAAAAGCAATTTGAGTTACTGAAGCTTAACCACTCTCCACTATTTATTTTTCCCAAATGTTCTGAATTATTTCTAAACATTAATGCACTTTAAAAAGCGGCACATTTTCAAATTAAAAAAAATGGATAGATGCACATAGCAGTTAAATAAAGAACATGTCTGGCAAAATCTATACCTCTGGTGTCCAAATCCATACCATTAAGTGTAAGTGGTTTAAAATTTATTTTTAAGTCTAAAGCTTCATGAAATTGAATTGTGTAAAACAATTTCACAAAGTTCTATACATTAAATAACCCTTGGGTATGACAAACGCCCAAGTCCTGTAATAAAAGTACTTGCAAGAGCACATCATCTCTGAGGTTATAAATAACTGTGTAATTTATTTTGCCACAGCAGGTTGCTGGACAATGTATATGTATTAGCCAAGTTCAGTATATGGTGAGGAAATTCATGATAGCTCAAGTATAAAGAGAGTTTGCATGATATGACAAAGGTCCATAGATCAAACTGTCATGACACTGTATTTTTCAGGTTTGACTCTCCTTTCCTTCTTATTCAAACTTTGCTTTAAGCACAAAAATTTCATTGAGTACCATGTAATGTTAGCAATAAAACTAAATTACCTCTTGAGCTGTACAACGAGATGCCAACTCCCAGAGCACTAAACCACAGGCATACATATCAATGCGAAGGAAAGCATCCCTGGAAAAGTTAATGGCTCCTTCCAGCACCTCAGGGGCCATGTAACGTCTTGTGCCAACCTAAAATCATATGCATTCAAATTACACATTTTGAATTCAGAAAGCTAGCAAACTATAACACTTTAAATCAGTGGTTGGGGACTGGAATGTCCCATCACAGTGCTCAATTAAAAAGAACTAACACTAGTTTTAATGTCATATTGTATCAACTGCGTTCTGGCAAATGTTTGTAAACCATTTGTTCTTAACTTATTTCTATTGATTGATATCATCTGAACTGCCATAGCTAATCTGAAGTGGATTTTATTAGGGTTTTAAGTTAAGCTGTATCTTCCAAGAGCATTTACGGTCATACTTAAAATCCTATTAAAAAGGGAGGGCAAAATTTTTTATATTTTCCCAGTTATATATGATATTAAATTATTGTTAAAACTATTCTTAATGATTCAGGCATGTATACCTATTTTCACTTTAAGTTCAAAGTAGAACTAAACAAACCTTAATGTATCACTTCGCTGAGCACATGGCAGCACCACATGGAGGGATGTTGGGAACTAAGTACCTGTGAGAGGAAACTGCTCGGACAGCAAGCAAATATGCACATTTTACACATTTTGTACGTCTTGCTCCTATATTTTATCTTAAATCCTAAACTTGTAATACAAAACACTAAGAGTAGGCAAATAAAAGTGGTACCCCAATAGTTTAGTAGCTCTACCTATCTACATCATCTGTGATTAAAGATACTAGATTAAACTGCTCTTAACTTTAGGCCTTAGAAATCAGTCATTTAATGACTAATAGTATACCATTTTTGCTTTTAACTTTTATGAGTCAACGAATTAAGAAAATGCGTACTATAGGTTGTTAAAAATACAACAGAAAACAAATGTGATGCAAACAATCTGAGTAACAATTCTGCATCACTAACAACGAAGTTCAATAATATTGCTAAACAACAGCTAACCACATTAATTGTCCATTAAAGGGGGTATTTTTCACAAAATTGCTTAAAAATTTGTCTTCTCTCCACTTTCTGCATTTATGTTTCTCCAAAGTTGCAGAGGATTCTCAGCCATGACACTCTTGAAAGTAATATTTTCTCAACACATGCACCACGTGGCTAAGAGTAACTGATGGCATATCCAGAAACTGGAAACTATCTACCATGCCTGGAGATAGCCTCCTAAACCCTCTGCTTTAACAGTTCAGTCAGCTATAAGTGAAGCTGAACAAGCATATAAATTGACATTCAACTGTAAAGATGGTGGCATGTGTGAGGGTGACAAGAAGTAGCTGGCAAAAATATATGAAGAAGAAACAAAAAAGACGAAAAATACAATTAAGGAACACGAAAATGGAAACTCTACAGTAAGAGAAGGTCATACAAATGAAGATAACACGAAAACAACTAAGGAAGAGGAGAAAAATATAAAATAGAAATTAGCACATGGTTCACAAGAAACGAAGACGATAGCGTCTTCAAAAGATAATCAAACTCCTAAACAAAGACCTAAGAATGCTCAAGAAGAGATAAAAACTCTAAAACTAGAAAATGGGGAAACAAAAGATCAGTTGCTACAGCAGAGTGAAAATTCATCATATGCATTGAAAACATGGAAAGGATGGTAACACGCAATGTAAACTCAAAAATCATCAAAACCGCCAACAGATTTGAGGCGTTAAGTGAAGATGAAGATGAAGATGAAAGAAACGGGATCAGCAGAAAGAAGAAAAAAAGAAGAAATAAGTGAATTAGAAAGCTGAAAGAAGAGAAAGCAGTGCTAAATACAAATGGTCAAATTCAATAGCAAAGGAAATGGTGTGGAGGCCAGCTGAACAAAAGAGTGAAGAAAATAAGAAGAAAGAAGATGCTAAAACGGTTGTAGTGTATGGTGACTCAAAGATAAAAAACGTAAATCTAGCAAGAAATGATGCAAAAGTGAAAGTTTTCAGAGGTGTAAAGGCCGAATATCTACCAAACATTATAAAAACAGACAGTATAAAGTGCAAAGCAAAAGTAGTGGTGTTACACGTGGGCACAAACGATATAAGAAAGGGAAAATGTGGAAGCAAAATTATGGAGAAAGTATACAATTCAAGTGTATGTGCAAAAAAATGTTTTCCGGGGGACAACTTTAATTGTAAATGGTGTAATAATAAAAGACTATAGTAAAACGTTTATAAATGACATAAACAAGGAAATAAAATGGGCATGTAAGGCAGCAAGGGCAATATATATGTAGACCCAAATAGGCATTTAGATGAAAGCTGTTTAGGAAAGGATGGATTACATTTATGTAAGAAGGGTTCTTATATTTTAAGTCAAGCGATTAACAAGGTTGTAAATATATGCATGGAACAGGGATACTAAAATACAGTTCGGATGATGGCAAAAAGTACACAGAAGGTAATATTTTGCATGGGGTAACAAAGGAAATAGATTCAGAAAAGAAAGCTGATGTACCACTTAAAATTAAAAAAATGCAAAGGGGGTTTTACCTGTTTTCATCACATTATAGAATTAAACATAAAAGAACTAAAACCGAATGTGATAGTTTTTACCGAGCATGGATTAAAATTAGAGGAAATAATAGTAAACAATTATGATGGATATAAATCAGAGGCATATTTCTGTAGATCGGAGCACAATAGTGGGCAAGTAGTGATCTACGTTGATGACTCGATAAAATGTGAAGAAGTGGATTGTAGCGATTTTGCAGTGGAAATGAAATGCGAACTAGCTGCTTTGGAATTGAGAGTAAGGGAAATAAAATTGGTAATAATTGGAGTATACAGATCTCCTGCAGCAGAATTTTTTTTTTATAAAACAAGTGGAAAATTTTATAAATTCAATCTCAGGAAATAAGATTAAAATACTCATGGGAGATATAAATATAGATTTTTGTAAAGAAAATGTGGATAAAATTATGCTTACTGAAACCCTAACTAGGCTGAATTTAAAAATTGGCATTAGCAAACCAACAAGAGTCACTAAACAAACAAAAACTTGCATTGGTAATGTGTTTATAAATATAAGGGAAAATAAATGGGAAATTAAAGTTATTAAAACAGGAATAAGTGATTATGGGCAATTATTTAAAGTTAATCTTAAAAAACATATACAATTAAATAATTTTGAATTTAAAAGAAAAATAAATAATGATAGTTTACAGAATTTAAAGTTATTTATCTCAGGTTAGCTGGGAACAGGTATATGAAGCTGAAAATGTAAATGATAAATTTGAAAGGTTTAATAGCTTATTACTGAAGGGGTTAAATAGCAAGATGCCAAAAAACAAAAGGTTAAAATGAAGTCAAGAGCAAGAAATATCAAACAGGAAAAATGGATGATGGGATAAAAATTTCATGGGAGAGGGTTAAATTTTTAAATTCTTTGAAACATGCAAATATGGGGGAGAGATCATTAATTTACATTGAAAATTACAATAGAATATTTAGAGATGTATGTGAAAAGGCAAAAATGATGTATAATAGGATATTGGTAGCAAAAGCAGAAAATAAGACAAAAACAATATGGAGCATAGTAAATAAGATACATAACCAAAGTAAATCCAAACAAGTAGAAAATATAATATTAAAAGAAAGTGATAGAGAGATAAAATGCCCTAGAGAGATTTGTAATAAATTTAACAATTATTATATAAATATTACAAACCAAGCAAAAACAATACTCAAACAGCAGGTTTAGCATGCAATGCAATAGCTTCAAATGGGCAAATAAAATTGATGGGTATATTCAAAATATCAGAACAAAATATTTTAGAAGAAATCGATAAGCTTAAACCCAAAAAATTGAGCAGTTTGGATGAGTTCTCTAACAAAATTGCAAAATACATTAAACATGAAATTTCTAAAGTTATGACACATATTACAAATGCATCATTGATTCAAGGTACTTTCCCAGATATGATAAAAGAAGTAATTCTAAGACCTCTATATAAGCAATAAGGAAGTAAGACAAATATGGAAAATTATAGGCCTGTAACTTTATGTTCTACGTTCTCAAAAATAATAGAAGGGGTATTCCTAAAGCAATTGCAACTGTACTTTAAAAAGCTTAACGTAATATCAGAATGGCAATTTGGATTCCATGAAAAGAAATCGACAACAAATGCAATAAATAAAGTAAATGACAATATAATTAATGCACTAAATAACCACGAACAAGTAATAGCTATATTTTTACATTTATCAAAAGCGTTTGATTATAAATTTTGATATACTTTCAAATAAATTGGAAAATCATGGAGTGAGAGGGTTGGTACAAAAGTGGATACTATCATATTTAAAAAATAAAACACAGTGCATGGAAATAAATCATAGAAATAGCTCGGGTATGATAGAAAAAATTAAATCTCATTTTCAAACGGTAAAATGAGGAGTCCCGCAGGGTTCTAAATTAGAGCCATTTTTATTTATAGCTTATGTAAATTATATTTTTGAAATAATACAAAGAAATGGAGGTTTGGCAATTGGATATGCAGATGACATAACAATAATAATTAGAGGCAAGTCAGCAACAGAGGTGGAAACTAAAGCAAATGAATTAATTAAAATAATAAAACAGCACTACTTAAATTTAAACATGTTATTAAACACCCCCAAAAAAACAGCTTGGATAAATTTTGAACTAGGAAACTGGAGTAAAAATGACATAAACATTGCAATAGATGGAGAAATAATATCGGAAATGCAGCATCCTAAAATCTTAGGGGTAATAATAGACAAACAACTAAAATGGAAGCCAGATATATCTCACATAATCAAAAAGATAAATACAGGTCTATTTATAATGAGGCAATTAAGAAAGAATATGGATTATGAAACATTAAAACAAGTGTACTATGCGTTCATTTACTGACACATAAAATATGGGAAAACTCTATGGGAAAACATTACTGCAACAGAAGTAAAAAAGGTTTTCAAGTTACAAAAAGAAAAAGCTATTCGAATAATTGGGAAAATAAATAGTAGGCATACATACAGATTAAAGTTTAAAGAGTTCGGTATTTTAACTGTTCCATATATATATATATATATATGAAACAATAAAAATTATTTTACAAGAAAAAGAACAAAAAAATCAGTGTATACATAAGTATAGTTTAAGAAATAATGAGGATTATTTTAGATCAATATATAGAGGAAAAGTAAACAATCGTTGCAGTATAAGCATGGGTAAAGAGCTTTATAACCAGTTACCCGTTGAAATAAAATAAAAAAAAATAAAAAAAAGAATATTAACTAAGAGAAATTAAAAAAGTTCTTAATAATGAATGCATTTTATAGTCTAGAAGAATTTAAGTATTGGGATATGTAAAACCTGCATATATAATTGTTTTTGACAAGTCCTTGAAATCTTGTATTTAAAGGATGAATAAAAGTATCTTATCTGTTACAATAATGGGTTTTTAAAATTTCTCTGCCCAAGAACAACCACAAAATATTAGATGTGAATCGAACTGTTTTACACAGAGGAAGACATGACATGCTAAGTGTGAAAAGTTGTAGTTTGCCCACCAGCCAATGAGGCACTCCCTTGTCACGTGGTTTTGTTTATAACTCCTTTGAACTTAAAGTGAAACCACTTTAGATACAAACTTCAATACTTCCACTTTTAGTTGAAATATTTTTTTTTCAGCTATATCTGTTCTGTACAATTTTGTTTAACACTACAATGAGTTAGTTACACACAATAAATTTTCTTATCGGTTTCACACTACCAAAACCACTGTTTAAATTTAAATGCCAGCATTTTCTTTTAATAAAAAATAAAATCAATAAACTGAAATAACATGATACCTGTTATCCATTATTCAAGCATCAGTGCCTTCTTCACATGCAGGTGCAATCATCAACATTTCCTTTTAGCCAATAATAAATACTCAAGTAACATATACATCATTTGAGTGTAGGTCCCTCCTCCACATGCTAGTATCTGCGTGTTAGTTTTACTTCCTAAATAAACATTTTTTTTCTTTTTTCTGTAAAATTTAGCAAATAATATATAAAGTTTAATGAATAACAAAACTATTATTTTTATGCTATTTCAATAGTAGTAGAAATAAAAATGTGTTCATACTACCCAGTGAATCACTTGCCTCTAGTATTTATTTTAAACTTATGCAACATATCAAATGATAATTATTATGCCTTACATCCATCCTCATACTTAACAGTTCATTTAGGTAGTCAAAGTGAAAAATTTAATATATTGCATTCACATGCCTTTCTCTTCTCACTCTTCTACAGGGTTATTCATAAGTCAATGTCACATTTAGGAAGTTGTTGTGAAATAAGTACTTGACATATCAGTGTGAATGATATACCAAATGAAAAGCAATCTCTCAAAGTTTGTTTGGTATACCTTACAAGTGTTCAATGTGTGCCCTCTGGTTACACAGGAGACATCCAGGCGATAGTCCAATTCCGCCCATACCCGCACCAGCATGTCATGGTCGATCGTTTTTATTGCTGCTGTAAATACGATCTTGAAGGTCCTTCAAGCCAGCTGGAAGTGGTGGAATGAACACCCTATCCCTCATATATCCCCAGAGAGAGAAATCACATGGTGTTAATTCCTGGGATCGGGGCGGCCACCGAAACAATGCATTGTCAGCATTTCGTTCAATCTAACGTCCCGGTAAGTTCTGGTTCAGTACGCACGCACAAGTCGAAGGGAAGTGGGGTGGGGATGCATCCTGTTGGAAAACGAAGCCACCTCTGTCTGACAGTTGCAACATAAGCCCTTGTTCTAACATGTCCAGATAAGTGATGCCAGTCACTGTAGATTCGGCGAAGAAAAAGGCCCCGTAAACCTTGTCCTTTGACAGGGTGCAGAACACGTTGATCTTTGGGGAGCTGCGCACATGCTCGACTGTCACATGTGGGTGTTGGGTTCCCCAAATATGCACATTGTGACGGTTCACTTTTCCCAACAAGTGAAACCTTGCTTCGTCGCTGAAGACAAGTCTGTCACCAAAATCATCATCGTCTGCGATTGCAGCCTGCATGTCGATAGCAAATTGTGTGCGAACCTCCTTGTCACCATCAGTGAGCGCCTGCAGGAGTTTTCCAGTTTGTACGGTTTCAGCTTCAGTTGCTCGTGAAGAATCCACCACTCATCGACTGAGACATTTCCAGCTTTAGACTTGCACGATTTGTCGATTTCTGAGGGCTGCACGCAAACAACTCACGAACACCTGCAACAGTGGCATCTGACGGTCCCGGTCTTCTGGGTCATTTGGGTGGACACAGACAACCAGTGCGCTCGAGCGTTTCATACCACCTCTTGATGATCCTGCAATCTGGCACATCCTTGTGAAAACGAGTGTGAAATCGTCGCTGAACAGTCACAGTAACCTCTGTTTTCGGAAATTGTATCACACAAAACGCTCTCTCGTTACCTGTGAATGCCATTTTGTACACTCCTGCCGCGTAGCGGCCAACTGTGTCCCCACAACATGCCGCTTCACGTGACACAAACTTGGAGAGTTTGTTTCCATACTTATGGATAACCCTGTATAAACTGTTCTTCCAAAATGTTCTTCTTCTGTCTATTGCTGGTTGAGATAAACTTTCATTACACCTTTAAACATTCCTTGAGGTATAAGGAGAATACAGTCGACTAAAATGATAGGCTTTTAAAAAGTGTATCGCTATGTGATGGATTTGAAATTCTATACTCTTTGCATGACGAGTAGAAAGTATATGTATTTAAAAACTTAAACCAATAACAAAGAATATCTTGGAAATGGCTGACAATTAAAAAACAAATTGTATTTGATATAAATTGAGTGCTTTAAGAGATCTACATTTTTTTGTGTAGTAAGATTTTATCTATCTCTTACAGTTTATCAATTACATAATTATATAAGTCATTTAGAATGAAGAGGACTTTACAGGCTGTAGAAAATTCAAGATCTACTTTTTGTTTGCTATGCAAACATTTAAACAAACTCTTATGAGCAATTTTAAAGAAAATCATAAATAATGATAATTTTTCCATATAAAGGATAGTTTGGGGTGGAGGGGTTGTCTTGAAAATCTTTGTGTACATGCATGTGTGTGAATGTGTGTGAACAGCATAACTCAAAAATAAAATGTTAGACGAATACTAAAGCTGGTATTTAAGTTCAGCATCTTCCAAAGATGTGGCACTAAGATTTTCAAGAAAATCCCCCCCACCCCGCCCCAAGCTACCCTTTAAATGAAAAATGTTTTATTATTTCTGATTTTCTCAAAAATAAATCTGAAAGATTTTGATTAAAATGCCAGATGTTTAGGTATATGCATGACAAAATATGTTTAATTTTCTGGGTATAACTTGTTAAGTCCTCTTCCTTAGCAATAAATTTTGTAAAATGTTATGTAACTGGTAACCATAGGAGAAGGACAAAAGCTCACCACACAATTTGTGCAAAATGCAATTTTTTTTGTCACCAACCATTTCCGAGATACTTGTTATTGGTTTGAATTTTTAAATGCTTAATACATTTTTGAAGTTCTAAGGAGCCATTCAAGTACTCCTCTAGTGATGCAAATAGTGGAATTTCAAAGCCATCAAAAGCAACCTGATTTTTAAAGATCCAAGTGGCTACAGCCTTCTGCCTCTCTCTTGTACCTACAATGAAATATGTCATGAAACCATTTTTGCAAACATTTATCTTAATATGAAGTAGATAGAAGAAAATGCTGTGGTAAGAATAATTTGTAGAAAAAGTCATGTGCATGCATCAGATTCTTGAGTCATGCAACCCCCCCTCTCTCTCACCTTATTACTGTGACTTGCTTAAAAATCTGATGTGTTACATTCATGCGACTTTCTCTATCCACTGTCATTTATTTTTGTAATTATTCCTACAAAAACTTATTCTTCTATCTGCTTCAAGTGAATTTATATAAACATTTGCATAATAATTTTCACTATGCATTTCATTACATGCACAAAGGGAATAAGCAAGTAAAATGTTTATAACTAGTTGCTGTATATTGACCTTGATATTCCATGCCCTTTCCACGACACAGGAAACAACCGAATAGCAACAGCACTTTAAAACACAATTGAAACTCATATTAAGGGGTATCTTGGAAATAGTTGATACCACGGAAAAAGTTATTTGAAATAAATTGTGTGCTGGACAGAGATCTACATTTTTGTATAGTACGTTTTTGTCCCTCTCTTAACATTTACAGTTAATTTTGAAAAATGTTCCATGTAAAGGGTAGTTTGGGGTGGAGGACTGTCATTTGTTTTTAAAGTGCTGTCCTATTCAGTTGTTTCTTGTGATGTCGCGGAAAGAGTATGGCACACATCTAGGCCAGTATATAGTACCATTTTTTATACACTTGACTTGTTTATTTCCTTTGTGCCCATAAAGAAATGCACAATGAAGCTATTTATGCAAATGTTTATATAAATTAACTTGAAGTAGAAGAATAAGTCTTTGGGAAATAGTTTGTAGATGCTTTACAAAAATAAATGACATTGGATAGAGAAAGTCATGTGAATCTAACACATCAGATTTTTAAGCAAGTCATAGTAATAGGATTTTCAGTAATTCCCCCAAAGTGGTATTCAGGAGTTGGACAGAAACATGTTTTGATAAGAAAGGTAGAATCATACTGAAAAATTCAATGCTAAGGCTGGGACTTAAACCATGGATCTTCTGGTTGCTGTAACCAACTGAGCTACCATGGCAACATGTTGGTTATAACATTTAACTCCTCAACTGACTCACATTTTTCTTGGTAAATCACAAGGAGATCTCAAATTTATTTTGAGATGATATACTCCAATGGCAACTTACAGGGCTGCGTGCACCAATGTAAAGTAAGCTCTACTTTTGTAGTAAATTACTACTCAAGTCAACACTCAGCGACTTCCATATGATACTAAACTACTTCTGAAGTATTTTTACTCTCTTCGGATACTCCCAGAGTAAATTACCGCAGAATTAAATGTCGGAGAGCTCAGTCATGTAGTATGTTACTATGGATGTAAATAGAGCACAAATATAGGTTAGAATTTACTCTTGCAACCTGGATGCAGTAACAAACTTGTCGATTGAACTAGAATACCATATTGTATTTGGAGAAAGGTAGTTTGACATGTTAATGGATTACATAGATTATGGTGATTAACACGACAAAGAAAATGACAGAAATGTGATAGTTGCATATTGAGCAAGATCCGTATGAGAGAGAGAGGTATGTTTAGGTATTAGGAAAGAACTTATGTTCCCTTTGAACTTGCTTGGAGAGCAAGGAATTCAACACTATCAAATAAACTGCAATTGTTATGCATCCTGCAAGTGTTTTGTACTGGGACATTTCAGATAATTACAGGCAATCTTATAAATGTTCACCATACACCATTCATCATGTTGTTAGAGAGCTTTTGAGGTTTAATGCAACGTACATAAATATACATGAATATTCAGAAAATAAGACAAATTTTCTTCAGTTTTGCAGGTTTCCCACAAATTGTGTGTGCAATTGACTGCAAGCATGTTCCTACTTTGTGCCCATCCATGAAATTGGTGAACTTTTCTGAAATCAAAAGGGTATTTCTTCATCAACATGCAAATGATCAGCGATGCAAATGCAAAGATTAGGAACATTGTTTCCAAAAAAATTTAAGCTGCTCTTCATTACATTTCCTGTTGCTCAAAGCATTACTCGTCCATCAGGACTTTCCAGGCATTTCTTTTCAAGGATTTTTACATAACGTTTTTGCACTCTATATTGTTTATATGAAATTTCATTATCCTTACTAACAAACATTTATTTCTTTTGCTGAAGTTCTTCCCCTTTTCCTTATCAAACATAACTCTATCCATAATCGCTTCAAGTAAATCGCCCAATAAAACAATACTGCAGGAATAATGAGCTTTTACTTCTGTAGTAGTGTTGAGCTCTCCGATGTTGCTTCCAAGTAAATTACTCCTGTAGTAACCTACTTCTGTAGTACAGACTTCCTTAGCAAACATACTTCCAAAGTAATTTACTCCAACATGGTGTACACAGCCCAGTGTCTTCCAGGCTTTATAGTTTAACCAACTATTAGGTCACTCAATGGTAATTCTTTCACACAAGCCATGTGTAGCTTATGTTTGAGGTCACTGTAAATAAGTTACTGTGTCCCTTGTCTGTCAAAATAGATCTGTGAGTACTCTTCTACAATTTCTACATGCATCCAAAATCTTACTGGGTAAAAATAGAAATCTGGACACCACTTCTAAGATACTACTTGATGTTCAAAATGTCAGAACTGTCAAAACTTATCTGGTATTCCTTGCACAGTAGGACTATTTTCAACATTAAAAAGTGCAGAGCAGTTGTTTTATGGTCTGGCAGCGGTTTGTGTATGCGTGCTCTTCATGCTACCTACCAGATCAGGGGTTTTTCCATTCTAAAACTTTCATGTTACTTACTCATGAGTAATAATAACATGCACTATAATGAGTACTAACCTTGTTATAAGTGGTGTCTATTTGTTGTGATGCAGTAATTTGTATCATAAATTATTTAAATGTAAAGAATGATTACAGTATGAATATGCATTTTTATGTGACATTGATTTGAGATGTTTGTTGATTGTAATTATTGTTGAGAAGTAAGTTTATACTGCCTTACTGAAACTGACAATAATAGCGTGCAATAATGCAGCGAGGGGGTGAGCTGTTTATCATTATTAGAGACGAGGAAGTTACGTAATGTTGGCGCGTTTTCCTTTAGAATTTGCTGGAACATTATACCTAGAGCATATGTATTCATAATTTTCATTGGATATAAAAATAGACGCTAATGTTGGCGCGTTTTATTAGCCAATTGCAGCTCAGTTATAATCTTTAGGCATATCGGGGTGTAGGAGTATAAAAAGGGCTAGGTTAGAGATAGATCCCGTCAGTTCGTCGAAAATATTTGTATGCTACACGTCGCCTTCAGTCCAGCAGAAATATTACACGTCGGCTATCGATTCGCAAGTTACACGTATCAGAGTTATGAAAAATCTCAAGTATTGTAAAGTTAATGATACAAAAAGTTGAAGTACGTGAATTAAGAATGATCAGTAATGAAGTTATTATAACAGTTTCAGTTTGGCGAGTGTCTAAATCAATGTGTAAATGTGATAGTGAAAGTGTTCGACAATAAAAGTGTAAAAGAAATTCTTTCATCAGTGTTATCTTTGGATAAAAGACTCCTTTCCGTTTACACAACTTGTATAAAGAGATGTGCTCGACCAAAAAGATCATAGCTAGCCGGAGGACAGTAAATAAAAATTAAATAAAATAACAGTAGCATTCTTTCAAACAAACACTAATACTACCGCAAATTGCTAACACCAGATGGAGCTACAAACCTAACAAAGAATCACGTCACAAAATGGCTTCACCACGTGGAGTAAACACACATACATAAACATTATAAGTAATCCCGTTGCAGTTGAGACATTCCTGGCACTTACAAGTAAGTTCCTCAGGTGTAATTTTCTTTATTTATGTTCTGATATTGTCTTTAAGATGGTCTATGGTGTGCAGATTGTTCCTATAAACTTTATTTTTTAGGGCTCTCCACAAATAGAAGCCATATAGAGTAAGATCCAGGGAAGATGGGGGGAGCCTTAGCTCATAGCAATCCCATTGTTCTAAACTTATTAACCAGACATTTGACAGTATCTTCTCTTTGGAACTGGAATACCACAAGATTCTCCAGAAACTGTCTACACACTTGTCTATGTGATTCGCTTTTTAAGTGTATATCATACATAAAAATTCTTTGTTCAACTGTGAATTTTTTAGAAGACTTTTCAATGAACTAATAATAAGACAAGAACATTAACAATAACAAGAACACTAAAGTAATTCACACACAGGACAGATGTTTGAATATGCACAATGAACAATCCCTAGTCTTTACAGTGCGAACAGAAGGCATCCACTGAGAGTTGACATTCACAGCCAATCAATGTAGCCTTGAGTGGATCATTCACCGCTTGTGAGCTAGCGAAATACTGAGGTCAATGCAGTGCAAGCAAATCATGCATACATGTGATTTGTGGCTGGGCCATAAAACAAATGCTCTGTATATTCTTTACTTTTCAATTTGGAGAAAACACAGGCTAACAACCTCATACGTTTAATAGCTGGATACAAATTAAGAAGAGTCTTGAACTGAGTTGATAGTTCATATAAAACTAAAAAGTGCATGACAAATATCAAATATATAAAACTCTTCTAGTGTTTTTAATAATGAGGTTTATATTTAGAAACTTCATCATTTCCAGAAGGGCCAAGTTTAAATCTTGACCGCATTGATTTGTCAAAATGAAGTCTTTTTCCAAAATGTTTCTTTATCCTGAAAAAGACAAATGTGTCGATTTTGAAACATTTAGATTGACAGAAGTTCAGATGTATACAGTACAACCGTACCCTATTCTTCCAGGAATGGAAACTATTCGTGAATATTCATTTTCAAAAGCAACTACTGAACATAATTTACAATTGACAATACCTTTGGGTCAAATGGCCTGGAATGTTACCACCAGAATTGAGTAAATCACGAACTAATCATTCATGAATTTTCATTCAAATGAATCAAGTACATTTGAAATGTGCTTACTGATACGTTTGCTGCCAAAGTGGAATTGTGTTCAGTGCAATTTTCTCTGTTAATTTGGCTGCTTGAGATTCCTAAAGTGGAAATTAATACTTTCTCGAGTTGATGTATATTTCACAGTAGCGATAATTATCTTTAAAGTTGTGTAAATATTGCCAAAATGAATAAATAGTTGGAAGCACATATTTGGGCAGCAATATGAAGCAAACACTGTTCCACTTGTATTGCACATAGCCAATGCTCACATCCCAAGAGTTAAATTGAAAGTTTGTTCTCTCATGTTTAATTTTCATACCTGTCACTATCATTGCAGCAGGACAAATGCTTCACATCAAATTATATCTTAATATTTGAAATAAACTCATTTAAACAGCAGCGGTAGTTACATATATTAGTCCTGCTTCCCAAGTAGAAAATACATGGCAATGCAATGGTATACTTGTGGACATACTGTAACATCCTTCCCTCACCTCACTGTATATACGATTTGTTAACCCTGGAAATCTCAGCTTAGGATTCAAATACAATGACCATAACGTTTTTCCTGGTGTATAGGGTACAAGTACCAGGATTTTTTAGGAATACTATCACAAAATTTAACTACTAATTTTTATGTCTAAAGTAGTAAAGAATTGCTATTGAAAATACTCTTGTGGAGCAGCATTCTAGCATTTATATTGCTTATTAAAGAATTGATTTGTAATTTACCTCACCATACCTTTGTGAGATAAGGATCTGGCTGTTCCAAAAGTCAGCCACAGCAAAAAGTAGCATTAGGTGTGCATTTAACTATTTATTAGTTTTAACAACATTTTATTGCACGGTAATCCTCAATAACAGATTAAGAAATAGTTTTTGCCAATGCATTAATTTTTTCATCTGCAATTCATTTATTCACTTGTGTTTTAATTAATTGATTCTTTTTTTTTTGGGGGGATGCATTGTTTACTATAATGGTTCCTATTTCTTGGCTATGAGATACAGGTATGATTTTAGATTTTGCTGTTCACACTATAAACTACCCATGTTTACATACTTTTATATAAAGACAGCAAATGTCTTAGCGCTGTATGCTCATACAGAAAGCATTCAGCAGAGGGTAAACGAGGTCAGTAAAGATGAGTCTGCACCATGCAATTACTGATTGGATGGAATATACAGATAAATACAAATAAATGGAACTAGTTTACATATTTATTATGAAGATACTGAGTATGATAGAAAAACATATGAGCAAACACTGAATAGAAAATCTCTTAAAGTTTACATTACTGCAATTGTTATGCATTTGCCTGGGGCACTATTGTTGCAAAACAAAATGTTGAGTAACCAAGAGAAAGCTTATGTTGTTTTGGAGCTAGCAACATGAAATTAAATTACAATAGCATTTCCTCACATGTTTATCCACTGGCACGAAACATCTGCTGCTGATATCATCGGTTTGAAGAGACTGATTCTGTGATTAAAAAGAAAAGCACAAGGCAGCTATGAATATCAGCTGTAAATGTTGACCAAATCAGAGAAGTCTTCACAAGTAGCCTGCAGAAGTCCACTTATCAAGCCAGTTATGAGCTCCAGTTGCCTCAAAAAACTATTTGGAAAGTTCTTCGTAAATGGCTGTACATGAAACCAGACAGAATGCAATTGGTACAAGCCTTAAACCAAATGACAAGATCATACATCAGTTTTGTGTAGAAATGCAAGCGGACATACAATGATGATTTTGTTAAGACACCTAGTTTTCTCTGATGAAGCTATAGTTCATTTAAGTGGGAAGGCTGATTGTCATAACATGTGAATAAGAGGCACAGAGAACCCTTGAGCCATCATTGAGCAAGTCTGGGATTCAGAGAAATCAATTTCTTTTGTGCCATATCACAAACGAAAATCTATGCCACATTTTTCCTCATTGAACATCTGTACCTGGGATGACCTATCTTGACATGCTGCGGCAGTTTCTATTCCTGCAATTAGATGAGAACTCTACCAACTGCCTGTTCCATTAAGATAGGGCACCACCCCATTATTACAATGAAGGCGTTATTTGAATCTACATCTACCTCACCGCTGGATTGGCTATGCTACTGCTGGTGACCTAACATTTTGCAAATGGCCACCCGTGGACACCTGACCTTACCCCGTATAATTTTTTTGCTGTGGGGGTATATGAGGGATACAGTCTATGCGCTACCACTGCCACAAAATCTGTCAGAGCTACGACGATGCACTGTTACTGCCACTGAATCAATAGACATGAACATGCTGGACTGAGCATGGCAAGAACTTGAGTATTAGCCTGTATATATGCCATGTACTAGGTGGTTCCCAAACTGAATGTTTGTGAATCTTTTTAATATCATCAGTAAACTTTGAAGTGTTTTTCTATCCAATGTTGCCTCATACTTTTCTATCATAAATAGTATCTTCATAATAAATACATGAACTAGTTCCATTCATTTGTACTTAGCCTGTATTATAGAATCTTAATAACTGAAAATTACTTTATCATTGTTTTATTTTTCTTTCCTGAGAAAGTTATAGTTTCTGGAATATGGGCATATGTCAAAACAGCATCACATTGCATCAAAATGAATTTAGCCAAAGGCTTGTTCCAACATTAAGTTTCTATTAATGGTATTTTTGAGTCTACTAAAAAATGTAGTATTCGAACAATGCCTACATACATTAAAATCTAAAATCACATGTTTAAAACTGCTGGTACATTACAGAAAAACTGGGAGATGGCTCAGACATACCTGCCCATGGGTGTCTCCACATGGCTTTCCCGGTTTGAAGATCAGCGCAAGTCCAAAGTCAGCAATACATGCTGTCAAATCAGATTTCAGGAGAACATTCTTAGACTTGAAATCCCTGTGTGCTATGGCAGGTTTATAACCATCTGCTTTGTTAGCAGGGATCTCTTCATGAAGATGCATAAGCCCTCTGGAAGAAAAATGAAAACATCAGGTTAGTGAAATCTGACCGTACAAAACATATTACACTAGACTCTTGTCAATCCATTCCTCAATGATCTGGCCGAGTCAAAATATTTTTTAATGTTATTTTATGAGCTGAGAGTGAAGATACGGTTTATTTTAAGTGAAAATAAGTATTTTAAAATGTTTTTAAGTGTCTCAGGTCAAATACAGAATCCTAATGATTTACTTTATGTACAGTTCATGTTATGTACTGTACATTAATAAATACAAAGGCAGCATTATGATTCATCAAAACTGAGTTAAAATTTTTTTTCTTTACAATGTCGTTCAAGGAGATGTTGACCCCACTCCAATAATCTTAAATAAACTTTCAGTTTGTAGTTAAGATTTACGAGTGTTTTTTTAAAACTTCTTGGCCTGACTCAGAGATGATGTGAATGTGGCCAAATTGCTATGGTAGTTGCTAAGTATTATTCTTTAGATGGGACACCGTAAAGTTTCAAATGGGTTAAGCACAATCACATGTTTGTGATGATCACGTAAATAAATTAGTATCAGTTTTTTCTACAGAATAGATAAAACTGAAATAGAGCTATGATAAAGTTCTTCGTTTTGAAGGTTTAACCACCACAGAAATTTGATTTGACATTTAAGGAATCTTACCCATCAATTTTTATGGTTAAAAACTCAGCTGCTGAATCTAAGCATGGGTGTATGCACATCTATTTAAGATGACAAGTGCTCAGAACATCCTAAAATCTCTATGGCCGATGAAACTGTGATAAAATTCACAATAGTATACTCAAAAGACCATATAAATAAAGCGAAGCAAATATTTTTTCTTCGAATTTCAAAGCTTACGCTTCAGAATTTATGTAAAAAATGTGAAGCAAAAGCTTTTCCTTGTGATTGACAAAACAAAGGAAGTTTCTTTTGCCTTGAAAGTCTCGCTTTGGTATTAGATAAATTGTATGAATAAAGCAAAACTTCTAAAATGTGAAGTCTGGTCCATTGTAGACTCACTTTGCAGACTGCAGATATGGCAGGTATGGTTAAAGGCATGTATGGTAGAATTTTGTTTTAATGAGCCTGCTTTTAATGAAATTCGTTTTTAACTAACGATTTCAGAAGCCCCGTCAAAAGTCCCATAAGTGTAATGTTATTTACACCCGCTTTTTATGAATCCCGTGTTAACGAAAAGGCCCATTTTTAACTAAAATATTTTTCTTGAAATTGCGATCGCACAGCTTCTTCTGTATAGTTAGTGCATTAAGTTTTCAGAATGCAGTTAATGCTACCTCTGCTATAATGGGCAACTTACACCTTTTTGGATCCTTTCAAATTCATTAGCCTCCGTGCGTCACTTCGTGTTCAGCTTTAGTTCACATTTAACTGCAAAAGTTGGCAGCTCTGCAATCACGTTTTTAAACCTGTCAATTTCTGTATCTCTGACTATGAGTTCTGGTTGATTTCTGCTTACATTTTAAAGTTCACCAGGTGGATTGTTAAGTTTTGTTGTCTTTGTGATAGGATTTATATTTTTCATTCGAAAAAGTGGCTGCTAAATGGAACCAGCTTACCATCCACGACAACATTACAATAATTTAAGATGTGGCAAAAAACAGAGCAGTTTCTTTGACCAATATGGTGAAGAAATGTGTTTTGGCTCCTTCCACTTTGCACAGGGTACTTAAACAGAAAGATGCTATTCTGGTCGCAGAAGTATAGTGCGGATCCACAGTGAAGAAGTGAAAGAATTTTCGTAGCTCTCCGTTTGAAGAAATCGAAAACATTTTAATGAAATGGTTTGAAGCCAGAACAAGCGACAATGTTTCTATTGACAGAAACATCCTAAAAAAAAAGGTCGCCAAATAGTGCCAACTTTACACGCAGACAACTTTTACGCTTCAAATGGTTGGCTTGATTGTTCCAAGAGGTGGCATAACCTTTCACGACAAAGCATGTGCGGTAAAAGTGTGAATGTTAAAGATGACTCCATTGACTTTTGGAAAAACGAGACCTAGCCTAATCTCCTTCGTGGCTACAATGCGAAGGACATTTTCAATGCAGACGAAACAGGAGTGTTCAACTTGCTACCCAACAAGACTTATGCAGTTTGTGGTGAAAAATGTCATGGTGGGAAAAAAAGCAAAGAAAGTTTCACAGCTCTGCTGTGCACAAAGTGACGGAACAGAAACGTTATCTCTGCTAATCATAGGAAAATTAAAAAATCTGAGGTGTTTCAAAAACATTAGTACACTCCCATGCGAATACGATTTCCAGAAAAGTTCATGGATGACTTCGGAAATATTTGTTAAATATCTACGAAGCCTGGATACCAAAATGGGATCTTAGGGAAGAAAGAGTGCTCTGGTGATAGGTGTGCAGCTCATCCATCAGAGCCATCATTCTTATGGAACATAAAGGTGATCTTTTTACTAACAAACTGCACCATCCGTCTGCAGCCTTTAGGCTTGGGAATTATTCATTCTGTTAAAGCAAAGTACAGGAAAACTCTGGTGTAATGAGCCATTTCTTTCTTAGAAAGAAAGCAAGATATGCTTTGAATATACTTCCGGCCATGCATGTGTTTCTGGCTGCATGGCAGTTACTTACATCAGGCACTATACAGCATTGTTTTGGAAAAGCTGGGTTTGGTTCTTGTACCGATGTCCTCAACAAGGACAATGATACCAAAAAAATTTGTATGGGAAGAGTGGGAGGTGTTACAGAGGGGCACAAGCATAACCTTTGAAGAGTTTGTAAGTTGTGAAGACAGTGTCCTAACCTCAGAAGCATCTGTGGACATTGTTGAGCCATACAATGAGGCAATGAAGCAACCAGAAGAAGAGGAATCATAAGTACCGACATTTGCGGAAGGATTGGAAGTTGTGAGACGGTACCTATGCTTCTTCCCTATTGATGGGGGGCTAATAGCAGTATTAATCACATTGAACACAAGATTCTAAGTGCCAGATACCTGGGCAAGAGAAAGCAGACTACTCTGCTGGATTTCTTTAAGAAATGAAGGTTAGTAACTTTACTGTCTTGTTTCTTTACCAGATAATACTGAAGAATCAGCCTGCATTCATTCTAATGATAAATACGTAAATCTGATATTCACTTTCATTTTGTTTGTTGCAGATTAAGCGCAAATGACTGACCATGAAGTGGTGTCAAATTCAGTGTTTTCTGTTTTTGAAACTAGTATAAATTTATAGCTATTGTAACATTTTAATTCTTTAATTTACTGCATTTGGTTCATTAATCTTTAAACTCCTTTCTTAGTATTACATGTGTATATAAAGATTTACATTTTTTGAAAATAATAAGTTTTGCTATTAAAATAATTAAAAACACGATTTGCATATTATTTCTGGCAACTGAATGCTCAACCTTATGCTAACCCCCTTTTAAGGAAAACCCCTAAGGAAAAAATTTTAATTCCCCCTGAGATTCGTTAAATATGGGTTTTACTGTATATGCCTTGAAAAGTGCTACAGAGCATACCAATGTCCATTTGGAGAGCATTATAAAACTCTAAATTGTTTCAACAAAGAAAATGTTGAGTGGACTGCAAAGTGTTTTCTGCCAGACAGAGAGGAAAGAAGAGGTGGAGCACTGTCTTCAGAACAGAGGATGAAGATTTTATACACTATGTGGCTGATCCAGGATTCCAGTACAGCATTATAGAAGAAATAGGGTTCATCAAGCTACAGTGAGTAAAACCGTGACTAGTGTTTCTAAAAATAATGTAAAAAGCTGTTATGGATAAATTTCTTTCTCATCACATGATGTGACCATGTCAAATGATTGGCTAGAAAAATGTAAATTTCAGAGTGGTATTATTTACCTCATTGTATGTATGTGTGAATTTCAAAACCTAGCAGTATGGTGACGAATACAGAATATACAGAGTGAGCCAAAAGACACTGAACCGCCTGCGCAGTGTTTTTCCTGTCTGCATCCTCGGCGCTCGTTGCCATCTGCTGCTATCACAGAAAGGCGCAGATGAAACCATCCAACATTTTTAAAACTACTTTTAAAGGCTACCAACTTTACGAAAGGAGATGCTGAAACTGGCCACCGTCGTCCATACATTTTTGCCACCTCTTTAGGAATCTATCCATCACTCGCTGTAGTTCACATTGACAAATGCTGGTGGTTTCCTGATGGATATTTTGCTTTAATTGTGGGTTTGTCCCTGAAATTTATTGTGTGGCCTGAAATTTACGTAAAGTTCATGGATTGTTGTATGGCCTGGAACTTTTACACCTGAAAATCTTTCTACAAATCGTACTTTCACTTGGCGAGCTGACTGAGTTAACATATACGAATCATAAATAAATACACGCTGTGCAGTAGAAAACATATACTCAGCCATAATATACTTTGTGACTAAGTACAGGACAAAATCATAAATAACTTGTAATAACTGAACTACATCACATCACTGTCAACTCAATACTGCACTTCACACCGCACAGCAAAACCACAAAAGCGTGACTTTGTTTATAGCAGCAGTGCACTATCATGTTTCCACATGCCCAGTGGAAAAACACTGCGCAGCCGATAATATAGTTTATAAAGTACCCCTCTGGGATAACTTAAAACATAAAGTGTACAAGACAAACCCACACACCTGGAAGAATTAAAACAAAATATCCGCCAGGAAATTGCCAGCATTTCTCAACGTGAACTATGGCGAGTGATGGATAGTTTCCTCAAGAGATGCCAAAAATGTATGGACGAGGGTGGCCAGTTTCAGCATCTCCTTTCATAAAATTGCTAAGTAAAGCCTTTATAAGTAGTTTTAAAAATGTTGTATGGTTTCATCCGCACTTTTCTATGATAGCAGCAGATGGCAACAAGCGCCCAGGACATGGACAGGAAAAACACTGCGTAGGCGGTATGGAGTCTTTTGGCTCATTCTGTATTAATAGAAAGCGTTAATGCAAGTATCAATAAGCTGTGTTCACTACACTGTACACAAAGTTTTGGGCATGAGAAAAATTTCAGCTCAATGAGTGCAGTGTTCGTTAATAATGGACAAAAAATGTGTTGGAATGAAGATTTTTCAAATGTAACCAAAGTGATGTAAATAAACAATGAATCAACAAGGACAAAGATACTGAAGATGTAATTAATGGATTACAAAACATGTCCTGTTGCTTTTAAATTTATATCTTAAAAAGATAAGTGAATTGTCGCAAAATATCTATTATACTATAATATTTGTATTTCTTTTACTGCCACTAGCTTCATTTTTATGTAGACTTGTTTAAATGCAATTCCAGTCAGTTTTATCCACATTTCATAACAGTAGGTGAAACATGGATTCATCTTTACAAAGCAAAGGAGCAGTGGATGGCCACAGGTGAAAATGCATCAAAGAAAGAAAAAAAGCAATTCCACCTACAGGAAAAGTCATGGTATAATTTTCTGGGATTCTCATGGTGTGGTGTTCATAAATTACCTCCAGAAGGGCAAAACCATTACCAATTGAAGGATGCTATTCAGACTAAACACCTACATTTTGTGAAGAAAAGGTCTCTTTCATCAAGATGATGTGTTTACAAAGTTTGGTATTGTTGCTGCAAAACTGAATGAGCTTCATTGACAAGTGCTTCTGAATCCGACATATTTGCTGGATTTGACTTGTAGCATTCTTTTTGTTCCCAAAACTGAAGAAATGACCAGAACGACAAAGATTGACATCAAATGATGAGCCTGAAGCTGAGACTGGTGGTTATTTTGCACTGATGGACAAATTTTATTTTACTAAGGGTATTAAAATGTCGAAGTCGTTGGACTAAATGTATTGGTTAGAATGTGACTATTTCTGAAAAGATAGGTCATTTATACCATAAACTATCATTCACAGAAAAAGCTGTTCAAAGCAAAAATGGAGAAAACAAACTCGCATATACCTGTAAAGAAAGAAATCACATGGCTTGAGCATGCAGAAGCTGCCATGCTTAACAACAGTGCCAATTTCTATTTTTTTTAATTTTATTTATTTATTTGTACTAAGTTTAACAGTTTGGTTGAGACCCGGTTACAGCCAGAGCAAAACTTCTCATAAAAGATGGGTTAAAGTTTAAACCTCTACTCCTAAATGTAGGAGATATGATATTTTTCTGTGAAATTGTACAGAGTTCACAGGCATAAAATGACAGATGCAGTACCATTTTTAAAAATATGTTTTATAAGTGCTGTGCCTACAATGGTAAAATATACTGCGAGAGTCTTCTCATCCTGCAGATTGGTAACTAAGCAGCCCTCTATTTTACAGACGATGCGAAATGCAGATATTGCCACTGATTAGAGCTACGGTGGTGCTTGCTGTTAACGTGCTCTATACCTTTTTCAGTATAAGCTGAAAGGAGAAGTAAACAAAACAAATGTATCACTCCGCCGAGCACATGGAGGATGACAGGAACTAAGACCCATGAGAGGAAATTGCTTTAAACAGAATGCGAATAGTGTACTGCACATTAGCTTTTAAACATTGTATGTCTTATTCCTATATTTTGCCTTACATCCTAAACTTCTAATACTACTAAGAGTAGACAAATAAAAGTTGTACCTGAACAGTTCGGCATCTGTGATTAAAGGTACTGGATTAAACTGTTCTTAACTTCAGGGTTTAGATATCATTCATTTAATGACTAATATCAGTATACCGCTTTTGCTTTAACGTTTTATGAGTTAACAAGTTAAAAAAACGATTAGCACTATAGGTTAAAACGCAACAGAAAATAAATGTGACCAAGCTATCTGAGCAACAATTCTGCATCACTAACAAAGAAATTGAATTATTGCTAAACAATGGCCAACCATATTCACTGTATTAAAGGTGTACTTTTCACAGAATTTGTTAACCCTCCGTCAGTCGCTAGGGGCCTGAGAGACCCCTGGCATTATATAAATGTTATAATTTTCGAACGAACGCACCTATGCAATTGCCTGACTGGGACATCTAACATTACACCTTGCGCGAGTATTTACTGCAGCGATAACCTTATCTGTTTATTTGTTTGGCTGGAGGAATGAATAATCAGCAGTTACGTGTCGCACAGGTCAACCAGGCCCCGCGCGCCTGCTCTCGTTACATATTGTTGACAGATTTGTTTCTCATTAGTTTTTGTGCAATATTGCTTTACTATTGCAAGGAGCCGTTACTGCCTCGTCATGAATACGAGTAAAAGGTACGATCTACAAAATCCGAATGATTTGGAAGAACTACATCGCCTACTTTGCGATGATGATGCCCTACCCGTGAATGACAACTTATATGAATAAGATGACTCTGATTCAGAAGATAAACTTGAAACGAGATCTTTAGATTCAGAAACTGGCCATGAAGATGAAGAGGAAGACGATGAAAGCAGCTTGTGTGATAACATGTATTTTATAGGTAACATCATATGCGTATCATAGTAATTCTTATTCTTCTTTTTCTTCTTCTTCTTCTTCTTCTTATTATTGACAATACATTCTGTTGTTATTCACAGGAAGAGATGGAACAAAATGAAAAAAAACCACCTTTGAAAATAACACAGACAAGGGCTCACAATATATTGACCAAACTTCCTGATGTGGTAGGAGGTGCCAAAAATGCGAAAACGGAAATTGATTGTTGGAACCTTTTTGTTACCGAAGATATAGTTGATTTGATTGTTGAAAGCTCAAATACTACATTAGCAGTGTGCAGCACAAATTTGATTGTGAAAGAGACAGCAGACCTACAAATGTAATAGAAATAAAAGTTTTCCTAGTCTTATTGTACCTGGCAGGAATTTTTCGTGGTGGACGCCAGAATGTTCTCGAGTTTTGGAGAACCGATCTTGGAATTCCTCTATTCCGAATGGCTATGTCCGAAAAACAATTCAGTTTTCTAATACGCTGTATTCGCTTTGATGACAAAAGCTCAAGACTGGAGCAACGAAGATTGGATACATTGGCTGTTGTTAGAGAAATGTTTACATTGTTTCTGAAAAACTGTCAGAACCGTTATTCTCTTGGATAAAATGCCACTGTCGACGAACAGTTGGCGGCATTTCGTGGTCGATGTGCTTTTAGACAATATATACCATCCAAGCCAAACAAGTATGGCATAAAGATATTCTGTTTGAGTGATGCAAAACTGTTTTATACAACTAACATGGAGATTTATTGTGGACAGCAGTCGGACGGACCATATTTGCAAACTAATTCGGCAGAGGCTGTAGTGCTGAGACTAACTGAACCAATCTCTGGCACTGGATGAAACGTTACTGCAAATAATTGGTTTACCACTGTATCGCTGGTGAATGAATTGCGCAAAAGACAACTTTCTTTCGTCAGTACAGTGCGAAAGAACAAAAAAGAATTACCCACTAATTTCACTTCTCCAAAAGATCGCAGACAGTACGAAAGCATATTTGGCTTCACAAAAAATGAAACACTTGTTTCATATGTTCCAAAAAAGAGTAAAACAGTAGTTTTTCTCTCAAGTCTACATGTTTCATCCACACAGTTATCAGGAGGTGCTGAGAAAAAGCCTGAAATAATCCTGCATTACAACGACACTAAACGTGGAGTTGATGCGGTAGATAAATGGTGTGCTACATACAATGTAGCCAGAACGAGAAGGTGGCCCATGGTAATTTTTTACCATATCTTGAACATTGCAGGTATTAATTCTAGGGTTATCTTCCTTGGAAACCAAAATAAATATTCCACAAGGCAGGAGTATTTGAAATCACTATCTTTAGCTTTACTGTTGCAACAGCTACAAAGGAGAGCAACAGCATCAAATCTATCCGATGATTTGAAAGGACTTTTGACAAAATATAAACCTGAAGAATCCGGCGTAGATGAATTGTCAAATACAGCACTATGCACGTTGAAAAGGAAACGATGTGAACCCAGCAACAAAGACAAAATGAACTGCAAAACTAAATATGCATGTGGGAAATGCAACACCCCCCTGTGTTTCAGCAAACATGCTAAAATTATTTGCGATAGTTGCTTAGTCGGGGAAAACACGGGTGAAATAGTGGATGATTCTGAGTAACTGAACATTTGAAATTACAAGTTGTATGTATACCTGGAAATGGCAATGTATTTCTTTATATTTACTGTAATTCAATTTATAACGTATATGTACTCATATTTTAGCTTGTATTTTTATGTTGTAAGATAATACCTATTAATGAAAGCCTTGTACGTTTAATCTAAATAAAGGTAAAAACAGGAAGAAATAGAAAATAAACGAAAGAAAACAAAAATACAAACAATAGCAACAAAAATATAGCGCGGGTCTACTAGGCCCTGCGCGACTAACGGTGTTCTACCAAAGCGCGCGCCTGACGGAGGGTTAAAAGCATTTAACACAATTGTCTTCTTTCCATTTCCTGCGTTTCTGTTTTCCACAGTGGCAGAAGATTCTCAGCCATGACACACTCACACTCATGACACTTTCCGTATTGAATACTGCATGGAAACGCGGATCTGGATTTTATTGAGATCGTTTTGAACCTTGGATCTGATCCTTTTTGGAAAGTAGGATTGGATTGAAATTTTGTTGTATGGAAACACCTATCGCATTCAAATCGTTTTGAATACGCCAAAGATACTATACTCGTAACACGCTGCATGCTCGTCATTTTGTTTTTTTAGTGGAAATCGTTAATCACACGTATAATAAAACACACAGCGAAGCCACTTTTATTGCTTCCATAATTCACAAGTTATTCTTCTCGAAAACATTCACTAACCTCAAAACCCACTTAAAATATACAGAAAAACAAATTAACATATGTTTAACAGGTTCAGTAACCTAAATCAAAGTTGACCAACATAAAAGCTTGAAATATTTTATTCTCAAACTTTATGTATCCAAATTGATCTCAATACGTATTGAATTTAACATGGAAACTCGGATCGTATTCAGTATGGAATTGGACTCAAATCGATTTCAATTCCCCATGGAAAAGTAGTGATTTTCTCAACACGTTGCAAAGTACACTGGCGGCTCATCCAGAAACGAACTGCACCGCCTATGCATAGCCTCTTAAACACTCGGCTATAACGGTTCATTTAGTTATAGGTGAATCTGGACAAACACATTTTGTTTCATAAATTGACCTGTTACAATCATGGATTTTTTAAACTTCTCTGCACAAGAATAACCACAAAATGTTACGATCTGGACCGAGCTGTTTTTTTGTAGAGGAAGAGACAACATGCTAAGCGGGAAAGGTTGTAGTTTGCCCACCAGCAATGAGGTGCTTTCTTGTCACATGGTTTTGTTTATTTCTCATTTCAGCTGATAGTGAAAAAGGGTTAGTAGCGCAATGGTTAACATGCTGGAAAGTCATGGTGAAGGTCGGAAGTTCAAATCACGCCTGTGAATAAATTAATTTTTTATTCATTTCTTGCATTTATTTATGATGTTCATTAAAGCATATTCTAACAGGTAACAATTAGTGTTTTAATGAAATTCATATAATTAAACTAATTAAGTGAAACAACACTTCCATGCCAAACTATTAATTCTCGTTAAATTACTAAACATAAAAAGTGCCTTCAAGTGGCAGTATTTGAACCTGGGACACTTCACTGAAGGCCAACGTGCACATTATTGTGCTACTAGTGCAAGTCACTACATGCACAGCGGTGGAAAGCAGCCATTTCGGCCAAAACTGATACAATGCGACGCAGTGGACAGTGTTTAAACCATAGCCTGTACAACGCCAGGACTGCATAACTTCTCAATCCACAGGCTGAAAAGACTTATCCGGTATATCAAATTAAAGCGAAAATTTCAAATAATAAGACTGCACAAAAAACTAAAACTGTACTTTTTAGCTATTTTTGGCATTTAGACTCTCCTTAAATAATATATAAATAATATAAGTGAAGTATTGTGTAGCTAATACAACTCAATTTTATTCAGAATTTGGTAAGACTTTTAGACACATATCATTCTAGTCCCTCAGAATACAACTCAAGGAGTTGCTAAAAGTATCATCAAGCAGAGAATAATGGTACCACAAAACTGAAATCTACCACATGCAAAATCAAATCTGTAGAGGTACACAAAAAACACACTGAAACCTTTAAGGGCCAATTTTACAGTTGAGCTTAAGCTTTGAATCAACCTTAAGCTGCAGTGGAATTTTATAACAAGCAGTGCAAATGATTACCTGAGCTTATACTGAGTGTTTCAGAAATACTTTTACAAACTTCGGGCATGGGTTCCTCACACCAAAAGAAGGAAAAAAGTTCATATGAACATATGTCCCATTTGGTTTTCGCGTTATTCCTGTCACAATGAAAGTGTGAGTTCAACGGCCTTCGGGACCCAACCTCAAAACTTCATTTCTCTATGCATTCATAGAAGGCGTTGACCCATTGTACTACATATGGTAGATGGCGAAGTGTTGACATGGAGACTTGTTTACGTTTGTCATTAGTCTGTCTTCAATGTTTCAATTGTGTACATGTAGTGAGTTAACTGCATGTGTTTCATTCCACCATTACTGGATATTCATTTCGTGAACAGGCAGACATAATTTTTATGTATGGTCGCGAGGCTGCACGGCTCTATCAGATGGAGTTTCCAGACCGAAGACAACCGAGTCATCCAACCTTTGTCGCTGTTTATCGTTGCCTTGCTGAGACAGGAACCGTTGCACCACGGACTATTAATCGAAGAAGACCAAGAGTTGTTCGTACACCAGAACGCGAACAGATGTTAAAGTGTGTCGAAGACAATCCAGGTATCAGTACAAGGCAATTGGCTGTGGCATCTGGTACATCACACGTGACAGCATGGAGGGTACTTCACGAGCAGCTCCTGTATCCATATCATATTCAACGTGTGCAGGACCTTTCGCCTGCCGATTATCCACCACGGGATAACTTTTGCCGATGGTTTGTAGCACAAACAGTCAATCCATTGTTTGTCTCGTCAGTTTTGTTTACAGACGAGGCAACGTTTGGGAGAGATGGAGTTACTAATTTCCACAGTATACACGTGTGGGCAGATCGTAATCCTCATACTGTACTTCAGGCTAGACATCAGCAACAGTTTAGTCTGAATGTGTAGGCTGGCATTGTAGGTGACTGTCTGGTAGGTCCATACGTTTTACCAGCATGTCTTACTGGTGCTGTCTACAGGGACTTTATCCAGCACACTCTTCCCGACTTACTTCATGAAGATGTGCCCTGCAAATAAGAAAAAACATGTAGTTTATGCATGATGGGTCTCCGGCACATTTTAGTCGCATTGTTCAAGATGCACTGACTGGTATCTACCATGACCGATGGATAGGCAGAGGAGGACCAGTTCCATGGCCTGCACATTCTCCCGACCTCAATCCTGTGGATTTTTACCTCTGGGGGCATCTTAAATCATTGGTTTATGGAGCAGCCATCCCAGATGCAGAAACGCTTCATCGACGTGTCATGGAAGCCTGCGAAACCATTTGACACCATCCCATAGGTTTTGACAGGGTGCGACATTCCATGATTCGACGAGTACAGGCATGCATAGAAGCAAGAGGAAGACATTTCGAGCATTTATTGTGAGTTTTGTGTGTTATAAGTGTACCATTGTGGTGAACACTTCCTAACGAGAAAACAAAGGATTATGGGACATATGTTCATAAGAACTTTTTTCCTTCTTGTGGTGTAAGGAACCCATACCCGAAGTTTGTAAAAGTATTTCTGAAACATCCTGTATATGGCTTGGCTTAAACTGTACTGAACTTTGGTTTAAGCTACAGAGTCACCATGTTATCTAAAAAGATGACATTAGCAATGAGGAAATGCAAATTATTTTAACCCATATACACAACAGAAGATCTAGAATGCTGAACGCATCCAAAGAATTTTCACGTATGGAATGATCAAGAATTTTATGAGAGATTTCTATTCAACAGTCAGCAATGATGGTATTAAAAATTGTTGATGATACAACTGAACATAAAACTGACTGGCAAGAAAACTTCATTTTACATTTTTACTTCCTACTTTTTATCACACACTTTGTCGCAGTCATTGGCGTCACATTTTAGAACGTATTATTTTATATTTCAGCAACAACTTCTAATAACTAATTTTTAGAAGCTTTGTAACAGGGCAAAATTCAATATTAAGCATTAGGAGTCTAATTTGGGACAAGTTTGTTTCGCTTACTCTGTATAAATTAGAGCGTAAGTGAAGCATACATGTTCCAAATTTGACTCTTAATGCTAACTTCTAATAGTTCATAATGTATGTTTATATTTTACCTATTTCAATTGTAGATGCTTTGGATGTCACATATTATATAATGGATTGAATTCCTTATAAAGCCATATTTAACAACACATTTCAGCAACAAAGCCTTCTCATCAGATGCAATGCTTCTCTTGACACTGAGGTTATACACTATGTGATCAAAAGTATCCGGACACCCCACAAACATACGTTTTTCATCTTAGGTGCATTGTGCTGCCACCTACTGCCTGGTACTGATTATCCGCGACCTCAGTAGCCATTAGACATCGTGAAATAGCAGAATGGGACACTCCATGGAACTCACGGACTTGGAACGTGGTCAGGTGATTGGGTGTCACTTGTGTCAGAAGTCTGTACGCGAGATTTCCACACTCCTAAACATCCCTAGGTCCACTGTTGCTGATGTGATAGTGAAGTGGAAACGTGGAGGGACATGTACAGCACAAAAGCGTACAGGCCGACCTCGTCTGTTGACTGAAAGAGACCGCCTACATTTGAAGAGGGTCGTAAAGAGTAATAGGCAGACATCTACCAGACCATTACACAGGAATTCCAAACTGCATCAGGATCCACTCCAAGTACTATGACAGTTAGGCGTGAGGTGAGAAACCTTGGATTCCATAGTCGAGCGGCTGCTCATAAGCCATACATCACGCAGGAAAATGCCAAACGATGCCTCGCTTGGTGTAAGGAGCGTCAACATTACACGATTGAACAGTGACAAAACGTTGTGTGGAGTGATGAATCGCGGTACACAATGTGGCAATCCGATGACAGGGTGAATGCCCGGTGAATGTCATCTGCCAGCGTGTGTAGTGCCAACAGTGAAATTCGGAGGTGGTGGTGTTATGATGTGGTTATATTTTTCCTGGAGGGGGCTTGCACTCCTTGTTGTTTTGCATGGCACAATCACAGCGCAAACCTACATTAATATTTTAAGCACCTTCTTGCTTCCCACTGTTGAAGAGCAATTCGGGGATGGTGAATGCATCTTTCAACACGATCGAGCACCTGCTCATACTGCACGGGCTGTGGCGGAGTGGTTACACGACAATAACATCCCTGTAATGGACTAGCCTGCACAGAGTCCTGACTTGAATCCTATAAAACACCTTTGGGATGTTTTGGAATGCCGACTTCGTGCCAGGCCTCACCGACCTACATCAATACCTCTCCTCAGTTCCGCACTCCGTGAAGAATGGGCTGCCATTCCCCAAGAAACCTTCCAGCACCTGATTGAAAGTATGCCTGCGAGAGTGAATGCTGTCATCAAGGCTAAGGGTGGGCCAACACCATATTGACTTCCAGCATTACCATGGAGGGCGCCATGAACTTGTACGTCATTTTCAGCCAGGTGTCCGGATACTTTTGATCACGTAGTGTATATGCAAGTGAAAGCATGCTAATTGCAGCAGCACATTTTTCCAGCATCTCAAAATCTACAGCATGCAGAGTTGTCAAAACTGTTTTACTGCATTCTAATCCACTTTTCACATCACAATTTTTCTTCAAGTTTGGTTTTTCTTATCATAGCAATGTATCCGATTGCTTGCACTGTAACACATGCTTATACTGCTTCATAATTTATAGGAGAATGCTGACGTCTTGAGAAATAAAGTTTGCTGTATGTTTTGATTCTTGATTTTTCATCATTTTAACTATATGTTACTGAATAACCTACAAAAACTTATTTTAGGAATGGTGTCAGCATAAATAAATGATAACTCACTTGTTGACCAAACGTTACCAATTTTTCAGTTATGTGGAGTGTTCAGCTCAGTAAAGCCAAACATGGTTGCCCTACTGTGAAGCTTGCAAAGCTTAAGACTTGGCAAAGAGGCATCCGTAGCTTAAACTCTGAAACTGGCCTTAAGTGATGCATGAAAAATGCACATGTGGACAAACCAGCAACTGCTGCACATATCTGGGAGCTTCAGCCATAGAGCTACACTAGCACTACTTAAAACACATTCAACCCCCTATTTGAACTCTCCACTTAGCAAAAACTTTTCATCACAAAAAATGATTTTAACATAACGCTTATTGGGAAACACAGTGAAGTAGATAATATTAATAAAAATCATGAATTTTAAAATCCTGTCAACTGATAACTTCAGCAGGTTCCTCATATCTGCTTCCAGCTCCACAGATCCACCCAATACATCTACTGATATGTGGCTGATGGTTTTCAAAATATGTTCCACGTTTAACATATGTAAGTGAAGAATTGTGAAGATTTAAAATTATTACATTTTAGAAACGTATATTTATTTTCTTACATTTTGATTCTCTCCCATACTGTTGTCCGTAGGTTTGTTCACTACTTGTGGCAATTTTAATTCCTCCTGTATGTGATGGTTGGTGTTCCAGAAGTGCATAAATCAGTAACAGCATAATATTTCTATATCTACATATAATAAAGAAATTCTTCAACTGATTACCCTCCTGTTTGTAGGACTTACAAGCCTTGGGTCAGTAGCCTGTTGTGGAGCAAACAAACTCTGTATCAATGCATATCCAGGATGGATGATCAGCCCAATGCCTGGTATGGCAGTGAAGAAGGAAATTAAATGTAGTGATGGAAGGGATGATAGGAAAATTTGCAGATCAACTCCAACCCAGCATTTGCCTAGTGATTGTGGAAAACTGGGAAAGGGGAAAAAAAAACAAAAAAAACTTTTAGTCAGATTGGTCGGCTCCAGGGGTTTGAAACTGGGACTTCCCGAATGTGGCCGCAGACGTTACCGCCTGAGCCATCTGCTTGGTAGAAAGAAATTTAATTTACTAAATTTTGAAATACCAAAGGAAACTGACCTTATCTCCAAGCATATCGGGCCACAGAGATCTCTGAGAGCCGTCAGGTAATGCTATAGTTAAATAAAGCTGAAAATCAAGATAGCTAGCAAAATTAAATTGTTTACAAATCCTTTATTGCTTGGAAGGTAATACATATTTCATGATCTAAAATGATTGGTTAATTTTGGTTTCTGAAATATACAAAAGAACATACCTTGCCATTGATTCTGAAATACGACAGAGCTCAATCCAAGAGACAATATTAGCCTTGAGGTAGTCACACAATGAGCCTTTTTCATGGAAAGCTGTTATAAGCCAAAATTCTGCTTGCAGATTATCTCCTCGTTTCTCTACACCAATGTAGCGCAGAATATCTTCATGATCCATATGTGGCAATTTGAAGATTTCCTGCTCTGACAGCCAAGACTGCTTATCCTGTTCAACAACAAAAGCAATTCTTGTCAGTTTTTGTGTTTATTTGTGTGTTTTATATGAATATACATTGGAAGAGGTATAATTTAAAATATTTTTAATCTGAGAATAAGAAAAGCCAGCATGAGAGAAACATTTAAATAAAATCAATATAAACTCCAATATATCTAACATAAAAATTAATGGGAAACACAGTGAAGTAATTAAAATATTAATAAAATTCATGTGGCAACAACACTCTTAACTTCACTCTTAGAACGCGTTACGAAGATACCTTGTCATCATCGGCTAAGAGCCACTCACTTGAGTGAAGACAAGGTGTCTTCAAAATGCATTCAAGGTAATTATCTTGTAAGAGTGAAGTTAGAGTGTGTTGCCACATGAATTTTATTAATAATTCAATATATCTGTTTACCATATCATTTTTACTTTCTCTACGTCATACCTACAGTAAGTAGTGGAAGTATTGTATTTCACCCAAAATTTTGATACCAAAGATTTCACCAGAAATGCATGTTTTAAGGCCCTAGAACAAACAAACAAACAAAAAAAGGGGATTTTTAGAAAAAGGTTCACAATGCATGTGTTTGAACAGCATAACTCAAACATGAGAAGTGGGTTAAATACCAAACTGGGTATTTACGAGAAAAGTTTATGGTCTGACCCTGAATGAGCACGAAAGTTAAAATGCCTTAGGGAAGAGCTAGCAACATGTCACAATATACGCATATAAATTTCTGCCCTCAGTTGTGTGGAGGCTCTTGTGAGAGTAAGATGTTGCATGCTATGCTACTAAAATGCATAAAATCGAGTATCAGACAGTGATAAAGTTCCTGAAAAGCAGGAGCTTGTGTCAATTGTCAATTCCATTAATTGGACCTAATAGTGGTCAAAACAATGAAGCTTGGGACGTAAAGTACTTACAGCATTGTAAGTCGCCATGGGGCATGTAATCTCAATAAAATTTTAGATCTCCTTATGGTTTACTGGGAAAAATGCAAATCAGTTGGGGAATTTAATGTCATAAGGCATGTTGCCATGGGAGCTCAGTGGTTAGAGCAACCAGATGGAAACCGGGAGAGTGGTTCAAATCCCAGCGATGGCATTGAATTTTTCAGTTGTCTGATTCTACTTTTCCAACCTTGCCCAACACACAGTTGTGTGGAAGAGCATTTAATTTCACACAATATTATGCTTCACTTTTGCACAAATTGTCAACTCCATCAAACAAAAGAGGCAATGAAGGTTGTCACATACTGTTGTCTTTTATACGACAATGTGCCAGTGCACATGGCAGCAATTGTTAAGGCCACAGTAAAGGAATGTGGCTTCCAAGAGATTGACCACCCACCTTACTGTCCAGATGTAGCCCCCAGTGCCTACACCCTTTTCTTCAAACTGAATAAAGATCTTTGGGGAAAGAAATAAAGCTGCTATAATGGGACAATTTGTCGATAATGAACCAGATTATATTTTGAAAGCATGGAGTTGTTAATTCACAGATGTCAAAAGTGTATTGAAGTAAAGGGTGATAATGTTGTAAAATAATATAGTTGTTTTATTTTTATAACTTTAAAGCAGTCAGGCCAAAAACTTTTGGTACCTACCTAATACGTTCAACATCTTCAAAGGAAGTGACACAATTTTCAAGAATATCCCCCATCCAAACCACCCTTATATGAAAAATGTTTCAACAATTTTGATTTTCTCAAAAATAGATAAAAATGTTTTATTAAAATACCATATATTAAAGATATTTTCACGACAACTAAAATGCATATCTTCAATTTTCTGAGAATAGCCCTTGATGTCCTCTAGAATGGCTTTTGTATAACTGGTAAACTGTAAGAGATACACAAAATCTTACTAAATAAAAAATTTGATGTGTTACTTTCACGTAACTTTCTCTACCCTCTGTTGTTCATTAGTGGGTGCACATATTATACTTATAAAAGTTTATTTTCCCATCTACTTAATTTTAATTGAGATAAACCTTTCCGGAAATAGCTGCATTACACATTTCGTTTAGATACAGAGGGAACAGTGACAGTCACATGTTTAAGAATTGGATGCTACATATTGGCCTTAAAAGTCCATACTGTTTCCATGACAGTGAGAAACAACTGAATTTAAAAGGACTTTAAAAGAATGACAACTTATTGAATAATTCGAAACATTAATAATGATTACCTTAGAAATAGCTTATAATACCAAAAAAGTTGCTTGGAATAAATTGTGGTTTTAAAGAAATCTAAAAATTTTTTGTGTAGTATGGTTTTATCTACCAGTTAATGTTTACCAGTTGTGCAAGATGTAATAAAATTCCTTCCAACTGAAGAGGACTTCACAGGCTTTCCCAGAAAAGTCAAGATATACATTTTATTTGTCATGTAAATATCTTTAATATATGGTATTTTAATCAAAATTGTTAGTCAATTGTTCAAAAATAGAAAATTTAGAAAAATGTTCCATGTAAAGAGTAGTTTGTGGTGGGCGGATTTTCTTGAAAACCTTTGTGCTGCATCTTTGAAAGGTACTGAACTTACTCCCCCCCCCCCACATATGCGCATACAAGTGCACGCACACACAAACACACACGGATCTTTTTAGAAATTTTCTTTTGGATTCAGGGGGCCTCAAAACACGTATTTCTGGTGAAATCTTGGTATTAAATTTTTGGGCGGAATGCAATACCTTCTCTACCTACTAGGTAGAGGTAGAAAAAGTAAACATGTAGATCTCATTAAAGCACATAATTTATATCAAATAAAATTTCTTATGGTGTTAAACCATTTCTGCGATATTCTTTGTTATAGGTTTGAATTTTCAAATATTTATACTTTTCTCAGGAGGAAAATCATTTTTTTTTCTCTTGGCCATTCAAAGAGAACAGAATTTCAAAGCCATCAGATAGCAATCTGCTCTTAAAGGATTTGACCATCGCTTAAAGCCTACTGAATTCCTCTAATACCATTGTGCCTACTTTATGCAATAAGGCAATTTTCTGGAAATGTTTATCTAGATTAACATGAAATAGATAGAAGAATAAGCTTTTGTAATAACAGTTTGTTGAAAAATGGGTAGAGAAAGTCAAGTGAATGTAACACATCAGATTTTTTGGTATGCTGGAGCTAAACTTACTTTAATTTCTATCTTTTATCCAAAATGTCTTCAATGTTATATACTTTATCACAGTACTTTTCCTTGTTCTACTGCTTACCTATAGTAAGAAGAGGAGTATTGCATTCTACCCAAAGATCAGATATCAAGATTTCACCAGAAATACATCTGATATTAATTTGATTTTTAACAGTAAAATGTGTCTAAGATCCAAGAGCACTGATACTAGCACTGCCAACCCATAAATGCAACTGCGATTAATTAAAGAAACCCTTAGACATGTAATATTTACACAAATATTATAAATGTATTTATACTAATGATAACACTGTCACAATTTATAAATATGTTGTGCATTAGATTTTTTGTATTTCTATGTAGGTATAAATATATTGCATTATGATGTATAATTAATATCCCTGTACACATTCCTGAAGCCAAACTTAATTTCCTTCACTTAAATTAATTACTCAGAATGCATAATTAAAAAGATAACCTGAAAATTTAACTAAGTCTAGGTCTGCTGTCATGACGAAGTGCAAGAGAAAAGAAATAATTATAATTTTATACAATAACCAATCTTTATTTTTCAGTAATACTCTAAAATGTAATATACAATTACCTGTATAGGAAATATCTTGACTGCAACAGTCTCTGACTTGTACTGTGCCTTCCACACAGCTCCAAAGCGACCTCTCGCTTTTATCTCCAGCAGCTGTATAGGCCTCAGCCCTAACAAGGGTGAAGGTGGTGGCAAAGGATGTGGCTCGATTGTTGGGATCTGAAAGTGAAGTTTATTTAAGTGTTATTGTTCTCATTTTATTCTTAGTAATGCAATGTGTTCTGCAATTTCTCATTTCAAATGTTATATACTATATTTACAAGGGTGATTAAAGTATAAACAGTAATTTTTACTTTCTCTACTACATACAGTAAGTAAAAGTATTGCATTCCATCAAAAAATATACCAAGATTTCACCAGAAATACATGTTTTGAGGTGCCCTGAATCCAAATAATGCATTTTTGGAAACATGTCTGTGAATAGCATAACTCAAAAATAAAAAGTTGATAAATACCAAACTTGGTATTAAGATTCAACATCTTCCAAAGATGCGACACGAAGATTTTCAACAAAATCCTCCCACCCAAAACTAGTCTTTACATGGAACACTTTTTGAAATTTTTTATTTTCTCAACATATTGCTAACGATTTTGATTAAAATACCATTCATACATTACAGATATTTCCATGATACAATGTATATCTTGAATTTTTGGGAAATAGCCTATGAAGTCCTCTTCATTCGGAGGGAATTTTATATACCCTAAAATTTTTTTATGTCCAAGCAGCATTGAGTACTTGAGTACCACTTCTTCTTTTGAGCTTTTGGTACATATTAATGTGTAGTTGCACACACACATACTTGACATCGATGGCACGTCAGAAATTGTGTAGTGTAAGTCTGATCATTTAGTCACTCTACCAAATGCATGAACGTGGTTTGATCCCACCAAAGAGGGTTAAAGATAGTTGTGATAAGAAGTGCATTAAGGTCATCATCGTCCCGAGAAGTCGGAGTGATAACACCAGTGAGTCTGGTATTGGTTGATGATGTCAAAAAATGCAAAGAAAGTCCACCAATCTTTGTTACTGATCAACCCAGGAATAAAGTCACTCATTCCACGTCAGGATGAGACTTGATGAAAGAAGAAACAGTTCTGGTATTATTACAAAAAAAATTTTTTTACACCTCTAAGTGCTATATATAGTTTTGTGTTATGCATGTCGGTGTGTAGCCTGTGATGTTTTGGTGCACACTAATTTTAATTTTTTTGGAAAGGTTAGCGACTTTAAAATTGCTATTTTGGAACATGTGATACCCATTTATGTTAAATTTCTTTCAAGTTTTTAGGTTTTTGTTTTTGCAGAAAATTTAAATTGTATGATATGACACCAAGCATGTGGATCTCTTCTCTCTTTTCTTGTTCAAGTTTCTTCTATGCTAGTAACTGTACACTTGTAAGCTATAATTTTTTTTTTTTTTTTTTCCACAGAATGATTATTTTACATGCTATTTACCTGTGTGAAATATTTCAAGTCCAAGCCCTTACTGTAATGCTACCCTAGGTATAAGGAAACTACTAAGTTATGATTTTTGTATAACTTTTTTGTTAGTTGCTTTAATAATTTTGTTGAACTGAGTAGTGCCAGACATTTTTGAGGTACTCATTTAATTTCTGTTTTTGGGAAGTAAGGAAACTTTGCTTATTGCTCAACAAATTTGAGGTATTCTGATCATAGTGTTATAAGAAAAAAATGAATAGTGTTAGTTCTGTGATTCTTATAGAGACCTCCCCCCCTCTTTTCATTTCTTAGTGTTTATGTATTTTGGTATCCCTCCATTTTCCCCTCTGTATTTGTCATTGCAAGCAGTTCCTACTTTTGTTTTCCCTCTTCTTTTGAGTGCTGTGTTTGTGCTTACTTTTTATGGTAATTGATAACTAATACCATTTTTTTTTCTTTCTTTTTTTCTTTCTTCACGGCACTTGAATCTGGAGATGGCATGAAAACTTCAATTGTGCTGTATCAGGTGCGAAGTGAATTCCAACGCGT
Organism: Deroplatys truncata; assembly: GCA_030765065.1. Lineage (NCBI taxonomy): Eukaryota > Metazoa > Arthropoda > Insecta > Mantodea > Mantidae > Deroplatys > Deroplatys truncata. Next base: position 54,716,287 of record CM060988.1, on the reverse strand, counting down.
AATATTGACCACCGGTCTGAGATGCTGACATCCATGAAGCATAATTCTACATGCAGCAAGAAGCAACCACTGCATGGGACGAAGGCAACATTATCATTTTGAAGCCACCTTTGCTTATAATTTGTAAGACCACGATGAACTTTTTGTAATTTATTTGGTGGCCCCTTTCAGTATTGTTAAATTGTATTATCATTTTTCTACCCTCCTCCACAGACGCCTAGACGTTCTCTCCAGTTACTTACAGGAAAAATAAATACACAAACTTACGCCTATGAAAGAACAAGGAAACAAATATACCTTGACCTGTTCAATTTGTGTTTTAACGATTTCATGTCACCATCTAGTTCTTTTTGTGATAGCTCATTAATAGCGCACATTCAGTCATTTCTAACAATTCAACAGATGTCTATAGATTTTTTTTTTTTTGGTGTCTTTTGGCTCCTTTTATGTGTTGTATGGCTTTGTGAAGTTGTTGAGATGTCTGAGTATTTTTATAGCATAGAGTTTCAAACTAGGTCTCATTTGCTAGTTACTTGATATGATAAAAATTTGGTTCTTTTTGTTGCATGCGCGTTTTGTGTGTTTTTGTACTTGTCCCGAGAGTTATTCTATGTGACTCAGAGATCTCCAATTATCACTGCAAGGTTTTGTAGAGTACTGGGATACTGAACGATGTTGAGCCGTAATGTCTGATGTTATCCACTTTGGAATTTAGAGGGGTCCCTGTATTATACTTCTAGCCCTATCTGTCTATATCTCTGGTAGTCTCCACACTTTATTCTATCTTGGAGAGTGTGTATGGACGTAATTTTAACCATTTAATGTTGCCTCACATGTGCAGCTGTGCTCATATGTCTGGTTCGGTCTCGCACACGTTTGCATTATTACTAAGGAAATATATCACATGTCTATTTGTCTGCCTTACAACTTTCATGGCATTTCTCGGTGTAGCATTGCAAGGTGATGCCCGCATACTACAATCTGCTGATGTCAGTTCTGAGTGCACTTCCACCCTGAGATGGGCATGTTTCAAGGTCCATGCTCCGTCAGCAGTTGTGAATGTATGTCAACGATGGGCCATATGGTCTCTCTCTCACACTGGTGGACAATCATGTTGATCTCTACCAGCGTAATTTTTGTTTGTTTTTGCTTGGTTCCCCCTGCCCAAGCTACTTGATGTATATTTTACTCTTAATGTTATTATACTGCCTCTGCCACTATGTCCCTGGTTCTTTTAGCTTTGTTGACTGTATTGCCTTTCTCCTTTTCCTTTCCTTCGGATTCCCTAGTATTTTATATTCCAGTATATCCCGCTAATGCTCCGTTTTTGTTTTTCATGCCCTCCCCCTGGTGTTCAATCTCTGCTTTTGTGCACCACATACATCAAGAACTGGTGAGCGTGCACGCATGCGATCTAAAATGTTTAGTGTCAACGCAGTTCCTGGTGTCCAACTGGGTCGCATGGGTTCATATTAGCCCCTCTGCATCTCCGGCTTCAGTGACGGGCCTTCGGTTCTGGGTTTGAGTGTGTTTCTTATGTACACGCTTGTGTATCCTGTACTGCACCTCTGAATGCTCTTAGTCAATCATATATGGCCGTCACCTACTTCTTGCTGGTGCTACGTCATTTTTTGTCTCTCCGCCACTTCCTCCAACCATCGAGAGTTCTTCAGCTTCTCTGCATAGCTTTGCCTGTGCATCCTGTGCCAAGATATCCCTTCAGACTCTGCACACCTGTATTGCTACACAGGGTGATCCTCCAGTGCATACGTGCGTCTCTCCTAACTTTTCCTCTCTGTGCGTGGATGCTCCTGTCTCTTTAGTCACCTCCTTACTGATCCTCTCCCGTCCCGAATTTTCTCATTTCCTCTTCTTCCTTATGGTTACCATCCCTCTCCCTTCCTTTGCTGCTTCCCTATCCTCCCCCCTTGGTATATTATTTCTTCCCCTGGATTTTCCTATGAAGACTCCCGGTGGGCGAGCACCTTCAACTTTATTGTAATACACGAGTAAATAACTACAAAGCCATTTTTTTTGTACTCTTTCTGTTCACTGCTTCGTTACCTTTGTAATATTGTTTTAGCTACTCCACCTGCTCAGCCATGAACGGCTGTGTTTACCTGGGAGGGCAGTGATGTAATGATGTATGGATTAGAATGATTAATTTTGTAGCATTGTTTTTGCGCTCAGTAGCATTTGAAATAATTGTATCATAAAAATTAAAAAAGGCTGTCACGTGGAATGTATGTCCAAGCACTTCTTCATTGCTAGGCACAGCATCAGGTTTCATTCTACTTAAATATGTTGTGCAAATTCTGCTTATTTGAGTCAAGGCATTTGCCCAAAGGAGTAACATATGCTTAATTAGCAGGACAGGGCCTTTGGGACACGGGGAAACTACCAAGGAACTACCTACATGTTAGATGCTAGACACTCCTAAGGACCTTCCCCTCAGTCCGGAACTTCCTTCCTGTGCGAGTTGCTCTACCCGGTGGTCAGAGTTGTACAGGTCATGATCGTGGTGGGGTAGTTACCCTTGTGACCCTTTATAACAAACTCTAAAAACCCACCATGACCGTATTTTCATCATTCACTTTTTATTTCACCTTAAAACAATTCTTGTTGTTTAAACTTCCATACTTATGTAGTCGTGTTTGCAGTTGTTTGAATTTCATATGAGACATTTTAATCCCATAACTCTCACTGAACACTGCCGATGCTGTTCCACAATTTCTCCTGCATTTACCTAGTGTTAAAATCGTGTTCATACAATATTATCTCCTATTGATAAACTTGTTCCTTTTGATTTAATGCTTTACTTCCAATTATTCCTCGAGATAAACTTTTGAAGTTTTAGAAAAAATGGTTAAATTCTATTGAATCAAATGCAGGATTTATAGATTATGTTGTTAAGTTTGAGTGTTTATCATCATCATCATCATCAGCAGCAACACAGTTTGGGCCTATAGACCCATTCTGGTCCTCTCAGAATTGCTGGTTCTAATGTAATCTAGGACAACAAACATTTCTTCTCCTTCTTAGGGAGTAGTTGAAAGCTCCTTTTGGAATGCGGGATTTGTCCATTCTTCCCAGATATTCCATCCAGTTCTTATGAAAATCTTTCATTTTTCTTTTTATGTTTTGTATATGAAGTTTATGTCTAATATCTTTGTTTCTTATATGTTCTGTCAATTTTATACTAGCACCAATCTTAGAAATTTCATTTCTGAAGCTTCCAGGCATTTTTTATCTTTCTATGTTAGGGTCCATGTTTCTGCTCCATAAAGAAGTTGTGGAATTACTACATTTATAAAGCTTTGTGTTTCCTTAAGGGTTCTATTTCCTACACATCTTCCTATAGATCTGCATATATATTGATACTTATGAAGCTTTTCTGGTATCCATTCATCTCTGGTAAGATATCTGGATACCAAATATTTCAAGTTGGTCATCTGTTCTACGATTTTAGGGTTGATTACTATCTTTGATCTTCTGTGATTTTTTCCTCTGAATGTCATTCTTTTGTCTTTGAATTTGAAATATTTAAACTGTAAAAATTAATCTCTATTTAGATTAGTGATGGAGCGATACCACTATTTCCAAATACTCGATACTGATACAATACTCATTTTATAAAAGCCTGTCAAGTGATATTGTTCAGTGAATTATGTTCTTATTTTAAAATAAAGAGAGTTGAGGGTTGTTACACTACATCACTATAATATTCTTACTTGAACGCGTTTCGGGAGACGGTTTGTTCCCATCGTCAGCATGTCCTCATCTGATTTTGCCGGTCATCGTCTGGGGGATGTGTGTGGTTAGTGGTGTTCTCTGGTGCTGGGCTGATGAACCTCCAAAGGCTGTTGGGTGGCGGCAGTTCGAAATTCATTAGGTGATTCCTGTGTTTGACAATATGTATTTTTTCCCAGATGTCCAATTCATTACTGCTGTTGATCGGTTTTAAGAGATTTATGTTTGGAGTGATATCATGGTTTGAAGACCGGAAATGATGTGCTACTGCTGATTTATCTGGCTGCTTTTGGTAAATGCATCTCATATGCTCTTTAAGTCTTATTTCGATTTCTTTTTGTTCTTCCTATATATACCAGGTTACATTCATTACAATCAATTTGATATATACCAGCTGATTTATCATTGGGGATAGGATCTTTTGTTCTGTTGCATAGTAGTTTCTGTATGTTGTGGTTATTCTGTGGAGACAGGGTGATGATGTATTTTTTGAAAATCCTTTGAAATTTATGATGTGTCCAAGGGTGATAAGTGAATTTTCTATATGCTTGTGGTTTTTGTTGTCTGAGTAACATAGTCATTTGTTGGATGTATTTCTGTCTTTCAAACCTTTTTATCTTCTTATCTATTGTTTTTTTCTGGTATCCATTCATAGTGGCTATGTTGATAATGTGTTGGTATTCTTTCTGGTATTCCTCTTTCTCCATTGGTATATGTATTAACCTGTTTGTAATACTATTTAATAGATAAAAACGATTATTACACGCAATAACTTTCAATAATGCAAAACTTAAAAATTCAAAAGTATCGAAGGTTTATCTCAAGGTATTACACATACTTCGATACCACTGAGTATTGAGGCCCCATCCCTAAATTTAGACTTCTTTTTTTTCCAATGGAAAATTCTATCAGCAAACTTCTAACTTAGAAATGAGTAGTCCACTTTTCCTTTTTTTGCTGATGTTTTCATAAGCTATTTCAAATACAAGTTACTAAAGCATTCCATTTAATTTTTAAAACTTGTTGCAGATATGTTGTGCTAATGTTCTTGCTAAACAAATAAATTATACCTTACAATAACAATAAACTGAATTTTGCCATCTACAGAAAATCAACTTATACTTGAGGTTTAACCCTCTTGCTACCTTTAATAGTTTAATTTATAGAATGATAAATATGCACGCCAATCAACATTAATTTGACACTGAATATATACCATTATTAATATTGCTTTAATTAATGGTTTCACTCTTTATATATAAAAAGATTAATCATTTAAAAATCAGAAAGCTGCTAAAAGATGTTTCTACACTAACACAAATAAAAGATGATTTTAAATTTAAAAAAAAATGAATAAAACATTGACAAAAATGTTTCAAGAATATGGCATAATATTGATTCTCAAAATAAATACAAAATAAAAAAAACATGTGTTGCAGTCACATGACTTTCTCTACTCTTGTATAAACTATTTTTACAAGCGCTTATTCTCCATTTACTTCATGTTAATCGAGATGAACATTTGTGCACTATCTTACTGCTAATTATCTCATAGGTACAAGGGGAATATGGCAGGCTTTAAGTGATAGTCAAATCTTTTAAGAGCTGTGTGGAGCATTTCTTTCTCTTTGCATGTCCAAGAAAAGAAGGGAAAAAAAACCAACAACAATAAACAAACAAATAACAAATCCCTATTTGGGAAAAAGTATAAGTATTGGAAAATGTAAATAAATAATAAGGAATAACCTGGATGTGGTTCATTCCACAATAAAAATGTATATGATATAAACTGTGTGTTTTAACGAGATCTACTTTTTTGTGTAGTAAAATTTTGTCTATCTCTTACAGTTTATAGTTATGCAAAAATCATTCAGAATGAAGGAACTTTTGGGGACATTCCCAGAAAATTCAAGATATACATTTAATTACCATGAAAATATATTAAATGTATATTTTAATTAAAATCAAAATTTTCAAAAAATGTTCCATGTAAAGGGTAGTCTGGGGGTAGGGGGGATTTTCTTCAAAATCGTGTCGCATACTTGGAAGATAGTAAACTCAAGTACCAAGTTTGGTATTTATCTGACTTTTCGTTTTTGAGTTCAGCTGTTCACAGAGACAGGCACACACATGAACATTTCCAAAAATGATTTATTTGGATTCAGGACACCTCAAAACATATACTTCTGGTGAAATCTCAATATCAAATTTTTGGGTGGAATGCAATACTTCTACTTACTATGCGTAGTAGAGAAAGTAAACATTTTTTAACATTTCAAAAAATAAAAAAAGAAGTCTGGCATTTATGAATTAAACTGTTTAGATTGCTACCAAGTTTACATTGGAAAGACCAAACATAATTTGGAAACCAGAGTAAAGGAGCATTTTAGATACATTAAATCAGCTGTGGCAGATCATTTTTGGCCATTTAATCATGGAATAATTCTAGAAGTTAAATTATTAAAGCATTTAAATGGAACTATAGATTTATGATTTGGGAGAAAATATTTATTTAAAGAAATAAAGAATGGGTAATGAATTTTGAAATACTACCGATTGATTTTGTCAGCAAATTTAATTTACTTCCAGTAGATGGCCATACTATAGCAAACAATCCATCACATAGCGTCAGTAACTTTAACAATGCAAATAAAAGCATGTGAACAAAGAAGATGCAATCAAATGATTATGAAACCCGTTTTAAAGGAGTTATAAATTTTAAAATGAAGTGAATTGTTACAAGATATATATTAAACATTTACATATTCGTATAGTTGCTTCACTGTTATTGGCTTCAATTTTTGCTTGTTATACTTGATGCTATTTTATTATATTTTAATATTTTATCTGAACCATGAATAATAGCTACTCTTGCCAATTATCATCCTCCCCACCATGCGAGATGACTTAGGCAGTAGAATTGTCCATTTATCTTCTCCACTGATTGGGGTGGCTCAGGTGGTAGCATCTTATGCTTGCATTCTAGAGATCCCTGGTTCAATTCCCATTGGCTGCTCACCCTGACTGTTTTTTTTTGTGCTTTTTCCAGGTTGGTAGAAAAATTGACTTGTATTTTCCTGCCCCTCATTTCCACTAATTTTATTTCCTTGCAGGGTCTGGCATGACGTTTTTTGAGTTTTATTTGTGGATGTTCTTTAACAGATGTGGTCCTTAGCACCCCATTCTATATTGGGCGTGAAAGACCAGAAATTTTGCTCAGAGGCCTCTTTATCAGGCTTGAGGTTCTTCTACGTGCCGTAAATCTACAACACGGGACCACTGACTTTACTTCCCTTCCGAAGGAAGCCATGCTAAGGATTTTTATGCCTGAAAAAATCCATTGCCCTCTGCTGGGTTTGACCTCAGGAATTAGAGACTAGCATGGTAACCACTACACCACGGCGGATGACTTGATGGTTGGTGGTGTATGGCAGTGCACCATGTGCCTTAAAGAGTGAACTGTTTCTTCCCAGGCAGTGAATCTGTCTGCCTGTTCTCCCGGATAGGGAGTAAGCATCGAAGGGTCATGGGGATGCTCTATCTAGAAACAATAGGAAGCTCACTGTACTGTGGCACCTTTCGTACTCTCTCACCTCATCTCTACCTCCCAGAGGTTTAGTACACACAATAGGTCTAAACTTGGCTAAGATACCGAACTCCTCTGCTTTTGAACCCTAACATCTTCCCCTATTTCCAATGAAGTGATTGGAATGCAAATTTTACCACTTTATCTGATTAAACAAAACAAAAACCAATAACATTCCATTTTATAAGAATCTGTGAAGACCTAGTAGTGCTGCATCTTTATATCACACATGTGGAAATACTTTCTGGTAACACAAATAAATGTGTATTAAATGGTAGCAACAAACATCACTTCCTACACTATACACAGATTTCTGGTCCATATCTTACGCTTCTTACCTGAACTATAAAAACAAGAAAACTGCCCAAAATGGGAAACTTATAGGTTAGAAAATAGATATTTATGCAAGGAAATTAACTTTACAATTCATATTGTCCATTATTGAATGTTCACGCCCATATACTGTTCATCGGTTACTGCTAGTTATTGCTATCAGCCACTAGTAGTGCAATCAAGTTTTAAATCCCACAAAACGAACTCTGCATACTATGCCTTTTGTTGCATTCCAGCGAAGGGCTACCATGGTTGTGACAGACAGATGCACAGATAAGTTCTGGCATATCATAGCATTGTATACCAATTAGCAAGGTAAATTTTGGCTATAATCTTAAGTTAGCAAGAAGTCTTATATTATCATCAACAAATTCCAGTAGAATGAAACAGAATTTAATGTTTAGTCATGTCTGCTGTGAAAATCTAACACACTAAATTCATCCAGAAAGTTGTAAAAAATACTTAAATTGCCTTAAGAGGTCCTCAGTTTCCATACATTTTATGAGCAAACTGTAAAAACTGGCAATATAAAAGCCTTATATCTGCTGCAACTGCAAATGCTGTAAGCTATCTCCTGCCATAATATCACATCCCATTTCTTTCATAATTACTGTCAATATGGTACACACACAACTGTACTTGCAACAGTTTTGATTTTGAAAACATCTTTCCAAGCAAAGGGCTGGTATGATCCACTACTTCAAGGAGATGTTTTGCTACACTAGAAATGAGGTAAAATAACATTCTGCTGTAATTACATCAAATTCACTGACTCCACTGTCACAAAACAACAAATTTTTCTACTATAGTCTGCTTCATTTCGTTATTCACACAGCTGTGGCTATATTTATACCACATCAACACAATGTACAGAATGCAAATTTTACCTCCTTATCTGATTTTAAAATAAAAGGAAACCCATTTTATAAGAATCCTTGAACACCTGCTAATACTGTTTCTTTTTCAAGTATGCTGAAAATCTTGCCTGTACCATACACAGATTTTTAGTTCATATTTTATATTTCATACCATGAACTTTACATAAAAGCTATCACAAAAAATGTTTAACTTATATTCCACAATCATGGAACATGAATAAGGTAAATAATTTGCATTTGGAGGCTGACTTTACAATTCCATCATCCATTACTGAATGCTCTGACCATTTTAAATTCCACAAAACGAAGTCTAAATGCTATGCATTTTGTTGCAGCCCACTGAAGGGGGACCATGAACACTGATTAAGCTCTGGCCAATCATAGCACTGTATACCAATTAGCTTGGCACATTCAGGCTGTAATCCTAATCTAGTGAGAAGTCTTACATTACTATCATAAAAAAATTTACAATATAATGCAACAGAAAATGCTTTGTTCTGTGCATAGTAAAAATATGCAACAGTTTGAATCTGCCCGCAAAGTCATGAAAGGCCTCTACTCCTGTAAATTTTACAGCCAAACTATGAAAGTTGCAAGTACCTCTAAATGTATGCCTTTACTGAGATTTTGCAGGCCTCAATGACAGCAGTGTGGGCCTGTATGTTACATCCGAATACAAGAAATTATGGACTAAGAATAGTGAGGTGGTATAGTTTTGGTTTCATCTAACTCCCTAATGATCAAGCATAATGCTCCCTTTTCTTACTTTATACTCTTTTAAAATTATCTAGCACACTTTAATTATAAGTGAGTGCAATAAAAGAAAGTTTGCAGATTCCACTTACTTACCCACTATTAATACAAGCCAAAGCAAAGTGTGTGCATTAAAAAGAAAATAATTAGTTAGGTATGTGAAAAACATCAAGAGAAAGTGTGAAACATAAAAGCAGTACAAATAACATTTCATAGGTTATTTAAGGAATGTTGTTATTCTTGTTTTGTACAGATGTTTATATAAGATGTGGAAAAGCAACAGTATGCAAATTTAAAGTTTGTAAACTGATCATACAGCACTAGACCTTTGATTTGTTACTTTAATAAGGCTAGAGATTAAAAAAAACTTAAGGGCCATTCACACAGAAACATGAATGCAACATAAACATATGACTTGAACACAAGATTCACCTTGCCATTCACAATGCAAACAAAATGTTAACGTCAAATCAAGACTATTGGAAATATGAAATACGTTTAAAATAGAGGCGGCTGCAATTATTAATGATGATGCAACAGTGCATTTTATGTTTCTACAAACTGTATTAACTTGTGTTTGTATTATATTTTCATACTTGAAAGCAAACAGAATAGCTCATAACCTATAAAGTTTCACGCATCGTTGAAAGACACCACAGTAATAATAATTAAAACCTGTTCAGTTCACTTGTAATCTGTTTCTAAATACTTTGTTTTAAATTATTTTTGTAAGACATGATTTTTGTTATAAAGACAACAATGTATTTCAAATAAAGTAATTAACTTCTTCTCAAATGTCCCCATTTCTCCTCTTTTCTGTTTCTATGCAGTGCGATAGTGTTTTGTTCTCTCTCAAATCCCATTAACATGAACATGAAAGCTTGGTGATTGCAAGGTTTGGCGTTAGTGTCAGACAAATGTTCATGTTCATGTTAATGAAAATCATTGTGAGTGACCCCATTATTAATCTGGTCACAAGCTTTTGTGTTCGTGTTCCATTTGCATTAATGTTTCTATGTGAATGGGCCCTTCAGCATTAAAGATTAAAAGTTTGAAAAATATAAAATTTTGGCTCTTTGTGATAAAGATAAAAAGAACACTCTGCATGATCAGTTATATTCAGTTACATTCTTATCAATTTGGTTGCATAAACAAAGCCAGTATCCTTGATATAATCGTATGCTTTCCTTATGCAGCAAAATGTATAGTTTGCTCCATTTTCTTCAAATATAATTCTGAGTTTAGTTTCCTCCTAGTTTTTCTACTAAGTTATTTTTAAGAACTGCTGTTCTGCATTCGTTCTTTAAGAACTGTTGTTCAGAGTGCATAAACATCCTCTAGAATCACTGGTCATTTCCCAACAATTGGGCCAGGTCGACTCTACCTTCCACAGCAAAAATTCAAGAAGCTCTTTGTTGGTCACTACACCTCAAAGAAAACCAGAAAAGAACATTCCAGAGCAGACTGAGCAGCTATGTAAGAACAAATGCAAAGAACAGTAGGCACATGGAGTTGAGCAGGTAAAGAGGTTGCGACAATGTGTTAGAGTTTAACAAGTGCGTTGCAAGTTCAATGCAGAAGCACAAAAGATGTAGATTGCACTGGATAAAGGAACTTTTATCAAATTTCCAACTATCATTCATATTAATTTGAATTATTTATTGCTAACTAATTAGGCTCCTTTTTGGCTCAGGCTGTTTCTCTGGTCTTATACAGTGTCCTCACTAAACATTATGACAACTGTATAAATACCTAAAAAATATTTACCATATTTATCCAAATATAAGACGACCTCAAATGGAAGACAACCCCTAATTTTGGAATTTAGCAGTTGCAATTGCTTTATCTTTTAGTAAGTCTTATCTGCTTATCAGTATCATACACTATGATGACAGCAACAGCGGGGTGGCAATGACGAGACTGTGATTTTCTATTTAGACACTATAAAATGCATTATATAAGCACTTACAAGGTGTGATCAAAAAGTTTCCAGAATGGCTTCACAACAATGCTGACGCTGAGATTTCTTTAATTCTTACCCAAACTGCACATGCAGCGTTCCTTCCCGATAAAAATGAGAGATCACGTGACTTCCTGTGACCATGCAGTGACAAGGTAGACGCTCTGAAGTGAACACGTGTTTTGCATGTGCTGCGATTTTTCCACGTAGCAAAAATGTCAGATTACGAAGAACAAAGAACGAACATCAAATTTTGCTTTAACCTTGGTAAAACTGCAACAGAAGCCTATGAAATGTTAAGAATAGCTTATGGGGAGGAAGTTATAGGCAAAACTCAAGCATTTGAGTGGTTTTCAAAATTTAAAAGTGGTGTGACATCAGTTAAAGATGCAGATCATTCGGGGCAACCTTGTTCCAGCAAAACTGATGAAAATATCAATCAGGCGAGGGAAATGGTCTTAAATGATAGGCACATTACAATAAGAGAACTTTCTGACTCATTAGGACTCTACTTTGGAAGTGTTCAAAGCATTTTGAAAGACAATTTGGACATGAGATGAATTGCTGCCAAGTTCGTACCCTGCCTGCTTTCAAATGATCAAAAGGAAAGCTGTGTGATTGCCTGCACAGATCTTAAAGAACAGCTACAAAATGACCCACAGTTTATGGAGAAAATTATTACTGGTGATGAAACATGGATTTATGCGTACGATCCAAAAACGAAGCAACAATCTTTACAAGAGTCCTTCATCTCCACGCCCAAAAAAAGGCCAGACAAATTCAATCCAAAGTGATGTCAATGATGATTGTGTTTTTTGACATTAAAGGCATTGTACATAAGGAATTTGTGCCACAGGGTCAAACAGTGAATCAAGTGTTCTACAAACAAATGCTGCAAAGATTAAGGGAGAATGTGCGACGCAAACGGCCGGAGAAATGGAGGAGTGGTGACTGGTTCCTGCATCATGACAATGCACCTGCGCACAAAGCCCTTTCTGTTTGCCAATTTTTGGATAAAAATAGGATGAATACTGGTGCCCATCCTGCCTATTCTCCAGATTTGGCACCGGCGGACTTTTTTCTTTTCCCACGACTTAAAATGCGGCTCCGAGGACACAGTTTTGAGGACATTGATGTCATCCATCGCGAATCGCAGAAGGCTCTGAACATGTTGAAAGAAGACTTCCAGAGGTGCTTCCAGCAGTGGCAGAAGCGCTGGGATAAGTGTATCAACTCCCAAGGAGACTACTTCGAGGGTGTCAGTGCAGATTAGACAAAACAAACTGTTGTGTAGTATTTATGACGTCATTACGGAAACTTTTTGATCACACCTCGTATGGTTTAAAATGTAAAAATGAAGCTATTAACAGTGAAGTAAATGTAAATTAATATAACAATAACTACTGGTGACAAATCTTCACGTATCTTGCACAATAATTCAATAGCAGGGCATGTTTTGAAATCTCTTGATTTCATCATCAGCTTAATTTTTTCTCTTGTTGTTTATTTACATTGTTGCAGTTACTGCCGCTAGATGATGCAATGTTAGCTACACTAATGTCATCTATTGGAAGTAAAACAAATTTGTTAACACTCTGCATATCAAGAGTATCGAGGTCCCATCCCTAAATAGAACAAAAGTGTAATTTGCTTTCTTTATTCTATTCTTAACATCCTCAAGGGCTCCACCATCCTTAATGATTATACTAGCTAGATAATTGAATTCCTGAACAGTATCAATATTTTTATTATCTATTACAATTTTGTTTTCTTTCTTACTATTTAGCCTCATTTCTTTGGTTTTCTTTATAGTAATATTCATATGAGTCTTCTTTGTTATTTCTAATAGAGTGTTCACTTTACTTTGCATATCACCAACATTATGGGAGAGCAGGCAAACATCTAAATCTTCCAGGGTATCATTCAGTCCCCATCTTATGCCTCTTCTAACAGTGCCTACTGACCTTTCCTCAATGTCATTCCTAATAACCAAAAACATAACTGGGGAGAGAATACAACCTTGTTTCACTCCACATGTAGTTGCAATATTTTCTGTCAACATATCTTTGTGATATATTATACGAGGTCTGTTCAAAAAATTCTGGAACTTTGTCCACAACATTTTTCTACGCTTAGCTTTTACTCATTGTGCATGATCTCCTTTGAAATACTCTCCTCCACAATTGATACACTGCTGCCAATGCTATTTCCACTTCCGGAAGCAGTTTGGTACATCTCTTTCTGGATCGCGCAAAGCGCCGTCTGCAATTTTTTTTTCTCTCTTCTATCGTTGCAAATCTTTGTCCTTTCAACTCTGGAAATAAAAAAAGGTCCACAGGGGGCAGGTCTAGAGAGTATGGAGGATGAAGCAGCACAGTGATATTGTTTTTTGTGCAATAGTCACACCCCAACAGGGATGAATGTGTGGGTGCATTATCGTAATGCAAGAGCCATGAATTGTCTCGTCACATTTCAGGCCGCTTCCTTCTCACATTTTCTTGCAGGTGTCGCAACATGTCCTGATAGTCAGACTTCGATTGGCACGCACAGTTTCGTTGACATTCCTGACACGAGCGTCGTCGGTAGACATCGAAGGGCATCCTGAACAAGTGCCATCTTTAACTTCCATCCGGCCACTTTTAAACTGCATGAACCATTCGTAACATCGAGTACGGCTTAAGAACTCATCACCGTAGGCTTCCTTCATCATTTAGTGTGTCTCTGTAAAGGTTTTCTTAAGTTTCATGCAAAATTTAATGCAGACATGTTGCTCCTGTAACTCTGCCATCTCAAAATTTGCAAACTGTGCGACACAAGCTTCTACTCAATACAGCACTGAACAATAACTAACAGACATAGAATAATGAAACTTCCGGCAGTTATACACTAAACACAGGTGTGTGCAGGGATGCCAACCGCATTTCGCTCCAACATTCCATTGGCGCGAAATTACGAATGTTCTGGAAGTTTTTGAACAGACCTCATATATGATTCTTGATAGGATTTTACTGGGAATTGGTAATAACATTACTCATTAGTCCTTTATTCCAGTCGCTTGGTAGATTCTTTCTTCCATATTTTCTCAATAAAGTGGGTGCATGATGTCTCCTGTAATATTAATATCAATCACCCTTTAATATCTCAGGAGGAATACTATCTATTCTCACAACTTTCCCATTTTTTATTTGCTTCAGCGCTGTACTTATTTCACTTTTAGTCTGTTATAACCACATTAATTTTATTTCCCAGACGTTCTTCCATACCATCTAATCTGATAAATATATCTTTCAGATTAATTTGTTTTTACATTTGTGCTAGGTTCAACTCAATGTCACTAATCATCAGCAGAATGGGAATTATACATGCCCCAATAAGTTAAGTTCCTGATATCTTCTTTGTTCTCCATATATATTTTTACCAATTTACTCTTACAAAGATGCCAATTCTGGTTTTATAAACTTGTTTCAATCATACTCTCCTTCAGCCATTCTTCCAATACCGACCTAGAGTTCCTAACAAATGTGTCTTTCCTCTATAACTGCTGAGCACACCCAAGCTTTAATTGGGAAGGAATAAAAGTTAACCATGTCACGAGTGCAATGATAATATGACAGTGGATTCACGGTTAATTCTTACTGAAGGCAGGAATGGAGGAAAACTGTCTAAAATGGAGTAACGCTATGAAAGATTGCAAGATAAAATAAAAGTGGACTTAAGTGAAGTTGGGTGAGAAATGAGATAATTTCCAGCACAGAAGACAAACTCAACTCACATGGAGAATAAATTGTCCAACGGAGATGACAAATTCGAAGCATGGAGAACAAACTTAGGGCATGAAGGTAACCAGCATGGAAAGATTTGGAGCAACTTCTCAAGGGGATGAGAGAAGGCTGCAGGATTCCTGAAGCTTGAAATACCTGGTGAGCAGGCACATCCAGTCACACAAGTATGACAGAACATTCACATTGGAAGTCTTCCGAAAACAGTTCTGTAATACTGCAGTTCACAAATGGTTAATGGAGGAAACCATGCAATAAGTGGCTAGTCTTCAGGTGCAAGTTGTTAAGATTCTGAATGCAGTCTCAGCACTGGCAGCATATAATGATCTTTGGGATATGTTTGAGAACTACTACGACAATTACTGTAAGCAGCATCATTACACGGACAATTCAACTCAAGGCTGTAACTGCTGAGAGAAGAGAAGCTTCAGAAATTTAACCTGGCACAGAACACTTAACAAACAGGGTCCACATAAGCCTGACAGTTGTCTTCATTTCAAAAGAAGCTGTGCATGCCTTTGACAGGTTGTGAGATGCTGAGAGGCAGCCAAGCCAAAAGCTTTTTCCACTACATGGGAACCAGAAGCATATGCTGCATAGAAGAAAAGTCAAAGATATGGTACATGGTATCACAAGCTACGATACCTTACGCTGAACCGACCAGCAAACAGAAAATGCAAGTAATGGACACATCAGTACTATCAAAACCTCAAGGTGTAAAACCTGGAGTGGAACAGTCTAATTGTGGACAACTGTGTGTTTGTGCTTGAATTGGTGCTATGTACCAGCCATGATCATCGTTAAGACCTGACATGAACAAGAGGACCTGCAGTTGGGGAAACCCAATCTTGCCAACTGTTGGCAGCATTGGGCACACCTTGCTGCTTGTGGTATTAGCCTTAGAAAATCATTAAACTACTGGTATTCACAGAAAATGTGACAAAGGAGGTATTACTTGGACTGAATGTTCTCAAGACCACAAAGTGGCTATTGACATGATGAGAAAGAACCTAGGACTAGGAATAGATAAAGTGAGGCTCCATAAACAACTCAATAAACATACCAAGATCTTCAGGGTAGTCCTAGATAAAGGCCAGATAGGTCAACTAAAATTAGAAGTGGCATAGATGAGGTATTAATTAACCTTGTGCTACACCAACAAACAATTTAATGGACCTTGCATTGCAATGACACTGTTGCCATTCTTAGAGACAGTGCAACTGTGGCTAACAAATCCACTGGAACCAGGCAAGGAATCCAGGTTGAGAAATAGTTGACAAGTTGTGAACCTGCATCCAGCATATCGCCTTGCAGCATGCCCTAAAGTGCCATCACGGGAACTGAATTGCCGCCTAGGACTTAATCCAAAGAATAGCCATTCATTTGTTCCGAGTAGGGATGGTTATTATGCGCACACGTTCACCACAAAATACAACCTATCTGGCAGACAACTAGACGAGTCCTGTTAGCAATTCCGGCAGAGGTTTAAGACATGAGATCGAGGAGTATGACAGCCCCTGTCTTCAGATTGTGCTACTACAATGATGATCAGCCCTAAAGAGGTTACCAGTGTCGGTTTGGGTACATTTGAATTCCTACAGCTCAACAATCAGGTTGACAATCAAAGCCTGGTGCACTGCACTTTCCAGACTGTGAACATTCAAGGAACTCTTTGTTGGCTGCTGCTTCTAAAAACATTCAGGAAAGATAAGGTTATTCAAAAGAGACTGGTGGGTATAATAAAAATGAGTGATTATCATTTGTAGTAGCCACATTGCATCCTGTTAAGCATGCCAGTTACGCGTTCAATGCAGAAGAAGGAAGGAACAGTAGGATCAGATTTTTATCAGAACTGCATTAAGAACAGACTCAGTAATTAGAAGAGAGAAAAACGCTTACAATATTCACATTTATACACTTATTGGTTTTAAAATAAAAGCTACAGTCAGATGTAATGAGTTTATGAAGTGGCTAGACTTGCTAATGCTGATGATCCCTTTATATTATTTTTCTCCATCTCAGAAGATACAAATAATTATTTTTTGCCTTTGGAGGTGTTGAATAACACATACTTCCATACTAAATATGTTTTCACTTATTCTATAGCAAACAGACATAGGGGCAAGTAAGTTATAGTATATTTTTATAAAAGAAGCTACAATAATGCTAAAACCATCCTATTCCAAAGCACAAAGAGATTTATATCACATTGTTAGGACACAGAAATTTTGAGAGGAGAAGAGGTAGGAAGTAGGAAGCTAGGGAGAGAGAGGAAAGGAAGGGTAAGAGAGAATTGTTTTAAAAATGGCATTTGATGTCTGTTTGTACTACATATGACACCACAGGCAATGCATGCTAATCGTACATGAAATGAAATAATTCAATAAGGAAATGATCCAGGCCTAAGTTTAGGGTACCTTCACTGCATTTGCCAGTTATGAGGATTGAGGAAACCCTATACCTTTTTCACTAAAGTTGAAAGGAGAAGTAAACAAAATTTTATGTATCACTCCACCAAGCACATGGCAGCACCGCGTGCAAGATGACAGGAACTAAGTACCCGTGAGAGGAAATTCCTTCAGATAGAATGCAAATACAGTATATTGTGCAGCTTGGGGACCATTAGGTTTTTAACACTCTATGTCTTTTTTTTTAATTATGACACATCCTGTTACTAGCTTCTAAATCTTCAAAATTAATTACTGTATGTCTTATTCGTATATTTTGCCTTACATCCTAAACTTCCAACATATAATACTAAGAATAGACAATAATATCTGAACAATTCGGCATTTGTGATTACTGGATTAAACTGTTCTTAACTTCAGGTTTTAGAAGTTATTCATTTAATCACTAATATCAGTATACCACTTTTGCTTTAATCCTTTATGAGTCAATAAGTTAAGAAAATGATTGACACTATTGGTCAGAAAACCACAGAAAACAAAAGCGACCCAAGCTGTCCTAGCAACAATTCTGCACCACTAACAAAGAAGTTCAATTATTGCTAAATAATGGCCAACCATATTCATTATCGACTAAAGGTAGAACTTTTCACAGAATTTGTTAAAAGCATTTCCCATGATTCTGTTTTCCACAATGGCAGAGCATTCTCAGACATGACACTCTCGAAAGTAATATTTTCTCAACACGTTGCAAAAGTACACTGACGTCTTATCCGGAAAGTGGAAACGAACTGCAGTGCTTGTGCATAGACTCTTAAACCCTCTGCTGTAACGGTTCATTTAGTTATAGGTGAATCTGAACAAACACATTTTGTTTCATAAATTGAGTTGTTACAATAATGGGCTTTTTAAATTTTTCTGCACGAGAATAAACCCAAAATGTTACGAACTGAGCCGAACTGTTTATGTAGAGGAAGGGACAACATGCTAAGCAGGAAAAGTTGTAGTTTGCCCACCAGCCAATGAGGTACTCTCTTGTCACGTGGTTTTGTTTACAACTCCTTTAAACTTAAAGTGAAACCAATATAGAAGAAACCCCAGACAGAGAGGACAATCCTGGCAGACCTCTATTCACAAGCCTGTACTTTAAAAACCTCAGTCATCTGTGTCATAGGAGGGGGAGAGGGGGAGGGAGAGAGAGGGAGAGAGAGAGGGAGAGAGAGAGAGAGAGAGAGAGAGGGAGAGAGAGAGAGAGTGTGTGAGTGTAAGAGAGAACTGCATGCATATAATCAAACTCCATTCAGGGGATATTAGGGCATGTTAATGTGAAATTTCAAAGTTATGTTCAATGTTGTTAATAACAATAAGATTAGTGAGTATTAAACATGAGAATCAAATGCTAGAAAGAAAAAGAGATGAGTTATGGTAGCAAGTGCTAAAAGCAAACACTCAAATGTTTTGTGTATCAGTGTACTTACAGTAGTTAAGCAGACACTTACCTCATTGAAATATGCAAACTTACGACGCCTATAGAACCAATATAATACTGCAATGGTGATGGCAAGACCAAGAACAGGCAAGAGTGCATACATCAACGTTCGGACCACTTCCTGGTTACCTTCCACTGGTTTTGTCACTGCTGCAATCAAATTAGAACAGTCGTTTAGTCTGATGATGAACCACATAAAGTTTAAAATGAAAATATTTGTGCGCATGTGTGTATGTGCACAGGCAGGATAATCTCCGAAATCACTCAACTGATTTTGATTTGTTCTTTTATCACTGAAAAACATTGTTCTTTCTGATAAACATAGGCTATGAAATATCACCATTAGCCTTCTACCATTAGCCAATAAAATGTTAGCATGTGACATTATGCCGCATATTTTCTTGCATTTTGTGTCTGTTGTCAGTGTGCTGTATAGATCGTGTTTACCTGCTTTTTTGCTTTAACTAAAACAGAAAATTGCTGATTATTGTAAAAGAAGAGGAAATCTGTGTTATTCTTTACTGAAAGTGCACATTGTTGTGAATGCCTTGTTACTGCAGAAAGTTATCAGTTAGACAGTACCTTCCTGGAAATCTAAATACTGCTAAGCCTAACAAAATGTATATCAAGAAAATTTCATGAGAACTTCAAGTAAAACTGTGGTTCTTCCATGAAAGTTTTACATGCTGTTATAATATAGGTTTTGGAATGCCCTTTACAGATGCATGAAATAAGTACATTGAGCTCAAGGAAAAAATAAAGGACTGCTCTAAAAACCTTACAATTATATTAGTTCACTGTGTTTTTCCTTATATAAGTGGTATTTTAGACAGTGTACTGTCTCTTGTCTATCTCTGTGTAGTGGTTTCTCTCAGCTGCCTTTTGCGTGCACTCCAGAATATTATAAGAGTACACATACTACAGGAAGAAGAAAAATAAAACATTTCTGATGTTACATACATATTTACTACCCATTCTTCAACAAACTATTATTACAAAAGCTTATTCTTCTATTCACTTCATACTAATTAAAGTAAACATTTGCAGAAATTGTGTTATTGCATGTTTCCTTGTAGGTACATGGTGATTAGAAGAATATAGTAGGCTTTAAGCGAGTCAAATGTTTTAAGAGCGGGTGCTACGTGATGGCTTTGAAATTACATTCTCTTAGCAAGAACAAGAGGGGGGGAACAAATAGCAATTTTCCTCAAGAAAAGTATAAGTATTTAAAAATTCAAACCAATACAAAAAATATATCGGAAATGGTTAATGCCACCAAAACTTTTAAGACAAACTGTGTGCTTTAATGAGATTACATTTTTTATGTTTTACCAGCTATGTGAAAGACATTCAAATGAAGTGGACTTCAGAGGATATTTCCAGAAAATTCAAGATATGATGATGCAACAGTTATGGCCCAAAGTTATCAGGATGTCAGCGCCGGGCAGTTGGAGAGAGAAACAGAGATAAGCAGCGTTCTTGCCCAGCATAAACATTGGAAGTGTTTTAAAATAGAGAGTTGAGGGTTGTTACACTACATCACTATGATATGTAACAACCCTCAACTCTCTATTTTAAATTATGACACATCACTGTTACCAGCTTCTAAATCTTCAAAAATTAGTCAATTGGAAGTGTTATTGTCAGAGAAACAGAATCTTCTGTAAGTTTCCCTTCTAGAATGTTCTGTGGAAATTTCTAGCGGCTATATAAGCGAACGTTTTCACGAGTGAGTTAGTCAGTCAGTGGGTAAGAGAGTTAGCGAATGCATTTCGGGTGCAACAAAATGTGCTGTTCTCCGAGTGAGTTTGTGATGACGGCTGTGATGTACAAAGAAAGTGAAAACTAAGTGAAAAGACAGCAAAAAGTTGAACTAAATCACATTAATGAAGTGACAGTTAACGATTGTACAAAATCAACTGGTGTCAGGAGTGGGATCTAAAACACAAGATAGATGAAATACTTAAACAATCATTAAGTTAAGTGAAGTCCATGAAATCCAGAATGGAGAAAATGGAGACAAAAATGGAATCCAGAATGGAGGAGACGGTGATGAAAATGAAATCTGGTATGGAGAAAATTAAACAGAGATAAAAAGTGTAATGAGTGTGAAGAATGAAATAGAGAAAATGAAATCCCCACTCGGTTCTGACATTGAAACTGTAAAATTGGAGATAAATGCAACAGTAAAAGACTTAAAAGATGACCACAAAGTAGCTAGAAGAAATTAAATTTGACATGAATATAAAATTAATGGGGTGGAAGAGCATCCAGATCAGCAAGAAAAATGGATAGGTGAAAGGAAATAAGGGGATGATATATGTTGCTACAGATGGACCAACAGGTGAAGGAAAGCAAGAGGATGATAGACACTGCAGTGGATGAGCTATGTTGCGACCTGGAAGACAACATCCTTGCCAAAGGTGTTGAGTGTCCCACAGTTATGACATCAGTTAATGGAAAAATAGTGAAGCCACCAAAATTTGATGGTACTTTGTCCTGGGCAAATGTTGCTTCCAGATAACCGAACTATAAGAGCTAAGGGATGCAGTGGTCTTCTTGTCTTGTCTTGATACAGGTTTCTGTCATTTCTCTGGACATGCTTCAGTCTTCTAAAAACATTCTCCCAAAAGCAATATATCTTCTATGAGCCAAGGCCTCACAGGAGCATATAAAGTGCTGGACTGTTTCAATTTCTATCTTGCACAATCCGCAATCTAAGTTACCATGAAACACTCCCATCGTGTTGAGGTGCTTTCCACAGGAATGTCCTGTGAGAAATGCAATAATTGTTTTGAGCGGAAGTCTGTTACATTTAAGTAAGCTTCAGCACAGTTTTCCAATAAACAGTTTACCATGTTTGTTTTCTAGAGTTTTAAGCCAGGTTTTATGAAGTTCTACTTAAGACCAGTTCTTAATAGCCTCTCTTACTCAACACTGAGATATTTCTAGAGCCCGCTCTGGCCCAATAAATTCTAAAGCTGCTCCTTGTCTTATAAGTTCATCAGCTTTTTCATTTCCCTCTATGCCACTATGACCCAGCACTTAGATGAGTTAAACTTCATTCTGTTCTGCCAAGTTTGTGAGCATATTTAGGTAGTTTAAAACCAGTCCTGATGTTACCATATGACTACTTAGAGCCTTAAGTGCAGACTGGCTATCTGAGAAGATAAGATCTGTTTACCAGTGTAAGCTCTCCTTATGTTCCAGTGGGCCAGCAATACAACACCAACCGATGCTAAAAATACTCTTACATCTTGTTTGTTAACAAGGTGTTCCAAGTTTAACATAAGGTTAAAACTTTCGCGTTTCATCAAGCTTTTACAGCAAATTGTTAGCTAACATTTTGTGAACATCAAAGACAAATGCGAACGCTAGCTTTCGAGAAGGCGGTGGCCAAACTATACTGCTTCTGAACGTACTCCGATGCACTTTTGTGTACGTATTGCCGCGCTCTCTGTCAGTAGCCGACAACTATTTACATTCATGGCAATGGCCATGTGATGTTCACAATTGCTTGAGGTTACAATCATGATATCAAATAAATGCTTCGCCGTTTGAAACGCGTTAGTTAACATATGGTTAAGTATAAACATATTATCAAGTGCGGAAAAGATGATGGTATTACATTAAGGGATAAGATTGAGCCTGTGACAAAATCCACGAGTAATTTAATTGGAATGAATGTGTTTCTCTTAAGTACAGTAAGCAACTACGGCAATTTTTTGCTAACATAACGTGCAGCACAAGAAATGTTAGGTGCGAAGAGCATTTAAGACTGGAAAGGTAGAATCAGATGACTGAAAAATTGAATGCCATAGCCGGGATTTGAACCACGGATCTCCCGGTAGATCCGGGAGATCCGTGGTTCAAATCCCGGCTATGGCATTCAATTTTTCAGTCATCTGATTCTACCTTTCCAACCCTGTCCAACACACGGCTTGTGTGAAAGAACAATTAATTCCAAGCATTTAAGACTGTTTAAAACCGGTGGTGGACACTGCATTAAAACTAAAGTGGACAAAAATGTGTTATCGTGATTAATCAAGCAGACTCGAGAAAAAAAAAACAAAAAAAAAACTGTTCCTTGAAGCAATTGCTTTGGATACACCCACAAACGGTAGCTTTGGAAATACAAACAGTATCACAAGTAAATGAAAAATGTTAGTAACATAAAATCTAAGTACCTAATTAAAACTCAGCATAGGAGAAAGAGGCATGCTTAACCTCTCGTATTTCCCATAAGACCATGCTCATGACTCCTTGGACAGTTTATATTGCTTTAAAAATTCCTCCTTTTGCAGGGTTTCAAATTTATTATGACATACGACTACTCTTCTTTTAGGAATGACATTCAAAAATGCCAATTGTAGCAAACTCGCAACAACAGCTTGGTTTGCGGCAGCCATTTCCCAACTTCTAACTTTTGTTAAACGCTTTAACACAGAGGTATGAGGATGTTAACTTAACACCAACTTTAACACATTGTTAAAGTTAACATTGTTTGATGAAACAGAATTTGTGTTAACTTCAGTGTTAAATCAGTTTAACACTGTGTTAAAATTTAGCATCTGTTGGTGAAACCGGCCCCTACATGGTAGGTCCTGGGCCCCCGTCACATTGTAGGTGCTGAGTGCAACAGACAACCTTGGAGACACCTGAAGCTGGCAAGTGACCTGAGGAGGGCACACTATAACCATCTGGTGACCTGTGTCAGATTCCAGGAGGGTGACCTCGTATGGCTCTACTGTCCAATGAGGGAACTGCCGAAACTGCAGTGTTCCTGAGATGGGCCATCTGAGGGCCTTATACTGTATAAGGTAATTGCCAGTAACAATGGTGTGATATACTGCATTCAGCATCAACCCTGGTAAAAGCTGATGGTGGTCCATCTTGATTGGCTTGCCCCATATTGGGAGCTGCTCGGGACAACCAGCTCTGAGGAGAGAGCTGTTTGACGCTGCAGCTCTGGCCCAGAGTTACCTGGAGGTCAGCGCTAGGCAGTTGGAGAGAGAAACAAAGATAAGCAGCGCTCTTGCCCAGCATAAACATTGGAAGTAATATCGTCAGATAGCCAGAATCTTCTGGAAGTTTCCCTTCTAGAATGTTATATGTAAACTTCCAGCAGCTACATAAGCGAGTGTCCTTACGAGTGAATTAGTCAGTCGCGAGTAAGCGAGTTAATGACAAACGTGATGTGCAGTGAGTGCTGGCATATATCATTATGCTGCTACGTCACAAAGAAAGTAAAGTAAGGTGAAAACTAAGTGAAACTGAAAAAGTAGAATTAGATCACATTAATGAAGTGACCATGAGAAATTAGTGAAGACATTTAAAAACTGGACAGTCAAAATACACATTTTGTTTGTTATGAAAATATCTTAAAAATCTAATGACTATCTTCTATTGCTTATTAGTGGGTATACAAATTATTCTTATGAACGTGTATTTTCCTATCTACGTCATTTTAATTGAGATAAGCATTTCCAGAAATAGCGGCATTACACATTTTGTTATAGATACAAAGGGAAGTGATAGTCAAATGTTTTAGAACTAAATGCTATACACTAGCCTTAAAATTCCATATTCTTTCCATAACATTGCGAGAAACAACTGAAAATCGACAGGACTTGAAAAGAATGACAAATATTGAACAATTTGAACCATTAATTATGAATATCTCAGAAATGGCTGGTGATACAAAAAAGTTATTTGGAATAAATATGTATGTTTAAAAGAGATCTACATTTTTTGTGTAGTACGTTTTCATCCATTGTCTAACATTTACCAGTTATGCAAGATTATATAGATTTCTTTCTGAATGAAGAGGACTTCACAAGCTAATCCCAAAAAATTCAAGATATTCATAAATTTGTCATCTAAATATCTTTAATGTATGGTACTTTAATCATAATTGTTACAGCCAGTTTTCAGAAAATCAAAAAATTCCATAAGTGTTCCATGTAAATGGTGAGGTGGGGGTGATTTTCTTGAAAATCTTTGTGTCTCATCTTTGGAAGGTACTGAACTTAAATACCAAGTTTAGTATATTTAGGGGTGATTTTCTTGAAAATCTTTGTGTCTCATCTTTGGAAGGTACTGAACTAAATACCAAGTTTAGTATATTTAAAGGTGAGTCGGAATTGTTACACTAACATCACTTAAGTTTAGAAACTTAAGTGATGTTAGTGTAACAATTCCGACTCACCTTTAAATAAATTCAATACACATCACTGTTTCTAGCTTCTTTTCATTACAATATCAACCAAGTTTAGTATTTATCCGACATTTCGTTTTTGAACTATGCTGTTCATACACTGGGCACGTGCACACACACACGCGCGCACACGCACACACACACACACACACACACAGACGTTTTGTAAAAATTATTTTTTGGGATTCAGGAGACCTCATAACATGTATTTCCAGTGAAATCTCAATATTGATTTTTTGGGATGGAATGCAATACCTTCTCTACCCACTATGTAAGTGGCAGAGAAAGTAAAAATATGGTACTTTAATCAAAACATTAAGAGCCATTTTTGAGAAAATCAAATTTTTACGAAAAATCTTACATACAAGGTAGTTTGGATGGGGGTATTTTCTTGAAAATTTTGTTCTGCATCCTTGGGAGATACCAAGTTTGGTATTTAGCGACTTTTCATTTCTCAGTTATGGTGTTTGCGTGAGCATGCACATAGAGACCTTTTTGCAAACATGCTCTTTTTGGGTTTAGGGTCCTCAAAACATATATTCTGGTGAAATCTTGGTATTAGAATTTTGGGTGGAATACAGTACTTTCACTACTTATTGTAAGGACATGAAGATGCCTTGTGAAGTAGTATGATGGATAAGCTTAAACCCTGCCTAAGTATGGGATATAAAACCACTGCCAGAAAAGCATTTTGGGATGGATTGAGGAAGGAACGAGTTACTTGAGTTCTAAAAAAAAAATCTGTTTGCTGCTACAGCTGTACAAGGATCACTCTTTAAAGGTATGAGAAAGCACATAATAAAATCTTAAAAATTTAAATCTGATCATTGCATTCCATACTTCTCATCCTTTCAAACGTTTTTTTAAATGCTGAACGGCACTCTTCTTTGGAGAAAGTGCAAATATGTTCTTTGTAAGCAGCTATAGTTCTTGCAAAGTCTAGAAAAGGCACAAAGGATGTACTGCTATTGACCTGTTAATTTGAGGAGGGGTGCTTGGTTGGTGCCACAAGGGGAGCAGTGTAGCACCATAACCTTGCAGCTTGGGAAGTGTCACTGGTCACATCCTACATTGCTGAACTGTTTCTTTGTTCAACACAGTTATACAGAACTTGAGTAAGTTTTATGCTGTGTTTACTGCAGTTTCTCAATTAACTTACTGTTCTACATTTTAAAATTGTTAACGCTTAACTGTAGGTATACGGAATGAAGATGTTGCTCATAACTCATATAAAATAGTATATGTCAACATATACAGACATCAACAAATTGTTAACTTTTATCCAAAGCAATATATAATATCTACAAAGATAAGGGTTTAAATAATTCCTGAATGCAAACATAAACATGAAACTGATGAAATTAAGTTGTCACATGCAAACAGAAAATGCTTATTGGATTTGTTCAACTTATGTAATCAGTTCGGTCCAGCTTCTTTCAAATCACTGTCATCTTCAAATGACGAATCTCCAACCTATGTTGTCCTCTGTAGTGTAGTGGTTATCTCTAGTTTCTGAGTTAACGGGTTCAAACCCAGCGGAGGGTGATGGATTTTTTCAGGTGTAAAAATCCTTAGCATGGCTTCCTTCGGAAGGGAAGTAAAGACAGTCATCCTGTCATAGATTTATGTCACGTAAAAGAACCGCAAGCCTGATAGAGGGGCCTCTGAGCAAAATTACTGGTCTTTCAAGCCCCATATAGAATGGGACACTAAGGACCATAGCAGTTAAAGAACATCCATAAATAAAACTCAATTTAATTAAATTTTTTCCAATCTCAATAACTATATCCACCTCATAATTAAACACTTTTTGAACACTATACGTATTTTCAATTCCCTCCACATGGGTTATGTAATTTCTCCATTTTGCTGAGCTTACATTAGCAAAAGATTCGCTTAAAACAGCAATCAGCGTTTTCACTGGACTCCCTTTAAGGTTGAGAGAGAGCTCACTTTCTGCTTTACTTCTGACCATACCATTTCAATTGGGTTGAAAATGCAGTGGCATGGAGGCAGTCTTAATACTACATGCCCATAAGACATGGAATTTCATCCACCACATATTGTTTACATCTTGGGATGATTTCATCCTCATCAATGATTTAAAGGAGCACTGGTTTTATAGGGACAGGTTCAGGAATAGAGTATTATGGGAATTCATATACTAGAGAGTAGCAGGTTTTGTCCAGGAAAGGGCTGATTTAGGATCAAGGATTCTACTGTGATAAGTAGTATTATCAAAACTATTACAGATAGCTTTTCCAAACATTTTAAAACTGAATTTTTGAACCACTCTTTGAATACTTCTTCATTCATTGTTCCATGATAGTTGGCTGGAGCGTTCTCCATTGTTTGGTGAATGAAAAGAGCATCCTCCAGAAAGCCCGGACTGCCACAATGCAACATGACAATGCCACCACCCTTTTTATCGAGTCACTCACTGCACAATTTTCCGAATCATCGAACCAATTTTTCATTTGACAAGTGTTTGTATCAAACCAAGTCTCGTCCAGGTATACATCTTGATAACCATCCATCCTGAGTTTTCTAGTTATATTTAGTTAATGATATTGCCATGCAATTATTTCTCAAGACTTGGCCCTGACTTTTTCCTTTTCACAGTCTTGAGTGAAAATCCCATGCTATGAAGTAAATTGTTCTTTGTCCTACTACTACACGGGAATTTATGGTCTGTTCCTTTTATTTTCTCTCTCATAGCATATGTCAGTTTATCACATGTTTGTGCTTCACCTCTCACAAAAACTTACATATGGTGCAACACAACAACTCGCGGGTGAAATCATCAATTTTATGGAAAGCTACACACTTCTGTTTTTTTTTTTTGTTTGTTTTGTTTTTGGTGACTTTGTCAGAGTTTTGTAACAAGAAACATCCAAAATCCGGGAAATTTTTTCAATGCTGCTTACACAGAGTCCTGTTGCTTGAGATGTTAGAATATTTATATTATTGTGAAGCACTTCCTTATTATGCACTACATCAATAAAAAATGCTTTCGCAATTTTTCACAATTTTCACTGCTTGGCTTCGTAGCTTTCTACCTTTCCCTATTATATACTCTGGTTATGCTTAATAGGTGTCTTTAGCATAGAAGGACCAGATTCTGGTTGGTCTTCTGTAGGGTCTACCGAGTCTGACCATGGGTGAAAAAGGTTTAACATTTTCAAGTGAATAAATACACTATACTAATACAAACTTAATCACAGTAAAACAAAACGCAGCTCACAGAACACTCATGAATAAACGCATATGCCACTGGTCTACCAGAAACTCTCAATACAGCAGTGTCTATTGGAAAAAACAAGGAAGAGAGAGAAAGAGACAGAGAAACGTTTTGCAGAAACATGTCTTCACACCTTCGGTTTATTTTTACTCCAGGACGTGCCCTGTACAGAAAAGGCATGTGGCTTATTTAAAGCTAGTGGTTATAGCCTCTTACAAAGAAGCGGCACACTCTTTGCACCTTTTCTAAATTTTGCGAAGTACACTGCAGCTTCAGGTGATTCAAATTGCTGACCTGAGAGTTTTTTCTTTTATTTTGGGGAATAGAAACAAGTTGCATGGGCCCACATCTGGACTGTAGGGAAGATGGAATTGAATTTAAATTGAGTTTTATTTATGGACGCTCTTTAACTACTATGGTCCTTAGCATCCCATTCTATATTGGGCGTGAAAGATCGGTAATTTTGCTCAGAGGCCTCTTTGTCAGGCTTGAGGTTCTTTTACGTGCCATAAATCTACGACAAGGGACCACCAGCTTTACTTCCCTTCCGAAGGAAGCCATGCTAAGGATTTTTACGCCCGAAAAAATCCATCGCCCTCCGCTGGGTTTGAACCCGCAACCTTGGGAACTAGAGGCTAGCACGGTACTACCAGTCCACGGAGGACGACAGGGAAGAGGGGACAAACGTCTGACTCCTGCAGAAACCGGTTTTGGTTTAGCGCAGTGTGAGCAGAGGCATTGTTGTGGTGCAACAAACTTCCATGCAGACCAGTCTTAGGACGCTTTGTTCTCAGTTCATTGAAGACTTGTGTCAGACATTTTGGATGTACTATCTATTAGCGACAATTTTTTATTCCTAATGAGGAATTGTCACATTATGGTAACAGCTGATAAGAAAGAACATGTTCTTGGCAAAACGTTTTGCTCGCCTCACTTGTTGGGGGATCCTCTCCTAGGAAGACCTTGATGCGAAGCTTTTCTAAAAAGATGGTGTTCACTGCTGCTTGAATCTCATAATATGTGCAACAATGATCTTCTCACAATGTGTGTTCTGCTTCCTCACATTTTCATCCGTTGCTGCTCAGCTGGCTGCCTGTGCGGTCTTAATCCTCTAGGGAAACCCTTGGTCTTTTAAACTCTGCAAACCATTGAAAAATTGTGGATTGCAAAGATCCTCAAATGTCCGATGCAGTCTTTCATGGCATTCTCTTTCCCCTAAATTGTATTTAAAGTCATATAGAATCATAGCATAGAAATACTCTTGCAGGAGATCCATGCTAACTTACAACATAGCAACACCTGCATGAACATACACAAAACTGCTGATACTGGCATTGTTGGAGCACACCCAGGCTTGCATACGTTACAATCTGAACTTCAATCTAAAGCTAGGAAAACCTGCTTTGCTTTACCACAACTCATTGATGCCCAATCTCAAAACTCTCAGAGTGACTCTCGTAGAGACCTCCAAGGAAGAAACAGACATTGTTACATATATAGGTAATGAAGTCATATTTGAAATACATTCAAAATGTTATTTCATTTAATGTAGTGTGGACAAAGAATGGATATGTTCTGATTACAGACTGACATTCTCACTTAATGGTAGCTAATATAGAGGATAACTATGATTTGTAGCTAAATATTGCAATTTTATAACTATAACATAGTAATCATAATTTAGACACTATTTTTATTTCTTTAAATAACATTGCTTAGGGTGTAAAGTTTCTCATAAATATTAATGTTATGCGAAAACTTCTCCTATTCATATTTAAATGTTAAGTTACTGCTTTTCTGCTGGTTGGAATTACTTTTACTTTCTCTACTATAGTAACATTCCATCCAAAAATTTGATATTGATATTCACTGGAAATACACGTTTTGAGGTCCTGAGACCCTCCAAATGCATTTTTTTGAAAAGTGTCCATGTACACGCATGTGTGGCATGAGAATATAAATAACCGACACCAGTAGACACTGGTATGAAGGATCTCAGAAATTCAGATACAAAAACAGATACATTTGATGTTGTGAACCTTTATAAACATAGTTTTTCTCCAAGAAAAATTGTATTCCTAAATCAGGGTTTCAAAACGTGTTAATTTTTCAACCAAAATTGAAGACTACATCAACATAAACATTTCAATACAGAACCTTAACAACAGGAAAAACTATAGTGAAAAGACAATGCGAGAAGATTTTAGAAAAAATCAATCCTGGACCCCATCAAAGAAATAAACACCAACACTATACAGTCCTTTAAACAAACAAACCAAAAAATAATAGGTCATACACAAAAGCCAATAAAGTAAACAAGATAGCTATAAAGGAAAAAATCTGATGTTACATTCACATCACTTTCTCTACCCTCTAGTGCTTATTAGTGGGTTATAAATTATTCTTAAAAAAGTTTATTTTCCTATCTTTCTCATTTTAATCAAGATAAAGCTTTCTGGAATTAGCTGAATTACACATTTCATAATAGATATAAAGGACATAGTGATAGTCAAATGTTTAAGAACTGGATGCTATGTACTGGCTTTAAAATTACATGTTCTTGTGTGCAAATGCAAGAAATTCACTGTATTGAAAGGACTTGAAAAGAATGACAAAATATTGAACAACTCAAACCATTAACAACGGATATCTTGGAAAAGACTGATCCCACAAAAAAATCTACTTGAAATAAATTGTGGTTTTAAAGAGATCTACATTTTTTGTGCAGTATATTTTCGTCTATCGCTTAACGTTTACCAGTTAAACAAGATAATACAAAAATGTCTTCCAAATGAATAAGACTTCACAGGCTATACCCAGAAAATTCAAGATATACATTTTATTTGTAATGTAAATATCTTTAATATGGTATTTTAATCAGAATTGTTTGCGACATTTTTTAGAAAATAGAAAATTCTGGATAGTTTTCCGTGTAAAGGGTAGTTTGGAGTGGGATGGATTTTCTTGAAAATCTTTGTGTTGCACCTTTGGAAGGTACTGAACCTAAATACCAAATTAAGTAGTTATCTTGTTTTTCATTTTTGAGTTGTGCTGTTGACATCCACCCACCCACACCACCTATTCTAAAAATGCTTTTTTGGATTCAGGGTACCAAAACATGTATTTCCTATAAAATTTCTTCATCAAATTTTTGAGTGGAATGCAATACCTTCTCTATTTACCAGTACGTGGTAGAGAAAGTAAACATAGATTACATGATTATGGAAGAAATGTTAAACGAGAATGAAGTTGAACTAATCAACAAAAATCCACTAATAACATATGTACAAGTGGTTGAAAAAACAATAGCAAACAGTGACATAATACTACACAAATATGCAGTAAAAGCGGACAATTCTACTCTACCCAGACTCTGTGGCCTAATTCAACCACGAGACCCATAATCAGCAATATTGACTCACCAAACTACAATTTGGCAAAATTGCTAACCAAGAAATTTAATTCATTCCCAAGATTCAATAGCCCAAGCATCAGAAATCCTTTTGAACTTGTAGAAATTATCAAAGATTTCTGGTTAAAAGACTAGTGTATCATCTGACAAAACAGTATTATTTCCAACTATACTACTGAAAAAACTACCACCATTAATTGAAAACTGGCTTAAATCAATATCTGCAGAAGAAATTTCAGAATATGCTGAACTAATCAAATTATGCATCAACAGAGCTTCTTTCAATTGCAATCAAAATATTACTGCCAAACCTCTGGATTAACACATAGTAGTGTTAATAAAAGAGGATAATGCGATCATTCAAAAACAAAAACTATGGATGTGCATTTGTGCCGATCAGGTGGTTCAGGTCGGAGCATGTGTCTTAAGATAGTGCGTATGATCCGCCTGGACGTAGTAATACAAAATACAATTTTCAGACCAGTATTTTGTGCGCTGTTTTTGTTTACATCAGGCTCCCTTCTAAAGCCAGCAGGATTATAGTGTAAGATTTGAATGGCCATTGTGCTAGGGGTGATATTCCATAAAGGAGATGCTCTGGGTTTAGAACTTACTGTCAATAACAGGTGGATGTGTGGAAACAGGTTCCCAAGTAAAGTTGCGGTTGCACATATCACCCTCGCAGCAGCAAAACATCAGTGCTTTCTTCGGTTCTTCACGCTTTTCTACACATGTTGGTTTGTCATAGCAATCAATGTTGTTCAGGAAGCACCCCTGCAAAATCAAAAGATGAAATATTAATTGTCTCACGGTTTAATATTCCTCATCCTGTGAAGCGAAAACTATGAACACATTCTTTAATCATTAGCATCATTATTAAACAAAGACACACATTTTAATGTAAAAAGGACTTCCATTT
Organism: Deroplatys truncata; assembly: GCA_030765065.1. Taxonomy (NCBI): domain Eukaryota; kingdom Metazoa; phylum Arthropoda; class Insecta; order Mantodea; family Mantidae; genus Deroplatys; species Deroplatys truncata. Next base: position 54,683,565 of record CM060988.1, on the reverse strand, counting down.
CTTCCATCAGCCATTAGGTTTACACATTAACCAACATTATCTACAGTCATTGCTGGGGAGGTTTGTCTTCCTGAAATGATCCGCAAAATAGAAAGGCCTACAGTAGCAGTGACTGACTCAGAGAAGCTTGTCAATCAGAAGGTAATTTCTCCTTCACCACAAGTTTTTTGTTAAGTAAAGATTAATTATCTTGTGAATGGTCCTTCTGCAATTTTTGAAAAAAAAATGAAATGTGTTTGATATAAAGGGTTGTTTGCGGTGGCAGGAATTACACAGAATTCTTCACCTTAGGACCTTATGAGATTCTCGACTTAACCTGTAACTTATGACACAGGATGATTCTACCCCGGGCCTTTTCATATTCTATGTTAATTAAATTTCCCTCACTCAAAGCAGCAACCCTGCTGAGTACCTTCCTGTTCCTGTGCTGTTATTGTTGTGTGCAACTGTTACGTTCCTGAAGGTATGTTCAATTAAAACTGCTGTATTTTATAACTTGGGTAGAAAATATATGTAACAGGTAATGCTACTGTTTCTGGTTACTTTGATTTTGTGAATATGGATAAACATGGCATCCTTGTCTATAGAATATATGAATGCTGTTGATCCAGGATTGATGAATATATGCAAAGCATTATAGAACCAAAGAAAGCTAATTTATGGACAGTAACTGCAATTTGGATCTTGATTTTGTATGTGATTTTTGACACTGGCAAGACAGAAGGTGATGATGAATGGAAGAGTGACTAAGTGATTAATAAGAGAACTAAGCCAAGACAAATATCTGGAAAATTAAAATGAGTTTTATTTATGGAAGCTCTTTAGCTACTATAGTCCTTAGCGTCCCATTCTATATTGGGCCTGAAATACCCGTAATTTTACTCAGAGGCCTCTTTATCAGGCTTGAGGCTCTTATACGTGCCGTAAATCTACGACATGGGACCACCGGCTTTACTTCCCTTCCGAACGAAGCCATCCCAAATATATGGAGACTAATGATGTCTACCATAGTCCATAACTCCTAAAATGTGTGAAATATTTTATATGCAAATTATGCTATTACAGATACATTATTTTTTTCTATCCATTATCTTTAACATTTTGTTTTCTAATATTTATTTTGCTTATTTTTATTTTCTTCGTTTCTTTATGTGCTTTTAAAGAAAGAGTAAAACTGTTCTCAGATATGTGCTGGAATAAATAGTTTCAGTCTGAAACTTAACTATTCATGAATCAAATGGTATTATTGTTCATTTTATAATGTTAAAAAGCATTCATATTTACATCCTAAAGATACTGAATATTCATTTATGTTAAAACTGGAAATGGCAACTCTTTTCTTTAACAGGGTAAAAATATTCCACATCCAAGGAAGCATTAAATAGATCATGTATCTCAAGTTGTGGGTCAAATACCAAATCTGGCATTTTTCTGATATGTTTTTGTGTTATGCTGTATACAGATGGGACTTAAAAATATATATATAATTCTCTGCTTTAGGTAAGTAGCAAAAACTTGGAATCAAAAGAACTTCACTATCATAGCACTGAAAATAATGGGCTCTGTGGCTTTAGATCTAAACTTAGGGATGTATGGTTTTTTTTTAACAGCGCTTGATTGATTGTGCATGGGAGAAGTGGTATACAGTGTATTTAAGGAGGCACATACACCTTCAAGGGTCAAAATTGTTCATTTTTGACTTTGTCATTTTATTTGAAATGAAGTTTTAGGCTTATTTCTTCGAAGAATTTTTTGGATATCTATAAAATTGCCCACGTTACACACTATAATGTATTACCATGTGTTTGCTTGGGAACTTTAAATCAAGTGGTGCCATGTCCGATGTTTCTCCTGCTTGCAGCTTTCTCTCAGAACTGTATTTTTCAAGACTTTTTAAATCTTAACTTCCACAATCTTTGAGATATCTATTTGAAACTTTGCATGGAGGTTCCTCTTGAAGAGCTTAACAAACCAAACCTCACTCCTTCAACCATCCTAATAAAACTTTACAAACAAAATTTCATTTGTAACAACTGATAAAGTTTAAAATTAATAAAAAATTAATTTTTTTATAAATATTAGAGTGAACATTTTTTTAAATATTGAGGTTGTTTATCAGCATGGATATTATGTTTTATTCTAAAAAGAAATTGTTCAGAAAAGTTAAAAATTTTTGTAATAACTTTTAAAATACAATTTTAATGCAACATGTGAAGCTAAATTTTCCAATATTAATTGTTAAAAAATATTACCACATAGAGGAATGCTTTTCATTTCATCTCAAAGAGCAAGATTTACACAAAGGATATAAAGTTTCATGATGATAGCTTAAGAAAGACTGGAGATATAAAATTTACAAAGGGTATGAAATTTGAAGTGTCGAAGATAATACGTGTGTCTGATGGAGAAGTCCATGTGCACTTCGGACCACACCATGATCACACAAAGCAAAAAAATTTTCTGCTTATTTTGCATTTTCAGTATTTACCTTGAGCTTTATGTAAGGTTTTCCATAACTGTCGTTTTGCCATAACACAAAACAATGGTTCCTTTTCTCCGGTTCTGGTTGGTCGCATTCCTGAGTCTCAAAGCATGCCTGCTTTGACTCCTGGCATAACGTGTCATTATAGTACTCACACCGTGCCGTTGTAGTGGCCACATTACTGCTTGACGATGCTAAAAACATATCACCAATATTAATACATGAGTTTCTTCTTGCTTACTTTGTTTTACAAAGACTAGGGGTAAAACAAATAAATAGAAATTTCCATTGTCTTTTCCTCTCAAACCCTAAGACAAAGAAAAACTATCTTATAGAGCTGTCAATATCATTATTTCTGTACAGCTTTGTCAGCCTTTGCTACTTGGGTCATTCCTTGCCAAAGAACCCTGTGTGTAAAAAATGTAAAATACAGAGTGATCCATATAAAACTGAGCACTTTTGAAGACTTATAGTTTCTCTCTGAAAAGTAATAAAAAATTAAAACTGAGTATTTATTATCTCAAGGCTCTGGGAGAAATGATATTGGCCACTTTTTTTTTAAGTTTATCATCCTTTAACTGGGTAGGTCATATTGGACAATGAATGAATAAAATGTGTGAAATGCTAAAATGAGCTCGGGGTCCACAGAGCTTAAACTTACACAACATGTCTTCCCAGGATAAGGAGAAACCCCAAAGAAAAGAAAACCTTATGCAGCTAACTCACCGTAACCAAGACTTGAACTCAGGACCTCTTGAATGTGAGGCAGGCATGCTACCACCACATCACAGAGATAGGCTGGTAACCCCAACGGTAACATTGTTCCTTATGACTATTATCGTCTATTTAGTAATTAGTTTTCAGTCTCTAGTTTTGCAATCATAAACGAACGTGCATTTATCAATTCAGCAGCATGTTTTTCTTGTGAAAACATATTGGCCGACAAATTCATTGATTGAAACACAACAGGCGTTTCAAAGACAAATGTGCTTAAATATCTACATGTTCCTGACTCAATGCAGGTCTTTTTTTTTCAACCCCCAGGCTCGCTGGTGAGAGAGGCAGTTGTCTCCAGCTTTCTTACATTCAATAAAATTGTTGCCCTTGATGGAACATTGCATATATTGAATTGTCTCTTGTTATCTGAGACAAGTAATGCAGCTCTAACAAAGGGTTCATACATGAGTACTAAGTTACTAGGGAAAGCAGTGAAGAGAGGTTTACCAAACAGTCCAGAAAAACATAAAGCAGTAGTAGCAAAATTCTTAATAGATCAATTATCACGATTTTGAAAAAGCTGAATCTACTAAATAAATCTTAAAAAATCTTGTTACACTCACATGACTTTCTCTACTCTTGTACAAGCTATTTTTACAAATGCTTATTCTCCATCTACTTCTTGTTAATTGTTATAAAAATTTGCAGAAACTATCGTATTGCTAATTTTCTTATAGGTGCAAGGTTTTAAGCGATAGCCAAATCAAGAACCAGTTGCTATGTGGAGCATTTCATTCTCTTTGCATGTAAAGTATAAATATTGGAAAATTCAAACAAATAACAAGGAATACCTTGGAAATGGTTCACTTGATAAAAAAAAATGTATATGAGATAAATTGTATCTATCTCTTACAGTTTACCACTTATACAAAATTCATTCAGAATGAAGAAGATTTTTGGGGACATTCCCAGAAAATTCAAGATATACATTTCATTTGCCATGAAAGTATCTTAAACATATGATATTTTAATAAAAATTGTTAGAGCCATTTTTGAGAAAATCAAAATTTTCAAAAAATATTCCATGTAAAGTGTAGTCTTGGGGGGGGGGGATTTTCTTGAAAATCTTCATGTCGCATCTTTGAAAGGTACTAAACCTAAATACAGTTTCGTATTTATCTGACTTTTCGTTTTTGAGTTATGTGCTGATCACAGACAGTCTCACACATTGACCTTTTTACTTTCTCTACTACGTATAATAAGTAGGGGAAGTATTGCATTCCACCCAAAAATTCGATACCGAGATTTCACCGGAAATACATGTTTTGAGACCTCCTGAATCCAAAAAAAGCATTTTTGGAAACATGTCCGTGTGTGTGTCTGTGTGTGTGTCTGTGAACAGCATAACTCAAAAACGAACAGTCGGATAAACACCAAACTTGGTATTTAGGTTCAGTATCTTCCAGAGATGCGACACGAAGCTTTTCAAGAAAATCCCCCCACCCCAGACTACCCTTTACATGGAACATTTTTCGAAAATTTTAATTTTCTCAAAAATGGCTCTAACGATTTTGATGAAAATATCATATGTTTAAGGTAATGTCATGAGAAATGAAATGTATATCTCGAATTTTCTGGGAATGTCTCCAAAAGTATTCTTCATTGTGAACGACTTTTGCATAACTGGTAAACCATAAGAGATAGACAAAATTTTACTACACAAAAAATGTAGATCGCATTAAAATACACAACTTATGTCATGTACATTTCTTTTGTTGAGTGAACCGTTTTCGAGATATTGCTTGTTATTTCCTTAAATTTTCCAATACTTATACTTTTTCTCAAATGCGTTATTCATTTTTTTTATGTCCTGGACATGCAAAGAGAATGGAATGCGTCACATAGCAACCAGCGTTAAAATATTTGACTATTGCTTAAAAGCTACCATATTTTCTTGCATCTACAAGAAAATTACCAATAAGATTGACATCTCGATATCTCGATTAACATGAAGCATATGGAGAATAGGCGTTTGTAAAATTAGGTTGTACAAGAGTAGAAAAAGTTATGTGAGTGTAACACATCAGATTTTTTTTGTCTTGGATATGCAAAGAGTTATAATCTGTGGCAAAGGGAATGGTGCTGCACCTAGCAACCAGCTATTAAGAGATATGTATGTGCTTAAAGGCTACTGTTTTTCTATATTGCCCTTGTAAATATATTTTCCCCTACATCTACAAGAAAATTAGCAATAAGATAGAGTCTGCAAATGTTTATCTCGATTAGCATGAACTAGATGGAGAATAAGCGTTTGTAAAAATAGTTTGTACAAGAGTAGAGAAAGTCATGTGAGTGTAACACATCAGATTTTTGTATTCAGGAGACCTCAAAACATGTATTTCCGATGAAATCTCTACATCAAATTTTTGGGTGGAATGCAATGCTTCCCAAATGTTTTTTTTTACACACATTCCCCAGACAATAACCGGCAAAATCAGTTGAAAACATGCTGACGATGGGAGCACACCGTCTCCCGAAACGCATTCAAGTAAGAACATTTTAGTGATGTAGTGTAACAACCTTCAACTCTCTTTATTTTAATATATAAAAAGTGTATTGAATTAGGAGAGGATTACTTTGAAAAAGATCATGTAAACATTTAAATGGAGTAATAAATCTCTTTGGAAAAAAAAAAAAAAAAAAACAGTCTCAGTCTTTGTTGATCAGCTCTCATGTACAGTTATATGCTCTCTCTCCCCCTCCCCTACACAGAGAGAGAGCTTTTTCTAAAAATGCCTTTGGTTGCACGTGATACTGAACACTTGGAATGCATGTCAAGTACCGTGACAAATGTAAATCTGCCTGCAATTCTGTTCAAAATGTAATTAGTGATCAAGAAACAACCAACAATGGTGAATGAAATGCAATGACCACAAGGAAAGATGTGGAAGGATATTCCCAAACTGTCATGGAAATAGGAACTGTATCCGACTGTGTAAATAAAATACAGACACAATTGACAGCATTGAAGCTTCACAGCTATGTGAAAATAAAACAGCTCAAGCACTTTGAAGATGTGAAGAAATAGTTTTAGTTCATGATGTAGAGAACCAAGTTGATTTCACAGAAAACTGTACCATAATGAATCAAGATGAAATACAAGGTGCTCACTAGAATCACCAACAAACCAGCATTTTCACTGCTATTGTTTGGTTAAAATGTGGAAAATATTCTAAGACTGGAAGATAAAACTAGATCTGAATATTCATTAGTGAAGATATCCTTTGATAACTGTGCTACACAGTTCAATGTTAAACCTGACATATTTCCAGTCTGGTTTCAATATGTTTGCTACTTCCTGCAGCAAAGATGCAGTTGGTGTTGGGGGAACTTTGAAAAGAACTGCTTGACAAATGGTAAAAATCACAGCAAGTGATAATAACTTGCCTTATGATTTCTTTCAATGTGCCGAACAGAAAAAACAACATAATTAGACTTTTCATATCTTTAAAGGAAGTGAATTCATAAGTTCTAGATGAATGTCAGAAAAATGTAAAGCCAATTCCAAACTTACATAATGTTCACTTTGTCTCTACCATTAAAGAAGGTGGAGGTGTCCATAACATCAACAATAGGATTTAACAATAGTTAATTTAAACCTTGAAAGAACAAGAAATTAAGTCTTACAAGTTTCATGTAGCAGTAAGGACAAAACCACAATTGAGCCAGGAGATTCTGTACTTTTATCTTTAACTGCAACAAAAACTCTTATCATGAAAAAAAGCATTTTTTTTTGCTGTTGTGATGGAGTATGAGGAAGATATCAATCAAGTTTTGCTCAAGTATGTGTCTCCCAGTGGGCCAGCAAATGAGGACAAATCTTAGGAAGACATATAGGTAATCCTGAAAAAAGTAAAACCTAATTTGCTTAATAGCAGAGGTCAATTTGCCTTTAGGTGACTATGCTTATGTCAGTAGTTGCTTTTGCATGAATGTTATTTAATAGTAATTTTTTCAAACATTAATTTCAACAGTAGAGGTCTTTCGTATAACCAAATAAGATATATGAGACATTGATGCTGATAAATATGTTGGTTGGTATCTGATGTTGAGCAATTGGCAATGAAGCCATCTCTTGCACTCCAGTATTTTGATGAGAGGTTGGTATGTTGATTGAAAGCTGGGCAGTGAAGTAAGTGGTTTCTCTCCATTTCTTAAATTGAATTGAGTTTTATTTATGGACACTCTTTAACTACTGTGGTCCTTAGCATCCAATTCTATATTGGGCGTGAAAGACTGGTAATTTTGCTCAGTGATGCAGTAATTTGTATCACAAATTACTTAAATGTAAATAATGATTGTAATATGAATATGCATTTTTATGTGACATTGATTTCAGATGTTTATTGATTGTAAATATTGTTGGAAAGTAAATTTATAAGGCTTTACTAAACTGTCAATAATAGCGCAATAATGCAGCGAGGGGGTGAGCTGTTTATCATTATTGGAAACGAGGAAGTTACGTAATGTTGGCGCGTTTTCGGTAGAAACTTCTGGAATGTGTTCTCCCTAAGCATATGTATTCATAATTTTAATTGGATATTAAAGTAGACGCTAATGTTGGCGCGTTTTATTAGCCAATTGCAGCTCAGTTATAATCTTTAGGCGTATCTGGATGAAGGGGTATAAATAGAAGCCAAGTTAGAGGTAAAGTCAGTCAGTCGCTCAGTTCGCCGAAAGCATTCATACACTACACGTCGTCTTCAGTCAGTTCGTCGAAAGTATTAGTACGGCATACATCGGATATAGATTCACAAGTTACGCGCAGCAGAATTATGAAAGATCTAAAGTATGGTAAAGTTAATTATACAAAAGATTGAAGTACGTGGATTAAAAGTGATCAGTAAGAAGTTAATATAACAGTTTCAGTTTGGCGAGTATCTAGATCAATATGTAAAAGTGATAGTGGACGTGTTCGACAATAAAAATTATAAAACAAATTTCTTCATCAGTGTAATTTTTGGATAAAAGATTCCTTTCCGTTTACACAACCCTGATCAAGACACATGTTCGACCCAAAACAGGATAATAGCTAGCCGGAGGACAATAAACCAAAACTTAAAAATTCTTTCGAACACTAACACTGATGCAAATTGCTAACACAAGATGGAGCTACAAACCAAACAAATGAATGACGTCACAAGATGGCAACGCGTGAAGTAAACACACATACACAAACATCACAAGCATCAACATTATAAGTAATACCGTTACAAATTGGCTCCCATACGTGGGGCAGTTAAAAATTATGTAACCAAACAAAACAAAAGCAGCACAACATAAGATCTTCAAGTTCTAATAATTTACGTAAAAACATATTACGTAAGCAATCACTAATTGGCGCCCAACGTGGGGCTAACAAACAAACAATAATTATGTTATCGCAAATTGGCACCCAGAACGTGGGGCAGAGTAACCAGGAAAGGATCAGAATTAACCAGGAAGAAGTGAGATGACCAAAGGGGCGAATGGAGAAGTGAACTGAACTACAAGACGCAGATTCCAGAAACAACAAAAGGAACGACAGACTACACGGATGATTGGACATCGTAATTCCGAGATTACAAGGCAACAGGGTAATTCAACTACAAAAACATCGAGACAACGTAGATTCATCATAACACAACGCAGAAGCGACATATAACCTAGGAGAGAGGGGCAGGAAGCTGGACATCAATGTAACAGCAACAGACAGCATCACAAAGGTCAGAGTATCGTAATTTTTTTTTAGAAAACAAAAACAATGGCTACTAATAATATTGAAGAAACAATGATGGAAGGGGATAGTGTAACAGTTAGCTGTAATTCAATACAGGTTACAGAAAAAAGCTCAAACGATGTAGTATTGGAGGGAGGAAATGTTAGTGCAGGAAGTGAGAATATAATAGCAGGAAATATTAATTCTGATACTAGTATGATTATGGAAATGCTGAAAAAGATTAATGAGAATATAGAAAAGAAAATAGATCAATTTAGGGAAGATATGCAAAAGAGTTATAGGGAATTAAGGGAAGATATTGGTAGGAGCTTAGAACAACAACTAACTCAGAGGAATGAGATATTAGAGCAAAAAGTAGATCAAAGCAGGGAAGAAACTGAAAAGAAAGTTATGAAGCTAGATAGTAGTATGCCAAAAATGAGAGATGAAAATGAGGAAGTAATAGCAAGAGAGATAGGAGAAGTTTCAAAGAAAATGCTAGACATGAGCAGGGAAATAGGTAACAAAAAAGGTGAGGTTAATACTAAAAGTGAGGTTAATGTAGAATGCACAGAGTTAGGAAATCAAGTGAGTAATATTTCAAGTGAGATAAGAGAGATAAAAGAGGTTATGAATGTAGATGTGAATCAGGCGCAAGTTAATTTCAGAGGGGAGATATCAGAAATACAAAAGGAGACAGTAATGCAAAGAAATAAATTGTACAAGCTGTTCAAAATGAAAACTCCAGTCCAGTACAGTTTAGTACAGATTTGTCAGAGTATTCTCAAGTTATAAAGATAGCAGATGAATTGAAAATGAAAGTTGTCAAAATATGTATTGTTCAGGAAACTTTAGATTGTTTTCAAATGTTATCATGGGACGAAATTTCATATGAATACAAGAGGTTATTCATGAACAAACTTTTGAAGGTTAGGATACAGCTACGAGTAACGTTTAGCCACACAATTTGATCCAGGAGGGTAAATAGCAATGAGATGTAAAGTAAATGCTGGATAGGTAAAGATGACTTGCAGAGAAATGTATTGGAACGTAAGAGGGTTAATTATTTATATGTCATTTGAAAAGAGAAATAAATTACAAAAAAAAAAAAAAAAAAGAGAGAAATGTTTAAAAAAAAAAAAAAATTAAATTTTTAGTAACTGTAACAACATTTGAAAATTAAGAATGCAAAGATTGAAACTTAATATGATATTAAATTAAAAGTACGTAAATACAATTCCAAGAGTATTGTTAAGATAAAGTACAAAATAACAAAAATGGGTAAAAATAATTAAAAACAAATACTTATGTAGCAAACAGAAAATGTGAAACAGTGACTAGATTTAAGAGATGTAAATATTTATGTAAAGGGTGAATATTTTTGGTAAATATGTGTAATAATTACAAAAATCTTAAATGTATAAATTTTTGTCAACAACTTAAGAAAGTAAACAATTGGGTAACAGTAATTAAATAATTCAGGGTACAGTATTTGCTATAAAAAAAAATTTTTTTTTGGTAATGTCAGATTAATGTCTAAACAAATTAAACCAGAGCCAGTAAGTAGTGGCGAGAAAAAAAACATGTCGTGTGTTAAATACGTGTGAAGTGTTAAGTGAAAGTGATAGCGTGTGTTCCAAGATTTAGGAGACTAAAAACCCAATTATAAAATTTCCAAACAAGTTGTAAATGTTTATAATTATGTTTCTAGTGGGGCATATGATGCAGTAATTTGTATCACAAATTACTTAAATGTAAATAATGATTGTAATATGAATATGCATTTTTATGTGGCATTGATTTCAGATGTTTATTGATTGTAAATATTGTTGGAAAGTAAATTTATAAGGCTTTACTGAAACTGTCAATAATAGCGCAATAATGCAGCGAGGGGGTGAGCTGTTTATCATTATTGGAAACGAGGAAGGTACGTAATGTTGGCGCGTTTTCAGTAGAAACTTCTGGAATGTGTTCTCCCTAAGCATATGTATTCATAATTTTAATTGGATATTAAAGTAGACGCTAATGTTGGCGCGTTTTATTAGCCAATTGCAGCTCAGTTATAATCTTTAGGCGTATCTGGATGAAGGGGTATAAATAGAAGCCAAGTTAGAGGTAAAGTCAGTCAGTCGCTCAGTTCGCCGAAAGCATTCATACACTACACGTCGTCTTCAGTCAGTTCGTCGAAAGTATTAGTACGGCATACATCGGATATAGATTCACAAGTTATGCGCAGCAGAATTATGAAAGATCTAAAGTATGGTAAAGTTAATTATACAAAAGATTGAAGTACGTGGATTAAAAGTGATCAGTAAGAAGTTACTATAACAGTTTCAGTTTGGCGAGTATCTAGATCAATATGTAAAAGTGATAGTGGACGTGTTCGACAATAAAAATTATAAAACAAATTTCTTCATCAGTGTAATTTTTGGATAAAAGATTCCTTTCCGTTTACACGACCCTGATCAAGACACATGTTCGACCCAAAACAGGATAATAGCTAGCCGGAGGACAATAAACCAAAACTTAAAAATTCTTTCGAACACTAACACTGATGCAAATTGCTAACACAAGATGGAGCTACAAACCAAACAAATGAATGACGTCACAAGATGGCAACGCGTGAAGTAAACACACATACACAAACATCACAAGCATCAACATTATAAGTAATACCGTTACAAATTGGCTCCCATACGTGGGGCAGTTAAAAATTATGTAACCAAACAAAACAAAAGCAGCACAACATAAGATCTTCAAGTTCTAATAATTTACGTAAAAACATATTACATAAGCAATCACATCAGAGACCTCTTTATCAGGCTTGAGGTTCTTTTACGTGCCATAAATCTACAACATGGGATCACCAGCTTTACTTCCCTTCCGAAGGAAGTCATGCTAAGGATTTTTATGCCCGAAAAAATCCATTGTCCTCCGCTGTGTTCGAACCCGCGACCTCAGGAACTAGAGGCTAGCATGGTAACCACTACACCACGGAGGACGACACCATTTCTTCTTGAAGTTCACAGAAATGGCATATGGAAGATCCTGCTACGCCAATTCTGTGTAGATGTTTGTTGAGGCAGTCATGGCCTGTTCATAATCTAAAAATGGCTATGGAGGATTTTCTTGATAGTTATGTAGATTTCCCCACTGTTTTTCTTTTGTTTGCAATACATATTCTTCTTTAATTTTTGTATTGTATGTTGATGTAATTATTCTTTTGACAGAGTAATAAGACAGTGGCTGTGGAAACACTTATTAACAGGGAGGAGACCCTTTAATTCCTTCTGAAAATTGAAGGCTTAAAGGAAACAACCTGGACAAAAGCCTAGTGTCCAATCCACCTTCCCGTGGTGTAGCTGTTAGTAATCACATAATAATCTTGTATTAAGGAGACCCTTTAATTCCTTTTGAAATTTGAGGGCTTAAAGGAACCGCTCTGAACAAAATCATGTGATGAACTAAAGGGCAGAGCTGCTCACCAATAAGCTCTTGTCAGCTTGGCGAGTTAAGGCCTGGAATGATCATCCTTGCTTTCCATATATCAGATCTTCTCTTTAACCTTTCCTATCCACTCTACCTTAACTCAGCTTTTGTTCTCTTTGACCCCAATGGTATTAGAGTAGTCTAGGCCTCGAGGATCATTTAATTTTCTTTCCTGTCCATACCTCTCTCTCCTTAGGGTGATGTAGCCACCAAACACAGTGTCCAATGGTTACAATAGGTTTGAAACACTCCAGGTATTGTGATATCTCCTTGGAAAGCTGATAAATGCATATAACCTTAACATGTCTTTCAAGCATCACACACCTAACATTTTTATTAAAATTTATGTGAGATATTAACATATCTGAGAAACTTAATTACAGCATTTTAAGAGTATATTTTGTTTATCAGCAACAAATTTCAATCATATTTATGATTTAAGAGAACAAAATTTTGATAAAATTTTTATTTGTGAGGGAAAAAGATGCACACATTTGCTACACACACGACAAGGATTGGTATTTTATTTTTACATATATTCCTCTTAACCACTCAAAACTTTATGGTACACTTAACTGCAGTTTAATTTATGAAAATGAAAACGTTAGTTCTGAAGACGTTTTATCTACAGGGTCTTTTGCAAACAAATCCTCTGTCAAAATGTCACAAATGTACCCATGGAATGATCCATTTCTAGCTCAGTGTAATACAAATTCTTTAAAATTTCAACATTCACAAATTAATCTGCTATTTATTAATGTATATAATAACAAATTAAACTCTTATGATTCAATTATTGTACAATTCTGAAAATTGCAGAGCCTGAAAAAGAGAGTAAGTACTGTTTTGGCCTTGTGGAAATGAAGTTCAGAGAACTTGGTTAAGTAAAAACCAAAAACTTTGTTATAAAATTAGGCTTATACAGGGTGGAAGGAGTATAGATGTCAATTGCTTGGTATTGATTCTAATGTACAGGGACAAACACAACATTATAACACAATTTTGTTTTTTGTACACTCATTTCAGCAGTGGTAGACTAACAAGACTTTGTTGGTATCCCTTAGTTCATCCTCGAACAAGTCAGAACAAATTTGAGCCTTCTGATCTTGAAAAGCTTGAAATACAGCCAATTTCTGCCATCACAAGGATCACCGACTTGATTTTAGTGCATATAAAATCAGAGAGAGAGAAGAAGAAAAAAAAGGAAAAAACTTATTTTTATAATTTCATAAACCATAATGTTATATAAGCTTCTTCTATCAGTAGCTTCTACAAAAAAACTTACAATTTCATGCACTCTACCTTTTACTTTCATATATGTTACATATGTTCCTGTTAATATTGAGTAGAAGTGGAATGCAGCACAATACCACCTTTCTCATTCAACGTTTGCTTTTTAATATGTGCGAGTGTGTGTCTTTTTAATTCATTTTTGTATCTCAACATCCAATGTCTATTTATAACTGTTTTTTGTTGCTTTAAATAATGGCTAAATTTTAATTTGCTAGATCAATTTTAGTATTTACAGTAAAAGCCGATTTAACTGAAATTACTTTGGAATATACTGCTGAGGATGTAAATTAATATCAGTATTAAATTGCAGACTGTTTAGAACTACAGAGTTAGTTTTCAAAACAATGATGACTACTTTCAGCTCTTATAATGAGGTGTATTAGCATTTGCTTAGAAAAGTCAATGTCACTCACAAGTATGTGTCCAATGTTGAAATGATGAATGTGTATATCACTGTATATAGCAAGGGACAAATTGTATGGGGACTGTGGTTAGCTGAATGAACATTTGGGCAGTAAAGTACAATTCATTCTTTTTGTTGATGCTTCTGGTGAAAAGAATGTTGCATTTTAGCTATTAAATTCACATTACTTTTTCTGGTCACTATAGTTTGTTTATATAGTGTATATAAATGGAAATGGTTCATGCACAAAAGTTATTTGAAATAAACTGTGTGCTTTAAAGAGATCTACAGCCTTTATGTAGTATGTTTTCATCTATTGTTTAACATTTACAAATTATACAAGATTATACAAAAATTCCTTCCAAATGAAGAGGATGTCACAGGCTATGCCCAGAAAGTTTGAAATATACATTTTATTTTTCTTTTAAATGTCTTTAATATAAGGTATTTTAATCAGAACAGTTAGCCATATTTTAGAAAATCAAACATTTTGAAAAATTTTCCATGTAAAGGGTAGTTTGGAGTGGAGGAATTTTCTTCAAAATCTTTGTGTTGCATCTTTGGAAGGTATTGAACTTAAATACAAGTTTGGTATTTATCCGATTTTCATTTTTGAGTTAGCTGTTCAGAGACAGACAGGCACACATGGACATTTTCTAAAAATGCTTTTTTTTTTAATTCAAAGGACCTCAAAACATGTATTTCTGGTGAAATCTCTGTATCAAATGTTTGGGTAGAATGCAATACTTTTTCTACCTACTATGTACATAGTAGAGAAAGTAAACATACTTGAGGGTTTATCCTGCAGTAACAGTGATAACTACTAACAAAGAGTTTGCAAGTTATTTCAAACTTTTTTGGTGCCCTCAGTGCAGATTAAATAGTCACTTTATCATCAGATTAAAACAGGAGGCCACTGTGAGAGTAGTCTGAATTGAGTTCTGGGTTATGCACCCAGCTTGCAAATTGCACTCAAATCGCTTGTCACATGAGTTTCCAATGTGCTGAGCACTGCCTCTACCATTACGGTGTCCCAGGCAAACTGCTTCCAACACAACAACAGTTTCTAGTCCCATGCATTCAATTAGCAAATCACCCTGCTAGAATGTTTCACTGACTCATACTCAGACCTTCCCAGGGCTAATGAGAGTAACCAGGTACCCTGTATGTATGCCCAAATACAAGCATCACAGTGGCCACCAATACTACTGCTGCATCATCATTGGGCAAAATTTTGTAATTTGTTCCCAAAAGCTTTCATTACAGCTTTATTAACACTAGCTTACTTCCATGCTGATAATGAAAATGACCATGAAAATCTCTGATTATTTCTTGTTTGCGAGGTATGTGGTGGGGTAACAATATGCATTCATTTTGACCTACCTGAAATTGCCTTTGAAATCCTGCTTATAGTAAATAGTGTTGATTTTGTCCTCTTCAGGAAGCACACTGGATAAAATAATTTTGGTCTATTTTTACATTCTCTATTATGTACTTACAGTAAATAGAGGAAGTATTGTATTCCACCCAAAAATTCAATGTCAAGATTTCCCAGCAATACATGTTTTGAGAACCCCTGAATCCCCCAAAAGCATTTTTAGAAAAAGGTCCATGCATGCAGGGCTGGCTTCAGAAGTTTTGCCACTCCATGCGATAATTGCAAATGCATCCCCCCCCCTCATGCTTTTACCTGCAATGTCAGTCCTCCATGGCTACTTATCTCAATAAGGCATATATCTGAGGATAGTCAATAAATAAAATTCAAAAAGAGATAAATTATGTGGTGAAAGAACAAGACTGTTCAAAGCAAAAGATAAAAACAGGCAGAGTCATGCTAAAACTGTTCAGTATTTTGGGTTTACCACTTCATAAAGAGATTAAAATATTAAAAACATATATAAAATGAAAACATACTTGACAGTCAACTGCACTGGTTAATAATAATTTCTATTATGCAAACAATGAAGGGGATCACCTTGCATACTGCGACCTACAAGAGATCTATTGCAGCTACCATCCCCCAGGAGGAAGAGATAAGGATGCAGTGATTATGTTTTTAAATGTGATGCTTATGTTAAACACCTGCCTCGTAGGGGATGTTTTGGCGGTAATCATCAATGAGTGTCATCCAAAGTGACCAACTCTGGCACTTCATTTGTCACGAGTTTCATAACAAAAAATCTCCAGAAAATCACAAGAATTTAAGCATTATTTGTAATTCCATCTTATTTTCAAATATCTTGTTTATATTTTAAGATTTTGCCACTCCTAACACCTGCAAGTATGCAACACAAAGATTTTCAAGAAAATCCCCCAATTCCAAACTACCCTTTACATGGAAAAAAATTTTTTTTTTGTTTTCTTAAACATGGCTCTAACGATTTAGATTAAAATATGTGTTTAAGATAGCTGCATGACAAATAAAATGCACATCTTGAATTTTGTGGGAATAGCCAGTGAAGTCCTCTTCATTCTGAATGGCTTTTACATAATCGGTAAACTGTAAGAGATAGACAAAATCTTACTGCATAAAAACTATAGTTCATGTCATAACATGCCATTTATGTCAAATAAAATTTTTGTGGTGTTAACCTTTTTTGATACACTCTTTGTTATTTATTTGAATTTTCAATTACTTTAGAAGAGTGAGTAGAGAAAGTCATTTAAGTACACCACCAGATTCTCAGCCTGAACTGAATTGAGTTTTATTTATAGATGCTCCATAACTACTATGGTTCTTAACATCCCATTCTATACTGGGCGTGAAAAACCGAAAATTTTGCTCAGAGGCTTCTTTATCAGGCTTAAGGTTCTTTTACATACCGTAAATCTATAATACGGGAATACTTGCTTCGCTTCCTTCCAAAGGAAGCCATGCTAAGGATTTTTACACTCAAAGAAATCCACTGCCCTCCACTGGGTTTGAACCCACAACCTCAGGAAGATTTTATAGCCTGGGTGCATAGCTACAGGAGATGGGAGGGGCATAGCCAATGTCACCTAAAAATACGGTTACCACACTGAAATATGTTTGGCTACTGATGTCACAGTCAGGAGTCCTTCGAATGTGCTGGTAGTAGATTTGGCGTACATTTAATTTGTGTTTTATTAGTGCAGAACATAATTGGGAACAAAGTGTAATATGCCATGCAAATGCTGTATGCATGAGTGTAAACGGAATTATTCTTTGGGCCAAGAGTAAGCGCGATGAAAAACTAAGAAGGAAATGGATACAAGCTGTTCACCACGATAATTTCATTCCTGCAGAATACACTATGGTAAGCTTTTTATAAAACTATTATATACCTAGATACACTATTAACGACTCTTTTTGCTTTTATTAATATTGTGTGAAATTGCACTTGGTAATCTTTTGTAGAATGTTTAATATACCTAACCTATATGTGCACACGTATAGCAGAATGTTAAATTGTTTCTCACTTTATTTATTGAAACAAATTTTGCTTTTATAGGTTTGTGAAAAGCATTTTCAACCTCATGATATAGAAAGAAGCGTGTTGACAGTAAGACTTATAAAAGCTCCACTAGATCGTCTACACCTAAAAAAAGGGTTAGTTTCTTTCTTATCATTCTCCAGGTACCTTAATAAGTACCATTCAGTAAAAACGCTAGTATAAAGTAATAAATGAGGAATGTATGAAGTAACTATGCATACCTATTTCTCATATTACAATCATACCATATGTAAAGGAACATAGGTACCTAGCATGTGAATTTATAATACCATTAACCAGAGTATATTTAAGTAGCTGGTAGAGATAACTATATTTTTCCAATAAGAGGCATGATGGAATATGAGCTGCTATAATAATACAAACATCTAATTTATCAGCATAATCTGCAATGGATTATTGAGCTTTATATCTAGGACTGTAGGTTAAACACCACCACACAGTTTGGTTTAGGTAACCGTTGTCAATGAAAGAAGATGAAAAGATAAAAGTTTGATATGCACAACCATAGTATACAGAATACCAGAACCAGTAAATAAAACAGCAAATTACATTAACATTGATTCATGTATACATAACCCAAACCTAACCACAAGGTCCATTACTACTTCACTGCACTTGCTATAGTGCATTGGCCTGTGCGTGCCTTCTATGGATAATAAAATTAAGTAAAAACTTTCAGTTAAACACAAGGATATTTTCAAATTAAAGTGCACAATGATAACTTAAAGGTGTCTTAGATGAAGCAAATTGAAAGGGTAAAAGTTTCATATGCATAACTGTAGCATTATAAATACAGTGCCACTATAATTACAGTAACACTGATCACACTAGCCTCATTGTGCTTGCTATAGCCTTTAGTGAGTTGGCCTATATTTGCCACCCATGCATTCTAAGGTTAAATAATAATTTGCTGTTAACAAATAGAATATTTTGAGATGAAAGTGTACAATGCCGAATTCAACTAGGGACATATTTTCTCGGTGTTTAACAAATTATATGACAAATGAATAGGTACATTGTAAGGGTATCAATGGGATACAAATGGCACAAAAATAGCAAGCAGGGTTGATATTTGAGCATCATGTTATAAGATAAATTTGATATTGGAGATATGTTTGAAACACATGCTTGCTTATCCCTGAACTAATTCTGTTGCTCTGAGCATGTTGGTTTGCTTTGAACCATTTGGAAGGGAAGTAAAGCCGTGGGTACCATATTGTACATTTAAAGTACTAGAAAAACCTCAAGCCCAAAAAAACCTCTGAACAAAAGCTTACTGACCTTTAATATCCTAAGTAAAATGGTATACTAATGACCAAGAGATGTTAATGAATGTAAATTAAACAATCAAACCATTTAGATTTTATTATATGCATCGTTAATTTTTCTTAAATGTACTTAATTGTTTGCACTCATACACTGCTATGAGCTACAAACAGGATTCAGTTGTTAAAACAATATAATTTTATTAATTATTATTATTATTATTATTATTATTATTATTATTATTATTATTATTAGCTATAATAATTAATCATAGATTAAGATGATGCTATGTAGTATTTTGTTGCGATGTGCTGTGGATTTTCAAGTGCAATTAATTTGTTATTATTTATAAGCCACTAAGATTTTCATTAATAAACTATATTTTTAACTTGTTACAGATGCAATTCTTTCTCTTTTGTGTGGGTGTCCTTCCTATATGTCAAAACCCTCTACTTCAAGAGAGGATCCTGAAGAGCGCAGGTAACACTTAGAAAACAACTTCAATGAAGTCTACAATTGCAAAGAGCTTCAGTGTCGAAGAAGAGCATATCAAAAAAACCACATTTCACACTGTGGAGAAACTACTTGAGAAGACTGCTCGCTGTAAACTATATGATGAGTGGGGATTTAAAAAAAAGTCATTGGCATATATTTTATTTTAGTGAGAGATAGTCCAGTGCCAAAAGTTGCATGTTACGCTATACTTGACAAGAACTTGGTTTTATCAGCTTTTGTAAATGATGTCCAATTGCACTGGTTGCCAGCAACAGTGAGTAACACTGATCAAGTAAGATCACTTCATGATATTTGTCTGAATTTCAGCAATCAAGATCAAAATCAACCCACTGACAATAGCATGGACTAATAGAGGATGCTTTAACAAATTTGTCTGTTAAGTTAGCAGAGAAAAAAGAAGCAATTTCATTTATGAAAGAGCCGGTTTCTTTGCTTAACTGTCACGAATAATGGCAATGTATTCATGGGAAGCCATAGTTTTCTGGTCTCAGATACATTCCATCTCCCTCATTATTACAAGTTTTTAAGGAGTAGCACTTTGTTAATAATGCCATGTCCAGTTACTCTACCTTGAGTATTGACATATAACCAATATATACCAATGTACCCAATATATCATAGGGAAATTGTTAGATTATTTTAAAAAGCTTTATGAAATATCATGGTGCACAAGAGCTAGGAATAATATTACAGAAATTGGTAATAATTTTGTTGAAATGTTGGACAGTGAAATAAAAAAAGGAAGTAATAGAACAGGTTAAACTACTGAAAGTACAGAAAGCAGCTGGAATAGATGGTGTACCAACAGAATTCCTAAGGGAATGGTGCATTAATTGGGATAGGGTGAAAGTATTTACATATGTATTCAATGCAATGAAAAGGAAAGGATACATAGCACAAAATTAAAGAAAAGCAATTATACACCCGATATAATATATAGGCAAAGGTAGTATAGATAAACCTAACAGTTACAGGGGTGTGGCTTTATTATCTAATGTAGCAAAAAAGTTTTACAAAAATGGGTAGAACAATACATCATACTATCTAATATCAAATGAGTTTTCAAAAAGGAAGTAGAACTACAGACAACATATTTATTTTAAAAACCTTAATAGATAAATCTTTAAAAAATAAGAGAGGGAAACTATACTTGGCTTTTGTGGCAGGAAATTGAAAATTGTTCTTCAGAACGGGGTCTAAAGGTGAACCAAGACAAGATACAAAGTGTAATATATAAGAAAGGAGGAAAGTTGACTAAATATCAGAAATGGAAGAAAGGAAATAAGCAGTATAAGGTGGTATATGAGCGCATGTATTTAGGTACAAAAATGGATGGAGGGGGGAAATGGGAAAAGCAAAAAAGATTGGCACTGCAAAAGGGAAAACAGCTAAGTCAATCATAAAAAGATATCTTTTTAAAATACAATTGGAAGTTTATTGGCTAGAAAGAATATATAACACAATGGTCGAAACACGAGTGATTTGTGGTATTGAAATTTGGGGAACAGAAAATTTGCGGGAAATTGTGGGTGTAGTACATAGATCATTTTGCAAAGAAATTCTCAACTTACCAATTGCGGCTGTAAAAGAAGTTGCTCAAATAGAAATGGGGAGGATTACAAGAAAAGGTTTGATTATGAAAGTGTTTTAAAATATTGGTAAGTGATTTTAAACCTAAATGATGACAGTCTAGCTAAGCAATGTTTAATATAACAAGAATCATGTCTAAGGGGTGACTGAGTAGTCTAAGAAATATTTTAGAGAGTAATGGATTAGGGTATATACAGAGAAAAAGAGAAACAAAAGTTAGAGGATTATGGAAAGAGGCAAGAAGACGTTTCAAAGACACAGAAATATACTGTATGTGTTATACTGAGAATTATAATGTACTTCAAATTAAATGGCATGGCAACTTCTCTTTTTGTTTAAACTTAAGCTCCCCTCCCCCATCCCTAAAGCTAACTTTACATTTTGAGCCCTGAGGAATGGAGAATAACACATTGTGATTACTGTACCAGGGCTGAGTTTGATGATGGCTTCCTACCATGATGTCATACACCCAGTGTTGTGGCCTTATCCCCAGCAGGTATTGGCATAGCACAGCACCTGAATGTGAATACCTGGCTGTGTTTGATGTGGTGTGATCACAGACATCATACAACAGTTTCATAAGAATGTTTAAGTTCAATTTAATTTGTGTTTATCAAGTATAGAGTGAAAAAAAGGAATGAAGGGACCCTCCAGTTGAGAGAAACCAGATAAAGAGTTGGGCAAAACTACATCATCTATGAATAAGTTACAACTGGACAAAAAGACGTCTGGTGCAACAAGATGGGAAAAAATGACAGGCCTGGGAAGTGAAGAGAACTGGAGGCATCCAAACCAAGACCCTCTACTTGTACTGGCAAAGACCACCAAGGTCAGCGAAGACATCCCACTCTCGACTATACCCCCGCCGCTGTAATGCTGCACTTGACAGCTAGCGTTTAAGTTGGTACACTCGCAAAACAACAGATGAAAAGCTTCAACCATTTAACTTCCTAAGCCAATCACAAGGCAGCATTCCGAATGGTTGATGACAAAGCGGAACCGGAACTAGAATCGGCTCTGTTGCCGGATGTAACTATTCCTAACCACGTGCTTCAGTTTGTGAATCTCTAGCACGAGCGTCGAGCTGCTCTTTGCAAGCTACATATTGTTCATTGTTATTTATAGTTGTGGTTATTGTTTGATAGTTTTGTTATTGTTCATTTATACATATATATATATATATTTATCTATTTTATATATATTTCATTCATATTATTTATTTAAACAAAACTTAAGTGCGACAATGTCTGAAAAAACGACGCCGATCGCCGAGTGATGATTCACGAAGTGAAAATCCTTTGCGCCGAGGTGTGCCACTTAATAGTCAGGCATTGGAACTATTAAGGAGAACCCGAGAATTCTTTGAACAGGAAAAGGAGTACGTGAAGCTTCATGGCAATCCCTCTAATCCTGCTGATAAAGCCGTACAACGAACTGCAGCAGTTCTTGGACTAAGCACGAGAACTGTTATTTACAAGGGAGTGAAACTCCAAGAGAAAGAGGACAAAATTCCTGAACCATCTGGAATGCAACAGGTATTTCTATCAACTCCAGGGAAGAAAAGAAAGCAGCCTCGTCCAGTCGCAAATCTTGATGCTTTCCAATTAGACGTCATACGTAGACACATTTATGCGTATTATCATAGAAAGGAGTATCCGACCATACCAAAGCTGCTTATATCGCTTATTTTCAATTAACAATAATAATACAAAATAGTTATTATTCAGTGACGTTTGCTACTTATGTACACTTTTTGTATGCGGCTTAGACACGATAGAAAGAACAATCAGCTGTTGTTGTTTACTAGCCACTCTGGCAACGCCGCAACCACAATATAGCCAACCTTACGCGAAGCCACACGAACTGTCAAGTGCAAAGATACAGCGGCGGGGGTATAAGGCTAAACTTCTTAAGAGGCTTAAGGGTTCTGAATCTGGATTCTCTTACAGGGAAGCTTTAGCTTCTTTTAAGATGGCCATTAGATGCACAAAGCTACTTAACCCAAGGCTAATTACCAAGTAGTAGCGGACAGGCCATTAGTTCCTATGGGATAGTGACTCCTCATGATCAGCCGAGGGTCCACTGATCAGCTCACATAACAGCATGACTACCTTTACAGGAGTGGATAAGGGCATTTTTAAGATACCCCAGAATGGCAGAAAAGAAGACTGCTACAGAGGAAATGGTGGTCACAGAGGAGAGAATAATTTTGGAGCCCATGAATGTGAAGGACTCTGGAGATCTTCTGGACCAGAGTATTGCATAAGGTAAAAATATCATGGTTACGCTTGCTATAAAGGTAGTTCAGATTAACTTGCAGCACTGCAAAGAAGTCTCTGCTATTGCAAGCAAAGAGGTGGCTGACGGAAACAGTGATATAGCATTTATATAGGAAGTTTGGCTGTACAAGAACACTGTAAGGAGAGTAAACTGTACTGGGATACATTTTTACCCCAGCACTGATAATCCAAGAACTTGCTAGGATTGAAAGCATTACTGCAGGTGAAGTGCTGTTCTAGGGATGTAACTTTTATTGGAACATCCTTAACGATAGCGGACAGGAAGAGAGCCATAATGTTCTCATCAGTGTACCTACCTTATAATGAACCTAATTTGCCATCAGAGGCAGTGAGGAACTTGATGACTCAATGCGACCAGATGAATAGGAATTCATTACAGGGACTGATGCCAGTGCTAACCATGTTTCGTGGAGCAGGACTGACATTTTCCATGAGGAAAGCACTTGACATAATATTGGTAAGTACTAAGCTAAATATTATGAATAGAGGCAATGAACCAATCTTACTTTAATACATTCTCAAAGGAGGGAAGTCATTGATGTTATCCTAAATATTACACTTATTGAAGACCTAGTTTCAACTGGTATGTATCTTCAGATATTCCTGCATCTGATCACAAACATATTGACATTAAGATTGAGTCTCAGGTTTTTAACCCTGTAACATGTAAGCAACAGAGACTAATGATTAAGACGGGTATGGACGTTTCAGCATTATAATCCTTCCGGCCTTAGAATAGGTCCTAACATAAACAATGCACATAGTATCACTCTGCGCTTTTATGTTTCATGAGCGAATGGGGAGCTTCCTGTCTTTAACTCAACAGCTGCTCAGTTGTTTACTTTTGGGAGCTCAAGAAATTGCCAGCATTAGCAATTCTACATGCTACTACATTTCACTACACTAACACTAGTACTAAAGAAATACACTTCTTACATTCAAGAATGGATGAAGAAATGTTGTATAACAACTTTTATCAGTAAAAACTAATGTTAATTGGAATACTGTAATAGCACAACACCCAACTTAGAATCAGAAGCAGTGATATCTTGAGTTGTCTTCCAGGTTTATAATCAGCCTGTCTACAATTTGGTTGCAAAGATGCCATTAAATTAACATGCTTCTGATGTTAATTTAATGAGATGCTTAACAGCAAGATTATCATTATACTCAAAGAAAATGTTGAGCACATTCAAGACTATAGTTTTTGCACCACTTTTAAGGGCTGTGCCACTTTTATGTTTAATTACACTGCTTTGACCTGCTAAACACCTAGCCATGATCGCTGCTTTCCTCAAATAAATAATGCAGGAATATCTATGGTTGTGTGGCTATGATAATAAATGGAAGCTACTTATTTATGTTTACATGAAATGAATATTAAAATAATAGCATTGTTCATGTCTTCATTATTTGAAGTACAAAAAGAATGATAATATAGAGTAGAATAACAACTATTCTCATTCATTTGAAAGGTGTGTTGAGGTAGTAGCATGTGCGTTTTGTTTACCCAGGGCCCTTTCTTGTGCTGGGTGGATTATAGAATTGGCAATACCCAAGAAAGTTAATTTGGTATTAGATGTGGAGCTGATCGCTGACCCACTGTATTAGCCCATTCTCCAATCCAACAACCAAAATTGTCAGGCTAAGCTCATATCTCACCAAGACTGTCTCCCAAGGTCGTGTGTTCAAACCTGGTGGAGGATGGATTCTTTTGGGGCATAAAACCCTTAACATGGCTTCCTTTGGAAGGGAAGTAAAGTCGGTGGTCCCATGTCATAGATTTATGGCACGTAAAAGAACCTCAAGCCTGATAAAGAGGCCTCTGAGCAAAAGTACCAGTCTTTCACGCCCACTGTAGAATGGGACACTAAGGACCACAGCAGTTAAAGAGTGTCTATAAATAAAACTAATTTAATTTAAAGACTGTCTCCTTGGTAGTCTAGGGAGCTTTGTGAACTTAGGAAAAAAGCAAGGAGACATTTTAAACTTGCAAGAAGAACTGACATGTGCCCCTTACCAGGAAGTCGTTCTCCATGGTGTAGTGGTTACCAGGTTAGCCTCTAGTTCCCGAGGTCGCAGGTTTAAACTCGGCGGAGGGCGATGGATTTTTTTGGGTGTAAAAATCCTTAGCATGGCTTTCTTCGGAAGGGAAGTAAAGCCGGTAGTACCGTGTTGTAGATTTACGGCACGTAAAAGAACCTCAAGCCTGATAAAGAGGCCTCTGAGCAGAATTACCAGTCTTTTATACCCAGTATAGAATGGCATGCTAAGGACCACAGTAGTTAAAGAGCATCCATAAATAAAACTCAATTTAATTTTCCTTACCAGGAAGCACTAACCAGTTACAACAGAGCCATTTGTAAAGCCAAAAGGCATTCATGGAGGCTATTCTGCCAGGGGATAGGAGATATTCCAATTAGCTCAACAGTCATGAAATTCATGGCTAAAAATGCTAATTTGATAATCAGTTCCATCAAACTGCTGGTGGCAGTTATACTCAGTCTGGACTGGAAATGATATTGCATTTAGCTAGCAACCATTTTTCAGATTCAAAGATAATTAGTGATCAACCAATCAACTGGGAGGATATTAATCTGTCTTGTGAGTGTCATGATAAGGACGACTGGAAGCTGATTAAAGGGATGATTACAATAACTTAAGTTGGATGAGCTGTGAATTTGTTTAAACTATTCAAATCCACAGGACATGATTTAATCTTTCTTGTACTGTTGCAACAGGGAAATGATTTCATTCAGTCCTTTCTCTGCAGATTTACAGAGGCTGCATAGCCTTTGGCTATATCCACTGGGATGGAGACAATTTTGAGTGATATTCACATCCAAATCTTGCATCTTAGCTACGCCGAGGCAAAGGCATGTCTTCCTTTTTTCTTTATGTAAAGGACAGTGTACTGGGGGATGCCCCACTACACATACCAATTTTCCTATCAGTCTGGAAAATCAATGGAAACAGCGCTTCATCATGTAGTGTCTGCTAGAGAGAAGTGCTGGTATCTAAAGAGATTGCCATTGTGGCATTCCTTGATATAGGAGGTACCTCTGATAAGACTTCCTGTGAGGTAATTATGAATGACCTTCAAGAGCATAACGTACTACTAATTATTTTCAAGTGGATACATTTTATGTTTATCAATAGGGAGCTGACCTTGACCATCTTTGGAGCCATGTTAGGTCTATCTGCTGCCAAGGGCTGCCCAAATGAAGAGGTCCTCTCCCCATGCTTTGGAACCTGGTGGTAGATGGACTAATGAGGCAAATCAATAATGTCGGTTTTCACACTATTAGATTTGCAGACAATGTTACTATTATCGCTGAAGGGAGATTTCCTGGTAGTGATGCCGAGTTGCTTCATATTGCACCTCAGGAAGTTGAGACATGGTGCAACGGAATCAAATTTTCTGTCTATCCAAGTAAAACAGTGGTAATAGCTTTTACCAGAATCAAGAATATTGGGAACTTAAAAGTAATCTACTCTTCTTGGTGAGACTTATACCACAGTCATCACAAGTCAAATACTTTGGTCTCCTTTTACACAACAAACTGACTAGGAAAGACCACTTAGGTCATTTACTAGCTAAAGCTTAGAGGGTCTTTTGTACCTGCAGAAGCCTGTTTGGCAAGATGGGACTAAAACCCAAAGTGGTGTATTGGATAGACACTACATGGTTGGCGCCCTTTTCTCTTATGCTGCATTGTGTTAGTGGTCAAGAGTTAAATTAAAGCAGTGCAAACTTAGTGCAACTTAGCAAGTTGCAAAGGATGTTCACATATCCATTACAGGGACATTGAGAACTATCCCCACTGCAGCCATGGAAATGCTATTGGAACTCGCCTGTTTGCGCATTTGGGTCAAGGCAGAGGCCTTTGAGTCATTCCATAGATTAAAGCATCAAACTGAAGTTCCCCTTAATGGACACTTAGATCACTTCAAACTACCCTGGAACAAAAGATTCTTTGGAATACTGGTACGAGGACCAACATTTTGATACCAAAGCTTTTCTTTGATAAAACTTTCACTCTAAAAGCAGTGAAATGGGAAGGGCAGGTTAAACCTGAAGATATACTGATGATTTTAAAACTCAATAAATCAGATTTGGGACATGGGCTGGACTCTATAGCAACAGTACATGGTTTCAATTAGCATAGCCACAGTCTTTCGGCCAGAGATATTTGACATTTTAGCTAGTACTTGGGAGAGTGTAAGAAGATGCTATAGGAACAGATCAATTCTAATATTCTGATAGTCAGGCAGGCCTAAAGGCCCTTGATAACCACTTGGTTAAGTCCAAGTTGGTTTTAGAATGCAGTGAATCCTCACATGGGCTGCCTGCAATTCAGCTTAGCTGAGTTGGGTGGCAGGGTACGTAGGGATTCTGGGGAATGAAAGAGCAGATGAAGCTGCTAAGAAGGAAACTGAACCTTTCATTGGACTTGAGCCAGCACTGGGGCTGTCATCAGTACCAGTTAAGCTGAGTATCATGGACTGGTAGCTCAGAGATCACAAGAAATACTGGAATTCATCTCTAGCTTTCAGGCACTCCAAAGCTCTCATGCAGAGACTTGACAGATGCAGATCACAAGAACTGCTGAAATAAAGCAGTGAAAAGCTCTCACAGGCAACAGGACTTTTTACAGGACACTGCCCTCAGAGGATACCTGCACAGGATGAGACAGCTGCCCATTTATTGTGTGAATGCCCAGAACTTACTCTCCAAAGGGCCCTCATTTTTTGGGAGTCAATTTTCAAAATTGGAGGAGCTTTCAATCATCACAGTCCAGAGCCTGATTTAGTTCATCATGAACATCAGACTTCTGGATCAATAATAAAAAGGTTGGGAATTGGCAATAGAACCTGCAAAGTTTGCAGTGCAGGGCAAGGTTACACCCATTAAAAGAAACTAAATGATTCTTATTTTATCTTTCCAGCAAATATTTATTGCCACAGAAGCCATTGTTGCTACAATAAGCATAACATTTTTTTTTTCCTTTCTTTTTTTTCCCCCCCAGCCAATATTATTACCATGCCCTTTGCAATTAAAACTAATTACATTAAATTTGAATTATTTACATCTTATAAATATGCTGAAACTGGGTACCATTCAGCCATATATCCTTATGCAGAAGCATGATGCAAACAACAAGAAGGCAACCAACTGAGATTCAAATTTGGATCTTCTACCAGTTTAATCCAAGTATAAAAAATTTTGGTGAAACTATGCATATTTTACATTTTGCAGGTATAATTTCCCATGTGGGAATTTTATAGCAGTGTTGGGTAATGGAATGTTTTCTAATCCTACGAGATTCCCCAATTTGTAGTAGAGCCCTGGTAATTCTAGCCCTGGTATTTCGAGGTTCTGTGTAATTCGAGCTGGTCTTAAGAAAATTATTATATAAAACTAGAGTAAAATCCTGTTTTTATATGTTATCCGCATGTACATTTTATGCACTTCCAAATGTGTTACATTTTTAACTTTCTTTCAGTTTTCCATGTACAATACAGGTAAAACTGTCCCACTTAGGGTTTTCATTCATAATGCACAGAAATAACCTTGGCCTCAGACTGCTAATGCATTTCTATTACAGATGGACAGGTACCATTGCATTTCGAGGAGTGCGCTCGCTCTTTGTCGATCCTTCACTATTTGAGACTGCCTGACAATCAATTGTACAGTGCATACCATCCTTATTGTTACTCCTATTGCTGTCCCTACTCAGCGACAGTGGTCATTAAAATATGCTTAAGTAAAAATACACATTTTACAACTTAGGCTGACCGTTACTGTATGTAGATGTTTGTGTAGTAACATCTGTACT
The DNA here is from genome assembly GCA_030765065.1 of Deroplatys truncata. NCBI lineage: Eukaryota > Metazoa > Arthropoda > Insecta > Mantodea > Mantidae > Deroplatys > Deroplatys truncata. The sequence continues at coordinate 54,654,435 of CM060988.1, read as the reverse complement.
TTAGTGAGCCCACATTAATTTTAAAGTGTTGTACTATGTAACTGTGTATTTCTTAATGTTTTAATTCATACATTACAATGAGTGATAGGAGTTCGAGAAAATTTGTGCTATTGAATGTGAAACTGAGGCTTTGAAAAGACTAGAAAAGGAGAAACATTAAAAAAACTTGCTCCTGAGTATGGAGTCGGTCAATAACAGTTGGAGACTGGTGTAGAAACAGAGACAAAATTGAGAAGTTTTCATCTAACAAGTGTTCTATCTCATCATTTGAATTGAAGTCAATGAAGAAATCTGAGTATGAAAAAAATGAGTGAAGCTTTGTTCATTTGGTTTACCCAACAAAGACGAAAAGGAAATCAAATTTTAGGGCCTATTCTGCGAGAAAAAGCTGTATTTTTTAGGAATGAGTTGCCGGAAGGTAAGGACGATTTTACTGCAACTTCAGGATGGTTGGATAGGTGGAAGAATGATACAGCATAAGGCAGCTTGAAATTTGCGATGAAAAACTTTCTGCGGATTCTCAGACTGTTACACAATTTTGTGAGAAATTAAGAAAAATTATACAAGAAAAAAATCTTACTCCTGATCAACTGTATAATTATGATCACACAGGACCAAATTATAAAATGCTTCCATCTAAAACTCTAGCCTCAGAAGAAGAAAAGGCTGTCCCCGGGGCTACAAGAGACATAAAAAGAGGTTAACAGTTCTTGCTGCATCGAATACAAGTGAGACCATAAACTGAAGCTACTGGTAATAGGTAAGTCTGCTAAACCTAGAGCTTCAAAAAATATCACTGCTTCTGCACTGCTGTTACATATGTCCACCAAAAATCTGCTTGGATGAACAAAAATATTTTTAAGAACTGATTTTTGGAAGATTTTGTTCCAGAAACCAAAAGATACCTAAAGAGAAAGTGCCTGCCTTCCAAAGCAATCTTAATGCTTCACAACGCTGGTTCACACTCTGGTGAGGAAGAATTACAATGTGACAGTATTCACGCATTGTTCTTACCCCCTAACGTGACAAGTTTAATACAGCATATGGACCAAAGCGTTTTACAATGCTTGAAAAAAGGTATCGTCATCGTTTGCTTCAGACGCTTCTACAAACAACAGAAGATGAAGGAACCATCAAAGAATTTCTAAAAAAAACTATGACAAAAGTTTAGTACACTCACACCAAGGGTTTGGCAGCATTAGATGTAGCATTGTGTTATATCGAACAGCAAGCAGAACCTACTCCACTGACACCATGCTTCTTAGAAGATGGCATGACATTGCTGCTAAAAAAACGAGGTTCTATTTTAAAACAAAGGACTTAGGATAATTTCTTTAAAATGTAACCTATATTTTTGCAACTTAGAAATGTGTTCCCATATATGCACATATAACACAGGTATGTACTAAATTGTTTTATTTATTGTGTTTTACTATTATTATGCTCATTAAACATTTATTCATGATTTAACCATTGATTTAGTGATATTTCTGTATAATCTGACTTTTTTGTAATTCGAGATACCCTCAGCCCCAATTAGCTCGAATTACCGGGGCTCTATTGTATTTACTTTTAATGGTAGCACTGCATTAATGCTCCAGGCAGTGGAAATCATGGCATATATGAAAACATTCTCAATACATGCCAATAAATGTAAAGCAGAAAATGTAATAATTAGTCATCAACAAAATAACAGAAAAAATGAGAATATGATTAACCATAAAGGGCTAATCAGGACAAACAAAATTAGAATTTATACTGTGGTATTTAATCTGGGCAATTTATGTAACATTCTTAAACATTACGCAATAGAAGCCAAGTGTAAGTATGATCCATAAAGACATGAATACCACGAATACTGTGTGCAGTGTTGTTTCATCTCTAATGACAATAAAAATTAAATAATAGTTGATTTACCCACCCCCATCCAGTTGCTTTCCATTATATACATGGTCTCATTGTATTTTGCCTTTGCCAGCAAATCGTTTCAGAAACATTTGAGTGTTTTACTTTCCCTATTATGGATAAATTATGGGCTTTAATTTGGATTTTAAGAACCATAAGGGCCAGTTTCACCACCGATATTAAAAATACTCTAGTAACATTGTCTACTTTATTGTGTTTAACTAAAACTATTGTTGACTTTTTTGAAGATTTAGAAGCTAGTAACAGTGATGTGTCATAATTTAAAATAAAGAGAGTTGAGGGTTGTTACACTACATCACTAAAATATTCTTACTTGAACGCGTTTCAGGAGACGGTTGCTGACAATGGGAACAAACCGTCTCCCGAAACATGTTCAAGTAAGAATATTTTAGTGATGTAGTGTAACAACCCTCGACTCTCTTTATTTTAAATTAAAACTATTGTGTTAAAACTAGTGCATTTCATTAAGCTTTTACAGCAAACTGTTAACCTCTTGCTAACATCAAAAGCAACTGCGAGCAACAGCTTTTGAAAAGGTGGTGACCAAACTACACAGCTTTTGAACATGCTCGGATGCAGTTTTGTCTACACATTGCAGCACTCTCTGTTTCAGTAGCAGACAACCAGTTTTATTCATAAACAATTGCCATGTAATTTCCCTGATTGTTTAAGGTTATAATCGCAATGTCAAATGAAAAACCCATATGTAAATAACTAGTTACTAAGCATTAAGAATTAATGAATAAAAAAAAGGCTGACTTAAAGGAGAAGAATGCAGTGTGGGGAAAATCTGAGAGGAATTTAATTGCAATGCTCACATTTCTCCCAGTAGTCAAGCAAGCAACTGCAGCAATTTTAGCAGAGATAAAATGCAGGAAACTTTATGGAAAACCAACAAATGATGGCTTTGGCAATTCCAAAAAAAATCTGATGTGTTACACTCACATGACTTTCTCTACTCTTGTACAAATTATTTTTACGAGCTCTTATTCTCCATCTATTTCATAGTAATCGAGATAAACATTTACAGAAACGATCTTTTGACATGCAAAGAGAATTACATTTTACACATAGGGACCAGTTCTAAAAATATTTGACTATCGCTTAAGGCCTACTATGTTCCCCGTGTTTTGTATTTGCAAGGGCAATTAGAAATACAGTAGCCTTTAAGCATCGACATATCCCTTAATAGCCGGTTGCTAGGTGCAGCACCATTCTCTTTGCCTCAGATTAGTACTCTTTGCATATCCAAGACAAAAAAATGAATAACGAATTCCCATTTGAGAAAATAAGTATTGAAAAATTTAAGGGAATAACAAGCAATATCTCGAAAATGGTTCACCCAACCAAAAAAATGTATATGACATAAATTGTGTATTTTAACACAATCTACATTTTTTGTGTAGTAAAATTTTGTCTATCTCTTATGGTTTACCAGTTATGCAAAAGTCATTCACAATGAAGAACACTTTTGGAGACATTCCCAGGAAATTCAATATATACATTTTATTTGTCATGAAAATATCTTAAATATATGATATTTTAATCAAAATCGTTAGAGCCATTTTTGAGAAAATTAAAATGTTCGAAAAATGTTCCATGTAAAGGGTAATCTGGGGTGGGGGGGATTTTCTTGAAAACCTTCGTGTCGCATCTCTGGAAGATACTGAACCTAAATACCAAGTTTGGTGTTTATCCGACAGTTCGTTTCTGAGTTATGCTGTTCACAAACAGACAGACACACACACACGGACATGTTTCCAAAAATGCTTTTTTTGGATTCAGGGGTTCTCAAAACATGTATTTCCGGTGAAATCTCGGTATCGAATTTTTGGGTGGAATACAATACTTCCCCTACTTACTATATGTAGTAGAGAAAGTAAAATTCCTCCTCTTAAAGGTTTTCAAAATAATCATGATGCATGACCCTTTTCTTCGGTTAGGAACAGCATTAAAAATGCCAAAATAAAGCAACTCTGCAACAACTGCCTGGTTTGCAGTAGTCATTTTAACTTCTAACATATATTAACCCATTGCCGATGGCCATTTAAACCCCATACTACCCAATAAACAGACCAAAGTATTTAAATCATCCCAAAGTTTAAATTTCTGCTTTGCAGAACAAACCTTTATATTCTGCTTATTTTGTATGATATTTTAATGCAATAGAAACCCAATTAAATGACAAAAAATGCAGTGTACACCAACTATAACAAGTAATACTGTATTTATTTACAAAATGCCAAAAAAAAATCTGATGTGTTACACTCACATGACTTTCTTCTACTCTTGTACAAACTATTTTTACAAACGCTTACTCTCCATCTACTTCATGTTAAATGAGATAAACATTTGCAGAGTCTATCTTATTGCTAATTTTCTTGTAGATGTAAGGGGAATATATATTTACAAGGGCAATATAGAAATACAGTAGCCTTTAAGCACATACATATCTCTTAATAGCTGGTTGCTAGGTGCAGCACCATTCTCTTTCCCACAGATTAATACTCTTTGCATATCAAAGACAAAAAAATGAATAATGAATTCCCATTTGAGAAAATAAGTATTGAAAAATTTAAGGGAATAACAAGTAATATCTCGAAAATGGTTCACTCAACAACAAAAATGCATATAACATAAATTTTGTATTTTAATGCGATCTACATTTTTTGTGTAGTAAACTTTTGTCTATCTCTTAGGGTTTACCAGTTATGCAAAAGTCGTTCACAATGAAGAATACTTTTGGAGACATTCCCAGAAAATTCAAGATATACATTTTATTTTACATAAAAATATCTTAAACATATATTTTAATCAAAATTGTTAGAGCCATTTTTGAGAAAATTAAAATGTTCAAAAAATGTTCCATGTAAAGGGTAATCTGGGATGGGGGGATTTTCTTGAAAACCTTCATGTCGCATCTCTGGAAGATACTGAACCTAAATACCAAGTTTGGTGTTTATCCGACTGTTCGTTTCTGAGTTATGCTTTTCACAGACACACACACACACGGACATGTTTCCAAAAATGCTTTTTTTGGATTCAGGGGGACTCAAAACATATATTTCCGGTGAAATCTTGGTATCGAATTTTTGGGTGGAATACAATATTTCCCCTACTTACTATACGTAGTAGAGAAAGTAAAAAAGCTGTCTCTTTAATTCCAATTTAAAGAGCTAAAAAGAGTTGTTACTTTTTCTTCTTGAATGCTACCATGATTCAATACTCTCGTTTTACATTGCAAGCAAACAGCTATTAGCAGAAACCCAGTTCCCTGTTCTCTCTGTCTATAGCTGACTTAGTGCACAGATAATACATCTTGTAAGGGGAGAGAAGTGTTTGACGCTGTTATGTAAACCAGCCACATACAAACTTGCTTCAAACCTGGTGGAGGGCAATGGATTTGCTCAAGTGTAAAAATCCTTACATGGCTTCCTTTAGAAGGAAAGTAAAGCCGATGGTTTTGTGTCATAAATTTATGGCAAATAAAAGAACCTTAAGCCTGATAAAGAGGCCTCTGAGCAAAATTTCCAGTCTTTCACACCCAAAATAGAAAGGGACGCTAATTACCATAGTAGTTACAGAGAGTCCATAAATAAAACTCAATTCATTTCACACACAAGCTTATGATTCTTCCTGTGCAAAGAGAGTACATTGATATAGATACATGTCTATGGCTTTAGAGAGCTTGAAACTAAATATGACTGCATCTGCATGTCACAATTACCTTATGCTCAAATAAGTTTTACAATTTTCAGCTGTTGAGGAAGATAAACATGCACCTTGATATTAGAATCTGTTCTAGGTACCACATAGTTGTTTTAGGTCCATTTTACATTAGACATCTATACATGTCCATATCGGAAAGAGTTTAAACACCTTAACATAAGTGTGTAACAGTGGTGAAACCAGCCCTAAATGCAAATAATTTACAGCTGGACATTTTTGGACAATTCAGAATACAAGAGCTTTCAAAATAAGCTAAAAGTTTGTTATATGTTTACAGAACAAGGCTTTAACAAAGAGTCTCAAATATTCCAATTTGATATACACCGGGCCACAAGCATTTTAAATGTAAGATGCTGATGATATTGTACTGGCCTTGAGAACCAGAACTGCAAGCTAACACTGACCTACTACTGAAATGGGCCAGAAAATAAGCTTCACCTAAATAAAGATGAGATAAGCTCAATGACATTCAGAAAGGGTGGAAAACCATCAATATTCCAAGACCTCTGAAGAATGTATTAAGCTTCAAGTATTTGGGCATCATGTTACAAAAATGGGTATATCTTCTCTATCAATGACAGGATCAAGCAGCAACTAAAGCCGCCAACATTAAGGATCTGAATAAACTGTCTACCAGAACCACCTTAAAACTATTATAATATTACAATAAATCTTTTGTAACAATTCTTCACTTGTCTTTTTAAAATATAAATTCAAAAGGACATGCTTCATAATCTATAGATTAAATCTTCAGCTTATCTGTTGCCACATATTCTGGAAATTGCCTGGCTACATCGAAAACTGACACACCTTAAGCAACTGTAAAAACTAAAAGCAATCTTTTTGAAATATATACTATGTTTCAAAATCCACATCAAGTTATGCACAGTTTGTAGAGAGACTAAAGCAAAGACGAGAGACATATAGAGCAACTTTTACTCCACTGAACATGCAACGAGTCACAAAGACTGGCAGGGGACTACAAGCTGACACCTGGTTACATATTTGCAAACATAGTTTTCACTAAAAGCTGAATAAAATTAAAAAGTTCCATCATCCAGACTCGGACTGTATATGTGAATGTTGTGACAAGCTTTGCAAACACCACCATGCCATGAGCTGTGCATTTAGTGCAAGTCTTTAGCAGCTTTCAGTAGTGACAATTAACAATATCTCTGTTATGTTTAATATGCACATTGTGCACTATCCCTCTTTAATTTCCAAGATATCCACTGTTATTGGTTTGAGTTCAATAATTTGTCATGTTTTGAAGTGCTGTCATCATTCAGTTGTTTCTCACAGTGTAACAGAAAGAAAATGGAATCTCAAAGCCATCATGAAGCTACCCGCTTTAAAACATTTGACTATTGCTCTGATTTTCTACATCCCATTGTACATACAGCAAAATGTATAATGAAACCATTGCTGCAAACGTTTGTCTCATTAACACAAGACAGAAAAAAAAGATTTTCCAGTTTCTAGAGACTGTATATAAAAACAAGTAGTAGGTAGAGAAAGTCATACAATGTAACATTAGATTCTTTTTAAAAGTTTAGTATCTTTTAACCATAAAGACGATGAAAGAAATGCCAAAATCAACTAGGGTACTAAAGCTACCTTTTCATCCTAAGGACTGAGGTAAAAACTTCAACAAAAAGCTTGGCAGACTGCCTCTATGATGTGGGGTAATATGTATGCCTCACATTCAAGAGGCCCCAAGTTCAAATCTCGGTTCGGGTGAGTTAGCCGGATAAGGTTTCTCACAGGGATTTTCCCTTATCCTGAGAAGACAAATATCAGGTAACTTTAAGCTCTATGGACCCCGGGCTCATTTGACCACTATTTCACTCATTTCATTCATCTTCCAATATGACTTACTAGATTTATAATACAAAAAAGAAGCTTGGCAAAGGATTAGAGCACATTCATAAAGTCAGAGAGAACATCACCACCAGGTGATTCAAATAAAACATTTTATAATTATCAATGGCTAAATAATCTTGAATTACACCCTTGCTGCATAAGAAATAAAAACACAATCCTAGTCCATATTTCTAAAATTATTTTCTTCAGGGCTTAAATGTCATCCATTAGTTTTTACAAAACCTAATGCGCTGTTCATAACTGTTCCATCATAGCCCAACCTCGTATCAGTTCTCTGATGTTGTGCATTACAGTTATAGACGAAACGTTAAAATTTATAAAAACCAATTGACCACAGAAGTAAGGCCAGGAAGAAAATAAATTTACAAGCGTGTGTAATGTTTTAAAAGTTTGCTTTTAAGGACTATATTGTACTGATACCAGTTTTACACTGAACTACTTCTAGACTAGACTTCTTGCATTGACAAATTATCAGCTTTCCTCTCCAACATCTCTATTCCATGTTTAAGTTCTTTTGACCTAAACATAGATGCATACTGTTTCAAACCTGCCTCACTGAGCTCAACTGATGCACAATAAATCTCTACCATCTGAACATTGATTCTAAACCTGTGACCTGACAAAGGCAAACAAACAAACAAACAAAAAAGGGAAAGAATCCTCTAAAAAAAAGACTTTATTTGTTCTTTTTAGCATCTACTATGCCTACTTTTAATTTAAAAAAAAAAAAAAAGCTGTTTCAAGTAGATGAAGCAACAACACATTTTGTGGAGAATGCATTGAATAACTTAAGTGATAGTCATTTTGGTATTAGGAAAGGAAAACATAGCATTCATTAATTGCATGGTACATAAGAAGAATGATGCTCACAAGAAAGTGTGGTTAATGTGTACTGCTTATGGAGATTTCTCCTAGTGCTTTGAATTCTGTTCCATAGTACATTATACACACTAAAGCCTGCAAAAGTAAGGTCCCATTCACAATGAAAATTAACTGTAACAAACTTAAAAGCTAGATGCCATGTGTTGTAATGGAACCATTCACAATGAATCAGATAAAAATAAATGTTGAATTAGATGTAAACTTAGAAGTTTGCAAGGCCCAAGCTTTTAAGTTTATGTCTACATCAAACACAAGAATGCTAATCACAGACCAATTCTCATCATGTGATCATTCTGCCATCTCCTATCAGATTTTCCAGCACGATATGTTGTGTTGACTTGCAAACACACTTTCTGTGTGTGATCATGGCCAGGAATCACTGGGGTATCTATAAAAATAGCAGCAAAACAAATTGTTATTGTAGGTGATGCTTTTTTTGAGAGTTTACCGTCCTTTAACAGGGTCGCTAGCTCTTGCTCATTCTGATACAATAACCTCTTTCATTACATATTAGTTCAGCTGTTTAACGCTCTCTTGTGATTCGCTGTTGCTTAAGTTTGCAGTTGTCAATGTGAATGACAACACATTGTGTTGAGTTTATGTCTACATTTTATGTCGTTATGTTAATACTTAATTTTCATTGTGAATGGCCCCTAAGGCACTTTGTGCTTAATAAGTGAATCACGTTTAAAGTGTTCAAATAGTAAATAGATCTGGCTTAAAACCTACTAAACAAGCTAAATTACCTTGAAATGGAGATTCTATATGCATAACACACAGTGGGCTTTCTCACTCCAGTTTCATCATAACCAGCAAGAGGTTGATTATTCTACTAACAACAATGCCCCAAAATGAGATTGAAAATGAGTTGCCTGTTATCTCTAGAATATTGCACATTTCTAATGTATACCTTATTTCTAAATGAACCACTTTTGGTATTCATAAAATGGTAATAATGAAATTGTGAAAGGAATACCGTTTATTTTATTTTAAAGAATTGGAGCATAGAAAGGATAGTTTTCATGTGAAAGGAATGCAGTTTGTTTTATTTTAAAGGATTGGGGTAAGGCAAGGATAGTTTACATGTTAAAGGAATACAGTGGAGAAATTAAACAGCAGTGGGGGCAATCACATGGTCACATGGTTAAGTATCATAGGTACAGTCACGTGATAGGAGACAAAACAGTTGTTGGAAAGGTAATCCGAAAATGATTGGATATGGCGGGTAAGCGCAGGGTCCTGACAATTTTCACTATTTCCCACATTTTACTTTATATTTTCAGTGTCATATATCATAATGCAAATATAATCGTCATTCAATGCTAATTAAAACATGTCAAGTGCCTCAGTATTGCAGATAAATTACAGTATACCCTACTTTTACACATGTCAATTAAATAAGTTTATAAGAATATGTAATTCACTTACCACAGCAGAAAAACAGAAGAAAGAAAAACGCTGTTTTTAATTGAATTCCGGAAAACATTGGAAATCTTAGTTCTTCTACAGATCAATTACAAATAGAAAGGCTAAATGGATTTATAGTTATCAAATTGAGCCCGAAATGTTAACTTTTTCATTGTCTCAATAGGCCTTGACAAAATGTAGCCTTTTATCACTACGAGGCATGAAAATTTGTACTCTGTTATCTAGGCCTTATTGCATTTATATGATTAATTTTGTTAAGATTCGACGTTCAGGATTCCTTCATTGCTCCCGATCTATTCCAACTAAATTTTGAAGGACACGAAGAAGCCAGTTCTAATACTGCAAGTGTAAATGGCTTTAATAAACTTTCTTGCTGCGAGCTTAAGTCTGTTATTTGTAATTTCCGTAAATTCACATTCACATATACATAGATGGTATGGTTTTGGTTTAGTTGCAGTCGCTGCGACACTTGTGAGCTCTACGAAATGCGTAGCAAAGTAAACAAGCGTGTTCCTGCTCAGGGCTTGAGGACAGGTAAAAATGAATATGTATACACATACTACAAGTGAACAATAATTCACATTATTTCATGTGACACAAAGAAACAAGAGTTAAGCTCGTAGAACTCCTCTTTCTAATTTCCACAACAATGTAAATCGGTAGCTTTCACAACCCGCAGAATTGTTCTTGCCAGTGTGAAGATGAAATGAATTGAGCCGCATGAAGATAGATGCGTAATTTAAGCCCTGAGAGATTTATAGCAATCTTCCGATCTACACATACGCAGCACATTCCAAAAAACATTAAGATAAACACTGTCTTATATTAGGCAATATGGCGTACTTTTTTCTTTTATCCTTTTATTTTTCTACTTTTCTTCGCAGTAAATCATAGCCTTCTAGATCATTAGAGTCTGTGCAACGAAGTAAGCAGGCCTTGACTAATCGATCTTTTCGTTTCGCTTTGCTTCCTGCATGACAAATGTCCAGTTCTTCTCTGTTTAGATAGGCATTGTTATTCTTAACTGCAATAAAAATGTTTATAATGTCCCAGGAATAAAACGTGTAAACATGCGCTGAAACAAAATAACTATGGGGGTCGTAAAATATTAGTGGGAGAAATAACAGGCAAAAGACAAAACTATAATAGATATGCCTAAATCATCGGTTCACAAACTATGGTCTTCCAAGGCGTTCGACGAAAAATGTCCGTAATGGCGGTATTCGTGGTAAGACCTATTATATTGTATTTTTATTGTTACTGTATTGTCATTACAATTTTCATTAATGTTATTAGAAAGTTCAATTGGGAATAACGTGATTAGTAATTTAAATTATGCCATGGAAATCAGCATTCATAATCCGTTTTCCAATAATACACAAGCAGGATTATGAAACTACCGCGATGCACGGTAATAGGTAACAGCCCATCAAAAGCGTTCTATTTATGATGAGCAGAATGTTAACCAAAGCCAGAAGTGCGTCTTTCGTCCCGCTTATTGCGGACTGTCTGATGCTATTCAATAAGAAAGGAAGGGTCAGATCCGTTCCGGTAAGAAGGTTGCTCGCTGTTCTGTCTACATTTGTGCAGATGAGAGCCCGGAAAAGTATGTTTTTCTTTCCGACCTGCTTAAGTTTTGCACACATTGTGAACCTGTGGCCATGCAAACTGTCCGAGGTCGCGGGTTCAAACCCTGCGATGGGCGATGGATTTTTTCGGACGCAAAACTCCTTAGCATGGTTTCCTTCGGAAGGGAAGTAAAGCCGGTGGTCCTGTGTTCTAGATTTACGGCACGTAAAAGAACCTCATGCCTGATAAAGAGGTCTCCGAGCAAAATTACCGATCCTTCACGCCAGTATAGAATGGGACGCGCTAAGGACCACAGCAGTCTCTCTCTCTCTCTCTCTCTCTCTCTCTCTCTCTCTCTAACCACCTGCTATGTGAAGAGATGTCAAATAATCTCTCCCTCTATTTTACATGGTTGCAATGACAATGTGACATCAAACATTTTTTCTGTTTACGATTTTAAACCTATAAACCTGCTAGGATAGTCTCAATTCATAAGGATCCTTTCACGTCCTTGCCAACTAACTGTGAATCATGCTTGTTTAGGGACCTGTGAGCCGGGGGAGGGATATACAAACTCAGGGCCATGCTTTCCTATATGGGTGAGATGTTTACAAGCGACTTGTGGGTGTTATTGTTTGGGTTTGCGAAATGAATCCAATTAATGACGCAGTTGGTAATATACTTCGGACACCGTTCTCCAGGTGGAAAGACGAGGATAATAAAGATATGTAAACAGCTTGAAGACCTACTACGCCATTAAATTTTTGTACAACTAAGGAAAAGAACGGTAAATGCTATAATGTTAATTTTAAAACATCCTTGTTTTCCGAATTTTCGTGTTTCTGCAGTAGCTCCAATTTAGAAAAAACATTTTGTTGGCCCAAATTATTTTTAATACTAATCATAATATCTGGAATAAAGAAGTATTTTCGGACTTTAAGGATATTGTCACGGACACAGCTTGGTGGACTAATAATTAGAATATTTAATAATCATTTATTTAGCAGTTTATGATTCCTTTAGAACTTTAACTTGCATTTTGCAATAAGCTCAGGATGAGTTGCACCACATCCTGTATCCGGAACAATAACTTGATGTCACGCTTCCTGAGTAACCGGCACGCGTTGACATCTTCTGACTAAATACGTCACTTCTGACCCTTTTATTCATTGGTTACTATAAATTCACAATCAGAAAGCTACCGCCATATATGTTAAAGTAGACGTGTAATTCAGAGCTCCCCGTTAAGGATGGAGCAGCTTATTTAAGTAATGGTACGTCCGGCTCGTTCGGTTCTGCCTTTCTACTCTGCTAGCTTCCAGCTTCTCGCCTGGACGACTGAATAAGTTTAGATCATTTAATAGGAGTAGTTCTGGGTTGCAGAATGCACCCTTAGGAGTAGACTAACATTTCAGGGTTGGTTTGCAAGACTCAGCGCCACCAACCGAGCTGCAGTCGACACATGCCTCTCAAGGTAAGGAAGACACTATGTTCGTTAATTAGCTCCCATTTTCTCCAAAGCTTGCATTCAGTAGTAATTATAATAAATAGTTTGTTAATTGTTAGTGCTCTACCTTCTTATAGATATTCCCTCCTCTCGCACACCCCTAGGGCTCGACAATATTATGTGATCTCTAAATAAGGACAAAGATTCCGCTCCGCACCTGAAATGCAAACTACAACTGAACACTTGTTTAAAGAATAGAAATACAATTTCTGATGCCCTACAGGAAAGTGCAAGGCTATTTATGGTTCAATTCAAAGAAAATGCTCGTATGAATGGACTGATTTTCCAGCTGGTTACAAATGCTATGGTATATTTACGCAAGCAAGAACTTGCATTTAGGGGGCACAATGAAAATGTAAGTTCAATAAATCGTGGAAATTGCAAGGAACTGCTTGCTTTATTAATATCGAAGAGTCCATTGGAAATTCCAAATTAGTATTTGAAAATTACTGGTGCATTTAGTTGAGACACAAACACAATGAAGTCTTAAATTGCATATCTGAATACATATCAGTTCATGTAAAAATAAAATTCATAACAATAACCTGTTTTTGCTATTAAAGTCGATTATCTATCATCAACACACAAATATAATTTAATCATCACAAAGTTCTATCATAGTAAAATGTGTGAATTTTTTTGGAAAATATTTTTAAGCATTTTCTAGTGCTCTAAGATGTTAGTGCTGACAGAATATCTGAGGCTTTGTTTAATCTTCTGGATGGGATTTTGTCTGAGTTTTCATATCAGAACAGATTAGTGGCTCAATGTTATGATGAGGTAAGTGTAATGGCAGATCACTGAGATGATCTTGAAGAAAATTAAAGATCACCTCAATTAGATTTTGTGCATTGCTTAACTCATCGACTAACCTTGGTGCTTCAACAAAGTTTAGGTTGCATTTCTAAATGTTGCATTTTTTCAACATTCATAAAAAAAGAACTCAGGTACTAGATTCATTTTCAGCCATATTACAACCCTAGCAGAAGCTCGGTGGTGCTCTAACTCAAAACTGCTTATTGTAATTGTAGAATATTGGAAAAAATTGAAACACGTCTTTGAGAATATTATGAATGACAAGCAATCTAATAAAAATCATTTCAGCTCAGTAAGGGCTTTTTGAACGAAGTGAGTAGTTTTGAATTTACCCTTCTGGCTGTAGAGTTCAATGAATTTTTTTTGACAGACATTCTTTTTAAAGTTTTGCAAAAAAGGTCACTGAACATTACTTATTGCATTCCGAAGATCAGCGTGACATGTGATTCAATAAGCAATAAAGCAATTGACAATATTTATTGGAATTATTTGAGAAAGCCGAAAAGCTGACCAATCTGACTAGAAGAAGAAAACATGGAAATTTGACAAGGGGCTGAAATGTTAAAAAATGTTAGATTCTTTTTTCACAATTTTTTTATTTCAGTTTCAGGATTGTAACAATTTACGACTTCTTGTCGTTGTGGATACTATTGAATTTAAAAAATAAGCTAAAAATTGTTTCTTGTTCAGCTCTTAAAATTTACAACGATGTTATTCAAAGATATTTCAAAGAATTGATGGTTTAAAGAATGAACTGCGTTTTTTGTATGGTGGTGAGGTGTATAGGTCTCATAATATAGTGGAGTGTTAAGTTCCGAATTAAAGTAAAGATGGGAACCATGAAAGTTATTTTCTTTAGTTTTAACAATTTCATCCACAAGTGCATCAGTAGAAAGAAGTTCCTCGTATTTGAAAATGATTAAAACTTGTCACTAGAAACACTGTATCACAAGACACACTAACATTGTTAGCGAATATCTCTATCCAGAAGGAACTTCTGTGTAGACTTATAAGGAATGAGCCATTTTATAAATATATAAATTCAGTTGTATTTATGGACGCTCTTTAACTGCTGTGGTGCTTAGAGTCCCGTTCTATATTGGACGTGAAAGATCGGTAATTTTGCTCAGAGGCCTCGTTATCAGGACTGAGGTTCTTTGACGTGCCATGGATCTACAACACGGGACCACCGGCTTTACTTCCCTTCTGAAGGAAGCCATGCTAAGGATTTTTACGCCTTAAAAAAGCCATGCCCTGCGCCTTCGGGAACTAGAGAGGTACCCCTAGACCACTGAGAACGATCAAATATGTAACAATGGTATCATCAAACCACAATATTATTATTTCTATAACTCCTGGTTTCAACAGAATAGAAGAAAGTTTAATACAATTATGGAAAGTAAATCTGATTCATGAAGTGAGACAAAAGATTAAAGAAAAGCATTACAAATAATCAACAGGTAGGAGAAGGTGATTTACGAGGCGTATTCCAAAATAAGGTCTGGGGAACAATATTTAATGGATGG
Organism: Deroplatys truncata; assembly: GCA_030765065.1. Taxonomy (NCBI): domain Eukaryota; kingdom Metazoa; phylum Arthropoda; class Insecta; order Mantodea; family Mantidae; genus Deroplatys; species Deroplatys truncata. Next base: position 54,639,168 of record CM060988.1, on the reverse strand, counting down.
TAGGCCTGTCAGACATTTCACGCCTGCAGCGCTGTCGATTTTTTATGTGAATTTTATTTACAGGTCTGCATTAAGCATGCAGTATTTAAAATCTTGATATATCACAAAGCACGACGCTGTTTAGGAATTAACCGTTCCAATCTGGGATTATACTTGGTTGTGAATTCCTGAGGAACTTACATCAGTGTTGATGTGACGCAGTAGGCGTTTGCCAATCAGTGAGAGCAGATCGCAATGACCGCGAAAATCGTAAATCCCGCCAGTTGTGAAGTACGCGGTGTGATTAGACTTTTGCTGGCAAAGGGATCGCCAGCTGCGGACATCCGTCATGAGGTATACTCCATGTATGGAACGGACATAGTGAGTGACAAACAGGTTCGACACTGGTGTCGAGAATTTCGAAATTTCCGCACAAATGTCCACGATGAATAGCGGAGTGGTAGACCCAGTATTCGGACCGACATCATTGAGCAAGCGAAGAAAAAACTTCAAAGTGATCGATTTTGGCGATTAGTGGTCTGGATGATGAATTCTCAAATGTTGCTCGAGCCTCACTTTACAAGATTGTCACTGAACAGCTTGGATATCGAAAACTTTGTGCGAGGTGGGTGCCAAAATAGCTCGCGAGTCAGCACAAAGCGCAACGAATGTGTAGTGCACGACAGGTTTTGGAGCGTTATAGACAATATGAAGATGGTTTGTTTTCCCAGATTATTACGGGCGACGAGACATGGGTAACGTACACCAACGCTAAATCGAAACAACAGTCAATGCAATGGCGCCGTTCCGGTTCAACCAAACTAAAACGGAGGCGTAAGTAATCGCCGTACACGAATCGCAAAATGATGGCCCGTGTTTTGGGACGAAAAGGGTGTCCTTCGAATATTTTCATGGACCGTGGGTCAACAATTACAGCTGACGTGTACTGTGCAACGCTTACCAAACTGAGACTTGCTACCCAAAATAAACGCCGCGGTAAACTTTCTCTATCATCCCCTGCACTACAACGCACGCTGCACGCCTCTGCCAAAACCAAAGAGAAGATTCATGAGTTTCGTTGGGAAACCTTTGACCACCCTCCGTACAGTCCCGACATGGTAACAAGCGACTATTTCCTCTTCTTGCATTTGAGACAGTGGCTGGGTGGACAACGATTTTAAACCGACGAAGAACTCAAGACGAGTGTTACCAACCGGTTCAAGTCCCAGGCGGCATACTTCTATGCCAAGGGGTTAAAGAAGCTGGTGCAGCATTACAGCAAGTGTGTAGATGTGAACGGCAAGTATGTGGAAAAGTAAAGTATATATGTAGGCATTTACTCGTATTTCTGTCAATAAAAACCTTGTCTCATGTGCGATGTTGTTGTTATGACTAAATGGACCTTAGTTTTGGAGAACACCTCGTAAATAGGCAAATATTAAAAATTGCGTACTTTGCTGAATACTCTAAATTCACGATAAACAGTATTGCAAAACAACACGTTCATTTGGTACAAATTTGAAATTACAATAATAGCAATGTATTAACTCATATTTTGTTAAGATGCAGGTTTAAACTCATGTTGAAATCGTGTTATGGTAAACGCTAATTCATGTATCAGGCATTATTGAAGCTTGTACATTGTTATGAATATACTAATAAAACAATAACCATTAAACCTTCAAATGTTTAAGATAGAAAATCCTATCTCACTCATGACAATTGCATTGTTAGGGTGAAATCAATGTATTCCCTAGCATTTATTTTATTTTAAAAATATTATCGCGAAACAGTTTATTTAAAACCTAATGCACATATAACTGTTTGGGAAATGTTGACGTTTACTGCTTCAAAGGATGGAACTATTAAAAGCAATTTAAAACTCAAACTGGTGCATCAAAGCCCCTTCACGCCAAAAAAAACCCTCCTGAAATCGCGCGTTTTGTAGATACGGCTGTTTTGACACTAAGCCGCCGATTGTATATATGATTGTATGATAGTGATGGATATGAGAAACAGGCATGAATGGTTACTTCATAGCGATTCCTCGTTTATTACTTAATAGTGTTATGTCCTAAATGATGCTTATTAAGGGACCTGGAGAATAACAAAGAAACTAACCTTTTTTATGCGTGGACGATAAGTGGAGCTGTAAGTTGTTTTACAGTCTTACTGTTATACAATGATACACTTCCTTCTATGTCATGGGGCTGAAAGAGCCTTTCACAAACCTATAAAATCAAAATCCGTTTCACTAAATAAAGCCAGAAACAATTCTGTGGGTGCATGCAAGAATCTAATACGATACCTGGCATTGTTATAAAACAATGTTTTATACCATGGAAGAACCTTATACATTGAAGTCTGTTATCTGCAGAAATATGAAGGTTGGAAGTAGTAAACAAAATACTGCTAAAATAAAGTATAAGCTAACGCTACGACGAATTGAGATAAATTGAAGTATGGCGATGTGTGTTATAAACAGTTAATGCGGGCGTTATTAGAAATCAATCATGTAAAAAAACAATGAAAAGTAAAACCTAATCAAAACAAATTGAAATATTAAACATGTGTAAATACAAAGCGTAATTGCCGTGTTATTGGACTTGAAACCACAATGGTCACAATTCACTAATGCTATAAACTAAAGATTTTAGCTCGTGTGCAGTGTGTTAGAAGTTCTATTTTCTAAAAAAATACTTTATTTGATTTTCTAGCTTTGAGAGTCTTTTTATATGGCTTGTGTTAAACTACAGAGTAAATAAAATCTATAACATTCATGATATAATTAAATATGTTAATTTTCGAACACTGATTTTAATTAAATGCCATTTGGAAGAATTTGTTTAAAAATTTGAAACAGAAATTTGCACATTTCTATCGACATTTCTATATACACCTAATCTCATACACGTTTTTTTCTTCCTTGTCATTTTAGCAATTATCCCCAAAAGTTGCTTCTCATCTTTAACATTCCGTACAGCTATGCATATTTAAGATGCCTTTACGTGGGTCACTCAGAAATTTTGAGAATGGGCAATAATGAGTAGTAAGCCAAAGCAGCTTTTCTAACTTCAGATTGAAGTTGAGCTGGGCGCGCTCAAATAATATGCATTGTCAGCACCGCGTGTGAATGTATAGCAGGTGTTGCTACATGGATACGCTAGGATGGATCTCAAGCGAGAGCATTTACATGCTATGATTTTCTATGTCGCTATGGTCGGTTTAGGAGAGAGGAAATGCTTTTAAAGACTGCATCGTGCATTTGAATATATCTGCCCTCCGCAATCCAACATTTATTGGTGGTATACAGAGTTTAGAAGAGGGAGTGATTCCGTCGAAGATAAAAACCTTGCAGTACGACCGGCTACAGCAACAATGGATGAAAATGCTGTGAAAGCGAAGCGCATGTTGCGGTAAGATCATCGTTTCGCATATGGTAAGGTTCAAGAATAGCTGAAGGAGTGAAAGCAATCCTGAGCAAACAAAAACATGACTTTAGGAAGCTCTGTAGTCGCTGGATCCCCCATCACCCCACAAAGTAGTAGAAACAAGCACATGTGCAATGGTGCCATAAAATGATTGAAAACTTAAATGTAGGAAGATCCAAAAAATACATTTAACAGGGGATGAAAGCTGGATTTACCGGTATGATCCAGAAATTGAACGACAGTTATTGGTCTGGGTCTTCCCAGAAGAAAATCCCCTAACAAAAGTAAAGCGAACAAGAAGTGTTGGAAAGAAGGTGATCTGTTCCTTCTTCTCAGCAAGTGGTCACATTGTGAAGATTCCGATGGAGGGACAAAAGATTGGTACTGCCAGATAGTACACCACAACATGTCTGCCAAAAGTGTTGAATGAACTGAGAAAGAAGCGTCCAAAACTGCCTGCGTGTAATTTTGTGCACAATGATAATGCCTCTACCCACACCGCACAAAATACAACCCAATATCTGCACGAGTCAGGAGTCAAATATTTGACCCATTCTCGCTACACTCTAGATCTGGCCCCATGCGACTTTTTTCTATTCTCCAAAATGAAAGAAAGAATTCAAAGGTCAAAGATTTGTGTGACCTGAAACAGCAGTATTTGCTGACGAAGAATGTATTTGCACTCTCTCCAAAGAAGAATGGCGTTCGGTATTTGAAAAATGGTTTGAAAGAATGAGACGGTGCGTGGAATGCAATGGAGAATATTTTCAAGATGAAATGATGAGATCTAAATTTTTAATACTCATTCTCAAGACCTTTGGAGTAACCCTGTGTGTTTGGCTTATTTCTAAATAAATCCGAAAGCTTCTGTAGACCTTTAATGATGTACGTACACTATTTATTATGTTTACTCTAAATTCAGACACATAAAAGCTGTCATGGCTCAAATTGCTAATATTCCAACCACAGATCTTGTAAAATTGAGTTTTAATCATGAACGCTCATTAATGGATATGGTTCTTAGCGTCCTATTCTGTATTGGGAATGAAAGACCGGAAAGTTTGCTTAGCGGCCTCTTTATCAGGCTTGAAATTCTCTTAACTTCCATAAATCTGTGGCAGGTAAGAGAACCTCTGGCTTCACTTCCCTTCCAAAGAAACATATGCCGCCGGGTTTGAACCCGCCACCTCGGGTACTAGAAGTTAGCATGGTACCCCTAGACCACGAAGGACGGCGACAGGGATTCTATGGTGACTTAATCCAACCTAGAATGAGTTGATTTAAACTTAAGAATATGGAGTTCAGAAATAACATGCCTATAGTGCGCACTGATGAAATAATCTAGGTCTTATTCAATGAAATTATGTTTTGTATGTGTATTTGGATACAATTAATTACATAGCGTTAAACACACACATACACGCACATATATACATAATACATTAAATATCGTAAACGCTTTTTCTGAAAGAACTAAAATTCTGGAACCCTTAAACTGTAGCTCTTCCTGCCATGTAATAGCTAGACCTTTAGAGCTTTCAGATTTAGAGAGAGAGTGCACTCTTTACAGCTGAGTACCTCCAATCCAAAGTTTCTTAGTCATTTCTTAGTTCTCAGAAAACTATATTCCGGATACGCTTTTGTTAACTTATTCTTTCTGATTTTATGCTGTAATATTGAATTTTATACTATAATTTAAATAAAATAAACATGAATATTATTTATTTGTAGGTAACTGCTGATGCCCTGCGAAAACCTGCCGAGCTGCTGGAGTATCTCTGCTGGGCCTCACGGTACAGAATGTGAGCGAGTTGTCAGAGCCATTATTAGCAGCTGTGACGCTTCATGGATTGGTGATCTCTTCTGGCGACAATCCTCTATGTATCTGAAGAACCTTTTCTGGATTGTAAAGCCACAAGTCTTAGTGTTGTTCAATAATAAACTTGACAATGTAGCTACAGCTGCATTGGCCAGACTTACTTTCGAATCCCAACTCGGTTCCGCCCTCCAAAATATAAACAACATAACTCGGTCCCGTCTTCCAAAATGTACACAGCCCAACTCGGTCCTGTGGGAAACTAATCCCAATCTAATTCATTTTAAAAAAAACTTGGGACTTTCAGCAGACCTGTAATGAATGAAAATGCTATTACAGTTTCATGTTTCATCAACCCGATTTTACCTTAAAATTAGATGTTGTATAATAAACAATTGCTCGACTAAATGTCTTTAAGAATTCAGAAAACTTCACACACAAAATAGTTGAAAACCCGATGTATTGTTTAAAAAACTTATAATTCTAACCCAATGAAATGTTTTGAAAAAGCGCGGAAATATGCACGTTTGTGAAGAGCTACCAGGGATGTTGCGGTTACAACCAAATACTTGTGCTCAGTGCCAGAGATACCACACCACTATACACTTCATTAAACTCAGAGTATTATTCGGTTTCGCACAATATGCTACGGGACTGAGCTGAATTGTTGACAGTATATGCTACGGGACTGAGTTGCGTTGTTGACAGTTTATGCTATGGGACTGAGTTGGGTTGTTGACAGTATATGCTACGGGACTGAGTTGAGTTGTTGCCAGTATATGCTACAGGGCTGAGTTGAGTTGTTGACAGTATATGCTACGGGACTGAGTTGAGTTGTTGACAGTATATGCTACGGGACTGAGTTGAATTGTTGACAGTATATGCTACGGGACTGAGTTGAATTGTTGACAGTATATGCTACGGGACTGAGTTGAGTTGTTGACAGTATATGCTACGGGACTGAGTTGAGTTGTTGACAGTATATGCTACGGAATTGAGTTGCGCTGTTGACAGCATACAGTACGAGACTGAGTTGAGCAGTTGACAGTATATGCTACGGGAATAAGTTGGGTTGTTGAGATTTTAGTCACGAAGATAACAGTACCGAATTAGGATGCGTTCTACAAGATTATACAAAATTCCTTCCGAATGAAGGGGAGTTCACAGGCTATTCCTAGAAAATTCAAGATATGCATTTTACTTGTCATGTAAATACATTTAATATATAGTGTTTTAATCAAAATCGTTAGTTGCATTTTTGGAAATTCAAAATTTTCCAAAAAATGTTCCATATAAACGGTATCTTGGGACGGGGCATTTTCTTGAAAATCTTCGTTTCGCATCTTTGTAAGGCACTGAACCTAAATACCAAGTTTTGTGCTTATCTGGCTTTTAGTTTTTTGGTTTTTTAGTTATGCTGTTCACACACACACGAACCTTTTTCTAAAAACACTGTATTTGAATTCAGGGCCTCAAAACATGCATTTCCGTTAAAATCACGGTATGGAAATTTTGGGTGGAATGCAATACTTCCGCTACCTACTAAGTACATGAAAAAGAAGATAATAATTTATGTTATCTATATTCACATAGGTTTCTCCACCCATTCTTAACAAACTATTATTAAAAAAAGCCATTTCATTTTAATCAGATAACAGTTTTCAGAAATGCCTTCATTACATATTTACTTATACGTACAAACGGAATAAGAGAATACAGTAGACATAAGCGATAGTCAAATCCTTTAAGAAAAGATCGCGGTATGATGACATTGAGATACCTTCACTTTACATGGCCACGAGGGAAAAAGAAGAAACTTGAGAAGAAACAGAAGAATCTTCTGTTAAAGCTATTTTTCAGAAAATAATAAAAAATCGAATTTCTATTTTCGTGTAACAGGTAGTTCAGGGGAGATATTGAAAATCTTCGTTTCGCATTCTGAAGGGGACTGAACTTGAATGCGAAGTTTGGTGTTTGTCCTATCTTTCGTTTTTGAATTATGCTTTTCACAGACAAGATCGCGCGACACACACACACACACACACACACACACACACACATATAGGACCTTTTTCTAAAAATTACTTTTTTACTTTCTCTACTACGTATAGTAAGTAGGGGAAGTAATGTATTCCACCCAAAATTCGATATCGAGATTTCACTGGAAATACACGTTTTGCTGCTCCCTGAATCCGAAAACAGCATTTTTAGAAAAAAAGGTCCGTATGTGTGTCTGACCAGCATAACTCAAAATTCAAATGAGGGATAAGTACCAAACTTGGTAATCTAGTTTTAGTAGCTTCCAAAAATGCGACACGAGAATATTCAAGCAAATCCCCATCACAGACTACCCTTTATATGGAAGGCTTTTGGAAATTTTTGATTTTCTGAAATCTGAATGCGACGAATTTAATTAAAATAACATATATTAGAGATATTTACATTACGAATAAAATGTATATTTTGAATTTTCTAGGAATAGCCTGTGAAGCGTATATCATTTGGAAGAATTATTGTATAATGCCGTATAACTGGTAAACGTTAAGCGATAGACAGAAACGCATTGCACAAAAATAAAGAGTTCTTTATAACACACGGTTTATCTCAAATATCTTTTTTGTGGCGTAAGCCTTTTCTGAGATATCCGTTGATTTCATGCATCAGCTAAATCAGCTTCATTCACAACTCAGTTAACGCTGCATGTTACACTTGTACTTCTACTCATTTCCCGATTGTTTTGTGTGTTTTCATTTAGACACAAGAGTCTATGGGATTTTGCGTTCATTCAGCAGCACAAAACATAATCAAGATCTATCAAAAACTAGTGTCCAGCAACTCTTTGAGGATGTGAGAGGCAATAAATGATGCCCCGACTCTTTTCGTTGCTTACCTGGCATAAAGTTAAACGTGACAACTTTCAATAATGGAAAACTTAAACATGTAAAGCTATCGAATGTTTATCTCAAGATATTAGGCATGTTTCGATACCCTCGAGCATTATATTCGTCATCCATCTAAATTGATTTCCATTGCCGCTTTTCTAATTACTTATAAAAAACTTAATCCTTTTATCTGCTTGCTGTGATTCACAATTCAGTCTTCGGATTCCTTATGGCAGCCAGGTATGATCATCAGGAATTCTGTGCCTTCCATGTTCATTTTTGCATCGCTGACGACCACGCTAATTCGCCCTGCTAGTTGCGGAGCAGTGAGGGGCAAGTAAGGTTAAAGTAGAATCTGTACAACTTTAAAATAACTCTCCGTATCAAGCAATATATTACAGGCACTGTTTCGCAGCGATTTCCTTAGCACCCTATTGCAAAACCTATCAGCATGCTCTCAAAAGCAACAGAAAAAGCGCGTCGAATTTGAGAAAGCAAGGACGGAAATAGAGTCCTGGTCTATTATCTCATAACGCATGCATTAGTTTTTATTATGACCTTTTTATCAAAGCAGTTCTAAGTAACGTGCCGAAAAACTTCATTAATTTCCTTTGTGGCTTATGAAAATCCCTTCACGTTCGAGATAAGTTAGGAATTTTCAATATAGTGGAATTCGTCCACCCTTTGTTAAACAGCGAGACAAGAATGATAAAAACAAATTAACAGCACAAAGAGTTTACTCCACATACATTGGCCACAATTACGACTAACCTTAAGGCTTACATTTATTTCTCCTGTTCTGCAGAGTTCATATTTTCCAGCCTCAAATATCTCGGCAATAGCTCAGATATTACTATATAATTTTATGTCAATAGCCATCTTCATAATAGAAACACAACTTAACAACGCTTTATCTTCATCTGCTTCTTCCACTTAAGGATTGATTTTTCCCATTTCGAAGCTGAAATATTTTAATTACTTGTACTATAAAAATACGCGGAAGTCCTTCATTTTATTTCTCTATCTTTGCTAATATTTCTAATATATTCTTAATAGCTGGTAATCTTAATGCGCCTATCGGCATCTTGCTATGGTAATTCAAGCAATAAGTGCATCAGCACGGAGAACAAAATATACTGGTTTAAGTCCCTGCCTAGGCATTGCATTTTTCAAGTCTGATTCAATTCTCCAAAATATTCCTTACACAGCTAATATGAGAGGACAACTATTATCGTATCTTCTATAAAGATGTTTGCTTTTACCTCTTTTCTAGCCCTTTCATTTCTTATTTAATTTCAAGTTTGCATCTGCTAGATATCTTAAAAGTGTTTCTGCTGTTTCCAATTTTATTTTGTCTACGATTTAAAAAGTCCAAGTTTCACTGGAAAATAGGAGAGCGGCTTCATAATATGTATATACATACATGCCTGCATACGCAAAACGAAACTGTAACCGAATATTTTCTGATAATTTTCGATTTTTGATAAACTACTTATACTAACGTGTATAAAGAGCAGAGAGAGGGGTTTTAGTAGGTAAACCATCACGTTAGGAACGCACCGCGTGTTGGTGGAAGCGCTCTCAGTGTTACAGTGCTCTCTGTAAACATATATGATGTTCATTTTGACGGCAGAAGGAAAAAGGCAATGTATGTTTAACTATTAGTAGTGTGCAATAAATTATCCCATAATATAATTAAGGCATTAATATACAACAATCTGAGTTAAATTGTCTTTTCTTTCACATCGAAAACTATCAATTTTTATCCGCTCTTATGTACATACGAGTCCATTTAATAAGCTAACTTTGTGATCCGATAGATATTGCATATCTACAGAGTGTAAACAAATTACATAATAAGGCTCGGTCGTAGGCAAGTGGGTACAATGTGATGATCTTTTGTTGATAAACCCATGTGCAAAACACTTTGCTTAGGGTCTATGAAATAGGGATGAGGACATAAGGCAGTACGGATCTGAAAAGATAGGAAAGAAATAAAAGTGAAAACTTATTCTGTCTGTAACTAAACAGAAAACATTTAAATCGTCGATTGAAGGCACCGGTGCTTCGATACATTTTGTGCATCGCCTGGTTATATGATGTCGAACCTCTGAAAAGAGTTAAAACTGTATAGTGGTGTTTGTTAGGACACAAGCTGCCTGTTTAACTTAAAGGCTTCTCCAACGTTGGAAACATGGTATGGACTGGGTGACGCGTGTTAGAGTAACGTTTTTGGTAGAGCGGTAAGTCTCTCTCGTATTCTTTCTGGTTGCTCCATGTATGAGAAACATTTCAATATACTCTACATTTGTGTATAAGGCCACCATTATTCATTTCCATATGGCAATATCCACTCAAATAATACTGTAGCTACGTAATAGAATTATATCGCAAACCCTACCGCTGGCCGTAGGTAAGGTGAGGAACTGCTGTGAATCATGTAATAACTGATGCAATACCATTGGTAAACAATCTTAACTATAACTAACGAATGCAACTGCTACTTTTGTCGCGGAGTCTACGGAAATTTCCGGAAATAGCTGCATTGCACATTTCGTTATAGATACTAAGAGAATAGGAATAGTCATATGTCTTAGAACTGGACAGTGTATCCTGGCCTTAAAATTCCATACTCTTTCCATGCCATTGCGAAAAACAGATAAAAATCGACGGGGCTGTATAAGAATAGCTAAGTATTGAACAACAGAACCATTAATAACAGATATCTCGGAAATGGCTGATGCCAAGAAAAAAGTTATTTAAAATAAATCGCGTGTTTTAAAGATATCTGCATTTTTGTGTAGTACGTTTTTGTCTATCGTTTAACATTCACCAGTTGTCTAAGATTATATAAAATTCATTCCGAATGAAGAGGACTTCATAGCTATTCCCAGAAAATTCAAGATATACATTCTATTTGTGATGCAAATATCTTTAATATGGGGCATTTTAACCAAATTTATTAGAGCCATTTTAGAAATTCGAGGATTTTGAAAAATGCCCATATAAATGTTAGTTGGGGTGGGGGTTTTCCTATAAAACGTTGTTCGCATCTTTGGAAGGTATTGCTTAAATACCAAGTATAGTATTTATCCGCTTTTGGGTTTTTAGTTATGCTCTTCACACACACGTCCACATACACACACACACAGAGTCACGTGGAGCTTTACGTAAAAATGATTTATTTGGGTTCAATGTGCCTCAAAACATGCATTTCCGGTGAAACATCGGTATCGAATTTCTCGCGAATGCAATACCTTCTCTACCTACTATATACTTGGTATAGAACGTAAGTAGGGGAAGTATTGTATTTCACCCAAAAATTCGATATCGCGATTTCACCGAAATATATGTTTTGAGGCCACCTGAATAAAAAAACATTTTTGGAAACATGTCCGTGTGTGTGTGTCTGTGTCTGTCTGTCTACACAAAAGATGAGGCTATACATTCCCATACTCTTGCCCTATCGCAACAAGTCGCTACGTCTGTGCTTGTATTTTGTATAAAGTACTTGTAAAATCATAATTTTGAATCCGAGCATGCTTATGAACATTCATGATTATTTCACAGTACCGTAAATAGTTAAAATAGGAAATATTACTAATAATTTAGGAGTATCTGGTTGTGAAAGGAATGCGAAATTCTTTAAAAGCTTTAGCAAAAAAAAAAAAAAAATGGTGTTGCGTATCAAGCTGGCAATAAATGGCTCATTGTACACTAAACAGTCAGTTATTGCATCATTTTTGCTGTATTGGCGCGCGGGAAATCACGGATAAAAATGAACACCGGGTATATTTATACACTCCAAGTGTTTGTCAAGTTCTAGTGATTCATGTATTATCCGATAGTGTTCTCGATCTTTTGGGATTGCTTTCTAGCTCTCGAAATTCAGCTACAACGGGAATGGCTCTTTCCACATTAAGGATGTGTCACCAAATTCCGCACAGCGAAATATTGTGCCTCGACCAAAGAAGTTTAAAAACCCCTGCTCTACAGTTTAATCTGTCACTTTTCATTCTTTAGTTCGACAGTCAAGAAAGATGAGAAAGAAAAAAAAACATGTGGTGGAGAGTGGATTGTAATAAAGCCATAACTGGAATTAATTGTTCTTTCACACAAGCCGTGTGTTGGACAGGGTTGGAAAGGTAGAATCAGATGACTGAAAAATTCAATGCCATAGCCGGGATTTGAACCACGGATCTCCCGGTCTCCGTCCGGTTGCTCTAACCACTGAGCTACCATGGCAACATGCCGACACGACATTAAATTCTCCAGCTGATTCGCATTTTTCCCGGTAAACCACAAGGAGATCTCAAATTGTATTGAGATGTCATGCCATTGGGGTATGACATCTCAATACAATTTGAGATCTCCTTGTGGTTTACCGGGAAAAATGCGAATCAGCTGGAGAATTTAATGTCGTGTCGGCATGTTGCCATGGTAGCTCAGTGGTTAGAGCAACCGGACGGAGACCGGGAGATCCGTGGTTCAAATCCCGGCTATGGCATTGAATTTTTCAGTCATCTGATTCTACCTTTCCAAAGCCATAACTGTTCGGAAAAGGCTCTTTGTTCTTTCATAACTATAAAACGTTGGAAAAGTGTTTAATAATAATAGTAATAATAATAATAATAATAATAATTTCATTAACCTTATAAAATATACAACCGTGGAAGTAAGTCTAAGGATACAATAAAGTACATTTTTATATACTATAAAATTAAGAACATTATATATTATCTTTAAAATAATAATATATAGGCTAATAGCGGGTTTTAATTAGAGACGCTTCAGGAACATTTGAGAATTTTAAATTAGGTCCGATTTTAAGGCTGAGTGATAATTTATTGTACAATGAAGCCAACATACAAACCACTTTTGCGGTTAAAGTTTCCTTTCTATGAGCCCCAGTTGGTTCTCATTATGTCTAATAGTATAACTGTGTTTGTTAGCAATTGTGAACACTTGCTTATCTTTGCACACATAAACACAGCCACTATATACACAAGGTAAGCTAGTAATTTGAAATCTACAAAAGTTATCGACAATCTGTTCTTAAAGGTTTACCTGTTAACAGCAGTGTACGATTGGGAGTATAAAAATACATTCATTGCGGGCAGATTGTCCCTAAAAAGAATTCTATATGAAAGGATGGGTTGAATATACGCATGGAATAAGTGCAATAATATACAGGGTGATTTATGAAGAACTGACACATTTATTTCTTTAATTGTTTCAAAACGAGTTATGCTAGCAACAGCTTATTATACCTGAAATTCAGGGAATTTTGGAAGATTATTTACCTCTATATCAACGTTAAAATACTCTCTATCCTGCATTAGGCACAACTCAACACGTCGTTGCATGTTACTTGCCACTCATTTGAGGACTCTGTTGTCAATAGCTTGATTCTCCTCTGTAATGTTGTGCTTCAGATCGTCCAATGTCTGGGGATGTGTGGCATAAACCCTGTCTTTTAAGTAATCCCATAGATAGAAGTCCGGGGATGTAAAATCAGGAGATCCCGGTAGCAACAGGTTCTTGCAAATTATTCTGTCGCAATTAGTACCATGGATTTTATTGATGTATGACATGTAGTGCCGTCCTGCTGAAAATATCCTTGACTCAGCTCTACATCGTCTAGTTGCTCAGCGAACTCCATGAAAATCCGTCGGTGCTCTGCAGTGTTCACATTGTTTTAAAAAATTGGTGCCATTATTCTCTGTGCGGATATTGCGAACCAAACTCCGATTTTAACCGGCTACATAGGTGCATAGCCGGATAAATGCAACCATGTGATGGAAAATATGCCAGGATTTTGCGCAATGAACCCCTGAAACCAACGACAATAATTCAGTCGTCTATCTTCTGGTTCCTGTAAGTGATGGACAGCTGTAATTCTATACGGCTTTAGGCCTGCACTTTTCATAGCTCTCTGACACATTGAGTAGTTGTACCCTGGCTCCTGTGACAAACGTTCTAATGGTTTTTGTGTGACTGATCCAGTCGTGCTCTTACGTCAACAACAACTATGGGAAGCCTGTATGAACGTGTTTTGCCTTTTTCACTCACCAGAGATCTAGTTGTTTCCAATTTGTTTACCAGTCCCTGTGCTGTGTTTCTTTGGGGAGGATTTCGAACACCAAATTCTTTCTGGTATGCCCTATGAGTAGCTGTAATTGAATTCGTAATCCAGTATTGCTTTACAAGGAAGATTCGTTCATTTAATGTGTACTCTATTTTCATTTGACTAAAACAAAATCTCAAAAACAGTTGCCGACAGTAAAACTAACAATTACGAATAAAACATGAACATCTGCACATCTAGTGACAGACAATCAAACCTCCGGAACATTCTGCTTAATTTGGTGCTAAAATTGGCGCATTGAGTGAATTTCGAACAGACTAATTAAAGAAAGAAATGTGCCAGTTCTTCATAGCTCATCCTGTATTACTGTACACAACTTGCCTAAGGCCTCCTAAAAGAAAGACCCTAGAAGTAATCTTAGAGGCAACATATTGCAAATGAAATTTCCAATTTAGGTTACTGTTAAGCATGACACCAAGAAATATAGAAGACTTTGTGGGTACTGTGTCTCTTACATTCAAAGCAGGAATGGACATGCTTGGCTTATGAACATGGAAGATATCACACTGGTTATAGAGATGTTGAGAACAAGTGCGTTATCTTCACATTAGTTCTCCATTCGTTGAAGTTCATACCCTGCATTGCCTTTCAGCTGTTAGTCATTATTAGCTGCAAGAAGGGCGCTAGTATCGACTGCATATTGGCAGAGTTTAAAAGTTGATAAAACAGTTATACCACTGGCAAATAATGGATCAAAGAATGGATCCTAGACTAGAGCCCGGAGGCAGAAGGTTTGCAAGCAGTAAACTAATTCATGGTAGGATTTTCTTCATGCATTTTAGCAAATTGAGTGCGATCATGAAGATAATAATATAATGATATTAGGTATACCCACAATTCTACAATGTTCAAGCTTTTGAAGCAGTAAGTCAAGATTGGTGCCATCTTTAGGCACGTCATAATTAATACCAATGATAGTTTCAGCAAATGTCAACAATGGCATATATCCGGTAAAAATTGGTATGGACCAGTAGTGATTGACTTATTTCTAAAATATCTATATGGGCATTCAGAAGGGTTGCTGAATTTTTTTAATATAGGTCACAAGCCGTTTGACTAAAGATATTAAAATACTTTTGTCACAGTGTTTGCAAGGCAATTGAGTGGTAATTACTTGTTAATGAATTGGAAAGCTTTTTGTGAAATGAGACCACCTTGACTTATTTCAAGATGTGAGGCAATATGATCTCAATAGATGAGAGATTGTCAAAACAACCATGCAGGTCCTGCATAAACCTTGACATTGGTAACTTCATCGTGAAGCTTTTGAACAATATAGAACTTAGTGTGTCACTCTCTAACAATCATACCGTCTGACTGTCCAGTTAATGTTGCCATCATTACTTGATTATCCCGAAAATATTTTAGAGGAATCTTGTCAACTCTGTTTACCCTACCAAGTTCTCGTTCTTTTCAATATGTGCGCTGCTGTTCACTGCATCGAATGCTCTACTAAAGTATATGAAACCGCATACGTTTTCGTCTAGTCTCTAATCTACTCTTGGATCTCAGCAAGTAGGTTTCCGGCCGACATTAAGGCACATTTACCCCACGCAAACTGAATTGTTCTTCCAGTAGTAGTAGTTCCGCAGAAAGTTTATGTTAGCAGTTAAAGGTACTGGTTCTAATGCTGTTTCCCTATGAAATCCCGGCAGGCTAGCATCACCTTTCCCATTGTACAGTAACCTTATGACCGATTTGCGCCAGTCGCTCGAAATATGACCCTTTTTGACACATCCCTTGAAGAGTTCTCTCCAGATACCTTGGCGTAACAGACAGTGGGCAACCGATGGTTTCGGGTCTCCGAAGAAATCCAAATGATTACGTTGGGTTACGATGCACCGTTCTGCTTCCTCCGGCGGGCCCGTACGTAGTGGATATTTTTTCTGTTATTTGTTATTCTTAGTATGGTGATTTGTTTTAATGTGTATGCATAGAATGTATTAATTGGTTGAAGGTTTTCTTAATGTGTATGAATTAATTCTTAAGTGGGGACGTATCCTCGTTATGAGTGAAACAAAACAGTTTGGGTGTTCTCAGTATGGGAAGACATATAACTACAATAAGAATTTGCGGCAACACGATTCTAAACAGAATTCAGTAAAGTTAAGTGTCACTGCACCGCTCCTAAAAGGTAAACATTCGTACACCTATAAGTGTAAAATTCGCAAAAGAATTTCAATTATAAGTATAACTCCATCAACGAGATTATCACGGCGAGGGACTTCTTCCAAAAATTACTGAAGTGCAGCTTGTGTGATTATGAAGGAACAGCAGAAAATACTTTAAATGATCACTTGAAACTGGTACATGAAATTGGTGTCAAATCGGAAGAACTGGAATTCTTATATTTGATGAATTTAAAGGTCGGAAACAAGAAATTCAGTCGGCAACACTGTCGTGTTTTGTGAAAGTTATGGCTCTCATACTACTGCTGACAATTCTATAAGACATGCGTATCCTCGTTCAAGGATTTTTTTTAAAATCAATGGTGTTAGACTTTAAAACTGCAAGGGAGCAACAAAATTGGTGTTCATGCAGTAATTTGTATCACAAATTACTTAAATGTAAATAATGATTGTAATATGAATATGCATTTTTATGTGACATTGATTTCAGATGTTTATTAATTGTAATTATTATTGGGAAACAAGTTTATACGGCCTTACTGAAACTGTCAATAATAGCGCAATAATGCAGCGAGGGGGTGAGCTGTTTATCATTATTGGAAACGAGGAAGTTACGTAATGTTGGCGCGTTTTTCGGTAGAAACTTCTGGAATATTTTCTCCCTAAAGCATATGTATTCATAATTTTCATTGGATATTAAAATAGACGCTAATGTTGGCGCGTTTTATCAGCCAATAGTAACTCAGTTATAATCTTTAGGCATATCGGGGAGTGGGAGTATAAATAGAAGCCAAGTCAGAGGTAGATCGCGGTCAGTTCATCGAAAATCTCAATACATTACACGTCGCCTTCAGTTGCTCAGTTCATCAAAATTCTTTGTGCACTACACGTCGTCTTCAGTTCGTCAGTTCGTCAAAATATTTGTATGAGATACGTCGGCTATAGATTCACAAGTTACGAAAATCTAAAGTTTATATAAAGTTAATTATACACAAAGTTGAAGTACGCGAATTAAGAGTGATTAGTAATGAAGTTATTAAAAAAGTTTCAGTTTGGCGAGTGTTAAGATCAATGTATAAATGTGATAGTTAACGTGTTTGACAATAAATGTGTAAAACAAATTTCTTTATCAGTGCTATATTTGGATAAAAGATTCCTTTCCGTTTACACACTCTGATCAAGAGACATGTTCGACTGAGAAATAATAGCTAGCCGGAGGACAGTAAACAAAACTTAAAATTCTTTCAAACACTAATACTACCACAAATTGCTAACACTAGATGGAGCTACAAACCGAACAAATGAATGACGTCACAAGATGGCTTCACATGAAGTAAACACACAGTGTATGTCCTGCAAAGATAAGAGTCATTCGAGATCAACAAGGAGTATGCAAGGAGTGTTTCCACTCATACTCAAGCTATACTTGAAAAAATACGAGACTCAATACCTGCTTCTAATTTACAAAGAATACATCTGCTAATCAAACAGGAATTGTACAACACTGAGCGATGTTATAATTTTTGTTAAACATCAATCAGGCATTAAAATGATGGGAGCAATGTGAAGGCATGGGTATAGGAAATAAATATTTAAATGATAACCGCAGTCTGTTATTTTATAAGTCACAAGATACGGTAAGAGTATCCCACCCAAAACTAAAAAGCACAGATGTTTTGTTAATTACAATGAATAGTGTTCAACATAAAATGTGGAAGAAGTATGGGGATGATTATATTTGCGTTGACGGGAACCATGTGATAAATAGCTGACTTCGAACTTATTGCACTTGTGGTACTGAAGGATGTTAGGCAACGGTTTCTTCCATGTTCCTTCCTCATCTCAAATAGATATGCCCGGCAAGTGCTGTCCATATATTTCCACTGCATAAAGTTGAAAAACCTTCCCCTAAGGTTTTTATGTCTGACTTAGGAAATGTTACATTAATGCTTTGATTTCGACAATAGAAACTCCTAAAATGAAGTTCTATTGTACTTGACATGTGGACAAGGCCTGGAAAGAAACTCTTAAGAGTAGAATTCTAGGTGAAGAAAAACAAGCAGACGTTTACAAGCTTCTTAAAATATTCCTAGAGGTAAGAAGTACGGCAGCGTTTAAAATGATGTTTCATGTCATACTAGGAACCTTGAAAATTGATCCTGCCACGCCTGAGTTTGCTACATATTTCCAGGACTACTACATGAGTACGGTAAACTGCTGGGCTTACTGCTATAGGCTGCATGCAGGACTCAACACAAACATGCACATAGACCGAATGCATCACAGCTTATATATAGGGAAAACAGGTGAAGCGTATAGACAAGCCCATATTCGTACTGATGTTATTTTTTAAAGACAAGGTATTCGACAGGCTTATTGTGCTTACGAAAGGCAAACTAACCAGAAAAACGTAAGATATTCACCGTAAGCAAATAGGCAAAGAACTCATTTTAAGGAAGACAGAGGATGGAAAATACTATCCCCTTCGAAACAGACTGAGATGTATCTACTGTGTACAAGATAACGAGGTTCCATGCACATGCAGATTAATATGTAGCGAATGTAACACCTGCATTCACAGAAATTCCTGCACATGTGTTGATTCCAGCATTAAACCGAACATGTATAAGGACATACACCCTGTAGGAACTCGCTATGTACTTCCTTTAAAACTTGCAATGAAATAGATTGTGAGGATGTTTGCACAATAAATGAAAACCAGGAAGTATTAGAACAAGTCAGTAAAGAAGATTATCAGACTTTTACGCTTTTATCTCAACAAAAGGACACAACTGCTGCGGAAGTTTTGGACTTAAGGGAATTTCCATGAAAGAGAACTTGAAGTGCTTAAGAAACACACAGCATCATTAACGGCGACTTTAGAAGCAGCTCGCAACTAAAATGAACAAGTACCTTTTCGTGCCCAAAACCGAAGACATACAAAAAGGAGAAAACTTTCCATGGAATTCCTCATACAAAACCAGATATGGCGGAAGCTCAAAACATCGCAGTTTCTTTGCTAAGAGGGCGGGAAAGAGAGAGAGAGAGAGCAGCAGCAACTAGTTGTGAATAATTATCAAATGAAGAACAAAATTTCCTTTAATTACATTACACGAGATCGTGGTTAAACGCATCTTGTTCTCCATCATACCATATCTCCTCAATGTCAGTCTCTTTTCTCTATAGGTAAGCGCCTTGTTCATGTATTTTATGGTTGATGTAATCTTCTTTGTCACATTCCACTATAGGTTTTGACCTGTCCTTGCATTTCAATATGCATTTTTCTCAGGTATTGTTGCACAACATGCATACACACTCTGCGCTTGGTTCATGCACTTTAGTTAGCTTGTAAACCTTGAAATGGAACCAATTTACGACCATTCATGTCACCAGGTGTCTCAGTTGGTAGTTTGTATCTTTCCAGTTTTGGTTCGTCATAGGCTTGATACAGAAAAAATTCTCCCATATTTCCTCCCTTTTCTGTTCTAATTTCCTAAGCGCTTCTCTGTAACTGTTGGTGGCTCTTACTACTAAATAGAGTCGTATATCTTCAATAAAGAAACTTTCTCCTTTTAATACGTAGGCCAATCTGGATCTTGTGTATTTTGAAACTCCGAGCACTTATAATTTCATTGCAGTCACTACGGACATTTCTGTTAAATGTCTTATTTCGTTCATGCTTTTGTTTGCTGCGCTCATTCGTTCTGTCGAGTGAACTCTGAAATTACTCTCCGTGGTTTGTATAGCTATCCCTAGATACTTGAAATTATTTGATTGCCTTAATTTGTTTCCTTTATAGGTTATTCCGCTTGTATTCGGTGGCTTTCCTCTATTATCCGTTATCCTTCCGTTTTTGGGGGGGTTTATTTGAATCTCATTTGATTCTGGCCAATCCGAGAGTATATCCATAGCTCTTTGAAGCTCTTCACTATGCCCTGATGCTATAGCAATATCGTCAGCATAGATGTATATTCTTGTACCTGTCTCTTCACTTATCTAATCCCCTGCGCCTGCGGTGAAAGCGTTAAAAAGTACTGGACTTATAGGGTGTCCTTGCAAAACACCATTTGTTTGCTCGATCCAAATGGGATTTGCTATACTGTCATCAATTTGTATTCCATTGGCTGCTAATATTTTAGATATTAGTTTCCCGAGTGTTGATTGTCCAATTATGGTTTCTAATTTCTTGATCAAAAGCTGTCTGTTAATGAGGTCGACAACCTTGGAGTAGTCGACAAAAATAACATAATTTCCCTCTTTTCTTCTTTAAATTCTGTTGTATGTCCTTGAGGTTTTCAATTGCCATTACTGTTGATCGTCCAAACGTAAATTGGTATTTAGGGAGATTTGGTTCCATTAACATGTTTAATTTTGTTGTCAAAATTCTCGTTACAGTTTCAGCACGGGCGATTCAAGAGCCACTCCTCTGTATGAGTTCGGATTGTTTGTATCCCCTTTTCCTTTATATAATGTTCTTACAGTGAATTTTCTCCAAGCTTCTGGTAGCTGTCCTCGGTTCCAGGATTTATTAAATAGTTCTGTCCATACTTCGGTTAGTTGTACCGCTGTCTGTCTAAGTTGTTCATTCTTTATCCCATCTGGCCTTGGTGGTATTATTTCTTTCTCTCCTAATGACCTCATTAGTGTCTTGTAATGATATGCTCATCTGTGTTTCTATTTAATTGTGTGCTATGTATGCTATTTTTTGTTCCCTGTCATATAGCACCTGTTTTATGCTCTTCCCATACGTCCATTGATATATTTGTTGGTTCTTCTTTCTCCTGGGTCTCTGTGCTCGGAAGGGATAATTTTCTATTTTTTATAAAAGCCTCTCGTGTGACGTTTCGGTGAATGCTCTCTTTTTTTCTTAAGATTGGGTCCTTATATATCTCCCTGGCTGTATGAAACTCTTCCATGGATTCCTGGCTTCGTTTACTTCTTGCTCTATGTAATCTTTTCAAAGTTTGTTTCCTTTGTTGGTAGCATTCACTGTCAAACCATATCTTCGACTTCTGTTTCGTCAGTGTTTGTATTGTTGTGTTTTTTAATAATTCCCCAATCATTTTCGCTGCATCGTTTATACATCCTTGAGCTATAATATGCCTGACGTCTTCAGTATGTGTTGTTAATTTTTTTTATCTTCATCACATCCACTTTGTGCCTATCTTACTATTCTCTGCTGTTTATAGCCTTCCTTGGTCCCTTGTCTTCAAATTCTAGGATCGCTATTACTGTATATGTTTATGTAGAATGGCTCCTTCGTTCTTTCAAGGATTCTGTTGCTTTTTTGTATATTGGGCAATTAAATTCCCCTGCTAATATAATATTCTCATCGCTTGAGATGTCACTTATTACATTTCCTGTTGATTGAGTTATATTCTCTACGCTATTTTCTGAGTTAAAATGAGCTGCTATAATTGTTGCTGCTTTCGTTTTTATCACTAGCATAACTTCGTCCATGAATTTTATTTCTAGCGGGGCCACACTAGGCTTGATGAGTCACGACACACCCCTTGCTGGTCTTCCCTCTTCTTTCTTTTCAAAAACATGAAAGTTGTAGAACTCACCAATGTCAATACACGTTTTTTCCGTGTAAAAAATCTCCGTTAAAATGCATATATCAAATTCGTTGAAAGTATTATGTGAGATCCTGGTTATCAACCCTCTCAATCCTTCAGCATACCATTCATAACCTTTATCTCTGTTGTCTTTCGTAATAGCTTGTTGAGTGATGTCCCTCTGAAGGTTCTGTTCTCCCGTCTCCGAAATATGTATCTTCTCGTTATGACTCCTGCTAGCCCGAATTTTTGTGTCTTCTACCATTTCCAGCGATGCATGCATTTCTGTCTTCTTCCTCCTGCTCTGGTTTCGTGTCCCGTCTACCTTCTTGCGTTGGGTTCTCTTTGTATTCTTTGATTAATCGCCTGTCTCTGCTCCTCGTTTCCATCCCCGCTTAATTCATTACTGCTGACGTGCCAACTTTTTTGTATATTATTATTATTATTATTATTATTATTATTATTATTATTATTATTATTATTATTATTATTATTATTATTTCCTGTGCTATTTCTTCCTTTATACTGGCCTTTAGGTTTCTGAGTTCTATCCATGTTGCTTTCAGTTCTTCCTTCCCATTCTTTAACATAATACAGTCATCTTTACATTCCTGGAATAGCCACATCAAGGCGGTGCTTTTTGAAGCTTTGCGAGGTCACCTCGCTAATACCTATGCACTATTTATGAAATCATATTTTACAGTTGCCATCACATCCTATGGCAGCTCAATCCTCAGAAAAATGCTTCTTACATTTTCCGCACGGCGCGTTACCATGGTCGTTTTGAATCATCTCCCTTCTTGGCATATTATATTTATGTTGGTACCCTTCTCAACCGTTATTTCTGTTCACTCGTAAAATTCTCCACTCGGAATTTATTTTTCCGATATCACTACAACCCCTTGCTTCCAACAATTACCTTGCGCCTTTATGCAAAACTCTATAAACCTTACATCTTCCTACCTCTCTATTTATGTATTTCCTCTAATAATGACACTTTCTCTACACAACGTTGCACTACCACGTACTCGCCCCGCCACTATCACATATCACAACATTTTATCGATGTATCAAAAATACATTGCAATAGGCATTGTAAACCTGCACGTACAGTTAGGTAAATGTTTCTCCCCAATTAATGTTTATGTTGGTGCACTTGTTAGAACGAAAAGGTAATGTGTTATCGATATCGAGTCATCAAGATAAATGAGGCAGCTTACAAATAATATTTATTTAGTTCAGCGTTGAGCGTGTTTTAAAAAATGTGTATGTAAAGTTTTAAATAGTTTCAGCATTGAGCCATGGCCATGTTAATATTGCAGAAAACTAAAATATTTGAAATTTGACGCCCGTTTGTCCATTGACAGGTTTCGTCCAGGTTTGGCAACATAGATGAAGTTCAAATGAATTTTGTAAAGAGCTTTTCAGTAACGTTAAAAGCGGGGATTTGTGTTTGTTTTATCTTATAATATTAGGAAATGGGTTGGTATCAGAAACTTACCTGTAAGTAGACTTTAGTTTTGTCATAAATGTCAATGAAGGTTCCACCAGTATTTGTTGATTTTTCAACGAATCCAGAGGCAATTAACGCTCTAAATTAGGTAGAAATCCTTTATCCCAAATCCGTAGGTGAACTCGCAAATTATCAATTTACATTATAGTAATAATGAAAGAAAGAAAAAAGGCGGATGACCATAGTACACTATCACTACGAAGATGTAATACTATTAGAGGGTTGAATAAAACGGAAGTGGGTAACAAGCTTGAACTAGTGAGGTTGTTTTATAATGTGTTGCACTTGGTATACTAACAATTAACAAACCTACCCCAAAATTTAGGGTTTACACTTTCGAAATGCATATATAAGCGAAGTCGTATTCATTACCTGAATTAGTGCATCAGTATTGTAAGCACACATTGTAATTAAAACAAAAATGATTAGTGTAGTTTGAAGGTTAATGCTCTACCAACATTATTAGGATCTGTTTATCAAAATTACGATTTTTTTGTATAATAGTTGTCAATAGTTGATATAAAATAAGTTGTATGAGCAGCTTAGTTTAGAACATAAAATAATTAAAGTATTTAGATATGTCGAGAACATTTCTGGAAAAAAAAGAAAAATTAGACTTCAGAGGTAAACCATTTTCAAAAAAGGGGATGAAAGTAAATAGTGAATAGTCTGAGACTATTGTGCCATTTTCGACTAAGTGCCCCCACTACATGTCAGAGGCAGACATGTGGCTGGAGTGGAAATGGTGGTGCAGGCAGAAAATGTTGGAACCATTGTGATTCACAATAATGTGATTGATTATTATTTGAGGCTAAATTGTCATACTTTTGCCCACCTAAATTAGGAATAAGGAAGTGAAAAATAATGAAATAAATTACCTTAGGAGTGAGTTTAGAACATGTGGTCTCCCCAATATCTGGTGCCCACCTACCCACCCATTTTAGGTGTTTCACTTATATAGGCAAATAGCGTGAGGAAGACAACAAACGTACCCATTTTTCCATGCAAAGTGGTTACTGCCAACCTAAATAAGAAGTGAAATGCACTGAATATGTGATGTGCTGTTGTTTCTGCGAACGTGAATCATTCGAGTTTTAGACGCACAGATGCCTGGGCTACGCTCTGTTGTTGCTTTGCAGTTTAGGCCGCAACTTGCTACACTCCTCTCCTTCTAAAAAACATCCCTTGGCTACGCTTTGAGGCTGAGGGCCCTCAATCTCTCGGCTACGCTATGAGGCTGAGTATCTTACCGGCTTCGGTGGCATTTTTCATATGTTGGCAGCATTATGTTAGAGCAAGCATAAGACCTAATGCGGGCAAAAGTATGACAATTTACCCATTATTTGATATTTCTCACACTTGGTATTCAGTATTCTTTATTTTGCATTTTTAGTTTCTGTTATTGAATACATTTTAATGTATTTATAAGGAGTTTTCATGTGAAAGGAATACAGTAATCTTGCTGACAGCCTCTCTCTCTGATATGTCATGTCACTAAATCATACCAATGTTAGAGAATGAAATTTCTGAGGAAGATAGGTCGGTTGGCAAGAAGGAATGTAAATCTGAGTTCCATAGGTGAATGGAAGTCGCATATGAAGAGAATTTGTATTTGCAGAAGGGGCCAAAATTGGAACTGGAATTGATTATAGGGTAGGTGAAGTCACATGATTAAGTAGCCTGTTAAAACGCAGAGGTAAAAGGGGGCATGCAATTTTGATTTTACGCAAAGTAGAACACATGAATAGTTATGTGTTTGCAATTCCATTTTAAGACCCAATAATTTGCTGAAATTAATTTTGGTAATATGGAATGTTTAAAGCATACCGTTTGTCAATCATACTAGCACAAGAAACCGAATGATGGTTACATAAGGGTAGAGTATGAAATGTATTTACATATTAAGGTTATTTTCCTATTGCGAAATTGCATGAGGTTATGATTTAATAGTTATGTGCTACTGCAGTAGCTTAAGTTTATTTATTCAGAAATGACGTAAACTCCATTACAAACTGATTCACATGGGTTATTTACTTGTTGCAGAATTGGATGAGGTTATGATGTAACAGTTATGTTATACACAGGTTGGCTTAAGTTTATTTCAATCCCCAATACGAAATGTATTCACATTTTTAAGTTATGTACGTATTGCAGAATTCCGTGAGGTTATGATTTGATAGTTCTGTAAGGTTATGTGGTATATAAACATGACTTTTCGAGCCTTCTTCCTTTCAGCAGAATAGCTTACATATTATCAACAACACTCCTATTCTGTAATAAACATTTGGCATAATTTTAGCAATTTTTCATTCACAAAGATTGCGTGTGTACCATGACGTAACAAAGGGAGAGGCTAGTAGTATAATTGCCAGAATACATTTTATTTATTTAAAAACATAAGAGTAATCTGCTCTTATGAAGAAATTTCTGGCTATAAAAACAGCCATTGGGGTCCATACAGGATTAAGCATAGAAATCTGTTGAAGAAAGTCGCAGAAGTCTTCCAGAATTTTCTTCCTGCGCTGTTGTCTCACAGAAATTCATACATGTAGATCGGAAGATGATCTGCACAAGTGGTGTAGCTGCACTACTGAAAATGCAATTCCATCTGTTTAAGCTTGTAGAGGGAATAAAAACACCAAAGAATTAAAGACAAACACACATGATATGCTGGGAAAGGAAATACTGGTGGGGGCAGTTATGTGGTAGGAGAGAAAATATTTTTGGGTGCAGTCACGTGTTCATAGAGGAAACAGTGGTGGGGGCACTGACATGTTTGGAGGGAGGAAGCAGTGGTGGAGGCACTGGCGTGTTTGGAAGGGAGACTGGAAATTGCCACTATTGCCAGGCTGCCTTCCAATTACGGGTTTATCTCTGTTGGGATTCATAATTGTATTTCAAGGTTGTGGATATGCATTTAAGCATGTATGCAGCATCTCAGTTTGCTTTATGAAAGGACTGTCACTAAAAAAAATCTGATGTGTTACACTCACATGACTTTCTCTACTCTTGTACAGACTATTTTTACAAACGCTTATTCTCCATATGCTTCATGTTAATCGAGATATGGAGATGTCAATCTTATTGCTAATTTTCTTGCAGATGCAAGGGGAATATGTTAGGTTTTAAGCGACAGTCAAATATTTTAAGCGCTGGTTGCTATGTGGCACACTCAATTCTCTTTGCATGTCCAGGACATAAAAAAAAATTGAACAACGAATTTGAGAAAAAGTATAAGTATTGGAAAATTTAAGGGAATAACAAGGAATATCTCGAAAATGGTTCACTCAACAAAAAAATTGTATATGACATAAATTGTGTATTTTAACGCGATCTACATTTTTTGTGTTGTAAAAGTTTGTTTATCTCTTATGGCTTACCAGTTATGCAAAAGTCGTTCACAATGAAGAATACTTTTGGAGACATTCCCAGAAAATTTGAGATATACATTTCATTTGTCATGAAAATATGTTAAACGTGAGATTTTAATCAAAATCGTTAGAGCCGTTTTTGAGAAAATTAAAATTTCTGAAAAATATTCCATGTAAAGGGTAATCTGGGGTGGGGGGAGTTTCTTGAAAACCTTCGTGTTGCATCTCTGGAAGATACTGAACTTAAATACCAAGTTTGGTGTTTATCCGACTGTTCGTTTCTGAGTTATGCTGTTAACAGACACACAGGCACACACACACGGACATGTTTCCAAAAATGCTTGTTTTGGATTCAGGAGTCTCAAAACATGTATTTTCAGTGAAATCTCGGTATCGAATTTTTGGGTGGAATACAATAATTCTCCTACTTACTATACGTAGTAGAGAAAGTAAAAATTTTGCTGCATACGTTATCGTTGAAGTAGTAATGAAGTTAAAGACAGGAATGTAAATAATCTGTATTGCGGCTAAGGTATTTGGATAGCATAGACCACAATCTCTTGCTGCAAAAGTTGGTCTTTATTGCTTCAAAAAGACCTCTATGAACTGGTTTAAATAATTTATCAAATACACTCCAGAAAACTAGAATCTATGGATTTGATAATGAACATGGATCATTACTAACAGCATTCTTCAAGGTTCTACGTTTGGTCTTTTATTAATTCTAATATTCGTTTACAGATTTTTTTCAATAAATTTTGAGCATCAACAATGTCAATAGACTTGTAACTTGCCCATGTATTACATTTAAATCATGAGGGACATTGAAACAAATTTCAAGAGCAAATAAAATAGTGCATTAAAAAGTGTGTGTGTAAGTGGTTTAAAGAAAACAAACTTGCTCTAAATTTTGATAAAAGCATGCATAATTAATCCTTACAAATAAACTGGTGTAACAGCAGAATTGCGGTAGTGATGTTTAGATTTAGAAGAATGGTTACTTTAAACTTGAAATTAGCAAAAAAGAGGCCACCAATAATTTAAATGGATTTAACATTTCAAAATCTTGTTGCTTAAAATACTAGGAAACTCAGTTAAAAAGAGAACTATCTCTTCAATTGCTAAGGCTGCAAAAAACTTATTTTACATTTGTATATTTTCAAGAGAACTACATTTGTTGCATGGTACTCCCCCCTCACCAATTAACAATGAATAAGATTCAAGAAGACTTTGGAAAATTCAATATATACAGTTTATTCATCATGCCATTTCTCAAGTATATGGCATTTGAATTTAAATTTTTAAGAACTGTTTTTGAGAAAATAAAAGCAAAATTTTTTCCATGTAAAGAGTCGTTGCCAGGGCAGGTTTTTTTAAATTTTTTTTTTTAAATAAATTATTAAGAATAAACGTGAAGTGTGACGGAGAGATGCAGCAAGAAGTACATGTACTATTTATGACAAATGTGATGGATTTATGGCTACAATTTTGTCAAGAATTTTCACGAAAATTGATAATTTTTACGAAAATTTTTATTTTTACAATAAAAACGAAAAAATGGTATTTTAAAAAATATATTTCCTTTGAAGTTGTTGGCTGTAAAGGAATGAGAATTAATTTGGAAAGGTACATTAACCCAAAAATTTAGACTGTGTTGTTCTATTTTATGACCTGCAGGACCATCCTGACAGCTGACAGGGTTTTCCTGAGCTTTTGGAATACTGTTAGATATATTTTCATTTTGAAATTCTTGAAGTAGTAGCTGCAGCATAAAAATAATTGACCGCTTTGGAACAACAGAAATAAACTGACAGAAATGCAACCATAAGCAGTACATGTGATCAACAATTGATAACGGTTGAAAGCTTGTCTCCAGCCTATCTAAAAAAAGCTACAGATGCAACAACGAGAGCCATTGCTTATGACATTAAAAATTATTACGAAATTTTCACAAAATTTCTATCATATTTTAAACTATAAATGCAACATTTTATATATTTTTCATTACATTTTTTTAAAAATAAGCATCAAAAAAACCTGGCCCTGCTGATTGTTGTTTTCTTGTAGGATAACACGTAAAAGTTATTTACTTGTCTAACACTGAATGCAGCTGACAGAGTCCAATGACGTAAACAGTGTAGATTTACACAGCATTCTGGCTGTGGCATCATGAATTGATAATAAGACCTGTGTTATCTTCAGAACTAAAAGGCCTAGAGAAATGTGACAAATGTCAATACCCTTTTAAGGACCACTTAAGCAGGAATCCTGTGATGTAACTACAATTTTAAATTTTGTTGCAGTGTGCTCCTTTTATTAACATTTTATAACCTGAAGGTAGGTTAAAGGTCCAACAGTGTAAATGTTTTAAATTATATTGAACTTTTATTTTGACTTATAGTCTCTGGATTAAATTGCTTCTGTGCTTTCAATTGGTCATCAATCAAAGAAAACTACTTTCTACTTCTGTCTGAGGTTCCAAAAGGGGATTCTGCTGTTGGCTCTTAATATCTGAATGTGATATTTAGCTAAGTGATTATTAAAATTAATTTACCAAACCTTTAGCCAGCATTTTGTAATAGTGTTGCCAGAGCTAAAGGTAAATGCTATTCTTGAAAAGCTAGTAATTTCAAATTCTTTAACCCTATAAACACTTAACATTTAGCTTGTTCCAAGCTTATTGATATGTGAAGGATGAAACAACAGTATCCTCTTTTGAGATACATTGGAGTGTATTATTTTGTAGATTAATTTTTATTATTGTGTTTTAAATCAGAAATTGGAGTAATATGAATGAAAAATGGCATTCTCTGAAATGAATGGAATGTACAGTGCAGGTGCAAGTAAGCCGAGAGTAAATTCAGCTAAAAGATCTTTCCGCATGCTGTCAAAAGTAGGTGAGTGCAAGAAAACTCCTAGTGGAGTGAAACAAATGTAAATAGTACACTTTGAATTCAGGTCCTTCGTTTTAAGAATTTTGAAAGCATGTGTCAATGTTGTTTAAGCTAGTAAATATATTTGCACACACACTTAAAGATTAATAAGTTGAACTTTTTTTTAGGTACACCAAAATGGGTATCAAATAACAGATGCTTAGCCAAAGAAAATGCAAAATATAGGAAAGAGATACAGAAACTAACAAGGATTGTATCAGAACAAAGCATACGTTACAGAAGCCTTGAAATGTCATGGCTGCACCGTGGTGTAAGTAGAAGTCATCCTTTTTAGTCTAGTGATAAAAATAGGATAGCAACCAAGATCCAATTTTTAGGTAACCCTTCTACTAAAAGGATAAAGTGCTTAGGATAAGTGTATGGTACCTAACTGGTATCAGAGCACAATCTTTAATATCTGCTAGGTGTAGCAGTGAGGTATTTAGGTTCCTTGCACAGCCTCAAGATAAAATGTATGTGTCATAAGCAATTTGGTCACAGTGTTTGGGTGATTTTTTTATAAATTGAAGCTGCTACCATTGCATTCATAAACTATATGAAATACTTGGTTATGGAGTCTGTTTGTAGAGGTAACTGAAAATATCTTCTGTGCAGTAGGGTAAAGGCATTACAGGAGTGAAACCGTGGGTCGAAGGTTTGGCTGAACAGAGCATCAACTAATTGTGTCTGACCCAGAGTGCATAGAGAAAGAGGAGGAAGTATATGGGTGGATTTGTTAACAAATCAGCGAGATAGAACTGTGTCATAATTCTTCTAGTTATAGCTCATAATACCTTGTGCTACTAGCAGCAATGTTGATCAGTTTTGCAGAAAATTATTTTTCCTGATAATTGCAGACTATGTGCTGTTTCTAAGCTGTTTAACTTGGTTGTCCAGAAGTAGAAAATCTTTGAACTCACCAGTTTCTCTTGTATGTTATTTTAAATTGATTTTAGGGGCTTTTGTATTGTGAAAATGTGTTATTTAATAACTATAAGACCAAAGAGAAAGTTCTAAGGCTTAAAACTGAATCTGTTATGTTTATCTAAAAACTTACTTGACCATCCATTGATTTGACCTTTGTTGAAGCTTGGCGACACATAACCCGTTCAATGGTGTCTTCCGGTCAAAAACCAGATTCCTTGAGTTCTGACCATCCTGACGCACCGTCACCACCACCTCGCTTCTTGTGGCCACATTCACAACCTCCACCAGGATCATCCTGCAGATCCCTGGGTGCTCTTTGGGGCTCCGGGTGTCACCTCATCTTGCCCTAGTCTCAAGATTTCCCTGCAGAAATCGACCGTTGTCCCAGGACTCCTGAGGGCATCCAGTCCCAATATAACATCTTCAGCCACCGCCGCGACGAACATCCACAGCTTTATGATGCTCCACCCTAGGGTCAATCCAGCATTGCCTCCCTCTCCATAGATAAGGTATCGTCCAATGCCTCGCTAGTTGGTAGGGCCGATTTGGTTTCCTCGATGGCATGCCCTTCGCCACATCAGGTTTGATTACAGTCACGGCTGTACCTGTGTTGACTAGTAACCGGCACAGCTTCCTTTGTACCTAGCAGTCCACGACGAGGTTGACATTTTTGTCCAGGGCACACAAATTCACTCGAGGGGATGGTGATGTCGGCTCTGATGTGCACCCCCTCCATGCTGGTCTATTCATTCCCTGCCAGCTCATTCGGTTGGTCGTGGACAGCCCTTCACTAGCTGTCCTGGCTGGTCACACCAACAACACACACCACTTGACAATCTTTGACATCCTTGGGTTGATTCTCTATCCCCGCCATATTGAATACTCCTGATCTTCGAGGTAAGTGCAGCTGTTACCTTGGTCGCCTCCATCCTCAATGCTGCCTTTAGTGCTTCATATATGGTCTTGTAATTGCTGAGCATCATATGCTCTCGCATCTTGCTGTTGAGCACCCCATTGACAAAGCAGTAGGCAGCTTCCTGGGACATGTAACTGGGCGGGAGGTTTTACAGAGCTTTATTTGCTAGTTGTTCAGCTATCAGGCAAACTCCTGCAGCATCTCCCCTGGCTGTTGCAGCTTTGACTTAAGTTGACTACGATTGGCTGAGGCCAAAGCGATGATTCCTGAACTGGTTTTCGACGGCCTCCCACATGTTCTAGAATTTCGCTGACGTTAGAATCAGATTCAGAATTTCTGCTGCCTGTCCCTGGAGGCTGGCTATTAGCTGGCTTCCTCCTCTGCTGACATTGGTTATGGGCAGCAACATCAGTGAATTGTTGATGGAAGACTTCGAAAATTGACTTTTGTCGTATTTGGGTGTCTTGAATGCGTGTGGATATGTTGCATTCTGATCTCACATCACACAATTCACAACTGACTGACAACTCACAATTAAACTGCACTGCCCACTTGCACTGTCACTTCTAACAGAACTCAACTCCACTCAATTCAACACTGACTGCATTCAACTCTTGACTGACTGATGCCATCTTGGCAGAATGATCCCTTACATAAGTCCCTTAGAGACTTAAGAGAACCTATTAGAAAGGGCTAAAAGGAATCCTTTGGAGCATGGCACACAATTGCTATTGTTCCAAGTGCCCATTGTTCTAGAGAGGGACCATTAGCCTAGCCTGCAGCAGGTACATGAGCCAGGAGGCGTTCACACCACCAGTGTGTAAGAATTAAGCATATGCTGTCACAATATTTTATATGGATATGCTTACTTCTAGAATATTATAAATGATTGTATGTGTATGGCATATATTACCAAGGTAGTCTTGTTTTAATTGATTTATGTATGAAAGCCACCTATAACATCTAAGATCATGTAGGGCTTTAAGTTAATAAAGAGATTGAGATGCAGTCTAATAACTTCTGTATTGCATGAGGTATAACTCCTTCAGAGCAGGCATATAAGAGAGCCTACAAGTAATCCAGGTCAGTCATCGAAAGTCTTACGGTGTTGTGAAAAGACAGTTGCCATGATTGAGAATGACATTCAGAGTCAAATTGTGTTGAGCTCCACCAATTATAGTTGCCATCTTGGTTTTCATTTACACTGAAATTATTTATTGTGCAATCTGATATAATCTGAAATTGATAAAATTGTTTTACTTCATAATATGGCAATCAATGTGTAAGATGACACCCCTGGCATTGACCCTTAGGTCTTCAGAGAAAGAAGGGTGTTCCAGGAACTGCCTATACTAGCTGATAATTATGTGAATAGAAGGGAGAATTCAGCATTAAGAGCTGCATTAATTAATAATACATTTCAAAGGTGTTTATTGTGTTACATTAATGCAATAATCAAATGTAATAAAAAAAAATCTGATGTGTTACACTCACATGACTTTCTCTACTCTTGTACAATCTAATTTTACAAACGCCTATTCTCCATATGCTTCATGTTAATCGAGATATCGAGATGTCAATCTTATTAGTAATTTTCTTGTAGATGCAAGGGGAATATGGTAGCTTTTAAGCGATAGTCAAATATTTTAACGCTGGTTGCTATGTGGCGCATTCCATTCTCTTTGCATGTCAGGACATAAAAAAATGAATAACGTATTTGAGAAAAAGTATAAGTATTGGAAAATTTAAGGAAATAACAAGCAATATCTCGAAAACGGTTCACTCAACAAAAGAAATGTATATGACATAAGTTGTGTATTTTAATGCGATCTACATTTTTTGTGTAGTAAAATTTTTTCTATCTCTTATGGTTTACCAGTTATGCAAAAGGCGTTCACAATGAATACTTTTGGAGACATTCCCAGAAAATTCGAGATATACATTTCATTTCTCATGACATTACCTTAAACATATGATATTTTCATCAAAATCGTTAGAGCCATTTTTGAGAAAATTAAAATTTTCGAAAAATTTTCCATGTAAAGGGTAGTCTGGAGTGGGGGGATTTTCTTGAAAACCTTCGTGTCGCATCTCTGGAAGATACTGAACCTAAATACCAAGTTTGGTGCTTATCTGACTGTTCGTTTTTGAGTTATGCTGTTCACAGACACACACACACACACACACACACACACACACACACACACACACACACACACACACACACACAGACACACACACGGACATGTTTCCAAAAATGCTTTTTTTGGATTCAGGAGATCTCAAAACATATATTTCCGGTGAAATCTCGGTATTGAATTTTTGGGTGGAATGCAATACTTCCCCTACTTACTATACGTAGTAGAGAAAGTAAAAAGAAAAGTTAATTATTGAATATACCTCACCTTGAACAGAAATGAATAATGAACAAAATAATATATATTTTAATTAAATATAAGTGAAAATGTTAATCATTGAGCTACTTTTGCGTTCTCAATTTCCCTCGTTTCCAACTCAATTTTCAAAATTTTCATTTTTATTTCATTTTCAGCATTTAATTATTCCAGTCTTCTTTTGTAGAACAACATCCTTATATCCTCTGCCTACCTTTTTACAGGAACTGATGGTTTTGATGTGCCAGTATCTAATGTGTGCACTTCTGCCTACAATGATAATTATGCATAATGATTTTACTGGAAAATGAAATTGCAGTAGCTAACACTTTTTCTGACACTGCCAGTTACGATGCTATCTCATGGGACTGACAAACTTTACATTTACCAAAGTTTTTCATATTAAGTGAAAGTGTTGTATTAAACGTTAAAGCTTTTTCTTACAAACTTGCTTTGTTTTGTAATCCTACCTTGCCCCTTCATCTTCCTTGTCTACAGCATTGTCATGAAACACCTTGGTACTTATTAATAGAGTCAACTGAAAAATTCAATGTCACAGCCGGGATTTGAACACGGTTCTCCCGCTCTCCGTGCAGTTGTTCTAACCATTGAGCTACTGTGACAACATGCCGTAGGGACATTCAATTCCCCAATTGACTCGAGAGCGGGAGAACCGTATTCAAATCCCGGCTGTGACATTGATTTTTTCAGTTGACTCTATTAATAACTTACCAAGACCAGTTAAGGTCTGTAAAAAGTATAATTAATTTCAATTAATGATATATCTAATAATAATAATAATAAAAACCTTAAGAAACACGTAAATGCCCAACATTGAAGTACTTGCAATTGCAGGTAACCACTGAGATTGTCATCTCGAGTGAGATGCCTTGGTGGTCTGTCTGGGAACAAAAAACTTGAGTCAATTGGGGAATTCAATGTCCCACCGGCATGTTGTCACAGTAGCTCAATGGTTAGAGCAACCACACTTACCTTATCGCATGCATTATCTTTCTTTATTTTCTTTTTTATGTTTTTGTAACATAATTTCAGGCTCTTTCAGTCCTTGGAAATTACATTCGGGAATTATATTCTGAAATGTTGCGCCAGGCCTCCCCTTTATCTTTGTTTGAAAGTGATCTGGTTTGTTTTTTTTTTCCCTTTGTTTGTTTTCAATGACCCCTTTTCTTTTCAACACAAGATCTATTATTATGTTCTTTCTTTATTGCTGAAATTTGCAGATCGCTTTTTCTTCCTTGAATCCATTTTAAAATGAAACAATTGATATGATAAACAAAGTCGATATGAGCCGTATCTCGATTCATGGCCCTGTATTATAATATAAGCAATAATCGCTGATATTACTAATTTCTCTGGTTAGTTAAACAGTTAAACATCTTGCCCTATATGTAAATTTCCCTCCCATTTCGCACTTTTGCCATATAATCCATGGTTAATACAAACTCGTGGTTTGATAGTCTTGGGTTAATTTTATAGTTGCCGTTTGTGACTGGTTACTTGCTAAACTTTGATTAGTGATCTGAATACAACCGGTTCTAAATGAAATTAAAAATATAAATGTGGAGAGTGTAAGGTTCCATCTCTATACCATTTTCTAATTGGAAAATACTGGTTGTACTGGTTGTTGTGTTGTCAGGAACTCTCCATAAGGTTTTAAATGTTTTTGTTGTAAATCAGTGTAGTTCATATTTTATATGAATGTTATTAATATTTTTTGTTGGTTAATTTTGCAGGAAGCTCTTTCAAAAATTGATGTTGCAGCTGGTACCTTAGGAGTCCATTTTAAGAAGGTTCTGGAATCTCTCACAGACATACGTACAGTTTGTCAAAAAGAGCTTAATGTGCCATTTCGGGAAGCATTTGCAAAAGGTATAAGATTTACCTCCTTATCTATAATGTAAAATGTGGATTTCTTTTGTACCTTTCCTATCCATTTAAAAAATCAATGTTACAGGATCTTCCTTTTAGTGTACAGTGGGTGCTTATAATTATTTTCTGTTGCCAAATGAGCCACTGGTTTCAGCTGTGTTCATCTCTGGCAGCAATGAATGGCCAGTATTAGATCTGCCTTGAGTGAAATGTTTTGTATAAAGGAAGAGATGTAGTGTAGAACAATATTTGTTGATGTATAACACATTTTTAGTATAAATGTTGGAGGAGATGCCAATGTAAAGGGTTGAGCAGATAAAACCGGCCTGTGTTATCACATTGATTTGAAATTAACTTCAAATGAAATAAAATGAATAAGTAGGTGTCTTGTATTTACCTTCATAATAAATTTTGGAGGTGCCCTCCACCTCAGTGGCGAAGCGTGACTTTCAAAGTGAGGGAAGCTCCAAGTAATAATTTTATTAAAATAGGAGAGAACCATGAATGTTGTATCTATATTTTCTTAATCTCGGTAAAAAAAGAACTAAAAACAGATTTAAATTTTTACAAGTAATGAATAATATTTTTTTTCTTAATATCGGTAAAAAAAGAAAAATAGATTTAAATTTTTACAAGTAAGTAATGAATAATATATTTTCATAAATACGAGTAAATTAAATATCGTACATTATTTTTTGTATATCAGACCGATCCTTCTAGTTTTCCTCCCAAAGATATCATTCACATCATCGTAGAAGGATGGGCTTTGGCGCAAATTTGAAAGCAAGGACTTTTCAATGCTGAGAAGAGCTAGTAAAGAAAGTCTCCCCTGACCTTGAGTATTTCAACGGATGGGATTTAATTCTCTTCATTGCTGAGAATGACCTCTTAGCAGACGAACTAGATGCCGGGATGGTTATTGCTAAAAGGACAAGTTTATGTAGTTCTGGAAACATAACACTAATCCCGCTTCTGTCAAGTACTAATGTAATTTCACGACAGTGTCTTTATGCATTTCAATATCTCTAAATAACACACACAATTTACTTCTCAAAATTGGGAAATCAAAGAATTTACCAAAGCTCTGCTTTAAGCCAAAGAACCCTTCTTCTGGAAACTGTTTCGCAAATTCCTTAAAGTTCGCCGAGTCTAAAATACTAAGGAATTTGAGTTTTTCCAAGTCAGCAAATCTGGAATCCATATTGATCCTCATTACGTCAATAATTTCCAAGAATAATCTCTTATAAGAAGTTGATACATTTTCCCCTGGTATAGTGTCTACTCTGTCTTTTATTAGGGCCAGGCTACCACACACATCAGATACTTTATGCCAGATAGATTCAAAATCTTCTCTGAGTTTCATAAGATGCATTGAAAATTTGTCAACTTGTTTACGGCAAAACTCAATATCAAAAACCTTCTTTTGGAGTACTTGGAACAGTATGTCAGCCTGAGGAAATATACAATAGAATACATGAAGAAAAAAGTTGAAATCAAACCCATGTAATGTTGAAAGAAGACCTTGAGCACCATATACTGTTTCCGGATCCCAACCATCTGCATTTTCGACCACTGAATTTAGCAAGTTTTCTATATTTTGTTTGTACTCGTACACAGTTTGTAATAGCCTGTTACCATAATTCCATCTTGTTGGAGCTAATGTTGGAAATCTCTTGTTTATTTCAGAGTCGAATGCTGCCATTCACTTTGTAGATTTAGAAAAGAAAATGCCAAAACCAGAAAGTGAAGTAAAAAATATTTTACACTGCTTAATAAAGCTCACAGCTTGCGGCAAAACCAAATTCAGTCTATGTGCATAGCAATGCACAAATACAGCTTGTGGGCATTTTTCTCTTACTCTCATCTGAAAACCACTGTGTTCCCCTGACATTACAGCCGCCCCATCATATGTCTGTGACACCAATTTCTTTTCACAATTAAATTCTTTTAAGATCTCAAACACATTATGTGCTAAAGAACTTAATGTACTATCGACACTGACATCTCTGAACCACAGAAATTTTTCTTCAATACTTCCAGTTTTTGTCACATACCTAAGTATAATAGATAGCTGTGATTTCGTTGTAATATCTGTTGCCTCATCCACAATAATTCCAACAAAAGAAGTCTCAGAAATGTCCTTCTTTATTTCGTTTGTCATCAGTTCTGAAACAGAATAAATTAAATCATTCTGTATGTCACTAGACAGACCTGAAAAAACGGTCGAATTTGACAAGTGATAAGTCTATATCAAAATCTCCTAATTCCTTCAACATTTCAATATAATTTCCTCTGTTCAAAGAGCTTTCGGAATTTTTCACTTAAACACGATTCAATTCGTGTATTTCCGAACTGGGTAAATTGTTTCAGACAAATAATGTGGTTTTGAGATCCTTGATGCCTTTTCTGAGCTTTGTGTAAATTATTCAAGTCGTCAAAACCTGCATAACTCCAAGTGCTTTTTCCTTGCGAAAATAGCAAGCACGGCCAGCAAAACAATTTTCGCAATCAATGACACCCACATAACCAGGAATTGTATCATACATGTTATCATTAAAGTGGCGCATAAATGTTTTAACACCTTTGCTTTGTATGCCGATATCATTATTAAGAAGTTTTTTCGGTTTGTCTCCTCTAATTATATTTAATTTTTCCTCATAACTGAAAGAACTAAACCTACTCTTCAGTACTTTTTCTATAGTACAGTCACACATACACCCTTCTTGCACTGTAAGACTGCTCACACTACAAGCAGACATATCCCCAACCTACTCCACTCAGACGTACCAATAATTCGTAGAGCTGGCCAACACCGCGTGAAACGTTAACCTAAAATGGAGAAAGTATGAAATTCACACGCTTTTGCTAATAACTTAAAATTTCACAAGAAATACCTATTTATTACTAGCAAATATCAATCTACAGAAAATACGAGAATTATTGCTATTAAAATATACTTACAGTTCTATTTAGAAGCGCCACATAAAATAAAACAAACTTTTCTTCGCACGTTACAGAGATTTTACGTGACAATGTCTTTCAACGCTTCCTAAGTCATGGACAAGTCCCGATTGCTTCCGGAAACCTACGAAGTGCTAGTGGAGGTTACGATTTGTGAACACGGAAATGCTCAGTTTGAATGAGCTCGCGGATCTGGTCACTGAAGTTTCGGCAGTTGTCCTGATGTCGACAGCACTGCGGATGTTCACAAATACATTTTAAAAATGTATCCAGAGCAAATAAAATGTTTGTTCGCATGAATTTTATTTGCCTTCTTCTTCTTTTTAAATTCTTGGGGAAGCGGCGCTTCCACCGCTTCTATGCACGCTTCGCCACTGCTGCACCTGCATCTAGACACTTCTGTGCACATCTTAACAGGTTCATAAAACCATGTGTCAATTCCTTATGGGTAGGGACCCTAGATTGTCGGTAAATAAAATAATGTAATATCGGTGTAAAAATATTATAGTGAGCGGTGTTTTGGGCGGTAAATAAAACTGCTTAATGGTGTTATCTCGTGCAAAAAAAGGGAAAAAGCAAAAACACAGTTTAAACTATTTTACTGTGGAACAAAGGGCACCTTACATGTAACTTAAGAAAGAGGAGCATGAAAATATTTACATAGTATACATTTCGACTGATTTACTTCGTTAGAGACAAAGCCACCATAAGTTCGGTGTTCTCTGGCTTAAGATTTGTTCTTAAGTTTGTCATGTTGTTCCCATATGCAGAGAAAAGTCTTTCACTGTCCACATTGGACATGGGTACCCACAATAGTTTCATACATTTCTCACTGAAACACAAGTGGTCACATTGAAGTCCAGAAAGTAAATCCATATGTTCACTTCAGCAGCATCATCTAATTTCTCACACACTATATTCTTCAGAGCAGCATATCCCTCCTTGAATGTCTTCTCTGGCAAGTCTCGCAGAAAAGGTAACATTCTTCTTGCTTTTTCTATAGTTATATCAGTAGATGCCTCATTTGATACTATTTTTCGTACATCAAACAATTTACCTGCAGAATGAATAATATCAGCAGCTGGATCAGCTGACATTAAGGAATTCAGCTTGGTAACTGACTTTATGCCCAATTGCTTGAACTGACTGATAACATAAGACTTCTTGAGGGTTGGCAGTCTCTGAAGAAGACTTGAAGTTTTCTCTCCAAACGAGCCCTCAGCTACTATTGTGAAGCCATTTCATATATCTTTAAGTTTGCTATATAGTTTATGAAGAAATGGATATTTAGATCCCTCAAGCACTTCAATAAGGCAAATGGTGTCTTTGCAGTGTCCAAGAAAGAAAGATGCCTGGCAGTTTATTATATTTTGAGACCGCATTGAAATACTACTGTGGAATCGGTTTGAATTCCCGCGTGCTGCAAAACTAAACTGACCTGGCAACGTCTTGCACATGCTGTCTGTACGGTGCGTGAACGGCACGTTGCCAACTCCACCGTCAGCTGAATTGTGCATGCGCTAGCTTAATTTGAAACGTGGCTCCATCGGCATAATTCCTTTCTTTTTCAGAGCAGAAGGTAAACAGACTCCTTGCGCTAAATTGTAACGTAATTTAAAGAATATAACTTGACTCCAAACGAATCTTTCAGTATAGCGGACACAAAATATACCTAGACATGCGTTCACATTATGGCAACGTCGCGAGACAGCAACAATTTTCGTGCGAGGGGTACAGGAAACAGAGACAGTGATTGGTAGAAGAGGCTGTCTACTGTCAGAATTGACTTGAACCAGACTTAGAAATTCATGCATTATTTAACGATACTTTTGTGACAGTCTTTTCCAACCGGCATGAAATGGGGCGATGCAAGCACGAATCGTTAAAATATGGCATTAGAGAAAAATTGCAGGTAGTATTGCCATTTAAATCCAAAGAATAATTTGAGTGAAATGAGAAATCCGTCACTGATGCGATGTTGCCGAGTTCTGATAAACATGGCATTTCTTTTGTTGTGCAAGCGATAGGAAATCACAGTGCAGTTTGGTGTTCTGTGCCGTGCAGCATGGCTGTAGCGAATGACAATACACATACCCGTAAATGATTGATAAGCCAAATATCTGATTGTTTATGTGAAAAGGATAGACAAACGCCAAAAAAAAAGGGGAGAGAGAGAAAAATTTCAGGTTATTTTGCACATTTTTTCTCATAACGGTGTTATTTCGCGTTTTCGTGATATAGAACTAATGTCGTGTTATTTCGCGACTCAGAATGGATATATATGTGGAATTTAAAAATAATTGATTAAAGGTTTTCCTTATTGTTAATTTTCGGCCAATTTCGCGAATTAACTACTCGCGAAAAGTCGGGGTCCCTACTTATGGGTGATAGTGTGGCTGCAATTCCTGGTGTTATCCTTCAGTTCAGCAATGGAATGGGGATTCTGCTCATGCACTTTCCCCTTCAAGTATCCCCGTAAATAAAAGTCACATGTCGACAGATGTGGTGACCATAAGCCTTGCTCACAGTCTTCTCTTCAGTGAACAATTTGATGAATACAGGTAAGTGATCTCTCAGATGTGTGACATGTTGCTCAATCTTTGTAAGAAGCAGTAATTAGGCTCCTCTTCTGTTCGGAATAAATTTCATCCAAAAAGGCCAAGTAGACATCTGTGTTGAATGTGGTATCCAAGAATATTGGACCCATAATGCGTTTCACAGTCATAGCACACCACACACCGATCTTTTGGTCGTGTAGAGGTTGCTTGAACAGTAGGTTAGGATTTTGCGTCTCCCAATACCTACTGTTCTGGGAGTTTACATATCCCGGTATATGAAACCAAGCATCATCACTCATGATAAACATCAGTAGGTCATATGACCATCTATGACTGTGTTCAACAACCAGTGACAGAAATTTACATGTTTATCCCTTTCTGGGTCCTTCAGTTGTTATACAGCTGTCATCGGTATGGTTTTAATTTCAAAGTCTTTAACATTGTCCACAAGTTCTCCTATTCAAATGAACCTGTTGAGCCAATCTTGTGGTGCACTTTTGAGAACTCCTAGTAATCATTTCATTAATTCACGCTGTAAACTTAGGTGTCTGGACAGAAAGCATTCTGTTCCTTGTTGCATGTGTAAATGCATCCAGTCATACACTATTTTTCACAAAATCTTGAAAGCTGCGTTTTGCTGGTACTGGAAAGTGGATATTTGTCTTTGAATAATTGTTGTGATTCTTTGATAGAGCTGGTCTGTTTGTATGCCTCTACAATCAATATTCACTGTGCTATTGAATAAGTCATGCTTATTTACTGTACAAAACAACTCTTTACAACAGCAAACAACAATTTATAAATCATTGGCAATCATTTGTAAGAACAACAATGAAGCTAAACATGTGGAAAAACGGATAGCCAACATAATTTATTTCCAAATCATATAAAATGAGATGAGGCCAGTTTTATCTTCCCAACCCTGTAGATTCATTAGAAACTATCTTTGTTCTATCATTCTTTGGGGACTGTTTTTGGACTTCTTGCTAAAGAGTGAAAGGCTTGAAGGGTACTTAAAAGCAGGTCAATGTTTTGAATACCTGCTGTTAAGATAAGGTAAATGACAAGGTAAATGCAGACCAAGCATTTACCAGTCACGGTGCCAATGGAAGACTACTCTTTTATACACTAAATCCTTTTTCATTTAATTTTTCAAGTAATTTAATGTCGAATGAATTTCA
The DNA here is from genome assembly GCA_030765065.1 of Deroplatys truncata. Classification (NCBI taxonomy): domain Eukaryota; kingdom Metazoa; phylum Arthropoda; class Insecta; order Mantodea; family Mantidae; genus Deroplatys; species Deroplatys truncata. The sequence goes on along the minus strand of CM060988.1, from coordinate 54,596,582 downwards.
AATACATTTTTCAACAATAGTGTTCTATCATGCATGGGAAGTTGAAATTGCTGCACTCATTGCATTTTGCACTCTTATTGCAGATATTAATAAAATGTATGTAATCCTCCAACTATTGATATGTATTGACTAATTTTGAAGATTTAGAAGCTAGTAACAGTGATGTGTCATAATTTAAAATAAAGAGAGTTGAAGGTTGTTACATTACATCACTAAAATGTTCTTACTTGAACGCGTTTCGGGAGACAGTTTGCTCCCATCGTCAACATGTCCTCATATACATGCAATATAATCACATGATAGTTTAATCACACCATCTTTACTTCCCTTTATTTGTTAACATTTATTTATGATTTTTACATTAATATTATATATATATATATATATAATCAATTAATTATGCTTTTTACAGACAGCCTGGTCTTGGCAAGTTTTTAAAAAAATAAAAAAATAATAATTTATTTATGATTTAATTCATGTAGCATGTAAATATCTCTCTTGGCACAAGCAGCCATCTCATTTCATTTGTTGACTAGCTTGGTCAACACTACCAAGTGTGACTAAAGCATCACCAGTTCCTAGAAGTTAACTTGATCAACTTTGATACTGCTTTTGAACAGCTGACAGTACTTCATTTATTTTCACATAAATATTTCTGTTATTCATTATGCAATACACTTTATTAAGTCATTTACAGAGACTTAGAGGTAAAAATACTTGCTTACTTTTCTCTCTCTTGGGAGGGGCATAAGCTATTGCAGAGATATTATCTATTAATACTTTTAATTTTTTAAAGCGCTGTTATCATTTATTTGTTTCACTGACAAGGATGACGGAAGTCTTTAAGCAATAGACTCGTGAGCGGGAAGTCCGTGGTTCAAATCTCATCAGGACCATCTGTCACATTTCCTTTCTTAGTCATCATTAATTTCATGTATCATTAAAGTCCACCACCCATAGTACTGTATATAGTAAGATTGAACATTAAACACTACTCAAAATGCAATTGTTTCTTGCAATGTTATGGGAATTTCTAAGCCAGTGTATAGTGACCTGTTTTAAAACATTTGACTTGTTTGTTTCCTATATCCCCTTTATGTCTACATACAATGAAATGTGTAGTGAAATTATTTCTGCAAATATTTATTTTGTTCGCATGAAGTAGATATAAGACAAGCTTTGTAAGAATAGTTTGTAGAAGCCATATAAAAATAAGAGTGGCTAGAAAAAGTCATGAGAATGTGACACATAACAATTTTTTTTTTCCCACTGGATTCTTTAACTCATGCATATGTAACAACTTGTTAAATGAAGGGCTTAAACATAGTAACCAGTGTTTCAGAGAAATTGAGCAGAAAGTCACTGAGTTACGTAAATAGTTGATGTAGTTCTGCTGTTGGTTATGCTAAAATACTAGCTAGTACATGAAACTTAGCAAATCATGTAAACTTTTTGCATTAAAGATCTCAGTTCTCTCAGAATTTTGGTTATTATGTTTTAACATCAATGCTGAAAGGTATTTCTTAATATAACACTATTCCCAAATGTCATTCATATTTAAAACTGCAGTTATGTTCCCACATGAGTTAATGTAGTGCATATCTCTACGTGGTTTAACAGCCATATGAATGGAATCTCAGTATAAAGTACTTAAGAAAATCATAAGATTTATACTTTGTTCTGAAAAGTATGTTATACTGAGAAAGGGATTTAGCAGATACAAAAATTTCAAGAATCCGACGATTTGTAATTGACAGATTTACCAAATGCAAGAAAAATTAGAACATTATAATGCATAGTTACAGACCTTTAATTCTATCATTGCGGCCCTATTGGAGTTCTTGTATGCACAAATAAATATATACACACACGTATCTACAGTACATATATTTATACAAAATACATCACCAAGTTAGATGACATTTTCCACTTTACACACAGGTCTTGAAGTCATTTATTGTTTTTTTTTTTTTTTTTTTTTTTGACTTCAACAACAAGTTCTCTTCCACAAACTGTTCAAGCTCACTAAGCGACTTCAGATTGTTTTCTGGCACCTTGTTGGTTTTCTTCACATATCACCTTAACTGCTGTATATGCTTCATTGCATTGATGGAAGACACTTTCAGCTGCAGTTTCAACTTCTTCCTCTTCATTATCATGACTGTCATCTTGAGGGACTGCTACAGCCAAAGACTCCACTGTTTCCTTCTCCATAAGGTAATGTGTTGTCTGCCTTAGCATCCATAGCAACATACTCTTCAAGGTTGAGGATGGCAGATCCAATTCCTTTGCAACTTCTTCCCATAACTCGCAAGAGACTTCAGTATTATCTGGTGCTGTAACTGGCTGAAAGTTCAGAATGCCAGCTTTTCCCCAACCATTCACAACTGTAATTGCTTTTACATTCCACCAGGTCCATGTTACCATCTGGATACCCTGCAGATTATGGATGTTGGTAGGGACCTTAAGTTTTATGTTGATAAGCACATGTACCAGACGTATGCAAAAGTGCACTTTGACATTCTGGATGATTGGTCTAGTGGCTGATTCCTCCTCTACATACGTGTAGTTATTGGAGGTACCTTTTGTTATACTACTCTTCTGAAGTAGTAGTAGTGTAATTTGATCCGCAGTAGGAGATTTTAGTTTTAAATTCATCTCCAATAGTAAAATTCTCATCAAGTGATTTAAAAAGATTTGTATAATCATCCTGCTTTAAATTGTACCTTGGGAGGCAATAATATTGCAGATATTGTAAATACAATGAAACTTGTGTAATTTGAATATTGTGACTGCACGCCTGCAGCCGGCTAATTAGTGCCTCCTGGCCTGATAACTGGGTGGGTTGCTGGAACAATAGCTAATGCGAAAACAATAGAACAATAGCGAGTATGGAATAAAAAGCCCCTTTATGTGCTGCTTACTTGTTCCAGAACCTTCATTTCGGCATGTTTAGTAGGATCTTGTTCTCAAAAATTCTGTGTTTGCGAGGCCTATATAAGGGACTGCTGTCAGCAGGACAAGTTAGTGTTGACTTCAGTTGAGTTGAGTGCTGTTAGAAGTGACAAAGTGGGCAGTGCAGTTAGTGAGTTATAACTCGGCAGTCAGTTGTGAGCCATGCAGTTCAGCAGTTCAGTTGTGATTGGATTTGCTGGATCAGTTTGTTGTATTCTTGAATGCATGCCAAAGTGACTCGAATGCAGCATTTGGGTTATGTTGAGTGCCTAGTGATAAATAAAGTGCATTTTTGCAGTAACTGGTGTTCTCATGTGTTAAAGCATGAAGTGTAAGTAAATATTTGGATTATCCAAGACTTCAAATTAAAAAAAGTGGTAGAGGCAATTTGTATGACAGGTATTCTGAAGTCAGCAGAGTATATTATACAGTAATATGAAAAAATAACGCACATGGGATCAACAGTACACAATGGTATGCCTAACATCATGAATCATTCTAACGTATAATCCATGAGTTTGTCTGTATAGAGCATTGCAGGCACAAGAGCACATGTTTTTTTAAGAGATGTGTAAAATTGTTGAAATACCTATCAGAATCTGAGCTGTACTCGAGCTCTTCTATCACTGCACTTGCTGATTCTACAAATTCCTCCTGGAAACATTTTGTTGAGTGGAGCACAGTACACAGTCAGACTTAGAGGTAGTCCATTGTCATGTGTTTCACCTCTCAAAAGCAGAAGTGCTAACTGTACAATATTCAATTTTTGAATTAGAAATTTGTTCAGTGTCGTAGTAGAGTCCCCTCACGCTCTGCCACATTCCATAACTTTGCATCATTTCAGGGACTTTTAAACAAAATTGTATTAAAATAAAAGATGACATTTATGTACTGTTTACATAGCAAATTCAAGAGGACAAAGTAAAAGTTTGAATTAAAGAATAATTTCAATTAAAAACTTTGAATCACTCAAGTTTCACTGTATATGAGAAATTATAGTACAAAATGTTCAAAAATCTTTTGCAGCATTTAGTACTAGTCTTTATAACAGTGAATCTTTAGATATTAATCATTTTATTTTTATTACTTTCTGTACTATGTATAGTAAGCAGGGGAAGTATTGCATTCCATCCAAAAATTCATTACCGAGATTTCACCGGAAATACATGTTTTGAAGTTCCCCGAATCCAAATAAAGCATTTTTGGAAACATGTCAGTGTGTGTCTGTGAACTGAATAACTCAAAAATGAAAAGTCGGATAAACACCAAACTTGGTATTTGAGTTTAGTATCTTCCAAGGATGCCACATGAAGATTTTTAAGGAAATTCCCCCCACCCCAGACTACCCTTTACATGGAACATTTTTAGAAAAATTTTATTTTCTCAAAAAATGGCTTTTAATGATTTTGATTAAAGTATCATATGTTTAAGATATTTTCTTGGCAATTGAAATGTATATCTTGAATTTTCTGGGAATTTCTCCAAAAGTCCTCTTCATTCTGAATGGCTTTTGCATAACTGGTAAGCCGTAAGAGATAGATAAGATTTTACTGCCCGAAAAATGTAGATCTCATTAAAACACAATTTATGTATTATACTTTGTTTTGTTGTTGTTGAATCACCCATTTCCGAAATATTTCTTGTTATCTGTTTCAATTTTCTAATACTTATACTTTTTCTCAAATGGAATTTGTTATTCGTTTCTTTTTTTATGTCCTGGACGTGCAAAGAGAATGGAATGCTCCACATAGCAACCAGCTCTTAAAAGATTTGACTATCACTTAAAGCCTACAGTATTTCCATATTCCCCTTGCACCTGCAAGAAAATTAGCAATAAGATAATTTCTGCAAACGTTTATCTTGATTAATATGAAGTAGATAGAGAATAAGCATTTGTAAAAATAATTTGTACAAGAGTAGAGAAAGTCATGTGAGTGCAACATATTGGATTTTTTGTGGAATTATTTCATTTTTATTATGAAAACAGAGAAAAGTAAAATACATAACTGTTGTTGGTGTAGGAGGTGGCTAATTTTTACTTTCTCTACTACGTATAGTAAGTAGGTGAAGTATTGTATTCCACCCAAAAATTCGATACCAAGATTTAACCGGAAATACATGTTTTGAGACCCCCTGAATCCAAAAAATTTTTTTGGAAACATGTCCGTGTGTGTGTGTCTGTGAACAGCATAACTCAGAAACGAACAGTCGGATAAACACCAAACTTGGTATTTAGATTCAGTATCTTCCAGAGATGCGACACGAAGGTTTTCAAGAAAATCTCCCCACCCCAGACTACCCTTTACATGGAACATTTTTCGAAAATTTTAATTTTCTCAAAAATGGCTCTAATGATTTTGATTAAAATATCGTATGTTTAAGATATTCTCATGAGAAATGAAATGTATATCTCCAATTTTCTGGGAATGTCTCCAAAAGTATTTTCATTGTGAACGACTTTTGCATAACTGGTAAACGATAAGAGATAGACAAAATTTTACTACACAACAAATGTAGATCGCGTAAATATACACAATTTATGTCATATACATTTTTTTTTGTTGAGTGTACCATTTTTGAGATATTGCTTGTTATTCCCTTAAATTTTTCAATACTTATTTTCTCAAATGGGAATTTGTTATTCATTTTTTTGTCTTGTATATGCAAAGAGTATTAATCTGAGGCAGAGAGAATGGTGGTGCACATAGCAACCAGCTATTAAGAGATATGTATATGCTAAAGGCTACTGTATTTCTATATTGCCCTTGCAAATATAAAACAAGGGGAACATAGTATGCCTTAAGCGATAGTCAAATATTTTTAGAACTGGTTGCTGTGTGTAAAATGTAATTCTCTTTGTATTTCAAAAGATCGTTTCTGCAAATGTTTATTTAGATTAATATGAAATAGATGGAGAATAAGAGTTTGTAAAAATAGTTTCTATAAGAGTAGAGAAAGTCATGTGAGTGTAACACATCAGATTTTTAATATTTCTGTTTCTTTCTTTTCAGATAATTTAATTCACCTGAGAAAGAGTATGCCAAATGTGAAATTAGGTATGTTCACATCATATTTTGCTTTTTAGAGTTTAAGAAAAAGGAAGAATATCTTACAGTATCAATACAACAATCAGGTATAGGGCATGCATTCTTTCTAAAGCCAGTATGCAAGGTCAATAAATTATTTGCTTAGTGAGAATCACTTATTAAAGGTGTATTTATTAGCTGAATCAAACTTAAATGTTTATGGTGGTCACAAACATCTGTAAAGCTCCATGTTCTTTGTCACATTACATTCAATAAAGTATTGTTTATTTACAGTGAAATGCAACAGTTAAATTTGAGAGTTATTGGTATAACCTATTTTGTGTATGCGTTGCATGGGTAATGTTAATTCGGTATATGAAGACATAGTATCTCTGCTTTTAAGGTTTGCTGAATTTTAGCAATAGCAAATCAGAGGAAAACTAAAACACTTTTGTATTAAAATATGAATTTTAAAGGAATATTTTAAAGCTGATTGTAATAAAGGCTTTAAATAAAGACGGACAGCATGAGTACAGTATAATGCAGCAATCTCTCCACTTCAGTTATAAACAAATTAGGTTATGACTCCCCCTACTTTTTCAAAAACTCAGAACCTGAGTGCAGTTGATTCATAACTAGTGTTAAGATATACCATATTTACGCAAATCTAATGCACACCTTTTTTTGACCATATGTACTCAAAATCGTGGTGCACATTAGATTTGAGTGCAAATCCATTCCATAGAACATCAGTAACTTCATTCAAATTTTTCATTTATTACGTCACAATGGATTGCTGTAGTTAACATGCATCCAGAAACTCGCGACAAGCTAGCCGCTCATTTATCAATCACCTATTATTGAGCATTTTTAGTTACGATATGGGGGGCAAGGGCAAACAGAGAAGAACGTCGTATGATGCTTCTTTAAAGCATAAAGTAATTTTTATGGTGAAAAAAATGGTAATAGAAAGGCAGGAAGGAAGTTCAATGTATCAGAGAGCAATAATCGCTTGTGGCAAAAACAGAAATTGGCATTATTTGTTACTAACGCTGGTAGGAAGAAATTTACGTGTCCTCGCAAAGGAATGACTTCTGAAGTTGAAGAAAAAGTGTTGGAATTTTTGCGTGAAAGGAGGAAGAATGGGCAACCTGTGACTAGTGACGCTATACGAAAGAAAACTAAAGAGGAGGCTGAAGTTCCTGGTATTTCAAAACAAGAGTTTAAGGCTAGCCGTGGATGGGTGGATCGTTTCATGCAGCGGACAAGTTTATCTCTAAGACGCTGTACAACAATGTGCCAGAAGCTTCCTGCAGTCTGAGGACAAACTACAAACGTTTCAGTGGTATGTCATTTCACTTTGGGAGAAGAAAATAATTTTCAATGGGGCAAATAGGCAACGCTGTCGAGACACCAGTTTGGTTTTGTATGCCGTGGAACTACACTATTACTGAGAAGGGGACAAAGAAAGTTATCAGTAAAACAACAGGGTGCGAGAAACTGTGCGTAACACTATTTTTCTTCTTTAACAATGTGTCGCCTAACAATAGTGCACTTTCAATTCTATAATCTAATGATTTATATATATATATATATATATATATATATATATATATACGATAAATTCATTGTTGTATTAAATGCATTTAAATAAAATACCTATTATGTGTTTTCATCATTGATGGGCTTTACATTTGATACAAACCTTTTTTTTCATAATTTTAAGTTTCAAACAGGGGGTGTGCATTAGATTCGCTGGCGCATTAGATTCGCATAAATACGGTATATGCAAATACACATTTGAAATACAGCCATAAAATTGGTAATTACATATTTCATATTGAAGTAAGACAATTGAAGCAAATTTTTTGTGCATATATATGCATATTCTGGATGTTTGTGCATATTCAATGATAAGAGCATGTTTAGTGCATATTTATAAATTTTTTGAGCAGAATACCATTTTGATACCAAAAGAAAGGTCAAGCAAAAAATTGTCGAGTTGGAGAGTTTGAAGATGCTTGATGCTGCCATTGAAACTGTATAGACACAGAAAATAGAAAATTAGGCAATGATTTGGAGAAGAAAATAGCAAACATCTTTGAAAGGAATAATGGACTTACGAAGCTAAGGGAAATTAGCAGATTCCTTCAAGGTTCTAATGGTGGTGTGAACATTAATGGCTGTTTTTAAATTTTGTCCCCTCACTGTGCGTGTTGTTGGAAAGACATTTTCTGCGAATAATATATTTTTACAAACAGCAGGAATAAACTAGAACCAGAAAATATGGGAAACTTATTATATGTTTATCAGTCGAAGTTGTTTAGTAAGAAAGGGTAATACTTTTAAAAGTATTCAACTTAGTTATAAAATGTTTGAATATGTAATGTTTTATTGCTAGTGTTTGCAAAAGGGCTATTAATAGAGAACATTTGGACATTTCTTAGTGCATATTTGCAGGCACATTTTTAGTGCTTATAATTCTTAACAGTATATTGTGATGTAAGGTCACTTTGCCAAACCAGCACCTATAACCAGATTTGACATTGCCTCTATTTGAAATGGCAATACCATAATGTCTTCCCTGGATGGGGAAAGCTCAGGGATGTCATCGAGAGGGTGATATGTTGCAGGTAGCTGAAACGGTGACAATTAGACATGTAATTCTGATTCCAAATTTAGTTTAATTATCTACAGTACTACTCTACATTGCAATAAACATGTTAGCATGATTTAGTTGGCTAAATTCTCTACATTACTATAAGCATGTCTACCAATGATAAGGCTGTAAGAAACAAGTTTACCTGGGGTGTGAAGAAGGTTGGGCTTTCTATGTTCCGGCATTCTTGTGGCATAGCTGAAGATTAGGTTAAAGATTAAAAGACTGAGTGTCACGGATTCCTGTTAGCATGTGTCTTAGCAGGGCCAGAGTCATCAAAACAATCTATAAGTTTAAATACCTGAGGAGTATGCTGACTAGTGCTTAATACAGTACTGATGTAACAGGTGTTAGCATGATTTGCATAATCCACTCATGTGTTGAACAGAGATGATAAAAGATCATATCACCCAACCTCTGCTTACATAAGCATCCAGGAAATGACTCACAAGAACTCTAAAGCCAATTTCATGGATTTGCTTAATAACTTTTGTCCTGAATATCTTGAACTTTATAAAACTAGATTTATCATATTGTTGTACAATAAAACTAACCGTCACAATATCATTATAACCAACTAAATCTCTATGCTCTCCAGAACATCATTGTCAACTACTCTGGATATGCAGCGTTTGTGGTTTCCTAGGATATGAGCAGACTTGACATGGCAGCAAAATATGGAGTCTGCTACACCATAAATACCACCATCTGATGCCATCTTATAATACGATGCTTGCTCAAGGCAGTGAATCTTTGAAACTTGGCACCATAATTACCGTTCCATTCAAACGAAACAGAACAAAATGCAAGTTTTTTTCTTATGGAAAAAAAGGAAGTAATCATTGCTTGAGTGCAGATTGGATGCTGCCATTTTAACTTCATATATCTTCTGTGTGGTGATGGTTTTTCTACATGTGTAACCAACCCGTCAGGTTCATCTGGTGAAACTTGTTAGTTCATTGGCCTTACTGGGACAAATTGTAATGTAGATATGCTTGCCAATGATACTAACACATAATTTATGCTTTATAAATTCTGGCATAAAGTATGTATAAAGGAAACATTTAATAGTGTTTTAGTTTAAAATAGAGAGAGTTGAGGGTTGTTACTACACTACATCACTATAATATTCTTACTTGAACGCGTTTCGGGAGAGGGTTTGTTCCCATCGTCAGCATGTCCTCATCTGATTTTGCTGGTCATCATCTGGGGGATGTGTGTGGCTAGTGGTGTTCTCTGGTGCTGGGCTGATGAACCTCCGAAGGCTGTTGGGTGGTGGCAGTTCGAAATTCATTAGGTGATTCCTGTGTTTGACAATATGTATTTTTTCCCAGATGTCCAATTCATTACTGCTGTTGATCGGTTTTAAGAGTTTTATATTTGGAATGATATCATGGTTTGAAGACCAGAAATGATGTGCTACTGCTGATTTATCTGGCTGCTTTTGGTAAATGCATCTCATATGCTCTTTAAGTCTTATTTCAAGATTTCTTTTTGTTCTTCCTATATATACCAGGTTACATTCATTACAATCAATTTGATATATACCAGCTGATTTATCGTTGGGGATAGGATCTTTTGTTCTGTTGCATAGTAGTTTCTGTATGTTGTGGTTATTCTGTGGAGACAGGGTGATGTTGTATTTTTTGAAAATCCTTTGAAATTTATGATGTGTCCGAGGGTGATAAGTGAATTTTCTATATGCTTGTGGTTTTTGTTGTCTGAGTAACGTAGTCATTTGTTGGATGTATTTCTGTCTTTCAAACCTTTTTATCTTCTTATCTATTGTTTTTTTCTGGTATCCATTCATAGTGGCTATGTTGATAATGTGTTGGTATTCTTTCTGGTATTCCTCTTTCTCCATAGGTATATGTACTAACCTGTTTGTAATACTATTTAAAATTGCATGTTTGTGGCTTGTAGGATTGTAGCTTTTGTTTTTAATATAATTTTCTGTGTGTGTTGGTTTTCTGTAAATGCCGAACGTTAGTTTGTTGTGTGCATTATTTCTGATGATCCTGATGTCTAGGTAAGGTAATTGGCCATTTTCTTCTTTTTCTATTGTGAATTTAATAGATCTTTTTTGTAAATTTAATAATTTCAAAGCATCTTCTGAAAGTTTTTTTGGAACAATAGCAAAAATATCATCTACATACCTATAACAGGTTTTGAATAGATGTGGGAAAGATTTAGTAATATGGGATTCAAAATGGCTCATATATAGTTCTGCTAAAAATGGTGAAAGGGGGTTTCCCATAGTTAGGCCTGAGGTTTGTTTAAAGATTTTATGATGGAAGGAAAAGAAATTTTGGTCCAGACATAATTTTGTTAGTTTTAGGTAATCTTCTGTTTGTGCTCTAGGTGTGCCATTGTTTAATATCCAATTTTCTAGGAGTGGTAATAATTCTTCTTTTGGTATGCTTGGGAAGAGTGCAGTGACATCAAATGATACCATCATGTCTGTGGGTGATATATTTATATTTGAAAGGTGACTGGTTAATTCTAATGAATTTTTTATACTAAGACTTTTGAACATAGGCATGGAGTTGAAGGTATTTGAAAGCCATTTTGCTAGTTTATATGTGGGAGAGTTTATGTTATTTACTATGGGCCTCATTTTGTTGCTGAGTTTGTGTATTTTTGGTAATGCATATAACCTAGGTATGGTGGGAAAATCTGGTTTAATTCTGGATTTTTCGGCTTTTGTTAATGTTTTGGTTTCTATCAATGTGTTCTGAAGTGACTTGGTGCATTCTTTTAATGGATTTTTGCTGGTTTCTATGTACTCTGGGTTATGTAGTAATTGCATAACTCTAGATTCATAATCTTCTTGGTCTAATATCACTAATGTGTTTCCTTTGTCTGCTTTGGTGTATACTACAGGTTTTGACTTTAGAGATTTGATAATTTTTTGATGTGGTACGTAGTGGTGTTTTTGGGCTTGTATCTGGTCCAATATTGGTTCACACTGTGATTGTATTAAACTTTTATCCTTATCTGTAAGGTGGTTGGAGGCTATTTCAATATCAGCAACAAAGTTTTCTGTATTTTTTGTGAAGTTGAAACAGGTTTTTAGGCCATTGTTCAAGACAGATAGCTCAGTGCTGGTGAATGGTTCTTTTGAGAGGTTAACTACATATTGGCCTGTTGTAGGTTCATTGTTTAGGTTATGTTTATGTTTATATGTTGCTTTCCGTTTTTGGTTATGTCTAGGAGATTTTTCCCGGTATTCCAGGGAGTAACTGTAGTGATGATGAGCTGGATATTGAAAGGAGAATGACGACCATCAATGACCAGAGTAGTAATTTATGAATGCAGCAGCCATTATTCCATTTTACCGTGTATCCTGAACTTTCTAAAACGTAGCAGTATTCCCCATTTTTAAGCATGCTTCTATAACAGCTTCAAACAAATTTTTCCATCTAACTTAATCACATTTGGATACCACCAAACTTTATTCTTTATGCCTGTCAGTACTCAGTATCACAGTCGCTATTTGTTAAGACGTATACTTTTATGCTTCTTGGTTGTAGGTGAACTAACTTGAGCCCTGTGCCTGACTACCACTCCATACAATGCACAGTCTCACTTGTCTAACAACCTGTCGATTTGCTGTCTTCACTGCTACTCCACATACTACCTTCCTTCTCCTCTCTCCCCCCTTCCTAGCTAGCATCTCTTCTTCTTCATCATATACCACATTGTCATTCAGTTTAGGCAACTTTCACTCATATTATCACCTTCTAAATTCGGCTAACACCGGTTATGTGGAATACCACTTAACAAAAGGTAGCAGCCATATTATTGAGAAATTAACTGTAACTAAACATGTTAAATACCAAGCTTACAGAAATTTTATACTTATTAAAGAGAAGTGCATAGCTAAGTTTTGGAATAGTTTGTTCCATTTTTGCTCTCTCCTTTAGAACTGATTACCTACATAGTAGGCAAAGAAGATATTGCATTCCACCCAAAAATTTGATACTGAGATTTCAAGGAAATACATGTTTTGAGACCCCCTGAATAAAAAAAAAACATTTTTAGAAAAAAAGGTCCATGTGTGTGTCTTTGAACAGTATAACTTAAAAACAAAAAGTCAGGTAAAAATTAAACTTGGTATTTAGGCTCAGTGCCTCTTAAAGATGTGACACGAAGATTTTAAGAAAATCCGCCCCCGAAACTATCCTTTATATGGAAGATTTTTCGAAATTTTTGAGTTTCTAAAAATTGCATCTAACGATTTTTATTAAAATACATATATTAATTATATTTACATGACTAATAAAATGTACATCTTAAATTTTCTGGGAATAGCCTTAGAAGTCCTCTTCATTTGGAAGGACTTTTGTATAATTAGTAAACATTAAGCAATAGATGAAAATGTATAACACAAGAATTGTAGATCACACAGTCTATTTCAAATAACTTTTTTGTGACATAAGCCATTTGTGAGATATTTGTTACTAATGGTTTGAATTGTTCATTACTTGGTCATTCTTTAAAGTCCTTTCAACATTCAGTTGTTTCTTGCGATTGCTTGAAAACAGTATGGAATTTTTAAGGCAGTTTATAGCATCCAGTTCTTAAGCATTTGACTATCACTGTTCCCTCTGTAACTTAAAGAAGTTTGTAATGTTGCTACTTCTGCAAAGATTTGTCTCGATTAAAATGAAATAAATAGAAAAATAAATTTTCGTAAGAATAATTTGTATACCCATTAATAAGCGATAGAGGGTAGAGAAAGTCATGTGATGTAACACATCAGATTTTTTTTTATTAGAAAACTGAAAAGGCATCCATGATGTTTTACAAAGTGCCCTTTGAGGAATCAATTTCTTTACTTTTATGATTCTTCAGCTAATCCCTAGTCATTTTGCAAGTTAGGTTATGGTTAAAACTGAAAAAGTCAAGCATCTGCATTACTTCAACAAATTTTAATTTCGCCAAATAAGTTGAACTTCATTGATTATGAACTGCAATTGGTTCAGCTGAATAAATCATACTTGAAGTAAATGCCTATTAAATATGACTTACAGTATAGCCTCAGTTTTCAAAGGGAGGCGGTTAAAGTAATGTATAAATGTGAAAATGAATTTTCTTATGGAACCAAAACAGTTTTATTAGATTGTTACTCATAAGTATGTATTATTTAATATAAGAAAGTAATCTATGAAATAAACACATAAGTAATAAATATAATATACTATTTGAAGTATAGGTTGATTTTTTTTTGAACTGACCCTGCAGAAACGCAGAGGAGGAGAAGGGTCTAGGGTGGGGGGAGAATGGCTGGCAGTATTCTCCTTGCATGGAACATTAGGAATGCGTAACACATGGTGATATCACCTTATCTCACCTTGTGTAAGTGCCTCCTACTCTATTATTACTGAACCAACACCCTTCTCAGAAGATAAAGGACTTGTCCAGCTACTGCGCATACAGATAGGCGGGTTCAGGACGAAAGCAATCAGTGTATACTTATGCATGCTAGTGCTGTTATTCATAATTCAATCTAAAATACAGAAGATCCAGAGTAGTTGTGCTTTACACTGGTTTACAAAATTGTCAATTTTTCTTTCCTTCCTTGGTTTTTCCACACAGTCATAAACTATGCACTAATGGCAGAAGTGCTATTATCATTCAGACTTTGCAATGATAGGGGTTGTGTAATTTCTAGAGCTTGAGTTGCCTCATGCATACTTTCATTACTTTAGTACCATCAGATACAACCTAGGAAAGAATGACCTTGCCCGATTGTATGGTTAAGACGTGCGTAATAATATTGAAGCCTTGCCCAACTTGCTTACTGTTTTCTGTAATGACAGCAAGTATACAGCTTACAGAAACCAACATACTGTACCTTAAAATACTGAGTGAGGCAAAAGACTCCGAACTGCCTGCACAGTGTTTTTCCTGTCTGCGTTCTCGGCCCTCGTTGCTGTCTGCCACTATCATAGAAAGGTGCGCATGAAACCATACAACAGTTTTAAAACTACTTTTAAAGGCTTTACTTATCAACTTTATGAAAGGAGATGCTGAAACTGGCCACCGTCGTCGTCCATACATTTTTGCCACCTCTTAAGGAGACTATCCATCACTCGCCGTAGTTCACGCTGAGAAATTTCCTGGAGGATATTTTGTTTTAATTCTTCCAGGGTGTGTGAGTTTGTCTTGTACACTTTATGTTTTATGTTATCCCGGAAGGGTATTTTATGAACAATATTGCCGACTGCGCTGTGTTTTTCCACTGGGCATGTGGAAATATGATAAAAACATGATAACATACTGCTGCTATAAACAAAGTCACGCTGTGGTTTAGCTTTGCAGCGTGAAGTGCAGTATTGAATTGACGGTGATGTGATGTAGTTCAGTTATTACAAGTTATTTATTATTTTGTCCATAATATCTTTGTATATTATGGCTTGGCATATATTTTCTACTGCACTGCATGTATTTATTTTTAATTCGTATGTGTTAGCTCGGTAAGCTCGCCAAGTGAAAGTATGATTTGCAGAAAGATTTCCAGGTGTAAAAGTTCCAAGCCATTCAACAATCTATGAACTTTACAGTAAATTTCAAGCCACAGGAAGTGTTCAGGCTAAGAAATCTAAAAGACGGCATTTGGTTCTTACCGAAGAAACATTAGACGACATCGGTCATCGTTTGGAAAATTCCCCCCCAAAAATTCCATGATGGATAGTTTCCTAAAGAGGTGCCAAAAATGTATGGACAACGATGGTGGCCAGTTTCAGCATTTCCTTTCATAAAGTTGGTAAGTAAAACCATTAAATGTTGTATGGTTTCATCCGCTCCTTTCTGTGATAGCGGCAGACGGCAACGAGCGCCCAGGACGCGGACAGGAAAAACACTGCACAGGCGGTTCGGAGTCTTTTGGCTCATTCTGTAACATAAACATAACATATTAATGGGTAAATTAATATATTCTGTACATGGAGATCAGAAAATGTATTAATGAGAAAACATACAACTAAAAAACTTATAGATATACAAAAAACATAAAAGTGAATAGCATATAAGTGAGATTCAATTGTATTTTGGCTGGAATCTATAGTAAGTCTAAGCTTGACTTGAACAGCACGTTTTAAGTGTGACAGTGGATACCAGCTTGTGGTTAGGCAGTTGTTGTAAAAGCATAGGATGTGAAGGAAAATTTCGGTGTTGGGCAAAAAACATTCTGGCAAATATTACATGAAATGGGATTTACTTTCAAAAAATGCAAGAATATGCGGCATATTTTAGTGGAACGCCAGGATATAGCTGCTCGCAGAGCAGCCTATTTGCAAGTTCTAAAAGTAATTAAAAGGATTCCAGGAAACCGGTAGTTTATACCGATGAAACTTGGGTACACACCCACTACACTGTGAAGTGTTGGCAACATGATGATATTCCTGGAGTTTTGGTGAATAAATCTGCTGGGCAAAGAGCAATAGTGGTGCATGCTGGCGGTGAGATGGGTTTCATCAAAGGAGCAGAATTAATCTACGATTCTAAGTCTGCAACAGAAGATTACCACAGGGAGATGAACAAGACCAACTACGAAAAAGGCTTATACTAAACCTCCTGCCCAGTAGCATTGTTGTACTCGATAATGCACCTTACCACACTGTGCAGAAAAACAAAGCTCCAATGATGGCATCTCGGAAAGAATAGATTGTTCAATGGCTGAAGGATAATGGTTTGGACTTCAAAGAATATTTAATGAAGAGGGAGATGTTAGAAATTGTCAAAGCAAACAAACCACTTCCAGTGTATACAGCAGATAAACGTTTGAAAGACCATGGATTTGAAGTCCTCAGATTGCCACCTTATCACTATGATCTAAACTCTATTGATCTGGTATGGAATATAATGAAGCAAAAAATAGCAGAAAAAATGTATCTTCCATTACTTTAAACGCACTTAAAGGACTAACCAGACAGTGTTTAAATGATATCACTGAAGAGGATTGGAAAAACGTGTGCATCAAAGTGAAGTCCATTGAACAAGAATACTGGCATCGAAATGCCTTGATGGAAGAAGAAATAGAAAGAATAGTGATCAATGTGGGTTGGATAGCAGTGATGAAGAGGAAACAAATAATTTGGTCAGTTTTGTGGATTCCGGAGATGGTAATGGCAGTTCTACAGATACAGCAAGTGATGCAGACATAACAGCTGATTTCTATCCTTTAGATGACAGCGCCACAAATGGAAGCTCTACAGATACAGCAAGTGAGACGGATATGCGGAATCGGAATTTAAACATCAGAATTAAGTAAGTCAATTTTGTTCTGCTCCTTTGCATAGCATATTTTCTGCCTTCAATGGTGTACATACTTTTGTGACATACTGTTCACCTCTCCTCCCATCTGCAGGCCAGTCGGACAGTGTAAACAAATAACAGCGCCTCCACCATGAGGTATCTTGATGTCCCGGATAAAATACGTACATGCCATGCACACTTGAAGTGCACTAGCCCGCAAAGCTTTTCCCGTGCTGTTTCTTACTATCATGCAATTTTATGTCAATACCACTAGGTGGTAGCATACTGTGGCAGAAGTACCATGTGAGGTATCATGCACAAGTGAGGAAACTTGGCCCTCTTTCTCCAAACCATCCATATTTCCAACTACAATTTGATTTACAGATTACTTCATTCTTGGCCTAAGATATTGTTCTAATTATGTACGCAACAATAAATATCCACAAAAATAATCCTTTATTATTATTATTATTATTGGAATTAATTGTTCTTCCGCACAAGCCGTGTGTTGGTCAGGGTTGGAAAGGTAGAATCAGGCGACTGAAAAATTCAATGCCATAGCCAGGATTTGAACCATGGATCTGCCGGTCTCTGTCCGGTTGCTCTAGCCACTGAGCTACCATGGCAACATGCTGGCATGACATAAAATTCTCCAACTGATCCACATTTTTCCTGGTAAACCACAGGGGATCTCAAATTGTATTGAGATGACATACCCCAATGGCAACTTACAATGCCGTAAGTACTTTAAGTACCGGCCTACATAGTTTTGAACAGTATTAGGTCAATTAATGCAATTAATTGTTCTACTCAAGTCGTATGTTGGTTAAGGTTGGAAAGGTAGAATCAGACAACTGGAAAATTCAATGCCATAGCCAGGATTTGAAACACAGATCTCCTGGTCTCTGTCCAGTTGTTCTAACCACAGAGCTACCATGGCAACATGCCGGCAGTTCAGTTCTAGAGTCTAATGTATTATGGCAGACACAAAATTTAACAGCCAGTGGCAGGAGGATCTGGTGAATCCAACGAGAGGCTTGTCCCACCTTGCAGCATTGTATAGTTAAGATGCTGTGAGATCATGTTATAAAGCCAGTAATATAACTGTCATTTGCACCCACAAAATTTACTTGTGCTCCAGGAAAGAGAATAACCTGTTCATGAAGAGCATTTTATTTTGAATGGATGTACATTGAACTTGTCTTTTAAGAAGGAATTCTGCTAAGAAGTTTTAAAGTTCTTTGTCCAACTCCCTTCATGCCTCTTTTGATTATTGTTTTGGCATGTGATTCAAAACAGATACCAGAACCAGCATGATACAAGCAATAAGGAAAGAAAAGGCTTCTAAGTTGCTGATGTTACAACTTCAGTAGAGAGTTTTGTTTTTGAGGTAGTAGTTTCAGTTCCTGCAGTTCAATTATAGTGATAGCGTTGCATTATTTTATTGGTGTTTAGTCAAAATGCCACTTAACGAACAAGATACAAGTAATGAAAGTCATCCAATAATACATAAATGCGGTGTTGCATCACCAAAGCAGAAGTATAATTTACAATGTGTATCCTTCTGTTTACTTGGTGTGCACGAGATTTTTATTACTATTATTAAGGTGTGACTTTATATTACTTTACAGGTTAACTTAGCAATGTACAACAGGTTTATTCGTTTAAGTACTACATAATACCCTAAAAAGTGTTTTCTTTAGTCTTATTACTGCGTGTAACTTTACTTTAAGTGTGGCAACATCGTGCTTCTCCTAGTGGTAAGCTACCACCCACCATTAAATGTTGTGTCTGCCATAAAATTCTAATACTATACTCTTAAAAACATGTATATAATATGTGAGAGATTACTGGGATAATGTAGATGGTGATATTATTATTATTATTATTATTATTATTATTATTATACCTTGCTGAATAGTGTGCATAACTGACCATAATGAAGGACAAACACAAGAAATTAATTGTTCTTTCACACAAGCTGTGTGTAGGACAAAGTTGGAATCAGGCTGAAAAATTCAATGCCATAGCCAGGATTTGAACCATGGATCTTTTGTTTTCATTCAGTTGCTCTAACCAATGAGCTACCATGGCAACATGATAACATGACATTAACTGTGCAAACTGACTTGCTCTTTTACTGGTAAACCACAAGGAGATCTCATGATATACACCAATAGCGACTTATAATGTCATAAGTACTTTAGGTCCTGGGATGCATAGTTTAACCAACTGTTAGGATAATCAATGGTGATTAATTGTTCTTTCACACAAGCTGTGTGTAGAACAAGGTTGGAAAGATAGAAGCAGACTGAAAAATTCAATGTCATTGCCAGAAGATCCATGATTCAAATCCTGACTATGGCATTGAATTTTACAGTCCGATTCTACCTTCACAAACAGAAGTAATTTGCCTCATTGCTCATCATGGTTCACTATGTCTCGACTCCATTCAGAATATCTGTTCGCGATAAGTGCTATATTGTGCTTTTTCCTGCATTAACTGCATATAAAATCAAAGAATGCTGTGACATAACACACTTAAGCAATGTTAACAACCAGAGATACACTTATTGTAATTCTCTGTTTCATTGATACAATGTTTCTTCTAGTGATGGGACGATATCACTATTTCTTGATACTGATACTGATTTTTGAGTACTGATACTCGATACTACTTAAAAACTGTAAAGGCAATAGTTCACTGAATTATGTCCTCAGTAGTTTTTTGTGTATAAACGCATGTAACCAATTTTGTATAGTATGGTAATTCTGAAATTGTTCCTGTTTGACATTCTCCAATTGACAGCAATTTTTTTTAACTTGATAATGCCGCAGATTATATATCCCCTAGTGTTAGTCAAGACTACTATTACCACCACCACTTGCTTCTCCTTTTATGTAACTATTTGACTATAAAGCTTTATTTTTAGGACTTTCTATCCATAGAAAGACAAATACAAGAAATTATAAATTCTTTTTTATTCTGTAATCTTGAAAATATAAGCAAATATATATTTTACAGGAAACTCAAACAGCTAAAAATAACAGATACTTTCATCTGCTGTATTATTTCACATCTTAATTCTGATTTGTTTCTGCTGGATTCACAGATTTTGGTAGCGGAGTAGGTAAATGTAATAGCTGAGAGTGAGTCACCAAGCCAGGCTATTGCAGAAATGTAATTTGGTGCATCAGCTAAATCAGCTTCATTCACAATTAGTTAATGCTGCATGTTACACGAGTACTTCTACTCCATCCCCCATTGTTTTGCATGTTTTTATTTAGACATAAAAGTGTATGGAATGCTGCATTGATTCACTCACACAAATACAGTCAAGGTCTTTCAAGAACTGTAGTCCAGCAATTCTTTGGGGGCATATGCGAGGCAATAACGTGAAGTCTTACTCTCTTTCATTCCTTACCTAGCTTAAAGTTAAATGCAACATCTTTCAATAATGCAAAGCTTAAACATTTTAAAGTATTGAAAAAGTATTAAAGGTTTATCTTAAAGCATTATACACATCAAGGTATCGACAGTATCGAGGTCCCATCCCTAGTTTCTTCTTAGACTCATAACAATGTGTGGCAGCAATGAAATTGACCTTTTTCTCCTAATCGAGAGAGACTGTGTTGTAATATGAATTAGGTGACAGTGAAGTGCATATGTCTATTTGTGTTATCACTATTTTGCATCAGTGCCAGTGGAGCAAATACAACACCATCTACCTATTAATGATGCAGTGTTTCCATATCATTTCACTAGAGCAAATCAGTGAAACTGTAAAATAAGCCTCTCTTAGGAGACCCAAAACTAACAACCTTGACTTCTTGCGAAAAGTCAGATATTTGGCCTTTTTCATTGCAGATTTGCCATTTTGTCACTTTCACTAGTTTGCAGGTGAAAGATGATATGGAGGAGGCATTGTAACAGTAATTATTCTTGTTTCAGATTCTCAGTCACCCAATACTAAAGGACAACTTGTGAATCATGTAAATCCAATGGTTAGTGGTATTCCAATTATTACAAAACCAACAATAGCGCTCAAAAGACTGAAAATGAGACAGCTGCAAGAAAATAGACAACCAGTATCTGTTAATGTCACTGCAGCTGAAAGTGATTCAGGTATTATATGTATATTTTAAAGAAACTCTTGATTTACTTTTTGTTTGGTTTTTAACTATTTTTATTAATATTGTTGTTGGTGTTGTTATTGTTGTTATTATTATTTATTTATTATTATTATTATTATTATTATTGAGGGGGGTAATTTCTTTTAATCACTGCATCTAAAAGCTTTGTAGGTTTCTAAAATATACAAATTTTTGATCATACGGCAACAGACATTTAAACAATTCACAGTTACTGGATTAGAAACTTGGTAATGTGTAACTGGGAAGTTTTAGGATGAGCAAACTTATGCAGAGTGATGTGTGATAGAGCTCTTTTTACTGCTGCGACAATGAAAGGGAGGGAAGTTTTGGCAGGAAACACCATGACCACGAGAGTGAAAAAGGAGTTGTTGGAATTTTTTTCATTTGAAATGTACTTTATTTGATGTTGAGATAAATAATATATGTGTAATGCAAGCATTTGCAACAAGAATGGTATATCTACCAAAAACTTCTGATACTTACGTATATGTTTGCATTTTTTTGTGTTGTGAAGCTAATTTAATTGGTATGTAAAGTCATATTTTCCCATGTTGCAAACTATTTAATGTTTAGGTATTATAATAAAATATCTTGCTGATGATTACTGTAACCATAGACAACTTACTAAGTAGTCTTCCAATGCTGTGGAGAAAAGGAGGTAATGCATGGAGTGCAATGCATAGTCAAAAAAAAAAAAAAGGGCTGAAAATGAGACAGCAGCAAGAAAACAGGCAACCAGCATCTATTATAAAAAAAAAAAAAGTCTTCCATGGTCTAGGGTTATCATGCTAGCCTAAGTTCCCGATGTCACAGGTTTAAACTAGCAGAGGGCAATGGATTTTTTTCGGGCCTAAGAATCCTTAGCATGGCTTCTTTTGGATAGGAAGTAAAGCTGTGGCATGTAAAAGAACCTTAAGCCTGATAAAGAGGCCTCTGAGAAAGATTTCCGGTCTTTCACACCCGATATATATTGACTCCACTGTAAGCTTATGTGGTGGTGTAAACAGAAGCCATGTGTAAGTGCGGCACCATTGGCTGGTTCAATCTTGCTACCCTTGCAGAAGAAAAATACAGTTCCCAGTCATATTTCACATTTTGTTTATATTTACTACGAAAATATAAAAATACTGCTCTATTAAAAGTGCAACAGTCAAATAGTATATAGAGCTGTATTTTGTTTCATAAATGTAAAAGTAATTTAATGTACTACTCTGAATGCACATGCTTGCGCAGTTAAGAGGACAAGGAAGTGTACCATTCAGTTTGTACAACATGGCCACTTCCATGCAATATGTGAAACATTCCAGAGGGAAACCATTAAAAAGTGGTGAAAAACAAACTATGTCGAATGTGTTTTGCAAGTTGTGCAAAAAGTATCCGACGTTAGCAATTGAAGACTTAATTAATTTATCAGCAGAGTTTACTGGGCTTCAGTGCTAAGCTTCATGCAGTGAAATAGTAAAAACAGATCGGTTCACAACATCTGGGAAAAACCACAAACGAAAAAAGCTTATAGTGGAAGGTGAATGTGATGCATTTGTTAGAAGTGATTTTCGTCGTAAGGTGCATAGCTTTATTGGTGTGTGGGGGGGGGGGGAAACAAGCTGTAAACAATGATCCCAACCGTGTTAAGGCTTCCCTCCTACCATTGCATGCTGAACCCCATAGAAATGGTGGAAGGAATTTGCCCATTATCAGACTCTGATTAGGTATGTAAAATATTTATTTTGAAGTTTGCATGCCAGTACAACTTTTCAAACAGCATTTAAATATGTGTCAAAGTGTTTATACACCATATTTATCAATATTTGCCCGCAGGAACAACACCGTGACTTTTTTGCCCTAAATGATATGCAGTTGTACGATTTGAGCAGATTTTATTTTGATCTCGCAGTCATGTTAAGCACTTTTATCATTGTGTGACATGAAAAAATGTAATATTCTAGCATTTAGCTAACTATGAAAGCGCTATGTAAACATTGGAACATGGCAAACAATACAATACTGTTCACATTATTGACATCGTTGACAGCTTGCAAATGTTTGCCACATGATGCTACAATAGCACGGCTATTCCCTCAGCTACAGGTGCCGGTGGAGTAATACATTCTGCCGTTTTGATTACATTGCCCCATATTCTTACAATGGAGCCAGTATAGAATGGGACACTAAGAACCATAGTGGTTAAAGAGCATCCACTCTACAAGTGTTAACAATACAGCTATGATGTAATCTGATGGTGCAATTCAAAAGCTCATGCTACTCATACCTGTCGATAATTCAAAACTCTTCTTGCCTAAGCCATTCCACCTGCACTTTCTTATTTTAACCTTGATTTCATTTTGTCATAAATTCATAATTATATGAAATTGAGAGTCTTTGCAAAATTATTGCACTTATTTGCCGTTTTATAGCATGTAACATGAGGAGTTTATAGGCAAGGGGATTGATTTCAAGGATAAAGAATAAGAAATTATCTTTGAAAAAACACTACATTATATATTAGCTGGCTGCTTTACATTGCATGGCTAGCTTTTTAAACTTGAATGATGAGTTAATTTACCTGGACCATGTTCTTTATGAACATTATTGTACAATATCTAGAAGATTTCTATGATAAAATCCTCTTGGGATTAATTGTAATTGTAATTTAGTTCAGTTCTGGCTATTCATAATAACGGATGAAAAATTCTCTGATATTCACGCAAAAGGATGCGAAGCATCGCTAGAACATCTGACTAACTTAACCCCCTTGACAGTTTTCCAAGCTCTGGAAATGCTGCATAGACTATAAGAATGGTTGGGAGACTTGTTAGATAATTACAGTAGGTAAAAATTTTAAACCTTTGTGCCATCCCTTTAGTCCAGTAACTATTTAATAGCAGAGGTAATATTATTTGCTGATGATACCAGTATTTTAACACAAGAGTCAGACCAAATTAGTTTACAAGATAAAATCGATATGGTAATGTGTGATTTGCACATTTGACTTAAAGCTAACAGCTGATCATTAATAATAATAAATGAAATCAATATGGTAATATGTGATTTGCACATTTGGCTTAAAGCTAACAGCTGATCATTAATAATAATAAATAAAATCAATATGGTAATGTGTGATTTGCACATTTGGCTTAAAGCTAACAGCTGATCATTAATAATAATAATAAAAAAACATAGCTAGATTATTTCACACATGGCAAAATAAAAATGTAAACAAACCTAAAATAGAATATGAGAAAACCATAGTTTATGGAAAAGAATTAAAGTTCTTGGGAGTATAGATAAATTAAAACATGAAATGAGATACCATGTGAAATTATTAGCTTCTAAGCTTAGTTCGGCCTACTATGTATTAAAATGCTTGAAAACTAAAATAAATTTGCATGCTCTAGTAGTAGTGTATTTTTCATACTTTTAAAGCTTGTTAAGTTATGGCGTAATGTTTTGTGGAGGAGGTCACAAATAAGGAAGTTTTTAAGATACAAAAGATGACAATAAGGTTAATTAATGTATGGTGCAAGCAGAACAACAACCTGTAGACAGTTATTTAAAAAGTTCTAAAATCCTTCCAATTGCATGTATTTTCATAGTGGAAATAGCTTCCTATATCAAACAATCTCACAGTACCTGGAAGTAAATATATATTTGTATCAACATAACAAATGCCCCCCCCCCAAAAAAAAACTACATGTTTCATTTTGCAGAGCAGATATTTTAAAAAGCAATGTTACCCATGCAGGTATCAAAATATTCAATAAATTAATAAAGTGTGTTAAAAGTCAAACATTGTTTAAGAAGTTAAAATCCTTTCTGCTACAACATGCCTTTTGCTCAGTAACTGAGTACTTAGCTCATAGACTATGATGTATTTTTATTTTTTGTATTTTAGGTAAAATGCCATTGTTTATATGCATTATTTTAATATGTCCTAAGTATCTATTATAATTGACAAAACCAAAATTTCTGTGTAAAATTACTACGGTGAATAAAGAATTGAATAACATAGTTTTCACATAATACAGAAATGCTTAATGTAAACAATGAAATAGAGTTGAAGCTCTTGAATGTGAAGATTCCCCAACTTTTTGTAAAAGATATATAGTATGCAACTGTTGAAAAAAATACATTTTTCTGTTGTTAATTAAAATAATATTGATTCATTGATTTTTCTAATTTATCAATTTTCCCTGTTTATATAATTATTTAACATTCTCTGCTAACAATCTTGATTATGCCACAAGTACAAAGGAAATACAGCAAAACTTCTTACATGAGGGTTATTAAAATATTTTGGCATTGATATTGCATGTGTATCATAGCATTACAGACAAATTTTACTTTATTTTGGTTTTGCTAAGTCTTACTTGCTAAATCGTGACCATCTACATACATATTGCTTGGAATGAAAGATCCATGGCATTTGTCTTATTTTACATGCATATTCTATTTTCTACTCCATTGCATTCTCAACTAAAAGTCAAGGCCTTCTTTACAAGCATGTTCTTTTATGACACTAATGTGTTTGTATTCAGGTATAAGAGCTTTGTAAATCCTTTTTAATCTTTTAGTAATTTATGAAATAAAATTAGAAGGTGCTTCATAGCCCCATGTCCTCAGAAAGAGGTGTAACAAAATTGTTTTAGTGATTACCCCCCCCCCCCCACACACACACACACACACACACACACACACACACGCACGCACATTTTTTTTTTTTTGTAACATCAAATAAGGATTTCTTTTTAAAAAAGTAAATGATTTTATTGTTTTTTTAAATATTCTCCTATAACATCAACACATTTTTACATTTGATAAAACCAGTCCTTAAAGTAATGATGCCACTCTTCCTGAGGCACTTCAGAAACCAGGTTTTTATAATGTTCTACTGCTTCATCAGATGACAAAAAAGTGATCCCATGCATTTTATCTTTAATTTTTGGAAACAGTAAGAAATCACAAGGTGGCTAGGTCAGGGCTGTATGTTGGAGGGTCCATGGGCTGACCTTTTAGGGTATCCAAATACTCAGTTTTGCTGTGTGTGACAATGCATTGTCTTTTCTGTTGGGCATTTTTCACAAATTTTTTCAAAAATTTGCAGTAAACAGATTTTGTGTACCAATTGGCAGTAACAGTACATCTGTCTTCTAATACTATAGTAGTAATATGGCCCATTTTAGGGAAAAAAAACAAAACAACTAGCAGCCATCTTCTTACCAGCATTTCAAATTTTTCAGACTTTTGTAGGCTTAGGTTCTTTTCAAAAGACTCATTTAACCAATTGACTTTTATTTTCAAGATCACAACAATAAATCAAAGATTCTCATCAGTAACAATATTCCAAATCAAATTTGAAATGCTGCCTTGGAATTTTTCCAGAGGTTTTGTGCACTGATCAATTTGTTGTTGTTTTTGACCGGGAGTCAGTTTATGTTGAATCCATTGACAACAAAGTTTTCTCACGTCTAACTGTTGATGTAAAATGTTTTGGATTTGACTCATACCAATGTCGCCCGAATAAATCCATAAGATGCTCGATGAGCGACAATATTTTCATCAGTAACAGCAGTTCTTGGGTGTCCATCATGAAATTCATCACTAAGAAAAAACTGCTCTCTTTTGAATTTGCTATACTAATTATAAATCGTTGCCTTATATTTGGCTTCTTGGCCAAATGCATTTCTAAGCCAATCTTCATATTGTTTAAGCATTAATGATGATTTAAAATTGTAAAAAATCATAGCCTGGAAATGTTCTGTAGTCAAATTCATTTTTGGGTGAACACAAAATCTGTAAATGATGATAAACAAATTATTAGAGCAAATTAAACAAACTACATGGCAATCAACTTGCAAAACATTAGAAAGTAGCTGTCAAATATAAATAAATTTAATTTGTTTTAGAAACATGGCATTCCAAAAATGTCAGTATTGCCCTTGTACACACAAATTTTCTGCCTGTAAAATTAGTGTAGATACAAGGGGCACTATTTATATTTTGAGCCTTGGCAACCCTGAATGTTGTAGCTGCCATCTGACATTTCCAATGGAAAGTTTGACATTTTTAACCATAATCTACTTCAAACATTTTTCAATAGAGCTTCATTTGTTTTGTTTACACTAACTTGAGAATTGTGTGTCAAGAAAAACATGGAATTAATTCGTGAAAATGTGCAATGATTTATTATGACTTTTGACGTGGATTATCAAGACAAGAGTGCATCGATCAACTAACTTCCACATTTGGCGATGAAGCTCCATCCTTTGCCACTGTGAAACACTGGTATAACGAATTTAATCATGGCTGCCATTCGTTCAATGATGAAGTTCGTGAGGTCGTTAAAAATCAGTTGTTGTGCCAGAAAACATTGATACTGTGCAAAAACTATTAATGAAGATCAACATGCGACATATTGTGAGATTGAGGCAACCGTAGGCATTAGTTCCACCAGCATATATAAAACATTGCATGATTATTTAGCCGTGAAGAAGGTTTGCTCTCGTTGGATCCCACATGATTTGACGTAATCTCAAAAAGATGCTCATGTCGATTGGTGTACAAAAATGCTCAAGAAATACAATGGCGGTGCCTCAAAAGACGTATATAAGATTGTAACAGGCGACGAATCATGGATCTATGCATATGAGCCGGAACGTAAACAGCAGTCGACTGTATGGGTGTTTCAAGATGAAGCAAATCCAACAAAAGTTGTTCGCACTCAAAGCACTTCGAAGCAAATGGCCGCCTGCTTTTTCACCAAAACTGGCCATGTGGCAGCAGTGCCTTTAGAAGAATGTAAAACGGTCAGTGCCGAATGGTACACAACCATTTGTTTGCCGGAAGTCTTTGGTGAAGTAAGGAAAACCAACAAGAACCGTAGGATTGTTCTTCATCAAGACAATGCAAGCACGCACACATCTCATCTAACAACAGAGTATTTGAAGGCTCAAAAAATTGAATTGATGGGTCATCCACCATTCAGTCCTGATTTGGCATCCAATGACTTCTTTTTGTTCCCGAACATCAAGAATAAATTATGTGGGCGATTTTCGTTGGCAGAAGAAGCCGTTGATGCCTTCAAAAACCATGTTTTGGAGGTGTCTCAAGAAGACTGGAATAAATGCTTTGACAAATGGTTCAAACGGATGCAAAAGTGTATTGATCATAAAGGAGAATATTTTGAAAAACCATAAAGCAGTTTTCAATCGTAAATTACTTTGTTTTAATTATTAGGCTCAAAATATAAATAGTGCCCCTCGTATTGGAATAGACCAGATACAGTTGCAAGTTAATACCACACTGCAATTAATAAACACAGTTCAAATAAAAGTTGATTGTTTAGATTAATACCTACTGGTTCCAATACCTTAATGAAGAATTGCATATTATTAGTGCATTAACTAAAATTAAAAGTATTTTATTGTGTATTTGGCACAGTTCACAATTTTTAAACAAATAGTATAAAGAAAGTGCTTCTCAAATTTCAAAATTGTTAACATATTACAATCTCATGCTATATTTAATATCAGATTTATTTTCACAGCAGCATACAAACCGGCTCCCATCTGCACTGTCTTCCAAGCTGCCTTAATTTCAATAGAAGATAAATATATAATTTATATCCAATAGCCACAGGAATTAGATCTAAACTCATAGCATATGATAAGCATATCTGCATTGCATGGATAAAAGAATGTCGGGAATGAAAGATTACAACTTGAAGTTCATATAAGTCAACTGACTGCAGAATAGTTTTTCATGTTGGCCTTTAAGGGTTTAATTCCTAGTTAAAGGGGTGGGATTTTTCATGAATTGGGATTATTCCTTTTCCTTCATAGTAGTCTGGAAGTTTGAGTGTGCATAGGAGATCATTCACAAATGATTTGCTTGAATCAACACATAGTATGTTGAATTGCATTTAGTGATGTTATTTCCAAATATTTTAAAATACAGCAGGAGTACCATAAGAAGAGAAATGGTTTAAGAAATTGTTTAGAATAATAAACTTAATCCCGTATGTAGCATAAGTTGAAACATATGTTTATAAAATAGGGACGAAAGAGAAAAATTACGTTCCAAATTCATATCATGCAATTTCTCTTTTTCAATGCACCAATGCATAGGTTTGCAACACAGTAATCTAAGGGCTGCAAGAGCTGTGCTCATCAAAGCATAACTCTTCTTTATAGGGCCTACCAGTGAACAGCAGATAATGTGGATTTAATTAAATCTTGAGTCTGTGGATACACTAAAACTTCACTTATTAAAAATTAATCCAACATGTTTCAAAAGCACTTCCTGCTTTCATTTTCAGCTTTTTTCTGACGAGCATGCCGGGAATTTGGGTCCATAGATGAAGTGGCATGGAAGTGGTGTCATGATGAAGCTGCTTAGATTGTTGAGTGGCAGGATTTCAAAGTTCATCACTGTTTTCATGTGTTCGATTATGTGTATGTTTCTCCAAAGCTTTAGTTCTGTTGGATTGGTGATGTATTTCAGGAGTCTTGACTTTGGTGTTGATGTCGTGGTTTCTGGTCCAAAAATGGTTAACTATGGCAGATTTGTCCATCTGTTTATTGGATGTACATCGGAAGTGTTCTTTCCTTCTGGTTCCAATATTTCTTTTGGCTTTGCCAACATACACCAAGTCACAATTTTCACAGTTAATTAGGTAGATGCCAAATTTTTGTTCTTGTGGAATTTTATCTTTGACAGGGGAAGCTAGTAGGTTCTGAACTGTGTGTTTATTCTGTAGTGCCAATGATATGTTGTATTTTTTGAAGATTTTACTAAATTTGTGATTAAACTTTTGAAACAAGTTCAGTTAATTTCAAGCAAGTGAAGTTTTAGTGTATCCAGCGACTCAAGATTCCATTATGTAATTGTTTTGCTTCACTGTCTCTAACTTCTGAAAAACACTTTTAATTGCACCTATGAAGTTTTTTTACCATGCATGAGTTGGACTATAAAGATGTGTATATCATTTGGCTTCACTGTAAACACGTTTTTGGTTGCTACATTTCTTGTAGAATGGCTCATGCAGCCATCAAGAGGCAGCCTGTACATATATGCTGTATTTTAATGCTACTAATCAGCTCGAATGTTGCTATTTGTTTTCACTTTCCTGTAGTCACAAGTACCTAAATGTATGCTTTAGCAAAGATGAGCTTACATCTGAAGTAGGTTTTTAGCTTACGTAAATATTATTATTACGTATATTTATGAAAGTGTGCTGTTATGTAATTATTTAGCTCCACGTTGAGGGACGTCAATTTGAAGAATGAATTGAACCTCGTATTTGTTTGTTGTCAAATTTGAAAAAGTTATTCAGCTGGATGCTGGATATGAGGTGTGAGAATTCCTGTGTATGTGCGTCACTTACGAAGAAGCATTTAACTTACGTAATGAAGATACACTTTGATGTTGTTTAATGCTTGGGATGCCAAACTTTATAGTGAAGATGATGCTTGTGTAATATTATTAAAGTTATTTGCCTCGGTTGCTTTCAGCCGCACTATAGAAACACAAGTTCTTTTAAGGTTGTGATAAGACAAGAATTAAAATACGTCACAGAATTTACTTTTTAATTTCACTTCTTTTTATTTCTATTTATACTTGCACATTTATAAACACAACACTTTATAAAAGAAAAACTGTGAGCACTTTATATATTTTAGCGGAGAACACAATTTTTACCATCCGTACTTTACAGCATCTTACCCGCGACTTTTAAGTCTGCTCTGTATAACATCTTGCCCGCGACTGACTAAATTCAACGGTAAATAAACCTTGAAGCTTCTGTAATGGCAGTCTCTTATTGGCTAATTCTAGTCCAATAGAATTTAAGTATTCAAATTAAAACTTTTCTTTACTGTTGATTGGCTAATTCCAAACTGTAAGCGAAATTACGTTATTACCGATCTTTTCATAACCAGTATTTTTTTAAATTCCAGACACATTATTGTCACCAAAATTACATTATTACCTTATTATTAACATCCTAAAACATATTATTCTCACAGCTTTTGCACTATTAGAGTATATAAACATTTATATGACATTAATAAATATGTTTACAATAAAAAATAAGTATTTACAATGACTTTACATACAATATAAATAATAATTATATACATACTGTTTTCAAGGTGGGCTGTTATTGAATTTAATAATAATAAAAATACAATAAATATCATTTAGGCATTAAAATACTGCCTCACAGCATATATAAAGATATTTATCATACCTAATATTGTTCCCTGGAGGTTCTGCAGCAATGGCATGAGGGTCACTACAAAAGTTTTGAAATACACAAAAACTACACTCGTTAAAATCAGTCTGACTGGTAAACTATTTCAAAGTATTCACCACCACAATGTATGCACTTTCTCATTCTCTCAAACCACTTTTGAAAGCACTCCTGCCATTCACTTTAATATAGGCCTGAAAGCTCACTTTCGTACACTGCAACTGCTTCAGGGCTTGAAAACCTCTTTCCATGCATAGGATTTTTCACTGCGGGGAACAGAAAGTAGTCACATGGAGCCAAATCAGGACTATAAGGGGGGATGAAGCATCAGTTTCACCTTTGTGGATTCTAGAAATTGGATCGTTGCATTGGCTGTATACACAGAGCTATTGTCATGATGGAGCAGAGTTCTTCACAGTCCCATCCTAGGCTGCCATTCATCCAGCTTCTCAAAAACTTGTGGTAAGCAAACTGTCATGTACCAGTGCGCAGTAACTGTCCATTGTTCTAGAAGCGGAATAGTAGCCACATGATGAGATTTACAGAAGAAAGTGGCCAACATTTTCTTCCTGATGCCCCGTGGACGTTTCACTTGGTTGGAAGATTGTCATCCAGAAGGATCCACACAGCCCACTGACGCTTAGTCTCTGGGTCAAACCGATAAATCCAATGTGGATAATCAGGAAGTATTTTATACAGTAGAGTATAATGCTTGATAAAATGTTGAAATTGAGTCAAAATTTTAAACACAATATTGTCTCCGCTTACATCATGAATTTCACAATACTAGTTTTAAGGGGCGTCCTCTCTGTCTTCAGTTGCTGGGTCTACTGAAGCTCTCGTTTCATGCCAGGTTCTTTCGGTAGATGTAATACCAATTGTCTTCTCTGTCAACCGGATGACATCATCCACATCAGGAATTCCAAAGTTTGTAAGCTCTTCTTTGTGCTTTGTAAAGAAAATGTTTTCCCATATCCCCATGGCAATTCATTTGGGAGATCCCTGATAATTTTGTTTTCGGTGTGACATCTTTCAAAGGATGGTTTAATAAATTCCTAATGTATTTATTTTGTGGAACAGAGGACAGTTGGTATTACATCCACGATAGAGCCCGGCATGATATGAGAGCTTCAATCGACCCAACAACTAAGATAGGGAGCACGCTCCTTGAAACTAGTTTTGTGAAATTCGTCATGTAAGTGGAGACAATATTGTGTTTAAAATTTCGACTCAATTTCAAGATTTTATATGGTAAATCCAACTTTCACCACCAGTGATGTCAGAAACCTGCAAAGAATTGCCTCAGTCAAATCTGGCCAGCATTTCTTCACACCATTCAACTTTGGTGCACTTTTGTGTATCAGTTAAATTGTGGGGCATCAAATGGGATGACACCTTCCTCATGAGAAGATAATCACTTTGGAAACTGCTGGCGATCTGCATAGTTGCTTCAATTTCTTTAAATGTCACGCGGTGTTTTCGTGGACCATTTTTTCCACAGCAACTATGTTTTCTTCAGTCACTCCTGTAGACACATGACCATTCGTAACCTCATTCTTTAATGAAGTTCAGCCTCTTTTAAATTCTTAAAACCACTGAAAAACTGTGGCATGGGAAGGAGCAATATCCCCAAAAGCCTGTTGTAAATGCTTAAGTCTTTGAGTCTTATTTAAACTGCTTTTAAAAAGCATATCAAATCATTGTGTGAAAGTGTTCTCTTTCCTTCTCCATTCTGGAAACCAGCTGTCACCACACTAGAGGTGGTTAACCATGCATTGTGGACTGCGAGGGGCGTGAGAGGGATGTGAGCTGCTACACCGTTTTACTCACAAAGAATGTGGCTATCCAATGGTGCAATCTTATTTAGTGAATCAACCTTAGTTTTCCGTCTCAAAACTTTTGTAGTGACCCTAGTAGAATTACAAAATCCAAATTCAGTTCAGTGATTCTGTCTGAAGTGACAAATGAGTACAGTAAAACAAAATCATTCTGCATACAGAATGCAATAGTGTTAGCAGCATAGATGTAGATTAGACATTGAAAACATGTGAAATATAAATTATAACAAACAAAATTGAAACAAAATCACAAAATATAAATTAGTTTATAAATTTGTGTGTGCGCACATGTGAACTTCACTTATCCCTTTTTAAATTAGAAATTCAAATGTTTTGCAAACATTTTATTGCATAATTAGCTTCTTTTCCTTATGTATTCATTTCTTTGTGTCGTTAAGGTTACTAGCACTAAGTGATGAATTGTTCACTATAGTATTGTCATTTACTGGAAGTAAAACCAATTTGTTGACAGAATCAATTGGCGTATTTCAAAATCTGTTATACGATCTCTGTACTTTGAAATAAATATTTCTCCTAAAACATGTAATCTATAGGTCCGTTTAAATGCTCTAATAATTTAACTCCTGAGTTTATTTCATGATTAAATGGCTATACTTATCTGTTGCAACTGATTTAACAATTTGTTTATATTTAATATTTCTAAAATGCTCCTTTCCTCTGGTTTCCAAATTATGTTTGTTTTTCCTACGTAAACTTGGAAACAAACTAAAGAGTTTAATTAACAAATGCCAAATTTAAATTTTTTTTAAAAACTTTATCTTTCTATAGAATCGTAACTAACTTTCTGTATTTTATTTATTTTGAGGAACTGGTATTATTGCATGTTCTTTACAAATCTTTGTTAATGTTTTATTTACCCAGGGATAATAAGTACATTTTTTAATTTTATAATCATTTTTAATTTTTTTAAGTGTAGAAATATCTTTAACAGCTTTCTGATATTTAATTTTCTCAACCTTTTTTCCTATGAAATGAACATTGAAACCAGTAATTAAAAGAGGTTAATAATGTTTTGTATTCTCTATCAAATTCATCATTGTTAAGGGATATATTTATGAAATTAATACACTAAAGTATTAGAACCAGCAAATTTATGTGAAAAAGAGTTTAAACTCTTAATTTTTGTGCAATTATCTGTATGATTTTTTTATAAATGTTAAAATTCAATTTATAATTTTTTTATTATTTTTAAAACTAGAAAGGGAGGTAACCATCTTTTTCAATTTCTAATGTGAATGTTATAGTTTTAACTTGTAAGTTGAAAAGTTTTAAAGCATCATGTATGTATTTATGAAGGAAAAATGCAAAAATATATCTACATATGTATACCAAGTTTTAAAAGTTAAAGGAAATTCTTTAGTAACTTGTATTTCAAAATAGCTCAAGAAAACATCACCAAAGAAAGGTGAAAATGGACCACCCATTGCTAAGCCATAAACAGATAGAATTCTCCATTAAAATTGGGGGGGGGGGAAATACTTGATCCAAACAAAGATTTGTAAGCTTAACAATATCATTTATTAATCTTTATTTAATTCTATAGAACTTTACTATTTTTTCAAAAGTTTTTCTCATAGAATAATTGGAAATAGAGCAGTTACAGCAAAAGAAAAAAAGTTTATCATTGGCGGATGATACGGATTGCTGATATTTTGTACTAGCTCAAAAGAATTTTAATGCTTAAGCTCTCAAATTTATCAAAAGTACTAATTTTTTTATTTAACCATTTAGTTAAATTATAAATAAGTGAATTTGTTTAATATTATAACTTTTGCAATTGTGTGGAAAG
The DNA here is from genome assembly GCA_030765065.1 of Deroplatys truncata. Classification (NCBI taxonomy): domain Eukaryota; kingdom Metazoa; phylum Arthropoda; class Insecta; order Mantodea; family Mantidae; genus Deroplatys; species Deroplatys truncata. The sequence continues at coordinate 54,561,628 of CM060988.1, read as the reverse complement.
GCAAACTCTATTACTAAAATTGTATTTGGTTTAATATTTAGTAGGAAAGAATAGTATTTGGTGGGTTATAGATTCCATATAATTATGTTATAAAGTGCATTATCTTTCCAGGTTTCAATTTGGAGCATTTCCATTTTGTGTAGGTATTACAATTATTTTATAATTTTAAGTTTGGCTGTAGTGTTAATTTGTCCTGTGCTATAGCATAGTGGGTTAGAGAGTGTGGTTAGGTAAACTGAAAATTACAAATAAAGCATAAACATTATGATGAGACCTGCAGGCTATAAAAGCCTTGTGAGAGTGTAAAGTAATGCTTAGTGTTGTTATTTACATTTGTAAGTCCTGTAACTGCAGGGTAATAGTTGTAGATGTGGATGTTTTCTATAACTTTACCTATCACAGCATGCTTGTATTCAATTTTATATATTTTAATTTGAATATGCTTTTGTTTCATATTTAATGTTCATGTGTTTGCATATCCCAGTTGTATATATCCTTGACTTTCTCTTTGTTCATGGGCCTCATTGGCCATCAGTGAACTTAGCTTACTTGAAACTCATCTATAAAAAAATGGAACTTTCTTTTAAATGCTTAAGTGTAATTTTTTCCATAAACTTTGTGGCATAAATCGTATAAGAAAGGCTTTTTTTCTGGCAGGAATCTAAATCTGACTATCCTAGACAAGGATACTAACCTCTATACTGTGAGAACTGCTAATATAGGAACTAAAGGAAACTAATATGTTCCAAATACAGAAAATGCTAGTTAAAATTAAAGCCCACAAGCCACACATGATTGCACTTGTTTATGTTGTATTGTCTCAGTAAAAGAAGCAAGATCATATAAGCAAACCTGGCTTCTGCAGCGGGATGTCTCATGCACCATGTTGGTGATATTTCGAGGCTCTGTTGTGGGCAGCTCCTAGTTACTGTGGCAGTTTTGAAGCTGGATTCTCTGCCTCACTTCCCACATTGAAGTCCATTTTGGAGGTCCCTTCACTGTCTAATATTCTGCTTGTACTTTTCCTCGGCTAGCTGTTTTGTATAGGGTTCGGGGTTATAGATGAACATGGGCTCAGGTCATGTGATGAAGGAGATTGTTGATATAAGAATGCAGGCTTAGTTTCACCTCACTTTTACACAACTGTCACCTTGAACTCTGAAATTGTAACCCAGAAAACTGTTGCCTCACCCTTTATAATGTTACTCGAATATATGCACTTTGCTTTCGGTCTTTGCGCATCTGGTCATATGCTGTTTTGCATTCTTGGCAAAGGCAGCAGGATAATTTATAGAATTTGTATTTCTGGTTAGTTACAAAAATACATGCTTTGCAACGATAAAATTTTGAAAGACATTGCATGCTTAAATTACTGTCTACATGTTAATCAGCACTTTACAAATTTTCACCTCGGGTGTAACATGTTCACTTAGACGATTCTTTAAGAATCCCCTGAGTCTTCGGTTTGACTTGTTATTTATAGTAATTTGTCTCTTAAAGCTTTCTGCTCCCTTATTGGCTAACACTTTTGCACTCTTGAATGCATCCTGTTCCTATGTAATTCTGTTTTAAACATTTAGGCTCAGCTTTACATCTCATGACTTAATTCTAATATGGTGATGGCGCTTCCCCCAAAAATATGTTGTATAGGCTCAAGGAAATAATACACCATACTTTTAGAATTGCTTGTAAACTCGTAGCCTTGGTGGTCCACTTGTTATAATATGCAAAATGGAAGGAACTAGTACACGGTACACCAATTCATAGACTGAAACACAATTTTATATAATAATAAATCAATAAAGAAATAAGTTAAATTTAAATAATGAGAAATTTATCATTGCATTTTCATTTATTGTGATAAGTTTTATAAACACATTACAAGTTTCAAATAGCAATTATTATACTTGTATTTTTGTGGAAGTTGGTCCTTTGGTTGCCATTTGTTGAAGACTCAATTAGCTTTTTAATGAGGTTCTCATTATTGACAGTATTTCAGAAATATAGTTTTGTTTGCATCAGATTTCATAGGACTTGTTCCAAATTATGATAAAAATAACCTTGTGGTTAAAGATTGGTTGTTGCTAGAAATTACCTGTAATCTGACATTGGTCGATATGTGAGCCCTGCGCTCACTTTTAATTTGAAAGTTAGTTATCATGTCTACCTTTAACACAAAATGTTGGAGACTATGTATACCTTTTAAAGGATGGTAATACAGCAAGTTGATGTATGCTATAGAGCTTTTTGGAATTTCAGTACCCTACAATGAAAGAAGGAATAACACGTGTACCGAAATGAGAGTGGCGCTCATATGTTGACCATTGGCGGTACATCGTTGTTGGGTTATCATATTGACGCAGTATTTTATACCACAATACTGTGAATGCCAGAGTGATTGTATGACAATGATTTGAGATGTTTGTTAATTATAAGCATTGTTAGGAAATAAGTTTACACGGCCTCACTGAAACTGACAATAGGAGCGGGTAACAATGAGCGAGGGGGTGAGTTGTTTATCAATTATAAGAGACAAACAAATGACGTCAGAGTAGAGCACTTTTCTTTAGAAATGGAGGGAATATTTTCCCTAGAGCATATGTGTTCGTAATTTTGATTGGATATAAAAATAGACGCGTTTTATTAACCAATAGCAGCTTGATTATAATCTTTAGGCATATCGGGGTGAGGGAGTATAAATTATGAAGCCAGAGACGGGTAACGCACAGTTCAACAGAATCCTTCACAGGTTACATGTCGCGCAGTTTAAGAGAATCATTCGCGGGTCACACAGTTCTACTGAATCATTCACAAGGCAAACATCGCGCAGTTCTACAGAATCTCTTGCATCGTAAAATTAGGTACAAAAGTGTGAAATACGCGAATTAATAATGTGCGGCAAATAAGTGATTATAGTTACATTCGAAAATATAACAGTTTCAGTCGGGCGTGTATCAAGAGTAAATATGTGAAATCAATAAAATGTGACAGCAATAAAAGTGTAAAAACAAATTCTTTTATCAGTGTTATCTTTTAGTAACAACTCCTTTCCGTTTACACACCCTGTTCAAGAGATTTGCTCGACTGAGTAATAATAGCTAGCCGGAGGACAAAGAACTCAAAATTAAAAATAGTAAAACAATAACAGGCGCTCAGCAAATAAGACAACACGAACGATACCGCGACAATATTATTCTTTATAGGGCTCAGAGGTACTAATTTGTATTACTGACATGCTTTACATTGTTGGATCACATTGTGCCATGTCAGTCTTCGCTATAGTAAGCATTCCAAGATGGGATGCCAAGAACAGCAAATATTGAAACGGCTTATGGAGATTGAAAATGAACGTCTCTCATCATTTACATTTTCTGATGACGATAGTGAATCTGGTCAGGTGCAAAAGATAGGTGCTGGTGAGCCATCCAAGAGATAAAACAAACCTAGTAGGACATTTAGTGCACCTATTTTAATTTTAAACAGTCTGATAGGATTTTGTCAGTTTTATACTCACTTTATGCATCTATATTGTTATGCTTTGCAATACTAACAGATCAAAGGAACTCTAGATATATTTAGTACATTATATTCTTTATAAAGTGTGTTACTAGAGTAGGTAGAATTATGCAAAGAAATGTAAAAATGTGTCATAAGAATTTTATATTATGTTGCCAAGAGCATTTTACTGCAAGTAAAGAAAGTGAGTTGCAATTTACTAAAATTAAAAGATAATTTATTGTTATTTAAAGTAAAAGTTATGTAGGTTATATGATATATACCTAAAGGAAATCACAAAACACTGTTTAAAAATATGACATTCAAATTTACTAAAAGTTAATCGAATACCATGCTAAAATCTTGATCAGTACTGTGCGGCCACATGCTCACATGTCAACCAATGGCGGTAGCATAAGGAGCTCAACCAACATCGGGTTAAGAGATAGCGCAGGATTGATCACAATATTTCATGAAATACTTTATTCTAGTTTTCTTATTAGAGCATCTGAAAACAAACATGGCACTAGTTGATATTTTGCACAGAAGTAGGCAATGTGAAAGTGTATGACTTATTAAAGAAGTCTTAATTGACAAGTATATTGTGACAGTATTGATGGCTATAACTTAATTGTAGTTGAAAGCCTAATTGTTTTTTAATTGTTTCTTTCAGGAGATGACTCATCTGATGCGAATATGGGGGCAATAGCTGAAGTGTCTTCAGGAGGGCAGGAGATGGAGGCAAGTTCATATGGATTGTTTATATTATGCTTTCAACTTAAATAGTTGGCCTATATAGGATCTCTGGTTAAACTTCTAATTAGACATTAACTGGGAGTTAGGTTCATATTTTTGTATTACAGCCTTTGGTTAACATCTAGCTGAGAGTTAATCTTAGCAATGAAATAACTGTCACCTTGAGCATATAGTACTAACTTGAAGGTAACCATACAAAAATGGTGCACCTTTGGCCCTGATTGATAGTCAATAGCGATTTCAAGACCAAATATTAGATTAATATTTATATACGAAGAGGGAAGCCAAAATAATTGTTCAAAACAATAATTTCTAGGGTTGGTATGAGGAAGAATTTTGAAAAAGTGATAATATTGTCAAAATTGCATTGGTTCCTGTATTTTTATTGCATTAACATTGTGTAATATCTCTAGCATTTAAACTTAGGCATAATTTGCTGATCATTTTATTTTGTTTTTTGTATTTTAACATGCATGGCAGAAATATTTGCTAAATGCAACTGATGTTAACCCAATATTCATAGAAGCATCTAATCTATTTTGGAGGTAACCTTTACAAAGTATATCACAACGAAACTTTATTTAACCTTTTTTTATTCCAAAGTGTCCTATTTTTCTAATAATCTATAGGAAGTCAAAAGCAAAATCTCATTAAGTATACTCCAAAATCTCCCAACATACTTCTACACTAAACTACATGAGTATGTTAACAGCAAAATCCTACGTAACATGATCTTTCCATTTAAAATAAAGGGAGTTGGAGGTTGTTACACTACATCACTAAAAGGTTCTTACTTTGAATGCGTTTCAGGAGTACGGTTTGCTCACATCATCAGCATGTCTGACGTTGGAAACATGCTGACGATGTGAGCAAACCGTTCTCCCGAAACGTGTTCAAAGTAAGAAGCTTTATTGATGTAGTGTAACAACCTCCAACTCTCTTTATTGTAAATTATGACACATTACTGTTACTAGCTTCTCAATCTTCAAAATTAATTAATGATCTTTCCATGTTTAGTTTATTTGTGGTTTTTTTTTTTTAAACATAAGCCTTTATTGATAACTTCATTAAGGTTACTTTTTTGCACTAACTTACATAGAGCATGTTAACAGTAAGATCTATATAATTTAATATTCTGAAATGCTTTAATCTACCAAAAGCCCTACATTATTCCTTTTGTAGCAACGCCAAGAATGAAATTGCGAGACATTATTTATATAATAGGAATAAGCTCTCAAAAAAAAAAAAAAAAAGAATTAGAGGAGAGGGATGAGGAAATTGGAAAATGATTGTTAACAAAATTGCATTATGGCTTTATTTTCTTTTCTATTGCACTTGTGCTCTGTAATCATTTCTGGCAGCATTACAATCTCTTCCAGAGTACTTGTTGATACTGTATGATTAATACCTCCACACCATAAAACACCAGCTGAAATAAAATAAGTAAGATAATTACAACATCATGTATACCATTTCATTCCCTCCATAATCAATTTCAAATGTTTTTAACACTAGCATTAATGAAATACATGTTAACGATGTTAGAATGAATGAATGAAAAGAATAAAGATGACTCCAGCCTTTTCTGCTACATTGAAAATTTACCAATGTATTTTTATATACATATGCCAAATCTATTTTTCCATTAAACCAAATATACTTTATTGAGAGTGAAGCCCCATATAACCTAGTAACATGAAATGCCCTAACCTGTTTTCATAGTAATTACACTACACATAAAGCCTATTTTACATTACCTCCAAGAATTATATTAACTGCAAATCATCATTTCTTTTAAATGTGCTGAAATGCACCTAACATATTCCAAACTCATTTTTGTGAACTAAATTAACAGCATAATCCTTATACATGTAGTTTAATATTTAAAAATCCACTGCAGCCTAACCTATACAAATCGTCAATATTAATAGCAAGTATGCTTTATTACATTTCTGAATGCATCCAGTCTGTTATTAAGCTTTCCGAAATTACCTATATTAATTGTGAAAGCCCATCGCACTAATACAATAAAAAGGTTAGATCTTATAGCATATCAGATCGCAGGTTCCAAAATTACAACATAATGTTTGTTTTGAAGATCTAATGGTACAAATTTCTACGTAGGTGGTGTGAAACCATGCACAAAAATGCATCCAACAATACCAAATTAAAACAAACTCTAAGTTAAGTAACTTGCAGTTACCTAGCATTCGTAATATGATGCACTCTGTTAAACTAACAGCAACCAATTACTGTAACATAATAACGTATTAAACAGGCAGTGGGAGGTATAGGATGTTAAAACTTTTAAGCTTGACTTGTGAAGGAAATTATAATATAGAAACAGTGCCTCTATTTATACAAGCTTCAACTTTTATAAACAGCTGAATGAAACTGCTTTGCTCATACCACGTGTTACTTTCTACAAATGCTTATTCTTAGAGTAAATCAATAGCAGATTACGCTGCAGCCCATGTGCAGAAAGTTGCTTTGCTCCACAATCTCTGCATTATAGTGCTCCTGAAATGATTCACAGAAAAAAAAACATTTTTTATGCAGGTTGAGAGGTAAGGGTGAAGAATATTTCACAAACTGCAAAATTTTCACGTTGTTTAAAAATTACAAGTACTAGTCATCACATGAAAAACCTGTGATTCTGATTTCATGCACCCAAATTATATGTTTCATAATGATTGTGAAAATGATCATGATTTAATATCATTTAAAAGTACATTCATTAAATGTCATTCACAAATCAAAGCCAGCAATCAAAAGCATGAAAAGTCAAAATTGAACAGCGCTAATAACAGAATTTGCTGAATACGCACACAAAGCCAAAGATGGCTAATAAAAAATATATAAATTTATTCAAAATTGCCGTAGTTAAAATAGATAATTCTTTCTTAAATTTCTTATCTGGGATATAGCTAATCATTTCACTGCACTTTATTGATAGGGATTACATAATAACTGGAGTTCATTTTTCCAAAGAAAATGTCATATACGTTCATACTGAGGCTTTCACGGCCAGCATCATAACTAATAAATGAATTACAACTATCCGGGCTTGTAGGACGTGGTCTAGAAGGCATCGTGGATACCGACGTTTCACCAAGTACAGCGCTTGGCTTCTTCAGGGTGAAGTGATTCAGTGTCTGCGGTGGTCGGAGTCTTGATTATGGAGAGTTTTAAAACATTGGTGCAGCATTTTAAACCTAAATGATGACAGTCGAGTTAAGCAATATTTAGTATATCAAGAATCGTGTCTAACCAAGGGGTGGCTGAGTAGTCTTAAGAAATATTTTAGAGTAGTGGATTAGGTATATATGGAGGAAAAGATAAACAGAAGTTACAGGATTTTGTAAAGATGCAAGAAGATGTTTCGAAGGTATAGAAATACAAAAATTATTTACTTATTTAGCTGGGAAGACTGCTGGAATTTTGTCAGGATGAAATGGGTATGGGAAAGGGAAAATTATATTGACAAAGTTAATAAGGAGAAAAGAAAGTGCGGACAAGAACAGGTGTGTGGAAGTTAAAAGGCGAAAGAGAAGGCGTTACGCAGTGGGAATGACCATTATGTGTAGGAAAAGAGTACTTGGAACATATAGTGTTTGATTGTAAGGAAACTGAAAACTGGAGAAATGAATTCATTATGTTTAAATTTAAAAGGGATAAAGAACAAAATATTCATAAAGGAGAGCAGGAGTGTGGGGCAGTATTTATTTAGAGTTAAATGAAATGGAAAGAGAAGAAGAAAATTTATAGATATGTAGTAGTATAATAATTTTTGCATATGGAGTGGATATCTTCTGAATGGGTGGCCAGGGCTAAATTTTCAGTAAAGAGTCCTATATATTGTAACTTAGCACTAAATAAATAAGTATATTACATTCAATTTTCATTTTACATTTTGAAAGAATCTAAACAATAAATTACAAGTTTTTGGAAATGGTTTGCTTAACAAAGATTGCATACTTATGGGGGTTTCAAAATTGTTTGTAATTAACTCAGAATAGAGCTAGAACAGTCAAAAAACAAATGATTTACTGAACCCTGCTCTTCACAATCACAGTAGGAATCGTCTTTAATTTTAATTCTGGCAAGTGTTCAGGTGTGGATATTTGCCTTGATCTGATTCTATGAACAATAACTGTTACCTTTCAAGGAAGATTAGCATGATAGAACCAGAAATAGTCACTACAATTTTCTGAATATTGTAGCATTTAGTTTATCCCATTTTATTACCATTTATCAACTGCTAAATTTTTTTCAATGTCTTAAAATATAATTACAATAGACCCTCACTAATTCAGAATCGGATAAACCAAAAACTTGGTTAACCTGTAGTAGCTGCTTGGTCCCTGCCGGATTACATGGAAAAATCTACCGCTTAAACTGAATTTTGGATAATTTGTACTACAAACTAAAATTTAGTCCCCTCATTACATATTGCATATGTTATTCTTCGTTTAAACCGAATATGTATGTTGCTGTGCACTACGGTATTTTCCATTATGCATTTCACATAATTTCTCTCAATACTGTACTGTAATTTCTTAACAATGGTCCGATTGCTTACTTGCTGCTTATGTGTCATTTCCACAGCATATGATGCAAGGGCGGGGAAAGAGGGGGTTGGCAGCAGACTGCACACGGTGCGCGACTCACAACAATGCAGAGAGCTGTTTGTCTCTGCTTGTGAACAACGAATGGCTTTTTTTTTTGTTCTTTTCCTTTTGCTCCATCACTCACTATGCCGCTGAAAGAGAAATGTGCTCATAATGTCTCACGGTGAAACAAAAATAGCAAACTTTACATATGGTCAATAGTGAAGAGAAGACCAAAACACAGGTTGCAGAACACTTTCAGATTCCGAAGTGTACACTCTCATCAATTATAAGTTCAAAACAGAAAATAGAGGCAAGTCTGACAAGCTATTCATTTAGTGGCAATAGCAAGCACATGAGACCAGTGAAACATGAAGAGTTGGAGGATTTGCTGTTAGAATGGTTCCAACACATGCATTCACAGCAAATTCCAGCAATGTCCAGCCCCATGCTTCAAAAACAGGCTCAGGAAATCGCCAAGAAAGAAGGAACTTCTGGGATGGCTATGGCATTTTCAGAAGAGGCATAAAATCAGTGCTGTCAGTATCTGTGGGGAAGCACATAGAGTAAACGAGGAAAATGCCAGTGAGTGGGCGCAGGAGTTTCAATCTAAGCTCTCTCATCATCACCCAAGAAATGTGTAATATTGGTGAAGCAAGCATTTTCTATAACTTGATGCTTGAAAAAACACTACGTGCCAAGGGCGGAAAATGGCATGGAAGAAAATGCAGCTAGGAGAGACTGACGGTCTTGTAATTCAGATGGTTCTGAGAAGCTCAAACCATTAGTGATTGGAAAATACAAAAATCCACATTATTTTAAAAATGTCAACCTATTCAATCTGCCAAGTCAGTATGAGAATAACAATAAAGCTTGAATGACCAAATCTCTTGAAGATTCAACAACAAATTGCTGCGAGAAAGAGGAACATTTTGCTAACTTTGGACCACTGCTCGGTGTATCAGTTCGATGACCTGGAACTTCCAAACATAGAAGTTGCCTTCTTACTAGCTAACACCACGAGCCGTCTACAACAATTGAATCAAGGAATAATCGCCTCAATGAAGCGTAATTACAGATGCCGACTGGTTAAGGCTGCCATCAGTACAATAGAACTACAAGAAACAGTTCCACATTGGAATATACTGCAAGCTATCTGCAACATATCTGCTGCTTGGGATGAAGTTACAACAGACACTGTAACTAACTGTTTTAAGAAGGCCTGGACAGCAACTGATAACGCCGCTGAAACTGAACGGGAAACCAATGATCCACATCTGAACTTATAATGTGGATACAATTGGGATTCTGATAATGCTCTTCTACACGCTTACACCCAGTTGATGTACTCTTGTACCGTCATTATGTAAGAATGGACGTAGGTAGACAACAACATCTGTGCTGCTGAAGAACCAGTCATCTGCTGATGATGAAGAAGAGAATGATAATGCTTTACTGTCATCTTCTGAGGTGGAACATGAAGATACGACACTGTGACCTCGCGCTGAAGTTGCTGCTGCAATTTTTGTTCTCAAGATATTTGCTGCCACTTCTGATGTCTCCATGGCATTTCAGGCTGCCCTGGATGTGGTATCTTTAGAGAGTGCCGTAATATTACGAGCAACGGTCCGCCAAACAGCAATTAGTGATTTTTTCAAATTATAGAACTAAAATGGTATGGATAAGAGTTGTAGCTAAAACATGTGTTCCAATTAAAACTTGAGGTATAATAACCTAATGGGGAAAAAATTAAAGAGGTCTAAATAATAAATACATATGTACATGTATTCCAATTATTCTTTATTAACTCAATAAGAAATGTATATGTAATTAAATTTATTATTATATACTAAAGTATTTTTTTTTTCAAGTAGACAGATTCCATTTATAGGTAGTGTTAAAAGAACGGTCTATTTAAAGTGTTTCTTAAGGTTATTGTTTGTTGTATATACTAATTCAATGAGTACAATATTTTTCCAAATAATACTGTTTTAAAAATAATTACGACAAGCATTTGACAGTATACTTTCTCAATTAAACAAATATACCTTATACAGCAGTTATTTTTACTTTTTCTAAGAGGTTATGAAAGTAGAACACTCGCATTTGTTGATACACATAACAAGAGAAAAAGTGAACTCAACAGTTGTATTTTACCATTTCAGATAATACGGGACTATTTTTACAAAACCTTGTTAATTCAAACTTTGTTAAACTGAATTGGCTATTTTTTGGTCCCTTGGAATTCAGTTAAACGAGGGTCTACTCTATATGGCAAACTAGTCAAAGAAATCTCCTTTCTGTCTGCATAGTTTTGTTAATTTATCTACCATTTCATTACCTTTAATGTTCTTATGTCCAGGAATTGAAAAGAATTTGACAGATATGCTTGTTTTTAAATATTAAGTTCCTTTAAATTTACAAATTAGAATGGTAATAAACTGATTTTAGTGATTCTAAAGGCAAAAGACAGTCCATTAAAATTACTAAATTCTTTAGAAAATTCTGTGTTGCATAAAGAATAGCCTATTTAATAGCAAATTTTTCAGCATTAAATACAGATTATATAAGATGGCAGCTTGAAGGTTTTTAAGGTTTTCAATATAGAATTATCTTCCAATCATTTTGAAAACCATTGGTATGTATTACTGTGGTTGAATTGCAGATCATGCTAACATGAAGTGCATCTAATAATTTTTTTTAATTTATTTATTTATTTAATTGCTGAGTTCATAATGGTTATGGACTGGCCTTAACCCTAGTAATTTCTTACTTATATCAGTATTACACATATTGTACTGGATGAGTGAAGTGGCCACATCTACTTCATGCATGAGTGTCTCATAAGAATATGAGAAACAAAGATAGATTTAAAATCAATGAACAGTTTCTTTATATTCATTAACTAACTGAAAAGCCTTAAGAATAGTTGGGTATTTTTCTCCTTTGTGTTTCTTAAGTAACAACAAACAAATAGCAACCTCAAAAATAACAGTAGTAGGCCTATTTTTTAGATCCATAGGAACAATAACAAATATATTTGTGAAATGGAGGGGAAAGTATAAAATTATTAGAAGTATTCAAGATGCAATTACGCAGAACATAATAAGATATTCTGTAGCTATCTTTCGAAACCATGTGTATGCTTTAAACAGCATGAAAAATGTATTATTGTTTAGAGAGCAGTTTATGTTTACAAATAATTCTTTTTTATTTTGATACTCTTTTTGTAATCATTGCTTAATTTTTTATGTAACTGTTATAATTTGGGGTAAAATATATATACAGTGGAATCTCGTTAGCATGTTCCTCATTAACACGCTTTCCCGTGTATTACGTTGAATTATAAAAGTCCCGGTACCAAATCACCAAATATAATAAATAATGTTTGCTTAGTGCGTTTTCCCGGTCCCGCTTACTACGTTTGAAGTTTGACGTCCTCATTCGCTGTTTTGGCCAATCCTTGATGGGTACAGTGGATGTAGGCGTTTAACACGTTCATAGTTTGACGTCCTCATTTGCTACTTTGGTCAATCCTTGGTCACGGGTTGGATATCGGCAGCCAATCACATACATGCATTTAAATATTTGTGTGAGACGATTTCTGTGGGCGGGATAGAGAATGCTTTACCTTGGCGTGGTAAACGCGGTAAACGCTAACGATAGTTTCTAATGTTGAGTGATGACCAAACAACCGTAGATTGTATTTTAACTTTTCATTTACAATGAAAAAAAGAAAGTGTAGTAGGTAAATAACCAACAGTGAAAAACTGAAAATCCTTGATGTAATACAATCCAAATATAAAACATGTCGATATAGTGCGGAAGTTAAACATTCCTCCGTCAACCTTAAACACGATTGTTAGCAAACCTAAATTAATTGAAACTGTTTTTAAAGAAGGGAAAAATACTAAAACAAAACTTTTCTCTTGGAAAATAGGATCAGAAGAGGACCGGAACGAAATTTGTTGCATGGAGACACTTCCGTGTTCAAATCGTCTTGTATACACCAAAGATAATATCGTCTATTGTACTCGTAACACGATGCACGCTCATAATTTTTTCTTTTTTAGCAGAAATTGTTATCACGTGTGTAATACAACACACAGCAAAACCACTATTGCCGCTTCCACAATTCGCAGTTTATTTTCTCAAAAACATTCATAATCTAAAAAATCCAAGTTGATCAAAATAAAAGCTTGAATTATTTATTCTCAGGCTTTGTGTATCCAAATCCATTTAAACATATTGAATTTAACATGGAAACGGGATCGTATTCAGTAGGAAATTGTACTCAAAATCGATTTAAATTGCCCATGGAGACGTAGTAATTATTAGATTTTTATTACCAGATTTTGCATTTTCGTTAACACGTTTTCCCGCCTATGACATCCAAATCCTTAGGTCCCTGCAAAAACGTACTAACGAGATTCTACTGTATACACATTTTTTTTTTTCTGTAATATTCACTTATAACTTTTTCTTTAAAATCACTAAATGTATATGTTTATGTCACTAGGCAAGCTCATTTATGAACAGACTAATAGATAAATAATGGTAAGTTGCAACTGTTTAGTTAAAAATGTTATATCCAGCATTATCTTTTAAAATCCAAAAGAAATTCTTTTAAATTTAAATTTTCTTAGTTTGTTTAAAAACAAATTCATCTCAATGGAGTATCATACTTTGTCCACCATGGCAGTCCACAAATGTAGGTAGTTGTTGAATTTTTTCAAATAAATAAAATATTATCACTGCAATTGAAATATGCTTAATTTTATAATTGCACCTTTAATAACAATTCCTTTCCTCGTATCTTTTCCATTTTTTTAACACTGGGGAACTCAACTCTGGCTGCAATAGTTGCCCAAGTTGTGCTTTTTCTAACCTATACATGCCTTTGCTATGAAGGTGATTATGACATGTAATAAAACTATAACAAGAACTTGTCTGATTAATTTTGGGTAAATAACTAATTTTACATGAAGCCAAAAATTCCTTTTTTAAAATGTTTCCTGTGTCAGTTGCTTTGAAACTACATATATTAACATACTCGCCCCACAGAGAAAAAGCCATGTGGCATTTTAGCAGTTTCCCCAAAGTGAGGCTGTAAGGGGCCACACTCAAATGAAATTGGAACTGTTTGCTATGTATTACTATTTAAAACTTTCGATAGGATAATGCTTAGGAAATTACATGAAGTTTTCCTCACTACTATGTATTTGTGTATATCAGCCAATTTGCACTGTTTGTTTTTGGTTATAAAGGGAAAGTTTTTAAAGGTTTCAATCAAAATAAGCACAGGAACAGGCGCGTTTTGATGTTTATTAATACCCCAGAAACAAACTAGCATTTAATAACATCGTATGCACTTCGTTGCACTGTGAATTATAATGTAGTTGAAATTAAATGGCATGGCAACTTCTCTTTTTGTTTGAACTTCAGCTCTCCACCCATCCTTAAAATTAATTTTATAAGTTGAGCACTGAGGAATTGGTGTACCTGGGCAGAGTTTGTTGATGGCCTCTTACCATGATGTCATATGCCCAGTGTTGCGGCCTTATTCCTAGTAAGCATTAATGAAAGCCACCACTTAGTGACACACTTTTTAAAAGCTTGGCTATCATTTTACCTACTGAATCCTTATACCTAATACAAAATTTCTAAATCTTTAATAAAAGTTTATCTCTGTTAACAAGAAGTTTGTAAAAGAAAGAGAAGAGAAATTCATATGAATGCAACATGTTCACATTTTTATTTTCTCTACTATATACATAGTAGGTGGATATTGCATTCTACCCCAAAAATTTGATACTGAGATTTCACCAGAAATATGTTTTGAGGTCCCTGAATCCAAGAAAGATTTTTATAAAAAGTTCCGTGTGTGTGTGTGTGTGTGTGTGTGTCTGTGAACATAATAATTCAAAAACAAGAAGTTGGATAAATACCAAACTTGGTCCTATGCAGGAAGAACTTAACACTTATGTGTAAGTGAAACCCATGAGTGTTAAGTCGACCAATTCAAAATCTTAAATGTTTGACCAAACTGGGTATATCTGTGAACATAATAATTCAAAAACAAGAAGTTGGATAAATACCAAACTTGGTCCTATGCAGGAAGAACTTAACACTTATGTGTAAGTTGATACGGTAATTTGTATCACAAATTACTCAGATGTAATTAATGATAGTAATATGAATATGTATTTTTATGTGACATTGATTTCAGAGGTTTATTAATTGTAATTATTATTGGTAAATAATAATATACGGCTTTACTGAAACTGTCAACAATAACGCAATAATGCAGCGATGGGGTGAGTTGTTTATCATTACCGGGAACAAGGAAGTTACGTAATGTTTCGCGCGTTTTTTCCGTTGAGAAGCTTCTAGAACATTCCCTAAAGCAATATGTATTCGTGGTTTTCATTGGATATTAAAATAGACGCTAATGTTGGCGCGTTTTATTAGCCAATAGCAGTTCATTTATAATCTTTAGGCGTATCTTGAGGCATGCGTATAAATAAGACAGGCCCGAGGTAGCTTGCTGTTCAGTTCATCAAAATTTCGTGTACACTACACATCGTCAGCCAGTCCTTCATTTCGTCAAGTTACGCGCAGCAGAATTACGAGAATTATTATAAAGTATTATACAGTTAAAAAAATACACAAAGTTGAAGTACTCGAGTTAAAAGTGATAAGTAAGAAGTTATTACAAACAGTTTCAGTTTGGCGAGTATCCAGATCAATTTGTAAAAGTGTTTGTGAACGTGTTCGACAATAAAAGTTATAAAACCAATTTCTTCATTAAGTATAATTTCTGGATAAAAGATTCCTTTCCGATTCACACCCTGCAAGAGATACAAGTTCTACCAAGATAAGATGATAGCTAGCCGGAGGACAATATACATAACCTTAAATTCTTTCAGAAACTAATTGATACAAATTGCTACGCCAGAGGGAGCTACGAACCAAACAAGGAGTGACGTCACAAGATGGCAACGCGGGAAGTAAAAACATATATATGAAAACTTGCTATCGCAAAGTGAAACCCATGAGTGTTAAGTCGACCAATTCAAAACCTTAAATGTTTGACCAAACTTGGTATTTAAGTTCAGTATCTTCCAAAGATGCAACACGAAGATTTCCAAGAAAATCTCCACAACCCCCTACTACCCTTTACATGGAACATTTTTTGAGAAGTTTTATTTTCTAAAAAATGTCTCTAACAATTTTGATTAAAATACTGTATATTACAGATATTTACATTTCAAATATGTATATCTTGAATTTTCTGGGAATAGACTGTGAAGTCCTCTTTTCATTCGGAAGGAATTTTGTATAATCTTGTATAACTGGTAAACGTAAAGCAATAGATGGAAACATGCTACACAAAAAATGTAGATCTCTTTAAAAAACAATTTATTTCAAATGACTTTTGTGGCGTCAGCCATTTCCAAGATATCTGTTATTAATAAATGAATTGCTGAATTGTTCAATTTGACATTCAGTTGTTTCTTTTGGTTGCATGGAAAAAGTATGGACTTTTAAGGCCAGTATATAGTGTCCATTTCTTAAACATTTGACTTTTGTATTCCCTTTTCATTTATATAAAATGTGTAATGTAGCTACTTCTGCAAAGGTTTATCTCAAAATGAAGTAGATAGAAAAATAAGCTTTCGTAAGAATACTTTTTATACCCATTAATAAATAACAGATTGAGCACGGTGGCTCAGGTGGTAACATCTCTGACCCACATTTGGGAGGTTCAAATCCCCAGGGCCAACCAGCCTGACCAAAGGTTGTTTTTTTTTGTAGTTTTTCTCAGTCACTAAGCAAATGCTGGATTGGATAATTTGATCCGTGAATTTTCCTATCATCCCTTTCATCACTATATTTCAGTTCCTTCTTCTTCACTGCTATACCAGGCTTTGGGCTGATCACTTATCCTGGATATGCTATGATCCAAAGTTTGCTTGCTTGACAGGCTACTGATCCAAGGCATTGGCTTTTAAGTCCTACAGGAGGGTAATTAGTTGAAGAATAGGAAGAAGAAATAATGGAGGGTATAGAAAGTCATGTGAATATAGCACATGTTTAATAAATCTGTTATCTGAACATCAAACCATTCAGGGGAGTGGATACAGTTTTAGACCATTTGTCAATCAGACAGCTGGTTTTCTGATTAACAGCCAAGGTTAACTAAAGTGTGGTAATTGTTAACTGCCAGTTAAACGAAGTGCACCATATTACAAATGCAAGGTAATTGTAGGTTAATTAATCAGGAGTTTATTAATAATTTTGTATGGTTAGCAACATTTTCTTCCACAGCTTTATGCAATCTAGGTGGAAACTCAAAGCATTAAATCTTTGAAGTAAATATTCTGTTTGTAATTTACTTGAGCCTGCTGTTTGATTTACTATATAATGATTTAAACCCAGCGGAGAATGATGAATTTTTCGGGCATAAAAATCCTTAGCATGGCTTCGTTTTGAAGGGAAGTAAAGTCGGTGGTCCCTTGTTGTAGATTTACGGCACGTTAAACAACCTCAAGCCTGATAAAGAGGCCCCTGAGCAAAATTACCAGTCTTTCACACCCAATATAGAATGGGACGCTAAGGACCACAGCAGTTAAAGAGCATCCATAAATAAAAACTCAATTCATTGTCTTTGACTTTTGTGATTCTTTCTTTCTTTCTTTCTTTCTTTCTTTCTTTCTTTCTTTCTTTCTTTCTTTCTTTCTTTCTTTCTTTCTTTCTTTCTTTCTTTCTTTCTTTCTTTCTTTCTTTCTTTCTTTCTTTCTTTCTTTCTTTCTTTCTTTCTTTCTGTCTTTCTTTCTTTCTTTCTTTCTGTCTTTCTTTCTTTCTATCTATCCTCCCTCCCTCCCTCCCTTCCCTGGCACATGGAGCTGAAGATAGCTGTTTTGACTGCACTTTCTGTTTTCCTTTCTTGCACATTCTGTACTATAGTTCTATAAATACTCTTTTTGCTTATTTGTTAATGTTAGCTGATCATAAAACTGGATTTAATTAAAATGTTACTTGTTTTATTTTATTATTCTTTTCTATGAGCGTTTTCCTTTAATATCTTCATACCTAAGTACTCATTATCTTTGCAAATCTTGATTTCCTTGTCCCTGTGTTTAAACTTTTTGGAATACAATCTTAAGCATGTTCTGTTTATAAGCCCTATACAATAAACTTTATAGAGCACTGGGGTATCATAGTGATTGCATCTCCTTTCGTACTGAGGGTCCAGGGTTCGATTCCCAGCTCTGGTGTGATGATTTTTAGTTGGCCCTATCCACACCTTCACCTCTGACTTGCTCATGTGAAGTATCCCAAAGGCCCAACATGGTTCAGAGTCCAGCTGTAGGTCCTTTCATTCCACTGCGATCACCCTACCATCAGAGGTAACGGACTCTGCCCACTGGGTTCCTCCACCTCAGAAATTGGTGCAGTCATCACTTGGTGGAATGAGGTAACCCCCAAAGGTCATAGGCTAATATGGATGGCGATAAACTTTATGAAACATTATGAACGTATCTGATTTAACAGATATTCAGAGTGTAATTCTAGCTTTTTATCTATATATTGGTTGTGATAAGGTTATGTATACAAAATTATAATAATAAAAAGATAAGATAAATATCATAATTTGGACATTGTCTGTATTTCCAGGAACAAAGTGAAACAAACAGCGAAGGTCCCACAAGTCCACCACCAGATAATGAAAGTCTTGTAATGCGAGGTAAGTATATTCCTGTAAATATTTTATTGTGTATTATAGAATTTAAAAGTAATTTAAACAATTATTTTATATAATTGGGAAATCACATTTATGTTGTATTCTTCTCCTAATTGTATGTATAGTAAAGTGCCAATTGTACAAACCCCATTTAACATTTTCCCGCTTTTTAAATCAGATTCCTGAACTGCTGTTAGTTCATTTAATTGATTCGCTATAAAATTTGATTTAACATTTCTAGTCTTTTCAGCCCCAGAAGCTTATACTATCACTCCAGATCAGATGTCAAGCAGCTGCCATCATTACCTTCGAATTTTATATTAATCACATGCTATTTTTCACTGTACTAGCACTGAGTGTTAAAGAAATATATGCCCTATACTTGATAAAGAAATTAAATGTACCTACGTAGTAATTCAAGAATGAGTGAAGAATATTAGAAATTTATTTTATTACTGTATACTGCAGAAAGCCCTTATCTATGGAGGGAGCTCATTGTTGAAGAAAAAGCTATGCACCTTGAAGCATATGGCACTTTTCACAGACTTGTCCACTTTGTCTAAAGCACTGTACATCAATTCCTTTTCTTTTATTGGGTTTTCATGTCTCCTTCACTTTCTTCCTCAAATTGGAAATAGCATTCTCAGACACATCAGTTGCTTCTGATAATTGAATGGCATTCTTAACAATAATACTCAAACAAAAAGTTTAATACATTCAAAACTATTGTTTTTCCACCTTTTTTAAGGGCTTTGCCACTTATATGTTTAATTACACTGCTCTGATCTACACACTCAGCCATGATTGCAACATAAACAATACTGCATTAGCTCAACCATTGCTTTGCTCCAGTAAACAATGCAGGAATGCCAATGGCTGCATGGCCATGATAGTAAATAGAAGCTAATTATTTACGTTATGTTTAAATGAAACGATTATTAAAATACAGGGTGATTTTAAATGATGGACACATTTTATAAAATTCGTATTTATTAAAGTACAAATCCAACATGAACCATCTTTATAACAATAAACAGAGGAATTTTCAAAGTTTTGTTTAATACATTATAAATGTTCAATGTGTCCACTGTTTGCTGCACGGCAAACATCTACACGATAGCCAAACTCCTCCCACACACAAGCAAGCGTATCTTCTGTTACTGAGTGCACAGCAGCAGTGATACGGTTCCGCAGGTCATCCAGAGTTGTAGGTAGAGGCGGGACGTAAACAGCTTCCTTAACATAACCCTATAAGAAATAGTCACATGGGGTGAGATCAGCAGATCTTGGTGGCCAGAATTGTAGAGCCAGGTCTTCATTTACCCTACAATCTATCCAGCCTGAAGAAGGGATTCATTCAAAAAGCCTCGTACATCGCTGTGCCAATGGGCGGAGCTCCATCCTGTTGGAAAATGAGGTCCTGTGAATCTTCCATAATTTGAGGGAGCAGCCATTGTTCCAACATGTTCAGGTACATTATTTCAGTTTCAGCTTTTTCCGCAAAGAAAAATGGTCCATAAACCTTTGTATGGGATAAGGCGCAGAACACGTTTACCTTCGGTGAGTCTTTCGTGTTGCAATGTTGAATGTGGATACGCTGTAGAAACGTGTCATCCTCCATCATTCCTAGCACATAACCACAAAATTCGAGACACTTCTCTTTATCTTTAGGTTTAAGAGCCTGCACAAGTTGTAATCGGTAGGGCTTGTACAGCAAACGCCGTCTCAGAACTTTCCATACAGTTGGTTGGGGTATTCTCTACTAGTTCTATGGGTAGACTTAGATGGACTGCGAACAAAACTGTCTTCAATCCGTCTGACGTCCTCCTCTGACACACGTGGTCGGCCTGTGCTTTTTCCTTTACACACACTTCCAGTCTGTTTAAATTGCATAAACCAACGGCTAATGCTTTTTCTAGTTGGTGGTTCAATACCGAATGTGCTACGAAATGCCCGCTGGACTACAATTTGCGACTCACTTTTTGCGAACTCAATAATGCAGAAAACCTTGTGCTCCACAATAGCCATCTCACTATGTACTGACAGTGAAACGCAGTGGCGGCCTATTGCGCAAGCACTCTACTGGCCGCATCTAAAACCATCACCGCCCGCCGAAAAAAACTTTGAAACTTCCTCTTTTCATTGTTATACAGATTGTTCATGTTGGATTTGTGCTTTAATAAATATGAATTTTATAAAATGTGTCCATCATTTAAAATCACCCTGTACTATGCTTATTCACCATGTTTATTATTTTAAGTACAAAAGGTGATAGTGCATATAGTGCAGTAACAAACTATTTTTATTCTCTTGAAAGGTGTGCTGTGGTGAAGGCATGTACATTTGTTTACACCAGGACCCTTTCTTGGGCTGGATTGAGTATTGTTCTCCATTATGAAATTCACATCGAACATTCAAAATACAAGGAAAATCAGCATAAATTATTTTATATCTTACATTTTAGAGTGTACTAACAGATTCAAAAATTTAAATTCATTGTAAACATGTTGATTTGAAACCAGTTTCACCTGAACCGAAACCTGAACAACTGAAGTCCAGTGCTTTGCATAAAAGATAGCTGACAGTTTAACAAAAAATGCACAAGGTACACATGCTGAGAGGAAAATGGATGATGCTGGCAGGCAGCTCTCATCCTTGCTGTTCCCCAGAATTGCAATCCATAATTGAATTCTTATCTTCTGATTGTTTATCTAACCGAACAAATGCTCTAAAGCGAATACTGATAGATAGGCTTACCTGTTTAGCATTGTGAGTGGTGATGGATAATATTTTCATGGATATGTCTAAAAGTGAGTACCATGTACCATTGTACGGACTCTCTGAGTGCCCTTCAGAGTATTAATGTGCTGTACCATTACCACCTACTCGTACAGCGCATACATGACCTGCTCCACTGGCTTGGTGTCTCTGGCATCAGTGTCTCCTTCATGTGGATTCCAGGTCATGTGGGCCTCTCAGGTAATGAGTCTGCCAACATCGCTGCCAACATCGGCGATTTTATTACCCAGAACTTTTACCTCTGTTGTTCCCTCCACAGATTTGTTTGTTATTTTACGTAGCCGCATCCTCTCGCTTTGGAGGGATGAGTGGACGGCCCTCCGGGGGTACAAGTTGCGGGAGGTTAAACCTCTCCCGTTAGTCTGGGGTACCTCTTTTCGTTTGTGTCGTCGGGAAGAGGTAATTTTAGCTCATTTACGGATTGGACATTGCCTTTTTAGTCATAGATATCTGCTCAGTGGTGACCCCGCTCCACTCTGTGAGCAGTGTGATGTGCCCTTAATGTGCGTCACATTTTAGAAGAGTGTCAGGTTTTAGCTCCATTGCGTGTTCGTGTGGGTCTGCCTGTTGGCATAGCCAACATTTTGGCAGACGACGCGCGTGCTGTAGAATGTGTTTTACGTTTTATTAGTGACAGTGATTTTCATCGGCACATTTGATGCGCTGAGCGTCCTTTAGCTTTGTAATTTTATAATGTCTGTTTTAATGGGGACTCCACACCCCAGTGGACATATGGCGCTCATGTCCCATGCGTTCTACAGCTTTGACTCATTGTTTTACTCTTTTTGACCATGATTTTAGTGTGGTAGGTTTTAGAATTTGGTCTGTTGGTTTTACTGTTTTCGACCAAGCGGGTTTGTGTATGATATTTTAATTTTTGGCTTTTAACTTTTATATTTTACACATTGTAAGGGCGCTAATAACCTTAGATGTTGAGCACCCTTAAACCCCATCTCCTCATCATCATCATCACTGTGAAAATTACAATTGCTTAGGAAGTTCAAAAGCAAATTTTGCAAAGTGTACTACTGGTTTTTTAGAAAGATGTAGAGGAAACATTTATTCAATCTCTTTTAAACTGAATAAAATACTCAAGGTGACCTTTCATGCTCAAAGGTATTGCAGTATGATGATATGAAATTCTGATACAGAATAATATTTTACAGTGAATCTAGCAGAGGAAAAATCCTGCCTAGGATCACTATTTAAGCTATGCACATCTGAACCCTTCCATCCTTACAACTCCTATAAGCAAAAAGAACTTCATATATCATTCCTCTTGTTTGTATGTTTAGGTTTTCCGTGCAAATTTTTATTATGTGCGTAAATGTGCTAAATGTTAATATGTTGCTTGGTGACCTTCACCATGGCATGTCAGGTCAGCTGAGTAAATAAACATGCCTATTCTTCTTTCAATAGGCAATTTAAATCTTTGCTGCACTTAAATGTTCATATACTTATTCTTGTTAAGCATACACTCATTTAATAAACCTAATAGAGGTAGAGATTTTAAATAACAGAAATGAATTCTTAAAATTCAAAGCACTATTAAAAGTGAAAAGATGTACATATTAAAAACATACAGAGAGTCACATGTTAAAACCTGCTTCACTTAGGGCTGGTTTCACCAACCGATGTTAAAAATATTCTAGCATCTTGTTTGTTAATAAGGTGTTCAAAGTTTAACATAAGGTTAAAACTTTTGTGTTTCATCAAGCTTTTACAGCAAATTGTTAGTTAACATTTTGTTAATGTCAAAGACAACTGCGAATGCTAGCTTTCGGGAAGGCAGTGCTGAACTACACTGCTTCTGAACGTGCTCTAATGCACTTTTGTCTACATATCGCTGCGCTCTCTGTGTCAGTAGCAGATAACTACATTCATGGCAATGTCATGTGAAGTTCCTGATTGTTTGAGGTTAGAATCACAATGTCAAGTGAAATAAATGTTTCACCATTTGAAATGCATTAATTAACATCTGGTTAATTAGTATAGACGTATTATTGAGTGCGAAAAGCTGACAGTCTTACATTCAAGGATAAGAGTGCAGACTGGGACAAAACCCGCGAGTAATTTAATTCGAATAAACGCTTTTCTCCTAAGTCTGATAAGCAACTGCGGTAATTTTATGCGAACATAAAGTGCAGCACCAGAAATGTTAGGAGAGCATGTAAGATGGTAAACTGGTGGTGGACACTGCGTTGAAACTAAAGTAGACGAAAATGTGTTATTGCTGATTAATCAAACAGACCCGAGAAAAATACTGTTTGCTTCTTGAAACAATTGCTTGTAGCTTTGGAAATTACCAACATTTCACTCTCCAAGTAAATGAAAAATGTTAATAGCATAAAATCTAAGTACCTAATTAACAATTGTAGCATAGGAGAAAGAAGCATGCTTCTGTTGGTAGTATATTTAACTTCTTGTATTTCCCATAAAACCATGCTCATGACACCTTGGACAGTCTGTATCGGTTTAAAGGTTCCTCCTTTTGCAGGGTTTCAAATTTATTATGTCATACGACTGCTCTTCTATTAGGAATGGCATTCAAAAATGCCAATTGTAGCAAACTCGCATCAACAGCTTGTTTTGCGGTAGCTATTTTCCAACTTCTAACATTTATTAAATGCATTAACACAGGGGTACAGCAATGTTAACTTAACACCAACTTTAACACATTGTTAAAGTTAACATTGCTTGATGAAACACAATTTGTATTAACGTCAGTGTTAAATCAGTTTAAGATTGAGTTAAAATTTAGCATCTGTTGGTGAAACCGGCCCTTAAAGTCAGATAGTTAAAAACAAGGAAATGTTTTTTGGGGATGTTTTGTCTCCATCCTCAGCTATTTTAGTGACTGATGACTGACTGCCGTCTCTCATCAGATGCACCGTGACCTTAAATTGAATTTTGAGTTCCCACCACTGAACAAACTAATGAAGTTCTGTAGAACTACCACTAGAGAGCATCAGGGTCATGGTGCATCAGAAGAGGGATGGCAGCCAGTCAGTCATACGTCACCAAATAGCTGAGGATGGAGACGAATGTCTCCGAAAAGCGTTTTCTTGTTTTTAACCATCTGACTTTGAAGTAAGTTTTAACACGTGACTCTCCATATGTTTTAATATTAACAGAAATGAAATTTCTGAAGTAGAAATTGATTTTGCCCAGCTTTCAACAGATAATATTTATCCTGTTCATAAATTCAATCCCCAGTTTCCTTAATTTGATAGTTGTGGAACCTGACACTTACAAATGATATATTGAAGCTACATAGTTTGTACTAGTGTTATTGCATTATTATATTGATATCCTCTGCAACTAAAATGTATATAAAATATCACAATAAGTAATTCCAAGATTTTGTAAGGTGTTACGCATGAAAGAGTTTTATTTCATTTCACTGAAAGTTAAATTTAGGCTGGACTTTGTAGGAAATTGTTTATTACAACTGATTTTGATTTGTATGAGCATACTGCTCTAAGTATGTGAGTACATTTGTGCATTACTTTGTGTTATTCTTTCGATAATGAGAGTGGATCAGTATGACCTCACTCATATTCTCTTTAGAGTTATTGTACTTAGGCAAGATGAAAACACCTCAGGGGCTTGTTTCATAAAATTCACTAATAATATTAGCTAACAAAATTCTGTTTCATAAATAGTCTTGCTAGCTAATGCAATAACCTCAGTAATATTATTAGTTGTTATACAACTGTGTTTTGTTTTTAGCTTTCCTTTGTTTCTCTTTTCATTACATAATGGACATCATGGTTATTTGTTGACAAAATTTATGTCTTGAATAAAAGCGGGAAAAGGGAGTGAAAGTAGCTTGAAAACAGTACAATATTTTCTGCAGAAGGTCCTTAAACTAAACTCTTTGGAAGATTTTCTCCTACAGTAATCAAAGAAACAAAAAGGAAAACTGGTATGAAAGTGAAAGATTTTGCTGTATCAATTGGGTAAAAATTTCATTTATATATGCAATGCAACATGACCATTGTGTGAATGATCTAGAACATAAACTATTCTTTCAAGCACATAATCAAATGTTTCAGCATTTAATTATAACCCGTTATATTTGTATGTTTCTTCCATCCAATTATAACTTATTCTTGAAACTAAAATTTCTTGGACGACGAACATTTACCATCACTTCTTCACCATTTGAGTTAGATTACACTTGATATTGTTTATGTGATTATTATTTTGCAACTATATACCAACAAAATTCAAGCTACTTCCACTAATAAAATTGTTATTGTTTGTGTTTTTACTCATTAAATTGAATCCAATAAAATCACTCAATTTTATTACCCTTGCTGTTATATGAAAAGGTTTAGTGATATTAGTAAAAGGTATTACTATTATTAGCTAATAGGTCTGTGAAATAGAATGGTAATATCATTACGTTCTTACTAATAATATTAATTTAAAAGCCCTATGAAACAGGCCCCAGGAGTCCACATCTTTTCAGCACTGTAAAGAGCTCCACCTCATGTTTCATTTGCTCCCGGGAAAAAAACGTAAAAGCCAGACTACATTTTTTCCTTTAAAATGATACAATTGTTTATATCTGCTCACATTTGACCCTGTATCTTGTATAAATTTTTATTTTTGCTCAGGAACTACCATCATGAACTCCATAATGGTACTAAACTGCAGTTTAGCAAGCTGAGTTACCTCAAGGAATAGCAAGCAATAGCTTACTAAAAGCAAACATCTTATTTTTATTTATACCATATCATGAGCAATAGCTCAACATTCAAGGACAGCAAGCATTTGCTCATGATGAGGTTGAGAAAACTTTTATGTGCTTAGAATTACTGAGATATGAGTCAATGCTTGCTTTTATTTATACCAACAAACATGACACAACAACTTGTATTCATGCTTGATTCTTTTAAATGTTTATATTTTACTTGAATATAATTTAATTGCAGTTGCAGAGGTGCCATTAGAAAGGCTCTCCATATCAAGGATATCTGGTAGTCATAGAAGATCCAGTGTCTTATCAGGCTGCATTATACAAGGGGATGATACAGTAGTGATCAACAGTTCTCTCCAGAATGAAAAACAAAATGTGTCTTCAAACATAGTGTATCGAGCTTCTACTAGCAGGATATCCACAGGAAATTCTTCACCAGTAGAAACTACAAGACGGCATTCAAATGTGCCTGTCCAAAAAGCAAAATGCATTGTTGATCAAACAAACAGACAACAGATCTTATATAGAGAGGTGTATAAAACTTCTAATAATACAAGACCTGATTCTCCCACACCCCAGAGAACTAGCAATGGTAGTGGAAGAACTAGTAGTGTCAGAAAGTATTCAGCCTCTAATCATGGCAAAACCTCTGTACCAGGTACACCGAAAAATGGTATGAACAAATACAGTGAAGTTTTTAAGCCTTTGATAATTGCCCTGAAGGATGTGGGCAGTTGCCTTCAAAATGGACGCCTTATTGGAATTGATCAGGTAAATTCTTTGAATCAATTCAGTACAAGTTATTTCATCCAATACAACATATACAGTTTTGGGATACTTTAAAATAGTGAGGGAAAAGAAACAAAATCATAAAAACAAGGTAAAATTATTTATAATCATAAGTACTGCAGTTAATTACTAAGATAAATAATATTTACAATAAGATAATATGTATGTACACTAAATTGAAAGGATATACATACAACTGCTCAAACTATTAAAGCAAATATCCATCAACTGAATAATAGCAGTTTTCCATTAAAGGCTGGTTCACAACCGCCCGAGAATGGTAACCAGAACGAAAACGAGAACAGGAAGCAATTCACCATGCAAGATATTGATTCAAACAGCCCGGTAACGAGAACGGGAATGTATATCGATCACAAAGTGAAAGTCGATTTTGCGCATTGGGATTTCATTTGTTTTTAACTGATCAATGATATTTTTTCACCTACTTGTAATTTAGCCAAGCCAACGTCAAAATTCAATAGAGTAAACATTATCTAAATGCATATTCATTACTCTACTTATGCCAAGCTTTCATTCCTTTATTTAATGGCATGCGTTAAAATTGTTTATTGTTCTTTTCTCATTTCCACCGGTTTTAGCTGTTCTTTGTAGCTTTTGCCATTGCTTTTTAGGTAATAGCCAGTTTTGAGTTGCATATAAACAAACTGCAAATGACCCCTTTTCCAGAGGAACCAACGCTGATTAGATTTGCGGGTATCAGGATGAGGTTAGGAAGCACATTTACTACTAATTCCTTCCAGTTTCATGTTTCCAGCTTGCGACTATAGAGAGCACTTGTGGCTGTTTCGTGTCATGGCCGCCTAGAATAACCTCTAGATTGAAGAGTCTAATATGCACAATATGGATCTAATATGCTGTGCCCGGGAACGAGAACGAGAAAGTTAAAAGTTGTGCAAATCTTCTTTCCCATTCCCGGGGCCTGGGAAGACTTCCCGTCGATTGTGAACACTCCCATTTGAATACATGTATTTCAACTTTCTCGTTCTCGTTCTGGTTACCGTTCTCATTGGTTGTGAACCAGCCTTAAGAAGTATTGTAAATATTTCTTGAAGCTTTAGTGAGATTTTGCATATTTAATTTCAGGTAGTATTTTATCATAAAAGTGAATGCCTCTGTAGTAAAAATTATTTTAGAATATTTTGTTGAGGGGATACATAACAACTTATCTCTTGTATCATGATTGTGAGTGTCCGAATTTAAGAATAAATGTTTTGTTGTGAGTTTGCATTTTACCATAATTTCATATGAATATACTTAAGCAAACAGTAAAATGTTTAGTTCTCTTAAACACAAGTCTTACAACTAGTGATATAAGGTAAATTCAAGATCTTGCTTTTTTTGTAATTTAAATATTTTTATCACTTTGCTGCTGTTTCCCCATAAAGCTATTATTCCATAGAATAGGAATGAATGAAATTTTGAAAAATATTCTAGCTGAAGCTGAGTCTTCTGTTATCTTATTTAGTAGTCTTAATAAGATTGCTTTCTTTTCTGCTATATTGCCTTTGATGTGGACAGTATAGGGGACGCAGCCTTATTGAAGTTACTGTAGGCTGATGCTGCATGTCAGGGTGGTCAATATTCTAATTTGAGTCACCTGATATATAAACAGAGAAATCACCAGACAACCTATTTACAAAAAAGACTTCTGCTAGTATTTTGAGTCATGGTCATATCATATACCAGGTGTTCCAGAGCACCTGTATCAGCCATTTTTCTCTAAAACTATAAGATACTTGTTGTTCGCAAAAACAATTTGATAACCAAAACCTGTGTAAAGAATTGATTGGTGGTATTTTTTCCAGAAAAAACCAGAAGAAGGGGTACTCGTGGTCAACTTAAATGGGAACATGGGATGTTTAAGGTGTCGTAGGATAGTACTTTTAAAATGAAACAACTTATACGAAAACCTTTTTTTCTATCTTCTAATGTTTACTCACAAATGAACAATAGACTTCCTCGTCAACATTTTGCACCAGTTGCTTAATGGTGTTCCTCTGGTTGTACAGTGGCTTCAACAGGATGGCTGTCTGGCTAACTTTTCACTAGGGCTCGGCAAGTTCATGACCAGTTGTTTCCTGGTTGGTGGATTGGACAAGGAGGACCAGTATGTTGTCGGCCTGAACTCCTGAAACTTTGACATTTTAAATGGGAACATGGGTTGTTAAAGGTATGATTGGATAGTACTTTTAAAACGAAACAACTTTTACCAAAACATTTTTTTTTCCTATCTTCTAATGTTTGCTCACAAATAAAGAGAAAAGTAAATAAATTAATGACATCTTCTGAGAAATGCTGTACATACTGATGGTAATGA
Source organism: Deroplatys truncata (assembly GCA_030765065.1). Taxonomy (NCBI): domain Eukaryota; kingdom Metazoa; phylum Arthropoda; class Insecta; order Mantodea; family Mantidae; genus Deroplatys; species Deroplatys truncata. The sequence continues at coordinate 54,532,385 of CM060988.1, read as the reverse complement.
TTGTGAACACTCACTTTAAATGTTCAAAATGTCCACCATCCTGAGCTACACAACGCTGTGATCTACTCCTAACGTCATTGATGTGATACGGTAATTTGTATCACAAATTACTCAAATGTAAATAATGATTGTAATATGAATATGTATTTTTATGTGACATTGATTTCAGAGGTTTATTAATTATAATTATTATTGGTAATTAATAATATACGGCTTTACTGAAACTGTCAACAATAACGCAATAATGCAGCGATGGGGTGAGTTGTTTATCATTACTGGGAACCAGGAAGTTACGTAATGTTTCGCGCCTTTTCGGTAGAAGCTTCTAGAACATTTCCTAAAGCAATATGTATTAGTGGTTTTCATTGGATATTAAAATAGACGCTAATGTTGGCGCGTTTTATTAGCCAATAGCAGTTCATTTATAATCTTTAGGCGTATCTTGATGCAGGCCTATAAATAGTGTAGGTTCGAGGTAGCTTGTCCCCCAGTTCAACAGAATTCTCAGTACTCTACACGTCGGTCTCTCAGTTCATTCATTTCGCCAAGTTACACGCAGCAGAATTACGAGAATTATTATAAAGTATTATACATTTAAAAAATTACATAAAGTTGAAGTATGCGAGTTAAAAGTGATAAATAAGAAGTTATTACAAACAGTTTCAGTTTGGCGAGTATCCAGATTAATATGTAAAAAGTGTTAGTGAACGTGTTCGGCAATAAAAATTATAAAACCAATTTCTTTGTCAGTATAATTTCTGGATAAAAGATTCCTTTCCGATTCACACCCTGCAAGAGTTAAATGTCGACCTAAACAGCTAGCCGGAGGACAATATACAAAACTTTAAATTCTTTCGGAAACTAATTGATACAAATTGCTACGCCAGAGGGAGCTACGAACCAAACAAGGAGTGACGTCACAAGATGGCAACGCGTGAAGTAAAGCAGCACAACATATGATCTACAAGTTCTAATAACTTACGCTATAAATATTACGTAAGCAACATTTACGTCGCAGATGGCACAGCAGTTCATCACTGCTGAGGCTGCTTGAATTCTTCCTTTCATATCTTGTCTAGTTGTAGGATGCACCTGGTAGACAATGTCTTTAATTCCCCTCCGTGAGAAGAAGCTGTTTGGTATTAAGTCAAGAGATTGGGTCAGCCAATGTACTGGTCCTCCTCATCCAATCCACTGTCCAGGAAACAACTGGTCAAGAACTTGCCGAGCCCTAAGTGAAAAGTGAGCCCGACAGCCATCCTGTTGAAGCCACATCAGTAACCGTACAGCAGAAGAACACCGTCAAGCAACTGATGCAAAATGTTGACAAGGAAGTCTATTGTTTGTTTGCGAGTAAACATTAGAAGATAGAAAGGTTTTGGTAAAAATTGTTTCATTTTAAAAGTATTATCCAATGATACCTTAAACAACCCATGCTCCCATTTAAAATTTCAAAGTTGACCACGAGTACCCCTACTTACGGTTTGTTCCAGAAAATGGAAATACCACCAATCAATTTTTTACATAATTGCGAACAGTATTTATAGTTTTAGAGAAAAACAGCTGATACAGATGTTCGGGGACACCCAGTATACTGCTCTGAAATACTCTTTTCTTTGGTACAAAGGTTTGATCATCACCTTCCTTCTCCGCCATAATCACCATTACTTATAGCCTTTAACCTGTATGTACCTTTAGGCGTTAAATTAAGCACTGAACCGTGCTATGGACTTAATTTATATAACATGCATGTGTAATTAAATGTTGCAAATTACTGTACTGTAATAGTATGAAGTACAACTTATAGTTACATTTTTATATGATTTTGGTGTATTTACCTAAAGCAAACCATTAAATTCGTTGATTTTCTTCTACACAGATCTTCTTCCTCTAAGAATAAAACCCCACACAAACCAACAATGCTTACACCAAAAATTGCAAAAACAATTCAAATTTCTAGTTAACTGCAAAGGTAAGACCTAATAATTAACAATAACTTAACCTAATAATAATAATAATAATAATAATAATAATTAATAATAATAATAATAATAATAATAATAATAATAATAATAATAATAATAATAATAATAATAATAAAATGATCATATAATTAGTCTAATTAATATAACTATAACTAATCTAAGTAGTAATGTAATTAAATAATATATATAGTATGTCGTAACATATGGCTTTATTAGGAATTAACTCCAATACAAAATAGGTATCTGTAGACAACATAAGTGCACAATGTAGCAATAAGAGTAATACATTAATTCACAATATATGTTAGGAAACAAGAACTTGATTCGTTGCTTCTAGCAGTCCTATATAGAGCTGATAAATTGCCTTACTGTTGTTGGGTTGGGTTGAGTCCTGTGCAGTTGAGTAGGTGATTTGAGTCTATTACTGATCTAGGTTCTTTGTAGATAGTACATTCTTCCATTGGGTATATTTTGATTTTAGCTAGATTGCAACTAGACAGTCATGTCCTGTTTCTAATCTGAAGGCTGCCCCAGCTTCTTTCCTCTTTGTGTTTTTGTCTCATAGGTCATTTAATTTTTCCCACTTCTTTCCAGAAAGTTGAATAATTTCTTTCTTCCATATTTCAAAGGTTCTGTTTGTGATTATCTTGATTGAATAGACTGCCATTTTGTTCCCATGCAGATTGCAGTGCCTTTTTTTTTGCTAATTCATCTGCCAGCTCATTGCCTGCAACTCCAGCATGGGCAGGAATCCATTGCAAGGTAATGGTTTTCTTTAAGGTTTTCAGTTTTCTTAATAGGTGTTTCATGTCTTGGATTTGAGAAGAATGGGCTTCTATTTCTCCATCAAAGTTGTTATGGTATCTGCCCACGGAGCATAGTATGAGAATAATTTGCAAAAAACTCCAGCACCTGCACCTCTGTGAGCTGTGTGTGAAGATCCGCAGTCATTGATCCTCGGGGTATTTTACTTTCTCTACTATATATAGTAAGTAGGGGAAGTATTGCATTCCACCCAAAAATATATCGAGCTTTCACCAGAAATACATGTTTTGAGGCCTCCTGAATTAAAAAAAGGTATTTTTAGAAAAAAGATCCATGCATATGTCTGTGAACAGCATAACTCAAAAACAAAAAGTCGGATGAATACCAAATTCTGTATTTAGGTTCAGTAGCTTTCAAAGGTGCGACACGAAGATTTTCAAGAAAATCTCCCCCCAGACATGGAACATTTTTTGAAAATGCTGATTTTCTCAAAAATGGCTCTAATGATTTTGAGTAAAATATCATATGTTTAAGATACTTTCATGGCAAATGAAATGTATATCTTGAATTTTCTGGGAATGTTCACAAAAATTGTCTTCATTCTGAATCAATTTTGCCTAACTGGTCGTAAGAGATAAACAAAATTTTACTACACAAAAAAATGTAGATCTTGTTAAAACACACAATTTGTCATATACGTTCTTCTTGCGGAGTGAACCATTTCCGAGATATTCCTTGTTATTTGTTTGAATTTTCCAATACTTATACTTTTTCCCAAATGGGAATTCATTATTCATTTTTGTTATGTCCTGGACATGCAAAGAGAACATAATGCTCCACATAGCAACCAGCTCTTAAAAGATTTGACTATCACTTAAAGCCTACCATATTCCCCTTGCACCTATAAGAAAATTAGCAATACAAAAGTTTCTGCAAATTTGTATATAAATTAACATGAAGTAGATGGAGAATAAGCATTTGTAAAAATAGTTTGGACAAGAGTAGAGAAAGTCATGTGAATGTAAGACATCACATTTTTTTATTTAGTATACTAAGTGCAGAACGTCTCAACATTGCTGGCATGCTGTCTGTCTGTTGGAGGTTATCCGGAAGAGATGGGTTGATATCAACTGATCTTAAGTTTAATGGGTTTATTCGTTGAACAATGGTTTCGATTTTAGATGGTATGTCTAGTGTGTTCAAGAGATTTCTGTTAGCAGTTATAGGTATTTCTTGAGTTTTTAATTGTTCATTAAGACTTATTCTGGGTATCCAGGTTGCTCTTTGTGACACTTCCATTTTAACTAGGTTCACTGCTGCTTGTTTTTGTGGTTCTCTTTGTATTGATGGATTATTTGAATATAATTGTAGCACTGTGAGTGGGTTGTTTTTACTGCCCTAGATATTAATCTTAAGGCATGTGATTGTATCCTTTCTAGTTCTAGACATGTTTTATTCCCTGTAACTATTGCCTAGCTTCAATATTTAATTATAGGTTTGCGTTATGTATTATAGGTGATGTTGAGTGTCTTGTTTACATCCCCATTTGGTACCTGCTAGTCTTTACATAAGTTAATTCGTTTATTCGCTTTTTCAGACATTTTCCTTATTTGGTCTTTCCAGTTTAATTTATTATCAAGTATCATATCTAGATATTTAATACTTTTGCCCTTTTCTACTGATTCATCTTTCAATGTAAAATTGAACTCAGTATTCTCATGTTTGAGAGAGAAAAATTGGTGTACTCATTTTTACTGCTGACAGTCATATTGTTTTCAGATGTCCTTAGAGATGAGTTCCCTCAGAGCGTCATTCATTGTTTATTCTAGTCTTTCATTCTGTTTCTTGCTCTTGTTGCTGACTGTAGTCCAGATAATGTCATCAGCAAACATACTGACTTTAATATCTTTGACTTTTTAACTTATTGGGCAAATCATTGATGTAATATTAAAAAGTGTGGTCCTGGATGCTGCTCCTTGTGAAACCTATTTTAGACTGTTTGTAGCAAGATTCTGTGTCTTCCCATCTCTGATTTAGGGACCAAATCAATATACTCTCTTTTACTCAATAACTCTTCAGCTTACTGATAAGTTTTTATCTCCATTCAGTATCATAGGCTCCTTTGAAGTATACAAAAACTGCTAGTGTACTCTTTTGTTCATTCAACTCTTGTTTGATGTCTTGGACAAATTTTGTTATTGCATTTGATGTTGACATGTTTGCTCCGAATTCTGCCTGTTCTTCAACTATGAGGGTAATCCCAAAAGTAAGGTCTCCAAAGCGCTGGGATCACAGGGAAACTGTTTGTGTGGATGTTGGCCATACTGCTTTTTTCCTTCCTCCCTCCACTCTCTTCAGAAACCACTGCACATCCCTTAGCGCCCTCAGTCTTGGCTTGGCAGCCAGTTATAATGGAGCGCTCATTAGCCACTACCGCCAGGTGCGAAGTTCGTGCAGTTATTCGCTTTTTTAGTACAAAAGGGGTTAAACCTGTCGAAATTCATTGACAGTTGATGGAAGTGTATGGAGAGTCTTGTGTGGATGTCAAAAATGTCCGCAAGTGGTGTAGGGAATTTGCAAATGGTCGCATGGAAATTCATGAGGAAAGAAGTGGGAGACCGTCCATTTCTGACGAAACAATCGCAAAGGTTGAACAAATCGTGCTTCAAGATCGGCAGATCACTCGATGAGCTCTGTATTGTTGTTCCTGAGATTTCTCGAAGCACTATCCATCGGACTTTGATTGAAGAGTTGAAATTTTGGAAGGTGTGCGCAAGTTGGGTCCCAAGAATGCTGACAGAAGATAACAAAAGGCAACACGCTGAAACTTCCCGCCAATTTCTTCAACGCTATGCAGGTGAAAAGGACAACCTTTTGGTTTCAAGAGTCACGGGTGATGAAACCTGGGCTTTCCACTTCACAGCTGAGACCAAACAACAATCACGTGAGTGGCGGCATTCCGGTTCACCCAAGCTGCGAAAATTCAAGAGAACACAGTCTGCCGGTAAAGTCATGGCAACTGTGTTTTGGGATCGAAAGGGGATATTGATATTGTTGGTCGATTTTATGGATCCTGGGACAACAACAAATGCCGACAGGTATTGTCAGACATTAAAAAAACTCAGACGGGCAATTCAGAACCATAGAAGAGGAATGTTGAGCAAGGGCATAAGCCTTCTCCATGACAATGCTCGCCCCCACACTGCCCGTCAAACCATGAATCTTCTGCAACAGTTTGGTTGGGAAACCATCACCCATCCACCCTATAGTCCGGACTTAGCACCCAGTGACTACCACTTGTTTCCCAAGTTGAAAGAACGCTTGGCTGGAAGGTGCTTCGGTGACAACGATGAAGTGAAAAATGAGGTCCATCACTTTTTCAAAAGCATGGCGGCTAGCTGGTATGACATGGGCATACAAAAACTGCCTCAGCGTCTACAAAAATGCATCGACCGAAATGGCGATTATTTGGAAAAATAGACAAATGTTAAAGCTTCAAAACTATGTACCATTTGTTGTCAATAAAAGTTTCTTTGTGTTTTAAAAAAAATTGGAGAACTTACTTTTGGGATTACCCTCATAGGCATTGTTGCTTCTCCACGTAGCAATTTAGACATATCTGTTCACATATTTTGACGGGTATTGAAGTTAGGATTATAGCTCAATATGATTCCATTTTATTTTCATATTTACCAGATTTTAGAATTGAGATGACAATTCCTTTAGTCCAGTGTAGAGGCAATTCATTATTCCAGAATTTGTTATAATTTTTGAGGAGTGTATTGAGATTCAATACATCCTCAAATTGAGTGCAATAGGACCAAGATTTTTCACACATTCAGGGAAGATTTTGTCTTCTCCTGTTTGATTTTTGTTCTGTGTGTTTGGAATTGCTTCATTCAATTCTTCTTCCTTGAATTCTCGTGTAAACAGCTCTTCTAGATATATGCTCCCAAATGAGTTCTCTATTTCTTTTCTTTATTTTTTAGAACCTTATTGGCAATTTTCCTCTTATCTGATAATGTTACAATTTATTTTAATAGAGTGACTTTGTTGTTTTGGGTACTTATTGTTTAATCAGCTCAGTAGTTTGTGCTATATATTATATATAATATAATTAATATAGTCAGTGCATCAGTTGGTGAATAAATGGTCTGCATGTAAGGTTTGAACACCTACAAATATAAAAACGGGGCACCAACATAACAGATACAATATAACTAACCTTTCCTATACGTTTAACACTTGCATATTTGCAGAGGATTTCACCAAATATCACCAGATTCTAGTGACTTATCCCATAATGGTGGAAAAATGTCAAAGTTGCAATTTAGTAGCCTCTCATATATTGTAACCTCTGTATAAGAAGAAGCTTGTGTCCTCTGTCTTAGATCTTGTTTACTGATTTCAGTCTCCTTATTATTTCACTGAGAATTTTTGGAATGGTGGTGATTAAGTTTAAGCTCTCAGTCTGCATATTTTACAAGTGTAGATAATTCATTTTATTTATTTTTCAGTCTCCATACTTATCTTTCAGTAATAAATTTGTAGACTGGCTGCTTTATATCAACAATAATGGCAAATATGCATGGCAGTGTCTTACCTCATTTTCCAAGTTCAAGTAAGTTATTAAACAAGTAAACAAAAGCAAACAATGAATGTGATAGAGTAATCATGAAATACAGTAGAACCTTGATTATCCATCACTCAGTTAACTGTTCGGCTCATTAACCACCATTATCTCTTTTTTTACTTTCTCTACCATGTACCTAGTAGGTAGAGAAGGTATTGCATTCCATTCAAAAAATTGATATGGGGATTTCACTGGATATGCACGTTTTGAGGCCTGTGAATCCAAAAAAAGAATTTAATGGCTTGAATTATTGTTGTTGTTCATGAGTGGCACTGGAGATTAATTGATCTGCATCATTTTCCCTCTGGCTTCCCAATATAAAGTCTGTAAGTTATCACTTTTAAGGCCTTTGCATTTGGCGAGATGTTTGTTCAGGATGATATCTTCTTCACAGAGAGTGCACTTGGGGGTAGGTAGACATCCTATCTTGTAGAGGTGTTCTGCGAGGCAATCGTGACCGGTTGCCATCTTAAATAAGGCCACTGCCGTCTTCCTTGGCATTTTTTGTATCTCAACTCTATCTTTAATATTCTTATAATCTTTATTCTTTAATTTATCTTCTTCATCGAGTCTCTGCTGTCTTTTGAAATGTTGTTTAATGTTATTTAATTGTTTATCTATTTCTATTTGTCTTACAAGTTTTATTATGGCTTAAATTATACATTGCACATTTCGTTATACAGGGTGAGCCAAAAAACTACAAACCCCCTGCCCGGTGTTTTTCCTGTCCGCGTCCTCGGCACTTGTTGCTGTCTGCCGCTATCATAGAAAGACGTGGATGAAACCATACAACATTTTTAAAACTACGTTTAAAGGCTTAACTTACCAACTTTATGAAAGGAAATGCTGAAACTGTCCACTGTCGTCCATACATTTTTGGCACCTCTTTAGGAAACTATCCATCACTATTCATGTTGGTAAGTTAAGCCTTTAAAAGCAGTTTTAAAAATGTATGGTTTCTTCCTCGCCTTTCTATGATAGCGGCAGATGGCAACGAGTGCCGAGGACGCGGACAGGAAAAAACACCACGCAGGCGGTTCATAACCTTTTGGCTCATTCTGTAGATACAAAGGGAATAGTGGTAGTCAAATTTTTAGAACTGGATGCTATACACTGGCCTTAAAATTTCGTACTCTTTCCACGAGATTGTGAGAAACAACTGAAAATCGACAAGACTTCAATAAAAGAATGTCTAAGTATTCAACAATTAGAACAATTTTTAATGAATATCTTGGAAACAGTTGATGCCACAAGAAAATTGAGTGTTTTATTTGGAAATAAAGTTGGAGATAAATTGAGCATTTTAAAGAGATCCACATTTTTTGTGTAGTACGTTTTCGTCTATCACTTAACGTTTACCAGTTATACAAAATTCCTTCTGAATAAAGAGGACTTCACAGGCTAATTATAGATATACATTTTATTTGTCATGTAAATACCTTTAATAGATGGTATTTTAATAAAAATTGTTACAGCCATATTTTAGGAAAACAAAATTTCGAAAAATATTCTATTTAAAGGGTAATTTTGGAATGGAAGAATTTGTCTAGAATCACTTGTATGGTTAAAAGATACGTCAGCATTTGCAACACCAATACCACAAGAATTTTTTATTTAAACTTGTCTTGGAGATGGTTTGTCTTTATAGAGCAATTGTTGTGGTTTAAGTTGTACATAGTGATTGAGAGTTGGTTTTCCTATGGTTGCTGCTTGAGGTTGAGGTTTGAATTTCCATAGGGCATTTTGTGGTAGCAAAACAGAGTCATTTTGTTTGTCATCTTCTTGATGGGTATTTTCTTCCATATATTTAGTTCAGCTGTGCATTTGGCTAGTGGTAACAGTTTTATATTTGGTGTGATTTTATGTTCAAGGAAGTGAAGACTTTTAATGGTGCTAGTCTTTCAACTGGTGACTATACATCCTTCAAAGAATTTTGGTTAAAAGTATAAGATGAGCTGTAACCTTATTAGTCCTCTAAGATAAATTCCTCTCTATATGTGTGTGCATCTGATACATGATACACTGACTCAAAATTTGAAGTCTTAAGAAAGAAGGCAAAAGAGTTTTCACAAAATTAAAAATCTGATGTTATACATTCACAGACTTTCTCTACCCTCTGCTGTTTATTAGTGGCCATAAAAATTATTCTTATGGAAGTTTATTTGCCTTCTGCCGAAATAGCCACATTACACGCTTCCTTATTACAAAAGGAATAGCGACAGTCAAATGTTTATGAACTGGACATTATTTGTTGGCCATACTCTTCCCATGCAATTATGAAAAACAACTGAATGTCAACAGGATTTTTAAAAAAAGACAAAATATTAAACAACTTGAACCATTAATAACGGATATCTTGGAAATGGCTGATACTACAAAAAAAGTTATTTGATATAAATTTGTGCTTTAAAGAGATCTACAGTTTTTGTGTAGTGTGTTTTTGTCTATCACTTAATGTTTACCAGTTATACATGATAATACAAAATTCCTTCCATTTGAAGAGGACTTCATAGGCTATTCACAGGAAATCCAAGATATACATTTTATTTGTCATTTAAATATCTTGAATATGTGGTATTTTAATCAAAATTGTTAGAGCCACTTTTTAGAAAATTATAAATTTCGAAAAATGTGGCATGTAAAGGGTAGTTGACAGTGGAGGGTATTTTCTCGAAAATCTTTGTCATATTTGTTTAAGATACTGAATTTGGTATTTATTTTTCAGTTATGCTGTTCATAGACACACACACAGACATTTTTCTAAAAATGATTTTTTTTTTAATTCAGGGAACCTCAAAAAAATGTATTTCCAGTGAAATCTTGGCATCAAATTTTTGCGTGGAATGTAATACTTTCTCTACTTACTATGTACATGGTAGAGAAAGTAAAAATGTAACAAGTGTGGTATACAATAAACAGCATATTAATCAGTTTTGTTTAATATACAGATCTATAGTTGGAAAATGTACAACTGTTATCTAATAATATGCCTTTAATAGTTTTAAACTGAATATAGCGGCTTCTGACTACTATGATTTTCGGAAATTGTGTTTGAAAATTGGGATGTGACATTTCAAAACAAATGTTTAAAGGCTGCTTTTAAATGGCTGAAATGTATTTTTTCTATCATAGTGTTTAAAGTTGCAACTGTATGCATTGTTAGTCTTTAAAGGACTTATGTATTAACTATATAGATGTGCACAACCAGCTGATGAACAGTTTATAGAGTAATGCTTTGTGATGTTATAACTCACCCTCTTGAAGTATTAATTGTATAATGTGCATTTTGTTCGTTGTGGAAAAAATTATCTGATACATATTCTTAATTATCTTTGATAGGCTCATGTTTTTTAGATGCTTATTGACACTGAAGGAACTTAGATAATAAATAACCATTAATACTCCCACATCATAAAACATTTTAGGGAAAAGGTTAAAAACATTTTAAAGAAAAAGTTTGTAGCTTTTTATAATCCTTACAAAATGGTCCTCTCCCTAATTAAATATAATTTTTCAGTGTTTTTAATACAAAATGGATATCCTCCTTTTTAATAAGGGTTATCACTAAGCCCCGGATTTTTAGGTTCTAAAAAGTTAAAATTAGGTTCTATGTATCCGTGTTTTAGGATTTTATAGGATCTTATATGTTGAATTTAGGGAATTAATAGGATCTTTGGCATATATATATTCATGCAAATCACTGGGCACTTTGTTTAAAACACTAACTTTAAATTGTAAAAAGTTAAATTAACTGTAACTTTAGTATGTATTTGAAGGTACCAAATTCAAAAATGTCGTGTTAGAAACTCCCTATAACGGAAGAAGCAATAATGCATACTACTCAACAGCACTATTAAAATGTTTGCCTCCAATTTTCACCTATTGTTGCGGCATGTAAACATCACACGTTTCAGAAATGCCGCATGCCACTGACCACCTCTTTCGACTATAGCTAGAAAATGATAACTGAAGGCGGCAAACGTTTTAATTACTTTATTATTGTGGCGGATGGTTTAATTAAAGTTTAGATATTATTGTAAGGTATTGCGCAAGATTTCATAATCTAATTATTTAATAGTTTCCTTATTCGAACGGTCTCCCTTCGTTTTAAAAATACTTTTATATTCATAAATCTACTCATATTTGCTTAAATAACCGAATTAGGCACTTTTAGGTTCTATCATGAAAAATAGGTTTTATTAGGTTCTAACGTAAAATTAGGTCAATTTAGGCTCTATAAAATTGAAGTATATTACTTGTTGGTAACTAAAACATTAAAATAAACCAAAGTTTGGAGTGTAGGAGGTCAGGAATAAAATAGGTCAGAACCTAAGAATCCGGGGCTTAGTTATCACTATTGACAGTTTAGTCTTATAGTTATTCTGTAAATTTCAAACATCTGGGTGCAATATTTTACACACTTGTTCTTTGGTTGTCAAAACAACTAATTTGCTATGATAAATGCAGCAGCTTCTGTTAGATATATTGAGAGAGATACCTCAACAACTGGTTTCACGCTGCAAACTAAATCAAAGGTATTGAATGCCATCTGTTATATAGTATGTTGTTTAGACTGTGATGAATATCCAGTAATGGGTTAAAGTAAGGAAGAAATTATACTATAACTGAAACACACTCATGGAGTCAGCTGCTGAAGAGTGTGTCATCCAACTTAAGGCTGGTTCACAACCAACGAGAACGAGAAAGTTGAAATACATGTATTCAAATGGGAATGTTCACAATTGATGGGAAGTCTTCCCGGGCCCCGGGAATGGGAAAGAAGAGTTGCCCAACTTTTAAGTTTCTCGTTCTTGTTCCCAGGCATGGCATATTAGATCCCTATTGTGCATATTAGACTCTTCACTCTGGAGATTATTCTAGGCGGCCGTGACATGAAACAGCCACTAGTGTTCTCTATAGTCGCAAGCTGGAAACATGAAACTGGAAGGAATTAGTAGTAAATGTGCTTCCTAACCTCATCCTGACACCCACAAATCTAATCAGCATTGGTTCCTCTGTGAAAGGATCATTTGTAGTTTGTTTATATGCAACTCAAAACTGGCTATTACCTAAAAACAATGGCAAAGGCTACAAAGAACAACTAAAACCGGTGGAAATGAAAAAAAGAACAATAAACAATTTTAGTGTATGCCATTAAATAAAGGAATAAAGCTTGGTACAACTAGAGGGATCGGAAATGTAATGGATATGCATTTAGATAATGTTTACTCTATCGAATTTTGACGTTGGCTTGGCTAAATTGGAAGTAGGTGAAAAAGTATCATTGGTCAGTTAAAAACAAATGAAATCCCAATGCGCAAAATGGACTCTCACTTTGTAATCGATATGCATTCCCGTTCTCGTTACTGGGCTGTTGTGAACCAATATATTGTATGGTGTATTGCTTCCCGTTCTCGTTTCCATTCTGGTTACCATTCTCGGGCGGTTGTGAATCAGCCTTGGCAAATCACTTCAGAACAATAAACCTCCAAGTAAACGATAACTAGGGCCAGATTTTATGTAATATCAATTTCAGAAATGTGTAGCAAAAATTGGCTATATATGTAAATAAATATGTAATGAAGCAATCATATGTAAAATAAAGCTTTTAATTTCTTTGCTAGAAAATATAAGTTTACAGCTAATCAAATTGAGATTACTGTATTAATCTTAACTACATTATTCACTTCTGTTCCTTATTTTGTTGTTTGGCCTTTGTTGTTGTTTGACCTTCATAGCACCAGTACTGAGAGCATGATCACTTATACAATTATAACATTCTATACTTTACAGCAGACAATATAAAATAAACCAACACAATAAGTATAACAATTTTATTAATAAATATATATTTTGTTTAACATCATAAGCACACAAAGTACTGAAAGTCAAATGTCCCCCATTCAAGCTTTAAAAGTTACATTAGAATTGGATGCACAATTAATGATGATATACTTTTCCAAATGTTCTATTGTCATGAACAGTCTTCTGTCTCACAATATGCTTTTGTATTATGTAGAGTAAGCTCGCTCAACTTCACAATAAGTTAATGGTGCATATTTAAATGCATCATTGTTGTCCACATCAAACTCGTGCAATTTAGCTTGGAATGTAGCCAAATTAATGACAGTGTATGAGTAGCGCAATGATAAAAGGTTTAAATTGTTATATATTTCTTGCTGCAGCATTTGATAACAATAAATAATAATAATAGTAATTCAATAGAAGCACAAATTAAACAAAAAAGGTATAATAATTCTGCAATAAAATTAAAATATGTGAAATTATATACCTATAGTATGGTGTGAAACATGCAATAATATACTGAATATGTAAAAATGTAAAATAAAACTTATGTACGATATTCCTACTGGTGTTTCGTCAACATTTGCCTTTTATTTGTGCATAAATATGTAGCATTAAAATATGTAATTACATATAATCCGGGCTCTAGCAATTGCAGACACATGAGACTAGGAGCTTGTATCAGTCACAAAGGTGCTTCTCCCTTGCTGTAATTTTTGCTCTAATTTATGACAACTTTGGAAACTACTGGTTTTTCAGGTAAAAAATTGTTTATATCTATGTAGCATTCATTGAAAGTGAGCTATAGAATTTGCCTTATTACATTCAAAGCCTATATTCTTTTTTATAACCATTCCAACTGTACTACTTGGCAAACATATGAGGCATCAAACTGCTGATGATGAGGATGAATGAATTCAACATGAAGAAACTTCACTGTTTATAGTGCTTCTGTTTTTAAAAGAACATTTCAGTTCATCTACAATGATTTCTGTGGAATGGTCATTTTTGCATCACAATACACCAAGCTGCTGAGTATGCTTACATATGTTGACTCTACACTCTACTATTTATGTTTCACACCTGGGGTTTCCAACCATCCCGATTTTTGCAGATAATTTCAATTTTCGTAAACATTTCCCTTTTCTCGCCTCATACACTGATGGGAAAGCCATTTTCCCAATATTCACAAAAAAAAATCAAATTAAATCAACTTGAAAATTCTGGCTAAAAATAATTATAGTCATACAAAGATTGAAGGTATGTCATACTATTATAAAATAAAATAGCTTTCAGAAGTCAACAATCCACTATGCAAATACGTTTGCTTAGCAGTTGGCAACACTTATAGTTGCTTGTTGACTATCATACTGCTATGTGACATCACAATGTCTATAACTCAGCCTTGTTAGCATGTGTTGTGTGCCAAATAAGTGAATCTATTTGTCCTGAATAGTGAATCATTAGCAGTTATAAAAATGTTTAAGTATTTAAAAGAACTTGAAATTTATAAAGATAGTAAAATCAGTGGAGAAATATTAAATATTTTCTGATTTAACATTAGTAGCTTACAGAGTAATGTCAGATAGGCAAATTAATTAATTAAACAAGGTAAATTAATAAAACAATTTTGTAAATCTAACTTAATAACATTTCAGATTCTTGTGATTCTAATCTATTTCACTATATATTTACAGCATAACCTAATATAACTTGAGGTAGATACCATCAACTTTTGTCCAATAACCCATATAATAGTGTAATGTACAAACTTTGATCCTCAATGATGAAACTGAAATTGTCATGCATAAAAGATTCCCTGCCATTTGTTTCTCAAAAGTTGGTAACCCAATTCACACCTGACAAACAGATGATGTGGGTCAATAACACTATGTCATCAAGGTCAACATACCTGTTTCCTTTGCTATGCAGTATCCTCCAGTTTTAAATGTACACTGATAAAGCTAATTAGGGTTTAAGGATACATTTTTGTACAATTATTAATTTGTACTTTATAGAGCTCTGATCATATGTTATTAATTTACCATAATGAAAAGGTGATTTGTTCAGATTCAAGGTAGACATGTTAGAACTAGGTGGCTTTTTCATTCCTTTGTCACAGAATCATTTGTGTGAAAACAAATCTTCCAATCTTCCATAAATAATCAACCTTCACCAACCTTGAAATTGCTAAAATCTAATAAATGGATTTAGAAAAGAAATCAAGCCTCTGAAATTAATGAAGTTATGCTATTATGTTTCAGCTGGAGGAGGGAAAAGTAAAAACAGGAGCTAGTGCAGAACAAAAGCATATTGGTGGAAGGACTCATGATAATACCATAACATTAATTGATACTCCAGCAAACGACCAGACACATTTAAATTTTACGGCAGGAATAGGGACTTTGGAGTATACACGTACGTCTGTGGGAGAGCCGAAGGATAGCGAATTGCACGATTCACTTTCTCCTCAGGAAGATTTCCGTAAGCGAATTGCAGCTGAAGATCCCTTAGAAGGTCCAAGTTGGCGCTATGAAAATGGTACAGCACCTAGGGGAAGTAGAAGAACACCATTCAAACGTTCTTATTGTGGCTCTCTCCCAGAAAAGGTAAAGATTGAGGCTCTTGAGTTAACTTTCTTGTATTTGCAGGATTTAATTTAGTGAAAGTTCGGAATAAGTGATTCTAGAGCTAATGAAAGCAGTATTGACCTCTGTTTGATTTTTGGAATATTTTCAAGAGGAGAGGAGGTATGCTTAACATTGAGCAATGCAAATACTGAATTATCACTGCATTAATGACTATCTGAACATCATTCATGCATTTGTTTCGTTTTATACATACCTTATTTAGTCATGAATGTTTGAAGATACAGTTTTCCCCCTCTGACATTTACTATATATTTTAAACAGTTAATTAATACATGACAGGTTCATACACTTGAATGTCATATCTAATGCAATAAATCTTATAATATTCAATTACGTTAAATTTATAATAATCTTACATTCCTCTTAAACATTTTTACATTCACAACAATGTGATTAATGTTATGTGTTAGTGTGTATATATGGACAAAGTTTACACATCTTCTTTTATTGCCCGTCTTCAACTTCTTTTGTCTATTATCTTCATTCTTCCTTCTTCATCTTCAACATTTCTAATGGATTTTCTTTCTGTATGTAATCTTTGTAGTAATTATAATTCTTGTCTTGATGTTATACCTTAAACGGTTTCAGCAATATTTTATGGTATCTTCCTATGACACAATCACCATCTAAAAGTTCATATGTATGTTCTAAAATTTTATTGATGCGATATGGTTCTCTATATAATAATACTAATTTATAATTTCTTTTGACAGCTGCTTTTGAGATATTTTTATTTCTGATAATACTTGATCACCAATATTTGGATTCCATTTATTACTTTCTCTACTACGTATACTAAGTAGGGGAAGTATTGTATTCCACCCAAAAATTTGATACTGAGATTTCACCGGAAATACATGTTTTGAGACACCCTGAATCCAAAAAGAAGCATTTTTGAAAACATGTCCATGTGTGTGCCTGTCTGTGAACAGCATAACTCAGAAACGAACAGTCGTATAAACACCAAACTTGGTATTTAGGTTCAGTATCTTCCAGAGATGCGACGCGGAGGTTTTCAAGAAAATCCCCCTACCCTAGATTACCCTTTACATGGAAGATTTTTTGAAAATTTTAATTTTCTCAAAAATGGCTCTAACGATTTTGATTAAAATATCATATGTTTAAGATATTTTCATGACAAATAAAATGTATATCTTGAACTTTCTGGGAATGTCTCCAAAAGTATTCTTCATTGTGAACGACTTTTGCATAACGGGTAAACCATAAGAGATAAACAAAATTTTACTACACAAAAAATGTAGATCGCGTTAAAATACACAATTTATGTCATGTACATTTTTTTTGTTGAGTGAACCATTTTCGAGATATTCCTTGTTATTCCCTTAAATTTTTCTATACTTATTTTCTCAAATGGGAATTCGTTATTCTTCTTTTTGTCTTGGATATGCAAAGAGTATTAATCTGTGGCAAAGAGAATGGTGCTGCACCTAGCAACCAGCTATTAAGAGATATGTATGTACTTAAAGGCTACTGTATTTCTATATTGCCCTTGTAAATATATATTCCCCTTACATCTACAAGAAAATTAGCAATAAGATAGAGTCTACAAATGTTTATCTCGATTAACATGAAGTAGATGGAAAATAAGCGTTTGTAAAAATAGTTTGTACAAGAGTAGAGAAAGTCATGTGAGTGTAACACATCAGATTTTGTTTTCTTCATATAGCCTTTTGCTTCCTCTTCATTGCCTTCTGTTGTATTTTTCGAATGCAATAGTACATTTTTCTTCCCCACTAAGTTCTTGTATTTCATCGTTATTTATTACAGATGGAATGTTTTTCATCATAGGTGTAGTTTTTTCTCCCATCATCACCTCCCACGGTATAAATGTAATTCTCCCATTTATTGTTAAGTCCTCAATATATTGACAGTGTTGTACCCAGCTAGAATAGCTTTTGTGGCACAAAATTGTACAATAAGTAGAGATGTCCTTTAATATACTTTCACAAGGATTAATTATATAATTTAATATATTAATTTTCCAGACATTCTTAATTCATTAAATAAGCTTTCTTTGCAAGTGCTTGTAATGGCTCCCGTATCAATCATGGCCTTGTAATTTACTCAATATTCACTCTTATGAGTGGAGAGTTTTAAAGAATATCTTTATTTCCACATAAATCTTTATTCATCCCCAAGGTATTATCAATTTTAATTATATTTAAAGGACTCCTATATTGATTAACTATTTGTTGTACCACAGGACCATTTAATGGAGCTACTCTATGGTCCTGTTTCTGTTTTCCATAAGTGAATTCTCATGAGTTACCTCCACATTCCCGATATTCTGATTAATGTCTTGATTTTCCCTAGCAATTGTATTTCTTTCACCCTCAGGGTGTTTATTATTACATCTTTCATTGTTGCATGTATTTGCGACCTGATCATGATCTCCATGCCAATTCTGGGTAGTGAATATGGATAATGTCTGTTTCCCTACAAGTAATACCTTCCTTAGCAAATGTGATCTATTCTATTTTTACCATCATTGCCTCTATGTGTTCTACTCTGTCGGTCATCCAGTAAAAAATGTCCGTAATTCCTATGCTCATAGTTCCTAAACCTTTGATCTGATTCTGACAGTGTATCAGAGTTTCGGGATTGATATGCCACTCCCCCTCTGAAGATATTTCTGGATCTAGGTTGCGGTGGGATGTTTTGCCGATCATGGATCCTACTCCCTTGATTATACTGTGTTGCTCGCCTATCGCTTGTACTGTTACTGTGATCATGCCTTTCTGTTTCAAATTGTGAATGTGCAGGCTTCTTATCAAGTGCAGCTAGCAGCTCCATTATGTCATTAAAATCAACTGGCTTTGCTGCTGATCAGGGTAATGTCTAGTTACCAAATTTACTATTTCTGCCTCACTTAAAGGTGGGTTGATCATACATCCTTGATTAGCCATTTTCAAAAAATAATTGCCAAAGCTTAATCCTTTCTTACTGCCATATTTCCCAGTGGTAATTCTGTTTGTATTTGATTCTTCTTAGCTGGGCCCCAATATTGGGATAAGAACAAATTTTCTAAAATGATGCAAATGTCTCATTCCCTATGGAAGTTGACTTCATCCACTGAAGGCTCCTACGTTTGAGACTACACTTCACTATCTGCATTCTAAGCTCTGTTGGGATCCCTTTTATTTTAAAATAAGATTCTGTTTCCCTCAGGAATTGTTTGGAATTATTGCCAGCATCCTCATCAAATATAGGTGGTACTATTTCATCCAGATTTGTGTATTGTATTTCATGTTGTGTTGTGTTGTGTGTTTTGTCACAGTAGGTGTGTGTTGTATTTTTGTCATTGTTTGTGGAAATATGTGATTATGTGTTATTTACATTATGCTTCATATTATAATATGCGTAGCCATTAATACATTCATGATTTGTATTGCTGTCTACAATTACATCATTATAACTACAAGCAGCATTGTTATCGCAACTTCTTGGTTGAGATACAAACGATAAACTGTTTTTGTAGCAGTATTTGTTTGCTCTTTGTCAGAATTAATCTTAATGGCATTAATCTCTTTATTTCTTCTCCTTGTTCCTGCATCTGAAGCACGAAGTTGCAATACAGATTTGCAAAATCAATATTTAAACTTTCCCTTAGTTCCAACTCTGCCTCACGGTGATCTACTGTTAGTCTATCGATGGTTTCTACTTGCCCATCGATCCTGCTAGAACTTCTTTTATTTGAACTTGTTCCTCTTGGAATTGCCCTAACGTTTTCATTCCTGCAGCTTCATCTTGTCTCATTATGTAAACATTTCCCACAACTGTCTGCTTCAAGAGTTATTTCCTGCCTTTGTTTTAACAACAATTCTCCTACATTTGCATTCTGTAACGCTATTTCTTCATTTTGTTTTGTTAAGTCTGAGTTCAAGTTACTTATTTCAGCCTTAATCCCTTCCTGAGCTAATTTAACCTCCTCTGTTTCTAATTTTATCCCTTCTTTGCTAATATTCATTTGTTGTTTTCCCCCGTCTACAGTATCTCCTGCACGGGTTGGATTACCCCAATAACTAATGTCTCATTAATTTCCATTTTTTCTATATGAAATCTTTTGATTCTCAAATTATAACACTTAGTTTTTCCACTACATTCATGCAATTTTATGTGAAAAATTCAACACACTACTTTGCATTATCTCCTGCTGGTCATTCCTACCAAGCCTCTCAGGGTGGGCGCCAATGTGCGGTGGTTGGGATGATGTAGATTTTAATTCTTCGATGTTGTGCCAGTGAGCAGTGACATTGGTGTTGTATTAATAAATATTAATAAAATTCTACTGGCAACACACTCTAACTTCACTCTTTCATGTTATGTTAAAATTGGTGTTGTAGCTAACGTTTGCCACACAATAGTGTTCCAATGTGTTGTGAGTTGTGTAGTTGCACCACTGCTCGGTTGTTATAACGTTGCCTGAAGCACGATGTTGCTCAGTTGTAGACTGCCATACTCCAAGATGTATTCCGTATTTGATACTCCACTATGCTGTTGAGCAACTCTTGCCTTCACAAATAACATCCAGTTACTCATTGCTTCCACTTTTATAACTCTGGGCTATGGGTTTAAAGTTTAGACCATAGAATAAATTTAGCAATGTGTATTAACATTAAAACCTCAATCATCTCTTACTATATTGATTGTTGTTATTTTATTAAGTTCTGTTTACAGCAATTTTATTTACATGTTCACATATCTTTGCATTATGTACATTGCTTCTACTTACACCTCTTATATTGCAAAACGGATTCATTTCATTTGCACCTTCAACTAACTCTTAAGCTCTCTTACAATTGAACAATTCATTTTTTATAACACAACTTGCAAATGCACTTACAGAATGACAATAAATTAAATATTTAATATATTTGTACAAAAGGCACCTCCTCCTTTCCATTTGTTTTGCTATCACTAATCGCTGGCAATGCAAAACATTCAATACTTAAAAGAAGCATCTTATTTTATAACAAATAACGATCACAAACAGGTCATATACAAATATCTACTGCTATATTACAAACAAATAAAATCTTTAACCCTTTAAATTTAAATAATATGATTCCGAAATGGAAAGTCACAGCATAACAACAAGGAAATTATACTATACCCCAATTACAAACACAAAACGATAAATCAATTTAATGTGTCCCTTATCCCGCGCTTGATATTAACATTTTGTTTCTGTATTATTATTATTATTATTATTATTATTATTATTATTATTATTATTATTATTATTATTATTAATCATCATCATCGTGTGAGACTGGGATTACTGTTTGCCTTTATTATGTATGACCTGGATTTAATTAAAACTGTCTGAAAACAGAATCTGCCTCAGTTTCTGTTATAATAAATTTAAAAAATTAAAAAATTACTTACCTTGTATGAATATCATCACATTGTCATTTTCATATTGCATAATATGCAGAACTGAGGTGCAATTTAATATGAATGTCAAATGGTGCCTCCTTAATACACTGCAGGTTTATCAAAATGTACATATTATTCTCAAGGGTTCATTTTATCCGTTCTGGACTGATTGGGTCAGGTCGTACGTCATAGCAATTATGTTTCTATTTGGACTATAAAACTGGGATATTTGATTTCCAGAAAGTAATTTGTTGCTCTGCATGCTATTTATTAGGATTGTTCCAACAACAGTCCCTGATGGTTTGAGCATGCACATTAAAGATGTCTGACTGGCGGTGTATTCCAACAAACTCTTTTAAGTTCTTGTGCATTCAGGTAATCTAACAAAGTTCCAACCCCACTAGAATCAGTATGTAGCAAATAGCAAGGCCTACCGATTCTTACCGGCAACTGATAACAAATCAATGCATGCAATCTGGACCATCAAGACACCGGTATTTGGAATGAGCTTTGGCATTTCTTTCTTACTGTTCGAATGCCTTTAAATGTACTATGCGAGGTACATTTTAACCTGTGTTAAAATCCAGGAGAGCGTTAAACCCACATAGGCCCAGGCTGCCATAATGTAAATTCGCTAGCCTCACATAGTCTGACTAAGTCAAAGGCCAAATCAATAATAATGTGAATAAATTTGTTTATAAATTTCTGACATCAAAATTGCAGTTAAAAATCTGATGTGTTACACTCACATAACTTTCTCTACTCTTGTACAAGTTATTTTTACAAACTCTTATTCTCCATTTATTTCATATTAATCGAGATAAACATTTGCAGAGACGATCTTTTGACATACAAAGAGAATTACATTTTACACATAGGGACCAGTCTAAAAATATTTGACTATCGCTTAAGGCATACTATGTTCCCCTTGTTTTGTATTTGCAAGGACAATATAGCAATACAGTAGCCTTTAAGCATTGGCATATCTCTTAATAGCTGGTTGCTAGGTGTAGCACTATTCTCTTTGCCACAGATTAATACTCGTTGCATATCCAAGACAAAAAAATGAATAATGAATTCCCATTTGAGAAAATAAGTATTGAAAAATTTAAGGGAATAACAAGCATATCTTGAAAATGGTTCACTCAACAAAAAAATGTATATGACATAAATTGTGTATCTTAACGCGATCTACATTCTTTGTGTAGTAAAATTTTGTTTATCTCTTATGGTTTACCAGTTATGCAAATGTCGTTCATAATGTAGAATACTTTTGGAGACATTCCCAGAAAATTCAAGATATACATTTTATTTGTCATGAAAATGTCTTAAACATATGATATTTTAATCAAAATCGTTAGAGCCATTTTTGAGAAAATTAAAATTTTCGAAAAATCTTCCATGTAAAGGGTAATCTGGGCTGGGGGGATTTTCTTGAAAACCTTCGTGTAGCATCTCTGGAAGATACTGAACCTAAATACCAAGTTTGGTGTTTATTCAACTGTTTGTTTCTGAGTTATGTTGTTCACAGACACACACACGGACATGTTTCCAAAAATGTTTTTTTTTGGATTCAGAGGGTCTCAAAACATATATTTCCGGTGAAATCTCGGTATTGAATTTTTGGGTGGAATACAATACTTCCCCTACTTACTGTACGTAGTAGAGAAAGTAAAAAAGAAGAGAGTAATTAGACAAAATTAAAATGCTCAAAAAGATAATAATTGAAGAAGTCATCTAAATTATGTTGGGTCTTCAGATTTATTCAGCCTTTCCCACCATCTAGTTGTCTGCGCATGACATAAATAGTTTGAAGCGAGTTTATCACCAGTGCCTCCAGCAGAGGACTAGCAAGAGAAAAGTGGAAGGGTGAATGTCAACCATCATAAAATCACCTTAGTGAAATGGGACTGTACTTTTCCAGTATTTACATTTAGAACTTCTTTTGCTTGCATCTCATAAATTCACAATCTTAGCATATATGCTGATATGTAACTCAAATAATTGGACAGGTTTTACAGCGTAGAATGTCTCAGCTTTAATGGCACAACTTTAACTTTTTTTAAATAAAAAATAACTGAAGTAACCTTTTTAAATATGTTCAAATATTTTAGTTGTTTCTCTTTTTTTTGTTGTTGTTAAATAAGAAACAACTATTTTTTGTTTGTTATCATGTTTTGTCTCAGGACTTGATGAAATTCTGGACAAGAACAGAGAAAATCATTCACACAGCAGCCAACATAGAAATGATAAGACTTCCCCTTGCATCCTTCCAATTCAGATTAGCACTCAACCGTGCAAATTCCATGATCAGTGATCACCTCCATCTCGCGTGCAAAGAACCACAAAATATCCTAGAGAAAAACAGTTCTGCACCACCGCTTTACATCAATCCGTTTCCAAAGTTGGAAATGCATACAGTCCAAGGTTCAATTTCACGTCTCCCTTTTGAGACAAGGGGTTCAGTGAACTAATAATGATATCATTCATTTAAACCGACTGGCGGTAAAGGCCAATGAAGACCCCTTTAAACATCTATTGTTGAGAAATATTTTTAATTTTGTTTTAAATTTGGATCGGTTAATTGTTAAATATCATTTGGCAGTTTATTGTACAAAATTAAACTTTGAAGATTTACATATTTTCTGATAGTTTCTTACTAAAACCTCTTCTAAAATAATATATCTTATGTCTGGTGTAATGATGGTGGACACTGATGATACATGCAATAAAATATTTGGAAAAGAAATATTTTGGAAAGGAATGTTCCACGCCTAAGTTTAGTGGAATAGCATAACTTGCCAGTTATGAGAACTGAAGAGAACCTGAAAAAAACTTCAGTCAGGGAGGATGGTTCTGGCAGGATTTGAACTGCAGACCTCCCAAATGCAAACCTTGCATGTTAATGTGGAGCCGCCTTGCTCAGTGTACATCCTGCTTTTGCAACTTACATAATATGCCATCAGGTTTCCTAGTACACCCTGAATTCATTAGTTTGTCTTTGAGGCATTTCCCAATCATAACCTAATTTGTATCAGGTGTATCTTAGCTGATTGATTTAAATGAGACTACATGCCACTAAAAATATTCTGCTTAATGCTTTCGAAATTATTGATTAGATCCCTTTCTTTTTGAGAGTTTAATGGTAATGGCCACATGTTTTAGGAATAGCTAAAGTTTCATGTATCTTGGCTGATTAATTTAAATAAGAAGTGAACTAAAAACATTGTCATTCATTGGAATATGTATAACCTCAGTGATATGAGCTGTAATATGAATACTGTTTTCACTTGCATATTAGAGCTCCCCCTTCCCAGACTTTTCAAAACAAAGATAAAAATTTAAAAATGCATAGTAAGAAACCTCCTCCCAGTCATTCTGGCAGGTCAGCGCAGTACAAGGATTTCACTCCATAGGGACTAGCCTTTTAATCTTGCACCTTAGTATCGAAATGTTGTAAGTTGTCATTTGTTATATGAATCGAAAAAATTGTGATGGTAACTGCTTCCATTTAAGAATTAATGACAGTGGCTGGCAGTTAATGCAGTACAATCACAACTGTTCTGTAACATTTTGTTAAGGCTTAACAAACTGTTAAAGCCGTTAACCAATTGATCTGCACTCTGTAACTTCATAACAAACCAAATTTTGTTAAGAATAAATATTTGTTTATTGAACACAACAAACCCCAAAACCCTCATGCTAGCATGTTTGTTACACAACAGATTTGCATAGACATCGTTTCAATGCTGCTGTAAGAGCAAAAACATGATACAAGCTTGTCATTTTAATTATCAAATGTTTTTGAGCGTAAAATATAAATGTTACAGATTACGCTTGAGTAAACAATGTTCTGTGTGATAGCATTGATAAATGATGCTCCCAACATAAGTTTTAAGAGATGAATTTTAATAGGAAAATAAATGTTGTATAATCTCATATTGTAATAAAAACTAACAGTTATTGGTTTAATAATTTTAGGCTCAAATATGTGTTTATTTGCATAGTTCACGAATTCATTTGCTCATTTTTAGGTTAAGGTTAGGAACTGAACACTTTTGAGAGTTGCAGCATAGTACAGCAATACATTTTCATTCCCAGAACTATTTTAAGATCATTTACAATCTGCTAAAAGAATTGACTAACAGAAAACTATTTATCAGTATCTTGTAATCATAGAAATTGAATTTATACTGATGCTTCTGGAAGAGGAAGAACATAACAGTCAGTTGGATTATAAAATGATAATTTATATGTAGTAAATTTGCGCTGAAAAATAATCTGAAATAAAATACTTGTAGCTGTAGCACTCCCCCAGATAACACAACTGGTGAAACTAACCTTTCTTTTCACTATGACCTTCGACTTAACGAATACCTAAAATAATTATTAGATACCAATAATGATTTTCATTCAAAGATTAAGATGCAAGAACATGTCCACAGAAATTTAAATTGTGTTTTATTTATGGACGCTCTTTAACTACTATGGTTCTTAGCATCCCATTCTATATTGAGCATGAAAGACCAGTAATTTTGCTCAGAGGTCACTTTATCAGGCTAGAGGTTCTTTTACGTGCTGTAAATCTACGACACGGGACCACCGGCTTTACTTCCCTTCCAAAGGAAGTCATGCCAAGGATTTTTATGCCCGAAAAAATCCATTGCCCTCCGCCGAGTTTGAACGCACAACCTTGGGAACTAGAGGCTAGCACGGTACCACTAGTCCACGGAGGACAACATGACGTGTTCACAGAACTGAACTAAAGCTGAACATTGCCAAATCATGAATAAAAGAATAAGTATCTACTTATGCTTGATGGTATACATTACAATTTTAGAAAAATCTGTATGACCACTGGTATCTGTAAAAAGTATAATTAAAAGCCAAAAAAAACATAAAGAAAATTAAGCAATAATTGCGGATTGATATGAAGTAGTGAAACTTGCATCAAAACATAGCTCACTTTTAAATGAATTTTCATGATTATTGAAGGCCCCCCCAAAAAAAGAAAAAAGCTTCATTGCTACTTTCAAATTAAAAACTTTGTTTAATGGATAAGGCATTGGCCAGAAAATTTAATGTGCAGCGTTTATAAAAGATAACAGTTGAAAACAGTAAATAAAGGTGTACAATCTTTTTGTGGTGCCAAAAAGGTAAATTTCTAGAGATTAACAATGAAGTGCTGGAATGTACTTATGATTATTTGGATGCAGTCTTTGCCTATCATCATTACAGAATTCAACACAGAAAAGCACCCAACTATTTTCTCTCTCTGACAACTAATGCCTGTTTTTAGACATACCCTGAAACACTGCTATAATGAGTAAGATGCTTCTGGTTTCACAGCTCATAATAGTGGTGAAAGTGGGAAAACTATCGTAGTAATTACAACTGTGGATGGCAGGCAGCTTATGTAATTATTTAAACAGAAAAGTCTACTAAAGGGAAAATTTCCCAGTGTTATTCAAATTAGAGCACATAAAAAAAGATGAATGACAGCAGATCTATTACAAAACTGGAACTCTGCTATGGCAGAAACATCTACTTGTTTTGGATAGTTTTAAGGTCCACTAGATGATCTCTGTTAGGAACCAACTGAAATCGCTTATTAGAGATCTCACCATAATACTGATCCTGTAACCTTTTGATGTGTGTATAAAGAAGCCATTTAAGAACCATCTAAAGTAGCTAAATTTAGTATGGCTTCCTAGCACAATGGTGGACTAAAGAGACTTACTAGATACCGGATGCAAATGGTTTCTTGGTTTTTTGGAAACTTCTCAGGAAATAGACAATTGCAAAGAGTTAAAAAAAAGACTGACATCTTAATTAAGTAATACTTTTTGTTTCTTTCTCTTTAACAGGATAGGTTATGTTGGAATGTGAATGAATGAAATGGATGAAATAATGTTCAAAGGGAAAACGAAGTATGTTATTCCATACTTTTTGTTGCTAAAGTAATATAAATTGTGTATTCTACAAAATCACTATTTGTATTCATAATATTATTTACACATATGAATATAATATAGGACTAAACTCAAGTTTTTACATATTGGGCCCCCTAGCATTTTTGGACTACAAAAAAAAAGGAAAAACATTAGATTTAATTTGTGAGTAAATATGTTATACTTTGAGATCCTGGAGATGTTTAGTATATAACCATATTTTTTCATGAAAGATAAGCTGACAAGATTTGTCTACTTAAGTTTTCTTGATAGAAATACATTGCCAAAAATTGGTGCGCAGCAAAATGTGTTACAGCAGTTTCCCGCTCTGTAATGCATGCATTTTGTGGTAGTTGAAATAACAGGTGACATTGCCCTCATTTTTTTACTTTCTCTACCACGTACATAGCAGGTAGAGAAGGTATTGCATTCCACCCAAAAATTCTGTAATGAAATTTCACCAGAAATACTGTTTTGAGGCCCATTATGCTTAAAATAAAATCCATTTTTAGAAAAAGGTGTTTGTCTGTGAACAGCATAATCCAAGAACGAAAAGTTAGATAAATACCAAAGTTGGTATTTAACATCAATATCTTCCAAAGATGCGACACAAAGATTTTCAAGGAAATCCCCCCACCTGAAACTATTCCTTACATGAAACATTTTTCAAAATTTTGGATTTTTTAAAAAATGTTCTAACAGTTTTGGTTAAAATCCATATAGTAAAGATACATACATAACAAAAGTCCTTTTGATTTTCAGTGGTTTCTCACGATGTCATGTAATGAATGTGGAATTTTAAGGCCAGCATATAGTATCCAGTTCTAAAACATTTGACTATCACTATTCCCTTTGTATCTTTAACAAAGTGTGTAATGCAGCTATTTCTGGAAAGGTTTATCTCAATTAAAATGTAGTACATAGGAAAATAAACTTTTGTAAGAGTAATTTGTATTTCCACTAATAAGCAATAGAGGATAGAGAAAGTCATGCGAATGTAACACTCAGATTTTTTCCATCATGTCCTATGCCAAAACCTCTATTTGAAGCTTGGGTTTGTAGGGCAAATAGAAAATGATCTGTAGGTCTTTCCAGTAAGACAGTGTTACTTAATTGTATTTAATTTGCTTAAAGTGATCCTACTTGACTTGAGTCCATTTCCCTTCTTTAACAGTTTAAGGAGTACTGATTCTTTTGCATAATTGACCACAAGATTAGCTTTGTATGTTTTTTTTTATTATTATTTATGGACGTTCTTTAACTGCTGTGGTCCTTAGCCTCCCACTCTATATTGGGCATGAAAGACTGATAATTTTGCTCAGAGACCTCTTTATCAAGCTTGAGGTTCTTTCACATGCCATAAATCTACGACATGGGACCACCTGCTTTACTTCCCTTCTGAGGGAAGCCATGCTAAGGATTTTTACACCCGAACAAATCCATCGCCCTCCGCCAGGTTTGAACCCATGACCTTGGGAACTCTCTCCTTAAATATCTCCTGAGCTGCATTATACTCTTCAAAGCTGGTATCTGTTGTATTAGTCCATAGTGATACACTTTGGATTTTATCCCTTCAGTGCTTACAGTGTAACTGACAAATTCAGTTTTGTGAGAATGAAATCTAACAAATGAGATTCAAAGTTGTCATCAAAAGAAGGAAATAAAAAACATATCAGGCCACTAAAGAGTCTATAAAATCTCCAAAGGTAGCATACAATGCTTGTCATAATACTTTACTGTTAGTTTGTAAACGAAAGGTACATCTTATGAACTAAGTAAATTCAATGTACTTTCTAAACTCTTCCAATAGTCTCTATCAATATTCAGAAGTGCTACTCTTCATCATTCACAACAGGATTAAGGATTAACTCACCTCTGGAACCTTCTACTGGTAGACACAAGGGACAGACGGAATATCATTCATTCCAAATGAAAAAAAAAAAAAAATCTGTTACATTCACATGACTTTCTCTCTACCTACTATCATTTGCTTTTACAGCTTCTACAAACTATTCTTATGAAAGCTTACTTTTATGTGTATTTTATGTTAAGCAAAAATAGTTCATTACTAATATTGTTGAACCTACAGTGGATAGAGGAAACAGAATTAATAAATGTTTAAAAACTGACTTGCTATATACTGGCCTAGAAATTTCATACTTTTTCATGTCATCGGAAGAAACAACTGAACAGTGACAGTATTTAAACAAAATATTGTAAATTCAAACCAATAACAATGAATATCTCAGAAATGGCTGATGCCACAGAAAACATTTTAAATAAATTGTGTGCTTTAAAGAGCTACATTTTTTTGTGTAGTATGTTTTTATCTATGTCTTATGGTTTACCCATTATATAATAAAATACAAAATTCCTCCCGATTGAAGAGGGCTTCACAAGCTATACCCAGAAATTCAAGATAAACATTTTACTTCTTATTAATCATCTTAAATATGTAACATTTAAATCAAAGTTGCTAGAGCCATTTTTGAGAAAATCCAGCATTTCAAAAATTCTTCCATGTAAAGGGTAGTGTGTGATGGGGGGATTCTCTTGAGAATATTCATGTTGCATCTTTGGAAGAGACTGAACTAAATACAAAACTTGGTATTTATCGCACATTTCATTTTTGAGTTATGCTCTTCACAGATACATGCATGGATCTTTTTCTAAAAATACATGTATTTCTTGTGAAATCTCAATATCAAATTTTTTAATGGAATGCAGTACCTTCTCTAGCTACTATGTATGTGGTAGAGCAAGTAATAAAAGGTTATTTCTATATTCTTAGTCCTCTAAACTAATTTTAACCTGTTACTTTACTAACAGGGTTAGGATTTTTAGGTGCAAATTTCAGATGAAAAAAGGAAGAGAAAAGGTGCTCAAATAAGGTGAAAAAAGGGACAATAAGGTGCTGGTTCATTTAAGGGGATGCACAACTGAAATTGCTATTTTCTAAAATATCCATTCAATTGGGCTGAAATTATTATAACACAATCAGAATGATTGCCTTTGGTAACAGTATGCGCCATACATTAGAGCATGGCAAGACGGTGAACAAAATGTAATTGTGAAAATAATATCCTTGCAGGACCTGCCCATCCTTAGTCGAGTGCCATAACAAATCTATTTCTGGATCCTTCTGTTGGTGAAGAGAAAGAGGAGTAAAAACTTCAAAAAAAAATCTTTGGGAAAGAGACAAGTAGCTGCAACTGGAGCCAAAGGGTGAAGCAGGGGAGCCAAGTGCAGAGCTTCCTCAGTGAACTTGCATGAGAGTGCATCTGCTACAGAATTCTCAGAGCTTTTAATATGAGTGACATGGAGCTGGAAAGCACTCAACTTAACTGCCCAACGAGCTAGTTTTCTGGTTTTTCGGGCATGCGATATTACTCAGGTAATGGCCTGATCATCATGCTCAAGATAAAAGTATCTATGCTCAAGAAAGGAGCAGAACTTTTCAAACGTCATAAGAACAGCCAAAGTTTTGAGATCGTAAATAGATGATCGTTGCTCTGCTTGAGATAACACTCGCAAAATACAGTATATTGCTCAGCAAGTCTCCTTAGGACCTTGAAATAAAATTGTGGCGATAGAAAAACGTGAAGCATCCATTTGTACCGTAAAAGGCTGACTAAAATTTGGCATAGTCAGCACAGGTGGATTCATGATAGCAAGCTTTAAGGTATTAAAAGTTGCTTGTTGAAGTGCAAACAAATTATGCACCCTTTCTTCGAACAGCATGTAAAGGCTGCAATGTGTGCAAAATTTTGAATAAATTTAGTGAAAAACGTAACCATTCCCAAAAATAACACTAATTGTTTGGTCTTATGCAGAGGGGGAAAATTATGAAGTGCAAGAGTTCTAACAGGATCAATAGACACCCCTCATGGGATATAATGTGTCCATGAAAAGAGATTTGTGACACTGCAAATTTTACTTTGGAAGGGCTCACGGCTAACCCAGATATTTGTAAACAGCAGAAAACTGGTCGTAGATGTCATAAATGTGATTTGAAATCAGGTGAATAAATGACAAGATCATCTAAGTAATTAATTACAAGCTTGAATTTATATTCATGCAAAATATCATCCAGTAAACGTGATAATACTTGTGCCCCAGTAGATAATCCAAAGGAAACCTAGAAAATTAAAAGAGATTCTAGGGGATCGAGAATGCTGTTAAAGGTTTAGAAGATTTTGAAAGTAGAATTTGATAAGCTGGTTTAATCAAACATAGTAAACACATGGGCATTACGAAACTAACATGCAGTTGTATGAATTTCTGGTGTGGAATCGAGAAGGATCTTTTTTATTCAATTTTCTATAATTAATAACCAGTCGAAAATCATCATTGTTTGGGGACCAAGAAACATGAACTCAAAAATGCGCTATTGGACGGTTCAATAACACCGGCCACTAACTTGTCGTCAATTTTCTGTCAAAGAATATCTAATTTAGGTGGCAATAAACAATAAGGTGGTGATCTAACAGGAGTAGGATTTGAAAGATGTATGGAATAAGTTCTATTCCAAACAACACCTAATTTATCAGTTAAGACATCAGGAAACCGAGATAAACTGCTAAATATCCTTTCTCTCAAAAAACAAAAAATGCAACAAATCAAAGTTTATCACACCAGTAGCTGCCATAACTGGGTCGATGTTATGTACAGTAGGAAAGGCAAGGGAAAATGCAACCAGTCATGCAGGGTTAAGTGGTAAATGCAAAAGAGAGTTTCCATAATGAAGAGAAGCCTTAGTTTTCAACAAAAATAGTGATCCCAACACCATAGAGAATGGTAAATTCCCTACAATATGAAATGTAACATCCCAAGAAAAGTTTACAATTTTAACAGGCAAAGAGTAAATCCCAAAAAGATAAATGTTCTCCAGAAATTTGGTTCCATTTAAAAGTGTAGGAAGTATAATACTAACTTTCTTTATTGGAAGTAATTCTCAAAAACATGATTGATAAGGTTAACCGCAGATCCTGAATTCAATATGGCATGAACATGTATGTTGAAACATTCGATTGGAACCAATGGCAGTATCAAAAAAGGCACATCATAAACCTGTGTATCTGTGCGCAAAGAAACGCCATCCGATGCTAGTCAGGATTGTTGACTGCAGGGAAAATTTAATGACATTTTTTAAAGGTAGTTTACTGTATGTCCACGTTTATTACTAAAGGAGCAAAGCCATGAGGAAGAAATGTGGCACTCGGTGAAGTTGCTGAAATAGCTGAATTATCACGTGATTACACTGGAAAAGTAACATTATTTCCTGCCAAAGGTAATAAGTGTGGTACTGAATGCAAAGATGGTGAAGGTAATGCAGTATTAATTGACGACAATTCAGGTATATGCACAGATGACGAAGTATGTACCAGCTGTTGTACCAATGAAACTAAAACATCTAATTCTTGAAATGTAGAAAGGAGGGGGCAACAAATGTACGTAATACCCGAGTTTGTAAATTTAACCCCTTAGATACCATATGACAAATTTGCTGTTCAGAGTCATTTAGCAAAAATATACATCAAATAATTTGGCTCATGTGACATTCAATTAATTCTTTCTTGGGTTTCTGAGGAGTGAAATAGTAATCATGTAAAAATTGTGTACTTAAGCATAACGGAAAAAACAACTCTAACAGTCGTGGATGGAACTCATGGAACTGGCAATCATCATATAAAACAGATTGTAAAAGAAAAGTAATTTTACCCTCAACAACTGTGTGTATTAAATGGCATGAATCTTTCGGGTTATAAAGAGGTGAACAATGATCACATAATTTAACAAAGAATTGTAAGAAATCCAACACCTTTGAAGCATCATTCATGACAAAAGGCAATTTATCTATAAGATCTTGTGCTGGATATTTTACATAGAGGGTTTGAAACAAAATGGCCGACTCATTTCACTGCGACAAAGTATTTGTAATGAGTACCAGAACTGCAGGCGATTTCGTGTCTGAAATCAAAGTACTTTGATTCGGTTCAACCGAGGATGTAGAATCTTCATGTAATTCCATCAATAATTCTTTATATTGATTTAACAAGGTTTGTCCTTGATGAGAGTGTACGTCTTTAATAACTGGAGAAGTTAAAAGAATTT
The DNA here is from genome assembly GCA_030765065.1 of Deroplatys truncata. Classification (NCBI taxonomy): domain Eukaryota; kingdom Metazoa; phylum Arthropoda; class Insecta; order Mantodea; family Mantidae; genus Deroplatys; species Deroplatys truncata. The sequence continues at coordinate 54,499,081 of CM060988.1, read as the reverse complement.
TAAGATGGTAACCAATACTCGCCTTTAAACGTTGTAACACTGCAGGAGAGAACTCACCCAACTGCTCTGTAATTAAGGCTTTAAATTTAGTAAATTGAAGTTCTGTATCACACAATAAACCTGTAATGTCCTCTTTAAAAATGTGTAACATCTATGTTCACCCATAACAGTTGTAGTAAGTTTGGCATGGTGTCACGGGGTTTATATTGTAAGCCATGTAATTTTAAATAGAAAAATATTTTGTCTTTCCGTAATAAATCAATGTTTGCAAGAGGCATTTTCTATAGTACGTATAAAATGAGAGACACTCAAGGCGAACTAATATATAGCAAGATGGGTGCATGCCCTACATGAAAAATTGTCATAAAAGGACTTGCTCAAAATGAGAAAACGTAGACTATATGCAGCCTAACAAGGAAATAGAGTGTTGAAATCACATCACAAAATATAACACAATTGAGTACACATTATGTATATAGATAGAATATATGCTTACTCCACACACAAGGTTTTTTGAATTTAATTCTGCATACATGGTCACTAAATGAAAACCTTGGCACCTGACCGGAGCACAGCTGGAGGTTATGGATAGGATCTTAAAGGGGAATTACATATACAGGATTAAAAACAAATCATATGCTTTCCATGAATGAATGCATTTAATTTACCTTTGTAGGTTATAATACATATTTAAGTTATTAAAATTCTGTCTTGATTTTCACTTTGACACATACTTTATCCTTCATGTATTATTTTTACTTTCTCTACTACGTATAGTAAGTAGGGGAAGTATTGCATTCCACCCAAAAATTCGATACCGAGATTTCACCGGAAATACATGTTTTGAGACCTCCTGAATCCAAAAAAAGCATTTTTGAAAACATGTCCGTGTGTGTGTCTGTGTGTCTGTGTGTGTGTCTGTGTGTGTGTGTGTCTGTGAACAGCATAACTCAAAAACGAACAGTCGGATAAGCACCAAACTTGGTATTTAGGTTCAGTATCTTCCAGAGATGCGACACGAAGATTTTCAAGAAAATCCCCCCACCCCAGACTACCCTTTACATGGAAGATTTTTCGAAAATTTTAATTTTCTCAAAAATGGCTCTAACGATTTTGATGAAAATATCATATGTTTAAGATAATGTCATGAGAAATGAAATGTATATCTCGAATTTTCTGGGAATGTCTCCAAAAGTATTCTTCATTGTGAACGACTTTTGCATAACTGGTAAACCATAAGAGATAGACAAAATTTTACTACACAAAAAATGTAGATCGCGTTAAAATACACAACTTATGTCATATACATTTCTTTTGTTGAGCGAACCGTTTTCGAGATATTGCTTGTTATTTCCTTAAATTTTCCAATACTTATACTTTTTCTCAAATTCGTTATTCATTTTTTTATGTCCTGGACATGCAAAGAGAATGGAATGCGCCACATAGCAACCAGCGTTAAAATATTTGACTATCGCTTAAAAGCTACGATATTTCCCTTGCATCTACAAGAAAATTACCAATAAGATTGACATCTCGATATCTCGATTAACTTGAAGCATATGGAGAATAGGCGTTTGTAAAATTAGATTGTACAAGAGTAGAGAAAGTCATGTGAGTGTAACACATCAGATTTTTTTGTTTTGTTTCTAATATAGTCTGTTTCTTATGTAGACATTCATAGGATCACGACACACGCTGTGTCTTTTGAGTTACTGGTACCATTTCCGTTATAGCACCCTTTCACTTTCTTTTAAATTTAGCTATTATTACATGTGTCTTTAATTTGATAATTCTGGAATATGTCTTTACAATTACAATGGTCAGATATATATAACAATTAATAAAATTTGCCTGTCTCTCTCATAATCACAGTTTTGGCCAGAGGATTACAATACCCAGATTCTCTTAATACATATTTATCCATTGCCTTTATGTCCTGAGCAAATATCTCTTAGCAATATTTTTGTCTCTCATGTATTGAGTTAAATTCTCGAAGAAATAGAATTTAGAAATTGTACTCACCAGATCATGATGTGCATATGTAGAATTTAGACAAGATCAAAAGAGCAATTTGGCATGTTGAATCAGTGCACCCTACCAGATCATTTCCCCATTGTTGTGTCCCGTCGAGCTCTTGGCACTTTTCACACTGACCAGCTTAACTCATCACCTCTGTGGGAGGCATCTCTGTGCCAGCTTCAGTTTTTCACTGCTAGAGCTACCATCACCTCATTGGTTCTGTGTTATCCAATGCTGAGTGGCCATGTTGTTAGCCACATGATGTAGCTCCTGATCTTAGATGCCAACCTCTCTTAGCATATGGAGATCTGGATCTTTGGAGACTAATATTGAGGGGAGGAAGCCAAAGTGGTATATCATATGAAATGCCTGCCTGTTGTGAAAGATACACATGGGGGAAGTCCTCCTAATGATAACTGATGTCGTCTAATGTTTCTTCAGTAAGAACCCTATGCTGTCTGTTAAGTTTCTTAGACTGAACACTACCTGTGGCGTAAAATTTATTATTCAGATTATGAATTGTTGTATTGCTTGAAACCTTTACACCCGGGAATCATTTACACTTGATGATCTGACTGCGTTAACACATACAAATCATACATAAATACATGCTGCACAATAGTAAACATATACTGAGCAATAATTGTGACTAAATACCAAACACAATAATAAATAACTCACAACAACTGCACTACACCAACTTGCACTGAACTACAACACAGTACTCAGAGCAGAACAAAGCCAACGTCAGTAGCGTGACCTGATTGCAATAGTAGCGGGAAGCACTTGTCCACATGCCCAGTGGAAAGACACAGCGCAGCTGGTTCATTGGATCTCTCAGTATAAATAAAAGATAAATGAATTTTATGTGACTTGAATTAGAATGTATATGAATTGTGTAATACTAAAATAAATTGTATCTTTTCAGGAAAAATCTGTTGAAGAAGACCAACATTTCAGGGAAAGCATGTGTTATCGTAGGGTTTCAGGGAAGCAAAATAACCTGGTGACTTCAGCAGAAGAAAATCTGGACAGTGTAGATATGGTAGACATGGACATCACAGGCAATATAAATATGATTAATGTGAACAATTTGAGTGACTTTAGCAATAAATCATGTCTTGAAAAGGCATCATCAGCTGTGGGAAACACAAAAGCCAATAGCAGAGAAATTTTATACCTTTCCAAAGAGGAAGGATCAGATGCAGAAAACACATCAGATGCAGATTGGGAACCAAGTCAGAAGAAGAAAAGTGAACAAAGGAAGAATGCAAAGAAGAAAGAACCTAAAAGAAGAAATAGCAAGAAATCGGCTTCTCACAGAAACTTAACAAAAGTAAATACAAATAGAGGATCGGGAAGTTCAAGCCAAAGAAATTCATCAGCTGATAAAGGTTTATCCAGGAACAGCAGGTAATAATCATTTATTTATCATTAGGGACTGGTTTTTCTTGGAGATTTGAGAACTCAAAAAGCGGTACTTTAAAATGGGAAAATGGGTGTGTTTAAACAAACAGTTCTATATTTTCAAAATGTGTCAACACTTTTTTGTATTTATATTTACAGTTATATAATCAATACATTCATAAAAATATCCACTTACAAAACTACATAGATGTATACAACATACGCTGAATATCAAAGTAAAAGCACCTTAAGTTAATTTACATTAGAGGTAGCAAAGAAATAACTTTCAAAATAAATCTCTGAGAAAATAAAAACAAGAAAAGAAAAGAAATTCAGGTTTTGTTTTGTAAAACAATCACACTTATCTGAAAGAACATAATTGTAAACAGAAAAAAAGGTTTACAATCAGCATTTGGACACAACATCCACAATTATTGATGAACGTTTCTGCAAAATTAGTATACTTAATGTTCATTCTAGTTAACATGGAAATAATGTTTCCTTTTCCCCATAATTCAACTTAGCTGCCATCATTCTTTGGTTGTTTTAAAGCGATGATAACTGCACTTTCAGTTAGACTAGAACAACATTCAGTTTTTTGCAACTTCTTAATTTATTGCTAAGTTCACCATTTCTTCAGGCTCAAACAGGCTTGTCACTTCATGAAACGTAATCACAGGGTTACCGGCTCTTATGCATTTAATTTAATCAAGTCATTGAATCAGCATTAGTAGCATCATTTTAATTTTATGTCATATAAGTACTGCTTTATTTTTCAAAATTTTTGTTAGTCTTGCTGTCATGAACTCGACTCATGAAGACTTGGAGAGGTCCTCAGTGTTTATTCACTTAATCTCAGACAGCCATCCAAAACATGTACAATAGAATATGGCCAACCTAAGAATGTGACAACCTCAACAGTGTCACTACCTATTTCTGTTATGAAGTAAGCATCTGCTTTGATGATAACTAGAGCCCAGATTTATATGCAATATGAATGCTCTTTTTACTTTACTACGTATAGTAAGTAGGGGAAGTATTGCATTCCACCCAAAAATTCAATACCGAGATTTCACAGGAAATACATGTTTTGAGTTGCACTGAATGCATATAAAGCATTTTTGGAAACATGTCCATCTGTGTGTGTGTCTGTGAACAGCATAACTCAGAAACGAACAGTCAGATAAACACCAAACTTGGTATTTAAGTTCAGTATCTTCCAGATATGCAACACAAAGGTTTTCAAGAAAATCCCCCCACCCCAGATTACCCTTTACATGGAACATTTTTCGAAAATTTTAATTTTCTCAAAAATGGCTCTAACGATTTTGAATAAAATACCATAAGTTTAAGACATTTGTATGGCAAATCAATTGTATATCTCGAATTTTCTGGGAATGTCTCCAAAAGTATTCTTCATTGTGAACAACTTTTGCATAACTGGTAAACCATAAGAGATAGACAAAATTTTACTACACAAAAAATGTAGATCGCATTAAAATACACAATTTATGTCATATACATTTTTTTTGTTCAGTGAACCATTTTCGAGATATTGCTTGTTATTCCCTTAAATTTTCCAATACTTATACTTTTTCTCAAATTCGTTATTCAGTTTTTGTTTGTCCTGGTAATGCAAAGAGAATGGAATACTCCACATAGCAACCAGCTCTTAAAATATTTTACTATCGCTTAAAGCTTACCAATTCCCCTTGCATCTACAAGAAAATTAGCAATAAGATCAACATCTCGATATCTGGATTAACATGAAGCATATGGAGAATAAGCGTTTGTATAAGAGTAGAGAAAGTCATGTGAGTGTAACACATTAGATTTTTTTATATATTTAAAGATATGTGGAAATGATATTCGTTGCAAGTCACACTCTCACACACAACTTGAGCAGTGTTTGATAATGCATGTAAATGCATATTTTAAGCTCTTAATGCAAAATGCATGCTTTACTCTTGAATGCAGTATCAAATTTTTCCCCTTTTAGTAATCAGTAATTACTAGTGCTTAATAAGAGTTCTGCAATCAGTATATGATAATATAAAGATGTAGATGTGTATGTATTGTCTGTATGTCTTTCATAATAACCAAATTCGGTACATACTTGGTCAAAAATGAACTCATATTAGTGTTGAATTCATAGTTTTTGGGGTCACTGAGATGAATAGTGACACTCACAATTCCATTAGAATCCAAGTTCAGCCCCTATAAGCAATTGTTTTTGCATATTGTGGTGCATATTTTTTACATTTTTGTGCATATTTGCATGCATATTTTACTGTCTCATTTCCTTGCATTTTGCAGGAAAACCTGTCCTACATTATGAACTGCTAAAGTATTATCAGTTTTCATAAACAATACATCATCATTAAGATGGTATGCTGCAGATTCATACTATGAAGACCATCTCATCAATACTGACATTAGAAACATTTTTGTGGGAACTTTTCACATGTAGGTGCATCAGCTTGACTAAAAACAAAATCGACCTATAATTCTTTCCCACTTATGTCATGCCATGCATATATTTTTTTGTCATGGAGGGATACTTAATGAATGAAATCAGGCTTCTTGTGTACACACAAGGCAGAACCAGGCTCATCTGAGGAAAATATAAAACAGGTCCATTTCATTGTCTACGCTTTTTGGATTCCATTCACCAAGTGTCCATTATCTGTTGGAAGAGCATGTGCCACAGTTATTTTATTATTGTGGTTTTAACTTCAACAACTAGTAGCCCTTTGCAGTTGCACAGAGCCATAAGAAGCGCCTGTTTGTCGAGAAAGAGCGCCTAAGCGATTTTTGGGGGAGAATTCTCCAAATGATGACCAATACACGTAATGTTTCTTTGATAACCCTATGCTATCTCATTTCTTAGATTAAACACTATCCATGTTCTGAAAATAGATTGTGGTTTGTTGCACAGCCTGAAATTTTTGCATTTGGGAATCTTTCTGCAAATTGTGTTTGAAGACGATGAGCTGACTGGTTTAATACATATGAACCGCATGTATATAAAAGCACTGTACAATAGAAAACATATACTCAGCCATAATTCACTTGTAATAACTAAGCTACATTTAAGCACTTTTCGGTTGATACTGGAGAACCAGGAACTAGCATGATATACATTGCACCTGTGGCAGGGAACATGTGTTCAGTGGAAAAACATAAGTGGGTTCATAGTTCATTGGGTTTCTCTGTATTATTTTATTGAAGGATAATCATTTTATTATTAACTTGTTGTCAGTACAAGGTTATGACGCTGGGATCATGACGTGTGGTATCATCAGAGCCAAGTAATGGTAGCAGAACAAATTTATTAATAGCATCATCGGTCAGTGTTTCAAAATTCATAGCTCAAACCCCAGTTCTTATTATAAATATGTTTTCTCAAACTGTTGTTTCAATACTGTAATTTCTGGGTTTGTTTCATGACTAGAAATGTTTTGACATAGCTCCTTTTATCAGTTTGTTTTAATAACCACTTTTAAGTTTCTGCTTAATTATGGTTTCGGCATTATGTTTGATTTTGCCAATGTAGATGTGACCAACAGGGTTTGGATATTAATGGCCTAAAAAGTGGGAAATATGCAAGCTAATATGAACCTTAAAATTGCTAAATATGACCAAAAAGTCTGATGTGATGCATTCATATGACTTCCTCTATCTTTATTAGTGGGTATACAAACTATCTTTACTAAAGCTTATTTTTCTATCTACTATGTTTTAATCCAAATAAACCTTTGCAGAAATAGCTACATGACATATTTCATTATAGATATAAAGAGAACAGCGATAGTCAAGTGTTTAAGTACTGGACGTTATATACTGGCCTTAAAATTCCATGCAATCGCAAGAAACAGCTGAATGTTGACAGGACTTTAAGAGAATGACCAAATAATGAACAATTTGAACCATTAATGACGGATATCTCAGGAATGGCTTATGCCAGAAAAAAAGTTATTTGAAATAAATTATGTGTGTTTTAAAGAGATCTACATTTTTTGTGTAGGACATTTGGTCTATCCCTTTAACGTTTACCAGTTAATACAAGATTATACAAAATTCCTTCTGGATGAAGAGGACTTCATAGGCTATTTCCAAAAAATTCAAAATATACATTTTATTTGTCATGTAAATGTTTTTAATATATGGTATTTTAATCAAAATCGTTAGCCATGTTTAGAAAATCAAAAACTTAGAAAAATTATCCATGTAAAGGGTAGTTTGGAATGGGGGGATTCTCCTGAAAATCTTCGTGTCACATCTTTGGAAGGTAGTGAACCTAAATACGAATTTTTGCATTTATCTGACTTTTCGTTTTTGAGTTATGCTGTTCACATGGATGTTTTTTTTAGATTGAGGGGACCTCAGAATGTATTTCCAGTGAAATCTCAATATTGAATTTTTGGGTGGAATGCAATACCTTCTCTACCTACTAGGTACGTGGTATAGAAAATAAAAAAGACAAAAATATGGCCAAATACATACAAATTTAATTACACATAGTTGCTATATTACTTGAATCATATTATTTTAAAAAGTAACTTTTCGTGTAGCACAGTGAAATAAATTCATAACAACTGAATAAAAATCATAACTTATGAAAGAAGTACTTACAATTTCCAGGACAAGTGTCAGAGGCAACTTTTCTTCATCTTCAATTGCAATTGATCACTGATTCATCTGCTTCCTTTAGGGACCATATCCTTGGTTTTATGTATTTGATGATGAGATCCAGTTAACTGTATATACATCCAAGTTTATAACTGAAACTTGATTCTTTGCAATGTATGACTTTTAATAGTTTTGCTTCCTTAAAGTTGTGATTTTCTTGGCAAAAATAAGTGATGGACTTTTATTTTGTTAGTATCAATATGCCACATATTTTCAATCTTGTTTATAGGTTTATTTTTGTTTTATGAATATCTGTTTCAGATGATTTCAATATCCCTGGGTTTTTGTTTGCCAGAATTTCTCTTTTGTTCCTAGTAGATTTCTGATGCTGAATTTGCTAGTGTGATACTAATTTCTCTGAAATCTTCTGAATTTTGTTTGTTGTCCATGGAAGGTACATGAACTTTTTGAAAGTTTTCTTAGTCTGTAGGAGATAGTGCTGTCTGTTCCATATTTCCTTCTGTGTTTTGAAAGTGTTTTCTTGTTAACTAAGTCTTTTGGGAAACCATTTGTTTCTGTTATACTGGTGATTTTTGTATATTCCTGATTATATTTCTTCTTTTTCAAGGGTATATTTACCAATCTGAATGCCTAGGAATTTAATGTAGCCTGCGACTGTGCTGTTGGATTGTAACTACTATTATAGTTATTTATATGTGTATATTTCCTGTAAATCCCAAATGCTATTCTTTTTTTCCTCGAATGAGCTGTATATCCAAGAATGGAAGTACATTGCTGCATTCAGTCTCTGAGGTGAATTTGCCATAGCTGTCTTGCAGGTTTAGCAACCTTAGAGCATGGGCTACAGTATTCTTGTTTACTATGTCAAAAACATTGTCCACATATCTATACCATTATTTGAATATGGTGAGAGATTCTGTGGATCATAAATAAGTTGCCTAGAAAGGGATAGAGTGGTCTGCCAATTGCTGGGGACTTTGTTTGCATGTAATATTTACCTCTAAATGTTCTGGTTGTTGCAAACCTTTGTAAGTGCCAAGTGTGCCTCTGTAATTTCCATATTGATATGGGAAACCATTTGTGTATAATTGTCAATAGCTGTTCTTTAAGGTAGCTTGGAAACATTGATACATAAAAGGAAAGAAGTTCCAAGTTCTATATTTTGACTATGAAGGTTTTGATTTTCAGTAAGTTCTGAAATTGAAATGAGAGTCATTTATTTAGTTTGTGTGTTGTCGCATTTATATTGACAACAATGGGTCTCATTTTGTTTGACTTGTGAGTTTTTGGCAGACCACAAATGCTGGGCATGATTAGGCTATCTACTGAGCTTTTGTATTTGCTTTTTGTCCAAAATAATGCAAAATTTCGTATTTTAAAGCTCTCGATTTCAAATTGAGTTTAAACACTTCATTTGCACCTCGTATTAACTATCTTTTAAAGTGTTATTTACTTCATTGATAAATTTTTTGGGGTCTGTTTTTACTTCTCCATAATCATCACGCCATAGAAGAGCATTCATGCAATTTTTGTAGCTTTTGGTATTCACTATGACAAGTGTGTTGCCTCTGTCTGTTTTTTTTTTTTTTTTTTTTTTTTTTTTTTTTTTTTTTTTTATTTTTGTGTGTGTATAGATGATGTCTTTTTTCTTCAGGCTTTTCAAGGTTTTCTGGTGAGCAGTTCCTCTGAGTATATCTTTTTCTGTTAACTGTTTAGGCTTTTTCCTCTCAGTTTCAATCATTCTCAAAATTCAATGCCTCCATAATTTGATTTTATGTATGACAAATTCTCTAACAAACTGGTAGAAAATAATTCCTGAACAATTTTAATCAGTGTTGTCAAATAACACAATTTTCCATATAGATATCTTATTAATTCTTTCAGTAATATTCGCCTGCGTTGATTCATGTACCTCACCAGATGTTGTTTGTAGAAGAAGTGAAATGGAAGACACTATTTCTTTAAAGTTTTTTACTCTCAATGGTGCCTTGACATATATCTTTTTGAAATTCAGTATCAACTTATCCACATTTGTAACTCCAAAACATGAGGTAAGCAAGTTAAATGCATCTGATTTAGATACAGTATCTTAAGGTATTTTGTGATTTTTACCATGTACAATACTGCATCTGTTAGATACGAACAACAAACATGTTCCTGCTCAACTTCACCGTCCCCTAACAGTTTCTCAAGTGGTACTAGAATTGTTAAATTATTTTATTGCATCAACAACATCTGAATGTAGTGAAAATATATGACTCGACCAGTCGGCAAAGAGTATGATGGTACATTTGGAATTTCACCCACAAATGTCAGTTGTTTCATCAATGGACGCTCAGATCTTATTATTCCCTACATTTCTTATAATGTTTTGCAATGCGCCAGCATAACAGAAGGTAAAAAATTCTTCCTCATTATTGGTTGCTATCAGCTACATCATATACTTTTCCATAAAGTTTTTGCAAATGTTATTGTTCACTTTAAATAGAGGAATGTGAGCACAGAGGCCTTTCAGAAAATTGTTGGTCAAAAGATGTTAGTCTACTTCGTTGAGCAGATTGCCGAGTTACTTTATTCTTGTTTTATGTTGTATCATAGTGCTGTTGCATATTAAATTGCTATCCTGGTGTTACTTTAATTTCACACACTCTACAGAAAAGGATTTTTCCATAGGTACTAAAGTCTTCCTCTCCAAATTCTTTAACATGCCTTCTTAATTTTGACTTTCTTACTTAGTTTTCAGCATGCTGATGATTATCCTACTGTAACTTTAGTGTAAAGACATAACATTATTTTTTCTGATGAAATATTTAGGGCAAGAGACCATTACCTCCAACAAAGGCATTACTGCACACCTAGACAGAAGATTATGCTGCCATTCCTAATGTTTCGCTGAGAATGTCATACACTTGGAGTAGACACCTAAAGCCTTTTATCTTTATTTTCTCTACCAAGTGCATAGTAGGTAGAGAAGGTATTGCATTCCACCAAAACATTCTGTAACAGATTACACTGGAAATCAATGTTTTGAGTTCCCTTGAATCCAAAAAAAAAAAATTTTAGAAAAGGATGTGGGTGTGTACGTGTGTGTGCATGCAGAGTTTTTCTTTTCTTTTCTTTCCTTTCTTTCTGATGTACATAGGCTATGAAACACCAGAATTTGCCTTCTACCATCAGCCAATAAAAATGTCAGCATGTGACATTGTGCCACATATTTTCTTGCAATTTGTGTCTTAAGAGAGAGAGAACAGCATACCTCAAAAACAAAAAGTCGGATGAATACCAAACTTGGTATTTAGGTTCAGTACCTTTCAAAGATGTGACATAAAGATTTTAAAAAAAATTCCCCCTCCCTAAACTACCCTTTACATGAAATATTTTTTGAAATGTTTGATTTTCTGAAAAATGGCTGTAACGGTCTTGATTAAAATAGCATATATTAAAGATATTTACATAAGAAATGCATATAATGCATATCTTTGAGTTTTCTGGGAATAGCCTCTGAGGTTCTCTTTATTTGGAAGGAATTTTGTATATTCCCGTATAACTGGTAAATATTAAGCGATAGACAAAAACGTTTTACACAAAAAATGTAGATCTCTTTAAAACACACAATTTATTTCAAATAACTTTTTGTGCCATCAGCCATTTTGCAGATATCTGTCATTAATGGTGTGAATTGTTCAATATTTAGCCATTTTTTAGTCCTAATGATTTTCAATTGTTTCTTGTATTGTGATGGAAAGAATATGGCATTTTAAAGCCAGTGTATAGTGACCCGTTCTAAAACATTTGGCTATTGATATTCCCTTTGTATGTATAACAAAATGTGTAATGCAGCCATTTCCGGAAAAGTTTATCTCAATTAAAATGAAGTAGATAGGAAAATAAACTTTTGTAAGAATAATTTGTATACCCAAGAATAACCAATAGAGGGTAATAGAAAGTCATGTGAATGTAACACGTCAGAATATTTTTCCTTTTCTCTTGTATCCTCTGCTGCCTCTTCTCTTCTTTTCTCTGTGAGAGAAGATGGGGTCACAATTGTATATTGACATGACACTATTCAGTGTGAAATTCTATCATGCTAATTCTTTGATTGTTATGCTCAAATGTAATTATTTTTAACCTCTGATTGTCCTAATTAAAATTTTGGTTGTGAGGAGTATTTAGCTCTCCATTCATTCAACTGAAGTTTCAACTTTTGAAGGCACTAATCTGCATTTCATCCAGGATACAATAAGATATAAAAGTACTTGATCTTTAAAAATCTGTTTTGAGCACTTTTGCTTCTCTGCAGCAGACAAACAGTAATAATAAGTGTCCATCACAATTTTCTCACCATGTGCAACTTCAAAGTTTCAATCTTCCAGGGCGCATTGTGAACATCAGAAAAATAAGTAGTTGGATGAGATTTTGAATTATGGTCCACAAGAACTCTGTAAAACTCTTCTCAAATCTTAGCAAAATTTTGCACAAAAATAAACAGCCTTTGATGTTGAACTGTCCTGATACCCGAGACCTGCTCTAGCTCTTAGTATCTTAACACAGTGTGCTATGAATAAAACAACACACTTCTTCTGGAAAGTTTAATCAGACTTGAAACATTCAATGACAGGGTTGGGATTTGAACCAAGGATATCCAGTTGTACTGCAGATGCCCTTCAACTTAGCTGCCATATTTCTTGTTCACAAATGCTCATTGAACCATTACTGTCTGCACTACATCAGAATAATTTAGTTCATTTACTATGTTTACCTTGCTTACAAAGATGTGTAAGCGTATAACTTTCTTCTGTGAGAAGAACGCTAGTTCTGTTTTTATTTGAACATTTAGGCACATGTATCCTATTGTGATCTTCAGTTGAAATACTTTCTTTTGCTTGCTATTTGCCCTGGCCTTGTCTCATCAGAGAATCATGTTGGGAGAGAGGGGGGTTATAACTAAGAATGTTGAAGTATCTGCATTATAGACTTCCTCAGGATGTTTTCTATTGTTAGATATACAGGGTGGTGCAGATCTGACTGACACATTTCAAATTTGTATATTATGCATATGCAATAGCTTAAATTAGGAGGGGGATAGGAAGGTTAAACAAGAGGACACCATTTCATGTGCTTCAGTCACAATGGAGCCTTGGAGTGTACATCATGTTACCTCGGTTCCTAGTTATTATGAAACTAAGTCTGTGACAGAAGTGCAACATTTGTTTAGATTTAGAGATATCAATTGGCCTATTCGATCATGTGATCTTACCTTCTCAGATTTTTACTTTCTCTACTACGTATAGTAAGTAGGGGAAGTATTGTATTCCACCCAAAAATTCGATACCAAGATTTCACCAGAAATACATGTTTTGGGACCTCCTGAATCCAAAAAAAAGAATTTTTAGAAATATGTCCGTGTGTGTGTCTGTGAACAGCATAACTCAGAAACGAACAGTCAGATAAACACCAAACTTGGTATTTAGGTTCAGTATCTTCCAGAGATGCGACACGAAGGTTTTCAAGAAAATCCCCCACCCCAGACTACCCTTTACATGGAACATTTTTCGAAAATTTTAATTTTCTCAAAAATGGCTCTAACGATTTTGATTAAAATATCATATGTTTAAGATATTGTCATGAGAAATGAAATGTATATCTCGAATTTTCTGGGAATGTCTCCAAAAGTATTCTTCATTGTGAACGACTTTTGCATAACTGGTAAACCATAAGAGATAGACAAAATTTTACTACTCGAAAAATGTAGATCGCATTAAAATACACAATTTGTCATATACATTTCTTTTGTTGAGTGAACCATTTTCGAGATATTGCTTGTTATTCCCTTAAATTTTCCAATACTTATACTTTTTCTCAAATTCGTTCTTCATTTTATGTCCTGGACATGCAAAGGGAATGGAATGCGCCACATAGCAACCAACGTTAAAATATTTGACTATCGCTTAAAACCTGCCATATTCCCCTTGCATCTACAAGAAAATTAGCAATAAGATAGAGTCTGCAAATGTTTATCTCGATTAACATGAAGCAGATGGAGAATAAGTGTTTGTAAAAATAGCTTGTACAAGAGTAGAGAAAGTCATGTGAGTGTAACACATCAGATTTTTACCTATGGTTATACTTGAATGAACATGTGTTCCCAAGATGTATGGTGAACATTCAAGGAGTCAAACAAGCCATTGTTGATGAAGTTCTGACAATTGATTGTAATCTACATAGATGTGCATGACAACACTGCTTACAACAGTGCATTGATTTAAAAGGAGGCCATCTTCCTGATGCAGTTTTCAAGAACTAAACTTGTAAGATTTAGATAATAAATGGCATTAAAGATTAAAAACAGAAGCACTATTAACAGTGAAGTATTCATCATAATGGTAGATTGAGTCACACTTTTTTACACTCACCTTCACTAATTAAAAGTTATATAAAACAGAAACGTTTTCGAGGGCATTCATCCTCATCGTCACCAACTGGGTGACTAAAGGTCGGTTTCTCCCGTGTCCTTTTCTTCCTCTTCCTGCGGATTCCGAACCTGTTGCCATCTGGTGTTGGGGGCACAAAGTTTTAACTCATTGCTCACAGGCGGAATTTCAAAATTAATGACGTTGCCGTTTTTGATTATGTGTATTTTTTCCCAGATGTTCAATTCTATTGGTGTGGTGAGGGGTTTTAACAACTTTACACTTTGGCCAATGTTGTGGTTTTCTGTCCAAAAATGGTGTGATTCAGCAGATTTCTCTATTTGTTTTAGTTTTATGTTCCTTTGGTGTTCCTTAAGTCTGGTTTCCAAGTTTCTTTTAGTTTTTCCTATCTAGTATTTCTCACATTCATCACAACTAATCTGGTAAATTCCGGATTTTAATGTGTTTGGGATGGTATTTTTGAGAGGTGTGTTTAGCAAGTTCTTCAAGCTGAATTTGTTCTGTGGAGCTAATCTTATGTTAAATTTGTTGAAGATTCGTTCAAATTTTCTAAAGGCCCAAGGGTGGTATGTGAATTTCTTGTATTTCCAATTTGTGTTTGAGAGAGGTGTTAGAGTGGTGGAATGTGAAATTGCCTCGAGTTTTTTCTTCTTTATCATGTTCCTTATGAGATCTGGGAAAAAATACACATCATCAAAAACGGCAACGTCATTAATTTTGAAATCCCGACTGTGAGCAATGTGTTAAAACTTTGTGCCCCCAACACCAGATGGCAACAGGTTCAGAATCTGCAGGAAGAGGAAAAAGAGGACATGGGAGAAAACTTTTAATTAGTGAAGGTGAGTGTAAAAAAGTGTGACTCAATCTACCATCATAATAAATGGCATGTTTCAGTATATTTTTAGATGATTCAACTTAAACTTTCCATTTTCTGTTCTATTATCTATGGTCATTTGAGATGTGTTAGTCAGCTCCACACCATCCTGTAGTATTGTTCCTTTCTCTCAGCAGAGAAATTAATTGTTCTCTACCCACAGCCTAAACTTTTCATTTTAAATATGGAAAAGGCTGAGTTTGTCTCAGCTCTGAAAACATTATTTATTTGGTTATCAGGTTTCTTCCTTCCCCTTCCGCATACCTACCCCTCATACTGTATGTAGGGATCATTTTCTGAAGAATTTGGTTGAACTTTTTATTTGAGCGTAATCTTTGTCTTTTTTCATCTTAAAAATTGTTCCAAAACAAATATTAAATCTAAATGTTCTGTTTTAATTTCAGTGGTGATGCTAACAAGACACGTGCAGATTTGAAATTAACTCAGGCATTTGTGCACTTGGAAACCCTAACACCAGGTATGATCATATGTTTTATATTTCCATATTTAGATTGTTAAAACTCCCAAACCTTAATTGGAAAACTGTCCAAATTGTATTCCACTCTTCCTCTAATTCCGAAACTGGCTTTTATATCCCTTTCACCGGCACCATAACTTAAGCGACTTGAGTAGCCATGATCATTAGTGCGATACAAAATGGACTGGCCATCCATTCAAAGCCAAACTTCCGAAATTCAAGTCACAGTGATCGCAGTCGAATGTGCCTGTGGTAAAGGACGATGAGGGCCCAAGTAAAATAACCGGTGCATGGCACACTTGGATGCTGATGGTGTTACATTTGACAGCAATTGCATGGATTTTGCTGATTATTATTAAAAAAAATTACAATTTTATTGCTAAAATATTAATGTTTTTACAATATAAAACAACTATAAATAGCCTAATTTTATTGTTGAAGGTTATTGTAATATGAAATTAGGAAAATAAAACCATTAAATGTAATAGGAAATTAGGGAAAAAAAGCCAGGCTATAAAGGGTTAATATATCACTCTGCTGAGCACATGGCAGAACCACACGAAGAGATGATGAAACTAAGCACCCGCAAGAGGAAATTGCTCAAGACACTGCAAATATGGAACATTCCACAGCTTGGGGATCAATAGTTTTTTAAACATTGTATGTCTTATTCCTATATTTTGCCCTACATCCTAAACTTCTAACACACAATACTAAAGATAGACAAAGGAGTAAAATTGGTACCTTGAATACTTCAGCAGCTCTACCTATCTACTATTCCACCTGTGATTAAAAATACTGAATTAAACTGCTCTTAACTTTAAGCTTTAGAAGTCATTCATTTAATGACTAACATCAATATACCACTTTTGCTTTAAACTTTTATGAGTCAACGAGCTAAGAAAGTGATGAACACTATAGGTTAGAAAATGCAACAGAAAACAAAGGCACCGTAAATAATTTGAGCAACAATCCTGCATCACTATAACAACAAAGTTTAATTATTACTAAACAACAGCCAACCTCATTCATTGTCAATTAAAGTGGGTACTTTTCACAGAATTTGTTAAAAAATTTAACACAAACTTCTTCTTTACACTTTTCACATTTATGTTCCTCCACAGTGGCAAAGGATTCTCTGCCATGACACACTCAAAGTAATATTTTCTCAACCATGGCAAGGACTGTACTGACGGTTTATCTGGAAACTGGAAATCAACCATAGTAACTGTGCACACTTCATAAATGCTCTGTTATAACGATTCACATAGTTATAGGTGAATCAAAATGAACACATTTTGTTTCATAAATTGAACTGTTACAATAATGGATCCTTAAAATTTCTCTGCACAAGAATAACACAAAATATTATGCCCTGAACCAAACTGTTTTATGTAGAGGAAAATATGACATGCTAAGCTCAACAGCCAATGAGGTACTCCTTGTCATGTGTGTTGCTTACAACTCCTTTGAACTTAAAGTGAAACCACATTAAATTTATTAATCCTTTAACATCAATTCAGTACATAGTACATTGATACAGGATATGTCAATAGTTAAATTTATATATTTACATTACAATAAAGTTATATATAATTTGAGTTCAACTATGATATACAATAGATATATTTATAAATTAAATGACATACTACTAGATAACTTAACGGATTAGTACAATGTCTTGTGCAAACAAGGATTTATTAAACTGTAAATATTCCTTTACGGTGTAGAAGCAGTGTTCCTGCAAGAAAGCCTTTGTTCTAGTTTTAAACACATTATAATTATTTATATCTTTAATGGCATTAGGTAGGGAATTATAATTCCTTATACTGGAGTGCAGTACTGCATTCTTACATATTGTAGTTCTGACAGAGGTTAAGTGTATATCCTTATTATGTCTAGTGTAATGACTATGGACATTGTCATTATTTTGAACATTAAATTTATTTCTTTTTACAAATAAGACTGTTTCCAATATATAAGAACATGCCAAAGTAAGTATGCCAAGCTTTCTGAATAGTGGTTTACATGAGCATAACCTTTTTTTACCACATATAATTCGTATGGCTTGTTTTTGTTTGATAAATACATCCTTAGTTTCTGGTGAGTTTCCCCAAAATATGATACCATATTTAATTATTGAATGTATATGTGCATAATAAGTTGTTAACAGCACATGGAGACTGACATTTTGACTTAAAATTCTTAAGGCATATACATTCCTGCTTAATTTGGTTATTAAATGTTTTATATGAGTTTTCCATTTCAAGTTATTCTGTATCCACAAGCCCAAAAAGTTTGTCTCGTTTTTATATGAGATTAATTTATTATTTAATTTTACTTCAGGGATGTTATAATTATTGTTTGCACTATCAGTAATATGAAATTTAAGACAAACAGTTTTGACCGTATTTAAAACCAGGTTGTTATTATCTAACCAATATACCAGATCTTTACTGGCCTGGTTTAGTGAATTATTTAACATTTCATTACTCTTTTCTGTTATTAGTAAATTAGTATCATCTGCAAATAGAACAATGTTATGAGCTTGTATGTTATTTGTTAAGTCGTTTATATACAAGATAAATAAAAATGGTCCAAGTATAGAGCCTTGTGGTACTCCATAAGTTATATCAAGTGCATTAGATCTAACTGCCAAAAGTGCATTAGTGTTAGCATTAAAATCTGTAATCTCTGTTATTTGCTTACGGTTTGTAAGGTAAGATTCAAACCAAGAATATGCTAATCCTCTTATACCAAAGTCAAATAATTTTGTTAGCAAAATTTTGTGGTTAATAGTATCGAAAGCTTTAGTTAAATCTAGAAATATGCCAATTGCTTTATCTTTATTATCTAAAGCAGTTATGACACTATTTAAGAAAGAATATATCGCAGTCTCTGTTGATTTTTCTCGTCGGAATCCATGCTGTGAATTAGTAATTATATTATTTTTTCCAATAAACGATACAAGTCTTCTATACATTATTTTTTCCAATATCTTTGAAAATACGGAGGGTATGGAAATAGGACGGTAGTTAGCTACCTCAGTCTTTTTCCCTTTTTTGTGCAAGGGTATAACCTTAGATATTTTTAACATGTCTGGAAATATTCCACTAGTCATGGATACATTACACAAATGGACAAGTGGACCAATTATGTGGTCACTACATCTTTTTATAATTATATCTGGTACATCATCAACACCTGCAGAATATGTATTATTCAATCCATTTATTATGTTTAGCATTTCCTCAGGCGTAACTTCATAAAGGTATATAGAGTTTACATTATTGGTAGTATTAGTCTTTATTAGACTGCCAAGATGTCCATTACTATTTTGAACCAAATCTTTAATTATATCTGTAAAGTAGGTATTAAAATATGTAACAACTTCTGTTGCATCAGTAATCTTTCTATCATTATGCTCAAGTTCTATTTTACCTTGCATATGACGTGTTTTATTAGTCATTTGGTTTACTATTTGCCACATAGCTTTGGTCTTATTTTTAGAGTTTTTAATATGATTGTCATTACTATTGATTTTAGCCTGTCTTATAACTTTATTTAGTATGCGTTTATAATTCTTAAAATAATTATCAAAATCTGTCGTTGTACTACCCTTACTTAAGTCATATAGTAATCTTCTACGTTCACATGACTTTCTTATACCTGGAGTTAACCAATTTCTCTTAGCTTTCCCATTGGAGGTTCTTGATGTTTTGAGAGGAAATGCAGTATTAAAGCAGAACATAAAACTATTTGCAAACAATCTAAATTTCTCATTAGTATCAGCTGTATTATACATATCAAGCCAATCTTCCTTGCTTAAGAGATAATTCATATACAAAATATTATCACTGCTAAATATTCTTTTTTTTATGAGTGTTGATCTAAACATCTTAGTATTATTAGTTTCAATTTGAATTATTTGCACCTCATGATCACTAAATCCTGTATTTATCACCTGTGCTTTATATGTACAATTTTCATTAATTATAATTTGATCTACCGCAGTTTTTGAGTGACTAGTTATTCTTGTAGGGGATGTTATGACATGCATTAGGTTATAACTTCTAAGCAGATGTATGAGGTCTTGCTTTTCTTTGCTGTCTTTAAGAAAGTCAATATTTAAATCACCACATAATGCAAATTTTTTTTTGGTTTTCACGAGAATGTTGAGTAGTCTCTAAGCTATTTTGAAAAATCCTAACATTACTATCTGGGGCACGGTATAAAACAATCACAGTAATATCTAGTTCAATCAAATCCACACCTGCAACTTCAAAATCACTTTCACGACATAATGTCCGTCATGTACCTATATTTATGAAACGGATACCTGTTTTAATAAATATGCATACCCCACCCCCACTTTTGTTAGATCTACAATATGAGCTGGCTAATGTATAATTTGGTATCTGTATGTAATCGATTTCATTGCTCTTTAACCAGTGCTCAGAAATGCACAAGACACCAACCTCATTCAGATCTTTATCTAATAGGATTTCAATGTAATTTAATTTATTGTGAATAGATTGGACATTTTGATGAAAAATTGTTACATAGTGTGCATCTATTTTTATAGGCTTTCTTACAGAATCACTTACCTTTAACAGTTTCGTTTTTTCTGTTCCATCCATACATTTAGTAAGAGTGGTAGTGAGATTCGCCGAAGTGGCACCTATAACATCGTTCGTCCCTGATAGTTGGTTGGATTCCACAGCTTTAAAGTAGTGGTCCCCAGAAGCATTCACACTTACAACATTAGTTTCTGTTCTGCATATTTTGTTAAACACCTGCACACTTCGATCACTATTTCCAGTCATTAATGCAACATCCACCACCCGGTTTACTCGTTTCCCATTATCACCGAACTAATTACATCGCACAACAGCATTCCAAACTTATGAGACCCTCCGCGGTTGAAGTGAATGCCGTCTCTTCCAAACTCATTATTCTCTAGCCAAAAATTTCCATCCACAAATGTGCAAATCTTTGTGGAACACAGCCAATTCAGTTCTTTATTAATCCTCATTACTTTTTTTTCCGTTGTATCACTCCGTCTTATCACGCCACTAATAATTATCTTGGCGTTAGGTGACTCTCGTCGTATATAGTTAATAATATCCATGGTATCTCCCATGATTTCTTCTGCATATACTCCTGGTTTTACATCATTAGATCCTGCATGCACCACCACGACGTCAGGATTGCGTTCTTTCAAGTTAATTCTCTCCATTTGGTGCTTTAGTTCATTTAACTTAATTCCCGGAAAGCACCGCACATCATGACCACGATTTCTACACAACTGTCCTGCAAACTTTATCATGGAGTCTCCCACTACCAAAACATCAGGCGATTTGTTTCTTTTAACGCTGTTATTCACATGGTTTTCGTGGTAGTTTGAACTCACTTGGCTAGTATCCATCAGCACATTAAATCTGTTTTTCGTTTCGACCTCACTTCTGTTGTATTTTGTATGTTGCATTCCACTATTCTGAGTTGGATGCTGATATCTTCTATTGTGTTTGTGCAGCACTTCAGTATATCCATTATTATCCTTGCTTGCTACCTTCGTTTGAAGGATTAAGTTTGCTTCTTTTACTTCCGTAATTTCTTTTTCTAATACTTCAATTTCATTTCTCAGGACGACACTTTCTGTTTTGTCTTTGTAAAGCGCGTCTCTCTCATTTTGCAGAACCTTGTTCTCACTTCGAAGGCGTATTATTTCTTTCTGCGCTTCTCTCAAATCCTTATTCAAAATGTCAATGATTGTATGAAGCGACGCCGCCATTTCCTTTTCACGCACGCCCCCGATCGCCAATTCATCTTGACACAATTTACTTGTTTGCTTTACCGAATTGCCTTGATCCCCCAGGTTGCCTACATTCACACAAATTCCTTTACTAATATGGTTCAAATTAGTACCATCTTCAGTTGCTGTATCGGTATATTTACCATTGTTTTTGCTATATTTATACTGCATGCTTCGCGTCACAACACCACTCGCCGCCATGTTGAATAATCATTACAGTAAGTAGAGGAAGTATTTATTCCACCCAACAATTTGATGTTGGGATTTCACAGGAAATGCATATTTTGAGGCCCCTTGAACCCAAAAAAGCATTTTTAGAAAAAGGTCCCCCCCCCTCTCTCTCTGCGTTTGTGAACAGCATAACCAAAAACAAGAAGTCGATTAAATAACAAACTTATATTCAAGTTCAGGACCTTCCAAGGAAGCAACATGGAGATTTTGAAGAAAATCCCCCACCCCAAACTACCCTTTACATGGAAACGTTTTCGTTATTTTTTATTTTCTCAAAAATGGCTTTCAGGAGTTTGATTAAAATGCCATATGTATTTTCACGACAAATAAAGTGTATATTTTGAATTTTCTGGAAACAGCTTCTGAAATCCTCTTCATTCTGAATGACTTTTATATGACTGGTAAAGTAAGTGCTTTATTTACCGTATGGAATTCTTTACAAATTCATGGCTTTGTTAGTAACACAACAAACTATTACAATAAAATAATATACAATAAACTTAAAAATGGCACTTATTAAAATACATGTGTTGCAAATATTATACATAAGTTTAAGCAACCTGCAAAGTCATAAACTATAATATGCAAAATAAGAAAATATTACTTATAGCAAATTATATATGATTTAAAATACACAAATAAATACACAGTTGGTTTTATGCATTGTTATAAGCCACATTATCATTAATGGTGTAGAAAGCATGTTGCAATAGGAAGGATTAAAATTTACTTCTGATCTTTACAGTTTATTTTCTGCTTGATAGAGACCGATAATTTATTACACAGTTTCATTCCTACATTAGTTATATTAATTTTATAGATTTCTGTTCTACAATACTGCACATGTAAATCACACTTATTTCTCGTATTGTAACCATGGTATTCATTATTTTTCCCTAAATACCCTAAGTGAGATCTGATGAAACATACAATTTCCAAAATAAAAATCCAACTTAGTGTAAGTATATTGTCATATTTGAAGATTTTCCTACAAGATTTCTTGCACCAGCCATTATTCTCAGAACCCTTTTGTGGATTTTAAAAAGTAGTTCATTTTCACTCTCACTACCCCAGAATATAATGCCATGTCTCAACAAGGACTGAAAATGGGCAAAATTACATTTCTTAGTACCTGGTTGCTGACTATATTTTTAAAGAGAATATATCATATAACAGACAGTGCTAAATTTATGTGTCAGAACTTTTTTGTGTGTAATCCATCTTAATACTTCTGTAATATGTATCCCTAAAACATTGCTTTTTCTCTGTACTTGATATCAGTTTTATTGACTATCATTTTGGGTCTCAAAATATTTGTGTTTTGTCTCCTATTAAAATACATTACCACGTTTCAAGTTCAGTCTCATTTTTTCAGAGTTTTCCTGCACCAATTAATGCATTGTTTTTGATTGGGATTCAGTTTATGTAGAATCCATCGATAACTAAGTTTTCTCATGTCTAACTGTTGATGTAAATGTTTTTGGATTTGATTCATACCAGTTTTGCCCAAATAAATTCATAAGATGCCTGTCATCTTCTTCAAGTATTGCTCAAACAGTGGCAATATTTTCATCAGTAATAGCCGTTCTTGGGCATCTTTCACAAAATTCATCACTAAGAAAAAACAGATCTCTTTTGAATTCACTGTACCAATTATAAATTGTTGCCTTAGATGGGGGCTTCTTTGCCAAATGCATTTATAAGTCGTTCTTCATATTGTTTAGTCATTAATGACCATTTAAAATCATAAAAAAATGTTAGTCCAGAAGTGTTCTCTGGTCAAATTCATTTTTGGGTAAACACAAAATCTTTAAATGATGATAATTAACAAACTACATGGCAGTCAACTCACAAAACATTAGACAATAGCTGTCAGATATAAACCAAATTTCATTTGTTTTTAGAAACATGGTAATCTAAAAATCTTCAGTATCACCCTCGTATTGCGAATAACATAACATGGATAGAAGTCACCTTTTATACGAATACTATAATGTAGAACAGTTAAATGTGAATTTGTCATGAATAGAGAAAGTCATGTGAATTTTCATATGAGATTTGATTTTTCTTTCTTTTTTACATAATTTAATAGTGCTTGGACAGTTTTTAAAAAGGACAAGGTTTGTCAACAATCACATTAAATATATTTGGAGCTAATTATTTCCATTTAAAAAAAGATAATACTGGCATATCAGATAGAATATAAAAATGAAACTGTACCTGGAAAGTTTCTGATAATTTTATATTTTGAATGAGTGATTGATACTGAAGCCAGAAACCACATTTTTAAAATTTTACAAATATTGGCCAAATCGATTGTTATGAAACTTAGTAGTGTCTACCAGTAGTTAAAAGTAAAGTAAAAGCAAAAAAATTGCCCCTTGGTAACAAAAGTACTAAGAAGTAATTAATTTAGGCCTGTTGCCATAATGGTAATGAAACTTCTCCCCTCTGTCATCCTGTATGTCTCAAAGCATGGCGCACCAAGATTGCAGATCACTTTGATCAATCGACTTTATTAGTTTCATTTGCTATTGAGTTACCATCGTGTTTGTTATGGTTGCACTGTAATGCGTGTCACATCATAATGTCAACATGAAGATTCCCAATCACTGTTGTGTTTGTTTCAGGAGCAGCATTCATCATCCGTTTTATAGTTGCAGATTTTTTCCAATAAACGCAAATCGGTCAGATACGCATTAAAGGAATCGCATAGAAAACTATACCACATGCATGTGATTCAGTCAGAAAGAGTCAATAATATTAGTATGTAGCGTTTAAAGGTAGGGCAGAGTTACCAAATTAACTTTGTAACAACAAAAGTTAATGCATTTATGAATATCAAATGCTCTTTTGAGTACAACTAGTTGTTCATTATGGCGGAAACTTCTTTATTGTATAGAGAGCTTTAACAGCAAGTATATTTTCAAGGCATCTAGTGGTCGTACTAAGTAATAAAATGAATGAGAAACAAATTAAAGTGAAGTTGTACACTAGCTAGTATTCCATAGGTAACCAAAAGTCATCCTTCATACATGTGGTAAAGCGGGAATTTTTGTTTTTCTTAAAGAATTTTTATTTAATCAACATTAACTTTAACCCCTTCAAAGCAATCCCCCTCAGATATAATACCTTGTGCCAGTGCTTTTTCTAATCCTGGAAGCACTTCTGGAATTCACTTTTCGTTATGGTGTTCAGCTCCTTCGGTGATTCAGTTTTTATCTTATCAATGGTGGCCAAATGTTATCCTTTCATGGTTTTCTTCAGCCTCAGGAATAGAAAGAAGTCGCAGGAGGCCATGTCTGGCAAATATGGTGGCTAAGGCAGCATAACAGTTTTATTTTTTGTCAAAAAGTCACGAGCAAGCATTAAGGTGCGAGCGGGTGCATTATCGCGATGCAATTTGTGCAAGTGGTTTTGCCACAATTCTGGCCGTTTTCTTCAGGTTGCTTCACGAAATTGGTGCATAACTTCCAGGTATTATTCCTTA
This sequence comes from Deroplatys truncata, assembly GCA_030765065.1. Classification (NCBI taxonomy): domain Eukaryota; kingdom Metazoa; phylum Arthropoda; class Insecta; order Mantodea; family Mantidae; genus Deroplatys; species Deroplatys truncata. Next base: position 54,473,683 of record CM060988.1, on the reverse strand, counting down.
TTGACTGTACAACCATAAAGCAGGAACTTCTGATGTACTATCCCATTGTAATCAAAGAAAACAGTGAGAAGAACCTTCACATGTGATCGAACTTGTCAAATTTTTTTTGGTCTTGGCTCTTCAAGCAGTTTCCATTGGAACAATTGGGCCCTAGTTTCGACGTCATACCATATACCCATGCTTCGTCACCTGTTATAACCTTCTTTAGAAGTTCTGGATCGTTCTCAACTTATCCAGCAATTCCTGAGTGATATCTATGCGAGTTGTTTTTGGTTGAAATTCAACAATTTTGGAAGAAAGTTTGCTGCTACACATTTTCTGCCCAAAACATCCGAAAAAATTGCTTGGCATGAGCCATAGGATATGGTGACATCTTCAGCAACCTCTCTGATGGTGATTTGATAATTTTCCAGAACCATTTTCTTTACTTCTTCCACATTGTCGTCAGTAATTGATGTGCTAGGGCATCCAGGGCAATCGTCTTCGTCTTCTCGACCCTCTTTGAAACATTTATACCATTGTAAACTCTTGTCTTACTCAAAGTAGATTCATCAGAAGCCACAGTCAACATTTCAAATTTTGCACTTTATTCTGTTTTTCAAGCAATATTTAATGCAGATTCTTTGATCCAACTTTTTTGAAAGCAAAAATTTGCCAAGCACTCGAAAACACTATAACTTTTTCAACTGTCAACAATAAACTAAATATTCAAAACAGCTGAAAATGCAAACATACATCAGGAACATGTGTATCAACAAGGTAAAACAAAAGTTTTGAACATTGGATTTATAAAGCTCGCAAAATTAAAAAATTCCCATTTTTTTATCATACCTCGTACTGATAAAAGCCTGAATGACAAATCAGATCACACTTGCAGCATGTAAAAGCACAAACCACAGTGAAATGTGAAAACTACAGCTCTGGATTTCCCAAAGTGGCAGCACTGACTTCATTTTCTCAATTAAATGTGACAATGCGACATACAATATACAGGCCCATATACACCTGTACAGGTCATCAGATTCAGCAGCAGTGCTGTTAGCGGCCCCATCTGCTGACACTTCATCCCTGTGCAAACCGTCTTATGCATCAAAACAAATAGAATGAATGGACAAGTGCAATTACTACCATTATTATTTTGCAAATTACAGTATTGAATGTTACTTACATTGCTTACCTTTTCAAAGAGGATGTTGGAAATTTGCTTGTGCTCAAAGACAGGCATTACAGTGACCGACCTTAGGATCAGGTAGTGGACTTTGATGTACAAGTTTTGGAATTTGTGTTGCCCAGTAGTGATTATTTTGAGAGTTAACTTGTGCATTCAAGTGAATCCACTCAATTCACCTGTACGGACTGTGTATGTGTGCAGGAATGTAAAAGCATTTTGCAATGATAAACCACTGTAGTAATCAAAGTGTTGACAGAACTAGAGAATGCATGAAATAACAAAGTAAGTGCATATCGACATCCTTCATATTGAAACGTAGTTACAGCTAATCATTACTGGTAACCATTACATGTAACTGTTTGCACAATGTAACTACGATGGTTATAATGAATTATATGAAAATAACTGTCACATCATTACTAGTAATGTTTTTGTGGCTTTAGCCATTTTTTAAGTATTCCTATCAAATATTTCAGTTTTCTCAAGTTAACGTCTACTTTGAAGTACCACTTATGTATGCTCTACAATCTTTTTAAAAGCAAATTCATGCCAAACAAAACTGGGCTTATGATAGTTGAATGTGTAGCGGGAAAACATTGTGCATCATTTGTAGCTGGAAAACGTTTCTCTGAGTGATGCCCTCTGCTGCAGTGTTCTTGTCTCCGGCTATTGCTGCTCGTCGGCAGCTGTTTTCTCCATTCCTAATCAATAACCTATCTAGCTAATTTCATAGGTCTCAGGGTTTTCGTAGGTGAGGCAAATTAAAATACACTGCATTTTCCATAAAGCAAATGTGGCTTACTATCGAATAAATACTTATGGGCAGCTAGCTTTTCCCGTTATAACAATTCCCACCATAATAATAATTAGGAGCCTAATCTAACTGCACACACGTGCATCTTCATCCAGAGATTATCACTATGTGTCGCCAAGATTCTATAAGAGAGTGAAAATCTGGCGCTTTCTTTCCCCTTGTATACCTAAGCCTAATGACGCTTACCTTTGCGCCTCAAAATGTAATGGCACTTCTAATTGGTCCTTAGACCGCGTTAACTTATTATGTATGAGAATATTCTGCTCCGAAAGATTTTGCGTAACGTCCTATTATCTATTCCAAACCAGAGTGCCTTTCACTGAAAACAAACTCTTTGTATTATCCGCGCGAAAGTAGTTCGCAATCCCCGCCCATAATGGCTGCTTGTTCCCCTCCCACGTGCTTGTTGAACACTATTTAATCTATAAAAAGGTGCCCTGCATGAGAATCATGGTTCAAAATGCAACCTGAGGTAACAATCGATTTTATAAGTATGCGGCAATGAACACTTACGTTAATCACAATCCTCGGGCAAAAGTGTAACACCCAAATCCGAATTCTCCGAAGGTAACTCAGCTGACATATCGGAATCAGAACTACTCTCCAAAATAATGACAAGCTTATCCACAATTCCATAGCATTGTCGCACTTAAAACTTTATCCTCTTCTATGTTGTATTATGTCTGTTTGTATTCCAAGTTGAATTATGAAGTATTGTTTGTTTTTAGCCACTTTTTAACTGTTTCCCGCTTCTGTGTTTGACCAGTTTATTCGCACTACACGCACCTTCCTCTGCCATATGAGCTCAAATACCAATTGACTAAATCACAAGATTTGACCTGAGCTGAGCTGTGTATTAGTGTATTATGAAGGACTATTCGCTTATCATATATCCTGTGTTACGCAAAGTGTTTATTCGGTACTCAGATAGTACCTCTGGGAATTCATTGCTGCATTTCTTGTGTATGTATGAGATTGGCAGTCGTTTATACGGTTGGTATTAACAACCAAGATGCTCTCGGCGTTAGCGCAATAGCAGGCGAAAGTCATATTTTGTAATCTCTTAACAGCTAGTATATATCCATTATATTTAACGACGAGTTCTTATGATAACCGCAATAAAATGTGCAGTTCTATACCTTTCCTGCTCTAATATTTCATAATACAATACATGTATTAAGGAGCTATTTATGTTGGCGTAAGAGTATATTCTTGGGTTCGTGACAAGCCGAAGCACGTGCTTCTGTTTACATCAGAGGGAATTCTGGTTTGGAATGGACAATAGTGACACGCATGGAAGCAGATTCAATATCTCTGTCTCATTCCTTTGTGTTGCTTACAGTTCCTTGCTCATTAGCTTGGCAAAAGGTGGGCTTTACCTAGAATTATCTTTTACCTGAAATTAGCTAGCTTGCCCGTCCCTTACTTATCTAAGTTACAATCTGCTTTTGTACAATTCTTGGTTGCTAAATATTCTAACATCTTTCTTGGTGAATTATATTATTATGTACAATTCTTGTTTAATATTGATTTATATGTATATGTGAATATGCATGTGCGTTTCCCCCCCCCTTTTAAATGTTGTTTTTGTATGTTGCATGTAATGAAATCATATTATTTCTTTTGAATCAATTTTTAGGCAGTTATTTGTCCTGATTAATGTAAATTAGATACTAAAACAAATGTTTTATATGAATAGTATAATCCATCAGGCACCTGTAAATTGATAAAAATGCATTGAAAAATTTTGAGTGAATCAGGATTTTCTTAAAAGTTAGTTTTTTGCTGTAATATCTGTTCCTACGCTGCATATACTGCTTATGTTGATTATTGTAGCAATTGTTTCTTGTTTTAGAACAAAATACCTGTTATGCATCAGTTCAAGAGACCAGCCGTGCAAGAAGAAGGGCTGCTCCTACAAGTTTTAGAGAACTGAGCTTGGGAAAGTAAGTGAAGGACAATAATTATTTTAAATTCACTTTCCTCTTCCTTCCTAGCATCCATGTTACAAGTCTGAAATTTAGATCAGGCAGCTATGGGTACCTATAACTATAAAAATTGTCTTATGAGCTTCGAAAGAATTGCTTAAAAAATATAGCAATAAAAGCTCTTTTAAAATAATTTGCATTATCTTGGGAAACAGAAACACAATAAGCCTATGGGCTGAAGTGTGTCTGGAGTAAATGGCAGAAAACTGTATTGGAACCTTGGAAAGAATTTTGCACAGGAATTAAGAAATGCAGAATGGCTAGACTCCATTTTTTTATTCAGAAAGAAAACTTTCAGCTTTCCCAAAAGTAGGAGCTGCCAAACAGACAGAGCTTAATACTTTTACAAATTATTATTATAAAAACAAGTATAGCACAAGAAGACAAAACATGATTATCACTGAAACAAATTCCAATTATGAGTAAAAGAAAACCGGAAAATTCTATTTTAGAAGAGAATATATTAAAAGTATGGTGTTCTGCTGTTAGTCATACGCTACAGGATGAAATTAATTTGAATATAGGTGATTTTGGAGAATTTTAATTGAACCTTTAAGAGCAAAAACTGCGTTGTTGTACATGAAATTGACCTTGAGACTGAACTTTTTGCAAAACTCAGCAAAGTGTCTAGGTATGGTTCCTCTTGCCCCAACCATCAGTCCAATAACTTCAATGGATGATAAATTGTACTTCTCAAGGTAGTAGGGGATGGTAGGCTCGTATATTCAACATTTTTTGGCGTGTACTTCTGCTGGATGTTGTTCATTCTGCTCCATTCTCACTGTTGGATCGATGATATATCCGGATGATGAGCCTATTGGGATGGCTAGTATGTCAATCCGACGAGAGGAGCCGTCTTGAGAGAGTCCATGCACTTCCTGAAATACCTGTATGACCTCTTAGTTTTAAGGCTGCAGCAATAGTGGATCTTATTTTATGATGCCGACAATTCCGCAGTATCTCTCCAAAAGGCCAGGCACCCAAAACGTGGCCAAGGGTTTCCATCTCACTATCACAGTGGTTACCATGTCGGGACCTTCCTGGTATAACACGCAGCAGACAAACATTGGCAGCCATTTTTAATGCTGTTTTCCATTCACTAATGGTAAGCTGGTCTGGTTGTCGAATCCATTTATTAGCTGGAGTGTACTGCTTGTATAGTACAACTCCTTTACCTTTTTGAGGGAGGGTACACCAGGATTGAAATTCACGCTCCCTCAATTCTTTTCTAAGTACTTTAACTCTCATTGGTTCATTAGGAATATTCTCAAGTTCGAGTTTCTACAGGCATAGTCCAGGAAGATGAAGGATTCAGCACAGTAAAAAAGTTAATATTTTTGCATGCTTGGTAATAGGAATTAAATGAAGAATGAAATTTAAAAACAACATGCAAATTCCATAATTTATGTAACAGATTTAATGTTTTTACAGCATATGCTTCATTATAATTGTTCCTAATTCTGCAAAGCATTTAAAAATTACGTAAGAGAAAATGTAATTTAAAGTCTGGAAAATTGTTACAAAGTGGTCCAATCATTAAACCAGTTTATTGCATAAGGGTTTTTGTGAGGGTCACCAAGTTTTACACATGTCGCCAAAAGTATATTTTTTGTTTAAAGAATATAAACAAAAAACAAAAAAACTTTTGATTGGTATAATTTTGAACATAGGTTCCACAAAAATAACTTAGGATTTTACACGATAGTATTGTTACAAGATGCTGCCAGCAAAATAGGCATTCCCAGAAGTATGCAGTTAACAGCTTCAGATACTCACTGAAATTAATATGTAAATCAGGGTGACTTGGTAAACAATGATGTTCATTAAAAACAGCTTAGGTCAAAGATGAGTTCAAAATGAATCTTTTCAAATGGGGGAAACATGCTTTTCAGAATAGAATAGCATAACTACTTCTGAAAAATCATATAAATGAATTTTCTCAAACAAGGTAATTTTTATAGACCTTCATGTTTTACTTGTCCTGAAAATTCTGATTTCTCGACTTACGCCCTTTATAATGGGCATCTTATGGTTATTAAACATTTGTAATATAAGGCCAAAAGGAACAGAAACTTTCCACAATCATAAGATATTAGAAGGGCAAAACAGAGAAATGCCCCATTATGTGAAATTGTATTGTAATACAGAAAACATGCAGCCCAATAACAGATGTAAATGACAGTATTTTGGCTTTCTAGCTGGAAGATTTAACAACCTACTTGCAAACAAGGGAAGAGTATTAATTTAAGAAGAATGTCCAATTTAACAGCTTGTTTGTAAACTTCCATAAAATGCTTCAATGCCTGTGAACACAGTGATATCAGATTAACTTTACAAAAGAACAATTTAAAAATTCATTGTACTTTAGTGACAAACGCATATTGAGAATTACATTCTTTACTGTAATATGCTTTTCATATAACATAGCTGCGCTTTGGATAGAATATCTCACTGCTGCATACTCTCTGTAACTAGCACTGCATTGTACTTGCTTGATCACATCAATCATGTTAAATGCTTTCAGCATGACTGTGAATTTTAGACCACATACTTAAGGATGGTTCACAATAACTTAGAAATAGGAACCAGAATAAGAAAGGCAAAGTTAAAATATGTGTATTTAATGTGGACATTCATAATTAATGGGAAACTTTCCTAGATTCTGGAAATGGGAAAGTAGCCTTGATCAAATGTTAATATTCTTGTTCTTGAGCATGGCATATTAGATCTATGTTGTGTATATTAGATTCTTTACTGTAGAAATTATTCAAGGCAGCCATAACATGAAACAGCCACTAGAGCTCTCACTAGTTGCAAACTGGGGACTTGAAATTGGAAGAAATTCCAACAAATTTGCATGTTGTCCTAGCCACAGATCCTAACTCCCTCAGATCCGTTGAGAATTGGTTCATCTACTGAAAGCGTCATTTGTAATTTGTTTATAGCAACTCAAAACTGGCTATTCCTAAGAAAGACTACAAAACCGATAGAAAAAAAAACAAAGAACACCAAATCTCTTTAATGTATGTTATTAATAAAGAAATGAAGTTTGGTACGAATAGAGAAATTCAGAAATAGTAGTGAAGCTGCATTTAGAAAATGTTTGCTCTATCAAATTTTGACGTTGGCTAACTTGCATTATGTTGGCTGAATTGGAAGCAGGTTAAGAAATATCATTGGTCAGTTACAAACAAATGACATCCCAGTGCACAAAATCGACTTTCCACTTTGTTATCAGTATGGTAATCAATAGGCATTCTCATGCTTGTTCCTAAAGTATCTTGAACCAAAATGTTTTATATTGTTTCATTCTAGTTTCTGTTCTCGTGTTATTGTGGACCAGCCTTTATACCTATATATAAACATGAATAATTTATAGATTAAATGGCAAAATAAAAGTCCAAAATGTGATGCAAAACCTTAAAACAACTCATCCAAAAACAAAAGCCAGAAGTGAGTTTACAGTGCAACAAAACACCTCTACAGAGATACAAAAAAATTAATGTGACTGCAATAAGCAACCTGCAGTAAAGCTATATAACCCTTGCAAAGACACATTCTTACAGTTTGCTTCTGATAATTGATTTGCGAATTGGTAAAGTGTGTTTACCTACATTCATTTTAGTAACGGGTATGTGTATGATACACACAGATCTTTTAGAGAGAAAAATAAAGCCGAACATTCCAGCATAATAAAATTACCATGAGAGAAGAAACCAAACTAAACTGTTCTTGATGATCAAGATATACCAGATATTAGCAGTGAGGGCACAGGATTCCCATGGCTACTGTATTGGTCATTAATAGTGAAAGTGTTAAATATACAAATAACTCAAAATAATTACACAATTATCTCATGACATTAACAAATGTACATCTGAGTTTTGGAATATGGTGCTAGTAAAAAAAGAACAAAAGTTTTACCTAGCCAGCATGCCTAGGTAGTGCAATGGCTATAGTCGGGAACTCTATATGGAGGACATATGTCAGTGAGCCCAGGAAGAGCTAGCAGAATATTAAATATGTGGGTTCATTTCCTTGGTGATCCTATACTCATTCCAGCCCAAGAAAAAGGGTCCTAATGTAACCAAACACACATGCCTGTGCTGCAGTGCACCTTTCAAGTGAATAACAATAGTTCCTTACTGCACTAGATGTATTATCTTTATCACGCTTTTTGTACTTTAAATAATAAGGATGGTGAATAATCTAATTATCATTTTATTTAACTTGCATTTGTCATGGCCATGTAGCCATTGGTATTCATGCATTGTTACAAGAGCGAAGTAACTGTTGTGCTAATGCAGTACTGTTTATGTTGCGATCATGGTGAGTGTTTATCGGATCAGAGCAGTGTGATTAAGCATGGAAGTAGCAAAGCCTTTAAAAGTGGTGAAAAAATGATCATTTTGAATATATTCAACCAGTTAGAGCATTATGATACCCTTGCTGTTAAGGATGTCATTATATTAACATCGAAAGCAACTGAATGCTGTTTCTGATGTGATGAAGGAAGTGAACAAGGTGGGAAAATCCAAAAAAAGAAAAGGGATCGATGGGCAATGTTTAAGATAAAAGCACTGTATGCCTCAAGGTGCATAGCATTTTCTAAAACAATAAGCTCCCTACCATAGATAAAGTGCTTTATGCAGTAAACAGTAATCAAATATATTTCATAAGATTTCTTTATCCATTCTTGAAATAGTACATTAGTACAATTAGTTTGTTTACCAAACAAAGAGGTATGTATTTCATTAATGCTCAGTATGGATACAGTGAAAGTTAGCAAGTGGTTAATACAAAATTGGTAGGTAACGGTGGCAGTTTCTTGAGCTCCCGAAAGTTAACAGCTGGACCGAAGAGAAACAGCTCCTCCATGTGTTCACGAGATGTCAAGCATGGAGGATACTATGTGCGTTATTTATGTATGGACCTATTCTCAGGCAGGAAGGATTATACAGGTCAGCATAAAGATCACATTACTAGTATCACAGCTGTTTTACCTGAGTGCAAAGTTCCAATTATGTTTAATTGGAAAATGCTCTTAAAATACCATGAAACACATTAAAATGCGAATAATGAAGGGCTAAATGATACCAAACAGATTGGATATGCATCATTCCAACAGCAGAAAATACATTTTACTTTACGTCAGCTAATTATAAGTATACCCATTCAGGTTTACTTTTGCTTTAACATGTACCTTGATGTTATTAATTGAACAAGTAGTATCATAGTAGTATTTGTATGTGTGCAGTAGCAATACCTAAAAGATGTATGCATGGATTGACCTGCTATAATTCACAACCCAGTTCATGTGTGCTTGCATGCATACATTGCTTCCCTCCACTTCCCTTTATGCATGCTTTGTTAATGGTGTTCCTTTTTACTTATAGAAAATGTACAAATATTGTGAATATTCACAATCTAAAAACAGAAAATAGTGTGTTACAACAATATTTTATTCTTCCAGTGACCTTGTAAAGTCTCACACCATTAAGGTGTTATATCATTCAGCGAGTTTTAACAGAGCTACTGCAGACTAAGCTATGTTGTATTAGATGCATAGGATATGGTGTGTTTTGGTGTAAAAGTAATTAAAGTGCTGAATATGTGCCAGTGTTGTTCCCAGCAGTAAAAGATAGGACAGATTTATAGAAGAAAAAATTAATTGGGAAAGCCTTAAAGTCACAAATAATAGAGTAGTTTGTATTTCCCATTTTACAGAAAATCAGATCAGTAGGGAATTAAAAAGTAATACACCTAGATGGTGAGTTTCTTCCCATTTTCTGATTATAGGTTATGCTTACGAAGTGTTTGTGTATATCCATTATATGTATCAGTGTGTGTTAAATGTACGCAGTGTAATTATATGATGTGTTGTAATTCATGTGCATACTTAGTTCATTAATAAATGTTTGATACTTCCCCCATAACTCCAGAACTGTGGGAGTTGGAAATGTGTGCCGGTGTATGCATCAGGATAGGCTATAGAACTGCCCATTTCCACCAAATTATGCTAGTGCATCCCACAGATAGACTGGTTGTGTGGCATGCTACAGAAATTGTAGACAGCATGAAGACAATGTGGAAGCAGCTATCATGGGCAATGGTGGACATTGTGGTTTCTCTGAAAGGAAGGAGTGGCAGCTTCAGATGTTCACACTAGGTTAGCTGCTATATGTGGGGAAGCAGCACCAATTTGCATATCCCTGTTTCATTGGGTTTCAGAGTTCAAAGATGACAAGAATTGTGCTGAAAAATGTAAAAGCACTGAATGTCCATCATGAGCATGCAACCCAGGCAATGTCCAGTGTGTGTTTGATTTGATAATGGAGAACAGGCTAATCACTTTTGATGAACTGGAGAATGCAACAGGTCCATCACAGCAAACCCTTTGATTCTGTTATTCATGAGGAGTTAAAGATGACTAAGTGTATGCACAATGAGTGCGCAATAGCCTCAGGATTGTGTAGAAACAGAAGTGTGTGGAGGTATGCCAGCAGTTAGTGCAACTGCACATCACAGGTTTGGTGGAGTTTGAGTGTCTGACCATCGTCAACAAGTTATTCTCCAAAAAGAACAAGGCTTGGCCACATTTCATCCCCAGACCATTGCCACCCTGGGTAATGTAGGGTTTAGCATGCTGCCTCCTCTTCTCTATTTGCCAGATCTTGCCCCTTGCACCTATACTCTTATTTAATACAGTGAAAGAGGGTATTTGAGGTAAGAAGTTCATCACAAACAACAAGCTTCAAACAGTTGTCCACCAATGACACTGGGATACCCCCAAAAATGGTTTAGTATGCAAATAAGCAAGCTGCCAGAATGATGGCAAACTGCATAGGCAGTGGCAGAGAATACCTCTAATTTTCTGTATTCATGTTATTTCAATAAATCTTAACTGTGAAAAACATCATAGTGCCAGTAATTTTTACATATCGTTAGTAAGTTATCTGCAGTGTACCTTTTAAACTCTGAGATTTCTGTTTAGCTTGTGGCTGTAATTATAACATTAATGTATTAATCAGTATTATAAACCAAGAATGTTTAGGATGATGTTACTAGCTTTCTGTTAACTGTAATCTACACATTTTGGAATTTGCAATTATCTTCACAATCTGCAGTAAAGCTATTTGTAAACATATGTTGCATTTCAGAAAACAAGTATTTTTAAACAAGCCTGCAAATTACAGGTTATGCTTACCTTACCAACTTCCTAAGCATACATTAAATGTATATATTATATATTTATATAGTTGGTATACCCACTATGGTTAAATGACCAAATATTAATTTTAAAACATTTAGTGTGGAATAAAGTATTTCACCAAATACTTCAGTGTTAAACTACCAGGAGGACCAGTAACTATAAATTGGCTGCGCAATCGGCACTTGTTGCAGTCTGTGGCTATCCTAGAATGGCGCAGATGCAACCATACAACATTTTTAAAACTACTTTTAAAGGCTTTGCTTACAAACTTTATGAAAAGAGGTGCTGAAATTGCCTACTGTCGTCCATACATTTTTGGCACCTCTTCAGGGAAGTATTCATCACTTGGCAATTTCCTGGTGAATATTATGTTATAATTCTTCCAGGGTATGTGGATTTGTCTTGTACACTTTATGTTTTAATTTACCCCAGAGATAGAATTTGCAGGGGGTTAGGTCAGGGGACCGAGGGAGCCCAAATCTTTACTAATAATTCTGTCCTCAAACACACTTTCAGTTATTCTCATCGAAATATTGGCTGTATGAGCTGTGGCAGAGTCTTTTGAAAAAAGGCAAAATCATGCTCCCTGTCTGTTAATTCTCTAAAAAAACAAGGATGCAAAATTGTGTTCACATACGAGGGTAAACCCAAAAGTAAGGTCTCCAATTTTTTTTAAAATACAAAGAAACTTTTATTGTCAACAAATGGTACATAGTATTGAAGCTTTAACATTTGTTTATTTTTCCACATAATCGCCATTTCAGTCGATGCATTTTTGTAGACGCTGTGGCAGTTTTTTGTATGCCCATGTCATACCACCTTGTCGCCATGCTCTTGAAAAAGTGATGGACCTCATTTTTCACTTCATTGTCGTCACCGAAGCGCCTTCCAGCCAAGTGTTCTTTCAACTTGGGAAACAAGTGGTAGTCACTGGGTGCTAAGTCTGGACTATAGGGTGGATGGGTGATGGTTTCCCATCCAAACTGTTGCAGAAGATTCATGGTTTGACGGGCGGTGTGGGGGCGAGCATTGTCATGGAGAAGGCTTATGCCCTTGCTCAACATTCCTCTTCTACGGTTCTGAATTGCCCGTCTGAGTTTTTTTAATGTCTGACAATACCTGTCGGCATTTATTGTTGTCCCAGGATCCATAAAGTCGACCAACAATATCCCCTTTCGATCCCAAAACACAGTTGCCATGACTTTACCGGCAGACTATGTTCTCTTGAAATTTCGCGGCTTTGGGTGAACTGGAATGCCGCCACTCATGTGATTGTTGTTTGGTCTCAGGTGTGAAGTGGAAAGCCCAGGTTTCATTACGCGTGACTATTGAATCCAAAAGGTTGTCCTTTTCGTCTGCATAGCGTTGAAGGAATTGGCGGGAAGTTTCAGCGCATTGCCTTTTGTGATCTTCTGTCAGCATTCTTGGGACCCATCTTGCGCACACCTTCCGAAATTTTAACTCTTCAATCAAAGTCCGATGAATAGTGCTTCGAAAAATCTCAGGAACAGCAATGCAGAGCTCATCGAGAGTGATCTGCCGATCTTGAAGCATGGTTTGTTCAACCTTTGCGATTGTTTCGTCAGAAATGGACGGTCTCCCGCATCTTTCCTCATCATGAATTTCCGTGCGACCATTTGCAAATTCTCTACACCACTTGCGGGCATTTTTGACATCCATACAAGACTCTCCATACACTTCCATCAACTGTCGATGAATTTCGACAGGTTTAACCCCTTTTGCACTCAAAAAGCGAAAAACTGCGCGAACTTCGCACCTGGCGGTAGTGGCTAACGGGAGCTCCATTATAACTGGCTGCCAAGCCAAGACTGAGGGCGCTAAGGGATGTGCGGTGGTTTCGGAAGAGAGTGGGGGAGGAAGGAAAAAAGCAGTATGGCCAACATCCACACAAACAGTTTCCCTGCGATCCCAGCACTTTGGAGACCTTACTTTTGGGATTACCCTCATATGTAGGGGTGTCAACTATTGACTTGAAAAAAATTGGTTCTATAACTCTTCTCCACTCATGCCATGCCATACACCAATTTTTTTATGATGGAGGGGTACTTCATGAACAATATTAGTTTTGTAGAACTCCAATAACGATTATTTTGTGTGCACACATATCCATGAAGATGAACCCAAGCCTCGTCTGAGAAAAATATTAAATATGGGTCTATTTCACCATTGTATACACAACTGAGACTCCACTTAGAAATATACGCCTAATTACAGGATCATCTGGTTGAAGAGCATATGCCACAGTTATTTCATGTGGTTTTAACTTCAACAATTTAGTAGTTCTGCACAGAGCCATAAGAAATGCCTGTCTAAGTGATTTTTAAGGGGAAGTCTCCAAAAGATGATTGATGTCTAATGTTTCTTCGGTAAGCACTGTCTTTTAGGTTTCTTAGGCTGAACCCTTCCTGTGGCCTGAAATTTATTATAAAATGTGTGGATTGTTGTGCGGCCTGTAACTTTTACACCCGAAAATCTTTCTGCAAATCAGATTTTCACTTGATGAATTGACTGAGTTAACACGTACAAATCATAAATAAGTGCATGCTGCACAGTAGAAAACATATACTGAGCCATAATATATTACTAAATACAGGACAAAATAATAAATAGCTCATAACTGAACTACACCATATCGCTGTTAACTCAATACTGCAGAGCCAGAGCAAAGGCGCATCAGTAGCATGACCTTGAATGTAGCAGCATGGAATCGTGTGTCCACACACCCAGTGAAAAAACATTGTGCAGCCGGTTCTTAGTTTATTGGCTTTCTCGGTACCAATCATGGTGTAAGGTATACAGAAGCTGCATGCTGGCCTTTGTTAGTCTGATCACAAAGGCAGTGACAGTGTGTATATGTCACTTTACAGTGCTGTCCTATCCTACATAACTATCTTCCCATGGCTGTGCAAATTACATGGGGCTTTGTGACAAATTTCAAAGAAGCTACTAACATGGTTTCTTAGGGCAGGTAGAATTTGTGAGGGAGGCCTTGGCCATAACACATATGGAAACTGAAACATTGAACATTGCTTATTTTGATCTATCTTCTTAGTTAGTACTTTTGTTTCTCCTGTTAATCAAGTTCTGATGCAGTGTTATACAATGCTGAATAAAAAAATCTGTTGTGTTGCATTCACTTGACTTTCTCTATTCACTCTTCTTGAAGCTATTCTTACAAAAACTTATTCTTCTATCTACTTCTTGTTAGCCAAGATAACTTACATTACACATTTATGCATTTGGTTGTAGGTATAAGAAGAACAGCTAAAATGATGATCAGATTTTTTTATAAGTGGGTTTATATGCGATGGCTTTGAAATTCCATGCTCTTTGCACAACCACAAAAATGAATTGCGACTTACCAGTTGAAAAAAGTATAAATATTTGAAAATCTAAACCAATAACAAAGAATATCTCGGAAATCCTTAACACAAATTGTGTGCTTTAAAGATATCTGCATTTTTGTGTAGTATGATTTTGTGCATCTACGGATTATCAATTTACAAAAGTGATTAAAAATGAAGAGTACCAAACTATTTGCAGAGAATACAACATATACAGTTTATTTATCATTCACATATGTTAATATCTTAAATATATGGTATTTTAATCAAAATCATTATAGGGTGGGGCGGTTTTCTTGAAAATGTTCTTGTTTTAGTCTTGGAAGACCTTGAACAGAAATGAACATCAAAACAAAATGCACTAACTCCCTGGGGATGAAATACTTTTTGATACGGATTCCCCCTGTTTCGACAGTGCTGAACCGATCTGTCCAATCCATTTCTTTCAAATAACACTCTTTCCTATCGTAAAATGGCTTCGAAATACAGCATTTGTGTAGGTTACCAGAATGAATGGTACAAAATGTACTGTTTTACAGAAGCAAAGAATTGCTTATGCAACACTGTGTACATACATAGCTTTGACTGCTGTATTTGTGTTCTGTGGAACTAGAAGTGCATGTGTTGCTGCCAAACAATATCACTTCCTTGGTTCTTCTTAGCAATATTACATCATGTTAAATGAATGAATAAGCAAATCTCCTTACTTGAAGTTCTGAGACAGGGAGCTATATCAAGGAAGTACTAATAGTAGGTAGGTTTGCTAATGTATTACAGCATGGAAAACGAAATAATTGTTGGAAATAACAGTAATGGTACTAGAAAGGGAATGAAATTGCAGGAAACGATGAGAAGCAAAGAGGTAAATAACTTGTATTATGTCATTAAAGCATATTTATTGTGTTACTCTCATACAAGTAAATGTAGTGGAATGCCTGCAAAGGTTACTGAGATGACTCTTGTGTTTTGTCTTTCCTGCTAGTTTTTAAAAAATAGCGAAATCTATTAAGTTCTCTTTTTCTTACATTATTCTTCAGATATGACGATAAGATCCAAACCTAATGAACTTTTTGCTATCCCTGTAAACCACTCATATCTCCACTGAAACGGGGAGTTAGTTTGAGTGTATACTGTAGGTCTAGGGTTTAACACTCCAAAGCCGAGTCAATGTAGCAAATAAGAAGGATGTTGATGCATTCTTACAGAAGAGGTTCAGGAGTGAATAGAGACGTGAGACTGAGCTGTAAGTTTATGTGAAAGTGGTGGGTGAAGAGTCCGCATTCTCAGCAAAAACCAAAATGAAGAAGAATTTGACTATTTGGAGGAAGAAATGGGCATTGTTTAAATACAGTGGTGTTTGTTGAAAGATACATTTACATAAAAGTGTTTACCGTTTACATTCACTCATGAAATTTGAAGACTCACTTTTTTCCCAATAAATGCGCAAAGCAAAGTACAAAAACTGCTTTTGTAAGTAGAATTCAAATTTTTTATTAAAATATCAATAAAATATAATTTTTTGCCATTTTTTCTCAATGTCCAAGATAGCATTTTCAGTATAATTGGCGCAAAACACTTTTCATTATAAATGTGGTAATAAGCAAAAAAATGATTTTGGTGATATTTAGGAAAGCGGCATTTCCATTACAGTTAAATAGGAAATTTAAAAAGTGCTGGGAAGTTTATGAGATAACAGCTTTTCCTCTCTCCTGAAAGCTTTTTTTTATTATGCACTTAGTTTTTCAAATACTAAGTTTAGTATTTAGTTGACTTTTTGTTTTTGAGTTATGCTGTTCACAGAACACACACACACACACAAACTTACTTTGGGGGGGGGGGAGGGGTTGGTCCATTCAGGGAGCCTCAAAATGTGTTTCCTGCCAGGACCATCTTCCCCGATTTTACAGGTTTTCCTCAACTGGCAAATACCAGGGAGGTAACCTAAACTTAGGCTTGGAGCATTTCCTTCCAAAAATTTTATTGCTTATATCATCATTGTCCACCACCCATGGAAAAAGAGAGAAAAAAAAAGGAAACGTATTTGGGTGGAATGCAATACTTCCTAAGTAGAGAAAATAAAAATAAGTCATGTCTTTGAAAAGTTTATGCCATATGCAAAATATCTGTTAAGAAAACTGCTACTATAACAACTGAGAGTAAGTCATCTATAATATTACTTTATTTTTAATGCAGAGACTTAATTGCAGAGGGCAAATAATGCACTTGCATGTTGGACTACCAATAGAAAACACTTTTAATGTCCCAGCTTTCTTAAACACAGGATCTCTAATGTATCCTATTTTGTTTTTAGTGAGTTTGCTACTGCAGATCATCATTGGAATTGCTCCTATAAATATCTACAATAATAAACTTTATCAATGGCAATGAATTTCTTCCATTGCAAAACACATGCTCCTGAGATTTAATGTTCAGTGTTAAGTTAAATTGAGTTTCATTTATGGACGCTCTGTAACTACTGTTGTTCTAGTGTCCCATTCTATATAGGGCATGAAAGATCGGAAATTTTGCTCCAGGCCTCTTTATCAGGTTTGAGGTTCTTGTATGTGTCGTAAATCTACTACATGGGACCACCAGCTTTACTTCCCTTCTGAAGGAAGACATGCTAAGGATTTTTAAGCCCAAAAAAATCCATTGCGTCTGCCAGGTTTGAACCTATGGACTGAGGAATTAGAGGCTAGCATGGTACCCCTAACCATGGAGGATGACAAATGTTCAGTGTGCATTTACCATTTCATGTATTTGTAGTTCTGGTAACATTTCATTATTGGTAGGGTGAATGGTTTAGAACAGTTGTTTCCTAAATTGGAGGGCAAGCCTCCCGAGGGAGAGAGAGATTCACAAGGAAACCATAAGCAGCCTCCTCAGATAGAAAAAAAAGAAAGGATAAAAAAGTGTGATGATACAGAAAATTTTGTGTTAATCCCAACAGTAACAATAAAATCTTCAATGTAAATTCACAAAGATGGAGGAACTAAATATAGTGAAACTTTTTACATTAATGTGAAGTTAGCAAGATGACTTTGTAGATAATAATCAAAGCAGAAATAGTGTGTAAAGTTGTCTTACTAACTGCAAATTAAAGTAGTTAAAATAATAGCTGTAATACAAGTTTTTTCGCTGTAGTGGACATTAGTAATATTAATTGTAATTACATAGAAATTCATGCATGAAATATACTGGATTGTTATTACTTTCTCTACCATGTATTTAGAGGAAGTATTGCATTCCACCCAAAAATTTTGAAACGCCCCTGAATCTAAAAAAGACATTTTTATAAAAAAAGGTTTGTGTCTGTGAACAGTGTAACTCAAAAACAAAATGTATTCAAGTTGCAACCAAAGATTTTCAAGAAAAGCCCTTAAATAACCTTTACATGGAAAAATGTACATTATTTTCTCAAAAATAGCTCTAAGGATTTTAATTAAGATGCCAAATAAGATATTTACACGACTAATAAAATGTATACCTTGAATATTCTGGCAATATCTGTGAAGTCTTCTTTATTTGGGATGAATGAACTTTGCATACTTGGTAAATCATGAGAGATACATATAAACTTACTTTACAAAAAGTATAGATCTCTTAAAAACACAAAATTTACTTCAAGTAACTTTTTTATGACAACCGTTTCCAAGATGTTCATTGTTATTTGTGTGAATTTTCAATTCTTTATCATCTTTTGAAATCCTGTCACCATTCGGTAGTTTCATGCGATGTCATAGAAAGTGTTTGGAATTTGAAGGCCAACATATAGCAACCAGTTTTTACACATTTAACTCTCTTCTCTAGTATCCTGTTGTGCCTGCAATGAAATGTGTAATGAAACAATTTTTATCTTGATTAACCTGAAACAGGTGGGAAAATGAAACAGAAATAAACCTATTGTAACATAGATTGCAGATGAGATATAAAAATGAACCATAGTGGATAGAGAAAGTGATGTGAATGTAACACAAGATTTTTTGTATCTGGGTAATTTACTGAACAGATGTACCACTATAATATAAGGGTTGCTAATAACTGGCTTAGCATTGAAGGCATCGGTGTGTAAATTACATTGTCAGAAGCATATATTTCACTAGGATTGATTTTCGGTAAGAAAATAAGATTAAAAACAAAAAATGGCTGCCAAGTGTGAGAAGCATTTTCCCTGTAATTTGAATTCAGATTGTTTTAAAGACATGACTAAAATTAACTTCTAGTTAATTTATATGTTTAAAACTTACTTTTGCAGCAGTTTGTTCACATAGGTTTATTTTTATATATTTCAATTAATATTCTTGTTTCAAAAATGCATCCCATAGTTTTTTATTTTGGTTAAAATTTGTCACTGTACTGCGTGAATCTAAAATTCCTCTGATTTATTTCTGTATTTTTCTCAAATATACATGTTTCTAAGAAAAAATGTATTGGAGAAGTGTAGAAGTTGAAGAGTCTCCAAAAGGGAGCACCAGCTAGAAATGTAGGGAACCACTGGTTTTGCATTTCTCTTTGATAAGGAAATGTGACAAGAGTTAAAAAATGTTTTGACTGTTTCCTATTAATGGCATTTAATTAATTAAAGCCTTACAAAATTAATTTAAACTATTAAAAATTGGCATTTTCAGGAACTTTAAACATTCTACATCTTGAAAGTAATATAGTACTAGCATTTTAGAAACATTTAATTGGATTTACCTAGTCCCTAGTGTCACAGCTAATTTCTTTATCCTTTCATACCATGTAGGCAGATCTTCAGTTTCAGTTACTTATAGTTACTATTTTCATATAGTAGTTTATAATTACTACCTTCAGATATTACCAGTGATTGTTAACAAGTCTCACGCCACCACCACTGCTGCTGTCATCACCACCACTTTTTGTTTAATAAATTATTTAGTAGTGATCATTTATTCATACTGAAACCTTGTTTCAAGAATTTTTCTGCAAAATATTATTTTTTGTTATTTTTTTTTCTTTTTCAGGAAACTGAGAAGAGGAGATACGTTCTTCCAGTGATTAAAGCCAAACCAATTATTACGAATTTTATATTAAGTATTATTATGAACAAAACTCATAAAGTATAACGGAATTGGCTTTGTGCATTACTGAAATTTAGTTTGAAAACTGTTACATCCATGAAAACTGTTGCATCCAGAGAGTTTATAAGATCATATTTTAAAGTGTTACTTTATATTTCTAATCTAAGAGAACGGACTGCATAATTGGAAAAGCATTTATGTATCTATGCTGATATATGTTCCAACCATGTATCTCTGGTTTCTCTTTTCTGGGTAATAATTGTTCTTTTATATGCTTTGTCACAGACTATTGTTTTTCGTAAATAATTATAAAGACTTTTTATGGAAAGGCTTGTTTTGTTTATTTTCTGATTTTGGGTTGATGCCTGCCTTTTACTGGGCATATTACACTAAGAGTTTTCTACAACATGTCTCTATCTATGTACTTGGGTCGATTAGGGCTGATAGGATCTTAATGTGTAATTTCTAGCTCAAAACCTGGAGTTCCAAACACCAGGAGGCAAATTTGTGGTAAGACCTCCCACTTGAAAATAATGTGATCGGGTGTTTCCTTCTCTAGCCACATTTCCTGTAAATTCATTCTCTCTCAAAGATTCCAAATTGGTTTAGATGTTTCCTTCCAGTTAAGAACCCCACTACCAGCCTATGTTGACTTTTTCTTAACATCAATAAGCCAGATGTTAATTTCTTCAACCAGGAATCATCTTCAAATAACTTAAATCTGGAATCTTACCCCAGTCATTCTTTATCCTATATTACTATTTCAGCTTTTGCTGTATTCTTGATAATATCAATATAGGGTTCTGAACCTTTAAAAGGTTCCAACACTCCCAATTTAACTAATTGGTGGGCTTTTTTATATTGCTCAACTAAATATTCAGTTCAGCCAGTTCTAGAAGTAGTTGCAGACAGTTCCGTACTAATTTTGAGTTAATAGTCAGATTGTAATGCTTTTATTGCTACCTGGCTATTACTGATTATGAACATTCTTTTATTTTTATAAAGTATATTATCTAATAGGCACTGAAGAAGAGCATAGATCTCAGTTTGAAATATGGTGGAATGTTTCACTAGACGTATTTGAATACTAATCATAAAACACTGCTCCTGTGTCATCAACTACCTTAAAGCCATCAGTGAACCATACAGTTCTCCCATTTCAGTTTTATACTCCTCTAAATTGCATTCTTGTCTTTCATTAATGATTATCTCAAATTGACTTACAAAGGAATATTTTCCCACTGTAATGTCTAATGACATTACTGTAGTGTTACTCAAAATGTTTTCAGTTATTTAGGAATTTTCTGATTTTTACAGAATTGGGTCTCTAATTAGTTTTTAACCTATGAGTTCCCATTCTAGCTACCCTTGAATATAAATGTCCAATGGTGCCAAATTTAGAATTATCTCTATTGCAGCTGTGTGTGTTATTGCAGCTCTCATTCCCTAAAGGCAAGCCAGCCTTTGCAGACTGTTAGCTTAGTTCTAACAGTTGTCCAATCCATTTTTGGCCATAAAAAATCGTGGCATATGGAACAGTGTCTCACAGCCATAACATATAACAAAAATACCATGTTAGCTTTCAGTCTCTGTTTTCACCAAAGCTGCTCTTGCATGTAGACATACACACCTTCACTTGGTTTAATTTGCTCTCTATGTTTACTCCAGGTATGTTTACCTTCCTTGCATTGATAGATTTCCTCTAAAGAAAGAGATCTGAACTTTGATTTTTTCCTCCCCTTTTTCTGCAGTTCAGCTTGTCTCAGAGCCGTTGTTGTGATGTAATCTTTCCCACTTATTGGGTTGTCAGATCATCTGTTTATCCTTAAGTGCAGCAGCCTTCATTACTGAAATTCGTATATGATCAGATATCACAGAAGAGAAAACTGAATTCCTCCCTGCAGACATCTTCCACCAAGAGACCTCATTTGTTTCTTAAAATAATGTGCCTTTTATTTTCCTGCCATTCAGCATTGCCTCAATCCATCTATAAAGGGTGAATCTTTTCATTTTAGCCTATTGCCTTATGGACAGATAGTAGGTGTTATATATATATATATATATATTTTCTGTGTCTAGATTGCTGCAAAGGCAATTTCTATGTTGTCCAGGACCTTTTTAACCCCTTTCACCAGCTAATGTGTCGTCCTCCGTGGACTAGTGTTACCGTGCTAGCCTCTAGTTTCCAAGGTCGCGGGTTCAAATCTGGCGGAGGGCGATGGATTTTTTCGGGCATAAAAATCCTTAGCATGGCTTCCTTCGGAACGGAAGTAAAGCCGGTGGTCCCGTGTCGTAGATTTATGGCACGTAAAAGAACCTCAAGCCTGTTAAAGAGGCCTCAGAAAAATTACCGATCTTTCACGCCCAATATAGAATGGGACGCTAAGAACCATAGTAGTTAAAGAGCATCCATAAATAAAACTCAATTTAATTTTAACCAGCTAATGTAAAGCTGACCCTTTGATTTTCTTGAACTATCAAATATTTGTTATTATGAAAATAGGAGGACTCTAATATATCTGTAACATGTTTATTCATAATATTTTCTAATACTTTTAATAGAAATGATGATAAACTAGTCTCTACCATGAACAAAGACGATAAATGACAGTTGTGACACAGAAAGTTGCAAAACAGAAGAAGGAAATGGTCACGAGCACATGACAGGTTGTTGCAAACTGAGAGAGATAATATTTTGTGATTAAGCATTAATGCATTGCATAATTATGTATCTCCCTCATTCTTTATTGCTAGAATCCAAATTCTGTATCTGCACAGTGAAGCCTATCGTAGCCAGAATTATAAAATTTCACACAGCTAGCAAGTTCACACAAACACACTCTAAAGCTATTGGTCGGCTAAAAAGCTTGTGACTGTAACAATGCAGAGTTTTTGTTATTGCGCAACAACCTTTGTCTAATGGGTCTGAATCCTTAGCTTGCTCAAAAATTAATATTAAATTGAGTTTTATTTATGGATGCTCTTTAACTGCTGTGGTCCTTAGCACTCCATTCTATATTGGGCGTGAAAGACCAGTAATTTTGCTCAGAGACCTCTATCAGGCTTGAGGTTCTTTTACGTGCCGTATATCTACGACATGGAACCACCATTAGCTTGCTAAAGATGTATCCTTTCAGATTTAGGAATAAATATTACATTTGCCAGATGTTATGTATATACTCTGTTGTAGGAGTGGCAAAAAATGCCTGCAACTGTTTAATCATGCAGTACACATTACACCAGTCTGGAGTATGTGGAAAAAAAATGAAGGGCGAGCCAGAAAGTGGGCAACTAGTGCAAATTCTGTTTTTGCAATTTC
Source organism: Deroplatys truncata (assembly GCA_030765065.1). Lineage (NCBI taxonomy): Eukaryota > Metazoa > Arthropoda > Insecta > Mantodea > Mantidae > Deroplatys > Deroplatys truncata. The sequence continues at coordinate 54,450,771 of CM060988.1, read as the reverse complement.
TGCAGATTGCAACTAATGCACGGTATATTTTAATTAATACTGAAATTAATGAGTTTGCAAACATATTAATTGAATTCCCTAATGTTTTGGTGACTTTAAGGGTCAAGGGAATGAATAGTCCATACAATTTTATTAGGAGTCATCAAATTTTTTATTATGCTCCAGTCATGCTCAGGAATTCTATGAGTCCCTGTGAGATAAAAGTTCTCAGTACCATCCAAATGGGTAGATTAAGAAGTAATTAAGAAGTTCAATGCTTATCTTTCAGGGTACAGGCCAGAAGAATATTTCAAGAGTCCCTACCCATCCCATTTTGTAGTTCTCATTGAGAATTCTTGAGTCTGGCTCCTTCCAAGTGGTTTTTCTAATACTTCACAAAATCTTCTTCAAAGCTTTCTCTTTGTCCAACTTTATTACTATATGTGATCCAAGTGCTTTATAGAAGTTCCGATCACCTGATTCCATTGCTTTTTTAAATATTTTCCATACTTTTCCCTCAGACTTCTTTCTAGATTGATAGTTCAAGTAGTTTGGCAACTAGTTTTCCTAGTAGAGGGCATTTAGATTTATATGTCATGATACTTTCCTGTATTGCTACATCATATTCATTCTGTACATTAATTTTCATAATAGTTCAGGCCCTCGCTGTACTGATACGAGTTTGTCCTTTTGGGTTCCAGCATACTGCCTTTCCACTCAAATTGTTAGTTTGAACTCAAAGTCAATATTTTGAGGCCCAAGAAAGGGGGACCGTCATAACCATTCATCTGATTAACGAAGCTCTGTATATTACATCATTAAAGTTGCACACAAAACTTATTTCATTGCAGATGTAATGAAGGTTCTTCTGTTCCCTTCATAATAGTCATATTTTTTAGCTGTAATAAATCCAAGCATTTTCTTAGATGTGTATGCTACCCCATACTGTGTTATGGCCATTCAAGTCTGTTGTCTGTGATTCAAATCTGAGGTGGTATTCCACTTGTAACAGCCTAATAGGTGGTAAGGTTGGATTATTATAAGGTATAACTCTTTCACATTGGCTTCCACATGAAACTTTATTTTAACAGCTGTTTCATCTGGAGCAGAATTCAAGGCCAAGGAGCATTTCTTTAATAACATAAATGTTGTTGGAATCTGAGAGGTGTCGACCATAAACTAATTTGTCCGCCCAATACTGTACCCTGTCTATCCAAGGATCTTGTACCAGTGCCATATTAAATCGTCAGTCTCTTCTACACTGAAAATTGGCTTGGACCATTTTCATCACCTATCATTCAGGTGTAGGAACTTCATCTTAATCTGGGTTAGCCCAAAGAAAACCTCATATTAAATGATGATGGATTTCCCATTTTAAGTCTTGATTTTTAATGGTTTTCTATGCCCTTAAGCTTGATAAGTTCCATTGATCACCTTGAGGGTCCATAGTAAGTGAAATTCTTTCCCCACCTTGAAGGGTTTTAACCAGTTAGGTCATATTAAATGATGAATGAAATGGGTGAAATGAAGTTCAAACAAGTCCAGGGTCCATAGGATTTTTGAGTTACCCAACACTCGTCATTTCAGGATAATGAGAAAACCCCAGGGGGGTAAAGAACCAAGATTCGACTTTAGGACCTCTTGAATGTGAGGCAGGCACTCTCCAATAACATCACGGAGGTTGGGCTTATAAGTGTTTGTTACCATGTAAATAACATGTGAGTTGCATGGCTACACACCTTCATATTAATTTCGTAGTAAAAGGTGGATACTTGGAAAAACTTTACAAATATTGTCTTAGCTTTTCCTAGTCTGATTTCTTCTGTTTTAGTTAGTAGAACATTAAAAATAAATATATATATATATATATATCATACTTGTATGAAAATGCACATATGCATTTTAAAAACTGCTGTAATTTTTAAGAAGATGTTTACATTGAAATTATTACAAAATATATGAATGTAACCTCAATACTTCATATATCTGTACTCTCCATGCTTAGAGGTATTGAAATGTCTTAATACTTAAAATCTTAAGTGATTTGAAATTTTTAATTTTTCCATTTCTATTCCAGTTATTGCATTTCTTTTTGTGCCAGACAAGAACAAATGGAGTCAAGCACATTGTTGCCTCATGCATGTCTTCAAAATATTGCTGGATTCATTGTTCTTGGCCCTTGCCCTTGACAGCATAACCGGTAGGTGAGTCAGTGCAACATTCCACATTTAAATGAAACTATAAAAAACAATGGAGGAAGGTGGGGAGTATTCAGGTAACCTGCATCATAAGGGTAATTCTGCTTTAGTACTAAATATGTTGTGTTTTTTTAACATTAGAAGGTGAACCATAGATTCGCATCCTATAAATGACATTTTAATGCAGATTGTCACTGGTTCTCGACGAATAGTTGTTAAGCCTACAACCTGGAAGCCAAGATAGATGGGGTGACATACATCTTTACCTCCAGATGTATATTAAGCCATCTAGTGGCTCTGGCAGTCTCCCGCAATGCCACCACTGCCTGGAGATAAACTACTCCAATCATTTCTGCCACTGCAGCCTGTGATGTTTTAAGTTCCCACACCCTAAAGGGGTCTGCCATCTGTCCGCACTGATGTGGCTACGTGCGCAAAATGCAAGGGCGTCTTGTGCCGCACTAAGGCGGATGCTCGACGAGGAAGGTCATCAGCTCCAGAAGACTTGTCCATGCCAGACGGAGCAGATACGCCAACCCTAACCACAGGAGCAAAATTGGTTAACACTGCCCGAGATCCGCTGGACGATTCAACCAGCTCAACGTTCGCTAGTTGTGCAGAAGTCTCCTACCCGGAGTACCATGAGTGCCTTGAACCCAGAAAACTCACAAACAGTAGCTAATCATACAGAACGTCTAAACCAAGATCGGAAGAGACCTCGAATGACCCAAGAGCCCACCTCCGCGGTGTGGGGTTTGCGTGTCTGCCTCGCATTCAAGAGTCCCAAGTTCTAATCTCGTTTAGAGTTAGTTCCCGCGGGCACATCTGAGCATCGTTTCATCTGTTTCATTCATTTATTGTCCGATGTGACCTATCCGGTTAAAGGACATTAAACTAAAAATGGTGGAGGGGAGAGGAATTCCCTTTGTCTTCCTCCACTCCAAGAGACGATCAGGCAACGGAATGCCGGCACCTCGTCATTCATCCTCTTCTTAATATCCTAACCGAAACCCCTTCCTTTGAGTTCTCAGATCTATCGAGATGGCTGAAACTACACTCAGAACAGCATATCTTAGCTGATAATAAAGTAGGTTGTTTTTTGCCAATGATACGGCCAGCAATGTATTGATAGGCATGGAGAGGCGAGGAGAGTTTCTAACTAGTGTCATCCCGCAAGCACAGAATAGCGAACGGAATTGGACCTCTTAACGTCCTTCCATTCGCCGTTTGTAACACGAATGCCCCGACTGACCACTCCCGCTTTAGCACTTTGCGGCCTTACGTGCACTAGACCTCATTTTAATCAAGGAAACGCATTTTCTTTGTAACACTTCCTTCACGACAGCTCGTGTGGACCACCTATGGGTGGAACAGGATCTCCGCGAGATGGAAAGTTGTCTTCTGCCCAGTCTTTTTCCTATCTCTTCGAACACTAGAAACAACTGTATTTGACCCAGATCTCTTCAGTGCAGTAATTCTAGTAGTATGCGTGCCACTCTTCTCAGTTCGATTAAATATCTAGCATTAGTTTGGCCAGAGATCACAGTCCAAACATACACCTTGGCATATTGGTTCGAAGGCGAATATAAGATTGTAAAGCGAGTATTTGCATTTTACGTATATGGGAACCCTTGGCTGGTAGCAGAGGTACCTCGGCTACCCACTCATCCGCAAATTGGACTGAGTCATCGACATAAATATTGTCAAGCATTCCCCATCCACATCAAAAACATTGATTTTTATTTAAGGCCGCTCCTTAACTACTATGGTTCTTAGCATTCCATTCTATATTGGGCGTGAAAGACCTTTAAATTTTGCTCAGAACCCTCTCTATCAGGCTTGTGGTTCTTTTATGTACCATAAATCTACGACACGGGACCACCGGCTTTACTTCCCTTCCGAAGGAAGCCATGCTAAGGATTTTTACGTCCGAAAAGAATTAATTGTCCGCCGGGTGTGAACCCGCGACATCGGGAACTAGAGGCTAGACAATCAAAGCACTTTATTCCTGCCATAATTCCGTATTGGTAAACGTCAGCCGATTAGTTGCGTGCAGATAGTGACTTAATCCTCTAATGCATAGCGTTGTCATTTGGAAGCATAGATATTTAGGCAGTTTTAGAATAGCTTAACAGGTTTTTGTTAATTTCATACTATTCTAACCTTCAATAAAACTAAGCTATTTATAGCTTTTTAGATTGTAAAAATATTCATTTTTCAGTAAAACTGTGCTGTTTTTTTATATAAAGATGCAAAATCCATGCCACTGCAATCAAATGTAAACCCGTGAGCATCCAAGCATGCCAGTGCACCGTTTATTTTATTTGGGTCCTCTCCGTCCTTAACCACAGGCTTTGAATGGATGGCCAGTCCATTTCATATGGCTCTTATCGATCACGACTATTCGAATCGCTTCGGTTGTGGTGCCGGTAAAAAGTATACAAAAACCCTTTTAGTTTTCAGAGGAAGAGCGGATATGTAGCAAAATAATTCGTGCATTAGAGGATTAACGTATTACTGTAGTGCAATTGGTGATGAAGCCGACCAGCCTTTCTTTTTCTAAGTAGTTCTACCTTGTGAAGGGAATTTCAGGTGCAGCAAAGCTGATCCACTACACATAGTCCAATCACTAACCATGCATTGGAACTATTTTCGGGGTAGAGATTACAAAATCTCAAAAATAAAGTACAAGTTAAATTTGAGTTGGCAGCCACAACCAATCGGATTAATCTTTTCCAAGTTGAATTGCATTAAGACATTCCCCAGCGCATGCATATCCCCTTGGATGCAACGGTCCTATCCTTCTAAAGTGGTACGAATTGTTCATGCCTTCGCCGTACAGTTACCAACTCCCTTGCTCCCAGAGTATTTCCAATAGACTCTGAATTCAGATGTTGCTGGAGCGCCCGCAAACTATCTTGTTAAAATCGCACACAATCGAACGCTTCTAAGAAGACAACGCCGAAAGGCCAGTACCTGTTTACCTGATTATAAATTGCAAGCATGAGAGTACGCAGTGCCCAAACCAAACCTCGAAATTGTAGTAGCCAAAAGCCTCCGAAACCATCGAGATCAGCACACCTCCCCACTCCAAAGCACTCAAAATCTGACCGAAAAAATTAATTGCCTTCCCCCGGGATTGAACTCGCGACCTCGGAAACTAGAGACTAGCATGGTAACCATTGCACCACGGAGGACAACCCAAGGTCACGGGTTCAAACCCGGCGGAGGGCGATGATTTGGGGGGGCGTAAAAGATCCTTAGCATGCCTTTGGAAGAGAACTAAACCCGATGGTCCCTAGTCGTATATTTACAGCACGTAAAAGAACCTCAAGCCTGATAGAGGCCCCAGCAAAATTGCCGGTCTTTCACGCCCAAAATAGAATGGGATGCTAAGAACCACAGTGGTTAAAGAGCGTCTATAAATAAAGCTCGGTTTACTTACGGGGGACAATGCAAATGTGTTTGCCGCTTATCGTGAGTGGACTACGACACAAAGATCTTGACAAATTTTCGTTCACGTTCGTCAGGAGGTCCATATTTTCAGTGGCCTCCAGCCAGGAAGTGCAGGGCGCATTTCATGTCTCAAGCTCAAAAATGGCTGCAGGATCGGACGGGCTTCATCCCGCAGTGTTCCAGAACCTTCCCTTCAGATGTACTCTTTCTGGCAAATTTTCAGAAAGTGCCTTACCGCAAGTAGAGTGAGGTAGGTCCTGGTGATATGCATTTTTAAGCCTGGAAAGACCCAGTAGCCTTTTTATCCTTTCAAATGTTTCGAGAGACTTGTACTCGATCACTTGTCTCCGCTTCTGTGAGACAGTTAAGCCATACCTGTCCACCAATCTCGATCTCATTTCAATGCATGCAATACCCCAGAAGCTGATGCGAATAGTGGAGGCCGAGGCTCTCTTTTCAGCGACATCGGCTGTAATCTTCGGGAAGGTCTCAATGACCTGGCATGCGTGTTTCCCGTATAAGCGTATCTACTACGAACGCACACCACATACTATGCAGTTATTTCAGACACCGCACTTTGAAGATTACAGTTAAGGGGAAAACATCAGCACTATCACAATCAAAGTTCGAGTCCAGAAACTTTCTATCCGCCATGCCATTCAGCTGTTGCACAGCAGATCTTCCCACAGAGCAGCACATCAATATAGCCCAGTATGCTCATGTGTTCGTGTGCTCTACCAAAGGAAGATGTCCTCCGTGGTGTAGTGGTTACCATGCTAGCTTCTAGTTCCCGAGGAAACGGGTTCAAACCCGACGATGGATGTTTTCGGGTGTAAAAAATCCTTAGCATGGTTTCCTTCGGAAGGGAAGTAAAGCCGGTGGTCCCGTGTGTAGATTTACGGCACATAACAGAGCCTCAACCCTGATAAAGAGCCCTCTGAGCAAAATTTCCGTTATTTCGCGGTCAATATAGAATGGGACGCTAAACACCACAGCAGTTAAAGAACGTCCATAAATTTAAAAAAAAAAACTCGAAGGAACATGCACAGAGCATTCAACCTTGTGCAACGACACCTCCGACTCATCCAAGACTGGTGCAGCCTTTGCATATATTCATTAATCCGGACCAATAATGCCGTCCTAATAGTGCGGCGTTATTGCCGACTGCCCCATACAATTGTGGAGGGTGAATGGAGGAATTTGGATAAGGGCTGAACTTTTAACAAACATCCAGAACCAATTGAACCGAAGGCACGGGATAATTGCCTCACCTCCCATATGATTTTTGGGGTTCCCGTGCTTCGCTTTTCCATGCTCTGATAATTCTATACATCGAGTTTACGCTATACACCTGTGAAAATGGGGCATGGCTGCTGTGACTACAATTTACATCGAATACAAAAATCAAGTGCCTCTATTCTGTCGGCCTCTACATCACTAGCGGACATCTCGTTCTACTCGTGGATGAAAAATCAGGTGAAAAGGCGACATTTTATATAAGCGTGAAATATATACAAATTGGTGCGGTTTTTTGTAGGGGGCACAGCTTCTTGAAGACCATAGCTCTACAAATATCGAATTTACGTATTACTGCAATGCAGTTTTGCATCGCCTGAAATTCATGCATTTGGTGATGTAGCCACTCAGGTTTTCTTTTTCTAAGTAGTTCTGCCTTGTGAAGGGAATTTAAGACTAGCAAAGGTGATCCCCTGTACACCGGTGCAAACAAGCCATGCACTGTAAGTAGAGGTTAAAAAAAACCTCAAAAATAAAATACAAATTTATATAAAACTGATTGCATAATGATTGAATCTGTAAGACACTACTTTTGAACGTTAAATCCATCCCGGTCTTTGGAAGAGCAAACCTGTCCGTGATGTCCTTATAAAGTGGTTGTTTCTTCATAAGTTCGAATAGAAGTTCTTGCAGAGTGGAGACCTCTAACCAAGAGGTGAAATAGTTCCTTGTGAGATTTAATTGACTTCAAAACGAAAGCTTCGTTTTACACAGGGACTCAGATGAAATTGTCAAAACTAAGTCAAATAGTTTATATGCTTCCTGAAATCCGCATTGTTCTGGCATAATTTCAATCGTTTCCCTACGTCACTAATCTACATGACTCATCCCTATATATACGAAGGCACAATTTGTTTTTAAACGGAGATTTCCTAAATACTTTTGGATAGCGGTACATTTTGAAGTCATGCAAGGAAATTCTGTGACGACTTAAGAAATTTAGAACCGCCCACAAGGGTGATAAGTAGCATATTCTCACAGTCTTGAAATCGGACTTGCATTTTTATTGACACTGTATCTAAAGTTACGTAAAAGGGAATTGTGAATCTTCTATAAACCCCACTCGGTCAAGTTCATATATTCTCTTCTTTGAGCAATGTTGGTCATTTGTTTTGTCTGTGTTTTTTCAAGCAGTTTTTAAAAATACGGTTCTTGTCCCTTGTTGCTTGGTGTAAAGTCTGAACTATTCATTTCGTTCGAAAATCCCTTGCTCAGCTGAATGGATTTTTTTCAAAGCTTTTGTCGCTCATTATTGTCTCAAACACAGTTTCAATTTATCCCAGTCTTCCATAGTTACGGCTAATACTTTTGAGATGGAACACGCCAAGATTGGGATGTGTCAATCGGAAAGTAAATTTGTTGGATGTTGTTTTTGCTTTATAGTGAGCAGGTTATTTTATCCCAATGAGACTTGCAAGAAAAATGCGGCATTTAGTTATGGAATTTAAACTTTGTTGCAAAAACCATGCTTAGTAGATGAGTTAAGCAGTGCATAAAAAGAGATTGGGGTACTTTGTCCTCTTTACAGTGCGTTTAAATGCCCTGACATTACGCTTGCACCACCATATCATCGAGCTGGTAGTTTGTCTTCATACTCAAATGTTGATAGAACTCCCCCAGAAGATTAAACGGTGCTTCGGTATGTCTATGAAGAAACCCTAGAAAACATTCAACAGGAACGCCAGAAGTAACATATCTAAATATTACATAACGGTGCGATGTCTGTGGAATCAACCTTAGTGGAAGAGGAATTCATTTCGCATGTATCATATGTTATCTGATTTGCAGTCTGACTTCATTCTGTATTCACCTAGAATCACCCTTGAATACACCTTTAATGTTAAGTGATTTTGACTTTCTAATCAACCTCTTGATATGAGCGAGGTTAGCAGTTATTTGTAATTTACTCAGTTCACTGAGGATTTCTTTCTTTTTTTCATTGTGGCACCCGAGTTCTAATTCTTATTTGCTTAAAAATAAAACCGTGTCAATTACGATTTCGAAAAACAGCCGTTTAAGCTAACTCTTACACAGTGGTTTCCACAGTTGTGGACCACGGTTTCTTAGCCTGGAATTGCGACTTCTGGTTGTAATTCTGATTCCGGCCGTGAAAGCCTACGCTTACTCGTACAATGAGTAAATAGATGGCACTTTAGTACACATCCTGTTCTGTCTACTCGACTTTAAAATAGACCTACATGCATAATTGGGGAGCAAACGTAACGCAAGATAATACCGTTATTATATAAACTTTTATTAGTAACGAAAAATGTGGCACTTGTACTATATTTTAACTATCTCGGGAAGACTGACGCCAATCTAAATATTAGTTTATAGGAAAGTTAGAAATCAATTAGATCATTTCAAAAATGAATATGTACTTATGCAGTTTCCTTGGTATAACTAATGAAGCGTTTGACAAAAAAAAACAGGCAACTCAGATTGTAATCTAGCATTTCCATTGCCAAATATTCACATTCTACGCACGTGGAGACAAAATAATAAACTAAGGTTATTAGTTTTTACTCCACCATATACACTGGGTAAATTTAAAACTGGCCGTTGTCTGAGAGAACGAGCTCGAATCGTAAACCAGTGACCGCTCGGGACAGCGAGGCTATGTTCGCAAGACTGCATATATTCTTGCAGTAGTTATAATGGGGAACACAACTGTAATCACAAAAGTCTTCTGAGAAAAAAATTCATATACAAGATTTCCAACAGACAGATGTTTCATCCAGGGGCGACTTCTGGTTTAGTGCTACTGTGCTGTAGCACTGCTTGTGTCAAAAGGAAAGAAAAGGAGGTGTATAGGAATTGCGCATAAAGCATTATTTCCTAGTATGTATTCTCTCATTTGAGCAGGCGCGATAAGGGTGCTCGTTCTGCTGGTAGTTTTCTGAAATTTCAGATTCACACCGTCTACGCTCATAAGTACTGTATACAAGTCTAGAAGGGTGTACATTTTCTACACGATTCTTATGGGAAAGGTGGAGTCAACGCTCCTTACAATGTCACGCTTAGTGCAGCAGTGTAAGTTCAGTGGTAGGGAGCTGAATGTTGCTGAGGCTGCAAGTTCAAATTTCCGTGGAGCCTTTCATTTTAAAACACGAATAAGAATATAACACATTCTTCACGTTTTATGTATGAACATAAACGCCACATACATATTAACGTATGTGGCGTTTATTTAGTAATCCGTCATACCGGTATGCAGTAATCTTGACATAAATTTATCGGTCGAGAGGAGGCTTCATTTAGTTTTATAACCATAAATTTCACCATTATTATCACATTTGCAAGTAAAACATGTATAATAGGCAATATTATTTAATATATTACAGTAAAACGGGTTGTGAATAAAGAAGACAGCAATCCATTACAGAGAATCGAACTCGAGTTGCGTAGCTTAACCACTGCTCCATGCCGAGCACGATTTTGAGTTAGCCCAAATCAATGCCTTGGGCTTGTATTATACAGTTAGCCAAGGTGGCGCACAGAAGTTGATGGTTGTGAATCGCACAATCACTTGTAGGGACATTGAAAATTTTTAACTGCTGAAGAGACCGACCACTTTTAGCTTAACCGAGGTGCCTAAGTAGCAGTGAAAGTACTGCATTCCACTCAAAAATTTTATATAGAAATTTCACGCGAAATACAGGTTTTGATGATCTCTTAATACAAGATAGGGGGCAATTTTAAAAAGAGGCCCATGTGTCTGTGAATAACACCTCGAAAACGAAAAGTCGGTTAAATACCAAAGTTAGTATTTAAGTTCAGTATCCTCCAAAGAGTCTTGCATCGTGTCGCTATGGCTAGAGTATGGAGCTCTGATTTCCTACTACGCCTGAGATCGGCCCCACTCATGGTAGTACGGATTTTAAGGTCCGGGTATAGGACCGCTTCCCACTCAGCATCGTGAGCAGCTGCGATAGGTAGGGATCATGGCTTCGTGAGCCAACTTTCCGGCTGGGGAAGCGTGATACTAGTCACATGACCTCCCTTAAAGGTCGTCCAGTTCTGCCGTGCGTAAGTGGACGTGAGGCGGATATTAGGGTTGGCTGGCCCAAGCCGCACGTAGGCTGATGAACTTTCAAAGATGTGACAAGAAGGTTTTCAAGAAAATTGCCCATCCGAAACTACCATTTATATGGAAAAATGGAAACGGATTTTTCTTAGAATGCCATGTACGTAGGCAAAGTATATGTCTTGAATTTTCGGGAATAGGCTTGTGAAGTTCTCTTCATTCGGAAGGTTTTTTAATAGATTTGTATAATTTATAAATCACAAGAGATAGTAACTTCTATATAAACAAATGCAAATCTTTTAACAACGCGAAATTTATTTAAAAAAATTGTGTCTCATCAGCTTATCAGCCATCCGTTATTATTGATTTCAATTTCTCAATACTTTGTCATCTTTTTCAAAGGGCTTTAGCTATTCAGTTGCTTCTCGCGATATCACGTCTAGCGTACAAAATTTCAAGGCAAGCATTTATAGCGATCCACTTTTAAGCATTTACTCGATTCGATTTCCTGTATCTATCTTGTACCTAGATCGAAATCTATAATGAACCTATTTCAGCAAACGTTTATCTTGATTAACATAAAGTGGATACACAAACATGTATCGTAATCATAGTTTGTATAAGCCTTATAAAATATACGATAGTGGTTAGAAAAAGTCGTGTGAATGTAGAACAACACGCTTTTATCTTCTAGTGATTATCGTGGGTAGCAATATAATAATAATACACATCACATTTCAATTTACTTTAACAATTTTCTGTCTCATCTGTTCTTTCTATTGCTACCATCCAAGCATCGAGCTACAACAAGTTGCTCACTTGTATTCTGCATGCGTAGTTTCCTTACATCATCAGTGACGTAACAATAGTGTCTGCTATTAAGGGTGTATATATATTGAAATAAGTACACATACAACATTTTGCCTTAGAATTGTTAGAAATAAACTTCTTATGGAACCTAAATTCCCTCTTTTACGTCACCGCAGACATCTAATTCACAGATAACATCCGATTCACTAATCACTTCAATAATTTTGCTTCGGACATGGAGAAGATTATACCCTGACCAGCTTAACGAACGTATTTAAAAAAAATAATAAAAATGGGAAAACTGATTCGTTTCGTTATAATCTGTGCATTAGTATTAAAGGATATAAAGCAGTTGAAGCTCCAAAAGGAACTTAAAGAAAACATTTACAAGCTAGACATCATTTATGTTACACAGTGAGCTTATTACTAATATACTGGTTTGAGTTCAAATATATATATATATATATATATATATATATATATATATGGACTATGATGTAATGTATTTAAATCAGGAGAGTATCAACAATTGCAATCGTTCTGTGACAGGGAAATAATAATTATCTTTGTATATCTGTTCATTTTTCAACATTATTTTGTTTTAGGATCTTCATTGGAACAGCTGCTCAAGACTTGCTTAAGTCGCATTAAAAGGAAATGTGGCAGTGTTTCAGTGTTTGCATGTAGACATATACAAGAGGCATACATACGATGTTCTGACCTAGGAGGTGTGTAACACTGTCAGAATAAAGATTGTATGTAGCTCTACAGCATACAACGCACCAACATGTGTAAGACTTTTCGGTAAGGAATATAAAATAATGGTTTTATATGTTTGGTTTCACTTTAGATTGTTCCAGCGGCAGAATATTAATGAAGATGAACAGTGATAACAGTGGAGATGATTTAGTATTTATAAATGCCTTCTGTGTCTTGTAATCAGAAGGTGAAACTTTAAGCAATGAAAAAGACTAAAAACTTCCTCCTCAGCATCCATGTGTAAGCCACAAGAGAGTATCCCAAAATGACATAGAGGGGCAAAGCGACATGGTGGTCGTTATTTTAATATGGAGGTTAATAGAAGATAAACGTTGCTGTACTGTCGTATGTATGTTAACTGCTATACCACCACTAGCTGCCTGTTGCTCCCATCCATCATTTTACGCCATTAGGACCTGAAAGGCATTTTAGAAGGCAACAGATTATTGTGGTATGGAATATTGTTAAACTACTCACCGTAATAATTTTTTCAAGAGTAATTAATATCAAGTGCACACGTTACAAAGGCAAGTATTACCATTATTTGTATCTGTATCTTAATTATCTGCAAGTTAGTTTGGAGGTTATGAACACAACATTGGATCTAGGTCATTTTGTTCTGCATCATGATGTCGATGTGCATGACGACGCTGATTAAACTGGAAGATTTGTTGTTTTCACAGGAGTTTTGGAAATTAAAATACTCTATTAAATAACCGTTTTAAAATGCTATTAAGATTAGTATGCTATAATTCTCATTTCTTTTACATTTGCAGAACAATGGTGAATAGATGTAAAGGAACATTAAATAGACAATCATGGACTGAAAATGATTGAAATCAGCCATTGTTGCTAACAAAGAAAGCAGGGTGATTTGGCTTAAAGCCCGAAACTACTTTGAGACGTCATGCGCAGGCAGGAACAAAGTAGCAACGGATGGTGCAAATGTTCTTTGTCGTTTTCGTCCAGTATTTAACCCAGATTTAGAGAGCACACTAGTCCGCCACATCGTAGATTTGGAATCGCAACTCTTTTGGCTAACGTCAAAGTAGTTCGAAGCCTAGCATTTGAACAATTTATGGGAATAACTTGCATATTTAATGTCGAACATCAAATGGAGGAAACGATTGGTTAATTGGTTTCCGGCAGAAGAATCCTCAGATTAGTCTTTGCTGCCTGAACCTACTTCAGCAGCACGTGCTCAGGCCTTCAATAAGACCCAAGTGCAAAAAAAAAGTTTTTTACAGTCCGAGTTAACTGAAAAGGGAACAATTCGAGCAACAAGGATTTACGAAAGTCAATCCGAAAATAATATATCCCACTATTATATTTTTATTCTATTTATTATTATTTTTTTTGGCCTTTGAGTGCCAAGGCAGATTATGTTGATGTAGTATTCATTGTTGAATTTCCCGCCAATGTCGTGTTATTTTGTTGTCCTGCGACATAGCGGCAGCAGCAGGGAAGCGTTCCAAAATGGCTACTGACAACGAGGTGCTTACAAAACGGAGATGTGTGATTGAATTCCTTACCGCTGAACAAATTGCGTCAATTGAAATCCATCGACGCTTGCTAAAGGTGTATGGAGACGTTATAGTAGATGTGAGTAATGTGAGGCGGTGGGTACAGCGTTCAAAAGTAGTGAAAAGGATGTGCAGGACAAGCCACGCCCTGGTCGACCCTGCTCGGCTGTCACAGCAAACAATGAACAGTGTCTCGATCAACTCATCCGTATTGATCCGCGGATCACGTTCAAGGAATTGTGTTCAGAACTGAATGCGCCTGTAATGCCTTAGACAAGATGTTGCAACCTTAATTATCGCAAGCTGTGTGCGAGATTGTTACCGCTGATCTTTTACAATACCAAAAACCTCATCGAATGGAAATCTGTCGGGACCTCCTGGACTAATACGACGCTAAAGGTGACAATTTTCTGAGCTACATCACCGGAGATGAGACGTGGTGTCACCACTACGAGCCAGAATCTAAACGACAGTCCATGGAGTGGCGACATCCGTCTTCAACAAATAAGAAGTTCAAGACACAGCCATCCACAGCTAGCCAAGACAGTGGCTAGCCTCAGCTGAATCAGATTTTTACGAGCGTAGCATGCAAGCTCTTGTTCGTCTTGGCGGTGATTATGTAGAAAAATAGCAGTATGTAGCTGAAATCTTGCTCTATCTATCTGTGTTGTTGTAGTTTCCATAAAAATAAATAGGGGGCATTACTTTCGGAATGATGTAATACAATATGGATGAATCAGTACTCAACAAAGTGCAGAAGACAAGGTATATGCCGAAAGGGCGAAGAAGCAGTTCGGTGCTCTCACAAGTGCTGAGCATGGTCTTTATGTTACTGTGATAGCCTATTTCAGTTCCAGTGGATACTATATATCACTAGCGCTGATATTTTCTCACGAAACTCAAACTCCTTATGACGAGGCAGCACTAAAAACTCTGCATTTATGCAACGAAAGTATCTGCATGACTGCAGAATAGTTCGTTAAATGGCTGCAACATTAATTTCTGCATAAAATCAACCACTCAAGACAAAGTGCTTCTAATTTTAAACTGCCACACTAGCTATAAGAATATTCAGGCTCTTGAACTCCCTAAAAGCATGGCATTGCGTTTTTGTCTTCCGTCTGATTGTGCACATAGGCTTAAACCACATCCCAACATTTTTTGGACCACTTGACACATGCTACAACCAGGAATATAGAAAATGGCTAAAAAAAGCAACCCAGGGAAAAAAGTCTCTATATAACCATATAGGAAAGCTCTTCCGGGAAGTTCACCTTCAAGCCGCCACTCCTAAAATTGCACTATCAGGCTTTAAAGCTTTTGGAATATTTCCATTCAATCCAGACATTTTCAGATAGTTTGTATGTTTCTACTACAACACCAGGTTTACCTTGCCCATAAACACAGCAGCTTTCCCTAAACATATATATATATATATATACCATTTCTCACACATCGCGATAGTCATCAAGAGGAACCAACAGCAATTCTTCAAAAATATTCTCCAAGACCTACACGTTCAACTGTGACCAACAAACGCAGAACTGAACAAGGCAGCTAGGAATTAACGTCCACTTAAAACATAGAAGTGTTGAAGGAGAAAGAATCAGAGAAGAAAGATACAGAGCTGAAGAAATGCTGTGAAGAGATGTTTGACATTCGCTTCACACAGGATGGCGATGAGCCAGATCTATTAGAGTAAACTCCTGGTGATAATGCAACTTGTATATATTGTGATTTATTTTGTCGATCAAAACCGAATGAAATATGGCTAAAATGTTCAAGTTAGTCCTGCTGGCTGTTCTGGTTTATCAAAATGAACAAAACTGTTTGTTTGTGAGCTCTGCCATTAAGGTTACTATTTCTTTGTGTGTTTCAATTCAAAATTGACCTATAATACTGGTGTGTTTATCAATACAAAATATTGATTCCCAAGTTTTAGAAATATTGCTGTTATATATTAAGTTCTGTTTATTTACTTAAAACCTTAATTAATTCCAAGGAATATTTGTTTAACACTAATGTGCTGAATGTTCGTAATTTTAGTACTTTGTAATAAAAAGGAGAAAATATTTGAAAAAAACCGTAGAATATATAATTTTGCCCAACCGTGTAGCCCAAAATAACAAACTAGACACTTGCTTTGAAATAAACAGAACCAAACAATGCAGGTTGTGGACCATGAAGACACATGTGGTGTCTTAATTGTTAGTACCTCTATATACGAGGTAAAGGTTTAAATGCTTTATTTATTTACAACGTGTTGCTATTGTTGTTCAAAAACTATGAAATAATACAATTTTTAACATGGAACTCCAAGTATGACGCTTTTCACAAGTCTGCATGTTAATGGAAAATGGCAGCTAAATTGTGGGTGTCGTGATTCCATTCTGAAGCTGCAAAATAATTTCTACATTGCTTTTGCTGAATTAAAGTTCAGGGATTACAATATCGTACACAGTTTTCTGACCACCACAACGGCACTGCTGCTTCGTCTTTCTGTCCTTCCCATCTGCTCAAGCACTGTATCACGGTGTGAGCAAGCGAGATAAAATCGTTTTGCTCTGCGTGCGCGTGTGTGAACAACTAAAACGAAAAGTTGGATAAACATTAAATAGGTATTTAAGTTCAGTAGGTACTTTCCAAATGTGCGACACGAAGATTTTCACAAAATCCGGTCGCCCCAAACTACACTTTTAGATGAAACACGTTTTAAAAATGTATTATTTTCCAAAAACAATTAGCTCTAACGATTTTGACTGAAATGTGTTATACGAGGGCGGATTGAGTCAGTGAATTAACACCTCCACGAAATATGATTTTTCGAAGTTTGCAAAATATGAGGTTGTTTTTGCAATGATGTGTTCAATGGACGTGAATTTATTCTCAGCGAGCCAATTTTTAGGGTTTTCGAAGAGGAAGAAGTCGTTCGGGGCCAAATCTAGAGAATATGGTGGGTGAGGTAGCAGTTCGTAGCCCAATTCCAAAAGTTTTGCGATGGCAATGGCTGACTTGTGTGCGGGTGCATTATCCTGGTGAAACAGAACTTAATCATCACCAAATGAGGACGTTTCTTTTTCAATTCCTTGGGAAATTCATCCAGCACTGCGGCATAATATGAACCTGTGATCGTCTTACCCTTTTTTCAGTAGTGGATGTCTATCACCTCTTGTGAATCCCAAAAGACATGCCATGATTTTTCCTGATGACAAAATGGTTTTCGCTTTCTTTGGAGCAGGTTCGCGGAAGGAAATCAACTTCTTGATTGTTGTTTGGTTTCAGGTTGATAGTAATGGATCCAAATTTCATCAATCGTGATATAGCAGCGCAAAAACTCATTTAGGTTGCGCTGGAACATGTTCAAACATCCCTGTGAAATGGTCACACGATTCCACTTGATCTCTACTGCGAGCAGTCGCGGCACCCATCTTGCTGACAGCTTTCTCATACCCAAAAATTCGTCCAGAATGTTATGCACCCGTTCACTCGAGATGTTTACGGTCTTGGCTATCTCACGGATTTTAACTCGGCGGTTTTCCAACACAATATCGTGAACTTTGTTCACCATTTCTTGTGTTGTGACCTCAACCGGCCGTCCTGTGCTCACGGCATCTTTTGTACTCCAATGGGGACATCAAAATTCTGTGAACGACTTATGAACCATGCCATGTGATGGAGCAGAGTCCCCACAATACTTGTTCAGTTTTTCTTCCGTTTTCTTCATCGTTTTAACACGCAAAAAGTAGTGCATTATCAGAACACGAAATGCACTTTCTCCATTTTCTACGAAGCAACACACGAAGCTTATTTTAGACGCTCTCAACAATGTTCTAAGACACAAATGACAAATTTCTGCGATTATACCCAGAATAGATGTAATACTTGGGTGAAAACAAGAACCTTTGATTAGAACGCTATCTGTCGTCAAAGTCATAGACTTATTAATCCACCCTCGTATTAAAGATATTTACATATCAAATAAAATGTATTTTTTTTAATTTTCTGGAAATAGACGTTGAAATACCTACTCTTTATTTGGAAGGAGTTTTGTATAATCTTGTATAACTGGTAAATGTTAAGCAATACACGAAAGCATACTACAAAGAAATTAGACCTCTTTAAAACCCACAATATATTTCAAATAACGTTTTTTTTGTGGCATCGGTCATTTCTGAGATTTGTTGTTAATGGTTCGGATTGTTCAATATTTAGTCATTATTGTAAGCTTGTATTCATAAACGAGACTTTCCAGAACGCTAGTCCCGATCGAAACTACTTCGAAGTCGCCGATATGCTTAAATTTCATCCGGACTTAGCGGAGCAAACAGTGAAAATGGCGGACATTATCCAGGATGTTATTGTGACAATGCTTTATTCTCGGCGCATTGTAAGGGATGTACAAAATCCAGTAAAGTTCTCCAAGGACAACGAATTCAGATACAGATTTTATAAACAGACTGTGGATATAGTGGCTATGTTTGCACACATCTTGCTAAAAGAAACATCAGGTGAATTACCTACTACACACAGTTATTTCGCGAAATGTTATGAATTAGTTTACCTTCTATTAGTTTATAATAAACAATAATCCTAGTAGATTATTTCCATTATCTCCTAATCCCTGTAGCTATGCCTCTTGCATACGCAAAAAAACACAGATTGTTTAAATTTATTGAGCTAGAAGCGCCTCCAATTGTCCAATGGAATTTAAAGGTTTCTGTTTGTGCGTTTATATTGTAGGAATCACTACCACTTAAGTTTTTCTTCTTTTCAAAAACAAAATAAAAAACGTCAACGATACATCAGCGTTTCTAATCTAACCTCCTCTCATTCAAGTTTTCCCTATAAAACATGTGGAGGAGAGGAGCGAAATGCAGACGCCTCGGCCAATGTCATCTTTATTGCAATTGTCAGTTGATTTTAGGCCCACATCTACTGATTTTATTGCTATAGAGGACTGTTACTTTGTAATCGGGTTAGCAAACATTGGAACTTGGTCAAAAGTCCAATCCTTCCAGAGTCAAAGTATCGAAACTGGTGTATATGAATAAGATTTTAATTACAGTTAAATATTAATAATAAAGCAGTCTACGAAGAATGGTCACTTAAAGTTCCATAAGAATATAAGCCTTAACGTCCTGTCGATTTTCAGTTGTTTCCCACGATGTCTTGGAAAATGTATGTAATTTTAAGGCCAGAGTTTAGCGTACAGTTTGAAAGCATTTGGCTGTCACACTTCCCTTTGTATGCAAAACGAAATGTGTAATGTAGGAGTTTCGGGAAGCGTTTATCTGGATTTATATGCAGTAAATGAGGGTGTAAGAAAGAAGCGGGGGTTGGTTTTTCTGTGTAAATACGCGCGAGTCTTAACGGAGAGGTCTCACCTTTATTGTCGCTATGATTTGTGCGATAATGCCCGTGAGCTGTCCATTTTATTAGAGGGAGACATTGTACGTGTTTCACTGACCCAGCATAGATTTCAAGTTAGAACAACGTGCGTCAGTCAGGCTTTATGTTCTGAAAAGATCAAAGTGAAACGCTGCAAATAATATAGGAAGCATATGGAGACAAGGTTTTATAAAAGACACGTGTTTTTGAATGACAAATTTAAAATTGGGATAATTTACGATCACGTAATTCATAAATACTGCACAATATTACAGTAATATCGTTAAAGTACCTTTCAAGGGGAAAATGGCCGCGAAGAGACCGAACTTGCTCCTTGCATGAATCCACCAGGACAATGACCCTGCCCATCGCGCCATAGCAACACAAGAGACAATCACTCAACTAGGCATTCAATTCATGCCCCGTTCACCATATTCGCGGGATCTTAAATCCTGTGACTCCTACCGGGTGAAATAAAATTCGTGGGCATCATTTTAACAGATAATGAACTAGTGTTTTTACGTGTATACTAAACGGGATGTCAAAGAAGGGTTTCCCTGAGTGTTTTGAAAAGTGAACGGAACGTTGCAACAAATTTGTATACTCAGGAAGAGAGCATTTTGAAGGCTTGTAATTGAATTTGAATAAAAGAATTCATACTGTCCAGTAATAAAAGTTTATTTTTGACATCGTAAGAATGAAAACACAGCATGAAACTAGGAATAAATATAAATCTTAAACAAAAAAATAATAAATTGTTGTTATCCTTAACCAAATTTATCGATGTCTTACCTTAACAGGGCAGGTGATATGTTACGGTGCATGTATGTATGAAATTAATAATGGTCCCAGATCCATGGAGCTTGTAGTCACTGGATATGTTTCTTTTCAGAATCGGGTAATCCATCCCAAACACGCAGTCCCTAAACCACGAAGACTGACCAAGAATTAATCTTCATATTAACGGCCTCAATTGACGTTAAACGAATCGATTTATACCGGAATTATGCTTATAGTATCTTTATTAGCTTCTGCTGTTCTATTTAAAGCATCGAATTTGGCCACAATGACCAGAAAAGTGTCGTTTTAATGCTTAACTATTTTTTTCCGCCTAGATCTCTAATTTTCCAAAGTCCCCATTATACTTCAAACTAAGTCATGAAATTCGCTTTTAGCGAATATTCGCCAAAATTGAGGCTGATTAATATATTCGGTATTAACTCCAATCCCTGATTATTTTGAAAATGTTAGAAATACCTGTAACCCTTGCTATGTTTAGGCGGTCGAGGAAGTATCCAAGGTATTCAATTCGCTTCCATAAAAGTTGAGTTTTAAAGAGTTTAATCTTGCTATATTTGTTGATTATCGTAAAAGCTTCAAAGTGCTCAGAATAGGGTACTAAACGGCTCCAATGAAACTCATATTAAATGAAAGAGAAACCTAGGGAGTAAGCAAATATAATTTCCGGATACCCATTTAAACACAAGGGACTTCACTTCATTACCAGTACTCACTCCGAAGAAATAAGACTTTCGGTAAAAATCGGCTGGGTTGTTTTTGCAACACCCGAGACAGGCAAAAATACCTATATAGAAAAACACTTCCTATTTTCATGTATTACATAAATATGTGGTGAGTACGGCGATTAAATATCGTAGCCTGCAAGCATAATTCTTTCAACTAGTTGCTAGTTGTCCACCTCCTAGCTTCTGGACATACTAGTGTATACTGCATTTCCTCAGTTGATTTGGTCTTGCTAACCAGTTCAGAAGTTAATTTTCAATGGATAGATCTATAATCTAACACTAATAGCTGATAAATATCAGATGGAAATATTCACAGCGAAAACGAAAATAATGGCGTATAGAAAAGTACACACATACGGCAGAATTTGAATGAATGACAAAATTTTAGAAAGGGTCAATGTGTTTAATATCTTGTATTCCACCCAAAAATTCGATACCGTGATTTCACCGGAAATACATGTTTTGAGACCCCCTGAATCCAAAAAAGCATTTCTGGAAACATGTCCGTCTGTGTGTCTGTCTGTGAACAGCACAACTCAGGAACGAACAGTCGGATATACACCAAACTTGGTTTTTAGGTTCAGTATCTTCCAGTGATGCGACATGAAGGTTTTCAAGAAAATCCTCCAACCCAGATTACCCTTTACATGGAACATTTTTCGAAAATTTTAATTTTCTCAAAAACGGCTCTAACGATTTTGATTAAAATGTCGTATATTTAAGATACTTCCATGACAAATAAAATGTATATCTTGAATTTTCTCGGAATGTCTCCAAAAGTATTCATTGTGTAGGTCTTTTGCATAACTGATAAACCATAAGAAATAGAAAAAATTTAAGGGAATAAAAAATTGACTACACAAAAAATATATATCGCGTTAAAATACACAATTTATGTCATAATTTTTTTGTTCAGTGAACTGTTTTGGAGATATTGCTTGTTATTCCCTTAAATTTTCCAATACTTATACATTTTCTCAAACGGGAATTCGTTATTCTTTTTTGTCCTAGTAATGCAAAGAGAATGAAATACCCGACATAGCAACCAGCTCTTAAAATATTTGACTACCGCTTAAAGCCCACCAATTCCCCTTGCATCTACAAGAAAATTAGCAGTAAGATTAACATGAAGCATATGGAGAGTAAGCGTTTGTAAAAATATTTTGTACAAGTGTAGAGAAAGTTATGTGAGTGTAACACATCAGATTTTCTAAGGTATATTCAATTTGAAATGTATTTAATGGTTCTCCTGCCCTTGTATTAAAATCTTCAATTATCATGGTATTTACATCATACCTTTGGTTTATACACTTGACTCATTTTTTTAACTTTCTGTACTAATTTGGATCATGAAAACCGGATCCATCTGCAGATTGAATTCCACTCCTATACTGATAGCTCATTCTCACTTGTCACATTATCCAACACTACCTATATCACTATATGAATCTACACACATTTTTCTTTTGTCCAAAATGTCGTTCTTGTTTACAAACAGCCCAAAACCTTCCGAAACTCCCCATCCATTTCATTATATTACAAATATTAATAATAATAATAATAACAACATGTGCTTTATCTCGGTGCATTTAGTTGCCCACGTTTCTACCAAGCCAATACGTCGTTTAGTATCAGCATAAGGATGATTTACCTGTTATTAATTGTATGTAATAATCCTTCCACGTTTTAACAAGATACCACTAGAGGTATTATTTTCTATACTGAATCCATCCTGTCTGCAACCTTGTTCTTGTCAATTTTTACTTTCTCTACTACGTATAGTAAGTAGGGGAAGTATTGTATTCCACCCAAAAATTCGATACCGAGATTTCACCGGAAATACATGTTTTGGGACCTCCTGAATCCAAAAAAAAAGCATTTTTAGAAACATGTCCGTGTGTGTGTCTGTGAACAGCATAACTCAGAAACGAACAGTCAGATAAACACCAAACTTGGTATTGGTTTAGTATCTTCCAGAGATGTGACACGAAGGTTTTCAAGAAAATCCCCCCACCCCAGACTACCTTTTACATGGAACATTTTTCGAAAATTTTAATTTTCTCAAAAATGGCTAACGATTTTGATTAAAATATCATATGTTTAAGATATTGTCATGAGAAATGTAATGTATATCTCGAATTTTCTGGGAATGTCTCCAAAAGTATTCATCATTGTGATCGACTTTTGCATAACTGGTAAACCATAAGAGATAGACAAAATTTTACTACACAAAAAATGTAGATCGCTTTAAAATACACAATTTATGTCATATACATTTCTTTTGTTGAGTGAACCGTTTTCGAGATATTGCTTGTTATTCCCTTAAATTTTCCAATACTTATACCTTTTCTCAAATTCGTTATTCAGTTTTTTATGTCCTGGACATGCAAAGGGAATGGAATGCGCCAACGTTAAAATATTTGACTATCGCTTAAAACCTGCCATATTCCCTTTGCATCTACAAGAAAATTAGCAATAAGATTGATATCTCCATATCTCAATTAACATGAAGCATATGGAGAATAAGCGTTTGTAAAAATAGTTTGTACTAGAGTAGAGAAAGTCATGTGAGTGTAACACATCAGATTTTTCCTCCTGTGTAGTAGACCTTGTAAGCTCTTCAGACAGCAGAATTTAACCTTTCGGCGATAGCACCACACTCGTTCCTTCATAACTTATCAATTCGGCCATTGCCCCTTTGATTTAATTTTTTCGCTTCGTGAATCGGCTGTGTAGGCGCTCACTTTCCTAGCAGGCGACAACGAATCTTCCAACGCAGGCTCATGTCCTTTTCTGTCTCTTCTGCGTATATTTGACGTCACTTTCAGGTGCCCCATTCTCTCCACCCCGTTTCCTTTAAAGGCTGATGATGTTTGATGAGCTTGCTTAGACGTGTTGTCCCTCTGTGTTATCACTTGTGATTTTTCGTTTATCCATAACAGGAGTCCCCGGGCAAAAGGCATACCTCGGTGATATTCAGATTATTCTTACGCCTATACATAATGAAAAATTCTTCTTCCTTCATTTATAGCTTTACTCTTGTCTTTCAATAACTCATGTTTTAATTCACGATCCTCATTTCCATACTCGTGTTCGATGAAAATTCTTGTGGCTTTTAACTTTTTCTATTACAAAGCACTTCCCATTACATTGTAGGTAGTAAAGCTTCACACTTCTATCCCAATTCCGAAGTAGTCTATTGCTTTCCAACCAGCCAGCTTTCGATAATAGATGGTAATGTAACGAGTTATGGTTCAAGGAATGACTTACATAAACCAGCATTCACTGATTAAGGTCAATTGTTAAGGTTAAAATATAGATCCTTTACCTGGTCACTTAAAAACTCTTTCTGTACGCACGTTGTACAAACTGTCTTTCTCTTCTTGACTTTAATTGTTGTTAACGCGTAGTACTTGTCCACTGCAGTAAAAATATGACAACCACCGAGCTCGAAGGCACGTTCTAATTATGAATCATATTCTGGTACACTCCCTCGCTCAATTATACCTGATGTCTTTTGGATCTTATAAGCTACGAACATAACTCTGCAAATACATCTTCCACAAAGAATATAACTCTTCAAATACATCTTTCACAGTGTCCAAAGGGGTTAACAGACACTACTTGTGACCCTAGAGAAAACGTATGCTTGAGTTTAATCCGGCGATTGAGGAAACACTGCTTAAAACACTCACGAACAGCACCTGCAAAAAGTAATGGTGCACCATCACGTTGAGACCAGAGGCGTTGGCGGATGTCCAATTACAAGGGACAGGAATTTCATGCCGTGTGTGAGCCGTAATGGGGTGGGAGAAGATACAACCCAATAAAACGACTATCCACAATATAGAGGTTGCATTATACAAATGGTTACGAAAATGCAACTTTCACATTTTTGCACAATTATGGGATAATTAACAGAATTAATTGTTCTTCCACACAAGCCGTGTGTTGGACAAGGTTAGAAAGGTAGAATCAGACGACTGAAAAATTTATTGCCATCGCCGGGAATTCAACCACGGATCTCCTGATTTTCGTCTGTTTGCTCTAACCACTGGGATAAGTTATGGAATGACTTATGGGATAAGTTACTAGAGTGTAGCGATATTCGAGTTCCTATGTTCCATCATTCATAATCGGCAATTCCTCCGTAAATACGTACCTGTTACATAATATATTGGGAAGGTTAGTTATATTGCATATGTTACGTCATCTTGCTTTTATATTCGCTGGTGTTCAAACTTTACACGGCGACCATTTAGTTATCAGCTGAACTATTATTCATACATTTATTATATTATTGCATGATGTTAATTACATTACTATTTATATTAGATTAGGTATAGTTATATCAATTAGGCTAATTATATGAGCACGTAATTATTAATTAATATTAGCATATTAAATTATTCTTAATCATTAGTTATTACCTTTGCAGTTACCTAGAAATGTGAATTTGTTTTCCAATTTTTGGTAAGCGTTTTCTGTTTATGTGGGGTTTTATTTTTAGAGGAAACTGATCTGCTTAGGAAAAAACCAAGAACCTTAATTCTTTGGTTTTGTAGGTACTCGAAATCATATTGAAACGTAAATATAAGTTGTTCTTTATACTAGTGCAGCGCATCAATATGCAACGTTTAACAACCTACGAATATGATATAAATTAAGTCCATAGCACGGTTCAGTGCTTAAAGATTATAGATAATAGGTGATGGCCAACCCTTTGCACCGAAGAAAAGAATATTACAGAGCAGTATATATGATATGACAGTAACTCATAATACTGGCAGAAATAGCCTTTGTAAAGATGAGTTCCATTGTAGATTCCGTACTCCAAAGATATAATGTAAAAGAACATTCCTAGTGAATCTACATAAATTGGAGCATAGTGTATCATGAAACCTGGCGCTCTTCCACACACCGGTGTAGAAATTAGCACGCAATGAAAATCGTTTTTTTTAAATAAATGTGTAAACATGTAATTCTTTAAGTCGAATAAAAGAGCGACTTGTTTAAAACGCAAAGAAACGCCTCTGGATAAAAATTTCTAGTTTAATTTAGATGATTTATTATTAGTCGTTAAGTAGCACATAAAAATATCAGACAATAAACAAAAAGCGATAAAGAAGGAATTAAATATAGCCAAAACTAAAGAGCATATGTAAGTAAATAAAATTTTTGATGAGAATAAAAAGGATAATTTATGAGACAAATGTAAATTCTTACACGAAAGGAGTTGTAGGCATTTCAAAATGATTTGTGTTAGCCCCTTTCATTTCAGAACTCAACGTTTATAAAATCTGTTAGATTTACAAGTCTTAAAAATGCTCAGATAGTTATTGCCTACACCCCTTGCATTACTTCATGTTATTTCGATTCATCATGAGGTAAATTTGCAAAGTCGGTGTTTAATCTTTCATTACAGATTTTATAACAGGTAAATACCAGTTTTCTCAGTAAGTAGTTACCAATGCGCAATTCCTTTAAAACATATCATAATCCTTATAGCCTACTTTTGGGCCAATTAAACTTCTTGTATGTAAGTACTATTACGCAAGAGAAACACATGACAATTAATTATATGAAACAAGCATTATATTAGATGGTGACTTCATAACATGGTTGCAATATCAGCAGAGTTTCGAGAGCCTTGCGAAAAGGAAATCTAATCTATTTTCCTCACTTTCAAAAAACATATTGCAGCAACCCATGTAGAGTTCGAATCACAGTCAGGGGTTACATAAGATTTCATGAAGCTCCAAAAATGTAGTTGTAAATTAAGTACTGGCTTGTAGGATACCAGGTCGATTACTTGACACTAAGAATGATGTATATTGACCACGAATGTAGGTAATCTCAATTCTCTCCAACACTATAATGACGCCTAATCTACGTCAGTTAGGGCATGTGCCTCACTCTAAATAAGTTGACTATTATAATTGTGTCTTTTGGACCTTCGAGAGCTCCCCAGGTAAGCCATGTGTGGACACGATTACGTTCTTGCACATACAATCCCACTACCAAAGGGTCCTCAGCGCCATTTTAAACTATAAGACAATATAGCCGTTAGCTTTTTATACAACCTCGGGTTCTTACTCAACTAAAAATGCCACCCTGCATTCCGGTACCGACCAGCACTACCATCTGAGCCTATTCTAGCAGTTGTAGGCAGTACTCGATATTAATTGACCTCAGGGGCGTCACAATAATAGTGGGTCGCCGGGTATAGCTCCCTCACAATAAAATTTGAAGCACCAGACACATTGTCGCCCATAATTATGGCGAGTTGCATGGTATAAATTGCACTAAAGGGGTCGGAAACCATCACAAGTATAGTGAGTAGCCAGGTGTAGCTCCTCCATACGCAAGTACCATTTTTCGCCTGTCCAGGCTAGCATTTAACCTCCTCACTCGAGGCACCAGTTTTAAAACCATAGGTTAAGATATTCCACGCGCCAGAATTAGTAGACTGTAAGTTGCCACATTAGGGAGAACTCGCCCACTCTCTGCATGCCGGCTAAAACGGAGAGCAGTGGCGGTAGAACTACCACAAATAGGTGGCACTACCAATCAACAGCTTGGCACACAAAGGGACTCCCACTCTCACCCTCCACTACAGATAAGGAAAATGGCACATCATCGCTACATTTAATGTTCCAGATATAATGTAGACCCAGTCTGAAATACTATGTAGAAAGCCACTCACCCACCCGTTGCTTTATGCCATGTGTTTTATGCGCATGCGATGTTCTAGGAATTTAGTATTCAGATGCATAGATTTAGTGTGTAAGTTTTTTTATTTCCGCTGCACCACGTAGATATTATTTAACTTTGCTTAAGCTAAAAATAAAAAATGCCTCTATGAATTAAATACGCTCTCACCAGTACATTTAGAGCACACGTAATAAAAGTTAAGCAAGAAACGTGTGGCCAACACAAAATTAACAGACCCACTTTTACAGAGAAATCAGAAACTATGTGTGTATAGTAGAGCTAGGCGAAAAGAAACTTATAATATAAAACCGTCGCCTCACTAGCTTTTCATTGTAGAACTAAATTTTAAATTGTTATAAACATATTCAAAGATAGTATCTACATAACAGCGTCGTCAGATTTTTATAAAATAATACAACCAGGAACCAAGTCCAATGTCTTCTCCAAGTATAATTACAATGATCTTTACTGCAATACTTTACTTACTTCAAACCATTTATTTTGTTGAAAAGTTTCCGTTGACATGATTACGCTGACCCAAATTGGTCACACTTAACGAACGCTGATGTTACAGGAACGCCTTAAGTTTGCCACAGAGAGGGAAATGAAAATGCTGACGCCACACATTCCAGCACCATACATTAACGAAAGTGCTTTCACAGTGAAATTATAAAAGATATTGTCCTTCGCGCCCAGGTAATAAATAATAATAATAGGATGAAATTAAGTAAAAACGAAAAAAGGAAGGTTTCAAGTTGTAAATTTCTATAGTGGTTCTCAAATGTTTTAAAATCTTTCGAGTGATTTGTCTTAATGCAATGCAGTTAATTTTTGCGTACCTCCAGCCGTAATAGAAGTATTTTTGTAGAGCAAGTGGTAAGCCATGTGACCCAACTGTTGTTTTAGTTAGAGCTAGCAAAGAGAACATGTCTTAAGTGTAGATACAGTAGGTAATCCGAATTGCGACCTGTTTTCACACGTTTTTAATAAACAATGTTCAGACTGTGTGTATTGTGGTCCCAGAATTTAAGTTCGGGAATACAATTCAAATGAAGTTTATGTTGAGAAGTTTATAGTGAACGCTTCCAGGAATATATGTACATGAATTATAGAAGTTATATGTATTTCCCGTATACCTTTAATTTAGTATAAAGACTAAAAATACAGCTAGTGTATCTTATAAATGTCTAAGGTTACACGTGCGAAGTAAATTAATTTAAATATTAGCATTGTTTTTTTAGAGTCAAGTTATTTGGAGATGATTCATGGCAAATGTTAAGCGAGTTGAAGCGGAGATCTCTAAGCTAAATTTTGCAGGCGGAAACTATGAAATAAGGAATTTTCAGGAAAGCAGGAAAATGCAATGTCATAATGAATTTATAGTATATAGTGTGATAGTTTGGAGTTATACATTTTCAAGATCCTGAATATTAGATTAATATGATAAGACAATTGCGAAGCAACAACATAAAAGTACGGAGGAGCAACCCGGCGAAGACAAACTTTGAACAGCGCAAACACACTTATTGTTTACAAATCTCACCCAGTATTTAAACGCTAATTGGTCGTTGGAAATACAGCATTTAAATTGGTCACAGGCACCGCTTGCAATGTTAACAAACGGAGTACGGTAAGAAGCCACAATTACGTCCGCTATGTTGATACTATACGCGTGAACAGATCTGTTAATAGGAGTCATTCTGATAATAAGTACCAAGCTGATTATAGTATCAGCCATTCCGAACGCCAACGCAGGTTCAATTATTTAAGATGAGGCCATGGAAATCATTTAAACAATTTTCTTAATATTATGCGTCATAGTAATGATTTTTGTATGCTATAAGGTTTTTAAAAACGGTGCCATAAGGGTCGAGATGCAGATAAACATTCCTCAGAGTCACAGCAATCAAAAACAAAAGTGAATGGAATTTTAATTTTGGCAACACGAACGTACCGCATAACAGAAGACGGACGGGCCTAGATAAGACCAAGGAAAAAAGGGAAACGTCCTCGTTAGCTCATTAAGTACAATGCATCCAATGAGCATTTACGATAGAACAACAAACACTTAGATATCAAATACTCGCGAATAGTCCAGGAGATATTATATTGTACGAATCGAAAACACGAAGCAAAAAAATGCATGTTCTGTTGAGGTCACGGTTATACATAGACTGCAGTATGGGCAGACGGGAGAGCAGGACATGAGAATCTAATTCAGTATTTTTCACTGGCGCATGTAGATGGACATTGACTTACAGTGGCGGCTCGTTCGCACAAACTGAGGAGAAAAAAATGCAATTATAAATTAAAGATTGAAAAATTAAATTAGATGGATATCTATTTATGGACGCTATTTAACGTATATGGTCCTTAGCTCCCCATTACATATTGGATATGAAAGACCGGATCTTTTTGTTCAGAGCCCTATATCAGGTTTGAGGTTCTCTTACGTGGCGTAAATCTACGACACGGGACCACCGACTGTACTATCCTTACGTACAAAGCCAAGCTAAGAGTTTTTCGCCCGAAAAAAATGCATCGCCCTACGCCGGGTTTTAATCCTCAACCCCGTGAGCTAGTGCCTAGCATGACACCCCTAGACCACGGAGGACGGCATAAATGTAAATACAGGTGGTGGAACAGAGAGGGAAAAGGGAGCAATACAGCTCCTTTCCCCTATTCACCTTAGTAATAAAATGAGCATAGGATAGTAAATAATGAAATAAAATTGTTCTTTCTTTTCCCTCTTGGACATGTACACACATGCATTTATAAACCAAAATCATCAAAAGTACATACAGCATCCAGTTAGTATTAAGGCGCTTAAGGTAACTGTTTACAAATGAATTCGGACTGGTGTTTAGCGCCTGTTGCAGGATAGAAGCCGGCGTAATATCGGAATAGAGAAAGCAGTCCACAACAACAGGAAAAGTAGTAAACCACCTGGAAAGATAAGTAAAAATAAAAGGAAGGTGGAAATAAAAAGCATAAGAGCCGGGAAAATTGTTTAAATGCTTTTTTTCTCAACTAAAGGAATCAAATTTCCCACGAAAAATGTAGCGTCTCTCTCAAATCTTAGAGGTAGAAGCAATGTGGGGCTCTAAGCAGGATCCTTTTATTAAAGTTGCACGATTTTTCTCAACAGTTGAAAGGTTAGAGACACTGTCAAAGCGGAATACAGGATGCTCCGAACGTGCGACCTCAGTAGACAACCGCAGGAATCTTTTGTGAAGAAACGCTCGTTAAAGAAGTCACTTAGGAGGGACAGTAAGAGAGGGTAACAGTTTAGTGGTCGAGGCAAGCCAAATTGCATATAGAACTGTAGCAAAAAATATATAGGTGATGTTCTCAGAAACAGGGAAAGGTTTCGGGCCTGTCTATATGCGCTCCCGTGAAATAAACTTCTAAAAATAAGACACCAGGTAGGGAGGGAGTCTTAAAAAAAAGGTTTTCAATTTCGGGATTGATCACCCCGAAGAAAGTTTACAGATCGATGATATGAAAAAAGAGAGTAGAGAGTTCCTTATTCAGTAGTATGAGCGTTCAAAATAAAAGAAGTATGGAAGAACTGGAGTTGAGAACGAAAAGAAAATGTTTTTGATGTGTTACACTCACATGACTTTCTCTACTCTTGTACAAGTTATATTTACAAACGCTTCTTTTCCATATGTTTCATGTTAATCGAGATATCAAGATGTTAATTTTATTGCTAATTTTCTTGTAGATGCAAGGAGAATTGGTAGGTTTTAAGCGATAGTCAAATATTTTAAGAGCTGGTTGCTATGTGGAGTATTCCATTCTCTTTTCATTACCAGGACAAAAAAACTGATGTGTTAGACTCACATGACTTTCTCTACTCTTGTACAAACTACTTTTACAAACTCTTATTCTCCATCTAGTTCATATTAATCGAGATAAACATTTGCAGAAACGATTTTTTGACATGCAAAGAGAATTGCATTTACACATAGCGACCAGTTCTAAAAATATTTGACTATCGCTTAAGGCGTACTATGTTCCCCTTGACGTATCTCTTAATAGCTGGTTGGTATGTGCAGCACCATTCTCTTTGCCACACATTAATACTCTTTGCATATCCAAGACCAAAAAAATGAATAACGAAAATAAGCAAAAATAGAAAATAAGTATTGAAAAATAACAAGCAATATCTCGAAAATGGTTCACTCAACAAAAACATGTATGACATAAATGGTGTATTTAACCGACCTACCTTTTTTGTGTAGTAAAATTTTGTCTATCTCTTATGGTTTACCAGTTATGCAAAAGTCGTTCACAATGAAGAATACTTTTGGAGACATTCGCAGAAAATTCAAGATATACATGTTATTTGTCATGAAAATGTCTTAAACATATGATATTTTAATCAAAATTGTTAGAGCCATTTTTGAGAAAATTAAGTTAGTTCTTTCAGTATCACGCAGGCACGTGGTGGCTACGGAGTAAACATATTTGTCAGAATCGCTAGTTTCAGTTATTGCGTCCAATAATAATGGTGATAATGTTAAAAGCCTTTAAAGAAATGTTCCACGAAAATCAATATAACCCATACCTGGTGACAACTGGATGAAAAGCGCTTAACTCCTCAAAAGGGAGCGGAAAATGAAAAAATAGCGTTTACCGAACCAGAGGTGGTTCCTCGAATTAAGTTGGTGCAGCGCCACTTCAGCTGGTTTTTAACTAGGTGCATTAGAATGTAATTTTATATGCTTTCAATATCTTATATTAAAGTATTCCAATGCTCACATAGAGGAATACATTTTAGTATGACTATTTTAGGAGTGAAAATGGTCCGTTCCGAAGTGTTAACGCGGCAGTAGCAGGGAATAAGGAAAATTGTTAAAACGAGAGAAATCGGAAAGCGCAATGTCCATGAGCAGGTGTTGTGTCGTGCAGCTACTCTCGGCTCTGGTATGCTCAGTTGCACTGTTTATATTTGGTTGCTATGGCAACTAACTCAAGATTGGGCTGTATTAGTGCTATGTACCACAAACTACCTGCCAAGGCTACGGTGAAGCTAAATTCCTGAATATTTTGGAGTAGAAAGATCCTTTATAGAGGCTATTCGGTGGTCATTGACTTTTTTAAACCTTTTTGAAGCTTGGAAACACCCCCTTCCCTTGGATAACGGGGTGTTTTCCCTCTAAAATATTTTTTCAGGCTTCAAATTCTCGAATGCGTCCTTCAGGCCCAGCTCAGGTCTATGTGCAAAAACAATCTGTGTGTAGCTATTGCTGTATTATGTGTATAGTCTTTGAAGTTCGCTAGTGAGAATTAAAGTATCAACAATAAGTTTGTCTTAAAAACGTAAAAGTGGCGATTTGCCATGAATCCGCAAAATGACATAGTGGGTTGTGTTACAAAAAAATCTGTACTGAAAACGATATAAGAGACGTGATATTTATGGGTTGCCTAAGCCAGTTCTTTGTGTATCGGCACATAAGGTGGAACGGAAAGATGCGGCAGTAATTATTTGCAAAAATTGCTTTGCTTGCTTGTCTATTACTTGGAATAAAGAAAACGGGGTTAAATTTGAGGGATTTGTGACATTATGAATAGCAATTGATCATTGTATAAACATTCATATTCTGCCGAACATTTCAAATGCACGCCGCAATTAAAACAGTTCAAAAAGAATCGGAATACAATTGCAGAATCCTTAAAAGGAAATTCTCCACCTTATGTAGCACAATATAATGAAATGGTTAGGCAGAGCAGTTTATTCTTTTAGACAGTGATTGAAGAAGTACTGTATTTGGCGAGGCTTGAACTAACTGTTCGCGGTCATGATGAAAACTCTTCTTCATTGAATCGCGGGATTTTCAAGGAACTTTTTTCGTTATTAATTTTGACCAGCCGAGTAGAAATTCATGGACAGTAATGGGTAGTTTCCTAGAGAGGTGCCAAAAATGTATGGATAACGACGGTGGCCAGTTTCAGCATTTCCTTTCATAAAGTTGGTCAGAAATAAAGCATGGTGTTCCAAAAGGTTCGATTTTTGGTCTATTATTGTCTCTAATATATGTCAACGACCTCCCCAGAGTAATAAATGAAGATGTTCATCCAGTTCTCTTTGCAGATGATACAAGTATTATAATTAAAGAACACATCAGTCGCCACTCAGAGTTATCCAACAGTATTTTCAGTATGCTAAATAATTGGTTCGCTAGTAACAAAATTCATATAAGCTTTGAAAAAACTAAGTACCTATATAATTTTTCGCACAAAAATAAAAGTATTGCAGACATAAGAATTGAACATGAAGGCAATGAACTTACTGAAACTTGTAGCATAAAGTTTCTTGGTCTTATAGATGAATGATAGCTGTACTTTAACCGTGGTTAACTATCCAGAAATGTTCATAAAAAATTCAGACATACACAGCAAACAAACCAGAAATGGACAGTACTTACACAGGCCAAACAATAACCTATAAGTATTCCAAAACGGGGCTTACTACAATGGTATAGTATTATTTAATTCACTTCCATCATATTTTAAGGAACTGAAAACTAATAAAAATAAATTCAAGTTAGCATTAAAAAGATATCTCATCACTCACACCTTCTATACAGAAGAGGATTTCTTTCACTCAAAAGATAACTGACTATAAAATGTTACTGAATTTTATAAATACATTGAGTATAAATAATATTGTTTTAAATTTTTTTAGTTCTAACGTAATTACATAAGAACTACCTACAATTTATTTGCATACAAGTACATAACGTAATTATGTATTTATGACGTAATCTACATCCTAGAGTAGACTAGCTTCTTTTAAGCTGGTCTAGCGTACTATAGGGTCTACAGATTGAGATACTATGTTACGTTATGTTAAA
Source organism: Deroplatys truncata (assembly GCA_030765065.1). Taxonomy (NCBI): domain Eukaryota; kingdom Metazoa; phylum Arthropoda; class Insecta; order Mantodea; family Mantidae; genus Deroplatys; species Deroplatys truncata. Next base: position 54,416,232 of record CM060988.1, on the reverse strand, counting down.
GCCTTTAAAAGTAATTTTAAAAATGTATGGTTTCATCCGCGTCTTTCTATGGTAGGGGCAGACGGCAACGAGCGCCGAGGACGCGGACAGGAAAAACACTGTGCAGGCGGTTCGTAGTTTTTTGGCTCACTCCGTACATGTACAGTGTTAGCATGTCTGTTCCAAGCTTTTGGGTCCAATTTGGTCCAAACAGACGCTGTTCCAAATCAGTAAACATAGTTCTCGAGAATGAACAAGTACTAGCATTTCTAGACATGTGCAGGTATATTGTGTATGCCCTTCTGTATTGAAATACTTAGAACTTATTTTCAACTAAGCCAGACAAGTAAGCGGGTATAAAAAATACAATTGTGGTAACTACCAGGGATGTCAACATTCGAGAGCGTGATTTTTCATAGTTTTGTTCCCTCTTAGATCACTATTTACGCTGTGATCGTCTTTGTGTTGCCTTCATTTCACACACAGAACACCAAAGGTTTCACACGAGTGTAGCACTATTACTGTTGTTACCCTAAGGGGTGTTGTTGAATTGAATCAGAGTTTGTCGAGTTTGTTTCAGTTGAGTTTGCTGTTCTGTGAGTTTAGTGTTGTGTGAGTTGAGGCGAATATTATATACACACATATTTCGTGTTAGTATATTACACTGCTTTGCATATTAGAAAAGAAGGAAAATAAAATGTGTTTGAGATGTAGTCTGCAGAGCATTGAAAATGAATGGCAGAAAAGTTTAATCATAAATATTGAAAACCACATAACCTAACATGTTTATTTGAAAATCGCAAATGTCTTATAAATGTAACGTAGAAGCTCTTAGTTTGTTTCCAGTTTACTGCATTAGTTTTACTGTGTGTACTAATTTTGATTTTGATGGGTTTCTACGGATACTTAAGAGTTCAGTGACGTCTGTCTTATTACACAGTGCAAAGAAGGAAAACATTTCCTATTTTCTGGTACACCTAATATAGGAGCATTCTCCCTGACTTGAGGCTTTCCAGGTTTCTTAACTGGCAAATGCCGGGGAGGTATCTTAAACGTAGGATAGCCTATTATTTTGCCAGGTTCTAAAATGCTGTTGTTCAAAGTTCTCTCCACGTCATGTTGAATAATTCTTTTAAAATTTGGAGGGAAATTCTCCATGAACTTGACAATGCCAACCCCCCTAATGGTTTTAAAAAATTTGTATGCTTTAAGCTAGAATATTGTAATAAATTCATCTATTCACATTAAAAGAACAAGAATATCCTCTAATAATTAATGAAACTTGAATGAAATTGTGTGAAATAACTACAAAAAAAAAAAGGCTCCTTATAACCCCCAATTTTTTAATTTTTGAGAATTCTTACAGCCTATGTCCATCAGGAAAAATAGAGCTTTTCAACAGTGAAAGAACTATAAAAATTGTCTCTCCCTCTCACATATACACATTTTATCTGTGTTTATTCATTTTCTTATAACTGTCCAAGTATACGGCTGAATATCACTATAAATACTATCTCTAGTGATTAAAAAATTAAAGGCACTGTAAGGCTATCATTACCATTGTTGTTGTTGCAGTAGAATAATAAACATTATGACAACATTAGTGTTTCTGCTGTCACCTGCAGAGTTTTTTATTTAGAGCACATTGTTTTGTTTTGCATTTTATTCAGAAAATATTATGTTTCTTAAAGGTCTCTTTGATTCTCCAAGATGTCGGATGATGAAGACCTGCTGTATATTAAAAAGCAAAAGACTATTCACTATGGTTCATTAGAGGAACAGGAACGAACACGTTTGATTACAATGACGCTTAAAACAGGTGACAGTGATGATGAGGGCCCTGGAAGTTTGGGTCAACCAAGTTTAGAAGGTGGAAATGTAAATATATCTGATGGTAAGTATAATATTGGATGCCATTCTATCTTAATTGATGCATAGTTTGAAAGAAAGCATTTGTTGTATTCTGTGTGAACTTGACATACTGTGGAATTGTTGGGTGCACCAATATACAGGATGGAAGGTAACCTGTGATCATCCTTGAACAGGATGACTCTTTGTAATGGATAGAGCAAAAAATGTTAGTGCAGTTTTGCTGTTTTTAAAATAATTTTTGAGAACAAAAGCGAAAATTACTTAATATTAACTCTATTTTAAATGAAGATTTTACAAAACTTAAATACTTTTTCAAATATTTTGAGATTAATAGATAAATATTTTCTGAATGTTTAAATGTATTTTGAGAAAATCTGCTCTCAGAGCTCTTTGTGGAAAATGGTTACAAAAGCAATAGCAAAGTGAATAAATTACCTTAAGGGTGAGTTTAGAAGTGGATGTAATCTCTCCAATGTCTGGTGCCCACCTCTATTAGGTGTTTTACTTTTCTAGGAAAATCGTGTTATAAACACAACAAACGTAGCCATTTTTGTACTAAAGCACATGCAAAATGGGAACTGCCAACCTAAATAAAAAGTGAAATCCGCTAAATATGTGATGTGCTGTTGTTTCTGCGAACGTGAATCATTTGAGTTTTCGGCGCGCAGATCCCTTGGCTACGCTCTGTCGTCGCTTCGTAGTTGCGGCTTATCGGCAACTTGCTACACTCCTCTCCTTCTAAAAAAACATCCCTCGGCTACACTTTGAGGCTGAGGGCCCTCAATCTCTTAGCTACGCCTTGAGGCTGAGGGCCCTCAATCTCTCGGCTATGCCTTGAGGCTGAGTATCTTATCGGCTTTGGCAGCATTAGTTATTCATATGTTGCCAGCATTGCGTGAGCTAGCGTATGACATAGAGTGACATCTGTTGGACATGTAACACATCATTTTCATCACTAAGGAAGAGGACTAAGAGTAAATTGTCGGCATTTTGAATTAAAACAATTCACACTTTTACTATTATTATAAGCTTTTGAAATTTGTCTTGTTTGAAACTACATCATTAGCCATGAGACTACACAACTCGAAAGAAATGCACTTCAGCTGTTTGTTTATAAAAAAATGCAGCTCAGCTGTTATTTATTGTGCTTATTTTGGAAACACCAGACTATCAGTTACAAAATGGCTCACTTTACTAATGCCAAGTATCTTGAAATGCTACTTATTTACAGTGAAGCATATCATAATGCAGCAGCTGCAGCAAGAATTTATTAAAAAACTTTCAAATAGACAAGCACCACATCATAGGACATTTGTTTTCACCTGTCAAAGAATTCTAGATATTGGAAGCATATCTCCTTACATTGAAGGAGCTGTCAAAGAAATGTTGCACATAAAGAAGAAATCCTTCACTTGGTAGAAGAAGATCCTGGAAGTAGCAGCCGTGGTATAGCTCACACTATCGGCATATCCATTTAGCCGTTTTGAAAAACATTAAAACAAGAATTGCTATGCCCTTATCATATTCTGCACGTCTGGTATCTTTCTGAAGCAGATTATGCACCAAGGATAGCATTTTCTGAATGGTTTCTTCAACAAGGAGGGGACACATAATAAGACAAGACAGCTTTCAACACAGATTTTCTGTAAAGGTTTGCGTAGGAATCCCAGAAAACACATTGATCTGTCCATGGATTCTTCCTCGGGTTTTGGCAGGATCCATCTATTTTCACCTTCTTCAAGAAACGTTGCCAGTTTTGCTTGAGGAAAGTGGCAGTAAGGAATAATATGTGGCTATTACATGACAGCTTACCTCCACAAATAAGCAGAGCCATGTGTGGCCATCTATACAACACCTACGTAGAAAGCTTAGAATGGACCAATAAGGTGACTACCAAGATCGCCAGATCTAAACCCAATAATTTTTTTGGAGGGGGGGCGATATGAAATTTTGTGTATACATTATGGAAGTGCCTGATGTGGAAATGTTGCAAGAAAGAATACTTAGAGTAGCGGAAAAAGTAGAAAACACACAGACGTACTTCATAGAGCGCAGTAGAATTGGAGAAAGCGTTGTGAAGCATGTATGTTGGCAAGGAATGCACATTTTGAACAATTTCTTTAAACATTAAAAGGAAGTTATAATTGATTTTCTGTTTTTGTCTTGCTTTAATTATTCACAGAGTTTTATAATTCACAAAGAAAGGAAACATAATTTTGTAACTTGGGTTTTTCAAGCTTTATTTACCTTTATAAATAAGTGTTCCTATTAATAATTTTTGCAATATTGGAAACACTTCCTCAGTTCCATATTCCTTATGATATTTAGGTTATGTTACAATTGCGTATAATTTTCTGTTTATTTGTATATTGGAAGTATTTGTCTATTGTTGCCATAGCAACAGAAGTTAAAGAATTGAAAGTTAACTTGTTGAATTTGCTGGGTTGCAGTATTGTACAAAATAAAATATTTATTACCTTAAAAAGGGAAAGTTTTATGGAAAAAATTTATTAAGGAAAATCACTCAAAACAGCATGCAGTTTAAAAGGATGATCATAGGTCACCTTCCATCCTGTATATTAATGTATTCTTTTATTCCCTTTAACATCATAGGGACTGTTATAATTGCTTTGCAATTTCCTAAAATCCAAAGTGTATTAATTTGTTAAAATACTGCATATATTTAAGAAAAAGAGGTGGTTGGTTGGTTTACAACACACTTCATACAGTCGATGACCTCTGGAGAAAACCTTGTTCCACCAAGTGACGTATGGACCCCATTTATTAATTGGAGGCACCCAGTGTGGTGGAGTTAATTACCTCCAATAAGGAGGTGATAATGGTAAATGGCAATTGTATGAGAGGACCTACAGCTTTTACCATGGATTCCAAACCACGTTGGGCCTTGGGGATATCTCACATGAGCCAGTCAGAGGTGATGGCTTGGATAGGGCAGACTTAAAATCGCTACCCTAGAGCCGATAATTGAATCACGGACCCTCAGCATGAGAGCCGTGAATGAAACCACTGAGCTAACTGGCACCCTTTTAAGGAAAAAGATGGAAGTAGCAATTTTTCACTAGAATAATTGGAACCTTTTTTGGGAGTTTTTTCTATAATGTTTATTGGAATTAGAATATATACAGGCTAAATTTCATTTAGCGTTCAACAAAATTTAATTGAATGTGAAACTATAGAAAATGCATTTATGTGACATTGAAACCAAAGTTCTCGTAAATAAGAAATCAATATGTATTTCCTTTTCTGTGAAATAAGCAACAAGCTTTTAAAAATGTTACTTTTCTTTTTTGCTTTCTCTACATGTACATAGGAGGTAGAGAAAGTATTCCATTCCACCCAAAAATTTGATATTGAGATTTTGCTGGAAATACATGTTTTGAAGCCCCCTGAATTCCCCCCAAAATGTGTTTTTAGATAAAGGTTCATGTGTGTGTGTGAGCAGCATAACTGAAAAATGAAATGTCCAATAAATACTAAACTTGATATTTAAGTTCAGTACCTTCTAAAGATGCAGCAGAAAGATTTTCAAGAAAATCCCCAATAAAAACTACCTTTTACATGGAACATTTTTTGAAATTTATTTCTGAAAATGGCTTTAATGATTTTGATTAAAATGTCATATAGTAAAGATATTTACATGAGAGAAATAAAATGTATATGTTGAATTTTCTGGGAAGAGCCTGTGAAGTCCTCTTCATCTGTAAAGAAATTTATATCACATAACTGGTAAATGTTAAGCGGCAGATGAAAACGTACTACACAAAAAATGTAGATCTCTTTAAAGCACGCGATTTATTTCTAATAACTTTTTTTATGGCATCAACCATTTTTGAGATATCTGTTGTTAATAATAATATCTATTGTTCAATACTTAGTCATTCTTTTAAAGTTTGTAATTAGCCTCTACTTTGCGTGCCATGCCTTCTCACCTATTCTACTTTTTTTGGTGCTGCTTTGGATTATCGTTATTGCAATAGTTTGTCTGCACTGCTTCCTGTGGGGTGCAGATTTCGGAACTTATCAAAGTTGGATGCAGTACTCCCCTTGCCATTCCATAGGGGATTTCATCATTTTTCTCCATGGCTATGCCAAACCTCTCGTGTCGTCTTGATCTGCTCAGTTGCTGAAGGACACTACTGTCACTCCTATATATGCAGCCCATTTTGTGGCTTTGAAGTACGACTTTCCTGGATACCATTTTCTATATACTGATGGTTTTCAAACAGATCAAGGAGTAGGCTGTGCTGTGGTTATCGCTTCACATGTCATTCACAAGACTTGCTTCCCCCTTAGCACTTCCGTTTATACTGCAAAACTGTGTGCTATATTTAAGGCCATAGTTTTTATCCGCTCCTTTTCCCTGCACTCCAATGTCATTTGTTCTGATGCTCTTGGTACTTTACTTAGTTTATGGGATCTCTATAGCCAACACCCACTTTTTTAGAAAATCCATGATCAGTTCCACTCTCTCTATCTTACTGGCTTTCGGGTGGTCTTTGCCTGGGTTCCTGGACATTGTGGCATTGTAGAAAATGAACAGGCGGCAAAGGCTGCAATTCTGCACCCTGATGAACGAGTTCTCTGCTGCCTATGTACAGATTTGAAGGGTTTTTTGCGCAGAAACATACTCTCTGAATGGCATGAGGAGTGGTTTACATCTACCACCAAACTCCAAGAGGTCAAGTCTACAATGTTTCCTTGGCATTGTTCTTCTCATCTATCATGTTGCAAGGAGACCGTGCTTGTTCGGCTTCATATTAGCCACTGTTATTTTAGCCATGCTTACCTCCTTAGGGGTGAACCCTGCCTCTCTGTGTCCTGATAAAGCATTTCCTCACCCAGTGTCGTTACTATTCCACTTTTGTGAATGACTGCTAATTTAATTGCAGTTTTAGGGAATGACTCTGTCTCTATCACCAAGCTTTTTCGCTATGCAAAATTCGGTGGTTTCCTTATAAAAAGTTAATTATGTAGTTTCTGGTGTGTTAATGACTTTCAAGCTGTGTCTATAGTGACGTAACTGTTTGTGCTTGCTGAAGATTAGTTCTGGTATAAATTGATTTGCGAGTTTTTGGTGTGTATAACTTATGTATTTTTTGTTTATTTTTTTCTACTTTTGTAATCTCGGTTGCTTAACTCTGTAATTGCTTTGTATGTATTGCTTATGTATTCGACATGAATAAATCTATAACCAGAGGGTGGCGCTGATGACCATAGTAGTTTTGCACCACTCAAACAGCTATTACTACTATCTTTTAAAGTCCTATCGATTTCAGTTGTTTCTTGCTATTACATGGAAATAGTATGGAATTTTAATGCCAGCGTATAGTGTGCAGTTCTAAAACAGACTATCACTACTCCCTGTATATCTATAATGAAATGTGTAATGCAGCTGTTTCCAGAAAGGTTTATCTCGATTAAAATGAGATGGTGAAAATAAACTGTGTTAAGAATAACTTTACACCCACTAGTAAGCAATAGAGGTTAGAGAAAGTCATGTGAATGTACCATCAGAATTTTTTATGTTAAGCACTCACTTCTATTCCTAGTATACAACAGATAGTATTTGAAAGTGCTTTCTCTTCAATAGTTAACATATCATATTCTGTTGCACTGTCACAATATTCCATTAAACAATGTGCATGGTGTAATGTACAGCGTACACTGACTGTCCCAAGGCACTATAATGCAAACTATCCTTCATTTCAGTTTTCAGTACCATTGAGAATGTGCCAGTGACCTGGCCTAGCAGCTGCTATCAGCTTAAATATGATCTATAGCAGCAGGCCATCATTTGGCTCAGTGGAACAATTCCCTGATATAGCATCCTTCTTTACTTTTGGTGTCTGCAAGATATATAAATTTTCGGAGCATAGCTCACCGAGCTACATGTATATTTCTTGTACAGGCACATGTTTTTTGGAAAATGAGTAATATTGTGGTAGAATGTAAATGCTATAAAATGTAATGGTAATTGCTTGTTGTACAGAATACATGGAACTAGAAGAGGAAATGAACAGAGATAGACAAGCTCTTTTAGAAGAATTTGAAAGAAGAAAAAGAGCACGTCAAATTAATGTTTCCACCGATGATGAGGAAGTGAAACGGAATTTAAGGCAGTTGGGTGAGCCTATATGTCTCTTTGGAGAAGGACCTGCAGATCGTAGAAGTCGTCTTAGAGATCTTTTGGCCAGGTAACGCAGTAGATGTATAGTTGTTAAAGTTTACATATTCTATTGCCTGTTTGTGATTATGGATGCATTAGACAAATAAACTGAAGTTCTGCACTTGCACAAAAGAAGTGCTAGGGCTTAGTCCCAAATATTTCCCACTAATAATAATAATAATAATAATAATAATAATAATAATAATAATAATAATAATAATAATAATAATAATGTTATTATTATTATTATTATTATTATTATTATTATTATTATTATTATTATTATTTGTCAGAGACCAGCTTATACAAGCATTTTTGAAGCAAGCACTGTTTTAATATTTTGCAGCTGCAGTTGTGATTTTTGAGCATGTGCGATCACTTCCTCCATTTGTTAGGAAGCCAGACGCAGCTGTGAGCTATTGTCACTTTGTGTTTTCCTGCTGTTAGAGCATTTCAAAATGTTCAAAATGGATGATCCGCCAACTGTGAAGTCAAATCAGTGATTCACTTTTTGAATGCGAGAAATGTTACACCAGCAAATATTCATTGCCAATTTTGTGAGGTTTATGGGGAAACAATAGTGACAATGCCTGGCCACACACAGCCAAACAAACTCGAGATATGATCACATCACTTGGTTGGGAACAATTTGACCACCCTCCTAATAGTCCAGATTTGGCACCAAGCTATTTTCACCTGAAAGCTTCCACCAAGGGGTGGAAAACATTTCGATGTTGATGATGTAAAACAAGAAGTGCAGACTTGGCTTTCATCATAGGCAGTATCATTCTTTGACAAAGGCAAACAAAAACTGCTTTCCCATTATGGCAAGTGCCTTAATAATGGCAGTGACTTATGGAGAAGTAGTGTAGATTAAGTAATGAATGATAATAAAGTATTTGGAAAATAATGTTATTGGTACTTACTTTAAAAACATGCTTTGTACATCCGGAAATGACATTGTCAAGGAACTTAACTATATATTATGTATTTACAGATATTAACTTACAACATATTTACATTACTATTCATAAATTCATCACGAGTAAAATGTTCTGTTTACCAGCCAATTATGAATACAATCTCTTAGTCTATTGAATGAAACATTTTTAGCTGCCTCAGGTAGTTTGTTGAAGATATTAGTCCCATTGTAAAAGCAGGTGTTTTAGCTAAGAGCTAATCTGCTTCTCAGATAACCTAATTTATGCTTATTTCTTGTATTGGAAAATATTGGTCCATATTGGTTTTAATGTAGTTTAGTGATTGGTATATAAACAGATTGTACACACTCATTACCCTTAATTTAGTGAACAGTGATGTACAGTGCTCATTGTTGTTCTTATTTAAAAGTATTCTCAGTGCTTTTCTTTATAGTACTAGGATTTTATGGATATCAGTTAAATGCCCCGTAAATGTATTCCGTAATTGATGTGTGTTTCAAACAGAGCAAAATGTGCTTGTCTTAGTATATCTAATGAAGTGAGTGATTTTAATTTTCTGAAGAGAAAGATTACTCTAGATAATTTAATGCACAATGTGTGCATTAAATTATCATATTCAAACTTGAAGAAGCTAAATCCAAATATTTTATTAGTAAGTTTTTAATATAGAGTCAACTGAAAAATTCAACGCCACAGCCGGGATTTGAATACAGTTCTCCTGCTCTCTGTGTGGTTGCTTTAACCATTGAACTACTGTGACAACATGCTGGTGGGACATTGAATTCCCCAATTGACTCAAGTTGTTTCCCAGACAGACCACTAAAGCATCTCACTCGAGATGACAATCTTAGCGGCGACCTGCTATCACAAGTACTTCAGTGCTTGATAAATGGGTTTTTAAAGGTTTTGCTTCTTTTTGTTTATTATTATTATTATTATTATTATTATTATTATTATATAAATTAATTATAATTATAATTAATTTATATAATAACAATAAAAAATTCATTAGCAAATCAAATTTATGTTGGAAATGTATACATTTTAATTGTTTCATGTTTCATTTACATAGGCACTTTTCACTTTGGTGGCCTTGTCTACACTTTTGATCACAGTGGCAGTCATTTTATTGGTAACTCATTTAGCTTTAGGTGAACATCCAGATTTAATACTTAAGTGGACATTAAAACACCCTCAGATTCTTGCTTTTTGAATATTATTAGGACACCTGCAGACAGGAACAGAATCTAGGATTATAATCAAACTTAACAGTAACAAAAACTACATGCATAGCAACTTTTTCCATGTAAAAGTACCAGCTTTTGAAAAAAATGTATATTACAACCTAGTTCTGATTGGCTTATCAGTTGAGGCATTCTGTAAGAGAAGGGTGAGCGTGCCAAATGTTTTGAAATAATCACATATAAAGAGTACATCTGTAAGTCAGCTAAAGATGAAACCCTCATGAGCTAAAGTATTCATGGTATATGTACTGAGCTTTGAATACCTTATTCAAATCTGGAACATGCTCTACATGTCTTTGGTAACCATTATTGTTCTTTGAACACTGAAATACAAAACATATGCATATTTGTGAAGACCATGTAATTTAAACATAAACAGAATCATGTTACTACAATACTACAGAGTAAAGAAAGTGTATGGAATGCAGTGCCTATAGTTTGTTCCAACATGATTCAGAATTGATTCTGCATTATCTGAGCGTGTGCAGTAGCTAAGTGGTGTTTTCCAACATGACAAATAATCAACTCAGAACTATACTTTTTTCACTATAAGTTGAAAGGAGAAATAAACAGAACTTAAATGTATCACTTTGCCAAGCACATGGCAGCACCACGTGGAGGATGATGGGAACTAAGTACCCGTTAGAGGAAATTGCTTCAAACAGAATGTGAATACAGTATATTGTGCAGCTTGAGGATCATTAGCTTTTTAAACATAACATGTCTTTAATTTTGAAGATTGAGAAGCTAGTAACAGTGATGTGTCATAATTTAAAATAGAGAGAGTTGAAGGTTGTTACACTATATCATTGCAGTTGAAAACATGCTGATGATGGGAGCAAACCGTTCTCCTGAAACGCGTTCAAAGTAAGAACATTTTAGTGATGTAGTGTAAAAACCTTCAACTCTCTCTATTTTAAATTATAGTATGTCTTATTCCTATATTTTTTCTTACATCCTAAACTTGTAACACACAATACTAAGAGTAGACAAGTAAAAGTGGTACCTGAACAGTTTGGTATCTTTAATTAAAGGTGCTGGATTAAACTGTTGTTTACTTCAGATTTTAGAAATCATTCATTTATTGACTAATATCAGTATACCACTTTTGCTTTAACCTTTTATGAGCCAACAAGTTAAGAAAATGATTACCACTATAGGTTAGAAAACCACCAAAAGCAAATGCAATACAAGCAACACTTCTGCATCACTAACAAAGAAGTTCAATTATTACTAAATAATGGCCAACTATATTTGTTAAAAGCATTTAATACAATTGTGTTCTTTTCATTTCCTGCATTTATGTTTTCCACAGTGGCAGAGCATGTTGCAAAAGTACACTGACAGCTTATCTGGAAACTGGAAATGAATTTGCAGGCCTGGGCATAGCCTCTTAAACCCTCTGCTGTAACGGTTCATTTAGTTATAGGTGAATCTGAACAAACACATTTTGTTTCATAAATTGAACTGTTACAATGTTTTTTTTTTTTTTTTTTTTTTTTAAATTTCTTTGCACAAGAATAATCACAAAATGTTACGATCTGAGCCAAACTGTTTTGTGTAGATGAGACTGCATGCTAAGTGGGAAAAGTTGTAGTTTGCCCACCAGCCAATGAGGTGCTCTCTTGTCATGTGGTTTTGTTTACAACTCCTTTAAACTTAAACCACTTTAGTTCTGAATTTCCAATTTGCTTTTCCAACATATTTTGGAACTAGTTCGGAACAAGTGAAATCGGATCTTGATCAAGAGTAGGAAACTGAAAATTCTGGACATATGCATATTGAATAGTCTACTGCGCATATTCAGTTAATTCAGAATAGACTCTAATTGCATGGAACAAACCTACCAGAGAGTATAGAGAAAGTTATATACTCTGTATTCAGCAAAAAAATCCTTATTACCTGGAGAAATAAATTTGAATATGCAATTTATTCCTCCATGCGTAATTATTTTTGCAATATGGAATATCAAAGGTGTTTGGTATGTAGTTCCAAGCAAAGCTACACTGATCACCATCTTTCTTCTTTGTAATTGATACTGTAGAAAGAAAAAGGCCATGACAGAACAGTTCAAGTACACGGTTCCAACCTACATGGTTCAACGGTTCCAACCACACAAAATTCTTAATTAGTTCTGAGAGCGTATTCAACTGGTGCATGTGCATAAGAATGTGTGGGTATTAGTTCAGAACCAAGTGTTGGAGCAAACTTTGTACTCAGTCCAGCCTAAGTCAGGGTCCTGGTGTAAACAAATACATGTGCCTTTACCTCAGCACATCTTTCAAGTGAATAAAAGTAGTTTGTTAGTGCGCTAGATGTATTATCACCCTTTTTGTACTTCAAATAATAAAGATGGTGAATAAGCTAGTATTTTAATAATCATTTCATTTAAACATAACTTAAATAATTAGCTTCTATTTATTATATGGCCATTCAGCCATTGGTATTCCTACATTGTTGATTGGAATGAAGCAATGGTCATGCAGTGGTCATGATAATGCAGTATTGTTAATGACTTATCATGGCCGAGTGCATAACAGATCAGAGCATTGTAATTGAGTGCATATAAGTGGTAAAGTGGTGAAAAAACAATGGTTTTAAATGTGACTGTGAATGCTGTTTCCAATGTGAGGAAGAAAGTGAAGGAGGCAGATATTGTGAAAACCCTGAAAAAGAATAGGAATCAATGTGCAGTGTTTTAGGCAAAGTGGATGACTTTGTGAAAAGCGCCACATGCTTCAAGGAACATTTTTTCTTAAACAATGAGCCCCCCCTACCACAGATAAGATGCTTTGTGCAGTGATCTGTAATAAAATATATCTGTTAACATTTCTTCATTCATGTTTTTTTTTTACTATGATTCATTCCACTGGCATTCCAAAATAGCACTAAGAAGTGCTCTTCTTTTAACTTTTTTGGTTGGGAAGCATGCTTGTGTTGTAGTCCATTTAGTGTTACCCAGGGAACACCACGTGGAGGCGAACTATGTTGCACAGTATCTAACATTAGATGAAACGTCAAACCACTATGATGGAGAATTAACAGCTATAAAAGCAGCATTACAGAACATTTTATATAGACCATACGTAAAACAAAAAATAGTCATCTTATCAGACTAAAAATCAGCCATAGATGGAATAGTAAATTACAATAATAAAACAACAAGAAATATTAAAGAAATAAGAAGCCTAATTAAAGCAGTTGAAACTAGAAATCATGTCACTCTACAATGGATCCCAGCTCATGTTGGACTTTTGGGCAATGATCTTGCAAATCAATTAGCAAAGAAAGGTGCAATACAACAAATAAAACCTGTGGGACAAATAGAAATAAATAAACAATTAAATAACATTAAACAACATTTCAAAAGACAGCAGAGACTTGATGAAGAAGATAAATGAAAGGATAAAGATTATAAGAATATTAAAGATAGAGTTGATATACAAAAAATCCCAAGGAAGACTGCAGTGGCTTATTTAGGATGGCAATTGGCCACGATTGCCTCGCAGAACACCTCTACAAGATAGGGTGCCTACCTACACCCAAGTGCACTCTCTGTGAAGAAGATGTCATCCTGAACAAACAACTTCTCACCAAATGCAAAGGTCTTAAAAGTGATAACTTACAGACTTTATATTGGGAAGCCAGAGGGAAAATGATGCAGATCAATTAATCCCCAGTGCCATTGGTGAACAACAACATTTCTTCATTCATTCTTGAATTTGTGTATTAGTACTACTCATGACATATCATTCTAGCATTTTTTACTTGCAGCCAATGCAGCAACTATCCATGTTGTGTGTAGCAAGTACAGGCTACTTAAATGTAAACACAATAACAGTGCCACCAAACTAGTACATTTTTGCTAAATGCCTTAAGTCAGGCATGGGAGACTGTAAGCCTGCCCCGAAGCACCTTGATGCAACCTGGATAACAAAGCTATGGAAGGGGGAGAATTTGGAAGGCAGGCGGAGTAGTGGTAAAGAGCGAACTGATTCACTGGCGTTCTGTACTCTGTATTTAAAGTAAATTAAGCTTCTCCGATGTTGTTTACAATGAGAGATTCAAAATCGGGAATTATTTTGTTTACAGCTAGACGTAACTGGTCTTGAAGATGTTCATTCGTCTGTCGGGATCTGCATTTGCTTTTTACTAATTTAATCATGGAAAATAATTATTCACAGACGTACGTTGTACAAAACATTGCTTCCGTGGAAATTGCATATGATTGAAGCTTCGGATATTTATTGTTGCATAAGATTTTAAAACATTCCACTCCTATTAAATTCTTGCGTCTGACTTTCATGATTTTGTCAGACTGCAAATGAATCAGCTCCTCTTGCAGATTGATTTTGGCCTTACGTCTATGTTTAATGGATAGACATACACTGATATATCATATTTAAAAACCATGAAATCACGAAATCTGTAATTACAAAATTCACTTTTAAGTGTTAAGAGAATACTAATGTAAATGCTGAATTTATCTGAGGAGAAATTTGAAAGGAGATTTAAACATGGAAAATAGTGCACCTGCCCCTCTTTCAAGTGATCTACCCAGAATTAAAGTATATTTACGAATGCCTGTACTGAACTATACTTATCAACAATATTTTGATTGCATTGTTGAAATGTAGTATTCAGCTTGTTTAAGTGCGTACATATATCGCATAAGAAAGCTAAGTCGCAGACCCAGACCTCGTTATTTAGTTCCCAAATTTCCATTCCCTAAAATAACGAAACATTAAAATTACAATAAAATGGCCTTAAAGCATATGAGAATAATGTAAATGTAAAGCTAAAATAAATTGCCTTTCCTTTCATGAATCCGGGGAATGCATCTCAGAGGTCAAAGAACCGACGTAACATTGCACCTCTGCTAAGCCATCTAACATCACACAAATACTTAATATCTTGAAATGATTCTCCCATATTTTTAAGTATACATATTTCGAAACTGTCAGTGTTTCAAAGCACTTCCTTTTATTTTGTTCACAACATAATTCATCATTATTGTAGTGTAACTGACTTGGCACAAAGTGCTTCTTGATGCAACTGACAACGCCAAGCATAAAAATCTGATGTGCTACACTCACATGACTTTCTCTACTCTTGTACAAACTATTTTTACAAACGCTTATTCTCCATCTACTTCCTGTTAATCGAGATAAACATTTGCAGACTCTATCTTATTGCTAATTTTCTTGTAGATGTAAGGGGAATATATATTTACTAGGGCAATTTGGAATTACAGTAGCCTTTAAGCACATACATATCTCTTAATAGCTGGTTGCTAGGTGCAGCACCATTCCCTTTCCCACAGATTAATGCTTTTTGTATATCCAAGACAAAATAAAAAAAATCTGATGTGTTACACTCACATGACTTTCTCTACTCTTGTACAAACTATTTATACAAACGCTTATTCTCCATATGCTTCATGTTAATCGAGATAAACATTTGCAGACTCTATCTTATTGCTAATTTTCTTGTTGATGTAAGAGGAATATATATTTACAAGGGCAATACACAAATACAGTTGCCTTTAAGCACATACATATCTCTTATTAGCTGGTTGCTAGGTGCAGCACCATTCGCTTTGCCACAGATTAATATTCTTTGCATATCGAAGACAAAAAATCTGATGTGTTACACTCACATGACTACTCTTGTACAATCTAATTTTACAAACGCCTATTCTTCATATGCTTCATGTTAATCGAGATATCGAGATGTCAATCTTATTGGTAATTTTCTTGTAGATGCAAGGGAATATGGTAGGTTATAAGCGATAGTCAAATATTTTAACGCTGGTTGCTATGTGGCGCATTCCATTCTCTTTGCATGTCCAGGACATAAAAAAATGAATAACGAATTTGAGAAAAAGTATAAGTATTGGAAAATTTAAGGTAATAACAAGCAATATCTCACAAACGGTTCACTGAACAAAAGAAATGTATATGACATAAGTTGTGTATTTTAACGCAATCTACATTTTTTGTGTAGTAACATTTTGTCTATCTCTTATGGTTTACCAGTTATGCAAAAGTCGTTCACAATGAAGAATACTTTTGGAGACATTCCCAGAAAATTCGAGATATACATTTCATTTCTCATGACATTATCTTAAACATATAATATTTTCATCAAAATCATTAGAGCCATTTTTGAGAAAATTAAAATTTTCGAAAAATTTTCCATGTAAAGGGTAGTCTGGGGTGGGGAGATTTTCTTGAAAACCTTCGTGTCGCATCTCTGGAAGATACTGAACCTAAATACCAAGTTTGGTGTTTATCCGACTGTTCGTTTTTGAGTTATGCTGTTCACAGACACACACACACACACACACACACACACACACAGACACACACACGGACATGTTTCCAAAAATGCTATTTTTGGATTCAGGAGGTCTCAAAACATGTATTTCCGGTGAAATCTCGGTATCGAATTTTTGGGTGGAATACAATACTTCCCCTACTTACTATACGTAGTAGAGAAAGTAAAAATTGCTCGAAATACCTTTATCACTGAAAAAAAATGTTTTAACCTTCAATCAACCCACTTTTTTCCCAACCATGGCCTTTGCTCCGTCTAATACTAATTTTGACCACTGTAAACAATATTTTCAATACTAATTTTTAGAGCTTTAAATATCTCCTCGCCAGTAGTACTGCCTTTTAGTGGGACTAAATCGAGCAAATACTCTTCAAGATTAGGTTCCTTATCAACACCTCGAATGAAAATGGCCAATTGAGGTGTCGGCTACATCTGTATTCTCGTCCAGTGCAAGAAAAAACTTCACAAAGTCAGCCATTTTCAAATCCATCTGCCTTATTATGTTGGCAGAAAGCACTTCAACTTTCTTTGCAATGGTTTGTCGGAAAATGTGCAAACACTTGAAATTATGGACCTGTTGAGCACATAAAATCCCAGCAATTTTTATTAAACATGTTTTAATAAATTCTCCTTCCTGAAATGTCTTAAGGCCTTTGCAATTTCCCAGGTTACAATATAACTAGCGTGATTTCTTTTCTCTGCCATAGTTTGAGTCTTTGTAGTTCGTTTAGGTCCATTGTTTCTATCAGTTTCAATTTCTTGTGTTCTTTCTCGTCCTGTGAACATATTGAAAATTAGCAAACTGACCTGTAGTTTAAATAAGAATTAAAGTCTCATTAAATAAAATGTTTAATAATAATAATAATAATAATAATAATAATAATAATAATAATAATAATAATAATAATTACAGACCCAACTTACCTTGTAACTTGGCATATTCAGAATGATAAGCATTGTAATGGCATTTCATGTTGAGTTGCATTTACTCTGCTTTGGGACATATTAAACATTTTGCATTGCTGCCATCGTCAACGAAGAACTTCTCCAATTCCATGAAATGTTGCTTTGCAAGCTGCATTGCTAGCCGCCACTGTTTGACGTAGTACTGACCACGCTGGCATGAGTAGGAGGAGGAGGGGCGGGAGAAGCTACGGAGGGGTAGTGCGCGAGTCAACTGAAGCGCAAATCGACTCGCGAAGCACTGTTTTGCCATGGCTGTCTTAAGTTATACATTTAGTTTGCTTATGTATTGGGACATGTACTACTTTAACACTCAGTCGGGTGCAGTGAAGGATAGCATGTGGTCAATTTTTGGTGGTTACATTTTAATACAAGAGAATCAGCACAGAAATATAATTACCATTCACTGGCCAGGAACTCATTCCTCTCTACAATTCGGAATGAATATGTTAATAACGCTTTAAAACTTGGCTACATTAACCATGGCTTTAACAAGTTAAATGTCTGAGCATAAAAAAGTATTTTCCATGTATGTCTTATGGAAAACATTTACTTTATGCGGCCAAAATTACTACTACAAGTTGTATGTTAAGTGTTCTAAGGTACTGCTTGTGATGTAAAATCTGCACTGCACATTCTAAGAAATATAAAAAAAGAACATTCTTACCCAAACTCAATCTCACATGCCAGCATAACTTTTCTCAAGCAGAGTAGCTTTACAAAGATTAACTAGGTCTTTCCCAAGACCCTGAATCTACGAAGTCAAAGTTATGTTCATTGTCATAATGTTGTGTCCTCTATAAGTCACCCATGTCATTGCCTGTTGTTCTGTCCAAAGCTGTGTGTCCAGTCTGTGTGTATGTCCAATGTCCTTCTCTTTACTCGCATGCCGTTCCTATCAGGTTTCATAAGGTTCCTCTTCCGGCATTCTTACAAGGGATGGGCAGAAAATAACATAACGGTTACCTTAATGTAATGGTTGCTAAAGCAATGAATACAAAGTAACCAGTTGCCTAGTAACTAGTTACCCCAGTAACTATTACTAAAGTAACTAGTTACCCAATAATGGTTACCAAAATAATGTATACAAAGTAACTAGTTACCCATTAATGGTTGCCAATGTAATGAAGACAACTAGTTATCGAGTTAACGATTATGGAACCTGGCTGACATTCACTACATGTGCGCAGGATTGGTATCACTTATCGGCAACTATTAGTTGCTTCAACCAAATCCGTCTCTTTGTTTGCAACTTGAATCTTCCAGCTCAGAGTTGCAAGTACATACCAAAAAATTGAGTTTTATTTATGGACGCTCTTTAACTGCTGCGGGCATTAGTGTCCCATTTTATATTGGGCATGAAAGACGAGTAATTTTGCCCAGAGGCCTCTTTATCAAGCTTGAGGTTTTTTTACATGCCATAAATCTACAACACGGGACCACCGGGTTTACGTAACTTCTGAAGGAAGCCATACTATGGGCTACATTGTTACGTCCGAAAAAATCCATTGCCTTTGGCTGGGTTTGAACCCACAACCTTGGGAATTAGAGTCTAGCACCACTACACATGTTTCGGGAACGATTTGTTCCTTCTGGGATGGAAGCAAACTGTTTCCCAAAACATGTTAAGTGATTAAACTTAAAAGTGATGATAGTGTAACTAATTCTGACTCACTGTTAGTAAAAACAATTAAACTGTTTAGAAATCCTACAAAAGAGAGCTATTAAAATACTTTTTGGCTTCAATATTTTTAAGACTTCCTCAGAAGTATTTAAGGAAACAAATATTGTGCCATTCTCCTTTCTCTGCAAATATAATGAATCTTTACTCCTGTATAAAACTGAAAATAATCTCAGTTACCAAGCACAAAAAAGATATTCACTCCTACAAAGCAAGATCAGCCAATCACATCTCCATAGAATCAGTTAACTCTACCAAATATGCAATAAAAGGTATATTACATAGTGATGTCAAAACACAACAGCTTTCCATTTGAAATCAAAGCATCATGTAATTTTTCTCAGTTCAAAAACAAACTCTTCAAATACCTACTGGACCAATACTGTAATTCCTAATAACTCAACAACAGAAAACCTTTGTGGTGCTTGTTGAAATATTTAATAGATGTTACCCACGCATGTGTTTTTTTTTTTTTTTTTTTTTTGGGCTTGTTCCTTCTTTCTTTACTTGTGTACTATTTTTATGTGTATTTATTCTTTTGTATTTTACTTACTGCCTCAATTGTAAAGGGTAGTAAGCTTTTTGGGACATTCTTTGTAAATTAAAATTATTAAACATCCTAGCCTTATAGAAATACATTTTTTTATCACAATTGTATAAAATATAAATATAACTCACATTATAACATTGGGAGGTAACAATGGCGGTTTCTTGAGCTCCTGAAAGTATACAACTGGGGGCAAGAGAGAAAGCTCCTCCATGCATTTACAAGATGTCAAGCATGAAATGATACTATGTGCATTGTTGATGTGTGGATTTCTTGGGCTGGAAAGACTTTGCAATGGACACAGTGATCAACATCACAGGTTATTTGCAACACTTGTGTAGTGTTTGCGATTGTTAAATAAACAAATAATGCTGTATTTCGCTTATGATTCACAGCAGTTACTAATAATTGTGTGTTAAAATGGCTGTATTTTGAAACAATATCCCATTACAGTTGCAGTCACACATTATGTTCTTAGCAAATCTTGGATGACTGGACAATGGCATGTATACTGTTTCATTGCATTTTTTATGATGCAGGTGAGCTTGCCAACAGGTAAATTATAGAGCATGAATGAAAGTCCATGTAGTGGCAAAGAAACAAATTGACTTATGGCAAATTTGCCCTTATCTCAAGGAATGCCTCAGTTGTTGCAGAAGTAATTGCAGCGGCTCAATGAATGAAGTGTATGCCATGTGATTTACTAGTTTTGATATAGGTGGTTAAAGTTTGACAACAGTCAAATAGGCAAAATAGGGTACTCTTAAATAATACCAGCTCATAAATGGCATGTGTTTCTGATATTTCTTAAATGCAAAGCAGGCAAGTGGATTTAAAATGATTTGTAAATGTCATCAGGCTAGGTGAAGATGCAATAAAAAAGAAACAAGAAGAAGAGGAAGAGCGAATGCAGCAAGAGAAAGATCAGGAGACTACATGGTACCATGAAGGCCCTGAATCACTCAGGATATCTCGATTATGGATTGCAAGTATGTTGCACAGGTATTTTAAAGCATTCTTATCCTCAGAGATCTAAAGCTCTTAGCAGTGTATGGTTCAACTAAAATAAGCTTGAATTATTTGTATACTTTTTTGCCTCTGATGTGCTTGTAGTTCTTATTTACAGAAATAAGTTATTAACACACATTTTAATGTTTTTTGCAGATTATTCATTACCTCGTGCAAAGCACCGGCTGGAGGCTGCACGTAGGGAGCAGGAACTACCTGAAGCTACTCGAACAGCACGAAGACAAGAATTGCAAAAGAAGTTGCAAGCCATCTCAATTTATTGCAGTCAGATCGGTGACACAAGACCAATATCATTCTGCCAGTTCAGCCCAGATTCCAGATATCTTGCTACAGCATCTTGGTAAGTGCTTTGGGCTGTTAATTGTAAAGGTTAAAATTGTAATTAAATATAATGCACTATTTGAATTTAACTAAATACTCTTCATAGCTTCACTAAACAGTTAATTCAGCAGAACATGTTTCACAAGCATTCACTGGCATCCTCAGGTGAACATTGATTGATAACTGAACATGTTTGTTTTAAATGCTTAAAATATTTTTTAGGACTTCTATTACTGCTATATGCTTATAGTCTGTTAATTTCCAAAGCTGTACTCTGTCCAGTGCTTCAGAAAATATCAATTTATGTCACTCTGTAACCACGTGCATTAAGAATACAGACCTTCTTTATGTTGAGTAAAATATGTGATGTTCACTACTGCTTTAATTGAATGAATTTGATTGCAATTCTAAATTAACATGCAATGCAGTCAACATGGGAATTAAATACTATGGTGGAATCTGTTGGTATGTATATATCAGGGACCCAAGGATGTGGAGCATTATACATGGGAAAAGTATGCTTGATTTTTTATTTAGAACATGTTCCAAAGGATCTTCCTTCATCATTAGTTGGCTCAAACTTTTTTAACTTCTGTTCTTCCACAGGCAGCGGAAGTTTGTTATTTTATGACAAACTTACATCAGTCATATACCAAGTTGTATAAACTGCTGCACTAAATTCTCTGTGTTTGTATATAAAAGGTTTTAATTTTTCCCAGGTTGATAGAGGTGCCATCTGTCATATTTTATTAACTGGCGTCTTTTCTGGTTTCATATCCTAGTTCCCAAAAATGCACTGCAGCATTGAATTTTATATCACTGATTATGGAGACACAGAACCTTCCAACAAAAAGTCGGGTATCTTTTGCATTGGATGGACAAAACATAGCCTTGCTGTTAGATTAAAATAAATTTCAGGAATGTAAAATGCAAGTCAGTACCTCTGCTACTGAGGAAGAACAGAGATTAAGACAGTTGGAGCTAGCTGATAATGAAAGGAAGATCCTTTGAAACGTGTTCTGAATAATAAAATGCAGGTACTGAAGTGTTGTAATAAAATCCATCTCAATTTATTTAAATTTGTAATTTTTTTTTTGTAAACAATGTGTGAAGGTTTGCTTAAATACAGGGTGACACACAAAAAACCGGCCTGAGTACAGACTGCTCATTGTCGCTGCCAATTGCCACGTATTGTTGCAAAGCTGTTGCGGCTATGTTCTGTATTGATTGTCAGTATGAAAGCCGTAAACACTTGGTTCAGACGTGTGAAGTAAATATCTCAGCGAGACTTATTCTTTTCAAAAAAGAATCACAATAGTGAAGGCATATGTATCTACCGGTTCATTTAAGGAAAAGTGGGACATTTTTGCAAAGAAGTTGTGTCTATAGTTAGTAATTATTGAGTCGATTGTAACACTACATCATTTACTTGTTTTTATAATGAATGTATGTTTCAGGAGCTAATTGTTCCCATCCTCAGTTTCCTGTCGACTGCCCACATCCTCGTCTTGGTTGTAAGCTTGGTCTATGGTGGCGGTAGGAAGAACTTCTTCAAAAGTAGGTCTCCTGTGGGGTTTCAAAATTATAAGTGCGGTTTCTGTTCTTCGAAATATAAATGTTTTCCCAAGTTGTAAGTTCTGCTTTTCCTGAGATGACAGAAACCCAAAAATACTAAAAAACATCTCAGGAAAAGCAGAACTTACAACTTGGGAAAACATTTATATTTCGAAGAACAGAAATCGCACTTATAATTTTGAAACCCCGCCAGGAGACTCACTTATGAAGAAGTTCTTACAACCGCCACCAGAGATCAAGCTTACAACCAAGACGAAGGTTGCGGGCAATTGACAGGGAACTGAGGATGGGAGCAATTAGCTCCTGAAACATGTATTCGTTATAAAAACAAGTAAGTGAAGTAGTGTTACAATCGACTCAATAATTACTAAGTTTCCTGTTGTTTCCACACCAGCAAAGGGCAGTATACAGGATTTGGTGAAAAAGTGGCATACTGCAGGGTCAGTTGCAAATGCAAAAAAGAATAGAGCCCTGTCTATTCGTACACTTGCTGGCAGATATTCGAGTATGAATGATCCAAAGTCCTAAGAAATTGACACATAAATTGTCGATAGCTTTTGTGGTCAACATGTTTTACATCATATAGGGATGATCAATGCTGCACATAGTTATTTCAAACACCTGAGAGTGGAATGTTGGATATGCTGCTGTGTTTCATGAGTGATGAAGCCGTTCCATTTGACAGGACATGTAAACTCTCAGAACACTGAATACTGATCAACAAATAATCCCTATTCATGAGGAGCCTCTTCACGATGAAAAATCGGAGTATGGTGCACTATGTCAGCAATGTAGATGTGAGTCGCCCCATGAACACTCGTATGCTATCTTTCAACAGGATGGGGTGACCTGTCCTCTTCACGCGAGTCAATCTCAGAAATTCATGAAAGATTCACAGAATAGAGGACTGTCAACAAAGAATTGTGGCCACTGCATTCACTGGACCTAACCACTTGTGACTTTTATCTGTGGGGCAGTCTAAAGGGAAAAGTGTATGCAAATAATCCAAGGACATTAGAGCATTTGAAGGACAATATTCGTAATGAAATTTTGAGAATTGATACAGCAGAGTTGCGCAAAGTGTACACCTAATAACATGTTAGAACACGTGCAAAAATGCAGTGAAGCACAAGGAGGTCATTTTCAGCACCTAATGTAAAAGACAAGATCATTTCAGTAAATCAGACCTTTGCATTAGCTTATTGTTTAGTTGTTGTATTTATTAATTTTTTATCTATTTGTTGTATCTGCTCGTGGCAGGCCATTTTTTGTATGCCACCCCTATTATAATGGAGGGAGAAACTAGACAGGGGAACAGTATGGGTAAATTAAGAAATAAGAAAGATAACTAATAATGTGTTTGACTATTCTTTAAACAAACATATGTTAGGAAGGCAGTAAAAGGTTAAGGTCAAAATCAAATTATTTTGTTAATTGTTTTATTATTGTTGTATATTTGGCTTCTTAAGTTGAGCAGTTGACAATGAAATCATTTGTTCCATTACACTCCAGTATTTAGTAGGAAAGCTGGGAAGTTTCTTATAACTGTATGTAATCATATTTGGTTAATATCTCTTTCTATAGCCATAAAATATATAAAAATAAAATGCAAATTAAAAAGGAAAGAA
This sequence comes from Deroplatys truncata, assembly GCA_030765065.1. Lineage (NCBI taxonomy): Eukaryota > Metazoa > Arthropoda > Insecta > Mantodea > Mantidae > Deroplatys > Deroplatys truncata. The sequence continues at coordinate 54,391,926 of CM060988.1, read as the reverse complement.
AATGCAAGGGGAAATTGTCTAACTTACACACTACCGAAATGTTTCACTTTATAGTAATTTATCATTCACACAGTGATACTAACTTTGTAGTATGTAGATGTTGCAATATTATACTTAATCCTGTAACGTCTTAATCATAAGATGCTTTATAGCATATTTCAACAAATGATTGTTATAATAATGAAACCACAATTGCAAATCATCTGCTTCAATCAATTTGTTGCTTACCTTGAATTGACTTGATTTAGAACTATACATTTTAGCATACCATATGTCAAATATTTAATTTTCTGCTGGCAAATATTTGTGCTTCTGTGCTAGGTTGAACTTGAAGGTTATCAATGTCATTGTTGGCCAGCATGCTAAAATACATCAATATTTTCTATCCATATCTCTCCTTGTCTCCCTATTCTCTGTCTATTCATCTGCATTTTGTATGAAAAGCCAGGTTTCACATTTATTTGCTGCTTAAAATCAGCAAATTAACACTACATATTTTGAAACATGTAGTAGGTACTTTTCAGCATTACTATTTAAATTAATCACACCTCAAACAGTAAGGCAAGAGATTTGTGTTTGTATAATAATCCATATTTGTATTTGTTTCTCCTAAAGGAGTGGTCTATGCAAGATATGGTCTGTGCCAAACTGTGAGTTAGTCGGAACTTTGCGAGGCCATAATTGCAACGTGGGGGCTATAGTATTTCACCCTCGTGCTATGGACGAAGGAGTGAAAACAGTATGTGCTCTGGCTTCTTGTGCATCCGATGGATCTGTAAAACTTTGGAACATGGACAGGTATTTCAGAAAATTCTTGTTTTCACTGAAAGCATGAAAAGCAGAAGTTACACTGAAACGATGTGTGTTTAGTAGTGTTAATATAGTGATTTTTCATTCCTCATTCCTTTATAATGTAAGATATTAAATAAAAACTGTCAAGGTAAGCTCATTGACAAAATGGTTTGAATTTAGGATTAAATTAGACACACGGGATTAAAGGAAGCACAAGCCTTCCAAATGATAAGATATCATTTCCATTTAAGTTAATTTTAGCAGGCCTAGATCTAGTAATGCCCCTATGATTGACATAAAATTGAAGTGCCAGAAGGGTTGGGTTAGAGAGTTGGTTTAAAGGCTGGTTCACGATAACTGAGAATGGGAATCAGAACAAGAACAACAAGGTTAAACAAAATACATATATTAGGATGTGGGCGTTCACAATTAATAGGAAGCTTTCCCAGAACATAAAATTTTAAAGTGATGTTAGTGTAACAATTCCGACTCACCTTTAAATAAATTTAAAGTTCCTGTTCCGGGGCCCGGCACTCTTCACTGTAGAAATTATTCAAGGTAGCCATGATATGAAACAGCTGCTATAACCTACCTCAGACAAGAATAATTCTATTGTAAACAACAAGGTGTTGCGGACTCAACCCTCCACATGTTTGACGTACACTAGCAGTAGCAGTGGTAACTTCTTGACAGTAATTGAATAACAATGCGGATAACTTATTAAATGTATGTGTTACAGAGTTAGTAACACCTGCAGATAATGGGGCTTTCAGAAGACTCGAGATACAGGATGTGTGGTGTAGAAGAAGAAGAAACAGCTTCGCGCTTAGTATTCCAGTATGAAGCACTAGAAGTGAATAGATACAATCAATAATTTCATTGAATCTTGAGTTGCTAGATACACTAAAACTTCACTTACTTGAAATTAATCGAACATGTTTCAAAAGCACCACTTGCTTCAGCTTTTTCCTGACTGAGCATGCCAGAAAGTTTGGTCTGTAGATGGAAGTGGTGTCATCTGGTGTGTCCATGATGAAGCTGCTTAGATTGTTGAGTGGCAGGATTTCAAAATTCATTACCCTTTTCATCCATTTGATTATGTGTATGTTTTCCCAAACTTTTAGTTCTGTTGGATTGATGGTACATTTCAAGACTTGACTTTGGGGTTGATATCATGGTTTGTGGTCCAAAAATGGTTTGCTATGGCAGATTTGTCCATCTGTTTATTGGATATACATCTTAAGTGTTCTTTCCTTCTGGTTTTAATATGTATTTATTTTTGTATTGCCAACATACACCAAGTCACAATTTTCACAATTAATTAGATGCCTGATTTTTGTTCTTGTGGAATTTTATCTTTGACGGGGAAGCTAGTAGATTCTGAATTGTGTGTTTATTCTGTGGTGCCAATGTTGTATTTTTTGAAGATTTTACTAAATTTGTGATTAAGCTGAGGAAGGTATGCAAATTTTATGAATTGTTGTTTTGGTTTCTGTGTACAGAGGGTTGTATTTTCTCTAATGCTTTTTTGTTTCTGGAACTGTTGATCCAATAAGATAGTATCTAATAAAAACCTAATCAATTGACTCCTGAGACTTATTGGAGTTTAGGGAGGTGATGCTTGGAAAAACTGGGAGAAAACTGTACAGGAAACCTAAGGTGGGCAGGTAGGGGTATGTCGCTTCTGTTCATTTCCCTGTCAAATATCTAATATAATCTAATCTGCAGAATTAGGGTTATCGTGTATTTGCATAATGGTTACACTTTGGGTTTTCTTTCTTGAGCATTGCAAAACAGTGTGCGATCATTTGCCTTTCACCAGTTACGGTTTACATCAGCTGCGTTTATTTCAGCATATTGACAGCCTACTCCATGATGATAAGCTGACCGCTTTTAAATTGCATACGAGTGTTCAGGGCTTGTGACGTATACGAGAGATGTAGGAAATACAGTCTTAAATATTAGAAGTAACTCTGCATGATAAGCTTCTGAATCAGCATTCGCCGCAAGACCTATTTTGTTCCGAGATAGCTGTTGGTATGGTATAGGAATACAACTGTTTCATTAGTAATACATATTATTTAGCAATAATAAGTTAATAGTGTACAATTGCACCGTCTTGTGTTTAATCTATCTCTATGCTTATGTATACATCTGTTGTAAACATTCCTTTCAGAATTCATGAGCCTAGAACACATCTATGCTGTATGTGCAGGATACAGAGAAATGAATCTAAACATTTCCCAAAATTAATTTGCGCTGAGCAGTGATTAGAAAACTACTTACAGTGCTGTACTTAGAGGCAATTACTGTGTGATAACAAATAAAACAAAAAATACATACACTTCCACCAATCAGTGGCCTATGAGCATTCTGTCTCATGGTCTCTATCTCTCTCTCCCTTCCCATTTGTTTACAACAGGATCGTTCTAGTTTGAGGCAGATTAGAGAACTCTCTGTAATTGCAAGCTGGAATAATGAAACCAGAAGAAATTCCACCAAATGTGTGTCCTGACTTCAGATCCATTGAGTGTTAGTTCTTCAAAACTAACACAGCAAAAATCAGTGGAAATTAGCAGAGAATAACCTTAATGTACATTATTAATAAAGGAATGAAATTTGATGTTACTAGAGAAATCGAAAATAGCAATTGATTGTATTTAGAACATGTTTGCTGTATCATATTTTGAGATTGGCCAGCCTTATGTTGGCTGAATTGGAAGCAAGTGAAAAAATCTGATGTGATACTTTCACATGATCTTCTCTATCCTCTATCTTTATTAGTGGGTGTACAAAGTATTCTTACTAAAGCTTATTTTTCTATCTACTACATTTCAATCCAATTAAATCTGTGCAGAAATAGCTACACTATGCATTTTATTATAGATACAAAGAGAACAGCGATAGTCAAATGTTTAAGAACTGGACGCTATATGCTCACATTAAAATTCTATACTGTTTACATGCAATTGGAGAAATAATGGAATGTTGACAGGACTTTAGGAGAATAACAAAGTAATGAACAATTCGGACCATTAATAATAATGGCTTATGCCACAAAAAAGCTTATTTGAAATAAATTTTGTGTTTTAAAAAGATCTACATATTTTGTGTAGTACGTTTACATCTATCATTTAACATTTACTAGTTATACAATACAGTGGAATCTCGTTAGCACGTTCCTCATTAACACGTTTTCCTGTGTATTGCGTTGAATTATAAAAGTCCCGGCACAAAATGCATCAAATGCATTAATAACGTTCGTTTAGTACGTTTTCTCGCTCCCGCTTACTACGTTCGAAGTTTGATGCCCTCATTCGCTATTTTGGCCAATGCCAATGCTTGGTTGGTCGGTATTAATAGTCATTTTTGAGAACATAAAAGTAACGGTCCAGCGGGAGTAGATTTACTACATTCAAAGTTAGACGTTCTCATTCGCTACTTTGGTCAAACCAGGCAGGGTGGAACCGGCAGCCAATACCATAAATGTACGTATTTGTGGGACGCGTTTTGTGTGTGTGTGTGGGGGGGGGATGCTTTAGAGATGCTCTTTAGTGTTCTGCGGTGACGCTTTAGTTTAACAGTGGTTTGGTGTGGTTAGTTTATGCTGTTGAGTGTTGACGAAACGTAAAAGTATTTTAACGTTTTGTTCGCAATGGAGAAAAAGAAAGTGCGGCAAATTGCACTGTTTATTGATCAGTGTGCTGCTCATCCACCAACTGTTTCAAATTTAAGAAACATAAAGATCATTTTCTTCCCAGCAAACTGCACGAGTAAGCTACAACCTTTAGATCAAGGCATAATTCGGTGCATGAAACATGCGTATCGTAAGAGGCTGGTACAGAGAAGGTTGGCTGCACTGAAATCGACGACAAGAAAAATCACCGTCTTAGATGCCATGCATTTTATTAGAACTGCTTGGGATTGTGTGACGCAAGATACCATTAGGAACTGCTTTAATAAAGCCGGTTTTTGCCGAGTTCTTGGTGATGAAATTACGCAGGAAGACGAGTTTTCCGAGAGTGAAGAATGGCGCCAAATAGCAGACGATGCCGGCGTGTCTTTCGAAAACTATGTAAACATTGACAATGAAATTCCAGTGTGTGAAACAGCGACGATAGATGAAATACTTGAAGAACAAGTGAAAGATGAAGCATTAGTGGGAGACGAAAGTGACGATGAACCAGATCCTGAGCAAGTACCTACAGTGTCAGAAGCCATGCAGGCAATGGACATAGTGAAGCGATATGTGTGCAGTTTCGAAGTTGATGATGATGTAATGACTTTACTAAACAAGATGGACAGTAAAATTTTGGCATTAAAACCAACAAAGCAATCAACTATCGATATGTATTTCAAACCAATGTAAATAGTGTATATTTCACATCCGTTTTTGAGGTAAGATGTATTATTAGATTTTATTACATAAATATGTTCTTAAGTTGCAGATTATGTATTTTCGTTAACACGTTTTCCCGTCTATGACGTCCAAATCCTTGGGTCCCCGCAAAAACGTACTAACGAGATTTTACTGTATTATACAAAATTCCTTCTGAATGAAAAGGACTTCACAGGCCATTCCCATAAAATTCAAATTATGCATTTTATTTCTCATATAAATATCTTTAATATATAGTATTTTAATCAAAATCCTTAGCCATTTTTTAGAAAATAAATTGTTTCATGTAAAGGATAGCTGGTGATGGGGAGATTTTCTTGAAAAACTTCATGTTGTATCCTTGGAAGATACTGAAGTTAAATACCAAGTTTGGTACTTACCGACTTTTTGTTTTTTAGTTATGGTGTTCACAGGCACACATGGACCTTTTTCTAAAAATGCTTTTTTGGGACTCAGGGGGCCTCAAAACATTTATTTCCGGTGAAATCTTGATATATTTTTGGGTGGAATGCAATATCTTCTCTACCTACTATGTATGTGGTAGAGAAAGTAAACATATCATTGATCAGTTACAAACATATGAACCAAGCAGGATGGCTCAGGCAATAATGTTTGTGGTCCGCATTTGGGAGGTCGTGGGTTCTATTCTCGCAGCCAACCTTCCTGACCCATGGTTTTTTTTGGGGGTTTCCCCACATCACTAGACGAATGCTGCGAATGATCATTAAGTGCTCCAAATTTCCTGTCCTCCGTTTCACCTCCATTCTCATTTCACTTCACATTTCATCTGCTTGGTCTCTTTCAGGATTGCAAGTGTCAACTGGAGGTCTCGGTGTGTAAATGACAGGGGAAAAGAATGCTCCGGAAACCTTTGTCCCCCGGAATGGGGGTGGTCTCTGGGTTCTGGGCCCTCCAGGGGATGTGGTCCATAGGTCCATAGGAGGGAGGGGAGCTGCTGCATATGTGCCCATCCAAGGAGTTTAAATCTGTAAATAGTAGAGACACTGCCCTCTGCCTGACATACCTCCTGGTCCAGTCACCCTCTGTCTCCTCTCACCTCACCTCATCCCTCCCTTCCGGGGGCACCCTATCAGGGCCATAGGTACAAAAGATCTATGTAGGTCATCGTGCTAAATCCCTCTCTGCACTGAATCCTCTCCTACAAACATGATGTTCCAATATGCAAAATTGACTTTCCACTTTGCTATCAATAGGCTTTCCCATTCATGTTCCTGGAGTATTGTGAACCAAAATGTTGTATGCTGTTTTGCTTCCCATTCTGGTTTCTGTTCTCGGGTTATTGTGAACCAGCCATAAGGCACAGAACATTGATCATTAGAACCCAGATGAAACAGGAGAGTTAGGAGTTTTATGTAGTTGCAATTAAAAAGTATTTATTGTGGTACTGCAGAACTATTATGAAAATAATATTGACTTTTTTGCAATATTTAAAATATCTGCACACATGTCTTAAAAAAGTGTTGATAGAGAACTGGAGCAAAACGTTTCAAACTTAATCTTAAGGCTTAAGGTTTGCAAAGCATTTGGATACTGCTGAGTTTTATTTGAAATGACAGTATATAATATATGGCATGTTAATCAATGAATGTACAGGGTGGAAGGTAAATAAGTGCAAATATTTATATTAGCATTTGAGGATGATGTGATGATCCAGTATGTGCAACTTTTTTCACTATTTCCGAAAGTTATGTTCATGAAGAAAATTTCACAATGATTTTAGGATGGCTATTATTCCCTCTCTCAGATGTTTGGTGTCTGATTATATAACAGGTCAAATGGCTGGCCCCCACTCTGCCCTTTGCCCTGCCCAACCGTAGCAGGTGGTGTGATCTGAGGAAGAATAATGATGGCGCTGAAACGTAATCTATATAACCAAATATTTTATTTTCATACAACATCTCAGTGTATTCAGGGTTCAACTTAAAAATATTGAACACAATGTCATTCTTATGCTTTATTTAAATTTGGTTTTATTGAACAAAATCATAATTCAAACCAACCTATATAATCACTGTATTGTGACAGTCACATCACTTCAGCTACATGTGTAACAGCCAATTATTGTTGATATTGCCCAACACCCCTTTGCCCCTTTGTTTAGCCCTATAACCTCCAGCATAACATATAACACTTCCGCTGTTTGACAGATTTATATAGACTGCTGGCACATGGTAATACATGTATGTTTTTGGTCTTGTGAACTCTGGAAGGAGTGCGTGCACATATAAAAAATAGATAAGACCTTGACATAATATATAATTAACAGCAGTCAGGTGTTATTTGAAATAACATAATAAAGTGAAATACGCACAAGTGTGCAAGCATGAAACAAATCTTTAGTTTTCAGCACTGAGTTCTGTTGCTGGTTTTGATCACTTATATGTTTTTATTTATTTTAACCTTTTTTATAGTCACTTTAACCTAAAGTCATAATGTGACTTTACAATTATTTGTACACGAACATTGGAATTACAACAAATCATTATATATTTTTATACATCTTTATGAGCACTTGTTAATGCAATATGGCATGTGGCATTTGTCGCACTTTAGTTCACAGAGTTTACAAATACATTTATCCATTACTACATGAAAATTAAATTATTATGGAGCACACTTATTACAGGGTTTCTTATGCATTGATTTGGTTCTGTAATCAAATATTTATTGTGCTATCAGAAATGCTACTTACAAATAACATGCGCCTTTCCTCTTCCCTCTATCTCACCTTGCAATGCTATAATTAAATGTATAATTATAATAGTGGTAATTAATATGGCTTTTGATAATAGCATTAGTAGTTTTGCAGTATAAACATTAACTTATAATTTCCTCTTTCATTAACAGTGTGGGAAAGATAATTTATTCAGTCATGTACATACAATAATGAATCAACTGTTAGCATTGTCAACTAAGCATTTTGCCCTCCCGTTCTCCTCTGTGCAAAAGGTTGTAATGTAGCTCTCCCACCATTTCACTCATGACACATAGTGCTGGAACTGTCTTAAGGGACAATTTATAATGCAGCGATTATAAGCATTTGTACTTCCATTCTTTAAACTACAAAAGCACCTTCATTGCTCTTACAAAGGTGAAAAATTAAAATAAAACCTAAACACTTAAAAAATCTAAAATAAACAAAAAATAAAACAACACAAACACAGACTTACAATATCTTGTACCGTTCAATAAAATAAATTAAGAAACCACTATGTGCTTCTATCATTTGTTTTTAACATCTTTATGTCTACAACAAGTGGTAAAAATGTCACCCGATAGCTCTTCAACAGGCTTCCACGTGTCAACGCCTTGATTGTTGCATCCTTTACCACACATACACATCAGCTCAGACACTTATCTCACTATATCCCAGATTCGTTGTTTTAAGAGTTTCTTCCTCATTAAGTTCGACTGCATAAAGTATTTCCTTGAGATACCCCCCGAAATAAAAGCCTAATGGATTCAAATCTGGGAATCGCTGTGACCAACTCACAGAACCATATCGATCAATCTATCGATTCGGGAAACAATGATGCAGAAATTGGCGCACTAGTCCGCTGATATGGGGAGGTGCCCTATTCGTGCATGAACCACATCTGTTGTGTGTGCAGTGGCACTTCCTCGAGAAGCTCTGGTAGTTTTGTTTGCAAAAATTGTAGATAATGAACACTGTTTATTGTTCTTGGCAGTTCCACTGGTTCCAGTAACTGATCTCTTGAGATCCCAGCCCAAATTTACCGCAAATCTGTTAAAAATCAAATGGTGTGCAAAATCTCTCAATGTGTAGATTGTGGAAATTAAATATGCCATCACGGGTAAACATTGCCTCATCTGCAACTATCATCTTACGAGGAAACTGCTTTATCATTTTCACATTTTTGTTTTGTAAAAACCAATTACATAACTTCACTCTTCCTCTGTAGTCCATTCTTGCAGATCATCCCTTTGATGACGGTACAGGTACAACAGATGCTCATGTAAAGTGTGGTGAACACTCCAGCAAGATGTATTTACTTCCCTTACCAAATATCTTGTACTTACACCAGGCTCTCTTCTGCAATGCGGTAGAACTTCATCTTTTTGCTCTAGTGCTTCAGCATCATGATGTGCTTGACCTTCAAACTGGGATGAAGAGAACCTTGTCATGGAGCCTTTGATGCATTACAGCGAACATTTGTCTATTGGGAAGATGACAATTTGGAAATCACTGATGATACAGGTCCCTCGCAACATTGGCAGGTTTCCCACTTGCACCGTAAATTAAATGAATATCCACTAATCCAGCATCTGTAAAGCCATTCATTGTGCAAAGGAAAGTTTGCAACTGAATCGATCCCTTGTTCCCTCACTGTGAGTCACATGAACGCAGGGCAGCCGTGTGTTAGTTGTCAACACAGGAGTTGGCCATTGCAAGATGTATGTACAGTGGAATCTCGTTAGCACGTTCCTCATTAACACGTTTTCCCGTGTATTACGTTGAATTATAAAAGTCCCGGTACCAAATCACCAAATATAATAAATAATGTTTGCTTAGTGCGTTTTCCTGGTCCCGCCTACTACGTTTGAATTTTGACGTCCTCATTCACTGTTTTGGCCAATCCTTGATCGGTACAGTGGGAGTAGGCGTTTATTATAACACGTTCATAGTTTGACATCCTCATTTGCTACTTTGGTCAATCCTTGGTCACGGGGTGGATATCGGCAGCCAATCACATGCATGCATTTAAATACTTGTGTGACACGATTTCTGTGGGCGGGATAGAGAATTTAAAATAGAGAGTTGAGGGTTGTTACACTACATCACTATGATATTCTTACTTGAATGCGTTTCGGGAGACGGCTTGTTCCCATCGTCAGCATTTTTGAGAGAAAATGCTGACGATGGGAACAAGCCGTCTCCCGAAACGCGTTCAAGTAAGAATATCATAGTGATGTAGTGTAACAACCCTCAACTCTCTATTTTAAATTATGACACATCACTGTTACAAGCTTCTAAATCTTCAAAAATTGAGGGATAGAGAATGCTTTACCTTGGCGTGGTAAACGCGGTAAACGCTAACGATAGTTTCTAATGTTGAGTGATGACCAAACAACCGTAGATTGTATTTTAACTTTTCATTTACAATGAAAAAAAGAAAGTGTAGTAGGTAAATAACCAACAGTGAAAAGCTGAAAATCCTTGATGTAATCACAATCCAAATATAAAACATGTGGATATAGTGCGGAAGTTCCATCAACCTTAAACACGATTGTTAGCAAACCTAAATTGATTGAAACTGCTTTTAAAGAAGGGAAAAATACTAAAACAAAATTTTTCTCTTGGAAAATAGGATCAGAAGAGGACCGGAACGAAATTTGTTGCATGGAAACACCTCCGTATTCAAATCGTCTTGTATACACCAAAGATAATATCGTCTATTGTACTCGTAACACGATGCACGCTCATAATTTTTTCTTTTTTAGCAGAAATTGTTATCACGTGTGTAATAAAACACACAGCAAAACCACTATTGCCGCTTCCACAATTCGCAATTTATTTTCTCAAAAACATTCATAAACTAAAAAATCCAAGTTGACCAAAATAAAAGCTTAAATTATTTATTCTCAGGCTTTGTGTATCCAAATCCATTTAAACATATTCAATTTAACATGGAAACGCGGATCGTATTCAGTATGAAATTGTACTCAAAATCGATTTAAATTGCCCATGGAGACGTAGTAATTATTAGATTTTTATTACCTATGTTCTTAAATTGCAGATTTTGCATTTTCGTTAACACGTTTTCCCGCCTATGACGTCCAAATACTTAGGTCCCTGCAAAAACGTACTAACGAGATTCTACTGTAAACACAGGAGAGACATAATGTAGGGCCATCCAAAACACATTAGAACCTGAAATTTGTGAATCACTTACGACAATGCTTTTAGTAAGCAGACAAAACAAAATGTACTTGTGTGTTATACACAATGTTCTGTACTAAATATCAAATTATTTGCGCTTATTTACCTCCCACTCTGTATACCTTTGTTAAATGACTTACATTGGCTTCTTCTTTGCTATCATCACTGCCACAAAATTAAACAGAAATGCACAGTATTGATGGAATTTGTTGGAAATGGTAACTTGCCATATCAAAGTAGAAGTTAAAGCAGTGCAGAAGATTCCTGTGGACTGTAATTCAAGTAGTAACCATAATATTTTAGCGTGCTTGTGTGCAGCTTTAATGTACATTTATGTTTTGTAATTAGTGAAGATCCTCTGGCAGAAGTGGAAGGTCACTCTCCCCACAGAGTGTCTAGATTAGGCTTTCATCCTTCTGGTCGCTTCCTTGGAACCTGCTGCTTTGACGGTTCGTGGAGGTTATGGGATCTGGAACAGTGTCAGGAAGTCTTACATCAAGAAGGACACTGCAAGCCTGTTTACTGCATATCATTCCAAACTGATGGCTCCGTGTGTGCTACAGGGTATGTAATTTAAGTATGGCATGACTTATTTTGTAAATTACACACTGATATTTGTATCATCCCTTTGCTACCAGATGTTGAGCAGATTGAGGACATTGTTTTTAAACATACTACAGTAACACCCTGCTTAACCAAAATGGCAGAGAAGTAAGAATGACAGAAGTAATAAAGAATGAATGAAAAAATACAAGATCCTCAAAATCACTCTGGCAACGTTGCTGTGATGATTAGCAATGTTATTTTGCCCCAACTCCAAATTCCAAAACAGTTGTTTGGTATCATATGCAGTTAATCCTCACCCTTTACCCCACATTCCAAGAGTTATTTTACTGTTAGTGTTGATCAGTATTGTTTCTTTGTGTTTTAAGAGGTGAGCAAAAAGAAAGCATGTTGTAATAAGCATTGAATAGAAACTCGATGCTGTTAGTGACAGAGTGACAGCAGATGAGGTATTCAGAGCATTACAGATAAGAAAATTGAAAATTTGTATTCAAATCTTAACGGGAAATATTGAATTATGGCACTATCAATAACACAAGACCACTTCTTTTCAGGTTGCCTTGTGTTTTGTAAAATAAAGCAGTGCAGTAACACCAACAGATATATTGCCTATCAAACTATAGAATGATATAACTGGTCACAAGAGCTGCTAGAAGGAAGTTCAGAGACAAATTATTGATTGTATGAAATAATCTTTTTAAATACAGTTATGCCTACTTTAATACTGTATACAGTAGTAGTTTTTTATTAAACATTATTACATGTATTTGGAATACAGTTATTCACTTTCTGCTGCTTAAAATAGTTCCCATCGATTATCCAAAAAAATGCATTATCTGAAATTGCTCTGCTGTTCATTTAAGTAGGATTCTACTGTACGTTCAAAATATACTTTCATGTGATTTTCCTGTAAATTGTAATGCATACTGTAATGCTTTCAGAAGCATAATATTTTATATATTACTTTCACAAGTTATTTGTACTAAAAGTTATGCATGAGAGTAAATTTTATCTGCCATTGCACAACTTTGATTCCATGATCAGTTAAGTGGTTCAGTTCATCTTATGAAAGTGACGTGCTGATGTCCAAACTTAACGCCATTTAAAAAATAATGGCAAATCACACAGAAATAGCCTCCATGCCTTCTGCTCTGAGGATTAACTAGATGCTTAGGTGGCATAATCAAGCCTGGCACACATGGAAAAGCTCATTTGTTGTTCTATTGTACAGCAGTTAGTAATTTTGAAATTTGAGACTTAGGCAAATCTGCTCAGTTGTATCCTAGAACTTCGGCCTTTGTGGATAGCTCTCCTCACAATGAAATTCTTTCATTAATTAATTTTGCTTATGCTTACAATTGCCAGTTATATACAGTCAACCCTTGACTCATTGTTCCCAAAACTATTGTTCTCTTGCATTCTTTGTTCCTTGAAGTATCATTTTCTCGCATTATTTGTTAATAAATCTATCTTTGAATGATCCTTTTTAAGCTGGGATAATGGAGTAGGGATCATAATTTGCAAATAGTAGCCAATATTGGAACTGCCTGTGCCAGCCAGAGAGAGGAGTTCAAATGGCAAAGTTCAGCCCTATATGGTCATGGCTGGGGTAGATGAAGTTTCTGACGAGGTAAAAGAGGCAGCTGCTGTCTGTGATGAGGGTGAGGGGAGCAAGGAAGAGGGGGGAAATGATGCAACAGCCAAAGCAGTGCAGACTTTTGCTGAAACTTTGAGAGCAAATGAAACTATACAGGTGTTAGCTATGGTAATTACAATGACAGAAGCAAGCAACAGAATGTGTTGAATGTGGAAAGTTTGTTGTTTTGCATGGAGAAAAAAAACAAACAGGTAAGAAGCAGATGTCAATTAAAAACGTTTTTAAATGAAGTGACAAACATGTAAAATTGATGCAAAATATATTGTTTGGTTATATTGGCTTTATTTTTGTACATGATTTATGCATTTTCCATATCCATCGTTTTCCCGCATTCATCGGTAGTTTTACCTGCTCCCTTAGAAAGCAATAGCTCAAGATTCAACTGTACCAACTACACATGGAGTTGGAATATGCTATTTTAACATACAATGTTTACCAATATACAATGCGCAGTATTTTTAAAAAAATGGGGTGCACATCTTATTGAAGATTTAATTTATGTTGGAATCATTGCTTTTGACTCATTTACTCATATACTTTGTACTTCTGGTACGTGAGTGTAGCATGCGTAAATCACATGCAGTTATACAGTAGAATCAATCTCTGCCAAATTCAGTGACCAGCTAAAGTGAAGTTTAGGAAAATGAGTAGTAAAAGATTGCCTATTCACTGCTTCAGAAAGAATGCAGTGACGGATATAGGTGCAGTTTGATCATGTCATGAGCACAGAAATGTCAGGTTTAAGTTATGAATGCTGTACAACTGTTGTATTTAGCAGTTTTTTTGAGACATGAAGTTTTAATTAGTGTGAAGATCAGTGAAACATATTTTTGGCCTTAAATGCTGCTTTTTTCATCTTGAGAAATTGGGGTGTGAATCTTATATAAATGCATGTGGTACAATAGTAAATATGGTATCTTGTTATACAGGATGATTTATGAAGAACTGACACATTTATTTCTTTAATTGTTTCAAAATGAGCTATGCTAACAACTTATTATACCTGAAATGCAGAGGAATTTTGGGAGATTATTACCTCTATAGCAAATGCTGAAAATGTCCTCCATCCTGCATAAGGCACAACTCAACATATCATTCCATGTTACTGGCCACTCGTTGGAGGATCTGTTGTCAATAGCTTGAATCTCCTATGTAATATTGTCCTTCAGATCGTCCAATGTCTGGGGATGTGTGGCATAAACCCTATCTGTTAAGTAACCCCATAGAAAGAAGTCCGGCGATGCCAAATCCGGAGATCTCGGTGGCCATAGGTTCTTGGAAATTATCCGGTCGTCAAAGAAACTTGCAATTAGTGCCATGGATTCATTTGATGTATGGCATGTAGCGCCATCCTGCTGAAAATATCCTTGACTCAGCTCTACATCGTTTAGTTGCTCAGCAAACTCCATGAAAATCCGTCAGTGCTCTGCAGTGTTCACATTGTTTTAAAAAAAAATTGGTCCCACTATTCTCTGACAGATATTGCACACCAAACTCCGATTTTAACCGGTGCATAGGTGCTTTATGAATATCAAGTGGATTTCTGCTGGCCCAATAATCTGAGTTATTTTTCTTATAGCTGGATAAATGGAACCATGCTTCATCTGTGAACTATGTGATGGACAATATGGAAGGATTTTACACAATGAACACCTGAAACCAACGACAATAATTCAGTCGTTTATCCTTATCTGGTTCCTGTAACTGATGGACAACTGTAATCCTATACAGCTTTAGGCCTGCACTTTTCACAGCTCCTGACACATTGAGTAGCTGTACCCTGTCTCTTGCGACAAATGTCTAAATGATTTTTTTGGGTGACTGATCCAATCATGCTCTTACATCAACAACAATCGTGGGAAGCCTAGATGAACGAGTTTTGCCTTTTTCACTCGCCAGAGATCCAGTTGTTTCCAATTTGTTCACCAGTCCCAGTATTGTGTTTCTTTCGGGAGGATGCCCTTTGAGTAGCTGTAATTGAATTTGTAATCCAGTATTGCTTTACAAGGAAGATTCATTCATTTAATGTGTACTCCATTTTCACATTGACTAGAACAAAATCTCCAAAACAGTTGCCGATAATAAAACTAACAATTATGAATAAAGCATGAACATCTGTGCATCTAGCGACAGGCAATCGAAACTCCAGAACATTCTGCTTAATTTTGTGCTAAAATTGGGTCAATGAGTGAAGTTTGAACAGAATAATTAAAGAAAGAAATGTGTTACTTCTTCATAAATCACCCTGTATTTCTTAATAATCATTTTGGTTCTTGGCACTGGAAATTTAAAGAAAGAAACAGGCACACTGCCAACAAGGTGACAGACATGCTTTGTAGCAAACAGAAAGTAACATTTGTGTTTAGATATTGTTTTCAGGTATTTTGTTTTTTGTGTTGATTTCAGTGGCTTGGATGCATTTGGCAGAGTATGGGATTTGAGAACTGGCCGCTGTATCATGTTCATGGAAGGGCATCTAAAGTCTCTCTTTGGAATTGATTTTTCCCCAAATGGGTAAACATGAATTCTTTAATATTATATTTACAAGATAGACTTGCAGACAAAAGATAATCATATTAATAATACTTTGGGTCAACTATATAGAATAACTTTGATATTTTATGACATAACCTGAAAGTATGTTGAAAATAAAACACTACCTGGCTAAAATGCCAGGTGGAAAGTAATTATCACAGTAATCCTAAATTGAGAAAGGGTGGGAAACAATGCAAATGGTCTCTTTTGCCTCTAGAAATTAACTAGACTGATGCATAGTTTGGTCATGCATCTCATCATTTTAAGTCCAAGGAGAAATTAAAGCTGAGCATACAGCCTATACACATTTATTTTAAACCAAATGTTGGAATAAGAATTACCACTTTTAGAGAACACTGGTACACCTTTATCCAAAGAATTGTTGACATGATGTTAAACACCTGCCTTTGCTGCTCTTGGTAATAAAGCGCTGTAACTTGAATGTTGTAGTTACCATATAGTATCTGCAAGTGAAGACAACACATGTAAAATTTGGGATCTGCGGCGTCGAGCTTGCCTCTATACCATCCCAGCACACACAAATCTTGTATCACAAGTGAAATACCAGTGCTCTGGAGGCCACTTTCTTGTAACATCATCCTACGATAATACAGCTAAAGTGAGTACAGCATAACATTTATTTTACATGTAATTCAGTTTGACTTGTTACTACTTGGGACAGATAGCTTTGCATAGCTGTGACCAAAAGAGGAACTATGTGTGCTGTGAGTGATGGCTTACCAGCCGCTACATATAAACATGACAACAGAGCTCCAAACCGAATGCAAAGTCATATGTCCCATGTAATACATATTTTATATGTATATACATATGTATATTATATTTTTATTTATTTATACTAAGCAAATTACGTTTGAATATGACATAGCATTTAGCCAGGATTGCCTGTCATATCCTACTTAAAATCTGCTAACATGCATTTTTAAGATCCATTTTCTACCGTAGTAATTGCTTGTTCTCTTTTTACACTATTCAATTCCACTTGCTTTTTACTTTGCTTAAAAACTGACCTAATTTCTTACTGTCTTTATGGAACAAACCATTTGTGGTGCATTTTCTGCTAACTTTACACCATTTTTATTTTCTCTACTACGTATAGTAAGTAGGGGAAGTATTGTATTCCACCCAAAAATTCGATACCGAGATTTCACCGGAAATACATGTTTTGGGACCCCCTGAATCCAAAAAAAGCATTTTTGGAAACATGTCCGTCTGTGTGCGTGCGTGTGAGAACAGCATAACTCAGAAACGAACAGTCGGATAAACACCAAACTTGGTATTTAGGTTCAGTATCTTCCAAGGAGCGACACAAAGGTTTTCAAGAAAATCCCCCCACTCCAGATTACCCTTTACATGGAACATTTTTCGTTAATTTTAATTTTCTCAAAAATGGCTCTAACGATTTTGATTAAAATATCATATGTTTAAGATATTTTTATGACAAATAAAATGTATATCTTGAATTTCCTGGGAATGTCTCCAAAAGTATTCTTCATTGTGAACGACTTTTGCATAACTGGTAAACCATAAGAGATAGACAAAATTTTACTACACAAAAAATGTAGATCGCGTTAAAATATACAATTTATGTCATATACATTTTTTTTGTTGAGTGAACCATTTTCGAGATATTACTTGTTATTTCCTTAAATTTTTCAATACTTTCTCAAATGGGAATTCGTTATTCATTTTTTTTTCTTGGATATGCAAAGAGTATTAATCTGTGGTAAAGGGAATGGTGCTGCACCTAGCAACCAGCTATTAAGAGATATGTATGTGCTTAAAGGCTACTGTATTTCCAAATTGCCCTTGTAAATATATATTCCCCTTACATCTACAAGAAAATTAGCAATAAGATAGAGTCTGCAAATGTTTATCTCGATTAACATGAAGTAGGTGGAAAATAAGCATTTGTATAAATAGTTTGTACAAGAGTAGAGAAAGTCATGTGAGTGTAACACATCAGATTTTTCAGATAGAAATGCTTTTCTTCGTATGTCAGTCCCTTTACATTCAAATATAATATATTCAGTATCCTCCTTATGACCACATAAGGGGCATTGGTCCTGGGGTCTTTTAATCTACAAACACCAGTTCTTAACCATGCAATGCCCTCTCATTCCTCTTTATTTACTTTATCTATATTATGTTTCCCTTTCTCATGAAGTTTTTATCTGAGCATAGAAAGTTAAGGAGCTCTTATCTGCTATTCACTAAAGAGTTTTTGTCTTTCTGTGTCTTCAAATCTTTTTATTGCAGCCTTCCAAAACCCCTTTTGTGTTATTTTCCCTCCCATACCTCCCCGGTTATTTCTAAGACTGTTTACCCATTCACTGGTTCTTAAGCTCTTTTTTAGATACCGTAAACAAGCCACAACCAACCTGCTTGAATATGACCTTGTGCTGACTCAGTGCGTGCTACGCAGTGGGAGAAATCTGTTCGTCCTCTGTAGCAGTGGTGGTCAGTACAGATGCGTGCAATGTGTGCTCTACAGATGATTGCAATGTTTGGTTCAACCTATGTATGTGAAGCCTTATTTTCAGCTATGAAATGTAATAAAGGCCCTCAGAGAGTCAACATCAGTGATCATAACTTAAGGTGTGCATTAAGTTGTTTCATACAGCAAAGTGTCTACCAAGAAGAACTGAATGTATCAAATTCTTATTTGAAACATGTATTCGCTGCACAGTTTATGTTCATGTAATTTGAAGTCCTTTTGGTAATATTATCACTGTATAGCAAGTTTTATTTTGTTATTTTATTTGTGCAACTTTTCCAGAATCAAAATTATGCCAATTTCCACTAACAAAGTATTGTTTCATTCTTATAGTAAAACATATTGCATGTATATGCTATCATTTGGTTGTATAGAACTAAAGACTATAATTTGTATTGGGTTGGTTTGTCTATACTTTAATACCAAGCACAAAAGTACATAGATCGTTCTGTAAATGTATGTTACGTTTATCTATTTCATCACCTAATGGAGCAGCAATGTTGGAGTTGGGAAGAGTAGGTAGCAAGGGCATGATAGAAAGGATACTTAAATATTGGCATAGATTGAAATCATTGGACGAGCATAATATCTTAAGGCAATGTGTAATAATACAAGAAAAATCCAGTGATGGGATGAACTGGGCTCAAGGAATAAGGAGAATTTTACAGGAAATAGGAATGGGTAACTTATGGGAGGAAAGAGAGGGGTTAGTTAAAGGTTTCTGGAAAGAAGTGAGGAACAGAGTAGAAGATATAGAGAAACAGAAATTATTTCAAAGTTTGGAAGGAAAGAAAAGTTTGGAACTATATAGACAATTAAAGGTGGACTGGGGAAGGGAGAAGTATGTGGATGTAGGTAATAGGTTAGTGAGAGAAGCGTGGGCCTGGTCCAGATTAAGTGCATATAGGCTAAGGGGAGCGAATTTGAATAGGTGTCCTCTTTGTGGAGAGGCAGATAATGATTTGCATTATATAATTGAATGTGAAGAAATTAAATTGTGGAGAGATCAGTTTTTACCTAAAGAATGGGAGAATGTTAACAAAGAAGTATTAAAAATTAGGATAATGAAAATACAAAAGGAGAGGGATATAAAAAAAATCTGATGTGTTACACTCACATGACTTTCTCTACTCTTGTAAAACTATTTTTACAAACGCTTATTCTCCATCTACTTCATCTTAATCGAGATAAACATTTGCTGAGTCTATCTTATTGCTAATTTTCTTATAGATGTAAGGGGAATATATATTTACAAGGGCAATATAGAAATACAGTAGCCTTTAAGCACATACATATCTCTTAATAGCTGGTTGCTAGGTGCAGCACCATTCCCTTTCCCACAGATTAATACTCTTTGCATATCCAAGACAAAAAAGTCTGATGTGTTACACTCACATGACTTTCTCTACTCTTGTACAAACTATTTTTACAAACTCTTATTCTCCATCTATTTCATATTAATCGAGATAAACATTTGCAGAAACAATCTTTTGACATGTAAAAAGAATTACATTTTAAACATAGCGACCAGTTCTAAAACTATTTGACTATCGCTTAAGGCGTACTATGTTCCCCTTGTTTTGTATTTGTAAGGGCAATATAAGCACATACATATCTCTTAATAGCTGGTTGCTATGTGCAGCACCATTCTCTTTGCCACAGATTAATACTCTTTGCATATCCAAGACAAAAAAATGAATAACGAATTCCCATTTGAGAAAATAAATATTGGAAAATTTAAGGGAATAACAAGCAAAATCTCAAAAATAGTTCACTCAACAAAAAATGTATATGACATAAATTGTGTATTTTAATGCGATCTACATTTTTTGTGTAGTAAAATTTTTTTTCTATTTCTTATGGTTTATCAGTTATGCAAAAGTCGTTCACAATGAAGAATACTTTTGGAGACATTCCCAGAAAATTCAAGATGTACATTTTATTTGTCATGAAAGTATCTTAAATATACAATATTTTAATCACAATCGTTAGAGCCATTTTTAAGAAAATTAAAATTTTCGAAAAATGTTCCATGTAAAGGGTAATCTGGGGTGGGGGATTTTCTTGAAAACCTTCATGTCGCATCTCTGGAAGATACTGAACGTAAATACCAAGTTTGGTGTTTATGCGACTGTTCGTTTCTGAGTTATGCTGTTCACAGACAGACACACACATGGACATGCTTTTTTTGGATTCAGAGGGTCTCGAAACATATATTTACGGTGAAATCTCAGTATCGAATTTTTGGGTGGAATACATTACTTCCCCTACTTACTATACATAGTAGAGAAAGTAATATATATTTGTTTCATGTTCTTGTTTAAAGGGCCTGAAAAGCAAATTAAGAAAATTGTTTTTGAAGCAGGTCTTACAAAACTGTAGCATCAATCTTTCGAGTTCTTGGATTATACAAAATTCATTGCAAATGAAGAGTACTTCACAGCGTATGATATGACACAAGGACAAGGAAAATAGAAATCTGACTGTGTCGTCTTCCGTGGTGTAGTGATTACCATGCTAGCCTCTAGTTGCGGGTTCAAACCCAGCGGAGGGCGATGGATTTTTTTTGGCCATAAAAATCCTTAGTATGGCTTCCTTCGGAAGGGAAGCAAAGCCTGTGGTCCTGTGTCATAAATTTATGGCACGTAAAAGAACCTCAAGCCTGATAAAGAGGCCTCTGAAGAAAATTACCGATCTTTCATGCCCAATTTAGAATGGAACACTAAGAACCATAGTAGTTAAAGAGCGTCCATAAATAAAAATGTATTTTTTTTTAATTTAACCTGACTGTACACACTTATTAATGCAAAAAAGGGAAAACTGACCTGTCTCATCCCTAGTTTTGGAACATGAATTTATAACTATAAATATACCTGCTCCCCTGTTAATAGCCACACCAACATTTGCAGGAAACCCTTTCCAAACTAACCATTAAATAGGGACATGATTTTTTTCCTCCAGGAATACGAGTAAAGGATGATGTACAAAGTTGCACTTATTTCTCAGTTGAATAGTGAAAATTTCTGATTTTTGAAAAGTTATCCTTAGTAAAATGTCAATAATATAAAAATGGTTATATACTTGATATAAATCCAAGAAAATGACTAAATAAAAATAGAAAAAGCTTCCTAATAAAAATGCATTTTCACAACCTGGGACCCATGATAAGGATTTACATATACGTTAGCAACGGCTATGATGCTACAAGATGACATATCATTGAATCTGTTGATCAGATTTTTACAGAAATTACTTTTACCCCAGTTTTTTAAACATCCTTTTTTAGAGCAACAAGTAAACTAGCAGCCTATAGTGTGATGATTAGCATGGTTGCAGAAAATAAGATGTGGAATTTCTCTCAGGGTTGATTATATTTAGATTGGACCTCAAATTGATTGTTTGTGCCGTTTTCTCCAAGATTATTGCCTAGTGATTTCTTAGTGTTCCTGAAATTAAAATGTGCCTCATTGGGAGAAAATTTTAATAGAGTAAACATATTGTCAGAATGGTGAAAGACTGTATGGGAAAGTTTGACAAAAAGCACTTTTGCATTGTAATGGAAGCTTTACAAAGATATTAGGAAAATGTATAACTTTCAATTGAAAAACTGGCTAACATCAAAGCCGTGTAAACATAACAGCATCATTTAATACATATAGCTGAAGACCGAGCGTGAGAATGAGTGCAAGAGCAAGTATTTTTTTATTGTTGACAAGAGGCTCAAATTTTCAGTTCTGTGTGTAAAAAATGGCATAAAAGCTAAGAGTAAATGTGTAAGCAAAGTATTGTTCTTGTTTATTTTTTACAGGTTTGGTCTAACAAAACATGGCAGCCATTGAAGACTTTATCGGGACATGATGGGAAAGTCATGTGCATAGATGTGTCTCCAGATTCTCAATATATAGCCACATGTTCATATGACCGCACATTCAAGCTGTGGGCACCTGAGTAATTTGGATAACAAGTGCCTTTGCAAGAAAAGGTAATTTTTTTTTTATTTTTAAATGAAACTCTTGAAAGTGCTGAGTGAAAACTTTGTAGTGTATGCATATGCTTAAGCACAATTATTTATATCACAATCTTGAACCTAGTGTATGCATCAGATGAACCAAGCACTCCAAGTTATTCATACTTAAGCAATTACACATTATAGCCTTTTTTGAAAACATTGTTGTTTTTATGAATACCATATTTACTTTATTAGATACCAGTTTTATAATAGCTTTTATAAGAAAAATATTAAGGGCGTCCACTAGGTGAATACTTAGGTTTAGGCTAATACTACAAGCATGGAAAATAAATATACTTTATGTATAGAAATATTGAGTTTATTATACAGTTTATATTACTCTAGCAGTAAAAACTATTGATAACATATTTAAAATACATATTAGTCACATGTATATATCGATCTTCATGGAATGCAGGTAACCTCTCTTGCTGTGTATGAGCATATCAGATAAATTCCTGCTGAAGCTGCCTATCCTACAAGACAAACGACCTCTGATTTACATTAATTTACCTAATACTGCTCTTAGTTAAAGTGTTATCCTCTATTGTATCATAATGGCTGTCAGCTTGTCATCTTCCCCACAGCTGCCATTATTACTGTCTGCTTCCCACACAATGTAATCTTCACTACCATACAAAACATTTGAAATGCTAATCTTTTTGAAACTCTCTTCAATTGATCAATTTCCAAGCATAAGAATCCTTAATACACACTCTTTAAAGGTGGTCTCTGTATATCCTCCTCGATGTGAGGAGGAAGTAATCCCGAATAAAGTGTCTTTAGATGCCCCTTGTCTATAGAGAGGTTTATGAGGTTAAACGACCAGTGTTGGTCCTCCTGGGATAATGGTGAAATCCATTATTAGGAACTTCAGATGGTTCTTTACACAGTCCATCACGCTGCCCCTAAAACAAGCAGGACTTTCTGCTTTTCTAGAGTTGCAAATCAATGATCCCATACAATCCTCAGCCAGTTCTGTACCAGAGCTACTGACATCCATCCTTATTTGTGTTTTCTAATGTGTATGCCTCCAGGAAACCATCCTAGTTTTCTATTTAAATAAACAGTGATGATGCTTCACTTTGATTATTGCGATTCCTTCCTCACAGATTTAAGATCTAATCTTTTATGTAAATTACAGCTGGCACATAATATGTGTATATGCTGCGTTCATGACATATGTTGTTACGATGTTATAATGGCATCTCTCCACGAGTCTCCATCTAAGAATTGACCATAGAAACATTCATTGTCTTTTACTTCTCTTTAAACTTATTCAAGCTTCTTCCCCTATATACCTAGCTTCTCATTTCAGAAGTTTGTTCTCATCTCACAATCTTCATATACACTCAGAAAATCATCACATACTTTCAATACCACTTCACTGAACATCTTTCACTGTGAAGATTGCTAGGTTATGGAATTCATTGCCACGCACACACACACACACACTCTTTTTTTAAAGGTATTTATTATTTTTAACAAAGCTTCTATATATTATTAAGTTAAGCATATTATTGTTTTAATATTTGTGTTATATCCATATGAATAAATGGAAATGGATTGTTAAAAGAGATAAAGAACTATAGTTTAAGAACATTTATTTTAAGTGTTTAGTAGTAGAGTAGTGTGTTTATAACTTAAATTGGACTGCCCACTGAAGAGTGTCCTGGGCCAAACTAGGGGTGTAGTACAATACATGTATTTCTTAACAATAAAGACAATATCCACATGGTTTACATCTATCATCACTGTATTCAAGATTTTTATATGTAGTTTAGTGGAAGAGAAGGCCAAATGATCTTAGCTCTACCACATTAATAAATAAATAAATAAATAAATATATATGTAAGGAAGATTTTTGCAATTAACAATGATGCCTAACATGACGGTAATCTACCTTTCTCAGCACCAATAGTAGATATATTATGCTTTTATTTCTCATTAACAGTGGTTTTCCAGGGTATGTTGAAAATAATAGTCACCTGCTTAGCATTGCCAGGTTTAGACAGCAAATACGTAGATGCTTTATTCTGTTGAATGATGTAACAATGGAAAGCAATTATGTTATCCATGTAATCACATACTAATTGTTAGTAGAGAGTGATGATTCTTCTTACGCGAAGACCATTTCTCTGTGTAAAGTGTACAGCATATCTCTTACTGCCTTTGAATTGCTCCAGATTGACATTAACTTTTTTTGCCATTTCCAGTCTTTTTAGTTGAATCATAACACGGGTCATGGCAAAAACTATCATTTTGTAACTAATGTGTGTACTGCAGCACTAAGTTATCAGTCTCTGGAAAATTACCCTTCTGGCACCAAAAAAAAAGACTACTCTTTATTTGCTGCTTTCAGATGCCTCGTTTCTCTGCAAAAGATAGAGCTTTTAATTTGAAAGTAGAAGCAAAATTACTTGTCCTGTTTTTACTATTTGATTCTGTTACTCACAAAGCTCTCTTAGTAACTAGCTATTGCAGGTGCATTAGCTGCTATATAGCATCCATAATTCTCAAAAGGAAGTAGTTACTGACCCAAGATTAGTGATTCATATGACAGTTGACAAATTACTGTGCATAAAGTTGGGTTTTGCAGAGTAAAAAGACTAGCCTGTGTATTGCATTGTCCTGCCAGAATTACTTTGAGGGGAACTTTTAATGTGTTTCTTAATGTTTTTATTTTATTTTGAAAAGTCAGTGGGGCAATTCTCCCCTTAAATGCAAGGTGAATTACATGACTATGATAATATTTGTAATTGTTTCTCTTCCCTTCCCCTCCCCCACTTATAGGAGTCCAAAAATGCATACGTTGTTTAATCATCAATACAGTGCTCAAATTTGATGAAGATTAGCTTAATGCTCAACTTATTGAAATTACTTGAGGTGTTCAGAGTGGTCATCAGCAGTTGATACCAATCAAGCAGTACCATGAACAACCTGCTATAATACACGTGTTAATTCAATATTTTTGCATAGTGCAGCCAGTGTAGGTGGCTTTGCTCCGTACACATCCTTTAAGGTTCACCATAGTTAAAAGGTGTTAGGTTTTGGGACCTTGCACTCAACCTACGATAAAGGATAAAAAAAAAAAAATCTTATGTGTTACACTCACATGGCTTTCTCTACTCTTGTACAAACTATTTTTACAAACACTTATTCTCCATATGCTTCATATTAATCGAGATGTTAATCTTACTGCTAGTTTTCTTGTAGATGCAAGGGGAATTGGTAGGCTTTAAGCTATAGTAAAATATTTTAAGAGCTGGTTGCTATGTGGAGTATTCCATTCTCTTTGCATTACCAGGACAAAAAAAATGAATAACGAATTTGAGAAAAAATATAAGTATTGGAAAATTTAAGGGAATAACAAGCAATATCTCGAAAATGGTTCACTCAACAAAAAAAAATGTATATGACATAAATTGTGTATTTTAATGCGATCTACATTTTTTGTGCAGTAAAATTTTGTCTATCTCTTATGGTTTACCAATTATGCAAAAGTTGTTCACAATGAAGAATACTTTTGAAGACATTCCCAGAAAATTCGAGCTGTACATTTCATTTGTCATGAAAACATCTTAAACATATGATATTTTAATCAAAACCGTTGGAGCCATTTTTGAGAAAATTAAAATTTTCGAAAAATCTTCCATGTAAAGGGTAGTCTGGGGTGGGGGGATTTTCTTGAAAACCTTTGTATCGCATCTCTAGAAGATACTGAACCTAAATACCAAGTTGGTGTTTATCCGAGTGTTCGTTGCTGTTCACAGACACACATGGACAAGTTTCCAAAAATGCTATATTTGGATTCAGGGGGTCTCAAAACATGTATTTCTGGTGAAATCTCGGTATCGAATTTTTGGGTGGAATACAATACTTCCCCTACTTACTATACGTAGTAGAGAAAGTAAAAACCTGGTGTGTTATATTCACCTGACTTTCTCTACCCTCTCTTGCTTATTAGATGGGTAAACAAATTATTCTTAATTTTCCTATATACTTCATTTTAAACGAGATAAATCTTTCTGGAAATAGCTGCATTGTTAAGTACAAAAAGGTAATGGTGTAGTCAAATTTTAAGAACTGGACGCTATACACTGCTCTTAAAACTCCATACTGTTTCGATGAAATTGCGAGAAACAACTAAATGTTGAAAGGACTTTAAAGAATGACCAAGTAATGAACAATTTGAACCATTAATAACAGCTATCTCAGAAATGGCTTATGCCACAAAAAAGTTATTTGAAATAAGTTGTAAGTTATGCTGTTTACACATACATACACGTACCTTTTTTCTAAAAATGCTTCTTTTTGCGGATTCAGGGGGCCTCAAAACATGTATTTCTGGTGAAATCTCAGTATCAAATTTTTTGGTGGAATGCAATACCTTCTCTACCTACTATGTGCATCGTAGAGAAAGTAAAAATAGGTTAAAATTATGAACTTTGCAATCCTGTCAGTGGATGTCTTCAGACTCATAGTTATTAAGAATGATAGCAATGCATATCCAAATGAACTGGACCATGAAGTAGTTTGAATGTTGTATTGTTTGTGTATTTATGTGTATTTGTGTCCCCACGTGGTGGATAATGTTTCTCACGTAATGTTGTTTACCTCACTAGTGCAGCCATCTCGTGTGACGTCATTCGTTGGTCTGGCTCGTAGTTCCCTCTGACGTAGCAATCTATATGAATTAGTTTTAAGGTTATGTATATTGTCTTCCGGCCAGCTATTTAGGTAGGCATTTAATTCTTGCAGGGTGTGAAGCGGAAAAGGAATCTTTTATCAAAAAAAATTACTAGTGATGAAATGTGTTTTATAATGTTTTATTGTCGAACACGTGCACTAACACTTTCACAGATTTATCTAGATGATCGCCATACTGAAACTGTTTATCATAACTTCTCACTTTTAACTCACGTACTTCAATTTTTGTATATAAGTGACTTTGTAATATTTTAGATCTTTAATAATTTTCACTGCGTGTAATTTAACGAACTGAAGGACCGATAGGCGACATGTAGTCACGTATTGTACACGAATCTTTGATGAGCTGAGCGGGAGACGATGTGTAATGCTTCGTGAATCTTGACGAACTGGGGGACGCTTGACTTCGAGCATGGCTATTTATAGGCTTGCCCCAATATACACCTAAAGATTATAAATGAATTACCATTGGCTAATAAAACGCGCCAACATTAGCGTCTATTTTACTATCCAATGAAAACCACTAATACATATTACTTTTATAGAACATTCTGGAAGCTTTTTTTTTACTGAAAAGGCGCGAAACATTACGTAACTTCCTGGTTCCCGGTAACGATAAACAACTCACCCTTCATTGCAGTATTGTTATTGTTAACAGTTTCAGTAGAGCCAAATATTATTATTTACCATTAATAATTACAATTATTAAACCTCTGAAATCAATGTTACATAAAAATACATATTCATATTAAAATAATTATTTACATTAAAGTAATTTGTGATACAAATTACCGTCTCATATGCCCCACTAGAAATATAATTATAAATATTTATAACTTGTTTAGAATTTTATAATTTTGTTTTTAGTCTCCTAAATCTTGTAACACACGCTATTCACTTTCACTTTACACTTCACACGTATTTAACACACGACATATGTTTTATCTCGCCACTACTTACTGGCTCTGATTTAATTAATTTAGATATTAATCTGATATCACAAAAATTTTTTTATAGCAAATACTATACCCTAAACTATTTATTTACTAGTACCAAATTGTTTACTTTAAGCTGTTGACAAAAATTTATACATTTAAGATTTTTTTGTAATTATTATACATATGTACAAAAATATTCACCCTCAACACAAATATTTACATCTCTTAAATCTAGACAATGTTTCACCTTTTCTGTTTGCTGCATAAGTATTTGTTTTGAATTATTTTTTTACCAATTTTTGTTATTCTGAATTTTATTTTAACAATACTCTTGTAATTGTATTTATGTATTTTACTTTAATATAACATCATGCTTTATTTCACATGTTCTCTTACTAGAAAAATGTTATTTTCCTCTCAAACATTTAATCATGTCCAAAATTTATTTCTCCTTTCCTATGACGTACATATTTATTTAACCCTCTTACGTTCCAATACATTGCTCTGCATTTCGTCTGTAACTATTCAGCCTTTATTATTTATCATCTTTGTCTTTTGTTTCACCATGATCCTCATGGTTATATGGTTTAAGCATCTCAATATGGAACTTTCCTATGCTTTTTCGATTTGTTGGATTACATAACTCATATGTATTAGTTCCATATACTTTAACAACTTCATATGGTCCATGGTATTTGAGAAACATTCGCCAATAAAGTTTATTTTCTTTGTCGGACAATTTCTTGGTTTTAACCAAAACTAAATCTCCTATTTTGATCCTCCATTCCTTTCTCTTCTTTTCTTCATGTTTCATTTTTCTTTTTATGGCCTTTTTCTTCATCCTCTCAAATGCTTTTCGGAACATTTCTTCTTCTGTTGGTGGTATCGAATGCGCCTCTGGAATGGCTTCTGGAATTTTTTTACACATTGTATTGATCTTCTTTCCCAACTTAAGTTCACATGGTTTATATCCTGTCACATTGTTTATGGTTTCATTTAGTAGGTTCTGAACAAAGTTCACGTATCCATACCATTGGGTGTGTTTTCGATGACATAACACCCTTAAGTAATTTGAAATTTCCTTAATTTCCCTCTCCACTGGGTTAGAGTTCGGTCTGTATCTTGACGAAAAATATTGTTTAATGCCATTTTCTTTCAGTCCATCCATAAATTTTTTTCCTGTGAAGTACGAAGCATTGTCGCTCAATACAGATTGAATAGGTCCTTCTTCTATCACATATGACTTAAGTAGTCTATTCAAACATGCTAAACCTGTAGGTTTTCTCAAAGGGTAGATTCTTACATATTTGCTGAATATATCATAACAGACAAATATATATTTATTTCCAAATTGACTTGGAGGCATCGGACCATGAATATCAATACTAATTACACATCTCGGCTTATCCCTTATAACCGAATTAGTTTCAAATGCATATGCTGCATTTATTTGCTTTGCCTTCTGACACAGGTTGCAGCACGATATAAATTTGCGAACTTTTTGACGCAATTTGGATATGTATAAATTCTCTAAAATCATAGAAGTTGTTCGGTCCGTCCCTGAGTGTGCTAACCCTTCATGAAAATTCTTAATTAGTTCCTTTTCCATGCTTTTCGGAACCATTACCTTCCAACTCGGCATTTCTTTTCCATGCTTTTTGTATAATGTCCCATCTCGAATTGCTATAATTTCTTTCTTTGCCTCCTCAATCAATGGTGCATTTTCTTTAAGTTCAAATAATTTTGCATCCTCATTTTGAATTTCCCCCATATTTTTCAATTTTCTAATCATTTCTTTACTTAAAGGAATTTCAATTGTCAATATTTTGACTTCATTTCTAGGCCTTTCAATATTTTCGGGAATTTGTGGGTTGTAGTTCAATCTTGATAGTAAATCACTGAAGGTATTATTTTTGCCAGGAATGTGGATAATCTCAATATCGAATGCAGATATTGCATGAATATATCTAGCAAGTTTTCCACTACATAATCTACACCGTTGTATGAAAGTTAAGCTTATGTGGTCTGAATATACTTTCACCTTTTTCTGATAAATATAGGTTTTAAAACGAATTAATGAGAAATATAGTGCTCCAATTTCTAACTGAGTCACTGAAGAATTCCTCTCAATATTTGTAAGTCCTCTTGAAGCTGTACTAATGACGTGAAAGTCATTGTTGATGTCTCGCTGTCCTAAAATTCCGGCGTATCCTTGCATTGATGCGTCGACATAAATTTCATAGTCCAAATCTTCTCTGGGCCTCTCGAGTAATATGGACTTAGCAAAGAGTTCCTTTACTTTATCAAAACATTTTTGATGATCCTCTGTCCATCTCCACTTATTGTTCTTTCGGAGTAGCTGCCGCAGTGGTTCTATTTCCGCCGAATATCTTGGTACGAACTTACTCTGAAAGTTCAATACCCCTAAGAGACGTCTAATTTGTTTTACGTTCCTGGGTGGCGGAATTCTCATTATTGCTTCTATTCTTTTCTGATCAGGTCTTATACCTCGTTCATCCACTACATAACCCAGAAAATTTATTTCCTTTACACAAAATTTTGATTTTAGTATGTTCACAGTCATACCATGTTGTTGTAGTTTATTTAGCACATAATGGACATTATTCATGTGTTCTTCAAATGTTTGACTAATGATTAAGAAGTCGTCAATATACTTTATTAAAAAGTCATCTGCAGAATTTCCAAAGATACTGTGAATGGCTCTCAAAAATCCACTTCCTGAGTTTTTTAAACCAAAAGGATTTACACAAAAGCGATACTGGATCCCTGAGTACTGAAATGAAGTGTAATCACGCACTTGCGGATCTAATTCCACTTGCCAATAGGATGCAGTGAGGTCAATGGATGTCAAAAATCTCCCTCTTGAAAGTTTTGTAATTAGTTGTTCAATTCCCTCACTTTGAAAATGATCTGGTTTCATATATTTGTTGACATATCTACCGTCTAAAGTTAATCTCAAACTACCATCTCGTTTAATACTCCAGCAGATTGAATTTATGTATTGAGAATTACTTTGCTCAATAATCCCATTTTCTAACATGCTATTTATTAATTGTCTAGCTTTGTCTCGAAGACTTATAGGTAAATTGTCATACTTGTGCCTATATGGTGGTACGTCTTCTACTTGAAATGTATGCTGATATACATTACATCTGCCTGGGATATTACTAAATACTGAACTATTGTTCATCAAAACATCATGAAGGATTTGTTTTTGCATTATCGTAAGATTATAAGCTTCTTCACACTTGTGTATTATTTCCTCATTTCTCTTCTCCTTCCTGTTGTTGTTTGTCTCGCTCACATGGTCGTCTTTTGTTTGGATTACACATTTCTCTACTTCTTCTGGCATTTCTGCTAGCTGTTGAAAATATGGCGTGGTATTCCCTTCATATTCTGTGACTACCTGCTTTATTTGATTATTTCTATCAGTTTCTGTTATTTGCACAAAAAATTCTTGGTCACAAATATTTTTCTCATCCTTTGTCATCTCGATTACAGAAACTTCTTCTTTTATAAATGGTACCCTTATTTCTCTACCTTCTTTTGTTATTTTTAACCCTTCATGTTTAAAATCTATACATGCTTCATACTCATGTAGGAAGTCACATCCTATAATTATGTCACAAATCAGATGGTTTACAATTAGAAACATAACCTCAAAATTCTCTCCGCCAATAAGTATGCTAAGTAGAGCTTGTGTTTTTATGACCTGTGTAGTTCTTCCAATTGCAACACGACAAACTAAATTACTAGTGGGAAGAGCCATAATTTTGTTACCTTCATTAATCAAATTTATGTAAAATTTCTGTGAGCAAATTGAAGCTGATGAACCAGAATCTATAGTTGCAATGATTTCTTTCTTCGCAATTTCCATTCTAACATGAGGTGACTCAAAATTTTCTCCCTTATCTTTTGTTGCTGTAATCTTATTACAGGGTGTATGTGTAGGCGTATGATTTGTATTGGTAATGGATACTGAATTATTAAAGACGTCCTGAGAACCTACTACACAGGAGTCTGTTAACAGTTTTCCTGGTTATTTCCATGTTCACGTACGGGACTGCCATTCCTAACAGGCGCTAAATCTATCTCAGTGTCGCCACCATTGTTTTGAGTTCCCCGTCCTCGAGTTCGAAATCCTCGATTTCTGACATTATGTCCCCTTGGCACGTAATTTTCTTGCCGTTCCTCAGATCTTTCACGGTTATTATTTTCCCTCCAGTGAGTGAAATTTCCCCTCTGTCTAATATACCTCCTTCCATAGTTTTGCCCTCTTTCAGGCAATCTTTCTGTCCTGACATAATTTATTTGTTCCTGCCGCCCTGGTCTCCTATCTATCCTTGATCTTTCAAATTGTGGAACATATGATTGATACCGTTGTCTGGTATTAATTTCATGATGTCTGTCTTGTCCTCTTATTTGTTGATAACTACCTTGGTAATTTCTTCTATCTCGTACATCTAAAAATCTATGTTCCCATTCCCGAGACATATCTTCTTCCTGTTGTTCCAAAGCTGTTATTAATTCTGTCATCTCATAGATGTTCCGTGGTTTTGCAATTAATAAGTAATTTTGTATCCTTATAGGATAATGCCTTGCGAGCAAACTCACAAAATCTTCCTCACTGATTGGAGGTGACAAGTTTCTAACCTGACTTGCATGTTTTAGTAAGTAATCAGTCATCGATATTCCCTCTCGTGGATTAAATTGACCATGACTAAGCATTGCTCGTATTCTTTGCTGTACTGTTACATTCCAAAATCTGTTCATGAATAATCTCTTAAAGGATTCATATGAAATTTCGCCCCCTGATACCATTTGTAACCAATCTAAGGTTTTCTGGTCCAAACATCTTTTGACAACTATCATTTTCAATGCTTCAGGTATCTTTTTAATTTGAAAATACTCTGATAATTCTGCAATGAATTGTACTGGACTGGAGTTTTCATTAAATTTTGGAAGTGGAAAATCACTTAAGATATGATTGTAATTTTGCAAATTCCCTATTCCCATATTTAAATTCTCTAGTGTAACTTGTGCACTCTGAGTTTCAGCATTAGCTATAGATGAAGCTGCCGCATCACTCACATTATTTGTCATACCTGAGGAACTACCTCTATCATTATTTTGTACATCTGACACATGCACATCACATATATTTGCCCTTGAATTCAATTCTAACCTATTTACAGTACCCTGCAGATTTTCTATTGTTTGTTCCAATTTTTTATTATTCTCATTTTGAACAGTTTGGTGTTTGTTAATTTCAGAAGTTAGCTTTTGATTCAAATCTTTAGACAAATCTTTAACTTCATCAGACAATTTATTTCTCTGTTTTTCTGACTCCTTCTGAACTTCAGATATTTCCCCTCTGAAATTAACTTGCACCTGTATTAAATCCGCATTTGTAGCCTCCATCATCCCTTTTAACTCACTTGAAATGCTACTCATTCGGCTACCTAGCTCTGTACATTTTACATTAACATGCTCTATTTTATTATTCACCTCATTTTTTTGGTTAGATATTTCCCTGCTCATATCTAACATTTTCTTTGAAACTTCACCTATTTCCTGTGCTATCATTTCTTGATTTTCATTTTTCATTCTAATCATACTACTATCTAGCTCCATGAATTTCTTTTCAATTTCTTCCCTGTTTTGTTCTAAGCTTTTACCAATATCTTCCCTTAATTCTCTCTTATTCTGATCTAGTTTTTGTTCTAAACTCCTATCAATATCTTCTCTCAATTTCTCATTATTCTGAGTTAGTTTTTGTTCTAAACTCCTATCAATATCTTCCCTGTTTTGTTCTATTTTCTTACTAAGATCTTCCCTTAATTCCCTATGACTCTTTTGCATATCTTTCATATTCTCATTCAAATTTTTCAGCATTTCCATAATCACAATAGTATCAAGATTAACATTTCCTGCTATTCTACTCTCACTTTCTACACTAACATTTTCATCTTCAAACCCCAAAAAATCTGGGCTATTCCCTGTACTTTGTACTGGATCACAGCTAACTGTTACACTATCTCCCTCCATAATTATTTCCTCCGTATTATTGGTAGCCATTGTTTTTATTATCCTACCGCTCCTCAATCTCATTTAATTACCTTTTTGATGCTGTCTGATGCTGTAGTTTTGATGTCCAGCGTTCTGCCCCATTCTCCTAGGTTTGTATGTCGCTTCTGCGTTGTATCGTGATGAATCTACGCCGTTTCGATGTTTTCTTGTAGCTGAATTACCCTTCTGTCTCGGAATCTGCGTCTTGTAGGTCGTTTCACTGCTGCTTTCGCCTGTTTCTGGTTATTCTTGTTCCTTTCCTAGTCGTCTAGCCTTCCTTTCCTAGTTGTCGAGCCCCACGTTGGGCGCCAATTTGAAGTAGTTTGAATGTTGTATTGTTTGTGTATTTATGTGTATTTGTGTCCCCACGTGGTGGATAATGTTTCTCACGTAATGTTGTTTACCTCACTAGTGCAGCCATCTCGTGTGACGTCATTCGTTGGTCTGGCTCGTAGTTCCCTCTGACGTAGCAATCTATATGAATTAGTTTTAAGGTTATGTATATTGTCTTCCGGCCAGCTATTTAGGTAGGCATTTAATTCTTGCAGGGTGTGAAGCGGAAAAGGAATCTTTTATCAAAAAAAATTACTAGTGATGAAATGTGTTTTATAATGTTTTATTGTCGAACACGTGCACTAACACTTTCACAGATTTATCTAGATGATCGCCATACTGAAACTGTTTATCATAACTTCTCACTTTTAACTCACGTACTTCAATTTTTGTATATAAGTGACTTTGTAATATTTTAGATCTTTAATAATTTTCACTGCGTGTAATTTAACGAACTGAAGGACCGATAGGCGACATGTAGTCACGTATTGTACACGAATCTTTGATGAGCTGAGCGGGAGACGATGTGTAATGCTTCGTGAATCTTGACGAACTGGGGGACGCTTGACTTCGAGCATGGCTATTTATAGGCTTGCCCCAATATACACCTAAAGATTATAAATGAATTACCATTGGCTAATAAAACGCGCCAACATTAGCGTCTATTTTACTATCCAATGAAAACCACTAATACATATTACTTTTATAGAACATTCTGGAAGCTTTTTTTTTACTGAAAAGGCGCGAAACATTACGTAACTTCCTGGTTCCCGGTAACGATAAACAACTCACCCTTCATTGCAGTATTGTTATTGTTAACAGTTTCAGTAGAGCCAAATATTATTATTTACCATTAATAATTACAATTATTAAACCTCTGAAATCAATGTTACATAAAAATACATATTCATATTAAAATAATTATTTACATTAAAGTAATTTGTGATACAAATTACCGTCTCAACCAGGAAGGAATACCTGTCAATGGCCAACTGATGATGGGTTTAAATTATCCCAAAAACACATTTTGTATTTTTAAATTTGATGTAAGTAAACCATATCTGTTCGTCCACATGTAAAAAACATTTTACAAATTCATTATGCTTCATGTATTTATTACTTCATTTTAACATTCATTTTTAAAGCTTACAGTTTTGGGTTATATTATTAGATGTGCACCCTTTATGAACAAGTTGTTAAACAGCAAATTTAAAATCAAATCAAGTCAAGCAAACATGTCGACTAAGTGACATATTTGACTCCTGTTTTATTTGCGTCTGCAGACCAGTATAAGTGTCTATACATGTGCATGCACATACTAGAGCTGTCAAGGTCATGCATTTTACATGTGGAAAATGGATATTTACTCGTTCTGAGTATTCGCTTGTTCAAGAGTTCACATCATAGTGGAGTTGTCAGGCATATTGCTTCAGTGCATTAAGGCAAAGGGATGACAATAGTTTATGCCATGTTACTGTTTTTTTTATTTTGTTTCTACCTACTGTTATGATCATTTCTTTTACTACATTAACTGTCATCTTATAAACATTACAAATTATATATTATAATGCAAAAAATGAAATAATGATTCATCGTTAATGTCTAGAAGAACACCATCCTATTATTTACACTGACAAAACTTGGGTAAACCAAAATCATGCTAAAAGTTTTACCTGGCAGGATTCTAAATGGAACGGTGGTTTAAAGATTCCATTATGTTGTGGCGAGTTTGTTTTTTATTATTTTTTTATAGTTGCTGTTATAAATTATTGCTGCTTGGCAGTGAGCGCTGAGTTCTCTCTTCTTTATCCCAGAATCGTGCCACAGAAAATTTCTGAGTGTGATACTGCCAGGTTCTTAGAAATAAATAAATTTCCTATTTTGCAGCACAAACTTTTTCTATTTTTCTTTCACTCTTCTTTTGGTGAAATAAAACCTTCTACCTCGTATATACAAAGAATAATGAAATGCTTTGAAGCATAAACATTCCAGCTATATCCCTGATGCTAGCCAGAGCTTGGGATCTAATAAAGTACCCCCTGCGCAGCTTTGTCTTTAAAAAAATTTTAATCCATGGCAACATCCATTAATTTTTACTTTCTCTACTACGTATAGTAAGTAGGGGAAGTATTGTATTCCACCCAAAAATTCGATACCGAGATTTCACCAGAAATATATGTTTTGAAACCCTGAATCCAAAAAAAAGCATTTTTGGAAACTTGTCCGTGTGTGTCTGTGAACAGCATAACTCAGAAACGAACAGTCGGATAAACACCAAACTTGGTATTTAGGTTCAGTATCTTCCAGAGATGCGACATGAAGGTTTTCAAGAAAATCTCTCCACCCCAGATTACCCTTTACATGGAAGATTTTTCGAAAATTTTAATTTTCTCAAAAATGGCTCCAACGATTTTGATTAAAATATCATATGCTTAAGATATTTTCATAAGAAATAAAATGTATATCTCGAATTTTCTGGGAATGTCTCCAAAAGTATTCTTCATTGTGAACGACTTTTGCATAACTGGTAAACCATAAGAGATAAGACAAAATTTTACTACACAAAGAATGTAAATCGCATTAAAATACACAATTTATGTCATGTACATTTTTTTGTTGAGTGAACCATTTTCGAGATATTGCTTGATATTCCCTTAAATTTTCCAATACTTTTTCTCAAATGGGAATTCGTTCATTTTTTTTATGTAATGGACATGCAAAGCGAATGGATAGTGCCACACAGCAACCAGCTCTTAAAAGATTTGACTGTTGCTAAAGTCTACCATATTCCCCTTGCACCTACAAGAAAATTAGCAATAAGATTAACATCTCGATTAACATAAAGCATATGGAGAATAAGCGTTTGTAAAAATAGTTTGTACAAGAGTAGAGAAAGTCATGTGAGTGTAACAGACTTTTTTTATACATCTTTCTTTCATTTAATTCCATGGCCATGTATATTTCTCCCTGCCTATATTTTCTTATTTGGTCAATTTATATGTCTGCCATGCTTAACTTCCATCTAAGTTAAATTCATCCCAATACAAATATAGGTTATGTTAATTAATTTTACTATACACATTTATTAATAATTATGGCAATTACATGAAAAATAAATAAACATTATAACAAATATACAAACATTACCTCAAGATGCAAATTAACATGTTTACATTCATACATATAACAAGTATGGTTAGTAACTTTAAATTCTGTCTCAACATAAAGGCGCATATCTAGTAATTGCCATGCCAAATATGGTTTTATAAAAGGGCAGATGATTTAGTGTTTCACTCAAAAAGTGGTGGTGATTATATTACCATACAGATATGAGTAACATAGTGTTTAGGGAATGGTTTACCGAGATCTCCTTCAGAGACTGGAAGGGTGTGTGATTAGTAACAGACAATGTAAGCTTTCACTCTGCACTTAAAGAAAAAAATCCCCAATACAAATTCTAGGAGAGCTGAAATTTTGTCATGGCTTCAAAGCAAGAATATGGCTCATAATCTACATACTCAATAGCTGAATAATAAACTAATTGTAAAACAGCTGATGAAGTTCATTATTGTTAGTAATTCATTGTTAGTGCATACATTCACATATGAGCTGTGACCATTGGGCTTGCTTGTATTCACTGGTATCATTCAACTACTTGAGGTATGTATAAGGAAGGTACTGCAGCAACAACACTAGTGAAGCAAACAGACTGAGCCTTCCCCTTCGGTGGTCACTGGGTGTTCAAACAGGTAAAGGGACATATACTCGTTTGGTATACCAAAGGTTTGAGGGGCACTGCTCGGAATCCAGTACACCGAACTTACCATTGTGTTCGAAGGCATGAATGGTACAAAATAGTGATTAAAACTTGTTTGATGGACAGCTCTAGTACACACACATTTTGGATTTACAGTTTTCCAAAACATCCTATTTCAGTACCAAACATTTGTTCACAATTTTCTTTAGACTGGGTTTGCTGCATGTTATGTTTTCTTTCCCTACAGCAACTAACACATTTAACCTGACTTCAGTTGTCCTATTCTTTAAAAAAGCTTTTATTAACTTGAGTTTTGAAAATTACCTCACTGGCAACTGAAGATATAACAGAGATCAGGTAAACTACTTGCTAGGCAGCTGCTATCAACAAAGGAATATTAAAACATTGCCAAAGAGTAGGAAATTTGGTAACCATTAAACCATTCTCTTGCAATACTAAATATAGCTAGAAATGCTGAATCAAAGGAATGACATGAGAGCATTATTATTTACTGATTGTGTTCTCTATTGTTCGACCACTACAATATTGAAGAAGTTTGGTTGCTCCTACGTATGGAAAGTCAGTTTTAAGTAGGAGTTGCATTTTATTTCGACTGTTAGGGAGCCGATTTGAAGTAGTTGCAACCGCACGTATGGTAAAAAGTTTCCGGTAGCCTTCGTCCCAATGTACTTTCTGGTGGCCTTTGCCCCAAATGTTTAAAAAAATATTAACTTTGTAATTTTGACTGTTTCTTTAAATATTATATTTATGTTTGCCTCGGCTGCGTCAGTATTATTGTTAGAGACATGTTTCTCTTTGCAGGGTTGTGGTGCGACTGAAGAATGTAGGCTTACACCGATTATAAGTTTTTCTTCACTCCATTTATTAATGCTTGACACGATTTAAATAACACTTCACTGATATAGAGAGCTGTGAGATTCTTTTGTTAATTACTTACACTTTTTAACACGTAAACTATTTTCGTCTCACACTGAATACGTATTACATTTTTTGAGGACGTGTCTCGCATCTGTTTACAACCAATGCGTCCAGTTATGAGCATTGTCTACAAGCAACTGACTATTTCTACCACCACATTTGTAAATTTCTATATTTCAAGTCTCTGATTGGCTATTTCTAATCCAATAGAATACTCTTATTTAACTTAAGATTTATTTTCTGGTTGTTGGTTGGCTATTTTATGAACTGTCTCAAAAATTACATTATTGTTTCCAAGAATGACTAGTAGCATTTATTAAACATTCTTACTCATTATTGCCTCAAGGTTACCTCATTGTTAGCAACTTTTAACCTGTTATTCTCACAGCTCCGCATTATTAAATTATGTAATACATTCACATAACATTATTGAACATGTATACAGTAGTATGAACATTTACAATGACTGTAATATACACTTTTTATATATTGTTACATACACATATTGCTTTAAGGTGGGCTGTTATTGAATTTATATATTATATAATTTGATTGAAATCATTTAAAATACTGCCTCAATATTGAGCAGTTGCATTTGTGTTGCATCTAGACAAATGACAGTGATAATGAGTTCATATTTCCATTACATTTGGAGTAAACCCACTTTGTAAATAAATAAGAATTATGGGTTTGTTCTAAAGAGATTTACCATTAATCTTAGATTAGAAATCTGGCAGTCCCCAATCACTGTTAGCTTCACCACTGTTAAACATACACATAACCTCCAAATTCGAAATTAGCAAATTGCACAGAATGGCACCCATGTAGCTATTGTTTGCATGTTTGAATAATGTTACTCATTCTACTTTTGAACTCATTCCTCAAAAACTTACACTGAGTGATTAAGTCTATGACTTCACTAGAAGAATACGCAAATCTCATTCAATTTCCACCCACTTTGGAGTTGAGTTTTGTTTGATGCTGAGATTGGATTTAAGTGTGATTTAACTATTAGTGTCCCTCAAGCAATGGCTATGAATCTGACCCTTTGTGTGTTATGGACTGAGTTCATGCTGCTATTGAGTGGATCCCTGTCAATTTTCATGTAGTTAACAAGTTTTTAACCTTGGGAATGCAGCCTTGTTTCTCCAAAATCAGTTTTATTTCCGGTATGAGCTTTCTGCTTTAATGTTTCCAATGTGCATAGATAACCTTTCCTGTTTATAATTTTGGTGTTAAAATTTTTCCAAACTGTACCCCATTTAAAATAACAGTTGAAGCTTTTTTGACGGCATAATAAATGATTGGTTTGAAACTGACATTTCGAAGGTGTTCATCATCTTCGGGATAAATTGATCAGTTTACCTGGCTAAAAGCTCAAAAAAATCTAGAGTTACTGTGCCACGTTTGTTTTTAAATATGGATTTGCCTCCTTTTAAAATCATTAATGATTATTTGTATGTGCAAGTGTTGAAAATGGAACTATAACTGAGCCATCCGTATTAAGTGATACACCAGACATTGACATTTTTAAGGAATAATGGAGGAAACTAAAGTAGATACTGTCTTCAGTAGAGACAGAGAACAGGGGTAGGATAGGGATGACCACTTGATTGAGGAAAGAAAATACATTTCTTGAAAATGTCAATATGCTCAACTTTAAATTACAAAATCACAATCTGTATTTTAATCATTTCTTTTATTTCATAACTGTACATAAAATAACAATATATTGGCTGTGAAGTTAAATATAATTTAAACTGCTTGTAATATAAAAAACATTTTCTATCCTGCTGATGTTATGTTTCTCATTTGTCTTACAGCTGCAACAAGCCGAGGAGAACAACCTGAGCTCTTTGTTTGGTATTCTTCAGGAGCTAATCGTAATAACATTGACATTTGCTGAAGATGCTCTGACAGTCCCAAGCCCAAATCTTCTAAGACATTTCCAAGATAATCTGAAAAAAAAAAAAAAAATGTGAACTATTTTGTTTTCAGAAAGCAAATACATTGTAGTAATATAATTGCAATATATAAAATTTGCTTCTTTGTTTTATATAAATATTAGTTTCTTGTAAACCTTGAAGTTTTTATGCTTGAATATTATGCATCTGTTTCAAAGAAATTGGGGATCATAATTTATCATGTATAATAACACACACTATTTTAAGATGCGATTCTGTTTATGCAGCCATGGGCAATCAGCAGTACTATGCATGCTTTCCCACCATACTCCAGTTTTTATTGAATATGCTTATGGGTAACTAAATGCCTGGATAGGAAATTACTTTTTTACATGTTATATTACTTTGTTATACATTCTGAGAAAGTATTGTCATAATAAGTTGAATAAATCAGCAGTGTTAACAAAAGCAAGGTGGGAGAGGAGAGGAAGAATCCCAAACTTTCAAACCTATTCATCTGATACTATGCAATATTTCAGAAATGTTTGTTATAAAAAAATATTTAATATATAAGGTGGAAGGTGACTTATGATCATCCTTGAATAGAGTGACTGACTCTTTGTAATGAATAGAACAAAAAATCTTAGTGCAGTTTTGTTGTTTTTGAGAAAAAAGTGAAAATTGCTTAATACTAGCCATATTCTAAATGAAGATTTTATGAAATTTAAATACTTTTTCAAATATTTCTTAGAGAAGATTGAAACATAAACATTTTCTGCATGTTTAATTACATTTTGAACTAAAACAATTCACATTCTTAATATTATTATAAGCTTTCAAAATTTTTCTCAGTTGAATCTACATCGTTAGCCATGAGATAACACTAAGATCGAAAGAAATGCATTGAAGCTGTTGTTTATTGCATGTATGGCTTGTTCTCAAAACAGTGGATTATCAGTTACAAAATGGTTCATTTTACTAATGCCGAGTATCTTGAAATGCTACTCATTTATGGTGAAACAAATTATAATGTGGAGCTATAGCAAGAATTTCTCAAGAAAGATTTCCAAATAGATGAGCGCCACATCATAGGTCATTTGTTTTCATCTGTCAAAGAGTTCTAGATACAGGAAACATATCTCATGTTAGAGTTGGTCAAAGAAATGTTGTGGAAGAAGATCCTGGAAGCAGCCATGGTATAGTTTGTACTTTCGGTGTATCCAATTGGACTGTTTTGAGAACATTAAAAGAAGAATTGCTATGCTGTTATACTCAGTGAGTCCAGTATCTCTCTGAAGCAGATTATGCGCCAAGGGTAGCATTTCCCAAATGATTTCTAAGGAGGGGACTTTCCCCTTAAAATTCTTGCAATGGATGAAGCAACGTTTACTAGAAATAGAGTAACTAATTATCATAATGCACACACACCTTGGCTTACGACAATCCATGCACAATAAAACACGACAGCTTTCAGCACAGGTTTTCTGTAAATGTTTGGTCATGAATCGTAAGAAACATATTAATCGGTCCATGGATACTTCCTCCAGTTTCTTTAACAAACATTACCAGTTCTACTTGAGGATGTTCCCCTGACATAAGAAATGATTTGTGGCTATTACATGATGGTGCACCTCTGCACATAAGCAGAGCTGTGTGTAGCCATCTACATAACACCTACACTGAATGCTGGATCACTCAGAATGGACCAATAAGATCATCAGATCTAAATCCAAACAATTTTTTTCTTTGGGTTGATATGAAAACTTGCATATACATTGCAGAATACCTGATACAGAAACATTGCAAGAAAGAATACTTTAAGCAGTGGAAGAAATAAAAAAAACCTGGACGTAGTTCATAGAGTGAAGTAGAATTGGAGAAAATGTTGTGAAACATGTGTGTTGGTGAGGGATGCATATTTTGAACAGTATCTTTAAAACGTTAAAACGGTCTCATTGATTTTCTGTTCTAGTCTTGCTTTAATTATTCACAGAGTTTTATAATTCACAAAGAAAGGAAGCATAATCTTGTAACTTGGGTTTCTCAAGCTTTTATTTACCTTCATAAATAAGTGTTCCTATTAATAATTTGCATAATATTTAGGTTATGTTACAATAATGTGTAGTTTTCTGTTTCTTTGTATACCGAAGTGTGTATTTCATTGCCATAGCAACAGAAGCTGAAGAATAAAAAATTAACCTGTTGAATGTAAAGTGAACCACTTGAATTTGCTGTGTTGCAGTATTGTGCAAAATAAAGCAGTAATTATCTAAAGAATGGAAGGCTTTACGTAAAAAATGTATCAAGGAAAAAAACTCAAACCAACATGCTTTTTCATAGTTTTAAAAGGATGATCAGAGATCACCTTCCACCCTGTATATTGTTTATTTTAATGAGTCGTACACTTTTCTGCAAGTTTCTGATTTCACAGTTGTACATACTTCAGTTAGAATGAACAGTATCCAAAGAAAATTTGAAATATTGGATTTATTCTTGAAATCAGTATCCCAAACATTTTTAATCAAAACAGTTAAAAGCTTTTTCTTTTTTATTATAAGAAAAGACATTCCATGTGAAGGATAGTTCGATTTGGCATAACTTTGTTAAAATCTTAGTGTTACTTCATTTAAAGATACTGGATATAATTGTGTTTGCTATTCATCCAACTTTTCATTTTTGAGTTAGGCTCACTTAAACAAAATCCCTTTTTGTGTACTGGGGAACATTGAAAGATGTATTTCTGATGAAAATTATATATACAATTTTTGGTGGAATGTAATACCTCCTTTAGCTGGAGGTACACAGGAAGCTAAAGCACTTTTTAACTACTTCATTCTAGCTTTTTAGAAGCGAATTTGATAAATTCATCTGAAGTTATTAACATACTAGAAGTAAAATAATTAAGGCTGGCTCTTTAGCTCATTTGGTAGAGCACCTGCCTACTGCACGAGGGGTCCCTGGTTCTATTCCCGGTGAGGAAATTTATCTCTAGCAAAGATTATTCCCTATCCTTCCCAGAGTCTGGAAGTATGAATGTGTGTGTGTGATCTAATCATTAAAACCCCAAAACTGCAAGAAACCCAACCATAAGAGAATACGAGTTAACACCATTGCCAATAGGCAATAAGTTCCAAAGGAAATAAGACCAATGTAGTTAAAGGTAGGGTACAAATGGAACTAAAAAAAAATATTTAAAGTATTTACTCCTAAAATTTTGGCCAAAATCTGTTCATAAATATATTACTTTCTCTTAAACAAGAACAGCCCTTTAGAGAGTATAAATGTTGAACCTGCTTATGATCAGATTAAATTTTTATACTCTCTTTGAATTCCTATCTCTCTTATTCATTAAAGGTAAATATAAGATTTGAAATATGAAATACCAGCTTATGGAAGTTAACAAAGACATGAAAAATAATAGCCTACAATACCATATTTTTGTAATGGTCATCCTGCGTGGTGTAGTGGTTACCATGCTAGCCTCTAGTTCCTGAAGTCGCGGGTTCAAACCCGATGGAGGGCGATGGATTTTTTTCGGGCATAAAAATCCTTAGCATGGC
The DNA here is from genome assembly GCA_030765065.1 of Deroplatys truncata. Lineage (NCBI taxonomy): Eukaryota > Metazoa > Arthropoda > Insecta > Mantodea > Mantidae > Deroplatys > Deroplatys truncata. The sequence continues at coordinate 54,347,298 of CM060988.1, read as the reverse complement.
TTCCTTCGGAAGGGAAGTAAAGCGTGTAGTCCCGTGTCATAGATTTACAGTCTCTGAGCAAAATTACCAGTCTTTCACGTCCAACATAGAATGGGACGCTAAGGACCATAGCAGTTAAAGAGCGTCCATAAATAAAACTCGATTTCAATTTATTTTTGTAAACAAATACAACCTAAATCACATTAAAGTGACTGTCTTTTAGGGATCACGTGGTAACCATTCAAAAGTTTATGTTAAATGGAGAGATGCCTACAAAAGTGATAGGCAATTGTAGACTAACTTGTAATCTGAATTATAAAGCATTTGCTTGCCATTCTTCACATCATTTATATGGTATTAGAGATTCATAAATCTACTCCTGTTCACTGCATCGAAGGAAAAAACTATTGTATACCTTTTATATTCTGCTTTTTGAACCTATTTGAATTTATCTCTTCAGTTAAAGGTTCCTGTTGACTGAAAACAAGAGGGCCTGAAATCCAAAACATCTTTGCAGCCTTTTAAGTATTAATTTGTTGTACCTCCTTTACAAGTAATTGCCATAACTTCTCCATTATTGTAGGGTTAGCATGTTTACTTTACAACCTGAAGAGTCTGAATACAAGTTTTGGCAGGAGTCAGTTGTCTGGTTAAGGTGATTTTCCCGTGTGCTCATATGATACCATTTCATTCATGGTTTCTGCATAACTTGGTTGTTAAAAGGGACATTAAAAATACTGTTCTTTAGGTAACTGACAGGAATATTTATTTCTAATGGTTCACCATGAGTGGTCAGCAAAACTTAGTTACAACTATTGCAATGGTAGCACTAGTGAGAGACTACAGTTAGTATAGCACTGTTCTAAAACGTTATGCATAATTCAACCTTCCTTCCAATTTCCTTTCCTCGTCTTCTCCACTGTTCCAAACAGTCACTGTTCTCCCTTTGCACATATTGCTGTTAAGGAAAAAATTGGCAATATGAGGGTGGATCAAATCCTGGTCTTGGGTATAAAAGCTGACTGCTTGCACGGAGTTGTGCATCGGTGCCAATACCGGCTGGCTTCTCCACTCTCCGCACTCATAACAGGCTCTCTGTCCTTCAGTTACCACATAGTCATTAATGTCAATAGTCCATTTTCATTTGTGAAGCTGGAAAGCAGTTATCTTTAGAACAAAGTATATTTGTACGTAAATGTTATTTTAAATATGAATCGGCTTGTTGCATTCGTGAAGATTTCATTGTGAAGTTTCCTGCACAATTGCCTCCTTCCAGAACTTCAATTCATGATCTTGTGAATGAAATTGAGAGTACCGATTCAGTGCAAACAACAAACACATGCAAAGATGTACAGTGTTAACAGAAGGAACATTAGTTGAATTAGCAAAAATCTTGAACATTCACCAAAAAAATCACTATCAAAGTTAGCACAAAAAGTTGGGGTTTCAGTGACTTCTGCGCATACAGAAATTGCTATGAGGTAAGAGTTAATTCTGTTACATTTTATATACAGGAATCACATGGCTGACAGTGGCATGTCGTGATATCCAGACACAAAACCCCATACGAGCAGTCAGGTTTTATGAACAAATGAATTAATTTATTTGCACAACTTAACTTATACAATATTTCTCCTAGAACTAACTATACCCATATACAAATTGTCTGGTCTTAAGCCTATTTTGTGCTACTCAATTTACTTGGCTTCCTGGCCTTGTAGCTCACTGGGTAGCCTTTTACCAACTTTCGCCTATTGCATTCATTCCTGTTGTCCTTTCCTTGCATCTCTTACTTTTCTAATCTATTTTTCCTTTACTTTCCCCAAAACTTCTCCAAGTCTCTAATTTTCTTTTCTTCTTTTTCTATCAGCATTTTTATAGTTGCTATTTTTCTGTACATTTTTTCCCTTCATTTCATTAGTTCTTTACAGTTCTGTAGTGCTGTACACTTTTACTTATTCCTTTCCCACTACCTCTTAACCCTTCTAAATACATTGACCCTGTTCTCATCCATGCTAATACTTCCTTATTGCATTGGGCAATGTACCTCTCTCTTTTTATTATTTTATAGAAGCTTAATGATTTTTTATCTTCTAAACTTCCCCATATTTCCTGCCTTTCTATGTCTTCCGTTCTACTTCTTACTGCCTTCCAAAATCCATTTATATTTCTGTGTCCTAACCTCCAAGTATTTTTCATTCCTGCCCACCAATTTATCTTTGTGGTCAGGTTTTATACCGAACACACTGTATAAACTGAAATTTTCTGCTAGTGGTGGGGATGTCGGTCAGTAAATCCATTGAGCAACACACCCACCAAAAAAGATGTAAAGGCATTCAAAATTTTGAGAATCATAATCTAGGATGAAAACTCTTGCGAAAACCCAAGTGTTAGAGTGGCACAAAATTTTCAGGACAGGGAGCTGTGTAAAACAAGCCCCACCAACAATTGCAAACAAGCATTAGGGCATCGTGCACCATGTTGGAGCAAATTCCTTCAGAAGTAACGTTTACTACAGAAATAGATTACTATGGGAATAATTACTCCATAAGTAATGTCGGAGATCTTAACTATAATTTACATTTAATTACTACTATGAGAAGCAAGTGTTCGTTACTTGCAGAGTATTGTTTTGTTTGCACAATTTACTAAAAGCTATCATAACCTTGAGCGTTATGTGCGATAGGAAAAAGGGGAGGGGGGAATGTCAATGAAAGAGATAACTGCGTGTTGGTAGAGGTAATGAAAATCCCTGTGAAGAATATACAGTGCAAAAACCATAATGTAAAGATGTTGGATAAAAAGAGACATGCATGGAAAGTTGTGATGGGTGGGTTTAATGCTTTGAGGTACAGGAAACTACTGAAGAGCAGCTTAAAATTCTTTGGAAACACTATTCCTAATCTTCATACTTGCATGTTAATGGAGAAATACCATTCTGGTTTTGGAAAAGTTAACCGTTTTCACCAAATGGGCACAATATAGGAACATGTGTGCACTCAATTGCACCCAAAATGTGTGGAAAACTTGCAAAAGTGAAGAATTGCCTTTTATTTTTGAACACTCAATCATTTATGTGGGTATATTTATGTATGTTGCACTTAACCTCAAAGGCACTCTAACAACATGATGAAAGATATGACCAGTATTCATACGGTGAATGTTTATAACATCGCCTGCAACTATCTGAAATGTTATGGTATGAAAGTCCCAGGGCACTTAATAATTGCGATTTGGATGATGCAACTGAATGTAAGTTTTGTTGTAAAAGCTCTCCAAGTAGGTTCAAAATGAATGCAAAAGATTCTTTCATAATACCGAAACATTCCTTGAACTCTCTCTGTATCGCGTGGATCTCGCCTTTCCTGTACTATATGCACTATCACAAAATCTAATCTAAGTAATCCATGTCAAAATATCTTCCTCCAATTACACTATGGTATTGTAGCTCAACTGAAGGTGAGTTACTCCAGCCAAGTCATGTGAGTAAATTCTACCCTATATTTGAGCTCTCTTTACTTCCATAGTAATATACTATGTGATTGTACTCTCTGACATTTACTTCTGTAGTAACTTACTCTGGGAGTATCTGAAAGGAGTAAAATACTTTGGTAGTAGTTTACTTTTATATGGAAGTTGCTGAGTGTTAAAATAAATGCTACCTATTACTGCAGGGCTATATAGCATAGCAAACATCAACCTTCAAAAATGTCATTCTTCTCCACATGAGACAATGTAGTTATTTTAATATGAGAAAAGCTGTAAGAGATTCACTGGACAACTGTGGAACACACTCTACAATTCCAGATTTATCCCTTTGCAAGTACAATTTCTTCCAACTCCTTAAAGAGACATTGGGGAGACAGCAATTATTCGATAATGACACAAGAGTGGAGGAGTTTGTGTGCAACTGGCTTTCTTCAAGAAGGAATTAAAAAGTGACAATACGTTATGAAAAGTGTATTTTGAAATCAGGAGACTATGCAGAAAAGTAATATCCTATTGCTGTAGCTTTTCATTGGTTCAATAAGTTATTAAAAAATAATTCTGGTGTATATTTGATCTATCCTTGTGTATGCAAAACATCAGTTTAGACAACCTTGTACTCAGCTTCAGTGCTCAAGCTCTGTATTTCTTGCTCTAAATTACATAAAATCAGAGGATCACACACATTATTAGGTAATTTTATAGGTATATTTTAAGATTGAAAATATTGTTTTATACTCAGACCAATATAATGGTTTTACTCAGTTGCTTGCAGTTAATCTGAAGTAGTTGTTTTGCAGCAGCTATACTTTTGGCAAAGGTTAGGAAGGATGAATAATTAGATTTGAAAAAATGGTTAAGCTAAAGCCCATAACTAAAAATCTTGTAGCATTCCAGGTCACCTATTAGGGTGTAAATGTCTTGTTAAATTAAACTTTAAAAAGGAGCTCTTGAGGCTATATAAATCAGATAAGGGATTTGAATACATTTAGGAAGGTGGACACAAGCAGATAAATTTACCGGGATAAATGCAAATCAATTGGGGCATTTATTGTTGTACTGGCATGTTGCCATGGTAGTTCAGTGGTTAGAGCAACCGACGGAGACCGGGACATCTGTGGTTCAAATCCCGGCTATGGCATTGAATTTTTCAATCGTCTGATTCTACCTTTCCAACAAGCAGATCAGTTGATAAAATCCATAGTTTGCATCCTGGCCATGAATTAAATTTAAGATATTCCTTTCTGACATTATATAAGAAGTTTCAATTTACCTATGTCTGCTGCTAGCTGTTTACAAGCACTGGACCCCAATTCACAAATTCCAAGAATGTTGTCACAATAGTTCTGACAAGTGCTGCGAGCAATGATGCTCAGTAAAACATCTGCAAATCCACCTTCAACTTCTCCAGAGAGCATTGAATACTCTGCATCAGCAACTTGAAGAGCTAGTGTCAATGAAGGATTATCTTGAAGCAAGAAAGGTTCCAGATGCTGTGGAAGTGTCATCAAATACTGGCCGATCTGAAATCAGGAAAAATAAATGAGATTATTTATACTTGAGAATGGATTTCATATTGCTATTTCACACTGACCATGTGAGAATAATAATTAGGCATAAATTAACACATGATTAACTAGAAGCCCAATCAGGAGCAGCACTGTTTTTGAAAGGTTTGAGAGGAGAAAATGGGGAAGGGTACTTTATGTGTGGGGAGCTTGAAGGAATATTTATTAGAAATGTGATGGGGTGAAGAGCAGGTTTGGCTCCAGGAGTTTTGCCGCCCTGTGCGATAATTGCAAGAGCTGCTCCCCTCAAGTTTTCAGACATAAGTAATTTTTATCCACAATTTCAATCTGCCATGACTATTTATTCTCACACAAAGTATATTTATTTCCTTGGAGAGGTAATCAATAAATACAGCTCAAGGAGAGACATGTGTGGTGAAAGAACAAGATTGTCCTGAATGAAAGATAAAACCACAAAGTCATAGAATAAAAATATTCAATATTTTGGGTTTACTCCATCAGGAAATTAAAACAAACATAAAATGAAAACACACTTGATTGTTGATTGCACTGGTTAATAATTCAAAATGTATTTGGGCCTGGACTTGCTTTCATTTATGAGTAACAGAAGTTATTCTCCTTATTTCATTCTAATGTTACATGCCACATTATGTGAGTGAGCCACTCTATCATTTTACTTTAGTGTTGCTGCTAGTGTGTGCTTATCTATTTCGGCCATGTGGTATGGGGCATTGTCAATAAGAATAACACGGGATGTTTAAGGAGTAACTTATCCTTAAACCATCTGTAGAAATGGTCATGGTAATCCCCAGATCTTCTTGAACTGAAGAACAATAAGTGACCATAAAAAGAAAATCCTGCAGGGTACTTCTTGGAGCTTTCAATTCTATCATGAGTCTTGCTCTTTATTACGGTATGGCTGGCATTTAGCTGCATTTCAACCATCCATACTATTTCCCTCAAATTCTTATTTCGTGTTTATCTTAAAAATAATGCTCTTAGGGCTGGAATATCGGATCTTTTGAGTGTTATTTTTCTCTTATTTATGGTCTTTAACTAAAATATGAGATCATGGAGGACCTTGTTCAAAGAGTTAAGGCTTTACTGAAACAGCTCTGCATCTTTAAGTGAAGAAATACGTTTGCATATGGTAAGATGCTCATTTTGGGTGTAGTAGCTGTAGTTCTTATTGCATTTAATTTAGAGTTGTCCAATTTAGTTTGGAGTTGAATGCAGTAGATACTAAGAAAGTAGAACACAAGTAGTAACTGAATGCACAAACAGGGACTTCCATGATACCAGTAGAGTGATAACTGACCTGAGAGGTTCAGGAGTCACCAATGTAAGCAAATAAACTAAAGCTAGTGGCTTGAAACAGTCCTGTTTATAAACATGATATTTATTTATTTAAAGGTGAGTCGGAATTGTTACACTAACATCACTTATTACAATATCAATGATATTTATTGTTGAACACCTGACATGCAAGGGATATTTTGACAATGATTATCAATGAGGATCACATCCAAATCCTCTGGAGCTTCATTTATCACCAGTTTCATAACAAAAAACCTCAGAAAGTCACTAGTTTTTAAGCATGATTTGTAATTCCGCCATATTTTCAGATATCTTCGTGTTGTAAGATTTTGCTGCCCTAGGCAATGGCATGGATTGAGCTGGCCCTGATGAAGAGTTGGAGGGAGGGTATATGGGAAATAAAATGGGACAAATTACAGAAAGAGATTATAGTGCTTAAAATGCTGGCTGGTACAGGAATAAAATGAATGTAGAATATTTAGAAAAGGTATGGGAGAATAGATGGATTAGAGCAGTTAAGAAAGATGAGAGAATTGACATATAATTGATAAAATAGTGCATACATCGGAATGTAAAGATTGGGGGCCTCTTATGCACATAACCCTGGTTGTAAGGAAGCCTTGTGTAGATGGATGTTACACTTACTAGATTACAAATTTAAATTAACCACTTTAGCTGTAATTGTAAAAAATGTTCCTGTTGTTTTGTTTGTGTTTATGTGTCAATGAAATTGTATTAAGGTGTAAATGAATATTCAATTCAAAGCTAGAAACTCAGAAATTAAAAAGTACTTGCAAAATTATAGATCGTGTTTATGGTGTATCTTGGAATAACTATAATCATTTTGAAGTTTTAATGGAATAAAGGAATCAGATGAGAGAAGTTTTATATATGTTTGAGTCTCTCACCACATTTACTCAGGCATGGAGCATTAGCACAGAAAGTCATAGACTCATGGTTTGAGTCCTGGTGGTGAATTTTTCAAGTCTGATTCAACTTTCCAGATTTTGTAATGCAGAAGATTTGTACAAAGAATTCTGGGATTTCAAATAAACTTACATTTATATATCAAATGAAAGGGAAAATATTAAATTCTTATCTAAATGATATTCAGTCTATACCCAAGTGCACACTAGCATGTTGGGAATTACATTCGCTATGATTGCTAATATCTTTTGGTGTAGATGACAAAGGTAATAAATCTCTTATCATTCACAGATTTTTGTTTAACTTACAACTGATTGAATTTCTATGAACCAAACTACAGACTGCTTTCTGCTGTGGAGTCACTATACTAACTACTGACAACAAAGTAAGTGGCAGAACAAATAATGATTTTACAGTTCCACTGCAGGCATGTCAAAAAATTTTCATACATTTCTTAGGTAATTGAACAGGCTTGGAAACACAGTGCGACTCCATCCCCTTTGTTTAATTTGTAATAAGTTTTTAAAACCCAGGGTTATTTTTTACAAAATCTGCACACAGAGAACTAGAAAGCACCACTATAGTGTACACATTGGATGGCACAACCTTGGATAGCTCAGTGGTAAAGTGTCAACCTGGTAAGCCTAACATTCGTGGTTTGAGCTTTGGCTATGGCATTGAACTTTTCAAATATGATTTCAAGTTTTCATCTTCTGTCAGGCATTTATGAAGGTGCCTCTAATGAACATAGGCAGCCAAAAGCTTGCACACCAGACTCCCACATTCCTTACATAGACGGTGCTTACATAGACGGTGCTGAGTTAATGAAAGTGCTTCAGATTTAGTTAAGTACCTTCCTTTATTAAGTCTAATGTTGCAATATATTATTGTATATTTTAAGGAATATTAGAAAAGAAAAGGTTTAATACTTGAGTTTTTTGCAAACACCTCCAAATATTTCCACTAACTTTAGCTGCCATAATGAAGCTGCTTGAAGGTAGTACGCTTTGCCCTCATGTATTAATGCATCCACCACAGATCAAGATATTTCTTATTGTGATCTTGAATTCTGTATTTAGAGTTTTATTACTTGTTTAAGATCCCTGTCTCTATAGCTTTGATAATATTCAGTAGAATATAACAAGAACACTACAACTTGTGCTGCTTCTAGTTTCTAAGGGATACAATAGAAAAGTTGACATGGTATGAACCTCATACAGAATAGAATAGGATTTTATTTCATCACCTCCAATTGCAAATACCATACATTAATTATTCTGCTCTCCTAGGAGTTGCTTAGGTTTCGGATCATACACACTTAACACCCTGGTTGTTTGTGTATCCTTCATTTAACTGTACACTTATCATACAATTTCCAACTTAGTTAATTTCCTCTTCTATATTACCACCTACCTCATCAATTCTGTTATTAAAATCCTCTTTTTCTTTAATGACTTTCCTCCACCATTTTTCTCTTACCTTTCCTGTATATTTGCCTAGTTGTTTCAGAAATTCTTTCTTGTTGTTTCCAAAAAGTTTTAAGGACAGTATCTCTATCTGTAATTTATCCCATTTGCTATTCCACATTTCCTCTCTCCAGACCTTGGTTTCTGTATATTCCGTTATACAATGCAACTTTTTATCTGCATTACCACATAGTTGGCACAAATCTTTGACAGCTTTTAAACCCCTCAACAACATTGTTCCTGTTCTTGCCCATGCCAGGCCCTCCCTTTCCATTTTATCACAAACATCAATGTATTTTTCCCTTCCCCAATCTTTCTTACCTATAGTATATCAGAGTACTGTTATCCCTTAAGCTTTCATATATTTCCTGTTTCTCTATGTCATCTACCCCAAATTTCACCTTATTCCACAAACTTGGGCCACTTGTCTGCAAATTAACTAACTTGCCCATTCCAGTTTCCCTCACTATCTCTTTTAATCGGAATAACCAGCTTCTTTCCCTTTTTGCTTTTTCTTGCGCTCTTAAACAGTTTCCTTCCTCCAGTGCTTGGATCCTACTCCAATATTTCATTATACATATTATCGCTAATCTTTTCCTGCCAACTCTTCCTAATTCAACTAGGGCTACCTGCTCTCGGTAACCCCAATATCATTTTACAAAAGGTTTTGTGAATCTGACCTATACATTCCCACCCTTTTTCTGTCCCCCAAATCTCTATGCCGTGCATCATTCTTGATTCCACTGTAGTCCTATATATTCTCTCTAGCCAGTTTAATCTCATATTTTGTATTTTCAACCTCATACAGTAAAATTCTGTTTATCAAACTAAATGGGGTAGAGCCATTTTAGAACACTTTTTGGATAATCAATGGTAATGATTTTAAGCAGTGAAAGGAAGAAAATAAATTGTATTCCAAATGCATACAATAATTAATAATAATAAAAAAAAATTACTACTCTATACAATACTAAAGTATGTAATACAGCATTTGCAAAGACTATTGCATAAAATCAGTATTTATTTTCTGAACTTCTTCTTCTTCTTCCTTTTTTTTTTTTTTTTTTTTTTTGCAATGCTTGAAAGCAGTTCTATTAATTCATTTAATAAGCATTATATCTGTTGGTATTGATTCCTGCTTTGTTTTACAAAACACAAGTCAAACCTAAAAACAAAAAGTTTTGTGCTACTGATAGCTCGTAATTCAATATTTCCCATTAAGATCTGAATACAATATTGTTGTCTTTCTTACTTCCAATGCTTTGAATCCCTCATTCGCTATCACTCAGTTGCTAAGGATTTAGAGTTTTTGTTCAACACTTATTACAACACATTTTTACTTTGCTGACATCTTAAGCACAATAAACCACACTGACTAACACCAAGAGTAAAATAACTGAGCCTCTGCATTGAATGTGTGTGTAAGCAGTTAACAATTGTTGTAACAGAACAACATTTGGAATGTAGGGTAAGGGGTGAGGATTAACTACATACAATACCAAGTATCTGTATTGGAATTTATGCAGCAACATTGCAAGTAAAAATTTGAGCTTTTCATATTTTTCTTACTGTTTTTTCTCTCTCTCCATTGTTTTGGTTAAGTCGGGTGTCAGTTAAGAAGGATTTTACTGTATGAGGTCTGTTCAAAAAATTCTGGAACATTCATAATTTCGCGCCAATGGAGTGTTGGAGCGAAAAGCAGTTGGCATCCCTGCACATGCCTATGTTTAATGCATAATTGCCGGAAGTTTCATTATTCTATGTCTGTTAGTTATTGTTCAGTGCTGTACTGAGTAGAACGCTGTATCGCACAGTTTGCAAATTTCGAGACGGTAGAGTTAGAGAAGCAGTGCTTCTGCATTAAATTTTGCATGAAATTCAGAGAAACCTTTACAGAGACACACCAAATAATGCAGGAAGCCTATGGTGATGAGTGCTTAAGCCGTACTTGGTGTTACGAATGGTTCATGTGGTTTAAAAATGGCCGGATGGAAGTTAAAGATGATTCTCGTTCAGGGCGCCTTCGACAACGCTCATGTCAGGAATGTCAACGAAATAGTGCGTGTCAATCGAAGACTGACTATCGGGACGTGTTGTGACACCTGCGAGAAAATGTGAGAAGCAAACGGCCTGAAATGTGGCAAGACAATTCATGCTCTTGCATCATGGTAACACACCGCACATTCATCCCTGTTGGTGTGTGACTACTGCACAAAAAACGATATCACTGTGCTGTCTCATCCTACGTACTCTCCAGACCTGGCCCCTGCAGAAATTTTTTTTGTTTCCAAGGTTGAAACCCCGTCAAAAGCACAAAGATTTGCAATGATAGACAAGATAAAAGAAAATTCGCAGACAGTGCTTAGCGCAATCCAGAAAGAGATGCACCAAGACTGCTTTCGGAAGTGGAAACGGCGTTGGGAGCCGTGTATCAATTGTGGAGGAAAGTATTTCAAAGGAGACCATGCGCAATAAGTTGTGGACAAAGTTCCGGAATTTTTTGAACAGACCTCGTATTTTGATCCTTACCTCTGGTGAAGGATAAGATGGTAATAGATCTAGCATTAACTATGTACCTGTGTGATATACTCTTGTGGAGCAAAGCTAAAATCAGGCAGGTCAGGAGCAACAGTAAGACTTTGCTTATTTGCTGGGCTCCATGCTGGTGCAGTCTGTACTTGCTCTAACTGTGCCCCGATAGGAGCAAAAATCACTTGGAATGTAGTATGATGTACATCGCTGCATAATTTGTTAACTGCAGCTATAACACTTTCCACTAAAGAAATTTCCTCTCCTGAAATACGATAACCAAACATAATCACATAGAACAATGGTATTATACACAATACAGTTAAAGACAATTAGAATTACTAACATACCTTCTTGAATACTGCTGGCTAATGCTTCTAATTCTTTTCGTCCTGCAGCTGTGAGAAGCAATTTCTTAAAGCATATGAAGGCATTTGCTTCTCTGCCATATTCTTGATTGCTTAATTTACGGTATGTGTCCAACAAAGTCTTTGTCAAATCTCTATCCAGCTGTTTTAATTGGTTCAGTAGCTCCCCTAGAAGCAATAATGCCTATGTAAAATAAAGCTTATTAGGTTATGATAGATCAGTGATATTTTCATAGATATACAAAGTGCACTCTTGGATAACTCCTTGAAAATTAACTTCCACTCATCACACAGAGAGTGCAATACATTCCTTGTAGAGGTAATTCAGTGTGTAATCTCTAGTCTACAGTGAATTTACACTTTAGAAAACAATACAGATCTTAAAATAACAATGTTGCTATATAAGTGACATGCATGCAGGTAAAGAGAACCCTACCTTAGAATTTTATATTGCAACATACATGTAGCTTTGAAATTAGCATTACATCTCTTTAGTATTATGGCAGGAATAATTATCACATAATATCATAGCCAAGATTACTCTCAAGTTGAATACAATGTATGAGGGGCATTCAAATGAAACCTGGTCAGTGCGTCTAACTTTTCATTACACGTAAGGTGGCACCACATAACTGCATGTATGGTGGCACCATCTATTGGTAGAGCGACTGCAGCGTGGACAACGTTTGACATTGCATAGCAACAGTGAGGTTTCACGCCAAAGAGGTGGTCACACAAGTTATCGTCCACTACTAAACATAAAGGCAAGTAAGCAGGAACGAGGAGTGATTCGATTTTTAATTGCAGAGGGAGTTTGAGGCCGTGAAATGTATCGACGGATGAAGGCTGTGTATGGTGAGTACAATCTGTGTCGTTCAAGTGTGGTGAAATGGTGCAAAAGATTCCTTGAGGGGCAAGAGTTACTGGAAGATGATGCTCATCCTGGACAGGCTCATCGTGTCATCACATCTAAAATGATTGCGGAAGTGAATGCTTTAGTCTTGGGCAACCGCAGAATCACCGTGGACGAGATCCATCGGTTACTGGGTATTAGCATGGGCACCATTCACCATAATGCGTGGGCACCATAATGCATCAACGCTTGAAATTTCGAAAAGTTTGTGCACAGTGGGTTCCCCATCACCTGACTGCCGAACAGCACAATACTCGAATGGCACCGTCTTGAGTCATCTGCAACGTTATCATGAGGAGGAATACGGCTTTCTGTCGCATATTGTCACTGGTGACGAAACATGGTGTCACCATTTTGAACCAGAAAGCAAGCATCAGAGCAAGCAGTGGAAACATGCGACTTCACCACCTCCAAAGAAATCAAAGGCCATTCACACAAGTTCTGGTAAGGTCATGATGTCCTTTTTTGAAAAGGGCCCACTGCTTGTCGAGTTCCTGGAACGGGGAACCACCATCAATGCCCAGCGTTATCAAGCCACTTTACAGAACCTTAGACGAGCCATCAAGTCGAAACGCCCAGGAATGTTGTCCAATGGCGTTATTCTCCTGCATTATAATGCCCGCCCACACACTGCCAATGTGGTGAAGACGACATTTCAGCAGTTTTGATGGGAAATGCTGGAACATCCACTGTACAGTACAGACCTTTCACCGTGTGACTTTCATGTTTATGGACCTCTAAAACAAGCTATTCGCAGACATCCATTCACAACGGATGACGAAGTGTGTGAATGGGTCCAGGCCTGGATCTGACAGCAACCTACTAGCTTCTTCAAAGATGGAATCGACTAGCTAGTATCGCAATGGGATAAATATGCCAAGAATTTTGGCGATTATTTTTGAGTTAATAAAATCGTTACCATTACTTTACACAAGTGACCGGGTTTCATTTGAATGACCCTCATAATTAAAATCATTAATACTAAATGGCAAATTTTAACTAAGGGCCATATTTATAGAACCTTGTCCTTAGTTTAATACCCAAATAAATGAAATGATCTACAATTTGAATTTCTTTCCCTGTCATAAACCATTTTTTTTTCCTTTTTAAGCACTACCACTTTAGTTTTACTGAGACCCCATGTTTTGCAGTATCTTTCAATTTTAATACAATTTTTAATCCACTTATTGATACTTATCCCATCATTAAATCATCAGCACATAGCAGTCCCGGAGTTTCCACATTTTCAATTACTGGCATATGTGTGTTACCAAAGCACACCAGCTGGTGATCTATAAATAAATGAACAAAATAGAGCCCAATTTGCATGCTTGCCTAAGTTCTCATTCCTGTAAGACTTCAGCTGTTAGTTCATTTTCCCTATACATATGTGTAGCTTGTACCATACTGCTTTGCTTATTATTTTATCATATACTTTTTCAAAGTCTCCAAATAGTGTAAAATCTGCTCTTTTCATTAGCAAGTATTTATCAAAAATTAAAAGTTTTAATAATCATTACATATCTACTGTTCTTCTGTTCGCGAATACTGATTGGAATGGCAATAATCTTTGATTCTCCTCTGCCCAGCCAGGAGCCAGGAGCAAGAACAGGTCGCCCGAGTTTACTCGGGCGGAAGGTTAATCGCCACGGTACCTATCCGTTTAGTTACGGATTTACCCGTGCGGTGATAAAGATTGGTCAAATAGCAAGCGTTTTTGTGGATGTCTACATGATGATGGCGGTTGCTGGCCCCTTGTGTTGCTATTGGCTCGGGTCGGTGATACCGCCTGGGCGGACAAGCGACCAGACGGTAACCGATCTCGATGCTGCTTAACTTGGCGGCCGCTTGCTGGACCGTCAGTTAAGCAGTGCCATCTAGTGGGGGCCGATGGGAATGGGTATTTTGGTGTGAGGGTACCAAGGAAAGCAGTTGAGTGGTGCGGCTGAGTGGTCACCCAACCAGCCGTGGCCCATCTCAATGCTGCTTAACTTGGGGTGCGTGTAGTAGGTAGGATGAAGTGGCAGTTATGGGCCAAGGGCATCCTTGGGGAGGCGGTAGCTTCTTCGTCGCCTCGGCTGGCGTTGGTCATATTGGCCAAGCACATTAACCAGTCGGTTGGGATGAGGTGCAAGCTTTGTGTAAATTGTACGAGCTCTTTCTCGTACAACATCCACAATGTAGGGGAGTCCTGATTGGGAGTGAAGGATGTGTGACGGGAATCTGCGATCTGTGCCGTAGATCATCCTTAGTGCCCTGTTCTGCACGGTCTGGAGTCTGCGCATAGTGGACGGAGCCACCGAGCCCCAGATCTCGCAGCCGTACAGAATTAGTGGCGGAATAATCGCCCGATACAGACGCAGTTTAAGGTGGGTAGGCATTGTTGAGTGGAAGATGGGGTACAACTGCCGTAGGGCGGCATGACCTAGGCTGGCCTTAGCCTTGACATGAGGAGTGAATGTGAGGCCGCGGTCGAGCAGAACCCCTAGGTATTTGGCGGATCGGACCCAAGGGATCCTTCTCCGCCTCAACCGCAGGGATCTCCCGGGCCGCCAGCCATGAACCTTAGCGAGCAGGAGAGCTGAGCTCTTCTGCGGGCTAATGGCCATTCTCCACTTTTCACTCCATCTGCCGATGGCCTGGAGCTGTCTCTGTAGTGGAGGGAAGCAGTAATGGACATTCTTGTTCTGTGCCAATATGAGGACGTCGTCGGCATATTGGCACGTAACTGCTGGGTTCCATGGGGAAGTCAGACATGTAGGCAGCGAAGAGTAACGGCGACAGTACACTGCCTTCCGGAACCCCGGCCGCTATGGGTCTGACTGAGGATAGCCGCCCCTCCACCCGCACCCTGAAAGTGCGATCCCGTAGGAAGCTGCCAATCAGGGTGAGGTAGGGGGAGGGATGTTTGCTTCCTTGAGCTTGTACAATAGCCCCTGGTGCCACGTTGTGGAGAAGGCCTTTATTAAATTTAGATTTGATAATAAGGCTATCCTGGTCTGCTTCATTCCATTTTCATTTATAAATGGGTTGAATTGTTGCAGCCACCCAACTCTTTGAAATATGTTTATTTCAAAAGTCTACTCAACCAAAAAAAGAACCTATTCTTATCCTCATACCAAATTTAAAAAATTCAGCTAAGAGACCATCATTGCCCACTGCTTTGTTCTTTTTAAAACCTCTTCCACTGAACATGGTCTATCCAATTCCTCTATATATTTACAAGCCCACTCAAGATTCCATGTGCTTACAACCCTTTCTTGTGTTTCAAACAGAGGCTCAAAATGCTAAAGCATTCTATAAGTTTTATTGCAGACCCTGTATGCCATTTTCTGGTATATTTTCTAATTACCTGCCAAATTTGAGATGTCTCTCCTGAAATTATTTTTGCTCCAATTTCACTAACTCTTTCTCCCACTTTTTCTTTTTGTCCCCACTAACAGTTTAAACACCTCCCATAATTGAATCATTCTTTCCTTTCTTCATTTCTATTTCACTTTCTCACTGCATTTCACATGCTCCTACATTCTACATCAAACCAGTCCCTACTATGAGTTTTCGTATTCATATTTTTACCTACCCACTTTAATAAAAAATCAAATATAACCAGTGCAATACTTTCTTTGAAATTGTTCACCATTGAGTTGATCCCATAGGTACATAATTTTGCCATTTCAGAATTAATCACATTACAAAATTCCTCACTTTTCTCATTATTCCTTTTCCAACATACTAATTTCACAACTGAGTTATCTTCCTCTGAACTTTGCCGTTCACAAATATTCACCTTAATTGGCAAGGATATCACTAATAGAACACTAATAACAGTCATTTGATGCCTTAAAACTAGATATCATAGGCAATAAATCCTCACTACATAAGGTGTAATCCTCAAAACTGACCAGATCCCCTAATAATAATAATAATAATAATAATAATAATAATAATAATAATAATAATAATAATAATAATAATAATAATAATAATAATAATAATAATAATAATAATAATAATAATAATAATAATAATAATAATAATAATAATAATAATATTTATTTTTATCCATAATAACACTTACATGTTGTTGGATACGTCAGAAATATATACATTTATTTAAAGGTGAGTCGGAATTGTTACACTAACATCACTTAAGTTTACTCACTTCTATAACTTTTGCTTCTTGTGACTTGTTGGTCTTAAATTACGTTGATATTGTAATGTAAAGAAGCTAGAAACAGTGATGTGTATTGAATGTGTATAAATTCAATACACATCACTGTTTCTAGCTTCTTTACATTACAATATCAACGTAATTTAAGACCAACAAGTCACAAGAAGCAAAAGCAATAAATAAATTCAATACACATCACTGTTTCTAGCTTCTTTACATTACAATATCAACGTAATTTAAGACCAACAAGTCACAAGAAGCAAAAGTTATAAATAAATTCAATACACATCACTGTTTCTAGCTTCTTTACATTACAATATCAACGTAATTTAAGACCAACAAGTCACAAGAAGCAAAAGTTATAAAAGTGAGTAAACTTAAGTGATGTTAGTGTAACAATTCCGACTCACCTTTAAATAAATTCAATACACATCACTGTTTCTAGCTTCTTTACATTACAATATCAACGTGATATATACATTTATTTATATTATAATTCATCCAACCTATACAAACATTTTTGTATTAGATATTTGTTTAGTACATTTTTAAACATTTTCCCTTTTTTTGTTTTTACTGAAATCAGTAATTTATTGAACAGTATTTTTCCCATTATTAAGGGATCTTTATCTGTTGAATTCTTATTTACAGTTATTCTATGGTAATTGTTTTGTGACCTTGTTTCATGGTTATGATAGTGTTTATTTAAGTTACCTACTCCGTCTTTACTAACTACAAACATGACTACTTTAAAAACATATAAAGATACTACCGTTAGAATTTTGTTATCTATAAAGACATTGCTACATGATTCTCTTCTATTTACATTATATATACATCTTAAACATTTCTTCTGTAAAACTAGTAATCTGTTCATGTTGGTTATACAAGAGCTGCCCCAAACCTCAACTGCATATTGTAGATGTGGATGTATTATTCCATACTAGGTCAATTTCAGATATTCAGAATTTAAGTAATTTACTAGGTTCCTTATTAAGTAGAGATGTGTACTTATCTTCTTACATATGTAGTCAATATGGTGTCTAAAGGTTAGGTTTTCATCAATAATTACCCCTAAGAATTTTATTTTATCTAATTGCTGGATAGGTTCACCATTTATCATTACATTTATAGGACTTTTACTGCTATACCTGTTATTGCGGTGTTGGAACATTACTGTTTTTGTTTTTGAAGATTAACTTTCAGACTATTGTTTGTAAGATAATTGTAAATAATTTGCATTTCTGTGGTTATTATTTTCTCCATTTCGTTTGCTTGATTGAGTCCAAATATTAATGAGGTGTCATCTGCATATGTCACTGTTTTGGAGTGTGGAGTTATTGGAAGATCATTTCTATAAAGTAAAAATAATATTGGCCCTAGGACAGATCCTTGAGGTAATCCCGCTTTGACATTTCCATAATCGGATGTGATAGATTCTATTGTGTGTTTACTCTTGGTTCTGACTACTGTACATTGTTTCCTGTTTTCAAGGTACGATCTTAATATTGTGTGAAACTTTCCTCTTATGCCATATTTCTGCAGTTTATTCAGCAGCATTACATGTGATACACTGTCGAACGCTTTAGATAAGTCAAGGAATATCCCTGTGATCTTCTCGTTATTTTCAAGCCCTTGGACTATAGTATGATATAGCTCTGCTATAGCAGTGGTTGTGAAGTGATTTTTTCTGAAACCATGTTGGGATTTACTTAGTATATTAAATTTATTTAGAAAGTTCAGTAATCTATTATTTAGCACTTTTTCAAAAACTTTAGCAAAGACAGAAGTTAAGGAAATAGGCCTATAATTTTCTACTTTTGTTTTATTGCCTTTTTTAAATATTGGCCGAACTATGCTTATTTTTAGACAATCAGGGAAAGATTCCTCAATTAGTGATGTATTTATCAGGTGCTCCAGTACATCTAGTAAGGCATATTTACAACGTTTTAGTGTTTTTGTGGATATTTCATCCCATCCTGTCGACATGTTATTATTTAGTTCATTTATTATTTTTTTCTAATTCTGTTTTAGTGGTTCCTTTTAGATAAATGAAAGATAATAGTCCATTTGTCCCCTGAGTGGTATCACTAATCTGACTGATTTTATCGATTCCCATTTTTAAAAAGTAATTATTGAAGATCTGACAAACATCTTTAGGATTTTTTACTACTTGCGCATTTTCTTCTAAGGTTATGTTTTCAAATGTCTTATTGTTTACGTGATGTTCTTTTACAATTCCCCATATCGTCTTTGCCTTATTATTTGATTTTATTATTTTTTCACTAAATTGTTGTCTCTTTAGATTGATCAGTTCTTGAGCATACTGCTTCTTTAGACATTTATATTTATCCCTATAAATTACTAAGTTTGTTGATTTATAGAAGGTATGGTAGTCCTTCATTTTTTCCCTAATCTTTTTTACTTCAAATGGAATTTTAAGATTATGGTTACGAGGTTTTGCAACCCTTTTGTTTTTGAGTGGACAGTGTTTATCTAGGTGCCGTTTTATTGTATCAAAGAAGCAGTCCCATTTTTTATTACTATCCTGCAATGTGTATACTCCTCCCCATCTCTCATTGCTTAAACTGTCTAGAAGCTGGTTCAGATTGTTAGTAGTCATTTGTCTTAACTTCATAAATTCTGTATAATCTAATTCTTCCTGCATATGGCTGATATCAATAATTTGGGCACTGTGATCTGAAATGCAATAATCTATGATTTCTGTTGTGTATTTACCCTCTTCAATATTGGTTATAATATGATCTATCGATGTGGCCGAGATTGGTGTGATTCTAGTTGGCTCTTTAATAATGTCTTTTAAATTGTAACTTGTAATTAAGTCAAGTAGGTGTTTATAATCTGTATTATTTGTAATAGTATTTATATTTAGATCCCCTATTAATATTAATTTGTTGTTTATGCCAATTTTTGTTTTATTTAACATGTTTTCAAGAGAGCAAAGAAAATCACATACTTTAGTACTTGGCGATCTGTACAGACCAATTATTTGCAGGTTTAGGTTTCCTGTTTGTACTTTTGTTGAGGCTACTTCGCAAATTTTTTTTTATGCTGAAATCCTTTTCCCAGTTTAATGTAGTAAAGTTAACTCCACGTTTTATGAATATAGCTACCCCACCCCCTTTATGATTCTGTCTGAAATAGTGTGCTAGCAATTTATAACTTTGTAATTGAAGGGTTATTATTTCCATATTGTCCAGTCCATGTTCTGTTAACACCGCAATATCAGGTTTACATTCATTTAATACTACTTCTATTTTTTCAGCTTTGTTGGATATGTTTGCACATTTTGATGAAATATTCAAATTTTTTGATGTTCATAGTGTTTGTATTTGAAACAGTATTGTTTTGTTTATGTTTAGGAGTGTAGAATATTTCAGTAATTATGTCTATACCATTTGTTTTTACATCTTATCAGCAACCATTTAATATACCAGAATTTGAGTTTTCACAGAATTCATTTAATTTCAAATCTTCATCATTAATTGACTTGTGTTTACTGCTTCTTACATAGATCCATTCATTATCTTCTTTTAAGTTGTTCCCCTTTAAACTATTACTCCTAGCCTGTATATCTCCACACCTTGCATTAAAGTCATCATTTTTAAAAAATTCAGTTGAAGGATAGTCATTCTTGATTTCTTCTATTTCATCTTCCATTATTTGAATGAGCACTCAGGATTATAAAAGCCACAATTTTGGGAGGGTTATATACTATCTCCACACATATCTCCCATGGCACATCAAGCGCATTATTCTACCTATCTTAGATTTTCTCTACTTATGATATTCTCTACCAGGCACTATACCTCTTATATGTTTTCTGCTTCCAGCTTTATTAATAAATTAAAAACTATTAACTGAAATTTGATGTTCTTCAACCAATTGTTTCAACCACTGCTAAGATATGAAAACTTCCTTCGTGTAATCCACTAAGCTTGCCCAAATATGTACTCTTTGTAAACCCTCACAATTCCAAAAACCGAGCCCTCTCCTTCACCTTTCTCCTATTCAGAACCCATTGTATATCTAAAATCCTGAAGTTTCCTCTGACTTCTAAGGACAATACCCCCAGCATCTCTATCCCTTCTTTCTTATCCAAATGGTCACTGATCTGAATGCTCTTCTTGGCCTGGATACACCCTCTTTATTTCAGTTATACTGCCCCAGGAAGTCAAAGTAAGGCTAGATGATGATTTATTGGAGCAGAAATCTCTTCAGTACTTTGTCTCTCACCTTCGGGCAGTGTGACCTATTGTGGCTACCACCCCTAGGAGGAAGGATTGACGTGAAGGAACCACAGGAGGCTACAGGCCACAGAGATGCGTGGAAGTCCCTAACAGTTTGTCCTAAGGCCTGTTCCACTACTAGAGATGCCCAGAGAAGACGATGAATGTTCTGTTCAACTAAGCAGTCCTCTATAGTGTCCATGGGGAATACTCTTTCCTTTGAGCAAGCATCTGTGCCATCTGCATGGTACTGCCCTATGCCACAAAACTGAGAAGGAAACAGAATGAAAAGAAATCATGGTAGATGAGAAACCAGCCCAGCATTTGCCTACTGACCAGGGAAAGCCACGAAAACACCAAGGTCAAAATGGACGGTCAGCGGAAATTGAATCTGGGACCTCGCAAATGTGAGTCTCACGTGTTACTGTGGAGCCATATCGCTTGGTTGTTTGGTATACACAGACAACTGTTTGTCTTCAAATGTTGATGAGGATCTTCCACAAAGTGATGAAAATAAAAGGGCATGTCACAATAGACACACAGGGTAAAAGAAACTTCATAGTAACCTTTAGAAGAACATTCCATTTGTGACAACTGATTTTGGAATATATTTTGATGACAAATATGTGATTCCAATTAAAATTCAAACATAATCCATTACCCTTGCATATATCTTATACTGTCTAAAGCAAGGTGTCTACTGAAGATTTGAAATTCCAGTACTTTTTATGAAATTATTGTACAATGATCTAGAAGATTTTTTTATGCTAAATTCTCCCCTTTACCCCTTAGAACTGTAATTTTATAAAATTCCCATCCAATACTATTCATAATAATAGATAAAAAATTCAGTGATATTCACAGAAATGAGAATGAAATATAAACAGATTTTGTATTTCTAATCTTAGTCTCTCTCCCCTGCAACAATCTTCAAAATTCTGGAAATGCATAGCCTGTAAAAAAAGTTTAGAGTGAAAGATTATCCAAAGTTCGAGTCATTTTTACATCAGATAAATGATTAGGGGAAAAAATCATACTAAACAATAACATTCAAAAAATACTTATTTGATTAACAAGATTTTTCCAAAAAGCAATAACCTGAAAATTCTATCTGAAATAAATCAACGTTATATGGATATTTCATCCAATTTTTTCAGTATGTAATCACTAATTCCAGTAGAATTTCGGTATATACAGTATATGTAAAAAAAGGATTCAAGTATATATCCGGTGTCACTAGACACCCTGTAAAGAAATAAACGTCCAAGGGTTAGATGTATTCCATTGTTTTTAGTGGTATCATTATATATTCAACTCCTTGCCATTAAATGATTCAAGTTTAGTATTCTTGTGAGCACTCCATGAATCATAGAGCAGAATATTCTTTTGGTTGCTGTCAAGATTTTCGGAGAGAACACTGGAGGGAAATGTTTTAAAATGGCTTTTGGACATTGTGCCACTTGTTGAGATGAAGATCTACCCAGATCCTAAACTTTGCTTGTTTAACCAGGGTAAGATGCCAACAAAGTGGCTCTGCTTTTTGTGGGGCTTTCCATTAGGGCAATACCTGGAGTCTAAAATCCCCCCTCCCCACTTACACAAGGATGGATGTGAATATGCCACTTATGCGCGTCAACCCCAAAGGAAAAACTACTGAAAAACCTTTGGTAGGGTTGACAATATAGCACCTATAGCATGTTGTCTCCCAGCTCTTCAGGTTGGTACTGGAGGACAATAAGGTGCTTCACAAACCCCCAATCTTCCATAAGTTTCGGGAACCACTGCCCCGAGTCCAACCCAATCCTCACAACTCCCTTCTGGGAGAGGCTCGGATATTCAACCTGACATACTTTTGATAACTCAGAAGTAAGTCTGTGTGTAAATTCTGAACCAAAAATTCCTGATCAAACCTACGCACTTCCCTTGTTAGTACAAAACCACTGCACTTTTAATTTTCTGCCATTTTCTTTGCAGCCTTAACTTTTGCCTTCTTTTATTTGGTGATGACACTGAACCACTTTGTTCTACTTTACATATATTGTGCTTGCTAATACACCTGGTGCCTTTAACATTTCCTTCATCTTCCATGTGACTGATTACAGTTCCTGGAGGAAGTATATTTGTACACCTTCAATAACACTGGGCACTCTCTGCTATTTGCAGTCAGTTTCGGGTTATTTTTTCTAAGTTATATTACAATAACTTGCAAAATCAAATGTGTCACCATTCAGTGAAACACAAGTACTTGCTTATGGCAAAGCTGTACAACATGGAAGCAAAGACATAATTGAGAGGGTTGCTCCAATAATTGTGTCAAAATCCTAATGCTTTTTAAGTAGTGAACATAGTAAAGCAAAAAAAATCTGATGTGTTACACTCACATGACTTTCTCTACTCTTGTACAAAGTATTTTTACAAACGCTTATTCTCCATCTAGTTCATGCTAATCGAGATAAACATTTGCAGACTCTATCTTATTGCTAATTTTCTTGTAGATGTAGGGGAAAATATATTTACAAGGGCAATATAGAAAAACAGTAGCCTTTAAGCACATACATATCTCTTAATAGCTGGTTGCTAGGTGCAGCACCATTCCCTTTGCCACAGATTATAACTCTTTGCATATCCAAGACAAAAAAAAATGAATAACGAATTCCCATTTGAGAAAATAAGTATTGAAAAATTTAAGGGAATAACAAGCAATATCTCGAAAATGGTTCACTCAACAAAAAAAATGTATATGACATAAATTGTGTATTTTAACGCGATTTACATTGTTTGTGTAGTAACATTTTGTCTATCTCTTATGGTTTACGAGTTATGCAAAAGTCGTTCACAATAAAGAATACTTTTGGAGACATTCCCAGAAAATTCAAGATATACATTTTATTTGCCATAAAAATATCTTAAACATATGATATTTTAATCAAAATCGTTAGAGCCATTTTTGAGAAAATTAAAATTTTCGAAAAATCTTCCATATAAAGGGTACTCTGGGGTGGGGGGATTTTCTTGAAAACCTTCGTGTCGCATCCTTGGAAGATACTGAACCTAAATACCAAGTTTGGTGTTTATCCGACTGTTCGTTTCTGAGTTATGCTGTTCACAGACACACACACAGACAGACACACACACAGACACACACACGGACATGTTTCCAAAAATGCTTTTTTTGGATTCAGGGGGTCTCAAAACATGTATTTCCGATGAAATCTTGGTATCGAAATTTTGGGTGGAATACAATACTTCCCCTACTTACTATACGTAGTAGAGAAAGTAATTAAAAGCTGAATCAAACCAGAAAAATTCAAACTGCAGATATTTGGCTCTCTGTGCCAATGCTCTTACCAATGATCCATGGTTCAAGTCCTAGCCATGATATTGAATTTTTGAAGTCTGATTCAGTTGTCCAATTCAGTGGCTAAACACACTTAGTGTGGTAGAAAACTTATAAGAGTAGAAAAGAAATTGTTCATTTAATTGGAACTATAAGTATGTTTTACTATGATTATATATTTTTGTAATATGTATAACACCTACAGGTAATTTAGAACAAAGTATTGCCTTAGACTAGAGAGGGGCAATCAGCTGAGAATGAGGAAACAAATGTACTACAAACATGTCCCGATTCAAAAACCGGTTTGTGGAGTAATGTTCTCAAAAGTTGACTCATATAATTTAAGATTTTAGGTAAAGATTGGTGATGACAAAATAGTACACACCCACATTCTGAAGCAGTGTGAGACACATTTGAAACATGTTCCAGTCTTCTCTGTCTCCTTTCTGCATGTCTAGTTGACGTAAAACTTGTCTGTACTGATCCAGGTAGGTGTTCAGATACACCTAAAAATGAAAATTCAGTTATTACATGCATGTATTATTGTTGCATGCAACAAGGTTTAATGTTTATTTACTAGCTATATCGACAAAAAATAAACATCCTTAAAGTTTGACAAACATTGACTGTTACAAGAAGAATGGAAAGAAACAGAAAAACTTGGTTTGAATTGGATGCATGTTTAGTTTGTTATACAAATACCACAAGAACAATGGCACCCCAACACCCCATCAAATGAATCTTGAAACATGAACAATATAGTTGCCAATTTATGCTACTTGTATGAGGGCAGGATGATTATTAGCTAGCCTAAGGCTAACTGTTTTTCAAGTTGCTTTTTTCTCCAAAATAGCTCCTGAGAGTAAAATACATTTTGTCAAATAATGTTCCAATGCCGTGATGAAAAGATGCTTTCCTCGAGATCTGCAAAGTAAGCATCCATATTAGCACTCACCTTCTCCTTACTGAAACACTCTGTCCTCCGTGAAAGAACTTAGGAAATAAATAGAAATCAGAGGGAGCAAAATCCAGTGAATAAAGTGCATGTGGAAGCAAGTCATACTTTAATCACTTATTTTAGCCATTGCAATAGCTCTAATGTGTGGGTGTGTATTATTTTGATAGAAAATGATCTTTTTGTGCATTAAACCTGTCCTCTTTTGTTTTATACGATGATGAAAATGTTACAGGAGCTAAGTATAATATTTTCCATTCATTGTTTGTCTTTTTGGAACACAATCAACCATCAAAATCTCTTTTGCTTCCCAGAAAACTATGCCACCATTACCATTTGGCTTTACCAACATATTTCTTTGGAGCTGCAACTGGGTTCTGTCTACTGTTTCAATTGTCGTGTCTATTGAGTTTAATAATGAACCCACATTTCAATTGTGATAAATGGATGCAGAAAATCAAACAACCCAGATACTCTTGTGAAACTTACAAATGAGTAGGTTTTTCTTATTACAACTAGGTCTAGATTGCACCTAGAGTCAAAAAATGACAGATTTAGAAGTGGACATGCAGCAAATTACTCAGATGCCATGTGGTTTGCATTCTAAAGATATGTCACTCTGACAACTTTAATTATTTAAACAGAGTGCCTAACGATACCTGCACCTAAACATAGTTTTGACAAACCCACAAAAACTATACAATGTTGAATACCTACCTTCACAGCCTTTATGAGACCACAATATCCACATCCTTCTGTGAAATTCAGGCAGCGCTTGTTTGCATCAGTAACACCTGAAATTGCTCTTGCTGCTGATTGACCTAAACTTTGCACAGTGTCCATGAGGTCATCCTTTCTGTATTCCAAAGCACTTAACTGTTGCAGAAGATAAGTTTGTTCATATGCATCATATTTCAACACATATGGAACATATGGAGAGTAAACAGCCTGCGCCAAAGATATCAAACTTTCTTCTGATACAGCTTTTCCTGAAAGCATGAGGAAAAGAAGTTAGTAAAGGGCCCAGCTACCTTTGATTACCTTTGAATAACAGAATTTAATGTGAAGTATTACCTTGATTGGCTGACTCAACAGCAACTTGGAGATTTGTGGAAAAATGTTTTGTAATCTGCTTCAGCTCCATTAGAAACAGTAGTTGATTAGGTTGTTGTTTCAGAGCTGCATCAATGCATACATTCAAACTGGGATCTAAGCTTGTCAGAATATCTCTGAACAGCTCTATTAAAGTGTTCACAGCTGACACAGATGAAAATACTTGGTTACACCATTTCATCTGAAATTGCAGCCAAGATAACATGTTACACAGTTACATTGTTTTGTTGACAAAGTAGAGAATGTTTGGCCTTAATGCATATCTCCAGTCTGTCATTCTTATTAAACTCAATATAGCTCAGCCTGAGCCAAAATGTGACACTGTGTGGATGTTCTTATTTACTTTATAGCTTTCAAAATATAGAGCTTTGATGTTAAATCTGTTCTGCATCTGCAGTGTTTTGATTCTTGGTAGTTGCAAGCAGTGCTCTCCACCCTTCTCCTACAAGTCTTTCCTCCCGTCCTGCAACGTCACTTTGAAGCAGTGCAGTAATTGAGCTTCACCAAGATGGAACTGTTGACTCCACAGCATCTTCTTGTGTAAATGTTACCACAAATATGAGTCAGCCCGTCATGTTTGTTCAGAATTTAATTTACAGTTCCCTGGTCTGCCTCCTTCCAGAAAAGCAATTCTCAATATTGTGAATAAGTTTAATTCTACTGGATCAATGCACAACAAAATATGCAAATAGAAACATACAGTTTTAACGAAATGGCATCTGCAAGGCAAATGTACATTATGTGGGAGAAGAGAAGATATACAACACATTATATTCGAATGCAGGTAGACAAAGATTTGGAGAAAAGAAAGTGCATGGTATAGAATGAATAGGAATACTGATATAAATCAAATTTTAGACAAAAACTGTAAGAACATGGTGCTATACTTAGAGAAAGTAAAAAACAAATGGAAATGGACTGTTAAAAGAGGAAACAAACAATAATGTAAGAATATAAATATAAGAATTGAAGATCATGCACTAATATGTAATTGTTACTTATATGGATTGCTGATTTTAGTGGCCAGGGCCAAATACAGTGGGTAGTTCAATACAGGTATTAACTTAGAGCTTTAACAAATTTAATAATAACAAGAGAATAAAGTGCACGAAATTTGTGCAAACCTTGAATGTTCACTAACAAAATCACTCCTGAAATTAGCATAAGTGAGGTTTTCAGTGGGTTCCACACCTATAGCAACAAAATTATTAAACCTCAAACCGTACAAGTGTCCACTGTTTAAAACTAGGTGGCCCAATAGCAAGAGTGCATTATTGTAAGTGATTTTTTTTTCCATCTGTGAATGAAAGTATAATGGACCCAATGCTGCTGTTCTTTTCAGAAGAGGCCCTGGTTTTACCTGAACGGCCATGGGAACAATAAAAAAATGTGCTATTGCTGTACTGAATCCACATCATGTACAGGAAACTTCTCTTTATGATAGAAAAGTTGGAGTTTGATACGTTGTTAGCACAAGGCATACTAATGATCCAATTTTTTAAAAGATGATAATAAATGCAGAAAGGTATAGAAGAGACATTTTGAACCCACTTTTTCAGCAACTTCCAGAAGAAGAGAAATCATATGGGTCATTTCATCAGTATTCTTCAGTCCATGGATAAAATTAATAGTGTTTGAAGGGAGGATGATTAGTGCTGGTGTATGGCCCCCTTGCTCATCAAATTTAACAGTGTGTGACTGAAGTTAAACTGTCAATATGAATATGTTTTCCTGATACAATGCTTGTTTAGTCAAAGGGGGATGACATTTCCAGCATATTCTATGAAGAAAGATTTTATACACAATATTAGGAGCAAAGTTAAAGTACATCCTCAGGTGGCTGCAACATGCCCAACTGCCAAGAATCTAAACACTGTGCATGCAGGACAACTTTTATGTGAAAGCTCTGTATATGATAGAGCAGAAATTCCTGCCAAGCAAGAAATTTTATTTCAATGTGTAAAAGTTTTGACAAACAAATATAGGAAGTCTGTTGTGATGTAATGGTTGAATATCAGGTAAAGAAATTTGTACTACATTTAATGAAAGGATGAACAAACATGACATGGCATCTCATTGAAGATCTCATGAAAACAGACATTTCATGTAATGTGGCTGACACAAATTCTTTCTGCAAATGTAATAAGTTTATGAGCAGAAAGAAGTTGCTATTAAGTCGTTTAAGAACTTGGCAACAAAAATGCACAAAGGAAAAGAAAAAACTGCTTCCACACTCTGGTAAGCGTCTTAATTTGTATGGATATTGCATAGAAAAGTAGTCTAAGGCTTCTAGTAAATTTCATAAATATTATTCAGTTAACTCTTTTCTTGACTTCATTACAACAAAAAGATATTTCTTTCCTGGATGAGCTTTATACAGATCACAACAGTAGAAAAGCACAGGTTCACAGACAGGACAATCAAATTCTGAAATTCAGAGTGCACTGTATCAGAATGAGGGTGCCATGTAATGGTCAAGCTAGAGAAGGCCATTGAGATTCAGATGTAGTCATTAAGGAATCAATATGCTTAATAATTGGTACAGAAAATGTTTATCTAAAATTACAATCAACAAAAATTGAAATAATTCATATTATTCAGTTATGATGCTGATTTGGTAAGTATCAACACCAGTCTGCAGTTATAAACAAGAAGAGATAGTTTTCCGATTTTAGAATGGATATCGAGATGCTTTATTCTATATATTAGAAAAGATTAAACATGAATGTATATTCCAATTTTAACAGAACTTTTGCAATAAGTATATCAATACATCATTTTAAAGTAACAAAAATTGGGTGATTACAGCAGCACTAAATATACTGATGTGCATAAAGTAGCACATAATGGAACACAGCTGTCAAATCTAGTCCCGCCCTCTGCCAGCATGACCTCTTCTCTTCCTTGAGCATCAAGCATAATTCTAGACATTGGATTGGCAGGATACTTTACCTCCCCCAAAATATCACATAACTGCCAAAGGATAACATTACATGCTAGATCTGTTCTCACTAGTGGATTACTGTTAAGGCAATGCTTTGCTGAATTTTGGTGCAACAGTAAAATATAATTTCTTTTATATTAACATTTTCACTAGGCTTGACCATTTTGCCTCATTCCAACACTTCAGTCCCCAGTTTTGTCCAATTTATTTATAATATTCTTTTTACTTTCTCTACTACGTATAGTAAGTAGGGGAAGTATTGTATTCCACCCAAAAATTCGGTACCGAGATTTCACCGGAAATACATGTTTTGAGACTCACTGAATCCAAAAAAAGCATTTTTGAGAGAGACAGACAGACAGACAGAGAGAGAGAGAGAGAGAGAGAGAGAGAGTGTGTGTGCAGCATAACTCAGAAACGAACAATCAGATAAACACTGAACTTGGTATTTAGGTTCAGTATCTTCCAGAGATGCGACACGAAGGTTTTCAAGAAAATCCCCCCCACCCCAGACTACCCTTTACATGGAACATTTTTCGAAAATTTTAATTTTATCAAAAATTGCTCTAACGATTTTGATTAAAATATCATATGTTTAAGATATTGTCATGAGAAATGAAATGTATATCTCGAATTTTCTGGGAATGTCTCCAAAAGTATTCTTCATTGTGAACGATGTTTGCATAACTGGTAAACCATAAGAGATAGACAAAATTTTACTACACAAAAAATGTAGATCGCGTTAAAATACACAATTTATGTCATATACATTTCTTTTGTTGAGTGAACCGTTTTCGAGATATTGCTTGTTATTCCCTTAAATTTTTCAATACTTATACTTTTTCTCAAATTCATTATTCATTTTTTTTATGACCTGGACATGCAAAGAGAATGAAATGTGCCACATAGCAACCAGCGTTAAAATATTTGACTATCGCTTAAAACCTACCATAATCCCCTTGCATCTACGTGAAAATTACCAATAAGATTGACATCTCGATATCTTGATTAACATGAAGCATATGGAGAATAAGCATTTGTAAAAATAGTTTGTACAAGAGTAGAGAAAGTAATGCGAGTGTAACATATCAGATTTTTTTTTCTTGTCCTCATCCCTTTAAGAACCTATAATCATTCTCTCCTTGCTATCTCTACTGCCATCGCGACATTTATATCATTTACTTCCCTAATGTGAGCTGCTTCTTGTCATGTTCAACTCTTTCAATATTTATACCTGGAACCACTTCTCGTTTCTCTGACCCCCCACCTAAGTGAGTATGCATCCCTTGTGTTACCCTTAGGTGTTGATTGTTTGTTTCCATCTAACACTAATGTACTTCCCTGTGGGGAAGATAACATGTTAGCTTCTTACACTGTGTATACTTTCCCTACTTCATACAGCTGGTTCTCCTTCTCTTCGGCCGACCTTGTTGCCCTCATTGATTTTCCCGCTTCTTTTGATGTCATAATTCCACCTTGATACATCACTCCTCTGGTTTCATTGTCATCCACTGGTCTGGTACATCATCTGTCCTGGGTGGCATCACATATTGCTGGATGCCAGAGATGTCTCCTCCCTCCTTAATTTTTGTAAAGTTGTCATCCTCTCTGCCGTCATCATGTTTCCTATTGTTGTGTTGTTTTTTTTTTTGACTCATTTCCCCATATTTTCTATTAATGTTCCTTAAATCACTTTCAATATTGTCAACCAGTCTCCTATCTATCCACAGCTTCCAGTTTCATATGAAAGCTTGATGTCCCTCCAATCTTGCTTTTTTCATCTGTTCCACTAATTTTTGATAAGTATTCTCTGTTCCACTGATAGATCTTTATTGATGTATATTCTTGTTCCTTGCAGTTTCTTAGCTCTTTTCAATATTTCATGGATAATTTCTAATGTAAATCTCACTACGATGATCCATCTTTTGTCTTTTTTTCCTAGGCGTCTGCGATTTCCCATCCATTAAGCTCCATTTCTAATCTTCTTTCCAGGATCTCCCACACTTCTTGGATGGGCTACACATCTCTTCTTTCCTCCGCTACTGGTATTACCAAATTAATCTTATGCTGTCTTTCCTCCAACATTGCTATTCTTCTTTCAATACTCAGAATTTCTGTTTATATACTTCTCAAGTTGGTTTTAATTTCCTTTTTTAGATTTTTCTCCCACTTCTTCCATTTTTCCTCCATTCTTTCTACCATTTTCTCTATTTTAGTCAAGAATTCTCGTCCTAGTCCTTGATCTCCCATAGTTCACCTCAACTCCACTGATAATTAGTAACGTTCTGATCATGGTAGTTCTCTGTGGTGTAGTGGTTACCATGCTAGCCTCTAGTTCCCGAGGTTCAAACCCGGCAGAGAGAAATGGACCTCTTTGGGCATAAAAATCCTTAGCATGGCTTTCTTTGGAAGGGAAGGGTCCCATGTCATATCGGAAAGAGAAAACTTAAACCGATATGGTGATCTAAACTCGTGCAAATACTTTGAAAACTAATTTCTAGAATGCCCGCATTCTCATAGTGTAGAAAATGAAAGGACGTACAGAATATAATGCAACTTCGTCAAGAGGATGGTTAATCAATTTTGGCCACATGGCATAGGAAGAATTAAGAAAGCTGTCTCCCATAATGCCTAAAAGCTCTGAAGAAATATAAAATGTATTTCCAAAGAAACATGTGAGTGAACAGCCATTTGTTATTCGTTTAGATGGACTACAAGTTTTAATAAGAGTGATTTCATGTTATTTACGCAATTAGCAGAAGAGAAGAAGGGGAAGGAAAGTGAAGTGCTATCTCCGATATTACACTTGTTTTTCACCAGAAAGCGGAAATCTTGTAGATGGTGTACAACCAAAAGATTGTTCATCTATACACCAGACAATGATCCATACTTTGGGTGGCGAATGATGCTACTAAGGACTACTTTGCCATAAATGGAATGAAACAAAATACAGACTATTTCAGCAATTCCATGCAGATGTATCCAGACAAACAGTTTATTCCCATGGCCAAAGTATGCTTTTTGTGCTCCTTGTACTCTTTTTGGGGTACATTACAATTTGCGACAGTTGGCTTTGGTGATTGGAAGTATGTGACTCAATGGGTGACAAAACACGAGAATTCTCACTCTTATCAGGTTTGTGTGTTAATGTTTAAAAGAAGGGGTGAACTATATAGAGTTGGCAGGCATCTACTCTCTTAGTTAAAAGAGGAAGTGAAGTATTGGAAATGTGTACTCCAGAAAATAATAGCTGTAGTGAAGAAATTATCCTCTCGCATTCTGGGGTGAAAAAGAAGTGTTTGGGTCTGTTATCAATGGGATTTTCTAATGTGCTAGGAACTTATAATCAAGTCTGCCCCATACTTGAAAGGGCATATAGCACAGTATGGAAATCCTGGTAATGGTAAGATTCCTACTTATGTATGGTACCTACGAGGAGCTGATTCAAATTATGGCAAAATCAGTAATCAGTGAAATATTAAAGGAAGTGAAGGACTCCAAATATTATTCAATTATTGTGGATTCCACATCTGACTTAACACACAATGATCAAGTAAGTTTTATTCCCAGGTATGTGAATAAAGAAGGATGCCCTACCGAATGCTTCTTAGAGTTTTTAAAAAGCCCAAGACATACAGGGAAAAAGCTGGCTGATGCTGTGTTTACTTTCCTCTCATCTCATGGCCTAGACATGTGACTGTTGGGGTGAATCATTTGGCAAAGCTGCCAATATGTCTGGCATATATTCTGGCCTGGAAGCAAGAACCAGAAAGTCCAATTCATTGGCATTTTTCATACCATGTACAACTCACTCCCTTAACTAGTGGGATCAAGTGTTGCATCTTGCTGCAGATTGTCTATATCCTTTTTTTATTTACCGCAAAACTTGTACAATTTTTTCTTACCATCAACACATCACTGGAGTATTTTATTTAATTTTTTACTTTGGGAAACTTCTCAAAATGCTTTCTCAAACTAGATGATCTGCTTGAGAGGATGCATATAAAAGTTTAAATAGTAATTTTGAAGCCATTACCAGGCTTTAAAATGTATAAAAGAAGATGAAGGGGAGAAATTAACAGTTAGGCAGGAAACAAAAGGAATTTTGAAAAAATGGAGCTCTTTTGAAATGAGTTTTATGTTTGCGTGTAGGGATCAATTCTGGAAAGAATCAATGCTGTTAGTAAAAAATTACAATCGGAGAATATGGATGTCGAGACAGTGGTAAATTTGTACAACTCCATAATTTATTTCTTAAATTAAATGAGATTGTCAGTTAATACCTATATAAGTGCTGGAAAGAACCACGTTCAAAACATTCAACAAGTGTTAGCTACAGAGGAAAACAGGCCAAACGAATTAAGAAGCACAAGATATTTTTTGATGATTCAGAACCCGAAACCGAACCAGGAAATGAAAGTGATGTGCATTGTATCCTGCAGAGTATTTCGTGCAGATATGACAAACTGTGTGTATGTGTATGTAACAAATTTTCAGAAAAATTCTCATTTTTATCTAAACTCGCAGAAATTGATTGCGATGAAATTCACATATCAGCTGACAAGCTGCAAAGGATATACTCATCTAATATAGAGGAAGGGTTTGGAACAGAATGTGTTCATTTAAAATCCTTTCTTTTAGAGGAAGGAAAGAACCTATTAATGACTTTACAATTATAAACAATTAAACACCTTCAGGACTTATATCCAAATGTAAATACTACTTTGAAGATTTATTTATCTACTCCTGCCACAAACTGTTCAGCTGAAAGGTCCTTCTAAGCATTAGCGTGAGAGTTAAAAACTATTTATGTTCATTTCAAATACAATGTTTAAATCATCTTGCAGTGCTTGCTATAGAAAATGATTTGACTGTAAAATTAGAATATGAAGATGATGTAGAAAAGTTTGCTAATGAAAAAGCAAGACGTACCTCTATCCTGGCAATTCCCTGGTACTGTGTATTTAAATTCTGAGTAAATATTTTTTGTCAGCTGTATAATGGTTGTAGATATTGATACACACATTGAATGCTGTAATGTTAACCATCATTTGACTTGTAATTGGTCCAACTTATATATTCATAACTTGTAACATTCTCAAACTTTGAATGTTTAGCATTAAATTTATTTAATCATACCAGAAGAGATTGGGCAGTTAAATTCTGTTACTTTTAAAAAACAGATTTAATCCATTCTGTTGGCAAATCCTCTTAAAGTATCCAGGAATTTTATGGCTTGCACTTTTATTATGTATTTTATTTGCAATGTTGCTATACATTTGTTATAAATGTTCTTGGCAATAAAATATATTATTTATTATTATTAATCATCACATATGCTTTTACATTGCAAACATCTTATACTACATCAGTTTCAGGTTATATACAAAATACTAGTTGCAACATTGGCTTATGAAGAGGTTAGAGGGTGGGGGTGGAAAATTCTTGGGGCCCAGGAGCATTGTATCAGTTAAGTATGGCTCTGACTCCATGACTCCAAACTGCACATCACCTCCAAAACGTAATACAGATGTCACTGTTTGGTGCTGCTCTCATCATGTTAAGTCTTTGGTTAAAACTAAAAGTATATTTGTTTACTATAATGTTCTTAAGCATAAATGGTCAGATTTCAAAATAGTAAAACAAGGGGTCCTGCAAGGTTCAAAATTGGGGTCATTTTTATTTCTTATATATATTGATGCAGTAATTTGTATCACAAATTACTTAAATGTAAATAATGATTGTAATATGAATATGCATTTTTATGTGACATTGATTTGAGATGTTTGTTGAATGTAATTATTGTTGAGAAGTAAGTTTATACGACCTTACTGAAACTGTCAATAATAGCGCGCAATAATGCAGCGAGGGGGTGAGCTGTTTATCATTATTGGAAACGAGGAAGTTACGTAATGTTGGCGCGTTTTTCCGTTGAGAACCTTCTGGAATGCTTCCCTAGAGCACATGTATTCATAATTTTCATTGGATATTAAAATAGACGCTAATGTTGGCGCGTTTTATTAGCCAATAGTAACTCAGTTATAATCTTTAGGCATATCGGGGAGTGGGTGTATAAAAAGCCAAGTCAGAGGTAGATCGCAGCCAGTTCATCAAAATTCTTAGTACATTACACGTCGCCGTCAGTCGGTCAGTTCATCAAAAATCTATGTACACTACACGTCGTCTTCAGTCAGTCAGTTCGTCGAAAGTATTTGTACGGCAAACGTCGGGTATCGATTCACAAGTTACGCACAGCAGAATTATGAATAATCTAAAGTGTTGTAAGGTTAATTATACAAAAAGTTGAAATACGCAAATTAAGAGTGATCAGTAAGAAGTTATTATAACAGTTTCAGTTTGGCGAGTATCAAGATCAATGCATAAATGTGATAGTTAACGTGTTCGACAATAAATGTGTAAAACAAATTTCTTCATCAGTGTTATATTTGGATAAAAGATTCCTTTCCGTTTACACAACCCTGATCAAGAGACATGTTCGACCGAGAAATAATAGCTAGCCGGAGGACAGTGAAACAGAATTAAATAAAAAAATAAAATTTAAATTCTTTCAAACAAACACTAATACTACCACAAATTGCTAACACCAGATGGAGTTACAAACCGAACAAATGAATGACGTCACAAGATGGCTTCACATGAAGTAAACACACATACACAAACATTACAAGTAATAACATTATAAGTAGTACCGTTACAATATATATATATATAAATGAAATTTTTGAGGTGATACAAGAAAATGGAGGCATTGCAATTGGATATGCAGACGACATGACTGTCATAATTAAAGGTCAAACAGCAAAAGAGGTTGAAATTAGAGTGAATTCAATTTTAAAAATTATAAAACAATATTATGTTAACTTAGATATGATAATAAATACACAAAAGATAGCATGTATTAACCTTTACTTAACAAAACTTAACCCAAGTAATATTAAACTGAGTATAGATGATGAAAATATATCAGAAATAAATTGCACTAATTTTCTTGGAGTAATAATTGATAAATTTTAAATTGGCAATCTCATGTTGCATCGATCAGTAAAAAGATAAACATGGGCATTTACATCATGAGACAGTTATCTAAAATAATGGACAGTAAAACAATGAAACAGATATATTATGTTTTTATTTAAAGGTGAGTCGAAATTGTAACACTAACATCACTTAAGTTTACTCACTTAACATGTTTCGGGAAACCGTTGTTCCCATCCTCAGAAGGTTATTAACTCGAAGGTTAGTCGAGTTAATAACCTTCTGAGGATGGGAACAACGGTTTCCCGAAACATGTTAAGTGAGTAAACTTAAGTGATGTTAGTGTTACAATTTCGACTCACCTTTAAATAAATTCAATACACATCACTGTTTCTAGCTTCTTTTCATTACAATACATACGTGAGATATATTATGCTTTTATATATTCGTATGTGAGATATGGGATTACTGTGTGGGAAAATATTACAGCAAAGAGAAATGGACAAAGTCTTTAAATTGCAAAAAAAGAGCCATTAGAATAATAAGCAAAATGGAAAATAAACAAACTTGCAGGAGGGTGTTTAAGAAAAGCTTGTTAACAGTGCCATGTCTATATATATGAATGCATAAAAACTGTGATAAATATAAATATGCAAAAAAATTCCAATGTACATGACTATATTTAAGAAATAATGACAATTATTATAGAATAACATTAAGGGGAACTGAATAATCATGCTATAGAAGTTAGAGGAAGAGAATTATTCACTAAATTACCTAGGGAAATAAAGAACATAAATAAATTTTTGAAGATTTAGAAGCTTGTAACAGTGATGTGTCATAATTTAAAATAGAGAGTTGACGATGGGGACAAGCCGTCTCCCGAAACGCGTTCAAGTAAGATTATCTTAGTGATGTAGTGTAACAACCCTCAACTCTCTATTTTAAAAAACATAAATCAGTCAAATGTAATGATGAAAACAATAAAGAAATACTTAATAGAAAATAAATTCTATAGTATAGACAAATTTAGACATGGAAAAGCAATGTAAAATGAAAATTGATACTTAATGTAAATGCAATGCAAAAGGATAATTGATACTTAATGTAAATATGTAAATGAAAAGTAATGTAAAATTATAAGTTATAATTGTTAAATTATTTTATATTTGTAATTGGATGTGTCCTTTAAATGTAATTAAAAGGATGATAATAAAAATGAAATGAAATGAAAAACCTCTGCAATGCTGGACGCCAGAGCCACATATTAAAGAAAGTTATTGAAAAGCCATGGATACACCCTCCAGGATTCATCAGGGCAAAATTGCACCTGCGTATGAAAAATCCACTGTGACTTTGTTTAACAATCTTGTGTTAAATGATTGCTAGGCTAGAAAATTATCATTTTACATCCATTAATTGAAACTTTAGCACAAACAATATTATAAGTTACAAAAAGTTGCATCATGAGATTGATTCATAACAATATCTTTTAAGATTATTAACTGAATAAACCTGAAATATAACATAAACTTATAATGATGTTTAAGTTTAAAATCCCTATAAAGTTTCAAATACCTTGAAGACAACTTTGAAAATGGGATGTTTTTATTAGGAATGGGAGAGTATGGCCAAGAAAAAACGTTAAGGGGATTGTAAGTTATAACATTGTTCATTGGCTCAGTTTTGTGTCCCTGAATTGTTTTTCAGACCAGTCACATAGAGAACAGGTACCAGCGGGTGAAGTCAAAGGTTGGTTACCTGAAGGTAGAAACCTTATGGAAGAAAAACACTTGCAATTTATGGAGTAGGCCACTTTTTATGCGCATCACTATACATGCTGATTCCAAATGAATCAGAAATGGAAATTGAAAATAAATTAATTCCAGTAAAGCAATGACTCCAACTATTGCTCATTTCACTGCAAGCTGCTACTATGACCACTCTGATCGTCAATTCTTGCATTAGCTTTCAAAACCAGAATCAACTGTATTTTAAATGCATGCTAATTCACAGTGGAGAAGATGACTTGAAATTATGGAACAAATGGGTGCCTGAAAATAAATAAATTTTAAAAAATTGTGTAACTGAGGCAAAATAGATTTTTCTGCATTGCTATGCTGATATCCACACCTGATCTTGCCAGTAAGAAAGCAGTTGGTCATAAAATTTATGCATCCAATCCATTACACCTTCATCTTGATCCAGTTCCACCAGATTTTGCCACTGTTGCATGATGGCGCCTTTCTGACATTTATGATAATACTTAAGCAACTGTGGTAGGCGGTCAATTGCAGTAAATATCCGAACAAACACTTTGGACTGTTCTGAAAATGACAGAGATTACAAATTCTATTATAATTAGCAATCTATTTTTTGTATATTTATCTATATATCTCTCCCACACCCCAGAAAGATCTATTTTTGATATTTACATTCTGTGCCGAAATAACTTTAATTTATATGTAACATCTGAAAGAAAGCTGTAAATAAATCAGTGTAGCATACCAATGATGGCCATGCACTTATGGAGTGATGCAAAACTCTAACATCAATATAGTAGAACAGGGTTTGCCAAACTGTAGCCCAGAGCTGAACCCGGCCTGAGAGCTGCTTTTGTTTGGTCCCCTTAAAACTTAAAAAAAAAAAAAAAAAAAAAAAAAAAATAAATGATGCACCTATATTAGATTGATTTATTCACAAATTTTGAATAATTATGTAAAACTAAGTGCTCAGATTTTTCACTTATATACAATATAATGGCCTTCTGAAGGATAAATACAAGAAAGTTAATTTGGTTGATTTTTAGTCTGTTTTGATGCTAGGCAGCACAAAATTAGAACCACAATTCTGAATTATAGCACAGAAAAATCAATTTCATTCTTCTCATTGAGTATGAATGGCTATTAATGTAAAAATACTTAATGTAACAGGTGTTAGTGTATATTGCCTGTAAGTTACATTATCATGAGACTATGAATGAAAGAGTCATCATTTGTTAAGTATTTAATTACATCAGTTATTGATATCTAAGTGTAGAATTTAATTCAATAAAACACTGTGTTTGAAAACTAATGTGATCTGTATGCCACATGCCTGTGAGCTTATTGTTCCTATCTTAAATTTAAGTGGCTTCACCTGCAATTTATTCTGACAGTTAATGTGGCTCCTGTTATGAAAAGTTTGGCAACCCCTTGGTTTTCAGTGCTTATGAAACCCAAATCATGTTTAGTTACCAACAGATCCAGAGGTAAATGCTTGCACCAGCATAGGACTTGCCATGGCTTCTAATCTGTTTTTTAAACCTTCTAATTGTAGCTTTCTATCTTCATAATCTGGGACATTTGCAAGAATCCGCAATGATTGCTGCATGCTTACGAGTTTGGTGGAAATGTTCTCAATATCCCCAGATTCAAATACCTGAAAAAGAAAACTTATTTAATATAAGCAGGATGAATCTATGTATTTATATGCATGCCATAAATATAAAGTGCATTGTATGTGGCACCTCCTCAAGATCAGCTGCAAGGATTGTCCAGTTGTCAGCCTCATGCAA
Source organism: Deroplatys truncata (assembly GCA_030765065.1). Taxonomy (NCBI): domain Eukaryota; kingdom Metazoa; phylum Arthropoda; class Insecta; order Mantodea; family Mantidae; genus Deroplatys; species Deroplatys truncata. Next base: position 54,307,462 of record CM060988.1, on the reverse strand, counting down.
TGCCTGCTTTGCAGCTTGTAACTCTGATTTGATTTTATCAATCCTTTCAAGAGTAGCCATAGACTGTCCTGTATCTTGTTCAACCTGAAAACAAATAAATATAATATTCATTCAATAAAGACCTCAAGAGCAACAATATTGCTTCTTTTAAGGAGCAAATACAACAAACTCCTTTTGTACAGGATTTTAAAAGAAAATAAAAAAAAATAACAAAAATAATACCATTTAAAGGAATGCAGTGTTGCTATAACAACATTTAAATTAATTTTTTCACAAACATTCATCACAAAACAAAAAGATAAGCGACGACAGCAGCAGCAGCAGCGGCAGCGGCAGTGGCAGCGGGGGCAGCGGCGGCGGCAGCAGCAGTAGTATTTATTATTATTATTATTATTATTATTATTATTATTATTATTATTATTAATTATGATTTTTATTATTATTTATTATGATTTTATTATTATTATTTATTATTATTATTATTATTATTATTATTGTTATTATTATAATGCTACTGCTTATCTACAGTAAATAGAGCAAGTATTGTATTCCACCCAAAAATTTTATATCAAACTTCACCAGAAATACAAGTTTTAATCTTGAAGTCTGAATCTAAATTTATAAAGCAAACATTCTTTTGGGATATGGAATGAAGTAAAAAATGCAGTATGCTGCTCAAGAGCAACATTGCCCATACAAAAACTAGCCAGAAGGCTTCACCATTACTTATTGCTTTGTGTGAAAGGACCTAAAACAATTCCTCTTAGGAACAAAATAGTATTTCTTGCATAAAGCACATGATAAACTGATGCTTGTGAGCAACATTACCATATAAAGGGTCAAAGAAAAAGGTCTGTGTCTGTGTGAACAGTATAACTAAAAAATGAAAAGTGATTTAAATATCAAACCTGGTATTTAAGTTTGACATCTTCCAAACATGCAACATGAAGATTTTCAAGACAATCTCCCCCACCTCAAACTACCCTTTACATGAACATTTTTTCAAAAATGTTGATTTTCTGAAAAATAGCTCAAACGATTTTGATAAAAATACCACATGTTTAATATATTTTCATGACAAATAAAATGCATATCTTGAATTTTCTGGGAATACCTTCAGAAGTCCTTTTCATTCTGAATGATTTTTGCATAATTGGTAAACTGTAAGAGATAGAAGAAATCTTACTACACAAAACATGTATTTTGTTAAAGCACACAATTTATATCAAATAAATTGTTTTATTGAGTTAACCATTTCCGAGATATTCTTCGTTAATGGTTTGAATTTTCAAATACTTGAACTTTTATCAAATGATAAGTTGTTATTTGTTTTTTTCTCGTGATCAAGGAATTTCATGGAATTTTTAAAGAGCATGGAATTTCAAACCCATCACATAGCAACATGCTCTTTAAAAATCCATTATTTTACCTGATGAATCGTACAACATGTGTAAATGTGAATATCAAGTTTATCTGGATTAACAAGAAATAGCTAGAATAATAAGCTTTTGTAAGAATAGTTTGCAGAAGAGTGAGTAGAGGAAGTTGTGTGAATGTAACACATCAGCTTTTTACGAGGGCTGATCAACAAAGACTGAGACTGATTTTTTCCTGTAGCTTCCATGATAGTTTCATATCTGTAACATAAATATTTGAAAAGAGAAGGTTTTTATGTATAATGTTAGTAGGCGGCAGCACTCTCGTATTGGTAGGTTGGTAGTAATGCTCTATTTTGTAGACCCTACGTGCATTTCGCATACCAGACAATGGAGGTGACGCGAGAGGAGCAGTACAGCGCAATCAAATTCTGTTTTCGTTTAAACCATACAGCCACCGAAACTTATGAAAAGCTGAAGCAAGCGTACAGTGAAGATGCACTACCTCGTGCAACAGTGTTTAGGTGGTTCAAGGACTTCAAAGAAGGCCGACTTGTCAGTGTTAAGCAAGGTGATGAGTCATGGCTGCATCATTAAGATCCTGAAGGAAAACAAGCCAGCACAGCGTGGAAATCGCCAGGTTCTCCAACACCAAAAAAAGGCAAAAGTTGTTCCATCTGCAGGGAAAGTGATGGTGATCACATTTTTTGTCTGTAATGGAATGATTTACCAGCATGCAGTTCCCCCTCACACTACTGTTACAGCAGCATACTACACGTCAGTATTGGCTACACTGAGGAAGCACATTGCAAAGAAACGATCAGAGCTTTCTCGGACTGGGTGGTGACTTCATCATGACAATGCATGGCCTCACGTCGCAAATCAAGTCATGCAGTTTCTGGCTCGATTCAACATTACCTGTGTACCACATCCACCTTATAGTCCTGATCTTGCACTCTGTGACTTTTTTTTATTCCCATCACTAAAGGCAAAGCTTAGGGGTATTCGATTTGAGAACTCTGAAGCAGTGCTCAAGAAAAGTGAGGCGATTCTCAAGGACCTGACAAAGAATGGTCTGCAGCATATGTTCAAGGACTGGCAGAGACGCTATAAAAAGTGCATTGAAGTAGGAGGGGACTACTTTGAAAAAGATCATGTAAACATTGAATTGGAGTAATAAACATCTGTGAAACAAAATCAGTCTCAGTCTTTGTTGATCAGCCCTCGTATCACACGAATGTTCAGTACCTATTACAAAATGTAATGTACAGGATGGCTCACATAAAGTGTTACAGGTTATCTCTTAAACAAGTAGAAAGAAACAAACACAAAGAATTACAAATCTCATAGGAGCAAGAGGCCATCCAAATTATGATATGGGAAATATTTCCATGGGCATGCTAGGGGCACATGGGGGCCAACCTCAGAATTTTAAATAAAATCATGATAATTTTTTTTTTTTCATTTTCTGGTTCCCCTCAATAAGCTAAGCAGCTTTTATTAAACATTTTTTTCTAAATTGAACTGTTGAGCTGTTATAGGAAGTTTTCATTGTAGTTATGCCTCATGAATTAGGGGAGGAAATAAATATCAAATGAAAGAACATGGGTATTGTGTTTCAAAGCCACCTGAACTCCAAAATACAATACTGTATGTAGTCAGTCATGTTGATTATTTACTGTGGCTCTTCAAAATTCAGAAATATGGCAGATTTTGATGTAGAGGTAGATATAATTTTGGTACTAGGTGAATGCAGGAGAAATTATCGAATCACATCAGCAGTATTCAATCAGAGATACAGGATGTAAATGTCACATATGAAATTCAAATGACTGGAAACATAAGTATAGAAGTGTATAGAACAAGAATCACTTGAAGCTGAAATCAAAAGTGAATGATGAAAATACTATCAATATTCTTGCTGCTGTAGAAGTAAAACCACAGATAATTGTGGTGAATTGTTCAAAAACAGTGGGGATTAGCCACACTTCAGTACAGCGGTTACTAAAGGATCAGAAATACCATCCTTATCACATGTGTTTACATCAATAGCTCAGACAAAGAGATTTTCAGCTTTGAGTTGTTTTTTGAGAGTGATTTGCAATGCTATTGCAGAGAATGTTTCATTCTTGGCAAACATATTCTTTTCAGATAAAGCAACATTCTCAAATACTGGACATGTTAATATGCATAATATGTAGAACAACTGCAAGGTTGAAACTAGATGGGCCACTTGTTTACTCAGCAACTCTCGAGAAAGAATAACTAGTATTTAGTATTGTGGGTTTCATTTTGATTGATCAAGAGATTGTAAAGTAATATATATTTATATAAAAAAATTGAATTTTATTTATGGATGCTCTTTAACTGCTGAGGTCCTTAGTGTCATTCTATACTGGGTATGAAAGACCGGTAATTTTGCTCAGAGGCCTCTTTATCAGGCTTGAGGTTCTTTTACTGCTATATATCTATGACACAGGACCACCAGCTTTACTTCCCTTCCGAAGGAAGCCATGCTAAGAATTTTTACACCCAAAAAAATCAATCGCCCTCTGCCAGGTATCCAAAATGGATGAGAATTGTGCCTTTTCAGCAATGTTGCTCGTTAAATGTTTGGTGTGGAATTCTTGATAATCTTGTCATTGGTCTTACTTCTTCGAAGGCACAATTACTGGTGAATCATATTGCCATTTTCTCAACCAAGAATTGCCTTCCTTGTTGGAAAACATGTCCTTCAATGTGAAAAGAGAAATGTGGTATCAGCAGGATGGTGCACCACCACATTTTGCAATATGTACACATCAACTACTAGACAAGAAATTTGGTGAAAGGTAGATTGGGCATGCTGGACCTATCACATGACCTCTTTGTTCACCCGACATAACACCCTTGGACTTCTTTTTGTAGGATACATACAACAGAAAGTCATGTTTACAGCACCTATAACCAAAGAGAAAATTAATTTTCAAATGTGTGAAGCCTGTCGCACTATTAGCCCCTGTATGTTGTTAACAGTTAGAGAAAACCTTTCCAAAAGAATTGCCAAGTGTTTAAATGTTAATGGAGGCTACTTTGAGCATTTAATAAAATAATTTAAGGTATTCACCTGGGTATTTATTGACTTATTAATTTAGTACTATTGTATACTTGAGTGAAAATGCACTATAAGAGCTCAACAATTCATTTTAGAAAAAAAAAATGTTTTAATATGTTTTTTAGTTTATTGAGGGTAAACAGAATATAAAAAAAAATTATCATATTTTCATTTAAAATTCTGAGTCTGTGCCCCATTAGGGGCACCATGGAAATATTTTCCATTATCACAGTTTGGAAGGCCCCTTGCTGCAATAAGATTTGGAATCCTTGATGTTTGGTTTTTTTCTATTCATTTAAGAGATATTCACCTGTAACACTATGTGGGCCACTCTGTATATTCTATTTGTACGAGTTTAAATACTTTGTATGATAATATCATTTTATTTCTCTTTTAAAATGGCATACTTTATTCATGCTTCTAATTTCAATGGGTGCTTTGATATAATATTTCATTGACTTTTTGGAGGGGGAGGGGTTTCATTCCTATAGCCCCCTTTAACTGCTATGGTCATATTGAGGGCTTTGACTGAAACATTTGATGGTGTTTTTACTCTTTGAACTTTTTTTAGGTTAGGTTATTTTAAGTTTTTTTTCTTCTTCTTTTTTTAGCTTATTTTCACGCACTCATTCTCTCACTTACATCCACACTTCCCAACTCTATAGAGGGTAGGGAATACTCCTAATTAAAGAAACATTCTCATCCCCAGCAAGGAATCTAACCTAGAAACTCTGGGTGAAAAGTCAGCTTGCTGACCACTCCACTATGGAGGCAGTCCCATTTATTAACTTATTACACCAGTTGTACAATATTTGATTGTTGAATTATGACTCAGATGTATCTATGACTTTTGGTATCAAACTTAAGTACATCTGTATTAAATATAATATTAAAGCTATTATTGTGAGAAAGTTTACAAATTACCTTATATACCTACATATTCATAACTTTTTTTACTTTCTCTACTACGTATAGTAAGTAGGGGAAGTATTGTATTCCACCCAAAAATTCGATACCGAGATTTCACCGGAAATATGTTTTGAGGTCCCCTGAATCCAAAAAAAGCATTTTTGGAAATATGTCCGTATGTGTGTCTGTGAACAGCATAACTCAGAAACGAACAGTCGGATAAACACCAAACTTGGTATTTAGCTTCAGTATCTTCCAGAGATGCAACACAAAGGTTTTCAAGAAAATCCCCCACCCCAGATTACCCTTTACATGGAACATTTGTCAAAAATTTTCGAAAATAACGATTTTGATTAAAATATCATCTTTTTAAGATATTTTCATAACAAATGAAATGTATATCTCGAATTTTCTGGGAATGTCTCCAAAAGTATTCTTCATTGTGAACGACTTTTGCATAACTGGTAAACCATAAGAGATAGACAAAATTTTACTACACAAAAAATGTAGATCGCATTAAAATACATAATTTATGTCCTATACATTTTTTTGTTGAGTGAACCATTTTCAAGAAATTGCTTATTATTCTCTTAAATTTTCCAATACTTTTTCTCAAATGGGAATTTGTTATTCTATTTTTTTATGTCCTGGACATACAAAGAGAATGGAATGCGCCACATAGCAACCAGCTCTTAAAAGATTTGACTATTGTTTGAAGCACTGCGACTTTTTCCATGCCAAGTTGGAAGACAACTGTTCTGTAATGATGAACCTAGGACACTAATCTGGTGAACTGGTGCCAAATTAAAAAATGTTTTATTTTTCCCTACTGCTGATAAGTTATTACTTTATATCAGGGTTTATTTATTACAGGAATCAGGAAATTTGTTTGAGATAAAGAAATGGGGGACTATAACAAGCTTAGGTTTGAGCTTGAGTTTCCAACATGTGAGCACAGTATTATGCATCTTGTTTATATAAACAGAAGAAACAAAAGCTAGCCAATGATAGTGATTAAAGTATATTATAAAGGGAATACGGAACATATTTTGTTGACAATCACATTGTCAGTATGCCCACCAATCAATGAGGCGCTCCCTTGTCCTGAAGTTTACTTTACAACTTCTTTGAAATAAGTAAAAATAGTTTACCATTATCTACGCCTGGCATACCCATGTTAGCTAAGCATATTCAATGCCTCTGGACATACTAATCCCCACCCTCCCTCTCTCTCTCTCCCTCCCTTTCCCTCTCTCCTTCTCCCTCCCTCCCCCTCTTCCTTCATAATAATGTTGATAATGAAATGTGAAAAGGCAAATTCAATGCCAACTTTAGAAAGAGTCAGTGCTGCCCTTGTGCTGAAAGCACAACACATTTAACATCAGTTATAGGGTGCAATTTAGAGTTCACAATTCCATGTTAAAAGCTTGGCTCATATAGTTCCCATAGCCAATTATGCTGTCTGGCCAACTTTAAAGCTAAATACTTGGAACAGGGATGGCACAAACTGCATGCTGGAATAAACTTAGTTTCATTCCAACAGATCAGATGGTCTATGATTGCCTAACGTACATGCATTGTTTTGGCATCGGTCACTGGTAAGAATCGGTATTTGCTGTTTGTTACATACTGATTCTGGTGGGATTAGAAGTTTGGAATGCCTGAATGCAGTACACAAACACAGACTATGTTGGAATGTACTGTCAGTTGGACATCTTTAATGCATTTGTTCAAACTATTAGGGATTATTAAAGTAAGCAAGCAGAATAATGAAATAGTTTCTGAAATCAGAACTGCTGCCTGCTGCCAGCTGCCAATCCAAGAAGAAAGATATAGTAATGTACGTCTGACTATGATATACGACCTGGACCTATCTTTGAGAATAATATGCATATTTTAATAAACCCACAATGTATTTCATACTGTTTTCCACTTCATTTTTGTGTGTATAAAAGTCGTAATATTTCTGCCGTAATGCTATTTATATGATAGTGCATGTAACCTTCATAGCACATGTATTTGTAAGTTTTTGACTTGCATATAACACGTAAACACTAATGGGTGCACATCTTAACCATGTGAGCTATTACTGTAATGTTAACAACAATACAAATGTGTTACATACATAATTTATTTGAGCACTACGTTATTACATATTTAGACTGCCTTCTCTATTTGGCCCTGGCCACTAAGATGAGGAGTCATTGTGAATTACAATTACATGCTGATACATTTAGTAGTTCTTATATTTATTTTTATTTACATTATTTTTCCTCTTTTAACCGTCCATATCCATATTTTTTACTTTCGTTAAGTATTTACCCATATTTTTACAGTTTTTATCTAGAATGTATGTATATCTTTATTCCTATTCATTCCATACTATAAACTTTCTTTTCTCCAAATCTCTGTTTCTTTGCATTCAAAAATAATATGTTGTATATCTTCCCTTCCCCCGCATAATGGACATTCACCTTGTGCATAGCCATTTCGCTTCCCTTTTAGCCTCCATATTCCTGCCCTTAACCATGCTATACCTCTTCTTTCTTTTTTATTTGTGTTGTCAACTCTTTCCCAGTGTTTTTTTATGTTAACATAAAAAATCAAAGATCCCTTCTCAGTTATCTGACTAAATAATTGTTGTATCTCGATGTCCTCAAATCTTCTTCTAATACTCTTCCAAAAACCTTTGTGATTTGCATCTCTTTTCCTCCAAACATCTCCCATGCCATTATTCTCAAGGTTATTTCTTAGTTCATTGACCCAGCCCGTATTTTTTAAGCTAGTTTCTTGGTATTTTAGACATTGTTGTAATAAATTATCGTCATCAAAATTCAAGATCCTGTGCCAATATTTCAAGGCTCTCTCCATAACCATTCCTTTTCTTGTTACTCGTCCCATTTCAATTTGAGCCACTTCATTTGCTGTAGCTGTTGGCAACCCTAGTACTTCCTTACAAAATATTCTGTGGACCATGTCCACCACTTTCCACCCGTTTTCCAGCCCCCATATTTCAATCCCATATAACATTCGTACCTCAACCACTGAATTATATAATCTTTCCAACCATTTCATCTCCAACTCTGACATTTTAAATAAACATTGTCTAACAGCTGTCAATGTGTTACATTTAAATACTTATTATAATTACTGCTGACTTAACTCATGCGCTCTATCTTTCTGTGATTTCTGCTTGCAGTACAAAATACAGCAAACTGTGGGAAGTTTTATAGTGGTATTTAATTCTCTACAAAATCACTATGGACTTAATTTCTATTCATGCCCAGGTTCATTTAATGTAGAAATATTTTCAAACTTACCTACACGAATTTATTGTGGGTTACTTTCAGCTTTCTTACTACATGCCTCATTTTAATAAGGAAAATAAATTACATCATATGTCCATAATGGCATTTTCATTTACAAGTTAGCATTTTTCAGTTTGATATAAGCTTAATAGATGCAAGAGTACAAGGACACATCTTGAGTGAAATTTGTTCTGTTTGTACTTATTGCATTCCATCCTGTCTCTCTCACAATATATTGTTAAATAGCTTGATGTGTATAAAATGTAAGTAATCTACCTGTTTACTACAACATTTTCATGTTCCAAGGATTTGTTGACATCTTGAACAACGCAGGCTTAATATTAGGTACGTTATGACAATGAAAAAAGTACTGCCTTTCCCAGAAAACTAATACCAAACCTTTATTGTTCCTTAATGATGAACTGCTATTTTCAAGTCAGAATCTGTGGATATATCTTACAGTTTATAGACAGTATATAAATGCAGAAAATAAATAATAAACAAACAAATAACAACAAAAAAAGGCCAAAAAATAAATACACAATAAATAACTGCACAAACACACATATGTTGGTTATATTGCCCTATTCACTCTGTTTCTACAAGAAATACTAGCATTTACCTTGGCTATTTCTTGCTTCACTGCTTGCATTTTATCACGCAACAGCAAGGCTTCTTGATGAAGAATTTCAGTCTCTCTCATCACTCTCGGAAGACTTTGAAGAACCTTAAAGATACACATGATAAACATGGTTAGTATATCACACTATCCATGCATGTAGATGTATGATTCCCATAGTTGTTTATTTCCCAGCAATATAGCATATTCAGAATGAAAAGAAAAAAATAAGTGTCGTTAGCCATCTCAGATATTTGCAAAACTGTTCGTGTAACAATGACGAAGTCAATTTAAAGGATGCAGTAAAAGTATTGAAATTGAGTTTTATTTATGGACACTCTTTAACTGCTGTGGTCCTTAGTGTCCCATTCTATATTGGACGTGAAAGACTGGAAATTTTGCTCAGAGGCCCCTTTATCAGGCTTGAGGTTCTTTTACATGCCGTAAATCTATGACATGGGACCACCGGCTTTATTCCCTTCCGAAAGAAGCCATGCTAAGGCTTTTTATGCCTGAAAAATTCCATTGCCTTATGCCGGGTTTGAACCCGTGACTTCAGGAACTAGAGTCTAGCATGGTAACCGCTACACCATAGAGGATGACACAAGTATGCTCATATCATTATCTATCTGAAGTGGATGTTGCTTTAACACACGCCATGTGAGAAGAACAATATCATGCACTGACTGACCTAACAGTGGTTAACTATGAAGCCTGGGATTAGGATTACCAACCATTTGGTTTTTGGCAGACATGTCCAACATTTATGTGGTTTTATTTACTTCCGGCAGGCACTTTAGTTTTTCTCTTGAATGTCCAGCATTTTCGCATAACAATATATTTTAAACATTCTTTAAGCTGTGCTTAAGTCTTGGGAACAAATTGTTCTCACATTATTCGCAATGCATAGGGGACTGTGGTGAAAAATGATTTTGATGATATGAGCGAAACCATGCACTGTATGTAACTAACTAGATTGCCACTTATTTGAATGGAGAAACATTACATAGTTACACAAACTATTGAACCTCAAGTGTTACTATTAGTTCAACAAGATTTGTCTGTGCAAGTGCCCTGCAGTTTACAGTTTTGTGGAATGGATATTCAAGTGTATATCGTGCGATAGCAATTTTACGTGTTGATAGCACCACGTTGTGGAAGCCAATTTACGAGAGCAAATTTGTGTTTACTTCACGCGAAGCCATCTTGTGTGACGTCATACGTTGGTTGGTTCATTTGTTCTGTTTGTAGATTCCTCTGGCGTAGCAATTTGCATCAATTAGGGTTCGAAAGAATTTAAAGTTTTGTATATTGTCTTCCGGCTAGCTATTTAGATAGAACTTGTATCTCTTGCAGGGTGTGAAGCGGAAAGGAATCTTTTGTCTAGAAATGATACTGATGAAGAAATTAGTTTTATAATCTTTATTGCAGAACACGTTCACGAACACTTTCACATATTTATCTGGGTAATCGCCATACTGAAACTGTTTATAATAACTTCTTATCACTTTTAACTCGCATACTTCAACTTTGTGTATTTAACTGTATAATACTTTATAAGATTTCTCGTACTTCTGCTGCGCGTAACTTGACGAAATGAAGGACTGACTGACGATACGTACTGTACTGAGAATTCCGTTGAACTGGGGACGATGTGTAATGTGTCGAGAATCTTGTTGCACTGGGGAGACGATGTGTAATGTGTCGAGAATCTTGCCGAACTGGGGGGAACGCTCCCTTGAATCTACACTATTTATAGGCTTGCCTCAAGATACACCTAAAGATTATAAATGAACTGCTATTGGCTAATAAAACGTGCCAACATTAGCGTCTATTTTACTATCCAATGAAAACCACTAATACATATTGATTTAGGAAATGTTCTAGAAGCTTTTACCGAAAAGGCGCGAAACATTACGTAACTTCCTGGTTCCCGGTAACGATAAACAACTCACCCCTTGCTGCATTATTGCGTTATTGTTGACAGTTTCAGTAGAGCCGTATATTATTATTTACCAATAATATTTACAATTAATAAACCTCTAAAATCAATGTCACATAAAAATACATATTCATATTATTATCATTAATTACATCTGAGTAATTTGTGATACAAATTACCGTCTCATATGCCCCACTAGAAACATAATTATAAATATTTATAACTTGTTTAGAAATTTTAAAATTGTGTTTGTAGTCTCCTAAATCTTGGAACACACGCTATCACTTTCACTTGACACTTCACACGCATTTAACACACGACATATGTTTTATCTCGCCACTACTTACTGGCTCTGGTTTAATTAATTTAGATATTAATCTGACATCACAAAGATTTTTTTTTTTTTTTTATAGCAAATACTGTACCCTAAATTATTTAACTAGTGTTACAAAAAATGGTTTACTTTCTTATATTGTTACCAAAAATTTATCAATTCAAGAATTTTTTTGTAATTACTATACATATTTACCAAAATATTTACCCTCTACTCAAATATTTACATCTCTTAAATCTAGACAATGTTTCACCTTTTCTGTTTGCTACATAAGTATTTGTTTTGAATTATTTTTACCATTTTTGTTATTTTGAATTTTATTTTAACAATACTCTTGGAATGGTGTTTATGTACTTTACTGTAATATAACATCATGCTTTATTTCACATGTTCAGTTACTAATAAAACGTTATTTTCCTCTCAAACAGTTAGTCATGACCACAATTTATTTCTCCATTTACATGACGTACATTTTTATTTAACCCTCTTACGTTCCAATACATTTCTCTGCAAGTCGCCTTTAACTATCCAGCATTCACTATTTATCATCTTTGTCTTTTATTTCACCATGATCTTCGTGGTTGTATGGTTTAAGCATCTCAATATGAAACTTTCCTATGCTTTTTCGAGTTGTTGGATTACATAACTCATATGTGTTAGTTCCATACACTTCAACAACTTCATATGGTCCATGGTATTTGAGAAACATTCGCCAATAAAGTTTATTTTCTTTGTCCGACAATTTCTTGGTTTTAACCAAAACTAAATCTCCTATTTTGATCCTCCATTCCTTTCTCTTCTTTTCTTCATGTTTAATTTTTCTTTTTATGGCTTTTTTCTTCATCCTCTCGAATGCTTTTCGGAACATCTCTTCTTCTGTTGGTGGTATCGAATGCGCCTCAGGAATGGCTTCTGGAATTTTTTTACACATTGTATTGATCTTTTTTCCCAATTTAAGTTCACATGGTTTATATCCTGTCACATTGTTTATGGTTTCATTTAGTAGGTTCTGAACAAAGTTCACGTATCCATACCATTGGGTGTGTTTTCGATGACATAACACCCTTAAATAATTTGAAATTTCCTTAATTTCCCTCTCCACTGGGTTGGAGTTCGGTCTGTATCTTGACGAAAAATATTGTTTAATGCCATTTTCTTTCAGTCCATCCATAAATTTTTTTCCTGTGAAATACGAAGCATTATCGCTCAATACAGATTGAATAGGTCCTTCTTCTATCACATATGATTTAAGTAGTCTATTTAAACATGCTAAACCTGTAGGTTTTCTCAAAGGGTAAATTCTTACATATTTGCTGAATATATCATAACAGACAAATATATATTTATTTCCAAATTGACTTGGAGGCATCGGACCATGAATATCAATACTAATTACACATCTCGGCTTATCCCTTATAACCGAATTAGTTTCAAATGCATATGCTGCATTTATTTGCTTTGCCTTCTGACACAGGTTGCAGCACGATATAAATTTCCGAACTTTTTGACGCAATTTGGATATGTATAAATTCTCTAAAATCATAGAAGTTGTTCGGTCCGTCCCTGAGTGTGCTAACCCTTCATGAAAATTCTTAATTAGTTCCTTTTCCATGCTTTTCGGAACCATTACCTTCCAACTAGGCATTTCTTTTCCATGCTTTTTGTATAATGTCCCATCTCGAATTGCTATAATTTCTTTCTTTGCCTCCTCAATCAATGGTGCATTTTCTTTAAGTTCAAATAATTTTGCATCCTCATTTTGAATTTCCCCTATATTTTTCAATTTTCTAATCATTTCTTTGCTTAAAGGAATTTCAATTGTCAATATTTTGACTTCATTTCTAGGCCTGTCAATATTTTCGGGAATTTGTGGGTTGTAGTTTAATCTTGACAGTAAATCACTGAAGGTATTATTTTTGCCAGGAATGTGGATAATCTCAATATCGAATGCAGATATTGCATGAATGTATCTAGCAAGTTTTCCACTACATAATCTACACCGTTGTATGAAAGTTAAGCTGATGTGGTCTGAATATACTTTCACCTTTTGCTGATAAATATAGGTTTTAAAACGAATTAATGAGAAATATAGTGCTCCAATTTCTAACTGAGTCACTGAAGAATTTCGCTCAATATTTGTAAGTCCTCTAGAAGCTGTACTGATGACGTGAAAGTCATTGTTGAAGTCTCGCTGTCCTAAAATTCCGGCGTATCCTTGCATTGATGCGTCGACATAAATCTCATATTCCAAATCTTCTCTGGGCCTCTCAAGTAATATGGACTTAGCAAAGAGTTCCTTTACTCTCTCAAAACATTTTTGATGATCCTCTGTCCATTTCCACTTATTGTTCTTTCGGAGTAGCTGCCGCAGTGGTTCTATTTCAGCCGAATATCTTGGTACGAACTTACTCTCAAAGTTCAATACCCCTAAGAGACGTCTAATTTGTTTTACGTTCCTTGGTGGTGGAATTTTCATTATTGCTTCTATTCTTTTCTGATCAGGTCTTATACCTCGTTCATCCACTACATAACCCAAAAAATTTATTTCCTTGACACAAAATTTTGATTTTAGTATGTTTACAGTCATACCATGTTGTTGTAGTTTATTTAACACATAATGGACATTATTCATGTGTTCTTCAAATGTTTGACTAATGATTAAGAAGTCGTCAATATACTTTATTAAAAAGTCATCTGCAGAATTTCCAAAGATACTGTGAATGGCTCTCAAAAATCCACTTCCTGAGTTTTTTAAACCAAAAGGATTTACACAAAAGCGATACTGGATCCCTGAGTACTGAAATGAAGTGTAATCACGCACTTGCGGATCTAATTCCACTTGCCAATATGATGCAGTGAGGTCAATGGATGTCAAAAATCTTCCTCTTGAAAGTTTTGTAATTAGTTGTTCAATTCCCTCACTTTGAAAATGATCTGGTTTCATATACTTGTTGACATATCTACCGTCTAAAGTTAATCTCAAACTACCATCTCGTTTAATACTCCAGCAGATTGAATTTATGTATTGAGAATTACTTTGCTCAATAATCCCATTTTCTAACATGCTATTTATTAATTGTCTAGCTTTGTCTCGAAGACTTATAGGTAAATTGTCATACTTGTGCCTATATGGTGGTACGTCTTCTACTTGAAATGTATGCTGATATACATTACATCTGCCTGGGATATTACTAAATACTGAACTATTGTTCATCAAAACATCATGAAGGATTTGTTTTTGCATTATCGTAAGATTATAAGCTTCTTCACACTTGTGTATTATTTCCTCATTTCTCTTCTCTTTCCTGTTGTTGTTTGTCTCGCTCACATGGTCGTCTTTTGTTTGGATTACACATTTCTCTACTTCTTCTGGCATTTCTGCTAGCTGTTGAAAATATGGCGTGGTATTCCCTTCATATTCTGTGACTACCTGCTTTATCTGACTATTTCTATCAGTTTCTGTTGTTTGCACAAAAAACTCTTGGTCACAAATATTTTTCTCATCCTTTGTCATCTCGATTAAAGAAACTTTTTCTTTTATAAATGGTACCCTTATTTCTCTATCTTCTTTTGTTATTTTTAACTCTTCATGTTTAAAATCTATACATGCTTCATATTCATGTAGGAAGTCACATCCTATAATTATGTCACAAATCAGATGGTTTACAATTAGAAACATAACCTCAAAATTCTCTCCGCCAATAAGTATGCTAAGTAGAGCTTGTGTTTTTATGACCTGTGTAGTTCTTCCAATTGCAACACGACAAACTAAATTACTAGTGGGAAGAGCCATAATTTTGTTACCTTCATTAATCAAATTTATGTAAAATTTTTGTGAGCAAATTGAAGCTGATGAACCAGAATCTATAGTTGCAATGATTTCTTTATTCGCAATTTCCACTCTAACATGAGGTGACTCAAAATTTTCTCTCTTATCTTTTGTTGCTGTAATCTTATTACAGGGTGTATGTGTAGGTGTATGATTTGTATTGGTAATGGATACTGAATTATTAAAGACGTCCTGAGAACCTACTGCACAGGAGTCTGTTAACAGTTTTCCTGGTTATTTCCATGTTCACGTACGGGACTGCCATTCCTAACAGGCGCTAAATCTATCTCCGTGTCGCTACCATTGTTTTGAGTTCCCCTTCCTCGAGTTCGAAATCCTCGATTTCTGACATTTTGTCCCCTTGGCACGTAATTTTCTTGCCGTTCCTCAGATCTTTCTCGGTTATTATTTTCCCTCCAGTGAGTGAAATTTCCCCTCTGTCTAGTGTACCTCCTTCCATAATTTTGCCCTCTTTCAGGCAATCTTTCTGTCCGGACATAATTTATTTGTTCCTGCCGGCCTGGTCTCCTATCTATCCTTGATCTATCAAATTGTGGAACATATGATTGATACCGTTGTCTGGTATTAATTTCATGATGTCTGTCTTGTCCTCTTATTCGTTGATAACTACCTTGGTAATTTCTTCTATCTCGTACATCTAAAAATCTATGTTCCCACTCCCGAGACATATCTTCTTCCTGTTGTTCCAAAGCTGTTATTAATTCTGTCATCTCATAGATGTTCCGTGGTTTTGCAATTAATAAGTAATTTTGTATCCTGATGGGATAATGCCTTGCGAGCAAACTCACAAAATCTTCCTCACTGATTGGAGGTGACAAGTTTCTAACCTGACTTGCATGTTTTAGTAAGTAATCAGTCATCGATATTCCCTCTCGTGGATTAAATTGACCATGACTAAGCATTGCTCGTATTCTTTGCTGTACCGTAACATTCCAAAATCTGTTCATGAATAATCTTTTAAAGGATTCATATGAAATTTCACCCCCTGATACCATTTGTAACCAATCTAAGGTTTTCTGGTCCAAACATCTTTTGACAACTATCATTTTCAATGCTTCAGGTATTTTTTTAATTTGAAAATACTCTGTTAATTCTGCTATGAACTGTACTGGACTGGAGTTTTCATGAAATTTTGGAAGTGGAAAATCACTTAAGATATGATTGTAATTTTGCAAATTCCCTATTCCCATATTTAAATTCTCTAGTGTTACTTGTGCACTCTGAGTTTCAGCATTAGCTATGGATGAAGCTGCCGCATCACTCACATTATTTGTCATACCTGAGGAACTACCTCTATCATTATTTTGTACTTCTGACACATGTACCTCACATATATTTGCCCTTGAATTCAATTCTAATCTATTTACAGTACCCTGCAGATTTTCTATTGTCTGTTCCAATTTTTTATTATTCTCATTTTGAACAGTTTGGTGTTTGTTAATTTCAGAGGTTAGCTTTTGATTCAAATCTTTAGACAAATCTTTAACCTCATCAGACAATTTATTTCTCTGTTTTTCTGACTCCTTCTGAATTTCAGATATTTCCCCTCTAAAATTAACTTGCACCTGTATTAAATCTGCATTTGTAGCCTCCATCATCTCTTTTAACTCACTTGAGATGCTACTCATTCGGCTACCTAGCTCTGTACATTTTACATTAACATGCTCTATTTTATTGTTAACCTCATTTTTTTGGTTGGATATTTCCCTGCTCATGTCTAACATTTTCTTTGAAACTTCACCTATTTCATTTGCTATCATTTCTTGATTTTCATTTTTCATTCTAATCATACTACTATCTAGCTCCATGAATTTCTTTTCAATTTCTTCCCTGTTTTGTTCTAAGCTTTTACCAATATTTTCCCTTAATTCCCTATGACTCTTTTGCATATCTTCCCTGTTTTGATCTATTTTCTTTTCTAATTTCTCATTATTCATTTCCATGTTCTGAGTTAGTTTTTGTTCTAATTTTTCATTATTCTGAGTTAGTTTTTGTTCTAAACTCCTATCAATATCTTCTCTTAATTCCCTATTATTCTTTTCCATATTCTGAGTTAGTTTTTCTAATTTCTCACTATTCTGAGTTAGTTTTTGTTCTAATTTCTCATTATTCTTAATACTATCTTCCCTGTTTTGATCTATTTTCTCATTAGTCTTTTTCATATCTTCCCTTAATTCTCTATTCATATTTCTCAGCATTTCCATAATCATAATAGTATCAGGATTAACATTTCCTGCTATTCTATTCTCACTTTCTACACTAACATTTTCATCTTCAAATCCTAAAAAGTTTGGGCTATTTCCTGTAACTTGTATTGGATCACAGCTAACTGTTACACTATCTCCCTCCATAATTATTTCTTCTGTATTCCTAGCAGCCATTGTTTTTATTATCCTACCATTCCTCAGTAACATTTAAAGTTGTTTACCTTTCTGATGCTGTATGTTGCTGTTACTTTGATGTCTCAGCTTTCTGCCCCTTTCTCCTAGATTTGATGTCGCTTCTGCGTTGTGTTGTGATGAATCTACGTCGTTTCGATGTTTTCTTGTAGTTGAATTCCTTGTTGCATCGTAATCTCGGAATTACGATCGAAGTCAGTCGTCCCTGTCGTTTCTTGAATCTGGGTCTTGTAGATGATTTCACCTCTGCATTCCTGGTTATGTTGATCCTTTCCTAGTTAATTCTGCTACTTCCTGGTTATTCTTGTTCCTTTCCTAGTCATCTAGCCCCACGTTGATGCGCCAATTTGCGATAGCAATTTTACGTGTTGATAGCACCACGTTGTGGAAGCCAATTTACGAGAGCAAATTTGTGGTTGGTTGGTTCATTTGTTCTGTTTGTAGATTCCTCTGGCGTAGCAATTTGCATCAATTAGGGTTCGAAAGAATTTAAAGTTTTGTATATTGTCTTCCGGCTAGCTATTTAGATAGAACTTGTATCTCTTGCAGGGTGTGAAGCGGAAAGGAATCTTTTGTCTAGAAATGATACTGATGAAGAAATTAGTTTTATAATCTTTATTGCAGAACACGTTCACGAACACTTTCACATATTTATCTGGGTAATCGCCATACTGAAACTGTTTATAATAACTTCTTATCACTTTTAACTCGCATACTTCAACTTTGTGTATTTAACTGTATAATACTTTATAAGACTTCTCGTACTTCTGCTGCGCGTAACTTGACGAAATGAAGGACTGACTGACGATACGTACTGTACTGAGAATTCCGTTGAACTGGGGACGATGTGTAATGTGTCGAGAATCTTGTTGCACTGGGGAGACGATGTGTAATGTGTCGAGAATCTTGCCGAACTGGGGGGAACGCTCCCTTGAATCTACACTATTTATAGGCTTGCCTCAAGATACACCTAAAGATTATAAATGAACTGCTATTGGCTAATAAAACGTGCCAACATTAGCGTCTATTTTACTATCCAATGAAAACCACTAATACATATTGATTTAGGAAATGTTCTAGAAGCTTTTACCGAAAAGGCGCGAAACATTACGTAACTTCCTGGTTCCCGGTAACGATAAACAACTCACCCCTTGCTGCATTATTGCGTTATTGTTGACAGTTTCAGTAGAGCCGTATATTATTATTTACCAATAATATTTACAATTAATAAACCTCTAAAATCAATGTCACATAAAAATACATATTCATATTATTATCATTAATTAGATCTGAGTAATTTGTGATACAAATTACCGTCTCAATCGAAGTTCATCTGATTGAATCGTTTTAAGCATGTTGTCTTCTCATACAGAAAATAGTAAAAACCAAAACAGACTGTGTAAATTTGCAGACAAACTAAAAATGATGTATCCCTAGTTCACTCATTGGCAGAAAGAAGGTATGCCCGAAAAGTGTCAGGCTTTTTAAAGTAATGTCCAGCTTTTTTACTTTCTCTACAACGTATAGTAAGTAGGGGAAGTATTGTACTCCACCCAAAAATTCGATACCGAGATTTCACCGGAAATACATGTTTTGAGACCCCCTGAATCCAAAAAAAGTATTCTTGGAAACATGTCCATGTGTGTGTCTGTGAACAGAATAACTCAGAAACAAACAGTCGGATAAACACCAAACTTGGTATTTAGGTTCAGTATCTTCCAGAGATGGGACACAAAGGTTTTCAAGAAAATCCCCCCACCCCAGATTACACTTTACATGGAACATTTTTCGAAAATTTTAATTTTCTCAAAAATGGCTCTAACGATTTTGATTAAAATATCATATGTTTAAGATATTTTCATGACAAATGAAATGTACATCTTGAATTTTCTAGGAATGTCTCCAAAAGTATTCTTCATTGTGAACGACTTTTGCATAACTGGTAAACCATAAGAGATAGACAAAATTTTACTACACAAAAAATGTAGATCGCGTTAAAATACACAATTTATGTCATATACATTTTTTTTGTTGAGTGAACCATTTTCGAGATATTGCTTGTTATTCCCTTAAATTTTTCAATACTTATACTTTTTCTCAAATTCGTTATTCATTTTTTTTTTTGTCCTGGTAATGCAAAGAGAATGGAATACTCCACATAGCAACCAGCTCTTAAAATATATGACTATCGCTTAAAGCCTATCAATTCCCCTTGCATCTATAAGAAAATTAGCAATAAGATTAACATCTCGATATCTCGATTAACATGAAGCATATGGAGAATAAGCATTTGTAAAAATAGTTTGTACAAGAGTAGAGAAAGCCATGTGAGTGTAACACATCAGATTTTTTCACGTAATGTTCTGCATTTGAGAATTTTGAGTTGGTAACCCTACTTGGGATATATGTACTGACAAGATTGTAAGTTGCCATTGAGGTATTGTTATCTCAAAATGAGTTTGAGAATGCCTGTTGGTTTACCAGGAAAAATGTGAACCATTAAGGAATTTAATGTCATACTGGCATGCTGCCATGGTAGCTCAGTTGGTTAGAGCAACAGCATGAAAGCCTAGTATCCGAGATTGAAATCCTAGCTATGGCATTGAATTTTTCAGTCTGATTCTAGCTCTCCAAAACTGACATTGACTGGTATGCTTTCTGCGGAGAAGTGCTTACTTTTTGAGCTATAGAAAGCAGTACTGAATTGGAGAGGGGTGGAGGGAAACTGGAATTTGAATGCAAAAATTGGAAAAAGGAAGTGTATTAAACATGAAAGAAAAATCAAAAGACAATGCATGTTTGGTAGTATTGAAAGGGAAAATAGGAACATTTTCCCAGGCCATGATTTAGAAACTGTACTACCTGCAATCACAAACTGGATTTTGCCCTTAACCATCATAAGTGATTCTTGGAAGGCTTATGATACTGCTTGGGAACTTAAGGATTCTGCCATCTCACAATAAATCACACCGATAATTTTGATGATCCAGAAACGGCAGTCATACGAATGGCATAGAATTTGTGATGTTAGGGTAAATTTCACTATGGAGCAAAAACAAGTCACACTAGCCAGGATATCCGCAAAGTATATTTTCAAAAGGTCATCCTAAACTAGAAGATAGAATTCATCACTTTTTCCATGCTGTGGCTCAGTTTTATACACCAAAATTTTAAGGTAGGCTAAGTAATTTATTTTGTATATTATTGCTTTTATTGCTCCATTGTTTTTCTCTGTAATTCGACATAAACAATGAATGTAAGATTACAATGCAAGGTAAATGTGCTGTGGTTACTGGTGCAGGACATAACAAGTTATAAAAAGTTTTGACTGAAACACATGATACTCAAGTGGTGCAGAATGAATTAAAAAATCAGGATCACTGCAGAATTGTTGCATTTGTGTATGGAAATGGATTAGATAGATTGATCGAGTGTCTGCAGAATATTAATAGTAACTTCAATAAGTGAAAACATTTTGGACAATATTTAAAATTTATTACGATATTGGGATGAATGTGCTGATGGAAGAAACAGGATAACTTATTATGATTTAACATTAGGGCATGTGTGTAAGCTCAATGGCAAATATATTGCATTTCAGAGAAATCAATCTTTGGTAAGTTCAAATGCATAGCCTTGTGATCGTGCTCCTGTGTGTCCTTACAGCAGAATTGCTGTGATGCATATGTGTTGTAATATTACTGCTTTTAAACATTTATTGTGACTGAAAAGACACCCCAAAATAAATTAGTGTATATTATTTAGCATATTAAATAAAATTTGAAATTTTTGTCATCGGATGAACTAAGTAATTAAAGTCAAATCCAAGGCATATAAAATACTGTGACACAACTGCCATGGGCTGGGCTTTCTCCTTCATCACTAGCTGGCTGCTTGGTTGGTAAGGAGAGGGCAGCACTCTCAGCCAACAAATTCCAGAAGCACAATCGAGATGCAAGAAGATATTTCTGAATGTTTCTTCCTGCTTCCTGTGGACCTTCCAGAAAGCTCTGCAGCTACACATAAGCAAGCATGCTCGTGAGTGAGTTACAAAGTTGTTGAGGTGACATACTTACCCAGCAACCTCTGAGTGACTAGAGCAAGAAAAGAGGAGTCCTATGTTTCACATTCCAGTGTGTGATTGGAAGGAAGAAGAGGCTGCTTTGCACATGATTCATTACAGTGTTACGTGCAAAGAAACAAACAGTGAACTGACAATGAAAACTGAACTTAGTCACAATATTAATTTACTGCTCTTTTAATTCTTGCTTATCACATATCTTGAATAATAATACTGATTTTAAAGGGCTTAATCCAAACAAGAAATCGTCAGATGAAAGAAAGCTGGCAGGAGATGGTCAATTTAGTTACGCCTACTGTTCACTACTGCTGCTTATCTTGATCACATTTATGCCCATGCAGGCAGCTGAGTGGGAAAGCATGCTAAAACATTTTAATTTCGGTCTTGCTCTTGAAATGAAAAAGTCATATTCTGGATTCATACTTCCAAATATTTCTATGGTTATATACAAATTTACAATTATCTTAATCCATTTCTCCTCTCCGAGTGTGATTATTACTCAATTTTAAGCAAAGTTTTATAACAAATAATAATAAAACTAAGTGAAATAGAAGTAAAAACAAAACTCAAAATTATGGAACAATTTGACTATAATTCATTCACGTTCATTCACAATGATCATAATTGTATTTTAATGCTCCTGTGTTTATACATTCACTCCACTTCTATGGATATCATATTTTTATATGTCATTCTTGAAACTTAGTATGCTGAAGTTGCTTTTATAGTTACCTGCTGACTAGTATCTTCCAGTGCACTATTCACTTGTTGCACATACAACTGCAGCTTCATTACTAAAGATGATACAAATGCCTAAAAAGAAATACATTAAATATTAATGAAAAAACATAACAGAGTTGATTTTGGTCAATTATAGGCTCATGTTGCCTTCTTTTTAAGGTCCTTGAAGAGAGAGAGAGTGGGGGGCTATTTTTTTATTTTCTCTACCACCTACATGCTTATGGTATGTGGAGGAAGTACTGTGTTCTACCCAAAAAACTTATTGGTATTTTACCAGAAATACATATTTTGAATATTTTGGACCAAGGGGGATGCCTCCGGTGGTCTGCATTCGGAAGGTCCTAGGTTCTAACCCCAGGACCGACCAGCCTGACCAAAGGTTTTTTTCACAGTTTTTCTTGGTTGCTAGACAAATGTTGGGTTGGATAATTTGATTTTTCTATCATCCCTTTCATCGCTACATTAAATTTTCTTCTTCTTCTTCACTAATATGCTATGATCCAGTGTTTGCCTGTTCCTCGACAGGCTACTGACCCAAGACATTGGCTTTTACGTCCTTAGGGGTGTAAGTCCTACAAAGAGGAGGATAATCCATTAAAGAAAATTAAGAGGAAGAGGAGTACTCCTGAGCCTCCCCCCCAAAAAAATAATTTTAACAAAAACATCTGTGTATGTGGTGTGTGTGTGTGTGTGTGTGTGTGTGTGTGTGTGTGTGTTTGTGTGTGTGTGTCTGCGAACTGCATAACTCAAAAATAAAGCCAGATAAATATAAAATTTGGTATTATTTAAATTCAAATTCATTTAAGGATGTGATATGAAGATTTTTAAGAAGTTCTCCCAGCCCAAATACCCTTTACATGGGAAAATTATTATTATTATTAATATTATTATTATTATTATTATTATTATTATTATTATTTTATTTTCTCAAAAATAGCTCTAACGATTTTGACCAAAATATATGTTCAAGATACTTATGAGGCTAATAAAATATACCTCTTGATGAATAATAGCCTGTGAAGCCGTCCTTATTATGAATAAATTTTGTATAATTTTCTATAACAACCAACCATATGACACAAACAGCAACTTACAGTATAGATCTCTTTAAAACACACAATTTATTTCAAATATTTATATTTTTTTGGTATCAGCCATTTCAGAAATATTCATTGTTATTGGTTTGAATGTTTCAACACCTCCTCAGTGCTGTCACCATTCAGTTGTTTGTCGTGACGTCATGGAAAAATATGGAATTTATAATCCTAACATATAGCAACCTGCTGTTTAAAAATTTGTCTGAAGGCCTCCAGTAATACGAACCCATATACCTACAACAAAATGTATAATGAAACCATCTCTTTATTTGTTTTCATAAATGAACACGAAGTAGATAGAAAAATAAGCTTTTACAAAAACAGTTTGTAGAAGGGAGAATAAAAATTAATAATAACGGCTAGGGAAGTTATGTGAATGTAATGCATCAGATGCTTCTACCGTGCCACTAGATAGAGCGGCATTGGGTTGCAGTCACATGCTGCTTCCCTCCTGAGACTCCAGTCCCCACTATTGCACCACTTCCATTATGCTCATATATTTCAAACTACATTACATGATCTTAAGGTTGGTGTTTGGTGTGCTGTGAATGTGGCTAGAATAATTGGCCCTATTTTCTTTCACGAAACAGATAATGTTGCATGGTACCAAGCCTTAATTTTGGAACAGATTTTCCCTCAATGCACAGTGTATTTCAACAAGACGGAGTTACAGCTCATTACAACTTGGACTTCTTTGAATACAATTGCTGACGTCTTTGCTGACGGAGTGAGCAATGTACCATGCGACCTGCCTGATCCCTAGACCTCACGATCTGCGAGCTTTTATTGTGGGGCAATTTAAAAGACAAAATGTATAACAAAAATCCCCAAACATTACAAGAACTGCAAAATAGTATACAGGATGAAATAAGCAACACTTTCTAAGAAGAGCTGCATTATGTGAATCATAATCCATTAAGACGCTGCAATGCCTATCTTTGAACACAAGGAGAACATTTCCAACATCATATTTAAAAAGTTAAGCAATGTAAGGGACATTCAATATTGTAATTTGTGAAATAATAATGGTTCTAGTTGGCCTTGTCCAATCATCGTATTTGTTTCAATTTATATGACAGTTAATGTGGCGATGAAATGTCGGCAGGCAAATGACATGCGCCTGTGACTGAGGTGCTGCTAGCAGCGTTTTCATGTGGTAATGAACTTTGGAATCCTGCCACTCAACAATCTAAGCAGCTTCATCATAGACACACCAGATGACACCACCTACATCTATGAACCTGAATTCCTGTCATGCTCAGTCAGAGAAAAGCCGAAGATGAAAGCAAGCAGTGCTTTCGAAACATGTTCCATTAATTTAAAGTAAGTGAAGTTTTAGTGTATCCACCAACTCAAGATTCAATTCAATTATCAAGCTCCATATTTAAATCCATCATCTTATTTGAAAGCTAAGCAAGGTTATTAAAACATCCTTCCCCCATCCCCAAAAAACTCTCAGATGGAAAAAATTTGCTTACTTTTGCTTTGTAAAATGGCTTGTAAAGATTTTGATTAAATATTCTAAGTTTCAGAAGTTTGTATGACAAATTAAATGTATACCTAACTTACAATTTCTGTAAATAGATAACTTTTAAGATCTGTTCATTCTTAAGTGTTTGGAAAACATAAAAGACAGGCATAAAAATTTTATATCTCATTATATTATCTGTGTCAAATAAAAATGTTTGTGATGTTCACTAATTCTGAATTAATTAATGTTGTTCACTTCAATTTGTCAGTATTTTAAAAAGCATAGTTAACTGATCATTCTTTTGTTTCTCTTAAGCTCATGCAAAGAGTATGTGATATCAAGGCTTGCATAATATCAAATTTCAAACAGTTAAGGTGGTTACAATAATCCGAGAATAAAACCAGAACGGAAATGAGAACAGCAAGCAAAACAGCACACAACATTTTCACAATACCCCAGTAACAAGAACAGGAATGCATATTGTGACACAGTGGCTATGCCTAAGGTTATCAGGAGGTCAGCACAGCCAAATCGGAGGTAAATAGAAATAAGCAGTGTTCTCACCAGCATAAACATCAGAAGCACTATTGGCTGATAATCAGAACCTTCTGGAACTTTCTTACCCCTTCACCTCCAAATAGTTCTAGAATGTTCTATTAGCTACATAAGTGAGCATTCTAATGAGAACAGGCAGTTGAGTCAGTCGGTCAGTGATTAAGCAAGTTGGTGAGTGCATTTCTGCAACATCAAATGTGGTTCTTTGGGCAAGTTAATGACAACTACTGTGATGTGCAGCGTGTGCTACTGTGGAGTCAAAAATTGTAGAAGTCTTTTACTTGACTCCCCAGTGAGTGAACCGTCCAGAAGAAGGGGCTACGTCATGAGGAAAGTGAAGTGACATGGAAATTGAACTGGTTCACATTAGTGAAGTGACATGGGAATTGTACTGGTTCACATTAATAAAGTGACAAGCAAATTGAACTGGTTCACTTTAGTGAAGTGACAGTGTGAACTAAGTGAAGTCTCAGTGAAAGTTGAACCAGATCAAAACAGTGATAGTGAGAACTGAGAGAAGTGACAACTGAAAACCTGGACAAAATCACAATATTGACAGCAAAGTGGAAAGTTGATTTTGCGCAACGGGATTCATTTGTTTGTAGCTGACCAATGATATCATCAAAATTTGATATAGTTAACTATTTCTAAATGCAGATGCATTACTATTTCCGATTCCTCTAGTTGTACAAAGCTTCATTCTGTTATTAAGAGAGTTATTAGAGTTGTTTGCTAATTTCTACCAGTTTTTGCTGTTTTTTGTAATTTTTCTGCTGTTTTTGAGGCAATAGTCAGTTTTTTGCATATAGACAAACTACAGATGACCAATGCTCACTAGGTCTGATGGAATCAGGATCTGTGGTCAGGGTACATATTTGTTGGAATTTCTTCCAGTTTCATTTTCTTAGCTTGCAACTAGAGAGATCTCTAACAGCTGTTTCAGGTCATGACCACTTTGAATAATTTCTACAGTGAAGAGTCTAATATGTACAATATGGATCTAATTTGCATGCCCAAGAATGAGAACAAGAAAGTTAAAACTTGACCATGTCTTCTTTCCCATTCCCAGGACACTGGAAAGCTTCCTGTTAATCATGAACACTCACTTTATAATACATGTACTTTAACTTTGTTTATCTTGTTCTGGTTACTGTTCTCAGTTACTGCGAACAGTAATGAAATGTTAAATAATTCACTAAACCAGGCCAGTAAAGATCTGGTATATTGGTTAGATAATAACAACCTGGTTTTAAATACTGTCAAAACTGTTTGTCTTAAATTTCATATTACTGATAGTGCAAACAATAATTATAACATCCCTGAAGTAAAATTAAATAATAAATTAATCTCATATAAAAATGAGACAAACTTTTTGGGCTTGTGGATACAGAATAACTTGAAATGGAAAACTCATATAAAACATCTAATAACCAAACTAAGCAGGAATATATATGCCTTAAGAATTTTAAGTCAAAATGTCAGTCTCCATGTGCTGTTAACAACCTATTATGCACATATACATTCAATAATTAAATATGGTATCATATTTTGGGGAAACTCACCAGAAACTAAGGATGTATTTATCAAACAAAAACAAGCCATACGAATTATGTGTGGTGAAAAAATGTTATGCTCATGTAAACCACTATTCAGAAAGCTTGGCATACTTACTTTGGCATGTTCTTATATATTAGAAACAGTCTTATTTGTAAAAAGAAATAAATTTAATGTTCAAAATAATGACAATGTCCATAGTCATTACACTAGACATAATAAGGATATACACTTAACCTCTGTCAGAACTACAATATGTAAGAATGCAGTACTGCACTCCAGTATAAGGAATTATAATTCCCTACCTAATGCCATTAAAGATATAAATAATTATAATGTGTTTAAAACTAGAACAAAGGCTTTCTTGCAGGAACACTGCTTCTACACCGTAAAGGAATATTTACAGTTTAATAAATCTTTGTTTGCATAAGACATTGTACTAATCCGTTAAGTTATCTAGTAGTATGTCATTCAATTTATAAATATATCTATTGTATATCATAGTTGAACTCAAATTATATATAACTTTATTGTAATGTAATATATAAATTTAACTATTGACGTATCCTGTATCAATGTACTATGTGCTGAATTGATGTTAAAGGATTAATAAAATTGAATTGAATTGAATTGAATTGAATTGAACCTGCCAAGAATGTCATCTCAGTCTCAATGTGCTTCTGCATACCTATAACAAAATGTGTACTGAAACAATTTCTGGTAAATATCTACCATGACTAACAAGAGGTAAATTGAAAAATAAGCTTTTGTGTGAATAATTTGTAACACCTATCAAAATTATGTTTATTATTATTATTATTATTATTATTATTATTATTATTATTGTTGTTGTTGTTGTTGTTGTTGTTGCTTAATTTTTAGGTGCTTAAAACTTGAGAATCATACTGCCGTTTGTGAAAACTGCAACACCAAGAAGGAAATGCAGGAATTCAATGAATTTAACACCACAGGTTAGGTACATGACAAGTAACAAATCATAAACTTTTCAAACCTATACATGACCTTTGAGCCCTAATATTCAGTATTTACTGTGGCCTCCATGCGCTGCAATTAGAGCCACAGGTTAGGTACATGACAAGTAACAAATCATAAACTTTTCAAACCTATACATGACCTTTGAGCCCTAATATTCAGTATTTACTGTGGCCTCCATGCGCTGCAATTAGAGCTGCTATACGCCGTTGCATTTAATCAAAAAGGTTCTGCATAAGTTCCTGAGGGATTTCCCTCCACACAGTTTGTATTCGAGTCCACAAATCCGTGACACTGGTTACTGGAGGACTGTGATGCACCAGTACCGACCAACCATATCCCAGACATGTTTGATGGGCAACATGTCAGGCGAACGTGCAGGCCAGGGAAGCAATGGTACCCGTCGCTCTTCGAAGAAGGCTTGTACATTCCTTGCAATATGTGGCCAAGTATTGTCCTGTTGAAATGTGGCCTGTGGAGATGCCTGAAGCAGGGGGAGTACCTCAGGCTCTACAACCACCGTTAGTACTGGTTGCTGTTCAAAGTGCTCTCAATTCGTAGGAGGTACCCCAAACCATCAATTACACCTGGTATTTGTCCACTATGCCGCTCAACAATGCAGCCCTCCAGGTTGTGCTCACCACGGTACTGCTGGACACGTATGCGGCCATCACTGTAGGATACGTTGAAACGGGACTCGTCCGAAAAGACTACATTTTGCAACTGAGCACCCCAGTGACGGTGTTCACGTGCCCATTGCAGTCGGAGGAGCTTGTGGTTTCTGGACAATGGAAGCCGACGTAATGGCATGCATGCAACCAGTCCAACCTGCAGCAGACGGCGATGAACTGTTGATGTAGACAAGTTTACACCTCTTACAGTGCTCCAGCATTGAGTCAACGCTGTGGATGAAGCTGCACGGTCCATTATGGCCATGCGGACAAGATGGTGGTCATCTGTGCTGTGGTCATGTTCCATGGTCCAGTACCGCTCTTCGCTGCGTAAGACCTTCATCTATCCACTGCTTCCACACATGCATCACTGTTGTAGCAGCATGCCCTGTACAAGCCGAAATAACACAGTATGATAAACCCGCTTCCCAGAGACCGATCATTCTGACCCGTTCAAACTCAACTCACATGCTGATGACTCCCATTGGCATTGACGAGATATACTGGCACTCACTTTATTGTTTCCACCTTATTTGACAGCTCTGCACTGACTACACTGGGCGCTACTGACCTTGTCAGACCGACACAAGAGAGCTCTACTCGGCCTACATGTACTCCATCTCTCTGCAAACCTAATCACTTACTGCTTGCACACTCTTCTACACTTCCACCAAGTTTGGAGTCATTCAGCAAATTCTTTGTTGGTGTTGCAATTTTCACAAATGGCGTGTATTTATTTTTTATGTGCTGAAAATATAAAAAATATGTGCTAAAATGAAAATGTTTGGTAACATCTGAATGCTCAGTTAATACAAATGCAGTAGTACTCACCAGACATCATTCTGGAAGGGCTCACTAAGCATTGAAGAGTTAGTTACAGTATATGGAAATGTGCTTACTCAAATTGTCCATTCTGAATGATTGATGATTGTCACAAAGAAATGGCTTGAATTTGGAAAATAAACAGCTCCATGCCACAAGAAATAAGTGTGGCTAAACTATAACATGGAATGTCTCTCTCACCCACATTTGAAATTTATGCAGTATGTTAAATCTACTATTGTTTTCATACACTTCCTTGTATTTTCTTCATATATTTTGTAGGACCAGCAAGAATATTTAGATTTTATTCCACATACTGAACCACTTTAACTTCCTCTCTCAAAGAATTCCTAATGATTCAAGTTTCTTTATGGAATCACAGAAGAAACACAGATTTGCGGAAATGCATGTCAAGTCATTTCTTAAAACTGTGTCACTTAAAAGTTCTTGAAGAATTTTAATATAATTAGCATCTTTACTATTTAGCTCATTTATGAAGCAGCAAAACAAGCGTACAAGAATTTCCCACTCCTATCTATTGGGCCATGATGGTCACATATGGGTAGGTGTTGATTGCCTTCCTGCTAGAGCAAGCAAGATGTTTATATTTTCTTTCATCTGGAGGGATACTATAGCTGACATATCAATTCTTGCACTTCTTAATAAAAAATGTGACATCTAGCCTATGCAACAGAACATTCAGTAGACTGGATGGCGACTTATTAAACATTATTCTTAAAAAGCTGTTTTATATGATTTCTATGCAATTTATATGAATATCCAAAAATATTTATTTACATAAAAATAAGAAAATATGTGTTTTTATGTTAAATAAAACCTAAAATATATGCTCCAGCATGAATATCCAGAACAGTTTCAAGTTAGCATTACAATGCAAACAAAATATGTATTTACCTAAGGATCTGAGCCCTAATTATTGTTCACAACTACCATAACCAACATCTCCTAGGCTGCGACATTGGGCGCAAGCTATTAGCTTACAGGATCCACAGTGTAGATAAGAGAGCTATAAGAAACTGCAGTACACATGTGTTATAGATTGTGTGTTTATTTAAATAGGAAACTGAGTGTAAATTGTGTTGCAAAGTAATACCTGCTATGAGATACTCGTATAATGGCACAGGGATTTTGCTCCTAAAGTCTATCACCAAAAAGACAGTTATGCAGTAGTAAAAACTTTGCAACATCATAGTCATGTCTTCCTACCCAATCAGTGGTGGCCTGTTTCAAAATGAGTTTTTGTAAATTTGCTTGCTGTTGTGAGTGTTTTACTTGTAATATTTTTTTAATTTGTTGAGCCCCACGTTTGGGAGCCAATTTGCGACGGTATTACTTATAATGTTTGTGTATTTGTGTTTACTCCGCGTGGTGAAGCCATTTTGTGACGTGATTCTTTGTTAGGTTTGTAGCTCCATCTGGTGTTAGCAATTTGCGGTAGTATTAGTGTTTGTTTGAAAGAATGCGACTGTTATTTTATTTAATTTTTGTTTACTGCCCTCCGGCTAGCTATGATCTTTTTGGTCGAGCACATCTCTTCACGTTGGGCGCCAATTTGAAGTGATATAATTCTGTTATATTTATTTGTTGGGCCCCACGTTGGGCGCCAATTTGCGAGTGTTTTACTTGTAATATTTTTTTAATTTGTTGAGCCCCACGTTTGGGAGCCAATTTGCGACGGTATTACTTATAATGTTTGTGTATTTGTGTTTACTCCGCGTGGTGAAGCCATTTTGTGACGTGATTCTTTGTTAGGTTTGTAGCTCCATCTGGTGTTAGCAATTTGCGGTAGTATTAGTGTTTGTTTGAAAGAATGCGACTGTTATTTTATTTAATTTTTGTTTACTGTCCTCCAGCTAGGTATGATCTTTTTGGTCGAGCACATCTCTTTATACAGGTTGTGTAAACGGAAAGGAATCTTTTATCCAAAGATAACACTGATGAAGGAATTTATTTTACACTCTTATTGTCGAACACAGTCACTATCACATTTACACATTGATCTTGACACTCACCAAACTGAAACTGTTATAACAACTTATTTACTGATCATTCTTAATTCGCGTACTTCAACTTTTTGTATAATTAACTTTACAACACTTTAGATTTTTCATAACTCTGCTGGACTGAAGGCGACGTGTAACGTACAAATATTTTCGATGAACTGACGGACTGAAGACGACGTGTAGCATACAAATATTTTCGGTGAACTGAAGGACTGAAGGTGACGTGTATCATACAAATATTTTCGATGAACTGAAGGACTCTACCTCTAACCTAGCCCTTTTATACTCCTACACCCCGATATGCCTAAAGATTATAACTGAGCTGCAATTGGCTAATAAAATACGCCAACATTAGCGTCTATTTTTATATCCAATGAAAATTATGAATACATATGCTCTAGGGACAATGTTCCAGCAAATTCTACAGAAAAACGCGCCAACATTACGTAACTTCCTCGTCTCTAATAATGATAAACAGCTCACCCCCTCGCTGCATTATTGCACGCTATTATTGTTAGTTTCAGTAAGGCAGTATAAACTTACTTCTCAACAATAATTACAATCAATATACTTCTCAAATCAATGTCACATAAAAATACATATTCATATTACAATCATTCTTTACATTTAAGTAATTTGTGATACAAATTACTGCATCACTGTTTAACAGCAAACTTTGATAATTTCAAGCTATAAGTCAACTCTATTGTAGACATCTTTGGGATTCTGATTCTTAAGGAGAATCTGAGGAAAAAATTAAGATACATATTATGTACGTTATTAATGTTTAAAAGCAAAATAATGTAGTCAGCTTGTTTGCACCAGCTCCTCTTCTCCCAGGTACAACTGCTTGCATGACTACTGTCACTTATCAATTTCATTCAGGGAGGAGACTATAATACCGACCCAATCAGACCACCTTACATGTGATAGCAGACATGCTGTCTCAAAAGACCTTGCACATGCACAGTGTCTATGCTTAGGCAAAGTTTTTAAGGAATTGCTCAGTACTGTAATTACAGGCAGCTTTCAACTAGCAAACCTCAAAATATATATTCAATTCAATTCTTTATTAGCTGTAGATTTAGATGTTAGCATTGGCAGTATTATAATAGTATAAAATAAAAGTCACATTTACCTAGGATAATTCACAATTCGTCAAGATTATGCAAACATTTTTGAATAAGGAATTTTTTCAGATGGCACTTGAAAGTAGAGCCAGATAGTAATTTTAATCTTGCTGGTAATTTATTATATAAATTGATTCCCATCACATTGGCATCTTTATCTGATATTCTTTTAACATGCATTGATTTATAATAGTCATTTTTCATCCGAGTATTGTAAGAATGGATTTCACTATTTTTGGTTAGTTGTTTATCAGTAACCTGGAGAATAACATGATACGCATATAATGAATATAAAGTTGACATTTGGTTCTGAATAAATGTTTCCCTTGGTTTGGGATTATATATTATTCTTAAACATCTTTTTTGCTTGATAAATACTCTGTTTATATATAGTTTTGCTGCGGTACCCCATAATTTAATTCCATATATCATATGTGGGTAAATGACACAATAGTATATTATTTTTAAATACCTTTCTACTAATATCGATTTAAAATACCTTAATAAATAAATATAAACCCCCAAGGGCCCTGTGTGCATCTTAATTATTATTATTATTATTATTATTATTATTATTATTATTATTATTATTATTATTATTATTTAATCTGCTAACTCCCTTTTAATGTTTGGCTTTGACATAAGAAACAAACTGATTATTCGTATAACTCATTGAACTATAGGTTATCATTGGGTGTATTTAGTTTATATTGAGGAATACTTATATTCACACCTGCATTCATAATCTGCAGATTCTAGGCAGAGTGAAAACTGATCCTAATTGAAGAAAAATTCCTAACCTCTGCCAAAAATTGAAACCAGGAACTTATGGTTTAGAGCAAACACTGGTTATTACAGCACAGAGGCAGTCATTAACTAGAGTTGAGTTATTATCTAAGAGGCAATAAAATAAAAAAAGGAAATATTTACATCTCTGTTTTCTTGTGCTTCAGTTGATTTGAAAGTTTTGTTAATCCAGTCCTTAACTTCAAAGTTATCATCAGAAAAGGCTGCCACATCCTGCAAAAAAGAATACAAATTATTTCTTATAAGAGTATATTTGAACTGTGTGAAAGGGAAAGAACATCCATTACAACATACAAACTAATAGTACTACAACCAGAAATTTCACTTGGAAAAAGTCATCACCAAGGCCACCCATTAGGGGTAGGGGTTTCAGAGTTATGCAACAAGATATCAAACAATAGATGTCATTTAACCATGAAAGTGATTTTATGCTCTTCTCTATTACCCCCTTTACCACTGCCTTTCCTTATTACATCCAAATGCCCTGCAAATGTAAACAAGTAACTACTGATGGAAAACTTAGTGAAAGTAATGTAAACTAACAGACATTACGAATTCCTTTTTTACCTTTTCTACCACATGCATAGCACGTAAAGAAGGTATTGCATTCACTCAAATGTTTGATATCAAGATTTCACCATAAATACATGTTTTGAGGCCCTGCTGAGAATCCAAAAAGAGCAGTTTTAGAAAAAGGTCCATGTATGTGTCAATATGTTGGTCAGTCTATCTGTGAAAAGCATAACTCAAAAATGAAAAGTCAAATAAATACCAAACTTGGTATTTACGTTTATTGTCTTTCAAAGATGTAACATGAAGGTTTTAAAGAAAATCCTCCCCATTCAAAACTATCCTTCCTGGAAGATTTTTTAAAATATTTGATTTTCTGAAAAATGGGTCGATTTTGATTAAAATACCATGTATTAAAGATATTTAAATGACAAATAAAACATATATCTTGAATTTTCTGGGAATAGTCTAAGAAATCCTCTTCATTCAGAAGGAACTAATACAATCTGATATAACTGGTAATAATTGAGTGATAGACGAAAATGTGCTACACAAAAAAAGTATCTCTCTTTAAAACACACAATTTATTTCATATAACTTTTTTTTTTTGGCATAAGCCATTTCCAAGATATCCATTAGTAATGTTTTGAGTTGTTCAATACTTTGTCATTCTTTTAAAATTCTGTCGACATTCAGTAGTTTTTCATGATTGCATGGAAAGAGTATGGAATTATGGAAGAAGGAATTATGGAATATGGAAGAAGGAATTATGGAATATGGAAGGCCAGTTCTTAAATAATGCCAATGAACGGCTCATATAGGGGAAGCATTTAAAACTTTGTCAATTCTAACCCTTTCTAGTATGTTTATACTAAAAGCCATTTTGTATATACGTAGCAAGTCACTTAAATAATATTCATCAATTCATAATCATAACACAAGGGGAAAACAGGACCTGTAATTCAAACACACAGATTAAGACTATATGAAAGAAAAACAAAGTGATTATATAGGTAGTAAATTATTTAATAAACTACCAATAAGCTTTCGGAATAACACCCCGTTTACCAAGTTTAAACATATATTAACCAATTTTTTTTATAAATAAAGTATACTACAGTATCGATGAATTTTTAAACAACAATACTATCCTACTGATCTCTGCTGTGTAGATAGTATGTACCTAGATGCAAGTATGTCATTGGGTGATTTCATATATGTGTTTCTATGCTTATTACTATGTTCATTACTGGCAGGATAATTTTATAAACACTGGACTATGTTCTTAAATAATGTTTCAATTGTATGTATACTGTAACATGTTAAAAAGGACAAAAATGAATTTGAAACATTTGACTATCGCTTCCCTTTGTATCTATAACAAAATGTGTAATTTAGCCATTTCTGCAAAGTTTTATCTCAATTAAAATTAAGTAGATAGAAAAATAAGCTTTTGTAAGAATAATTTGTATACCAACTAATAAACAATAATAATAATAATAATCTTTATTGTCAAAGAGCAGCATCCAACTGCTATAGACATAGTCATAAAACCTGTATGATTATATATAATTAAAATTAAATTTTATAACAATGGCATTTGCCACATATAGTCCTCATATTCACTAATACTATAAAAAGCCATATCCTTTAAAAAGATTTCAAGATATATTTTAAACTGTTTTAGGGGGAGTATTTGAATACTAGGGGGTAGTATATTAAAAAGCTTAAGACCTGTATACAAATAGTGATTTTGAGTTTTACTGTCTAAAGTAAGGTGAGGGTAGAGAAAGTCATGTGAATGTAACACATCAGAAACTTTTTTTTTTCAATTGAACCAAAGTTGATAATGAAAAAATGCTTTTGAAACATATCCTTTAATAATTAGTACATAAATGAAGTATCAGGTTACTACTGATTCACAAAATCAATAGTTAAGTGTAAGCAAGAGCTTGTGTTAATCATTGGAATGTACTATTTAGAAAGCATTTTCAGATTATAAAGCTCATAAATGTTAACACTTCAAGTAATATCTGTACACATTCACAGAGTTGAGACCAAAGTGCAATGGCATAACAGATATTACTGTCTTCCTACTTCTTTTCATAAAATCAAGAAAAGGGATTTTAGTGGCTTTTGTTTGGTGGATTTCTCTTTTGGCCTAGAATGACCCACATCCCTCTCCTTCTCTCTCTTGCTTCTTTTTCTCTCTTTCCAGCATTGCAATGTGTTCCTACACTGCTTAAAACATAAATTTACCTGCAACTGAAATGATGATTTCAAAAACATCTGAAGTTACGACAACAAATATTTTTAAGAAAAACAAATAAGTTTATTTAAAACAGTTATACAAGCAAGGATTATATCAGCCTCTACATTTATCCAGCATTCAATTAATATTTCTAGATATAATATATCCAATATGTAACTGCACATGCCATGGGCTCGACATCATTACAGTGTGGTAGGTGTTGCATGGAGCATAACTACATCCATATGATTTTTGTTCAAAGTACAGACATTAGAGGCAGGATTTTGTCTCATGGTTACAACTCTGTGTGAAAAGGTTAAGTAGCATGATTTCTTTTTCATGTTCTCTTTACAGATGAGGCAACTTTCACCAGAGATGGATTTATTCTTGATCATATGAATAGGCACATATTAGATGACAAAAATTCAAATGGCATCATTAAGGCAAACTATTGGCAGAGGTTCAGTGTGAGCAGCATGTAGGCTGGCATAATTAACTGTGATTTAACTGGCCAATACCTGCTTTGTATATGGCTGAA
The DNA here is from genome assembly GCA_030765065.1 of Deroplatys truncata. NCBI lineage: Eukaryota > Metazoa > Arthropoda > Insecta > Mantodea > Mantidae > Deroplatys > Deroplatys truncata. The sequence continues at coordinate 54,270,386 of CM060988.1, read as the reverse complement.
TGGTTATCTATACCGACTCTGGTGGCTGAGGTCGTTAAGGGGAGATGTAGGTGAAAATGCATGGTTTACAGATTAGCTATAACTTCAAAGTTTTTAAGCTAATATAATGAAACTTGGCATCAGCATTTGGAATGCTGAAAGTTTGAAACATTTTTCTGGCATGTTAAGATCAAAATTTTCTCATTGTACCTTTTTTCCAAATATTCAACAGTCAAATGTAATAAACCTTTGTGCCCAAGATACTAATGCAGTAACAATAAATTGTGTGTAGAAAAAATCTTGAATACAGTGCTAGTTTTTTAAATTAAAAAATGCTAAGTTTTGGTTTGAAAAAATCCCTTAAATTCACTAGTATGCATAATTATAAGTGCTGTTATTCTCAAAGTATATATAAAACTACTGCATAGGATTATTGTACATGCTTAGAATGTTACCAAGTTTCACTGTTCTGAGTTAAGTGGTCTCAGAGAAAAGGTACACAATTGGTGGAAAAATGTCATTTTATAGAAAAACGGTGCAACAGGTTAACTTTGTTTTTTAAGTTTGATAACTGATGTGAATTCATATCAAATAGCATTCACTAATAAAGCAAATAGTGCAACACAAAATAGCATTAGCCTGCAAATATCTGCACCAAGAAATGTCATGCAGTCCATGCTGTGGCATTCAAGGCAGCAGCTTCAAACATTGTTTTTATTATATTCCAATGGATTTATTCTAAGAAATGTGGCAGAGTTATGTCTTTTGCATTTTTGTTCGGCAGTTTTAACATCTGAATAACACAGTTATGCCTTTTGTTGTATTTCTTTTCCTTAATATTAAGACATGATTTTCCCACACCAAAATGTTTAATTACATTATTATACGCTAACATTGATGTTTATTTACTCTCTGAAAGCAGCAACAGCAGAGTTTTAATTTGATTACTGGCAATTCTAATGAACTGATTTTGCTCTGGCTCCCAGCTATGTTATAAATGTACTGAAAACTGCAAGTCATTTGGAACAAGTCAAGCTGCTCTCTGTTGTTAAGAGAGCCTTACCTGTGGATTAGATGGGGTGGCCCAGATTAAATAATTAATTAAACAGATTGTGCAAGATTTCACAGTTTACAAAACTCCACTAGGTTCTTATGTCTTTGCTTGCATGTGATGACATATCATTCACAAAGCTGATCACATAGCTTGCATACACAGTTGCTGTCAGGGTCGTGTTAGCACTTTGTTTTACATATTCTATGGTGGTATCCATGCTAACAAGTTAACCAGACATCGGAGTTCTTGGTTGGTTCCTGACAATGTTCTGTTAGTCATGGCCTCTGTCGTGTAGAAGCTGGGCCAGATCTCGTCTCCCTTCCTCTGTCTTTCTTGTAGCAACCTCTTCCAGCTGTCCGTGGATGGTAGGGCTAACTTCATACGTAGGTCTTCCATAAAGAAAGGTTCTTTGGCAAGTTCATAGACTAGTCTGGAGTTTGTATGTTTTGATACTCCTAGGGCAGCTTTCAGGAAGTGTGATTTGACAGCTTCCAATGTTCTTAGGTCTCCTCGCTTAGTTTTTCCCATATGATGTCTATTGCATATGTGACGATGGGGACTATTTTTGTGTCAAATAATTCCATGGCAATTTCTAGTGAGAGTCGGGATAGCACCTTGATGTCAAACATGGCTTTTGTGGCTGCTGTTGCTCTAGACATTATATGTATTCTGAATGACCTGGCTATGGTTTGTAGTGTCAGACCCAGGTACTTGAAGGCGTTGATGGTCTTGAGGGGTTCCCATCTTAGGTATATTGTGTTATTCACTGTTTCTCAGCCCCCTTTGTGGAAAGTCATCTTGCAGTTTTATCTGTGTTGATATCTGGTTTGTTTTCTTTCGCCCACTTGTCCATTTGGTTGGTTGCCTTCTGAAGTTCCTCTTTGGAGTGAGATCTGATTACCATGTTGTAAGCGTAAATGTATATTTTCACATTCGCTACATCTTGCCTGATTGTACGTACTACGTTGTAAGGAACCACATTGAATAATAAGGGGCTTAGAGGGTCTTCCTGAAGTATGCCATTGGTTTGTATTATTTTCTCTGAGGTAGTTTGCTGTCAGCATGTTATATATGAGCATTATGAGTTTGTTTCTTTCTCCCGTTATGGACTTAAACTTTGAAAGGAGTATGACTCTGACAAGTGTATCAAAAGCTTTCGTATACGCTATGAAGACTGCATAAAATTTTCCTCAAGGACTCTTAGGGAGTTCTTTATATCATCTACTAGGTTTCTGAATGGCCTGTAGAGTACTCCATCTTTGGAACCCAAATTGTTCGTCCAGGATCTTGCTTTCAATTTCCTCAGATATTCGTATGGTGATCAATCTTGTGAGATTTTCAATATATCCTTTTCCAGGACTATCCCTCTGTAGAAGTTGGGGTCTGATTGGTTTCCCTTCCCCTTGGATAGCATCCTGATTGTTGATATTCTCCAGCTTTCTGGTACGTTGCCCTCCTACACACATAGATTCAACAGTTCAGTGATTGCCTGAAGTGGGAGACCAACTGAACCTTTAATGTGTTCATTACAGATCCCGTCCAGTCCTGGTGCCTTTTTGCTTTTCAATGCTAGAATTGCATCTTGTACTTCTTCCTCCGTGAAGAGGTTGTTATCTCCCTGGCCAGCCTCCATAGTGATCGGTTCATAGGCAGACTATTTTGTTTTTGTTGAGAAGCTGCTGAATGTTCCTGCCATATTGCTATGTCTATTTTTCCGCTGTTTTGGATTCTCCTCAGGTTTAGCGCTACATTAGGTTCTTTTTTGGGCTCCTCTACCATTCTGGCTGCTCCCAGTTCTATGTACTCATTTTGTTTCCTTTTTAGCAGATTTTTGTATTCTTTCTTGACTTTGTTGTAAGATCTTGCATCTTCTGGTTCTTGCTGGACTTTGGCGTGTGCAGGACCCGAAAAGCAGTCTTTCTTTTTACATAGCAGTCCTTATCGAGCCATTTTTCCACGCTCCTTTTGGATCTGTATACTAGCAGAGACTTGATTATTCTTTTCAGGATTGTGGCAGCCGATTCTATGTTGTTCTCCTTTATTCGTATCTCAAATTCACTCCATTCCTCTGTCTTCTGGCTTAGTATGTAGTCGTTTAGTTGCCGCAAGTCTTTGACATCTCCGATTTTTCCTCTCTCCTCCATGTGCAGAATATGAAAGCCAGCGATAACCGGGCAGTGTTTCTTTATAGGTGTTTCGTCTGCTGAGTAACATACTTTGTGGTTCATTAGTGTAATCATAGATCCCTTGTAGAATGGGCCAATGGTGCTGCATCCTGTATGTTCGTTCATGTACTCTGTTGACAATGGTGAAGCCTTCTTCTGCCATCATGTCTAGCAGCTCCTTTGTTCTGTGGCTAGCGATATCTAACCTGCAGTTCAGGTCTCTGGCTAAGACAATGTGTCCTGCCGGTACATATCCCATGGGATCATTAGTGGCTCTACGTACAAGGCTATGACGGAGAGCTTTTCAAAGTTCATCACTAGCATGTCCTGGTCTTGGTGTGTACTCACTGCTTTCCCTACTTTTGGTTTGAAGAAGCAAGAGATACCGTGTTTGGGCCTTCCCCTTAGACCTTCTGTTGGTGGAATATGATGTGAGTAAAATCCACTTATTTCTATGGGCTTAGTTGTTAGGGCTTCTAAGAGGATCAGTATGTCATGCTTCCCGAGGTCATGGGTTCAAACCCAGCAGAGGGCGATGGATTTTTTCGGGCGTAAAATTCCTTAGCATGACTTCCTTTGGAAGGTAAGTAAAGCCAGTGGTCCCGTGTTGTAGATTTACCACACGTAAAAGAACCTCAAGGCTGATAAAGAGGCCTGTGAGTAAAATTACCAGTCTTTCATGCCCAATATAGAATGGGATGCTAAGAGCCATAGCAGTTATAGAGCATCCATAAACAAAACCTAATTTTATTTTTAGTATGTTGGAGGCTGTTGGCTGTTAGTTCCAGGGCACTCTTTAGTCCTTCTACATTCCATAAGAGGAATCTACATTGGAGTCTGGTTCCTGTCCCTTGGGGGTGAAAAAGAATGTAGCATCTTACAATGACCCCTCTGGCCAGGCTTCTGGTTCATTGTTTTAGTTATTTCCTGTAGCGGAATGACTATTTTAAAGGCCTTAAGTGTGCCTCTCATTCTGAGGTTCTTCACATTCTATTATGTTTGTCAATTTATGTTGTTCAAGTGTTTTTTCACCATTTCCTCTGTTGTGGTGTAGTGAAATTGTCCAATATAAACCCATGCTCTGCGATCTGTAGCTAATAGTGGTATGGCATGCCTGGATGGTGACAGTGCAGGTAGAAGCAGCCACTGTATTATCTGTTTTGTAAATTTTCGAAACATATTGTAACATATGAGAACATCAGTTACTGCAAAACACACTTCATTTATCACTTAGGTGCTCAGTGTAGTACAAACATTACATTTGAGTCACTTTTGGCACACACTTGGAATACAACACAACACAACTGCTCCACTGAATCACAACTCACAACTGAACTGCACTGGCACTGACCACTTCATAACTTCTTGACTAACGGAACTACCGCAATGGACAGAGCAGCAGCCCCTTATATAGGCTCTGCATTCAAAGTGGAACTTTCAAGAACAGGAACCTACTCGAAACTGCCCAAAGGAATCCTCTGGAGTGGGCAAGCGGCACATAATGGTCATTGTTCTGCGCACAGAACTCCAAATACATTTCCAAAGAAATTCCATGTGAAAATAAAATACTTTACTGTTCTAACATAGCTAAGATGCGTGAGCTGGCTCAGGCATGTGGTAAGTATTTAGGAGGTCGCAGTTTCTTATTCTGTACACTGGCCAATCTAATCGGGGTTTTGTCATTGTTTCCCTCAGTCCCCAGCTATACACCAAATTAAATATTCAGTATCATGATTAAAACCCGGATTTCAATGCAAATGTATATTCTGTTTTACATATAAGGCTTGCAGAAATGATATACTTAGTAAGTCACACTTTTACAGACTGCAATTTGAGCAGTGTTTGATAATGCATATAAATGCATACTCCAAGGGGAAACGCATATTTGAAATTTTAAATGCAAAAGAATGTTTTACTCTTGAATGTAGTATTAAATTATAACTTTACCCTTTAGCTAATCAGTAATTACTAATACTTAATAAATTCTCTGCAATCAATATACAGGATGGAAGGGAACTTATGAGTATTACATTCCTTTTAATATGTACTTCATAGAGGTATTACAAACAAAAAAGTATAATAGCATTTTGTTCTATGATCAGCTGTTTTCAGGGGAGGGGAGGAATTGTTTTTTAAAATTAGATGGTTTATTCCATGAGAATGTATGAAGATAATAGTTTGTTACCAGTAAGATGGGTAGAGTAATCTATTTCTGACCTAGCTTCAGTAGTAACTGTGTGATATCATAGAGGGTTTTGAAATAATTAATCATTTTCTGAGCACCATTTTGCAGACATAATGTGGTTGAAGACATGGGCAATGTTGCTAGGTCAAGGTAAGTCAGAGTGAGAACTGGCTCCCGGACATAATCAAAACAGCATGCCTGAACTGAGGGTGGGGGGACTAGCAGTTTTGTTTTCCACACGATCCTTAATCCAAACAAACATGAAGAAAGGGTGGTGAAATGTTTTGGCAAAACGAGAAATACAACTTGGTAGCTATTAGTCTACACTAACAGTATGGAAGTAATGCCTTCATCATCCAATAAGCATTTCGCAATGACTGAAAAGCACACCATGTTTGTCAGCTCCACTAGAAGTTGAGTCGTTATTAGAGTAACATCATACTATGCATTGAAACTCACAGGTTGTGATAAAAGAACACAAGTTGTTTAGATGAATAATTATATGTAAACTTCAGGGAGCATGCAGCCAGCACACAAAGGAGGACAAACATGAAATACCATCACTGCAGAGAAAACAATTTTAAGTCTTATAGATGAACAACCCAGCAGTAGTCGGGAATAGCTCTCATGGTCAGCATATCCCATTAGTTTGTGCTCAGGATGCTGAAAGAACAATTATTGCGACCGTATCATATCCAACAGGTACAGTGTCTCTCATGAGCGGATTATGCGCCTAGGCTGGCTTTCATCAACTGGTTCTCAAAATAAGGTGCAGGTATGCCATAATTAATTATGGCAACAGATGAATCTATTTTTACAGAAAATGCATTTTCAATTTTCATAGCATCCATACATGGGTGGAAGAAACCCTCACAGCACCAGGGAGCATCATTTTCAGCAGTAATTTTCTGTGAACATATGGACAAGAACACATGAAAATACACTCATGAACCACACACCAGTGAAGTGAAACCTGTTTACGCGCTAACCTACTTCTACTTTTGAGAGCGCACTGCCGCTTGCAGCTATCTTTCGGCTACCGTGTGCTGCACAACATTGCCAACGTGTGTGTTTTATGTTCTCAAAAATCCTAAAATATCATAGAAAGAAATAAAAGATACAAAATATGTTCCTAGTAATAAGATCTGTAACTGGTTTAAATTAATGTAATGACTTCCCTTCCACCCGGTATATTATAAAAATGGATGGATGTATGTGTATGTATGTATGTTTCAGCATAACTCTGGAATGCCTGAAGCAATTTAACCAAACTCAGTACATATAATATTACATTTACAACCTAGAAAACAATACAGTGGGAGTGGGAAGGAGTGACATGTAGAAATAATAAAAAAAATACCAATATTAGTGTTGACTCCATAGTTTTCAGGGTCACTGAGATAAATAGTGACACTCCTGATTTCATTTAAGTCCAAGTTCAGCCCCTATCAGCATGAGGGTATGAAGGGATAATAAAGTGTACAAAATCATTACAATTTGTGTAAAATCCATATTTTCAGAGCTGTTAAGATGCAGAAACTTTCTCATAAGCAGTTTGAATCCAGTTCACAAACACCTTAGCTCAATCTCAGGTTAAATCCCAAAACTGAGGACCCTGTGGTTTAACTGGAGCTTACTACGGCCTGATGGCAAGGCACAAGAGCCCTTACTCGTGTTGGTAAGAGATTACCCATAAAACAAATAGCTGATTTGATTTCTGCTCATTTGTTTTTGATATTACGGTGCATATTTTATACATATTTGCATGCATATTTTACTATTTGATTATGTATACAAATCTCTAATTATGATCCAAACTTCCGCCCACAGAACAAAAGAAACAAAAATAAAACATACAGTATAGGAAGGCCACTACACATCTATGGCAGTTTATCAACAAGTTACTCTAGCAGATGGTCCTGGAAGTGACTATGCAATTAAGGCCATTTTTCTAGTATACACAGACTACATGTATATTTCCAAAGAACAGTACACAATCATAAAATATAAATTCCAATTAAATCAACAGCAACAAAACTAGATGACAAAGGAAGATGACTATAACATCTAGCAACAAGCTACTTAACCCATTACCTGACGACGACGTGAGAACTCACTGATGCAATGCCAGCAGTTCCCTGGTATTTTTATCTTTGATACATGCCTCTACTCTACAGTGCCTGCTGACTCAGAAAGTAAATAGATACCCATTGTACTTCTGCTACATGTTTATAAATCTCCCCTTGACCTTGTTCAGCTATCAGCTGAAGGTGAATAATGAGGAAAAACCCTGCATATTTTTAAGTTTCATGATGCCTTTGGAACAGAATAGCTTCAACATGTCATTCACAAAATTTTTGCAGACATGAAAGTGAAAATGAAGTGTGTTATTACCGGATTTTGAATAACATGACATGACACCAAATTGTGATACTGATGACAGCATTTAAAGGATTTAAGGTTTAAATAGGCTGCCATAATAGGGAACAATATTTAAATACCCCTACGCCAGTGAAAGGGTTAAGCAGATGGTGCAGGAAGACAACTATGCAACTAAGACCATCTATCTACCACATATTGAATTGTGTGTATCAAAGAACCTACAGATAACTATTGCAATATGACCTAGATGTTGAACAGGCATTAAAAATGCACAGAAAAATAAAAAGCAGAAAGAAATCTGATTCTTTACTCACATACTAGCTGCTGATATAATACTTGGAGTTCACTCATAAACCATATTTCTTCTGCAGTTTGATTGAATATTTTGTTAATTTCATTAATTGGTTGAATGATATCTTTAAATAACGGTAACATTACTCATCTCTCACGCTTGCCCAATAAATCATTCTAAACAAGTTACTCTGCATGATGCGAAGAAAATGAAGCAAATCTACACAGAATAAAGAGTCCACCTTAGTAAAATTTCTTTTTGTAAATAAAATGTATAAGCAAGAGCCCACAGGAAGCTCCCTATAAGATGAGCGAAAAGTCGACAACCAACTACCAGATGACATGACCTTCTTCGGAAGGTGAGAATATAAATGTTTATTTAAAATTTGAACAAACAAAAACAGATAATGAAAGTCTTTACTCTTATGGATTACAGAGAAGCATTAAGCTCCTTATAGTTATGTTGTATACAGGAATGCAGCTCCTGCTGAGTTTAGTGAGATAAGCTTTTCAGTAGCTTCTTAAGATAAGATAAATTAATTTTTTCAACATATATACTCATGTGTTAACAAGCATGAAATAAAAAGAATAGGATTAGGCCAAAATTGCTATGACCAAACTATCAAAACTCATGAAGGTCTCAGGTATATCCAGGAATACTAAAATCATTATTCATGGTATTCCAATCATATTATACATAGTGATAGTTGGACTCTTTGTAAGAAAGTTAAAAAGAGACCAGATTCTTTTAAATTGTGGACATGGAGGAAAATGATGCAAGTGTCATCAATTTTAGAAACAGTAAATCCAGCCAGCTCCTTGACAGTGACATATTTTCTCATCTGATTAGAAGATCTATGTCCATTGAGAAGGATCTGATGACAGGTTTGACAGAAGGCAACAGGAAACAAGGCAGGTGCAGATTGAAATGGATAGAATCAAAGACATTCTTCAAATGGAATGGACAAATATCATTAGGTTTGCAGAATCTTGATCTGAATGGAGAGTAACAGGCCAATACAAAACATAATAAGGATCAACATAAGGCTGGCAACCTAAACTACCATGCATATCCCTACGAATATCCAGCAGCTGTTAGCAATATAAGGACCCACTACCACTACTACAGAGTGAGCCAAAAAACTACAAACCAGCTGCGCAGTGTTTTTCCTGTCTGCATCCTCGGCGCTCTTGCCATTTGCTGCTATCATAGAAGAGCACGGATGAAACCATACAAATTTTTAAAACTACTTTTAAAGGCTTTACTTACCAATTTTATGAAAGGAGATGCTGAAACTGGTCGCCACCATTGTCCATTCATTTTTGGCACCTCTTTAGGAAACTATCCATCACTCGCCGTAGTTCATGTTGAGAAATGCTGGCAATTTCCTGACGGATATTTTGTTTGGACAATGACGGCGGCCAGTTTCAGCATCTCCTTTCATACAGTTGGTAAGTAAAGCCTTTAAAAGTAGTTTTAAAAATGTTGTATGGTTTCATCTGCACCTTTCTATGATAGCGGCAGATGGCAACGAGCGCTGAGATGTGGAACGAAAAAACACTGCACAGCCGGTTCGTAGTTCTTTGGCTCTCTTTGTACTACTATGTATTAATATTAAGTTGGATAACCTTATGACTAGAGCCCAGAAGTTAGGCGAAATGCTTATTATATTTGAATGGATATAATAAAGAGTTAAATAGAAATAAACATGTTTCCGTACATTTAGGATGGCAGGGCCAGTTTTCATTTTGCCTATTTTGGTTTCTGTTGCTCATTTTAAGGTATGAAGCCTTTTTTGCCTGTTTTGGATTGTTGTGGCTTTTTGCTGTGATTATTCATTTTAAAAAGCCGATAAAGAATAACAATGTAAAAATTGAAAAAAAAAAAAAAGTTACACAAATAATGAAATGACACTTTCACGTCACAAAAATATTTATTGAGGATCTTGCCTAAAATGCCTTTATTTGTTCTCAAACAATTGAAAACTTACCTCCTCAAATGATTTAATTAAGCTCTTTAAATAGCAGAACCTTTGAAATGCATGCAGGCACCTTACACGAAAAAGGCAGCTAAAGCCTTGAAAGTTCTCTTTCCAAAAATGCTCCATCTCACAGGTTGCACAGAACCACTGAAGACGTAAGAAGTTTGTATCCTCTTGTGGGTAAGTTGGTTTCCAATACCAAGAAGGTCTTCCTAAAATCACCCTCCCGAATGCGGGTTTTTAAGGACGTGGCACCAGAGCTCATTTTGCCTCCACAGCCAGTTCTGACCACATGGGGAACATGGGCCTCTGCAGCCAAATATTACAGCAACAATTTGGATAAGATATGTGGGTATTTGATGCTCTATCAGAAGATGAAACTGCTTCACTTCGCAAGGTAAAGAAGTTGTAAAATGTAGACCTGAGCAACGATCTGACATTTATAGCAGCACATTATAGTATGCTACCATTAAGTAATCTTGAAGTTGGAGAAAAAAGTGATATGCTAGTGTCATCCATGGTGACCTTTGAACATGCAATAAATCAACTGCTGCAAGTATCAGGAGAGAAAGGAAAAAGTGTTCATGAAAAGTGTAAACATGTTGAGTGCTAATGTGAACCTAGAAAAACTTAAAAACATTTGTGATATCCTGAAAGGTAAAAGCTCTGTTGTAACTTTCCGAAAGAGCTTGTTTTAAATATGCTCCAGTCATTTCAGTGGAAGTAGAATATTCTTTTACAAGATGAAAAACATTCTCTCGGACAGGTGGCTGAGTATGACACTTAAAACTTTGAAAAAGATGTTGCTTTTAATCAGGTAAAATAAGAGTACATACTTTATGTGATAAATAAATTATTAAGTATCTTAGATAACTATTTTCATTAATAAAGAGTGGGATTACTCTCTGTTTTCACTTATAATAAATGCCTATTTGAATTACATTATGGCCCATTTTTGGTACTTAATTTAAGTACCTTTTTGCCTGCCCATTTTAACCAAAATAAATGCCTGAACTTCCAGGCTTTACTTATTACATTAGTTTAGGCAACTCATTAACTGAATATATTATAACCCACTCTTGCAAGTTACTGACTAACTACTCTATTGGTTCTGGTGAGCAGTAGCTTTTGTATGTGTTTTCTTGAAGTTCAGTAGGCTTAGATTCTGACAGCTGGTGCAATGTCATGACTATTCAAATCCTCCCAGCTTAAATTGTAGCCCAAGCAACTACTCATGCTACACATTTTCCAGCGGCTGAAATACGAAAAATGTACCATGCAAGCAAACCAGAACAAAATAAATATTATCACAGCGGTTACAAATTGAATGACAGTAATGCAAATGACATTAAAATCTATACCAGTGATAGAGATGAATAGGATGTTACAGAAGATTTTCAATGGACTCATTTGCACGATTCAGCAACTGTGAGGGAAGGCTAATGGTGTAACAATTATTACAACCACCAAAATTTCAAGTGCAAAAACAAAAATTTGTCTAGGAGCATTATATGGAAGGACCTCAACTTCAGCTCAAGATTTGTGTCTCTTGACAAACTAGCAGTTTGGGCAGAGAACAATGAAGTACGTATTAACGAAGAAAAGGCAGTATCGGTAACATGTAAAAAAGGTGGGAAGCAAGCAGTCTTCCTTCACAGATTGAAACATCTACTACAGTGACACACATGAAATATCTGGGAGTAATTTCTGCAATCAAGGGAAGAGAAATTTTCATTACTCATTAAAGACAGAATCAACACAGCTGCTAGAATCATAAATGACATTAAAACCTAAGAAAATTATCAATAGAAACAGCAGTAAAACTGTTCAATGTGGAAACATAACCTGTTGCCACTTATGGAATTGAAATCATCTGACTATACCTCACGAAAGAACAATTGCCAAATGTGAAGAAAATTAAAGCATACTAACTAAAGAAAGCACTGTGTGTTTCCAAGTATACTCCTTCATGTTTAGTAATGTGTCTTGGTAAGAGAGTAATTTTATATAGAAGAGATAAGATTAAAATTCTTACTGCCAGGTATAACCAAATACAAGGTGATCTGAAGTAACTCATGTCTAAGAGAGAAGAAATCTGGAAAGAGTTCTTTGCAACTGATGCTACAAAACTAGAAGAAACCAAACTATGATCTCAGGCAAGTAATGACTAGGTTCACAGTGCATGGTTTCCATCATCTGATATGCCACACAGCAGGATACCACTCTCCAGGACAAGGATGTGTATGAGTGCTGTAGTGAACTATGTGACGGATACCATGTGATATTTTGCAGGCAGTGGCATGAATCACTGACAAAGTTTTTCTCTACAGAAAACTGAATCAAGAAAAATATATATGCACATTGTGTGAATTTCTCAATTCCTTGATATGGAAGGGTAAGGGTAAGTCAACAAACAGTGCCTCAGTGTACTGTTGGTTGAAAATTTGCTGTTTTTTGATATCTGCAGTATGTTATTATAAATAGGGAATGAATGACTAAACAGCCTCAACTCTTTCACATTATTTTATCTATTATTGAAGTAGAAATGTATTTTTTATTTTAAGTGTCATTTTATATTAATTCAAAAGCTCTGATGTGATTTTCTGTTCTGGATAACTGATATTGTTAACCCAATGAAATTATTTAGCTGGAGCAATCAACTTTAAATGGGTTAAGCATTTTTTATATAAATGGCAAAACGTTTCAGAAGCACAGTGAGGTATTGTGAAATACATGTAACTTATATTGGTGAATGCTTTACTCTGAAAAGCTAAATGGCTTTTCATATTCATTTTCCACACAGAATGGTGGTAAATGAAAGCTTATGAACAAACATAATACAATAATTTTATTATATCATGACCAATCTCAGTTTTGCAGTCTTGAAGGCGAGCAAAATAAAATTAATAACTGATTTTGTGGTATTCTGGTTATGGTTGGAAGTGAAATACTGACATGTATAATGTTTCTCCATAAAATATGCAAGCATGTAATATAACGAACGTTAATATATGCCCAGAGAAGGTTCACAAATATTTAACCATACCAAAACAATACTTAAAATTGAGCTACATAATTTGTGACCCACGTGACTGCTGCAATTAGTAATGTTAATCGTCTGACATGTTTCTCATTGACAACAATAATGCATTTTACAGCCAACAATTAATTTTATTTCTAATTCATGGATAAAATTCCATATACTAAATTCCAGTCTGTCAAAAGTACCTATGCAACTAGTTTCCAAATTTGAGGAAAAATACGGACTATGCCGGAAATGTTTAAAGTATCAGCGATAAAACAGAAAATCGGCATTGTTGAGCAAACGTTGCTGGTCTAAAATACTGTTGTCAATGTGACTATTCTTAAATTTGTAACAATGAAGCGTACCATTTTTCCTTACTATGTTGAAAACTGCAACTGTAAGCTTATGCACTGTAACCATTTATATCATATTTATTTAGAACGACGCCAATATTCTCTGTTGATCTCTGGTCAAAACAATTCCTTTAAATGCTCAGCTCGGCAAATCACACGGTCGTAACATGCATTGGAGGTTATGTTTGTGTTTACTATCCCATTACTTGACACTTGAAAAATGGCTTAGTACACGTCACAGAAAATACGGCATTTCCCGTTTAAATGTTGTTGACACATAGAATGGCCATTAAAGATACGCCGTGATGAGCCTTTTATTACAGTTTCGTTTAAAAATTGTATTTGAAGGTACTATCCTGAACGGAAACAGAAACTATAATTTGCTGAAGCCCTACAGCGCCGATATAAAAAAAAAATCATTATGAAAGTTTGATGTAGTTAGGTGTTTCAACCGTATACTTATGTGTAAGTTTCATCATGCTTTGTAGCTTGAGTATGTACCAAGGAATGTTTTGAAAAATAAAAGGAAAACAGACCTTGGAAACTAATTAGAGGTAACGATCTCAGACATTTAGCTTTATATAATAATTTTGAGTGGGCCTGTCTGCCATTTGTTTTATGAGATTCAGTACCGGAAAAGTACTGTAGCTTCCAAGTCGAGCATGGTATAAAGGTGAATGACCGAGTAAAATAATTTTGTTGTCATGTTTCAAGCGAAGTTCAGTATCCCCCAATTACTTGCATGTGACATCGCATATTTTTCTTTGCTTGGTATGCAGTGGGGTGATAGTGCTTAGCACAATTAAAATATACGCCTATACCCAGTTTAAGGAGGGGAAAGGAGAGGGTGAATAACGATAGCGATTAATTTTAGAAAAAATAGGTAAGAATAATGGTAGAATTGTTGCATTTTAGATTCGGGTGTTGGTGGTTTGTAAGGTGCTAAATCGAATAAATAATGTGTATGTCTAAATGTACGTTGTCTACTTTATAACAAGGTCAAAATGTGTCAAAATTTAAACAAAACTTTTCAGCTAAACCTAAAAGCGCAAACGCTCCTCATACATTAATTAACAAACATGGCGACACGCGAGAGACGGCGTCTGTGCAAATTTATTTCGAATTGGACGTCGTCTGATCAATTTTCTTCGTGGCTAACTCCTGTGAAAGGCGAAAAGCACAAAGCGTACTGTTTGCTGTGTAGAAGAGTTTTCGCTGTCAGTCATGGAGGACTGAATGATGTGAAGACTCATTGTAAGGGGAAAAGGCATATTGAACTTCAGCTCGAGCAGGAAAGTCGAAGGGGCCGGCAGAAGGATAGTCATAGAGAATCTTTATCCAAAAATTTAGTTTATAACGAGGAGGTAAGTGAAGTGGAGTACCGCTAGATCACTCCGCATCAGTATTTAGTTTACGCCTATTGTGGTGCTTTAAAAGTAGGCCAGCACAGGTTAGCGGGCCAAAACCACACTTGATGTCATAGGAATTTCCCAAATCATAGGGTATACGCCATTTTCATTTTTGATCCAAAATTCATATCAAGAATTTTACCGTGGCGAAGGAAATAATTTATATTTCAATATTATAGTGAAATAATACTAAAATTGTAAGCAGAGGAAGCTTGAGAATATGTGACTGCTGTTACATTTTAAAATGAACTGTAAGTACTCCCGGTTATTAATATAATAAGTTGATTTTATAATAAAGGGCAATATTGATGCATGATCGTAATGAAAATGGAAACAGGACATTCACTCTGAATGTGATGTATTTTTGTTTTAAGTGAATTATATGGTACTGTAAATGTAACGTGAAAAATAGTTTTATAAAGGAAACATTCTGGTCTTTAAGTAATGAAGGCAGTGTTATAATTTTGTAAATTATTGTAACCGATATGAACATACGTAGGCAACATTCTAATCGTATGCGTTTACGTAGGCCACATATGAAGAGAACTCTCTCGTAATTTAGTCCAGGGGTGAAGCACCTAATTAAATACATCTGTATACTCATAATTAGTGACACACAAATGTCAAACATGTGCAGTACATATGTTTATGAAGTTTTAAATGTTTAAGAATGGAATTGTGAGTTATATCATTTCTCTTTTGAATGTATGATTTATAGAGGTAAAATGATAATATAAGTTATGGAACTGTACTTTTCAAATGGCTGTTATGATACAAGCAGAACCATAATAATGCAATTGTAAGAGCAAGAAAGAAAGGGGGGGAATATATATATATATATATATATATATATATATATATATATATATATAAATTTCATTTTTAGTTTCATAAGAGTTGATTATAAAACAACGCTTAATACATAAGACAAAAGTATAATACAGTCAAACTACAATTAAGTCTTATGAATATCATACAGAGGGCGAAGTTTCAAAGTAATGGGGCAAGTTAGAAGCTATTCTGGTTTTTAACATATGCTAAAATAACAGTTAAAATATTTACAGTTGAATAAAAGAATGCAGATGACACACACAAGTTACAAGCATCATATTTATTTTATTTGTGTGGTACAGAGGTATTAACCATAAGGGTTGACTCCATTACAATGTAGTCTATATCAGAGTTCAGCTGCATATTGTTACTAAAGGTTACAAAGAACAAAACTAGTTTTGCAATCAGTTTTTGTACTGGTGGTGTTTTACTTATATTATAGAGTAGAAAAGAGGTCAAAAATGGACCTGGAGGATTTTGGACTTGCAGGTGCCACTCCAATTGTGGCTGGCCAACTGTTCTTTTGTTTGTCATATGTTGCTGAGCGGTGTAATGTATGTTGCATATTTGATGACTTGGGGAATAAAGGCATTTTCGTCACCCCTGGTTTAGGATCACAATTATCTTGTAAGTCTTAAATCCTAGATCACTAAATTAAGTTACAAATGTCTTTGAGCCATTTCATTGTCCTGGGTGTGACATTAGCACACATACAACAGCAGTGAATCTACCTAATCTCAAAATTTTAATCTCCAAACAAATACTAAGTTAATCCTGGTGTTGTTACAATGGTTATAAGCCTCCAGCTAGAGTTAGGATTGATGCAAGGTAGTTAAGAAGTGTTCGTTAAAAATTCTGTCATGAATGCGACCCTTTAAGGAAATTACTATGTTCACTCTGTAATATTAATTCTTATTTTAAAATAAATATACCGTAGCACTAATCTATATAGTTCACTTGATACTGCTTGTTTGAAAAACAGAGGAACAACATATGACTGTTTCCCATCAGGATGTGACAGTAAACGATTTTGCATGTGGTTGACATGCATAGCATAACACATTTTTCTAAAGTAGAATTTGTATTTACATATTAAAGGTATTATAATACCTAAACTCTCAGTATTCCCTTCTTAATATTTATATTTGATATCACAACATAAGTTGACAAGTGAGGAAAATGGTACCAAAGTTACAATATTTATAGTCTTTCAACAAATTTAATGTAAGTAAATTCATGCAAGCCCAGGTTTCCAGATTGATTTGTATTAGAAGGAAAGTAGTAGAGCAGATATTTTTTAGCAGACATAAGAAATGCCACATTTATTATATTAAGCTTGCCATTTGAGTTTTCAACAACATGTGTGTACACACATATATTCCATTTCATTGTGCTACTCTTCAATGATCTTTTGAACAAGTGGCTGATTTTTATACTGTCACTAGTGATGTTAGCCAGGATATAAGATCCTTTCTTGATGGAGTCTTTATAGGTTGACTCAAGCCTCCTTGCATCGAGGTGATTCATCTGACATCAGCTCTTTCTCTCACAGAGAACAAACATCCCATAATTGGTGCTTGTAGATTTGTGCAGTTGTTGCTATTGTAAGGTCAGCACATACCTACATCACTTTCACTTATGAGCAAAAATATTTTTCCTTTCTCTACTACGTATAGTAAGTAGGGGAAGTATTGCATTCCACTCAAAAATTCGATACCAAGATTTCACCGGAAATACATGTTTTGAGGCCTCCTGAATCCAAAAGAAAGTATTTTTGGAAACATGTCCGTGTGTGTGTCTGTGAGCAGCATAGCTCAGAAACGAACAGTCAGATAAACACCAAACTTGATATTTAGGTTCAGTATCTTCCAAAGATGCGACACGAAGGTTTTCAAGAAAATCCTCCCACCCCAGATTACCCTTTACAGGGAACATTTTTCAAAAATTTTAATTTTTGAATAAAATACCATAAGTTTAAGACATTTTTATGCCAAATGAATTGTATATCTCAAATTTTCTGGGAAGGTCTCCAAAACTATTCTTCATTGTGAACGACTTTTGCATAACTGGTAAACCATAAGAGATAGACAAGATTTTACTACACAAAAAATGGTAGGTCACGTTAAAATACACAATATATGTCATACATTTTTTTTGTTGAGTGAACCATTTTCAAGATATTGCTTGATATTCCCTTAAATTTTCCAATTTTCTCAAATGGGAATTCATTATTCATTTTTACTTTCTCTACTACGTATAGTAAGTAGGGGAAGTATTGTATTCCACCCAAAAATTCGATACCAAGATTTCACCGGAAATACATGTTTTGAGATCCCCTGAATCCAAAAAAAAGCATTTTTGGAAACATGTCTGTGTGTGTGTCTGTCTGTGAACAGCATAACTCAGAAATGAACAGTCGGATAAACACCAAAGGTTCAGTATCTTCCAAGGATGCGACACGAAGGTTTTCAAGAAAATCCCCCCACTCCAGACTACCCTTTACATGGAACATTTTTTGAAAATTTTAATTTTCTCAAAAATGGCTCTAATGATTTTGATTAAAATATCGTATGTTTAAGATATTTTTATGACAAATAAAATGTATATCTTGAATTTCCTGGGAATGTCTCCAAAAGTATTCTTCATTGTGAACGACTTTTGCATAACTGGTAAACCATAAGAGATAGACAAAATTTTAGTACCCAAGAAATGTAGATCGCGTTAAAATACACAATTTATGTCATATACATTTTTGTTGTTGAGTGAACCATTTTCGAGATATTGCTTGTTATTCCCTTAAATTTTTCAAAACTTATTTTCTCAAATGGGAATTCGTTATTCATTTTTTTGTCTTGGATATTCAAAGAGTATTAATCTGTGGGAAAGGGAATGGTGCTGCACCTAGCAACCAGCTATTAAGAGATATGGATGTGCTTAAAGGCTACTGCATTTCCAAATTGCCCTTGTAAATATATATTCCCCTTACATCTACATGAAAATTAGCAATAAGATAGAGTGCAAATGTTTATCTTGATTAACATGAAGTAGATGGAGAATAATCGTTTGTATAAATAGTTTGTACAAGAGTAGAGAAAGTCATGTGAGTGTAACACATCAGATTTTTTTTGTCTTGGATATGCAAAGAGTATTAATCTGTGGCAAAGAGAATGGTGCTGCACATAGCAACCAGCTATTAAGAGATATGTCTATGCTTAAAGGCTACTGTGTTTCTATATTGCCCTTGCAAATACAAAACAAGGGGAACATAGTAGGGCTTAAGCAATAGTCAAATATTTTTAGAACTGGTCGCTATGTGTAAAATGTAATTCTCTTTGCATGTCAAAAGATCGTTTCTGCAAATGTTTATCTCGATTAATATGAAATAGATTGAGAATAAGATTTTGTAAAAATAGTTTGTACAAGAGTAGAGAAAGTCATGTGAGTGTAACACATCAGATTTTTGAGTTGCAATCCATGTAGAGGATGAATACACTTCCATCTGTCCTTCAAAATAACTTTGTTTGTGCATTTTAAATTTTTATAAAGTTGCTTAGTGAATTTTGATGTCGTATGTGATCAGTCCAACCAAGGCACTAACAGTGCCTTTGCTATGAGGTGGAAAAATATAGCCTCTTACCCATATTTTCTTTCAGAACAGATAATATATAGATAAGTTTGTTGTTGTAATATAGGGTGTCATAGGTGTTGCACAAAAGAATTTCAATTTTGTTTTTATAAATTCACAAATAGAGCAACAGTCCAAGCTGTAATTAACAAAAAACAAAAATACTAATAGACACTAAAAGATTTTGCCAATGTAAAATTTGGTTGGGTTTTCTGTCATAGGTGTGATGCTCAAATTCTCGAGTTGTTCTTTGTTAAATCTCTTAAAG
The DNA here is from genome assembly GCA_030765065.1 of Deroplatys truncata. Classification (NCBI taxonomy): domain Eukaryota; kingdom Metazoa; phylum Arthropoda; class Insecta; order Mantodea; family Mantidae; genus Deroplatys; species Deroplatys truncata. Next base: position 54,250,837 of record CM060988.1, on the reverse strand, counting down.
GCTACATGTGTTGAGAATTAGCTGTTTTCATTTTGATAATGTTTAAAATCTTCCAAAGCAACCCAGTTTGTTCCAAGGTGACTCAAAATTAATACTTTTTCTTTTTCAAGCTTTGTTATAGCAACTGCTATACAGCACAGTAACTGCTCCATATATAACTTGTAATTAAAATGCATTAAAAAAATCTGATGTGATACATTCTTATGACTTTCTCTACCCTCTATTGTTAGTGAGTATACAAACTATTCTTAGTAAAGCTTATTTTTTTATATCTTACTATGTTTTAATCCAAATAAACCTTTACAAAAATAGCTAGCTACATTACACATTTCGTTAAAGATATGAAGAGAACAGTAATAGTCAAATGTTTTAAGAACTGGACACTATATGCTAGCCTTAAAATTCCATACTGTTTCTATACAATGATGAGAAACAACTGAATGTTGAAAGGACTTAAAAGAATGACCAAGAAGTGAAAAATTCGAACCATTAATAATAGATATCTCAGAAATGGCTTATGCCACAAAAATAAATTTATTTGAAATAAATTGTGCTTTTTAAAGAGATCTACATTTTTTGTATAGTACGTTTTGTCTATTGCTTAGTGTTTACCAGTTATACAAAATTCCTTACGAATAAGAAGACTTCAAAGGCTATTCCCAGAAAATTCAAGATATACATACTGTCATGTAAATATCTTTAATATGTGGTATTTTGATCAAAATTGTTACATTTTTTAGCAAATCAAAATTTTCAAAAACTGTTCCATGTAAAGAGTAGTTGGGATGGGGGATTTTCTTGAAAATCTTCGTGTCGCATCCTTGGAAGATACTGAACTTAAATACAAAGTTTGGTACTTATCCGACTTTTCGTTTTTGAATTATGCAGTTCACACACACACACACACACACACACACACACACACACACACACCTCTTTATAAACGTGCTTTGGTTTTTTTTTATTCAGGTGACCTCAAAACATATTTCTGGTGAAACCTTGATATCAAATTTGAGCAGAATATAATACTTACCCTACTTATTATACATAGTAGAGAAATAAAAATGTATCCCTCCCATCCCCCATCCCTTTTTAATGACACTTATGTAGTAAGTTCATCACAAAATGTAAACCAGGTACTCCATTTTGATAATACTACACAAAAAGTGGCAATCCAATGGTGCTGGCATAATCTGCAAATATAGCAATTTTTTTAGTTCTTCCATTATTTGGAACCAACTGATATATACACACTAACCTTGAGTAAATCTCGAAACCAGAGGACCCTGTTGATTTACTGCTGCTTGCTGTGGCCTCCACTTGCCTCATTCATGTTTCTTCCTTTCTATTTGTCTTCTTTTTTTATTATTAATGATGCTCTTTTTGTTAAGAGAAGTCACTGATTTCGATCTCTTGCAATGTTTTTCTCAGATGTTGGCAGCTCTTCTGAGTGAACTGCATAGCCACAAAGTGCCTGCTACCAGCCAAAGCATGAAGTAATTAGCCAAGGTAGACATGAAAGATAAAGTCTAACACTTTTCACCAAAAATGATTTTTTTTAAAAAAAAAATCTAAAAACTATAATTTTTGCTGTTGATTCTTAAAATATTTGTTTACATGGCAAAATATACACACAAAATATTTAGCTTTTATTGTTTTGAATTAGGCCTATTTGATGTAGAATGGTCCCTTATTAGTATTAATAAGGGCTTATTACTGAGAGGCTGCTATTCATTATTTTTTTTTTTTTTTGTTTGTTTTGTTTTTGCAAATTGCATGAGAGTAGTGGTGACAGTAACTTGGTCCTTACATGGAATGCCAAAAATGCATTTTTAAATCAGACACTATCAAAGGTGCCAGGCAAAGGTTTTCATGAAATTTCTCAGGAAACTCCAACCTGCTCTTTACAGAGAAATTTTCTTTATTTTTAATTTTCTCAAAATGGCTTAAGCAACAGTGATTAAACTATATACAGGTGTCACATATAAAACACCAATAAAATAAATGGTTATAACTGGGAATGTATAACTCAAAGAGAAATAAATCTAGTCAGATTTAGTAGTGCGGATCTTGTAATTTGTGTAACAATGGTTGCTATGGAGTTGTGACATTAAAAAATAAATAAATAACAAAAATAAATGGTTATAAGTTATAACTCAATGGAAAAGTTATATAATTGAAACTGTTAACATTTTCTATTAGCTAAAGAGTTGCAATTTCAATAGATTTCAACATGACAAGCCTTTGTAGCATGTCGACCTGTTGTCCACCTCTCTCCAGATATTCCTCAGCGTAGCAGTTGTGACATTTTGAATTGCAAGGCAAATTCTTGAGTTTCAAATCATCGAGGTCAGCCACTGGTGTTCTGTAAACATTATCTTGAAGAATCCACATAGAAAAAAATCCAAGGGTGATAGATCTGATGCCTTGATGTCCAAGCGATTGTCTTAAATCCTCTGCCAATCCACTGTCTGGGAAAATTGTCATTCAGAAACTTGTGTACCTCCAATGTGAAGTGAGAAGGAATGTCATCTTGCTGATTAATGGTTCCTGTAGGAAGTTGTGGGATGACATACAACTCCAACATATCTAGAGGGGACCTATCACACGATCTTTCATTAAACCGTACCAGACAATTTGGGTGAATCACATTCATGTTGAAACACAACAGAAGATTCTCACTCCCCCAGATTCTGCAATTGTGTCTTAACTTTTCCTGATATGTGGAAAGTTGACTCGTCAGAGACAGATATGATCTAAGTACAAGTCGTTTCATCAATTTTGTCCAAAACGCTCGCAACAAAATTTACCCTATTATGTTTATCATTGTGCTTGATTTTCTGTGTAATTTCAATTTTGTATGCTCAAAGAAGGAATCTTGGCTAATATTATCTTATAGTGTGCCCGTAGAAAATGCTTATAAAATCAAAAGGAAAGCGAATAAATTACCTTAAGAGTGAGCTTAGAACACGATGTGGTCTCGTCTATAGCTGGTGTCCACCTGCCCGCCCGTTTAAGGTATTTTAGTTATATAGGAAAATCGCGTCAGGAAGTAAACAAACGTAGCCATTTTGCAAAAAATTACATGCAAATTGGGTACTGCCAACGTAAATAAAAATGTGAAATCGGCTAAAAATGCGATGCGCCATTGTTACTGCTATTTGTTGTTGTTGTTCTGCGATTTTGTTGAAATGCAACGCGTGCAAATTAACAGTGCGTGTTTAATATAAAGCAAAATGGTTTGCACGGGATGTGAGAATACTGTCTTTAGCATTCTAACTCAACACGTGCTATGCTTATATAAAAAAACTAACCTAAACCTAACTTTTCTTGAATTGAGAAACGTAAGCTTATATAAAAAAACTAACCTAAATCTAACCTTTCGTGAATTCAGAAACGTAAGCTTATATAAAAAAAACTAACCTAAACCTAACCTTCCGTGAATCCATAAATGTAAGCTTATATAAAAAAAACTAACCTAAACCTAACCTTTCATGAATTCAGAAACGTAAGCTTATATAAAAAAACCAACCTTTAGTGAATTCAAACGTAAGCTTATATAAAAAAAAACCTAACCTAAACCTAACCTTCCGTGAATCCACAAACGTAAGCTTATATAAAAAAAAACTAAACCTAACCTCCCGTGAATTAGAAACGTAAGCTTAGGAACGCACGTGAGCGAAGCGAACGTGCTTTGATGTAACCAATGGTAACAAATTAAAACAAGGATATATATATATATATATATATATATATATATATATATAAAGGTAAAAACTAACCTAAACCTAACCTTTCGTGAATTCAGAAACGTAAGCTTATATAAAAAAACTAACCTAAACCTAACCTTTCCTGAATTCAGAAACGTAAGCTTATATAAAAAAAACTAACCTAAACCTAACCTTCCGTGAATCCATTAACGTAAGCTGATATAAAAAAAAACTAAACCTAGCCTCCCGTGAATCAGAAACGTAAGTTTAGGAATGCACGCTCGCTTCGCTCGCGTGCTTTGATGTAAACAGTGATAACAAATTAAAACAAAGATATATATATATAAAGGTAATTCAGAAACCTATGGTTATATAAAAAAAACTAACCTAAACCTAACGTTTCGTGAATTCAGAAACGTAAGCTTATATAAAAAAACCAACCTAAACCTAACCCTAACCTTTCGTGAATTCAGAAACGTAAGCTTATATAAAAAAAACTAACCTAAACCTAACCTTTCGTGAATTAAGAAACGTAGGCTTATATAAAAAAACTAACCTAAACCTAACCTTTCGAAAGCTTACATAAACAAAAAATCTAACGTAAGCGTAACCTTCCGTTAATTCATAAAGCACAGGTTGTCTAAGATCCCTGGGCTACACTCTGTGGTCGTTTCCGCATTCGCGGCATTAATTTTCGTTTTGGCGGAATTAATTTGTTATATGTTGGCAGCATAAACATATGACATACGTGACATGTGTTGAGCTAGTGCATGGCATAGTGTGACATCTGTTGGACAATATAACACATCATATTCATCACCGTGGGGCACACTGTAAGATGATATTGTCCGGAATCTTTTATGCACAGCATTGTGAACACTATTGCGAGGAATCTGGAGTTGTAAACTTGCTTTTCGAATTGATATTCTTGGGCTTCTTGTAAAGCAGGTTTGTATGAGTTCGATGTTCTCTTCAGAAACTCTCTTCTTAGCGTGCTTCCCACTGCTTGACGACAAGCTTCCTGTTTGCTTCAACTTTGCATCCCAGGCCATTATTCTCTTGTAGTCAGGAATGGGATCATGCCTTTTAAAGTTGTATTCCTGATGAAATCGGTGTTGGACATGCTTCACAGACTTTGTATCTCCTAACCAAAGAATACACAAGACTTTCTGCTGAACAGTCCACATGGCTAGTTTCACAAAATCAGCAGTTTGCTTTATTTGTTTATTTATTTCTCAATGTCACAACTCCATGGCAACCATTGTTACATTGTTAAACAAATGGCAAGATCTGTAGTACCAAATCTGACTAGATTTATTTCTCTCTGGCTTATACATTCCCAGTTATAAGCATTTATTTTATTAGTGTTTTAAGTAGGACACCCTGTATTTTGAGATATTAATTTGACAAATTAAATGTAAATTAGAATTTTTGTGAAAGCTTGGAAAGTCCTCTTCAAACATTAAATTTTCTAGTATAACTGGGAAATTATAAGAAGCAGAAAAATTCTGATGTGATGTATTCAATAACTTTCTCTACCAATGACAAAATGACATAATATATTCATTATATGTTATTCTTATAAACAGGGATTCTTCTATCAGTTATCCACAGTATACTTCTACCTACGGCTTGTTTCAAATTAAGCAAGAAACTTTCAACATTGAAAACAGCATTCAAATCTTATTCTTGATTACAAGCCCTTGTGGTGAAAAGAAAAGAGGAGGAGGGAGAGGCTGAAGAATAACAAACTTTCAAGCATGTCTATTAGGTGACACTATGGAAAGATCTTAACTTGCAGCCTGAAATATTTCGAAAACAGCTGATGCTACAAAAAAGATGTTACATAAATTATGTACTTTTTACAAGCTCTACATTTTTCCTGTAGTAAGGTTTTATCTGTGTTGAGACCTCAAAAGTCAAATCAAGAAAAGTTGAGAGTATATTCACAAAAAATTCAGGATATACATTTTATTTCCCATGTCAATACCTATATTAACCCAATCACAAATTTAATTGCCTACTCAACTAACCAAGAAATCTGATTTAAATCCCCTAGCAATGAGGGTGGTACCAACTTAATGCTTAAAGAAAGCATTTAAAATCAACCAATAAGAATTTTTTGCTGAAAATGTATGTGCACAATATTAACAGCATAAACTCAGCAGTACTGTGTCCTAGTACTGTTGTGTGTGATAGACCTCAAAACAATCTTGTAAGTGAAAAGCAACATCATCTTTTTTACTTACAATTGGGTTGTCAAGGTATCGGTCTTTGCTCCAGTACAAGTCATTTCTGAGTTATCCATTTCCATTAGTTATGGTTCAAATTGTTCATTGCATGACCATTCTCTTAAAGTCCTGTCAATATTCAGTTTCTCGCAATTGCATGGAAACAGTATGGTATTTTAAGTCCAACGTGTAGCGTCCAATTCTTAAACATTTAACTATTTCTGTTCCCTTTGTATTGTGACAGGAATGGAAAGGGCTCGCACATGGGTACCATGTGCTATTTCACCTAGATGCTTTCCGAGATCTTCAAAGTTCCCTTGAAGTTATCTGCTGGTTGCTTGTTGTAGAGCTGAGGAGAAATTTCTATCCTAGCTAGTTAACTTGATATTTTTCAGGATTATGTGGATGAAGGGAAATAACAAACTGACTTTCCCTTAAATAGCTTAATTTATTCAAATATAATACCCATTGAAGCAGCTAGCAACTTTCCCCTGCTTAACACTGAAAATTATATAAAAGCTGTACATTTAATCTTCCCGCTACTGTGAATTATTACATGGATCTATCTAACTGCATCACATGAAATTTCCCACCCACAGACATGCACAAAGTCTTCTGCTTTACTTCACATGTTTTACATCTATGACAATCACCAAGACTGCTAGAGACAAGAGTGCTAAACTTGGGGCCTCCTTCCCCTTTTATATTCCCCTAATATGATGCCAATATTTGCGCCTTTATATGTAAGAATTATTCTCATCGGTTATTTACTTAGCCTGCTAAGAAAATAAAATTCTCCAATTTTAGAAGTCAAGTTTCCCTTTTATTCCTTGGTAAAACCCACTATCTCAGTCTCACTCTGTTTTCTCTTTCTATTTTTCCAAATCCCTTGACTTTCTAAGAATTGGACCTATATCTCGTCTCACTCTAACCTCGAACCTCTCTATTTCCTGTAACTTTGCCTAAAACCTGTGCGCATTAACGTGTGTTGTCAGTGGATTTTACCCTTGTTGCTAGCTCGCCTGTTTGCTAATTACAATGTTCCTTACATGTTCTTTCTCATTAATTACTTTCTATGGTAAAAGTTATTTTACAGTAAAGCTGTTTCTCAATATTGGTTTACATTATTAGTTATTCCTATTTGTTTATTTGTTCCTGTTATTTTCAATACTCTATTCTGTTGGCTATATGTTCCGTTACAGTGTTTATAACGAAATTTGTAAGTAACTATTTTTACAAAGGTTTATTTGGATTAAAATGATAGAAAAATAAGCCTTAGTAAGAATAATTTGTGTACCCACTAATACAGATACAGGATAGAGAAAAGTTATGTGAAAGTATCGCATCAGATTTTTGCAAGAATAGCTCATAGAAGAGTAGTAGAGAAGGTCATGTGAATGCAAAATCTGGTGGTTTTACTTTCTCTGTCATTTACTTTCGTATAGTTGGTTAGTATTGTATTCCACCCAATAATTTGATTTTGAAATTTCACTGGAAATGTATGTTTAAGGTCCCCCTCCTGAATAAAAAGAAACATTTTTAGAATAAAGTGTGTGTATGTGCGCACGAGAGAGAACTTGCAATTAAGTTCAGTATCTTCCAAGGATGCAGCATGAATAACCCAAACTAACCTTTACAGGAAAAAAAATTGTATATTTATTATTTTCTCAAGAATGACTGTATTGATTTTTATTAAAATATCACATATTTAACAAATTTACAAATCCTGCCTCACATGAAGAGATCCAGAGTTACAATCTTGGTTAGGGTGTTATCTGGATAAGATTTTTTTCTGGTCTTTTCCCTTATCATGAAAAGACAAATGTCGAGTAACTAAGCTCTAGGGACCCTGGCCTTGTTTGAGCATCATTTCACCCATTTAATTCATTCATTGTTGCTAATGACCTAGCAGGATAAAGGATGTCAAACTCAAGCAAACAAACACAAAATTACAAAGAACAAATAAAATGTGTTTCTTGAACTTTTTTGGAAATAGCCTTTGAAGTTTTCTTCAGAAGGAATTTTATATAATTGGCAAGCTATAAGAGATCAACAAAAATGTAGATCTCTTTAAAACAATTTCAAATAGCTTTTTTTGTAACATCATCCATTTCCGAGGTATCTATTTTTATTGGTTTGAATGTTTCAATGCTTTGTCCTTTTTTAAAGTGCTGTCTGTTAGTTGTTTCTCGCAATATCATGTAAGGACTATGGAATTTTAAGGCCAGCATAATAATGTCCCACTTTTAATAAACATCTATTTAATTTCTTATATCCCAGTTATACATACAATGAAATGTGTAATGGGATGTGTAATGAAGCTATTTCTGCAAAGGTTTATTTGGGTTAGCATGAAGTGGATAGAAAAATAAGCTTTCGCAGGAGTAGTTTGTAGAAGCTGTACAAAAATAAGTGATTATGGATGGAGAAACTAGTGTAAATGCAACACATCAGAGCTTTTATATATAGCATCTACAAACGATTCTTGCAAAAGTTTATTCTTTTATCTACTTCAATTTAATTGAGATAAACGTATGTATAAATAGTTTTATTACTCATATATTATAGGTACAAAGGGAATAGTAATAGTCAAATGTTTAAAACCTGGTCACTATATAATGTTGGCTTTGAAATTCCATACTCTTTCCATGATATTGCAAGAAACAGCTGAATAGCGACAGCACTTTAAAAATGACAAAAGTATTGAGAAGTTCAAACCAGTAATAACAGATATCTTGAAATGGGCAATGCCCCCCTCCCAAAAAACATTACTTGAAATAAATTGTGTGTTTTTAAAGAAATCTACATTTTCTTGCTTAGTATGTTTTTGTCAATCTCTTACGTTTATCCATTATACAAAATTCCTTCCAAGTGAAGATCAGAAAATGCAAGATACTCATTTTGTCATGTTAATATCTCTTAATATGTGGTATGTTAATCAGAGTTGGGTAAAAATGACATATGAATCACGATACACGAGCTTGCTGACATTACCATAATGGGGACATTTTGCATGAGCAGTGTACACGAGAAAGCTTGCAGCATTATGGGTGCTGCATTTAACTGCTGATTAGAAGCACGTATGAATGAACATCTCACAGGAGTACTTGGATATGTACAAATGCAACTCAACAGACTTTTTGCGATGTTACATCACTGCTGAGAAAACCTGCATTTACTGCCAAATGCCAGAGATGAACCAGCAGTCCAAACAATGTGCAAGAGAGTGAAAGAGTTCCAAAGAAGACCAAGTGTGTTCCTTCAGCAGGAAAGGTAATAGCTACTGTTTTCAAGGATGCGTGGCGTGTGGTGTTAGACCAGGTATGGGCGAGTATGTGTCACATCAGGTAGGGAGAGATACTGTGACATAGTGTAACTAACCTTCTTCTGAATAGTGACGTAATCGATTCTTAATTTTGAAAAGCTAGAAATGCCTATTAATTAAAATGCAAGGTATGCATCAAATGACAAAACAAAATCAAGTGCTTTATTCATTATTATTCCTATGATAAAGGTTTGAAACTGAAAATATTTCATACCTACTTGTTATGAAATTGAACAAATAAATATATCGCTTATAAACTTGCAGGGAAAATTGAGCAAACAGTACTCGATACTTAGTTTTTACAGTAAATACATAATTTACTTCAATTGAAGTTGACTTTCTAATTAGAGCCAGGGGTACTAGCCCATGCTTTTTTACTTTATCACATACCTAGCAGTTAGAGAAGGTATTGTATTTCACCCAAAAGTTCAATTACAGATTTCACCAGAAATACACGTTTTGAAGCCCCCTGAATGAATAAATAAATAAAAAAAAAGCATTTTAGAAAAATGTTTGTGTGTGACAGCATAACTCAAAAAGAAATCTCTGAGAACTGCTGAACTTGTTAAAGTTCAGTACCTTCCAAAGATGCGACACCAAGATTTTCAAGAAAATCCCCCACCTCAACTTCACTTTATATCAAACATTTTTCGAAATTTTTTATTTTCTAAAATATGGTTTTAACCATTTTGAGTAAAATACCATATATTACCTAAAGATATTTAGATAAGTAAAATGTATATCTTGAATTTTATGGGATCATCTGTGAAGTCCTCTTCATTCAGAAGAAATTTTGTATAATCTTGTATAACTTGTAAGCAAGCCATAGATGAAAACATGGGACAAAAAATGTAGATCTCTTTAAAAATGCGCCACACACACAGAGTACATTGCAGCTTCTTTGAGTGCTACAAAATATGAAAGAGCCCATTCTTACCCAAATGTCCCACCAGCTCTATGGAATGGATCTTGTTATTGCATTAAGCAATGTTCCATCACTGATTAGAACACTGCTTGTGTGTTGCAAACAGCGAATGAGAAGCGGAGGGGTGGAAGTCACTTGACACGAGGCGTCAAGAATGCCCATACCTGAGTTGGACTGTTAGGTAGATGGCAAAAATCAACAAAGGGTAGCATGCAGCTTTGCTTGAACAGTGGAAGGATGTGTGCATTTGTTAAAAGAGGAAAGTTGTTTTTCACCAGACAATGCAGCAGTGCATACTTAATTTGCAGTTACAGAATTGAGTGACTTGTGATTTGAAGTGCTATCACATGCTCCATATTCACCAGCTTTGACTTCCAGTGAGTGTTTCCTCTTCCGAATCTGAAGAAATGGCTTGTCGGCCTGAGATTCACCTCAGATGTGGAGATCATAGAGCACACAGTCTTATTTTGTTTGCTGCTTGTTTTCCTTTGTTTTATTTTTTTTCTTAAAGTTGCCCAACATTCATCTTTTCAGAATAAGGTAAAACTCCAGAGAAAACCTCATCCAGGTGACTCATCCTAACCAAACCAAGATTCAAACTTGGATCCTCTTGAATTTGAGGCAGATACGCTACCCCTCACACCACCGAAGTGGGTTGTCTTATTTTGCAGACTGGGTCTAATAATTTTTTACTGAAGGTATAAAGAAACTAGAGTAGCTTTGGTTCAACTGAATTGAGACTATGTTGAAAATAAAAGGGGGAAGTAGATTTAAAATCCTTGTGATTTCTTTCTCATGCGGAGAACTTTCCAAATAACTATTGTATGCAGCCATATTGAAGTCTTGAATGCCATGTGTTGGAGGAGATGGAGATTGTAATCTTGCCATTCAGCATGTCAATATAATTTGATGTATGATACATTAAATTGTTATGACCATTGTTACTACTTCTGGTAGAATTCTAGTACAGTCAATAGGTTATGTGCTGCTCTTGCACTAAAAAGATTTGATGCTGTCCATTGCCAGGATCATATCAGCACCACCGGTGTGCCAGAATTTTGTCTCGCAGGAGTTCTTTTATATGCTAGTAAATTTACTGACATGGTGCTGTTGCTTTTAAGCACCCTTAAAAACCATCAGTCTGGGCTAGGTTTGAACCTGTAACCTTGGGATCAGAAGACCAGCTCCTAACCAACTGAGCCACCCAGACTGACTGATCTTGCACTGCTGGGACTAAATTGAACTTGGGAGTTTTGGGGAATGGAACATTGGGATGGGAAGATAGAACAAGGAAATGTAAGATGAAAATAGTTTTTCTTTCCCTCTGCTGCTTCTATTTTCCTCACCACTAGTTATTATTTGTTACCTTTTAATGCTTTTAAGACACCTTGAAATGCTAGGGTGATTTATTAAAAATATTGATTTGAGCTTAATTGAAATAATTTAAAATACTGTAGGTCTCTACGAACAATTTCCTTAAAATGGAGTTCCTTCATCATATTTTATAAGATAGCTAAAGTATTGCCCTTATAAAGTGTTTAAGTTATACATGCACACATCAAGCATGAAAGAGTTAACATAAACACCTTGAATCAACAACATGTGCGTAATGGAAAACTGTCATAACTCTTGATACCTGTGCTTGCGTTTGCTGTTTGAAAACCAGTAGCTTTTTCACCTTGAAGATTTAATTGTCTACAATGCTTGCATAGGCTCCTTTTATCTGTCTTCCAGAAACCAAACAAAACCTAACTTATACAGGGTGGAAAGCATTTCTTGGATATACATTAATACTAAAGAGCTGGGAGGGATCAATTTAACCCCTAAGTAAACTCTAATTTCTGCTTTTGGTAGAAGAAACTGATTCAACGTAATTTTCTCTTGGGACTTTTATTCATTTTATGTGCTCGTTACACTCCCCAAAAATGAATTGTTTCCCGACAATCAGCTGTGATCTAGGATGGTATTTACCTTAAATGCTAAGGAGTCTAATTGGTCGCTTTATGCAAAACAAAGTTTTTTCATATTTGACAAGCTAAATACTTTTCATGTGATATCAATAACAAATGAATTTATATCAACAGTTACAGATGTTAGCAGCAATGTTTGTATTCAGAAATTATAGCAACAAAGACCTTCATCAGACATTCCATTCCTCATTCAACTCAGTTGTATTGAAAAGAAGTGAATAGGTCCCCCTTATGAGAAGATGAAATACTGCGGAACTAATGAATGTTTTTGATGATAACTCACTTTATTTCTAGGAATCAAATTTAGTCCCTTCAGGTGTTCTAGTGTTAAGCAGGGATTGAGAGTGTAGGAACAATACACTTTTTGTCTATAAAGAGCGGTTCAGTCTGATCATTTGGAGTGATTTAACTTTAAATGGTTGGCTATGCAGTAACCTGCATAAATATTGTCTGAACAAATCTTGCCTTAATGCACTCTTAGCCTAACTCTAACATTTAGCACAAACTAATATTAAAATATTTATCCAAAGTGTAAGTTTTAAATTAAATTTGGAAATACTGGGGATCACTGGAAGCGTGGTTTGTCATGCTTCACCTGATAGAGGGTGAGGTAATTACATGACTGCCTCAAATTCAGCAGATAACAGGCCAGTACAGAGGCAATTTAAGACCAGTAGGTAATCTGCATTTGGAAGAAATGCATTATTGCAAAATACAAACTTTGGAAGAGCTATTAAAATGTGTTTAAATCCCTTCCATGATATGGACATGTATAAATATCCACTGTAAAATGGATCCAAGCAAAATGGATGTGTTTAGACATCAAGCATGTTAAACGTCTAATTCCTTTTCAACTCTCAATTTTATTTGCACTTCTTTTATAAATTAATTTAAATTCTCTTTGGTTTTCAGGTTTATTCTTAAAAGTTAAATTTAGAGTAAAATGTTTTGAAACATGGGCATATATCTGAAATCATTGTAAATCATAACGAATTCCATGTTTCTGAAATATATGCTACCTTTTTCTAGTGGGGAAATCCTTTCAAGGAGGCATTTTTCATTTAGCTTGAGGATAGCGACATGGTTAATATTTTCTTTTCTGTGTGGACAGGCCTTTGAATTAGATAATCTGGAATGAAACTGTGAGCTATTGATGTGTGGAAGTCCAAGTATAACATTTTATGTAGGTTTAGAGCTCTTGAAATTGCCAAACAGTTGTATATAGTAAGTCCAACACATGGGTGGATAGAGGGTTATTCTTAGGTGCTGGCCTACTGATCCCAAGATTGTGGCTCAAACCTGGCCTAGACTGGTGGTTTTAAATGTGCTTAAAAGCGACAGTCCTATGTCAGTAGATTTACTAGCATGTAAAAACTCCTAGGGACGAAGTTCCAGCACACTGGCAGCACTGATGTGATCTTGGCAATTGACAAAGTCATTAACAAACAAAATATTTATGTATTTTAGAAGGCTGTTCCTGAATGCATGATTTACTACAATGGCTGCAATGTTCATATGCATATACAGGAAGAGCCAAAAGACTATGAACAGGCTGTGCAGTGTTTTTCCTGTCCACATCTTCCGCACTCATTGCCATCTACCGCTATCATAGAAAGGTGTGTATGAAACCATACAACATTTTTAAAACTACTTTTAAGGGCTTTACTTACCGACTTAATGCAAGTGTGTTCGAGGACAGAATTATTAGTAGAGATTTGTGGCCCCCTCATTCCCCTGACCTAACCCCCTGCAATTTCTATCTCTGGGGTAACTTAAAACAAAGTCTATAAGACAAACCCCCACACCCTGGAAGAATTAAAACAAAATATCTGCCAGGAAATGGCCAGCATTTCTTAATGTGAACTACGGTGGGTGATGGATAGTTTCCTAAAGAGGTGCCAAAAATGTATGGACAACGATGGTGGCCAGTTTCAGTATCTTTCATAAAGTTGGTAAGTAAAGCCTTTAAAAGTAGTTTTAAAATGTTGTATGGCTTCATCCATGCCTTTCTATGATGGCTGCAGACAGCAATCAGCGCCAAGGATGCTGACAGGAAAAACACAGTGCAGCCAGTTCATAGTCTTTTGGCTCTCTCTATATAACAGCCATGTTAGCAATGTTCATACATAATAGCCATGATAGTTGTCATTTAGTGTGGACATTCATAATTTTTATAACAGCCATTAGATAAGGTCTAAATTACCATCCTATTCTGCCAAACAATGTGAGTCAAGTTAAAGATGCAGTTGAAGCTGAAAGACAACCATTGTTTTTTTATGTAGTTGTCCGTAACTGTGGACAACTACAAAACAGAAAACCTACCCATGTGAACAACTACAGGGTGAGCCAAAAAACTACGAACCACCTGCGTGGTGTTTTTGCTATCCGCTCTGAGGATGTGGACAGGAAAAAACACTGCACAGGCGGTTCGTAGTTTTTTGACTCACCCTGTTCATAAAAATACAATCACAATCCTAAATCACACCAACATGCAATATTCCACAGCTTGACCCGCACATTGGTAAGCTTACCCTCTAAGAAGATGAATACAATAGGGAGTATCAACATATTCTGAAATTAGTCACACAGAATGGGTTCAATACACACATAGTGGATAAACTAAATCAAAAATACAAATACAAAAAGGGTTGAAGGACATCATCACCACTTTCAACAGCAGAGAGATCTCACTGAAAAGATATCGTAGATTCAGTTCCACCCAAAAATTCATAACAAACTTAATAAACTGTTTCCAGAATACAACAAAAATTTGGCTCCATATAATAAACACAAGCTCAAACTTGCTTCATCTTCTAAAGGCACTATACTGAACACTAAGAAATGGGGGAATTACCAGATTAATTGTGAAGACTGCTATGAAATATATAGGGAAAACCAAGAGAAACCTACAAACCACACTAAAGGAACACCTAGGAAATTTAAAACTTAAACAGGCAAATCTTCAGTAGCTCACCGTTTTTGGTCAACAGAACACAACGTTAAATAGGAAATAAGGTTTAAAACATGTCAAAACACCAGCGGAACCCACAATATGGGAAAAATCTACATAAAAAATGCACACAAGAGTAATGAATTTTGAAATGCGGCTGGTTGATGGTTTAGTGAAGTTCTCCACTAGACAGCTAAATGGCAATACAATTGACACTAAAGTAGGTAATCCCCTTCCAAACACCAGTGGACAAACAGCTAATAATGGAAACAATCATCTTCGAAACATGTTCTGAGTGAAGACTTAAATGAAACTAGTGTCATCAGTCCACTTACAATTTCAATTATGTTGAATAGTTTCACTGTTTGTAATCGCTTCTAATAACTTAGTATTCGATAGTTATCAAACTTTTACACTGTTCTGTCGACCAGAGATGAAACACGAGATGCATGATCGTACATAAAAATCCTAACAACGATATTTCAATTCTTGTTTTGGAGTGCTTTAGAAATACAAGATATGGATGAAGTTAATAAAAAGTATTTGCTTTTATTTGCACTTTTACGTAAATAATTGCATTCAAGTGAATAAAAGAAGTAAATACTTGCAAGGCAAATGAGGCAGAAAAGTTGGAAAGTATACCCAAAAAAAACATGTTGAATAAAACAAAGAAATGCTTGCAGTACAAGTAAACGCTTACCCATTTGCAAGATTGGTCAGTGGCAAACTCATCATTTGAACATGCATATCTCTTGCAGTTTCTGTTAAAATGGCAGCTCAGATGTATGTTTGGGAGGCAGAGCCACACCAAAAAAGCTCCAGAAGACTTGAAAGTGCTACTTAGGTTTGAGGATGAAAGTGTTGATTATTTAACTATTTTCTTACCCAGTGTGGAGAATCATGAAGAGGGGCAATCATACCCAGAAAAAATAGAAGTATTCCTAAGTGGCCTCAGTTATCAAAATGGAATGCCTGAAGATTTTTGGAACTGATTGCACTACAGTTTGTAAAATAGCATTGAGTGTTTCTGAAAGAACTGGTTTCTCTTGGTTTCTGAAACCAAGAGAATATGGTGACTACATCAATTGTGGTAGAGTCCTTCATGGATTTACTGCCAGTGTCTTAGTTTTAAAAGCTCAGGGACTAACTGCCTTACCAAATCAGCATTCTAGTGAATTAAACCAGGACAAACACCAGAGTAAACCAGAAAAGTAGAAAATATTTGCTAGCAAGTATTGTCTTCATTTATTCACTTCAAACATGCAACAAATATTTACTAGTTTTTATTCACTTCACTTGATATGTATTTCATTCCATTTTTAGGAAAAACTATAGACATGAATTTAATTGAAGCCTAGGTTCATTATATTTCACTTCTCACATTCTTTGTTTTGGAAAGTAAGTGTTTTCATTTATTTTGAAGAGCTTATTATATTTTTATTGTATAAGGAACATTAATATTTTTCTCGTTTTATTTGGGAAACTGTGAGTTTTTGTTTGTGACAGTTTTATTTTGGTTCTGTATTATGCAATAATATTTCACTTTAATACGCTTAGTTTAGGGAAGCTATAGCTATTTATTTATTTGTTTGTTTAAAGGATTCAGTATTGTTTTAATTTGGTAGAGAAAATAAAATTTCACTCTCTGTATGCTGTGTTTAGGAAGTTCTGTTACTTATCATTTATTAATTCTTTCATACTAGCTGTAGACAGTGTGACATAAGTTGAATTAATCTTGAAAAATTCAATGCTATGGCCAGGTTAAACCACAAATTTTTGGCGCCTCTGTGCATTGCTCTTACCGCAAGGAGTCAGTATAGTTTGAACCTTGAAATATTTAGATACAAATTATTTCTCATATTCTTTAAGTACAGGAAATGTGGACTTTTATTAGTTGAACGAGTACATTGGTAGCTTTCATGCCTGTGCAGACAAATACTTTGTTTCATTTTGCCTAGCCACAAGCAAGTGACTAATGTGGTGATTTTTTGTTTAAATCTGACTGGACTGTGAAAGCCAGCCAGCATGTGCAAGTGCAAACACCATAGCTAGGTACATTGCCATTTATGTTACTGCTAAATAAACTTTGTTACTAAATAATGAAACCTTCAGAAAGGTAATATAGCATAACATAATGTTCAACAATATATGTTAGGCTTTATTTTGACCAGAGCATTACCTTCCGTTCTTTATACCTACCAAAAGTGTGTTAGCTCATGGCTTGCAAAGTTGGGAGGGCAATAGGTGATGTTTCTCATTCAAAGCATGCTTTACATGGCAGATTTAAAGTTTTGGTATATGAGAAAATGTATACGAAGAAAATGCAGCACACAAAATAAAGGATCATGTTGAATTGATCATACATTACTCTTCAATAACTATAAAATTCAATATGTAACTTTAAGAAATTAACTGTGATATTTAATTAATTTGAAGATTGAGAAGCTAGTAACAGTGATGTATCATAATTTAAAATAGAGAGAATTGGAGGTTGTTACACTACAAAAGGAAGAACCCTTTAGTGATGTAGTGTAACAACCTCCAACTCTCTTTATTTTAAATTATATTTAATATTTATTCATTATGAATTTTCATATACAATAAATTATGCATTTTACTCCATACTTGAAAGTATGCAATAAAGTCGAGCTTAGAACTGTATCGAGTATATTATGCTAATTAGTAGCAGGAAGATTAACCATGTTACCATCTTAATCCGTTTAAACCCTACAATGCTCCATGCATCACCAAATGTCTAAATTCCACTTTACTTTTAAAACACACCAATTTAAAAACAAATGTTCATCTTATAATAAATTATGTTTAATTACGATATCAAATATACATAAATCTTAAGTTTTGCAAACATCTTTTTTAATGTAGAAATGCAGAATAATTTAGGGCTTACTGATATATGTGTGTCTGCCATGATTTTAAAGTTGTAGGCACAAATTAATACTGCAGTGTTTGCATCAAAGTGAATCAGTAACCTTGAAATTTAACCTTGAAAATAGAGATACCTGGCAGCATTTGTTTTGGTTATCTTAACTAATTGTTTTAGCTTTAGATTGCACATATGATTTGACAGCCACCATGAAGATTCAGAAAACTTGAATCAATGAAATTGCTAGTTAAAATCAAGTTCAACTATCCATGAAGAACTATCCATGAAGTTGCAACCACTCTGTAAAACTGGCTTAATGTGTGCAAATCACAGATTTGTGTGTGCATGGTGGCCAGTAAATGAGCATTACCAACAAGGTTTTGAAAGTAGGGAATTAATTTTTTACTTTCTCTACCACATACATAGTAGGTAGAGAAGGTATTGCATTTCACCCTAAAATTTTATACCAAGATTTCACCGGAAATGCATGTTTTGAGACCCAAATCCAAGAAAACCATTTTTAGAAAAAGATCCATGTGTCTGTGAACACTATAACTCAAAAACGAAAAATCGGATAAATACCAGATTTGGTATTTAGGTTCAGTATCTTTCAAAGATGCGACACAAATATTTTCAAGAAACACTCCCCCCACCCCAGACTACACTTTACATGAAACATTTTTTGAACATTTTTGTTTTCTCAAAAATGGCTCTTAATGATTTTGATTAAAATATCATATGTTTAAGATATTTTAATGACAAATGAAATGTTATATCTTGAATTTTCTGGGAATGTCTCCAAAAGTCCTCTTCATTCTGAATGACTTTTGTATAACTGGTAAACAGAAACAAAACAAAACAAAGAGAGAGAAACAAAATTTTACGACACAAAGTGTAGATCTTGTTTAAACACAGAATTTATGTCTTATACATTTTTTTTTTGTCGAGTGAACCATTTCCGAGATATTCCTTGTTATTTGTTTGAATTTTCATACTTTTTCTCAAGTGGGAATTTAATGGTTTTTTGTCCTGGACATGTAAAGAGAATGGAATGCTCCACATAGCAACCAGCTCTTAAAAGATTTGACTATCATTTAAAGCCTACCATATTCCCCTTGCACCTACAAGAAAATTAACAGTAAGATAATTTTTGCAAATGTTTATCTCGATTAACTTGAAGTATATAGAGAATAAGCATATGTAAAAATAGTTTGTACAAGAGTAGAGAATGTCATGCGAGTGCAACA
The DNA here is from genome assembly GCA_030765065.1 of Deroplatys truncata. NCBI lineage: Eukaryota > Metazoa > Arthropoda > Insecta > Mantodea > Mantidae > Deroplatys > Deroplatys truncata. Next base: position 54,231,595 of record CM060988.1, on the reverse strand, counting down.
CATCAGGTTTTTATTCTTGGGCTTTAAACTAAAATACACAATGCTGTGTTATAATTTGTACTGTAACTTAACATTTAACATTCATAAAAAGTTGATTCCTATAATGTAATTAGATTGTTGACTCTACTGAGTTAATGTTTTATCTTGTATATATGCAGTAGCAGTGAAGTCAAATTACTCAATATGGAAAAGTACTGTCTGCAAGGAACTATAGCAAAATGCCTTGAACTCTTCTAAATCTTTCAACAATCCTTTAAACAAAACTCCATTAAATTTCCAAATGAAGCAAGTAAAATGATGAAAATGCTTGGAAAGAAATCTTGCACCTTCCAATTGATGTACTGAACCTATGTTAGATATACATAAAAAACCCAAGGGGCTTCTCTCCAAAGCACAGTGGGAAGGGGTATGCTGTACACCAAACAGGAATATTTAACTGAGAAAATTGCACATATCTTTGAGGTATTATGAATTTGAAGCATTGGTATAATTTACAACATAAAATCACTGTTTTTAAAGGCATTTATTTATACCCAAATGGAATTGGAATATCGAGGGATTGGCCTGTAGTGAGTGAAAAGAGGCCCTCAAAATGATTGGTAGCAGTACACAGTGCAAATAACAGCTGATAGATGTCTGGATGATGACCACTCTAGGTATTGCCTCAATGACATGTAGAATATCCAGTTTTCTGCCCCTGTGGAATGGCCCTTCACAACATATGTCGTCATGCACTATGTTCCTTTATGCCTGAGGCTCTGAAGGAAGTTATTTGACTATGTAAAGAGATTTAAGATTCAGCTAACATGGTAGTAGGAAGGAATAGATAGTCACAATTAAAAATAAATCGGCCTTCATATTTAAACCTATCATCAGGTTTGAAACTTACAGAACAGCTGCTGGAAGTAATGCAGAAAATAAAAGATTATATTAAACAACAGTTTCTTACTGGAAACAAAACCATCTAGAGCAGTCATGCCATTTTGTGACAGGTGTCGACCTCCTCCTTTCTCCCTCCAACTTCGCATATTGGGGATTGGTTAAACTTTACGGCGACACAGTCCTAATGGAATAGAAGCTCCTTGGGTGGTAGGCAAACTGAACAAAACAGGAATGGTTAAACCCTGTGTCCCTTCCAGTGGCATTCCTGATCTAGAGGAAATTGAAGTTACTTGGTTCATAGGGGCACCGAAGTATCATAATTTCTTTCACTATAAAAAATTAAAAGTTTTTGCATTACAAATTACATAAGTAAAATTGCAATTTTTTTGAGGGGTTCATTTTTACCTTAAGGAATCATCTGTAGAAACTTGACCATGGCTAAAAATTTAAGTAAAATAAAATAGATGTGAGGTTAAGTGAGGTTAAGTAATATTATTTAAATCACATATGAGTGGCCCACTGCTGAGTTGCTTAACCCCACAACTTACACTAACACCAGTTTGTATACATGTTGATTAATCTAAGGCTAACTTACAGTGCTAAAAATACAATTCTAATTTGCTGTACCTATTTAGGATATTGCTAATAATTGTGTATTTAATGTTACTGAATAAAAAAAACTTACAGTAGTAAATAATGTTAACAAAGTTAACTTAGGGTAAAATTTAAAACCTCAATGGCTTGCAATGACCTAATGGCACACCCTCATTTCTGACTTGTTTTAAGGCCAAAAGTGTAAAATGTTACACATGAGTCATTCCACGTCAAGTTGAACATTTGTTAACAAAAATTGACTGTCATGTGTGTGTTTGTTTTAAAATACTATTTAACAGTAATGTTATGTCTGTTACTAAGTAATGAATTTTCAGGAATAGCAACCTCTTTAACATGTTTAAATATGGATAGTTCCGGTTCTTTTTATGCTAGAGACTTTTAAATATTTCATTTGAAAGCTTAGAGAATACATTTTTTTCAATATTATATAAATAAATTTAAACGAAGCATATGTGCTTGTAAAAAGGCTTAAGTATATCAACCATTTAAAAAACTGAAGAAAGAAAACAAATCACTGTTCTTGCTCCAGGTTTTTTATAACAGCATGGCAAATATCATAAGGTCATTGTTACTGGTTCATTTAAAATTAAATCATAAATTTATCATGTGGCACAGTGAACTTGACTTGGGGCTGATGGACATCCGGAATGCTGCATTTTCAAGTCTAGCTGGGATCCACTGTAGCTGATAATGAATAGAAGGAACATGCACAAAGCATTCAAGTTCATTTTAAGGCACATGCTCTCAGGAAGCAATCTATAAGCCTAAATCACACCTAGCAATATTTGTTTAAATGTAAACTCTTTTTCCTTCACTTTGAAGAATAGTTTTACTACAGTTTTAGACATTGATAATGGTGTGAAACAACGTAGCTTTAATGTCCCTGTTATTGGTATTTTGGTTTTCATATCTTGCCTCCAAAATATCACTCTTTTAAACTGTGTTGATTAACAGTAAAAAATTAAATGTAATGTTTGTAATATGATTCTGCACCCAAGTAAATAATTAAGAGGTGTTGTGATGGGATCTTATCCAGCTGGAAACTGGCTTTCGCTGTTAGATGTTAAGTAGTGCCCCAAATTACATCAGAAGGCTCCTTGTCATAGAAGTGGTGAGGAAATGCCATTTGATGCTAACTTGCGAATTTTCCTCATGAAAACATGTTTACAGATTTTTTTCCTGTTCTTGTATTGCGTGCCACCACCATAGGAAAAGTAAATTATTTTTTCCAGATCTCTTTATTTATTTATTTATTTATTTATTTAAGATGTTTGTTAACTGGTGTTGGAACAGATGAACACCATTTGTATCATGTTTTAAACTTTTTGATGTGACAATGTAGTTATGTTTTAAGCTGTTGTTTTCTTTTAAAATAAATTACAAAGGAATGAATTGTTGCTTGGTTATTGTTCCAATATACCCCCTTAACATAATGTTATATCATAAAGGCATAGTTTTCTGAAAAATAACAAATTGCAATACTTTCTTTAGGTTTCAAATTTTCTTTCCATTCAGATAAAAGTGCAGACTTGTGAGCTATAAAGGTATGAGTTAACAAATCTGACAATTTTCTAGAAAGTCTTCAACAGGTGATTGTATTTTTTCTAAATCTGCGCAATCTACGGTTAGCCACTGTTTATAAGATCTGCTCTATACTTTCTTCTTCAAAAATGGCCTGAATGTTATTGATCAAGTTTTCAGTTCTGGTAACATATTTCCTTAAATAGCAATCTAGTGATGGGGATTACAAATTATTTGAAAGAGAGAATCCTTATAATTACAGAGAATAATACCTGAATCTGCAATAAGATGGGAAATCAAGCTTCAGTTTCACATTCTCATGAGCACAAACACAAGAGTGCATATCTTAGGTGCCTATAAGTATACCTACACAGTTAGGTCTCAGATGAGCAAATTTTGAGAAATCTATTTTTATATCAGAATATTGGTCTTAGAACTATGGAAGGTTTTTTAGATTGCACAAAATCAATCGCTTCTGTTTTTGAATTGTCTGTCCTTTAACGGAAGCATGATTCTTTTCTCCTGTCATAACGCTGAAATGTAAAACTAATACTTTTTTCACCATGGAATATTCTAATGGTTTACCAGATTTGGTTTCAGGAGTCAACAAAATGCCCCTTCTGAAGCTAATGTTTTTGCTGCCTTTTATCATGAGGTTTGAAACATTTTTGCCAACATTTTTCTTAATTTGGTTGTAAGATCAGCTTTTAAAAATATTCAAAATCTGAATTTTTAAGTTCCAAGTCATTTATACTATGAAATCTGTCAGCTTGTGAATTATTTCTCAATCCTGTTTTTCTTCTGGGACCAATTCACCTTCAATATGAAACACCTTCTCCTTAAGTTTGTTATTTTTTGCAATTTCTGGGATGGATATTTTTTGAGATAGTTTTCTTTTCTTTATGGGTGATTAGCTTAGAGTGATACTTCACTAGTATTAAGATATGAAACATCTACACTTTCCTTGATCTCATTCACATCACTACTCTGATGTGAAGGTGAGTTACCAGTTTTTGAGCTACTTTCATTTTTTTGACCTACCCAGATAAGTATTGGGTCCAGCAACACTAGATTCACAAACATCACTCGTTTTCACTCGTATCTGGAATTTGAAAAATTGTTATGGTATAAGGCAAACACTCTTTGTGGGGACAGTTTCTTTTCCTACATTTTCAGTTTTGAAAACATTTTAAGAGTTACTGGCCACAAATTCTTTTTTCTCTTTAACATGTGTTTGCTAATTTTGAAGGGGTTAAAGCAACAATCATACTGTGCTGGTGCTATTCGTATTACATATTTAACATATATTCACAACTTAACAGATTAAACTCTCAAATGACACAGACTGTGGCCTCTCTCCACAAGCTAAATATTCTGGACTAGTCCTCTGAGGAAGGAAATGCTCAATCCAGTTTGCTGTGATAAGGGTTTGTTTTTATTTTAAATCTGAAAGTGATTCAGAAGAATAACCTTGGTAATGAATAACAGTGCACCATCTGCTGCACTATCCCCTCTGCCCTCACACTCCAGGCAGAAGCTATTGCTATTCCTTAAGCTTCTTATAAATATATTTCAACTAATTCCCTCCTGAAACTTTGTACATGTATATATTTATTACTAAACTGAGAATGTGCGCATTTAAAAAAAATATTTTTAGGTTGTCGATGTATAACAAAATCAAATTTTAAAAGTACAAATTTCTGTGATAAATAACTAATCTGTTGAATCAGATTCATTTTAATGTGTGTTTAAATTATATTCCATAAGTTTTAAGAGGAGACCGTTATGGAGTTTATATGCAAATTTGAACGGGAGATAAAAGCGATTATGTATGGAGGCGCACCTACTTTTTTAAAAATTTTGACTTTGGCTGTTATTCAAAATATTGAGGTTAGAGACCGACCCCCCCCCAAAAAAAATTGACTTATTTCAAAGCATCAAATGCATACAAAAAAATTCAAAGAGATTTGATGACTTGGTGTTTTATGGGTGGTTCGACTTGACATGGAATGACTCGCCTATCAAATATTGTTGAAAGCAAAAATGAAATTGCAGTCCAAAGGTGCAAGAAGATATTTGTTCCTCCTGCATAATTTTAGCAATTATAACAGGAACTTACTGTCGTCCATGTGTATTGCAGTTCAAGTAGCTGAATATAGAATTCTTCTGGAGTATTAAAACAAAACAGCTCAAGATTTTTCTTTATCCCTGCATGTGATTAATTTGCTGATGCCAAAAATGTGTTTTTCAGGCAAATGTTCTGGAAGAAGTTTCTATCGGCCAGGATACTAAGTTAGATTGTTGCTCCTTGAACAGTGACGAAGATATCGAGTGGAGAGTGAAGGACCAAAGCATCAACTTGGAAGAGATGAACTCTCAACAGAAGATGCTGCCACAACAATACTGTCTGCGATGGAAGTACCATCACAACAATCTGCAAGTGATGTTTAGTCAGCTGTTGGAGAGAGAAAGCTTTTGTGATGTTACACTTGCATGTGAAGGGAAAACTCTTAGAGCCCATAAGGTAGGTAAAGTGGCACTTGATTTGCTTATAACCTTACAGAGAGCATCCCTTCCAATTTTTCCTACATCCCTTCCTAACATATACAGGTTTGCCACAAGGAATGGGAGGTTTTAATAAATACTAATGGAGATTGAAGTTCTTATTTGTAATTCTAGCCATGGAAAACTACATTCTTGCTATTCCTTAAGCCACATAACTATGAATTTAAATCTTCAAGATTTTTTAAATGGTTTTGTCCCCTGTGTATACATTCCAGCATTAGCAAATTCAAGCTTTATGCATTTCAGTGGTGGTTGATTCAATCTCTATGAATGCTAGCCTTCAGTTTAATTAGTGTGAGAACAAGTGTTTCCATGATGGTTTAAATTTACCCATACAAAAAAAAAAGTACACACTAAAACGCTGATGATCTCACAAGCCATTTTATGACTTTGGAATGATGAGGTTCTAACTTTAATGTGTGCTTTGGTATTGTGATAATAACGAGAGTTCCAATGAACTATGAATCACTGCACTGTGTTTTTCCGCTGGTTTTTTTGACACATGTTTTCGACCGCTACTGCAATCAAGGTTATGTTCCTGGTGCTGGCTTTGCTTTGCTCTGCAGTATTCTTTTGACCATGATGCAGTACAGCTGAATTGTCACTTATTATTGTGTCCTGTATTTAGTCAGTTATGTCAGAGTAAATGTTTACTATTGCTCAGCATGTATTAGACTTCCCTTCAAAAAATCGCGTAGGTGTCTTTCACAACAGGCAGGCATTTTGCATGGCTCTGTTGAAAGAGCTATTAAATTGTTGAAGTTAAAACCATATAAAATAACTGTGGCACATGTCCTTCAACCAGGTGATCCTGTATTCAGGCGCACATTTTGTGAGTAGTCTCAATAATATATACGAGGGCAGTCCCAGAATTACCCAACCTGACATATATATTGCGGTTGCTGTTTCAAACAAATGACTATGTTAGAAAGCATATAAAGCTTAAGTTTGAAGTTTGATGATGCTATGTTGTTTAGTAATTGTTTGGCAGCCGTTAATAGTGAACTCTCTCAGCGAATTTGTAAACACTGCTAAAACTGCCCATTGATATGTGATGCCATACTTTCATTTGAACAGTCTTAGTCCAACTAATACTAAAGCTGAGCTAGATTCTACATTGGGGGAATCTGCTCCTTCGTTTACAATAGTGAAATATTGGATGGCAGAGCTGCCAAGATGAACATTGCAGTGGTCGACCAAATGAGGTGACCACACCAGAAATTGTGAAGAAAATCCACAAAATGGTATTGGATGGCCTTTGACTGAAATTGTGCGAGCTAGCAGATGTATGCATTTCAAAAAGTGTTGTACATCACACACTAACTGAAAATTTAGATATGAGAAAGCTATGCGCAAGATGGGTGCTGCGTTTACTCACAATGGAACAAAAGCAGCATCATGAGAATGTTTCAGTCGAGTGTTTGGTGATGTTTCACTGCAATAAAGCCAAGTTTTTGTGTCGATTCATAACCATGGATGAAACATGGTCCCATCACTTCACACCTGAGACGAAGGAACAGTCAAAATAGTGGATTGAATGGGAAGAATCGGCTCCAAAGATGGCAAAGACTGTTCCATCTGAGGCAAGTTAATGTCGTCAGTTTTTTTGGGATGCATGTGGGATAATTTTCATTGATTATCTTCAAAAAGGAAAAACAATCAATGGCAAGTATTATGCAAACTTATTGCGGCGTTTGAATGATAAAATCAAGCAAAAATAGCCGCATTTAGCGAAGAAGAAATTTCTATTTCATCAAGACAATGCACCAATTCACACATCCATTATCACCATGGCCTCATTCGAGTTAAAGTTCGAATTGCTTCCTCATGCACCCTATTCACCAGACTTAGCCCCCTCTGATTATTTTCCATTTCCAAAATTGAATAAAGATTTGGTGGTAAAAGATTTGCCAACAATGAAGAGGTGGAGTTTGCAGTTGATGGCTATTTTGCAGAACTCGGTTCTATTAAACAGGGTATCGAAGCTATTGAAGAATGCTGGGAAAAGTGTATCGAGCTGAAAGGAGACTATGTGGAGAAATAAAGCTGTTTTTTCCCCAAATTTTTGTGTTCTCTTTGTTAGGTCGGATACTTCTGGGACAGCCTTCGTACAAGGTGAACTAGACCCATATTTATATTTTTCTCAGACGAGACCTGGTTCCACTTCATGGATATGTGTGTACACAAAATAATTATTTTTGGAACTCTGACAAAACTAATATTATTCATGAAGTACCCCTCCGCTCACAGCACATCATACAGAGTGGAAAACAATTTATAGGGCTAATTTTATTTTTCGAATCAACAGTTGATGCCCCCACATACATGAATACAATTTTGCCCCAATTTTTACAGAATTGACAGATAGGGAGTGTACCTTAGTCTATTTACAAGACACTGCCACAGCTCATACAGCCAGTATTTCGATAACATTATCTGCAACTGTTATCTCTTTGTAAATTAAAACATAAAGTATACAAGACAAACCCACATATCCTGGAAGAATTAAAACATCTGTCAAAAAAGTGCTAGTATTTCCTACATGAGCTATGGCAAGTGATGGATAGTTACTTAGGGAGGTGCCAAAAATGTATGGACGATGGTGGCCAGTTTCAGCACCTCCTTTCATAGTATTGGTAAGTGAGGCCTTTAAACATAGCTAAGGAAATTTTTGTATGGTTGCATCAGCACCACTCTGATAGCCACAGACAGCAAAAGATGCTGCCTTCACAAACCAGAAAAACACTTTGCAGCCAGATCATTGAGTATCCCTGTACTGTCTGTAGCATATATTATCACTGATGACACCTGATAGATCATATGGGAGATTGAAAAGTACTAAGTTCTATTTTCAGAGAAAAAAGTAATTGGAGATCTATCTGAATTATTAATCCCTTTGGAGTGACAGGATCCTATTTACTCTTTTATTATTATTGAGCCATCAGTGTTTCAATGTATGACTGAGGTTATAATAGATATAGAATAATAACAAAATTAATTTAAAAAGCAATTTACCTCAAAGAAGAGAAGGAAGAAAGTTGCAAAGAGCAAACGGAAAAGTACTACCAGAAACATAAAGGGAGAATGATAGGTAATCAGAAGAGGAAAATTGATTCCAGAAAAACAAATACAAACAAGCAAAGATTGCTAACAGCATTGTAAATTGCAATGCTACAACAGGTATACTATATTGATTTACACCTGTTTCCCTCTAGACATGGTTCACCATTTGACATATGAAGGCAGTCACTTAGCAAATCAGTTTTCCACCACTTGGTAGCAGCACTGCCAAGAGAATGCCAACTGTGCATTACAACCTATTTCATCACCACTGTCAGTGTACGAGTGGATACCACATAGAGCAACCATAAAGACAGCATTGTATGACTTGGTTTCTCTGGGAAGAGAGAGAGTGACTACTGCAGAAATTCATAGGCGATTGGTGGCAATGTGTAGAGAACATGCACCTTCATGGAAAACAGTTAACAACTGGGTGAAAGGCTGGAAAACAGAGTGCACATCAATGGAATAAGGGACCAGTTCTGGTAAGAAAGTGATAGTGTCAACTCCAACCATCTTAGTCCGGGTAGAAGTGGCCATCCAAGAGCACAGATATATTTCATTCCCAGAAATAGAGTTTCCAGAAACACCCTGCATTGCATCGTACACGACAACCTTCAGATGCTGGCGGAGGGTGATGGATTTTTTTTTGGGTGTAAAAATCGTTAGCATGGCTTCCTTCGGAATGGAAGTAAATCCAGTGGTCTCGTGTCGTAGATTTATGGCATGTTAAAGAACCTCAAGCCTGATAAAGAGGCCTCTGAGCAAAATTACCGGTCTTTCACGCCCAATATAGAATGGGATGCTAAGGACCACAGCAGTTAAAGAGCATCCATAAATAAAACTCAATTTAATTTAATTAACCTTCACATGAGTTCCAAAACTTTTGTCTGCAGAGCAAAAGCAAAGATGTTTGGACATGTGCAGATATTTTGCAATACTGTAATCAATGCCATGCAGGCTCCATGTCTAGGATTGTGACTGGCGATGAGACATAGCACAAGTCAGAAAAAAACAGCAATTGATGCAATAAAAGCATAAAGGGCAGTCCACCGCCAAAGAAATCTCAAACAGCATGATCAGCTATCAAGCATGTGGCTGCAGTGTTCTGCAACTGCCTGGGATTAAGGACCATGGTTAACAGTGCAGCAAATGTGGTGACCCTTAGTTAATTTCATTGTGCAATTCAAAGGAAGCAGCCAGCAAAATGGGTGAAAGGTGTGCTGCTGCAGCATGGCAATGCACCCCATACCAGCAAGTAAACCACTGCTGCCAGTGATCAGATGGAAGTCACAGTTCTGTCATCTCACTATACTCTGCAGACTTGGCACCTTTTGATTATTGCATGTTCAGGGCAGTGAAGAAACATCTGCCATTTTGCAGACTTGGGAAACACCTGTCCAATCATGGTACATTCCACTCCGAAAGAATGGTTCCAGAAGGGTTTGGAGAAACTGATCCATCAATGGCAAAAGTAGATATAGTTAAAGTGAGATTATGTTAAGAAGGTGGACTTATCAGCTGATGTCTAACCTGTTTTGATATGTCAGAAAAGAATAAAAGTCATTCAATGAAGTATGCACCTTATAAAATAAGTAGTAATGAAACGGCTTGTCATAGTGTAAGTTAACCACTAATGAGAAAGGACACTTCATTTTGAATTCAACAGAAATCTGTATGACCACAAGGTGTATCTTCACAAAAATCCTTCTCTTATTTTTTCACAATATGTAATTTAAATATTAGAGTTTGTAAGAAATTTTGTCTAGGAACCCTTAATATAGGGAGAGCCAAAAGACTACAAACCGGCTACCTAACCCCCTGCAATTTCTATCTCTGGAGTAACTTAAAAAAAGTGTACAAGACCAATCCACACACCCTGGAAGAATTAAAACAAAATATCCGCCAGGAAATTGCCAGCATTTCTTAACGTGAACTATGGCGAGTGATGGATAGTTTCCTAAAGAGGTGCCAAAAATGTATGTACAATGACGGTGGCCAGTTTCAGCATCTCCTTTCATAAAGTTGGTAAGTAAAGCCTTTAAAAATAGTTTTAAAAATGTTGTATGGTTTCATCCGCGCTTTTCTATGATAGTGGCAGATGGCAACGGGGATGCAGATAGGAAAAACACTGCGAAGCCGGTTTGTAGTTTTTTGGCTCTCTCTGTATGTGTCTATAATACAAAAAATAGTGACACTAGCCTATTAGCACCTGATATGCAAGGTAAAGCTATTAACAGCCTTAAAAACTTAAACTGCAGGGCTTAAAATCAATATATCACACTTCTAAACATTTCCTATAGTGAGTCACATTACTATAGAGCTGATACATATATCAAGACATTACTTTGAATCTAATTTAGGTGTTTCAAAAATGTATTACCAATATAAGGAAAAAATTTGAAAAAGATCGAATTTCTTTTATTAAATTATCTATCACCAGCTTGTAATTGTTACAAAGTTAAATTTAGATTTTCACAAGCCTAAAAGTGACAAATGTGATATCTGTGAACTAGACAGATAGGCTAAGAAACAAAATAATAAAAATGAAATGGAGGAGGATTTTGAGAAGCATGCAGATAAAGTAACAAAAGAGAGAAAAATAAAGGTGTTCCAGTGTTAGTATTTATAATAAAATTTCATGTTTATAACCTCACATGAAATTTCACTATAACAAAAATTGTATACTGTATAATTAATTATACTTAAATACAAGCCGTGTGTAGAACAAGGTTGGAAAGATAGAATCAAATTGAAAAATTCCATGCCCTAGCCGTGGTTCAAATCCCGGCTGCCTCTTTGAATTCTTCATTCTGTTTCTACCTTTCCAACCTTGTATACAGTAGTATTTTATTGAATGAAGCACAGTCTGGCAGAACTAGGAATAATCTTTCCTATGCCTTTAAAAATTGTTAGACATAGTTGCTTCTGAAAATGGCTGTAATTATTTGACCACTTGAAGTAACTCATCAGTTCTCAAAAACAGGAATCAATCTCAATATAGCGCTTCAGTTTCTGAAGGAAAATCCAAATATGATTCCTGGTACTATGAAATATTCTCTACCTGGCCATTCTTGTTGTCAGGAAGTACACAGAGCTTACAATTCAATTGGGAAAGTCATGAAAATGACAAAAGCTTTTTCATTTTTGCATCTAGTATACTTAATAAAACTGATAAATAAGAACAGACCTTTAGAATAATTCAGCTAAATGAGTCAAGATTTCAAGGACTTTCTTAGCACAGCTTAACTCCTAAATTGTAAGATAGTACCTTTCTAAAAATAGTAAGTATGACGTTAATGAAATAGAATATAATTGACTCACTATCCAAACAAAGCGGTTCATATATTTGGAGTAAAAAAAATAGGTTGCTGCTGACTCCATGATAGAGGAGTGGGGTTTATTAAGGTAATGGTGGATGGACATGGGTGTGTTACGATAATAATTGCTGCATCTGCCTGTCTCTTCCAGTCTGTTTCAGCACTTTGCTGTTGTCTCCATCATGCTTGCCTTTTCTGCATTTCCGGCCAGCAAGAGCCAATGACTATCTGGTGTTTAAAAAAAACTGTCTTGTTCCAATGATGGTAAAACACCTCCCCCCCTCCTCACAGAACATGAGTCACATGCATATTCCCAGCGCTACTCTTGGTTTATACCCCAAACCTCGTGGATCTCAACTCACTTTCTGTCTGCCCTGTTTTGCAGTCAGTAGCCCCCTAGCATCTTCTCTGCTCCCTTTGTATCATGTGGTTTATGCACCCTTCTTAAGTAAACAACAGACATCTGGCACATACTACAAGGCATACTAGCTGTTGCCATACTTTTAGAAAGGATATTATAAAGGCCCCCACCCACTCTTGCATATCTCTGTATTCTAGCTCCAAGCGGACCAGCTGACATGGACATAGTCAACCACTAAATAGACATCAATGATCAAGTCCCTCCCATAATTCAAAGCAAGGTTAGAGGAACCATAGGTGAACAAAAAATGGGGAGAACTTCAGGTGAAGACCACATCTACAACTAATATTTGAAGTTGGACCTTGAACATTTTTAGAGCCATTAACACCATCCTGCTCAATGAGGTGATACCAAATGAGTGGAAAATGAGCAAGATTGTTCTCCTGCACAAGAAGGGTGCCAAAGATAATCTACAAAACTATATGCCATTAAGCCCATTGTCAAACGTATATAGTCTTCCCCAAAAGAGCAAAGACAAATTACAATGAAACTGGATGAAAATCAACCAGAAAACCAAGCAGGCTTTTGATCGGGCTACAGAATGGCTGACCATTTACAGACTATAAATCAAATGATAGAGAAGGCAGAGGAACTCAATCTACCCCATATACTTGGCCTTTGTGAACTATATGAAAACACTTGACACGGTAGAACATGCAAGTGTTCTACAAGCATTGGAAAAGGCAGGGAATCAAATCTAAGTACATAATTAGCCTAAGCAACCTTTACATCAAAGCGTACACAAAGGTAACCACAAAAAGGGAGGGTCAGATATTCAAGCACGAGAGGGGTGTACGGCAAGGAGATCCTATCTCACCAAAATTATTTACAAGCTACTTGAGGATATATTTAGAATGCTAAATTGGAAAGAAAAGGATGGAATTCACATTGATGGCAACAGACTGACAAACCTCAGATTTGCAGACGACATAGTGCTATTTGTAAGAAGACCGGAAGCCCTGTAAAAAACGTTCCCAAGACCTCAGCCATGCCAGCAGAAAGGCAGGACTGGTAATGAATATGAGCAAAACCAAAGTCATGACCACTGACAACTAATACCAATCCTAGTAAATTCAGCACAACTGCAGTATGTCTCCGACTGCATATATTTGGGACAAGAGTCACCTTTCAACATTATGGACAAAGAACTGAAAAGAGAATTGTCATAGCATGGAAAACATTCTGGTCTCTAAAATTCATCCTTTTAAACAAAAACCTAAACTGCAAACTCAAATTCGAAGCACTTGAATCCTGTATTTTACCAACCTTACTGTATGGATGCCAAACGTGGAGCCCAAAAGAAAAAGCTCCAAGTCTGCCAAAGGAAGATGGAGTGGAAGATGCTAGGAATATCCCTCCTAGACAGGATCCCAAAAACCAGATTAAGAACACTGGCAAACACAGATAATGTTTTCCAATGAGCAATAACCCTGAAGTGGAAATGGGGAGGGGGGACACCTCGCACAACTCCAAACCAGCAGATGGTCACTAATTGCAATGATGTGGGACCTGCACATTGGCATGAGACACCAAGACAGACCTGTCACAAAATGGGCTGAAACATTCAGAATTTCATAGGAGTACATTGATCCACAATAGCAAGGAGCCGGGTGAATGGAAGGAACTAGCTCACAGCCAACAATTAATGTATACAATGTAGCAACAAACAATTAGTGCTCAAGCAAGCAAGTGGAAAGAACTAGATGTGTCAAGCCTGGAAGGACTATTTCAATAGAACTCAAATCAGATGTAGATTAGGATTGTGTGGAATTAATACCCACACAATTTAGGAACTAAGCAGATAAGCCAGAACTTAAAATTCTTGTGGATTAGCTTTGAGTTTTCCATGAGCTCACCCTTTATTAGGAGGCCATTGCCCTTCATGGGATCTAGTAGGGTAATTCATGCATTCATTCATTCTGTACATATGTAAAAATCATTATCACAAAAGAAATCCAGGCATTACTTATCAGTTATTGATTGTGAACAAACAGTATAGTTCAGACATTTGTATGAATAGCTGATTTCTAATTGGAGCCATTTTGTAACATGCCTGCAGTAGCCATAAGCAGTGCTTTTACAATCGGCTCTTAAGTAAAAACATGTTACTTTATATTATTTAAATAAAATTCTTGTGGCAACACACTCTAACTTCAATCTTTTAAGATAATTACCTTGAATATATATATATATATATATATATATATATATATATATATATATAATAATGTTTTAACTACTTCACTGTGTTTTCCATTAATTGTTATGTTAAAAGTGGTACTTTATTTTTCTGTTTGATATTTTACAGGTTGTGTTGTCTGCATGCAGTACATATTTTGATGCTATATTTTCGCAATATGAAGAAAACAATCCCATTGTGATCTTGAAAGATGTAAAGTTCTCAGATATTAAAGCCCTTGTTGAGTTCATGTACAAGGGTGAAATAAATATTGATCATGTAAGTATATTATTTAAAATAAAGTATTAATGAAAATAGCATTGAAATGTATCTTCAACTGTTTTTGGTTCAGTGTATCCTACAGTTGCTAAGAATGCACAAAGTTATTACAAATTAGTAGGTTATCATAGAGTTACAGTTATTCAAATGTCAGGAAGTATTGACTTCACTTGTTAAAAAGTAAGTTTATAAGAAAAGCAATTTGCTCTTAAAAAGCTGTATTGGAATAAATACTATAGTAAAACAAACTAATTTGCAAAGTTGGTTAGGGTGAGTTACCTGTATTAGGCTTTTTTGGGTTTAATCTTATCCTAAGAAGACGAAGTTGGGTAACTTTAAGCTTTAAGGGCACCAGGCTTGTTTGAGCATTATTTCACCCATTTTATTCATTTGTTTGATATGACTTACCAGGTTAAAGGACGTTAAACTTCAAATGGTCTACTTCTGCTATTCCTATGTAATAATTGATACACAGTTTTTCAAGTAAAATGTTTTTTCTTGATTGAAAATGTTACAGTTTTAGTTGCTTTTATGCACTGAAGGTGAAAGTAAAGGCATTTTTCTTCTAGTGTAAGGTTTGAACATGTTAGTTATACTGTCTTCTGTTAACTTTTATGTCGGAAACAAAGGCAGAAGACTCTGCATAATTATCAACTTTTGAACTCATTAAATAATCTGATTAAGTGAATTAGAAGAGTGACAAATTAGTAATTAAACATGCCCTCTACTGATATTGGATATGCCAAAATATTAGAAAATATGTGATTTTGTTTTATGCAGGGTATACTGGAATTTCTAATTGCATAAGGAAATATATCAAATATTCATAGAACATTTCTTTTATTCAAATGACTCCTTTATAATGTTGAAAGTAGTAACAAAATGTGAATGAACTTTGTGAGTTTACATATATATTTAGAATGTCTACTTTGGAATTTTTTGTCATGTGTCATTCTTTGAATTTTGTGCTGCATAAATAATTTGTGTCAGTGCAAATATTGAAGTCAAAATCTGTTTCAGTAGGTGAGAAATTAAGTTATCTACAATTGCAACAAAATTATTTATTTGCATTGTAGTCTTTGAACTGTAAAATACATTGCTGTGAAGTAGCGTTAGAATCGTTTTCCCATTGCAGAGGTCATTTTCCATGTACAGCGCCTTCCCCAGTCCTATTTTTTACTCACTTGGACTGCAATCCTTTTAGCAACTTAGGATTGGTTTCACCAACCGATGTTAAAAATACAGTTGCGAACGATAGCTTTGGAGAAGGTGGTGACTGAACTACACAGCTTCTGAACATGCTTCGATGCATTTTTTTCTATGTATTGCAGTGCTCTCTGTGTGGGCAGGTGATTTTGATTCCAGAGGGTCTTGATTCATGGCAATTGCCATGAGATGTTCCTAATTGTTTGAAGTTAGAATTGCGATGTCAACTGAAATAAATGTTTTACGGTTTGAAAAGTGTTAATTACAGAGCTGGTACTAAGTATAGAGGTATTATCGAGCGCAAAAAATCTAACCGCCTTACGTTAAAGGATAAGGATGTAGCCTGGGAGAAAATCTGAGTAATTTAATTGGAATGAAGGCATTTCTCCCAGGTCCAGTAAGCAACTGCAGCAATTTTATGCTAATATAAAGTGAAGTACCAAAAATGTGAGGTGCGAACGGCATTTAGAACGGTTTAAAACTGGTGAATGAAAATGTGTTGCTGCTGATTAAGGATCAAGCAGACCCGGACAAAAATACATTGTTTCCTTCTTGAAGTAATTGCTTCGGAAACTTTCAGCGGTTGTAGCTTTGGAAATACTAATATTATCACCTACCAATAAATGAAAAGTGTCAGTAGCTTAAAATCTCAAAGTAATTAACACTTGTATCATAGGAGAAAGAGCCACACTTATGTGTGAAGTATTCTAACGTCTTGTATTTGCTATAAAACCATGCTCATGACCCCTTTAGACAGTCTGTACCACCACTTTAAAAATTCCTCCTTTTGCAGCTTTTCAAATTTATTATGACACACAACAGCTCTTCTGTTAGGAATGGCATTAAAAATTGCCAAATGCAGCAACCTCACATCAATAGCTTGGATTGTGGCAGCCATTTTCCAACTCCTAACATTAGTTTCAGCCTTAACACAGGGTTATGGCAATGTTAACTTAACACGGAGTTTAACACATTGTTGAAGGTAACATTGTTCAATGAAACAGCATTTGCATTAACTTCGGAGTTAAATCATTTTAAAATTTAGCATCCTGTGTTGAAACCAGTCCTTAGTATAGCAGTTACATTACAAATTGTTGTACCTATGGAACTAATTAGTAAATGGTTAAGTAAATTTATCCAGTAATGAAAAAAATTAAAAATATAAGTTGTTAAAAATGCCACATAGTACAAATCTATAAACATGTGTTTTGCACTTAGTTGCTGTTTTTGTATATGCAATTTAATATATGGTGTAGTTCTTGGGAAGATATTTCAGGCCTTTGCTTTTATAATTTTATTTCAGTCTCATCTAGCTTCACTTCTAAAGACTGCCGAGGATCTTCGCATTAAAGGACTTGCGGAGGTGTCCTGGAGACAAGATGGACAAACATCTAATATTAATGAAGAAGGCCGAAATAACATAGATGGTCAAACACCACATGCTGAAACAGTAGGAAATGGGTCTGATATAGAACCTCCAGTCAAAAGGCGAAGAGGTCGTCCACCATTGGATACAACAAACACAACAAGTTTTAGTCCAAAAGTTGCGAGTGTCACTGGAGCTGGAGTTACTGAAGAAATGTACATGGTGAGTAACAAATTAGCTTCTTTATCATTCTAGGATTCTGTATAGCACTGGTTTCATTGCAGCATGGTGATAATTTGAATGGCACATAAAGGAATCTGACTGAAAATGCGTTTCAGGTAACATCTGACTTCAGTCAATGATGATAATTGGAAATACACTTGATTTTTTAGGAACTTGCAAAATTTGAATCTCCTAGCGAAACCTGTCACTTGTGCAGAAGCGATTGTGTTTCCTGGCAAGGTGATGCTTGTCTCCCAGGATGTTCATTGGCATCCTGTGCTACATTGTACCGTTGCATCTGGTCCTTGACTGCGTGACTGGAACCATGACTTGCTGCACAGATGTTGCAGTAGTACTGGCAGTACTCAAGGACTTCATCTTGCTCCTCAGGAGCTCTAAGCTATTCCACCTTGGTTTTACCATTTGCAGACATCCACACTCTCTTCAACACACCATTCCTGACCACCAGGGAGTCCCACTGCACCCAATAGCGCTTATAATTTAGGCCTCTGGGAGTGACATCCAGCCATCTGGTGGTACACCAGATTCTTTATCCTTCAGAATCGGCCCCATGTCTCGATCTTCAATTGCTCCCTCCTCAAGCTTTCCTTGTGCCAACCAATTGCAGGTTGCATCATGGCCATTATAGTTACAGTTTTCATGGCATGGTCTTAGGGTTGATGTTAAAGGCATCCTCCTGCCTAGTGCTCGGAGGTGAAGCAAGGTGACATGGTGCTGACTTGCTCTTTTTCAAGTCGACTCTTAGCAATTTTCCTGTTCTCTTGCAGTTTACCCTTAGGTGTCCAGGCTTTCCATAATTCCAGCAAGCAGGTCTCCAGCCCTCACCTCTAAGTCGGTTAAGCTGTTGGCACCAGTTATTCTTATTTGTGGCTGCACTGGGGTGGCTCTTCAGCATAATCTTTGCCGCTTCACTGCAGAGGGCAGCTGCCAGGGCATCATTGATGTTGCAGTATTCTGCCAAGAGAAGTTGCTGTTTCACCTCCCAGTTCTTTAAACCACTGATGAATGTGTGGGCTTCCTCTGGGAATAGTCTGATGGTTGCCAGCTGTACGTCCATGGTGAATTCCTGTGATGTCTTGCCCGGTTGTTGCATTTTTGCCTACAGCTGGGCCCAGTAAGTAGCGACCAGGTAATGTTCTCATAACGCGCCTCCAACAGTTTAAGTTGTCAGCTGAGCCTCTGACAGGGAACATGCGAAAGGTTTCCGCTGCTTGCCGCTGTAGGGCAACCAAAAGCTGTTTTGTCTTCTCTTCTGGCTTTCAACTATGTGGGTAGCAATGGCCTCACACTACCACTTAAAGACTGTCCAGGATGAATTGTCATTGAATTTTGTTTCTTCACTTTTTTTGCATTAGGCGATCTCATAATTGTGGGACCCTTTACACCTTTGGCTCAGATCTTGGCTTTCATCATGGCACAGCTCCCCCACTGTGGTGTTCATCATCCTCTTAACTCCTTTGCATTGTTGTCTTTAAAGTCTTTCACTGTTGCATTATCTCGGATTTTACAGAGGTAATGTCAAAACCAAATTTGGATTTAATTTTCTCCATTTTGTTCATTTCTTGCTTTACATGCTTCATTTCAGTTCCCATCTTATCCGTTCTGGATTCCATTTCATTTCATTTCAGTTCCCATCTCCACCATTCTGGATTTCACCATCTTCACTTCAGTTCCATCTCTTCCTTCTAGATTTCATGATCTTAATTTCATTTAATAATTATTTCCTCCATTGTGGCATTTATATCCCACTCCTGAACCAATGTGTCCAATTTCCACTGTAACTTCACTAATGTGTCTAGCTCCATTTTCCTGTCACCTTCCTCTTTGCTTTGCGTTGTGGCCTAATGAAATATGTGCAAAGCAGCCTTTTCTGGGAATAGAACACAAGACTTCTCTAATCTCTCACCCTCACTGAATTACTGGCACCAGAAATGCACTCACCAACTCACTCGCAAACACGTTTTCTTGTATAGCTGCTGGAATTTTCTCAGATTCTAGAATATTCTAGAATATATGTTACAGAGAGAAGGGAAACTTTCAGAACAATCACATTATCTCCCGATAAACTTCTGGTGTGTATGTTGAGTGAGACCACTACTGTGACTACTTCTCTCTCTCTCTCCAACTTTTGGCTGGTTGGTGTCAACCTTTCGATAAGCTTGGTTCATAGCCACTGCATCTCAATATGCTTCGGTTTTAGTATCTTAAGTGTTCCTTCTGTTTCAAATTTAAATGTTTCTTAAAGGCTGGTTCATATTTACCTGAGAATGGAAACCAGAATGGAAATTAAAAAGGAAAACAAAATAGTATACAAATTTTGGTTCACAATATCCCGGTAATGAAAACAGAAATGCACATCGATGGCCATATTGATAGCAAAGTGGGAAGTCGATTTTGTGCATTGGGATTTATTTGTTTGTAAGTGACCAATGATATTTTTTCACCTGCTTCCAATTCAGCCAATATAATACAAGTTAGCCGACATAAAATTCAATACAATAAACATTTTCTAAATGCAGATCAATTACTATTTCCAATTCCTCTAGTCGTACTGAGCTTCATTATTTATTAATAGTGTACATTAAAGTTGTTTATTGTTCTCTGTTAATTTTTACAGTTTTTTTCTGCCTTCTTTCCTCCCTCCCTTCCTTCCTATTCTCTGTTTGCTTTTTGATATTGTTTTTGAGGCAGTAGCGAGTTTTGAGTTGCATATAAACAAGTACAGATGACACTTTGGCAAGAACCAATGCTCAATGGATATAGGGGAGTTGGTTTCATTTTCCAAGCTTGCGACTGAGAGTGCTGTAACATCTGTTTCATGTCTGGTCACCTTGAATAATTTCAAAAGTTCAGGAACGAGAAATTTAAAACTTGACCAACTCTTCTTTCCCATTCCTGGGATTTGGGAAAGCTTCCCATAAATTGTAAATGCCCACATTATAATACATACATATATTTTAACTTTGTTGTTCTTGTTGCTGTTCTCATTTATTGTGAGACAGTCTTTAGTTTTAGATTCCTGTTTGTTTTCCTGATATATATTTGGTTGTAGTCTTCACCATTCATGTGGTAAATTCCTGATTTGTTTGTATGTGGTACAGTGTCTTATAACGGATGATTCAGTTGCTTCCCAGGGTAATATTTGTTACAAATTATCAATCCTATGTTGTATACTTGAAACAAATTCATTGGATTTATTGGTTCTCCACAATGTTGAGTGTATGATATTTTTTCATCTTTTTCTGGGTTACTTGACCATATGGTTACTGAATGCTTTAACACATATGGTTACTGAATGCTTTAACACCTTTATGCATGTGCTGGTATTAAATCTTGTACATCAAGTGTACCTCAATCTGAAGTTAACACCAGAATTTGTTAGAAAAACTAAACTCACAAGTAATGCTATGTTTACCTGGCAACAGTTTGTAGATTATAGCTTATTGGAAAGGTAGAATCAGACGACTGAAAAAGTTTTCAATGCCATAGCCAGGATTTGATCACAGATCTTCTGGTCAAATCTTGGCTATAGCATTGACATTTTTCAGGTGTCTAATTCTACCTTTCCAACCTTGTACTACACATGGTTGTGTGGAAGAACAATTAATTCCATTGTAGCTTATTGTTTTGTAAGTAGCTCTTGAGCAGTTGTTATATGAATTTAATTCATTTTGAAGAATTATATATGAATCAAATTCAATATCAGTAAAATCAGAATATTCATAACTTCAATAGAACATGGAGAGAAGACTTAACTCGCTGTGTAAATGGTTCCATGAGAGAGTTTATCGCTTGCTCAACTCCAATTGCAGAAATTATTCAGCCAAATATTTGTGCAACTCTAATTAGAGATGTTCATTAGGAAAAGGTCTAAAAGTCCAGACCTTGTAATGGGATTTTTTTGGCAAATGACACAAAATCAAAGACAGAAATCAAGCTTTTTCGCTACTCATGAGAATATAAGGGGCAAAACACAAGCCATAATTGGAATCGGGAATGATCATACACAATAATTCTGCAGTTGGCAATCAAATTTTGTTTAAACAAAATAATCTCATTTTTAGTTAACAGGTGAACTAATTCATTTATATTAACGTACCTTTTTTTGTAATTTATACCTAAACTACATCATAATCATTCAAATTATTTTTAAAATTAAAAAAAAAAACTGTAAAATGGCTCTTAATATGTGGTACATGGGCAACAAATCTAAAATATTGTGACTTTGTTCAGCTTTTTTTTTTTTTAACTGTCACTTCACTAATTTTCACTCACTTTTAATGTAGTTCAACTTTCACTGAGACTTCTGTTTGTTCACATTGTCACTTCACTGATGTGAATTAGTTCAATTTCCTTTGGCACTTCACTTTATTCGAGATATAGTGGCGTAATGAAATATGCAGGATGCAGCCTCTTCTTTGGATGATGCACTTCACTTGCTGGGGAGTTGAACGCAAGACATCTCCAGTCTCTCCAGCAGTAGCTGTACTCACTGCACATCACAGCAGCAGTTCTCATAAACTCACTAGGAGAACAGCACTTTTTTTCGCATCGAAAATCCTCTCACTCACTCGCTGACTTACTCTTCCTGCAATGGGAATGGGATGTTCCACAGAACATTCTAGAGCTATCTGGACACACATTCTAGAGCTGGGGGAAAGAAACTTCCAAAAGATTCTGATTATCTGCCATTGTGCTTATGGTGTTTATGCCAGGCGAGAGCACAACTTACTTTTATCTCCAACTGTCTTAGTGCTGGCCTCCCGATAACCTTGGGCCGTAGTACTGTCACAATATGAATGAAATTCTGGTGAATCCTGCATAATTTCCAGTATGTACAAATACTTAATATAACTATAATGTCATCAGCACAATCAATAACCTGTCAATAATGAATGTTAATGTGTCGCTGTACTGAGCACAGTGCAACATTACCGGGGAGTTTCGGGGGAAATAACCATCTCAAATAACAGTGGCTGCAAATAGCAAAAATATTCTTTGCAGCTTGGGGACCATTAGAATTTAATGATTTTATATGTCTCATATATTTTGCCTTATATTCTTAAACTACTAACACGTAGTACTATGAGTACACAAATAAAAGTAGTTGACTTATGTAAACGTGAGGCTGGATAGTTTGGCAGCTCTATCTGCACTTGGATTAAACTGCTGCAACTTTACAGTTTAGAAATCATTGATTTTATTACTAATATTAAGTATCACTTCTTTTACTTTACACTTTTATGAGTCAATTTAAGAAAATGATGAACACTATAGGTTAGAAAATATAACACAATCCAAGCAGAAGCAACACTTCTGCATAACAACGAACAGTTCAGTTATTGCTGAACAGCAGCAAACCAAATTCATTGTTGATTAAAGCTGGTGATCACAAAATTATAATGCCAATTTGCATTATTGTACTCAACTTGCAACTTGATAAGAAAGTTGAGAACTTGCTTCATTGTAATTTGCTGTAATTTGATTACACTGAAACAGTAATTTGTGAAGTACTTTAATGAAAATGGTTTTTGAACTTCTAAAGTAGTTGTGGTTGGGGATAGGATCATGTCAGGCTACAGATAAAGATGTTAGGTACACTGAGGTTTTATTTCTAAGATCAGATTGTTTTTGTTATGGTTACATGCGATTCAATTTTTAACATGTTACAGCTGGATAGGGTGACTGGTCCAGATTGGGGATACTTTCTGTATACAGAATACTTTACAGATTGGGATTATGGAGGTTTGCATGGGCTTTGAATTACTGCAATGCAAACACTTCTTGAATACTGCTAATTTATGAATTACTTCCATAAGCTGTTGATAATGACATCATTCAGATGTTGGAAGTGTACACAAACACCTGTGGATTCTGAAGTCAATCTCACCATGTCTTCTATTGCGAGAGGATACTTTTTGCGGAATGTGTTGAGACGTTTAGCACAGTTGTTTTTGCTTCACTTTTTAGTGGTTTTCCTTGGAGATGGAAGGATTGTTTTTCAGCTATGATATTTATTCTTTTGCCACATGGCAAAGAGTACATTGTTAGCTTATGCTGGAACCCAGAGAATGTGCATATAGCCCTTCTGTTGTAATGTCTCAGTTATACATGAATCTGTACAAACACGTTTTGTTTCATAACTCAAACTGCTACAATAAGTCTCTCTTAATTCTTTTCTTTTTCTGCACAAGAATAACTATAAAAGTTATGTTCTGAACCGAACTGTTTTATG
Source organism: Deroplatys truncata (assembly GCA_030765065.1). Taxonomy (NCBI): domain Eukaryota; kingdom Metazoa; phylum Arthropoda; class Insecta; order Mantodea; family Mantidae; genus Deroplatys; species Deroplatys truncata. Next base: position 54,207,703 of record CM060988.1, on the reverse strand, counting down.
TGGAAGAAATTATGACATGCTAAGCAGAAAAAGTTGTATGTGCTCCCTCATACATGGCTTTGAAGTGAGAATGGTATAGACCTGTTCGATTGGATGGAGAAAACAATGATAAAACGGTAGTCTTAGAGTAATTAAATTGCCTTTTTTGCTAAGTACAGTAGAATCTCGTTAGCATGTTTTTGTAGGGACTTAAGGATTTGGACGTCATAGGCGGGAAAACGTGTTAACGAAAATGCAAAATATGCAATTTAAGAACACAGTTATGTAATAAAATCTAATAATTACTATGTCTCCATGGGTAATTGAAATCGTTTTTGAGTACAATCCGTGTTGAATTCAATGTGTGTTCAAATGGATTTGGATACACAAAGCCTGAGAATAAATAATTCAAGCTTTTATGTTGGTCAACTTGGATTTTTGAGGTTATGAATGTTTTTGAGAAAATAAATTGTGAATTATGGAAGCGACAATAGTGGCTTTGCTGTGCGTTTTATTACACATGTGATAACAATTTCCGCTAAAAAAGAAAAAAAAAAATTATGAGCGTGCATCATGTTACGAGTACAATAGGCGAATGTATCTTTGACGTATTCAATACGATTTGAATACGGTGTTTCCATGCAACAAATTTCGTTCTGATCCTCTTCTGATCCTATTTTCCAAGAGGAAAGTTTTGTTTTTGCATTTTTCCCTTCTTTAAAAGCAGTTATAATCAATTTAGGTTTGCTAACAATTGCGTTTAAGGTTGACATGTTTCATATTTGGATTGTGATCTATTTCAAGGATTTTCAGTTTTTCACTATTGGTTATTTACTACACTTTCTTTTTTTCATTGCAAATGAAAAGTTAAAATACAATCTATGTATGTTTGGTCAACACTCAACAGTAGAAACTATCGTTGGCATTTACCACGCCAAGGTAAAGCATTCTCTATCCCGCCCACACAAATGGTGACACACAAATATTTACATACATGCATGTGATTGGCTGCCGGTATCCACCTCGTGACTGAGGATTGACCAAGTAGCCAATGAGGACGTCAAACTTTGAACGTGTTAAGCGCCTTCTCCCACTGGACCGATCAAGGATTGGCCAAAACAGTGAATGAGGATGTCAAACTTCAAACGTAGTAAGCGGGACCAGGAAAACGCACTAAGCAAACGTTATTTATTACATTTGGTGATTTGGTACCAGGAATTTTATAATTGAACGTAATACACGGGAAAACGTTTTAATGAGGAACGTGCTAACGAGATTCCACTGTATTTCTAAATTTGTATGTATGAAGCATAACCTGTTCTAGCAATTCTGTCTCAACCATTTTATTGCAAAAATAAATATTTTTTGCTTGGGGCAAGGTAATTATGTCTGCCTTTCTTAGAGATTTATTTAGAATTCTTACTGCTTTAACAATGCAATGAGTATTATCCATAATAATGATGCTGTTTGGCTTTAATTTGGGCATTATGGTTTCAAACCATTTTTTGAAGATGTTGCCAGACATCTCCATGATAATCCCCTCATTTCTGCAATTCAAAACCTAAGTTACTGCTGTTTTATAACCCATCCTCGGCTACCGTTGGAAGCAAAATCATACTTGCAAACTTTTATGGTTTGGCCCTAAAATTTATGAGAGTGGAGTTTCTTTATGACTTAATAGTAATGTATGCCTTTTTACTGCTTTGTGTAAGATACAAAGTGTTGCAAATTTTCATCATGGATATGATGAAATGTTAACATTATTGTATTGTATCGTATTGTAATTTGTTTAAAATAAGAACTGAGGTTTTCCTGGTGAATAATTACCTCAAATTGCTGTTGTGCTCAATTACAACTACAACCTGGCTGGTAGCCAAGAGCAATTGGATGTAGTGAATTTTTATTACTGTAATTTCACTTTCTGCACCAGAACTAACTTGCGTACCAGTAAGTTCTGGCATAGAAAGTAAGCTAGAGTAATAAAATCTCAATTTGTACATATAAATGTGAAATAAACTTCACTGTGGTTTTCCAAAAAAGATTTATTGACCTAATTTGTATATCCTAGTAATGTAAGACTTCCCACTAACTTAATATTGCAGCCCAAATATACAGCACCAATTGATGTATAATGCAATGATAGGCCAGAACTTATCTGTATATCTATCTTTCATAATGGCTCCCCTTCACTGGACTGCAACAAAATGCATTGTGTGCAAAATTTGATTGCATCACTGGTGCCTTCTAGTAATAACCAGCAGTAACCAATGGGTGCAAACATTCGTTAATGGATGATGTGAGTTGTAAAGTTAACTTCCCCAAGTAAACTAACTTTTTTTGCTGCGTGATATGTTTCGCATATTTTGTGACAGGTTTAGTTTATAGTTTGTTCTATGAAGATGTAAAATGTGGACTAAAAGTTTTATATTGCCAAGGAAGTGGTGTTCTTGACATTTAATAATTGTTTATCTGTAATACAAGGAAGAATTTTAGTGTGTGTGACAGAATGAAGCAGTACTATCAGGTCTCTTCAAGAATGCTTATTAAACAGAGATCTTTTTATTTTAAAATAAAATAAGGGGGTAAAATTTACGTTCTGTACCCTGTGTCAATGTGATGTAAATATAGGCCAGAGTAGTAAGAATGACATCCCAAATCACCAGGAAACTTCTAGGTATGTTGGGAACAGAAATGCTGGATGCAGTAGTGAAATTGGTAATTTATTGTTTGTTGTGAATAGCTGTTGTTCACCAATGGCGCTGGGGATTAATTGATCTGCATCATTTTCCCTCTGTCTTCCCAATATAAAGTCTTGGCTTGGCAAGCATGCTTGTGTTGTAGTCCATTTAGCATTACCCAGGGAACACCATGTGGAGGCGGACTACTTGTGAATAGTGGAGACAGTGAACTTGTAATTAAAGCAGGATGTTATTTTACTTCGTGCACCTTAATTTTATCTCTTAAGTTTTTCATATTTGCCTTTAAGGGAAGGGTGATGAGTGAAATTTCTATTTTCCACTATTTTAAAGCTAGATACTTAATTTTTTGTACACATATTTTGGGTGTTATGTGGAACTATTTGGCAGAGTTTCATTTTTGTATGTCAATTTTTGAATTACTGAAAGCTTTCTTTCAAAGAATTTGCAAATTAAAAATAAAATTCACTCCTCACTTTTTTGAGAAAAAAAAATTAGATTTTTTTTACAAAACCAGAAACTTATTTAGAAAAACTTGGCGTATGGGTTTTGTAATATCTTGGCTGTAAGGGAAATTAAAAAAAAAATTAAAAAAAAAATGACCTGCATAGCAAAAATTTCAAACTTTTTGCAATCACTACACACATTTTATTTTTTAACTCAAAAAGTACTAAGTTAATCCTGAATTACGTGTGTCAGTTTTTTGTTATGCTTTATAGAATATACAGTAAACATTTTAGCCCTCTTAACACTTAATTTGTGGATATAATTTTGTTTTGAATGAATAAAAGTGTAGCAAAAATTAAATTGAGGAAAAATTAGTTTAAGAGTTTGCATGCAGTTAACCAGAAATAATGACTTGCAGACCTTCCTAGAAGTGTCCAGCTTAGATGTGTACTATTGTTTCATTACAAGCACTGCAAATCAGTTCTAATTTATCGCCAAGCCTTTCAGTGCCATTCCTATGTATAAACGTTTTTGATTGTGGCCATTACACTTCAGGTCAGTCACCAATGATGACAGTAAAACTGTGTCCACCAATATATATTTACAGTCTTCATTATTTACTGTAGGTATATGTTCACACTTATCCTTCAGCTGTTTCTGCCTTAAATGTTTCTTTTCTACACCACATTCTTGCTCATCTAAGGTATCATCACAGTATTATATTCATTAATTTACTCTTGTGTCTCGCTCATGTAAATGAAACAATGTTTAAATTGAAGTTACACATCTACCGGCAGAACTACTATTATTATGTTATACCGATCACGGTGGCTCAGTGACAAACGAGAAACTAAGCTTCACAGAAAAAATTCCACAAAAATTGGTAAAAAAATTTTTGTAATTTTTGTTTCATGCAGAGATTTCGTCACCTGCCATGCCTTCTCAGGGACATTTAAGGAGTGCAGACCTTTAAATATGATGTAATTAGAGCAACTTCCAGGCACTGTAGTGCACTTCAAAACACCTAGTATTTTTTGCTACAAAAACACAAAATGTGAAATTTTGTCATTTTTGGTCACATTTTCACCCGTTTCACCCCCTTAACCATAATTTCTTGTTCAGGAAGATGTTTCCAAAATTGAAACTTGTGTTAAGTACAACAGTTTTGGCCACACAAAATGGACTGCAGTTATGAAAGAAATGGCATGTGATGCTATGGCAGGAGTTGTGGGTAGCTTGCAGCATATGGAATTTTCAGTTGCAACAGATGGCTCCAATATTCCAGTGAAAAATTGTATCCAATTGTTGTTACATATCTTGACTTCAAAACTGTCAATTCGGTAGATTCTATGCTGGCTTTGAAAGGAGGTTCATCTGGGAACAATATTGTTAAGTGGCAGAGTTAGAAACTTAATATACACATTAACTGCTGCTTAGTTTTTAGTGCGGACAATGCTCCTGTAATGCCAAGAAAAAAGAATGGTGCAGTAGCTGTGCTAAAAGTAAGACAAAGTATTATTATGGGATACCTTTGCATTTTTTAAAGCTAGCTGCTGACAAAGCTTATTCAAGATTGCCGATATCAGTTGATGAAGTGCTTATCAGTGAATTACTTTCTCTGCCACCTACCTATAGTGGATAATAGGAACTATTGTTTCACCCAAAAATTTGCAGTCAAGATTTCGTTAGAAATGCGTGTTTAAAGACCTCCTGAATCCAAATAAAAAGCAGCATTTTTAGAAAAAAGTAGGGTGTTTGTGGGTGTGGTTGGGTGAGAGAGAGAGAGAGAGAGAGAGAGAGAGAGAGAGAGAGAGAGAGAGAGAGAGAGAGAGAGAGAGAGAGCAGCAGCAGCATAACTCAAAAACGAAAAGTCAGATAAATACCAAAGTTGGTATTTAGGTGTAGCACCTTCCAAGGGTGCAACATGATTTTCAGATAATTCCCTGCCCCAAACTACCCTTTACATGGAACATTTTTCGAAATTTTTGATTTTCTCAAAAATGGCTCTATAACGGTTTTTATTAAAATACCCTATATTGAAGATATTTACATGACAAATAAAATGTATATCATGAATTTTCTGGGAATAGCCTAAAGTGCACTTAAGTTGCAAGAAATTTTGTATAATCTTGTACATCTGCTACGTTAAGCGATAGACAAAAATGCACTACACAAAAAATGTATCTTTAAAACACACAATTTACTTCAAATGAGTTTTTTTGTGGCACAAGCCATTTCTGAGATATTCAGTATTAAAGGTTCAATTGTTCATTACTTTGTCATTCTTTAAAGTCCTTTCAGCATTCAGTTATTTCTCGGGATTGCATGGAAACAGTGGAATTTTAAGATCACCGTATAGTGTCCAGTTCTTAAACATTTGACTATCACCGTTTCCTTTGAATCTGTAACATAATGTGTAATGTAGCTATTTCTGCAAAGGTTTATTTGGATTAAAATGTAGTAGATAGAAAAATAAGCTTTAGTAAAAATAGTTTGTATACTCACTAATAAATGATAGAAAGTAGAGAAAGTCATGTGAATGTTATAAGTAGTAATGTAGAAGCGGTTGATAGTGAAGTATTTCAAATGAAAATGAACGAGGAGTAGGAAAACTCATTTACACTCTTCACTTAAGTAAAATTACCTGGACATGTTTTGAGAGTCCTTTGTTCTCGTCAGCTGCTGACCTACTGGCTGGTGGTTGTTTAATCGTCCTGTATCTGCCGGTGTTGACCATCTGTGGTGGTTTCAGGTGAGAGTTTGATGTACTTGCCGAGTTTGTCTTCTGCTGGGATGTCGAAATTCATTGCAATATTCTTGTTCTTCAAAATGTAGATTTTCTCCCAAGCGGATAGTTCCATAGGTTTTGAGACTTCTTTTAACAGTTTGACATCCAGGTCTATTTTGTGGTTTTTCTCCCAAAAATGATTCGCAACACCAGATTTTTCAACTTGTTTTTGGTGAATGTTCCTGAAGTGTTCTTTTCTGCTCATTTCAATATTTCTTTTCGTTTTCCCAATGTATTTCATGTTGCGATCTAGGCATTCTATGGCGTATATTACGGATTTTTGTTCTGGAGGGACTTGATCTTTCAATTTTGAAGTTAGGAGATTTTTAATGCTGTGTTTGTTAAACGGTGCAAGTTTTACACGGAATTCTCTAAAGATGTTTTCAAATTTGTGATAAAAATGTGGGTGGTATGTAAATTTGCAGAAACTGTATTACATTTTGATTGGTTTGAGAGTGGAGACTTCTATAATCATCTTCTTTCTTTTGAATTTATTTATTTTCTTTATTATAGTGGATTTCCTGAAACCATTGGCGACATATGTGGTCAAATTATGTTCTGTACTCTGTGTAATTCTTGGGGATGTTAACCAATCTATATGCTAGGCTGTTGAACAATGCACATTTATGACTGCCTGGATTGTAGCTATTATTACTTTCTCTACTACGTATAGTAAGTAGGGGAAGTATTGTATTCCACCCAAAAATTCGATACTGAAATTTCCCCAACAATATATGTTTTGAGACCCCCTGAATCCAAAAAAAGCATTTTTGGAAACATGTCCGTGTGTCTGTCTGTCTGTGAACAGCATAACTCAGAAATGAACAGTCGGATAAACACCAAACTTGATATTGCGACGGTTTAATGTTTACGTAATATGTTTTTACGTAAATTATTACAACTTGAAGATCTTATATTGTGCTGCTTTTGTTTTGTTTGGTTACATAATTTTAACTGCCCCACGTATGGGAGCCAATTTATAACGGTATTAATGTTATAAATTTATTTAACATTAATTGTAGCCCCACGTTGTGGTAGCCAATTTGAAGTAACATTTATGTTGTATTTATTTAACATTATTATAGCCCCACGTTGTGGTAGCCAATTTGTAACGGTATTACTTACAAATGTTTGTGTATGTTTGTTTACATCACGTGTTGCCATCTTGTGACGTCATTCATTTGTTCGGTTCGTAGCTCCATCTAGTGTTAGCAATTTGCGGCAGTATTAGTTTTGTGTTTGAAAGAATTTAACTTTTAATTTCTATTCAATTCTGTTTCACTGTCCTCCGGCTAGCTATTTGGTCGAACATATCTCTTGATCAGGGTTGTGTAAACGGAAAGGAATCTTTTATCCAAAAATTACACTGATGAAGAAATTTGTTTTACACATTTATTGTCGAACATGTTAACTATCACATTTATACATTGATCTTAACACTCTCCAAACTGAAACTGTTATAATAACTTCTTACTGATAATTCTTTTAATCCACGTACTTTAATCTTTTGTATAATTAACCTTACAATACTTTAGATCTTTCATAATTCTGCTGCGCGTAACTTGTGAATCTATATCCGATGTATGACGAACTGACTGACTGAAGACGACGTGTAGTGTACACAGATTTTTGATGAACTTCCCTGATGCTACCTCTAACCTACCCTATTTATACTCCTTCATCCAGATACGCCTAAAGATTATAACTGAACTGTAATTGGCTAATAAAACGCGCCAACATTAGCGTCTATTTTAATATCCAATGAAAATTATGAATACATATGCTTTAGGGAGAAAATATTCCAGAAGGTTCTAAACGGAAAAACGCGCCAACATTACGTAACTTCCTCGTTTCCAATAATGATAAACAGCTCACCCCCCTCTCTGCATTATTGCGCGCTATTATTGACAGTTTCAGTAAGGTCGTATAAACTTACTTCCCAACAATATTTATAATCAATAAACATCTGAAATCAATGTCACATAAAAATGCATATTCATATTACAATCATTATTTACATTTAAGTAATTTGTGATACAAATTACTGCATCAATATTTAGGTTCAGTATCTTCCAGAGATGCGACATGAAGGTTTTCAAGAAAATCCCCCATCCCAGACTACCCTTTACATGGAACATTTTTCGAAAATTTTAATTTTCTCAAAAATGGCTCTAACGGTTTTGATTAAAATATCATACGTTTAAGATATTTTCATGACAAATGAAGTGTATATCTTGAATTTTCTGGGAATGTCTCCAAAAGTGTTCTTCATTGTGAACGACTTTTGCATAACTGGTAAACCATAAGAGATAGACAAAATTTTACTGCACAAAAAATGTAGACCGCATTAAAATACACAATTTATGTTGTATACTTTTTTTTGTAGAGTGAACCATTTTCAAGATATTGCTTGTTATTCCCTTAAATTTTCCAATACTTATACTTTTTCTCAAATTCATTATTCATTTTTTTCATGTCCTGGACATGCAAAGAGATTGGAATGCGCCACATAGCAACCAGCTCTTAAAAGATTTGACTATCGCTTATAACCTACCATATTCCCCTTGCATCTACAAGAAAATTAGCAATAAGATTGACCTCTCGATATCTCGATTAACATGAAGCATATGGAGAATAAACGTTTGTAAAAATAGTTTGTACAAGAGTAGAGAAAGTCATGTGTGTGTGGCCTTCCTATGTATACTGAAACTAATCTTGGAGTTTTCATTCCTCATAATCTTCAGATCTAAAAATGGGAGGCAGCCGTCTTTTTCAGTTTCTATTGTAAATTTGATTGACTTTCCTTGTAGGTTTAATAGTTTGAGTGCATCTTGTAAGTGTTTTTCAAACTATTGCGAATATATCGTCTATGTATCTATGCCAAATTTTAAAAATCCAAGTGAGTGCTATTGTGATGTGTTTTTCAAAATATCCCATATATAGATCTGTGAGTAATGGAGAAAGAGGGTTTCCCATTGCCAAGCCTGAAGTGTGTGTATAAGTTTTCTCATTAAATGTAAACTTGCTCTGTTCGATACATACACTGGTTTCTTCTGTTTCATTAGTGTTCAAACCTATTGATTGCACTATTTCTTTAATAGTGCGATTAAGTTATCCAATGGTATGCTTGGGAAAAGTGCAACTACATCAAATGAAACCAATGTGTATCCTGGTGTGAGTGATATGTCCTTAATATTCTTTATTAAATCATAGGAATTCCTTATGCTCAGGTTATTGAATTTCGAGAGGGATTCAACCATTTTGCTAGATTGTTAGTTGGAGCATTGATATTGATAACTATTGGTCTCGTGCTGTTATCAGTCTTGTGGGTTTTGGAAAGAGCATAGAGTCAAGGTAACGTAGGATTGTGTGTGATGATTTTGCATTTTTGGGGTTCTGTAAGAGTGAATGTATCACATTGGTAGCTCATTGTTAATAAAGAATTCTGCATCTAACACTGTTTCTACCAATCTTTTTTGGCGGAAGTACAATTTTTAGCAGTTAGTGTCCCTTTGTTTCAAGCACTATATAAACCATATTTAGAGGTCAACTCACCACGTCCTCTTATTATGAGGGAAGAATTCTTCTTGTAGAATTTATTCAACACAGTTAACACATTAAGGGATTAAAGATTAAAAACAGAAGCATTATTAACAGTGAAGTTAAAACCCCTCACTACACCAATAGAATTGAACATCTGGGAAAAAATACACTTCATCAAAAACAGAAACGTCATTAATTTTGAAATCCCGCCTGTAAGCAATGTGTTAAAACTTTGTGCCCCCAACACCAGATGGCACCATGGTCAGAATCTGCAGGGTGAGGAAGAAGAGGACACAGGAGAAAGCGACCCTTAGTCACCCGGTCGCTGGCGATGAGGACGAGTGCCCTCGAAAACGTTTCCTGTTTTATATAACTTTTAATTAGTGAAGGTGGGTGTAAAAAAGTGTGACTCAATCTACATCACATTAAGGGATATTGAGTTGGTGTTTGTAACCCTAACACCACTAACATATTTAACTTCTACATGTTTCAGAGACAGTTTTCCACCGGAATCAATAATAACACTTCTAACTGGCTTGATCTGCACATTGTGGTTGTACAAATTATTGCAAGCTGCTGCTGACTCAACATTCCTTAATTATAAACACATTTCTAGTCTTCTGTCATATAATTTTACGCAGTTGTTTTCACTCCTTTTTAAATAATTTTCCATGTTTGCTTTTCCACAGTTGCAGAGGATTGTGTCTCAGCCATGACACTTATTTATTGATTGAAAGCAATATTTTCACACATATGTACCATGTATCAAGAACTACACTGGTGGCTTATGCTGGAACCCAGAAAAGCTACAGAGCATACATGCAGTCTTGTAGATTCTCTGCTGATAGTTGGATTATATAGCACATCAAGTGAATCTGAAGGCATACATTTTGTTCATGTTATAACTTGAACTGCCTTCATAATGGCCTGTTTAAATTTCTCAGCTTGCAACAAAAGGTTATAATTTGGATGAAACTGTTTTTTATGAAGAGATGATGTGCTAAGCAAAATGGTTGTAGTTTGCTCACCAGCCAATAAGGCATTTTCTTGTCATATGGTTTTATTAACAACTCATTTGAGCTTACTTTACTGTAGGAGTTACTGGTGAGGAGCGATAGAGAAGGGACATGTGACATGATAGCTGTATTGCTAGAGAATTGCCAAGTGCGAATCAGTGCATTTAACGGACTGAAATGGACAAAAAATGAAATAAGAGCACAGAGGTAATTTTGACTGGTTCTGGGTGGCTTTAATTATGGCATTCTTACTAATTATCGGTAGAGTTGGGCTGAACCCCGGGCCAGAAATGGAAGATGCAATGATATGTTAAAAAGGAATGGCAGAAGATGGTACATAATTATAAAACACATGGATAGACGAAAAACCGGTCAGAAACATGGAAGAAATGAGAAATTTTGAAGGTAAAAAGAGAAGTTCTCGGAAGTGAACCAAAAATTACACACTTGGAAAGGATTGAACAAGCCAATAGGAAGAGGAATGTAATCTTTTTGGAGGTATGGAAGAAAGAGGCAAAAGGTATTGGGAACAAGTGGGGAACTTGTGAAGAATAAACTGGGTATAGAACTACCAGGATGGGAAATAGACTCCTTTAGAGCAAACCCAAGACCGATAATAGTAAAGCTGGCAACAATCAACTTTAAATGAAGAATTTTAAAAAAAATACATCTAAGTTGATAGGTAAAGAATGTTTATTGAGCATGACTATGGCAAAAAAGGAAGGGAACTTAGAAGCTGTTTAATACAAGAGATGAAGCTGGCTAGAGAACAAGGAAAAAAAAAAGCTTTTGTAAGAGGACTCTCACTATGGATAGATGGTGTCAGACAGAATATTGGTCAGCAGATTTCGACACAGCAGAGAGATATGCATGCAGGGAACATTGGAGGGATGTACAAGGAACATTGGAAGCAGGGAGAGAAGGGATTCGGATTGCTGAGATACGGGAGATGATGTAAGGGAGAAGAGGAGGGAAACAAATGACTATGATGCATGGACAGCAGTGAGATCAGCTGATGGCATCACCGGCAAAATATGTTTCCCATTGCAGCAGTCAAGGGAATGGCTCAAGGTTTACACAAGGGGGCAGTGGCAGGAGTAGATGCTTGGCATCAAGGCGATCATAGTGCAGTGTCAATTCTAAATGTATAATGCTAGTGGAGGGTACTTTAGGAGGTGAAGAAGAAAATTGAATGGGTGTAGCGGGGCTAAGCTAGACGAATTCCGCTTTGAAGGAAAAGGTTCAGTATAAGACAAACCTTTGGTGGTGTTAATTTGGGATGTCGAGGGTCTATTGGATAAGATGAGTAATGGTGAAATCAAGCAACTTTTATATGGGGGGCAGAAATGATTTGCATTATATGGTAGAATGTTAAACAGTATACACCAAAAAAGGGGGGGGAATACTAATATAGAAGTTGTAAACATTTAGATAATGAAGGTAAAGGAGGAAGGGGATATAAAAATGTCAGCGGAGCTCATGGGGAGAGCAAGAGAAAAATGTTGCAAAAAATTAACAAGAACATGATATAAGTTAAGGTCCACTATACATAAATAATCACACAGTTGAAATGTATGGGGACTTAGGGAAAAAAATAGCATCTCAAAGTAATGTATAAGGAAAAATTGTAAAACTTAATGTATGAATTATGGAAATTAAATTCACAAATTCACTTTGCTGTATTCATAGTGTTTTTGCTTCACTGTGGCCACCGCATGTCACAGACTCCCACCATCCCTGCAACCGCCACACATTCTCATATTTACAGTTAAAATTACAATGATATTAAGCACATACCTTATCATAAAATACGTTAGAAATCTTCTCCTCTATTTACATAAAAATATAGGTCCTATTATTGCATTTATTGCACACCAATTTTTGCATCATGCAAGGGAATCTTGTGTATAAAATCTGGTTTCACCATTATTTGTTATTTTGGAACAAAACATAGTCATACAAATGCAACGATGCTTTGTCAGAAAAGAATATTAAGCATGGGTCAATTACTCCTATTTTGCAAAATCCAATTACAGAAGTTTACCAGACTGATGATCACATGAAAAATCGGGTGGACCTGTGCAACAAACCCCATACATTGGATGAACTAAAAGAATCGGGCGAAAAATTCACTCAATTGAAAATGAAAAGCACTTTATAATATAAATTTTTACAATTTACTTTAATTATTATTATACATTTTTATTGATAATGACTTCATTGCTGATAATGCACTAAGGATCATGCATAGGATTTCAAACATGTGTTTGAATTATGATGCAATCTAGATAATCAATTAATATGTATTTATGTAAAATGAAATGTAGCAAAATGTTCAAATGTTAGTTCATCAGTTAAAAATGTGGTTTCTGTTTTACGTAGAAAAACTGACGTGTGCACAGAACAACTCTGTTGCATTTTATCATTCTCAAGTTTCATTTTCTGGTAATCATTTTTCTTTGGATTCCCTCCTGAGAGTAGCAGGAAAGCCTGATATTCTCGAGAAATCAAAGACAATGAAAAATTGTTAATGGAAGTAGTAGTTTGGGTTGGGATTTCTTGAGAAACTTTTCCAGTGATTTTGTTATGCATATTCAAAAGATTGAATTGAGTTTAGTGGGTGGGGGTCATACTACTGTTCTGGCTGCAACCTTAAACAGATCTACTGCACTATCTCAAACTGCTTTCAAGCTCTCAGTTTGATGTTCGTAATGTACTGAATCCAAGTATGGATTGAGATGGATAACAGCTCTTTGAGTTTCAGAAGTTGATTCCAGGCACTTGCATAATAGACAAGCAGCTGTCTCATCTCCCTGCTGACACTTCATGCGGGTGGGATCAATATTGTAATGACCCAAGAAATACTGGGTGTTGCGCAGGTGATGCAGCTCAGGAGTAGAGTACTTGGCTATGGGATGTGCAGCTCTCAGGAAGGGGTATGGGCTGTGATGGCTTAGAAAACTTGCATAATGCTCCTGCCCATACCTTGGACCCTTTTATTCTAGGCCTGAGGCCTAGTCTGCAAGTACCTCAGCTTGTTACATACCTTGCTGGTGCTGAAGTTGTTTCTTATGCACCATTTCCAAAAAGTCTCGTCAAGAATTCGATCAGCGCAGAGGTGTCCTATATCGGGTCTTGACCTCAATTTGGTCAGCATAAATATCTAATGTGAGCATTAGCATTCTTTAGTCTAGATTCACTACGTATCCTGATTTCAACATTTCCAAAAGTGATGACTCGCTAAAATACCTGGAGTTTGTTCTCAGCCCTGGGATGCTACCATATGCAGTCCCATCTTGTACAGATGTCCTCTAAGGGCTTGTATGGCTCTATTTACATTCTGTAAGATATTTCAAATCTTTTTGAAAAAATCTTAAATCAACTTTTGTTTTAAAAAAGCACATTCTTTTTTCATATACATCTTAATTTAAGAACCATTAATTTGTCAGACAGTAAGGAATCCTCTTGTTGTCCAAGATAATCTAGCAAATTGTCTGTTTATTCAAAAACTGCTGAATGACACATGTTTTTCTGGGATGAGTGGATCGTTATTGGATTCATTTTAACCATGATTCTTCTCACTCCATACATGCATCAGAATTTTGCCAGTCAACACCATGCGACCCAGCACTGTCTAGTCAACTGCAAAACATTTTTCGACATTGTTTCTGCCCATATTTTTGAGCCAGGTGATGCAACCTTTAATGCAGAGGCTGGATGGCATGCTGAAAACTGGACATCTTCAAATACAGTGGAATCTCATTAGCACTTTCCTCATTAACACATTTTCCCATGTATTACGTTGAATTGTAAAAATCCTGGTACCAAATCACCAAATGTAATAAATAACGTTTGCTTAGTGCATTTTCCCGATCCCGCTTACTACGTTTGAAGTTTGATGTCCTCATTCGCTGTTTTGGCCAATCCTTGGTCGGTCCAGTTTGACATCCTCATTTGCTACTTTGGTCAATCCTCAGTCACTGGGTGGATACCAGCAGCCAATCACAGGCATTTATTTAAATATTTGTATGACATGATTTGCGTGGGCGGGATAGAGAACCACGCCAACGATAGTTTCTAGTGTTGAGTGTTGACCAAACATATGTAGATTGTATTTTAACTTTTCATTTGCAATGGAAAAAAAAAGAAAGTGTAGTAAATAACCAACACTGAGAAAATGAAAATCCTTGAAGTAAATCACAATCCAAATATGAAACATGTGGTTAATAGTGCAGAAGTTAAACATTCTTCCGTCAACCTTAAATGTGATTGTTAGCAAACCTAAATTGATTGAAACTGCTTTTAAAGAAGGGCAAAATGCTAAAACAAAACTTTCCTCCTGGAAAATAGGATCAGAAGAGGATCGAAATGAAATTTATTGCATGGAAACACCTACCATATTGAATACGCCAAAGATACTATCGTCTATTGTACTCGTAACACGATGCACACTCATAATTTTGTTTTATTTTTTTTAGCGGAAATTATCACATGTGTAATAAAACACACAGCAAAGCCGCTATTGTTGCTTCCATAATTTGCAATTTATTTTCTCAAAAACATTCATAACCTCAAAAATCCAAGTTGACCAATATAAAAGCTTGAATTATTTATTCTCAGGTTTTGTGTATCCAAATCCATTTGAACACATATTGAATTTAACATGGAAACAGATCATATTCAGTATGAAATTGTACTCGAAATCAACTTCAATTGCCCATGGAGACATAGTAATTATTATATTTTATTACATAACTATGTTCTTAAATTGGATATTTTGCATTTTTGTTAAGACGTTTTCCCGCCTATGACGTCCAAGTCCTTAGGTCCCTGCAAAAACGTACTAACGAGATTCTACTGTACTAGGAGAGCTTCATCTTCAATATCTGGGAATATTTTCTTAAAAGATTTGCTGATTGTTATGGGTTTAACATTTTCCCATACCTTAGCTATACCATATTTAGCATCCAACACATTAAAGTGCTTAAAATACACTTTAAAGCCACTACCCTCTTTAATATACTTTTCAAGGAGGTTTCCTATATAGGCTTTCTTCATAGGTGCAATGATAACTGGTCCATTGACTAAACTAATTGGCATTTGGTGGTAAATATTTTACAAAAATGTTACCACCAGACCTCAAATATTGTTATTGGAGTGTGATGGAGAATTATGTAGCAGCAATACAGGCCTTTCAGGAAGCACCTTTTGACCTTGTGGTCTTGGTTTTGAGGCACAAAGGAATGGTCAAATCAATTGTTGAAAAATGGTTCTTTTCATCCATGTTCCATTCTGATTGAAATGGTTACCAGTAAATTTGGTTTCTCAGTTCCCTTTTTTTGCTTTTGCCAAAAAGCAGAATTAATTTTTTTGTGTGTTCCAGAATCTTTGTGATATTTATGCCCAGGTGCTGGTTTTTCAGTTTGAAAGGCTAGCAGTTCTGTGGTCATGCACTTCCAAACAATTCAGACTCATTATTAATTTGCTCAAACTTAAGGATTTCATTTTCAATGAAATATCAAGAATAAACAGCTAATTTCCCTGCAGCAGCTACATCTACATTTAACTTTTCATCCTGTACAAATATTTAATGAATTCTATGTCAGTTCTGAATCTTGTCAACCATCCAGATAATGCACTGAAATTGCCTTCTAGTCCTAGTGACTTAAAAAAATGTTTTGTTAAACATTGAAACTTGAATACCTTCTATCCTTCTTTGAGTGAACAACTCTTAACATTGCTTTATCCAAAGCTTCATGAAATGAAGGCTTCATTGTTATCCAATTTCCATGCCCTTTAGATGTACTATCTGAGCTGGCTATCCTACATACAGCTTTTATGAAAGAACAATTAATTACCATTGATTGATCTAATAGTTAAACTATTAAGCCTGGGACTTAAAATACTAATGTCATTGTAAGTCACCATTGGGTTAAGTCATCTCAGAATGAATTTGGGATCTCCTTGTGGTTTACTGGAAAAATTGCAAGTTATTTAGAGAATTTAATGTTGTGCCAACATGTTGCCATGGTAACTTAGTTGGTTAGAGCAACTGGATGGAAATTAGAAGATCCGTGGTTTAAATCCTGGCTATGGCATGGAATCTTTTAGGTCTGATTCTACCTTTCTAACCTTGTCCTACATATGGCTTATGTGAAGGAACAAGTACTATTGATTGACCTAATAGTTGAACCATAAAGTCAGGGACCTAATGTACTAACAACATTGTAAATCCCATTCGGATATGTCAATTTAAAATTCATTTGAGATTTCCTTGTGGTTTACCAGGAAAACTGATTGTCAGTTGGGGAATTTAATGTTGTGCCAGCATGTTGCCATGTTACCTCAGTTGGTTAGAGCAACTGGACGGAACCTGGGAGATCCATCGTTCAAATCTTGGCTATGGCATTGAATTTTTCAGTCTTTCTATTATTACAAAAGCTTATTCTTCTTTTGTTAATTGAGATGAAGCATATGTAGAAATAGTTTTATTACACATTTCCGTTTAGGTACATTGGGAATAGGAGAATACAGTAGTAGACTAAAGCAATAGTAAAATCTTTTGAGAGCTGATCATTATGTGAAGACTGTAATTCTGTTCTCCTTGCATGACCAGGAGAAAAAAAAACAAATTATTCCCATTTGATAGTTATTTGAAAATTCAAACCAATAAAGAATATCTCAGAAAGGTTAACTTCACAAGAAAGAAAGGAGAAAAAAATGTGTTTGACATTTTGTGAAGTAAGATTTTGTCTCTCTCTCTTTCAGTTTACCAGTTATGCAAAAGTTATCATCCTCCATGGTGTAGTGGTTACCATGCTAGCCTCTAGCTCCCGAGGTCACGGGTTTAAACCCAGTGGAGGGCGAGGGATTTTTTTCGGGCGTAAAAATCCTTAGCATGGCTTCCTTCAGAAGGGAAGTAAAGCCGGTGATACTGTGTCGTAGATTTACGGCATGTAAAAGAACTTCATTCTTGATAAAGAGGCCTCTGAGCAAAATTACCAGTCTTTCACGTCCAATATAGAATGGGACGCTCAAACCACACCAGTTAAAGAGCATCCAAAAATAAAACTAAATTTCAATTTATGCAAAAGTCATTCAGAATGAAGAAGACTTTAGAGGCTGCTCCCAGAACACTCAATATATACAATAGAAATAGTGTTATTCAGAAGTTAAGAGACAGTGAAGCGAAACAATTTAATTGAATCTTGAGTCAGTGGATGCACTAAAACTTTACTTACTATAAATAGAAAGTAAAAACTGCTAATTGAAGCAAGAAAGAGTGTATAAGAAAGACTTCTTTATAAGGTTTAGTGATTTACACGAGTTTCTATGGAGTGATTCTGCATTGAAAGAGTTTTCATTATTTATTTTCTAAAAATTGATTTAAATATAAAAGCTTGAGATATTGACAATGAAAAAAATGTAGATCTGGAATTTACTGTAAATACACAGTGAATACCTATTCATTGTTGTGGAATTTTAAATATTTAGGAAATCACAAACTATAGGTGAAGACCTATTACTAGGAACTAGCAAATCTTGTTAAAAAATACTTTATATCAATAGCTTTTCATAACATCAGAAGTTTCTGAAATTTATACTGTTGTATGTTGCATTTTCTCAATGCTGAATTCAATATTATGGTGCTCCATGCAATATATTTATAATAAGGGTGTACCTCGATACTGTTGAAATCTCAATACTCTGTATCAAATTATGTCTTAATACTTTGAGATAAATCTTTGATACTTTTAAATTTTTTTAAGTTTTGCATTATTGAAAGTTGTTGCATTTAAGTTTATGCCAGATCAGGAATGAAAGTAGTTGAGACTTCACTTTATTGCCTTGCACATATCTCTAATGAGTTGCTGAACTATAGTTCTTGATAGACCTTCACTGCATTCCCTGTGCGTGAAAGAATGCACAATTTCATAGACTCTTGTGTTTAAATAAAAACATGCAAAGCAATGGGGAAAGTAGTAGAGGTACTCGTGTAACATGCAACCAACTGAGTTGTGAAAAGCTGATTTAGCTGATGCACTAAACCATGTTTCTGCAATAGCCTGGCTTGATGACTCACTCTCAACCAATACATTTACCAACTCTGATGACAAAATCTGGGAATCCAGTAGAAATAAATCGGAACTTAAGACGTGAAATAATACAGTACATGGAAATGTTTGTTTTTTTTAGTTTTATGTCAATGTAAAATATATATTTGTTTATATTTTCAAGATTGCAAAATAAAGAATAATTTCTAGTATTTGATTTTCTATGGATAGGAAATCCTTAAAAAGAAAGTTTTCAGCACAAAATTTAGTTGCATAAAAAGGGAAGCAAATAAATTAAAGTGAGTATCTAGTATCAGTGCTCAAAAGTCAGTATCAGTATTGAGTATCAAGAAATAGTGTTATCGTCCCATCATTGACTTATAAACATTCTTTTATTTGTTCCCCCTTCCCTGTTGGAACTCGTGACAAACTTATGTCATAAACAGTTATGTTTATCCACTTCTTATTGTAATGAAGTCTGCAACATTCAATTTGAAACCATTTATAAGTAGATATTTATAATGAACCTAAAGTGCTTAGAAAAATGGTTTTTTATATAAATAACATATGGGATATGTGTGAAGTGACATTTGGGTAGAAAGTCCTGTGAATGTTGCACATCACAATTATTGTTCACAGGAAGGCACTGTCACATCTGATGTGGAGAATGAAAATCGGCCATGGGATGGAACTGAACCTGAAGTAATAGCATGCGATGCAGCAGAACCTACCTCACAGCAGCCTCCAACCAATACATTGCCTTCGGTAAGTAACCTTGTTACTGGAAAGTTAATAATTTAATGTCATTGTTATTCTGACTTTAAAAATTAAATCATGTCATGCATATCAATAGTAAATTCTTGTAACTGCAAGAATTTTAAACAATTCACAAAGTGCTTTTAAATTTATCTATACAAGGCTTATGTGCCTTATGAAGCACTTGGTTGAAAGAATGGGGGGGGGGGTGCTGCATTATACTTCGTTTGAAAGAATGGGGGGGGGCTGCATTATACTTCGTTTACTTATTTGCAATGTAGGCAGTAAAAGGAGTTTTCCAAGGGATAAATGCTAAGTAGGTTGTAAAATAAGTGTAAACTCTACTTGGTAATTGTTTTTATTATTTAATTTATAGTTGAAAATAGCTTTTTGGAATATTTGAATGTGTTACTTGTACTCTTATTAACCTGTTCACTGTCAGCCATATAAAGTGGGTCTGACTGCTGTGTCAGCCAATATTATTTAAATCCCAGCTGCCAATTTAACTTGGCACAAATTGGTTAAAATGCAGCTTACTCCGTCTTTGTTTTCTGTCAGAGATGTATCATCTTGTATTAACCTCTGTGAATCATAATGAATGCCTTACTACACACTAAGTAAAGGCTTATGAAAGATCTTCGTAACCATAACACTCAATAGGTATGTGATTCAGGAGTGAACAAGTGAGGTTTGATGTTGTGTAAAGCCTTGTAAAATTTGCAAGACAAATTCACATGTATACTTGCCTTATTTTCACTAACTTTACTTGCTGTGATACACTTCAAAACAGGGTTCCAAACACAATTGTGATGCTCCAGAGATTCACAAAACTGTAAACTTTTTTCTAATGGATTTTGTCTTGCAATACATTAGAATAAGTGCAGTGATGGAACTCGTCTTGGCACTGTTTTTCCTACTGAAAGGTAATATGTAAAATTTCTTAATGCATGTGTATCTAATTTACTATGAAAGTAGATATGAGCAGTACAAAAATCATGACAGAATCAGTTTCTTTTATAAAACGACTAACAAAATAACACACATTTCTTGGATAAAAATTGATAAAAAGTCTCCTTCTGTCCTATTGTGTTATTGCATTGTTAGTACTTCATCGAACTTCCTTTATTCTTAATTACCTTAAAACGTATCTTAGGCATTATTTTTTGTTGGGTGTGTATTTCTTGCATTGAAATTTTGGCTGACTCTTCTGATGTTGCTCTTTTAAGCTCAGATATGGCCTCAAATTGTCTTCCATTGCGAAAGAGATGACTTGCGAGTATTCCTCAAAGGTTGTCCATGGGATTTAAAACTGGCCTACATGCGGCCCAGGGCAAACCATGTTTTGGCTGTATCATCTTGTTGAAAAATCAGACTATCTTCCCCTATGTCCTCATACATTCAAGGTAATTCTATCTCTAGCATCTCAATACACAGGTTAAGAGTTCTTTCTAGTGTTCAGCCAAGCAATGGATGATTTACCTTTAGTGCAGAAGGATGCCCAAATCATAACACTTCCGCCATAAAAAGTTTTGCTCATTCTTATCTGTTGCTTATTCTGATCATGTCAATAATATTGAAATCCATCAGGCCCATCTAAGTTACACTGCTTCTCATCACCGAAGATCATTTTATCCCATTCTGAAGTCCATAGTTTGTTTTTCAGCAAAACCTTCTTATGATGGGTATTAAACCTAGTTTATGCAGTCATTTCTTGAATGAAAGGTGTTTCTTATGTGATAAAATTTGACTTGGATGTCTTGCAATTATTGGCAACTCTAAATCAGCAACAAGTTGGAAGTAGCATTTGCAACCCTTGCTTTGTCCAAAAGTAACCTTTTAGATGCCTCAGGTAATTTTCTACTTTGCACGTATCTTATATTCTTTCCATATTGTGCGTCCAATATAACAAAATTATCAATCACTGAATTAGAACGGTTCAACTTCTGAGCATCTGATGATTACACAGTCCTATTTTCTTGTATGCACTGATTTTTGCTTTTTCATCACATGGTAACTGTTTCCTGTATGGCATTGTTACAATAATGGTTTATGTAATACACGTCGAGCACTGTCACTAGTGTACTGACTGCAGTAGAGGATGTACACAAACCGTAACACTACATAGAGCTGATTCCTTTATAATCCATTCCACCCTCTCTTATCTGAATTGATTTCTTGTCATACTGTACTACTGATAATTGATATACCATTTGAGTGCATTTATCACTGTATGGAATCTCTAACTATTGCAGATACACAGTAAGCAAAAATATTCCAACAGAACATGTTCTTTTACTAAAATATCCATGCATTTATATGATTTCCACTACTATAGACTGTGATATAATCAGCAGGAGCATAAATTGTTCATTTGTACATGTTGTGAAATTGCATTAAACATTACGCTAACAGGGATAAAACTACTTCACAGCATGCTTCAGTTATACTATACCCCAGCCATTGAAACGTTGCACTTGACAGCTAGCAATTAAGTTGGTACACTTGCATAAAAACCAATGTAAAGCTTTAACTGTTAAGACTTCCTAAACCAATCACAAGGCAGCATTTCGGGTGGCTATGACAAAGCGTAAGCGGAACTGAAAGCGGCTCTATTGCCAGATGTAGCTATTTCTTCCAACCACGTATTTCAGTTTGTGAATCTCTAGCACGTGCGTCGAGTTATTCTTTGCAAGCTAATATTGTTCATTGTTATTTATATTTGTGCTTATTGCTGTTGTTCATTTATATATATATATATATATATATTTCATTCATATTATTTATACAAGATTTGAAGTGCGACAGTGTCTCAAAAACAACGCTGATCACTGAGTGATGATTCATGAAGTGAAAATCCTTTGCGTCGAGATGTGCCACTTAATAGTCAGGCATTGGAACTGTTAAGAAGGAGCCGGGAATTCTTTGAACAGGACGAGTACATGAAGGTTCATAGGCATCCCTCTATTCCTGCTGATAAAGCCGCACAATGAACTGCAGCAGCTCTTGAACTAATCACGAGAACTGTTATTTACAAGGAAGTGACACTCCATGAGAAAGGGGACAAAATTCCTCAACCATCTGGAATGCAGCGTGAATGAAAATAACTTTGTTATTGCAGCTTATTATTTGCTTTATTTCTCCTCATTGTAGCAGACACGTTTGCATTATTTTCTTTCTATATTGTCAAAAGTGCTAAGCTATTCTACATAGCTTGTTTATGCTGTCGTCCTCCATGGTGTAGTGATTACCATGCTAGCCTCTAGTTCCCGAGGTTGCGAGTTCAAACCTAGCGAAGGCGATGGATTTTTTTGGGCATAAAAATCCTTAGCATGGCTTCCTTCCCCTGTCGTAGATTTACGGCACGTAAAAGAACCTCAAGCCTGATAAAGGGTCCTCTGAGCAAAGTCTTTAACGCCCAATATAGAATGGGATGCTAAGAACCACAGCAGTTAAAGAGCGTCCATAAATAAAACTCAATTTAATTTTTTAATGTTTATGCCGAGATTTTCAATTAGCAATAATAATAATAGTAATAATGCGGAATAGTTATTATTCAATGACGTTGGCTACTTACGTACAGTTTTTCTATGCGGCTTAGACACGATAGAAAAGAGAACAATCAGCTGTTGTTTACTAACCACTCTGGTAACGTCACAATCGCAATATAGCCAACGTTATGCGAAGCCACACGAACTGTCAAGAGCCAATATTCAACAGCTGGGGTATAGAGGCGGTGTGCACCAATCCAGAGTAAACTCTTCTTTCATAATAAACTACTATTCAAGTCAATACTCTGTGACTTTCATACGAGAGTAAACTGCTTCCAAAGTATTTTACTCCTTTCAGATACTCCCAGAGTAAATTACTGCAGAAGTAAATGATGGAGGGCATCATGTACTTGTTACTGTAGGATTAAATAGAGCACAAATATAGGTTAGAATCCTGGAATGGAGTAACTAACATGTTGATTGACCTAGACGATGTTGACGATGTAATGACTTTACTGAACACAATGGACAGTAAAATTTCGGCATTAAAACCAACAAGGCAATTAACCAGATATGCATTTCAAACCAGTGTAAATATTGTACATATTTTGTATTCAATTGTGAGATAAGATGCATTATTAGATTCTTATTACAGAATTATATATTCTTAAATTGCAGATCTTGTATCGTACTTAGGGAAGATATTTTGACATGTTCATGGATTACTTAGATTACATTGATCTCGATAAAGAAAACAGAGGGAATGCAATAGTGGTATGCAAGGTCCATATGATACTTATACAGAGAGAGAGCGTTAAAGGTACATTTCAGTATTAGAAAGAATCATTTATATTCCTTTTTGAACCTGCTTGGAGAGCATTTACAGCAAAACTCAAACAAGAATCAGCTGTATCACCCAAACTGTAATTGTTATGCATTCTGCAAGTGTTTCGTACTGGAAATTTCAGACAGTTACATGTGATGTTATAAACGTTCACCATATCGCCTACTGATCATATCTTTCATCACATTGTTAGATCTCTTTTGAGTTTAAGAGCAAGGTGCATGAATAAATATACATGAGTATTCAGGAAATAGAAGGCAATTTTTCTTCAATTTTGCAGGTTTCCCACACACAGTGGGGTGCAATTGATTGCACGCCTGTTCTATTTTGTGCCCATCCAGTGAATATGGTGAACTTTTCCGAAATTGGAAGGGTATTTCTCCATCAACTTGCAAGTGATCTGCGATACAAATATGAAGATTGGGAACATTGTTTCAAAAGAATTTTAAGCTTATGTTCCGTACATTTCCTATCGCTCAAAGCATTAAAATTGTCTGTCACGACTTTCCAAGCATTTCCCTTCCAGCACCTTTACATTATGTGTTTTGCACTCTGTACTTTTTAAATGGAATTTCTTTATCTCTACCAACAAACATTTATCTCCTTCGCTACGTTTTCCTCCCTTTTCATATCGCACATAACCTTGTGCATGATTGCTTCAAGTAAATCACACAAACAAAACAGTACTCCAGTAGTAATGAGTTCTAACTTCCGTAGCCATAACTAAAAAAAGGTGAATTGTAATTGAGCTCTCCAGTGTTACTTCTGGAGTAAATTTCTCCCATAGTAACCTGCTTCCATAGTACGGACTCCTTTAGTAAACATTACTTCCGAAGTAATTTATTCCAACATGGTGCATGCTGCCCTAGGTGTATAACAAATTATATTGACCACAAGTAAATAGAAAAATGTTTTGTTTAAATTAGTATAGCTCTAATGGTGTGCACAGAACCATTTTGTCCATAACAGATGAAGGGCATCTATCCATGTGTGGTGGGATGCTCTGTTCATAATGGCAAAGGGGTTGATTATTAGTATGCAGTAGAATTTCATTGGTATGTTTTTGCAGGGACCCAAGGGCTTGGACGTCATAAATGGGAGAACGTGTTAACGAAAAAACAAGATCTGCAATTTAAGAATATATAATTCTGTAATAAGAATCTAATAATGCATCTTATCTCACAATTGAATACAAAATATGTACAATATTTACACTGGTTTGAAATGCATATCTGGTTGATTGCCTTGTTGGTTTTAATGCTGAAATTTTACTGTCCATCGTGTTCAGTAAAGTCATTACATCGTCAACTTTGAAACTACATATGCTACTACACACACACACACACGGACACACACGGACACACACACTCTCTCTCTCTCTCTCTCTATGTCCATATCCTTTGACACTAGGAATTGGCTCATTATGCTTCTTCTGCTATCTGTTAGAGTATTTCATCTATTGTCACAGTTTAACACATTGGAATTTATTTCTGAATGTCTACATAGTTTCAACAGAGGCACTGCCTGCTATTTTATGCCATTTTTCAGTTGGAAACTCCTCATATAATGAGATGTATGCATGGCATCTAAGACAGTGATTTTCCTTGTCAATTCCAGTGCAGCTGACCACCTCTATACGAGCCTCTTACGATAAGTTTGCTTTATGCACTATATTATGCCTTGATCTAAAGGTTGTAATGTAGCTTACTCGTGCAGTTTGCTGAGAGTAAAATTATCCTTTATTAAATTTGAAACAGTTGGTGGATGAGTGGCACACTGATCAATGAAGAGTGTAATTTTCCTGTTTCTTATGCCCAGTGTTGCTTCCCATACGTGTAAGAAATTTTCAAATACAGCAAAAGTTATCCAGGCTTTCGTGTTGGAAGTATACTTACATGGAAAAGATTACAATTCTTGAAGCATCATGGTCTGCATGCTTTTACAATAACCAGCAGAGTGCTAAGCCAGCAATGAAGGAATGAGATTGCATGTCAGGAGAGCTCGGGATATTTAAGGAAAAAGGGCACAGGTTAAAAAAAAAAAAAAAAAAAAGGTGTCAGCATAGAAGTGTACAGAGAAAGAATTGGACTTTTTAGTAATAATAAAAGCTATCAAATGAGTAAAAAAGGGTGCAAAGAAGAGATGGATATTTTTACTTTCTGAATGTGATTGGATTGTTACTAATAATTGGAGGGGTGGAAATCAATCCAAGGCTAAGAGTAATCAAGAAGCACTGGATGTAATTTTAGTAAACATGAATGGAATGAAGAAAGACTGGGAAATAAAATGAATAATCTAGGAAAAGAAATTAAAAAAGAGATAAGGATGGAATTACAGCAAGTGAAGACAAGTTCAAAGTATCAACAGAAATGTGGAAACACTGAAGGAACAAATATAGAAGATTTAATTTAGTGATATCAGGTGTGCAAGAAAAAAGAGGAGTATGGCCCATACAGGAGGTGAAAGAGATCTTAGAAGGTAAACTAGAGATGGCTTCAGAAGAGGTAAAACATCTGACAATATACTGGTGATCGACACATTAGCAGTTAAATGTTTGGCAAGGAAAAGAGGTAAATTGTATGCAATTTTCATTGATTTGGAAAAAGCATACAATAGGGTGATAAGTAGGGACCCCAGATAGTTGGTAAATAAAATAATGTAATATCGGTGTAAAAATATTATAGCGAGCGGTGTTTTGGGCGGTAAATAAAACTGCTTAACGGTGTTATCTCGTGCAAAAAAAATGGGAAAAAACAAAAACACAGTTTAAACTATTTTACTGTGGAACAAAGGGCACCTTACATGTAACTTAAAAAAGAGGAGCATGAAAATATTTACATAGTATACATTTCGACTGATTTACTTTGTTAGAGACAAAGCCACCATAAGTTCAGTGTTCTCTGGCTTAAGATTTGTTCTTAAGTTTGTCATGTTGTTCCCATACGCAGAGAAAAGTCTTTCACTGTCCACATTGGACATGGGTACCCACAATAGTTTCATACACTTCTCACTGAAACACAAGTGGTCACATTGAAGTCCAGAAAGTAAATCCATATGTTCACTTCAGCAGCATCATCTAATTTCTCACACACTATGTTCTTCAGAGCAGCATATCCCTCCTTGAATGTCTTCTCTGGCAAGTCTTGTAGAAAAGGTAACATTCTTCTTGCTTTTTCTATAGGTATATCAGTAGATGCCTCATTTGATACTATTTTTCGTACACCAAACAATTTACCTGCAGAATGAATAATATCAGCAGCTGGATCAGCGACATTAAGGAATTCAGCTTGGTAACTGACTTTATGCCCAATTGCTTGAACTGACTGATAACATAAGACTTTTTGAAGGTTGGCAGTCTCTGAAGAAGACTTGAAGTTTTCTCTTCAAACGAGCCCTCAGCTACTATTGTGAAGCCATTTGATATATCTTTAAGTTTGCTATATAGTTTATGAAAAAATGGATATTTAGATCCCTAAAGCACTTCAATAAGGCAAATGGTGTCTTTGCAGTGTTCAAGAAGGAAAGATGCCTGGCAGTTTATTATATTTTGAGACCGCATTGAAATACTACTGTGGAATTGGTTTGAATTCCCGCGTGCCGCAAAACTAAACTGACCTGGCAACGTCTTGCACATGCTGTCTGTACAGCGCGCGAACTCCGTCAGCTGAATTGTGCACGCGCTAGCTTAATTTGAAACGTTGCTCCATTGGCATAATTCCTTTTCTTTTTCAGAGCAGAAGGTAAACAGACTCCTTGCGCTAAATTGTAACGTAATTTAAAGAATATAACTTGACTCCAAACGAATCTTTCAGTATAGCGGACACAAAATATACCTAGACATGCGTTCACATTATGGCAACGTCGCGAGACAGCAACAATTTTCGTGCGAGGGGTACAGGAAACGGAGACAGTGATTGGTAGAAGAGGCTGTCTACTGTCAGAATTGACTTGAACCAGACTTAGAAATTCATGCATTATTTAACGATACTTTTGCGACAGTCTTTTCCAGCCGGCATGAAATGGGGCGATGCAAGCACGAATCGTTAAAATACGGCATTAGAGAAGAATTGCAGGTAGTATTGTCATTTAAATCCAAAGAATAATTGAGTGAAATGAGAAATCCGTCACTGATGCGGTGTTGCCGAGTTCTGATAAACATGGCATTCCTTTTGTTGTGCATGCGATAGGTGAAGAGTGAAGGGGATGGGGTAGTTGAAGCAGTACCAATGTTTGCCGAAGCTCTGGTTAAATCACAGTGCAGTTTGGTGTTCTGTGCCGTGCAGCACACAACACCGTGCAGCACACAACACCGTGCAGCATGGCTGTAGCGAATGACAATACACGTCTCCGTAAATGATTGATAAGCCAAATATCTGATTGTTTATGTGAAAAGGAGAGACAAACGCCCAAAAAAAAAGGGGAGAGAAAAATTTCGGGTTATTTTGCACATTTTTTTTCATAACGGTGTTATTTCGCGTTTTCGCGATATAGAACTAATCGCGACTCAGAATGGATATATATGTGGAATTTAAAAATAATTGATTAAATTATTGTTAATTTTCGGCCAATTTCGCGAATTAACTACTCGCAAAAAGTCGGGGTCCCTAGTGATAAGGGAAGCACTTTGTTATAAATTACAGATCAAAGGTTTGAGTAACAGAATGATAGAACTACTGAAAGAATTATATTATCTCAACACCTTCTGTATTAAATGTGGATTTAATGAAGTCAGGAAGTCTCACAAGAAAGAAACTTAAGACAAGATTGTAAATTAAGCCCCGTTCTATTTAATCTATTTATTGATGACGTTTTTGATCAGGTTAAATTAGCCAATCATGTGCTAGTAATGAAGAATGCAGAAATTCCTGGTTTATTGCTTGCTGACGATTTGATGGCGAGATCATTATTTGGTTTAAAATTAGCTATAAATGAGTTTGAATGCTTCTGCAGGAAATGAGGTTTGAAAATGAACCAGAACAAAATCAAAATAAGGGTGTTTAATAAAAGGTTCGAAATTGAGTTAAGAATGAAAGGTGGTATATCAAAGTTAAGGAAATTTACTTATTTAGGAGTCAAACTATCTGGTACAGGAAGCTGGGAAAAACAAATTAAAAATACCTTAGCAAAGAGAAGAGTGGCTATGAGTGCAGTGAGGAAATGCTTGTACACATAGTAGCTACAAGAGAGTGGTTTGAAAGAATTTACCATGCCATAGTTGAATCTAGATGGATATGTGAAATAGAAGTTTGGGAGATCGAAGGATGGGAAAGTTTGGACCTAGTGCAATGAATATTTTGCAAGATCATCTTGGGGTTCCACAATGCACTGTAAATTTAGGAGTTTTGGCTGCGGTTGGAAAAGTTAGTACAAGAGGACAAATAATAAAAACAATTTTGAAGCACTCATTCCAAATTCAATTACAACCAGAGACATATTTTGAAAGTATGCCTCAGGTTTCAAGAGTATAGTTTGGAAAGCAACACTTGGTTAGGTAAAAAAAGGAGCAATTGATAAAGAATGGGTTAGAATTGGTGATGTCTGGTCTAGAATTGCTAATCTAGATAGAGGCTATTAGAAGGAAGTAGGAACACGATTGGATGATATTTATAGGCAGATTTTAATTGCTCAAATGAGAGAAAAGAAGTCCTTACAATTCTATAACAGAGTTAAAGAAGGTATAGAAAAGGAATATACATCAAAATTTGTAATAGAAACGAGTGAGCAGGGATTGCCTGATGATTAGGGATTTGGAACTTAAAAGGTTCAAGGGGGGAAGTTACTCATGGGCTTTGCCCATTTGTGGGGTGAAAAAAATGAATTCTACATATTTTTTGAATGTATGGAAACTAATGAATGGAGAATTGAGCTGATAAAGGAATTGTTAAAGATAAGTAAAGTAGTAGGATTAAATAAGATTTTTAAAGATAAAAGCCAGGTTAGAGATTTAGGGGAATTTCTCTGGGGAGTGAAAATGAAATGGCAGAGACAAATAGACAAAGAATGGATAATCTAATTTAAGTTAATGTATTAAGCTTTTAGAGATAAGAATTTCTTAAAAGAAAAAGGGAGATCTGCCGGAGAATGGTCATGCTAAAGAAAGTAGACTACCATGTAATGTATGTACTTAGCACTGAAGTAAATCTAAATCCCACCCCCCAAAAATAACCAGCAGTAACATTTCTGCATTGCAGTTTCATTACAGCATGACAACTGTAAGCCACTCCTTATTATGTCTCCTTCTGTGACACTTAGTGTCCTTAAAATCCAGGGTTTTTTTTTGTCAGGAGATGGAAAAATAGTCTCGTTTCATCTGCATTATAAACATCGTCAGGACCAAGGTTTTTCAAAATGACAGGAGCATTGTATTATTCCACCTTTATATATTTTTGCACAATGTGGCATCATTATCTAGGGTAGCAGACTCACCTCGCACACATCTGTAAACTAAGTCATGTTGATTCTTGAATCTTAAAAATCCAGCTATTGGTTGCTTTAAACTTGTCTAGTCCCATCTTCAGTGCTAAATATGTTACCTGAGCTCGAATTGCAGTACTGTTCTATTGACATGTTTGAAGCTCATGCTTGTGTAAACTGCTTTAGTAGAACATCTAATTCTGGAAATTTATCCTGGCAATTATGTTTTGCTTTAGCATTTTTTCCCCTTCAAAGAAGTTTGTCAGTTTACTTTTGCTAACAATTGTGTTTGTTTATGTAGGAATGTTTAACTTCCACGCTATATCCGCATATTTCATATTTCGGTTACAATCTACTACTTGAAGAATTTACAGTATTTCACTGTATGCTATTTGCCGCACTTTTTTTTTCTCTTTTGCAAGCGTAAATAAATGAAGTTAAAATCGATATACATATGTTTAGTCAACACTAGCAACTATCATCAGAGTTTACCATGCCAAACTAAAGTATCTATCCAACCCATATAAACTGCTTCACACAGATGCATGCATCCCATTGGTTGCTGGTCCCACACCAAGTTAAAGCATCTTCTGTCCCACTCTCACAAATTGCATCATACAGATACATGCATGTCATTGGTTGCCGGTTCCCACACCAATTGGACTGACCAAGGGTTGACCAAAATAGTGAATAAGGAGTCAAACTTTGAACTAGTAAACTGGAGTGTGAAAACATGCTAAACAAACTTTTTTTTTATAGCATTTGGTACATTTGGGACCAGGACTTTTATAATTTGACTTCTTGTACGAAAAAATGCATTACTGAGGAACATACTATGGAGATTCCACTGTATAGTAAAATTAATAAAGCACCGTAAAATCTGACAACCATTTAACTGGCAATAGATAAGTAACAGGATTTTTTAATGTTGAAATGAATGCCTCTGATGTAATAAATTATGCAGCAGTATGCATTTCTGTAATGCTATTAAATGTATAGCCATTTATTTGGATGTATGATGCGATAACATTTATGTTGCATATTACTCCCACTGTTTATATGGATTGTTTTACATATAGTGTAGCCAGAACACACACCAGCAAACTTAGGGCCATGAACAAGTGGTCTTCATATATTTGTAGTCATAAGCACAACTCCATTTTATTTTGCTATGGCTACTGCTGAGAAATATAAGAGAGATTTTTACTCTCGAGCTAAATTTCTTAAATAGCTCAAATAAAATTGAGAGATAAACCTAAGTTAAATTAATGGAGGAACATTAATTTATGATCATGAATGTACACAGAAACTATTGAAGTATGCAAGCATCCCAATTATTTTAATAAAAAAGATAGACTAAAATTAAATAAGGTCTGCGCCCCAATATTACATCTGTGTATTGATACACAAACAGCCATTCAGAATAGAGAATCTGTCAAACAACTTCTCTCACCTTACTGGCTAAATATTGAGTTGTGACATCCGTGAAAGTCTCCAATTGTAATTAATTTTAGAGTTTAATTTAAATTTTAAAAATTATGTTTTTGTTATTTTTGGCTTGAACAATGAATATGAAAAGTTGAAAATGGAGATGCATAGTCAAAGCAAAGTAGTGTGCCTAATGCAGCCTCTATGATTTGAAAGGGATTTTAGTTTGACAGAGGTTATGCAATAATAAGCACTTTTCTTTAGTAAAATTAAATATAGAAGTGCTATTTTACAATGTGCTGATGGTATATCTTTGTAGAAATGAATATATGCTTGAAACCTTGATTTTTGCAGTACAGACTGAGATGATAGCATTTAAAGCTCCAATATTTCTTGGATGAAGCTTGCTTTTAGTTTTATAAGGAACTAGGAATATGGAACTGGAAGGAACTGGCACAGAGCTGAGTAGATTGGTGGGGAATTGGTAAAGCAGACAACCTGCATGGGCTATAGTACCAACAGAGAGAGAGAGAGAGAGAGAGAGAGAGAGAGAGAGAGAGAGAGAGAGAGAGAGAGAGAGAGAGAGAGCGCAAGCGTTTTGGACATGCAGTAGCGAAGTTAGATGTCGTTAACTAATGGCAATGGTCTAAACATTTGCACACTGCCTTTAACCCTACCACTGTGCTACAGTGTAATTTGTGCATGCAGTTAGGAAATTATTTAAGACTAGTTCACTTACCTGGTGCTGTAGGGATGCATTCTCTAAGTAAGGGGTTGCAAATAAGGAAGGGAGTGGTTTTTGAAAATCGTCTGTAGCCTACAACTTTTACTTGTACCTAAAGCTAAGCTTTGTCCAGATTGGTCAAATGATGCATTGAGAATATGAGATGTTAGTTTTTTTAAATTGTAAGGTATCCTATAGTTTTTCCCAGGTCATATAGCTCAAATGCAGTGTTCTGACTGGCTGAGCAGCATAGTTAGGTCTATAAGGGGTTGAAAATAAGGGTTAAAGGTAGTTTTCAAAAACATTTAAAGTTCTGATGGAAATAGGGTTGAGCAATTTTTGGAAGTTGTAAGGTGACCTACAGGAGTAATTTTAGGCTTATAAGTACCCTATATTTTTTGTTCTTGTATTGTAAGTACAAAGTTTTGTTTAGATAGGCCAAGAGTTGATTTGTATGTTAGGAATTGAAAATAAGGTAGCGGAAGTTGTAGAGTAGCTTAATTTTGCCAGATTCTAAAACCTAAGTGTGCAAAACTTTCTCAAGATCATACCAAAAATACTTATTGAATACAAAGTGAAATCGGAGGGTAATTTGGTGTTATGAGCATGATATGTAAATCTTCTCCTCCAGTACTCAGTTTAAAGATTTTTAAGCATTCCCCTTTGGGTTAGAAACATTAAAAATCTGTTATTCTCACATTAAAGTTGCAAAAAATATCCTCCAATATTCATATTCAATGAAATGTGATTTAAAGTGGGGAACATGAATATGATCCTCCCCCCCTAGTTTTAAAATGTTTGGAAATATATTACAGCGTATGTCCGTCCTGAAGAATGTTAATTTTAGTATACATAGATTAATAAATTTGCAGTGAGAGTTGGTGAATGATTCGTTCAAATTTAGGGGCGGGTTTGTGATTATTTATGGACTAGACTGTAATTCCTTGCATAGTTTCATTAACTTTAGAGCCTATGTAATATCAGAATATATTTTTATGCTTAGGGCTTAAGTGGATATTTTTTTGGGTTCTGCTTGAAGACTTCAGTTATAGATATTGAATTCAACTCTCTCACTATCTCTCCTGTTTGCTATCATTCATTCTCTTGAATTAATCTTTATATTATTTGGTACTTACATTGGTGATGCAAATTTACAATTGTTCTTAATTTCAGGATAACTACAATGAGCAAGCACCATCTGAAGGTGAGAACAATACTCAAAGTTCACAAGTGTTCCCAGGTAGGCCTTTTTACTCCATAAAGTTATTAACTTTTAAGCAGAGTTATATTTCTCTGAGAATATTCAAAGCGTGTCATTAATTCTATATGTTGGAACTCTGCTGGTGTTGTATAACTCATTAAATTCTGGTGGCACTATGGTACCCTGAAGGCAACAGTTGTGTCTGTAGAATAAAGGATAAGTTTTGTGTTAAAATCTTATTCTATTCATTTTAAATCCTTGTAGTGATTTAAAATGTTACCTTATTGCTGTGCGTGTGATTATGAGAATGCTAAGAAAGCATATTAACCACAAAACTGTGGTTATATAACAGTTGTTTTGCTAGATCTTGTAAAAAATGGAAATCTCAGATTTTTGGGAAAACCTAATTAGTTTTTCAGGTCTGCAACACATTCTGCATTGATTTTATAAGCTCTTCAGTCACTCCATCTCTCTATTTAAAGGATGCATATGTTTTGGAATCATTAAATGCAAACTTCTTTTCTCTCAACCATTCACAGTGAGGAACAATAAAGTACTCAGAGAAGGTGAGATTTGCAGAATACAAAAGGGAAATATTTCATACTACAAGCCCAATAATTCTGAAGTTGCAATTACTGAAATTAAGCATTGACACATGATGTTTTATGAAGCAATTGGACTTAAGTTCTTGATCACATTCACAATTGCTCCACTAACACAGAGTAATAATCAACAGTAATAGTTTATCACACTTTCACCATAGCCAACTATAATTATACGTTAATGATTCCTTCCCCCTCAACCAAAAAAGGATAAATAAATGTTGAGGGAACACTTTCTTCAGAGTGCTTTTTCCAGCTGCAACTCATTGTATGTACAAGGTGCATTCAAGTTATAACACCTCCGATTTTTTTTTCTCACTAACTAATCACACGAAAATTATGAAACTTGTCACTTCTCGATGTAATCTCCCTGCAGACGTACACATTTTTCGTAACGTTGATGCCATGGTTCCATAGCGGCTGTGAATGCTTCTTTAGGAGTCTGTTTTGATCACTGGAAAATCGCTGATGCAATAGTGGCATGGCTGGTGAATGTGCAGCCGCGGAGAGTGTCTTTCATCGTCGGAAACAGCAAAAGTCGCTAGGAGCCAGGTCGGGTTAGTAGGGAGCGTGTGGAATGACTTCAAAGTTGTTTGCACGAATAAACTGCTGTGTAACGTTCACACGATGCGTGGTGCATTGTCTTGGTGAACGAGCGCATGTGCAGCCTTTTCCGGCCGTTTTTCACGCAATGCCGGAAGGAGTTTCTTCTTCAAAACATTTTCATGGGATGCACCTGTCACCGCAGTTCCCTTTGGAATGCAATCAGTAAGGATTACGCCATCGCTGTCCCAGAACATGGCCACCATCATTTTTTCAGCACTGGTGCTTACCCAAAATTTTTTGGTGGCGGTGAATCTGTGTGCTTCCATTGAGCAGACTGGCGCTTCATTTCTGGATTGAGAAACGGCATCCACATCTCGACCATTGTCACAATTGATGAAAAGAAAGTGCCATTCATGCCTTCATCTCGCGTCAACATTACCTGGCAACATGCCATATGCGCAGCCTTGTGATCATCCGTCAGCATTCGTGGCACCCACACTTTTCGCATTTTCAGGTCGTCATGCAGGATTGTGTGCACAGATCCCATGGAAATGCCAACTGTGTAGGCTATCTGTCCCACAGTCATTTGGCAATCCTCAAAACACGTTTCTCCACTCGCTTGATCATGTCATCAGACCGGCTTGTCTGAGGCCGAGATTCTCTTAGTTTGTTGTCACACGATGTTCTGCCTTCTTTGAACTGTTGCACCTACAAACGCACATTAGACACGTTCATGACACCATCACCACATGTCTCACTTAACTAGCGATGAATTTCAATCAGTGTCACACCACGCAAATGGAGATAATGAATGATTACACGCTGATCATGTAACGATAACGTTGCCATTTTAAGTATACAAAACAATCCTCACTCTCGCCGTTGCCATGAGAGGTTCTGCATGACATACAGTGCTGCCATCTCTGTCACGCATTAGCAAAGAGTGCCCGCTTACTTTAAAACAAACCACATGCTTCTATCTGTTTCCAGTTCTGAGAAAAAAAATTGGAGGTGTTATAACTTGAATGCAACTTGTACTACTGATTTGTTTCTGGTATGTGGCGGTGGATCATTGGTTGAATGTTTAAAATTCATTGAAAGCTGTATAAACAGCTCCAAATTTTGGGCAGAATTAGCGATGCTCGCCTGAGAGATAGTTTTTCTTAATAAGGCACAATTTTCATTAACAAATGATAGTGAAAATGTTGTGGACTCTTAATTTCATTAATGCCTATAACTTCAGCTCTCTCTTCCTTCTCAGGCTCCAGTTACTGAGCACCATATCTAACACTCCCCCCACCATTTGCAATATCCCTTATAGTGTATCAGATCTACAATGGGAATGAATGAAACAAAGATGAATTAGTGAGTATACAGTACATCACCTAAGCCAGAGGTTCAAAGAGTTCTGAATTTACCAGACAAATTTCTTTTCGGGATAAGAGAACCCCTCACTCCCCTGCCTTAAAACATCTCTTATCGACAAGTTAACCCAACCAAGATTCAAAGTGGGGCCCTCCAGATTAATGGGAAAACATTACCACTGACTACACTAAGGAGATAGACTTTCTTTTTTGTTTCTGCTCAACAAGATGTCAACAATTATCCACATCCTTTGTGTTGTTCAGGTACATTTGAACTTTCTCAGGTATTTATACACCATTTTAAGTGATTGTCTCTGATGCTCTTCAGATATGACCTTCAGAGTTTACCTCATTCCACCAAGCGAGTGGATCCATTTCTGAGGTGGAGACACCCAGAGGGTGGAGTCTGTACCCTCCGATGGTAGGGTGATAAGGATGGAAGTAGAATGAGGGGCCTACAACTTTTACCATGGACTCCGTACCACATTGGTTCTTGGTGATACTCCACATGAACAAGTCAGAGGTGAAAACGTGGATAGGGTCAACTTAAAGTTGTAACCCCAGAACCTGGAATCAAACCCCAGACCCTCGGAACGAAAGTCGAAAATAAAACCCCTGCACTACCTTGGCACCCTAAGTGAAGATGTAAATTGGATATTGTTTGTGTAATTTCTGCAGGAATCCCAAATTTCAAATAGTAAAAGTTTTAGTAACACTGAAACACACATTTTTTCCATTTTGCAGCAGATACAAGCAAATGGCTGTCTAACACACACTAGGTTGCTTAATTATCTATAACAATGTGCATGAACTTTCCAAATTAACCACATTGGCCAAAGCTGCCAGACTTTTTGCATGGACTTATCAAACAGCGGTTACTCCTTCAGTGTTTGCATTCACATTTACATTTTGTTCTTCAGCTTCAGGTATCAGTCAAGTCATGGCAGAGAAATACAGGGATGTAATCAAACTAAATGATTATCTCACAACGGGAAGAAGACAGCAGTTCTGGGAAGAGCCATTCACCCGCCGCATCATGGAGGATATAAAAAGCAAGGAACTGGAAATGAAGACTGGTGCTGAGCTACTGGGAGTATCTTATGGTACATTGTATGGGAGGTACCGTGATGCTTACGGATGTCTGAAACACCCTTACAGGTAAGAAGCTGGTACATATTTTTCTTCTGAGAATTTAAAAATTAAAATAGTATTAAAAACTACTTCCTTTTTACAGAGCATCAGATTCTTTCCCCTTTTAGTATTTACTCTTTTAAGTAAGAGATTTCACCAGAAATACATGATTTGAGGCCCCCTGAATCCAAAAAAGCATCTTTAGAAAAAGATCATGTGTGTGTCTGCGAACAGCTCAAAAGTGAATTGTTGGATAAGTAACAAACTTGCTTTAATTATTCATTAATTTTAAATTGAAAGACATAGTGAAAAGATATTAAACTTTGGAAGATATTAAACTTAAATAGCAAGTTTGTTGTAATATATAGAAATGGTTGCAAATATACAATTTCACTAAAATAGGTTCAATACCTCAGAACTAATTTCGAGGAATCACTTCCTCATCGTCAGTTGATTGCAACTGGTTGGCTTTCCTCTGATGGTTATAGATGTCTCGTTGTCCCTCTAGTGGTGGTTCTACAAGTTTCATAATCAAATTTTTGTCCATAGGGATGTCGAAATTCATTAACCTTGGACGAAATTTCCAAAGAAATATTTTCTCCCAAATGTTTAATTCCGTAGGTTTTTGTGCCTGCTTGATAAGTGATACTGTGTCCTCAATTTCATGTCCCTGTATCCAAAAATGTGCTGCAACTGCTGATTTTTCTACTTCCCTGGATTTGATGTTTCGAAAATGTTCCTTAAGCCTCGTTTCTATGTTACGCTTAGTTTGACCAATATAGATTTGTTCACAATCCTTGCAATCTATTCTGTAAATTCTGGATTTTTTTATGAGCTGGCATTTTTTCTTTTTGGTTTGCATTTATGAGGAATTTTATGCTGAATTTATTTTCGGGGATGAGTGCCACATTGATATCATTGAAAATTTTCTTGAATTTGTTATGTGCCCATGGGTGAAATGTGACTTTTTTGTATGTCGGCTTTTGTTTGTGTGGTTTGAGGGTTGTATTTTCCTTTATCATTTTTTGTTGCCGGAATTTTTTGATTAACCTATCCACCATATCTGTTTTGTAGCCATTTTTTCTAGCTGTTTTTAAGATTTCTTGGTATTCTAAGTTATATTTCTTTTCATTGAGGGGGATGTTCACTAATCTATGGGTCAAACTGTTAGAAACTGCAACTTTGTGTGATGGGGGTTGTAACTATTGTTTTTACTTTCTCTACTACGTATAGTAAGTAGGGGAAGTATTGTATTCCACCCAAAAATTCGATACCGAGATCTCACCGGAAATACATGTTTTGAGACCTCCTGAATCCAAAAAAAGCATTTTTGGAAACATGTCCGTGTGTGTGTCTGTGTGTCTGTGAACAGCATAACTCAAAAACGAACAGTCGGATAAACACCAAACTTGGTATTTAGTTTCAGTATCTTCCAGAGATGCGACACGAAGGTTTTCAAGAAAATCCCCCCACCCCAGACTACCCTTTACATGGAACATTTTTCTAAAATTTTAATTTTCTCAAAAATGGCTCTAACGATTTTGATGAAAATATCATATGTTTAAGATAATGTCATGAGAAATGAAATGTATATCTCGAATTTTCTGGGAATGTCTCCAAAAGTATTCTTCATTGTGAACGACTTTTGCATAACTGGTAAACCATAAGAGATAGACAAAATTTTACTACACAAAAAATGTAGATCGCGTTAAAATACACAACTTATGTCATATACATTTCTTTTGTTGAGTGAACCATTTTCGAGATATTGCTTGTTATTTCCTTAAATTTTCCAATACTTATACTTTTTCTCAAATTCGTTATTCATTTTTTTTGTCCTGGACATGCAAAGAGAATGGAATGCGCCACATAGCAACCAGCGTCAAAATATTTGACTATCGCTTAAAAGCTACCATATTCCCCTTGCATCTACAAGAAAATTACAAATAAGATTGACATCTCGATATCTCGATTAATATGAAGCATATGGAGAATAGGCGTTTGTAAAAATAGATTGTACAAGAGTAGAGAAAGTCATGTGAGTGTAACACATCAGATTTTTTATATAGTTATCCGTATAGGTGTTTTTTCTGTATATTCCAAAAGTTAATCTATTGTTCTTCTTCATGATTTTTAGGTCCAAGTAGGGGAGCTGGTTATCCAATTCAGTTTTCATGGTAAATTTAATATTACTGTCTTGCAAATTCAGTAATTTGAGAGCATCTTGTACATGTTTCTTGTTAACTATTGTGAATACGTCGTCGACATATCTGGCCCAAGTTTGATGTTTCACTGTTTCCAAGCCTACCTAAAGATAGGGTGCTAGACGTATTAAAAATTGGTTAACTGCCGTCAATAGAAACCCAACAGAAATTGAAGAACTCATTAATCTGACAAAACTGTGCATAGAGCAAACCTTCTTCAATTTTGAAGGAAAATATTTTGAACAACACACAGGCCTAGCCATGGGAAATCCAATGTCACCCTTTCTGGCTGATGTATTCATGAGTGCACTTGAGACAAGAGTAGTAAAAGCCTTTCCTTGGTTATTTAAAACTTGGGCCAGATATGTCGATGACGTATTCACAACAGTTAATAAGAAACATGTACAAGATGCTCTCAAATTACTGAATTTGCAAGACAGTAATATTAAATTTACCATGGAAACTGAATTGGATAACCAGCTCCCCTACTTGGACCTAAAAATCATGAAGAAGAACAATAGATTAACTTTTGGAATATACAGAAAAAACACCTATACGGATAACTATATAAAAAGCAATAGTTACAACCCCCAGCACACAAAGTTGCAGTGTCTAACAGTTTGACCCATAGATTAGTGAACATCCCCCTCAATGAAAAGGAATATAACTTAGAATACCAAGAAATCTTAAAAACAGCTAGAAAAAATGGCTACAAAACGGATATGGTGGATAGGTTAATCAAAACATTCAGGCAACAAAAAATGATAAAAGAAAATACAACCCTCAAACCACACAAACAAAAGCCGACATACAAAAAAGTCACATTTCACCCATGGGCACATAACAAATTCAAGAAAATTTTCAATGATATCAATGTGGCACTCATCCCCGAAAATAAATTCAGCATAAAATTCCTCATAAATGCAAACCAAAAAGAAAAAATGCCAGCTCATAAAAAAATCCAGAATTTACAGAATAGATTGCAAGGATTGTGAACAAATCTATATTGGTCAAACTAAGCGTAACATAGAAACGAGGCTTAAGGAACATTTTCGAAACATCAAATCCAGGGAAGAAGAAAAATCAGCAGTTGCAGCACATTTTTGGATACAGGGACATGAAATTGAGGATACAGTATCACTTATCAAGCAGGCACAAAAACCTACGGAATTAAACATTTGGGAGAAAATATTTCTTTGGAAATTTCGTCCAAGGTTAATGAATTTCGACATCCCTATGGACAAAAATTTGATTAAGAAAATTGTAGAACCACCACTAGAGGGACAACGAGACATCTATAACCATCAGAGGAAACCCAACCAGTTGCAATCAACTGACGATGAGAAAGTGATTCCTCGAAACTAGTTCTGAGGTATTGAACCTATTTTAGTGAAATTGTATATTTGCAACCATTTCTATATATTACAACAAACTTGCTATTTAAGTTTAATATCTTCCAAAGGTCGACACAAATATTTTCAAGAAAATTTCTCCACCCCAAACTTCCCTGCACATTTTTTGAAATTTTTTTATTTTTAAAAAAATGCTCTTAACAATTTTGATTAATATACATACATTAAAGATATTTACATGATAAATAAAATGTATATCTTGAATTTTCTGGAAATAGCCTTTGAGGTCCTCTTCACTCGGAAGGAATCTTGTATGACTGCTAAATGTTTAACAAAGAAGAAAGTGTACCACACAAAAAAGTAGATCTTTTTGAAACACACAATTTATTTAAAACAAGGTGTTTTGTGGCATAAGCCGTTTTTTAAATATCCGTTACTAAATTTTTGAATTGTCAATACGTACTTTTCTTTTTCCATCAATTTTCAGTTGTTTCTCGTGATTGCATGGAAACAGTATGGAATTTTAAGGCCAGCATATGGTATCCAGTTCCTAAACATTTGACTATCGCTGTTCTCTTTGTATCTATAATGAAATATATAATGTAGCTATTTCTGCAAAGGTTTATTTGAATTAAAATGTAGTAGATAGAGAAATAAGCTTTAGTAAGAGTACTTGTGTACCCACTAATAAAGATAGAGGGGTAAAGAAAGTCATGTGAATGTATCACATTAGTTTTAACTATCTCTCTCTTTCTTTTGATTGCACAACAAATCTCATCATTTTCTCTTGCTCAGTCTGTAACATACCGATTTGGTTTTGTTAATATGCTTCACATATTTTGTCTTTTAAAATATAGTTAATGAGTTTAATAGCAGAAAAGTTAGCAAGTGGTTGTAACATATGTAATACTATCACATATAAATAAATTAAAGTGATAATTGTTAGCTTATTAGCATAACTGACTGTAGCAAATATGTAATAAGGAATCTTTTAGCCAACAATTTATCTAGCAAGCCTAATTACAGAGGATTAGGATAAAGCACACTTTAAAGTAGAAATAAACTTTTATACATCTTAAAATTCTGTATGGGGAATTGTACAGAAAAAAGCAGTTGTCAAAAGGCCTCCAGCCCAAAATACCTTTTCGTATATGTACCTACTCCAAATATGGTATAAACAAAGCAGACTAAATCTTTGTTGCTCATTCGCCCAACTATTTGCGTGTTAAGAGTAATTGGAAATTTAAATGGTTTTGTGTATAAGAAAACAATTATGTTTTGAAGATGTCATTAGAAAGAGTGTCAAAAGCCATATGAACATGATGTAATTTGTAACATATGAAAGTGATTTTTTAAGGTGAAGTGCTAGGAACTTTCCTGTTCATTACTATGCATAGTGAAAATAAGGGGAAAAGTGCAAACAAATCAATGTAACAATGAAATACGTTAAAGCTATTGTATTAAAGGGCAAACATTTAATAAATTTATATTTTACATCAGAGTTGCCATTTTAAGATATTCATCATCAATCCCCACTTTTCTCCCTCCATCATGTTTTTCAGGTTACTGGACCTTATGTTGATGCTGTTCTAATAGAATTAGCACTTTTTAGATGTTATAAGCAAACTAAAAAACAAAAGAAGCATGTGAAAATATTGTTTCTATGGACAGTAGTATTAGGTTGGAAAAAGGGACATATTTGAAGAATAGTTTGGGTATTTCAAAAGAATGTGTACCAAAAGTACATCATTTTATGTATAAATAATTTATAAACCTTAATATATAATTTATGTAATTTATATATTGTATTGGCCCAAAAATAAGCTGCCTTTTTTGGTCCATATTTCAATGGCAAAAAGTAGGATTGCTGCTTATATTCACTACCTTGGTTTTTACATACCTTTACTGTTAAAATCTATGCTCACTTGCAACAATACAGCTAACATTTGGAACCTAAACTGGCTGCATTTTATTATGCAACAATGCAGCTTTTACAGACGTTTTGGCGTTAACTTTGTGTAAATTGTTTCATAAGTTTCTATCGAATGTGCTGGATGGCAGCAAGGTTGATGTATTGTGGGATGAGAATGAAGAAAATGATGAGAGTGAGTGATGAAGTGAGTACTGGTAGTGGTGACAGTGAAAAACAAAATATGACAATGTGTTTGGTACCAATGTGATGTACCATATGCTAGAAAAAATGTTTATGTAAGTACAAGAGAATAAACGTTTATACAGCTTATTCTCATGCCAAACCTTTTCTTTCTTCCCCCCCCTCAAATTTTAAGGGTGTGGTTACATGTGAGGGTGGCTTATTTTCAGGCCAATGCAGTACCTTATTCATTTAGATTACATTCTGTGTTTTCCCTTTTATTTCTAGACCAAAAACTTGTTTTAACACAGTATTAATATAAGTTGTCCATAATGCTTCCACAAGTCAGTTGAATTGGTTTTCGTTAACTTTGACACTTAGAAATCCACACCATATGTGGGACTCTATCACACTTCTGCTGCACTAATTTAGGTTACTACAGTAGTCTTAAAGAGGTGGTTTACAAGCCAACGTTAAACACACTGTATTATAAAAGGTGCAGAACAAACTTGATATTTAAATCATTAAGTTATCTGTGGTAAGCTAGTATTTGATTGCAGTATCTCCTCAAGCAATACTATGGAACGTTAGACTGTTAAATAGAATGCATAAAATCTCAAACTTATTTATTAAAGTTAAAATGCATATTGACATTTTGGGGTGCACATTTGCCTTTGGTAGATGCTTTGTTAGATTCCATGTGCTTTGCATTTTTCTCATTTCCTGTGTGCTTGTAGTTTATTGTTGTAGAAGGCCAATTTTTGCATGTACCAAAGTAACATTTTGCTGTCTGTATTATGTTGTATATAAAGGTGGTTTTTGTACACATTAGCACTGTTCACTGTTGCATGTCCAATGACAGATCACCTAGCAGAAGGAGTGCAGCATTAGGAGCTCCAAGTGACAGAAAAACTACAGGGAATTCAGTGTTCCTAAATTTATACTTGCAAAGAATCAGATATTTTTCTTTACTTTTTCCAGTCAGGAGCTTTTGAATAAATTATCTATACTGCCAGTGAATATATTAGATATCAGCAATCCTAAACCACAAACCCTTGATATGGCAAACTTGCATTCTTATATTTTGATAAGTGCTCTTTCATACTGTATGTAGGCTTTAAATTTGTGGAGTTGAGTCAGGCTTGTGTTGCTGTTGTGTAAGCTGTCCAGTTGACAGAGACTTTTTATCCTCGTCAATATTTTGTTTAGATGTTATTTCTCCAGTTTAAGCTTATTTTTGGTTTACAAGACCAATGTTTTATTATAAACTATTAAAACATTTAATGTTAATAATGTTTTGTTTTATTTTTTATGTGGTTTATGAATTTTCTCTTCTCCTGGCCATTGTTATATTACAAAAGTGTGGTATGCAATATGCTTTTGTTCTGAGGATGAATCCAGTGTTCAGTGTTGGTGAGAATAGACATGACATGCCATCTGCTAGGTTAAACAGCAGTGACATTGAACGCCTATGGGAATATATAATGCTACCCTTAATAAATTCAACACTTAAAAAAGCCCAAATATATAATTTCTACGTAACAAAGGTACTATTGGCTAGAGTTGTTTTAACTGTGCATGACCACTCTAATGATTTTGATCAAAATAGTCTTTCTGTGGATAACCTGGAAAGTCATCTTCTGATAGAACTTTTTATAACTAAGAAATCATAAGAAATAGATATCAGCAAAAATGTAAGAGCTGAGCAAAATGTTAAATTTATGTCGACTGTTTCACAGCTTGAGCAGTTTTTGCAGTATGATTACATTTTCCCCAATAGAACTTCGGA
This sequence comes from Deroplatys truncata, assembly GCA_030765065.1. NCBI lineage: Eukaryota > Metazoa > Arthropoda > Insecta > Mantodea > Mantidae > Deroplatys > Deroplatys truncata. The sequence goes on along the minus strand of CM060988.1, from coordinate 54,163,245 downwards.
AGGTGCTTGAAGGTTTTTTCTTTCTTTCTTTCTTTCTTTCTTTCTTTCTTTCTTTCTTTCTTTCTTTCTTTCTTTCTTTCTTTCTTTCTTTCTTTCTTTCTTTCTTTCTTTCTTTCTCTCCCTTCCTTCCTTCCTTCCTTCCTTCCTAGGAGATCATTACTGTTTATTATTCAGGGCTTCTGATAAACATTTGAATGTCGTTTTCCATGTATGTAGCCAAGCATTTATTCTTGGTTTGAAATCAACTTTAGAAGGAAAAAAAAAAGTAACATGATTAGATGAATCACTTCTTAATGAATGCTATAATATATAAAACATATATTATGTATGCAAATTTGTGCAGGGTAGGGATAGTTGTGAGATGTACATCAGCTTTTTTAGTTCCATGCTTCGTTTGATTAGTTTCTTGAAGTAGTTCAGATATGTAATTTCAAATTATTTGGATATTCAGGTGAAATACTTGGTTTTAACTGTAAATAGCAAGCAAAGCTAAAATAATGGTAAAAGAATTTCTACAAATCCATAATTTGTATTAAATTAGTAACTATAAGCTTCAATTATTGTAAGCTGCATTTGCAACTATATAGACTATCACCACCACAACTTGCAAGAGCCAAAAGTATGAAAACACATTTTATACACATCTTTGAAAATAATTTGTCACCACATTTCAAATTTGGTTCAAGTTGATACCAGATTATAATAATTTGTATGAAGAGCCTTGTAAAAATGTACGATTATCAAAGAATTATTTTCCAAACTCTTCATAATAATTACAGGATGGAAAGAACTGTTGCATCACATATTAATAGGTAATTCTATTCAGTATAATGAACAAATATTTCTAATACATTTTATTTAAAGCACCATTTAGTTAGGAAAAATAATGTTAATATTAAATGTTTGAAGCAATACAGCACGTGAAAGGTATTGGAATAAAGGCCTGAATACTGCATCGAGCATTTGTGAATTGTCTGTTAACAACTTCGTATGTCTTTTTATTCCAAACCGATGGTGGTTCAGACACAATTTTAAATTGAAATGCTAGTTTTTAAGTGAAACATGGCAATACTAGGAACATGTGTGAATGTCGGGGATAATAGAACAAGAGAGTTACAGTAATAGAACTCAGTTGTTCCATAATACTACTACCTTGATGTTTATAGGTATCCATTGGCATGACTTCTTTCAAGAAGGTACAAGAATCTTATTTAAGTCGGGCTATTGGGGGAAAGAACAATAAAACTGCGGAAATTTCTTTTCACTGGATCTTCAACTTTGACATCACTAGGGACCTATGAATGTCGGTGTTATTTTTCATATTGTCAAAATGTAGCTGGTATTAAATATGCTTAGAAAGTCAACAAACCTTGGAGCTTAAAAAAAAGTAATGGGCTAGTAAATACTTAAATGCCTTAACATTATCAAGCTATTCAACAATACAGTGACAGATTAATGGGGATGGTATGTGATAGTAAGTACAAACAAAACAGATTTCACTCAAGATGGATCACTGTACTCCTGTATTTATTTTATGTAGGTTACGTCAAACTGAAAAGTGTTAGCTGTCAAGTGAAGTTGTCACTGTGGCTTAATTATGATAGAATTTATTTTTCTTATAAAATAAACTGCATATTAAAAAACCCAAAAGTAACTGCAAGAAATTTGCCTACTTCTGGAATAAATGAACCTGGACCTGGAATAGAAATGAAGTCTATACGGATTTTGTTCAGAATTGAATACCACTGTAAGAAAAAATACCCACAGTTCTCTATATTCAGAACTGTAAACAGAAACTGCCGAATGAGAGAAAAAAAAATGCATAGGTGAATTAAATGAGCAGTAATTATTATAAGTATTTAGATATAATATATATTTATTGTTGTAAATAGTGCATAACTAATGCGGGTAATATGGGATTTAGGGAGGGGAGCTCATAGATATCTCTTTCAATGCGTTTTTCAGCCTTTACGCACTACATGTCAATCAGAAACTTGAGAACGTATGAGCTATCAAAGTTACATGCGGTATCATATGGATAGCATCACAGTAAAAAATAAATGGCATTTTCATATTGCATAACTCACAGAACTGAAATAGAAAACTATATGAATGGCAAATGGTGCTTCCCATAATACAGTCCAAGTTTTATCAAAATATTCCTATTATTCTCAAAGGTTCATTTTAACTGTTCTTGACTGGTTGTATCACCATACCACAGTTTTCAAGAAACAATGTATTTTGATGATTTGGTATACAGGTATTTTGAGATTTTCTTGCTATACAATATCAAGTAGAGCCTAAAATCAAGAAGAGCATTGAGTTGGAAGTGCAGTGCCAAAAAGAAATGTTCAGATTATTCAAGTGACACGCAAAGAACAAACTTTTCTTGAGTGTAAAATCACAAACAAAGAAATGTGCCGCTGTCAGAACTTGAAATAAAGTTCTATAAGGGAAAAACAAGAGGATCATTCTATGGTGATTACTGATTACTATAGCAGTTTTCAGTGACAAATAAGGGTGCAGCTGCTTTCTAGACTCTAGTGTACCGAAGGCATTTAGCCTTGATATAACACTGTTACTGAATGCTAATATTGCACATTATACTTAAAAATAATAAATGAAAACATGTGACTAACATAATGTTTAATGAAATCAAAAAGCTGCTAAAAGTATCAACATATCTGATGTCTACATTTGAAACACCACCAGTTTCTACCAGCTATAATTTGAAGTCAAAATAAAACATTCATCACTGAGTTCTGACTGCCTATTCCAATAATATATTACAATTTTAGCATGTTGATTGTTTTGTTGAATGGAGGACCCAGCAAATAACTGAAATGATCCTGAAAACAGCAAGAGTATTTACTAATCAACCTATATCATCTGTGTAAAGTAATAGCATTGTAAAATGCTGATATTGTATTTCTCCATCTTGATGCAAGAAGAAAGAAACAGCAATAGCAAAGAATGCTTTGAAAAAATAAAAAATACATTCTAGCTGTCCTCAGTTATGCATTTACTTAGTCCTTGCACCTTTTTCTAAACACATTTAGTATTTTTACATACATACATATACATTGGTGGTTTTTGGATAGTTTAACTTTATGGCTCCAGAAAGGAGTTACGCTTTTGACATGGCATTTAAATTTCTATCATCAGCGTGTTGAAGTTTCTTGTAAGAGGAAGCCATTGATCATTGATTCCGTTCAACCTTTAGGTCATTAATTTCTTTTAAAAGTATGTCAGGTTTGTACCATTGGCCCTAATTTAACATGAAAATGGTTCTTCAAATTTAACAGCTTGCATACCTTTTGCAGTTGTACTAGTGGTCTTATGGTTAACATGCCTGATTTTTATATAGGTACGTTTTTTTAGAAGCGTGCCTACACCTGATTTTTATTTTATTTTATTTCTTTTTCCTTTACTGGGTTGTTTTTATTTGCCTTTGTCCTAGCAGATTTTTAGTTAGAAAATGCATAAATTAAGTACATATCATAGTGAAAAATTGCTATCTTCCTAGGCTGTGGGTTAATTTACATTTTTCCTTCTTTTGTTCTGGACACTTTGTTAGCACTAATGGGGAGGGAGTCAAATTCAGACATTTTGCACTCCTCCCATTTGTTCTCCCTCTCTGCAGTTTGTACGTTGCTGGCTTATATGCAGACACTCAACATACTGTCAATGTTGTATGGGCCTGTCAATCTGTCATCACTGATGTAAATCTGCCAAGTGGAATTAATTTTTCTTCAAGTTTGCATAGTTTAGAAGGTTCTAGTAAACTGAAAACCTGTCTCTGCTTTAAAATTTGCAAAATGGAATATTCTGGGACCTACAAGCGCGTTAGTTGTTACTTTACTGGTTTTTTGTTTTGAATGCAAAGCATTTCTTTCTCTTTATCATAACTGCAGCAGTAGTAATAAAACTAACAGAAAGCTTGTCAAGTTAAGTGACAGGATGGGACAGTAATGAATTTATGATACAGCATATATTTAATTTGTACTTGTGCTAGTCTGCATGAACAGAAAAAAAGGAAAGTGAAATTAAAAATTAAGCACTGGTGCCTCTCAAACTCAGGACACATGCATGGAAGACATGGACACTGACCACTAGACCAGCAGTACTACAGTAATTCACTCGGAAATTTCCAAAAGGAAGCAGGCTGTTAAATTTGAAGGGTTATTTTCTCATTAAATAAGGCCCTCTACCACAAAATTTCGGAAATATATCTGTTTATTTCTGACCTTTATCAACCTCCCAAAATTTGAGCAAAATTTATGACCCAGTCTTTGGCTATTTTAGTTAGTTCTTTTTGAAGAAATTGATATCACAGTTTACACTTTTTCTTTTTTGAAACAGGGTAAGAGACTTTTGGTCTGAATCGGGGCCTGCTGATGTTCTGGCTAAGGTTCAGAGGAAGGAAGTGACACTTTTTCGAGCAGCAGAGATGTTAAATGTAACTGTTACAACACTGGCAAATTACCTGTCAACACTTCGTCAGAGAGATTCATCCTCTGGAGATGAGGGTGTTGATGAAACTATGGATGTTGATGGATCTTTTGAAGGAATGACGATGACAATGAGTGCAACTCCTAAAAACTTGACAACAGCAGCTTTGGAAAACAATCCAGATATTACAATAGTTAAACAAGAAAATACCTTGCCGATATTAAACCATGAACAAGAAGTTGATTCAGCACCTTCTTCGATTGCTACCAACAACAATGCAGAACATTCTGACAGTGATGGAGGGGATGAACAGGAAACAAATGGAACACATGATGTAGACCAAGAGAAGTAATACTAACTGTAAAAGGTATGTTAATCTTTTTAGTTTGTATCAATAATTCTAAAACTTGTAGCTTCAAATATTATTGAAGTGATAGTTGTACTTACAAGGTTTTATGAAATGCAATAGTTTCTGCCTCATCTAGAACCTCTGTTCTGACTATAAACTTAAACACTCTGATGTTTGTTTTAAAAAATTTGGTAGTTTGAAGAATTCAGCAGAATGTTACAGCTGCTGAATGGAGTATGTGATACCAGTGCAATATTTATTCACTCTAGTTACACGTATGCATGATCTGTTTTGCTTTTGTAGTTGTAAAATGCTTAACACTGATCCAAATGGTACATATGAATAGCATTAGTTTTTATGTTGATATTTTCTGTTCGCTTTGCATTTTCTTCTCATGCTATGAAGTGAAGTGTGTTCTTGGCTAAGTTAAGTAGGTTAGAGATACCACATAATCAAGTTATATGTAAGAAGGGAGGTATGCTAGGAGTTGACCTTATCATGTTACCTTTAATATTTGTGTTGTTCACCTTAGATGTTTAGAAATTCACCTGTAGAGCATTGTGCTAGTGAATCAGTAGTGTGATAGACTGGGTCATAGACTTGGAGAAGCTTACTGGGTAGTAAATGATCCCTTTCATATTCGCTGCCATGATGCTTTGCTTCTGTCAGAGTTTCTGAACATCATGAACCTGCTAGCTACCATGTGTAACGCTGCTGCATGTACTGCCCAGATCTCTTGCTGTCCAGGGCTGCAAGCAGTTTCCATGTGCATAAATTGGGTTGGTATTTTTCATTAAAGGAAAAAGCTGAGAAACTGCCAAATATTGCTTTATGCTGCTATCCTGAAGTTCTGCAAACATAACTGCTTTAACAGATACTGTAACTTCAGGTTAGTGTAGTTAGAAAGTGTGTCCCAAATTTAATTCCTAATGCTCGAGTATTTAACCTCGCCTTTATTGTTAAAAAACTTTTAAATAAAATAACCATTCGACCTACTATTATGTAGTATTTTAACAGTTTTTATCTTTTGTTTTGCAATGTTGTACTATACTGCAATCCAAATAGCTATCTTGAAATAGCTGCATCCCAAAACAGTATATACAGGGTTATTCAAAAGTCATAGTGTAAAAGTAAAATTGTTTTATTTTGCCACTGGTATGGCATACACAAACAAAAGTGGTATGAAATAATAGAGCATGCTTATAAGTTTACATTGTGAAGTTTGCATATCAATGCATAATGTGCAAAAAGGCTACTGAAAGCGCTACTAGTTTATGTTGATTGTGAAAATGGCAACCTCAAACCAAGAACATGGTTTTTGTTATGTTGGAATTTGTGCAAACAGAGACGCTGGTAACAGTCCAGACACAATTTCAAATGCATTTCAATTTAGATATGGAATTTAAAATAAAGACAGTTGAAGGTTGTTACACATCATCACTAAAATGTTCATACTTGAATGCGTTTCGGAGACAGTTTGCTCTCATCATCAGCATGTTTACAGCAACATATAAACATAACCAAAACAATGAACCTACAACAGGCCAATATGTAGTTAACCTCTCAAAAGAATCATTCACCAGCACTGAGTTATCTGTCTTGAACAATGGCCTAAAAACCTGTATAAACTTTACCAAAAGTACAGAAAACTTAGTTGCTGATATCAAAATAGCCTCCAATCACCTAACAGATAATGATAAAAGAATAATAAAATCACAGTGTGAACCAATATTGGACCAGATACAAGCCCAAGAGTTGAAAACATGCTGACGATGGGAGCAAACCATCTCCCGAGACGCGTTCAAGTATGAACATTTTAGTGATGTAGTGTAACAACCTTCAACTCTCTTTATTTTAAATTACGACACATCACTGTTACTAGCTTCTAAATCTTCAAAATTAATTAGATATGGAAGTTTGAAGCTGTTAGATGTTTGTATCTGGGACGAGTACCGGTTGCCTGCAAATGTCAAGGGAGACAGTGGATAGGGTTTGAACCCCATTTCAAAGGAGCCCAAAGAAGTGGAGACAACCCATGCTAGTTGAGAACTTAGTGCCACAAACCACTGAACGTAAATGATTTGAAGATATGCAGCTCTGGTGCAGTAGAGCAGATAATGGATATGTTTGGGCATCTCTAACAGGAACTGGAATATAATTTACACATCTGTTGTATCTATCAGGGTTTTCCCATCCAACATATTCATGCAAACTTATAAACATGTTCTCTTATGTCATACCACTTTTGTTTGTGAATGTCATTCTAGTAGCAACTTTACTTTTGCACCATGACTTTTGAATAACCCTGCATTTGGAAATTAAATGTATTTGTAGCAATTGCAGGCAGTACATTTTAATTGTATATTTCATGTGTTGCATTGATTTCTGCTTTCATATAACTTCAACTTTCCACGAAGTATGGCTTGTTAGAAATTTTTGTGTAATAACCAGCCACCAACTCTTAGTGAAGTGTAATGTACCTGAAGTTTACTCTCAACTGCAATTTTACATTTTATAATGATAACATATGAATTGAGGATAATGTATGTAGGCCATGGGTGGGCAAAGTTTAGTGTAGCTTGGTACACCCAATTGTCATGTTGCTATCTTAATGGCAGGATGTTGAGATAGTCATACACTTGGAAACAAAGTGCAAGATAGTAATTAATTATTCTTCCACACAAGCCATGTGTAGGACAAGTTTGGAAAGGTAGAATCAGGCTGAAAAATTCAATGCCATAGCTGGTATTTGAATCAAGGATCTTCCAATCTCTGTGTGGTTGATCTAACGAACTGAGCTGCCATGGCAATATGCAGGCTCAACATTAAATTGATAAACAATACATTTACATTGCTTTTATCTGGAAGTGATGCATTTTTTTGAAATAAGATTTTTTTTACACACAAAATAAAAATGTATCTGCAGTTTTAAAATGATATAATTGATCATAAAGGTTGGTTGCGCTAGTTTTTGTTGCTTTCTTCATTGCTAGCATGCCGTAAACATGATGAGAATAAACTTTTGTTACATCTTCATATTTTATTAAATAGGAACTTACCCCTAAAAATAAAACAAGAAAAGGTATATATTTAAGAGCATGCATACTTCAGACTTCTGAAATAAAAGAAAAATGTGAGTGCTTATTAGCATAAGCTTTTTATTTTACTATTGGCAAATTTTTAGGGAAGTTTATTTTGAACAGTATGACTAAATATTGTTGGTATGCCAGTTTCAATTCTGGTTTGTTCATATAGGCTTGAATCTGCTATAAATGTTGTGGAAGAGGAATATATTATGTATCCCTTTGCACAGGTGATCAAATACCATATTTACGCAAATCTAATGCGCACCTTTTTTGACCAAATGTAGTACTCAAAATCGTTGTGCACATTAGATTCGCTGGCACATTAGATTCGAGTACAAATCTGTTTTGTAGAATGCCATAAAATCCATTTCATTTTTTGTTTGTTATGTCACAATGGATTGCTGGAGTTAACATGCATCTGGAAACTCGCAACAAGTTAGCCGCTTATTTATCATTGGCCTATTATTGAGTGTTTTTGGTTACAATATGGAGGGAAGGACAAACAGAGAAGAATGTCTTATGATGCTTCTTTAAAGCGTAAAGTATGTTGAATAAAATGATAATAGAAAGGCAGGAAGGGAGTTCAATGTATCAGAGAGCAACGTTCGCTTGTGGCAAAAGCAGAAATTGACATTATTTGCTACTAAAGCTAGTCATTCAAGAAATACTGCATTTTAAATTCTTTGGATGGCAGCGAGGATGACGTGCTCTGGAATGACGAGGATGACTGGGAGAGAGGAACTGAACCTGTTTCTGATGTGGACACTTCTGAGGATTCCAGTGATGAAAGCATCAGTGAATAATGGTGATTCACGCTTGTAATTTACGGTATTGTATTAATAAATTCATTTTGAATGTGTACTTTCCCTTATTTCATGCTCACTAATTTTCTTCTTTAGCAATGTGTCACCTAACAATAGGGCACTTTCAATTCTATAATCTGATGGTTCATATATACGATAAATCCATTGTTGTATTAAATAAATTTAAATAAAATACCTATTACCTGTTTTCTGTCATTGATGCACTTTACATTCGATACAAACCCTTTTATTTTCATAATTTTAAGTTTCAAATATGTGGTGCGCATTAGATTTGCATAAATACGGTATTTGCATTAACTCTTAGCAAAAGGTGGATACAGAGGTAGCATGCTACAGCAGCACTTAAATAAGGGTTTCCATACTTCGTAAGCCAAAGAGAAACATTTTAAGTAGTTATCCAACTACTGGTAAAGAAAGTAACTTGTTTCTTTATAAGCAAGATGCCTGTTAGCTCATGCGTATAGCATGGATTCAATTGTTAATTGCCAAAAGAAGACATAATAAAAGTAAGGGTATGTAGGAACTATTTGTCTACTTAGGGCTGAAGAAAAATTGCAATCTGTGAATCACAAACTACAAAAAATCAGCAGGAATATGGAGAGCAAAATCAGTAAAAATGTGATTCAGGGATTGAGCATTTCTCCAATGTAAACCTTTTCACAATTTTCACATTGGATCCGGGCTATTCCTGACTTTTATCCTGGGGTATGAGATCAGATTTTCTTGCTTTAATGCTTTACCTTGGAATAAACAAAAAGGAACATGGGCACCTGCTTCAAGGAACACCGGCAGTGCATAAAGTTCAAACAGACCGACAAATCAGCATTGCTTTTCACTTCTGGACTCAAAACCAGACAATAATATTCAGTTGCTGAAACCAGCCCAAAAATCCAAAGAGCTTGAAATATGGGAGAAGATTTACATAAAGAAGTTTGAAAACCTCATCATGAACTTTGATTTGCCAGAAGCAGACAACCCTCTATTTAGTTTCATCCTAAGGTCACCAGAGGACACCCCAGGCTTTCAACAATACGACTCGAGAGTTTATCCCACAGTCAACAGGCAGCTGACGATGTGAGATCATGCTCACGATACATGTTCTGCAAAATAAATGAGTGAAACTAGTAAGAGTGTTTAGGTTGACTCCACTTTCATCAAGTGTATTTTATTAATTGCTTCACTTTGTGTGATTCCACCACTTTTTGGATAACAATAAATATAGTCATCTGTATGTGTGACATCAAGGGAAAAGGGTAATGATGGCTAATGAGTTCACAGGCTGTAATGTAAACTTCATTGAAAAGAAGAGCATCTACTAAAAGAATGCTCATTTCAGATGGTTTCTATTAGACTATAACTCATTGCAAGCACTACAGCTCATAAATCCAAACAACTGGGAATTGAAATTGAACAACTAATGCTAGAAAAGGTAATTTGATGGTATAAGCTTATGGTGTATATTCCATCTTGGAATGTGTCTTCACCCTAACTATTTATATACCACAACATTTTACCAAAGAGGAGTCGCTGATTATAGCTTCATGGGTGATCAGCCGTGTCAAATTAATAAAATTATTAAAATTTTTATTAAAATTTCGGCCCAAGAACTTCAGTTCAGCTATAATAGTAACATTTGCCGTGAAAGTTTTAAGTCTTACGAGGAGGAGTCAGTAAGAAACAGAATATGGACACCCACCTGAACCTCATCTTCAGGAACTATAAACACACACTTTCTCTTTCAATTGTATCCATTAGGTTTGCGAAGAACGTTCTACAATTCATTTGTTGTAGACATAAGACTGCTTTTATGTACAGAAGTGGTAGTATTCAATAAAGTAAATCATTGAGATAAATAGTAGCCACTTACACCACAAAGAAAATAGTTTAGTTAAATACCAATAATCTCTACCATGAACAACACAAGATGGATGAAACCAAATAGGTCTTCAGGCCTTAAAAATGTTCTTACATAAGGAATATCATATTTTATGGTAGTCTTAAATGTGAATAATCGTGAATCTTAGTGCCTTATTTTAAGTTGAACTAATAATCTACTTAATAAGTAATCATTATTTTGTCTGTATAACATTGCAGTGAGATCTAAAAATATTTGAGTTTAATTTCTGAATCTCATTTGAACCTTTATATTCAGTGTTAATTTTTATAATGGGTATCATCTTTAAATTGGTTTCCAATTCTGTTATGATTACGAAGGGCAATTTCCATCTTAAGGGAGGTGGATTTATGACCAATGGCATGGTGTGCTTATCTGCTATACTTTCATATACAGGTGAGCCAAAAGACTCCGAACTGCCCGCGCAGTGTTTTTTCTGTCCTCGTCCTTGGCACTCATTGCCATCTGCTGCTATCATAGAAAGGCACGGATGAAACCATACAACATTTTTAAAAATACTTTTAAAGGCTTTACTTACTAACTTTATGAAAGGAAATGCTGAAACTGGCCAACGTCGTTATCCATACATTTTTGGCACCCCTTTAGGAAACTATCCATCATGGAATTTTTGGGAGGAATTTTCCAAACGATGACTGATGTCGTCTTAATGTTTCTTTGGTAAGAACCAAATGCCATCGTTTAGATTTCTTAGCCTGAACACTTCCTGTGGCCTGAAATTTACTGTAAAGTTCATGGATTGTTGTACGGCTTGGGAACTTTTACACCTGGAAATCTTTCTGCAAATCGTACTTTTACTTGGCGAGCTGACCGAGTTAATGCATACGAATCATAAATAAATACACGCTGTGCTGTAGAAAACATACACTGAGCCATAACATACTTTATGACTAAGCACAGGACAAAATAATAAATAACTCGTAATAACTGAACTACATCACATCACCGTCAACTCAAAACTGCACTTCACACTGCACACCAAAACCACAACAGTGTGATTTTGTTTATAGCAGCAGTGCATTATGTTTTTATCATATTTCCACACGCCCAGTGGAAAAACACTGCGCAGCCAGTAATATTGTTCATAAAATACCCCTCCGTGGTAACTTAAAACATAAAGTGTATAAGACAAACCCACACACCTTGGAAGAATTAAAACAAAATATCCCCCAGGAAATTTCTCAAGGTGAACTACTCTGAGTGATGGATAGTTTCCTAAAGAGGTGCCAAAAATGTATGGACAATGACAGTGGCCAGTTTCAGCATCTCTTTTTGTAAAGTTGGTAAGTAAAGTCTTTAAAAGTAGTTTTAAAAATGTTGTATGGTTTCATCTGCGCCTTTCTATGATAGCAGCAGACGGCAACGAGTGCCGAGGATGCGGACAGGAAATACACAGCGCAGGCGGTTCGGAGTCTTTTGGCTCACTTTGTATAATTGAATTCTACGTCAGTTTATTATTAAGTGCAGCGTTACATTGACATAACGGTTAAATGCTTCCTGAAATGAGTCCTAATTTAAATTCCTTTCAAAGCTAACACAGCTAAATGTGGCTATGTATAGATGTTGTTGCTATATCCTTAATTCTATTGTGAAAGTCTTTATCAAATGTATATTTTATGCAACAGGACTGCAGAAATGGCAGCTAGGAATAATCTCTCTCCTGCAAAATTAACATAAGAGCCAATTCGAAGGCACAATTATATTATATAATTGATATACAACTAAGTTTTAAATCGGGTTAATGAACATGGTTTGCCATTTGTAAGTCATGGTATTGCCATCCATTGACCAATCCTTGAACTAGTTACAAAGAATGAGAGATTGTAACTTTTAAATTCAAAGGCAAAGCTTCTCTGAATTACTATTTTCCCTTAAAAGTTTGATATATAAATGCGAATGTAAGATATGTGCTTGTAAAATGTTAAAATGGAGGAGGAGTTTCTATTAGATATTTTAACTGTTGTGATGATACATTGTCTATGTGAATTCTATGATTACTTTCAGAATTTAGCTTCAATACAAATAGTTTTGCACATATCTTTGTTTTACATGTGTTAATGCACTTTACATTAATTTATGAAATACTTTAGATTCAGTAATGTGTTGAAGTATGTCTATCTTTTTCTAAATAAAATTGTTGCAGAGAAAATAATTTCATTTTGTTCAGCAAATACTTATTTTATATAATATACCAATAACGTTTCATTAACTACTCACTATTACTCATACTTTCATATTACCCAACTTCAGTTCTTTCTAAGCATCCCCAAACTGGAGCTTTGCACATGTTTCCAGCTTTCCAAGGCACCAATTCATATCATTTGAATCAGTTGGAGCTAAAAGGAACTAAGTTACTTTTCTCAGCTTTTAAGGAGAAGCAAAGCATTAAGACATATGTGTATATTTTAATTGAATCTTCAGTCAGTGAATACACTAAAACTTCACTTAAATTAATCGAATATGTTATGAAAGCACCACTTGCTTTCATCTTCAGCTTTTTTCCAACTGAATCGAACCTGGAACCTCCCGAAAGCTGCCCACAGATTTTGCTACCTAAACCATCCTGCTTGGTTTAAACATATGGTATTTTAATTTAAACCTCAGCGTTGTTTTTAATAAAACTGCAATAATGAAAACTTGTCTATATAAAGGGTACTTTAGTTGGGAAAGAAGCTGAAGATGAAAGGAAGCAGTCCCGGCAGAGGGCAATGGATTTTTTTTGGGGGGGGCGTAAAAATCCTTAGCATGGCTTCCTTTGGAAGGGAAATAAAGCAAAGCCAGTGGTACCGTGTCATAGATTTATGGCACATAAAAGAACCTCAAGCCTAAGAGGCCTCTGAGCAAAATTACCAGTCTTTCACATCCAATATGGAATGAGATGCTAAGGACCACAGCAGTTAAAGAGTGTCTAAAAAAAAAAAGGCAAGCAATGCTTTTGAAACATGTTCTATTAATTTCAAGTAAATGAAGTTTTAGTGTGTACTCTAACTCAACATTCAATTAAATTATTGTTTCGCTTCACTGTCTCTAACTTCTGAATAACACTTCAGATATGTGGATATTTATATGATACAATGTGTATTTTTACCAAGCGGTATGGCTCAGGTGGTAAAGTCTATAGTCCGCATTCGAGAGGTCCCGCATTCAAATCCCGTGAGCCGACTGATCTGTCTGAGGTTTCTTCGTGCTTTTCCTCAGTCGCAAAGGTAAATACCGGATTGGATATTTAATACCACAACCCAAAGTTCCATCTTAAGTCTAAAACAATAGTAAAATGAAAAATAAGTGGTAATAGCAAATGCTATGCCATCTATCTACAGACAATGTAAGCAGTTAGGCTGGACGGCACCCTAATGCCATCTGCATGGCATGAAGCAGGGGTTACAGGGATGAGACCTTGAAGGCTAACTGTCCGCCTTTCTGTTTGAGGGCGGCGGTTAGACTGGACGGCACCCTAATGCCATCTGCACAGCAGGTTACAGGGATGAGACGTAGAAAGCTAACTGTCCATCACACATCGTTCAAAGAGATATCCACCAACAGATCCGTCGCGATATGACCAAGGAGTTAAAGCGATATAAAATAAAATAAAAAAAAAATTCTATTTGTAGGTGACACTTATTTTAATAATAATAATAATAATAATAATAATAATAAAGATCTGTAAATAGGCATATATTTAAATATAATTATTATTGATTTTCTTAGAAGGCATTAACTTTTTTCTAACACTGCATTGAATTAGATAAAATTTTGCCAAACAGATTGCTACGCATCTTTTGCTACAAGGCATTGCCAGAGTTTTGAAATAAGAGTAGCCACATATCTTTAATTTTAAACAATGCAGAACTCTAAAATTGACTTAGCAACTTGTGAATCTTTATATAATTATACGGCACTAAATCCATGTACTCTGAAGTAGGTCAAAACTTTTTTTAACTGAGCTGCAGTTGTGAATAACACATGCATGTCAATAACGCATGCAAAAATACTATTGTTCAAATTTTCTCCACCATTGTACAAATTACTTGAGAAAAATAAAAATGTTAAATGATCTAAACGTATATTTATAAAAGGCTTCAAACATAGTTAAAACTAAGAACAAAACAAGAGTGCATAATTTCCAAAATGTAGTGGAATCACATACAGTGAAGCAATTGATGAAAGATACCCATTGAAAATGGAGTCAACCTAAACACTTATAGCTTCACTCACCAATTTATTTTGCAGAACATAGAACAGGCAGCTGATGATATGAGCTCATGCTCACAATACATGTTCAGCAAAGTAAATAGGTGAGTGAAGCTAGTAAGTGTGTTAGATGACTCTTTCATTAAGAGTATTTTAGGTGAATAAGTGTTAATAACAAAGTACAGACTGGAAAGGTAGAATCAGATGACTGAAAAACAGACTGTTGACTTCGGAACATAGTTGATAGCATCCTTGTAATGGCTGCTGTGTTCTTTCAAAAATACATGGTATTATCACAAATAGCATCAAATGCTAAAGGTCCTGGCCATCAGCTCCTCTTCACTATCAACTAACGTCTTGTACACGAGGGTAAACTGGTCCCCAAAGGAAAAAAAAAAATCTAAAAGGGGTTAGATCTGGTGAACATGCTGGCCATGATTTCGGTGCTCCTCTAACAATCCGCGATCAGGATACGTTACACTTAGGAAATCCATTACATCACATGAGTAATGTGCAAGTGCCCCATTGCCTTGGAATCGCATTAACTGTATATTCCTTGAACATCTTGCAAAAGTTCTTGTAAAGCGTAAAAACTGAAGGTAAATGTGTGCCATCAAACATGGAGGTAGTAAATGAGTGGTTGTTAACAATGCCTGCCCAAATATTTATGTTAAACATACCCTCTCATGTAAAAACTTTCATGTCCATCCACAATATGGTTGTAGAAAATCTTGGCTGATCAAAGCATTTATGAAGAAACCACTGGACAAACTGTAGTTGGGGTGAAAAGTCATCTGGCCCCAGTGCTTGAACTCGGGTGAGATAATATGAATGTAATTACTGATAATGCAGAATACTAGTAACCAAAGGCTGGCTTGTATGCGTGAACCATTGCTCTTGTGTTTGTGGATGTAGAATTATGGACCCACTCAGGAACCTTTTTCCATTTTTTAGGACTCCCAAACAGTGTACTTGCTTTTGGAAAGTTCATGTTTCTCATAGTCATCGATGTACGGCAGTAAATATGCTGTGATGAGGCAAATGTCTCCTTAAGTAAAACTCTGCATGAAGATCTCATACCCTTTTTATATTTCCCCAAGCAGTACCATAAACGTAATGCATGTCTGTCAGTTCTGCACACGTAAAGTGGAACATTTTTACAATAGACTGTAAAACTGAAAGTCCTTCCAGTAAACGGAACACTTTAATGTGTCCTGATACCTAAGATTGCTTACCTACACTTCTTGTAAGAGCTTCAAAGTCGCAAAGTGCTGTATAATAATTAATGCAATGGAATTCCTAACCACTTAAATAACAAAATGCAGCTTTTAGGTTAATGGTAAACAATATTAAAAAGAGAACACAAGCAATATTCCAAAACATAAAGAAAACAAAACATAAGCTGTAAAGCTGTATTCCAGTGCTGTTTGGGAACAGGGATGTGTTTGACAGAATTTCATCTAACCCAACGAGGTGTTTGACAGAATTTCATCTAACCCAACGAGGTGTTTGAAAAACGTTAATGCCCTCTAGTTTGATAACAAGACATTTATGGGCTTATACTGCATATAAGAAAATATTCAAATAGAACCCGCAGAAACATGCCTTAAAATTATTTGGTGTTATTCTAACTCACCCTGATCATATGTGACATATTCTTTTGCATTTATGTTCTTTTAACATTACGGTTAACGTATAAATGGACATCTGGTAGTTTGGTTGCTTTCTGAAAATTGCATTTTGTAAATTGCTGCTTTTTACGTCATACTGGGTCTTTCCAAAGGTTAATCATAGAAGAATTTTTAGCATTTATAATGTTTTAGATGGGCCTTTCCAAAAGCTCATCACAGAAAAATCTGCCTTCATGACATACATATTTTACAACCTTTTTCACATCCTCCAGTTTGTTTGCATTGATGGTGATTTTATCATTGTAAGCTTTGTTTTATGGCATTGTAAGCCCTTTCAAAAGTTTTAGCTTCCCCAAATGAAATGTGTGTTTATTGGAGAACCTATAATAATAATGCTTCAACCATCCTTTCTCTGCATTGTGGTATGAAAACTCTTTAAAGATTGCTGGTGAAAAACGCTCTTTTTGGTTTCTCACAAGAGCTTTACTTTCCTCAGATATCATCTTTTTGAAAAGTTCAACTTTCCTCAGATATCAGTCATTTTGAAAAGTTCAGCCACCATCATTGAAATTCAAAATTTAATCTGCTTGCAGTACATGAGCTTAAATGCTTTTCTTATTGTTGGCTAGTATTTTAACTTTTACATGGTAGTATAAATACTATCAATCTTTTAAAGCTTCCTTTAGAAAACTAAAATAATTCCTGTTGCATGATTAAATATGAGTGCCGTTGTTCAGGGAATCTATAGACTATTGACTAGAATTTACCAATGGCCATCAAGGCATGCACATTCTGATCATTGTATGGAGTCTTGGGCAGGACAGTCATCAGAGAATAAGTTAACATGTTTAACATATTTTTTAAATATAGTTTTCAAAGTAATGATATAATAACAAACACACTTCATTTGAACAATTTCTGCCTTCTCCTTTATGGTAAAGGTAAAATACAGATTTGTCATGCACGCCTAAAACATTCACCCATATGTGCTGCAATTAGAAAATTTCTTGCACAAGAATATTTAGCAGGGGGAGATTCTGCATAAAGTCAAATGCTAAAGTGCACACTACTTCTTAATTATGACACAAGTTCATCTGTTTCATTGTATTGCAAAATTTGTGGCTTCATCGAGACGTACCTCCAACTTAGCTTTTGCAGCTAATTTCCCATTGTCACTCAGGTGGAGATTTTATTAGTATTAAGCCTACATATAACAGGCATCTATTTGTGGCCCTGAAATAAATGGAATTGTCACTGAAGTACTGCCTATAAATCATACTTTATCCATGTTCCTTCATGTTTAGTACAATATAGTTCATATATTTTATTTAGATTCTAAGTAATGCATCTCTTTTCCTGAGTAATGTGAAGATTTTACCAGGGATGATCTAATGTATTGATCAGTGTTCTCTGTTGTATCATCAGGCATCTTGTTCAGAGCAGCTTTTTACCTCTCTTGTCTATTGGCAGTTCATCTCGAAGACTTAGGATCAAATTAAACACCCTTTTTGGCCCATAGCATACAAACTACAAAAAGCTTGGTGACAGACTTCTGCAAGAAGCATCCATAACAAAGTAATGGAATCTTGAAACGTGTTTAGTTTGTTCTGTCAGTTTTCATTCTAGGACGGCACTGTTCAATGTTTACTGCTTCAATGAGCCTTTGTAAATACACACCCTGTGAGGTTTTATCGGGAAGATTATGAAATTTAGTGAAGATGTGCATCTTCTAATCTTCACGTATGTTCTGAAAACATTGCCTCTGACATTTGTAACAAGATTAGTAAAATAACTAATCCTGTTGAAATATGGTGTTAAATTCATTACCAAAAAGCTCTAAAGCATCGTTTTCATTCTTAATAATCAGACATAAGATAATGTTATCATAACTAACCTGCAGTCATCTCTTCTTTGCTTTTCAACTACAACCTTTCATGATAGCATTCTTGATTTAGTTCTTTTTATGAGTATTAGATATATGTATATATTTAGCAATCTTGAGCAATAAAATAACCACGTACATGCATGTGTGTAATGTATTTAATGAGTCTGGCTTGTCACCATGTACGGAACAATAACTAAACAAATTAGCAGCATCATCAAGGTTGTTAGCTGGTCACATCATGACCACTGTTTGCATAAGCATAATTCTGTTTACTTTGCATTCTATGTATTTTCATGTCTTTGGTCTATAATAGCCTAAAAACCACAATGCTCTAATCAAATAAGTATAAATTACAACATTGTTGTGTGCTGTTTAATGATTTTAACCAAATAGCAAAATATGGTTTTTCATAATCACAAGTCTGAAATGGCAGCGCCGTGGCCGAGTGGTTAGACCGCTCGCCTCCCACCGAGGTGGCCCGGGTTCAATCCCAGGGACCCGCATGTGGGATTTGTTTTGGACAAAGCAGTGTCTGGGTGGGTTTTCTCCGGTTTCCCCCGCCATTCATTCCACCAACTGCTCCATCACCTTTCCTTTCATCCATTTCACCATCATTTCGTTTCATCTACTTCCTTCCTCCCATACCAGGCATCAGGCTGATCACCCATCCTGGATATTCTGTCTGATCCATGAGTGTCTGCTCCTCGGCGGGTCTCTGACCCCAGGCACCCACAAGTCCTACATAAAAGGAGGTTAAACAGATAAAGAAGAAGAAGTCTGAAATATGGTTTGTGCTTTTTACACCATATAGCAGTACAGTAAGCAGTTTTGATGGCCATGATGTTGCAAGTATCAGTGCAGAATTATCATTCACATTGACATGCAATACACAACATTCTGCTTAGATTGTAAAGTCCTTTTGATTAAAATTGACTTAATTTTATCATTGACTACTGATTACTGCTTTAACTTAAAAACTCATTCCTTCATAGGCCAAGAACTCTTCCAGGACATCTACATATTTTAATCATCATTGCTACATTAATTAAGTTGTGTGTGAATTATGAAGCAAATAACAGTAACCAATAATTATATTCTTATGAAAATGTGCTATCTACAAATGACAACTCTTCCTAACACTTTGGTTGCCAAGATCCGATGCAAGCCAGTGTAATTTGCGCACGTAAATTGCCAAGAGCTGATTTGATCTGATCCATGGAAGTTGATTTTTACGTTCAAATAATTTACAATTCATACGATAGATGCTGTACATGCATACTTCCAGCTAATCTACAATATTTTAACTGCATGTTGGTAGTATTTTTCCTTATTTCATTTTCCTTTGCGAGGTTGTCATGCATCCACCATTGTAGCACATCACAAACAGAACAGCACATATTGTTTGTTTCGTCCTGGGCTTGCTTTTTTGTGTGTTTACAGTGATTTCTTGCGGTCTTTGCTTACTGTACATCACAGAATGGCATACAGGAACAAGAAGTCACTGACAGAGGGGGAAATTGAGGCAGCATTGCTGAAAAATGATATAGTGACATTTCAGTTAGCGATGACGATAATGGTAAAAATTCAGAATTAATAATCTAAATTTTATTTTCTCTACCACTACATAGTAGGTGGAGAAGGTGTTGCATTCCACCCAAAAATTCGATATAGAGGTTTCACCGGAAATATGTTTTCTAACAATGTTCTAACATTGTTAGAAGGTCTGTGTCTGTCTGGATGCTTGTGTGTGGGTGCGGGTGTGTGCGTGCGCGCGCAACAGCATATCTCAAAACTGAAAAGTTGGATAAATTCTGCCATATTAGAAATAGTAATTAATTTATAAAAATTAATTTGTAATTAAAGTTAATAGTTCAGTATTTTCCAAAGATGCAATACAATTTCAAGATAATCCCCACCCCAACTATCCTTTACATGGAGCATTTTTCAACATTTTTTATTTTTTTGCAAAAATGGCTAACAATTTTGATTAAAATAGCATATACTAAAGATATTTACATGAAAATAAAATGTACCTAGTAGGAGCTTAAATACTATTACCCAACTTTGCAAATCCCCTGTGCCTGGCGCTCGCACAAGCAAGTGAGATGGCAAGCACGTGAATGAAGACCGGTGCTTCCTGCACTCAGTCTTCCAACTGCCAGTGTTAGTGTGTATTGTAATTATGGAATGGGGTGAAAGAGAAAATCAAATAGCTGTTATTGCTGTACACAAAGTAGGAATAGCTCCAGGACAAATTTTCAACATCTTGAAAAAGTAAAATAAGTAAAATGTTTGTCTATCATGCCATCAATTGATACAATGAAACCCAAACCACTGCTGACAGGCCAAGAAGTGGCCATCCAAGGACAATTAGGACAGCAGAGCTCATTAGATCAGTGGTGGCCTGCGTCAAAATCCTGTATGAAAGCAAAAAGTCCTTCCCTGCAAATTGAAGGTGATCTGTAAAGAGGACATATGAGATTCTATGTTACCCTTTCTACTGAGTGTTCTGGTTTCTGTTCCTTGTTTTCTATCTATCAAAAATTACTATCCATTTACCAGCAATTCCTCTAATTCCATAGCTTTCCAACTTAGTAATAACTATTGATCAACACAATCGAATGCCTTAGAGAGATCAAGAAGAAGTCCTACAACCCCCTCTCTATTATTCAGTTTATTAACATTTTTGTTTATTAAACAATAAGGGTAGAGAAAGTCATGTGAATGTAATACATCAGATTCTTTTAATACACAAGGACTAGAATAGCATCCTTAAAAGTGTATAAAAATGTGAAACAATACATCAAGAGCCAATGCAAAAAATCTCCAACTCAACAGCTTCAAACTTGAGAGTGGAAACCTTTATGTACTACATGATGTTTCACCTTATATAAGACTGGCAGTAGCATAGCATTTTAGCTTGGCAGTGAAAGGGTTAACAAGGTATTAAAAGAAAGAAGAGAACATTTTCAGGCTTATGTCAAACTAGTCTTTCTCAAGCATATCATCCACAGGGAAGGGCTCACTTGTACTATAGCTGTAGAAACAAGTGGGTCTTTCAAGATATTTGATTAATTCTGTAAACTATTTTAACAGGTTTATCACCTCATGCTCTAGAAGCAGAATATATTTATGCTGCATGAAACTGTGGCTGTAAAGCACTGTTACAGCTCTTTGCCCACTGAACGGATGCATAGACTTTGTGTAAATAGCACATTCAAGTCAAAAGTCACTGTTTTCTCTTAATTTGTTTTTATGACTTCATTGAATTTATTTACATATTTATGCAGGGAATTTAATGCATTAATGTGTAATACATTGTAAAACCTTATTAATGTAGTCCCTTTGACTAACGTTGTGATCACATTCATTGTGCTCTATATAAAGAGAGAGTCCTTAGAAATTTATGTATTTCAGCATAATCCTACACCATTACAATACTTCCAAATACTGCTCGCAGCACTAAAGTGGAAGGCTCCTTCTGTAAGTGAAAAATTATAAAATTCTACAAGTAGAATGAAATGAGCTCATATTTGTATTTTGCACTGTAGGTGTAAAACAAATAGGGCTAAAAATGTGTACCTCATAAAACAATTCCTTATGTGTAGTGTTATCCAATTTATTATGTGAAGACTATAGACCCTTAAAGAGTATTATAGTATATTATGCAATAAGACTATTATGGTAGCAATCAATGCAAGTATATTAATGAAACAAGTGGTAATGAGTTTAATCATTTTTATACAAATCTTAATTACCACTATAGTTCAGTTGCATACGGCTGTTTTTGGTCGACCGCATTATAATTTCAAAACTTTGAGTTTTTACAAAAGGCTTTGCCTTGTTAATTTGTGTATAATTAAATTCTGATTGGATGGCACATTGACAGCATGACCTTGAGTGTGTTTCCAGGTAGTGCAACAGATAGCATCACTGTTGAGTCCACACCACATTTATTGATTTTTGCAGGTAACATGAAAGCAACATATATTAAAGCAAAGCAAATGAACTCAATATATTAGAATATTAAAATTACAATGAACAGAATTTATTTTAAATACACAGTGGACTGCTGCTTTGAAGGTATTAAAAAGGTATGGGTAATAGGGAAGCTGCATACACCATTGAGTAAGATCATAATGAGTCATTGACGTATTATAGATGCCGTAACATTTCAGTTATGTCATGTAATCAGTGTATTGTAGTGTGGTCGAACAAAAGCAATATTATACTATAGTTCAGTTACAATATACTATATGTATGTGTTTATTAAAAATGTGCATTTGTTTTGTTATGTTGCAGCTATGAAGTCTATGCACCACATCATCTCCAGTAAATTGAAATCAAAGAAAATCAACATTACTATGAACAGCAGTGTACTGCTCACACCTCATTAGTAAGCACTACATCTTATATTCCAAAAAAGTGAGCATTGCATTGTGATTTAATTTTTAACCACTAGTTATCCCTATGAAAGACTCACACATCAGAGAGAGTTTGAGACTGTAACGTGTGTTTAGATTCCTAGATCAGTGCTGTGTCATAAAGGGAAAACATGCCTTCATTAGATCCTACTTACTGGATGTCTACAGACACCTCGCATACTGAAACTTTCACCAGATGTTTGGGTTGAAGATGCAGCATATTAAAAGTTACAGATAAAAGAAAACTTTTAAAAGTATAGTCTCAGAGACTAAAAAGAAAATTATTGGTTTTGGTGCTACACAAATGTTTATTGAAAGACTTGTTGTCTGCATATTTGCATTGGCAGCAAACATCTGCATGCATTGCATGTATAGCAAACTGTTGAATAAAGGAGGTATATTTTTAGAGCTTGTTGCATCACTACCTGTTGGGAAACTTCTTTTTTCATTGTTTGCTATTGGTCATAATTATACCTTGATGTATGTGCTCTTTCTGTAGCATAGCTACATGATAAAGTAATACTTTAAAACAGGACTGTTAAGATGCTTTTATAAAAGTTTAACATTTCTAAAATTGTTTTAAACAGTTAACCGTTGTAGAAGTTATGACACCTAGCTTATATAGACCTGGAAAGAAATATTTATGAAACACAGGGAACAAACATAAAATGGAAAATAAATAGCAAAGTTAATACTTATCAAATAAGCATAGCTTTTAGTGTACGAATGTTGAAGTTTTTATAGTGTTACAATTGCATGAAATGTAATTTCATTTTTCCCCCCCCAAGTATTTAATTTGGAAGTTCAGTTCTGGCAAGTTGCTCCACACTTCCAAATTAAATACCTGAAAGTTCAGATTTCCTAAAGATTAAAATAGTTGTAATATAGCTTAAGTAATTCTTAGATTATCAGCAATTCCTTTCTGGCCCTTTTGTTAGCTGGTGACATCATGACAACTGATTACTGCTTAAAATTAAATTGTTTTTTATTTGTGTATTTTGCAATCAATTTACAAGTAAATGTTCATATCTTGGAGTCGTTTATAATAACACACTTGCGACCTACCACCAATATATAAAAAAGGGCATAATTACATGGGACTCTTTTAGTTCAGTCTGTGTATGATCCATTGTATTCTTTTCACAGGAAGCTGTAGCCCCTCTATTCTTTTTTCCAATTGCTATTTATAAATTTATCCAAGCTACAAACAGCTGATAAGCAATAAATTACCATCTCTTGCTCACTTCATTATTTTCAGGTGTAGAGAACAAACAAAAAAACACACACACACACACACACACACACACACACACACACACACACACACCAGCATTTTTGGCTACAGTTGTAAAGCTGCCACTATTGTTTGCTTAGCAACATTCTTATAACTTCAAAAATAAGTAAGGAACATTAAGTGCCTTTTTACAAAATAGTTAAAAATTATGTGAAGTCTTTTTTCATGGAAAAGGTGACAGCATATGTTTTGAATAATAATTTTTTTAGTTATTCTTTGAATTTTTCTGCAAGTTTCTCTATTTGGAAAAACACAAAGTTATTATGCTTCTCCATGTTTTCCTTTTGCTATTCCTTCTAAACATGGAAGATTTTTAACTATCCGATAGTTTCTATGTTGCTTATCATTTACTCTGTTGTAACATAATAGATTCACCTAAACAAACACAAATTACAACATTCTATATGCTTTCAGCTGGAAATTAAAATATGGTTCAGCACTATCAGAACCATATCTGAAATTCGGTTCACATGTACTACAGCACAAAAGCACTACAGTTCTTTGGCCATTACATCCCAAGTGTCTATGTGAAGTCTGTAAATCTCATAATGTTCAATAATCATTCCAGCATTGTCTGTGTTTAGCCAACAAAATTAACAATGGTAAAATTAAATAATAGAAAATAGATTAAAATCATGCATAATATTATATGATCATTAATATGCTCTGACAATTTCACTTTAAGATAATTTAGTAAATGATAATTATAATAGAATTAACCGGTAAAATAATTAACTAGTATCTAGATAAACATTCCAGTTATGCAGTGCCTCAAATAACCGAATATACCTGATGATTAATTGTAATACATATGTAAATCTAAAATGCATGAAACTTGAGTTAATTTAAAATGAAAATTACCATACATATTGTCTTATTCAGAATGGAGGTAAAGGGTGCTGCCCATTTGGCAGTTTTGGTGATGATGGCTAAATGCACACACCTTGGGAAACTACATATATAATAGTGTAGATACACTGCAGAACTAATGTTTCTTCACAGCAAGCAGTGTAATTAAAATCATTAGAAAAGCTTATAGAAAACTTGGAAGGAAAATCAAGGCGCATTGTCACAGACAAACTTCACATTCATGCCATTACTAAATTAAGGTTGTCAGCATTGATATCAAAACTTAACATTAACACATAAAAAAGAGGGAGAAATTTAAGACAATAACTTTAACTAAAGGTAGATCCATGAAACACACACAAAACAGACTGAAGACTAAAAAAATATAGTAGAGTTAATAAGCCTTGTGTTTAATAAATACAAAGTCCAAGAATTACCAGCTCATAATGGGAACCAGTTTCCTCTAAGGTGATTACCATGTTAGAAACTGTGTATTAGATTACTAAAACATAGCTTAGCTCGTACCCATATCAGAAAGAAATAAGAGAAAGAGAGCCTTTTATCAGAGTAGCACTGAATGAATTAACAACGGCAGTCACCTAGCCAAAGCAAGAAAGAACTAGGAGGGCCATGCTTTGAAAACTAAGTCACATTGAGAAAAGGTTTGTTGAATAATACCGTCAGAATATAAACTTTTTGCATAGGTTAAAATACCTGTATGACTAAAACGCCTTAATTTTAGTGAGGTTTGCTGCTATGTTCCTTTCTCTAGGTTTTCAACATAAAATATTCTTATTTCTTTATCAGGATTGATAGCACTTTTTGTATATTTTCATCAATATTCTATTGTAATACTGCAAAATATCACATTCCTGATGCACTTTCTGTTTCTATAAGAATGTGTTTTCATTACTTCAATCTAATTGAAACAGTAGAAACTAAAAGGAATTGTAAATACACATTTTGTATTAAGTCCATTCAATATTATAGGCATTAAACTGTGGATAAAACAGTGTAACAAGAACTTTCCTTCTTCGTTGGTTTAAAACAATTATATGTATGCTCCCATGAATAATATATCAAAATATTGGCCACCAGTAAGAAAGGCAAACAGAATTACATAGCAAAGGGAAAAAATATATAACTGGTGAAAGGCCAGATGTAACATATGGTATCCTTGTGCATCTGGCATTGTTGTTATAATGCAAATTAAGTGGTTCAAGTGAAAGATCATTTGGACAACTAACATCAAAATACTGTGTGGTTCAAATCTCTTGACGTTTCATGACAACCAATATGGAGTGACCATGCGGTTGCCAAACTTCACTTCTCTTTTCTTCATCAGAACATTATGTGTTTGTTATAAATGCCATCACAATGTTCACATAAAAACAAGAAGAGATACAATAACGGAAATGTAATACACAAATTAGAAAAATATAAACCTTACTTTTCTATGCTGCCTTTATTATTCAAGTGGCACAGCTAACGGCATATCCTTTTTTGCTTCCCTGCACACATGTGAAACAGTTGGTGCACTTACTAGCATGCCTCAGCCATAAGTTCTTGACATTTTATGAAGTTAAGATTTTTGTGGTTTCCTTCGCTGGCATTCTTTTTAAAGAAATTATACACACTGAAGACAACAGCCCTAACCTTACTGTTATATTCACTGGTGCTACTTGGCTTACTAAGCAACATTTTCATGACGAGTTTGTAACTATATTAGAAAACCTCATTGGATAACTATTTCTAAATTTATTTAGGACATGGAGAATTGCACATTAAGTGATAATTATGTCTATGATATAACAATATATAAAATAATTGACAGCAATGGATTTATTAGTATTACAACCATAACTATAAGTCTCCGTTTAAACATCATGAAAGATAACTATAAATTAATGGCGAACCATTGGATTTAACAATATGACTCTTTTCTGTACTTGTTCAGGAAAACGTCGCCTTTTATCCTAGCTATTAGTTGTTTTTTCTGAAATATGAAATATGCATGCAAGCACATAATATTGCAATTAGAGCTGTACTAGCGGCGAGGTGTACTGTCCATATGAGGCAACGCCGTACTGCTGCTATTCGCTAGTGCCATATTAGTGAACACACCTCAAACGTAGAGATTTGGACCGCATAATAATTGAGTGTTGAAGTGTAAGATGTTATTGGAGCAACAAAGATGGCTTGTAATTTTTCTTTGTTTATATGGCTCTTTTCATTAAATGCAGATGTTAATGAAATGACATTTAAAATGTTACCTATTTTATTTATGGGATACGCAGTACAGGTGAACCTCATTTATACATTATTCACTTTTAAGTTTTTTCCATATACACACTAAATTTTTAGGTACTGAAAGCTGTTCTTTAATATTTAGTTCAATTGTACATATTTTGGTTGTATGTTTTCTCATTAACGTCACATTTTTCTGGTTCCCATGTACTTACTCATTTATACATTGTTTATTCTATGATAAGATATACTATACATGGTTTCTGTATCTGTGATGTCGTAACACAAAACAGTAGCATGTTGGGCAAGGCTTCAATATTTTCAGGATGCATTATTGCTATTTATATGTTAACAATATGGTTGGGAAAGGACATTCTTCCCTAGATTGTATCATCATGATGATGATGATGATGATGATGATGATGAAGTAGTAGCCTAAATGATGAAAGTGTTCCCAGTGTGCATGAGGCAATTCAAGCTTTAGAAATTACAGAAGGAATTCTATCATCGCAAAACCTAAATTGGACAGCTTTTCTGTGATAAGAGCATATAATTAACTAGTGTAACTATGGAAAAATCAAATAAGCAAAGCAAAATGTTGAAATTTTTTGTTAAATCAATACTCTGAATTGTATTATGTTTATTTATGTGTGTGTTTCATTCATTGCTTTCTTATATTAAATACTACATAGTTTGAGTAATTTAAAAAGTTTCAGTTCCATAAGAAATTCACTTTTACATTTTCACAATACATTATTTTAACCATCTCCCTTTGAAAGCATATAACTGAGTTATACTGTAGTACCAAGGCAAGGTAGTACTGCAAGGCATCAAGCTGCAAAAATGTAATGTTATAGTTTTTTCCCAAAGACTGTTGAATGAGGTGAATACAATGAAAAATACACTAATACTAAGAGCATATACAATTATTCACCTGTAATATGGTTTATGAAACAGCCATCGAGATTTGTATGAATTCTATTCTATTTGGAGAGAGGGGGCTTATGACAGTTAAAGAAAATGTTGGCTTGAAAAAATGAAATATTTGTGGATTCGTGTGATGTAGAAGAGGAAGATGTGGGTGGTTGACATCTAACTGATGATTCAGCTAAGTACAGCTGTTGCACAATTGGTACAGACAATATGGGCAAGATTGTATACCTGCACAGGTTTTGAATAAGAGGGAAGATATTTTACATATCTTGTAGCTGGGCAAGATTGTATACCTGCACAGGTTTTGAATAAGAGGGAAGATATTTTACATATCTTGTAGCTGCAGTGGTGTGTAATGCCTGGATTTTTCTATTCAAATTAGGAAGAGAGAGAATGCCAATGAATTCAGGAGAAAAATCTTAACCATATACTTCATCAGTTTATGCAATTGCCTCCAAAAAAAATGACCACCTACTTTGCTGTGGATGGAATAGGAAGGCATACCTGTCCATGTTAGATTGAATGAACCTCTTGTTCGCTCAGATTGGTCCAATGGACCATTTTGCATTGCGAGATTGTAACTTACACACGTGAATGGAATGTGTGGAGTGCAACCTTAGGATTTTTGCCACATTTCGTGAAATTTCACGCTATTCCTTAAATATCATTGAAATGATTTGTAACAAATAAAGTGTTTATATGTTTAAATAATTAATCCTTATTTAATTTCAATTTATACAGAAAATTCCTTAATTGAAGCATAGGTTGGAAAATACATACTTGTCAACTTTTATAGTTTGCCCGTAAAATTTACTGGAGTGGAAGTTTTTTATAATTTCATGGTAATTGAATACCTTTTTAATGCTTTTTTGGGGTTGATTCAAAGGGTTGCAGATTTTCACCATGGACATAACAAAACGTAATTTTTTTAAGACTTCTTGCTAACATAAGACCTCTAGTGATAACCAGCAGTAACCAATGAGCAATAAGTGGGCGTAAACATTCAGTAATGGATGACTTTAATTGTAAAGTCAACTCTCCCTTGTAAACTATTCATCTTATTCACATTCTGTGGTTGCACAACATAACTTTCACAAACTTTGTGACAGGCTTTGGACATATGTCATTTGTTATAGTTTGTGGTATGAAGCATAAAATATGGCTAGAAATTCATGTATAGCCTAGGAAGTGGTATCCTTTGCTACCACTTAATACTTAGCTGTAATACCAGGAAGAATTTGTGACAGAAGCAGTACTACCAGGTCTTCAAGTATTCTTAATAAGATGAAATTCCCATTTACTTTACATGGAATTTTTTTACATTTCCTGCTCTGAACATTTTACATTTCATGTCATTGCAAAATTATTATGCTTTGCTGGACATGGGAAAGTTGTACAAGTTTCAATTTCAAAAAGTTGGCAAGTATCCTTTACCACCACCACTACCACTGTTTCTGCAGCCCATTTCAAGATATCTTTCTGTTGGTCTCTCATCCTACTGAATGACAGTTTTTTGATAATAAAAATTTGATGTATTGCTATTTGTTAACGTTTGCATTCCAGAACATTGACATTACAAATAGAGACTAGAAGGATTGGGACATTTTTTACTTAATGTGAAACTTTAGAAAGCAGTTTCTCTTATTTTCCAAACACAAATAAATACTTTGTTTATAACTCTCCCATTGGCCATGGTGTTTTTGCTAAACTTTCAAGTGTTTTGCTTTGTGGAGTTCTCAACTTTACTGAATTTTTTGATTGATCCATATAGAAGCCTCCATTTTGATAAAAGATGTGCCCAATGGCACAGGCTCAAGGCCTTACCAGCTTTTATAGATAGATGGACAGAGTAGTAAACACATTGCCCCAACATCACCTAATGCAATGAGACATGTATCTTATTATATGAGAACCTCGTTAATCTGGATTAAGTGGAAATGGAGGTAGTCCAAAAAACAGGATAATCCAGAAATAAAGTATTAAATGAAGCCTGTCCTTAAGTGCCTAGCTTTGGTATTTCATGGCACAGGGTATTGCAGGTTCGAGTTTGCCTCAGGCATGGATGTTAGTGTTAAATGTATGTAAATAAAACAAAAAAAAAAACAATCGGGAAAATAACAGGAATGCAGGGGGAAAGGGCAAAAAAATGAATACAAACTAATGCATGATAGTGAAATATGGATCGCTGCAAAACCAAAAGAGAAAATAATTGAAAACCATCCAGATGAGATGTCTACTATCACCATCAGGACTGTCATGAAAATGAATGAAACACTTAGTTTTATTGTTATTGACGATGACCATGGTAACGGTGCATAGTATTAGTTTGAAGTGCATGACCAACAGCGATCTTTACATTAAATGTGATGTCAACATTCAACTTTATATATTCATATGTATTTATCAAAGGACACATTTCCATGGTGGAAAACTAACCAAAAATCAAAATAAACAGGAAATGTGGATTAATGAGGGCAGGATAACCGAGGTTCTTGTGTAATGACAAAAGTTTGGATGTGGCAACACTACTTAAGTGAAGTGTGTTGCCACATCGAGCTCAAATTAGTTAATTTAATTTGTAGAATAGATACTCATTTTTATTTGAATAGAAGTCAAAGGAAACCTGCATTACTTTGGATACAGCACAGCAGTTGTCATGCTGTTCCCTTATGTCATACGTGGGTTGTAGATTGAAAACAAAAGTTGATTGGAGTAGATTATATAATCTGGTTCACTGCTTTCTAGTGGGCTATACACATGCACTCCATCAAGGGTGCAGGTAAGCAGAAAGCACTGCATTGGTCTGAACATTACAAGCCACTCATTGGCAACTCCATTCCTATGCATGCTAAATTAAATTCCATAAAGAGACTGATGCAACAAGCTGTAAACATGTGCCTGCTGAGAACTTTGCTGTTAATAAAACCAAGTATAGTAATCCTTTAGCCTGATGCAATCATGTATATTTGCAGTGAGGTCTTTCAATTGAATCTGCAATTTAGGAATTGACATTCATCGGCATTGATGAGAATGAGTAATTTTATAGGTAGTATTTTTAAAATGACATGTTTTCACTGATTGTTACAAAAGACTGTAAATTATTTGTGCTTTTAAATCAAATTGCTGCTGTTTGTATCATCTCCTTCAGTTAAAAAAATGTAACAGTACACATTGGAATGTGGATGATATTCCATTAACTTTTAACAGGAGGAATATCTTCCAGAATTTAGAGTGCACAATTGACAACGTGAAGTTTGAGTTATGAATGGAATATGTACAAACTTCAGCACACTCCATGTTTATTTGCTTTATACCTTAAAAATACAAGAACACTATACAATCTAGATCTTATCATTTTATATTGTATTACAGACAAAATATTTAACTGTAAATAATAAGCATAAGCACTGATGGTGTAGAGGATAAAATTCCTATTACTCAAGCAATATTGTATATAGATGGTCCATATTCTGGAAGAATTTCATTTCTCTTAGAAGTAACCTATCCAGTTGTGTTGGTGTATGGGTTACAATTCTGTATAAACAGAGAGAATATGCATCATTAATGTCAAAGATTAATAATTTTATTGCTTGGGGCAAGTCTATTGCCATTTGGATTAGAATAGCATATAGAATGGAATGAACATTTTAAATTCATTCCTAAGAAATGTAATCACTTGAACCCCATATTAAAAAGGAAAGCAGTTGTCACATAGTTCTTTGAGAGAACAGTTCATTAATGTTATCTCGGGTAATGGGAATTTTGTATACTTTATCGAATGAACTGGTTGTAATGGATATGATTATTGCTTTAGTAGTTAATATTGCTCTACAGTATTTATCTATTATAGAAAGATTTATAATAATTTCATTTATCAATAGGTATTTTCAATTTTCTTAATATTTATGTTAAAAGCTCAGTATATTGAGTTTTTCATGCATGTATATGATTTAAGTGGTGAATTTATCCTGAAATGTAAACTAGTCTTTGAACAAAAGATTGAACATTGTAAAAATATGTTTGCCATTGGAAACAGTTTAGTGTTAATCAAAATCAGTCCAGAGAAGAGCAGAGATGGTAATTAATTGGATTTATTGCAACAATAACTATCCTCTGCAGAGCAAACTGTACAGCTTTAAAAAAAAAAAAAAATAGAAAAAAAGAGAAGAATTGTATTAAGGAAAGAATGGAGAAAAGTGCATAGGTATTAAAAGTAAAGTTTCTGGTAGTAACCTCCTTCCATATAGCGATAGATTGGTACATGTTTATCTTTGTTGATCATTAGCATGAGGACTTTCAGTATTTCAATCTTTGTTACTATTTCGTTGTACATTTTAGTATGTGTAAGTGAAGTATTGAGTCACAAATATTCTGAACTCCTAGAACTTCATTTTTAAGTCTTGGGAATTCTGACATGCACTTTTATTTTGCGTAGTTATTAGCTTTTGGTTGGAAATTTTTTAATATATTCTCAATGAAAACAACTTAGAATAAATTTCAAAAATTGAAACTGCAAAAAGGCATTACATGAAAAGATGGTGATGTTTAATGCCAACTCATCAGATATGGAGGTTTCTTGCAAGGGAATCAGAAGTCATAATTGTGGTCAATTTTCAGTTTATGCATTAATCTTGGTGAACTAGGAGTTTCATGAGCCAGAAGGCATCTTAAACTGATTTTCAGCTTTCGCCACTTAAAGGATCATGCAAGAAGCAACCTTCTCTGTTGCCAGAGAAATATTGAATTCACCTTATTCTATTTTAAATTTGTATTCTACAACTTGTTACCTATTTCTTTACATAAGCATAATCTTTTTAAAGCAATCCAGTTTTTTGATATCTTGATACCATGCTCCTGTTTTAAATCTCTGGCCTCCAAGGTGCTTCTTGAGTTTATTGTAAAGAGAGAAATTGCTCAGGCCAAGCTCAGAACAATAGGGTGGATGGTAGATCATTTCCATTTGAATTTCCTAAGAATTCCTTCAGATGAATGTAGAGAGCATTGTCATGTAGCAGCAGAACTTTGCAATTGTAAAGTCTAGGGAATTTCTATTGGTCATAATTAGGGCTCAGATGTTTATGCACTAAAAACTCTTAAAATATGCATGCAATTATGCATAAAAAATGTGGAAATATGCACTTAAAAATCATCCAATTTTAAATTCTAATGCTTTCACTCAGCTATTTACATTCATAAAAATTACTGCAAACGGTAGCATCACAATGGAGAATGAGTAGTCTTTCAATGTTTTTTCCAGAGACATGCTATGTCTATCCTTCAAAATGAGTATGGAGAATGATCTTTCTATGTCAACTGGCATAATTGGACAGTATTTATACACTGATGCGGATGGTTGGGGAAATTCATGTGGCAAAGAACCCTAATTCCACCCAAGTACTGACTGAATCTACTTTAATCCAGGGTTAGAGTTCAACACACTTTATAGCTTGCATTTAAGCTTTATTCCAATTTCACTTGGAGCGGAATTCAATGAACAAGCTACTTTCTGAACAATATCAAGTGAATCTTGGAGGGGTGAACCACTAGATTCTAAGTTCTAAATGGCATTTGAAAGTTTAGAAAAATCTGGATAGATGACATTCACATCTTGATACACAGTATCGCTTTCAAACACAACTTTTGCACCACAGACATGCGCAGTATTATCTTTTTTCAACCACTTCTTCTATTTTATTGAAATGCTCTTGATTAAATAAAACTGAAAATAATTAGGAATGTTCAAAAAAAAGTTTTTTAAGAGATTCTTGGAATTTTACACAATTTCAAACATATATGCCAAAATAAGCTGTTGTATTCAGAATATGCATTAACGCTTTAAAACCCTTTAAATATGCATTTTCAAAACATCCAGACTTAGTTATAACATAAGTTGCATTCATAACTCTACAGCATCTTTCAGTATTCTGGACATCTTTTTAGAAACTTTCTTCCTGTAAAAAACTACTTGTTTTTATTTTCCCTAACAATTATTCCTAATAGTAACTTCTTAAAAAACTTCTAAGATAAAAATTCTTAAACACAGATTTCCTTAAGCAAATAAAAATACAACATTTCCAAAAGGAAATAAAAATTTATCTTTATTCTTATTACATATGGAAATTGTGGCATATTGTTTGCAAATAGTAATATTTTATCTTCTTCATGTATTTATATTGAAGCACCAGTGAATGTCCTTAGCCTCTTTTGATATACAAGATATTTTTTCTTAGGTTGTGCCTTGACACTTCTTTCCAGAAAATTAATTTATTATAGTTTCCCTATCTGCCTGCTCTTTTTGGAGCTCTGTGAGGAAGCTCTATAAGTTAGGATGGTGCTTACCTATTATTATTTGGAACCGGTTATGAAATTCTTTAGATATATTGTTTGTGCAAGTAATATCTGCTTGCCTCAAGTTCTACAGTTAAATTTCTATATCTGCTGGATTGTTGTATGCCTACTAAAGGCCTTCAATTTGAATCTTCCCATAAATTATTGTCCCAGATGAAAGAGGCAGTAACTAATGTTTGTGTCAGATAGAACTTCATTGGCACCATTAATAAGTCCCTTCTCAAAATATAGTGTTATCCTTTGTGGAAATATAATTACATGCAGCACCCAGAACTTCTCAAAACACATGTGGTAAAGTGTTTGTTTTGAAGATAGTAAGGCTTATATCAAAGGCAACGGTATTTGTACCATATCTTCTGGATTAGGACCTGGTCTTAAAATTTTACCCATAATCATTACAACTGATGTAAATACATTTGGGCTATTGATGAACCAGTTAGAACTGCCCATTAACATTTATTAATTTCTTTGAATTCTAAAAATAAGCACACAATCTTCAGTTTCATAGATTTGGAGTTGGTCACGGAAATTATCTATGAACCTGAATTATCACTGCTATAATTGTATGTCCCTTAGTCTTTATCATTCAACATTTTCAGTAGGTCTTACCTGTATAAATTTAGTTCTTTAATATGCAAATTCATTTAAAAGGAGTTTGGCCCCTTTTCTAGTAGAAACAATTTCTGTTGCATTCTGCATACTCAAACTTTAGCTCTATGCAATAACTGATTTCAATAGTGACATGCCTATGCCTTCTGGATCATATCTTAAGATTACATTAATGCCTGCTCATTCAGGGAAAATTTGCAAAATACACGAAATTACAGATAGTCGTTTTATTTGTAATGCTTTTTAGTTACGCATTATCTAAAAAGGTCATCCGATGTCAGCCCTAAACTTCTGTTTCAGTAAAATTTTCTAAACTTTATAAGATGTGGTGTGTATTCAAGAGTTTATTTTTCAAATGTAGTTTTGTAAAATATGACCAATAAAATATGAACTGTAATAATTTCTCAGTAATTATATCTAATTCTCAAAACAAGTACAATCTTGTATGTGAAACTCAGAGCTATGTAAAAAGAATGAGCTAGTATAATCTTTAGGAAAATTAGACATTAGGAATAAAGATTTAATAAACATGCATTAGGGCAAAACTGTCAGGAATGTTTTAGTTTAGGAAAATTGGAAGTTTAGGGAAAAATTATTTTAAAAAATACTGGGAAAAAAACCTTCAAAAAAAAATTATATTTTTTGGAAAAATGGAGCCCGGGTGTGTGTATGTATAGGAATGACTTCTTACAGTCCCAGAGCATCATTCTGTATTCCTGAGTGTGGCCTTGGCCTTTTTGAGAACCTTGCACTCATTTCTTCCAAAACTCTGCATTGCCATTTCATATGGGAGTTTGTGATGAACATAACTATAATTATCAGCCAAACTAGGTGCCAGGAATAAATCTCCCTGGTGAATATCTACTGTCCATTCCAAACTAGAGTGCCTCTCACTGTAAACAAACTCTCTATTATCTGCGTGAAAGCAGTTCGCAATCTCCGGCCCTAATGGCTGCTAGTTCCTCTCTCACATGCTTGCTGCACATCACAGTTGAACATGTTTCAATCTATAAAAATGCATCCTGCATGAAACTCATAGTTCAAAATGCAACCTGAAGTAACAATCAATTTTATAAACATGCAGAAATGAACATTTTACTTGCGTTAATCACAATCCTCGGGCAAAAATGCAGCACCCAAATCCGAATACTCTGAAGATGACTCGGCTGCCATATTGGAATCAGAACTATTCTCCAAGTTAATGACAAGCTTATCCCCAGCATTGTCGCACACGACACAAATTCCTGCATTTGATTTTCCTCTTCTGTTATGTCTGTTTATATTCCCTGCGCGCTTTGGTTACACTTCTCACTGAAACACCTGTAAAATCGGATATTAGTTTCGTAATAAACGCCTGTAAAATCGGATATTAGTTTCGTAATAAACGCCTGTAAAATCGGATATTAGTTTCGTAATAAACGCCTGTAAAATCGGATATTAGTTTCGTAATATCCACTAATGCAAGTGTAGAGTATTTTCCTAATAATGAGTGGAATACATTAAGTATTGTTTGTTCTTTTGCCACTTTTTAACGGTTTCCCGCTTTTGTATTTGAACAGTTTATTCGCACTACATGCACCTTCCTCTGCCATGAGAACTCAAATACCAACTGACTAAATCACAAGATTTGACCTGAGCTGAGCATACATGTGCTACTGTATTATGAATGACTGTCCGCTTATCCTATTTCTTGTGTTATGCAAAGTGTTTATTCGGTACTCAGATAGCACCTCTGGGAATTCATTGCTGCATTTCTCATATATGCAGGAGAATGGCAGTCATGCATACAGTTGGTAATTAACAAGCAAGATACTCTTAGCATTAGGGCAATAGCAGACGAAAATCATATTTTGTAATCCCTTAAGGGTTAGTTTATATCCATTACCTTTAGCAATGAGTTCTTACGATAACTGCAATAAAATGTGCAGTTCTATACTTTTCCTGCCACAATATTTTGTGATACAATACATATATTAAGGAACTATTTGCATTGGCGTAAGAGTGTGTGCTTAGGTTTGTGACAAGCAGAAGCAGGTGCTTTTGTTTACATCAGAGGGAACTCTGGTTTGGAATGGACAGTAGGCTGATTGCTGTTGCTTATAAGCATCAGTAAACGTAGTCCTCACCCATGTGATTACCTTGAGGTATTCCAGTTGGTCAAATATGGTTTTTCTGTTGGAAGAAAGATTTGAGTCCAAGGGCATTTTGTCAATTGTCTCATGGTGACCCTATTCAGCATTGTCATGTGCAATTTCCTAACCTTTCATGAAACATGTATGCCATTTAAACCTCTTAGTGGCATACACTCCTCTGCATAAAGAGACATTGACTTACTATGGATGTTTGCAGCACTTTTGTTCTTTGCTGTGAAAGTCTGTACACAGCTATAATCACACATTTGGAAGTGGCACTGGTTGACATTTGCTTCATCACTGTAAAATATGTAATATGTACCAAACTTCATTGTTGCTGTTTCTGAGTAATAAAACAATAAGGTTAGTTGACCTTTGCTCATCAGCCATCTAGCTTGAGTGTCCGACATCTCATAGCAGTTGGCCTCCTAACTGCCGGGGCTAATTTTTCAGAGCTTTAAGGAAATGTGACCATGCCATGATGGTTAGTTATCAACTCAATTTCTATATGTGCCAGGAAACACTGCCTTGCAAATTAGTCCAGCCAATGTCTTTGCAATATAAACTGCTTGGATGTTACGCTCAGTATACTGCTAGTCAATGCAATATTCAGCTGGTTTGCACTAACTCATCTAAACTGGTAGTTCAGCTGTTGCAGGCTCACTGAATGAGTTAATGGAGAGTCAAGTTCATATTTGAGTGTCTGTGCTGATTATTGGATACTTTTCTGACCGTTTCCTTTTTAATAAGATAGAAATATCTTGTACAATAAAAAATCAGCTGCCAACCTTGTTGACAGTTATAGATTGAAATAGTTCAGTGGTGCGGTGAACAACAAAAGACTTTCTCCAGTTTCCCACCATAAATCAGTGTTAGTTGACCTGGAACAATGCAAGAACCAGGGAACTGTTCAGCATCACTAGAAGCTAGTCTTGCATATTTCATCAAACTTTCAATTTCATTAATATTATCTTGCCCTTCCAACATTTTTGAAACTTGTCACTTGGTATGAAATCCACAACTTTTTTGAAACTTTTAAATTTCTATCCAACAGCATGTGAGTGAATTAATTTTTGTCCTGTAATACATCTAATTAACTGTCTCAGTCAGCAAGTGGTTGATGTTTCCAATTTGTTTAAAAAATTACACAAAAAGCCCAAATTTGTTATGTAAAATAAATCATTTTTAATGTACTGTCATTACTTACGTTCTGAAGAATTTCAGTTGAAGTGTTATCCTAATCCAGTTCATCTATCACTAACATTTTCAAAATTTTCAGTGTAATACACTGCAGCCTTTAACCATGTGTCCTAATGAGCAACTATAGGCCTAAGGTGGATTCTTGCTAGATTTTTCAAGAATACTTTTTTGCCATTTGAAATTAATTTATCCACTGCATGATATAAAGCATGTACCTTATCACATACTCTGATAAACAATGTACTGCACAGGTTTGGGAAGCTTGCAGAAAGGCCTTTTGCTACCTTTATCGTACAAATCTATAGCCATAATTAAAACATCTAATTTGACAGAATTCAAATAACTGAGAATTCACTGTATAAGCGCCATTGTTAAATCAATACTGACGTTTCTCTATTTGCTAATAGAAGACACCACTGAGAAACTTTCATTTTACAATAGAACCCAGTAATTGAAGCTAATTTATGCTGGATCTACCTCAAATTACAAAAAACAAATGTTAATTACATGGAAATAACAAAATCAGATGGTAATTGCATGAATAAATGACTATAGAAAGACATAAACAAAGCATATAATTGGGTTAACATTACCAAGTTTAAAAGAAACACAAATTTAAATTTTAAAGAAATTATCCATTATTATTTTGAAATAGAGCATCATTTTTTAATAGCAGTGTTGTGCCATCCTCTTAAGAAATGTAGTTTGTCGGCATAGCTCCCACTTGCTGCATCTACTGCTGCCAAACCTTTGGTGTGGGTCATCACTGGTATAGTCTCTGCAGTCACTATTTAATCACCACTGTCTTTAGTGGGTATATTTGAAGCAAACAGTTTGTAAGTATTCTAAAACTCCTGTATTAAACTAATCACATGCACAATACTCTGATTCAGTCACATTTTTAATTCTTACTCAACAATGTGTGGTCCAGCACTATCAAGAATTGATATTGCTTTGGAAGACAGGCCCTTTTTCCTTAGGTATTTTTGGTCTCTAAAACAAAATCATCAAAAAATCAATTTTTATACATCCAAGAATTTTTGGATTACGTATGTAACCAGCGGTGCAGATTCCCGAGGCAGCAGGTTCAAATCCGGCGGAGGACGATAGGTTTTTTCGGGCATAAAAATCCTTAGCATGGCTTCTTTCGGAAGGGAAGTAAAGTAGGTGGTCCCGTGTCATAGATATATGGCACATAAAAGAACCTCAAGCCAATAAAAAGGCCTCTGACCAAAATTACCAGTCTTTCACGCCCTATATGGAATGGGATGCTAAGGACCACAGCAGTGAAAGAGCGTCCATAAATAAAACTCAATTTAATTTTAGCAGTGCAAATGCATATTTTTTCAAGCTCTAGGCTTTGGAGACTTGCCTATTACTAGTAGCATCAATTCATGATCTCCAGTGCATTTGATGCAGCAATAAGTATCAACCTTTAATTACATTTCTTGTGTCCCAGGACAGCCTTTTCTTCCCTTCAGGCTTGTTTTAGATGAGAGCACTTTAAATTTAGGTCAGTGTTGTCACAATTATATATTTGAGAGTGAGTTTTCTTCTTCTATAATTTGTTTAAAGTTCTCACAGAGCTGTGAGCAACAGTCTCAAAATGCTCCAAAACTTTTGCACTATAAATTTCAAATTGTCATGTGCTGTATCACTTCTTACATCATCCTGAACTTGAGTAAAATTATCCTCATATTCCTTTAACTCTTTCCTAAACAAGAAAATGCTTTTTCTTGCAGAATAGGACTTGCATTTTGTCTTTGTTGAGTAAACCCTATGTTTACTTATGTTTTCCTACTCAGATTTCTTCATTGACTTAAGAAAAAATAAAATATCTATGCATCCATTAATATGTGCAATATGTATGCATTTATAGCAACAGCTGCACTGGGTGGAGGTATTTCTGTGACAGGAAATTGGATGTGTGACTTTAATTAGTGAAGGGAAGTTTTTCATATGGCCAACTCAAATTATGGAACTTCGAGCTTCAGGGCTCTGTTTCTTATTTTTCTATTACTTGAGTCCTGCTTTTCGTCCGTGCTTAACCATACTTTTTAAATTTCACATTCTGCACTGATCTTGCATCCATTTTTTTGCAACACAACTTTCTCAATGTTGATTCATCTGGTGTTTGAAAACTAATATATTTTGTAGAAACCTCTGGACTTCTAAAATTTATATAATGAAATATCAGATGTAAGAAAAGCCTTGCATAGATCTATGTAATATTCACCTTTTTTTTATATAAGGAATGTGAAATGGGAAGTTCATCTAAATGAACTAGTCTAGTTGCATGTGAAGCAGCCTTTCTATACGTACTACCTCTCGATGTTACAAAACTTAGTATAGCTGATCTGCATTTAGAGATTTCTCATGTGTTTACAGAATAAGACTTTACCATCACTTTTAAAAATTCCACTAAATTCATTAACATAGTGCTGCAAATGAAAACAAAACACTTGGTTTCTCTCTCGGCGTTATATTGCTCACCTTTCCATGTATGAAGTGGTAACATATAAATAGCCTATACTAATCAGGATGATGCCAATGGCCGAGTTATTGCAGAACATCCAAGCGAAATACAGTGCTTCCTTTCAAGATAAAAGATTCCTTTTGAAGGAAAGAAATGGAGCAGAAAGGGCAATCAGGTGCACTACACATATGATATAAGGAGGACGTTCATCAATATAGGGGTGTTGAAATGACTTTTAGAATTGAATTTAAAATTAGAATAAAGAAACAATAGTAGTTTATGCATTTTAGAGCAAAATTGTTTAAAATATGCATTCACAGATAATACAAAAGTATTGATTTTGGTGTGAAATAAATTTCATATACATGCAAATTGTTCTATTTTGGAATTACATTCTGTTAGTCTTTCATCAATAAGCAAAACTATTTTGTTTACATCAAAATCTGTTCCTAATCATCAGTGCTGTAGTGTTTGTACTGCTCACACCACAGCGGTGGAAGAGGTCAAGGCAAGGAAAACTGAAGCCCCTAAAAAAGAAATAAAAGGAAAACATTGCCACTGGATAAATCCGAACAGTGAAATTCAGGGCTCTTAATGGAAAGTAGCTTCCCAAATGGCTGCCAAGATAGTCACATATGCAAGGGTTGAATTCTTTTTGTGGAATTAAGTATTGATTTACTCACAGTGAAGTGATAAGTGTGAAAATTTGAA
This sequence comes from Deroplatys truncata, assembly GCA_030765065.1. NCBI lineage: Eukaryota > Metazoa > Arthropoda > Insecta > Mantodea > Mantidae > Deroplatys > Deroplatys truncata. Next base: position 54,121,692 of record CM060988.1, on the reverse strand, counting down.
AACCAAATCATTTGTGACTTGAAAGAAATGAAAGTCCCATTCTAGGCTGATGTGGAGAATGCAAAAATGAATCCTATGTTATTTTTACTGAATCTGGTTTTTCATGAAGTATGCTTCCAAAATAACAGTAATAGTATTTAATGTAATTCAGAAAAAATAATATTGGACAGTTGCATAAATGTTATAAATTTACCACTGGGTTCAGAAAAACTTCGTTTCCATATAGATTCTAAAGAATGCAAAGGATTAAGGCTGGTTCACAACCACCCGGTAACGGTAACCAGAACGGTAACGAGAACGGGAAGCAAGAAATTTTGATTCACAACAGCCCGGTAACGAGAACGGGAATGCATATCGATCACAAAGTGAAAATCGATTTTGCACATTGGAATTTCATTTGTTTTTAACTGACCAATGACATTTTTTCACCTACTTCCAATTTAGCCAAGCCAACGTCAAAATTCGATAGAGTAAACATTATCTAAATGCATATTCATTACATTTCCGATCCCTCTACTTATGCCAAACTTTCATTCCTTTATTTAATGGCATACATTAAAATTGTTTATTCTTTTTTTCATTTCCACCGTATTTAGCTGTTCTTTGTAGCTTTTGCCATTGTTTTTTCGGTAATAGCCAGTTTTGAGTTGCATATAAACAAACTACAAATGATCCCTTCACCAGAGGAACCAACGTTGATTAGATTTGCGGGTATCGGGATGAGGTTAGGAAGCACATTTACTACTAATTCCTTCCAGTTTCATGTTTCCAGCTTGCGACTATAGAGAGCACTAGTGGCTGTTTCATGTCACGGCCGCTTAGAATAACCTCTAGAGTGAAGAGTCTAATATGCACAATAGAGATCTAATATGCCGTGCCTGGGAACGAGAACGAGAAAGTTAAAAGTTGGGCAACTCTTCTTCCCGTTCCCGGGGCCCGGGAAGGCTTCCCGTCGGTTGTGGACACTCCCATTTGAATACATGTATTTCAACTTTCCCGTTCTCGTTCTGGTTACCGTTCTCGTTGGTTGTGAACCAGCCTTTACTCTTAAGACATTGTTTTGATTTTTTACAAACTTCACAAGAGTTGAACTTTCAGGAATCCAGATCATTTCTCCACCTTTTTGGGAAATCAACATCACTCTCAACAACTCTCATGCTTTCCTCCTGATAGTGCCATTTTTAAAATATATTCTTTTGAACCAAATTATTTTTTAAAATATATATAAAATACCTAATTTAATGACAAAGGATTGACAGTGTTTGGATTTATAGAGCTGTTTCTGTAATATGGTCCATCAAAATCAGTATATGTGCTCTTTAAACCTAAGTGTGCAGAGGTTGATATAAATGTTGGGACAAATGTGTTCAGGATGAAACTGAGGGAAATAAAATTTGTAGTATTGTATGTTATTTATTTTCATTCCTTCTTGTTTTGCAATTTCCTAAAGAGAGACAGTAAATTTTATGAATTTCATTATTTAAATTGTTTGTTCTTACATATGAAACTTGATTGGGCACAGTGAGATGGCTCAGACAGTAGTGTCCATGGCTTCAGTTTGGAAGAGTACAGTTCAAATGCCATATATTGTTAAATTTAATTGTGGTTGTTTTCACGGTTTTCCTCAGTCGCCCAATAAATGCCAGATTAAATATTTAAAGTTGACCCCAAGTTCAACTAGTGTAAAATAAATAAAAATAAAATGGATGGTACAGGAAGATGACTATGCAATTAAGGCCATCTCTGTTGAGCATGGCAACTTGTTCCAAAAATAGATAGCACGTAAGGCAAAGAAATCATCCCAGCAGATAATACAGAAGGTGACTACGCATGTATATCAAAGAACCTAGACAATCATGGTGTGACCTCAAAGTTGAAGCAATGTCAAATAAGCCGAAAAAAAGGAGCTTTGGAATGTGTCTGAACAGTCTGCTTGTATTTACAAGTGATTCACAATTCAGTATAAACAAAGTGTTTGTACAAGGTCAACCATGGTTATTTAGCTGTTGAAGTCTGCAGTAACAGTAAATGGAACCTTGGGTCATGAAAGAAACATACACAGGAAATAAGGCAGATTGCAGTATAAACAAGATAAAATTTGGAAAAAAATTATAGGATTTAGTTTAAAAGAAATCATTTAACTGCGTTTGATATTGTTCAGTGCTAAGCAACACAATAGTAAATTTGCCTAGAAATTAAGAAAAGAAGCTGAAAATCACATTAAAATGCAACGGAACAAAAAGGCTGAGGAATAAACTTGATGAAATTAAGAAAAAATTGAAGAAAGAGTGGCAATGCAGAGGATACTAAAGAGAGGTTGTAATAACTTGGGCAAATTGTTAAAAAGGTAAAGTGGTATGGACAGTCAACAGAAACAGTGAAGGTAGCACAAGGCCTGGAGCCATTGTTCAAAGTGGTGTTTAAAATGACTGGTAAAATAAATTTTATGTTGCGTAGAATTGAAGTTTATAAAGTAATTGAAGGTAAAGGAAAGAAAGGTCACCTGGAAAGCTCAGAGCATTAAATTGATACGGAGCACAATGCCCAAGTCCATAAGCAAAATTAATTTATAGAAGCAATTTTCATTTGCATATAAATGCAGGAAAGCGTATATCTTCTGGATAAGTTGAATGTTGAATGCAATTGTGCCTCTGCAAAGGAAGTACTAAGGACTTGTTATTAGGATACTTTTTATGTTTCAAAAAATGTAACAAGCCAAAACAACACATGCTGTTCAGCTGTTTTTTGCATATAACATTTGCTCATATTTTCAAATCCCCACTTCAGTGTCCAGGTTTGAATCCAGCGATTTATATGGAGTGAGTTGAAGATTAGGTGAAAAAGAGAATATGAAAAACAATGTCTGTGAAGGAAATAATGATGACAAACTGGCATGAGTAACCTCAAAATTAACAAGCAGGATCTATATACTTCAAATGTCAAGAGATTGATCCCCTACCTTGAGAAAGAAAGTAATTAAATACGATTGAATAGTAGCACTCATGTCCCAATCTTTGTATATGGTATGGAAAAAACATTTCTTTTAAATATGTTTAAAAATGTATAAAGTTTAATTATCCTTTGGATATGTTACTTTTGTTAAAGAATGAATATATTTTGTATAATATAGTTTCTTAGGTGATTGTATATAGATTTGCTAGAGGAATGTCACTAAGCATACTGGTATCCGTGTCCCATAATTCTAGATTGCCAAATATTTGCTTCATGAGTTTTCTTTCTGTTGTGATATTGATGGAGCAAAAAGTCATTCACTGAACATTTGAATTCACTAGACATTAAACCATTGGCTGGTTGCTACCCTGTCATGATTGCCAAGATGCCATTCCTTAGCTTAGCAGATTGTGGAGCATCATTAAACAATTATTCTGTTATATGTGTTTAGGTCATGCTTGCAGCACATGTTAACAATTCTCCCAGTATAAATTTTAATTTAAAAACCTAGCTGATATTTGATAAAAATGTGATAATATGGGGAAACAACTTAACAGAACATTGAAAGCATTCATTGACAATGATTAAAATAAGCTTTTTCATATGGAAGGAGATTAATATTCAAACGACATGATCTCAATTTTTTTAACTTAATCATAGAACAAGACTTTTATACTCACATTGCTGTACAGTTAAGTGAATGTCTATAAGTGAAAAGGAAGTGCTGAATCACCATTTTTTTTTCTGTTAAAATATCTGTGCTAGAATATTTGACACCATCTGTAACATACAACCAAACCATGTCAGAAATAACTGTGATCGAATGATGAATACATTATTCTGTGGACATACTAAACTGCAGAACTTGCACATATACAGGGCAAAAACAGGAAAATTATTGCTACCCAGAAAACAGTAGGCTGTTAATAAATCTATGCATTGCGTTCAATGGCACAGTGTGTTATTTTGCAGCAACTATTGTTAATTTAATACAGACAGAAAACTACTCTTTATTTTTATGAAACTGGCTGTAGCAGTGAAGAAGCTATTTTCTGGTTTGACAAAACTCATGTCGCTAGTTCCTAAATGACACATTGATTGGGCAGTGATTTGTGAGAAGATATAATTAAAAGTGTGAACAGTGTACACATATTTATTGTTAACGCCAAGGAGCACTGCTCATTGTACATGCATACTGCAGCTGTAACATGCACATGTTGCATAAGAATGTACTGCCTTCAGGTAAAAAAAGATAGCAAAACCATTCAGTGTTAACAATTAATGATATTGAATATGCGCATGAATTTGAAAGCTTATCATTTGTCTAGAGTATTTTAGTAAAAATAATCTACCATTGTGCGCTGGTTTAATTTAGTGAAGATTATTGGAGTGTACATTGTATCCATTTATATGATTTAAGTATTACACAAATTTATAGTTGCCTTATTGTCTTACTGATGTACATAAGATACTTATAGTTAAATCTTTCTCTAATATTTGTAATATACAAACTCTCTTGAAGTATTTGACATTCCGTTAAGCCGGAACTAAATTCTGCTTTGCATATGTATCTACTTAGATTGCAGAGAAAGGTGCATGTCGCTGGTATGAGTAGCAGAAAATAATTTTACAAAAATGCGCTATCCTTTTATGCTGATTTTTCTTTTTTCTCTCTTATTGTTTTTACACAATAAATATTTTACATTATAAGTTATCTGCTTTATGTATTCCTGAATAATGGTAATGTTTGCTCTACCTTATGATTTGTAACCATTTGCTTTTTTATTGTGTTTGTAAAATATAATTTGACATAAGACTATAAAAACCAAATATATTGAAACATTTAAGTTATATTTTGTATACCGTAGGTATAGGGTGACATATCAAGTAATGCAAGTGTAGAATTAGGGATGGGATCAATGCTTGCAATTATATACTGTATTTGTATAATGATCAGTCCCATTAAAAAATAATAATGCCATCCAGATAAATTTAACATTTCTCAAAATAAACCTGACTTCAGAGAACGTATTATTAGTATATTTGATGAAAATTGGTTGCATTGTTTCCCTGTTTTTACTGGGACTGAAAGTTTATATTGTTATAGTTGCTGTAAATTATTTCGTATTACTCAAACCAAATTATTTTACGTATGAAGAGAGATATAGCAAATGTGACCCTCAGGAGCCTTGAATTTTATTTAAATGAATGGGATCATCCTTTATATTTAATATATATATAATGTATATTTTATTCTTAATGAGTGAATGAAGCTTTGTGTAGATATAAAGAACACACACATATATATATAAAAAAATAATTAAAAAACACTTCTTCATGGGTGAGAGCTTTAGGTTTTGGCTATAGCTTATGTTTTAAATTTCTTACAGAGTGTAATGTTGCTTTGGTTTAGTTTGCAGATAGCGAACTTTCTGAGGAACTTTGTATTATGATTTTCCTTATTCCATTTTGTCAGGCCCCCAGATAACATAGTTTTAATGCTGGCATTATATTCACCTTATAAAATTGCAGTTGCTGTGGTTGAGTGGGGATATATGCAGAAACCTACAATCAATTTGTCTTTGCTGTTGTCTCTCACATGCAGCACCTCTGACCAACTGGCACTTGTTATGCCATGCACTTGTCAAATTGGCCATTTTATAGCTTTTGGAAGAGTGGAATATTCCAAGAAATGGTGCCTATCTTTATTCATTTAGAGGATTTTCACACAGACCACGTGATATGTGGAACCCCATGTCTATGCTGTACTAGTTACAGATATTGTTTTAAATTTACATATTACAGTATGACATTGGGGTTGTTAATGTTTGCATGTTTGGAACTCTGAAAAAACCTCATTACCATAAGCACATTGACTCATTCAGCATATAGAGTCTGGGTAATGCAATACTCAAAGTACTACCCAACAAAGCACTCAAGAGTATTGGTCAAAGTAATGTCCCCATAATTTTCTCTCGAACATGGAACCACTCATATAGCAAGCATATCAGAAATTATATACAACTGTATTTTACCACACAGTTCCAAGAAGATTGAAAATAGTAAGAAGCATATAACTAGTACTACACATACTGTCTGATACACTTGGTCCATTTTTGTCACATAATAGTTATGTTACTAATGTATCTTCCTGCTTGTTTATGACCTGAAGCAACATATCTGACTTTGATACAGGCAAATTCATCATAAAAATTGCAAAAACAAAATTCACATCACCAGATACTTCTATACTAACAAAAAAATGAGGACTGGCTTCAGATTTTTATACGAAGCACAGGAGTATATGCAGCTTTACAAGTACGTGAAAGCTTTCAAAACTTTTTATTGCTTAATTTTTGAATAAATTAAATAACTTTTATCACTTTTGCCACCTTTAACCAGTTGAATCATATCGGGTGATAAATGGAATTATGAAATGACTGCACAAATGAGAACTAACCTGCTAATGTAAAGACTGTGGAAAAATCCCAAATAAAAGCCTCAGCAGCCCGACAGGCATGGACTTATGAGCAGAAGATCTGTAGTTCAAATCCAGCCAGAACCATCCTTTTTGACTTGTATTTTTTCCAAGTTTTCCTCAGTCCTCATAACTATCAAATGCTTTGGATGAACTCCAAATTTAGGCCGTGTACATTTCCTTCCCAAATTTAAAAAAAGAAAAACTTTAGCAGGTAGATTGATACAATGCGGTCTCTATAGTGTGAGAAGTAAATGTTACCGGTACACTGCCTTAATGGCAAGACAGCAAATTTTGTCTCTGTTACTGATTTTCTTCTACTTGTATTATTTAAAACTTAGAGCAAAACACTTATTACTGTTTGCTATATGGCACAGACTCTTTCTAGAATATCAAAGTTTAATGCTAGATGATTGCAATGTGCTGGTTATGTGGTTACCATGGGCCACTGTGGTCTATGTGAAATTGTCCTTAATATAAAAGTATCAAGACTGTAAATGCCCTTCCTGTAAACTTTCTTTCCTCCCCCCTTGCCTAACATTCAAGGCACTGAGCTATGAAGAACTAAAGATCTGAAATATTGTACGATTTTTTGTAATATTCTGTTGGAGAGATCAGTGCAACAGTACATGTTATTTGAAATGTAACTCATTAAACTGCAAATGCTATTGGTTAATTTGTTCCAAACCTGTTTTACGCTTCTTTCTGGTGCAGCTTTCTTTGATCAGCTGTAGAAGATTATTGGTTTGCCCATTGTGTGGGCAGTATAACATGGGTGGTGATTTCCAACCAGTGTGTGTAAATCTTGTTGAAAAACAAAGGTGTAAAGCATGCAATGTGGAGAGAGATTTGGCTCATTTTAAAGAATGATAAGACTTCTGCTAACTCCATTGTTGCATGCTCTAGGGTGTTACAAGCAGCTTTTGGCTAATTCAAACCATATTAATTGTAGTTGACAAATGATACCTAAGTTGTGATGCACCATAGTAGTGCATTGCATCCAATTTGACTTTGTTTTCTTACATCATAGAACATGAATTAGCAGTATTTTTGAGCTAAACAAAGTAAATTCCTGCACCGATATCTACTTATTTTAGGAAGGGAAAATAAGTAGATGAAATCTGCATTAAGAGTGTGTTTTGATGGTTACCAAACATTAAAAAGAATAAATGCCAGATTAACTGACACAGGGCTTGTAAAATTCCAGGTTGAAATTTTAGTGATAAGAAACATATGCTACAAAACTTTCCAGTGACCATCATTATTGTTTCATATTATTTATTGATTCATATATATTACTGTACTCTATATGCATTATTATTAAGGCAGGCATGCAGTTTTTGCAGCTCATGTTTCATAGCAGCATGCTTAAAATATATTTAATTCCCTTTTAAGTTATTTTACTATTTAGCAAACTTGTATTTTGCACTGAACTAAATATTGACTGGTTTTAGAATATGCATTTTCATCTATAAAAGAGAAATAAAAAGTATGATTGGATAAACATTCTAAAGCACTGTTTATTTATTCAAAATCCATAAATTTAATGAAGGTGAATGATAACATTTCTTCATTTTTTAAATACCTTAATCCCTTCACCATCACATATGCTTACCCTCGCATGCCTTAAAAGAGTATATTTATCATGGGGAAATAGTTCCAATGTTGACGAGGTTTTTAAACTGCAGAAAAAAGCTATTAGAATGATGACTCATTCTATTTTCATGGAACACTGTCAATTATTTTTATTAAAGAAAAATCTTACTGTTACATGTTTATGTATAGTGGAGTTATTGTTATGTGTGAAAAATAATGTAAATGTTTATATTATATAGTGTAAGGAATGACCTGCACTTTTATACAAGATGACAAAATATGTTTCAAATTCCATTCAGCAGACTAAGTAAAACCTACAAGAACCTTGAACTTGCAGCCAGTAAATTTCTGCACCAGTTATTTTAACCTTGGCGAGAGTTAATTTATAAAATACATATTTGGTTGGCTCATTAACACGGCATTTTATGACAAATTAAATATATAATATGGATATCCTCTTTCAAGATCTTTAAATGTTACTTTTATTGTATGCTTTGACAGTCTAATGTGCATTATGTGCTCTCAGACTGTATCTAATAAATAAATAAGTAAGTAAATCGGCCATTTAACCACCATGGTACAGCAGCACATCACTCAATATTGGTATAAATCACAGTTGATGATTTAAATTTACAGTGCTTGTGAAAACCCAATTTTCTTCATTATTTATTAGGTACCTAGTTAGTAGAGAAGGTATTGCATTCCAGCCAAAAAATTCAGTATTAAGATTTCACCATAAACAATGTCTTGAGGCCTCCTGAATCCAAAAAAAAGAAAGAAAGAAGGGAAAAAATCTGATGTGTTACACTCACACGACTTTCTCTACTCTTGTACAAACTATTTTTACAAACACTTATTCTCCATATGCTTCATGTTAATCTTATTGCTAATTTTCTTGTAGGTGCGAGGGGAATATGGTAGGCTTTAAGCGATAGTCAAATCTTTTAAGCACTGGTTGCTATGTGGCACATTCCATTCTCTTTGTATGTCCAGGACATACAAAAAAGAATAATGAATTCTCATTTGAGAAAAAGTATTGGAAAATTTAAGGGAATAACAAGCAATATCTCGAAAATGGTTCACTCAATAAAAAAATGTAAATGACATAAATTGTGTATTTTAACGCGATCTACATTTTTTGTGTGGTAAAATATTGTCTATCTATTATGGTGTACCAGTTATGCAATGAATACTTTTGGAGACCATCCCAGAAAATTCGAGATATACATTTCATTTGTCATGAAAATATCTTAAACATATGATATTTTAATCAAAATCGTTAGAGCCATCTTTGAGAAAATTAAAATTTTCAAAAAATGTTCCATGTAAAGGGTAATCTGGGGTGGGGGGATTTTCTTGAAAACCTTCGTGTTGCATCTCTGGAAGATACTGAACCTAAATACCAATTTTGGTGTTTATCCAACTGTTCATTTCTGAGTTATGCTGTTCACAGACACATGCACGGACATGTTTCCAAAAATGCCTTTTTTGGATTCAGGGGGTCTCAAAACATATTTCCGGTGAAATCACAGTATCAAATTTTTGGGTAGAATACATACTTCCCCTACTTACTATACGTAGTAGAGAAAGTAAAAAAGCACTTTTAGTGAAGATCTTGCAGAGAGAGAACATAACGCAAAAACAAAAAGTTGGATAAATGCCACACTTGGTGTTTAAGTTTAGTTTCTTCCAAAGCTGTGACACAAAGATTTTCAAGAAAATCCCCCCCCCATCCCAAACTATCTTTACATGGAACATTTTTTGAAATTTTTATTTTAAAATGTGTGTAACAATTTTGATTAAAATGACATATATTTAATAATTACATCACAAATAAAATGTATATAATTTCCTGGGAATAGCCTATGAAGTCCACTTCATTCAGAAAGAATTTTGTATAACTTTTGTTAGGAGATAAGGGAGAACCTACTACACAAAAAAATCTCACAATTTATTTCAAATAACTTTTTTTTTTTTTTTTTTGGTGGCATCAGCCATTTCTGAAATATCCATTATTAATGGTTGTTCAATACTTCATAATTATTTTCAAGTCTTGTCAATTTTCAGTTATTTCTCACAATTATATGGAAAGAGTATGGAATTTTAAGGCCAGCATATAGCATCCAGTTCTAAGCATTTGACTATTGTTGTTCCCTTTGTATAATAAAATATGTAATGGAACTTTCTGCAATGATTATAATGAAATAGAAATATATGCTTTAGTAAGAATAGTCTGTATACCCACTAATTAACGAAAGAGGTGGAGAGTGTCAAGTGTATATAACACATCAGATTTTTTTGGTATATTTTGCAATTACACACTTTAACTCCCATATTCATATTTCCAGATCTGCAGAGGATACGGAATTACACATTTTTTCTTTTCAGTTCTTAGTGGACAGTTGGTGTTTTAACAAACCATAGTGTGTCTCAGGAGAACTGCCATTTTGTCATAATGCAGCCTGATTGCAGAAATTTCATTTATTTAAAATTTACTAAATTGGACCCTTTTGCTCCTCAGGTATAGGTATGTTGCAGAACTTCAGCATTGTGCACAGTAAAACAGCCCCATTGGTTGTAAATAAGGTTTACCAACTGATGCAAAAGCAGTTTTTTTTTGATTTTCTTTCGACATTTTTGACTGCATGTATGCCACTATACACATACGGTGATCCTATCACACTGAAATAAAATGTTTAGGAAGTGGTTTAAACTCCTTTCATCTCTTAGGCCTTGAGCTAAATATCTATGATTGTTGGGGGAAAAGGAGATGTAACATGTAGTTTGCCTATGTGTGCAACATACTTTCTAAAGTGCGTTAAAATTATAGATTATTAAAAATGTAAAAAGGATGGTAGAAAAATTTTAAAATTACCTATCAGCAAAAAGTAGCAAATGTGCGATTTAAGGAACATTCCCTTGGTCACGACATACCTATAGGAGGAGTTATAGTAAGCATTGTTCTAATACAACCAATAAAAATACATTTCATCATCTGCCCCTGGTAAAATACCTATACAACTGCCATCTGTGCTCCTCCATAGACTAGTTTATTCTTTTCTAATGTCGAGGTAGAGCAAGTCCCACGTCTGCAGCAGTGATTCTGCAATAGAGAATTTTCACATTCTACAATATTAGTTTTTTTTTATTTTAATTGTGTTTCAGCATCATGCCTGATTGCACTGAGTGACATTACATGATTTATACATAAATATTATAGTTAACATAATAAATAACATAAATATTCTAAATCAATTTTAACTACGTTTATTTTATATCAGTTTTCTAAAGTTTAATTGTGGTTTAACAATTGATCAAAATTTATATTATTGACAAAGCGCATAAATGACTAAATATTTCACAATTATAACACTAGTTTATTTGCCAGTTTCTGGTGCATCTGGATTCCGATTTGAAAGTCCTATATTGCTAGCTGAGCTTTGAGTATATCCACAGAATGATATGTTCATATTTCTCTCGTTTAGAAGTAAAACAAACAGGGATAATCTGCCTTTGCAGTAAATCAGATAAGCGAACTCATATTTTGAGCATATGTATAAAGATTTGATGCCCTGTTGTGGGCTAAAGCACGAGGTCTGGTTCCTGACTATGGTATGTACCTGGGTTCAAACCCATCCATTGGGGTGCATATTTTAATTTCCAGGTACATGAACAGTGTACATTCAATATGAGGAAAGTGAGGTGGTGTGATAGGCAGCAGTTTTGGCCTCATGAACTTTCCAACTGGGGGATGCATGATGCTGGCCTCATCACCTTCCCATATAGGTTGGATGATCGTCCACCACTGCCGTGTGTAAGTGGACTGAGGCCACTTAAATTAATCCTAAATAGGACAAGCCTTGCAGCTTTCAAACAGCATGAATCTTGGCAGAACCATTCCACCCATAACTGGAAGGTAGATGGAGCTTAAGGAGTGGTTCTGTCCATAATTGTGAGGAGGTTAATTGGTGGAAAACCAACAAAACCATTACACTTTGTAGAATGCAGGTCCTGTATGACTGGTTTTGTAGAAAAGTGATATCTGTTTGCAAGAAAAGTACATATATGTTAGGGTAGCTATCCTGTAAGAAACTTCTCCCCCAACTTTAGACAACACATTGCAACATTTCCCAACAGCATTGGTAATGAAGATATTGAAATGTAGCAGAAGGAAGAGTACATACTCTTCTGCTGGGACCCAGTGAATGCCTCTGGGTAATGCATGACATTTGCATTTAGAAGGTCCTTGGTTTGACTCCCATCAGGTTGACCACTGACCATTGGATTTTTTCATGGTTTCCCTGGGTTGGTAAGCAAATGCTGGTTGGTTCCCCTTCTACCATGAATTTCCCATCTCCATTACTTCCTTTCATCTGTTTCAGGGTTATTGGGCCTGGTGATGATTGATGTGTTGCGGCAGGATGGCAAAATTTGCTATCTGGAAAGATTTCTCCCTGGAATTTGGTGGGAGTGCTAGGGCCTCTTCCTGGTAGCTGTCTCAATTGCCATAGGACCCCCAGGTGGTTCAGGGCTTAGAGCTAGTTGACATCAGGTTTGCCACCTCATTGGAATCGTTAGGGATCCCATCCTTGCTAGCGCACATCATTGTCCAGATCTGTTCGCCTTTTGGGTCTCCCATTCATTCCAGGGGTCACAGAAGTAAAATGTGTCCACTATGGTGTACTTGTGGTGCTGTGCTGGAGGCCCTTCCATCTACCTACTCATCTCCTTTCTGCTGGGCCAAGCAAACAGGAAATTAATTTTTCTGAGACATTGCACTGAGGTATCAAGCTCCTCATTCTAGATATTTTTATAACTGCAGCAGACATCTTCAGTGGTGGATAATAGCCTCAGCAGGGAGTGATGCAGTGTTGGTAGATTTATGCTGTTTATATTGAAAGTAAGGAAGGTACTCACAGCTTGCTATTGCAGTGACTACAGTGGTGGGATTGATTAAGCTTGTGGAGATGTGTTTCTGTCTTGGCTGACAAGTTTACAAACATGCTGTTTATGCATTATTTTCTGATGTGGGATGTTGAGGTCTTGTTTTAATGGAGGGAGTTTGAAAGGAAAATGGTAGGTCATTGACTGACCACAGTATGACGAAACTCCTCGGGAAGGTTTCTCAAAACAGGTCTTTCTTCTCAAGATGTGTGGGCTGGAGGTAAATAAACTCTCTTACTTTATTCCTTAACAGTCCCTTTGTTTCCTTGCTCCCTAACACAAGGCTTCATGTTTGCTAAATGCCAAACTCAAACAAAATTAAAGTTGCTTCCAATTTATTCAGCCTAATGTAGTCTCAGTGTTTTTTTTTTATGCTTATTTTAACTGTTTTCCCAGACCTAGCTTAGCTGGTTTCTCACTGATGGTGAAATTGCCTAAGTCATATTCTCGCCAGCTGAATGACAGACCTGAGTCGTCTTAGCACCTGATAAGACACCAAATCAGAAACTGAGCTCGAATGCTACACACATTTTCCATTTCCTAGTCACATGGTTTTTGATTGATTTTATTGGTTGACATGATAGGTTCTAACTCATTTTTATTGTTACCTACATTTCAAAAAGTAACCAGCATATATTATCTACAATTGACACATTATTTCCCTGATTTTATTTTCTGTTCACAACTGATTTCGGGCAATTTGGTCTTTCTGTGTGTTGTGTTGTTCATTCTGAATCCCTTTGTTATTCTTTACCTGAGGGTTGCTTTCTCCTGCACAACCTTCCATTCTCTGTACAATTCTGCTTCTTCGTAAGCACATTGACTTTCATTAATACATATAATATTTAATGCATATAGAGTTTAATACTTGTTAGGTTAGGTTAGGATTCTCTTTTTAATAATTCCCAATTTATCTTCTCTTTCTTTACTTAACATTTCTTTTCCTTTTTTCTGTTTAATTGAGGAGGTACTTTTCAAATTGTATCAGGTCCACATTTTTACAAAATTGAGTTTTTTTTATACTTTGGTATTTTGAACATGCTCTATCCAATGATAACTCAAGTTCATGTGTAACTATAGGTGCAAAGCAAAGAAGACTTGAATTATGACATTCACTTCAAACTGTCTTTTGTCCACCTCTTCATCCACTTCAAACCATATTTAGTCCTTGTCAATATAAAAAGAATAGTTTCTGCACCAAATGATGTCACTCATTCTTGACAATGTATTGCCACACATTATCAAATAACTTTTGGTTACTGATGTGCGAAAGTTTATTTCCTTTATATAATGTCGTTTCTAACGCTCCCCCTATGGCCCAAGAGCTTATGAGAATATCTCATTCCATCAAGTGATGATGGGACCCATTTCCGAGATGGAGGCACCCAGTGGGCAAAATCTATTGCCTCCGATGGTAGAGTGGTGGTGATGACAGTGGAATGTGAAGATCTACAGCTTTCACTGTAGACTGAACCATGTTGGGCCTTGGGGATAGTTCACATGAGCAAGTCAGAGGTGAACGTTGGATAGGGCTGACTTCAAATCGCCACCCCAGAATTGGGAATCGAACCCCGGACCCTCAGTACGAAAGCCGGAAATGAAACCACTGCACTACCCTGGCGTCCCTTTTATATAATGTTAACTTAAGATGGTGGAAAGAGAAATTGCCTTAGCGAATAACTGCAGAGGTAGCAGAAAAAAGTTGGAAACAACTGCAAGACAAAGGCAATCTGAATTTTGGTATGTATAGGTTAATTGTTTTCAACCTGACCCTGCAGAAACATGGAGGAGGTGGTGGTCTAGGGTAAGGGGGAACGGCTGGCAATATTCCCCTTGCGTGGAACAACAGGAATGCCTAACACATGGTGATGCCACCTTCTCACGTGTATGCACCTGTTGCACTGTTACTACTGACCCAACACTCCTCCCAGAAAAAAAAGAACTTGTCTGGTTACTGTGCATACAGATAAGCTGGTTTAGGATGAAAAAATCAGCCTGTACTGTAATTTTATTCTATTTGTGGTGATATTTTGCAATATGTCATTGCTAATTATTAATAGAATTTTATGGAATATTGAATATCTTTCCACTGCAAACCGCATGAAAACACATTCAACTGAATGCTCTTAGAACTTTTATTTTCAGGAGTCGTGATTAAAGATCTTGACCCACCTTGCCAGCACATGAAGGGGGGCTTCCATTGTTGTGCAGTTTCTGCACAATAATGTAGGCCAAGGTGAAGGTATTTCCTGCTGTACAAAAAAAAATAAACAAATTAGCACTATTGTAAGCTTTTGTTTTTCCTTCTTTTTTAAACTGATTTTACTTCACATCCCAAATGTTGCCATCAACAAGATGAAGTGAAGAGATCACCAACAATGTTAGTTTCATACCACGTACACTTCAATATGAATATTTGCATAATATTAGCTTGTATAATGATTTGGATTTTTATGCATTACAGAATAAATACAAAGATGGTGTCTTGCGTTACTATACAAGTGTACAGTAACCACCCTGATTCTTCAGCAAAAAATGAATATATATTACGATCTTTGTCTATAAATACAGACAAGGAGAACAATAAGCTGTTATTTATTATTTTAATAATAATTATTACTATTATTATTAGAGAGTCACAACTGAAAAAATTAAACACCGTAATTTCACATTGTGTTAGTCAATATAGTATACAAATTATGTATTAACACCTTCCTTAACAGCCTTTTTCAGAATAATAAGCCATTGGTACATTTAATAAAATATTAACCTGTATAGTATGTTTTGTTTAAGTAAGGAAGTTAAATATGTTTCAAGCATGTTTGAATTTCAGAAGTCATTTCCGCATCAAACCATATGTCCATTCTGTTTTTGTGATTATCTGTTACTCTGTTCTGAAATTGATTTCAATGAAAATAATCTTAATCTTGAATTCAATACATATTTTTGAGTTTTTGAAAATCAAATTTATCTCCAAGATTTCAGAAGTTAACAATTTTTCCTCTCTCCCGAAAATTTTGCTTTAATGGATATAATATGAATTGAAAAATAATTCAATAGCATTTTTTTTTATATACAATCAGGCGAATGTTTCTACATCATTTCACAACACAAAATGCCTCAAATATATAAACATTACATGTGTAGCTTTAGCTTCATATATTATGCTACAGCATATTCAAAAGAATCAGGAAGAATGATTGATTAATAAAATGTAATGACTCAAGGAAGAGTTATGATTATAAAGACTTACAAATGCAGGGAAAGTTCCAGTTAGACATGTTATTAATCTTATGTACTTTGTCGCATACACATGGCCTTAAATTAAAAACTTTGGAGTCAAAATAACCACTTTAATTTATCTTAAAAAGAGAGCTTTTTAAGTATGAAGTTAAATTTTAAGTACATTAACTAAATGCCCTTTTATCACTTTTGCTTCTTTGCCCATCATTTATTATGTTTATGTTTCAAGAAGCCCAGAAAATGTTTTCTATAAAGACAACATTGCTCCTGTAATGATTTGATAGTAAGTTTTTAATAGCATTTAGTTTCCCAGAAAGCTAGGATACACATCCAATGCTAACGTCCTGTGGAAAAAAAAAATATTTCCTGATTAATCATTTTACTGTGCTTGTAACAATCTCGTCAAAGAATGGTTCTCAAAACTTGCTTTTTGTATCATTGATGAAGAATGGAATTACTGATCTTGCGGCAAAAGGAAAAATAAATAAAAATAGTTTACTGTGAAACAATATTGGATCTTTTAATAAATTTCTATATAATGAAGCAACACAGACAAAAATGAGTAAATCTTCGGGCCTATTTCACGATATGAATTAATATTTAAAACAATCATGATAACTAATATTGCATGTTGGCATAGAATATTTTCAATGTGTTGCATTCAAAATTTCTTCAGCTTCTAGCAGAAACAAGTGTATAAACAAATAAAGCCATTAATGAAAAAAAAGTTGTTTTTCTGTGGTGCACACAACGCAAAAAGTCTAGGGAATATTAGATTATAGCTGTAAAACATACAACTTCACTCACCATACATAAAGCTAGGATATTACCATAAAATATTAAAAATGATAAGCACTCCTTGCACTTCCTTCCAATTATATTTTGATAGCTCTTCGAAATGTAGTAAAAGCAAAAGCTGCAGCATAGTGAAATAAGCTTAATACAACACTTATCAATATAAAATGCTATTTGTCAAGCAGTTATCTTATGTAGAAATGCAGAGCACACAAAGCAGTACAAGAAAATTATGTTTAGAGTGGTGCACAGCAGATGTCTCTGGTCGTTTTAATCCCAAACAATGCAATTATGACCAGCTCTATGCTATGGGGGTATAACATGTCTGTGTCATACTCAAGAGGTCTAATGTATTTCAATTGGAATGATTTACTTGGATACTTTTTTTTTCCCCCTCTGGTGTTTTCAGTTATCCTCAGAAGTGAAAAGAGGTCATTCTACGTCAAATCAACCAATGACCTGATCCTCAATGTCATGGATTTTGCCCACTTTTGGGTAAATTTACTTCATCAAGAGTTATGAATAAAATACTTTTTTTTTCCAAAAATTTTCAACCTTCCATTTTTTAGTTATGGCCATTGCAAAATTTAAAAAAATTTGCATGTGGTTCCATCTGAAAGCCCTCATAACTTAGGTTCTAATCATCCTGATATGTGGTTGAGGTCTTCACTTTAAAGCTTATACAGTAAGCTTCAATTTGAAATTATACAACAGCATATATTGGTATAAAAGAAAAATGTATCATTTTCAAAAAATACATATTTTAGTCTATGCTTTTGAAACAAAATTATAGAATATTTATCCATGTTTTGTTAATGTACAATGAATATTTCAAAGTGGGATCTCAATGATACCACACTTAATTTAAACTCTAACATAAGGGTATGCGGTAATCACATGGGGCATGCTATCCTAAATAACGAAATCACATAGTAGACATACATATTACATACTGACAAGTTGTAAACCTTAAATTCTCTTTATTAATATTTCATTGCCTTGTTCATCCCTTTGTGGGTTAGAAGATAAGTAGTTGGTGTTCATGAATCCAGCTTGCACAAGATGGAACTTGCTGAAACAGTCAATAAGTTTTTGAGGATAGAAAAATGGTTCTGCAGGATGTAGGAAAGAAACTGTCATTTTGGTTTCTTCTTCAGTTGGGAAGACACACTCCATTCACCATTGTTTTTCATTAAGCATGCCCTAAGACCAGTTATACATGCTTTTATAAATTAGACTGACAAACTTTGGGGTCAGATAAATTAACCTCCTTTGAAGCACTTTTTAAAGCACCCATGGGTTGTGATGCTTCATTTCAGTGTAAGGGGAGTTTGTGATTAAATTGGTCGATCCTACAGGGAGGGATAAGAATAATTAAGGCATATGAAAATTGAATGCATAAATCTTTAATGTTACATATGTTTATTGACCCAAACATACAGAAAAACACATCCTACCAAAAGAAAACTAAAAACGGCCAGTGTTCAGTAAGTATTTTAATGTCTCATTACTACAGAGAGTTCACACGAGGTGGGCCTACTCTTCATGTTACAACCCTACAATGGGTATGATCGAATGATTTGATATGGACATGTGCCTGATAATTTAATGGTCCAAGGCAACAGTATGAACACCTTCAATTTCATAGCAGAATTCTGTGCCATGTGCTGTTGAGGGTATATGAAGTTAAACAAGGATCTTTTTGTCCACCACACTATATGATGCTCATTACATGTGACATAACTGAACTGTTACGGCATCCATAATATACTTCAGCAACTCGCTATGATCTTACTTGGTGATGCACACAGTTCAAAGTAGCAGTCCGAGATGGATCCATTCCCCAGATAATAAATGTGTATTTAAAATAAAATAAATTCTGTTCATTGTTATTTTAATATATTAATAAATGAGTTCATTTCGTTTGCTTCAATATGTAGTGCTTTCACATTACCTGCAATCAATAAGTATGGCATAAATTCAACAGTGCTACCATCTTTTGCTCTACTTGCAAACATGCTTAAGTTCCTTCCATCAGTGCTGCCACTTGATCAGCATTTAATTACATAAAATAACAAGGTAAGATTTTTTTGTAAAAATTCTGCTCGTTTCATAAAAATACTCATCTCAATTACTACCACTATAGTTTTGTTGCATAATATACTATTTCACTGAAGGCATCTGCTTTAGCTGCTTATAATTGTGCCATTGTGTTAAAGCAATGATTTAGTACTGCTTTGTCACTAATGCTCTCTAAGAGCATTATCAGGTGTTAAAAGAGTTGGGACTTCATGGAGGTCAGGAGAAAGGGGCTTGATCATCTGCAGATCCTCTTCCAATCCATCAGTAGGGAAAGGTCTTATTCAGGTATTGGCTCATTTGTAATGCAAAGTGTCTTGGCGGTCCATCCTGTTGCAATTATGGCACAAACCATTCACTAAGCAGGTCCTAGTAGGCTGTCCCATTAACGGAACCTTGGAAGAAGAAGAAAGGGTCAAAAATGTGTGTTTCACTCAGTCCAGCTCACACAATGACATGGCATGGAATTCTCTCAACTTCATTAAAGAATGGGTTTTCTTTAGCCTAAAAGATATTTTATGATTTCATTCTCCAGTAGGTAGCATACTCTTCTGTGAAGAGGACATTATCACAGGGACGTTATGTACAGAATGCTTTAAGAAATGTCCCACATACCACTATGTGCATTCCTATCAGTATTGCTCAATTCAGTGATGTGAAATGGGCAGTAACGCTTGAGCTTTAAATCAACTTTCATGAGTTTCATCACAGTCGAATGAAGAATATCAAGCTCTACAGATATAAAGTGGAATTCAGGCTCTTTCCAATGATACCTCAACAGTGTGGCATGCTTCTCCCTTGTTGTCGGTCCACTACTCCATAAACAGTCTCACACTACCCATTGAGAATGCATGTTTTTCCTAATCCAACATTGTTGGTTTCCTTGACAGTTTCACACCAAAGCAACCATTAAATTTAATTTTCGCTGCTTTTGTGTCATCATCAGTATGACATTTTTCATGAAGCCAAACCACTGTCACTAATTTTAGTTTAATGGTATATGGATTCTAGTCAGCCATGCTTGTTTATTATTCCCTTACATAATCTAATTGTACATTGCATGGTTACCAAGATTATCAACATAGTTACAAACACTTCAATACAAATAATTGCAAAATAAGCCGGGGGGGATTTTACACCCACTTTGCCATCTCACTATATAACAACTGCTGAAATACACGTCCATTGACTTCCATGCATGATACTTTGTTGCATCCTTTCAAAGCTGACAGGCATTTCATTGCTTTCAGTTGCTGTGCTGACTTAAGCATGCTGCAAAATCTTTTTCCATGTCAACAGGGATTTTATAAACCGTAGACTTCATGCAGCTCCATAAAAATGAATCAAGTGGGGACAGATCAGGTGATCATGTCAGCCAGGCAACAAGCCCACTCCAACCTGTCCAATGAGCACCAAATATATCTCTCAAATGGGCAGGTACTTCATTCACAAAATACCTGGTTCCCCGTTATGTTGGAACTACATTCCTTGTCTGAATTAAGAGAAAGCAGGTACAGTAGCTCAGTAGAACTTCTTACAAAAGTACTATGTAAGTATTGGCATTGAGTCATCATTGTAAAAAGTATGGCCCCACATGGAAGTCATATATAATCGCTACCCACTCATTGACTCCAAATGTCATTTAATGTGATCACTGGAGCTCGGATTTTTACATATTTGCATGTTTTATTCCTTAATAGTTAGACGTATGCAAGTAAGTAATAAATTTATTCCATATTGTAAGGAGTTTATTACGGAAGTTTTACAGTGCATATTTAACTAATTTCTGCATATATTTTACTTTTTCAGCAATTATTCATGAAATACGAATTTGTATTTCACAACGATACTTTAAGAGAAAGAGAGGGTTCAGAGAAAATTTCTCTTTTGTTGTTCTGTTTGTGTAGAACTGTTAAGCTATCATGTTTCTAAATGCATAACAGGTCACCGAAAATAAGAACATAGGTATAAACAACCAGCGCTTCCTGACATAAAAATGTGTCGTCAACGATAAACTAGATAGCGTTCAACAATCATGCGGCAAATCTTTAAAGTTCGGCGAGGCCATTGTTACTAGATACGGTTTATATTAATGTTACACAAACGAAGCCGTCTGACGCAACGATAACATTTCCAAGTAATAAAAGGTGCCGTTTTCAGTCACTCTTAAACTTGTAACTAGTGTGTATTCTGAAGTGTAAGCAGTAGGAAACGGAATATTACAATGCCTAACGAGAAGAGCAGTAAAGCTTACTTGGTTCGAAACTGGATTGATGGAAATCCTACTCTAACAACAGATGGAAATATAGTACTATGTCAAGTGTGTAAAAAACGTAAGGTTTATTGTTCTATTTTCAGAATATTTTAAAAATCAATGCGATTTTCGTTAGTGAGTGTTGGTTTTATTTAACTAAAATAACCTCATACTATTTTTATACAATTGTTATAGGTGTCCTGCGACAAAAAATTCCAGATTATGCAACATCTACAAACGGCTACTCATAGATATGCTATCAATAAAAATGTCTCCAAGATCCAAACAACCTTACCAGCAGCATTTTCAAGTGGAAACGATGACAGTAATAATTTTTCAAAAGATATCTGCAAAGCATTAGTTTCAGCCAACATTCCTTTGAATAAGTTGAATAATATGGAATTTCGAAATTTCCTGGAAGAATATTCCGGATGAAAAGTTCCTGACGAATCAACAATAAGGAAAAACTACCTTGGCAAAGTTTATGAAGCGGTAAGTTTAAAAATTTATTAAACAAAGTTAGTTTGTGTATCAACTACCCCAACACTCTCCCCAATATTTTGAGCTTTATAAAAATTTGTCATTTATTTAAAACGTTTAAATGCATTATAGACAAATATTTTCAAATGGAAACAAAATTACGTATGGCCCGTTGTTTCATGGAGTTTTGATTTCTTTAGTTGTTTATCAAGAAACACTGTTTTATATATTTTTAAACTTGTTTCCCCTAAAACTGAGCTTCCAAATTACACCCTTTATCTTTACTGATTTTCAACATAATTATTTTTTCAGGTAATACAAGAAATAAGAGACGATATCGGCGACTCAAATTTTGGTTATCTGTAGACGAAACAACCGATTCGTGTGGGAGATTTATTGCCAATGACATGGGAAAAGTGACTGAATCTGAACCAGGAACGCCACATCTCATTGTCTCCAGGGTACTGGAAGTAAACCATTCGACGATTGCTAGAGTTATTCGTGATGCATTACGTGTTTTGTGGCCTGCTAAAGAAAATGAGGAAAAACTCTTGGTGATAGTTACAGATGCAGCAGCATACATGCTTAAGGCAGTTAAAGCTTTGCAGGTATATTATCTTAAAGCAGTTCATATGACTTGTTTAGCACATGCTCTCCACCGGTTAGCGGAGGAAATTCGAGCGAATTTTCCAGAAGTAAATGCCTTAATTTCCTCTGTGAAAAAAGTGTTTGTGAAGGCGCCATCAAGAGTGAAATTATTTACTGATGTGATACAAGATACTGGTTTACCCCCACAGCCTATCCTCATGAGATGGGAAACATGAATTGAAGCAGTTCTATATTACAGTGATCATCTGGAAGACGTGAAAAAGGTGCTCGACGTGATGGACAAAAATGAAGCTGCAAGTATCCCTGCTGCAATGAGTGCTTGCAATGAGAAGGGTCTCCAGAGTAAATTAGTGTTTATTAAGACCTACTTTAGTAAATACCAGCCGCAATCAAACATTTGGAAAAAAAAAGGAATGTCTTTATCTTCTGCCCTGCAAGTATACGAAACAGCTGTCGCCGAAGATATACCTGGAGAAATAGGAAAGTGTCTTTGTAACAAAATTGAGAAAATTGAAGCAAGAAATCCAGGTTTAACGTTTCTTCGGGATGAGAATAAGATGCTACAAGGAGAATCTGAAAAAGAACTTAATGCTTATTCTGTAAGTGACATAGCCTCTTTCCGATACTGTCCTGTGGCTTCGTGTGAAGTAGAGAGATCTTTCTCTTCATATAAAAACATTTTAAGTGACAGAAGAAAGTGGTTTCTTCCTGAAAACTGTGAAAAATATTTAATTGTTTACTGCAATAAAAACGACTAATGGTGAACTAGACTGAAAGAAAGACTAACAAATATTAATTTTGTTAATGTCTCTGTTTAAGACTGAATTTACAATCTGATTACTTCATCAAGATTAATAAATTGAGAAAGTTAAAATAATATGCTTTATTTTAAGTGCATATTTTAAAGTTTTTAGAGCATATTTTACAGATTTTTAGTGCATAGATGCATGCATATATTCATACTTTATACTGCATATAAATCTGAGCTCTAGTGATCACACAAATGTGGTATCGGGATTTTCGAAAGCCCAACATGGGAATCAAACAATCCCTCACGTGTGAAGCATGCTTAACTCATGAATAACACACGAAGTCTGGTTGGACTGCAGTTTTGTTCAAATACCAATTACAAAACTGCCTATTGTTGCAATGGATACTCACCTGGCTTAGTGGCATGGACTTTATTTTAAGATGATATGGATGTAACAATTGTTTCTGCAGAATTCTCCAGACCATGGAATGACTAATGTTCAATTGATGAGTACTTACCATAGTTCTCTGCACACTGCAGCATTGTTTCCTCAGGAGTTCACACAGAATGCCTCCTTCCTTGACCCTCTTCTCATCTTGTAATGCCCAGTAGTTTGTGGTGAGGAACCCGTTGGTTTGGAAATTGTTCCTAGCAAAGCCTCTGAGTTGCACAACCAGAACCAAATGCTGCTCCATATGCCATATGTATGTCTGCCAATTCATTCTGTGTGTAACGTTTCATGTTTGTTGTAGTGAACAAACTTCACTGTTCTGCATGTAACCAAGGAAGAATTGTACTGTACTGAGGAGAAGTAGTCAACAGAATGAATGAATGAATTCAGCACAAGAAGTCAACAAACCTGATCTCACGCAGTAATTAAATGGGGTGAATGCATGATACCGAGCTTCAGAAATAAACATTTGGGTTTGAAAGAATAGCCTAACTGGGTAGTGCATTAATGACAAACTGCTCTTGCACAGCGAGAGTGTTTTTCTTCGTCCTTTGGCATGTTTGTTTAAGTTCTGTATTTTTGAGTTAAAAATAATGTCTGTAAGATTAATGATTTATTTATTTACTCAAGTTTCACATGCCTAATTATTCCAATCTCTTCCTATAAGATTGACCAGTTTAATCACATAAACTCCTCTTGCACTGAAATGAAACATTGCAGCCCATGGGTATCTTAACAAAAAGTGTTTCAAAGATGATTATCTATCTGAGCCAGAGTTTGTTGGTCTAATTTAGAAACATCCTGTATGTTCAAATGAAACCTGTCAACATCATCACTGAGCAATCTCATTGAATGGATTGCACTTTTCTCAAAAGCTGACAAATGTTTGGCCTGCAATTTTTCTGGAGACAAAGGGAGAAAGGTAGGGTACTTTTGATTTCCCAGTATAGCAATAGTCTCACTAAATCTCTTCTGGCGGCCTTTCTTCTTCATGGTATTCTTCCTTCACATAAATGACCTTGATTGCTGATATATTCTTTATACTCCATTCAAAAAGCTGCTTGGGCATTATTATATGATGTTTGACTGTGTTCTGGAGACTAGCTTTGGTAACTACTGTGCCCCAACACCATCAAAGACTCCTTTGCATGGGCAGTGATATAAAAATGCCACTCAGCTTCCTCTCCATAAAAATCTATGGCATGATTACATGGGTTTCGAAGTTCTTCCAGTTTTTGTATTGAGCTACCTACACTTCTGTCCGAGAAATGATACATTTTTACTAAGTGAGAAATTATGTCCTCTTTGAGGAAATGAAGAATTCTTTGAAAATCATGCACCAGTACAGTGTTATGTTTTAAGCACTCAAAAATGAATACAAAACTCTTGTGTTTGAATGCATTGTTTTGGTTATAATAAACAAATGGATACACTGTTGTCATTGTTTTGTTCCAGTTAAAAGATTCGGCTTCATCCTGCACAATAAAAGAATCGTTTTCTGAAAAAATGCATACTTTTAAGCCTCATTGCAGCCAATCATTCCTTTTTCCTTTGGGGGAAAAAATATTAATTGCCTCTTTGAAGTAGTAATGTTGTTTCAAAACTTTCAACTTGTTCGAAAAATACTCTATAAAGTCCCTGTATGTTTGACGATGCTTTCAGAAATGCAACAATCCATAGATGACCACAGCTTGAAAATGATATCCTCAATCACTTCTTCTTTTAAACACTCAAATAAGGTAGCTGCAGAATCACTTGCATTGGGACATAAATGGCATGCGTTCATCTAGCTTCTAATTTTATTTTAGTAGAACTGGACATATTCTTGGAAAGACAGTGTTGATAATTTTTCAGTAGCACTTCATCACTTCATCATTAAATAAATTTTCTTGAGATTTGTTCTTTCTGTTATAAGCTTCACATTTTGGTATATAGTATATTTTTTCCACCTCCCCCTAGAATTAGTTCTTTGGACACAACTCTCAGCAAATTTTGAGAAACCTATCTTTTGATTGGAAATTTTTATCTTTAAGAGTTCATAAATTTCTTTCAGCTTTGCAATAAGCAATCTTTTCTTCTTTTTTTTTCTCATCTTTAACTGTAATATCTGTCATATCAGCAGCCTTTTACCTTTGGAACCTATTGGCTATCGGCAATGGTGTTAACTTGTATACAGTTGTCATGGATTTTGGGTTTTATATGCTAGATCACACACACATTCACATTCTCATTCATACTTCCAGGCTCTGAGGAGGATTCCCACTCCCCAACCAGGAATAGAACCTGAGACCCCTCGCACAGCAGAGCCAATCGTTTTGTTCCAGGTCTTTAGTTCCATCTCTTGCTTTGATTGACACACAATCTTTCTTCCCTGGCATTTGCCTGCTGATCTCATCACTGAACTGATATTATTAGCTATGTCTTTTAACAAGCTTTTACCTGGCATTGGATTGGGAGGGGATAAAATGCCTTTCTCTTTAACTACAGCCGTTACTGTTTTTGCTATATAATTAATAATACCATATTCATTATCAATCCTTTTAGTTGACCAACTTTGCAGTAAAACAAAGAATTTTAATGTTTTTAATATGATTGGCATTTATGAGCTTGTCTTTCAACTGGCTAGTTACCTCAGACTCTGTCTTAATTCTACCCGATTATCTCCATAATTGCCACTAAAAAATAAATCATGATTAGTATGCTTAATTTTTTACAGTTTTTTCATTGATCTACTTTGTTGATTTTTTCACCTTCTTCTTAACTACAGAATATACTCTCAGAAATGACAATACATTAAGATGATGAATGCCCTATCTTTATTGACATAATCATCTTCATTACCAGCAGCCTGGTCAAGAGCAGGAAGTGCTGAGAAACAGCCTTCTCCTTTCCTGTTTTATACAAGTAATACACACTTTCACCCCAACTGGATGTCATAATTTAAAGCAAACATCCAGTCAGTTACTTTTTTTAAGTATTCTATATGGATTGCAACAGTACTTTGGCCAATGACTTTGCTCCATTGTCTATAAGCTAAATTAGAAAATTTGTCTTGTTTTTACAAAACATAAATGTTAGTAACACAATACATGTGTAAAAGGTCTGATGTGATACATTGACATGACTTTCTCTATCATTTATTAGTGGGTATACAAATTATTCTCACTCAAGCTTATTTTTCTGTCTACTACATTTTAATCCAAATAAACCTTTGCAGAAATACATTACACATTTTTGTTATAGATACAAAGGGAATGGTGACAAACTTAGGATCAACTATTGACAATGCATCTGTCTGTCTTTCTACTTTTTCTGCTGCTTCCTGTGGTGGTTGAGGATATTCAGATTTCACAGAATACACACTTGATATTTTTGAAAAGAGCATGAAAGAAAGAAAGAAAAAAAAATGTGCTTGCATTTGTACAAGAGAGAACAGCATAACTCAAAAGAAATGTTAGGCAAATACGAAAGTTTATACTTGAGCCAAGCACTAAAATTAAACTGAGGTTTATTTATGGATGCTGTTTAACTACTACGAATCATAGTGTCCCAATCTATATTGGGCATGAAAGACTGGAAATTTTGCTGAGGCCTCTTTACCAGGCTTGAGGTTCTTTTATGTGCCATAAATCTATGACATGGGACACTAGCTTTACTTCCCTTCCAAAGGAAGCAATGCTATGGATTTTTACGCCTGAAAAAACTTCCATCGCCCTCCATGGGGTTTGAACCCGTGACCTCAAGTCAGGTGCTCTAAACATACACAGAGTTGCATGGTGTTTTCACCATCCCAGACAGCACTTTGTGTAGATTTTATATTAGTTGTTGAATATTTTAAGTTTTCATCACAGGCTGCAGTTACTCTGATGAAAATCTGCAGTGCATTACTATCTCCCTGCAAGTTCATTACTAATTTACTATAAAAAATTTACTTTTGATGTGAGCAGCTAAATGTTAAAATGCATCCATTCCTCAGCTTTTATTAGGATTAAAGCAAAGTGGGTGGCAAAATCACTTTCTATATAGATAGCATAATATATTTACACGTTTGTAAATTTCTAATGGGTAGAAAAAGTCGTGTGACCGTTACACCTCCGATTTGCTCATTTATGGAAAGTTGAGCATGATTTGGGTTTGTTTTGTTAACCCACGAAAAAAAAAAAAAGATGCATTGCTGAACACGAAGGCCAATCTGAGCAAATTCTGTATATTGTATTTTGGAGATTATTATATATTTGTCTCTTTCATTGTGTCATTCCTTTTGTTTAAAATATTTTCACATTTACTATGTTTGTTCAAGAAATGTCACTTTGTCGAAGTAGGAACCTCTGAAAATACAATTTCAGTTTTAGCAGAAAATGTTGGTAATTAAAACAAGCTTTGCTGGGCGGAAAAAAAGAGAAAAGTTATTAAACTTAAATATACCACAACTAAATAGTTTATGATATACAAATTAATCAAAAAAGGCTTTTCATCAGATTAATCAAGTTTGTACGTATTCCTGCAGCTGTTCGTGTCGTCTGCTACAGACTGTCAAGTATGTAACCTGTCAAGGTTGTCGAGCAATGCAACTGGAAAAGTTTATATATCGCTTGCAGTGTGTTTGTGATTATGTAATACATTGAAAAGGGTAGCTGTGGTAAATACATGCAGAAAGTTCGATAAATACTGGAAAACAGTTGTTTCCGTGGATTAGAAACGAAAACACGTGACTTATTAACATTTAGAAAAGAAGGTCAGGGATGGAGAATCATATGTTAGTACTTTGTGTATTTGAACGAGTGTAGTGAAAGTGAATTGATTGATGCCTTAAAGGAAATAATACATGAGTGTTATGCACTCAAATATAGCTTCTGAACCAAGTGCTTGTTTGAATATAGTTTATAGTATACGTGGGTTATACATATAAAAGCATTTTTACTAGTGAATTTTGCGTGATATCTTTGAAAACAGTAAAATGCGATCTTCTTGGAGCCAGTCACTTCTTCTGCTAATTTATTTCATTCTGGTTTTCGTGATATTTCGAATTCTCGATCTGGTACTGTGGTATCAACACGGAATTTCATCTACTCAGATTGTTGATCCTTTATTACTAAGTGTGCGACAATTGAAGCATCTTTTGGAAAACAGGGGCGTGAGTTATACAGGATATGTGGAAAAGAAAGAGCTTGCACTATTGGTAGAGGAGTCAGGTATGTAAACAACTTTTGGACTCCTAGAATAAGGATATAATATCATTGGCTCAACATGCCAATACTTCAGCTTCTCTAAAAGAATATTCAAAGTAGGTACTAAGAGTTTAACATAAATATGAAGACCTGAGGTTCTCGAATTTTATAAAGAACTGTGAGATTCTTTATGTAAATTACACAATATTTAATTGGCAAGATATTTGGCAATACATTTGAAGATTGCAACATTATCCAGAAGCTCAGCTGCATTTTGTATAACCTTAAATGTAGGCATGCCATTTGAATCACTAAAAAAATAAAACTCATGATTATTTGCTTTCTAATAATGAAATTACTTGAGTCACTGGCTGAATTGTTATATGTTACATACATTTCACTGCAGCATAGCCAAGTTTACAGCTGGTAGGTACCTCTGTATCATTAATAAACAAATCCAACCACATAGGCCAGTTTTAGCACTGTCGTGTTAACAAAATAGGAGTTTATTATTAATCATCTTGATATATAATGCCCTACCCCTTAGCCTAAAAGTGTTAATTAAGTGTTAAATTGTTAAGAATTGCATTAATACTTGAGCAAAAATGCTATTATTCTGCAGAACAGAGTATGAATGACAGTACACTGTGTTGATGAACTTTGTTTATAATTTGTATGTAAACTTGCATATAAGTGATTGTTCTTTATATATACACACACACACACACACAGAGAAGCTACACTGCTAGATACAAGACCAGCTTTGACAATTTTTTTATATATAATTGAGTAAGTACATAATACCTATAACATGATGGAATACGATGGTATCCTCATTGAAATTCAAACCTTCTAAACAGAAAAATAAGCACCACCACCACCACCACCACCACCACCAATAATAATAATAACAATAATAATAATAAATCAAAATAATTAAGATAAACCATATCACAGATTAAACAAATATCATAGTAAATATTGTCACTTTATCAACAGCAACATTATGTTTTCTATTACACATTTCAATATTCAATCTATTAGCCGTAGTTACAGAACTTGTTATAATAATATAACTTAGCATCCCATTTAAAACGACAAAATTTATTTAATTTTCTAGTTTCAATAGAAATCACATAATATTTTATTAACATATGTTTTACGCCAGTTATACCATATTTAGTTGTCAATGGCTAAGGTGTATGTGTCATTTTTGGCTAGTAATGAAATTATAATAACTTTTTAAATGTAATATTAAGATTGTCATTATGTGAAAGTTTGTGCCATACCTTCTGTAAATATTAAATATTTATTTAGTGCTAAGCCCAGTACATAATGGAATATATTGGACCTGACCCTAGCTACATATCCCATAGATGTCCAGGAATTACAGTTTATTTTACATTTTTCTCTTCTCTATATACTGTTTTCAATAACCTATTTGCAGTAAAGAGATTATCAAATTAATATTTTTCAACAGACCATTTCCAGTTCAACCTAGCCTTCTAAAGAAATTCTCCTAATTACCTTATCTGCAACTGATCTGTGAACATTTTCTTAATCACTATAGCTTTATTACATCTAAACCATTTTTCTTTGATTAATTTTTTCTTCTGCTCATTGATTCCTCTACATTCCATCAAAATGTGCACTCCAATCTTCGTTATCCTCACAGATTGAGCATATACCTTTCATAACATTTCCCCTTTCCCCCCTTAATTTCCACACCCCTACCAGAACCATGCAGTGGCTTCCCTCTCCTTTTTATTACATATATCTAAATAATTTTCTTTGTTTGGTTCTGTCTTGATCATTTTATAAAAGGCTAATGAGCTCTTCTCATTCATCTCAGCCCAAATGTTTTGATTATCCATGTCTTCAAACCTAGATCGAGCATATTTCCAAAACCCCTGTATCATTCCATGTCTACCCCCATATATCTCTTAAACCATTCCGTTCCAACTGGTTCTCGATTTTACTCAGCCAGTAAACTAGTCGCGGGCATCCTTTCCCCAACCGGCTTCAAAGTGAACGGAAAGCTTTGAAGCCTGACCATAAACCCATCAGTAAACGATTAGTAGGGTCTTCCCATCCCTTAAACACAACACGTGGTCCTTTCTCCAGCTCCACCAAAGCAAAGCGTTGTTGCAATGTCATTTCTGCTGTTTCTTCGGTTTTAGCAGCTGTGACTGTTCGCTCGTGCTTTTCTTCCATGTTCAGCTAAGCTTCTATATTACTTCTTCAGAGAAGTTATATAGTGTTTTACTTAGTGCAATTTTGTAAGTTTAGCAGTGTTTAATAGTTATTAGCGTTTAATAGTTTAATTAAGATGTGGAGACCTTGGGAAACGAACCAAGTTGATGCCCCTCCGGTCGCTCCAGCAAGTGACCCTCTGCCGAATATCAGTAATGCCAAGACCACGAAGAAAAGGGCTACAAAAACTGAATAAGCAAAGCCAGATTTTTATGTGTAATGTTCAAGAACATGTAGAAAAGAACCTTTTATGTGGAAAAATGTTTGTTATTGTTTTGAATTTCTCAAAAACAGCTTAACGATTTTTAGTAAAATACTGCAAGTTTAAGATATTTGCAGGAAAAATAAAATTTGTATCATGAATTTTATATTCTGGGAATAACTTGTAAAATTTTCCTCGTTCTCAACTTGTTGTATTACTGGTAAATTCTAAGAGAGAGACAAAATCTTACTCTGCGTAAAATGCAATCTCGGTAAAGGACAAATTTTAGGTCAAATTGTGTTAACCATTTCCGAGAAATTTTTTGTTGTTGGTTTGAATTTTGAAATACAAGTTGGAAGTCTCTGTTTGAATTTTCCTCGTGGTCATGCTAAGAGCATGGAATTTCAAAGTCATCATATAGTCGTCTGTATTTTAAAAATCTGACTATGGCTTTAGCCTATGTATCCTTATATTTACAACGATATGTGCAATGAAATTTTATCTTATTATTTAAGAAGTAGATAGAATAAGCTTTTGTGAAAGTAGTTTGTAGAAGAGTGAGTAGAGATAATCTTGTGAATATAATACATAAGATTTTTTTTTTATTTTCTTTCTTTTGCCTTCATATTTTTACTTATCCTGCATTTTATAATAAAGCTATTCATTTAAGTAAACAGAAGATGTCATGCTTATAAATCTTACACCTTAAACAATACACAACTTCTTGTATTAGCTTTATATTAATAAAACATTGTTGTGATACAAGTGATAAAAAACTTTTTACCATAGCTCCGCGCACAGCATAATCAAAAATGATGCTTTGATTTGGGAGTAAGAGTTCCTTTCAAAATAAATTAATATTTATGTATTTTAATTATTTAATGATAGTCCAACAATGTATAGTTTATTCGGAACATGTTTCTAAGTTTCTCTCGGATATGTTAACATGCATTTCTATTCTTGTAGCGCAGTATATTAGTTCAGATCATTCATTAGTTCAGTTATATTTTAAAGCGTTTGCAACTTAAATGTAATTACTATGCGATTCATAGTTATTTACATAGTTATTTTGTGTGTAAAGCAAGCAGACAAACTGCATGATTGTATTCTGTACATGTGGAAATCACCTGCAAAGTTTTGCTTTTAAATACTATTTTTAATTTTGGCAACAACGCGCATATGCACATGGATGTCACTAAGATTTTATGGTGCTTGCGGTTAGGGAGGGTAGGGAACAAGTGTTTGGCTACTGCACAAAGGTCGCCGCTTGGGGATCCGAAGGCTGCGATGACCATATCAGTACTCTGGTGCTTTTCCTGCTAAGTAAGACAACACTTTAAAATGTTTTCTTCTGATAATTGGATTATCTAGTATCAATATTTCAGTATTCTTGACATAAGTTGACATTACCATCCCTTTCACATTAGTTTTCCCCATTTCTAAAAGTGATTCTGTGTTAGCTGTTTTGAGCAACTCCCAACCTAAGTTTGCAGATGATCTTAATATGAAGTCCATTTTTTCCCACCCATTTTCTATCCTCCATATTTCAACTCCGTATGGCCATCTTGATTCCACTAGGACTGAATACAGCCTTTCAAACCACATCACTGTCATCATTGGAGCTATGTATAAACATTTTCTCAATAATCCAATTGCTGATCCCCTTTTGACTATTGCCCATTTTTTCTGTTTTTCCCAGTCCTCTTTGCTGTTTAGTTAGATGCCCAAATAAATTAAGTCCTCTAATGTTTGAATCTCTTTGCCCCATGAGCCATTGTTCTGATTTTTTTTAGTTTCTTTCCTTTTTTAAACACTATGATCTTTGTCTTATTTTGGTTCACTTTAAGACCCTAAACCTTACAATATCTCTCTATTTTAGATATGGCATGCCTTAATCCAATTTCACATATTGATCTCACCATTAAATCATCAGCATACAATAGACCTGGAACTTCCATATTCTTAATAGCTGGCTTGTGTATATTAGTAAAACTAAGACTGGCTATAATGTTGTCTATAAATAACAGAATAGGGCTCAATTTACAACCTTGCCTGAATCCTCATTTCTGCATAACTTCAGCTGTCACTTCTTCTTCCCCACATTTGATACAAAAGGTACTCTGCTGATATAATTCAATTAATAACTCCACCTTACTTTTACTTAGACCTTTCAGTCATAACTTATACCATAATGCCTCACCTATTATTCTATCTTATGTTTTCTCAAAATGTATAAATATTGCATATATCTTGCCTCTTATCACCTGCAGGTATTTGTCAACTTAAGTTTTAATGATCACCATTTGTCCACTGTCTTCCTATCCTTTCTGAATCCTGATTGGAATGGTACTCTTCTGCCCAGTTTTGTATTCTTTCTGCAACAATCCCAGTAAATATTTTCCCCAAATTTGACAGCAATGGTATTCCTGTATAATTACTGGATCATCTACACTCCCCTTACCTTTATGAATAAGCTGAATTATTGCCACCTCCAACTCTTAGGGATAGATCTGTTATCCTTCATTTCATTCAAAAGTCTAGTTAAACACTGAAGCCTACCCCTATCCTTGCACCATGCTTGAATAAATTCTGCTGGTAGGCCATCAATACCCATTTCTTTATTATTTTTAAAACCCCCACCTGTTTCAGAATTTTGTCGTTTGAGAAAGGTCTATCCATCTCTTCAATATAGCTGCAAGGCAACTCTAGCTCCCACCTCCCTACAACCCTGTCCTCCATTTCAAATGACAGTTCAAAATATCGGAGCCATTTTGCTGATTTAATTGAGGTGCTTTTAGCCCATTTTCGTGTGTATATATTCAGAACTTTTTATTTGTATGATTACACTAAGAGGATTTATATTTGTAACCTTGTATAATAGTTGAGTTTATGTAAGTGAGTGAAATCATATATTCTTTAAACTACACCATTTTATAATAGGTACTGGAAATGGTTGTATTATCTTTTTTGCACTATGTCCCCATTTAGGGCACATATAACTTATATGACAGTGCACTAAAGAATAACATATGGACTTAAAATATATATAGGAATTACTTATACCTTTCAATCTAACGATAATCCCAATTACAAGAGGTAAATTTTTATGTATATAGTTGACAAGATCATTCCATGTTAAATGTTGATCAATTATCATTCTTATAAATTTGGTATTGGTTTCTCTCTGTATTACGTGGTTGTTATAATGCAATATCTTTGCATTCTATAACAGTTTTATTCAATTTTCTAAATAATACGTAATTAGATTATCTGCAAGCCAGGTTGTATTGCATTCAAGTCATACTGCAGATGTGAATGATATATCTTTTATAAGCTACAACAGTGCTGTGTGTATAGTTAACTTACTTATAGAAGTGATGATTCTATGTTTCCAAGTTCTTGAAACTAATGCAGAATACTCCAACAAAAATAAACTAAACTTGTTGCAGAAATAAAGCAAATAGGATGTGTAAATAGCTTGTTTGACAGCAACTGACAGCAACCTTCAACAGCAGCTAACTTAGCGAAATACTCTTTGACAAGTGTTAAAATCCAGAATGGTCTCTAACCTGTTTGACTAGGGTGAAACTTTACCATTTTATTTTGTTTATGATGCATGTACTTTAACTTACAAACTATTTAAAATATTGTAATGAAAAGAAGCTAGAAACAGTGATGTGTATTGAATTTATTTAAAGGTGAGTCGGAATTGTAACACTAACATCACTTAAGTTTACTCACTTAACATGTTTCGGGAAACCGTTGTTCCCATCCTCAGAAGGTTAACTCGACTGATGTCGAGTTAACCTTCTGAGGATGGGAACAACGGTTTCCCGAAACATGTTAAGTGAGTAAACTTAAGTGATGTTAGTATTTAAAATATGTTTACAGCTACTGTAGTGCATGGAGAAGTGGAAGAATTAGGCCATGCTAACAGTGATGGAGAAAAGTTGGTTAGAGAACGCCCTCCTGCACCTCCAAGGTCATCACATTTCACAGGTGGACCACACTTTTATGAAGAAGTAGAAGATACAAAAGATAGTGTGTGGTTAGTTCAAGTGGTACCAGCTGGTGGACAACAAGATGAACCATTGCTTGATGACTACAGTTGGCGTATTGTTTGCAATCAAGTAGCACCTTTTGCAATACGTACTGGCATATTTGACTGTAAACTTGATAGAAGGTTAGTATATTTGTAAGCATAATGGAAAAGGAGGTACCTTAATGAGAAAGAGAGAATAGATAGTGTCATGGCAACATTCGGTCAACAGAAGAAACTCCACCTCGATGGTGTGGGGAAATGATATCTATAGCCCATTGGTCACTGGTGAATTGCATATGGAAAAGTGAGTGTGCTAGTGGTTGTGCTCCAAGATCATTGTATGTAGCTAGAAGAAGGAAATTTGGGCTAAACTTCCGTATCCTATGGCCAAAAGAAATTTTAAGAAATGGATACAAATGCAATAAAAAGAACCTAAATTAGAGGTTTAGGAGAAAATGTGAACACTTAGGAGCCTGGAACCCACCTTCCCACCCCTTTTAAGACAGTTTATTTTATAACAAAATCATCGTGGAATGTCAGTAAAGGACTCCATCTTGTTGCAAATGTGCATGCCTAGGAGAAACTGCCAACCCAAGTATAATCTGCAAGAAGCAGTTATTTGATCCTGTTGATGCACACATACTATCCTCAGACTAAATTTCAATACCACAGGATCCTGTCATCCCGTTCATACACTCACACACACTAACCTAGACATCATAACCTACCCTCAGGCTCAATTTCGAAACCACAGAATCCTGTCATTTTACTACATGTTTTTCACTCGCTCAGATGTTGGCAGGTCTTCTTCATCTCTGAAATGCACCAGTGAGAGATCAAACCTCTAGCGATATGATCAGTGGTACAGTGTGTCGCTGTCAGTATTTTGCCATGTCACTCTGGTTGCACTTCCTTAATGATTGCTTGTTTCCATACATATCAGCAGCTGTTATTTTCCTGTAGAAGGATTGGATCTCCTGCTCTTAACTGAGGTTCCTTCTTGTTGGTATGACAAACTGCTTTCTCAGTTATTATAGGTATTCATTCATCCATTGTTTCAAAAATACCCATCTGTTATTTCTTTAAGTTTTCATGAATATGTGGTTCAGGTCCTTTAGAAATGTTAGTCATTTGTTAGGAAATGAGCAGTGATTAAGGCATAATTTTGCTACAGAGGGCATGAATTTCTTGAGGCTTCTATATCAATTAGAACAATGTTCCAGCTTTTTTATTCCACTTATGTACACCTTGCTAACTTAATCGTTCTTTCCTGCCATCCTCCCCACCAAGTAGCACATATAGGGATGAATTCCCACTGAACACTATTAATTGGAAAGTGCTGCAGTGACTGTTCATCTTCAAAGATAGGACACAGTTCTCTCAGTTTATTGGCTGCATGACTGTGATGGCAGTTGATAAAGGCCAGGAGAAATTTGTCTACACTGATGTCTGAAGTAAGTTACAAGTGTATTGCTTGAGGGATGATGCAATCAGCAATTTTATTCCTATATATACACTAGGAGAACCAAGAAACTACAAACCAGCTGTGTGGTGTTTTTCCACTGGGCATGTGGAAACATGATAATGCATTGCTGCTATAAACAAGGTTATGCTGCGGTGATGTGATGTAGTTCAGTTATTACGAGTTATTTATTATTTTGTCCTGTACTTAGTCACAAAGTATATTATGGCTCAGTATATGTTTTCTACTGCACAGCATGTATTTATTTATGATTTGTGTGTGTTAACTCGGTCAGCTCGCCAAGTGAAAGTGCAATTTGTAGAAAGATTTCCAGGTGTAAAAGTTCCAGGCTGTACAGCAATCCATGAACTTTATAAATTTCAGGCCACAAGAAGTGTTCAGGCTAAGAAGTCTAAAAGACGGCATACGGTTCTTACCGAAGAAACATTAGACAACATGGGTCATTGTTTGGAGAATTCCCCCCAAAAATCACTTAAGCATCTTTCTCAACAGGCAGGCATTTCTTACAGCTCTGTGTGAAGAGCTACCAAATTGCTGAAATTGAAACCATATAAAATGACTGTGGCACATGCTCTTCAACCAGGTGATCCTGTAATTAGGTGCACATTTTTTGAGTGGAGCCTCAATAGTGTACACAATAGCGAAATAGACCCATATTTAATATTTTTCACAGACGAGGCTTGGTTCCACCTTCATGGATATGTGTGTACACCAAATAATCATTATTGGAGCTCTGACAAACCTAATATTGTTCATGAAGTACCCCTTCATGATGAAAAAATTGGTGTGTGATGCACCATAAGTGGAGAAAGAGTTATAGGGTCAATTTTTTTCGAGTCAACAATGACTCCCATACATACATGAATGCAATTTTGCCCCCTTCTTTATAGAGAATTAATAGACAGGGAGGGTGATTTTTGCCTTTTTTCAACAAGAGACTGCAACAGCTTATGCGACCAATATTTCAATGAGAACAATTGAAAGTGTGTTTGAGGACAGAATTATTAGTAGAGATTTGTGCTCTCCTCAGTCTTCCGACTTAACCCGCTGTGATTTCTATCTCTGGGGTAACTTAAAACATAAAATGTACAAGACAAACCCACATACCCTGGAAGAATTAAAATGAAATATCTGCCAGGAAATTGCTAGCATTTCTCAACGTGAACTACGACGAGTGATGGATAGTTTCCTAAAGAGGTGCCAAAAATGTATGGACAACAACAGTGGCCAGTTTCAGCATCCCCTTTCATAAAGTTGGTAAATAAAGCCTTTAAAAGTAGTTTTAAAAATGTTGTATGGTTTCATCTGCACCTTTCTGTGATAGCGGCAGATGGCAATGAGTACCGAGGACGTGGACGGGAAAAACACTGCATAGCCGGCTCGTAGTTTTTTGTCTCTCTCTCTCTCTCTCTCTGTCTCTGTCTCTCTCACACTGGCTGTGTTAAGCATTAAGTGAAAAGTTGAATCATACTTGAAAAATTCACTGCCACAGCTGAGATTTGAAGCACAAATCTTTGGCTCTCCATGCTCATACTCGTTTACTGTTAAAGGTACCATGGTGAGATACCCATACTTGCATTAAACCTCATCTGATTCAAGTATCCTAATAAAGCTTCAAGGTAATCTCAAATGAGTAAGATACCATACCTCAAAGGCAATTTGCAATGTTGCAAGCGCTTTTAATTTCTGGGCTTTATAGTTACCCTCTTAGGTTTGAAAAGTAGAATCAGACAAAAAAATTCAATGCCCTAGCCAAAATTTGAACCACAGATCTTCTGTTTACCTTTTGGTTGCTCTAACCAACTGAGCTACATGGCAACATGCCAGCAGCACAGTAAATTCCCCAACTGACTCACTTTTTCCCAATAAACCACAAGGAGACCTCAAATTTCATTTTGAGATGACATACCCCAATGTCCTAAGTACTTTAACTCGTGGGCTTCATAGTTTAACCAATGATTAGGTCAATCAATGGGAATTAATTGTTCTTTCACACAAGCCTTGTGTAGGACAAGGTTGGAAAGGTAGAATCAGACTGAAAAACTCAATACCATAGCCATAGGGGAATAATTTAATGTCGTGCTAGCATGCTGCCATTGTAGCTCAGTTGGTTAGAGCAGCCGGATGGAAACCAGAAGATCCGTGGTTCAAATCCTGGCTATTGCATTGAATTTTTCAGTCTGTTTCTACTTTTTCAATCTTATCCTACACAGGGCTTTTGTGAAAGAACAATTAACTCTATTAGGGTTAGTTCAGATTTACTAATTGTATTTTTATGTTAGCTGTATGTAACCAGTAAGAAAGACTTGAAAAATTGTGACTTGAAAACCTGAAGATAGCAACCCCCTCTTCAAATTCATAAAAAATTATCAACAGAGACTGTAGCGGAAGTCCCTGATAGTCAACAAGTAGCTGATGATGTAGACAATTGGTCCAGGAAACATGTCATAAGTTAAAATTCAGTAAGTGAAGCAAGAATGAATGTACATTCACTCCTCAGTAATTTTTTTGTGAAGCATTTCTATGTTTGTAGCTATCCCAAATGATAATGAGACTGTTTCATGGGAATCATACTATACAACTGTTGATTCCATCCTGTGTGGTTCTTGTAACAAATGCAGATTGCTGCTAGCATACTCCAGTGGCCTCCAAACACTCTAATGAATTTTCATTGCAGGAAAATATAAAATGGTTGCCATGACATGTATCTGATGCTGAACACGTGAATCTTGTTCAGTTTCTCCCTCATAAGAGAAAACAACTGTCATCATTATTTTCTAGCCATGGAGCTGAAATTAAGTAGACTGTGCAAAATAAATAAATAAACAAAGGAAGATGAAGCTGAACAAGGGAACTGGATGCCAAAGACGGTGGTAATGGTACTTATTAATATAAAGACTTTAGACCTTGGAGATTTTAAGAAAAATGTTTTAAAAATATAACCATTGCTGCTTAGTATTAAAACTTTAAGAAAAGAAAAGAGTGTTTTGCATTTTCATTCTTGTTAACACCATTGTCATGATGACAAACTAAGCTTAATAATGCCAGGCATTCTTTTACAAACCCAACTAATTTACATAAAAATTCTAATTTGAGTTTTATCAAAATGGTTTGGGTTATAAAAATGCAGTGTATGATTTCCAAGGAATTAACTTGTTATTACATGCAGAATTTAACCTTTTTTTTTCCCAGCCAGACACTGTCAAAAGTGCAAATAGTATAAGAAAGTGATATTCTGTTTGTTCCCTGGTAATGGTGCATAAATATTGGCATGTGTTCTATTCCTGTCACAGGTTGTGCAGTGCAAAGGGATGGCATGAACCACTTTTACTCCTAGCTCTACCAAAGGGGACCAGAGCTAAAGATAGGGTTGTGTTGAAGACTTTTACATCTCCAAGACCACAGGTAAGACAGAACGGAGTATATTAAAGAATACAGTTGTATGTGTTTGTGTGTATAAATTTGGAGTATACATAAAGCAATATGGCTTTGCAAAGATCATTATACAGGATGGAAGGAGTTGGATTACCTTCTTTCAAAATTTTGAAGATTTTTTTTTTTTAACTTTCATGAAAAAAAATAATTAAACATTTGTTATCAGGATCCAATTCTACTTTTGTTCTTGTGGCCATTTAAGTGCTAAAAATGTAAAATTCAAATGGACAGGTGCAGGTATTTGCAAATGGGCTGCAAAATCTTAATATTCTTATTTTCTTATGTTTTTATCACTTTAAAATGTTTCTTGTGGTGCAATTTTTATTCGCTTTCAAGTTTTCAATTCAAATTTTTTAAAGTGGAAGAAGAGATCCAAAGAACCTTTTCTGGATATCAAGTATACTTTCTGATTTAG
Source organism: Deroplatys truncata (assembly GCA_030765065.1). Taxonomy (NCBI): domain Eukaryota; kingdom Metazoa; phylum Arthropoda; class Insecta; order Mantodea; family Mantidae; genus Deroplatys; species Deroplatys truncata. Next base: position 54,081,062 of record CM060988.1, on the reverse strand, counting down.
GATTTTAATAATTTAATATATGATTGAGTTTTATAAAACTAAATGTTTTACCTACTTATTTTTTTCTAAGAAAATGTTAATGTTATACAAAATGTAATCTGTGATTGTAAAGTATACATTCAAGGAATTTCAAATATTCAAATGTTCATCTTATGGGGCATTTCATGTATGGCTCAATTTTCATGTTTTGCCAGTTCTTTTTGTTGTAAAATTAGGTATATAGAAAAATTAATTTTCTATTATAATTATATTAAGCAAGTCTGTGATAAAAATTTCAACTAAATACATTGAAATTTATGGAAATTAGCAATTTTAATACTGAGTGCCCTAAGATGATATAAAAACCACTAGGGGAACTAGTATTGTGTTATCAGTTTTGTTGAATCCTTTAAAGATCTTTTATAACATAAATTACCACATTGTGCAGTTTTAGTCTTGTGTTGAAAGCGTGGCATGCAACTTGCGCACATCTAAGCAATGTAAATAGTGGATTCCATCTTGTCACGTACACAATATTTCCTACAATATTACTATGTAACACACTAAATTTATCTCATTTTGCATTCTCTAACATGTCAGTAGAGAAAATATTACGCTCCACCTAAAAATTTGATGTCGAGATTTCAATGGAAATACATGTTTTGAGGGTGAACCCCCATAAAAGTGTTTTTTAGGAAAAGGTCTGTGAGTATTTTTAGTATGTTTAATCCATATTTTGATTTTTCTAATGAAGGCATTGACTTATCTTCTGCATATAGAATGCTTTTGTTTCTCCCCTGCAAATCAGCATTTAGCTCATTAAGATGATTAAATATGTCAGCCAGGTAGGCTAGTTGGGACAACCAAGATGGATTTCTGAAAAGCTTAGCATACTCAGAATTGGCTGATGAAAAAAATCTGATGTGTTACACTCACATGACTTTCTCTACTCCTGTACAAACTATTTTTACAAACGCTTATTCTCCATGTGCTTCATGTTAATCGAGATATCAAGATGTCAATATTATTGGTAATTTTCATGTAGATGCAAGGGGGAATGTGGTAGGTTTTAAGCGATATTCAAATATTTTAAGCGCTGGTTGCTATGTGGCGCATTCCATTCTCTTTGCATGTCCAGGACATAAAAAAAGAATAACGAATTTGAGAAAAAGTATAAGTATTGGAAAATTTAAGGGAATAACAAGCAGTATCTTGAAAACGGTTCACTCAACAAAAGAAATGTATATGACATAAATTGTGTATTTTAACACGATATATATTTTTTGTGTAGTAAAAGTTTGTCTATCTCTTATGGTTTAGCAGTTATGCAAAAGTCGTTCACAATGAAGAATACTTTTGGAGACATTCCCAGAAAATTCGAGATATACATTTCATTTTTCATGACAATATCTTAAACATATGATATTTTAATCAAAATCGTTAGAGCCATTTTTGAGAAAATTAAAATTTTTGAAAAATGTTCCATGCAAAGGGTAGTCTGGGGTGGGGGGATTTTCTTGAAAACCTTCGTATCGCATCTCTGGAAGATACTGAACCTAAATACCAAATTTGGTGTTTATCCGACTGTTCGTTTCTGAGTTATGCTGTTCACAGACACACACACACACACACACACACACGCACACACACACGGACATGTTTCCAAAAATGCTTTTTTTTGGATTCAGGGGATCTCAAAACATGTATTTCTGGTGAAATCTCGGTATCGAATTTTTGGGTGGAATGCAATACTTCCCCTACCTACTATACGTAGTAGAGAAAGTAAAAATAAAAGAGCTTCAGATCTCAGTTCAAACAATTTGGTCAACACTTTACCGCACGAAAGCCAACGGACTTCGGTATGCAAGAGGAGTGATTTGTTTAATGCTCCCATTTCTTCACAAAGTGAAGCAAATAGTCAGATTTGTTGTGGCCGACTTTTAACAAAGCTAACCTTTTTAATAGCAGTGTTGAGAACTTGTTATTGATGTGGCATTTTTTTTTTACGGCCAAAGCATGTTGATGAAGGAAACAATGTATCCATTTAGCATTTGGCATAATGTTAGATTGGAGTTGTTTAACAAGGCCACTGTGTTTGCCAGTAAAGGATTTTGCCCCATCACTACATATAGCGATACATTTTTTCCAGTCAATTTCAGAATTTTGTGTAGCATCAATAAAATTGTCATATAAACACTTTCCAGTAGTATGACCTTAGCTGTTTCTGCAAAACAGAATATCCTCTTTTATTGATCCTTCTGATTCATATCTTATAAAACATAAAAACTGTGCACATTGCGCCACATCATTAGATGTATCAAATTGAATTGATATAAATTCACTCTTTCTTATTTTTTCTATTAACTGTTCACATACATTTCCAGCCATTTCTTCAATCCTTCTGGAGACTGTATTATTTGATAATGGCATTGATCTTAATTCATTTGCTCAATACTGTTGACGCCGTATCGATTGCAGAGGGAAGTAGTAATGTTTCAGCAATAGAGTGTGGCTTATATGTTTTAGCTACTCCTAATGAAACAGGATAAGAAGCATGGAGGGATTTCTGGTTAACATTACTGGCCTGTGTAATTGTAGTCTTCTGACTGGTGAGAATGTCCTGCTTCCTCCGAAAGAAGTCTAAAAATTTGTCCTTCAGAGATGGATGTTTTGTAGCAAGATGCCTAATGAACTTAGAAGGTTTCATACTCTGCTGATAATGCTTCACAACATATAACACATTATGGTTGATCATCCAACACTGAGAAACCAAATTGGAAATAGGTTTCAAAATATTTACGAGATTTTCCTTTCTTTGCAGCTTGAGAGGAACTGCTGCAGGCAGCACCAGCACTTTTCTTTAAGAACTGCAGTGGTATTATTATTAATGTTATTTATTTAACATTATTGTAGCCCCACGTTGTGGTAGCCAATTTGCGATGATAACTTTGTTATATTATTTATTTGTTGAGCCCCATGTTTGGGAGCCAATTTGAGATGGTATTACTTATAATGTTTGTGTATGTGTGTTTACTTCACGTGGTGAAGCCATTTTGTGATGTGATTCTTTGTTAGGTTTGTAGCTCCATCTGGTGTTAGCAATTTGCGGTAGTATTAGTGTTTGTTTGAAAGAATGCGGCTGTTATTTTATTTAATTTTTGTTTACTGTCCTCCAGCTAGCTATGATCTTTTTGGTCGAGCACATCTCTTTATACAGGTTGTGTAAACGGAAAGGAGTCTTTTATCCAAAGATAACACTGATGAAAGAATTTGTTTTACACTTTTTATTGTCGAACACATTCACTATCACAATTTACACATTGATCTTGACACTCGCCAAACTGAAACTGTTATAACAACTTATTTACTGATCATTCTTAATTCACGTACTTCAACTTTTTGTATCATTATCTTTACAATACTTGAGATTTTTCATAACTCTGATACGCGTAACTTGCGAATCGATAGCCGACGTGTAATATTTCTGCTGAACTGACGGACTGAAGGCGACGTGTATCATACAAATATTTTTGACGAACTGACGGGTCTATCTCTAACCTAGCCCTTTTTATACTCCTACACCCCGATATGCCTAAAGATTATAACTGAATTGCTATTGGCTAATAAAACGCGCCAACATTAGCGTCTATTTTTATATCCAATGAAAATTATGAATACATATGCTGTAGATATAATGTTCCAGCAAATTCTAAAGGAAAACACGCCAACATTACGTAACTTCCTTATCTCTAATAATGATAAACAGCTCACCCCCTCGCTGCATTATTGCACGCTATTATTGTCAGTTTCAGTAAGGCAGTATAAACTTACTTCTCAACAATAATTACAATCAACAAACATCTCAAATCAATGTCACACAAAAATGCATATTCATATTACAATCATTCTTTACATTTAAGTAATTTGTGATACAAATTACTGCATCAGAACTTATCCATGTCTATTCTTCTTAAGAATACATAACTAACTCCTACATTATAATTATTTTGATCAGTTATCCAGCAATACAACTATGGGCAATGTGACTGACTAAATACATTATTGTATAAAATGTCACATTGTTGAACTGTGCATGGGAAGTTGCAAATTAATTGTTATTAAGCAGTGAATTGAATGGAGGGGATCACCAATAATTTAATTATCGAAAAGAGGATCGTGTGTACAAAATGTTTGGGAACCACTGTTCTAGATGATAGTCCACACCACACATGAACCCCTGGTAGATTGACTGCCTTATTCACATGAACATGCAGATTTGCCGGTGCCCAGTAGACGCAGTTATGACGATTCAGTGTTCCAGTGAGTTTAAACTGGGCCTCATTGCATTCGATGATCAGGATCATCATCATTAAGCATGTACAGTAAACTTAGCAGCTTTCAGAACTTGTTGTACACTTGTACTGCTAATCCCCAATTCCTGTGCACATTGCGTAGCTGACTTCTATGGAGAAGTAGCAAAGTTTTTCAACATGAGAGCTGACGAAGCAGAACTTGTAGCTGTACGTGATCTTCCCTATCTTCCTTTATGAATATCTATGTGCTTCAAACCTGTCAATAATGCTTTTAATTGTTAAGACAGGTTGGGGGTTCTGTTCCAAACTCCTGCCTCCACAGATGCTGCACTTCAATGGCATTATCAAACCTTATAAACCACTTCAGAATGGATTTGCACTCCTTGAAAGTCAAACGTGCTCCAGTCATCTTGTTTTCTCACTATCTTGCTGAAAGTACTGACATCTGTTGAGCGAAAGACCACACTAAAACATACTTGCAATTCAAATCAATTGACAATATCAATATCCCGATACAGTCTGACAAAGAGTGTATAAATTTGTTTGGTGGACTTTGTGTATCGTCTACAGTCAGGGATTAGACATATCCAGTTCCGGCCTTGAGCTTGAATTGCCTCGTACACACTGGAAACAGTTTCTTATTTAGACCCCATTCTTCATTACCATCATCATGTATCATCAGAAACAATCTGGGGAAGAATGACCTTGTCCGACCGTATTGTTAACGTGTATGTAGTAATATATTCTGAAAATATTGATGCCTCACCCAACATGATTACTGTTTTGTGTTGCGACAGCAAGGATACAGAAAGATGTATAATATATCTTAATGTAGCATGAATGAGTAAGTATATTTTGTATATGGTAATCAGGAAAATGTGACGTATTAATGAGAAAAATGTATAACCAAAAAGTTGATAATTGAGCTAAATATCAATGGACCTGCGAAGATGCTAGCTTGTGGAGTACCAGTCCTAGAGGTCACAACAAAAGCTTTATTTTAGGATGCGAGTAATCGGTTTACAGTCTTGAAATTTATACATAAATGACTTGGCATGTGTGTTGATGTCGTAGTTATAAATAAATTAGGTAATAATTTCACGAGGAGCCAGTCTTATTACTCACTGCACACACAACCCCTAAGATTTGCTGAAACCCTGTTAACCTATTCCATATATCCTGTTACAAGTTTTATCTTTACAAGGATCAGAATACTCACATTCAACAGGCCCCTAGTTCGAATCTTGGGTAGGGTGAGTTACCTGGATAAGGTTTTTTTTGGGGTTTTCCCTTTTCCAGAGAGGATGAATGTCAGGTAACTTTAAGCTGTAGGGCTCATTTGGACATAATTTCACCCATTACATTAATTCATTATTCGTTATGACCTACCGAGTTAAAGGGTGTTAAAACTTCAAGCAAGAAAGAAAGTAGAAAGAAAAAAAATGGGCCAAAATACATCAAAATATAGAATATTAATAAAACAACAATTTGATAATAATGCAATAAAACAGTTTAAACATATAATACACAATAACCTTAAAAACTATGTACAAGGAATATAATAAAACTAATAGTCTAGAAACTCTACTACAGAATAGAAAGATTTTTAAGACTGGTACTTCTGAAGACATTTTTTAAATTTATCTGTGGTTGTACCTCTTTTATATGGTTTGGAAGTTTATGGTACATCTGTATACCATTATATCCAAGGGAGTGTTTATAGAATAACATTTTGTGACTAACTGCAGATAATTGTGAACTACCTCTCTTGTGCTGTAATCATGAATCAATGAACTGGTGATAAAATTATTTATGCAATTCCTAACATACTTGTGCAGTTAGTAAGCTCTGCTTGACAAGCATGTTGTGCATTTTAATGTTTCAGTCTGTTGTGGAATGGGTGAGAGATCAGCTTTCTATCCGTGTGAAGCATATTCATGATGTAGAAGAGCTGAAAAAAGAATGGTTGCAGGATACAGATGACGTAGAGAAGAATATCACTTCTCCAAAGCAAAAGTACAGTAACAGAGATGTTAAAGTGTTGCTTCTAACACATCTATTGCATCCTCCACTGTTTTTGGCAGCTCTTAGTATAAAATTCACCGGTCGTGTAAAGTTTGGTATGTTCTCTATAAAGAAAGAAGATTCTGATGCTATACGTAAAAGACTCAAACTGCTTGATCATCACATCCCCAGCTATTTGGTGATCACACCAGAAAGAAAAATTGTGTATGGTCGACGAAGATTTGAGCACTTCAATTTTGCTTCCATGAACATGTTTCTAAGGGCAGTATCTCCAGAAATGAACGATGTCTTCCTTTGCAGTCTTGTTCTGGTCAACATGCTCGTAAGCCTTCAGATATTTCAGGTAAGGAATGCAGTATGTGTAATATTAATAACATTACAAGGATGAAAAAGATTTGTTAGGAGTTATACAGCGTATCACATGAGAATTTATCCCTTTTGCTGTCACCATTTTTAAGTCGGCCACAATATGAGTGCATTCATTGGGAAGAGAAACTAAATAGTTACAGAGCTATTGGGCAGAGCATTGTAAGTGCAGTCAGATAAAGAAAACATCCACAGAGATGCTACTTCGAGAACTAATTTGAAGACCTCAGCAGATTGTATTGTTTTGATAGTACAACTGTACATTCCCACTATTGCCTTGCACCCTTTGCTCGACTGCTGCTTCTGTACATTATTACAGAAGAGCCTCCAAGATTCCTCGGAGGCCTTCCTGATTTCGTTTTTATAAATCCTTTGGGACCCCTTATAGAAGTTCCAAGTTACCTGACACTTGAATGAATGAATGAATGAATGAATGAATGAATGAATGAATGAATGAATGAATGAATGAAGGAATAGATTTATTGTACAATTTGTTCTACATGTTTATAATACATACAATGTATATTCATTTATACCCCTACATCTACTGTACAATTTGGCTGGTGCTTGTTTTCTTATTGTGCCACTCAGATTGCTTGGCTCCCTGGCTTTTTTGTTCACTGAGCGGCCCTTACTTCTCTTACTTTCTATACCATTTTCTTCCCTTTACCTTATTATTTTCTCAAGTTCTTGGTTTTGTTTCTTAGAGCCTTTTATTGAGTCAGTCATCTTTATGATTTTTACCCCAATTCCCCATTTTTCACACTTTCTTGAATTTCATTTATCGCTTTTGTAACCCTATCAACAATATGGTGCCTACCATAAAATCATATGCATATAATGAACTTGAACCTGGAATCTCCTGATCTCCTATACTGGATAATACTAATTTATTATTTCTACTCCTAATATATCATCTATGAATAGATTACTAATATGAACTCAATTTACATCCCTGCCTTACTCCTATTTGCTTTTGTATCAATTTACTTCCTTTCCCTATTTGTTCTTTGTTTTATCCTGATATGTAAATTTCTCCATTGCTTTTCTGAGTCTAGTACGTCTGGATACCGGGTCGACACTTTCTTCCCCTTGTAGCATTACCCTCCCATCTCTCAAATCTATTATTTTATACCCTCCCCATTCTTGCAATTTCTTTCGCTTCACTGACTGTTCTCACTCTTATTACTTCCCCACTTCTCACTCGTGCCCCTCCTTCCTCCGCATATGTATTTCTTGCTGCACTGTTAATTGTCTGTTCACTCAGCTTCTCCCCGCTTCTTCTTTTTCTTTGCATTTCTTCTCGCTCCGCCTCTGCAACCAATGTTAGCTCCTCCTCCTCCCCCTAGCTGCTGCTTCTTCCTCCCTATATTCTTCTGTCAGCTTCTCCCCACTTCTCTTCCTTTGTATCCCCCCCCCCCGCTGCTGCTACCAATGTTATCTCCTCTTCTCCCTCCATGGCTGTTAGGTCTTCCTCTCTAATTTCTTCTGTTCTCCTTTCATGATTGTTTCTCGCATCTGTGATTTTGAGACTTGATCAGCTGTTTTCTGCTCCTTTCTCCAAACTGTCGACTCAGCTATTCTCTCGGTTCTTTGACTTGTATGTGTCCTGGGCCATTATTTCTGCTGACATTCGCACATTTTTTCTCGTTCATTCCTCCTTATACTCATACTCCATTCTTCTGCTTCCACGAATAATTTTAAACCTATCAAAAATGCCTTTTTCCCAGCTGCTCTTGCTTCTCTCATCCCGGCAATTAGTTCTTCTTTTTTCAGAATTTGCTCCTCTCTCGTATAGTCCTGCTCTATAAAAATTTTTGAGCCTCTTAACCTCCTGGTATTCCTTAAAATTTCCTTCTTTTTTCCATTGTCGTTATTCTTATACAAATGGGTCTAGATTTTCTTCCTCTTTTTCTGATTCGGTACATGTCCTCTATCTCCCAACCAGACATTTTTATACCTAGTCCTTCTCTCATGATCGCGTACACTACTTCTTCTAGGTTTTCGTATTCTTCTGTCACTCCAAAAATTATGCAATTCTTTCTTCTTTGTCCTGCTTCGAATCTTTTCTCTATATCTTCAATTGTTTTCTTGTAATCCATTATCTGCTGTACCATCTCTTCTCTCTGATTCTTCATAACCTCTTCGAGTTGTGTAGAGTTTTCCTCGGATTCCATTATTTGGTTCATTTCCGCCATTCTTGTTTTCAGCTCTCACTCTGCACGACTTTCTCCTACTGCTGTCAGCACCAGACTCTCTACCTGACACTTATTGGTCCTATACACATTGTATAGCCTTCATCACTTTTTTCCTGATAGACCTTAAAAAAGAATTCCATCTGAGCTTATTTTTAGCCTGAACCTCATGTATGAGGGGGGCAGTTTCTTTCATAAGTGGAAACCAGAGTGTTTGTAAAAAAAACCCACATATCCCTCCAGGTGCTCTGCATTTCTTAGCTTGATCTGCGGTCCATTACTCACCCTGCCTTCCAGGTCTCCTCTTGGTCCTAGGGTTCCTTTATAGGCAGTCCTTTCCTTTTCCCTCCAAACCAAAGCGTATGTGTCTATGGTCAGACAGAGAAGGTTCCAAATAAACCTTCCAGTCCTTAATTTCCTCTAGTATCCCAAAGGACACTAATGTCAAGTTCTAGGACCTCCCCCTTTGATAATTAACAAAGGTAGAATGTCCCCTTGGTTCGCAATCTTAGAATCTGTAATAATCAGGTTCTCGAGCAGCTTTTCTCCTCTACCGATAATGTCCGTGCTACCCTAAACGCTATTTTGGGCATGCTTAGTTCGAGTCCTGTTTCAAACTCTTTAGGAAAGCTAATAAAACACAAGATACATTTTACCAAGTGTTTTCACTCTTGTTTTTCTAACTTGGTGAACACTGTTTTCTAGAAGTGAATACTTATAGAGACTTACTCTTGGGAAATTCATTACAATGTCATGTTGTTATGTGTTATTTTAAACAATTATTTTGTCCTACACTTTTAAATAATGCATCATTATCCATTTCATATTTGCTGTCTTCCTAAGCGTGCCAATGGTTGAAGTCAGATTGTAATGAACTCCAGCCAGCCGCTGCTAAAGCTGCTTTCTGTATCCCTTTTTAACTCCTTAAATATTCATCCTATTGAGATGTTGTAAGTAAGGAAACTTTTGATTTTCAGTGTCATTATAATTCTTCTTTGCAAAGCTAATTAAAATAATATATAATCTGTTATCTAAGTGACAACTGATGGATGGTATATATCAAGTTTCATAGTAAATCTATTTGGTTGTTCTTGTGTTCCAAAATAATAAATATCCTCACATAGTTAAATGCAAGTTAAAAATTTTAAAAGCAAAACTTCTTACTTTATAACAGTATACACTATTATGTGTATAAATAGCTTGGCAAAAGTCATTTTAGCAAGCTGTTGTTGCAAAACTGTACTTCCTTGTTAATATCAGATTACTAGCCTTGGAAATTAATCTTCCTTGCAGTAGTTCTTAGTAGATTGTTACTTCTGTAACTTTATTTCTTTTCATTGCAGGTTTCAGTGCATCTGTGGTGGAAGCATGTAGGGCGTTGTTTATGGACAGCGGTTAGTTACAACTTCTGGCATTTTTCTATATGGTTACTTATACTAGCAACATACAGGTTTACGCTTATAAGTTTCATAACTGAAAAAAGCCTTGTATTGTCTAGACTTGTTAGCTTAACTGATACAGGAGCAATGCTACGAGCAGATTGGCAAATTCTTTGTCAGCATCCCTACTTGTTCTTCCTCACATTCTTCATCTATGGGTTTCTAGCAACTTGGCTACTGCGAAGACGTTATCCTGATGAAGATAGAGTGGAGAGAGTTGCAGATGGGCAATGGTGGGAGGTGTTACCTGTAGATTCATACTTAATCAATTGTTTGTTTAGTCCGATGGCCACACTAACAAGGCCATTACCTCCCAGTGAATTAGAACTGGAAGAAGGCATTGAGATGTTGATAGAAAGACTTGCTGTTCCAAATCTTTGGCTTCAACCTGTTATTCCAAATGATTACATAAAAGAACTTCCAGTTTGGAAATTCAGAGGTTGGGAACCATTGAGATCTAAAGAAGAAAATGCATCCACCATGAAAGAAGATTCACCTGATATAATTGAACGAATGATGGATGGAGAGGAGCCATATCATGTGTTTTGCCATTGTCATAATAGCAGTTCAGAGACTGCAAAATCTCGACACAAGGAAGCTAGTCCTTGCTGTCGAAGAAAGAAATGTCACTCTGTGTTTAAAAATGTAACAGATGTTACAGAATCAACAAATTATTGTGGTTTAAATGGGACTTCAAATTTAACAAAATGTGTTAATTGTGTAAGCGGCCAGAACTGTAATTATGCTAATAGACACTGCCAGCATTCCATTTGTGATACTGTAAACAGTTGCGATATGCAGACTCGTGTCCCTTGTTCCTTATGTGCAGATAAAGTCCCACAAGCAGAAGGTTATCGTGCTGATATGTCTGCATCAGATTCAGATAATTCAGTATGTGGTAGTAGGTGGGACAAAGGGAATTTAAGTCTTTCAGAGGACAGTGGTGATGAAACAAACACAAATCCTCCTATAGGTGTGTTGCCAACAAATGAGTGTGCTGTGTGTCTGGAGACCTATAAATGGGGAACACTTTTATGTGGACTTCCATGTGGTCACAACTATCACCAGTGTTGCATTATGGTATGGCTTGGAAGAGATAATCATCACTGCCCAGTCTGTCGCTGGCCTGCATATAAATCTAAACATAACTTATCTCATCTGCATAGAGAATGATGTCCCCCCCACAGAATATTCTTTAGACCAGCACAGGATTAGCTTAACCACTATCCCAGTAGAGCAAACATGCAATATCCAAAGTAGGGTTGCCAGTAAACATTTTCTCTCAATAGCATCTGATGGTGGCAAACAGTAATTACATCATAGCATAATTTTACAATTTGTTTCACTAATTTTAAAAATTCAGTCCTTGTCTTTGGTACCAGAAAGAGGAGAAGCCAGAATGCCAGCCTGATTTAAATGTGCTTTTCGGTTGCTTCAAAATATCTGCAAACTATATGGTTAATGCAGGTTAACAGAGTGTAATTTACTTTGTAACTGCTAATTTTTTCTTATAGCTTTGTTACAGATGATTATTTAATGGTGTATAACACTACTCTTTGCATTCCATACTTCTGACTGTATATTTAGTGTTAAATGCAATATGCTCATTAGGTGCAGACAGTTAATACTTTTTGTACATGACTACACAATTAGAAAAAATGCACCAAAGCAGCAGATTTTCATATAGCATTTCATGCTTTAATAGACTGACTTTGTTTGCAATGAATCCTCTAAAGAATACAGGTGTATTCTTGAATGTCATATAGACTTCCAAAGTTGTGATCACATTGTATTTTCATTATTGAGTGTAAATTATCAAATTTTGTGCATAGACATTACACTTTGTAATTTACAATGTCATTGCAAATTACACATGAAATTAAACGATTGCATGTACAAAATGCCAAATTCCAAGTATTATTTGAGATGCAACAAACCAGTAATATATTGTCACTGCTCCTGGTGCAAAATATTAAGTTTTGCAGGAGAAAGCAACACTTGTTTATTTTATTTGAGAGGCAAAAAAATCTAGTTTCCCATTGCTCCTAATATTAACTTATGTGCAAAATATTAGGTGTCTCAGAAGAAAGAGAAATCATAATTATTATTGGGTTGTATTGTTTAATTTATTCTACAAGCTTAAATAATATCTATGGGCAATTAATGTACAGTATGTGCTGAGTAAGAAAGTATCACATGATAAACAAAATACTAGGTGAATATGCATATTAGATGCCTTAATAATTCACCCTGTACATTGGTGTACAGAACATTTAAAATGTTTTTTATTTTCATAGGGTAGCTGTAAACTTAAACATGGTATATTATTTTGTTTGTTGCACTACAATTTTGCTTATTTAGTGGAGAACAAAATCTGAAAACCTATCAAAATGTCTTAGAGGAATCATTGCAGAGATGGCAATATGCTAAATATTTTTCCATCTCAAACATAAAGCATGTGATTAATTTGTTTTGATGTAGTAACATCTAATACAATTTAATGTGTATGAACAAAAATCAAATAGGTAATAATTTAATCTACAATGAACAAGTATGTGACTATTTTGTAATGTTAAGAATAAGAATGGGAGTGCACATGTAAAACGCAAGATGTGAACTGGACCTTTCACAAATAGGTACCTACTTAATAACAGAAGCAAATTTTAAAAGCTTATTTTTGGAATATTCACAGCAAAGTAAAAGTGTTAAAGTTATATAGAGTCACACGTCAAATTTGCAAATCCTTATTTGCAAAATATGTTCTAACAAGATACAAAAAAAAGTGAAGTAATTGAGCAGTATAACTTTAACAGAAACAAGATTTATTTTCATGAAAATAGTAGCTTTTCATTTTTGCGACATATGCACAGCTTTGTTGTTCTTATTTTGGAGATGGGAGATATATTACTAACACTAATAAAGCCGATAAATAACTACATTTTTCTTGTGTTTCTGACTATTTTTGTATTGTCTTTTTTCTGATAACAGTGTTTATATACACAGGTATAATTACTTGATTATTATTGGTTAATTCTAAGGTTAGTCACACTGTAAAGCTATTTACAGGAAAACTTGAATAATAGTGATTACTAATGGAATGCATTTCGCTCTGTAATTCTAACAATTCTCTCATTTATTTTTTGCTTGGGTACCCTCTTACATGCTTTCATTTTGTAAATAAAGTAACCTGTTAGTGATGCACAGTTTTGATTGCAATTTTTACAGACACAAAACCATTCCACCATGAAATACAGGCCATTAAAATATCAACTTTGAAACTAAAACACTTCAAAGTAAAAGGAAGAAATGCATACAATAAATGATTATTCTGGTAGCAAAAGTCACTTTTGTTACTACAACACAATGTATGTAAAATAAGATAAAAGAAAACATCAGTTTTCTTTCTATCTCAGAAATATTACTTTATACGAATGAAAATATGTTTTTTATCCTTCCAGCTGAATTATAGGCACAGAATAAGTTTATGCAGAAATCTGACAAGCATTTATGATGTATGGTGCATATGACTAGGACGGGAGGGGTTTTTCATGCTGCTTTAGTTCTAAAGTCACTTTTAAACACACAAAATATAATCATTCCATATAGTGATATATAAAAAGAGTGTGCATGAGCTATGAAAATAGCTTTAGTAAAAAGATAAAGGACAATTGAATCATTGGGCCAAATAGTGGTCTGTGTTACGGTTGATGACTTTTATAAAACAAGCAGAAACGCTACATGCTATTTGCTCTGATGAAGTTTCTTAGTGGACTGGTAACATGGACTATTATTCCATAAATATGTTTTGTTTGTTATCATATACCTACCATATGTTCTGTTTGATTTAATTACAAGTCAAATTTGACAGCATTAGGTATTTATTGCTGCAGAATGATGTCAACTATATGCAGCATAATTCAGAAAATAAAGCATATTGCATTTCTGGTTGCTCACACTTTGAATAACAGGATTGATATAAGTTCCTAGCTCTGTTAATGACATAAATCATTATTCCAACTGACAGATGTTTGTGTTTCATAAGAACATGTCTAGCAGTGCTTCTGGTGAGTAGTTTTGGAATCAAACATTTCTGTAAGTTACACAAGACTACATAGAACCATTATCCCACAACAAATATTAATTTAAAATATTCTAATATAGCCCAAATATTCAGCCCAAAGGTTCAATTATTGCCTACATATTATCCCTTAAAATAGCTGAATTTAGTAATTTAAAAGATGGATCTCCCAATTCTGAAACGACTTTCACTCATGAAAATTCATTCCTTGTTGGCAAATTTTATTTTAGGTACATTGAACAATGGCTGGATTAAAATAGTTTACTTTTGTGGAGAGAATTCAGTAGATGTCCCATGGCAGAAAGACAAAGTGATTTTCAATAACAATAGGAAAAAACTTTCTCATAAATTCAGAAGTAATTTCTTTGTGTTACGTTTTCAAAATGTAGACAACATTACATTTTATGAGATGACATTGGAATTCAAGTGACTGTATAAGGAGCGATTCCATGCAAAAGAAATCTAAACTACTAGAGGCAGACTGCATTTATGTAGCTAGTATTTATAATGGCTAAAGCAACAAGTTTCTAACCAAACAACTTGAGTTCAAAACCAACTGGGGGAAATTTATTTATGTATATAAGGGGACCATAGGGTGGACATATGTTTTAGGTTGTGGAAGGGCCCAGGCAATAAAGTGTTTAAAGCAGCTCATGTGTCTGATTACCACAGTGCATAATTTTCTGCCCTTCTCCCTTACCAGTGTTACCACTTTCTTATGTGGGATGTTTGTAATGAACTTAAAAACAGGGAGTGATGCTACATAACAGAAATAGCTCACTAACAGGATACAGAAACAAGAGCATGGTTGCATAATATTATCCTTGATAGTGTGATATTGCAATTCTGAAACCTTACATGGCATTCAGCAAAAGTACCTGAACAGAGACTCCTGGCAACTCTACTATAGGTAATCACCACTGTGCCATTCCCAAAATTATTCTGCTAAGATCAGTGAAGCATAAGTTGTACTAGAGCTATTTTATTAATCCTGCAGCATTAAAAATATTTGACTGATTGTACCAGCATTGCTTTTAACCTAAACATGTGTGGTTATTGATATATCTTATAGAGGAAAATAGCTTTAAAGTGAGTGATATCCATTCATCTTCTGCTCTGTGATAGCATTAAAAAATATGATTTGTTGGTTTAGATACCTATGTAATTTTACTTTGTTGGAATGGGTTTCTCCTATGCTAACTAATGAGATCAGGTACAGCCAACTTATGACTCTGTGACATAAAAATTTCTCCTGTTCTTAGCACAGTGAAACAAGGTTACCAAGAAGCAAATGAAGAAATTATCTAAAAGTAAGCCAAAAAACCTGACGTTTTGAGAAAATTCTGAAGCGGATTATTTAAAAGTTTTCTTCAGTAATACAATCACACATGCCCAATTTGTTACACTCTACAGCACATGTGGGAAACCCCAAACATTTGTCACTCATCCTGCAAAGTCGGCCCACATGGTTTGAAGTGAATTGGAAAATGGAGTAACAAACAGACAATGACTGCAGTGATGATTGCTGATTCTTAGATAGATATTGATTTCGGTTTATGGATAGACTACAGTAAACAAATACAAACTAATGGTAACAACAGTAACAATAATAATACTGTTGTATTCATTCCTACCTGCAATTAACTGTCATTTATAGCCAATGAAATAATGCGTATGTAAATTGCTTGTATGAAAACCCAGCATTTTTTAATAAAAGGCAAAGGGCTTCATCTCCTTGGAAACGAAGTAAAACTGTTCTTCCTATTCACTATGAAATTTGCGTTTGTACATAGGCTTAGAATGTACCACGACAGCTTTCCAATTGGAACTATGTAGCGACCAGGCATGCTTGCTAGCTAATAGGATACGCCATGCATAGACAATGTACCCTTCATGTAAATGGAATTTCCACAGCGCTCCATCTTTTGTTGTATATGGGAAGCAGTTCCTGAAAAATGCCTATGTCTCTGTAGTACAGAAGCTGTGGTATTGTTGCTATCTATATCAATTTATTTAAGCACTGAACTTCTTTGAAACAAAACTAAATATTTTGTATTCACATAATTGTTGATAAATACAGATCTTTCAGAAACACAAAAGAACATAAGCCATTGAAGATGTATTTACATCTTGTAAGATGTAAAACATTGTACTAGTCATTTCATTTCCTTTCAGTTGTACATCATATAGGTTCTGTGTCACAAGTCACAAAGTTGGTTGACCCTGGATTAAATGAACTTTCAAAATGAGTCACAAATAAATAGTTAATTTGGCGTGTAAGTGTTTATCTTTTTTGCTTAACTTGCCCTTTATTTTTCCCCCCACTTTTATACAGTAGTGATGGAAGACTCATTAACAGTATCATTCCTGTTTCGATAAGTTATTTTGTTGTTCGTTTAAGAGATGCTCTTTTCTATTGCTTGAGGCAGAAGTTAACTAAGAACAATAACAAATTTTAACAACTATAATTTGTTTCTGATTATACCTCTACTTACACTTTTAATAGTTCATGATATTGTAAGCTAGTAAATATTCACATGTTCTGTGATACTAGGAATTCATTCTTATGCTGCAGTTTGTATGTAGTTTAACACTAATGAAACGTAGAAATGTAACAACTTCAGGAAAATATCTTTTATTTTCTTGCCACTTTCTCCAGCAGCATTTTTCTGCAACCTCTAAGTACTAGATTACGAGTCTCTGAAAATGACTTGCTTGTATTTTGGGAGAATTCTAATTTACATGTTTTAATCTTCTGTTTTTAGTCCCAATATAGTTCTTTGGTAACTTTGGTCAAAAGTTGGCATACTTTATATAGTTAAAGTAGACTTACCAATATTTTTAGAAATTCCAAATGTTGCATGATTTGCTTTGATAAGCTCCATAGTTTTTCAATCAATTTTACATTAAAGCTTCCTGGATATTATCATGTTTATATAAATAAGACATTTTTACAGTAAGGTCCATTCCACAATGGAAGCATTCCTTCTTAATATTTCTATACGTTCCTATAATACTGATACTTTGGGCTGCTTTTGAACAACTCTAGAATATTTGTAGGGGTAACTAACACTGCACACACTAATATTCTGAGGTTTTATTGCTCATAAAAGCAATTGAGTTCTAGTAATGGTGCAGAATCTTCTAATTGGTGAACATGTATTTATACAGGGTATACAGCTTAAGAAACAAGGCTCAGAACTCCTCAGTTTATAAAGCCATAAAGACCATCCCTCATAAGATTATACTATATGGCATTCTCTGAAACTTTTCATTTCCAAGGTTGCATTATGCATTATGTTTCTTGCTTTTCATGTTTCAGAGATACAGTAAATGAGAATGTAACCTCAGACATGTAATTTCTTTTATTGTTGCCTATGCATATATAATCTATTAGCTGTATAAACTATATATTTGTAGCAATAAAAGTGCTTTTGACAGATGTCTGCAGACTGAGTATTCTTTTTATTCCAAACCTTGACATTAACCTGCTGGATTGAATCCTGTGGTAAGACAGAATAGAAGCTTTTTTGTTGCATTACATTTGCAATAGAGAGTAAATGCTTGTAGACAGGTGATTCATCAAGTTATAGTTAAAAATATTAGAGAATTATATTTACAGAAAGTTGCTTAAATACTAATATAACAAAAAATCTGATGTGTTACATCCACATGACTTACTCTACCCCATATCTCTTATTAGTGGGTATACAAACTATTCTTACTAAAGCTTATACTTCTATCTACTTTATTTTAATCCAAATAAACCTTTGCAGAAATAGCTACATTACATATTTCGGTATAGATACAAAGGGAACAGCGATAGTCAAGTGTTTAAGAACTGGATGCTATATGCTGCGTTAAAATTCCATATTGTTTCAATGCAGTCGTGAGAAACAATGAATGTTGAAAGGACTTTAAAGAATGACCAAGTAATGAACAATTTGAACCATTAATAATGGATATCTCGGAAATAGCATGCCACAACAAAAAAGTTATTTTAAATAAATTGTGTGTTTTAAAGAAATATACATTTCTTGTGTTTTTGTCTTTTATTTAACATTTACTAGTTATACAAAATTTCTTCTAAATGAAGAGGACTTCAAAGGCTATTCCCAGAAAATTTAAGATATAGTTTTTATTTTTAATGTAAATGTTATTAATATATTTTGTTTTAATACAAATTGTTACCGTCATTTTATAAAAAATCAAAACTTTTAAAAAATGTTCCATGTAAAGGGTATTTTGGGGTGGGGTGTTTCTTGAAATCTTTGTGTTGCATTTCAGAAGATACTGAACCTAAATACTAAGTTTGGTCTATAGAGGGAAAAGATAGTAAAAAGGTATGGGAAGCAGTAAGAAGGGCAAATAAGAGGGGGGGGGAGGTAAAAAACGAGAGTACACCAAATGAATGGGAGAGATATTTCAAAGAACGGATTGGAGAGGAAAAAAAGATAAATTTAGAAATAAGAGGGATAGGGAAAATAGAAACAACAAACGACAAATTAGATGATCAGTTCACAGCGCAATTAAAGGGTGTAAAAAAAGAAAAGGCAGTGGGATATGATGGAATTCTAGGAGAATTATGGAAAACTTACGGGGGAACAGGAAAGGACTTAGGAATTATGACATAGGTATTAAATAAAATGAAAGAAAGTGAGGACATCCTGGAACAGAAAATAAGCATGGTTGTGCGTATATATAAGGGGAAGAGGGGACCAAACAAGCCAGAAAATTACAGAGGAATAAGTTTGTTACGCATTTTAGGAAAAATATACACTGGGATATTAGCAGAAAGGTTAAAAAATTGGACAGAACAGGAAAGGAAGCTGTCAGAATTTCAAGCAGGCTTTAGAAAAGGGAAGCAAACAATAGATAATGTGTTTATAATAAAGACAATAATAGATAAATATCTCAGTAAGAAGAGAGGAAGGTTATACATGTTCTTTGCAGATTTTGAGAATGCATCCGATGCAATAAACAGAAAGCTCTATCATGGAAATTAAGAAGAAAGGGGGTGAGTGAAAACTATATAAAGGAAGTAAAAAAAATATATAACGGAATAAAGTTCTGTATAAGATGGGGGGGAAAAATGAAATGACGGAGCAGACAATTGGTTTGAGACAAGGATGTAAATTGAGTCCAATATTATTTAATATATTTATAGATGATATAATAGAGAAAATCCAAAAGGGAAATTAACACAGTCCGGTAACAGCAAATAAGGAAATCCCAGGATTGCTATATGCTGACGATTTAATGGTAGGATCCATAACAATTGTCGGATTACAAAAAGCAATAAACAAGGTTCAAAAATTTTGTGAGGAATGGCGAATAAAAATAAATATAAGCAAGTCAAAAGTTATGGTTTTTAAAAAAGGATCTAAATTGAGAAAAGAAGAAATGTGGGTATTAAATGGGAGGAGATTAGAGGTGGTCAAAGAATTCGAATATTTAGGAGTGAGATTGAATAATGGAGGGGCATGGGAGGCACATGGGAGAAAAATAGAAGTAAAAGGAAGGGCAGCAATGTCAGGATTTAGAATTTGCAAATACAGTTAGAGATGACAACCAAGTGGCTGGAAAGAACATATGAGGTGCTAGTGGAATCAAGAATGCTTTATGCAACAGAGATCTGGGGGGACATAGACATAAACAAGAAGGTAGACCATATGTATAGAATGTTCTGTAAAGAATTATTGGGGTTACCGAGATCAGCACCAAGAGAAGCAGTCTTGGTAGAGCTTAGGAAAACAAGAAGGAAAGGGGTAATAATGGAGAGAATAATAAAATGTTGGAATAAATGTTTGGCTAAAGAAAATGGAGAAATTTTAAAGCTATGTATGATACAACAAAAAAACCTAAAGGACACAAATAGTTGGCGGTCAGGGGTCAGGAAAATTATGGAGGAAATAGGAGTGGGAGTTATATGGAAACTTGAAGAAAGAAATGAAAGTAATGTAGGCAAACAGGTAAAATGTAGGGTAGAAGATATAGAAAGGCAGGAGATATGGGGAAGGTTAGAAAACAAAAAATCATTACATTCTACAAACAAATAGAGAGACTGGGGATGAGAAACATATGTAGATTACTGTAACAGACAAGAAAAAGGACTAGCTTGGATGAGAACAGGAACAATATTACTAAGAGGGATGAGAGGTAGTTGAAAAGGAATATGCAAAATGTGCGGTGAGAAAGAAAGTATAGAACATTATATGATAGAATGCAAGGAATTAGCAGTATGGAGAGAAAAGGTTTGGGAGAAAAAATGGGAAAAAATAGAGAGGAAATTTGTAGCTATGAAAATGTTAACAAGAATGGAAGATTAGAAGTATAGGTGGGATTTTGCAGAAAGTAAAGGAAAAATGGGCAAGAAAAGTAAGGAGTGCAAAAGTAGAAGACAGAGCGAAGGAGAGAAATAATTAAGGTAAAGAGGGAAGGGTTGAAGAGCTACCCGGGAGACAAATAGCCTGGGTGCCAGCCAAACCGAGGTAGCAATGAGGTTGATGAATATTTGTACATAGTATAGGTTGGAGATATGAGAAATAGTAAAAGCTATATAAAAGAAATGTAAGAAGTTGTACAAATAAAAATTCATTCATTCTAAGTTTGGTGTTTAACTGAGTTTTTGTTTTTAAGTTATGTTGTTCACATAGACACAGACCTTTTTCTAAAAATGCTTGTTTGGAATTCAGGGGGCTTCAAAACACATACTTCCTGTGAAATCTTCGTATCAAATTTTTGGGTGGAATGCAATACCATCTCTACCTACTATGTACGTGGTAGAGAAAGTAAAAATATGAAGCATCTTGTCATAGGCTAGATAGATAATACAGCAATGTGAACAGTTTGAATAGTTACATAAGCATTAAAATTAATAGTGTTTAAGAAAAAAAGAATCAAAACCAAACACAAGAGTGGTATATTAATGGGGACCTAATACGTAGTGAAAGAAATGGATTGTTTGCAGTTGAGATTTTCAAGCAATGGGAAGTGGGAGGCATGGTCTTAATGCGTACAAAAGAAAGGCAAATTGGCCATGAAATCTGTTAGAATGTGCTTGTACTGAGTTCCAACATTGCCAATGAACTGGCTAGAGAGACTATACGAGACGGTAGTAGAGTCAAAGATGATGTATGGAGTAGAAGTTTGGGGAACATCAAAGGAATGGTTAAAGATAGACACAAGATGTTTTGTAGAAAAATTCTGGGTTTACCAAAATGTTCACCAAGGGGAATGAGTTTGATAGAACTAGGAAGGAAAGGTGTAATATTCGAGGGAATTTTGAATTCTTGGTTCAGATGGACAGCAATATACAAAGGGCATTCGGAAATTATTTACAATTGCGTTGTTTTAAAAATACTGTCAATCTACAGGCACATCTTGTGGGACAACAAACTGATACTAGTACACCATGCAGATGCTAGTTGGCAGTTGTGAACAGAGTGTTTAGTGGAGAAAGCCATGAACAAGATTAAAAGCAGCTATCATGGCCAAAGATGGACTGCATGGCTTTTGTGGAAGGAAGAAGCCAAAACAGCAGATATTCATAAACTTTTAATTGTGGTATGTGGTCAAAAAGCTCCTGCACAAAAGACTGTCTTAACTGGATTTCTGAGTTTGCCAGTGGAAGAGAATCTGCACATAAGAATGTGAGTATTGGTCATCCATCAACATTGTGGTCTACGAGGAACATTGAGGTTGTGTCTGAATTGATAATGGCTGATAGACACATAACTTTTGATGAACTGGGATTGCAGACAGGTCTTGGCCATACAACCTGTACACCATTATTCATGACAATTTGGATATGAAAAAGATGTGTGCACATGGGTTCTATGGAACTTGACACAGGCCCAGAAGGAGAACAGAGTTGAAGTCTATCGTCGGCTATTGCAAATGAAGAGACTTTTTGGAGAAACTAGTTACTGGTAACAAATCATGGCATCACTACCATATACCTGAGAAAAAACACTGAAAAAATCCATGCAATGTAAACATCATGGGAGTCCCCAACCCAAGAAATTTTGTGCTGCTCCTTCTGCAAGTAAGGAGATGATCTCCATCTTTTGGGACACTTGTGGCATACTGCTAATGGATTGGCTTCCACAAGGAACAACTGTCAACAGTAGGGTGTACTGTAGACCCTTATACAACTTAGAAGACACAGGATTCAGCAACGAAACAGGAAAAGTGGTCGAAAGGAGTACTCCAGTATGACAATGCATAGCCCCACACCATCAATGCCATGACTACAAAGTTGACATCACTGGGGTTCGTTGTTGTGCCACACCCATATATTCATTGGATCTCACTCCATCTGATAATTCTTTATTTGACAACATGAACACATTGTGAGGTGAAAGGTTTGGCAACAATGAGGAATTGCAGGCAGTTGTCCACGAGTGGGTGCATAGTACCCCCAAACAATGGTTCTGTGATGCAATAATGAAGTTGCCAGGCAGGTGGTGACGATGTGGAGTATATTGAATCATGTTCATAAATAAGATGCAAAAAACTACTACTGTAAATTATTTTATATTTTTGTGTGCCCGTTATAATAAAAGAATGTATAAAGTATCAAAGAGATGGACAGGAAGAGAAAGTTGGTATGGGGAGTTAGGAAAACTGCTAGAGGAGATTGGAGTGGGGAATATTTGGTATCAGGGGAAAACAGTGGCAGTGGATTTTGGAAAGAAGTAAGGCAGAGAGTGCAACACACAGAGAAGTAGGAGATATGGCTAAGCTTTGAGAACAAAATTTATGGATCAGTTTATCATTTTTTGATCAATTTGGAAGCTGAGGTTTTTTGCAGATGCATACTGGGGCATTATTCCTAAAAGGATTAGGGAAAACCTTTGAGGAAATATGTATGTTGTGTGAGAAATACTTTCCATTGTATAATAAGGAGTGAAATGGTAAAAATGTAAAGCAATAGTGTTTGGGATAGACAATAGGATAAATTACCATAAGATGGAGTAGGAGTTAAAATATTGGCAGACATGGGTATAGGAAACAATAAGATGGGGGATTTTCAAGGAAAAGTAAGGGATAAGTGGATAAGAAGTTTAAAGAGGATCATGAGAGCATATAGTGACATAGATTAAAACTTTTTTAGGGGGCGTCTAATCTCATCTCATGAACTACTACTTCCCAAAAGTGCTTAAGAGGCAATGTAAAAGCTTTAATTTTTTCAAATGCGATTTAAATAACTGGGTTATATACACTAATATTATAAAGAGAGAAAATTTGTACATATGCATGTGTATATGCAGGGTAATATCAAACAACCACTTAGCAGATATTTTTTTTTATTGAAAAATTTGAGAGTATAAATCATGCAGTAACCAACACTGTTATCTCCGGTTGTCATATTACCTACTTGATTACTTATTTTAAATAGGTATTCATTAAAATTATTGGATGATCAAAGTGCAAGATTTATGTCAGCACGTGCATTACAAGGAATTTGGTTTGCCCAGGCTTTCCACCCAGCCACATCCACACTACCACTGGTGGTCATATTGCCTTTCACAAAAAATTTGTTACATTGGTTGGTGTATATATATGTATATGTGTGTGTGCGTGTGCGTGTATAGTTTTAATTTAGCAGGCTTTAGTTTGTTGCATTATGCCTATTTGCAATTGTGATTTTTGTATGCATTTTTATTTGTTTCATTTTATATATTTTGGGGTGTCCAGGTCCCTGGACACATATATGCCACAGAGCATACGTAGCTGTGACAGTGATATATTGTAGAGGCTCTTTACCAATACATATATAATCTGGGGGTTAAGGTATGAGAGAACCTTGGTATAGTAGTGCCAAATTTTCTGGTTTATGTTGTTTGTACTTTGTTGTAGTTATAAATAAAATACTTAATATTTAAACATTAAAGATTCAATTTAGGGCTGTAAAACTATTTCAGAATACATCTTCCATATATTCCTTTTTCGAGTAATATGCTTTTTGTTGAGCACATTTTTCACCTTCCTTTGAAATATATTGGTAGTTTTTATCTCCCTGATTGTTTGAGAGATAACATTAAAAATTGTTATTGCCATATACTGGAGACTTTTCTCAAGGATAATAGCCTATGGGCTGAGTATTTAACAGCGTTTCTGCCTCATGTTTTACAACTATGGTGTTGATTTACATTGTCTGCCCATTCTATTTCTTTTTGCATAGTTTTCATGTGACAAAGTGTTTTTCAATTCTGATGTCGCAACACAGCACATCACAGCACTAAGCATCACAAATAGCCATACAGAAATTTACAATTTCCACCATTGTTTAGCACAAAAAACAAAACCATGTAACAGAAGTAAAGTTAATATGTAATACATATTATATATTTGACTATGTTGTAATGTGAAAGAAACACCATTTTGTAACAAATAATAGCATTAATACTAAGTGAGTAGAAGCATAATGCAGCATAAAAGCTTATGAAAACGAGATGTTTTGATATCCAGAGGTGTTGGTAGAGAATGGGGATTTGTTTTATGCAGTTGTTGCCAGGACGAAGTCATATTGCCCACCCTCCCTCCCTTTTTAGCGGCCGTTCTTATATAGTGGGTACTGGCAACATTTTGGATGATAGGTTGCCAACCAAAGAACACAAAATGTGGCTAAAGGATTTTCACCACATATACACTATGGATCATTGGGGTTTAGCCTCACAGATCCTGTTGCTATGTCCTGTCGTTGCTCCACAGTGTGGCATTGGGCACTCCTCTACTTATAGAAAACATCCCTAGGCTATGCTTTGCAGCTTAGGGTCCTCGATGTTGGCACTAGAAGTACAACACAAGCAATGTCCCCATAATGCCTCAGGTTGGATGCATGTGATGGGAGTTGTGTAGCACGTTAATATGGAACAAAAGTGACAAAATATAAATATCTAACCACAATGTACAATAGTGTTCCTCATGTTTAATAATGTTATGACAGTAATAAAGAAAATCCTGTAGATGCATGTATGCCATGTGTATAGCAACTGCGGCTCCTACTTGTTTACCATACGTTACTCCAAAGAGGACTTCTGCTGGTCGCATAGCCCTTGATGCCTGTAAGGTTTGTAGAAAACATGTTCTGCATGAAAAAACCTCTGTATAATATTGTTATAGGATGTATGCTTTGTAGTGTTTGGTGATGTGTTATTGAGGCCAAGCAAATTCTACTGGAAAGGCAATTTTAGCACTTTAGGATATGATTCTGTGGACAGTGCTTTTAAAATTAAGCTAAGAACCAGCAATGGAGAAGAAATAAAAGTTTTTATCCAACAGGTAATTTTAGGCATTTTGTACAATAGCACAAAATTGTTTATGATTACCAGGGAGTTCATACCAATGATACAGTCAGCAAGTATAGCCAAACCTTAAATAGCTATGTCCATAGAAGGGCTTAAAATAAAGAAACAAAGGAAGGAAGGGCGAGTTGAATTTTAATGTGTCCTAGAAACCTAGCATAATAAATATGACAGGATTGCAGAAATGAGTGTTAATCAAGATGCCTAGTGATTTAATTCAAGATTTAGAAATTAGCAACAGCACAAAAATTTACAGATAAGTGAATAAAACCCTTAGAGTTAGAGTTTTCACTTAGAGGGCAATGATGTGTCACTACCTTTATTTATTTGTAATAATTAAGACCAATAGGGATTCTGAGAATAGACAGGTTTGAGGAGAACTACTAAATTGAGAGCCTTGAACATCAGTAGATGCCTAATACAGCTTGATTCCAAACCAACAAACTGGATGTAATCTATGATCACCAATAGCTCCATCTTCTTAGATTCATAAAATTATTTTGGAAGGTTGATAAATCATACCATTAGGCATTCTTACTTTTTCTATCACAAACCTAGTAGGTAGACGAAGTATTGCATTCCACCAAATTTGATATTGAGATTTCACCAGAAATACTTATTTTGAGACCCCCTGAATCCAAAAGGAGCATTTTTAGAAAAAGGTCAATGTAGATATCTGCAAAAATAACAACTCAAAAATGAAAAGTTGGATAATACCAAACTTTGTATTAAGTTCAGTATCTTCCACAGATGCGGCAATAAGATTTTCAAGAAAATACCCCTCCCCCATTCCAAACTACCTTTTATATAGAACAAATTTAGATATTTTTCATTTTCTCAAAAATGCCTCTAATGATTTTCATTAAAATACCATATATTTAAGGTATTTACATGGAAAATAAAATGGTCTTAAATTGCTTCTGTATGTATAGTTATTATAAACTAACATAATACAGTCACTGTTTAAAATAAAAAAATGAGTGAAATGGAGTAAGGAACAAAGGAATTACATCTGCTAATGAATGATTTATTGTATAATTTGTTTTACAATTTTTATACAATATGTATCTCTCCTACCCATACATCTTATGTACAATTTGTCTGTTGCTTGTCTTCTTATTGAGCCATTCAGATTGCTTGGCTCCCAGGCCTTATCGCTCACTGAGCAGCCCTTCTTTCTTTGCCTCTCTTACTTTTCTAGATCATTTTTCCTTACCTTCCCTAAAAATTCTCTTGGCCTTGAGTTTCTTTTCTTCTTTTCCTGTCAACATCTTTATAGCTACTATTTTCCTATCTATATTTTCCCACGCTCTTTCCCTGCAGCTCATTTCCTTACATTCTGTCATATAGTGTTCTGTACTTTCTCTTCCTCCACACAGCTTGCATATTCCGCTGCTGCTCATCCCTTTAAATACATTGATCCTTCTCATCCATGCTGAACCTTCCCTTTCTTGTCTATTACAGCAATCAACATACCTCTCTCTTCCCTACCCCTTCTTTATCAAGTTATAAAAGCTTAATGATTTTTTTATCTTCAAGGCTTCCCCATATCTCTTGTCATTATATATCTCCCACTCTGTTTCTTACTACTTTCCAAAAACCGTTTGTATTTCTTTCCTCTAGCCCCCATATATTCCCCATTCCAATTGATGCGGTATAGCTTACGTAATATATTTTTACGTGATTTGTTGTTGAGCCCCACGTTGTGGGCCAATTTGCGAGAGAACAAATTGTATGTTGCAAATAACTTTAACTGCCCCACGTATGGGAGCTAACTTGCAATAGCAATTTTACATGTTTATATGTTTGTAGCACCACTTTGTGGAAGCCAATTTACGAGAGCAAATATGTGTTTACTTCACGCGAAGCCATCTTGTGTGACGTCATACGTTGGTTGGTTCATTTGTTCTGTTTGTAGATTCCTCTGGCGTAGCAATTTGTATCAGTTTTAAATGTCCACCGGCTAGCTATCATCTGATCTTGGTAGGCATGTTTTTCTTACAGGTTGTGAAGCGGAAAGGAATCTTTTATCCAAAAATTACTAGTGAAGAAATGTGTTTTATAATGTTTTATTGTCGAACACGTGCACTAACACATTTACATATTAATCTGAATACTCGCCCAAACTGAAACTGTTTGTAATAACTTCTTATCACTTTTAACTCACGTACTTCAACTTTGTATATTTAACTGTAGAATACTTTATAAGATTTCTCGTACTTCTGCTGCGCGTAACTTTACGAATTGAGAGACCGACATGAGAATCTTGTTGAACTGGGAGCTGACGTGTTATGTGTTGAGAATCTTGTTGCACACTGGGGATCGACGTGGAGTGTACGGAGAATTTTGTATAACTGCGGGGCGACCGACCTCAAGCCTGGCTATTTATGAGCTTACCTCAAGATACACCTAAAGATTATAAATGAAATGCTATTGGCTAATAAAACGCGCCAACATTAGCGTCTATTTTACTATCCAATGAAAACCACTAATACATATTTCTTTAAGAGAACATTCTGGAAGCTTTTACCGAAAAGGCGCGAAACATTACGTAACTTCCTGGTTCCCGGTAACGATAAATAACTAATCCCTTGCTGCAGTATTGCGTTATTGTTAACAGTTTCAGTAGAGCCGTATATTATTATTTACCAATAATATTTACAATTAATAAACCTCTGAAATCAATGTCACATAAAATACATATTTATATTACAATTATTATTTACCTTTAAGTAATTTGTGATACAAATTACCGTATCATATGCCCCACTAGAAACATAATTATAAATATTTATAACTTGTTTAGAAATTTTAAAATTGTGTTTTTAGTCTCCTAAATCTTGGAACACACGCTATCACTTTCACTTAACACTTCACACGTATTTAACACACGACATATGTTTTATCTCGCCACTACTTACTGGCTTTGGTTTAATTAATTTAGATATTAATCTGAAATCACAATTTTTTTTTTATAGCAAATACTTTACCCTAAATTATTTAACTAGTGTTACAAAAAATGGTTTACTTTCTTATATTGTTACCAAAAATTTATCAATTCAAGAATTTTTTTTGTAATTACTATACATATTTACCAAAATATTCACCCTTTACATATATTTACATCTCTTAAATCTAGGCACTGTGTCACATTTTCTGTTTGCTACATAAGTATTTGTTTTGAATTATTTTTACCATTTTTGTTATTTTGAATTTTATTTTAATAATACTCTTTGAATTGTATTTACGTACTTTTAATTTAATATCATATTAAGTTTCAATCTTTGCATTCTTAATTTTCAAATGTTGTTACAGTTATTAAAAAATGTTATTTTTTTTTTAAATATTTATTTCTTTTAATTTTTCTATATTTTTTTTTTTATTAAATTTCTATTTTCTCATGACATATACATTTAGTTAACCCTCTTACGTTCCAATACATTTCTATGCAAGTCGTCTTTACCTATCCAGCATTTACTTTACATCTCATTGCTATTTACCCTCCTGGATCAAATTGTGTGTGGCTAAACATTACTCGTAGCCGTAACCTAACCTTCAAATTGTTGTTCATGAATAACCTCTTGTATTCATTTGAAATTTCATCACATGATAACATTTGAAAACAATCTACAGTTTCTTGAACAATACATCTTTTAACAACTTTCATTTTCAATTCATCTGCGATCTTTATAACTTGAGAATATTCTGACAAATCTGTACTAAACTGTACTGGACTGGAGTTTTCAATTTGAACATCTTGGTACAATTTATTTCTTTGCATTACTGATTCTTTTTGTATTTCTGATATCTCCGCTCTGAAATTAACTTGCGCCTCATTTACATCTACATTCATAACCTCATTTCTCTCTCTTAACTCACTTGTAATACTACTCATTTGACTTCCTAACTCTGTACATTCTACATTAACCTCACTTTTAGTATTAACCTCACTTTCTTTGTTACCTATTTCCCTGCTCATATCTGACATTTTCTTTGAAACTTCTCCTATCTCACTTACTATTACTTCCTCATTTTCATCTCTCATTTTTGGCATACAACTATCTAGCTTCGTAACTTTCTTTTCACTTTCTTCACTGCTTTTATCTACTTTTTGCTCTAATACCCCATTACTCCTACCAATATCTTTTCTCAATTCCCTATGATCCTTTTTTATAGCTTCTCTCAATTCCCTATGATTCTTTTCCATATCTTCCAATATTTCCCCGCCTTTTTTTATAGCTTCACTTTCTTGATCTAATTTCTTTTCTAATCTCTCAAAACTCTTTTGCATATCTTCCCTTAATTGTTCTCGACTCTTACGAATATCTTTCAGCATTTTCATTATTTCCATCATCATACCAGCATCAATATTAATATTTCCTGTTATTCTATTCTGACTTTGTTTACTAACATTTCCTCCCTCAACTACTACATTGTTTAAGCTTTTTTTTGTAACCTGTATTGAATTACAGCTAACTGTTACACTATCTCCCTCCATCATTGTTTCTTCTGTATTACTTGCAGCCATTGTTTTTGTTTTCTAAAAAAAAATTACGATACCTTTTTGATGCTGTATGTTGCTGTAGCTTTGATGTCCAGCGTTCTGCCCCATTCTCCTAGATTTGATGTCGCTTCTGCGTTGTGTTGTGATGAATCTACGTCATTTCGATGTTTTTTGCGTTGAATTCCCTGTTGTCTCGTAATCTCGGAATTACGATCGAAGTCTTTCGTCCCTGTTGTTTCTTGAATCTGGGTCTTGTAGATGATTTCACCGCTGCATTCCTCCTTTGGTCCTCTCAATTCTTCTTGGTTAATTCTGATCCTTTCCTGGTCATTTTGCCTTCCTTTCCTGGTCACTTCGCCCCACGTCCTGGTCATCTTATTCCTTTCCTGGTCACTTCGCCCCACGTTGGGCGCCAATTTGATGCGGTATAGCTTACGTAATATATTTTTACGTGATTTGTTGTTGAGCCCCACGTTGTGGGCCAATTTGCGAGAGAACAAATTGTATGTTGCAAATAACTTTAACTGCCCCACGTATGGGAGCTAACTTGCAATAGCAATTTTACATGTTTATATGTTTGTAGCACCACTTTGTGGAAGCCAATTTACGAGAGCAAATATGTGTTTACTTCACGCGAAGCCATCTTGTGTGACGTCATACGTTGGTTGGTTCATTTGTTCTGTTTGTAGATTCCTCTGGCGTAGCAATTTGTATCAGTTTTAAATGTCCACCGGCTAGCTATCATCTGATCTTGGTAGGCATGTTTTTCTTACAGGTTGTGAAGCGGAAAGGAATCTTTTATCCAAAAATTACTAGTGAAGAAATGTGTTTTATAATGTTTTATTGTCGAACACGTGCACTAACACATTTACATATTAATCTGAATACTCGCCCAAACTGAAACTGTTTGTAATAACTTCTTATCACTTTTAACTCACGTACTTCAACTTTGTATATTTAACTGTAGAATACTTTATAAGATTTCTCGTACTTCTGCTGCGCGTAACTTTACGAATTGAGAGACCGACATGAGAATCTTGTTGAACTGGGAGCTGACGTGTTATGTGTTGAGAATCTTGTTGCACACTGGGGATCGACGTGGAGTGTACGGAGAATTTTGTATAACTGCGGGGCGACCGACCTCAAGCCTGGCTATTTATGAGCTTACCTCAAGATACACCTAAAGATTATAAATGAAATGCTATTGGCTAATAAAACGCGCCAACATTAGCGTCTATTTTACTATCCAATGAAAACCACTAATACATATTTCTTTAAGAGAACATTCTGGAAGCTTTTACCGAAAAGGCGCGAAACATTACGTAACTTCCTGGTTCCTGGTAACGATAAATAACTAATCCCTTGCTGCAGTATTGCGTTATTGTTAACAGTTTCAGTAGAGCCGTATATTATTATTTACCAATAATATTTACAATTAATAAACCTCTGAAATCAATGTCACATAAAAATACATATTTATATTACAATTATTATTTACCTTTAAGTAATTTGTGATACAAATTACCGTATCACAATTAACTCCACTATTTTTTTGGTTTCTTTCCACCAGCTGTTTTTGCTTATTAGAAACATTTGCTGAGTCATGCATATGTTTAAGATTTCATCTTGCTCCATTGGCATACATCTAAACCAAACTTTTAAAATTCTTTCTACTATTATACCTTTTCTCCTAGTTCTGCTAATGCAACCTCGCCTAGTGCTGCTCTTGGTCCAATTAATTCTTTACAAAACATTCTATACATTTGGTCAATTTTCTTATTTAATACTCCTCCCCTCCCCCCTATACTTCCACTGCATAGAGCATCTTTGGTTCTACCAATGCCTCGTACATTCTCTCCAACCATTTTATTGACATCTCTAATTTATGTTTGCATATTCTTATTCCTGTCATAGCTGCTTTCCCTTTAGCTAACATCTTCCTGCCATGTGGTCCCCATTCCCTGCTATTACTCAACCTTACTCCTAAATAGTCATCTTTGACTACCTCTAGTTCTTGACCACCTAGAAACAATTTTTCTTCCTTCCTCAGTTTATTTCCTTTTTTAAAAACTATCACTTTGGATTTATTTATATTTACCTTAATTCCTCATTTTTCACAAAATTCTTGAAATTCATTTATTGCTTTTTGTAACCCTATTAAAGATATAGCACCTACCATAAGGTCGTCTGCATATAATAAACCTGGAATTTCCTTATTACTGGACAATGCTGATTTCTTAGTTTTACTCTTTCTAATATATCATCTATGAATAGGTTAAATAATATTGGACTCAGCTTACATCCCTGTCTTAATCCTATTTTTTGTTGAATCGTCTCTGTGATGCTGCTTTTTCGCTGTGTATACCAAACTTTACATCTATATATTTTCTTAATTTCTCTTATAAACTTGTTATTTACTCCCTTTCTCCATAGTTTGTATTCCACAGCTTCTCTATTTATTTTATCAAAAGTTTTTTCAAAGTTAGAAAAAAACATGTATACCCTTCCCTTTTCCTACTCAAATATTTATGTATTATAGTCTTTATTATAAATATGTTATCTACAGACTGTCTTCCTTTCCTAAAACCTGCCTGGAATTCTGATATCTTATTTCAGTTTCTACCCATTCCGTTAGCCTGTCTGCCAAAAGTCCTGAGTTTCACCATATTACATCTGTTAATGTGAACCAATGGCTATATTTAAATGAAGGTATGTAACAATTACTTTCAAGAGATAAATGTTTTGTATTAACTTAAATGTGAAATTTCTTAACCATTTTTAAAATGTGCCTTTGGATAGTAATTACATTTGCATATTGTTTTGTGATGCATACATCTGAGACAGAAACAAAGCAAAACTCTCAGTTTAATTACCTGAGGGCCTGAACAATTGATGTGATCTGAATGAGGACCACAGATTGATTATAGTCCCTGAAGTGATGACTGGATCAATGATGATCCTATCAATATGCTGTGCATTTGCTTGTAAGCAGTCAAGCCCTTTCTATCTTGATGTTTCTACTATTAATGATCTATTTTAGGCTGTTTGGCATTTTGTAATTGCTCCCTCTAATAGCAAAAGCTCAAAATGACCAATGCTTTTGAACTTGCTGGCAATAGATACAGTGGGGTGGGTAGTTCTAACACATATGTTGCTAGTAATTTTTAACATTTCTTTTTATTTGATATACTGCTGAGACCTTCAAGTTTATGTATATTACTTGTTTTTACCTTTGTGAGTACTGAAAGACAAACCTTTCCTCATGCAATAGTTTTATCATCAATAGGCATTTCCTTTTGTTTTAATGCTGAATCCAAGTTGATGCAAACAACACTCCTGTTCATTTAAAGGATCGCAAGGGTTGATGTACGTATTATTGGTGTATTCTAGCTTTTTACAAGCATTAGTATTGGGGGAAACCAACTAATACCTACTGTAAGAAACAAAAATCCAAATTCCTTAAATTTTATGTTTGTGTAGAGCATCAATTTAGGAATACTTTTTGGATAGTGCAGGAATTGTTCATGTGTATTTAAATCAGCATTATTTAAACATTTCATAGGAATCAACTCTGAAGGCATCTTCAGTGTGGTCCACACTTGATGTGTTGCATTCAAATGACTTTTCTACCCACTCTTCTACAAAGTATTCATTCAATGCTTATTCTTGTTAATAGAATTAAATCATTACACATTTATACATTTCGTTATATGTATAAGAAGAATACAGGCTGGCCTCATAGCTTAGTCGGTAGAGCACCTGTCTGCAGTGTAAGGGGTTCTGGATTTGATTCGAAGTTGGGAAGTTAAGAATTTTTCTCTAGCCAAGATTATTCCCTATCCTCCCCAGAGTCTGGAAGTGTGAATGTATGTGTGTGTGACCTAATGATTAAAACCCGAAAAGTACAAGAAACTCAATGACAAGAGAATGAGTTAACACCATTGCCAATAGGCAATAAGTTCCAAAGGAAAGGCTGCCAATAAGACCAATGCAGTTAAAGGCAGGGTATAAATGGAGCTTAAAAAAAAAATTACAGTAAACTAAAGTGACAGAAAAATCTTTTAAAAGTGTCACTATGTGATGGCTTTGAAATCGCATGCTCTTTGCATGACTTTGCAGTTGCAGTTGAATAAAATATCTGGTGTCACATTCACATGACTTTCCCTAACTAGTATCATTTATTTTTATGTAGGTTCTACTGTTCTTACAAAAGCTGATTTTTGTATTCGCTTCATGTTGGTTGAGATAAACCTTTGCAGAAATAGTTTAATTACACATTTTGTTGAAGGTAGAAGGGTCATAGAGGAAACCAAATTGATAATCAGATAAAAACTGGACGACTATATGCTGCCTAAAATTCCATACTTTTTCCATGACATTGCGAGAAACACTAACAAAATGACAAAATATTGAACAATTCAAACCAATAACAATGGATATATCCAAAATGGCTGATGCCACTAAAAAGCTCATTTGGAATAAGTTGGATATTTTAAAGAGATCTAAATTTTTTGAGTAGTATGATTCTGTCTGTCTCAGAGTTTGCCAGTTATACACAATGCCTTCCAAATGAAGAGTTCACAGGCTATTCCCAGAAAATTCAAGTTATATGTTTTATTTGTCATGTAAATAATTCAAACATGTGGTATTTTAATCAAGATTGTTACAGCCATTTTTGAGAATATTGAAAATTTTGAAACATCTTCATGTAAAGGGTAGTGTAGAATGTGGAAATTTTCTTAAAAATGTTTGCATATTTGGAAGATACTGAACTTAAATACAGCGTTTAGTATTTATCGGACATTTCGTTCTTGGGTTTTGCTGTTCACACACACATACACTTGGACCTTTTTCTAAAATGCTTTGGATTCAGGGGCTTCAAAACATGTATTTCTGGTGGTCTTGTTATCAAATTGTTGTGTGGAATACAATATCTTCTCTACCTAAAGGTACATGGTGAAGTAAAAAAAATAAATCAATCTACTAGATTGACAGATCAAAGCATTTACATTTAGTTTTTGCTGTGGCTATAAAAGAATACTTGAAGCAGATATTTATTCTTTTTTAAATCTTGTATATGTTTTCTGACATTGAAGAATATGTATCATTTAATTATTATACTAACACCTTAAGCATTTGATGATTTCCTCTGGTTGTACAGAAGACATTTTATATGCAGCTATTACAAGCAGATTTCTCTTAAAAATCCACTTACAGTAAGAATATATTTAGACTTAGTAATATTAATGTTTATAAGGACATGTACTACCTGAACATTTAATAATATTTTTATTACACTGATGACAATTCACAACAAATATAGTAATTTTGCATTTGTAACATAATCATGGCACCACTAATTTCTTTCCTTTTGCTTTATCCGTGTTAAATATTATGAATTGCTTATTACATTATCTTAATTATTTCTAGTAAAATAGCCAGAGTATTCATTAAAATATGCTTGTTAACCCCTTCCTGGTTTGTCCTTATGTCAACATTTAAGCTGACCAGAGATGGCTACACTTTATTCTTATCATTACCAGTTCCATCACTTATGTGTTGCGCCTGCCAGGACTTATGACGCAACCAGGAGGGAGGAGTCGTTGAAGCTGGTTAAAGATATGTTGATAAAATGCTAGAGTGCATTCTCTCTCTCCCCCGTCCAGGTGACATTCACAGTGACTCAAGTCATGTGGTCCGCTCCTTTGCAGGTCGCCTGCCTAGCTAGCATGAAGAGGAACTAGCTTCATTTGGGAATTTACTAGCAGAAAGAATCAACAGTTTTAGCTCTGCACTGGGGGTTGCAATGACAACACGCATGCTTTTCGACTAGACAAAATTCTTGATAACTTTTTTTAGTAATGTTCAAAGTTCTATATCAATCATGTGGAAACAGTGAACTGAGTGGGTTAATTCAGGCTAATTGTAATGCAAACTAATTATTGGAATTCGTTGCAAGAACACACAAACTTTCAAAATAGTTCCATTTTTGCAAATTTCATGCACATTTAAAGAGGCTTTCTCAAGTCAATACATTTATATAACAGCTGCAAGAATCACAACTATTCTTTGTGTTGTTAACCTGCTTTCTTTCCTTGTCACATATGAGTCAACTGCTATTTATTTAAAGTGCATGTTTTCACGTTAATAGAAGAAAAGAATATACTAGGGCCCGGCATGCAATAAATTGTAAATGTTGCACTTTATTAAAATATAACTATGACTTTAAGTATTGTGAGTAAAGGGAATTTATAATGAACTTAAACCATTTTCGAATTATCTAATCTACGATATTTGAAGAAATGTGTAGGTAATAATTGTGCTAGGTGACATAATGATGAATCATCATAATTAATGATAACTGATCAGCACAAAGGATACCCAATGAGGTGAAGTGTTATAAAGTCATCCTCATGGAATAAAAATAAAATAAAACATATTTTGTTACTTTGGGGCGTGAATCTCTAACCATATCACATCGCAATGCCTTAAACTACTCATCCATCCACACACATGATAGTTACAGCATTGACTGATCTCATTAACTGTGTAATATTGTGAATGAATCTTTTTTAACATAATAAAAGGGTAAAACGCATATATCTACATTCAATCGAAACCAATCAGCATCCAACCATGCCACCACACCGCTTGCTTTAGTTGGGCCCTCCCCATCCTTTACCACAGTTACTATTGAATGCAAAATATGCATTTTACTGGGATTCGATTCTGCGATCCTTGAATTTGATAGGTTAGCTATCCTATTGTGCCTTAGACCACATCAACATAAATCTGATGTCGAAACCAAGTAGCTTCCAGTTATTTAGCCGTTGGTTAAACTGATTATTTAAAAGTGCTGATAGGACACCATATTACATCCATATAGCTGAAGGGGTTAAGAGTTTAAATTCAGAACTCCAATCACTAAAAAAGCAAGGTAACAAACAGTTCTCTTCAATCTATATCCATCCACTGAAATAATAAAGATACTTTTACTTCATGAGATGTTAATATACTCTGCTGTAAAAAGCAATGAAATGCAAGATACAGAAAGAGAAATGGTTTTATTACATATTTCCTTGTGGGTACAATGGGAATAAGGGAATACAGTAGGCCTAGCAAGTCAAATCTCTTAAGATCTGGTCGTTATGTGATGGTTGTAATACAGTGTTCTCTTTGCATGATCAAGAGAAGAAAAAGAAAAAAAGACCCCTTTGAGAAAAGTATAAGTATTTAGTAAGATTTTGTCTATTTCTTATGGTTTACGAATTATGCAAAAAGCTGTTCAGAATAAAGAGGAGTTCGGTGGCTATTCCCAAAAAAAATCAAAATATGTATTTCATTTGTCATGAAAATATATTAAACATATGGTAAATTTTAATCAAAATTGTTAGCCATTTTTGAGAAAATCACAACTTTCTACATAAAGGGTAGTTTGGGGTGGGAGAAATTTCATGAAAATCTTTGTCACATCCTTGGAAGTTGCTGAACTTAATACCAAGTTTGGTACTTTTTTGCGTTTGAGTTATGTTGTTCACAGACATTTTTTACTTTCTCTACTACGTATAGTAAGTAGGGGAAGTATTGTATTCCACCCAAAAATTCGATACCGAGATTTCACCGGAAATATATGTTTTGAGACCCCTGAATCCAAAAAAAGCATTTTTGGAAACAGGTCCGTGTGTGTGTCTGTGAACAGCATAACTCAGAAACGAACAGGCGGATAAACACCAAACTTGGTATTTAGGTTATCTTCCAGAGATGCGACACGAAGGTTTTCAAGAAAATCCCCCCCACCCCAGATTACCCTTTACATGGAACATTTTTCGAAAATTTTAATTTCCCAAAAATGGCTCTAATGATTTTGATTAAAATATCATATGTTTAAGATATTTTCATGCCAAATGAAATGTATATCTCGAATTTTCTGGGAATGTCTCCAAAAGTATTCTTCATTGTGAAGGACTTTTGCATAACTGGTAAACCATAAGAGATAAACAAAATTTTACTACACAAAAAATGTAGATCGCATTAAAATACACAATTTATGTCATATACATTTTTTTGTTGAGTGAACCATTTTCGAGATATTGTTCGTTATTCCCTTAAATTTTCCAATACTTTTTCTCAAATGGGAATTCGTTATTCATTTTTTTATGTCCTGGACATACAAAGAGAATGGAATGCGCCACATAGCAACCAGCGCTTAAAATATTTGACTATCACTTAAATACTACCATATTCTCCTTGCACCTACAAGAAAATTAGCAATAAGATTAACATGAAGCATATGGAGAATAAGTGTTTGTAAAAATAGTTTGTACAAGAGTAGAGAAAGTCATATGAGTATAACATATCAGATTTTTTGATTCAGGGAGTCTCAAAGTGTGTATTTCCAGTGAAATCTTAGTACCAACCCAATACTTCCTCTGCTTACCTATAGTAATGTGTAATGAATGGTTCCAATATATGTCACATATTTCATGCCACTGAGTGCAATCAGTTTCCTCACAATTAAATTCTTTGACAAAAAAGTTCTGGTTTGGCTTTTATAGAGTAACTGTTTCTTAAAATAGCACTGTGTATGCTCTATTTTATTCAGTATTCACCTAATCTAGGTATTCAGTAGTTCAGGTATGGTTCAGTTTTAAATAGTTTTGCAACTTGGTGCACGCTTAGACATAAAAGTGGGGGGGGGGAGAAGCCTGGAAATCTTCAAAATGAGGAGCCTTCTACACTGGCTTCCAACCCAAACTGCATTTGTTTTTATGCCCTCCATAGAACCATGTCCGAATAGTACTGACCCACAAATTCTGCAATTTACTTCATTGGGATATAGTACATACACTCAAAAATGCATTTTTGGTAGAGCATAAAGGTTACATATGAAGTGTGACATATTACTATCTTTGTATTTCTTTGATCTCTACCTTCCACATTGCCCATTATACATTGCTTGATCTTTCTGTTAGCTAATCTAAAAGATATTGTTCCAGGTTGTGAATAAGGGAAGTAATTCATGTTTTCAATGTAACTCTCATATAAAAGTGCAAACAGTTAAATTATTTTAAATGTGTTTTCCTATCAACTGTAGTACAGGCTCTTAATCTCTTAATGCTTTTCTTTTTTGTAAAAAAAAAAAAAAAAAAAGCAGATTCAACATTTATTATACCTATGATGTCCACGAATCATATTAATATTAAATCTATAGTTGTATTAATTGTCCTTCCATACATGTTTAGGTTAAGATTGGAGAGGAATTTGATTGAAAAATTCAATGCCATAGCCAGAATCTGAACCACAGATCTTCGGCTTTCCATGCCATTGCTCTAACCAACTGAACTACAATGGCAACATGCTGGTGCCACATTAAATTTCCATATAGCATGTATGAAACAATTATCATTGATTGATCTAAAGTGTTTAACTATGAAACCCATGATTTAAAGTACTTACAAGATTGTAAGTCGCCACTGGAATATGTTATCTCAAAATGAATTTGAGAACACCTTGTGGTTTACCACGAAAAATGTACTAAGATGTTGCCATGGTTCTCAATTGGTTAAAGCAATGCACAGAAAGCCAAAGATGCATGGTTGAAGGCCTCGCATTGAATTTTTCAGTTTGATTCTACTTCTCCAACTACAGTGATATTCTTTGCATGCTCTGATAAGTTAAAACTCTGCAAGTGTAATTTGTATCCATCTAGTACAAAGCTGGAAGCACGAAAAAGATATTTATCCTCACAATAAAGGGATTGGTTTCATTTTCAGATTATTAGATGTAATATGATTAATTTCTTTGTTATATGGAGAAATATGATCCAGACATCATCTCCACAAAATGGATGATCGTTCATCTCTGGTATGTATGCTCAGTCTTGAACAGTTAAATTTTTTCAAGTGAGTGTATAGTTCACTGTCAACAATTTCTGTGTGCCACTTTGGCTAACTTTATAATAAAATCCACAAGGCACTGATTTGTCTTACTTCAACATCATGCTTGGCATGGAGCAGTGGTTAAGCTACTTAATATCTACGTAAGCAGCTAGAGTTTGATTCTTAATATGGATTGTCATTTTATTTTTTTACAACTTGTTTTACTGTAATATAGTTAAATAACATTGCTTGTATTACTCTGTTTTATTTACAAATATGATTACAATAATGGTGAAATTTGTGGTTATAAAACTACACTTATCAAGTATGAAACCTCCGGATTGATAAATTAATACCAAGATTGCCATCTACCGGTATGATGGACTACTAATTAAATACAAGAAACATAAAAAAAAAAAAGTGATTACTTCAATGGAGGTTTGAATTTGCAACCTCAGGAAATAAGCTATCATTGAGCTAAGAAAGCTGCAGAAAGCGTGGCATTGTAATGAGCTTTAGTCATACTCCACTTGAGAACTGCAATCGATAGTGTGTGTTTTGGTTAGAAATATTGTGTTGAAACACTGAAACATGTCCATTTGAAATCTTGTATATTGAATTGTTTTCTAGGAAGACTTTTGCAATTATAGTTGTTCCCCATTATTATTATTACTACAAGAATATATGCAGTCTTGTCAACAAAGCCTGGCTGTCCCAAGCACTCACAGACGTATCTGATTTGAGTTCCGTCTCTCAGCCACCAGCCAGTTTTAAATTGACTGAGTGTACATGTGAGCAAGGCCAGTGTTCAGATTATTCAGCCATGGCTACGCCTCTGGGGCATAACACCACAGATTATTACTACCTTGATAAAAGTTGGTGCATTGCTAGATGCCATTGCAGAGGTCATATCCAACATTGAATGCC
This sequence comes from Deroplatys truncata, assembly GCA_030765065.1. Taxonomy (NCBI): domain Eukaryota; kingdom Metazoa; phylum Arthropoda; class Insecta; order Mantodea; family Mantidae; genus Deroplatys; species Deroplatys truncata. The sequence continues at coordinate 54,040,046 of CM060988.1, read as the reverse complement.
TTTTGTACTGCCGGGAATACAATCTTATCAGACTTATTTGATATTTTTGAAAGAATGGAGCTCAGCTATGATATGATATGCTCCTTAGCCAGGAGAATGAGTGAATCCTTTTATTACTCAGATGGGCTAGTTCAATATTTATCCAGCCTCTTGCCAAGATGAGCACTTTTGTCCCTGGTGTGTGGGTTGTGCAATTTTTCAGTAGAACCATGGATAACTGTGACAGTAATTCCAAACTGAAGAGTTCTTGTACTCAGTAATGAATAATCACACAACTGTCGAAGAAAGTGCCAAAACTGCTTGCAAGTGAGAAGTTTACAACCAATTTTGATGCAAAAATGGAAATGATTCTTTCTTAGCACTTATGTAATACATTTTCCTTCATTGTGATACTATGTCAAATTATTCTGATTAATATTCAATTATATGTTGTAAATGTAGAATACACACAATACATTTTACATCTGAAAGGTGCACGTTGTTTTAAAATGAAAATTTCTCATCTATGCAATGATTTTAAGAGTTTAATTTTCAGGTATCTTTCTTTCTTGGCAACAAGCCATTTTTGCCACAGTGTGGAAACAAAATATTTTGTAAATGTTTTCCAGTAAAGTTGTAGCTAGATTTATAGTTGAGCAAGTGTAGCGATTGGACATGTCAGCAAATAGCTCTATGTGATACAAAGGAAACACAGGGATATCTACAGAAATTTACAGATTGAGAATCAGAGCATTTAATGCAAGATGTATAAACTACCAAGAGAAGAAAATAAAGAGGTACATCAATGGTATTGTTAATAGTAGTGACCATACTACTAATAATTGGAGGGATAGAAATGAACCCAGGGCCGGGATCTTAGGAACAGAATGTGATGGGCTTACTCAAAAAAATCTGTGTTACACTCACATGACTTTCTCTACTCTTGTACCAACTACTTTTACAAACGTTCATTCTCCATTTACTTCACGTTCAATGATATAAAAATTTGCATAAACTATTGTATTGCTAATTTTCTTATAGGCGCAAGGGGAATATGATAGGCTTTAAGTGATAGTCAAAACTTAGGAGCTGATTGCTATGTGGAGCATTGCATGTCCAGGTCGTAAAAAAAACAAAAACAAATAACGAATTCCCATTTGAGAAAAGTATAAGTATTAGAAAATTCAAACAAATAACAAGGAATATCAGGAAATGGTTCACTCCACAAAAAAAAAAAAAAAAAAAAAAAAAAAAAAAAAAACAACAACAACAACAACAACAACAACAACAACAACAATGTATATGACATAAATTGTGTGTTTTAACGAGATATAATTTTTTGTGTAATAAAATTTTGTCTATTTCTTATGGTTTAGCAGTTATGCAAAATTCATTCAGAATGAAGACAACTTTTGGGGACATTCCCAATAAACTCATGATATACATTTCATTTGCCATGAACGTATCTTAAACATATGAGATTTTAATCAAAATCGTTAAGAGCCATTTCTGAGAAAATAAAAATTTTCGAAAAATGTTCCATGTAAAGGATAGTCTGGGGTGGGGGGATTTTCTTGAAATATTTGTGTTGCATCTTTGTAAGATACTAAGTTTGGTATTTATCAGACTTTTCGTTTTTGAGTTATGCTGTTCACAGATCCACACGCAGACCTTTTTCTAAAAAGGATTTTTTTTATTCAGGGGCCTCAAAACATGTATTTCTGGTGAAATCCTGATATCAAATTTTTGGGTGGAATGCAATACTTCTCCATTTACTATACATAGTAGAGGAAGAAAAATGAATGAGGAATTAATAGAAATCAGAAAAATGGAGAAAAGACTGGAATCCAAACTGACGGAGAAAATAGAGTAATTAAAAATTAGCACCATTAAGTTTAAAATGTTAGTCCTGTCAAACGCAAGAAAACTCTAAGGTACCAAAATGTTTATAGAGCAGGACTTTAGGAAAACATCTGATGTGTTACACTCACATGACTTTCTCTACTCTTGTACAAACTATTTATACCAACGCTTATTCTCCATCTACTTCATGTTAATCGAGATAAACATTTGCAGAGTCTATCTTATTGCTAATTTTCTTGTAGATGTAAGGGGAATATATATTTACAAGGGCAATTTGGAAATACAGTAGCCTTTAAGCACATACATACCTCTTAATAGCTGGTTGCTAGGTGCAGCACCATTCCCTTTCGCACAGATTACTACTCTTTGCATATCCAAGACAAAAAAAATTAATAACAAATTCCCATTTGAGAAAATAAGTATTGAAAAATTTAAGGGAATAACCAGTAATATCTCGAAAATGGTTCACTCAACAACAAAAATGTATATGACATAGATTGTGTATTTTAACGCGATCTACATTTTTTGTGTAGTAAAATTTCGTCTATCTCTTATGGTTTACCAGTTATACAAAAGTCGTTCACAATGAAGAATACTTTTGGAGACATTCCCAGGAAATTCAAGATATACATTTTATTTGTCATTAAAATATCTTAAACATATGATATTTTAATCAAAATCGTTAGAGCCATTTTTGAGAAAATTAAAATTTTCGAAACATCTTCCATGTATAGGGTAATCTGGGGTGGGGGGATTTTCTTGAAATCTTCGTGTCGCATCCTTGGAAGATACCGAACCTAAATACCAAGTTTGGTGTTTATTCGACTGTTCGTTTCCGAGTTATGCTGTTCACACACAGACACGTTTCCAAAAATGCTTTTTTTGGATTCAGGGTGTCTCAAAACATGTATTTCCGGTGAAATCTCGGTATCGAATTTTTGGGTGGAATACAATACTTCCCCTACTTACTGTACGTAGTAGAGAAAGTAAAAAATCTGATGTGTTCACTCACATGACTTTCTCTACTCTTATACAAACTATTTTTACAAACACTTATTCTCCATCTACTTCATGTTAATCGAGATAAACATTTGCAGACTCTATCTTATTGCTAATTTTCTTGTAGATGTAAGAGGAATATATATTTACAAGCGCAATATAGAAATACAGTAGCCTTTAAGCACATACATATCTCTTACTAGCTGGTTGCTAGGTGCAGCACCATTCGCTTTGCCACAGATTAATATTCTTTGCATATCCAAGACAAAAAAATGAATAACGAATTCCCATTTGAGAAAATAAGTATTGAAAAATTTAAGGGAATAACAAGTAATATCTCGAAAATGGTTCACTCAACAAAAAAAATGTATATGACCCAAATTGTGTATTTTAACGCGATCTACATTTTTTGTGTAGTAAAATTTTGTCTATCTCTTATGGTTTACCAGTTATGCAAAAGTCGTTCACAATAAAGAATACTTTTGGAGACATTCCCTGGAAATTCAAGATATACATTTTATTTGTCATAAAATCATCTTAAACATATGATATTTTAATCAAAATCGTTAGAGCCATTTTTGAGAAATTTAAAATTTTCAAAAAATCTTCCATGTAAAGGGTACTCTGGGGTGGGGGGATTTTCTTGAAAACCTTCGTGTCGCATCCTTGGAAGATACTGAACCTAAATACCAAGTTTGGTGTTTATCTGACTGTTCGTTTCTGAGTTATGCTGTTCACAGACACACGGACATGTTTCCAAAAATGCTTTTTTTTTAATTCAGGGGGTCTCAAAACATGCATTTCCGGTGAAATCTCGGTATCGAAATTTTGGGTGGAATACAATACTTCCCCTACTTACTATACGTAGTAGAGAAAGTAAAAAGAAAGAGGACAGAGAGAGATTTTGTTAAAGAAAATGAGGAAGGCGAAAGAAGAAGGGAAAAAAGCATATGCTAAAATACTAATGCTTTGGATTGACAGAAGAAAATATGTTATGACTCAGCAAGGAGAGGACATGATTGAAGAACAATTTTATGTCAGCATTTGGCAGAATGGGAATAGGGCAGGGCAGCAGGAGAGGAGAAACGTCAAAAGGAAGAGGGGCAATGGCAAGTGATGTCACCAAGGAAGGATGTCATTTCTAGCGATGAGCTAGAGGATGATGCAAAGAAGTTGGCAGCAGCATCGGCAGGTCTAAGAATTCATGACAAGGCAACTGGATTAAGTATCATGTCAACACCAAGTGGAAGTATTATTACAACTCGAAGCTGAGAGAAGACAAGGAAAACGGAGAAAAACAGAACCAACTAAGATATGATAGATCAGGGACTGTTTAGGGAACAGTGTTTCTTAGTGGGTGTATGGAATGTGGAGAGGGGCTGTGGAACAAAATTGGTATCAGTGAAATATTTCAGGTGTTAAAAGTGATTGATGTGTTGGCAGTAGTGGAAACTTGGTAGTGAAAATAAAGAGGCAGAAGTGGCTATTAGTGATAATGATTTCTATGGCAAAGAAGGAGTGAGGGAGAAAGGGAAAGGGTGGATGTTGGGGGGGGGAGTAGGTATACTTGCATAGAAGAATAGAATAAAGGTGAAAGTACTAGATGATATAGGAAGAGGATGGTATTGTGGTACATAATGGAAGTAGGAGAGGTGAACAAAATAAAGGTGTGTTCAGGGGTAATGTACAACCCAACGAGTGTTTAAGGAATTCGGAGCATATAGATGAAGTAAAGATAGGGAAATATTTTGCAGACAGCTAGAGAAGAGGGTGGAAATAACATGCTAATCCTGTCTAGAAAGGTTGATACAAAAGGGTGAGATGTTGAGAATGGAGCAGGTAATAAAAAAGGTAGGGTGGAAAATGAAGGAGAATAATATTTATTCACAAAATGGAGAAGGATGGTATGATCACGAATGTTATGAGACGAAGAAAATAGAGAACAAAAGAAATGGGGGCAAACACGAGAACAAAAAATTAAAAAAAAGTTTTTAATACAAAGATGGGGATATAAATGTCTAAGGGAGGAGAAAAAGAAAGAATGGAAGGAAAAATTAAGTCATAAAATGAAGCAGCAAAAAATAAGGATACGAAGGTGACATGGAAGATGGTGAAAGAAATATGCAAGAACAAAATGGGGAGAACAACTATGGGAAGAAACATGGTGCAATTACTTTAAAGGTTTATATTGGGTGCAAACATTAGTCAAAGTTCAAGAGTGTTTCAAAGAACGAATACAGATATTGAGGATTTAGGTAAAGAAATCAGGATAAATGAAGCAAACACACAATATTAAAGTTAAACAGTAACAAGACCTGTAGAATCGATGGGTTACCAGGTGAAAATGATGATAGACTGAGGTTATAGTGAAACCGAGTGTTTTTGCAAAAGTTGATAGATTCAGAAATCAAAACTTTATAGGAATTGCATTTTTATTTTAAACACACAAGCATACATTTTATAACAAACGCTTTTGGCATAGAGCATTCTTTGTTCAGAGGCAATGAAAGTGGGTTAAACAAAGATATGTGCACTTTTTTAAATATTGGTCTATTTTACTCCCAAAAAACAGAGTTTCTTCAAAACTTCATAGATGCAGTCTCTATTCATATGAGTCTCATTACAGCACTAATAAAACTGAACAAAATTATAATAGCACAAAACTGTAATTATCATAAAAGTCTAATGGCACATCTCCGCTAGTAAGTTGTGTATAAGTCCTTTGCCTCATGTTATTTTGAAATACTGCACGAGTTTCTTAATGTCATTCTTTTTTTCTTTAGACACCATTTTAACTTCTGAAAGAATATAGGAATTTAACATAGTGTTTCATATTTTAACTTTGGTTTTAGCACACACACTGCCACTAGACAAGCGTATGTGTTCTGCACTTCAATAAATACATTACATTGGTTGATTTTTTTGGTAAGTGATCACTCACTACTTGAAAGGCAATGTCGATCATAACACCTTTTGAGCACTGGCCTTTAAGTTCAATATTTTCCAGTCCCTTGTTGAGGATTTTCACTGTGCCACAATTCTTTAATATCTTGTAACCACTGGGTGTCAAGATGTCTTTCTTCTGTATTCTTTCTCTATTCTTCCAAAAACATGATCTGGAGTCATAACTATGACCACATATCGGAAAAATGAATGCAATTAAAGCTCTGCAACCTGGAGAATCTGCTAGCTTTGCAACAGCATAGTTTCAGATAATTTTACATCAGTGCAGCACAAATTAAGTGGAAAACATTAACTCGTGCTTACATTGAAAGCTTATATATATATATATATATATATATATATATATATATATATATATATATATATATATATCTATTTAAGCAGCTATATGTCCAAGGATTTAAGGATTCATATTTCGTTCCTCGCCACCTGAGTACCACAGAACCTTCTCATAGGATCCCAGTAGTTGGAATATTATGACATTGGAGAATGCTCTTACTTAAAACTTTATACTACAGTGAAAAACATTTTACTTGGCCTTGTGTGCATTTCAAATAGTTTTGCTTTAACTAAAAGACTGTATGTACAGAATTTTGAAAAAAAAAAACCTGGAATGCTTGGTTGTCTCTAATTATGGCGTGCATCCAGTTTTGCTTAATCTGATTTCATAGATCAATTCGGATGCAAAAAAATTTATAGATGCAATAATTATCTCATTTTTGTATCTATCGACTTTTGCAAAAACATTTCAATTGTTTAACTCAATACATGAAAAGGTTAGAGTCCCAGAGAACTGGAAGAAGGAAAATGTGGTGCCAATACATAAAGGCAAAGCAGATATAGAAGATCCTACAAATTACAGAGGTATTACCCTCCTAGCAGTGATAGATAAAGTATTTACAGGGATACTAGCTTACAGAATGCAAGATGGGCAGAGAAAGAGGGGAACTATCAGAATTCCAAGCAGGATTTAGAAAAAGGAGAATAGATAATATATTAATCATAAAGACAATGGTGGATAAATACTTAGGCATAAAACAGGGTAGGGTATACATAATTTTTATTGATTTAGAAAAAGCATTCAACACTTATCAACAGGGATGCACTATGGTTAAAACTAATTAAGGGGTGAGCGAGTCATTTATAAATAATATAAAGCATTTATATGCAAATAAATGCTGAGTGAAAATAGCCATGGGAAAAATTACTGAAAAGATTGCAAATAATTCAGGTCTTAGAAAAGGATGCAAACTTAGTCTAGTGTTATTTAATCTAGATGAAATTATAGAAGAGATAAATACAGGCAATCAGAGCATATGTGAACAAAATACCAGAAATGCAAATTACGTGGCAAGAAAGGATATATAGCATCGTGGTGGAAGCAAGAATGCAGCAGATATGGAGGCTGAAAAAAAGAATGGGAAAATGTAGATGCTATACATCATTGTTTTGCAAAATAAACCTAGGATTGCCAAGAAGTTCACCAATGTAGTAGCAGAAACAGAATTAGTGTGGAAGCACAAGGCAAAATGGTAAGAATGGCAATCAAATATTGGTTCAGAATAAAGTTACTAGAAGAAAGTATACAAAAGCAATGCTTGGCTGTACATGAGAAAATGGGGGGAGGGGGGGGGGACTTTGATGCAAAGATACAAACATTGGAAGAAATTGGAATGAGAGAAACATAGGCAGAAAGAAAACAAAAGTAAGGGTTTCTGGAAAGATATTAGAAGAATAGTGGAGGATATTGAAAAGCAAGAAACTATAATCTAGTTTCAAGGAAAAAAAAGTCGTTAATAGATTATAAATATTTTAAAACAGAATTGGCAAAGAAAGATAACATTGATGCAACAAAGAGGACAGTATGGGGTATGCATGGGCTAGGACAGGTGTAAGGAATTTAAGTGGTTAAACAGGAAGAAGGGGGAGAAATGTACTAAATGTAATGGGTTACATAATAATTGGCATTATATTCTGGAATGTAATGATATGGATAGAGGAAGGTAGAATTTAATACTAGAGTAATGGAAAAATTTACCATTAGAGCTAAAAGTTAGGAAGATTTTTTAATACAAGATTAAATGAGTATGTGGAAAAAGCAGGAAAAATAAGGTTAAAATGGTTTTAAAAAAATGTGAAGCAAATTGGAGAAAATATGGGAAAAGGGTATTAAGGCAAAAAAGTAAAAAATGGATACATTATACTTCCCCATTATATATACAACAGGATGTTAAATATAAGGGGAAGAGAAATAATAAGCAACTCCATTGTATTGTATACATTGTATGTAAAGTTTAAAGCAGACAAATCATTCATTCATCTTATATCCTACTATCAAAACAATTTTTTCAGTTCAGCTATTTTTTTTTTTTTTTTTACTTATTTATTTCTAATTTGTGTTCCTTGTCTCTACTTTAGTTCCTCTTTGTTTTGCCCGTGTAAAATTTGTTTAGTTGCACGATTTTATACATTCATGGCGTTTTAGTTTTGGAATTTCACTTTGAATATCATTATACACTCTGGAAAATGCATTATTTGGATTGAAGATCCACTTCAGGTCCTCCAGGCAGCTTGCATTATCACTTCTACACAGATGATGGATGTGATCTTCAAAATATTTCCCATTAGGATAGGAACAGTGGTGTGAAATTTAAAGCTGTTGTTCATAATTCAATCACAGTATGTGTAAAACTAATCAATAATTAAACACCATCAGGTCAAAACATTTATTAGCGTATCTTACACCCACAGCCTTCTATATACAGCCTCACATATTAACATTCAACAGTTAAAAATGTCACAAACAAAAAAGTTTTCTTCTGCAACTAAGTTCACAATGTTCTTGCTGAAAATTTGAGATACCTACATAGTCTATGTTTTGAATTACATACTCAGAATATATTTGAATGTGATTACTTAAAGTGTCTGGAGGTATTGGTCAAACAGGAACATATTCAGAGCTGGCTTATCACAAGCTATCAGTTTCTTCAAATCATTGGTATGGCCTGCCAACTCGCGTATTTGGTCTGCATGAGGCTCTATGAAGCGTTCTTCCAAGAACTGAGAAACCTGTAAAAGCAAGAAACAGAGTGTGTTACTGAGATATATAGATTCATAGCAATATAGATGCTCTGGGCATGTTTCAAATGTATCTGCTACTCCCAAAAACCAGAAGTTTCAGTTAACCCAATATTATGAAATATATAAGCAAGAAAAGTTATGCTATACAAGTTATAATGGCCAGTTTTACAGAGCATCTTTAAATATAAGCTAACATTGCATTAACAAAGCAAGTCTTTAAAATGTGCCAACTCTGCTGGGATGTTTCATCTGCCATGGAAAACATTTAATAAGGAGAATTCATTGAGGTATACATGACATCCAAGTTTTCATAGAAACATGAAGTGAAAACTCAAACATTGCCCTAAGATTGTGCATGCTGGCAGAAATGGAATCCTACTATACAGCATGTAAAAGCAATGCTACCCAGAGTTTTTTTATTCTCTTTTTTTAATTTCCCAGTACATCAAGGGCTGGTCCACAATAATGGGGAACAGAAACCAGAACAAGAACGACAAAGTTAAAATACATGTGTTATAATGTGAGAGTTCACAAGAAACGGGAAGCTTTCCCGGGAACAGAAAATAAGACTTGGTCAAATTTTAGCTTTCTTCATTCTTGTTTCTGGCATATTAGACCCATATTGTGCATATGGAATCATTGTAGAAATTATTCAAGGTGGCCATTGCACAAAACTGCTTCTAGAGCGCTCTCTCTCTAGTTGCAAACTGCAATTCTCAGCAATGGGTGAAATGTTACCATTTATATTCCTTTCACAGAAATAGATTTTGCCTATGATGGAAGCATATAGTACAATTTTATTCATTTGTTTTCTTTTTACTCATTACTAAGAAAGCTTTGTCCATTTCTCATCATTTTATAAACAAAACTTTAAATAGAGGTTCTCCAATGGCACCATGACCAAGAAGCTCATCTATTGTCAAGGAATTGAGTGATTTGTAGAATATTCAGACCGTTTTTTATAGACACTTGGTAACTACGTTGAAAAATAGTGATATATCTGAGTCACTTTGTATTATAATGTATTACTCAATAAAAGTTACTTTGAATGCCATAATCATGTATGACTTTCTTTTTGAAGCCCCCTTGTACATTTCACTAATTTCATCCATTCTTGAATTAGTACACTTAAGTTTGTTTATTAAGTATAGAGGTATGATTTCTTTAACACTCAGTGCTGGTACAGTGAAAGATAACATGTGGTTAATATAAAATTGGGAGGGGCTCGAGATGTCAAGCGTGGAGTGATACTATGTGCAGACTCATTCTTGGGCTGGAAAGACTATAGTACGAGACCAGTTGAAGTCTTATCTGTGTTTGTTGGATACATAATAGAAAAAGATATTAATTCTTTAATTATGGAGCACGTAATGTCTTAGCAATGGAGAGCTTCATCACTAAGTTCAATCGTATTAGAAAAAGTTATTCAACTTGCACAATATAGCTTAACCTTCACTGATGGTTGCTGATAAGAGTATTATGCTATTAGTAGATAAAGTGTTTATAATATTGTAGTTTTATCAATTGATTTACATAAGTTTGTTGACATTACAGATGCACATATTGTTTAGCAGAATGTTTGAATCTTTTTGCATCAGACTGTTACTAATGTGAAACAAAAAATGTTCTGTTGCCATTTCATTCTAAGCATATTTTTAGTGCATCATTTCATAACATATTTGCATTATTGAGCAGAGGCTATAATGGTTACTGCACTGTGAGCCTATTGTTAGATAAAGGAAGATAGTTTCTTATAACTCTTAACATTTGATTTACTTGATGTTTTAATCCAGAGGTGGCGAAAACGTGACTCGCAGGCATTGTTCCCTCTCTGCAACCGTCCGTTTGTTTTTCACATGCTGCTGAGTGATGCAGTGCGTGTTGCATATTTGGTGACTCACGGAAGGAAATTGTTTTTGCCACCCTTGTTTTAATCAGTTCATTATGTTGGAACTTGGTAGACAAATATTTTGTTAGGTTCTGTATTAATCTGAAGCCATGCAATGCATTTGTCGTTAAACAGCCAATAAAATAAAACAGAAGTAACCAAAATATTATTGTTAAGTACAAAAACTTGCTTATTCATGTTTCATTACAATTTTAGGTTATCAATAATGAATGTTATAGAGCATATTCCCAGCTTCCTTCCCTACCTTACACTACAAATCAATTACACTTATCTTCCATTGTAAATAAAAAAGTTCTAGTTTTAGAGTCTCCAACATGAACGAAGATAGTTGCACACTAGCAAAAACTCTGCAACATCATAGTGACACATTTCCTAGCCAATCAGCAGTAGTTTCAGAGTGTGGCTCACCAAACCACAAAATAACACTTATGAAAAAAATTTAACATGAAATAACATTACAATTTACTATGTTTGTGGACACAAAAATAGATGCATTGTTGATCAGTACTTTGGCAAATGTCTGCACTGCTTTGGCCAACATCTTCCATAGCCAACCCCTCCCATCCATCAAGTAGTTGCATGCTTGTGACAACACTATGGCTCAGTCAGAACCTGGCACACTTTAGCTTGCAAAAGCATATTAGTGAGCACAATTTCATTTAAATCAGTTAATTCTTGCAATTCATTTGAATGAGAACTCTTGCAAAAAGTTTTTATGTCATTCATGCTTAAAACAGCTTTGAATGTAAAACAATTCTGTGCTCTATGCAACATAGAGTAGGTCAGATTAGCTCACTTTCACAGAATCATACCACTTTTAATTTATTTTAGAATGACAATTATATTCATCTTTTATATTTTACATTTCATAGCCTTTTCCCTACATGTGAACAAGTTTCACTCCTCCCAACTTTTTATGTGCCTGAGCGAATATATAAAAATACCAAAATAAGCTGTGTGTATAAATGAGTCTTCAGAAGTTGACAAGGATCGTTTCCTCGTAGAAGTTGAGATGAATAGCAAATTATATTCCTTACTTTATATTTAATTATAGTTTTGTGTTACACTTTAACACTTTCAAAATCAGTATTTCTTGAAAATGGAAGTCTAGTGACTCATTTCTGTATAGAACTATTTTAAAAGGTTGTAGAAATTTTAGAATAGTACTCAGGCATAGAACTATAGCCATATTTCTATAATGTCATTGAGAGGCACTTCTGAAGAATTACTGAAAACCTTTTTACCCGATTTGCTTAGAAATTCAATTAAAACCGATAAGGTGTTTTTGCACGAAATGACCTACTAAGCAGTTTTATGATAGCTCTAGAACTGCTTATCATAATATTTTTACCCAATATTAGTTTCTTTACTGAAAATCTGGGGTCGTGTATTCAAGTTGAACAAAATGCATCATCCAATCCATGCCAAATTGCCACATACTTGCAAGCACTCCCATTCCCCTATTTAACTGCAACTGTAATCACTGCCTTCATTCATGAGACTAATTTCCTTACCTCAGATATAAAAATATAGAAAATAACATTAAATATATATGCTAAGTATTGTGCTTGTCCTTGAAAAGTTGTACATATTACATGCTTATTTAAGGGAAAAAATGAATTTAAAAAAAATGCTGTAAGTGTGATGAGACATGATTTGGTCTCGTGGTCTGAGGTGGTCTGGTAAAACATGATATACCATGATGAGGAAAGGAATGTTAAAAAATATATGACAATAAATGAATGCTCTCTCTCTCTGATTCAGAACAATAGATTCAGCAACACTCAAACCTTTAAACTCTTCCAAAAATGACTCGTAGCACATCCCAAACAGATGAGAACTACTACAAATTTAGTGCACACTTACCTCAGGATCATGGGCTTTCTCATTACGCCTTGTAGCTTCTCCGTGCATACGATGGGCCTCGTTTGCCAAAATCTTCTGAATATCCAGTGCTCGAGCAAGGCTAGCAATTTCACTCATTTCATAAATCTTCTTTCCACCATCCTAAAGTGGGTTTAAAACATAAGTTTTTACTTTTAAGTCAATATTCTGAAAATATGGCTGTTGGACAGAGTAACAAAAATGCATATTATGCCATATGTATGATTTTTCCATCAGTAAATACATGGGGAGGAAATGGAAAACAAGATTTAAAAATTAGTTACATAAAATATGCAGAAGTAAACCAATATCATCAAATATGACATTTCCAGAAGGTGAGAGACAGTGTAACATCTATTGAACAGAATAAAAATGGTACGCAGGAGCAATGAACAAGAGCAAATACATACAAAATCAATTATAAATGCTCCAAATTAGTCCTGGAAGATGTACTAAAAGGTGATAGCCCTAAATGGAAATCGATGAGTAACTGCTGGACATTATCCTTTAGGTAATTATTTCTTTACTTTGAAACTATTTACTAATATGATCAAAATCATCTTGTGGTTATACAAAGATTTCAACATTTTCCCACTATCCTTATATGTATTTCATTTGGACAAAGAACAAACGAGTACAAAACTTTGAACTATGCATTATAAACCCCAGATATTGTATAATCCAAGCTGCTTTTTCATATTTCAGTATCTTACCTTATTTTCCTCTAGTGCAGGTTTACGTGTAGAGAAATTCATTTGTCCACCTCGCTTAGCAATGTGCTTTATGATGTCAATAGCATCATTCCAAGTAGCGTCAGAATACTTCCTGAAGAGCTTTACAAAACCTTCACGGTTTTTCTCGTAGTTTTTGAAATGCGTGGACTGCAAACACACCATTATGTATAAGTCTCTAATTTTGGGCAACTAATGGATTCATTGCTTTACAGTAAAGAAACTTCACTCACCATCAGCAAGTACTCCCAACTACGGGAAATGTGTGCATTTGTATAGGATTGCAAGTCAAATAACAGGGCTTCGAAAGCACTATACTTTGCATTGCAGTTCGGTAGTTCAGCAATCTCTGAAATAAATATAACTTATCTGTAAATGTAATTCAAAATTTGCAGGAGCTAAATATTTTGAAGAATGGAAATTGTTCAACGTTACAAATGCAGAACAAAAATTATTGACGGCATAAACTACAATCGTTATTAGTGACCAGCTCTTAATACTTTGGCCTTTCGGAAAATGTTCACTCCCCAGAAAATGCATGAAATATACTCTCAAAGCATGAAATATATAAAACGCAGCTGACAGGATTTAACAAACCTGCTGTCGATGATGCACCACATGCTGACACAACATTAGTGTAGCAATAATCATTTGCTGTAGCAACGGCTAGTAAGCTGCAAAACACTGCCAAAGCTTTCATGATGAATCTGTAAAAACATATCAAAAGCATTCTATTTCTGTTTTGGCAAAAGGTACATTTCAAAATGCTAATAAATTTCAGAGAAACCACAATTACCAACAATAAGTAGGCCTTCTCAACCTGATTTATTGTCGTTCACCACGAACTTATGAATCTGAATTCGCAAAGAAGTACTCGCCTCTTCTCTCTTGCACCACAACTTTCTTTCTAATTCTGATTGTGTGGAACAATACTGAAGGTCCCTATGCTACGCAGAACTGTACCTTGTCTCGTCACGTGAGTCAACTGTGCTATGCGCACGCAGCGAGAAACTGCGCAATAACAAAATGAGCATGCTACCTTGTAACAGATGAGTTGCGGAAAATACTTCAGTTGGTCAGATGCGGTTGTAAGAATTATCTAGAGAATATTATTCTGTTGAGCTTAGGTCGCCTTCTACGCCAGTGTGTGTAAAGGTGGACTATAGAAAAGTGGTGGAAGCAGCATACATATCATTAATCACATCGGAGTTGTCTTTGATTCTTCGCATTGGAACAGAAAGCAGTCGAACACTTACTTACCTCTTTACAGTAAATTTTTTACGCATTCGCACATTCACCTATAACAATTCAGCATGAAGCTCGTGCAAGGAATTATCCTTGTTATAGCATTTTCCTGTGCTGCAGCCCTAGCACCGCAATTAACATGTAAGTGCTGATACGTTTTAAACATTTGAATTCTAGTGTATGCATTGCATTTTATTCCATGGAATTTCTGTACCCTTATGTACCACTAGTGTTTGATTTTTTACCAGCATACTGTTTACCCAACTATGGCTGAGCTTATATATCTTTGTTATTTGGGAATGTAATATTGGGTAAATTGTCATACTGTTTCCCTCGTTTGTGTCACTTTTTTAGATTTATGCACCACCGACTTCATATACAACTACTTCCACAAGTAAGGTAATTACTTTCGTGAATCCTCAGTTTACGTCACGTATAAATGCGGGGAAACAGTATGACAATTTAGCCGTAATATTTTCCTATTTCTTGCCCAGTGCTGAATGGTTGTATTTTTTAAATTAAATGCAATAATCATTTTGAGAGTAAGAATCTTGGGACTAATAGTTTAACAGGGAGAGTTAGTTGGTCACAATACATGAACACCTTTTTCATAAAAATACCTTATTACACCAAGTCCTCTTGCATGCTTAGAAGGAATCGCCGCTCCACTATCAAGTTAGTTTGAGCTGTAAGGAGAAAGTGGGGTATTTGGTCTACTGGTGCACATGGACTTCATTACACTTGAGTTGCAAATTTTTGAGATAGTGTTTGAGGAATGAGCATGTTTGAATGGTGTGTGTGATAATGTATGAATTATTTTTGTGGCCACAAGACCCATTCTTGGATCACATTGTGTTTTAATGGTTTATATAATTTGCTTGCCACTGAGTTGACTTTTACATGTGAATGATTGGTGATGGTGTTGTATAGAGTAACATGTTCTATAACCCTGAGCTTTGCTCTTGGTGGCATTTATAGAATGAACAAACAAGTCCATACTTATTACGGTTTCTATTTTATATATACTGCCATGACATGCTCCCAAATATCTTAGGAATGCCTGGACATCACCTAAGATATCTTCTGCAATTATCATAGTGCCACCATTAAAAGTAAATAAAATACTGTGGAATCTTACAGATTTACAAATCTTACTGTTACACAATGCAGCCATAAAACCTCCACACAGAAAGTACGACTGCAAAATGTAAAATACACATGTTATGGGTTCACCGATACCTTTTTTACTTGGGTTAGGGTGACAGAGTAGCCAGATTCGAATCTCGGTTGTTTGCTGTTTTGGCTGTGCTCATGTTAATAAAGGGGTAAGCGATATCTAAATGGTGCCCTGTTGGAATATATTTATAGTATGTAAATTAAATGTAGTTAGTTATAATTAGAGAGCCTGTTATAAGTGTTTGCTGGAAAAATGCAAAATAATAAGTTAGTAATGACTATGGAGAGAAATGAAGTTGAGTGAATGGCACTTAGCTTCTTTTTTCTTATTTTTATAGGAAGATTTTGCAATTTTTTGTTTATTAAATATGCTTTTAATTTTAGAAAAAGTACATTACAATAAATTGACATAAATCATTACATTGTCATTAATCAAACCACTCCTTGAATGTGGTTTTCAAATCCATGAGTCAAACTTATATTAGGACAAAGAAAAGCTACCATTGAAATAATTCTATATGAACAAAATACTAATAGAATAAGTAAAACACTTCATAAATGTTCATAATCCAATACTGAAGTGGAACCCAAACAGAACTAGGATATTTAGTCAAATGCACAGCAGCCAAATATGATAAGGGAATCGGCTTCCAGTGTGATAGCTACAAATAACAGTGGCTCAGAACAAATCAAAACTACATAAATAACGAATACATTTCTCCACGGGGATAAAAATCTATTCCCCCATCCGAGCTTTAAATGCTCAGCAAGGGAAATAGACAGCTCAGTATATTAAAGGCTATTGTCTGAGAGAAGAGAGTGCGAGAAATTCTCAAGATGCATCATCTCACTATGGCATTGAAAGACTACCTTATAGGTGGTATTGGTACTGTAGGAGAGTTTGGTGATCTTTGGAGGACATGGATGAGTTTTCTCTGTCACAACTTGCTCACTTCCAATGATGTTGGTGTAGCTTGAGAATACGTGATGAGTTATTTTGCATGTCCAGTTTACAGTCTTAGGGAACATAAACAGGGATAAAGAAACCTAAAGCTATTACCAAAGAGAATATGATTTTGTGGTAAACATACCATGAAAATTTACAGAAACAAGAAGGGTGAAGCAGATCTTCCAAATTAGCACTCAAATACTTTTCAGAATGACTGCCTGTTCATTGAAAAACTTAAATATATACATTTATATACGCAGCAAAAATGTAACAATGTACCTTTGAGGTTCCATAAGGTGGAGAAATGCCTTGTGAATGATTTATAAGAAAATATGAGTTGAATAACAAAACTTATTGTACTATAACAAGTAAAATTCACATACCATAAAGGTAACTTGGCTTATTTCTTCACCTGGTCAAAGCATTGCTTACTGTAGCTGTGTATGCTAACATATGTGTAACACTGATGTATGTTTAACAATATGTGAATTTAGAGTAACTTCATTCATGTGGCAAATACAGGATGAGCCAAAAAACTATGAACCACCTGCGCAGTGTTTTTCCTGTCTGCGTCCTTGGCTATCATAGAAAGGTGCGGGTGAAACCATACAACATTTTTAAAACTACTTTTAAAGGCTTTACTTACCGACTTTATGAAAGGAAATGCTGAAACTGATCACCGTCGTCTATACATTTTTGGCAGCTCTTTAGGAAACTATCCATCACCGCGCAGGCGGTTCGTAGTTTTTTGGCTCACCCTGTATAATGCAATATGCGCCATTTTATAAAAACATAATTACATTGCAACTGCCTTCTAAATTAGATGGTCAGAAGTTTTTGCATGCTTGAGGCTATAAAGCTGAATGTCATCACTTGATTCTGTATAGGAGCTGTGATCTCATTTTGCTATCCTTTTAAGCAATTTGGGGCCCAGTAATCATTATTAAGCCTTCAAATTGTTCACCTGTCATTATAAATGTCTCTTTTCCTTAGAACTTTAATTGTATGCGGTTCACTAACAACTCCTGAACTTTACTTCCCAGGCATTTCTGTATTCTATACATTCATAACCATGCATTTCCTCTTCTTTTACTCTGTCTACGTTTTAAATGTTGAGACATTATAATAATGTATCTGCAGTCTGTCCATTTTGTTTCCAGAATGTTTGTTGCACATTTACATGGCAGCTTAGTGGACATGGTTCCAAGAGTAATTGTTGAGTCTTCTGTAGGTAAAAAGTACTCAAGTGGGCAAACATTCTGCAAGAACTGTCAGAAGTAACTTTTGTATTCTGTTCTTAAATTGACTCGTACCTTATTTAAAACAATTCCCTCTTAAATTTATACAGTTACAGATAACATGCAGTATAACCTCAAAGGGAGAGAGCTAAAATAATGTATAAAGAGAAAAAGTGAATTTTCTTATGGAACCTGATGCAGTAATTTGTATCACAAATTATTTAAATGTAAAGAGTGATTATAGTATGAATATGCATTATTATGTGACATTGATTTGAGATGTTTGTTGATTGTAATTATTGTTGAGAAGTAAGTTTATACTGCCGTACTGAAACTGTCAATAATAGCGTGCAATAATGCAGCGAGGGGGTGAGCTGTTTATCATTATTGGAAACGAGGAAGTTACGTAATGTTGGCGCGTTTTTCTGTAGAAATTGCTGGAACATTTCCCTAGAGCATATGTATTCATAATTTTCATTGGATATAAAAATAGACGCTAATGTTGGCGCGTTTTATTAGCAAATAGCAGCTCAGTTATAATCTTTAGGCATATCTGGATGAAGGAGTATAAAAGGTAGGTTAGAGGTAAAGACCCCGTCAGTTCATCGAAAATATTTGTAAAGTACACGTCGTCTCCCCGTCAGTTCATCGAAAATATTTTGTATGATACACGTCGCCTTCAGTCCAGCTGAAATATTACACGTCGGCTATAGATTCACAAGTTACGCGTAGCAGAATTATGAAAAATCTAAAGTGTTGTAAAGTTAATTATACAAAAAGTTGAAGTACGCGAATTAAGAGTGATCAATAATGAAGTTATTATAACAGTTTCAGTTTGGCGAGTGTCTAGATCAATGTGTAAATGTAATAGTGACAGTGTTCGACAATAAAAGTATAAAAGAAATTCTTTCATCAGTGTTACCTTTGGATAAAAGATTCCTTTCCGTTTACACAACCTGTATAAAGAGAAGTGCTCGAGCCAAAAGGATAATAGCTAGCCGGAGAACAGTAAAAAATTTAAATAAAATAAAAGCATTCTTTCAAACAAAAACTAATACTGCCGCAAATTGTTAACACCAGATGGAGCTACGAACCTAACAAAGAATTACGTCACAAAAATGGCATCACCACGTGAAGTAAACACACATACACAAACATTACAAGTAATAACACTTCAAATTGGCTACCACAACGTGGGGCTACACAATAATGTTAAATAAATAAAATAACATTAAATAACACTTCAAACCGAAACTGCTTTATTAGATAATTATTCAAACTAATAATGTATAATATAAGAAAGCAATAAATGAAACAGACACACAAATAAGAAACAAACACTAGAGTGCTTAAATGCATATTAGTACAGTGGCTCATAATTAAAAAAATCTGATGCATTACACTCGCATGACTTTCTCTACTCTTGTACAAACTATTTTTAAAAGCACTTTTTCTCCATATGCTTCATGTTAATCGAGATGTGAATCTTATTGCTAATTTTCTTGTAGATGCAAGGGGAAATGGTAGACTTTAAGCGATAGTCAAATATTTTAAGAGCTGGTTGCTATGTGGAGCATTCCATTCTCTTTGTGTGTCCAGGCCAAAAATAATAATAATAATAATAATAATAATAATAATAATAATAATAATAATAATAATGAATTCCCATTTGAGAAAAAGTATAAGTATAGAAAAATTTAAGGGAAATCTCTTATGATTTACCAGTCATGAAAAAACTGTTCACAATGAAGAATACTTTTGAAGACATTCCAGAAAATTCAAGATATACATTTTATTTGTCATGAAAGTATCTTAAATATATGATATTTTAATCAAAATCGTTAGCCATTTTTGAGAAAATTAAAATTTTTGAAAAATATTCCATGTAAAGGGTAATCTGGGGTGGGAGGATTTTCTTGAAAACCTTTGTGTCGCATCTCTGGAAGATACTGAACCTAAATACCAAGTTTGGTGTTTATCTGACTGTTTGTTTCTGAGTTATGCTGTTCACACACACACACACGCGCGCGGACATGTTTCCAAAAATGCTTTTTTTTTTGGATTCAGGGGGCCTCAAAACGTATATTTCCGGTGAAATCTTGGTATTGAATTTTTGGGTGGAATACAATACTTCCTTTACTTAATATATGTAGTAGAAAAAGTAAAAATTAATCCAGAGTACTGGTGCTTTACACTGGTTTAAGAATTGTCAAACTTTGTTTGCTTTTATTTCATTCCACTAAAAAATTTGGTACCCAGATTTGTTTGGAAATGCATGTTTTGAGGCACCTTGAATAAAAAAATAGCATTTTTAGAAAAATGTCTGAGTGTGTATGAACAGCATAATTCACAAGTGAAAAGTCGGATAAATACCAAATTTGGTATTTAGGTTCATATCTTCCAACGATGTGACAAAGATTTTCAAGAAAATCACCCCACCTAAACTACCCTTACATGAAACATTTTCGAAATGTTGGAAGGAATTTTGTATAATCCTGTACATATAACTGTAAACAAAAGCGAAAGACGAAAGTGTACTACACAAAAAATGTAGAATCTATTTAAAACCCACAATTTGTTTCAAATACCTTTGCTGTGGCATCAGCCATTTTTGAGATATCAATTATTAATGGCTTGAATTGTCAATACTTGTCCATTCTTTTGAAGTTCTATTGATTTTGAGTTGCTTCTCGCTATGTAATGGCAAGAGTTTGGAATTATAAGGCTAGTGTATAACATCCAGTTATAAAACATTTTACTATCCCTTTTCCTTTTATGTATAAGAAATGTGCAATGCAGCTATTTCTGGAAAGGTTTATCTGGATTAAAATGATGCAGAGAGGAAAATAAACTTTCTTAAGAATAATTTGTATTACCTACTAATAAGCAATATAGAGGGTAGAGAAAATCATGTGAATGTAACACATCAGATCATTTTTTTTTTTAACCACAAAGTCGTACACTAGTTGATTATATGCACTAATTACTGAAATGCTGTCATAATTTAAGCTTTGGGATGATAGAAATCCTGTAATTTCTAAAGCTTGAATTGCCTCATACACACTGGGAACACTATTATTTAGGCCTGCTTCTTCATCGCCATCAGTATCAGTAAAACCTGGCGTAGAATGACTGCCTGACTATTGTTAACAGGTGTGTAGCAACAATGCATTCTGAAAGTATTGATGCCTATGCCCAACAAGCCTACTGTTTTATGCTGCGACAAGGATACAGTATACAGAAACCATGCATAATATATCGACATAACATATGTGTGGACTAGAAAAAAAATGTGATATTATTGAGAAAATGTATAACTGACTTGTATAATTGAACATAATATTAATGGAAAAAGTTTGATGCCTAAAATATTTAACATATACCTACAAAAAGCACAGAAGTGAATCGTACAAGCGAGGTTCAACTGTTTTTACATATGGCAACAAAGATTAAATGGACATAAAGTAGTGCCATATTCATTGAGTAACTACAAAAATAATTGGATGTGATATATTCATACAGCAACTACCAATAGTAAATTCACAAGATAAATTCACTACTTTGATATTGGATTATGGCCTGTATCATTATACTCACATAACACATGCATACACTCCACAACTTTTACTGATTTCAAAACATCATTGCATGTAGTAAAGAATAGATAACATGGTGCTTTAGTTATTTTCATGAATATATGGCATATTTTGTCACTTTTGTTCCATATTACCGACTCTCAGAAGTTGCATTGCATGCATCTCACCCGTGGCATCATGGGAATGTTGGTTGCATTGTCTTTCTGCTGCCAACATTTGAAATCTAACATAGTTGAAAACATGATTGAGGGCCCTCAGCCTCAAAGCGTAGCCAAGGGATCTGAGCGTCTAAAATTTGAATGATTCATGTTGGCAGCAATTCTTTCTAAAAGTGCCAAAAACGACTATATAAGAACGGATGCATAAGAGTGTGGGTGGACAATATATTACTCCTGGAGCAACCTCTACTACACCAAAAGTTCCTCATTAACCAAGAATTACTGTGGATGGCAAAAAAACCCAATTTTGTAAGTTAAAAGCTTCTATTTTCACCATAAACCAATATCAAAGTAGTACTCACAAGATCTGCAAATGATACATGCCATGATCTGTGCACGTTGCTGCTATTCCTCTTTTGTTCATTCACCTATCCATTATAGGTATATTACAGTATTCAAAAGATGATTTTCCTGCCTGTTAATTTAATCACAATATGTTTTTGCCTAGGAACGATTTCAAATTAAGCAAAAAGTACTTTGTTTAAAACATGTGGAAACAGCATTCAAATGTTATTTGTGTTAAGCTCTTGCAATGGAAAAAAAAATCTGATGTGTTACATTCACAACTCATTGTAATTTTTATATAGCCTCTACAAACTGTTCTTACCAAAGTTTATTTTTCTATCTACATCATTTTGGGATAAACCTTTGCAGAAATAATTTCATTTATGTATTTCATTGTAGCTAGAAGGGAAATAGAGGAAACCAAATTGATTGTCAGAAGTTAAGTGGGGCCACTATTGCTGGCCTTCAAATTCCTTACTTTTTCCATGACATCAAGAGAAACAGCTGAATGAGAATGCTTTAAAAAAATGATAAACACATGGAAAAATTCAAGCCAATAATAGTGGATATTCCTGAAATGGCTGAATATCACACAAAAGTTATTTGACATAAATTATGTGCTGTAAAGAGTTCTATATCCGTTGTATAGTAAGTTTTTGTCTATTGCTTAGTTTACCATTCATACAAAATTCTTTCTGAATGAAGAGCACTTTGTAGGCTATTCCCAGAAAATTCAAGATATGTCATGTAATTATCTTAAATATGTGGTATTTTAATCAACATTGTTAGCCTTTTTTTTTTTTTTTTTTTTTTAGAAAATCAAATATTTCAAAACATCTTCCATGTAAAGGGTACTCTGACATTTTGCCAGAAAGGTTTATTTTAATTGAATGCTGATGGAAATACTGTAATATGGTAATACAATACAATAACAAATGTATAGGAAGAAATAAATGTATATGCACTACAGAATTGAATGTGTTACACTGTAGTGACATAAACTTTATTTATTATACTTGAAAAATTACAAGAAAAATTTAATATACATGCCATATTTTAGTTCATAACTATAAAAACTAAAATATTAAACACTAGTAAATATTTGTACTTTAGCGACTAGAAAGTGACCCTTGTACACCAATAAATGTTTGGTGTTATATTTAGACAATGGATGCAATGTTCTATAAAAATCAATACATCAAAGAACATGTCAAACTTCCTAGTTTTTAAACCAAGACTTCTACGAATCATCCTCAGAATCTGAAATATTGTCTGGGTAGGTTTCTTGAACTGTAGCTCATTGTTAGTGTCTGATAGAAGGGGTAGAAAACGGGTGACACAAACTTAAGCCTGTCAAATTCTTTTTATTCTGTTTTGTTTGTTTTTTAATGCAGAGATTGGATGATGTGCATTGTATCCCCTTGTTGGTACACTCATCTTTTCTCTTCTTAGGAAACTTCTTGAAATGTTCTGCCATCCAGGCTAGTCTTATAGAAAAGAATGCTAAATCTGTCTTTCTGATAATAGCCACTTCACCTTCCTCCAGTTCAGCTGGTCACAGTGCTCATTTATCATTCATTGTTGGAGAGAATCTGTAAGTAGAGAAGTAAAATAGAGGAACTCATTTTGTTGTATTTCTTTCATTATGAATGGCTTCTTTTTTTGTCAGCTTGTTTCATCAACTGGGCCAAGTCTTGTGGGTGTTCTATATTGACCTTGAACTTCTGTTTGCACTTTTCTACAATCGGTATCGCTTCCCATGTGTGTACATAAGGCACCAAGAACCTATAGTCGATATCCTCAAGAGTCTCAGAATTTTGCAGGACCTTATACTCATGACAGCAACATGACTGTTTTTACTTTGCCCGCCTCGTGTATCAGAAATCATTGTTACAGGTTTAATCTCTGCTTTTATGAGATTCATTAAGAAATCGCACACAGGAACCTATATCATGGCCTCATGCCATACAAAACAGTAGCCTTGGTATTCACCACAATCATAAACCATCAGTTTGAATGTCCATAGTTGCCTCTTATAGAATGCTATTGAATTTGTGTAAATGGTGTAGAGTGGCATTGCTGCATATCAAATGTCAGTCGTTTTCAATGGGTTTTGCTTCATTATCAAAGGCTTTCATTTTAATTTAATTTTCAGCCTTCTTTTGATGTTCTTGTAGTTTTTTCTTAATTCCATGATCTTTCGTAACTTGAGAGGCCAATATCACCTTGTCATATGTGCTGCACATGTCCTTAAGTGGTTTCTTTATTGAGAAGTTTAATCTATGAAATTCAGTTTTGAAGATGCACCTACTTTAAAGGTTGTACAGTCCAGCAAGTTTAACATGTCATGGGAAATATTTTCTCCTGGTATTTATTCTTGTGTAGTGACACAAATGTTGGGATAGATTGAAAGAACTGACATTATTCATAGTACCAGATGATACTGTGGTGGGCAATTTTTGCGTCTGAGTGATCATCTATGATGCCAGCTAAGTGTGAACACTTATGTATAATTGTTTCAACAAACCTTATTGATTTGGAAAACAGCACCACCAAATAGGATTTACATAGCCTATAGTGTGCACTATAAACCTCAACATGATAAAATACTGTCACTTGTGTGAAACAGTGTTTGGTGGCTCCTTCATTAATTCTGGTTCTCTCTTCTTGGGCACAACTTGGATCAAACTACCTATGGAAGCTAACCTTTTATTAAATTTGTCTAGATTCTGGTAGCTTTCAGATAACATTTTTCTGTCTCTCACAGAGTAATAACTTCTTTTTACATTCATTTTCACACAATCTGAATTCTTCCATTTTTTGTTCTTGACTACTTTTTCTATCTTGGTAGTATAGCTTTTTCCACTATTTCTAGCAATCTCTTTCTTTTTTAATCTTTCTACTTTCTCCTTTTACTTAACACAAAGTTGGGTAGCCCCTTCTTGATCTCGGTTTCAATGTGATGCTTGTACCCTACCAGTGTTTGTCATTTGACCCTTAATTTGCATATTGTCCCATATGATGGATTCTCATAAAAGTTCTTTTGGTAAGGCTCCAATAGAATATATTGGATTAATTCCACCACAAGTAATCATTACTTTCTTTCTTGGCAGCTTTTTTTCCCCCTATTATTTATGGATGCTCTTTAACTGCTATGGTTCTTAGTGTCTCATTCTATATTGGCCGTGAAAGACCAGAAATTTTGCTCAGATGCCTCTATCAGGTTTGAGCTTCTTTTACATGCTGTAAATCTATGACAGGGACCACTGGCTTTACTTCCTTTCTGCAGGAAAGAATTTTTACGTCCGAAAAAATCCAAAGTTTCAACCTGTGACCTCAAGAACTAGAGGCTAGCATGGTACCCCTAGACCATGAAGGACATTTCTTGGTGTTGCTTGTCATGGATAAGATGATTAATCTGATGATAAATTATTGCTATTGAAGTCTGGATCTTTCAGCGAATTATCAGAATTAGACATCCTGCAACTCCTCAGAAACAGGGGTACCCATTCCCCCTCCAGTTTTTCTGGGAGTCCAATTTAAACTATTTGGTTCCTTTTCTGTGTTGCTGGAAAACTTTGCAAAGGGGCTGTTTTATAGCTACTATAGTAGTTATTGTGATACCGATAACATTAAAAGCTTAAACAAATAATTGGAAATTTAAAATAAAAAATCGTAATATTTACACAAAAAATTACAAATAAAAATATTTGGCAGGTGGTGTATTTTATTACATAGTATTTCAATGTATCCTATTGTATCTATCTAAATAGACCAATATAGTAAGTGCAATAATGCTGTAAGTTCTGAACAAGTACATACCTATAGTGTTGAAGTTCCTTTTATACACTTCCAAAAATTATGATTGATATGCCACATTATACCATACAGTATGAATTGTGCTTAAGATTACTTTGAGTGGGATACAGCACATTAGATACAAACAGAGTATTTATTACAGTACCCAATAAAAAAATTGTAATAAATGTGTTTATATTACTTGCATTGATTTACTTCAACATTTTTGTATTGCCCAACATTTATAATCCCACTCCCCCCCCCCAAAAAATTTTTTCTAATGATGCAACTTGTGCCATGATTCCCCCCTCTGCTTCCCATGGGTGCCCCTGCTCAGGACTACTTTGGAGTGGAAATAACATACACATATAGAGCCCAACCTTTTTTAACTTGACCACTCTGTTCTATACGATTTCCAGGGATAAAATTTAAAAAAATGGAGAGTGATACTATTTTAATTGTTTCTTTATCCTTACTTATTCTGAAACTGAAACAAGGTTTCTTATCTGAGTCACTGTTATTAAGTGGTTTTTTAATGGATCTCTTGCATTGCTGAAAGCATCTTTCTTCGCCTGGAATAATTCATTCTGTATTCTCACTACAAGCATACTAACACAACACAAATCCTTTCAGGGAAGAAATGAGCGGTAATAATGACCGATATGTGAGGCGGTCTGTTTCAAAACTTGCCTTGTCCATCATAAGTAAATTATTAAGCCGTCCTCCACGGTGTAGTGGTTACCATGCTAGCCTCTAGTTCCTGAGGTCGCGGGTTCAAACCCGTCAGAAGGTGATAGATTTTTTCGGGCATGAAAAAAATGGTAGCGTATGCCGTATTTACGGCACGTAAAAGAACCTCAAGCCTGATAGAGGCATCTGAGCAAAATTACCGGTCTTTCATGCCCAACATAGAATGGGACGCTAAGGACCATAGTGGTTAGAGCGTCCATATATAAAACTATTTAATTTTAACTTTTTTTTTTTTTTTCAGAAATTACAACAAAAAAAAACACCCACATATATCTCAAACTACAAATCCGATTACTTTACATTTTTACCAAAAAGTTAAAAGGGTGAAACAGTAAAAAAATGAGCAACTCGTAGAAATGGAGTAATTTAGCATTTAAATTTGGATAAGACAAGTTTTGGTACAACATTAACATTTATGAGAGATTTTTACCCTAAATAGCTTTATTTAATGAAACAAAAACATCATTAAATGATGATTACAAAGTTATAGTTACAAAATTGAAATGCTTTAGCAAACAAATCATAGTAAGTGAAAATATCTGGCCTACTCAATTATTTGTTTATGTTGCATTTAAATGGTTAACACTTTGAAAGTTTATAAATTATGACACCCTTTGTGATGAATTACACTCAAGTCATTCCTCATTGCGTACTCAAAAAATAAGTCTGCTTCTTCCCAGGAATTCTCTTCTATTATTGCACCAAGGAAGATATTTTTGTAAAATTCAAGGGACTGGTTCCTTTCCTAATCCACCCCAAAATGTTTTTCTAGCAGATATTTTACATCCCTTACTTTGGCAGGGCTGAAGCTTACCCTTAGTGTTATTTCATTAAGCATCTTCATGTCCAATAAGTGCATTCCTTTTCTCATGGCAGACTTTCCAAGAGCAACATTTGCATTGTAATGACGTCACTGTCACAGCCTGTCTTTTTTAATCGCAAATCGTTTTGCTGAAGAAAATTTAAAATGCAAGATGTAGGCTTCTTCATATTTTCAGCGGCGATTTTCCAATCACTTATTGAACAGTCCCTACTTAACTTTAACATTTCAGCATGTTTTTTGAAAATCTCATATTCAGCTGGATTGCAAATTATGGGTCATTTCTTTCTTTTTCAATTTGAACATATACCATGTCAGAGGGTAGAAATGAGTGGGGAAAGACCAACACAAGACATTCTATAGAGCTTCATGTACCAGACATTGCAATCATTCACAGCCGTCTGCACAAAATCCGAAGTTGTGAAGCTTGTTAGATCGCTTCGTGACAACTGATGAAAAACAGCAGAAGCAATTTCTTTGGAACCCTTCTTGTACTCGTGTTCCATCCATGTATAAGCGACAACCTTCTCTTTCGTCAATTTACTGTTTGAAGTATCTCTTGCTATTGTGAGATTGTAGGTGTATAATTGCTTACTATGACAGGCAATTTGGTCTGGAACTTTGGGTTCACTAGACTTTTTTGACAGTCACATGAAAGTTGTCGTGTTATCTTATTTGCTGAGTGCCTGTTATTGTTTTACTATTTTGAATTCTGGGTTCTTTGTCCTCCGGCTAGCTATTATTATTCAGTCGAGCAAATATCTCTTGAACAGGGTGTGTAAACGGAAAGGAGTTGTTACTAAAAGATAACACTGATAAAAGAATTTGTTTTTACACTTTTATTGCCGTCATACTTAATTTCACATATTTAATCTTGATACTCGTCTGACTGAAACTGTTATATTTTCGAATGTAACTACAATCACTTATTTGCCGCGCACTATTAATTCGTGTATTTCACATTTTGTAACCAACTTTACGACGCGAGAGATTCTGTAGAATTGCGTAATGTGTACTACATGAATGTTTCGTTAGAACTGCCTGACGTGTAACTCGCGAGAGAGATTTCTTAGAACTGCGCGACGTTTACCTTGTAAACGATTCTGTAGAACTGCGCGATACTTCGATTCCGACTCAAGAATTTATACTCTCTCACCCCTATATGCCTAAACATTATAATCGAGCTGCTATTGGTTACTAAAGCGCGCCAACATTAGCGTCTATTTTATAAGCCAATCAAAATTACAAAAACATATGATCTGGGGAAGATATTCCCGCCATTTCTAAAAAAAGGCACGCTACCCTGACGTCATTTGTTTGTCTCTTCTAATTGATAAATAACTCACCCCCTCGCTTCATTGTTACCCGCTCCTATTGTCAGTTTCAGTGAGGCCGTGTAAACTTATTTTCTAACAATGCTTATAGCTAACAAACATCTCAAATCATTGTCATACAATAATGTTATTTTACACTACAATCACTCTGGCATTCACAGTGTTGTGATATAAAATACTGCCTCAAAATATTTCCATATTGTGCCTTTCTTCTTTTGAGTTTTCTGAAGAAAGTTTCATTCCGTAGCGTGTGTACTCTTAGCTCTAGCATAAGTTAGTTATTTTCAGTGTATTTTCTCCTTCAGCTCAATGTACTTTGCATGCATCAGTAACGGGCGTTCCAAAACCTATGTTATAGCAGTGTGTATAAATTTCACGGAAGAATCACTGTTTTACTTTTAAGTTCTGCTAAAGCTTTCACATTATACAGTTTGTAAAGTTTAGCAGTACTTAAATTTCCTAGACAGTACTGTCTAATGACTTTCCGTGGCAATAACTTTCACAATGCAAGCTTTCAAAGGATGCACTTTCATTGATGTGGCACTTTTCTAGTGTTGAAATTATTTCTGGCAATTCTTTGTACGTGATCTGTGCTTACATGTAATATACTCAAGAATACCTTTTGACAAACTTGAATTTGATATTTCTCTGTATTTGCAAGTTTTACATAATACTGAATACTAACACCGTTTCTGCTACTTTGTATTTCTTTCCATTTTAGCTTTTATGCAGTTATATTTCAATTAAAATGCATCCTGCAGGATTTTGTTACGGGAAGCATAAAAATTTGCGCGAAACTTCTGTACGTTGATCATTTGAAACCTCTGACATTTGAAGGTTGCAATCTCGATAGTCTAGACTTCTAGAGGACCTACAAGTGCGTGTCTAAAACCATGGATTGTTATTAGCAAAATAACTTGTAGGATGTAGTTTTGTCGTTAACCCTTAAATAATGTATCGAACCTTAATTTCTAAAAAAAACAGCCCTTCATTGTGGCAATAAAATATTTTATTCTTTTCCTGGTTCCTTCTCCAGGACACACACCCTTTTGCAACCGGAGTAACACACTCGTCCATCCTCTTGTCCAAATTAGTAATGTTTTGATTTTTTGTTAGAGAAAAAGCAAACGCAGCACGTGAAAACGATCCGTACATCACACTGACAAGTGACATAAAACGCGGGAAAACATTG
The DNA here is from genome assembly GCA_030765065.1 of Deroplatys truncata. Taxonomy (NCBI): domain Eukaryota; kingdom Metazoa; phylum Arthropoda; class Insecta; order Mantodea; family Mantidae; genus Deroplatys; species Deroplatys truncata. The sequence goes on along the minus strand of CM060988.1, from coordinate 54,010,035 downwards.
TGACGTAATGTCACATGCCGAAGTTTGCTTCTCTTATTGGCTGATTGGTGAAGGTAAGTTTTGGAACGGCATGCATGTTGAACACAAGTTTTGGAACAATACTGATGTATTAACCACGTATTTCTCCGGGAAAGAGTTTTGCCACAGTTTTTTATACATAGTTACACACCAAACAAGTGACTGCTGCTAACTCTAGGATAAGAAGAGTTTTGAAACGAAAGATATCGTGTGTAAATGTGGCGGGGAAGAAAAGGGAACACTGCTTTTACTTCCATTGTTGAAACAACCGTAAGGGCGGTAAAGAATATGCGAAACATGTAATTAAAATTACCAATGTAGGTGTGAGATTTTTATCAACGCATGTGCGTATGCAGGGGGGGGGGGAATTGCGAGTAAAGTGGAGATAACGTTCTTTACACGCGTGGCAAAACTTTAATTGTTATGAATAGGAGTTACCGCAATTTACACAGCAGAACTGTGCTGTTGGTGGATTAATACAAAAAGCGCAATCGCATGGCTTTGGATCTAATTGAGATAGAGTTAACGCACTATACCCAAACGTGTCTTGCATTCATCTAAAGTGTGAGCATAAGAACTGCATTTCGGCAATTTGTGAAGTTAACACACATTATACACCCACTCGTCATGTTGAACTGATGAAGCAGGACTAGTCGCCTTGTTCGATGCTGACGAATTTTTAGGCGTCAATTATAATGCAACAGGTTAATTATAGTAACATGCAGCGATTTATTTCAACAGGAATAGAATCACTATATATAATCGTTTCAGTTTGATAATGCCCATTGGCTTGGCTTTTGGCAGTTAAGGACGGTTTGAGCTATGCGTAAACAAGTGTTTGCCTTAAGAGAATGGTGACTTAATTAAATTTCTGTTACGATTTTACGCATCATCTATATAGCAAATATACGCCATAAAAATTGTTCTCACTTTAAAGCACGAGAATAAGACTTCCAGTGTCCTTTGTCCGTGTTTCATCTTCATCAGAACTTGTGGAGCAGCGACTTTCTTTTGAAGACGCTCTGTTAAAATGCGATGATTTGTATTTGAGGTTCTTAGTTCGGCCCGGCCTGGTTTGAACTGAGCCCGAGAATAAGTTATAATGCAGCATCCGGCCACTGCCAAACTCTTAAGTTATATCGCGTTAAGTTATCTTAGGTCAACCCTAAATAGCTCCAATTAGTATGTGTTATACTTTAACGTTATGTAAAGTTCATCGTAATCCGGGGATAAGAGGCGAGTTGAGGTTAGGTAAACCTTACTGGCCACATGCCAAAAATTAAATACTTTTATTTGTGGACGCTCTTTAACTGTTGTGGTCCTTAGCGTCCCATTCTATATGAGCATGAAAGACCGGTAATTTTGCTCAGAGGCCTCTTTATCAGGCTTGAGGTTCTTTTACGTGCCGTAAATCTAAGACACGGGACCACCGGCTTTACTTCCCTTCCGAAGGAAACCATGCTAAGGAATTTACGCCCGAAAAAATCCATCGCCTTCCGTCGAGTTTGAACCCGCGACCTCGGAAACTAGAGGCTGTCAAGGTAACCACTATATCACGGAGGACGACAGGGCCGCTCTATACTGTACGCTGCCCAGAATGTCCTGGGTGTGTGTGGTCGAAGAGAGGTTACAACTACCATGCTGTTGTAACGGTATTCTTAATGGTCGAAACGAGTCAGTAGTTGTTACTATTGCTAAGGATGTGCATGCCGCGATAATTGTGCTATTCCGGGCATCTCAGTATTGCGGACCAAAAAATGTAACAAATTAATTTTTATAATGTTTATTTTCCCTCTGCATAGAAGCGTTTTCGCTAATTTTGATTTTCCCAAAAATGGCGCTGATGATTTGGATTAAAATACTATATTTTCAAGTTTTTACGTGAATAACCTGCATATGTTGAATGTGATATTTTTTTTTCATCTATATTGTCAAGCCCGTACCCGACAAACATTTTCAAATTAAGCCCGAATCTGGCCGGTGCAGATCTCTAATTTGTATGACTGCTATAAGAATATTCTTAAGGAAAATACCAGATATGCAAATTAAATGGTTGGAAAGGGTTTAGAAAGCTGTAGTTGAAGCAAAAATGGTCTATGGATCAGAGATTTGGGGAAGTGACAAAGGATGGGAGATGAGTGATAAAGTACGTAGATCGTTCTGTAAATGTATGTTAGGTTTATCTATTTCATCACCTAATGGAGCAGCAATGTTGGAGTTTGGAAGAGTAGGTAGCAAGGGCATGATAGTAGAAGGGATACTTAAATATTGGCATAGATTGAAATCATTGGACGAGCATAATATCTTGAGGCAATGTTTAATAATTCAAGAAAAATCCAGTGCTGGGATGAACTGGGTTCAAGGAATAAGGAGAATCTTACAGGAAATAGGAATGGGTAGCTTATGGGAGGAGGGAGAGGGGTTAGTTACAGGTTTCTGGAAAGAAGTGAGGAACCGAGTAGAAGATATAGAGAAACAAGAATTATTTCAAAGTCTGGAAGGAAAGAAACGTTTGGAACTATATAGACAATTAAAGGTGGACTGGGGAAGGGAGAAGTATGTGGATGTAGGTAATAGGTTAGTGAGAGAAGGGTGGGCCTGGTCCAGATTAAGTGCACATAGGATAAGGTGAGATAGGAAAGGAGCGAATTTGGATAGATGTCCTCTTTGTGGAGAAGTAGGTAATGATTTGCATTATATGATTGAATGTGAAGAAACTAAGTTGTGGAGAGATCAGTTTTTACCTAAAGAATGGGAGAATGTTAACAAAGAAGTATTAAAAGTTAGGATAATGAAAATACAAAAGGAGAGGGATATAAAAAGGATAGGAGAATATATGGGGAGATTAAGAGAAAAATGGTTTAGAAAAATAAAGCAATATGAATTTGTTATGACCCACCACGCACAGTGTTAAAATGCATGATGGACCAAAGAAAGAAAAAATAGCAACTCAAAGTAATGTATTAAAAATTGTAAGAATTTTGTAAGCATTATGGAAATAAATACATACATACATATGCCACTTATGGATAATCACATTCGTTTCTTAGTCCAAGTCATCTCTTGTCTTAAAGTCCGTAGGTGATGCCAATCGTACGAGGCTTTTTATTGTCCTCTGTAATATTTATCTCCTTCACGAACTCGATAGAAACAATACAAATGTTGCTACTGTCTAATACGGAACTACCACTCACTTCTAGAAACAGTTCCTAAATTTTCAGTTGAACTGAAGTAGTGTTTGACTGATGCAAGACATCAGCGTGACTTGAGTGATTTTTCGTCGTTGCATTTCACCAGCTTTCAAAGTAATTTTTGTCTGCATAGACTTGTTTTGGATTACTTATAAGTAAAAGGTGGTTCGCAATAACCGGGAACTGCAAGTAGAACGAAAACGACAAGATTCAAATATAGGTATTAGTGTGAACGTTCACAATTAAGGGAAAGCTAATCCAGGAACGGGAAAGAAGACTTGGTCAAGGTTTAAATTTTTCGTTTTCGTTCTCGAGATGGGCATGTTAGACTCTTCACAGTAGAAATTATTAAAGGCAGTCGTGACCTAAAGCAGCCACTTCTAGTCTTTCGAAACCGGAAAGAATTCAGGAAATGTGCGTCCTGATTCATACATTGAACATTGGATTTTCTAGCGAGTCACTTGTAGTTTGTATATACACAATTATAACTGGCTGGATCTTATAAAAAAGAAGGAAGAAAAGCAAAAGCTGCGAAGAATAGCAAAAAAGAAAAAAAAAATTGGTAGAAATTAGCAAAGAACAAATAACTTTATTGTGGGCTATTAATAAAGCAATGGCTTTGGGTAGGACACTTTTGGTAAATGAATTGAAAATGCAATAGCTCTGTTTTTAGAAAATATTTATTCTATCGAATTTTGACGTTGGCTAATTCCATTAATTGACCTAATAGTGGTTGAAGCTATGAAGTCCGGGACTTAAGTACTTACAGCAGTGTCGTCCTCCGTGGTGTAGTGGTTACCATGCTACCCTCTAGTTTCCGAGGTCGCGTTTTCAAATCCGGCGGAGGGCGATGGATTTTTTTCATGGCTTCCTTCGGAAGAGAAGTAAATCCGGTGGTCCCGTGTCGTAGATTTACGGCACGTAAAAGAACCTCAAGCCTGATAAAGAGGCCTCTGAGCAAAATTACCGGTCTTTCACGCCCAATGTAGAATGGAAACCTAAGGACCATAGCAGTTAAAGAACGTCCATAAATAAAAATCAATTTACTCTTACAGTATTGTAAGTCGTCATTGGGGTATGTGTCGCGGTAACCTTCGTGTTATCATATTTGCTGAGCGCCTGTTATTGTTTTACTATTTTGAATTTTTGGTTCTTTGTCCTCCGGCTAGCTATCATTACTCAGTCGAGCAAATCTCTTGAACAGGGTGTCTAAACGGAAAGGAGTTGTTACTAAAAGATAACACATAAGAGAATTTGTTTTTACACTTTTATTGCCGTCACACTTTATTAATTTCACATAATTACTCTTGATACACGCCTGACTGAAACTTATATTTTCGAATGTAACTATAATCACTTATTTGCCGCGCATTATTAATTCGCGTATTTCACATTTTGTAACTAACTTTACGACGCGAGAGATTCTGTAGAATTGCGTAACGTGTACTTCGTGAATGCTTCTGTTGAACTGTGCGACGTGTAACTCGTGAATGATTCTGTAGAACTGCGCGACGTGTAACTCATGAATGATTCTGTTGAACTGCGCGATACCTGTCTTTGGCTCTAGAATTTATACTCCCTCACCCCGATATGCCTAAACATTATAACAGAGCTGCTATTGGTTAATAAAGCGCGCCAACATTAGTCTATTTTTTTATCCAATCAAAATTACGAACACACATGCTCCAGGGAAGATATTCCCTCCATTTCTAAAGAAAAGCACGCTACTCGGACATCATTTGTTTGTCTCTTCTAATTGATAAACAACCCACCCCCTCGTTTCATTGTTACCCGCTCCTATTGTCAGTTTCAGTGAGGCCGTGTAAACTTATTTCCTAACAATGCTTATAATTAACAAACATCTCAAATCATTGTCATACTATAATGTTAATTTACACTACAATCACTCTGGCATTCAGTGTTGTGATACAAAATACTGCCTCATGTCATCTCAGTACAATTTGAGATCTCCTTGTGGTTCACCGGGAAACTTGCAAATCATATGGGGAATTTAATGTCGTACTGGCATGTTGCCATGGTAGCTCAGTGGTTAGAGCAACCAGACGGAAACCGGGAGATCCGTGGTTCCAATCCCGGCGATTGCATTGAATTTTTCAGTCGTCTGATTCTACCTTTCCTTAACACGGTGGTTATCGCACATGAAGATGGGAGCGCAAGTACAGTGTGCATTGTTTGTGGGGGGGGGCGCAAAATAAAATCGGTACAATTTGACGTCTTGGCTTGTTTCTCATCTGTTCTTAAAATATATATTAGCATGAAGCGGATTCTTTACAAGGTAGCACATTTCAGCCACTCGGGTTTAAGTTTTCTTCTCCGCTTTCAATTCTCGCCTAGAATTGCCAGTTGGTCATAGATTGTTTGTACACCAAATCAATAATATGATACATCACGAACACCAATGATAAGGAGTTTGCGAAAGTTAGCTGAACAAAAACGCTAAGAATGGCAGTTAAAAGTGTGCTTCCATTAGAAGCAAGGTGGCTACTAGACATGTCAAGGAATACACTTCTGCATTAGGAAAATGTGTTCTGAAAGCAAGGCGCTGAGGATCTGTTATTCCATTTGTTTCTGTACACTTGGAAAAGTTCTCTATGCATCTACTTCAATTGGGCGAAACCTATATCTGTAGCATCAATTTACTCCGATATCGATATTTGTGGCGTAGCATTAGGGGAAACAGCTGATAGTGTCTGCCCTAAATTCTTAGACAAACGTATTTAGTTTATTTTGGTTTAGCTTCTGTCACATTTAAATATAGTACCTTATTGTACATAAATAACTAATTTCTATATTGAAAAGGAGATGTTTCGCTCTCTTTTACAATGCTGTCCCTTTCGGATAGACATTTCCTCGTGTGTTGCTCTGCTTCTGTTAAAGCAGAGACAAAATAATGTGGTTGCACTGCTGCTTTCACTTGTCTTCCGCAGCCCGCTTCTAGCACCTCTTGGAAGACGATTTGCAATACTTCACCTTAGGCAGTGCTCAGAATGCTGATGCATGTTCTCTTTACCACATGTTCGGTGGCAGGATAGACGTCTATACTCGACAATCTCCGTGCAACAATAGCGCGTGTTATATGGCTCATTGATACAATGTTATCATTTAGGATGTGTGCGTTTATGGTAGATTGTTAATGAAACGGTGACTTTTAAATTAAATATGGCATGTTCTGACGAGTTTAATGTGACAGAACTTAGGACTTCGTTCTGTTTTAACAAAGCGTTCATTATCAAAATAAACTCTTCCAATAAAAAAGCTGATGTCTAAACGTTCACATGACTTTCCCTACCTTCTAGTGCTTATTAGTGGGTATACAAATTATTCTTACGTTTATTTTCCCATCTACTTCATTTTAATCGATATAAACCTTTTCAGAAATAGCTGCATTACACATTTCGTTATAGATACAAAGGGATTAGCGATAGACAGAATTTTAGAACTGGACGCTATATGCTGGTCTTAAACTACCATACTCTTTCCATACAGTGGTGAGAAACACTGAAAAATCGACGGGACTTGAAAAGAATGACAAAGTATTGAACAATTCGAACCGTTGACCCGCCGACAGTGTGTCGCGGTCTCGGGGACGGGCAGTCTGAATTGTCGTAGATAAATGTTTAACAATAGATGGAAGATGTTTTCCCTCTTACTACCTTCCTTAAACAGGCTCTTTCATGCAATAGCAGCTTCAGTATCTTAACAATTGTTGTAAGGGAAGTAAAGAGTTTTCGGTGTCTAAGACGGTCCACATTATTGCCGTTAGTTACTTCCACGGATTGGTGTAACGTTTTGTAAACATGGCCATGGGGGATTACGAACGTGAGGAAGGGAGACTTCTGAGGCTTCTTGACATTGTTTCTACAGATAGTGAAGGGGATATTTTTGATGCTTTAGATGAACACGATGCTGTAGAACCTAAAAAGGTGGATTCTGAGAGTGAGCATGAATGAAGGGAAGTTGACGGCAAAGATTCTTTTTTATTTTGGAAAAGACAATACACAATGGACCCTCCTCCTAGAAATATTTGATCAAGGCACAAAAACATAACTCAGTTTCCTGGAGTCTGAGGACGGCTTGGAGGAATGAAAGATCCTCTTCAAGTATGGAGGAATATTTTTGATCGTCAAATGATCGACATAGTTATACAGTATACCAATCAAGACTGTCCATGGAAAATATAATCAGGAGTACTACACACGGGAAACTGATCACAATGAAATTAAAAGCACTGATCGGCCTTCTAATTTTGAGTAGTGTGAAAAAATCGAATAAACTGAATGTGAGAGAACTCTTCTCGACTGTTGGAAATACTCCGAAAATTTTTCGTTTTGTGCCATTCAGCGATTTTCTTTCCTGTTTCTCAACTGAAATTTGATGATATGGGCAGCAGATAGGAGAGACTAACATCAGACAGACTAGCACCATTGTGAATTTTTTTTTTTTTTTATAACTTTTCGTGTCCAACTGTCACATTTCAGTCAAGTCGGTTCCCAAACTGTTGATGAAATCTTTGGGCTTTCAAAGGAAAGGCTGCATTTGAGCAATGCATACCATCAAAACCCTGCAAATATCGCATAAAAGTGTATGCCATTTGAAACGCGAAACATTTATTTACCAGTACTGATCTTAGTGAACTGTTAGTTACTCAACACAAACTCGTACATCTTGGTTCCATAAAGAACAGACACAACTATTTCCTCAATTTTTGCAGATACAAGCTAGAACCTATTCCATCCGGTATCTTCGGATTTCGCGATGACTGTACACTTGTTTCACATATTCCGAAGAAAGAAAAGAACGTGCTACTATTTCATCTATGCACGATTATCTTGATGAAGAATAGGTAAACCTGATGTTCTAGACTACAACAAAACAAAAGGAGGCGATGTCGATCAATGTGGCAAGGAACGCACGACGCTGGTCGATGGTAATTTTTGTTATATTCTAATACATATTGCTGGCATCAACAGCCAGGTCAGCCAGAATTTACCTGGAAATCACATTCTACCAGTTCGTCGGAAATTGGAATGGGTCTCTCTGTTATCTTGCAACTTACCAAGACTCCTACAAGAGAGAATAGCTGTCTGCAAAGTGGAACAAAACTTGAGTCAAAATGACCGACCAGTACCTACATTCGGAAGTTGTAGAATCTATACACCAAAGGAGAACAGAAAAACAAGTATCGCTGCAGAAAGTGTAAGCAGTTCTTATGCTTGGAACATACAGAAGTTTTGTGCAAAAACTAACTTAAGTTCTGACTCTCAAAGCGAGGACTATTGTAACATAATTCGTTGAAATAGTTTGCGTACAATAGTCATACAAATTTAAAAGTTTATCGAATCGCATAAAACAGTGAAAAGGTTTGCATTTTGTTTGCATTAGAGCTATGGTTATTAAATACTATTGACACAGTATTTCATATACCTATGTTCATTTTAGTGTTTAGTACCTTAATATTGTGGTTAATTTTAGTAAGACAAATTTGCATAACTAAAAGGACAATCAAAATATTTATAAACAGAAGAGTGATTTGGACACAAACTAACGTGTTCATATTAAAATGGTAAAATTATTTTTCTAAGATTGATAGTAAAAATTTTTCAAATAAATTTGTATTTAACTTTGGTTATAAAGCAGTTTCACATTAAAACGTAAATGTTTATTTCGTAGCCTCTGGCATAGGTTATGCAGCATTTCCAGAAATTGAAAGGCTTTCCTAGGGGGGGCTAAGGAAGTAGGACGATACGCCAATGTTTCACATCCTTTTGCGTGTATCGGGATTTTTTTAACCTTTATTAATAGCTGGAGCGTACGAAATTACAATTATAAAAGGTAAAAAGGAGGATTCGCCATAAAATCATTGTGCAATAACGTGATAAAGAACGGTAGGGGTAAATTAAATTAATTCATTCATTCTAGTTTTAAAAGCTAACAGTGCAACGTAGGGTAAGCCAGTTAAGCAACTGCCGCTTCCCCCTTTCTTTAATTGCTCATGGTTTGTTGCCAGGGAAGCATCATGTGACGAGTAAACGTAAAACAAAAGACGACCTTGTTTGGAACAGTCAGCTGTTTGATTGCTAACGTGGAACCATTTTGGATTAAGAAGACGTTTCTTACAAACTCCCTGTTAAATCTATGGAAAATGTATTACTGCCAGGTCATTTCTGTTTAGGAATTGGCTCTGTCGATAAACTGAAAGACTGTACTTTAATCTTTGTTCAGAAGAAAGAAAGTAAAGCAAGTTACAGATACGGGTTTCAATAATGTGACTCATCAGTTTCCAGCTGGCCATTGCAAATAGTGTCTTTGTCAGTGGAGCACTTCCCTTCTCAGCTCTATAGTAAACACATTGTTATTATTCACGCCAACTTCGGCGACCTTTCGGACGGATTCTATTTTCGGATTTGATTCTAACATTAGTAATTTAGAAGTCAGACTTGACTTTTCCTGCTGCTGCTGCTCGCAGTGAAAGGATTTGTGCAATCTTTCTCGTCGTCATTATTTAATTTGGAAAGACGGTTTGTTGTTTTGTTGAGTATTAAATTTAAACATGCTGTTTTCGGCATTTTGGATGTGTGCATTAATTGCTCCTAGTTTTGGTAGAGGAATAGGATGTTATCCTGAAGGTAAGAGGAAGTAATTTTCAGTCGTATTTTAACACCTTTACTATGCTAAGCTAATTACGATGAACTTAACGCGACGTAACTTGAAAATTTGACAATGTTAAACTTTTTCCTTCCCGTTACGTTAAGTTACTTAAGTTTGATGCCACGTGATAATCGGACCAGTCGGCGTTAAACAGTAGCATGAAGTACATAAAGCAACTACCAATCAGAGACATTCCCTTTACGTTAAGTGCGTCCTAATTAGAGCTTCAGTTTAGCAGCATTTCTTAACGTTACGCTCCGTCACGTTAAGTAAAGTTTATCGTAATCCCGGCTCAAATCATGAAAACAATGCTGTTATAAAACATTCTAATACTAAATTAACGCCCCTAATCTTTTAAGGTTATTCATAAAGTTGTGAATTTAGTTAGTGTGTTTCATAACATTCTACAATAGGCTGCAAAGTTTCCTGGCAACAGGAGCATTTTATAATGTCGAGAAATCATTGCTTCTTATCCACAAAATACTTTCAAATGACATCGTTTAATGTAATTGCTATCTCTTAACTCCATGTTTTATAGCTGTAAAGCTTCAAATAGTAATTTTTACAATATCTTGATTTACATACTAGATTCTGACCATGAGAATTAACAATTATTGCTGTTTCACTAAGGCTGTGTGTAGGACACGGATTGAAGGGTAGAATCGGACTGAAAAATTCAATGTTCTTACCGGGATTGGAACCTCGGATCTTCCGATTTCCGTGTGGTTGCTCTAACCAATGGAGCTATGAAGTACGACATTGTAAGTCGCCATTCGGGTATGTTATCTTAATTGATTTGAGATCTTGTGGTTTACCGGGGAAAAATTTAATAATTTGGGGAATATAATGCCGCACTGGCATCTTGCCATGGTACTCTTATTGGTTAGAGCTTCCCGCACGGAAAGCGGAAGATCCGTGGTTCAGATCCCAGTTAAGGCATTAAATTGTTAAGTTCGATTCTAACCTATTTTACTTTCTCTGTCGCTTACGGCTTACCTAAGGTAATATTGTATTTCACCCAAACATTCAATATCGGCATTTCATCGGAAATAAACACTTAAGAGATCCCCTGAACCCCAAAAAGCATTTTAGATAAAGCGTATGGGCATGTGTGTGTGTGTGTGGGGGGGGGGGCATAACTCAAATGAAAAGAATGAGTAAATGTCACATTTATTTCCAAGTCGGGCATCATTAGATACCAGAGGAAGATCAAGAAAATTCCCAAACAAACCCTTTCCATTGACCAATTTTCGTTTTTTTTTTTTTTTTCTTATTTTCTCAAATGGTCCCAACGAATGTGATTAAAATTACGTATGTTTGAGATATTGCTTATTATTATTTTGTGTAATCTACATTCTCGGTGAATGTTATGTAACCAGGAAACCTTAGAGCTCAATAAAATATACACTTGATGTCGCTGTTTTCTTAGAATTAGCCGTTTCCAAAACATCGGTTTTTAAGTTTTCTCTATGAACGTTTGAAATTCAGCTACACCTTCCTTGTTTTCTCTGCCACATACATAGTTAGACAGAGGAAATATTGCATTCCACTCAGAAATTCGGTGTGGAGGTTTCAATGGAAATAAAAGTTTTGGGGCCCCCGAATTAAAAAAAAAAGTAGAAAGAGTCGGAGCGCGCGCGTGTGAACGGCATAAATACCAAACTTTTTATATAAAGTTCAACTCTTCCATAGATGAGACGAAAATTTCCAAGGCCCCCCCCCCCATTGCAAATTAAAAATTGTTTGAAATGTTTGAATTTCTCCAAAATTGCTAAAGATTTTGATTAACATACTGCATATTTATTTAGGATATTTACATGACAAAATGTATATCTTGAATTTTCTGGGAATTAGCCATAATTTTTTTTTCATTTGGAAGGCATTCTTTTTGTAATTTTGTATAACGGGTAAACATTAAGAGATATACAAAAGCTTACTGACCAAAAAACAGTAACTATTTAAAAACAATTTATCTCGTAATTTTTGTGATATCAGTCATTTCCAAGATATTCGTTATTATTGGATATACCTCTTTGGTTTCAACTAAATAATGTAAATAACGATATATAAGGTCGAAACTGATTACAATGAATTTGCTTCTTACTTATTATTATTATAATAATAATAATAATATAATATATACCCCCTGAATTTTTATTCCTCCGCCAATTTTTAAGTACTGTCACTATTAAGTTGTTTCTCGCGATGTCAATAGAAAGAACAAGACCAGCATATAGTGACATGTGACTATCGATTGTTTCCTGTACGCTCCATGTATCTACAACGAAATGTGTAATGCAACTATTTCTGCAAAGGTTTATCTCGATTAAAACCAAGTAGATAGAAAAATAAATTTTTCTAAGAATAGTTTGTAGAAATTATTTAAAAAGTAAAAGATAGCGGTTAGAGCAGGTCATGTGAATGTGGCATCAAATTGTTTCCATGCGAGTTCACAAGAAACAAAAGTCTACTTGCAATATTCAGAGCTGATCGCCCTTTCAACACGATGCGCATAGCAATGAAGGAATAAGCTAATTTGAAATAATTTCTAGGCAAACCTACTTGTGATTATCATAGTTGATAGAGGAATTTTTTTATTACTTTCTTTACTACGTATAGTAAGTAGGGGAAGTATTGTACTCCACCCAAAAATTCGATACCGAGATTTCACCGGAAATATATGCTTTGAGATCCCCTGAATCCAAAAAAAGCATTTTCGGAAACTTGTCCGCGCGCGCGTCTGTGAACAGCATAACTCAGAAACGAATATTCGGATAAACACCAAACTTGGTATTTGGGTTCAGTATCTTCCAGAGATGCGACACGAAGGTTTTCAAGAAAACACCCCCACCCCAGATTATGCTTTACATGGAACATTTTTCGAAAATTTTAATTTTCTCAAAAATGGCTAACGATTTTGATTAAAATATAATATGTTTAAGATATTTTCATGACGAATGAAATGTATATCTCGAATTTTCTGGGAATGTCTCCAAAAGTATTCTTCATTGTGAACGCCTTTTGCATAACTGGTAAACCATAAGAGATAGACAAAATTTTACTGCATAAAAAATGTAGATCGCGTTAAAATATACAATTTGTCATATGCATTTTTGTTGTTGTTGTTGAGAACCATTTTCCAGATATTGCATGTTATTCCCTTAAAGGAGAATAAGCGTTTGTATAAATAGTTTGTACAAGAGTAGAGAAAGTCATGTGAGTGTAACACATCAGATTTTGTAAATAGTAAAATATATCTAAGGGATACTTGTGAAATGCCAATGGATATACACTATCAAATATTTTCCGTTTTAATTAAATTAAGTTTTTAATACATTTTGTGGAAATTAAGCCTTTTTTTTTTTTGGAAAAAACTTAGATATTAAAAATATAAATGGGTCGTTTCATGTAAAATAGGGTATGGTAGTTTAAAAAAAAACCAAGAATACCTGCGACGGCTGCACAGTGGACACCCATAAATCACTTAGCAGCGCTGGTAGGAAACCATTTGATGTAATTGATGGTTTTGCAAAGCGTTCGCCAAGTGTGTAAAAAGAGAATTTGTGTGTTGACCTTAATCAAGATTCCAAGACATTTATTTTTCAAAGCCTTTTTCTATCATAAAATAATTTTAACACTGTTAGCAGTTAATGTATTGTATAATATTCACTTACAGACTTGTACAGTTCTGAATAATAATTAACAGAAAAGTATTAATTTATCCAGCAAAGCTTAAAGGGCAAGTTGCTATGAAGTTGTATTTTACGTCAATGAATTAAGTAGGAAATAAGAATGTTGCTATTCTGCGTTTCAATCGTATACAAATGCCATAGTTAATTATATAATGTAATTCTGCGTTTGCTGTTTTGTAGCATTTTTCTTGTCATTCTGTAACATAAGTGACTGTGGAATTACCCATATGCGGATATTAGTTGACAAAATATAATTTTTCTCCCCAAATTTCTGTTTGACAAAAGCTGAAGTTGCGAAGTGTGCCCATTATGGCAATCATAGCTTAAGTGGCAATGATTTGTTCCGGAAGATACTTTTGATTGATCGCGATCTATTGATGTCCCACTTTCAGTAACATTATAGTAAACGCTCTCTGATAAAGCTTCAGATAAAAGGTGCTGTATTGTTCCAGAAACTGCTGAGTCAAAGCTTTTGTTTATACACCGAAACCTCAATTCGTCGGGTCAACGTACGCTATGACAGGCTAAAATAAGTGATTTTAAGATAAATGGAAATGTTTCAAACCCTGTTTTGTGTATATACAGACGACCAAGTGATATTAAGTAACTCAGAAGATGATTTACAAATAACATCTAAAAGTTAAATGAAACAGTTGCAGAATATAACGTGAAAATATCAGAAACGCAAACGAAAGTGATGGGCTTTTTGGGGAAGAACCACATTAGATATAACATAGTAATACTCAAGCAATAGAATAGGTAAATAATTCTAAATACTAACGGTATAATGTGTCTTATAGGCAGAAAAAAGACAAATATAAAAATAGATAAATGTAATAGAATGTGTGGAACAATAAACAGAACATTGAAGTATAAAACTCTAAAGAGCACACAACTTTATAAACTAAGTTTTATAAAGCGATGGATCTACCTGTTTTGACATACGCTTGTAAAGATTGGACATTGGACCGATCGGAGAAAAGGAGAATTGAAGCGGCAGATGAAATTCCTACGTTCCGTAGCAGGAGTAACTCTTGACAAACAAAGAAGTGAACAAATTTAGGAAAAGCTTTATATTTAATATTGTAGATAGAATAAATTAATTACGGATTAACTGGTTTGAACACACCAGTTCGTTTTAATAGATTGCCATCTGTTTTAATTAACTACAGAGAGAGCCAAAAAACTACGAGCCGCCTGCACGGTGTTTTTCCTGTCCTCGTCCTCAGCGCTCGTTGACGTCTGCCGCTATCATAGAAAGGCGCGGATGAAACCATACAACATTTTTAAAACTACTTTAAAGGCTTTACTTACCAACTTTATGAAAGAAGGTGCTGAAGCTGGCCACCGTCGTTGTCCATACATTTTTGGCACCTCTTTAGGAAACTATCCATCACTTGCCGTAGTTTACGTTGAGAAATGCTGACAATTTCCTGTCGGTTATTTTGTTTTAATTCTTCCAGGGTGTGTGGGTTTGTCTTTTACACTTTGTTTTAAATTACCCCAGATATAGAAATCGCAGGGGTTAGGTCAGGGGACCGAGGGGGCCACAGATTTCTATTAATAATTCTGTCCTCAAGCACACTTTCATAAAGTTGTTAAGTAATTGTATGGTTCCATCCGCGCCTTTCTATGATAGCGGCAACGAGCGCCGAAGACGCGGACAGGAAAAACACCACGCAGCCGGTTCGTAGTTTTTTGGCTCTCCCTGTATAAAAGGATCCAGAAACATAGGAAGATAAATATCCAGATGGATAGATCAATTCTCTTGATTGGAAACAGGTCTAATCACCTAAATCCACGAAGCAGAAGAAAAACGTGCACTGTTTAATCGTATTATGAAAGCACTTTCATGAAACGACCATTGAATATTTCTGGATAATTAGATTAGTTCAAAGAAAATAACCTCCGGCAGTAAAATGTATTTTGGCCCTTTCTCCCCCCTGAGGTGTTATTTGTGTCTGGTGAATTTAATTTTTTTTCTATCCAAACTTCACGGGAAGCTGTTGAAACATAACACACAAATTCTTGTCAAATTAGGATTATCATTGATAGTCTACCTGAAATGTTGTAGGCGGTATATAACTGGATGGGCTGAAACTAATCATCTGGAATGCGTACGTGGAATTGAAGTCAATGAACCATTAACGTCAACACGATAAACACTAATCAGAGGGGTTTTGCTAATACCGTCTCACGTGACTCCTACGTCTGGTTTATAATGGGGCAATTTAATTACAAATAATTGTCATTGGTCATTTTATGGTGCACAGTACACGTTACATATTAGCTAGTTTAGAATTTATTGAACCTGTATTAAAATAAAGCAGTATTCTCCAAGGTTAGTGCTAAAAACGTGCCGATAAAGCTTGAGTTAAAAGAGGTAGCGCTCTTGATAGGCTTTGACTGCTGCTTGTAAACATTTAAAATTTTGCTTTGAGTGATCAACAGTAATTTTCTGGTGCCAGGACAGTCTGAAAGGGAAAGGGCCCTTTAATGCCAATAGGACTAGAACGCCAGGTCAAAATGTATTCGTAGCATTTTAGGAGAAACTTAAGATTTTTAATTTCTTCTTGTTTAATCAGATGAGAGGAGTAAGTGGTCGTTTCAGAAACGAGGATGCGGTAGCGTGTTAAGCCTAAGACCTGTGGTTCAAGGATTTTAGGAGAAGAAAAAATATATTAACATCTGTCAGTGATGTATAAAAACTAAGGTGACGTCCTAATGAACTTGGGGTCTTAAAGTTAATTACAAGGAATTTATCTTCAGATTTTTGCTCAGAACTCGTAATTTGGTTTAACTAGCATTTTAATAAGATAAATTTTCCTTTCTTTTTGTATTGGCTAAGCTCGTGTCGTGGTTATCCATCCTTTTGTTTACCGCCATGCGGGCCAGAGAGAGAGAGAGAGAGAGAGAGAGAGAGAGAGTCATTCTACGCTTGGCCAATGCGTAGACTGTGGATACAGTTTCCGGGAGAGTTGACCTTTTTGGTTTCATCTATTGTCTTGATACGCACCTTGCTTAAACCGTTCTGATCCGGAAGCAGCGCACTTTTGTGCAAACTTATTTTCAGATTCTATGCACCTCAAATACGTATAGAGTTACTGAGTGAGAAGCTGAAATTTACTTACTGTGTGAGATTATGCTTAACAGAACGTTTGTACAGACTTGATTATACAAGTGCAAAACAGGTCACTTGCTCTCCATAATTGCCATATTTGTCGGGATGTTTTTGTGTTCCAACTTAGCGAATAGTTATATTAACCTATTTAGAGTTATTAGGAATATCAGCAATGCTTTTAAGAACGTCAGTTATAATGAGTACAGGGAACTTAACATGTTTCAAACGTTCTATAATTGTGCTCCTGAAAATATACAAATGGCTTGAACAATTTTATTTCACTGTTGCAACGGTTATTGCTTTTCTGTTTAAGTTGTATGGCATTGTTAAAACATTTTGAAGTGGATTTGGGTGTCCTTAACCTGGTGTAAGAATCTAATTATAATTTGAGTCTGATTTTTGCTTCCTCTTCCATGTACCGAGTAGGTAGAGAAGGTGTTGCATCCTATATCGAGATTTCACCGGAAATACATGCTTTGAGGTCCCTGAATAAAATACTTTTTTAGACGTTCCGTGTGTCTGTCTGTGCAGAACATAACCCAAATCCGATAAATACCAAATTTGGTATTTAGGTTCAGCATCCGTCAAAGATGCAACACGAGGATTTTAAAGAAAATCCTCCCACTCCAAGCTACCGTTTATATGAAAGATTTCTCAGAGATTTTTTATTTTCTGAAAAATGGCTTTTAACAATTTTGATTAAAATACCGCACATTTAAGATAATTACATGATAAATAAAATGTATATCTTGAATTTTCTGGAAATAGCGTGTGAAGTCCTCTTCATTCGGAAGGAATTTTCTAGAATTTTGTGCAACTGCTAAAATTTAAGAGAAACAAAAACGTACTAAAAATGTAGAACGCTTTAAAAGACAATTTATTTTAAATAACGTCTGTTCTGTGACAGTCGTTTCCGAGCTGTCGATAAAGTCGTTATTCAGTTGTCTCGCGATGTCATGGAAAAGGTATGGAATTATAGCCAGCATATAGCATTCTGCTTTAAAACATCTGACTAACGATTCAGTTTCTTCTATACCCCTTTCACCTACAAAATGTGTGGTTTAACTGTTTCTGCAAAGGTTTATCTCGATTAATTTAAATAGATAAATAATTAAGCTTTCGTAAGAGTAGTTTGTGGAAGTGTATAAAAATAAACGATAGTAGGCAGGAAAAGTCCTGTGAATTTAAGGCACCAGATTTTTTAAATGTATACATGACATCTAATTACGAATTGCAAACTGACCGGTTATATGGGTTTTGTTGAAAAGTGGTATGTATCGTTCGAGATTTAATCATCCTTACAATGTAGGATAAGTTCTTACAATCCCCCCCTCCCTTTTCCTTTTTAAACTATTCGGGTGCTAATTAAATGACCTTGGACAAAGATTTCACAAGCGGGCGGCCAATGGAGGTTAGAACAGAGCGGGTAAGAGCTGGAGCATTCACCTTGCTCCATAACCTTCATAAAGAAGGTCAGTGCTTACAATCGCCATTGCAAAGTTAGTTTTACCGTTTGCTTATCTTCAGCAGATTGGTGAGGGTAATTTAAAATTCAAATGCTTATTTTTAAGCCGTCACTATAAAAAAAAAAAAAAAAAAAAACTCTCCATTTTCACTAGTGAGTTGGTCAGTTTGAGGCCTCCGTCTATAACGCTTAAGCGAAACAAAGGTGACAGTCGTTTCGGATAATGTATTTTTTCGGATAATCGATGGTAACGATTTTAAGCTGCGAAAGGAAGAAAATAATTGTATTCGAAGTGCATGAAATAATGTTTAATAAAAAGTACTACTGTGACTGCATCTGCGGTCGAGTGGTCAGTGTTGTGGCTTCTCAACCCAGAGGTCCCGAGTTCGATTTCCGGCTGGGGCGGATAATTTTTACTTTCTCTACTACGTATAGTAATTAGGGGAAGTATTGCATTCCACCCAAAAAATTCGATACCGGGATTTCACCGGAAATACATGTTTTGAGACCCCCTGAATCCAAAAAAAGCATTTTTGGAAACATGTCCGTGTGTGTGTGTGTGTGTGTGTGTGAACAGCATAACTCAGAAACGAACCGTCGGATAAACACCAAACTTGGTATTTAGGTTCAGTATCTTCCAGAGATACGACACGAAGGTTTTCAAGAAAATCCCCCCACCCCAGATTACCCTTTACATGGAACATTTTTCGAAAATTTTAATATTCTCAAAAATGGCTCTAACGATTTTGATTAAAATATCATATGTTTAAGATATTTTCATGAGAAATGAAATGTATATCTCGAATTTTCTGGGAATGTCTCCAAAACTATTCTTCATTGTGAACGACTTTTGCATAACTGGTATACCATAAGAGATAGACAAAATTTTACTACACAAAAAATGTAGATCGCGTTAAAATACACAATTTATGTCATACATTTTTTTTTGGTAAGTGAACCATTTTCGAGATATTGCTTGTTATTCCCTTAAATTTTCCAATACTTATACTTTTTTCTCAAATGGGAATTAGTTGTTCATTTTTTTATGTACTGGACATGCAAAGAGAATGGAATGCGCCACATAGCAACCAGTTCTTAAAAACGATTTGACTATTGCTTAAATACTACCATATTCCCCTTGCACCTACAAGAAAATTAGCAATAAGATTAACATCTCGATTAATATGAAGCATATGGAGAATAAGCGTTTGTAAAAATAGTTTGTACAAGACTAGAGAAAGTCATGTGAGTGTAACACATCAGATTTTTCTTTATACGGAATAATTCCCTCTCCACCTCAGTCTGCAAGTATGAATGTGGGAGTGAATGTGTATATGTTTAATAGTAAGATACTGAAAAAAAAACCGGCGTTAAGTAAACCTACAAATGGAATAGAAAATACTGCTGCTGCTGCTGCTGTATATTATACGAATACGTTTACAAGGGTTGTTCCATAAAATTGGTCATACACTGCACAATTTACTACTTAATTTTCCTGCATACTTTAAAGGAGCACTCTCAAGTATACTCTGAACCTCATTGGGAATTAATAAAGATTCATATAAAGACAAGCCAGACTTTTCGAGCTTTCTTTCTATAGAGTGGTGGTGGTGGTGGGTGCTAGAGCTTTTAAAATGTGCCTTGATTACAGTAAAGTCCCATTGCAAAAACTGTCTCCATAGAAGGGACTTTTTGTTCCTAATGTGTTTATATATTTTAAAATGAAAAGATAAAAATTACGGATATTATATGCTAACTGCATGGAAAAAATGTTTAAATTTGCACTTTAAAACAACATAAAAGTACAGAAGAGCATGGAAAAACGCAGTTCCATATCACAAGTAAAACAAACTAAATATGCATTTACATACAAATCCGATGTCTAGTTAAGAGTTCCAGTGATAACGGGAAGTAATTCCCATATCGCGTCTCACGCTGAAAAGACAGTGCCTACAAGTGAAATGGAGCGCACTGTTGCAACATGTACACTATGTACGCCCGCAATTTTGGCGCCCAGCTGCTATCGGTCTACCAATTTAATGTCGCCTAATTTATGATAAATCGCCACATAGTGAAATATCTGCACTGCTGTTTAAGGCAATTGTAAGATATTTCATTTTCACCTGAAGTTTATCTCCTCTTTGTATTTTTATTACTTCGAAATGCGCTATTAAAGGCATAAAAATAGATATCAAGTAAATATGAAAATATAAAATGATAAATGCTGTAGTTTGGTAGGGTATCATCGCTGTTTACCCCTGACAAAATTACATTCAGCGTGGGTGGAATGTTTTCAAACAGGAAGTAATGAACTATGTGCGACACTCCGCTTTGCGCTATTCCATTATATTGGGTTAACCTAGCGTGCTTTTCTTTCTCCCATCCTTTTTTGCATTTTATTTGATGGGTCCTTAGAGGTCCTTTCATTCGTTCCTTATTGTATCCTATACTACTGCTTCTGAACACCGGGGTAGCCTTAGCTGTTTCTTTTACTGCCTTACTAACATTCATTTTACTTAAAAAATAATCTAACACATTCATTATTACTTTACGTTTCTTCTTAGTTTACCAACATTTCGTCTCTTCCTAGCTTCGCCCTTCATAATCATAAATATTTAGTAAAATGTTAAATAAATAACCTATATAACACCACGTGTTCCAATCGCTAAAACATATATACATCCTTACAATTAATGTCAAGTTACACTGCCTTCTGCCTCGCGCCTGTTAGCTGAATAGGTGGATGACTTTTGTTCGGCATACACAATGAATGCAAGAAGTTACAGGATTCGGATTTCTTTTAAAAACTACCTCCAACCCTCCTCAAAATTTTATCTCGCTTGGTCGCTATTGTAAACCCAATAACAGAAATTTCGCACCGGCTGAGTTTTCCACTGCATAGGTATAGATTTTTTCGAAAACATTTAATTTAAAAAATTATAACTTTCAAGTAGAGAATTCAGTCCGGGCAGGTATCAGCACACTAGTTTACAGTAGCTAAGAAAAAACATTGTTGCGTTTTACCCTTTGGTTTATGCAGAGGGGGGTTTTAATAAGTAAACCATCAAGTTGGGAACGCGCCGAGGGTTGGTGGCGAGAGAAGGTGGAAGCACTTGTGACCTTGAAGTGTTCTTTGTAAACAAATATGATGTACAGTTTGGAGTCCCTACTTCGATAGCAGATGGACCAGAATTAAGGAGTATTAAAAGGGGGCGGAGGAAAAGACAATGTATGTTTGGCTATTGATGGTTTGCAATAAAGTTACCTCATGATTTATTAAGGCATTAATATACAGGAATCAAAGTTAGCGTTTTTCTTTTACATTGAAAGCTGCGCATTTTTTAAGTAATATCCGCTTATATTAGCGCATGACACATCCTCGGAAAATTCTTATCCATGGTTAGAGTTGAGGTTGAAAGTCCATTTTCCCCATTGTTCCTTTCTGATGTCACGTGTTCCTTATGTGTCAGTGTAGCTTAATATGACGTTTTAAATGTCCTTTGAGCTTTGTTACGTGTGATGGTTTCCCCATTTGTGCAGAAATGATCCATGCGAAATTCCGCTAAAACAAACAATGCTTGTTGTGATACAATGACGGATCGAAAAGTAACGCACAATAATTTTTTTACAAAAAAGTTAAATAGTTAAAACAAAAAACACAAATGAACTTGCATCTTTTACCTTCTTTCTGACATAGTCGCCAAGTTTCTCAACACATTTCTTCCATCGTGATACCAGTTTAAATATGCCCTGTCGTAGAAGTCCGTTTCCTTGGAGTATAGCCATCTGCGGACTGTTGATTTCACTTACGCATCTGTCGCAAAGCGTCTGCCGGCCAGGAATTTCTTCATGGGACCAAACAGATGAAAGTCCGACGGTGCAAGGTTCCGAATGTGTGGTGGATGCCGAAGCACCTCCCAACCATATTTGGTGATTTTTTGACGAACAGCGGCAGCAACATGAGGGCGAGCATTGTCATGAATTTTGACATCGTCAGCATTCATGTTGTGGCGTTTGTCACGAAGGACACGACGCAACTTAAGGTTTCCATGTAGGCTGCAGCATTCACAGTGGTCCCGTGTTCAGAAAAGTCCACCAATACAACACCATGCATATCCCAGAACACCGTCACAAGCACTTTCCTAGCAGATTGAGTCACTTTGAATTTTTTCTTCACTGGGGAACCAGCATGTTTCCACTCCATACTTGCCTGCTTGGTTTCGGGCGTGTAGGGTATGCCCACGACTCATCACCAGTGGCGATTCCTTTCAGATAGTCTTGCCCTTCTGCGGTGTATCGCGTTAGGTGATCCAAGCTCATCATTCGCTGGCCCTTGTGGTTGTCTGTCAGGTTCTTAGGCTCACAGCGAGCACTAACTTTTCGAAATTTCAATGTGTCATGAACAATATCGTACACTGCACCATAGGAAATGTTGAACTGTTGCGATAAGGTTCGCAGTTGCACACGCCGGTCGTTCAAAATTGCCGCCTCAATGCCTCTGACATTCTGTGGGGTTGCAGCTGTTACCGGCCTCCCGGAGCGTGGCGAATCATCAAGGTTCACATGGCCCTCAAGGAAGAATGCACACCACCTGGAGACATTGCTACGGTCCATACAATCGTCCCTATACCCGCCACGCTTGTCACTGTGAGTACCACTCGGTTTATGCCCTTTGGCCCACAAATATTGAACCTCTGCTCTTCACACGTGGACGACAGTAACATGCGCGCCATCTTTGTTGCGTAGTTCACGCTTCTCTCGCTAGAGCTGCACATGAAACAAAAAATACTCTCTGTAGTGAGAACTTCAAACTATATCTGTGTGAAATTGCAACATTCCAGCTGCAATACCAAGGCAGAAAAAATTATTGTGCGTTACTTTTCGATCCGCTCTCGTATTTTTGGTGTATGTACTCTTCTTTACTTTAGACATATTGTCAGTTTTTCACTGGTCTATATAGGTATGTATGGAATAAGTGGAACAGTCGCAACGAAACAGTCTGTTGGGTTGGAGAGGAATGTGTCCGTCACAGTACCTGACGTCAGCAAGACTCTGTGCGATAACCGTGCTCTGTTTACTTACCAAACCGCTCTGCCGGTGGTGATAAGTTCAGAACAGCAAATATCGGACTTTTACTAAAAACTCTCTTTCATTACACATTTGTGCCCACGGAAGTCTATAAAGGCTCTAAAATGATACAATCTGATATAGAGTAAAATATTCTGCATAGGATAATGTGTTCAAACCTGAAAATTGTAACAACTGAATATTTACACCATGTTATTACCTATTAGCAACTTGACGACAGTGCGAGAGTAGAAAAGGACGAAGCTAATGGCAACATGTATGCGTTAGATAGAGACAGAGTTATCTCATTTATCTTCGTACTGTCTTTTAAGGTTGAGACAAGCTATAGTAGGTCTATACATATGCAGGAAATGTTACTGAGACTTAGTTTATTTTTCTCTCGGATGTAATCATTACGTTTCTTTCTGGCCGTTCCTAAACAGTGGCAATTCTACTCTCAGATAAGAAACCTGAGAAAATCTGAATCGAAGGATCATCCGTAACGTTAAAACTATTCTTCGCTGGTTTTGGAACTGGTATATGGTTGATACACGGCAGAGGGTTTATGTTAGCATTTCATCAATCTCCCGCACGGGGCTTATTGTGCAACCTCATTGGAAAGGATACTTTCATTGTGTCCCAAAATCCGTTCCCAAAACATGCTGTATTTTGGTTCTAATGTCAGGATCCTTTCCCGGGTCTTTCCTGATTATAGAAAGAGTAAATTGTTCTTGCCAGGAATGGGCAGCCAAACGGTATATGCGAGGCAGTTTCCTCATCCTCTTTGCACATTTTACAGATGGGCTATCTTTGTAGAGATCTACTTTACGTAGACGTGCGTGTAGCTATTTCCTTATTCCTCTTCTGCCCAATCTCAGGAGATGAGGGTTGCATGGACCTAAGGCCAGTTTTCTGACTTGTTTTTGCCTAGGATAGGTTTCCAGCTGAGTTGTGTGTTTCTCTAACCCATGGTTTTTTGGGGGGGAGGGGTGACGTTTTGGCAGTACGTGTACTGAATCCAACCACGGGTTCAGGGCCAACATAGGTTATCTCAGTACACTTTTTAGCCAGCTAATCAGCTTTTACATTTCCATGGATGCCCTGATGCCCCGGCATCCACCACATTTCGAACTTTTTGTGGGATTAGGACATTTAGGTATTCCCATACCCCCCCCCCTCCAATGAGTTTTTATTTATGGACGTTCTTTAACTACTATGGTTCTATATTGGGCATGAAAGATCGGAAATTTTGCTCAGAGGCCTCTTTAATGCCAGTTTTGATTTTATCTGGTCTAAAGAGAATGCTTTTCAAGCACTTTGACTATCTGTGGGGATGAGAATTCGTTTACCATGGTAACATTTCTAAAGTTCTCTTAGAGCATAGCTCATGATAGCAAATATTTCGCCTGAAAAACTGTGCAGTTTTTCCAAGACATACTGATATTTGTTCTTGGCGACAGTCCTGCGGGAACCGTCTGTGAACCATAAAAATTGGTCACATTCTTTACCAGGTGTAATTCCCTCCACCCAGTCTTAATGACACCCGAGAGTTACCTTAATTGGAGGGGAGGAACAGTTTTTGAGTATTTTTAGGTCAGACCGCAAACTCAGTACTGGAATATCCAGGAAATTTAGAATAGAGGTGTGTCCAGTAATTGCAACCCAGTTCCCTGTTTGCACTAAGCGGTATTCAGTAAGCCTAGCCCCCGCTTGTATGACAACATTAAGGTTCGAAAAAAAAATCCTGAAATGGAATTGTGTATCTAGACTCGTTAGATACGAACTTATCGCTTATGAGTTATATCACATGCACATGCACGTGCGACGAAGCTAAATGTCATTTTAACTACAGTGCGTGCACTTTGCTCGTAAGTGAAAATAAACATGGCAGCTTGTGTATAAGTAATCTGATTCATAATCCAAAGTAACAGCTTCAGCGTCCAAAGCTTCGGGTTCGTTTGTTCTATAGGCATTTCTTCTCCTTGAAATGTATTTTAATCAGTTTGTAAAAAATGCTTCAAACTATTAAAATAGCGTTTCTAAAAAGCAGTGTTAGCAATACCATATTAAACAGCAAACATTTTAAGACAACTGTACTACACGATCTGTAAGCATAAGTGTTAGCATGTTCATCAGGTACACTGATACAAATAAGAAAGGAAACCAATAACACTTAAACTTAGCTTGTTTTACTGAATTTGGCTTTTGAGTGATTACTAAGGGCCGGTTTTTTAGGCTCTGTTAGCCTTTGTTTTAGGTTTTTTATAGCCTTAAAATACTTTTTACTTGTTCTACCTCTACCACGCAGAAACCCTTAAATATACAATGAAATACAGGTGAAGCTGGTGAATATGCAGATTCTGCATTCCCAAGCTAACCAAATTAACCTCTTTGGAAAATTAAAATCAAATTGAGTTTTATTTATGGACGCTCTTTAACTACTATGGTCTTTAGCGTCCCATTCTATATTGGGCGTGAAAGACCGGTAATTTTGCTCGGAGGCCTCTTTCAGGCTTGAGGTTCTTTTACGTGCCGTAAATCTACGACACGGGACCACCGGCTTTACTTCCCTTCCGAAGGAAGCCATGCTAAGGATTTTTACGCCCGAAAAAATCCATCGCCCTCCGCCGGGTTTGAACACGCGACCTTGGGAACTAGAGGCTAGCATGATACCACTAGTCAAAGGAGGACGACAACTTCTTTGGAGAAGACACTTTGTGACCATCAAGAAAAATGGTTTACTGATTTCTAATATTAGCAACTTTCTCTTTTTATACAATTATTTAGCATGCCCTGCTAATGAACTTGATTATAACATAAGTACAAAGGACATAAAGTGAAACTTTCTTACATGAGTGTTATTAGAAGGTTTTGGCATCTAGAAACTTCAGTGCATACATCTATAAAATTAGAATAAAAATTGTTAAGAGGTTTTGACACTATTTCATTACACAAATCTGCATTATTTGTTAAATGGCACTTAAAGAAATAAGTATAGTATAAAATTTGTACCTTCATAAACAGGATAGATAGACGTTTTTAAGCTCTTCTCTTCTGTTTCCTTAAGTGTTGTATAATGGCCATCTATGTATATTGCTTGGGAAATAACATAACTTGGGACAGGCTCCAATAGCTCTGTCGATAGAGCACTGCCTGCTGTGCAAGGGGTCCCAAGTTTGATTCCCTCCTGAGGTTTGGAATTTTTCTCAAGCCAAGATTATTTCCTATTCTCCCCAGAGTCTGGAAATACAAATGAAAATGTGAATGTGTATGTGATCTAATGTATAAAACCCAAAGAAAAACAAAAAATCCAATACAATGGTGTAAGAGTAGCACCATTGCCGATAGGCAATATATTCCAATGGTAAAAGGCTGCCAATGTGACCATTGTAGTTAAAGACACGGTATGCGAGATGGAACAATAAAAATAGAAGTAACCGGCTTTTGCTTTTACCACGAATTCTCTATGGTGTACTGCAACTAACTGGCTTTTATTTATGCACACATTCTTTGTGGAGTAAAGTTATTTTTTGTTTCATGGTATTCTCAATAAGGTTTTCTAAATTCTCTTTAGTCTTTAAGTAATGTATGAATTGAAATTAAAAAGTGTTTTATAGCTCATATTCGTCAGAAAGAATAGGGTTCCTCAATGATGAAAGAATTATCAAAATCAGTTGAGTGGTTTTTGAGATTACCCTATACACATAAACATTTTCTCTTTACAATACTAGTACTTATTATATGGGGGTGATTCAGGAGGTAATATTGCTTTCAGGCCTCTCTCCCAGACTGAATGGATTCCTTGACATCTTTTCTCAGTGTTGTGTGAATGCCAGATATTGTGCCTTTGTAATTGTTCAAAATTAACTATATGATACAGTCTCACCAACCTTGAGGTGAGAGGTATTCAATTCTTTTAATGCTTAGAAGTTAAAACTTGCAGAAATTTACCATCCACTAAAGGAAGGGTGTGGTGATACTGTAATGAACGAAAGGAAATGTGAGAAAGTGGTGTGAAATGTTCAACAAGGATGAGCAAATGTGCATAACGAAACTGGACCTGGATGCCCATCTTTCATCACCAGGCATAGGCATCTTAAGAAATTGGTTTAAATTTATCTACATTCAAACAAACAATGCAAAACAGAGTGGGCAACTGTGACAGATTAAAACTAGTCTGAGTGCTGTCTGCAATTGCCAAGAGATTGTACGAGGTATGGAGGGTGGTATATTTCTATGATGTCCCTGCCTATAGTCCAGTGATATTTCAACTTTATTTCCTTTTGTCTGGGCTTTAATGCTTACAAATTCCTATGCCTGGTCATTACAGATGATTTGTAAAGAATCAAGTGAACAATGAAACCGTGCAAGATAGACGAGTAACCCTAGATGAGTAATAAATTTTTTTCCCAAGTGTTTTTTGTTATTTGGTGAAATTGTGTCTGCACATTTTGACTTAATGTCTGACAGAAGCTGACTACAATACAGGAATTCTGAAGCTCGTAGACAGATGTCAAATGCTCAAAAAATGGAGGTGATTGTGTGGAAAAGTAAAGTAAGCTTCAATTTTGTGACTTTTTTTTAAATATATATTTTTTAAATTTATGAAGCTAAGCAGTCATTACTTCCTGGATTACCCTAATGTGTATGTGCATGCAAGGGAAGCAAAAATAATGGGACCCTTAGGTAAATACATATTAATTATTTGAACTGAAAACGGCAATTTAGGATATTCAGAAAATGGTTTATTAAATGGCAAGGGGGAAGAAAAAAAGAAAGGTTAAAATCTAGAATATAGTGATTACTAAAATGGGTCTAACTTGGTGAAAAGAGAGGAGGAATGCTTACTCAGGGTTACACAATAGAACCTTCTGATTTGTGTAATTCAAGCATAAGCATATGTGCTGCTGATTTCATTTATTTTGCAGTTTTTATGTAAATGTACTTGTTACAATAACTGAGGAATTCAGTAAATGTTCAATTACTATTTATTATTGTTAGCATTTACCCATTGTCTTGATATCTATAAATAACACAAAGAATTTGCTGTATATTTTCCCAATTTAGCCTTAAATTATTGGCATTTATGGGAAAGAGTGAAAGTTTAGTGATCTGATTTCAAACCAAATATGTTTACAGCTGAATTATAAGTAGGGACAGGAATTATATGCTCTAATAATTCTTTTAATACAACTACCATAATATGTATATAAATATGCCCATTATAAAAAGTATTAAAGCATGATATTGGCCTAAAATAAAAATATAAGGCAATTTTATGTAATCTCTGCATGAATAAAACTATTGTGGAAACCATAACAATTATTTAACTTGTCAAACTTTATCTTTAATATTAAAGCGTTATGATATAACCCCTGTAACCTAGCTTTTTGCTTACTTTTGGCACGATTACTTGAAATCACCATATACAAGCATCATTTCTGAATTCAATGTCCTGAAGTTTCAACTGGAGAATGATTACAAAATTGCAGGAACACTTTATGAATTGAATTTCTAAAATATTAGTGGGAATATTTTGAAATGCTTTTCTTTATGTAAATTAGTAGTTTACATTTTTATAAATCTTAAGAGGTTAAACAAACAAACAAAATTTAAATGCAATTTATTTTTGCATACAGGTATAATCACCACACTTGAAAGCTCCTTGACAAGCCATCTTCATACGTTGAAGGAATACCTGCAACCTGATAAGATGATGTGATGTGATCCACTGATTGTGTTTACATGCGAAACGATCAGTGTTGCCAAGTTTTAAGATTATCTTGATGGCACACTATTCTTATATATTACATTTTTAAATCGGATATAAAGATAAAATTAATAAAATAAAAATATACACTGGTGTGCAAAATCTAAGGACAAAAGTAGTCTTCGCATGCTGTGACACTGCCAAGTAACATAGCTCGATGAAACTTGAATCATACTTAGAGGGAACTGCTATGGTATGCTACAGTAGACAACTAAACGAAATATGCAATGAGACGAACAGAAATGCTACTTTGATTCATAGACCATAAGCTACACTAAAGTCAATACGACATATGATGACTCATAAGATTTACAGAAACAGATACATGGCGCTTAAAAGGGTGTATGATCACCACGGACAGCAATGCATGCTCTGCATCGTGCTCCCATGCTGGCCACAAGGTTGGTAAGCAGTTCTTGTGGTAGGGCGTTCCATTCCTCCACCAGCGCTGTTGACAACTGTTGGATGGTCGTTGGTGCATGTAGATGTCTGCAATGTGTCTCCCCAAAGCATCCCACACGTGTTCAATGGGATTTAAATCGGGGTAACAGGCAGGCCAGTGCATTCGTCAAATATCCTCTCGTTCCAAGAGTTTGATGCGGTCGCGCATTTTCGTCCATAAAAACGAAGTCAGGGCCGGCTGCACCCCTGAAAAGATGCACATGGAAGAAGTACAGTATCACAATTACATTGACTAGTGAGGGTACAGTGTTAAAAAATTTGGAGGTCAGTGCGGCCATGCAACGTTATGCCTCCCCAATGTCAATGGAACACAATGTACTGGTCGTCGGGCAAAGAGACCACCTCTGTGTAGCCGCTGTGTATCGTGAGATTGCGTGCCGAGCTGTCCTGTTAAATGTGGTTGCAATTGCACCCGCTGTTTGGCGTGGATCCCTTCTTGCCTGTTGCACAATGTAGCGGCCATCTGCTGTTGTAGTTGAGCGTGGTCAACCACCACCTCTCCTTGGGACAGCAGTGCCTATCGTTTGGAAGGCTCTCCATGCACGTGAAACAATGCTGTGAGCAATTCCAAACTCCTGAGCAACACTCATCACACTTCGCCCTTCTTCCAGTTTCCCGATGATTCTTCCCCGTGTGAAGTCATCCAAATGGTGTCTACGGGCCATGTTGCAATGAAGAACACCACTACAGTGCACTGTAACAGCTCGCTAATTGCCACACACAGTCTTGTCCTGTTTAGTCAACTGCCCCGTGTTGCAGGACCAGACCCATTTGGTACTAGGCTCGCTACACTCACACCATGTGACGTCCAGCTTTCTGTATACGTGTGAGAGACCTCTGGCAACATGCTCCTGCACCTTCATCTACTTCCATCAAGTACTTCATTTGTTATGTTACTTTACCCATCTCGTCCTTAGGTTTTGCACACCAGTATACTTTTAAAATATAATGTAAACCAAGCAAATAGGTAGCATAGTTTGCAAACTGCTGAAATATTATGCTTATTAACAAAATAGGCAAAATGTGTTTTATTTGAAACATAAAAATATTGTTTAAATTTTTAGAAATTTAGTGATTAACTCTCACTCCAAGTGAGCATACTGACAGCAGTGAAGAAATAAGCAATTGTTTAAAAATAATGTCCATGGTTATAAGTGAGGTTAGATGCTTTTGTATTTTCATTCCATTTATATGTCGCCTTTAGCATATATTTAAGTGCATTGTTAATGCATGAACGGTTAGATACCATTAGTGGAAACACTGCCAAAAATACATTTTTCCTAGGAAACACTTCACCTAAAGGCAAGTAATTCACAGTAGCCAGTTTTCTTTCTTTTCCATGAATTACGTATTACTGCTAGCTATGGTCTGAGTGCATGCCATCTTTGACTCGAGTACAAAAACCTCTGATATTCAAAAAGCACAAATCATCCACTTTTTTGACTGAGAGCATGGAGTCATAAGTTGTGGGGGGGAGTATTTAAAACATGTTTTAATCTTGGTGCTAAAATTAAACAAATGTCATTTTTACTTTTCCTACCACTTGCATAGTAGGTAGAGAGGGTATTGTATTCTATGAGAGAGAGAGAGAGAGAGAGAGAGAGAGAGAGAGAGAGAGAGAGAGAGAGAGCGAGCGAGAGTGCAAGAGAGGAGAGATTTATTTAAGTTTAGGAACTTCTAAAGAGCGACACAATTTTCAAGAAAATCCTCCCACTCCAAACTACTGTTTACATGGAAATTTTTTTGAAATTTTTTATATTCCTGAAAATGGCTATAACAGTTTTGATTAAAATACCATACATTTAAGGTATTTTGCGTGCCAAATGAAAGGTATATCTTGAATTTTCTGGGAATAGTGTGTTAAGTCCTCTTTATTCATAAGAAATTTTGTATAATCTTCTACAACGGTAAATGTCAAGAAATGGACAAAAGTAAACCACATAACAAATGCAGATCCCTTTAAAATGCACAATTTATTTCAATTAAATATTTGTAACATCAGCCTTTTCCAAGATGCTATTATTGGTTTAAATTTTTCAATACTTTTTTAAAAATGCTGTGGCTATTCAGTTGTTTCTTGTGAAGTTGTGGAAAGGATGTGGAATTTCAAAGCCAGCCTATAGCAAGCCACTGTCTAACATTTGACTTGATTCCGTTTTCCCTTGTACCTACAACAAAATGTGTAATGAAATATTTCTGTAAGGTCAATTAATATGAAGTAGACAGAGAAATAAGGTTTGATAAGAATAATTTGTAGAAACTATATAAGAATAAACAATAGGGGGTAGAGAAATTCACAAGATTTTGCTTCTAGAAGTCAAATTTAAAAAAGGATTCTGCTGCATTCTGGCATTGTTTTCTATTCACTACAATATTTTAAGACTTTAAAATTATTGAAGAATATAGAAATGTTTGTTTTGCATTTGCAGGTTCTCATGACGTGGTGCGAATGCCTACTGATTGGATTACCATGGCAGATCCATGTGTCCAAAAAATGAGAGATCAAGTACAAGAAGAGTTGATAGCAGCAATGACATATTTGGCTATGGTAAGACTTTCTCAATGTAAGTAAATGTCTGAAAAGCATTCACATGTCATTTCCATATGTATTTTAATTGTCAACATTACTTTCCAGGGTGCGCATTTCTCCAGAGACACAGTCAATAGACCAGGATTTGCAAAATTTTTCTTCGAAAGCGCAAACGAAGAACGTGAACATGCATTAAAGATAATAGAACAGCTTCTCATGAGAGGAGAACTTACATCAGAAGTTGGCAAACTTATTCGTAGCCCAGTAAGTTAATACTTTTCTTATTTGAAAAATTTTAAATGTTTTCATTTACAGTGGGAATTGTGAAATAGTTTTGGAAATTGTTAAATAATTCGCTTGTGTTTCAAATACAAAAGCACTAAAGCTCCTAAACAAAGTGCACAATAAGAATTTACAGAGAGTCATATATAACTATGCTCCATATGTATGTATGTATGTATGTATGTATGTATGTATGTATGTATGTATGTATGTATGTATGTATGTATGTATGTATATATATATATATATATATATATATATATATAACTATGTATATTGTACATTTTGTTCATATAGTACGTCTTTATTTTATTTTAAATGTTCTATATTCTGTGTAATATTTATGTTCATATGTAATTTTTGTACATTTCCTTGACGTGTTCTATGTTCACAAGCCTTTAGGCTGCTAGTGAACTCACAGAATGCAATCCAATCTAATCTAATGAAGACAACCAGCTGCTTGGGGAAAAAAGATGATAGGAGGGGAAACTTGTGTGGATGGAAGTGATAAAGGCATTGAGAGATAGCTTCACACTATGATTCATAGAATCCCATTTTTCTACAAAGTAGAATCATCCTGAAGTACTAGAAATGGCTTGCAGGTTTTAAGTTACAGTTGCTTTTGTCACTTTTTGCTACTCGAGGTCAAAGAATGCGATGAACTTTAAAACATCATTTGCAAAAATTCAATAACAATCTGCCACAGAAACAAACGACATTCCGCTTCTTTGCAAGAGGCTATGAACACAACCTTTCAACAATCTGTCACAGAAACAAACTATATGCCACTTTCCCTCCTAGTTAGTGGAGCTCATTTCTGATCTTGTCTGCGTGATTCACTCATTATTGTCAAATGTACACTGTGTATGTGTGTGCTTTTTAAGAAGTGATGGATAAATTTGTTTTAAAGAAGAAAAGGGAACAAAGTCCTAGTCCCAGTCCCAGTGAAACTAAAAATGGACATACAAAAGAAATAAAACTTGATACTAAAATAGGCATATCAAATAAGCAATTAGTGGAAAAGTGGAAAGTGTTATATAAATGGTGCAAAGTGCAGTATTCTGGAGAAATTCCCTTATTTGTGTGAAGTTTGTGTGAGAACATGAAAAACAGCTTTGGCGTCATCAGGTAAGCTGTAATATTAACATTCCAAATAAACATGAGAACTTAACAATTTAAAACACTGTTTTAATATAGACAACAATGCAGATGATTATAAAATCCTTCTTTATATTTAACTTAAATTAGGTTCCCCCCCCCCAAAAAAAAAATGCTCCCAGTTCAAATGTATCAGATTATAAATGTTGACCTAATTAATTTGTTAATGCAATTCTAAATTATTGCTGCGTTAATAAATAATTTGGATTCCTATATTACAAGTACATCTTGCTTCTGATTCTAAGCTAGATAAGAGTAAATCCGTGACCACTAAATATACTTTATTTTTCTTTTACATTTGGGATATTGTGTTGTCAAAGCAGATACATTAAGGAGGCATTAAATCTCGGGGGACCATAAGAGTTGGGAGTCGTTCGGAGGCCCCAAATTTTGTCAAAGCCTCGGCTGCATCCTGTAAAAATGCTGAGGAAAATGTAGGAGCCGCTATGAAAATGATGTACACAATAATGAAGGAAAACTTTGCAACAAGAATGTTTTCCATATTAAAACAACTGTTGTAGACGTATGTCTTTCTTTGACCAAATTAACTTTCAGTGGCATTGCAAATTATGAAAGTTATGATAGTATTCACAACCCCATATTTAGGTAATGTTACACCCATGGGCCCAACAATTTTTCTGTCTCCCATCTGCACGACACCACTCAAAAACAGTGCAGGCAGCATGCAGGAAGGTAGTGTTGCCAGTTGCACCATGCACGTAAGATGTTCATTTGTCTACCTACAATTTCCCTCTCAATAATAAGAATTCCTGCTACCATCGCAGTTCTTTTTTAGCACATGTGAAAATTTATATAATTTCAATATTTTCTTAAGCTGCTGCCCTGGGTCCGGGTTCCTGTGGCCCATGCATAGTTACGGGGCTGAATATTCATGATATGGAAGATTTAGTGTGTAAAATAATTACTGATGATATTTTATCAACAGTAAAGTCAGTCAGGTGGTATTCAATTATAATAGAGGAGTCTAATGACATTACTTAAACAGAAACTCTAATCATGTATGTGAAAATAGTGCAGAAGGGGAAAATGTACATGGATTACTTAACACTGTATCTGCTAACAGGATGTATTGTGAGAGATATATATTCATGTGTTGCAGAAATTTTGGACAGGCATGGCATTGATATGAGTAAGTGCTTTTCAATTGCTACTGATGGTGCATCTGTTATGACAGGAGTTTGATCTGGGCTGAGAACTCTTTCTAAAAAAAATTACTCCCATATATTATCTGTGCATTGTGAGGCCTATTGGTTACCTCTAGCAGTCAGTCAAGCAGCAGAATACTGTTCGGAGCTTGTGAAGTTTCAAGATATTCTAAACAGAATATATAGCTACTTCCCAGAGAATTCTAAAGCATTTAAAGATATGCAAAAAAATACTTAATGGAGCCAAGGAAAAAATTTGTTAAAACTTTTGCCATTCGTGGCTGTCATTGGGAGAAGTGGTAAATTCACAGTATGTAAATTGTAATTCTTTGGTATCTGTGCTGGAAAAAGATAAGCCTTTGGCTGCTGGCTTACTAAAAATGTCAAGTGTCTAAAATATTTGTCACTATTGTCTTTTATGAAAGATGTCGTGTTCCTTGTTAAATTGTGTTTGACTTTTCAAAAATCAAATTTAGATCCACAGGCATATAAATTTGCTGGAAGTCATGCATACAAGGGCTTGAGGACCTTAAATTGAAACCTGGTCCAAAGTACCTCCAGATTTTCAAGAAGGTGAATTCAAGTTTTGTGGAAACATAATAGAAGATTCACTGCAGCATAGAAGTGTTGCTAAGTCCACGATTTGCAAATTCTTAGATAATTTGTTCATAAATTTAAATGAGAGACTAGGGGATTTAGATAAGATTGGAGTATATAATATACTGTATCCTAAAAACTACGAAATGATGGAGAGTATGGCAATAAAGAAATCACAGAAATATATGCACAAATTAATTCTGCCACATCTATGAATTTAAATGATCTGTTACTGGAATGGGCATTGTTTAAGAAGGTGTTGAAGAGTAGATGCAAGGAATGAACTTCAAAGAGCTGGTAGAGTTCATTTATGTTAATAAGATGAGTGAAAAGTTTCCTCTTATGGGTTTAATAATAGAATACGCCACTACTATTCCCCCGCACATAGTTGACTGTGAGCAAGGGTTTAGTTGCATGAACAGTATAAGAACAGAAATCAGAAATTGCCTTTCTGTAGAAAGAGTTAGCAAATTTCTGATAATTAATATTGAAGGGCCATTTCGCAATGACTTTTGATTTTGAAAGGGTATTCAGTGTGTGGAGTATGCATTAAAAACCTATGTATTATAACGTGATATAATACAATGTAATGCAAAATAGGTAGATCAATACTGACAGTTTACTGTTGATATGATATGGAATGTGTTGATCTATATGTGTAAGAGTTAATTTAAAACAATAATAAAATTTCATTTAGCTGATTACTGTTGGCTTAAATTCAATACACATATTTCGCTTCTAAAACCCTCTTTAATAGTATAATTTATAAAATTTTCTAGTAGCAGAATTTGCACAAACTTATTATATTTTGCACAAATGTAACTTTTGATTTATGCATTTTTGCAACATTGTTTTATTTTCTAGCTTAAACCCTTCTTTTGTGTCATTCCATCATTTAGGAGCCTGTTGGTATAGACATGAAAAGTAAGCAGCAGAATGAGGGTATATATATATATATATATATGGCATATTTTTCACATTGATACTACTCGGTAGCGATGCTCATTAAAATATTGTTGATAGTAGGTAAAGCATTAGAGAAAATGTACACAAGTTAAAAAGGTAGGGTTACCAGATTCTTTTAATCAAATGTAGGACACTAGTGGTCTAAAATGTGGGGCATTACAGAAAAATATTAAATCAGGAAAATTAAATGCCAAACCTAAATTACTACTCAACATGTATAACATAAGTTGTATATTTTCTTACGTACTCGTAATAAAAATACTAACAGCAGCTGTCGAAGAACCTTAACAATAATGCTAGTTGTAATACTTGAACATATTTTATACAGAAGATCTAGCTTTGGTGTATAATCATGACAACCTGCAGAACTTAAATGTTTAAAGTTATATTTTACTAGAGCAATAACTTTGAGTCAATCAATGGGAAATTTCTTTCATGTGTATTGTGCTGATATCTTGATATCTGTGGGGGGGAGAGGGATACTCTCTAGCACTGTGTGCAAGAATAGCTAAGAACAAATGAACAAACATTTTTCTAATCATTCTCGAGTTGCTACTCAATTTGAAACTAAAAAATGTGGAATGTTCAGATTTTTTGAAAATTCCTCACAGATGCTGAACAAAATGTAAAAATGTATGGCATATCCGATTTTCCAGATCTGTGGTAACCCTGTGATAAGGGCCTGCAACTTACTTTATTTAATTTTAGGTACTTTTCATAAGAAACATTAAAAAATATCTACATAACACGCAGATCATTCTTTAACAAGTAATATATTTTTTATTTCATCTCCCACTGAATTTTGAATTATAAGACTTTATTGCTTTAAAACAGACTAGATTAATTAAAAAATGTAAATTAGTGACCATAGACAGAATAGGAATGTAAGTTGTATCAAAACAAGCACCGGGGTGCTAATAGCATCCAGGCTCATCTGAACAATTTGTTTTATTTAGTTCTTTTAATTGGCAGGGAAATAAAAGCTTTGAAACAAAAGAAAAAAAATGTAATAAAAATAACGGTGAACTTGTTTTCAAAGCTTTAGAGATAAGTTTCAGTGCGTGTTGTTGTTTTGACTGCATCTCCTTATTTTATCAGTTGAATGTTTTGTCAGATAGCCTCAACTACGCAGCAGTTCCTGTTGATTATCCATTTCAGTTAGTTCTTTTAAGTGGTTTATTGGGAGTTTGCAATTAGATAAATAGTTCTTTTATTTAAAAATAAGGAGAACTATCTTTGATAGTTGGCTCCAAATGTAGAATATTGTATAATTAACACAAATATTTTATTTAAATTTTCTGCTATTCATTGACGCACTTATGTCAAAGGGGAACCCAGGTAATGTTGAATTCTATAGTCTTTGCTACTTATTGCGGCAGTTCAGTTATCTCCCATAAAATTAGTGATTTTTCTGAGTCACTGTAATTCATAGCTGTGCGCAATTCATTCCAGCAACAATGTTTAATATAGAAAAACTAAACATTATCCTTATACATTTGACAAAAACAAAAAACAAACAAACAAAAAATACACAAAGGGTGTTGAAGGGTTCAGGAATGTACAAAATGTTTTCTGTGAAATTATTTTTGTTCATCTAGAAGATATAAAGTTTTAAATTGCTTACCACCTTTCCTTGAAATTAAGTGTGATAGTGCAAGGAAATAAAATGAAATCACACCTGGCTGCTGCATCCTATCAAAATCTTGTGCAATTATATTTTCAAAAGTAATCTCAAACCTCATAAACATTTGTTTGAGAACAATAAAAAATTAATGAATAATAAATAATTGCTGCAATATTGCTCTGATTTATAAAATGTAGCTATCTCTTGCAGAATCATTTTCAAGATCACAAGGTCACTTTACTCTGTGTGTTAAAGATCACAAAGAATTTAAGTGATTAACACCTTTTTTTTATCACATAGATGCCTCTCAATGAAACCTGGGAAGATGGTGTAACAGCACTGAAAGAAGCCCTGAAGTTGGAAACACGTGTTACTCGAAAAATTCGTAACATAATCCAGGTCTGTGAAGATCCTGAACCTGGGCAACAAGGCTTCAATGATTACTATGTAAGTCTCTGTGAGCTATATCAAGTATACTGTTTGTATTTTTTTTATTCTAAAGATATAGTCAAGAACTTTCAAATCAACCGTTTTTGAGAAAAGGCTTGCAGAGGTAGTTTTGACAGAAAGGGGAAGGTGCAGGTAAATATTATTTTTGCCTGGAAAAAAGAATTGCTCTTTACATTTCAATCTTTACTGAAGTAGTTCAATACCTACATGCATTTGAAGAGAAGGAACAGAAATCTGCGATTCTTTTTCTGTTTTTTCCATTTTTCTTTTGTTGGTTAGAGCTAAAAGTCCTCCAGTTTTCTGCTAGTAACAGTATGTTTTGTGAATACCTCTGTAGCCTAGGGATACAGTGCTGGTTTCTAAATCCAAAGCTTGGTTCTTTGTTAGGGAATTTTTCTTAGAATGCAATCATTCCTTATCCTCAGTAATATCTTGATGGTATGGATGTGAGAGAGAATGCATGTTTCAGAGTTAAAAAGAATCATTAATCTAATGTTTAGCTCAGTGTAGGCAAGTTACCACCAAGCAATTATTACTAAAGTCAGAACCACAAATAGTCATTTAAGTTGAAGGCAAATGAGTAAATGATCCTACCCCCCTCCCAAGAAAGTGTTTTGGATTTAGCTTTGAAGAAGCTAAAAATGTATGTAGCAAATAACTTATTAAAATGAGTTATTTATTTCTGATGTAAGTCACTAAGTTTTAATTTTCCGTACTTTTTATTAACAAGCTTTTGACCACAGGGTATTCCAGAATAACTATTCCTTGTTTTTTTTTTTTTTTTTTTAATATCATAGCGGCTGTAATTTAAAGTTTTTCTTAATAAATTATTGGAAGTGTATCTCCATGTATAGTATGATGGAAATCAGACTATTGAGTGCATCTCATCATAAAAAGTAATTATTTTAAAAGTTGTATATGTACAGTAAAGTATTTAAATACAGTAAACCTGCCTAAAATGGAACACAATTGCTCTGGAGTTTTTTTCCCCTTTTCACAGGTAAAACAAAGTAAAAATAAAATTATGATCACATAGAATTGTATTGAAGGAAACATTTAAAATAAAAGTTCGTAAATAAGGTTCAACCGTATGTTTTACTATATTTTCAATTAAGATATAGCAATTGCAATTTATGTGCTAGTTTCTAATTGTGGCAAATTAAATCTCACATACATGGTTATTAAAACTTTGGTGCAAGTACAGTTGACCTCAAAATTAATGGTCATCACTTAAAAAAATTTAGCATTTATTATGCATATAATAGCCCTTCTTAGGTTATTTATTCATACAGTTCCAAAAAATTATTCCATTTCTGCATTAGGCAGTTTTCCGGTTTAGAGTATTCTTTAACATAAAAAATAGCTACATTCTGAGATTTATTTTCCGGCTATCCAGGTTTCAGGTATATAGGGTGTCCAGTTTAGGTAGATTTTACTGTATTATGTAAATGGTTTAAAACTGACACATTTTCACTTATCAGCTGCTCTGCATAGCTTATTCTGATAATTGAATGTTTGTAAATCAGTCTTAATGATTGGATATCGAATAAACAGGTGGTCACAAGACCCTGCCCCTCCACCCCCCCCTCTAAAAAGCTTCATATCCCCTGGAAGTAACAAACTATCAGAAAGAGTTGGGGCAACAATGCAAACTAATAAAGATTTTCACTTCCTTTAATTTTTCTCAAAATGATAACATTTCAGCACACTACTTCATTAGGAAAATGTTATAAACCTGCCCTCTGTTTCATAAAAAAATTCATAGTAATTATTTTGAAATGCCCTGAGAAGTTTTTAAAACCTAGCATCATACTTAAAAACTTTCTCTTCAGCATTTTTCTCATAGTGATATTTGTTTGAGGCTGCACTTATCAATGTCCGTGTTAATGTTTGTTTTTAGCTGGTGGATTACCTTAGTGGAGAGTTCTTGGAAGAACAGTACAGAGGCCAACGTGAACTTGCAGGAATGATCTCTGAATTGGCCAAAATGATGAAAACTCATGGAGCCATTGGAGAGTTCTTGTATGATAAGAAGATACTAAATGGACAGCTCCTTAAATCTTAAGTAGCTTTATTCACTTGTATTTTTGTAAACAGTTTTGACAGCTAAGAACAGATTTTAATTTGGTGGTAGATTTTTTGTTACACTGCTCTTACTATTTTAATTAAATAAATAGTACAGAAAATGTGTAACTTGTTAGTACCTAAACCTTTCATCATGAATGTTTACAAATGTTGTTGAATACTTTGAAATGTTTTGACTTTTTTGTGTAATTTAAGCAGGGTTTCATACCAATGTGTGATATTGCTTTTGTGAAAGCGTTGTTAGACTGTTTCCTAAGAGACTTTCAAGTTATGGTATTTGTATTGTAGAAAACAAAACAGGGATGAATGCTAGGTCAGCAAATGTACAAAACTTGATACACAAATTTAAAAACAATAACTTAAAGTTCAATGGCGCGCATTTTAAATTTATACATTCAGTGTTTTTGTCAGTACTTCATATTGTAGATGAGTGAACTGTCTGACTGATCAATTACAAAGGACTTACTGTATATAGTAGCTGTACAAATGTTACTGTGAATAAATAAGAATAACAGAGTTGGAATTTTGTTTTTATTAAAATGAAAATCTAATGAGATTAAAGTATGTGTCAAAACTCCTTCAATTTTTCCATTCCTTAAAGAGATTTCAGGTTTGTCTGAATGGCATGGCATATTTTGGTATCCATAAAGAACCACTGCCATGATACAGAGTATGCTTGTTTAATGAGCCAGGGTTCAGTGAAATTCTTAGTTCAGGTTGTCTGTGTAAGGGTTTCCAGAGTTTTCCATAGCTGTGAAAATATCCATACTAGGGGCACCAGGATTCACAGGAACTAAGTACATTTATTCAGGAACTTCCTTTATCTATGCAAGGTCATTAAATGCTTTAAGAACCTAAAGAACTTCAACTCGCACCAGAGGTAGTTCAGCAGGACCCAATTAGACCAAAATTATGGATATGGACTGCCTTGTGATTTGGAGTCATAGTCATGTCTTTGAAATAATGATTATGAAAATGCAATTTAAACATGTAATTTGTGTGTTGTTCTTGCATGTGGAAATGATTAGAGGCGAGAGACTAATGAGAGGTTATGGGGTTCAGCAAGAAAAACAGAAATAGCTGCTGCAACAGTTTACACACGATCTTAATTTCATTGTGAACAAAGATGCAAGTTATACAGTAAAATCTTGTCCAGTTAATTTTCAGGAAAACGGAGAACCCAGAAAATAATAAAGATAATCATTTCAATCAGTTTTATTTGTCCAAAAATTGTAAAAAAAAATTGTCAAAAAAAAGTTATTTCCATTATCAATTTATACTATAGCACATAAAATCATTAACTGAAAAGGTGGCCTTTCAGCTAGCCAATCAAAAAGCTTTCGAAACACTAATGCTCATTGATCTAAGATTCATGTCTAATTTATTATAAAATGAATGACCATATTGACACTATTAAACATAAAAGCACAGAAACAACAGTAGAGATGAAATGCCCAAGAATTAGGTAAAGACTAGAAGGGATAGGATTAGAAATGAAGGAATAGAGGTAAAATTAAAGAAATCAATAACTGAAGTTATAGAAAATAGACAACTGAAGAAAGGCGGAGGAAACAAAAGTTAAGGCAATAGAGATGAGAGTAGAATTGGAAATAGGAGAAGACCACAAATTAAAGGGAAAATACAATAGAAAGCACAACAACAAGGGAAAACAGTGGTTGAAACTAAAAGAATGTGTGTGGATAGAGGTATAGGGAAGAAATGAATGAAAAAGAGGTCAACATGACAGCAAATTGTTTGAAGAAGGAGTGACCAAAAATAAAGATCTAAAAAATTGTTTACAATTGCTGTGGGCTGAATTTGTTTCCACTAAAGCCAAGTGTTCAGCAGGGACTTCACAGAAACAAAAGCAGTGGATAAATAATGGTAACAGGAACAATGCCTATATATAAAAGTGGACCAGTTTTTTGTCATTTTACACACTGCGCTGTTGCTGTTATTTTTGATCAGCCCGATTGTGTTAATTTGGGTGGTAATGTCTGTGGCCTGCATTCTGGAGTCCCAGGTTCAAAACATTTTTTTTAAGCATAGAGGTATGTGGAAGAAATGGATGTAGTATAGGTGAACCTTACAGCAAAGGGCTTGAAGAAGGGAGTACCAAAAATGAAGATCTTAAAAAAAAAAACATAATTTTTAAAATTGCTGTATGCTGAATTTGTTTTCACTAAACCAAGTGTTCAATGGGGACTTATCAGAAGCAAAAGTAGTGGATAAATAATGGTAATGGGAACAATGCCTGTGGTGGACCAGTTGTCATTTCACACAGTGCACTGTTGCTGTTATTTTTGTTCACCCGATTGGCAAGATTTGGGTGGTATCTGACGAAGTTTTTTTTTGGGGGGGGGGCTAGATTTTAGGTCGCTAGACAAATTCAGGGTTGGATTATTTGATCTAAATTTTCCATCACATTTCATTTCCTTCTCTTCTTCACTGCCATACCAAACATTGGGCTGCTCTCCCATCCTGGATATCTATAATCCATAGTTTGTTTGCTGCTCGACAGGCTACTGATGCAAGGCATTGGCTTGCAAGTCCTACAAAGAGGGTAATCAGTAAAGGAAGAATTGATTCACCCTGTTGTCCTCTGTGGTGTAGTGGTTGCCATGTTAGCCTCTAGTTCCCGAGGTCGCGGAGGACGATGGATGTTTTTCGGGCGTAAAAATCCTTAGCATGGCTTCCTTCGGAAGGGAAGCAAAGCGGGTGGTCCCGTGTCGTGGATTTATGGCACGTAAAAGAACCTCAAGCCTGATAAAGAGACCTCTGAGCAAAATTACAGGTTTCTCACGCCCAATATAGAATGGGACGCTGAGGACCGCAGCAGTTAGAGCGTCCATAAATAAAACTCATTGATTCACCTCCAGGAGTAGTCATTGGCAACAACCAAGGATTATGAATCCGACAATGCTTTGGTGACACATGCAAGGCAACAGCTTGAAGCTCCATCCACATATGCCTGCATATAGTAAAAATCATCAGCTGTCAATGGTGTCTGCAACAGAAGTGCGAAAATTAAACATTTAGAAGTACCATCGAACATTTATTTCAAAGTATTACACATACTTCGATAGCAAGGAGTATCGAGGTGTGGATCCCCGGTTTATGCAAACCGGATTTCAGAATTAGACTATTCTGTGTTCAAAGTTTGCCTACAAACATATAATACATGTGCGGTTGTCACTCTTTTACCACTAAATCCTCATAAGGTTAAATAATCCAAAATATACGTACTACAGTGTGCTTTTCCTTATAGCAAAAGCCTTAGGGTCGAAGTCATAGTTGTCTATTGTATGGAAAGGAGAGCTTGAGCAATAAGTATTTCCTTTTGATAAGGAAATGCTTATTACCATTTGGTATATACATAATGGTACTCACATACTAAGCGCTGTTTACTTTTTCTACGTATAGTACGTAGGGAAAGTATCGTATTCCACCCAGAAATTCTGTCTTAGATTTCGTCGAAAATATGCTTTGAGGCCCCATGAACCCAAGAAACCCATTGTTAGAAAAAGTCCACGTATGTGTGTCTGTGAACAGCATAACTCAAAAACAAAGGTCAGATAGATCCCAAACTTGATATTTTAAGTTTAGTATCTTGCTAAGATGCGACACAAAGATTTTCAAGTAAATGTCCCCACATACTGTTTAAATGGAACATTTCTCCAAAATATTTTACTTTCGCAAAAATGGCAATTAAAATACCATATACAGGGCGATTTATGAAGAACTGACACATTTCTTTCTTTAATCATTCTGTTCGAAATTCACTCAGTGCCCCAATTTTAGCACCAAATTAAGCAGAATGTTCTGGAGTTTCGATTGCCTGTCACTAGATGCGCAGATGTTCATGTTTTATTGTCGGCAACTGTTTTTGAGATTTTGTTCTAGTCAACGTGAAAATGGAGTACACATTAAATGAGCGACTCTTCCTTGTAAAGCAATACTGGATCACGAATTCAATTACAGCTACTCAAAGAGCATACCAGAGAGAATTTGGTGTTCAGAATCCTCGCAAAGAAACACAATACTGGGACTGGTAAACAAATTGGAAACAACTGGATCTCTCGTGAGTGAAAAAAGGCAAAACTCGTTCATCTAGGCTTCCCACGGTGGTTGTTGACATAAGAGCACGATTGGATCAGTCACCCAAAAAATCATTAAGATATTTGTTGCAGGAGACAGCGTACAG
This sequence comes from Deroplatys truncata, assembly GCA_030765065.1. Taxonomy (NCBI): domain Eukaryota; kingdom Metazoa; phylum Arthropoda; class Insecta; order Mantodea; family Mantidae; genus Deroplatys; species Deroplatys truncata. The sequence continues at coordinate 53,965,518 of CM060988.1, read as the reverse complement.
CTATTCAATGTGTCAGAGAGCTGTAAAAAGCGCAGGCCTAAAGCCGTATAGAATTACGGTTACCCATCAGTTACAGGAAGCAGATAAGGATAGACGACTGAATTATTGTCGTTGGTTTCAGGCGTTCATTGTGCAAAATCCGGCTATGTGAACTCTCATATGCACCCGTTTAAAATCGGAGTTTGGTGCGCAATATCCGCAATAGTGGCACGAATTATTATTATTATTATTATTATTATTATTATTATTATTATTATTATTATTATTATTATTATTATTATTATTTATTATTTGAAAACAATGTGAACACTGCAAAGTACCGACGGATTTTCATGGAGTTTTCTGAGCAACTAGACGATGTATAGCTGGATATTTTCAACAGGACTGCGCTAAATGCCATACATCAAATGAATCCATGGTATTAATTGCAAGTTTTTTTGACGATTGGATAATTTCCTAGAACCTGCGGCTGCGGCCACCGAGACCTCCGGATTTGACATTGCCGGACTTCTTTCTATGGGGTTACTTAAAAGACGGTTTATGCCACACGTCCCCAGACATTGAACGATCTGAAGCACAACATTACACAAGAGATTCAAGCTATTGACAACACAGTCCTCCAACAAGTGGCCAGTAACATGGAACGACGTGTCGAGTTATGTCTTATGTAGGATGGAGGACATTTTCAACATTTGCTATAGAGGTAAATAATCTCCCAAAATTCCTCTACATTTCGGGTATAATAAGTTATCGCTAGCATAACTCGTTTTGAAAGAAATAAATGTGTCAGTTCTTCATAAATCACCCTGTATTGTAGATATTTATGTGACAAAATGCGCAATTCAAATTTTCTATGAATAACCTATGAAGTCCTCTTCATTGGGAAGGAATTTTGTATAATTTTGTTTGACTTGTCAACGTTAAGTGATGGACGAAAACGTGCTGCATCAAAAAATGTAGATATCTTCTAAACATTCCAAATATTTTTTTTTGTCGCATAATGTTGTTAAACATTAAACTCGCTATTTTTGTACCTGTAACGAAATATGTAATGTAGCTATTTCTGCAAAGGTTTATCTGGATTAAAATGATGTAGACAGAAAAGCTTTTGTAAGAATACTTTGTATACCCACTAATAAACGATAGAAGGTAGAGGAAGTCATGTGAATGTAACAAAAGAATTTTTTTTATTTCCGAAACGTGTGGCAACATTGTTCGACTGTTTTACAGACAGATGCGCGAGGGAATGTGTAAACGAGCATGCAGGTGGTCACATTGCCAGCCGCCATTTCCATACTTATTATTTTGTACACAACACCTGCTAAAAGTTGGCGAGTTTTAAATTAACATATTGTATTATTTAGGGTTTAAAATCAAGTAGATTGTACGTTTAGTTAGGGGTCGTACGAGGTTTATTAGATATGTATTGAGACAGAAAATTCGCCACCCTTGGGGAAAGCATTGTTGCTTTGTCAAAACGGCTGACTCATTGGTAATGCAATGATAGCAGGCAGACCATTGTTGCGCCATTCATTTTTGCTCAGTTTATCTTTGAAGTCTGGAAAGTGTGGACGTTTTTTCAAGTGCAATGGAGATTCACAGAGAACATTTTCGTACAATGATTTTGTATGACTTCATATGTGCCTTAAATGAAACGCAGTCACTTGATCGTTTGAGAGGGACTTTTGAGGACTATTCTCCATCATGTGCCATTCTGTTCCGCTGGTTTGCAGAATTTAAGAGGGGACAGCAATCTCTTAAAGATGTAGAGAAGAGTGGCAGATCAACAGAAGTGACTGTCAAAAACGTCACCGGTGTGGAAACAAGAATTAGGGAAGATCCGAGACTAACCTACAAAGATATTGAGTTGGCATTAGGGATTAGTTCGCCAAGTATTTCAACCATTCTTCATGAACACCGTGTAAAACAAAAGTTCGTCAAGAAGGCTGCCCCATAATTTATTTGAAGCACGGAAGCTCCATAGGGTGGAATGGTGCGAAGAAATGCTGAAAAGATTTAACTGTGGAGAGTCTCGCCGTGTTTGAGATATTGTTACGGGTGACGAAACATGGATCCATCAGTCTGACCCTGAAACAAAATGCCAGTCTTTCATTTGGATGCTCCGGGATGACTAACCACCCGTCAAGGTCAAGAGAGCAAGGAGTGCCGGAAAGAAAATGGTTGCTTCTTTCTTCTCCACAAGTGGTCACTTGGCAACAGTTGTGCTCGAAAATCAGAAAACTATTGCTGCAAAATGGTACACAGAAGTTTGTCTTCCGAAAGTATTTCTAAGAATCCAAGAAAAGCGTCCAAAGGCATGACTAAGGGACACAATGCTTCATCATGACAATGCACCAGCTCACACCGCTAATGTCGCAATGGAGTTTCTGCAAAGAACTGAGGGTAAACTGTTGACTCATCCACCCTATAGTCTCGATCTCACCATGTGATTTGTTCCAACTTCGAGGCCACTGATTTTCTAACCCTGAAGAAGCAGTTTCTGCTTACGAAGAAGAGTTATCTGCAGTGCCAGAAACTGAGTGGCGTGGATGCTTCCAGAAGTGGTTCCGGAGAATGGAACGCTGCATACAGTGCCAGGGAGAATACTTTGAGAAACTGGGATAAACACAACGTTTTTCTGACTTAATATTTTGCTGTCTCAATATATATCTAGTGACCCTCGCAGTATTTACAACACTCTGCGCACTGTGCATATGCTTGCATGGAAGCAAACCATAAATGCAATTATTACATCATCTAGCAGCAAGCATAAAACAAAGAAGTTAGTAACTTGTAACCTTTGGCTTGAATAGTGGTTTTATACGCGAAATAGGTAAACCTCGATTCACGTTTCAACCCAAGTATATTTATTTGCAAATTACGGTAAACAAGTGTGATTTGTTAAGTTAAAAATTAAGGTTTTAACGTCCTTTAACCGGTTACATCATATCGGACAGTGAATGAAATAGGTGAAATGGTGTTCAAATGTGCTTGGGGTCCATAGAGCTTAGAGTCATCCGACATTCATCGTTTAGGATAAGAGAAAACCTTATCCGGGTAACTCATTCTAACCGAGATTAACTTGGGAACTCCTGAATGTGAGGCAGACACGCTACCCCCACACCAGAGGTGGGCACTTAAGTGATCCATTGCAGTCATAGTGATAACTGATAAGGCAAGTTGATGGAGAAAAGCACAGCAGAGATGTACTTAGTTTATTGCGGAAATATTTCATTTTTATGATTTTGAATAAATGCAGAGGAATTTTGCTTTCCAGAGACCAAAGGATTTTGTACATGATAAATGAGAAAAGATACTAACAGAAAACATAGTGTTATAGTAGTGAGATACTACCTATGTATCATCTTTTCAGGCAAACCTCTCACGGAGCAATTTCATAACCTCGGTTTACAACAGCGGCTTAGGTGAAACGATACCGCTTCTTAAATATAGCATCACTGTGCGTTTCAAGTGGATTCTGTAAATCACGCAAATACCGCTAATACTGCGCGGTACAATTTCGTTATGAAACTGCATAATATACTACACTCCACGGAATTATTATCGTTAACCTCCATTGTTAGTAGATGCAAGATGGCATCTGCTCTCCTTATTGCATATAACCGGAGGTTGGAGCTTGCTTACAAGAATTAGTACCTAGTTCCATATTCGCCCAAAGATTAATATCTGTGAATTGAACAATAGCTGCTTAAGGACTTCCTTGAAATAAGCGACGACTATAAATTCGATCCTCAGAATGTAATATAATGATAGCTATCGCATAAACTACTACCAGTTACTTTTTCTGCCACCATATTTTTTTTCCATAAAAAATTCGATGTCATTTCATCGGAAATACATGTTTTGAGGCCCCTGAATTTAAAAAAAAAGCATTTTTAGAAAAAGATCCGCGGATGTTTATACGTGTGTGTCTGAACAGCATAATTGAAAAACGAAATGACGGAAATAATGGAAATTCAAATTCAGAATCTTCTAAAGATGCGACACGATTTTTCCCCATCCACCTCGAATTAACCTTTACATAGAAACATTTTCAAAATCTATTTTCTCAAAAATCGCTATAACGACTTTGATTAAAATACCATACATTTAAGCTATTTACATGACAAATAAAATGAATGTCTTGACTTTTACGGGAAAAGCTTGAAGTCCCCTTTAGCATAACGAGTGAAGCATTAGATATAGAAAAAAGCTTACTGTACAAATAGTGTAGGGATATTTAAAACACGCAATTTATTTCCAACAACTGTTTCTGTGTGTCAGCCATATTTGAGATATCCGTTATTATTGGTTTTAATTCTTCACTAATTACGGAGGTCCCGTGGGCCGACCAATCTGTCTGAGGTTTTTTCGTAGTTTTCCTCAGTCGCCAAAGTAAATACCGGATTGGATATTTAATACCACGACCCAAAGTTCCACCGTAAGTCTAAAAGTATAGTATAATGAAAAAATAGGTGGTAATAGCGAATGCTATACTATCTATCTACAGCCAGTGTTAGCAGTTAGACTGGATGGCACCCTAACGCCATCTGCACGGCACGAAGCAGAAAATCCGGCTACCATGCGCTGGAGGTCTCTGTGGGCAAGTGAGGAAGCAAGATGGCATTTCCAGGGATGAGATCTAGAAGGCTAACTGTCCACCTTTCTGTGTGAGGGCGGCGGTTAGACTGGACGGCACCCTAATGCCATCTGCACGGCATGAAGCAGGGGGTTACAGGGATGAGACCTAGAAGGCTAACTGTCCGCCTTTCTGTGTGAGGGCGGAGGTTAGACTGGACGGCACCCCAATGCCATCTGCACGGCATGAAGCAGGTGGTTACAGGGATGAGACCTAGAAGGCTAACTGTCCGCCTTTCTGTGTGAGGGCGGCGGTTAGACGACGGCACCCTAATGCCATCTGCACGGCATGAAGCGGGTGGTTATGGTCATCGCAGCCTTCGGATCCCCAAGCGGCGACCTTTGTGCAGTAGCCAAACACTTGTTCCCTACCCTCCCTAACCGCAAGCACCATAAAATCTTAGTGACATCCATGTGCATATGCGTGTTGTTGCCAAAATTAAAAATAGTATTTAAAAGCAAAACTTTGCAGGTGATTTCCACATGTACAGAATACAATCATGCAGTTTGTCTGCTTGCTTTACACACAAAATAACTATGTAAATAACTATGAATCGCATAGTAATTACATTTAAGTTGCAAACGCTTTAAAATATAACTGAACTAATGAATGATCTGAACTAATATACTGCGCTACAAGAATAGAAATGCATGTTAACATATCCGAGAGAAACTTAGAAACATGTTCCGAATAAACTATACATTGTTGGACTATCATTAAATAATTAAAATACATAAATATTAATTTATTTTGAAAGGAACTCTTACTCCCAAATCAAAGCATCATTTTTGATTATGCTGTGCGCGGAGCTATGGTAAAAAGTTTTTTATTACTTGTATCACAACAATGTTTTATTAATATAAAGCTAATACAAGAAGTTGTGTATTGTTTAAGGTGTAAGATTTATAAGCATGACATCTTCTGTTTACTTAAATGAATAGCTTTATTATAAAATGCAGGATAAGTAAAAATACGAAGGCAAAAGAAAGAAAATAAAAAAAAAATCTTATGTATTATATTCACAAGATTATCTCTACTCACTCTTCTACAAACTACTTTCACAAAAGCTTATTCTATCTACTTCTTAAATAATAAGATAAAATTTCATTGCACATATCGTTGTAAATATAAGGATACATAGGCTAAAGCGATAGTCAGATTTTTAAAATACAGATGACTATATGATGACTTTGAAATTCCATGCTCTTAGCATGACCACGAGGAAAATACAAACAGAGACTTCCAACTTGTATTTCAAAATTCAAACCAACAACAAAAAATTTCTCGGAAATGGTTAACACAATTTGACCTAAAATTTGTCCTTTACCGAGATTGCATTTTACGCAGAGTAAGATTTTGTCTCTCTTAGAATTTACCAGTAATACAACAAGTTGAGAACGAGGAAAATTTTACAAGTTATTCCCAGAATATAAAATTCATGATACAAATTTTATTTTTCCTGCAAATATCTTAAACTTGCGGTATTTTACTAAAAATCGTTAAGCTGTTTTTGAGAAATTCAAAACAATAACAAACATTTTTCCACATAAAAGGTTCTTTTCTACATGTTCTTGAACATTACACATAAAAATCTGGCTTTGCTTATTCAGTTTTTGTAGCCCTTTTCTTCGTGGTCTTGGCATTACTGATATTCGGCAGAGGGTCACTTGCTGGTGCGACCGGAGGGGCATCAACTTGGTTCGTTTCCCAAGGTCTCCACATCTTAATTAAACTATTAAACGCTAATAACTATTAAACACTGCTAAACTTACAAAACTGCACTAAGTAAAACACTATATAACTTCTCTGAAGAAGTAATATAGAAGCTTAGCTGAACATGGAAGAAAAGCACGAGCGAAAAGTCACAGCTGCTAAAATAAAACCGAAGAAACAGCAGAAATGACATTGCAACAACGCTTTGCTTTGGTGGAGCTGGAGAAAGGACCACGTGTTGTGTTTAAGGGATGGGAAGACCCTACTAATCGTTTACTGATGGGTTTATGGTCAGGCTTCAAAGCTTTCCGTTCGCTTTGAAGCCGGTTGGGGAAAGGATGCCCGGGACTAGTATACAGGGGTGAGGCGTAGAAGGTTAACTGTCCGCCTCTCTAGTGAGGGCGGCGATTAGACTGGACGGCACCCTAATGCCATCTGCACAGCATGAAGCCGCTGGTTACAGCGATGAGACTTAGAAGGCTAACTGTCTGCCTTTCTGTATGAAGGCGGCGGTTAGACTGGACGGCACCCTATTGCCAACTGCACGGCATAAAGCAGGTGGTTACAGGGATGAGACTTAGAAGGCTAACTCTCTGCCTTTCTGTATGAAGGCGGCGGTTAGACTGGACGGCACCCTATTGCCAACTGCACGGCATAAAGCAGGTGGTTACAGGGATGAGACTTAGAAGGCTAACTGTCTGCCTTTCTGTATGAAGGCGGCGGTTAGACTGGACGGCACCCTATTGCCAACTGCACGGCATAAAGCAGGTGGTTACAGGGATGAGACTTAGAAGGCTAACTGTCTGCCTTCCTGTATGAAGGCGGCGGTTAGACTGGACGGCACCCTATTGCCAACTGCACGGCATGAAGCAGGTGGTTACAGGGATGAGACTTAGAAGGCTAACTGTCTGCCTTCCTGTATGAAGGCGGCGGTTAGACTGGACGGCACCCTATTGCCAACTGCACGGCATGAAGCAGGTGGTTACAGGGATGAGACTTAGAAGGCTAACTGTCTGCCTTTCTGTATGAAGGCGGCGGTTAGACTGGACGGCACCCTATTGCCAACTGCACGGCATAAAGCAGGTGGTTACAGGGATGAGACTTAGAAGGCTAACTCTCTGCCTTTCTGTATGAAGGCGGCGGTTAGACTGGACGGCACCCTATTGCCAACTGCACGGCATAAAGCAGGTGGTTACAGGGATGAGACTTAGAAGGCTAACTGTCTGCCTTTCTGTATGAAGGCGGCGGTTAGACTGGACGGCACCCTATTGCCAACTGCACGGCATGAAGCAGGTGGTTACAGGGATGAGACTTAGAAGCCTAACTGTCTGCCTTTCTGTATGAAGGCGGCGGTTAGACTGGACGGCACCCTATTGCCAACTGCACGGCATGAAGCAGGTGGTTACAGGGATGAGACTTAGAAGGCTAACTGTCTGCCTTTCTGTATGAAGGCGGCGGTTAGACTGGACGGCACCCTATTGCCAACTGCACGGCATAAAGCAGGTGGTTACAGGGATGAGACTTAGAAGGCTAACTCTCTGCCTTTCTGTATGAAGGCGGCGGTTAGACTGGACGGCACCCTATTGCCAACTGCACGGCATAAAGCAGGTGGTTACAGGGATGAGACTTAGAAGGCTAACTGTCTGCCTTTCTGTATGAAGGCGGCGGTTAGACTGGACGGCACCCTATTGCCAACTGCACGGCATGAAGCAGGTGGTTACAGGGATGAGACTTAGAAGGCTAACTGTCTGCCTTTCTGTATGAAGGCGGCGGTTAGACTGGACGGCACCCTATTGCCAACTGCACGGCATAAAGCAGGTGGTTACAGGGATGAGACTTAGAAGGATAACTCTCTGCCTTTCTGTATGAAGGCGGCGGTTAGACTAGACGGCACCCTATTGCCAACTGCACGGCATAAAGCAGGTGGTTACAGGGATGAGACTTAGAAGGCTAATTGTCCGCCTTAATATGGGGGCGGCGGTTAGACTGGACGGCACCCTAATGCCGTCTGCAAGGCACGAAGCAGAAGATTCGGTAGCTATGCGCTAGGAAGCGTGACGGAGCGGGTGGTTGCAGAAATGAGACCTAGAAGGCTAACTGTCCATCACATACCGTTCTAAGAGTTATCCACCAACAGATCCGTCGCGATATGACCAAGGAGCTAAAGCGACGTAAAATAAAATAGAGAATTTGTAATTTTTAAAAGAGGTGTCGCTACTCAGTTTCTCGCGATGTCATGGCAAGAGTACGGAATATCAATGTCAGTATATAACGTCATCTGACTATCGATTCTGCTTTCTGTATTCGCCTTGTAGCTACAATACATGTGTAATGAAACTATTAGGTTTATCTTGATTAACATGAAGTCACGAAATGAGTTTCCGTGGAAATATCTAGTTGTAGTAGCTATAGAAAAAATAAATTATAGTGGGTAGTGTAAGTCAGAATGTAACGCATACGATTACAAATTCTCTGAAAATGGCCTTGTCTTTCTCTGCACAGATGCTTTATTAAGCGTTAACCACTTTGAGACGGCGATGCTAATTGCAGGGTGGAACCTCTGTCGAAACAATTATTTCCTCTCACCTTGAAGGCTCGCTGGCAATTGCATCGCAATCATATACCAGTTATTCTTCTTCGCTTCATGGCATGGGCATGATGCCCATTCCGTCTCAGCTGTTCCCCCCACCTCTTTGTGGATCGGCCGACATCTCTCCTTCCTCGACAGTCGTTGATCCGCAATTCCATCCGGCTGTTTACTGTGAGAAGACCGAGTAATTTGAATTTCTTGTGAAGGGGTTACCAGCCCCTTGCACAGTACATTTTCTGTAGGATTTTCTTCCCTTGGGGACTGCCTTCACTTTGGCAGTCCTCTGCTCCCCAGTTGTATTAGCTCCAAAATGAGGGTTGCCACTTCCGCCGGTTTAGCCGAACATTCCCTCCTCCGCCGTTGCGTACTTCACCCGTGAGGGCGAGGGACTCTGAACCAGGGATACTATTCTCAGGGTTCAGAGGAACCTGGAGCTCACGTCGGCAAGGTCTCTACTCCCTGAAATGGGGCTGTTTCAAAAGAGAGTCCCCATTCGTTACCCCTACGTATACCAGTTTCGTTGGACACTAATCAGACTTCAAAAGTTAAAAATGTCAGGGCTGCGACAAGAACACTTGATTAAATAGGTACCGAGATATAACTTTTTATTGAACAAATGTAAAAGAAAATCCAATAATAAAGCACGAAATATATTAAATAGCTTATAATCAACCATAATTAATACACTTTACACTAAATTAAACAGTAAAGTCTAAATATTAATCCAATTAAAAATAAAAATAAGTTGTATGTTCTTTTGTGTTTTAGATGTCCTTAAACATAGTAAAAGCACGCTACTCTCTAAATGCAACTTAAAACAGGTCCTTCTAAATTTTCTGGGCCATATACAAATAAGTTACGTCACGAGCGGGGTCAATACAGTGTAACACGCATTGATAAGTGCAAATAAGTAACATATTTACTCTTTGGGCTCAAAACAGAGTGTGAGGATAAGAGCTTAATTCAGTTCAAGCCTCCATCTATAAATTACCGCCAGACTGCGACCTCGAGCTTTAGCTTATCTCCCAGTGAAAGGGATACTGGCATTATAACCTACACTATGTGATCAAAAGTATCCGGACACCCCCCACAAACATACATTTTTCATCTTAGGTGCATTGTGCTGTCATCTACTGTCTGGTACTCATCATCCGCGACCTCAGTAGTCATTAGACATCATGAAACAGCAGAATGGAACGCTCCGTGGAACTCACGGACTTCGAACGTGGTCAGGTGATTGGGTGTCACTTATGTCAGAAGTCTGTACGTGAGATTTCCACACTCCTAAGCATCCCTAGGTCCACTGTTTCTGATGTGATAGTGAAGTGGAAACGTGAAGGGACATGTACAGCACAAAAGCGTACAGGCCGACCTCGTCTGTTGACTGACAGAGACCGCCGACATTTGAAGAGGGTCATGGTTACAGGAATGAGATCTAGAAGGCTAACTGTCCATCACATATCGTTCTAAGGGTTATGCACCAACAGATCCGTCGCAATATGACCAAGGAGTTAAAGCGACGTAAAATAAAATAGAGACAGAATTTGTAATTTTTAAAAGCGGTGTCGCTACTCATACCTGTGCAAATCCAGATGCTTTAATAATTGAATTACTACTATCCTGGGTTGTAGATTCGTGATCTAGAAGGCATGGCATCGTAGATACCGACGCTTCGCCAAGCGCTGTACTTGGCGAAACGTCGCTACCACGGTCTACAAGTCCGAATGGTAACGGAGAGCCAAGAAACTACGAACCGGTTGCGCGGTGTTTTTCCACTGGGCGTGTGGAAACATGATAAGGCACTGCTGCCATAAACAAGGTCACGCTGTTGACGTAGTTTTGCTCTGCAGTGTGAAGTGCAGTATTGTGTTGACGGTGATGTGGTGTAGTTCAGTTATTACCAGTTATTTATTATTTTGTCCTGTACTTAGTCACAAAATATGTTAATATGTTTTCTATTGCATAGCGTGTATTTATTTATGATTCGTATGTATTAACTTGTCAGCTCGTCAAGTGAAAGTACGATTTGCAGGAAGATTTCCAGGTTTAAAGTTCCAGGCCATACAACAATTCATGAACTTTACAATAAATTTTAGGCCACAGAAAGTGTTCAGGCTAAGAAATCTAAAAGACGGCGTACGGTTCTTACCGAAGAAATATTAGATGACATCGGTCATTGTTTGGAGAATCCCCCCCCCAAAAAAAATCACTTAGGCGTCTTTCACAACAGGCAGGCATTTTTTATGGCTCTGCGCGAAGAGCTACCAAATTGCTGAAGTTAAAACGATATAAAATAACTGGCGTACACTCTTCAACCAGGTGATCCTGAAATTAGGCCCACATTTTGTGACTGGAGTCTCAATAGTGTACACACTGGCAAAATAGACTCATATTTAATATTTTTCACGGACGAGCTTGGTTCCACCTTAATGGATATATGTGTACACATTATCATGTTTACGCACGCCCAGTGGAAAAACACCGCACAACCGGTTCGTAGTTTCTTGGCTCTCCGTTACCATTCGGGCTTTTAGGCCGTGGTCTAGAAGGCATCGTAGGTAGCGACGTTTCGCCAAATACAGCGCTTGGCGAAACGTCGGTATCTGCGATGCCTTCCTTCTAGATCACGACCTACAAGCCCGGATAGTAGTAATTCAATTATTAAAGCACCTGGTATTTTCACAGGTATTATATAATATTACTTTGGACAAAATATACATTTCCAACTAAATCAACTCCTCATTACTTCTAGATTCTTGTGCACAATGAATCCCATTAATTCCATAAGTATCATGTTATAGCCTTATTGACTTATACGGAACTTATTTTCAGCAGAATGTCACTCATACTAACTTCAATAACGTTACAGACAGAGGATTAACTCCCACAAGAAACACTAAACACAGCGCTGGATTGGACTTATTTGCAGCTTATAAGTGAATGCAAAAAGGACTTGCAAAAATTGTTCGTCTTAAGTTGGAACTTCCGAATGAGCGTCAGTATTACCGTGAAGATGGCCGCGTTTTTTCGTGTTCGTATCGCAATTCACCTATATAAGTGGCGGGCAGGTGGGCATCACCAGTTCACATCTACTTCTGCATTCGCTCCAAAGGTAATTTGTTCCATCATTTCTCACTTCCTTCAGCATTTTCTAGGTGGACCCAAGAAAGGCAACTTCGCCAATGTATTTCTTCTGGAACAAGTAACTTGTCGAAACAACGAATGGAAAACAAAAATGAAATCTTTATTTTATCATTTTATCGTGTAGTAATAACTTAGCCGCAAGAGAACTGTAGATTTGTTTATTACTGCGTCTTATAAGGTGAAAAAGTAGGAATAAAAAGTATGACCACATGCTGGGTTTCAATCGTGAACCTTCGGGACACTTGAAAAACCGCGCGTTTTACCAATGAGCTACCGCAGCAAATTTTGCTTTGTAGGTTATATATAACATAGTTGTTGGTTCTATTAAAATCATCATTCCACGCGTTTTCCGTTTTCTTGCCAATGCCATGTAGTTAAAAGCTCAGCAGCAAGAGAATTGTAACTTGTTTTGTGATATTTAGGCCATGTTTCACCATACTGGGTTAATATAGCCATAGAAATCCTCGAAGTGAGTGACAGGTTAAAATGGCGAACACGGCAGTATAGACCTACGACCACGGTCGATTTTGTTTTCATACCCCCTGCTCACGGAACGCCTAAATGATACTGACCTGCGAAAGCTGTACATTTACGTTCTTGAAAGATAGTACATGGAATACATATTGATTAATAAACACAGTAATAGAAACTAGATGAAGTCTGAGCCATCGTGCATCTCAAGAGTGCAATGGCTTTCGAAGAAAAGGGGTTAGGGGAACAAACTGACCGTAAGGTAAGACCGTAAGGTTAGCATCAAACTATTTAACTTTCAGGCAATTAAAATCATCGTACTATATTATGATTAAATATATTTTAGTTGAATAATTGCACTAGTTATGTTATTAATTCTCGAGTATGTTGCATAATCATGCCCTCTCCCCAAATTAATAGCAAGTCGGCGCTATGTACGAAAATAAATATAAATAATATGTTCACGTTTACGTAAATGTATACTCAATGGTGTCCGCTTGCAATTTTATTGAAGAACTTGCGTATATTAGCGTAGACATATCTTTCCACGAAAAGATCTCAAGACCGCTTAGTCATGATGCCAGCAACTTTGATTGCATCATGTGTTCAGGAAGTTGGTCGATGCCGATACGCACGCTGATGACTCACGGCACGAACAGTGATGCCCCCAAGAAAGAAGCAAATCATGCGTAGAGAATCACGCAACATTAGTTCATATTGAACACTGCTTTCTTACAAGCAGCATATCCCTTATGGATGTAGTTTTAGACATCTGTGTATAAGTATGTGAACACAAAGGTTCCTAACAGCAGATTTTTCAGTTTTTGGATACTAGTGCTATTTTCTTAAACTTTGTTTTATGTTTTTACTGTCTCTACCACGTACATGGTAGAAAAGGTGTTGCATTCCACCCAAAAAATTCGATATCGAGATTTCACCGGAAATACATGTTTAAAGCCACCTGAATAGAAAAAAATTATTTTTAGAAAAAGTCCATGCGTGTGTATGTGTGTCTGTGAACAGCATAATCCAAAAACGAAACTCAAATAAATACCAAACTTCTTGGTATTTACGTTCAGTACCTTCCAAAGATGCGAAACGAAGATTTCATGAAAAATTCTCCCCAACTACCATTTTTTTCGAAATTTTTTATTTTCTCAATTATGGCTCTAACGATTCTTATTAAAAATATCATATTAACGATATCTACATAGCAAATAAAATGTAAGTCTTGAATTTTCTGGAAATAACTTGTGAAGTCCTCTTCATTCGGAAGCAAATTTATATAATCTTGCATAACTGGTAAAGGCTAAAAGATAGACGAAAACGCACTACACAAAAACTGTAGATCTCTTTAAGACACAATTTATTTCAAATGACCTTTTTGTGGCATCAGCCATTTCCAAGATATCTGTTATTAATGGTTCGAATTGTTCGTCGATTTTCAGCTGTTTCTCACAATGTCATGGAAAGAGGCCAGCATATGGCGTCCAGTTCTAAAACATTTGACTATTGCTGTTCCCTTTGTATTTACAACGAAATGTGTAACGCAGCTATTTCCGGAATGGCTTATCTAGATTAAAATGAAGTGGATAGGAAAATAAACTTTCCTAAGAATACTTTGTATACCCATTAAAAAGCGATAGAGGGTAGGGAGAGTCATATGAATGTCACACATCAGACTTTTAGACGCATAATTAAAAGCTCTTTAATAAAGTTAAGAAGAAAGCTTCTTTAAGACAATGCATTTGCGAAAAAATAAAAATAAAAAATTTACTGTTTATTAGTTCGAAATTTTTGTTGTATGTGCAGAACATAAAGCAAACACTACACCAAAAATTTAATGAGTTGTTTCAAACCATTTTTAGAATTTTAACAACTTTTGTGTTTATAAATAATTACTTTCGATATACTAATACAAAACGTTTCTTGTGCAAAAAGGTGTATTGAAACCTCTCCTAATAGACATATCCTACACACAAACACACACACATTCACGTGGTTTTTTCTATCCATTATCGTTTATCTTTATATAGCTGCTACAAACTATTCTTGCAAAATCTTACTCATCTATTTACTTTCGGTTAATTGCGATAAGCGTTTGAATAAATAATTTCATTATGTATTTCATTATAGGTACAAAGGGGATAGGATAGTCAAACGTTTAAAATTGGGTCCCTATATACCAGTCTCGAAATTACGCTTCCCATGACATCGCCAGAAAAAAAATTAGAGGTTGGCAGTAATTAAAAAAAATGAAATGTCAAAGTATTGAGAAATTCAAAGCAATAACAACTGATATCTCGGAAATGGCTGAACAAATAATAGGTTATTTGAAATAAATTGTGTGTTTTAAAGAGATCTACATTTTTTTGTGTAGTACTTTTTGTCTATCTCTTTGGTTTTACCAATTATGCAAAATTTCTTCCGAGTGAGGAACATTCAAGAATAAGCAAGAATAACAAGAAGGGTTTTAGAGTAGAAAACAGAAGAGTAGGACGCCCATATGAGATGGAGAGGACAGATTCTTTTTCTTCATTGGGCGTGAGGACGGAAAAGTTAAGTGATGTTTATTATTATTATTATTATTATTATTATTATTATTATTATTTTTATTATTATGGTCTAAGTACCAGTGTACTCCCATTTCTGTTATTCACTATCATCGAAAAGATAGTATGCAATACGCATGGGTTAAGTACATTGTACAAGTACATTGGAGAATCTCGACTTCGTCTCGGATTTTCTCTCTCTTACTCGTTTTCCATGGATGCACTCAACGCACTTATCAGAGCAAGCTGATAATTTTCAAGGTGGCCGACAAAATGATGTGTTCTTCCTCTCTCTATCAAACGGTTGCTAAGTGAGTGCATTAACACACAGCAGAAGGTTGCATGCAAACCGTCAACGGAGCATGAAGTTGAATCGTTCCTATTTGCATCAACAGTTCACTGCTCTTCAGGCTCTTCAGTGTAGAGCAGTCCAGGGCCGGTTCCATGAGTTTTGCCGCCCTCACGCATTCAGACAACTGATTTGTATCCACAATGTCAGTCCTCCATGACCATTCTCATACAAAGAAATATATATATTTATAGGGGTAATCAATAAATAAAACTCAAGAAGGGATATATATGCCCAAACAAGCCGGTCTTTGCAGTTTTGTGTTTCCCCGCATACATTGGTGCAAAAGAAGTTGCCGCATCACTGTTGTACAAAGGAACAATGCAGGTACAAAGCGAAAGGTCTCTGAAGAGGTGCTGCTGTCTGCAGGTGTTTACGTGGTATTTTCGTACTGACAAGCGTCGCGTGGTCGCTTGCATGCAGCTCGAGCCAGGTCATTCAGACATAAAGGTAATGTCACCAATAATGAACACACGGATATGGTTAAGATCTGTGCGAGACACACCAAAATGCAGCTGAGGCTCGAAGGCTGTGTTCTGAACATTTTCAGAGGCGACATCTGTCTTCTACTCACCTTTTTGTTCGTACAGAAATAATATTAAGGAATGATGGATCATTCCAAGTAGAAAGTGGCCCTTACATCAATTCGTCCACCAAAGTGGGCATGATTTGACACATGCATTATTATAAATAATGCACTTATAGAAAACAATTTCATTCCAACGCACCTTTAAGGGTACATAAATACAATAAAAATAGAATTTTGTTTAATCTGGTTAACTTTGCGGCACCAATTATTGTCATGGTTAACTGTATTGTAGGTTAACTGTCATGGGACTAAATGACTTAATACGTGTGCTGCTTAGGTTTGCATCAAGCGGCAATCCTGAATTCTTGTAATTACCGATTTACTTATTAAATAACCGACAATACCCCCCTCCCACACACACATAGGTACTCTCGCATTCATACCCCAGACTGGGCATACCGTGAAATGTTTTTGATTAAAGACAATTTTCTGGAGCCCAGCCGGAATCGAACCCGTAACACCTCATATATCAGACAGTTTTTCTACCGAATGACCTCTGGGACCAGACCTGGAGTTAGCAGTAGTTACTAACAAAGCAGGCTAACAACACAAGACGTAACTGAACGCACAAACAACGACCTTCAGATGCTACTAAAGCTTGTCTCAGCCTTAAAAGACAGTATGGAGGTAAATGGGATATCTCTATCTCTGTCTAACGCATACATGTTGCCATTAGCTTCGTCCTTTTGTACTCTCGCGCTGTCGCAAAGTTGCTAATAACATGCTGTATTTGTTCTAAATTTCAGCTTTTAACGCATTATTCTATGCAGAATACTTTTGTTTATCGGATTATATAATTTTTAGAGCCTTTATAAATTTTTGTGGACACAAATGTTTAAAAGAAAACTAGTTTTTCAGTAAAAGTACGATATTTGCTGTTTATATGCTTATAACGCAGTAACTAGTAAACTAAAAGGTAGAATGCAAGAATATTTTTTGCTAGAGTGAACTAGTGTGCTGATACCTGCCCAGCTTGAATTATCTACCTTTAATAAGATCAAGCGTTATAAATTTTTAAATCCAATATTTTCGGAAAATTCTGTACCTATGCAGTAGAAAGGTCAGCCAGCGAGAAACTCTTTTGTTATTGGGTTTACAATATGGACACAGCGAGAGAAAATGTTGAGGAGGGTTGGAGACAGTTTTTTAAAAAAGCCGGAATCCTGAAGTTTCTTGCATTTATTGTGTATGACAAGCAAAAGCCATCCATCTGTTCAGCTAACGCGACGTAGAAGTCAGTATGGGTTAACATCAGTTATAAGGAAGTGGGTGCATTTATAGTGTGAAGTGTTATGTAGGTTATTTAATATTTTACATAAATAGTTATACTTATGGAGAGAGAAGCTAGGAGGAGACGATGGTGGTAAATAGGAAAAGTAATAATGAATGTGTTAGATTATTATTCAAATAGAATGAGTTAGTAAGGCAGTAGAAGAAATAGCTAAGTCTACTGGGGTGTTCAGAAACAGTAGTGTATAGGATAAAAATAGGAACGAATGAAAGGACCTATCAAAAAGAATGCAAAAAATCTGATCCGTTACACTCACATGACTTTCTCTACTCTTGCGCAAACTATTTTTACAAACGCTTATACCTACTCCATATGCTTCATGTTAATCGACATATCGAGATGTTAATCTTATTGCTAATTTTCTTGTAGATGCAAGGGGAATTGGTAGGCTTTAAACTATAGTCAAATGTTTTAAGAGCTGGTTGGTATGTGGAGTATTCCATTCTCTTTGCATTACCAGGACAAAAAAAAAAGGTCTGATGTGTTACACTCACATGACCTTCTCTACTCTTGTACAAACTATTTCTACAAACGCTTCTTCTCCATATGCTTCATGTTAATCGAGATATCGAACTGTTAACCTTATTGCTAATTTTCTTGTAGATGCAAGGGGAATTGGTAGGCTTTAAGCTATAGTCAAATATTTTAAGAGCTGGTTGCTATGTGGAGTATTCCATTCTCTTTGTGTTACCAGGACAAAAAAAAATAACGAATTTCCATTTGAGAAAAAGTAAAAGTATTGGAAAATTTAAGGGAATAACAAGCAATATCTCGAAAACGGTTCACTCGAAAAAAAAATGTATATAACATAAATTGTTTATTTTAACGCGATCTACATTTTTTGTGTAGTAAATTGTTGTCTATCTCTTATGGTTTACCAGTTATGTAAAAGTCGTTCACAATGAAGAATACTTTTGGAGACATTCCCAGAAAATTCGAGATATACATTTAATTTGTCATGAAAGTATCTTAAACATATGATATTTCAATCAAAACCGTTAGAGCCATTTTTGAGAAAATTAAAATTTTCGAAAAATGTTCCATGTAAAGGGTAATCTGGGGTGGGGGATTTTCTTGAAAACCTTCGTGTCGCATCTCTGGAAGATACTGAATCTAAATACCAAGTTTGGTGTTTATCCGACTGTTCGTTTCTGAGTTATGCTGTTCACAGACAGACACACACACGGACATGTTTCCAAAAATGCTGTTATTTTTAGATCCATGGGGTCTCAAATCATATATTTCCGGTGAAATCTCGGTATCGAATTTTTGGGTGGAATACAATACTTCCCCTACTTACTATACGTAGTGGAGAAAGTAAAAAGGATGGGGAAAACACGCTAAGTTAACACATTTCTATTTTTATTGTATATATGTACCCTTAAAGGTGCGTTGGAATGAAATTGTTTTTTTTATTAGTGCATTATTTATAATAAGCATGTGCCAAATCATGCCCGCTTTGGTGGACGAATTGATGTAAGGGCCACTTTCTACCTGTTATTTTGTCAAGGGTAAACAATGATGATACTCTAACGCATCATTTTATATGTCCATATTTCTTTGATAATATACACTCTTACGCCTGTAAAATCGTATTACGAAGTACAAAAAGTACAGAGTACATAAACTTCAGGTGAAAATTAAATGTTTTACAATTGCCTTAAATAGCAGATGTGCAGATATTTCACTATTTGGCGATGTATCTATCATTCACAAGATGACATTAAAATGGTAGATCGATCGCAGTTGGGCGCCAAATTTGCCAGCGTACATATAGTGCATATGCCAACAGGGCGCCTCATTTAACTTGTACTGTCTTTTAAGCGTGACTTGCTTTATAGGGGCATTACTGACTTAAGAGGTTCATGGAGTCAGCAATGTAAGCAAATAAACTAAAGCTAGTGGCCTGATGAAACACTCCTGTTTATAAACGTGATGCTTATTTTTGAGCACCTGACGCTCGCCGGATGTTTCGACAATTGTCATCCATTAGGGTCGCATCTAAATAACTCTGTCACTTCATTTCTTACGAGTTTCATAATAAAATATCTCCAGAGAGTCGTTAGATTTTAATCAGGATTTTTAACTCCGTCATATTTCCACACATCTTGTTCATGCTTTAAGATTTTGCCGCCGTCGCGGCGACGGCGACACCGTTGCACACTCCTTGAGCCCGTCCTGGAGCACTTATACTTAAATCAGCTTGTCAGTAAATTTTGTAGAAAAATGCTGCAACAATTATAGGAACTTTCGTTTTTTATGTGAACTTGATGCGATTATGTGAAGCGAAAATACGTAACAAAATATGGTGACGTCATTCCAGTCACTTACAGCAGAGGCATTTGCGTGAATCTCCATTGGGGTATCAAAACGCAACCGTACAACACGAGTGGTGTTGACATACACATAAACTGTTATGGAGCAGGGCATGGATTTTGATGACCTAAAAAAATTGAAAAATTACTTATAAAACGACTATAAAAATTAAAAAAATCACATGTATTACACTCACATGACTTTCTCTACTCTTGTACAAACTATTATTACAAACTCTTATTCTCCATTTACTTCATATTAATCGAGATAAACATTTGCAGAAACGATTTTTGACATGCAAAGAGAATTACATTTTACACATAACGGCCAGTTCTAAAAATATTTGACTATCGCTTAAGGCCTACTATGTTCCCCTTGTTTTGTATTTGCAAGGGCAATATAGAAATACAGTAGCCTTTAAGCATAGACATATCTCTTAATAGCTGGTTGCTAGGTGCAGCACCATTCTCTGTGCCACAGATTAATACTCTTTGCATATCCAAGACAAAAACTGAATAACGAATTCCCATTTGACGAAATAAGTATTGAAACATTTAAGGGAATAACAAGCAATATCTCGAAAATGGTTCACTCAACAAAAAAAAATGTGTATGATATAAATTGTGTATTTTAACGCGATCTATTTTTTTTTTTTGTGTAGTAAAATGTTGTCTCCCTAATGGTTTACCAGTTATGCAACAGTCGTTCACAATGAAGAATACTTTTGGAGACATTCCCAGAAAATTCAAGATTTACATTTTATTTGTCATGAAAGTATCTTAAATATATTATATTTTAATCAAAATCGTTAGAGCCATTTTTGAGAAAGTTAAACCTTTCGGAAAATGTTCCATGTAAAGGGTAATCTGGGGTGGGGGGATTTTCTTGAAAACCTTCGTGTCGCATCTCTGGAAGATACTGAACCTAAATACCAAGTTTGGTGTTTATCCGACTGTTCGTTTCTGAGTTATGCTGATCACAGACACACAGACACACACACACGGACATGTTTCCAAAAATGCTTTTTTTTTGGATTCAGGGGATCTCAAAAATATATTTCCGGTGAAATAAATTTTTGGGTGGAATACAATACTTCCCCTACTTACTATAGGTAGTAGTACAGAAAGTAAAAACATAGGACATACCTAATAGTTACAAAAATCCGGTGTTGAACTCACACACTGCCTTCTCTACTCACTCTTTTACAAAATATTATTATAACTTATTCTATGATTTAGTTTTGTTAATGCATGTAAACCTCCATTGTTTATTTACTTATTTCGTTGTAGATATAAGAAGAATACAAAAAGCTAAAGCAATAGTTAGATCTTTTCAAAGCCGATCGGTATGTGTTGGCTTTGAAATTCTGTTCGCTTTGCATGAACACGAAGAAGAAGGGGGGGGGGAGAATAGCGATTTGCAGTTAAGAAAAGTATAAAGTATTTGAAAATTCAAATCAATAACAAAGCATTTCTCGGAAATGCTTAAAGCCACAAAAAGTTTTATTTGATATAAACTGTGTGCTTTAACGAGACCTACATTTTTGTGTAATAAAACTTTTTATATTTCTTACGGTTTACTAATTATACAAAAGTTTAGAATAAAGAGGATTTCAGGATACATTTTATTTGTCATGAAAATAGCTTAAGCTTATGGTATTTATATAAAAATTGTTGGGCCATTTTTGAGAAAATATTTCGAAAAATGTTCCATGCAAAGGGTAGTTTGGGGTGGGAGACTTTCTTCAGAATCTTCTTGTGGCATCCTTGGAAGGTCCTGAACTGAACTACCAAGTTTCATGTTTAACCAACTTTTCGTTTTTGAGTTTTCTAAAATTGCTGTTTTTTAGTTCAGGGTGCCTCAAAATGTGCATTTCAGGTGAACTCCCCTTATCGAAATTTTGGATGGAATACAGTTCTTCCTCTACTTACTGTAAGCACGTAGTAGGGAAAGTAAAAATTGGTGTGTTTGCATTCACATGACTTTCTCCACTCTTCTACAAAATATTCTTACACAAGCTCATTCTTCTATCTGCTTCTTACATTTACATATAGGTAAAGTGTTAAGACTTTTATAAAAAGTGTCGGTTTTTATGGTCAGTTGCCAGCCATGAATTAACCAAGTTCTGAAAATGTTCATATGAGCGTACATGTTTTGGGATTTGGCATATCCCGAGTCAAATTGCACTTTTGTTAGAACTTAGTGTGACGCAGCGGCTGTGGCTAAGGTTATCGGGAGGTCGGCGCCGAGCGGTCGGAGTAAACAACGATAACTAGATAACTAGAACCTTCTGAAAGCTTCTTCTCCTCCTCCTCCTCCTCCTCCTCCAGAAATTGTGTCGAAATAGTTCTGAGACATTCGAGAACCTAATGGAAAGATTTCTCTTACTATATAAGCGAGCGCTCTCGCAGGAGTGGACATTCGAGTCAGTGCTAGTCGAGTGAGCGTAGTCGAGTGTGAGTTGAGTAGCGTCGATCAGTCAGTGAGCGAGCGAGTTGATGGGTGTGTCTCCCACGCGACATCAAAGCCGATTCTCCGAGTGAATTGGTGACGGCTGTTTTAACTGCAGCAAGTGCTACTGCAAAGCAACCGGTTGTGGAGGTCTTGTATTCGTCTCCCGAGTGAAGTGAACTGCCCGGTGTGAAGAGTCTACGTTACGAAGGAAGTGAAAGGAAGGAGATTTGAACTAGCCCACCCGAGTGAAGTGATAATGTAAACGAAGTGAACTAACAGTTAAGTTGAACTAGTTAAGAACTTAGAATAGTGACAGTGAGAACTGAAAAAGTGACATTGAAAAACTGGACAAAGTCACATTACTTTTTAACCCCAAGATTGTCATGTTATATTAAACAGTTCAGTGACATTTATTTTGAGGAGTTTTTTTATCACTGTGGCCCTATATGCACATATGCATTTGGTGCATGGTATAACTTCATTTCTTGCTTATTTAACGCCGGCTATTTGGTTCTCCCGGCGGTAGTTTCTTTAGCGTACCTGATTCAGGGTCTGCCAAGCATATGATCTTATTGCATAATCTCCTTCATGTCTGTGGCCCGCATTCGGGAGGTCCTGGGCTCGATCCCCGGCCACCGCCCATTCTGGCCTATGGTTTTTTTTTTTTGCTTTCCCCGGGTCGCCAGGCGAATGCTGTGGTGGTTTATCTTCTACCGCGACTCTCCTTCCCCTCATTTACTGTACCCTCATCTTCCTTGTCACCTGTTTCAGGGTTGTAGGACCAAGCGACGGTGTTCGGCGGGTTGCGGCTGGACGATGACTTGCACTAGGTTTCTTCGCTGGCGTCGCTGTCGTACCACTCAGTTAGGCCTCTCCTCAGCGTGGGGCTTCGCTCCGGGAACCCTGGAGGTTAGTGGCTTGTAGGCAGGGACCGTGCGGGGCGGGTGCTTTTATCTGGAAACGTAAGGAACTCCGTCCCGGATCTGGTCGCCCTTCGGGTCTCTCCCCTCATCCTTCCCTCCCAGTGGTCATGTTGGAAGCACAATAGGACATAGGACCGACTGGCCTGCGTGCGGTGCTCTGCCTCGGTTCAGTGTTATGTACCATCTGCTTGAGTAATTTGTTGACCATGACCTTAGTTGTATGGTTGCCTTTCGGTGCCATACATTTTATTGTTGTTGATTTAACTGAAAGTTGGGTGGTATTTGTGATCGAGGGATTACAATTTTGTGGTTACAAACACCAGAGAATGAAGCCCAGATAGCATTTTGGCAATAAAAGCAAGTTCTCTTCCTTTACAACTTGGACGGTAGGTTCACGCCGAGTATCATCCTTCTCTCTAATTCGCTGACAATTTAACTAACCCGAGGAAATGTGTTTAGCAGCATTGTAACACATGGGAAACGTATTTGCAAGTAAATTCTCCGGTTTAGCACTTAAGTAACATGTTTAGATTGCCTCTTTAGTAGAGTGGTCAATGTTCTGGCTTAACCTAGAGGTCCCGAATTCAATTACCGGCTGGGACGGGGGAATTAGAATCTTTCTCAACCCTTCGCAGAGTCTGCAAGTGTTTTTACTTTCTCTACTACGTACAGAAAGTAGGGGAAGTATTGCATTCCACCCAAAAATTCGATATCGAGATTTCACCGGAAATACATGCTCAAAGCATGTATTTCCCCCCTGAATCCAAAGAAAGCGTTTTTTTAAAAAAAGGCCCGTGTGTCTGTGAACAGCATAACTCAAAAACGAAAAGTCGGATAAATACCAAACTTGGTATTCAGATTGTTCAGTATCTTTCAAAGATGCAATAAGAAGATTTTCAAGAAAATCCCCCCACCCCCAGACTACCCTTTACATGGAACATTTTTCGATAATTTTGATTTCCTCAAAAATGGCTCTAACGATTTTGATTAAAATATCGTATGTTTAAGATACTTTTATGGAAATGAAATGTACATTTTGAAATGTACAATACTTCCTCTACCTACTATAGGTAGATGCTAGAGAAAATAAAATGTACCATATGCCTCATGTGTATAGCATAATGCGCGTTTCATTAATATTGAATGAAACAATGAGGATCACAAATGTTTTTTTTAACATGCACTTGATGTAAAATCCACATAGGTACAACGCTTTATAACTACAGCCCGGATTTACGAGGGCCGACTGATAAGACAGTGACTTTTTAAAGACAATAACAATTTTTTCCAAAAAATCCATTTTATTTCTCAACATAGTCTCCTTTCAATTCAATACACGTTGTCCAAAGTTTCTCCAATTTTTTAATGCTTCCAAAAGTATGATGTAAAAGTATGAGGTTGTTTCTGCTATGATGTGTTCACTGGACGTGAATTTCTTGCCAGCGAGCCAATTTTTCATTTTTGCGAAGAGCAAGAAGTCACTCGGAGCCAAATTTGGAGAATATGGTGGGTGAAGTAGCAGTTCGTAGCCCAATTCCATAAATTTTGCGATGGAAATGGCTGACTTGTGTGCGGGTGCATTATCCTGGTGAAAGAGAACCTTTCTTATATCCACAAATTCGTGCAGAATGTTGTATACCCGTTCACTCGAGATATTTACGGTCTTGGCTATCTCACGGATTTTTAATCGGAGCTCTTCCAGCACAATATCATGAACTTTGTTCAGCATTTCTTCTATTGTGACCTCAACCGGCCGTCCTGTGCGCACGGTATCTTTTGTGCTCGAAGGGCCACATCGAAATTCTTTGAACCATGCCATGTGATGGAACAGGGTCGCCATAATAGTTGTTCAGCTTTCCTGCAGTTTCCTTCTTCGTCTTACCACGCAAAAAGTAGTGATTTATCAGAAGACGAAATTCACTTTTCTCCATTTTCTACGAAGCAACACACATCTGCTTATTTTAGTTATTTTAGACGCTCTCAGCAATGTTCTAAAAAACAAATGATGAATTTTTGCGATTCACCCAGAATAGATGTAAGATTTGGGTGCAAACAAGAAACTTGTGATTAGAAGGCTAACTCTCGTCAAAGTCATGGACTTATCAATCCGCCCTCGTGTATGCGAAATCCGTGATGTGTATTATATGTTTAAAAGAATGCACAAATGTTATACTTTATAAGTCACACTTTCTCAGACAATCTGAACAGTGATAATGCATATAAATGCATGTTGCAGGGGAAAATGTATGTTTAAAATCTTTAATGCAAAAATGCATGCTTTACTCTTGAAGCAGTATTAAGTTATAATGTTTACCCTTTAGCTATTCACTAATCCTCAGGAGTTAATGAAGTCTCTGCAAACGATATAAAGGGTCATCAGATTTATTCAGCCTTTACTGCCACTCGGTTTAAATGAATGACTTCATTATTAGTTCAGTGAGCCCTTTGCCCCAAAGTGGAGGTGCGGAGTGGAACCTTGGACTGCATATGCTTCCGACTTCGTAAACAGGTGGACGTACTGCGGCGGTGCAGAATTGTTTTTGACTACGACATTTTGTGCGTTTTTAACACAAGATGGAAGTGACCACCGATCACAGAATTTGCATGGCTGAGTGCTAAACCGAGACACTTTACGCTACAAAAAACCGTCTAATTATTTGAGTTACTTATCAGCACACATGCTGAGATTGCGAGTTTACGAGACGCAAGAGAAAGAAGTTCCAAATGTAAATACTGGAAAGGTACGTTACTAGTCCCGTGTCATAAGGTGACCTCGAAACTGTTGATATCCACCCGCTCCACTCATCTTTCATTAGCCTGTGCCAGAGGCACTGCTGATAAACTCGCTTCAAAATATTGACGTCATGCGCAGACAACAAACTGGCGGCAACGACCGAATAAACCTGAAGATTTAAGCTGTGAGTTTCATAAACTTATTGCGGGCAATACCAAGTTCCTTTCTTCTGTTCCAGGCACTGAGAAATGCGATTGTGTATTAAAAAATTAAACTTAAACGAATACATTAAGTTGTAGTGCATACATTTAATACATTTTTGATAATATATGCTTACTTAAGGTAAAATACAACAAAGCAGTCCTTCAAACACTCTGATTTATTGATTAAATGCACATTTCCCCTACATTAGAGTTCTTTATTCCTCAAAATTTAATTTCCTAAAATCGATTAAACTAAATGTAAAAAATGTCCTGGTTTTAGACTATCAGATTATGGCAACCCCAGGGCCGCCCACCGGGGTGAATCATAGTGGTAGTTGCGCCACCAAGAACATTTTTGGGGGAGAATTCAAAATTTTTGGGAATACAAATATATTGAAATAAATGAACATAGGTATTATAAACATATTTTAGCAATTTTTAATCGAGTACTGTAATTGTTAACTCAGTTTGTATCTTTAAGTTTGTTAATCTAAATGTGCTGTACCCCCAAAAGTACAATTAAGTACAATTCATACTCTACGGTATAATGTGGCTTACCAAATGATAATTTTTGGAAATGTATAAAAAGAACTATAACATTATAGGTAGGTATGTAGTTGTTCAGAACTTACGGCGTGATCACACTTGCTATATTGGTCTGTTTAGATAGATACAATAGGATGCATTGAAATAACAAGTAATAAAATACATCACCTATCAAATATCTTTATTTGTAGTTTTTGCTGTAAATATTAGGATTTTTTTATTGATTTTTACTTTCCATTATTTATTTAAGCTTTTATTGTGTACCAGTATCACAATAGCTACTATAATATCTACCTATAAAACAGCCCCTTTGCGAAGCTTTCCAGCAGCATAAAAACGAACTAAATAATTGAAATTGAGCACTTAGAGAATTTAGGGGGGGGACGCGCCATAGACTTTGGGGGTATGGGCACCCCTGGACGACCCTATGCATATTTCACCAACAATGCGAACTTTTATCTCTATTTTAATACCTTAAATGTCAGTAGTAGCCATAACTGTCTTTATGATCTCATTTGAAAAGCACAAGGTCGGATTTGGCGTTTTATACATAGCCAACTGCGGTAAAACTCCTTGCCTCCTCTACCTGGCTGCACGATTAGCGTGACCTGCGAGATTCGCCTTATTATACGTGTCCATAAAAATACTGTCACACTTTGAACTCGTATTACGTCGCTTTGGATAGTCGTATTTGGGTGAAGTTGGTGACATTCGAAAGAAAAACTCAAATATTTTTTACTACACCTCATAGACATTGAACGTGGCCCCCACGAGTGACGCTGCAGGCATCAAGACGATATTCCCATTCATGCCACACACGCTCCAACAAATCTGATGAAATGGACTGAATGGCAGCAGTGATACGAAGCTGCACTTCTTGCAGGTTTTGAGGTAATGGGGTATATAGACACAACCCTTTATGTAATCCCATTAAAAGAAGTCACAGACCGCCAAGTCAGGCGATCTCGGTGGCCACTTGTAGAAGACATCATCATTTCCGGAACATCCAATCCATCTTCCTGGAAGCCGCTCATTCAGATGTTCCCGAACATGTAAACGCCAGTGAGGAGGTGCTCCATCTTGTTGGAAAATAAATTCGTTGCCTTCTTATTTTTCTAAATGTGTAAATAACAATTCAGTGAGCATGTCAAGATAAGTTGGACCGTTGACAGTGGCCTCTCGAAAGAAAAATGGGCCATAGACTTGATGTTACATACGGCACAAAGCACATTCACTTTAGGGGAGCCTCTTTCATCTTCCAAAATGGCATGTGGATTTTGGCGATTATGCCTGTTCACTTTTCCACTAACGTGGAATGTTGCCTCATCACTGAAAGTTTTTTTTTTTCTGACAGATTTTTATTATCCTCCATTAGTACAAATAAATGTTCAGAGAAATCTAATCATATTGGAAGGTCATCGGGTTTCAACTTAGGCAGTAATTGTACTTTGTAGGGGTGAAACTGCAGTCAGGTACGCAGATCTTAGATACGGTGGATTTAGGGATGTTTAACTGCTGACTAGCTTAACGGACAGACTTAGGACTGCGTACAAATGCTTCCACAATTCCCGCATTGAAAGATGGTCTCCCCGAATGGCCTTTCCTTTGATGATGTATGCAGCCACGATTCACAAAATCACAGTACCACATCAAAATTGACTTGTGTGTAGGAGCTTGATGTTGAAACGTTCGCCTAAAAGCACGCTGAACCTGCACCAGACTCTGCGTGCTATGATATTCCAAAACACACCAACTACATTCTTGTGGTTCGCCGTAATTCCTTAAAACTTCTTTAACAACACAATTTCAAAAGCAAACATTCACATGTAACCTGCCTGCTAAATATCCAACAATGAACCCATGTCGACTAATCACAAACGTGAGTGAATTTAGTTTATGTGTTTGATTCCCGCGATCCCATCCATTGTTGTCCATTGTTAACATGCACAACATATTTGAGTTTTTCTTTCGAATGTCACCAATTTCATTTAAATACGATTATCCAAGGTGACATAGTGCCAGTTTGGAGTATGACAATACTTTTATGGACACACTGTAGATGGAAGCAAATGCCGGCCTATTGTCCGAATAATCAGCACTGAGGAATTTTATTTAATATTTTTATTCTTTTTATTTTCTTTGCCACAAAATAGTACGTAGAGAAAGAATTTATTTCACTAAAACATTTTTATAGAAATTTCATTGAAAATACACGTTTTAAGGTCCCATGAATACGAAAAAATCATTTTTAAAAAAGATTCTTGTGTGTGACCGTGTGTCTATGAACAGCATAACTCGACGAAAAGACGATTAAGTACCAAACTTAGTATTTAAGTTCAGCATCTTTCAAGGTTGCGACACTAAGATTTTCAAGAATTTTTTCAAGAAAATCCCGCACTCCAATCTATCCTTTACATGGAACATTTTTCTAAAATTTTTATTCTTTCAAAAATAGCTATAACGATTTTGATTAAAATGTTTAAGGAATTTTTATGACAAATGAAATGTATATCTTGAATTTTCTGGAAATGGCCTCCAAGTCCACTTCATTTTGAATGAGTTTTGCATAACGGTAAACTGTAAGAGACAGACAAAATCTTAGTACACAAAAGACGGGATCTCGTTAAGGTACACAATTTATGTCAAATACGAGTACATTCTTGTGAGTTAACCATTTCCGAGATATACCTTGTTATTGGTTTCATTATTAAAATACTTATACTTTCCCCAAATGGGAAGTCGTTACTGTGTGCACCCCCTCCTAATCATGCAAAGAGAACGGAATTGCAGTCATCTCATAGCGACCAGCTCTTAAAGGATTTGATTATCGCTTAAGCCTACTGTATTCGCCTTTTCCCATTATATCTAGAGGGGAATTGGTAATAAAGGCTTTTCTACAAATGTTTGTCTGGATTAATGTGAAGTAGATAGAAAAATAAGCTTTTTTAATGGACAATTTGTTGAAGAATTGCGTAGAGAGTCATGTAAATGTAACGCATTAGAATTTTTAAGAATAGTTTGTAGAATAGTGGGTAGAGAAAGTCATGTGAGCGCAACACATAAGATTTTTAGCAACAGTCACCCCAGCCTTTTCTATATTCCTGTATCGCATAACAACACATAAGAACTTCTGCCTGTTATTTGTTTATCATTGAAATTGAAACAATAACAATAATAACTCCACGTATTTACGGGCTGCCATCAAAGACGGAGTAAAACAGACAAATTATAGATAAATTCTCTACGTCAAAAACACTAAAAAACACTGATACATCAATATAAAGATAACAATATAATATCAACAGTTATTACTGAATACCTTCCCTGTTTCCATGTTAAATTCAATGTTTATTGAGATAGATTTGGATACACAAAGTTCGAGAATAAATAATTCAAGCTTTTAGCTCGTCAGCTTGCATTTAGGTTGCCGAACCTGTTAAACATACGTTATTTTGTTTTTCTGTATATTTTAAGTACGTTTGGAGGTTAGTGAATATTTTTGAGAAGAATAAATTGCAAATTATGGAAGCGATAAAAGTGGCTTTGCTGTGTGCTTTTACACATGTGATTAACGATTTCCGCTTTAAAAAATGACGAGCGTGCAGCGTGTTCAACGAGTTCAGTAGAAGATAATATCTTTGGCGTATTCAAAACGATTTGAATACGGTAGGTATTTCTATGCAACAAATTTCGCTCCGAACCTACTTTCTAAGAGGATCGGATTCAAGGTTCAAAACGATCTCAATACGATCCAGATCCGCGTTTCCATGCAGTATTCAATACGGAAAGTGTGCTCAAATGGATTTCAATTCCCCATGGAAACATAGTAAATAGGATCGATATCCTATTTTGTTGTCTTCTGGAATTACAATCATATCAATTCGTTTGTGCTACGTTAGTATCCAGACAGTGGACCTCTTCGAAGACTTTATAATTGTTCCATCGCAGTTCTTCGGCAATCATACAACAAATTCTGTGATCATTATCATTTTGTCGTCATTACCAGAAATGACCCGGAAAAATAAGCTTTTGTAGCAATAATTTGTAAAACAGCAATGAAAATAAAAGCACGTAGAAAAAGTTGTTTGATTGCTATGCCTCAGATGTTTTTAACATCAGGAATTGATGTTCGTGATGCTCTTTACAATATCTCAGGTTATCTCCACCTGCTATATTTGTGCAGCAGTTGTTGGTTCTAAATATCACGAATGCTTTCCTTATATGGATGCTCATTACCTGTATCTGTTTTTCCACTCTCTTTGTAAATTTTCCATAAAGTTTGTTATGGTAAAGTTTCATTTCTCAACTAATACAGTCATGGCATTCCCAAGCCTCAGTTTAACTGCAAACATCATACTAAATATATTAGCTGCAAAAATATAAGACGATATAAACCGAGTTTAAATTTAAAAATATCATGTATTACCTTTACATAACTTACTCTAGCCATTATTTTTATGCACCTTTTGAAACTTATTCTTACAAAACCTTATTCTTCTTACTACTTCAAATTAATGGAGATAAACGGTTGCATACTCTTATAGACAGTGCTTTTCGTGCACACTGCGGCCACCGCAGCTCGGGATCCCGCATAAACAGTTATAATATTACCGCAACCGCCTCCGTTCTGATATTTACAGTTACAATTACAATGATAATAAGCACATATCTTATCATAAGAGATGGGAATGTTATCCATTTCTATTCACGCATTTTTGGGCATCTTCTCAGGAAATTTTCTTTCACTCTGGAGAGTTCAGTGTCTGAAACTGAGTGAATTTCTAGTCTTTTAGTTCTTACAATGTATGGGGTTTGTTGCGTACACTTTTTACTTTCTCTACTACGTATAGTAGATACCGAGATTTCACCGGAAATACATGTTTTGAGAGCCCCTGAAACCAAAAAAAAGCATTTTTAGAAACATGTCCGTATGTCTGTGTGTCTGTGAACAGTATAACTCAGAAACGAACAGTCGGATAAACACCAAACTTGGTATTTAGGTTCAGTATCTTCCAGAGATGCGACACGAAGGTTTTCAAGAAAATTCCCCCACCCAGATTACCCTTTACATGGAACATTTTTCCAAAATTTTAATTTTCTCAAAAATGGCTCTAACGATTTTGATTAAAATATCATATGTTTAAGATATTTTCATGACAAATAAAATGTATATCTCAAATTTTCTGAGAATGTCTCCAAAAGTATTCTTCATTGTGAACGACTTTAGCATAACTGGTAAACCATAAGAGATAGACACAATTTTACTACACAAAAATGTAGATCGCGTTAAAATACACAATTTATGTCATATACATTTTTGTTGTTGAGTGAACCATTTTCGAAATATTGCTTGTTATTCCCTCAAATTTTTCAATACTTGTTTTCTCAAATGGATATTCGTTATTCTTTTTTTTTCGTCTTGAATATGCAAAGAGTATTAATCTGTGGCAAAGAGAATGGTGCTGCACATAACAACCAGGTATTAAGAGATATGTCTATGATTAAAGGCTACTGTATTTCTATATTGCCCTTGCAAATACAAAACAAGGGGGACATAGTAGGCCTTAAGCGATAGTCAAATATTTTTAGAACTGGTCGCTATGTGTAAAATGTAATTCTCTTTGCATGTCAAAAGATCGTTTCTGCAAATGCTTATCTCGATTAATATGAAATAGATGGAGAATAAGAGTTTGTAAAAATAGTTTGCTCAAGAGTAGAGAAAGTCATGTGAGTGTAACACATCAGCATTTTTCATGTGAACATCAGAGTCGGGTAAATTTTTGTAACTGGATTTAGCGAAGTGCCAATTATAGAGTAATTGCCCCAAGCTTAATACTCTTCTCTGACGAAGCATGGTTCCATTTATATGGTTATATTTCGTCACAAAATAACAGATATTGGAGTACCGAGAAACCCGATTTTACACACGAGATTCCCTTGCATGACTCGAAAATTAAATGCATACAAAATAATAGCGCCTATATTTTTTTAACAGACAATAAATACAGAGGGGTATAGGAATTACATTTTTGATGATAGGGTAATTAGTAAAGAATTATTGCCCTCAGATCCGCTGCTTTAACTGTATGTGATTTTTATCTATGGAGGAACTTAAACATGTGTATGGAACAAACTCCATACACTGGAAGAATTGAAAGAAAAGAAGAGGTGTGAAATTCGCGCAATTTTATTGAACTTTCGAATATAAATGAATGAAAATTTCCTGAGAAGTTGCCAGAAATAACGTGGATAAAGGGTAAAATTTCTAACATCTCTTATTATAAGGTATATGCTTATTATCACTGTAATTGTAACTGTAATTAAGATAACGTGGGGGATATTATAACTATCTGCGGGAGTCCGAGCTGCGGCGGGCGGCGCGCGAGGCGCAGCGTGAAAGAAAAGCACTGTATTTTCGTTACATATTTTGCTATAGGCACAAAGGGGCAAGCAATAGTTACATGTTTAAACACTAGTCGCTGTATGCTGACCATGAAGTTCTATACTCTTTCCATGATATCGGGAGAAGAAATGAAGTTTGGCAATACTTAAAAAATCTGATGTATTGTATCCACGTGGCTTTCTCTACACACCATTGTTCACTTTTAAATATCTTCTACAAACTTTTCTTACGAAAGCTTAATTTTCTATCTACTTTATGCTAATCAAGATAAATCTCAACAGAAATATTTTATTACACATTTCTTCTACATCAAGGGGGATAAAAAGCACCGAATCGATAGAGAGATGTTTAAAACAGAGTGGCTATATGTTGGGCTTTAAATTCCAGCGCTTTTGACAAATGACGAAGTATTAAAAAAGTTCAAACCAATAATAACGGATATCTCGGAAATGTCTGATGCCACAACAATTGGCCATTTTGTAGTAGTTTGTATTGCCTCACGTATGGAAAGCCAATTTGAAGTAGGAGTATTGAAGGAGTTGTATTATATTTCGACTGTTGGGGAGCCGAACTTGAAGTAATTGAAACCGCACGTATGGTAAAAAGTTTCCGGTAGCCTTCGCCCCAAGTTTAAAAATATTAACTTTATAATTTTGACTGTTTCTTCAAATATTATATATTTATGTTTGCCTCGGCTGCGTCAGTATTATTGTTATTGTGGTGCGACTGAAGAATGTAGGCTTACACAGATTATAATTTGACTTCACTCACTTATTAATGCTTGACACGATTTAAATAACACTTTACTGTTATAGAGAGAGCTGTGAGATTTTTTAAATTAATTACATGCGTTTTTTTAACACGTAAACTATTTTTGTCTCACACGAATGCGTATTAAATTTCTCGAGGAAGTGTCTCGTGTCTGTCTACAACCAGCGCGTCCAGTCATGAGCACTGTCTACAAGCAACTGAACTCTGTATTGGAAAATTTTGCTATATTTCAGTTTCTGGTTGGCTAATCCTAGTCCAATAGAATACCTTCATTTAACTAAAGCTTTTTATGGTTGTTGATTGGCTATTTTATAAACTGTCACAAAAATTGCATTTTTGCTTCCAAGAATCACAAGTAGTATTGTTAAACTTTCCAATTCATTATTGCCTCACGGTTACCTCATTGTTACCTCATTGTTATCAACTTTTAACCTATTATTCTGACGGCTCCTACATTATTAAATTAGTAATACATTCACATAACATTATTGAACATGTACATATAATATAAACATTTACAATGACTGTAATATACACTTTTTATATATTGTTACATACCATATTGCTTTAAGGCGGGCTGTTATTGAATTTACATATTATATAATTAGACTGAAATTATTTAAGTGTTAAAATACTGCCTCAATTTCCATTTCCATGTTGGAAATAAATTGTGTATTTTAAACAGATTTGCATTTGTTGTGTAGTACGTTTTTGTTTATATCTTAAGATTTACCAGTTATATAGAATTATACAAAATTCCTTTCGATTGCAGATTGTTTCACAGGATATTGCCAGAGAATTCAAGTTATACATTTTATTTTTCATGTAACTACCTTAAATATATGGCATTTTAATCAAATCGTTAGAGCATTTTTTAGAAAATAAAAAATTTCGAAAAATTGTCCATATAAAAAATAGTTTGGGGTGAGGGTATCTTTTATGAAATCTTCGTGTCGTGCCTTTTCGAAGATATTGAACTTAAATAAGTTAGGTGTTTATCTGGCATTTCATTTCTGAGTTATGCTGTGCAGACACAGATATACACACGGACCTTTTGTCCAAAAACGATTTCTTTTGAATTTTCGGGGTTTCAAAACATGTATTTCCGGTGAATTCCGGAAATCGAAGTTTTGGGTGGATTCCAAAACTTGCCTCCTCTTCGCTACTATAGTTAGCCGGAGTAGCCGCGGTCGCTGGAGCGTTTGATTACTTCAGCAGTAGTGCAAAGGGTCGCGTGTTCAACTCCCGCCATAGGGCACGAGTATTTGTGCACGTGAGTTCGCACACTGGATATAAGGGACAGCACACTAGACCTCTAATGGTTGTTTGCAAGGGTCTCTGAATCCTTAGTAGAGAAATTGAAAATGCATATTTCTGTTACTAAGCATCATTTGTAAGAAGTATTGTAATAGTTCCAACTATTAGCCTGGCACTATAGACTCTGCACGTTTCTGTCGATTTGTACTGTCCTACAGCCCATACGTCTCTGCGGTTCCTCCACCTCATCTGTTCCTCCCAGGGGTGTATGCTCAAACATCCATTGGGGGCCGAGGAGGCTAGGTGTCTCCTCCTTCAACTGGTCATAATGATAGTCATACCAGCTGGTTCATTATAGGCCAGGCGGCTTTGAGTGCCAACCAGGACGCAGTACCAGCTTGAAAAAGACAGAATTATATACGAGGGCGGATCGAAAAGAAACGCATAATAATTTTTTCTGCCTTGGTATTGCAGCTTGAATAATGCAATTTCACACAGATATAGTTTGAAGTTTTCACTACAGAGGATATTTTTTGTTTCATGTGCAGCTCTAACGAGCGAAGCGTGAACTACGCAACAAAGATGGCGCGCATGTTACTGTCATCGTCCACATGTGAAGAGCAGAGAGGTGTGGTTCGATATTTGTGGGCCAAAGGGCATAAACGGAGTGATATTCACAGGGACATGCGTGGCTGTATGGAAATGATTGTATGGACCGTAGCAATGTCTCCAGGTGGTGTGCATTCTTACTAAAGGGCCGTGTGAACCTTAGTGATTCACCACGCTCCGGGAGGTCGTTAACAGCTGCAACCCCGCAGAATGTCAGAGGCATTGAGGCGGCAATTTTGAACGACTGGCGTGTGCAACTGCCAACCTTATCGCAACAGTTCAACATTTCGTATGGCGCAGCGTACAATGTTGTTCATGACACTTGAAATTTCGTAAACTTAGTGATCGCTGGGTGCCTAAGAACCTGACAGACAACCACAAGAGCCAGCGAATGATGACGAGCTTGGATCACCTAACGCGGTACACCGCAGAAGGGCGTGATTTTCTGAAAGGAATCGCCACTGGTGATGAGTCGTGGGCATACCACTACACGCCCAAAACCAAGCAGGCAAGTATGAAATGGAAACATGCTGGTTCCCCAGTGAAGAAAAAATTCAAAGTGACTCAATCTGCTAGTAAAGTGCTTGTGACGGTGTTCTGGGATATGCATGGTGTTGTATTGGTGAACTTTGCTGAACACGGGACCACTGTGAATGCTGCAGCCTACATGAAAACTTTGTTCAAGTTGCGTAGTGAGCTTCGTGACAAACGCCACAACATGAATGCTGACGATGTCAAAATTCTTCATGACAATGCTCGCCCCCATGTTGCCGCTGATGTTCGTCAAAAAATCACCAACTTTGATTGAGAGGTGCTCCAGCATCCACCATACAGTCCGGACCTTGTAACGTCGGACTTTCATCCTGTAGCGGGAATGCGTCGATCCCAGGGTATGATGTTGCCTGTTGCAGTGTTCTTCTTCCTCGGCTATAGATGCTCGTCGGTTGTTGTGTATTCCATTTCTAACTTTTCCCACCTACATCTAATTCTTAATTCTCAGGTTATTGTGGGTGAGGCAAGTTAAAAAATACACTGCAATTTTCCCTTAATCAATGTAGTTTATTCACAATTGAAATAATTATGGGCGGCTAGCTTTTCCCATTATTATAATCCCACCACTTTAAATAATTCAGGAGCCTAGCTTTCTGCACACACATTCCCACCCTTGTGCACACACGTGCATTTGCTAACAGCGTAGCACCTCGTACCGACGACAATTCTTGATGAGATCAGGAGAGAGAGGGCTCTGAGGCCTTGTCTGCCCTTATGTACGGGAGCCTAGTGACGCTCACCTCTGCGTTTAAAAATGTAACGAAGTTTCTCATTGGTCCTCAGACCGCATTACCTTAACATGTATGAGAATATGTTGCTTCAGATCCGTGCGCTTAAGGGACACCCTGGTGCGTTGTGAAGCCGGTTCAATATCTCCGTCTCTTTCTTTTTCTATCTGTCTCTTTCTATTTCTCCGTACCGTTACCGGTTTCCTGCTTGTTGCCTTGGTAAAAGGTACGCTCTACTTAGGTTTATGCTTTTCTTGGAATTTTGCTAACTCGTCCGTTTCTTACAATTAGCTCTGTACAAATATTACATGTTAAATATTTTAACATGTTAGTGAATTATATTATTACTGGACAATTCTTATATGTATGGTCCCCCTTTCATATGTACGATTCCTACATATGAATAATATATCCCCTTTCAATCTGAAGAAATTCCTGGCCGACCAATGCTTTGCGACAGATGCGGAAGTGAAATCAGCAGTTCGCAGATGTCTATACTCCAAGGAAACGGACTTCTACGAGCAGGGCATATTGAAACTGGTATCACGATGGGAGAAATGTGTTGAGAAACTTGGTGACTATGTCGAAAAGTAGGTAAAAGGTACAAGTTTATTTGTGAGTTTTTGTTGTCGTTTTAACTATTTAACTTTTCTGTAAAAAAATTATTGTGCGTTACTTTTCGATCCGCCCTCGTAGTATATCTTTACTATAAACAATGCTTTTAGCATTTTTGAACTTTGCATAAATAACTGACGTTTCTGTGTATAGTATAACAAAAGATCTGATGTGATATATTCACATGACTTTCTCTACCCCAGACTATTCTTGCTAAAGCTTATTTTTCTATCTATTACTTTTAATCCAAATAAACCTTTGCAAAAATAGCTACATTACACATTTCCTTATAAATACGAGAACAGTGATAGTCAAATGTTTAAGTACTGGTCGCTATTTGTTGGTCTTAAAATTCCATACTGTTTCCATGCAATCACGACAAACAACTGAAAATGAATGGGACTTTAAAAGAATGACAAGTATTGAACAACTCGAACCCGCTGTCCCCGTAGCTCAGTCGGCAGAGCACCTGTCTGTTTTCCCGGGTTCGATTCCCGGCTCGGAGGTGGGAATTTTTCTCCAGCCAAGATTATTCCTTGTCCTCCCCAGAGTCTGTAAGCATGAATGAGAGTGTGAATGTGTGTGTGTGTGTGTGTGTGTGTGTGTGTGTGTGATCTAATGATTAAAAACCAAAGTACAAGAAACCCAACGACAAGAGTTACACGAGTTAACACCATTGTCAATAGGAATAAGGTTCAAAGGAAGGCTACCTTAGTTAAAGGCGGGGTATAAATGGAACAAAAAAAAATCGAACCTTTAGGCTGTGTCCGTAGCTCAGTCGCTAGAGAACCTGCCTGCTGTGCGAGGGGTTCCGGGTTCGATTCCCGGCTGGGGTGTGAATGTTTCTCTAGTCAAGATTATTCCCTATCCTCCCCAGAGTCTGGAAGTATGAATGAGAGTTGAATGTATGTGTGTATGTGTGTGTGTGTGTGTGTCATCTAAAAAACCCAAAGTGCAAGAAACCCAACGAATGCGAGTTAACACCATTGCCTTAAACAATAAGTTCCAAAGGAAAGGTTGCCGATAAGATCAATGTAGTTAAAGGCGGGATATAAATGGAACTTAAAAAAATCTGATGTGTTACACTTACATGACTTTCTCTACTCTTGTACAAACTATTTACACAAACGCTTATTCTCCATACACTTCATGTTAATCGAGACAAACATTTGCAGACTTTATCTAATTGCTAATTTTCTTGTAGATGTAAGGGGAATATATATTTACAAGGGCAATATAGAAATACAGTAGCCTTTAAGCACATACATATCTCTTAATAGCTGGTTGCTAGGTGCAGCACCATTCCCTTTCCCACAGATTAATACTCTTTGCATATCCAAGACAAAAAATGAATAACGAATTCCCATTTGAGAAAATAAATATTGAAAAATTTAAGGGAATAACAAGCAATATCTCGAAAATGATTCACTCAACAACAAAAATGTATATGACATAAATTGTGTATTTTAACGCGATCTACCTTTTTTGTGTATAAAATTTTGTCTATCTCTTATGGTTTACCAGTTATGCAAAAGTCGTTCACAATGAAGAATACTTTTGGAGACATTCCCAGAAAACTCAAGATATACATTTTATTTGTCATAAATATATCTTAAACATATGATATTTTAAACAAAATCGTTAGAGCCATTTTTGATAAAATTAAAATTTTCGAAAAATGTTCCATGTGAAGGGTAATCTGGGGTGGGAGGATTTTCTTGAAAACCTTCGTGTCGCATCCTTGGAAGATACTGAACCTAAATACCAAGTTTGGTGTTTATCCGACTGTTCGTTTCTGAGTTATGCGGTTCACAGACACACACACACACACACACACACACACAGACAGACACACACACAAACAGACACACAGACAGACACACAGACATACACACGGACATGTTTCCAAAAATGCTTTTTTTGGATTCGGGGGGTCTCAAAACATGTATTTCCGGTGAAATCTCGGTATCGAATTTTTGGGTGGAATACAATGCTTCCCCTACTTACAATACGTAGTAGAGAAAGTTAAAAATTGGAACCTTTAATAACGGATATCTCAGAAACGGCTTATGCCACAAAAACAGCCCCTGATTTTAAATATATTGTGTGTTTTAAAGAGATCTACACTTTTTGTGTGATACGTTTTTGTTTATCGCTTCCGTTTACAAGTTATACAGAATTAGTGTAGGCCATTCCCATTCACAGGCCATTCCCAGAAAATTCAAGATATATGTTTTATTTGCCATGTAAGTATCTTTCATATATGATTTTAATCAAAATCGTTAGAGCTACTTTTTTAGAAAATCAAAATTTTCTAAAAATGTTGCATGTAAAGGGTGGTTGGTGGTGAGGGCATTCTCTTGAAAATCTTCGTGTTGCATCCTTGGAAGATATTAAACCCAAACATCAAGTTTGGTATACATCCAACATTTCGTTTTTGAGTAATGCTGTTTATAGACAGACACACAGGTACACACACGCGCGCGGACATGTTTTCAAAAACGCTTTATGTGGATTCAGGCGCCTCAAAACATTTATTTCCGATGAAATCTCGGTGTAGAATTTTTGAGTGGAATGCAATACTTCACAATACTTCCCTTAGGTACTTGCTATACGTTGTAGAGAAAGTAAAAATAGCGCTTTTAAAATGTTGTATGTATATATTTGTAACTGCTAACAAACTTGGGCATAAAACAGACATTAAGTGCCACTTAGACTGCAGACCTGTTACGTTTTAGTACTTTTCCAAGGAGAATATGTTGGTGGAAGGAATAAAAACCCTGATATATTGCAATACATGACATTCTCTATTCTTCTACAAGCTATTCTTACAAACGCTTATTCTTTTGTTACTTCTTGTTAATCGAGATAAACGTTCATTACACATTTACACATTTCGTTGTAGGTATAAGACAGTTACAGAAGTCTAAGAGATATTCAAACTTTTAACAAGTGGATCCCCAATGATGACTTTGAAATTCAATTCTCCTTGCATGATCACGAGAAAAAACGAATACCGAGGGCCATTTTTGAGTAAATAAAATTTTTCGTAAAATTTTCCATGCAAAGGAAAACTTCGTTTTTGAGTTATGCTGTTCGCAGACACACCCACACCCACCCACACACAAACACATACTACACACACACACACACACACACACACCAGAAATTCAAATTACGTGGCTAGAAAGGATCTATAGCATAGTGGTGGAAGCAAGGATGTTATACCCAGCAGAGCTGGAAAAAGGATAGGATAATGTAGATGCTATATATAGGAAATTTTGCAAAATAAGCCTGGGATTACCAAGATCACCTAATGGAGTAGCACAAGCAGAACTAGGGAGGGTGGGGAGCTTAAGGCAAAATGGTAGAAAGGGCAATCAAATACTGGTTCAGACTAAAGCTTCTGGAGGAAAATGAGATACTAAAGCAACGCTTGGTTGTACAGGAGAAAATGGGGAAAAAGAAACTTGGATACACAAGATACAGACAACATTGGAAGAAATAGGAACGTGGGAAACATGGGCAAAAGGAAACGACAGAAGTAAGGGTTTCTGGAAAGAAATTAGAACAAGAGTGGAGAATATTGAAAAGCAAGAAATTATGAGTAGTTTCAAGGATAAAAGGTCATTAATAGATTATAGATATTTAAAAACGGAATGCGGAAAAGAAAGATACTTTCGACGTATGCCACAAAGAGGCCAGAATGGGTATGCATGGATGAGGGCAGGTTTAATGAATTTAAGTGGTCTAACAGGGAGAAAGTGGGGGGAGATATGTTCTAAATGTAATGGATTACATGACAATAGGCATTATATTCTGGAATACGAGGACACGGATAAAGGAAGAGAGAATTTAATAGTAGAGAAATGGAAAAATTACCAATAGAGCTAAAAGTTAGGAAGATTTTTAATACAAGATCAAATGAATATATGGAGAAAGCAGGAAACTATTTAGGAAAAATTAGGCTAAAGTGGTTAAAAGAGATGTGAAGCAAATTGGAGAAGATACGGAAATAGGGTAACAAGGCAAAAGGTAAATAGTGGAAAATTATACTTCCCCATTATACACACAACAGAATGTTAAATATAAGGCGAAGGGTGAAGTTGATCTGTTGGTACTACGTATGGAAAGTCAGTTTGAAGATGTATTACATTT
The DNA here is from genome assembly GCA_030765065.1 of Deroplatys truncata. NCBI lineage: Eukaryota > Metazoa > Arthropoda > Insecta > Mantodea > Mantidae > Deroplatys > Deroplatys truncata. The sequence goes on along the minus strand of CM060988.1, from coordinate 53,923,911 downwards.
CGACTGTTGGGGAGCCGAACTTGAAGTAGCTGCAACTGCACGTATGGTACCCGGTAGCCTTCGTCCCCCAAAAATTTAAAAATATGAACTTTGTAATTTGATTGTTTCTTTAAATATTATATATTTATGTTTGCCTCGGCTGCGTCAGTATTATTGTTAGAGACATGGATTTCTTAGCAGGGAGGTGGTGCGACTGAAGAATGTAGGCTTACACAGATTATAATTTTTAATTCACTCCTTTTTATTAATGCTTGACACGATTTAAATAACACTTCACTGATATAGAGACCTGTGAGATTCTTTTATTAATTACTTGCACTTTTTAACACGTAAACTATTTTCGTCTCACACGAATACGTACAAACTTTCTCGAGGACACATCTCGCGTCTGATTAGTAACACTGTTTGCTAGCAAGACGACCAGTTATGAGCACTGTCTATAAGCAACTGACTTGATTTCAACCGCCTAAAATTTGTAATTTCTGTATTTCAAGTCTCTGATTGGCTATTCCTAATCCAATATAATACTTTTATTTAACTTAAGTTTTTTTCTGGTTGTTGATTGGCTATTTTATAAACTGTCACAAAAATTACATTATTGTTGCTCCAAGAATGACTAGTAGTATTGTTAAACTTTCCAATTCATTATTGCCTCAAGCTTATCTCATTGTTACCTCATTGTTAGCAACTTTTAACCTATTATTCTCACAGCTCCTACATTATTAAATTAGTAATACATTCACATAACATTATTGAACATGTACATATAATATAAACATTTACAATGACTGTAATATACACTTTTTATATTGTTACATACACATATTGTTTCAAGGCGGGCTGTTATTGAATTTTATATTATATAATTTGACTGAAATCATTTAAGTGTTAAAAATACTGCCTCAAGGGAAATAATAAGCAACTCAATTGTATCATAAACATTGTGTAAATTGTATGTTAATTCAAAGTAGACAATAAATCATTCATTCATATTTCACACACACACGCACACAGACGGATTTTTTTCTAAAAAAAAAAAAAAGGGCTGTTTTTGCACTCTGGGGCCTCAAAAGATGTGTTTCCGGTGAAATCTTGGTATCGAATTTTTCGGTGGAATGTAGTACCTTATCTGATTACTATGTATATGGTAGAGAAAGTAAAACTGTTAAAATATCTCACATATTATTGAATTTTATGAAAAAGTTACAGAATTTGAGCTAATGTATTGTGTTGCATATAAGTTTTGTTACGTACAAACTTTCGAAAGGCGTTATGTCAGTTTCTCGTTAGTATCCGCGTGCCTCTGTATAATGTGTGTCGTAGTTTATTTAGCTTGTTAACTTTCGGGAGACATATCAGTGCTATGTAGTTGTCCGAATCTGTATTAATTATTGTTATATTCTATGTACCTAAGTATATGACTCGGAACGTGCTCAGGTGTTTGCTCAGTGGTAGCCCTGAAATGTGGTTATATGGACCCCATCCAAGGATGAGTGTGGTTGTGGGTTAGGTAAGGAGAAGGATTTCAAAACTGCGGCCAAGTCTATGCCTATTGCCTAGGCCTATTAAACCTCCGAAAGAGAGAAATGAAGTGACGGAATACAAAGGACAGCCCGATCTGGTGACGACAGGCGAGTACACAGCAGTGTGGTCCTTAGCATTTCCAGGTTGAACATCCCCAGCCGTCTCCTTATGTTCTGCTCTCACGAACAGGTTCGGGCAGAAGAAACAAGTCTATTCTCAAACCACAAGAACCGTATACGCCACACACTAATTCCTCATCGACTCTAACCCTACAATCCTGAAAGTTGAAAGGAAATATAATGAGACGAAATGAGGGACAAGATAATTCGTGGTAGGGGGTGATCCAACTCAACATTTGTCTATAAACCGAAAGTAAGTGTGACCGGTCCAACGGGAATCGAACCAGGGACCTCAATGACAGCCTCAGCACAACGGCCTGAGCCACTCATACACACATTCGCACACCAAACTGGACATACTGAGAAACCTTCTTGATCAAGGAAGAATGTCTCGAGTCCAGCCGGAGTCGATCCCTGGAACTCTTGCACAGTATGCAAGCGATCTACCAGCTGCACCAGCCCTAAATCGTGGCTGCAATTTCTGATCGCCGCAGAAAACAAATGGTTCTGAGTACAAACGAGTGTTATGTATCTATTCTTTTCATCTTAATATTAAATGAAGGACTTTTATCACTAGCGTAGAAGGGGCAGTTAAGTTAGTGATTCTGGAAACGTCACTTGAGCAGATAAAAGGGGGTCATACTCATGGAGAAACAGAGGGAATTCAGCAGAATCACACAAGCGAAACGGCTGCTTCGGCTTTTTTCGGCGGAAATAAAGCTAACCAACCTAGTTGGTAAATGACCCCGAAAGAAACTATATAATGTGCTGTCATAATATTGCAATCCTAAAGAATAACTCATTTAAACTTTGTGTTTAGAGGATATGTGAAGCTAGTTAGCGATTTATCCTTTGTTAGCATTTTTACTTTCTCTACCATGTATCTACATAATAGGTAGAGAATGCATTCCACACAAAAACTGATACCAAAATTTCACTGAAATGCATGTTTTTAAATAAATTAAAAAAAAGCGCGCGCGCTTGTGTGTGTCTGTGAACAGCATAGTTCTTCTTCTTTCTCTGTTTAACCTCCCCGTATGTAGGACTTACACCCTCCAGGACTTACAAGCGGGTGCCTGGAGTCAGAGGCCCGTCGAGGAGCAGACACTCATGGATCAGACAGAATATCCAGGATGGGTGATCAGCCCGATGCCTGGTATGGGAGGAAGGAAGTAGATGAAACGAAATGATGGTGAAAGGGATGAAAGAAAGGTGATGATGGAGCAGTTGGTGGAATGAATGGCGGGGGAAACCGGAGAACCCGCAGAAAACCCACCCAGACGCCGCTTTGTCCACCACAAATCCCACATGCGGGTCCCTGGGATTGAACCCGGGCCGCCTCGGTGAGAGGCGAGCGGTCTAACCACTCGGCCACGGCGCATAGTTCTTCTTCCTAATTAATGGATTATCCTCCTCTTTGTAGGACTTACAACCCCAAGAACTTATAAGTCAATGCATTGAGTCAGTAGTTTGTCGAGGAGTAAGCAAACTCTGGATCATAGCATATCCAGGCTGGGTGATGTCACCCCGATGGCTGGTATGGCGGCGAAGAAGGAAATTAAATGTAATGATGAAAGGGATGATATGATAATTTGGGATCAAATTATCGAACCCAAGTTTATCTAGCGACCGAGGAAAACCGTGAAAAACCTTCAGTCAGATTGGTCGGCCCCGAAGGTTTGAACCCCGGACCGGAAGGTCAGACGTTACCACCTGAACCATCCCGCTCGGTGAACAGCATAACATAAAAATGAAAAATCAGATAAATACCAAACGTGGTATTTAAGTTCAGTATCTTCCAAAGATGCAACAAAAGAGAATTCCCAACCCCATACTGCCCTCTATATAGAACTTCGAAATATATTATTTTATAAAACTGGCTCTAATGATTTTGATTAAAATACCATATTTTAGACATATTTACATTACAAATAAAATATATATTTTGAATTTTCTGAGAAGAGCCTATGAAGAAGTCCTTTTCATTCGAAGGAATGTTGCATAATCTTGCATAACTGGTAAACGTTAAGCGATAGACGAAAACGTACTACACAAAAAATATAGATCTCTTTAAAACACACAATTTGTTTCAAATAAGTTGTGGCATCAGCCATTTCCGAGATATCCGTTATCCATGGTTAGAGTTGTTCAATGCTTTGTCATTCTTAAGCTCTGTCAACATTCAGTTGTTCCTCGCGATTGCATGGAAACAGTATAGAATTTTAAGGTCAGCATGTCCAATTTTTAAGCATTTGGCTATCGCTGTTCCCCTCGTATAACGTTATGTGTAATGTAGCTATTTCTGTAAAGATTTATCCCGATTAAAATAAAGTTTTTGTAAGAATAATTTCTATACCCACTAATAAGATAGAGGGTAGAGAAAGTCATGTGAATCTAACACATAAGAGTTTTTGTTAACAAGTGAAAGTATAGGTGGTAGCCACTGTCACCGCTATAGATGATTTCTCGATTTATTTACTTGGAAGGCTTGATGTATTCAGAGTGCGGAATTTTCCACTACGAATGAATTAGCTTCAGAAATTACTTGCATCATTTATTCGCGCTCACTTACTTATTTACTTGTATATTTATGCAAAATATATTTATATTCTAGAAGCCCTATTAATTCCCATTGATAGTTAACGTTCCATAATTGAGATACAGCCTGAACTGCTAAGAAATAATACGATATTACTTTGAAGCGAAATTCTTATCCTTGACCTCTACTTAATATTCTTTGTTGTATCTTTTCGGCCATGAGCGGTGCATTGACTTTGAGAAGAATGGTATGTAGTCACGGAATTTATGCTTCAGTAAAAACGCGAAGGCGCCAAACTATCCTGTGCAAACTTCCTAGAGGGCTCTTGAAAACCTTATTTAATCTTAGATGGCCTTGCAGGCACACGCGTATAGAGAACGGATATTTTTTCCATATCAAGTGGACGTGACAAAGTTATAGTATTGCAAAAGTAGAAGAAGAAACGATAAAAAATGGAAATAAATGCTGCGCTGCAAGCTCTTATACAGATAAGATGCTCACACTCCAAGTCGATAAGTGATTCATTGTGCTAGGTCAAGAAACTTTAGCTACTTCAGTTATTTACTTTTTAAATCAAATAGTTACCAACTTCTACAGCTCATCCAGATAAGTGTTACGTAATGATGCTCGATAATAAACGCTAAGAGCATCAAGTTCTTCTGAACAACTCTCAAATGTTTCATGCTACCAAGAATATCAAATGCCATGCCGTCTCACTCTGGACAACTCACTAGGTACACATAGACAGCTCAAACAATCACGTTTATCGAACTGGAGAGAGTTCTCACTCCGGAAACTTACTAGGTACACATAGACAGCTCGAACAATCACGTTCACTGAACTGGAGACAGTTCTCACTCTGCGGAAACTCACTTGGTACACATAGACACCTCGATCAATCACGTTTACTGAAGTGGAGACAGTTCTCACTCTGTGAGAATCCACTAGGTACACACAAGTACTTTGAACTGTCACGTTGTCATCTTCAGTCCGTTCTATAAATTGCCTGAGCGCAAACGTGTGCGCGCTTCTTGTGTGAAAATACAAGGGCTGGATTAAAAGTAACGAGAATAATTTTTTTTCTCTGAAATGACTTTATTGACAGAGGTACTTGTAGTTATATACCTTCAATATAATCGCTCCCGTTTGACCTTTTCCAAATGTTTGGAAGGCGTCATATACCATTTGCGCGTCTGTTTCTGTTGATGCCCCGTATTGACCGCCCTATATGGATAATGTAATCTCTGGTGTTGTACCGGATCCCTTGCAGTGGTTCTTTCACTTTGGCAAAGGCATCGTAATCACAGGGTCTCATGTTGGGTGAGTACGGTGGATGTTCCAGAACCTCCCATTGTCAGCGCCGCAAGAGGTCCTGGACAGCAGCAGCGGTGTGGCATCTTGCATTGTCATGAAGAATGTTAGGGTGCTGTTCCATGAAATGTCGTAGCTTTCACCTGAGCGCTGGACGAAGGTGGTGTTGCAGAAACGTGCAGTAGTAGGCAGCGTCTATCGCCACCCTTGGTGGTACAGCGTGATGCATCATTACCCCATCAATGTCATACACCACAATGAACATCACCTTCACAGCACTTTGTATAGCGCGCACTTTCTTTGGACGAGGAGAACCGGGAAGCCTCCATTCATTGGATTGGCGTTTCAAATTTAGTTTGTACGAGCGCGCCCAGGTTTCTCCATAGTGACGATTCGTCGAAGAAAGTCGTTATCTTCCCTTTGGTACCGGCCCAGCAAATCCTGTGCGACTGCATAGCGGTGCCATTGTTGCACTCGGAAATTTCATGGGGTACCCAACGTGCTGCAATTCTGCGCTAACCCAGAATGTCGTGCAGAATGACTTCTGCTGCTAACTCACGCGCAGTCCAGCGGCGATCAACGTCCAACAAGGAAGCAATGAGTTGAACAGTTCAACAGTGATGACATTTCATTGAACAGCACCCCATCATTCTACATGACAATGTAAGATGCCACACCGCTGCTGCTGTCCAGGACCTCTTGCGGCCCTACAATGGGAGATTCTGGAACATCCACCGTACTCACCCGACATGAGTCCCTGTGATTACGATGGCTTTGCCAAAGTGAAAGAACCACTGCAAGGGATCCGGTACAATACCAGAGATGACATTATCCATATAGGGCGGTCTATACGGGGCATCAACAGAAATAGACGCGCAGATAGTATACGACGCCTTCCAAAATTTGGCAAAAGGTCACAAATAACAGGGACGATTATATTAAAGCTGTGTAACTATAATTACCTCTGTCGATAAAGTCATTTCGGAGAAAAGGAATACTTCTCGTTACTTTTTATCCAGCCCTTGTATTATCGGTAGATGAACTGCTGGCATATGCATATTCTAAAGACCACCTTTCCGCTGTGGAGAAGATGCATGATTAAACTTAAGCCACACACACGCACACACACACACACACACATATATATATATATATATATATATATATATATATATATATATATATATTCGCATTTAGAGTATATCTCTCGTATTTATAACTGCACAACGGCAAATTTTTAGTCATTTTTTCGACGGTAGCGTTTTTTGATCCACGTTCGTTCATGCTATCATGTTGGAAAGTTGAATTTCCTGCATTCAGTGCTGGTAGCCTAATTTACCTGCATGTTGTGCCTATTTTATTGCACGTATGTGCATGCACAATATTGAACCCTCTAACGCTTGATATATTTAGTATCGCAAACATGGAATATAGTGATTTTTGGTAATTGAATCTTGTCATTTAAATCTTACCTGGATTTTTACTTAGTTTTTATTTAATTTACTTGCGATTTAATTCATGCAGCAGCTAAGTATGAGCTGCAGGTTATTGACTTTTTTAAGGTCAACTACCGGATGTGGACAATCGATCGCCAGTTTGTTGACCTTGCAGCTGGAACCATCATATTCAACAGTTGTTAGTAATTAATTTCATTTTTGCTATTTCTATTACTCAAACAAAACTGTATGCAATACACACGCGTTAGTTGACTTGGAGAATCCCAGAAGTAGATTCATCCTTGTCCTCAATGATACACTTACTACACTTATCGTCATATGCTATTCCCATGCTTTAGTTTTCACTGCACTTGTGTACATGCAAAACTAAATGGAATTTATAGATAAAACACTACATCCTGTAACGTCTACTGCGAGTTCTGTAAACTATGGAATGAAAAATATAATATTAATTTTACAATTTATATCTTTTAGAATAAAAAAGTGTGTGCAAAGAGAAGTAGCAGTCTTGATTTTTTTATATTTGGTGAATACAAAAACGTGTTCCTAGTTTTGTAACCAGTATACAAAAGGCAATACGCGGTGTTTTACTGCTTACGTCTGGAGGAATTTTACCATAGATTTTGTAATTATTTCCATTTTTAAGCATGCATAAATCAACATTTATTAACCAAATACAGACATGCAGAAACGAGACTTGTACAAGACCACTATTTCTTACATCCTAATTATAGTATTAAAAAAAATCTGACGTTTTACATTCACATGAATATCTCTACCCTCTATTGTATACAAACCATTCTTACGAAAGATTATTTTTCTATCTACTTCATTTAATTGAAACAAACCTCTGCAGAATTAGCTATAATATACATTTCATTATAGAAAGAAAGGGAACAGCGATAACCAAATGTTTAATAACTGGACGCTATATACTGTGCTTAAAATTCCATACTGTTTCCATGCAAGCGCGAGAAACAACTGAATGTCGATAAAAGAGTGAATGTTTAAAATAATGACAAAATATTGACCAATTCGAACAAATAATAACGGATATCTCAGAAATGAGTTATCAGACAAAAAACTTATTTTAAATAGATTGTGTGTTTTAAAGAGATCTACATTTTTTGTGTAGTGCGTTTTCGTCTATCGCTTAACGTTTACCTTATACAAGATTATACAAAGTTCCTTCCAAATGAAGAGGACTTCACGGGCTGTTCCCAGAAAATCCAAGATATACATTTTATTTGTTATGTAAATATCTTTAATATACAGTATTATAATCAAAATCGTTAGAGCCATTTTTGAGTAAGTAAAAGATTTCGAAAAATGTTCCATCTAAAGGGTAGTTGGGGTGGGAGGATTTTATTGGAAATCTGCGTGTCCCATCCTTGAAAGCTACTGAACATGAATATCAAGTTTGGTATTTAAAAAATCAGAAAATATAAATTATATCCTTCAATCTCGTTAAGCAAGAATTATTGCAGGTAGAATTTTCGTTCGCGCGATTGTGAGGTGCCAAAGCAGTTAAGAAATTATTGATTTTCCTTCCATATCTCGGGTATACATGTAGTACTCTGCTGTTCTAAACTTGTGTTATCTGATGTTAAATTGGTAAACAAACCAAAATGAAGGAAAGACCGTTCCCTGTACAAAACTAGATATACAAGCAAACTGAACTGAGTTAATAACAGAGAGGATTCGAACTTTTAGCTTCCCAAACATTCTTTTGTCACTGAGCTCTCAAAGCGTGATGGCCGTGCGTGTATTAGATCCTCTCACTTGTTTGTTTCAAACATCCAGGTACAGGCGTCTCACCAAAGTAGTTCAGCGGCAAGAGCATCGGCACGGATATCTGAAGATCCGTATTTCCAATCTTGCCCGGGGCATTGAATTTTACTTTCTCTACTACATATAGTAAGTAGGGGAAGTATTGTATTCCACCCAAAAATTCGATACCGAGATTTCATCGGAAATACATGTTTTGAGACCCCCTGAATCCAAAAAAAGCATTTTTGGAAACATTCCCGTGTGTGTCCGTGTGTGTGTCTTTCTGTGAACAGCATATCTCAGAAACGAACAGTCGGATAAACACCAAACTTGGTATTTAGGTTCAGTATCTTCCAGAGATGCGACACGAAGGTTTTCAAGAAAATCCCCCACCCCAGATTACCCTTTACATGGAACATTTTTTGAACATTTTAATTTTCTCAAAAATGGCTCTAACGACTTTGATTAAAATATCATATGTTTAAGATATTTTCATGACAAATAAAATGTATATCTTGAATTTTCTGGGAATGTCTCCAAAAGTATTCTTCATTGTGAACGACCATAAGAGATAGACAAAATTTTACTGCACAAAAAATGTAGATCGCGTTAAAATACACAATTTATGTCATATACATTTTTTTCGAGATATTGCTTGTTATTCCCTTAAATTCTCCAATACTTGCATTTTTTCTCAAATTGGTTATTCATTTTTTTAAGTCCTGGACATGCAAAGAGAATGGAATGCGCCACTTAGAAACCACCGTTTAAAAGATTTGACTATCGCTTAAAACCTACCATATTAGCAATAAGATTAACATCTCGATATCTCGATTAACATGAAACATATGGAGAATAAGCGTTTGTAAGAATAGTTTGTACAAGAGTAGAGAAAGTCATGTGAGCGTAACACATCAGATTTTTTGTCTTGGATATGCAAAGAGTATTAATCTGTGGCAAGGAGAATGGTGCTGCTCCTAGCAACCAGCTATTAAGAGATATGCATATGCTTAAAGGCTACTATATTTCTATATTGCCCTTGCAAATACAAAACAAGGGGAATATAGTGGGCCTTAAGCGATAGTCAAATATTTTTAGAACTGGTGCCTATGTGTAAAATGTAATTCTCTTTGCATGTCAAAAGATCGTTTCTGCAAAAGTTTATCTCGATTAACATGAAACATATGGAGAATAAGAGTTTGTAAAAATAGTTTGTACAAGAGTAGAGAAAGTCATATGAGTGTAACACATCAGACTTTTTCAGGTCTGATTCAACTTTTCAACTACATAGGCTAGTGTAAAAGTTGAACCATTTTCCAATAGAAGTAAGCGTTGATGGTGATTATAGAATTCCATTCACAAAATAGTTATAGCAAAACCTGTCCTTTTTATTGCTACAGAGGATAAAAGGTACGGACGAACGGGAGGACCCCCGAAACCAGGACACAGCACCGCACACAGGCCATCCGGCCCCTTGTACTTCTACCATGACCCCTGGGAGAGAGTGAGGGGAGAGATTCGAAGGGCAACCATATCCGGATGACGACGGCCGCAAGCACGAATTGGGTCCTTAGTGTTTCCAGATTGAATGCCTCCAACTCCGCCCCGAGCCACCGGAGGATTCCAGAAGGAGCACTTTCCCGAAAGCACTCAGGCGGGATCCACCGTCCAGCTGCAACCCGCCGAACTCCGTCGCCTGGTCCTACAACCCTGAAACAATTGACAAAGAAGTTGATGGGTACAGAAAGTGAGGGGGCAGGAGAGTCATGATGGAAGATGAACCACCCCAGCATTCGCCTGCCTACCGGGTAAATCATGAAAAACCCATGGGTTAGGTGAGCGGTGACCGGGGATGGAGCCTGGGACCTCCCGAATGCCGCCTTGCTCGCTGCTACAGAGGATACACAAGCAGAATTACAAACTATACATTTAAATTAAAAGTGTAAATTTAGCTGTCAAAATATCAAAAGCGACACGAGCAAGCGATAAAAGACGTATCCAAGCAGCCGAAATGAGAGCTCTATACTCGTTGTGAGCCTTAGAGACCAAGAAGAAGTTAGGAAATCAGAGAAGCACTTCAGGTAGAAACTAGTATGGTGGAAGAAGTGATACAGCACCAACTTGTGCAAAGGATAGCTTCGGATCGTCTGCCGTTGCAAGAGTATTTTTATAACCCAACAGAAGGACGGGATATAGGACGGCCCAAAAAGAGATGGAGACAGCAGTTCACATAATACTTTGGCTTCGGAACGGGTTTAAAAATCCAACTCTGGTAATAGGAAGAAGAGTTAGTAAATTTGCGTATGAATTTCGTTCATAGAGTTGAACCCTAAATGAACTGGAAAGGCCATCTTTAGGAAGCACCAAGATACTTTGGTTCTGATGTAGGTTCCTATTAAGAATTAGAACAGGAGCAAGAAGAAGGAGAAAAATCTGATGTGTTACACTCACATGAATTTCTCTACTCTTGTACAAAGTATTTTTACAAACGCTTATGCTCCATATGCTTCATGTTAATTGAAATATCGAGATGTCAAACTATTGCTAATTTTCTTGTAGATGCAAGGGGAATATGGTAGGCTTTAAGCGATAGTCAAATATTTTAAGAGCTGGTTGCTATATGGCACATTCCATTCTCTTTGCATGTCCAGGACATAAAAAATGAATAACGAATTTGAGAAAAAGTATAAGTATTGGAAAATTTAAGCGAATAACAAGCAATGTCTTGAAAATGGTTCACTCAACAAAAAAAAAGTATATGACATAAATTGTGAATTTTAACGCGATCTACATTTTGTCTATCTCTTATGGTTTATCAGTTATGCAAAAGTCGTTCACAATGAAGAATACTTTTGGAGACATTCCCAGAAAATTCGAGACATACATTTCATTTGTCATGAAAATATCTTAAACATATGATATTTTAATCAAAATCGTTAGAGCCATTTTTGAGAAAATTAAAATTTTCGAAAAATGTTCCATGTAAAGGGTAATCTGGGGTGTGGATTTTCTTGAAAACCTTCGTGTCGCATCTCTGGAAGATACTGAACCTAAATACCAAGTTTGGTGTTTATCCGACTGTTCGTTTTTGAGTTATGCTGTTCACAGACACGCAGACACACAGACACACACACACAGACAGACACACAGACACGGATATGTTTCCAAAAATGCTTTTTTTTAATTCAGGAGGCCTCAAAACATGTATTTCCGGTGAAATCTCGGTATCGATTTTTTTAGGTGGAATACAATACTTCCCCTACTGACTATACGCAGTAGAGAAAGTAAAGTGAAGAACATTTGGTGATGGGAATTATTTTATGTTGCATTATATCCCAGTTTGCAGCAGAAAATGAATGACAATCTCATCTCTGAATGACAAAAAAAAGTCCGATGTGTTTCATTCACATACCTTTCTCTACTCATTCTTCAACAAACTATTCTTACGATAGCTTAGTACTATTCTATCTGCTTCTCGTTAATCCCGATAAACTTTCAATTTACATTTACACATTTCGTTTTAAAGTACAATAGGTGAACCGGCTGCCTCTGTGGTCTGGTGGTTACCATGCTAGTTTTCAAATTCGGAAGTCCAGGATTCGATTCCCGGCTGGAGGATGGGGATTTTTCTTTAACCAGGAGTATTCCCAATCCTCCCTAGAGTCTGTAAGTATGAGTGCGAGTGTAAATGTGTGAGTGAAATTAATGTTTAAATTAGAAAACTCAAACTAAATAGATCCAACGTAAACTAGATAGTAAAACGAGTGAAGAACTTTGCCGATAAGCAGTTGTTTTGCAGGCAAAGCCGTCAATATAACCTTAAATGTTAAAGGCGGTATATAAATGAAAAAAAGAAAAAAGGTAAAGCTTTGGTCAGACTTACTTTTAAAGAGCGGATCGCTATGTGATGGCTTTAAAATGCCATGCCGTTACTGAGGCAGTATTTTATATCCCAACATGCGCTGAAAGTCAGAGTAATTATAATGTAAATTACAAAATAATTCTTTAATCAGCTTCGTGTGTGTAATGTTATATATATTATACCGGGTGAGTCTTCTCATCCTGCGGATTGAGAAGTTATGCTGTCCCGGCGTTGTACAGGATATACCATAAACACTGTCCACTGCATCGCGTCGTATCAATTTCGGCCGAAAAGACTGCTTTGCACCGTTGTGCGTTTAGTGACTTGCAATCGTAGTGCAACAATGTGCGCGTTGGCCTTCAGTGGTGAAGGTCCCAGATTCAAATACTGCCACCTGAAGGTACTTTTTATAGACGACGTGCCTCGTTGTATTCTGCTGCGCTTCCCCGTATACTAACAGTATGTGCAGATATTCTCTATTCGAAAACATTGTTCCACAGTGAGCACGAACGGCTGGAACTTCGTATTTATAGGCAAATCCACTTTCTAGTGCATTCGGAAAGAAATCATGCTTTGCTACGTTTTCGAAACATGGAACAAAAATGAATAAAAAACTCGTTTATTCGTTGGCGTGTTTTGAAATTCCGACCTTCACCATGACTTTCCAGCATGTTAACTATTGCATTATCAGAGGACATTAACAACGAGCTCCACTGTAGTCTTAATTAGTGAATGTGGTGCAGCATCTGCGTTTCGCATCGTGTGTAAAATGCAGGGTTATCTAGTGACCAATCCGCAGGATGAGAAGACTCACGCGATATACATATACACATACTTTTAGATGTTTATTAATTATAAGGACTTGTTAGGAAATAAGCTTGCACTGTCTAACTGAAACTGAGAATAGAAAGTTGGGTAACAATGAATCAAGGGGGTGAGTTTGTCTCCAAAAGAGAAAGTCGGAATCGAAGTCACAGGGTAGCATGTCTTTTTTAAAATGGAGGGAATATCTTCCCTAGAGTATATATGTCAGTAGTAATGATTGGTTGACCAAAAGAGATGCTGAAGTTGGCGCAATTTGGTAACCAATAATAATGAAATTGGAATATTTAGGCGATTCGAGATGAAAGAGTATACGAGGTGTGATCGAAAGTAACGGGAATTTTTGTTTTTCTTAAATAATTTTTATTTAATCATCATCAACTTTGTCCCCTTCAAAGTAATCCCCTTCAGATATAATACACTTGTGCCAGTGTTTTTTCCAATCCTGGAAGCACTTCTGGAACTCACTTTCTGTTTTTATCTCTTCAATGGTGGCAAAACGTCGTGCTTTCATGGCTCTCTTCAACCTCGGGAATAGAAAGAAGTCGCAGGAGGCCATGTCCGGCGAATACGGTGGCTGAGGCAGCATAACGGTTTTGTTTTTTGCCAAAAATTCACGAACAAGCATTGAGGTATGAGCGGGTGCGTTATCCTGATGCAATTTCCACGAGTGGTTTTGTCACACTTCTGGTCGTTTTCTTCGGATTGATTCACGCAAAGGGCGCATAACTTCCAGATAGTACTCCTTATTGACCGTACGACCATATGGCAGGAACTACTGATGCACTATTCCATTGTAATGAAAGAAAACAGTGAGAAGAACGTTCACACGTGATCGAACTTGTCGAACTTTTTTCGGTCTTGGCTCTTCTAGCAGTTTTTATTGGGATGGTTGGGCCTTAGTTTCGACGTCATACCCACGTTTCATCACCTGTTATAACCTTCTTTAGCAGTTCTGGATCGTTTTCGACTTCATTCAGCAATTCTTGAGCGATGTCTACATGATGTCGTTTTTGGTCGAAATTCCACAATTTCGGAACAAACTTAGCTGCTGGACGTTTCATGTCCAAAACATCCGAAAAAATTGCTTGGCATGATGCAAAGGATATGTCGACATAATCTTTCTGATAATGATTCGGCGATTTTCCAGAACCACTTGCTTTATTTCATCCACATTGTCATCAGTAATTGATGTACTAGGGCGTCCAGGGCGGTTGTCGTCTTCAACGTCTTCTGGACCCTCCTTGAAACGTTTATACCACTCGTAAACTGTGTTACTCATAGTAGATTCGCCAAAAGCCCAGTCAACATTTCGAATGCGGTGCTGCATCTTATTCTGTTTTTCAATAAAAATTTAATACAAATTCTTTGATCCACCGAGCACTCGAAAATACGCATAACTTTTTCGACTGTCAACAATAAACTAAATATTCAAAACAGCTAAAAATTCAAACATACTCAGAAACATGTGTACCAACAAGATAAAACAAAAGTTTTGAACATCGGATGTATAAAGCTCGCGAAATTAAAAATATTCTGTTATTTTTTGATTACACCTCGTATATCCTCGAGCCATCAGGAAGTGTGACACAGTTTTGAAGGATATATCACGAGGTACACGTCGCAAAGTTAGATACAAATGTCAAGAACAGCAAAGTACGCGAAGCAATTGGTGCGTGGTAACTCAAAAGACTGTAGTTATACTTAGAAATGCAACAGTTTCAGTCAGGCATGTAGAAAAATTAAATATGTGAAACTAAGCGTGAAGCCAATAAAAATCTACAATCTAAATCAGTGTTATATTTTAGCAACAACTCCTTTCTGTTTACACACCCAGCTTAGAAATACGTGCTCGACTGAGTTACAATAGCTAGCCGGAGGACAAAGTACCCAAATTTAAAAATGAATTAAACAATACGCGCTCGACAAATAAAGATAACAAAGTCACTGAGATGCTGCGACACTACAAGAACAAAACGAATAGCGACTTCCCAGTTTGAGAAAATATAAGTATATGAAAATTCAAGTCCATAACATAGAATGTCTTGGAAATGGTTAACGCCATAAAAATTATTGACATAAAATGTGTGCTTTCAAGATGTGTATCTTTCGTGTAATGCTGTTATGTTGTACACACACACACACGCACACACACATACACACGTTCTAAAACCTCACCTCAAAATGTGTATTTCCACTGAACTCTCGGTATCGAAATCTTGATGGAATGCAATACTTCCTCTACTTACTATGGGTAAGTAATAAAGAAAGTAATAAAGCGCAAGCTAGAGAAATCCAAGCTAAGAAGAATTTCTTTTTTGTAAAGGTTTGTAGACTTTGTGAAGACACAAATACGGTGAGAAGATTTTTGGTGAAATAATAACAGCTGAATTTTGTCTTGCGTCAATTTGATCTAGTAAGCTACTTTCTCTCTTCATATTCAAATCGAGCGTTAAAAGTGAAAGTGAAATGCATCATGTAATTGATGCTGCATCTCAAGTTAAATGAATCTTTAAAGCTGCAGCCTTCTCGGGACTCGTCCCCAGAAGTCTGACGGAGCAGCCAGGGGAACTCAAAATAGTGAAGATCACTTCAAATATTTGAGAGGTCGATCTCTTTGGATACTCGCCACATAACAAAAAAATTTAGTAGCCTTGTAATGAGAATTCCTATGTAAAAATGCACTATTCCTGTTTACAGTGACGTTGACATGTTGAAGCATAGCTAGTGCTATACGCAGAGGATACTAAACAAACCCAACAAGTTTTTTTTTTTAGTTCCATTTATACTCCACCTTTAACGCGTTGGTCTTATCGGCGGCCTTTCCTTTAGAACTTATTGCCTATACTACTCGCGTAACTTTGTCATTGGGTTTTAATCGTTAGATCATACACACTCTTATTCCCAGACTTTGGGGAGATAAGGAATAATCTTGACTAGAGAAAAATTTTCACCGGGGGAATCGAACCCGGTACTCTTAGCACAACAGGCAGGTGCTCTATCGACTGAGCTATAGGGCCAGTCCAAGGTTTTTTGTTTACGAATCGTTCAAGAGCACAGGGAAGATGCAGCAGAAAGTGAAACTCTTTCTTCTGTTACGATTCAGAGGATATACATATTTGAATACTGAAAAAGGGCGGCGCCGTGGCCGAGTGGTTAGACCTCTCACCGAGGCGGCCCGGGTTCAATCCCAGGGACCCGCATGTGGGATTTGTGGTGGACAAAGCGGCGTCTGGGCGGGTTTTCTCCGGGTTCTCCGGTTTCCCCCGCCATTCATTCCACCAACTGCTCCATCATCACCTTTCCTTTCATCCATTTCGCCGTCATTTCGTTTCACCTACTTCCTTCATCCCATACCAGGCATTGGGCTGATCACCCCTCCTGGGCATTCTGTCTGCTCCATGAGTATGTCTGCTCCTCTGACCCCAGGCACCCGCCTGTAAGTCCTGGGTTAAACAGCAAATGAATGACTGAATACTGAAAAATACATATCATATCTAGGAGGTAAAATTACTTCTTCCCTGGTACTAAGGTGGTTTTCTTTTAGGAAGGCGAATGGCCTTGGATACGCAGAACTCCCTGTGAATGAATTTAAGTATGCTGTTGAACTCATGCAATACGGTTTTCTTTTTAATAAACAACCTATTTTAGGTTGCAGAAGTCTTAGGTCTTATAGCGACCTCACATTAATTGATACAATCAAACTTAATGCAGAGGTACATTACTGTTGCATTAGGATATACACAAAATACAGATGTATTAGGATATACAAAAAAAAAAGTTGGATATGTTGCACTCACATGACTCACTCTACTCACTCTTGTACAAAATGTTCTTAAAATTCTGAATCTGTTACATTCACATGACTTTCTCTACCCCCATCCTTATTAGTAGGTACATAAATTGACTTTATGAAAGTTTATTTTCCTATCTACCTCAGTTTAATCGAGATAAGCCTTTAGGGAATTAGCTGCATTACACATTTCGTTATAGATATAAAGAATATAGTGACAGTCAAATGTTTTAGAACTGGACACTATATGCTGACCTTAAAATTCCATTTAAGAAATGTCTTTCCATGACCTCGTGAGCTACTACTGAAAATCGACAGGACTTGAAGAATGGTTTAACTATTGACCATTCGAACCATTAATAACGGATATCTCATAAATGACTGATGCCACAAAGAAAGTTATTTGAATACATTGTGGGGTTTTAAAGAGACGTACATTTTCTGTGTAGTACGTTTTCGTGTATCGCTTAAGGTTTACCAGTTATACAAATACAAAATTCCTTCCGAATGAAGTGGGCTTCACAGGCTATTCCTAGTAAATTCAAAATATACATTTTATTTGTCATGTAAATGTCTTCAATATATGATACTTTAATCAAAATTGTTATAGCTCTTTTTTTTAGAAAATCAAACATTTCTAAAAATGTTCTGTGTAAAGGGTAGTTTGGGATGGGAGGATTTTCTTGAAAATCTTTGTCTCGATCTTTGGAAGGTACTGAACCTAAATACCAAGTTTGTATTTATCCAACTTTTCGTTTGACAGACAGACACACCCAGATACTCTCTCTCTCTCTCTCTCTCTCTCTCTCTCTCACACACACACACACACACACACGAACTTTCTCTGGAAATGCTATTTTTATTCAAGGGGTCTCAAAACATGTATTTCTGGTGAAATCTCGGTATCGCATTTTTGTGTGGAATGCAATAACCTTCTCTACCTACTATGGGTCGGTGCATAAGTTTATGCCGTTTTCATAGTCCCATGATTTTATTAGTATAAGAATACAATACAATAAGACATTGATTCACATTGATATGTACTTCATCAATAATCACTCACGATTTCACTCAGTGATGTAATCACCATTTTTGTTAATGACCGCCTGCCAGTGTTCAGGTAGGAGTCCAATGCCTCTCCAGCGTGGCAGGGGAAAAGGATGCTCTTGTGGCTCTCTCTCTCTGTCCCTGGGCTTTCGGCTAGCTGCCGGGGTATCGAACTCACTGCGGGGATTGGACCCCCTCTGTGTGGGGTGGGGTCCCCGGTCTTCCTGTCCTTCTGCCGGGTGCCTCTATCTGGACACTTAGGGACCCTGTCATTGTTGTGTCGTTGCTCCTGGTTCCGGCCGCCCGGTGTCTCCTATCACCTCATCTTTCCTCCCGGGGACGCCTCCTCGTGGGGCGTAGGCACAATACCCCCTCTGGTTCGACGCGGAGTCCCCTGCGTAGTCAATCCAATGCCTCTGTTAAAGAACTGATGTGGTTTCAAGTTGAAATCTGTTAGCCAGTTGCTAAGAGAAGCTTCATCATTAAACACTTGTTCTTGAATATTGTTAGGGAGAGAGAGAGAGAGAGAGAGAGAGAGAGACCGGAAAAGTGATAATCAGAAGGAGCTATGTGTGGTGAGTACGGAGGGTGAGGAAATGGTTCCCAGCCAATTTCAGCAATTTTTGTCGGTTTCACTTATCACATTTGGTACCCATGTACCATATTTTTGCACCTTATCCAATAGATGCAAATGGCGCACAGTGGTTGCGTGATCGCATTTCATAATTCGCGCCAAATCCCGCGTTGTTTGGCGAGGATTATCGTGAACCAACTGATTTAGGCGGTTTTCATCTCAAAGACACTCTTCCAGAACGTGGTTCATTACACAAGTCGAAATTTCCTTCTCGCAAACGAGAAAACCATTTCCGTGACGTCGTCTCAGCAAGCGCTTCCCTTCCGTACGCACCATAAATAGCTCTCGTGGCTTCTGCAGCATTAGATTCTCGATTAAACTCGAAGAGTAAAATGTTTTAGAAGTGTTCATTTTTTCCTACTTGACACTCCATACCGATTAGCCTTGAAAATGGCCAAAACGAGCTGTTAACAACATACAAGCTACTAATAAATGAATTACAACTATCCGGGCTTGTAGGCCGTGGTCTGGAAGGCATCGTAGATACCGACGTTTCGCCAAGTACAGCGCTTGGCATCTTCAGGGTGAAGTGATTCAGTGTCTGCGGTGGTCGGAGTGGTATCCACGATGCCTTCTAGACCACGGCCTACAAGCCTGGATAGTTGTAATTCATTTATTAGTTATGACGCCGGCCGTGAAAGCCTCAGTATTTACATACAAGCTCCTGTTCGCAACAATCAAACTCCGAACTGAGGAAAAACAAATTGAAGGCTGCACAATGTAGTGAAGCCAACCCAATGAAGAACGGCACGGACGTATGCACCGACTCAATATATACGTGGTAGAAAGTTAAAAACGCCTGTTCTTCAATTTACTTCATATTAATCGAGATAAAATTTGTAGAAATTGTCTTATTGTATATTTCCTTGCAGATACAACTAGATTAAGGGAATACAATAGCCTTTAAGCGATAGACAAATCTTTTAACAGTGGGTCGCTATGTAATGGTTTTAAAATTCCGCCAAGATAGCAAAAAATTCTGATGTGTTACATTCACATGACTTTCCCTATCTTCTGTCGTTTATTAGCGCGTATACAAATATTCTTACGAAAGATTGTTTTTCTATCTACTGCATTTTAGCCAAGATAAACCTTTGCACAAACGGCTACATTATACATTTAGTTATAGATACAAAGGGAACAGCGATAGTCGAAATGTTTAAGAACTGGACGCTATATACTGGCTTTAAAATTCCATACTCTTTCCATGCAATTGCGAGAAACAATTGAACAATTTGAAACATTAATAATCAATATCTCGAAAGGTTTATGGTTAGGAGGAGTTTTATTCAGGTATACAATAAATTATTATTTTATAATATTTAAATATTATAAAATAATAATTTATTCTGGTTCAATATGATATATACCTTTAATTTTTATTAAAGGAGTTAGAAAAATACCTTTAATAGTTGGATTTAATTCCTGCCACAAAAAAGCTTATTTGAAATAAATTGATGTTTTAAAGAGATCTAATTTTTTGTGTAGAACGTTTTTGACTATCACTTAATTTTTACCAGTTATATAAGTTTAAATAAAATTCCTTCTGAATGAAAAGAACTTCACAGCTATTCCCTGAAATTTCAAGATATAGGTACTTTATTGTTCATGTAAATATCTGTCATATATGGTATTTTATTCAAAATTGTTAGAACCATTTTTGAGAAAATAAAATATTTCAAAACATTTTCCTTTAAAGGATAGTTGGGGTGAGGGAATTTTCTTGAAAATCTTCGTGTCGCATCCTTGGAAGATGCTGAACTTAAGGACTAAGTTCGGTGTTTAACCGACTTTTCGTTTTTGAGTTATGCTAAAAATACTTTGTTTTTGGTTCAGGGAGTCTCAAAACATATATTTCCGGTGAAATCTCGACATAGAATTTTTGGATAGAATACAACACTTTCCCTACTTACTATATGTGGTAGAGAAAGAAATACAATATTATACCTAGGAAATTAATTACTTTCTCTACTACGTATAGTAAGTAGGGGAAGTATTGTATTCCACCCAAAAATTCGATACCGAGATTTCACCGGAAATATATGTTTTGAGACACCCTGAATCCAAAAAAAAGCATTTTTGGAAACATGTCCGTGGGTTTCTGTGTGTCTGTGAACATCATAACTCAGAAACGAACAGTCGGATAAACACCAAACTTGGTATTTAGGTTCAGTATCTTCAGTATATAACGAAATGTGTAATGTAACTATTTCTGCAAAGGTTTACTTGGATTAAAATGAAGTGTATAGAAAAATGAGCTTTAGTAAAACTAGTTTGAATACCCACTAATAAATGATAGAGGGTAGAGAAATTCATGTGAATGTGTTACATAAGATTTTTCTAAGAAATGAAATGTGAATACAAACCCACCAACAAGTATTACTTCCCACCAAAATACGCAAAGTGATCCGTTCTGTGGCAACAGTAAAAGACAGGTGTACTTTATCTTAAGAACCAAATTATTAGTTTAATACCTAACAAAAGGCTTAAAAAGCACAAAGCTCCCACATTATACTTTCTCTACTCCTCACCTATAGCAAGTATTTCATCCAAAATTTCGATATGGAAATTTCATTGGAAGTATACGCTTTGAGGCTTCCTGAATCATACTTTTTTTTTAGAAAAGATATGTGTGTGTGTGTGTGTATGTGTGTGTGTGTGTGTGTCTGAGAACAACATAACTCCAAACTGAAAAATCGGTTAAATATCAAATTTGGAATTTAACAGAATTTTCCGAGGATGCAACACGAAGATTTTCAAGAAAATCTCCCCGCCCCAAGCTGTCTTTTACATGGAAAAATTTTCATTACTTTTGATTTTCTCAAAAATGCTGACGGTTTTGATTAAAATACCATATATTTAAGATATATTCATGTGAGATAAAACTTTTTTGGAAATAGCCTGTGAAGTTCTCTTCATTTTGAGTGACTTTTGTATAATTGTTAAACCCTAAGATATAGAACAATCTTACTACACTAAAAATGTAGATATCGTTAAAGCACACAGTTTAGGTCAAATAAAACTTTTCTGAGGCATCTATTCTTTGTTATTGGTTTGAATTTTGAAATAATTATTTTTTTTCCCAATGGTAATTCATTATTCGTTTTCTTCTTGTGGTGGTCATGTAAAGAAAATAATTTCAAAGATATCACATAGCAGTGGATTTGATATCGCTAAGTATTACCCTTGTATCAGCATGAAACGTGCAACAAAACCATTTTATAAATGTTATCTCGATTAACATGAAGCAGATAGAACAATAAGTTTTTGTAAGATTAGTTTGCAAAAGAGTGGGCAGAGAAAGTCATGTGAATGTAATACACCAGATTTGTCCTATCTACTATCCCAAAGCGGTTTATAGGTTATAAAGTGTGGCAATGGAGATAATGCTTTCGGATCTAATTGTGCATAATTGCGCTTAAGACAAATGACAGGTTTTGTAATTTTTATGGCTTCAGGTGTGTAAGCCTTCACAAAATTTTTGCATTTAAAACGAATCATTTTAATATTACCTACAGTAAGTAAGCATTTAAGTCAATAGTTTGAGTGTCTTCAATACCTTTTTTTACAATCCATTCTTGCAGAGTTTGAGGTAGTATTTTATATCACAACACTGTGAATGCCAGAGTGATTGTAGTGTAAATTAACATTATTGTATGACAATGATTTTAGATGTTTGTTAGCTATAAGCATTGTTAGGAAATAAGTTTACACGGCCTCACTAAAACTGACAATAGGAGTGGGTAACAATGAAGTGAGGGGGTGAGTTGTTTATCACTTAGAAGAGACACACAAATGACGTCAGGGTGGCGTGCCTTTCTTTAGAAATGGAGGGAATATCTTCCCTAGAGCATATGTGTTTGTAATTTTGATTGGCTTATAAAATAGACGCTAATGTTGGCGCGATTTAGTAACCAATAGCAGCTCTATTATAATGTTTAGGCATATCGGGGTGAGGGAGTATAAATTCTTGAGCCAGAGAGATCCCTTTCGGATGATCGTCACCTGGTGTGGCGGAGGAGGGGCCACACCATTAAAAAAAATCTAAAAAAAAAAAAAAAAAGTATCGCGCAGTTCTACAGAATCATTCACAAGGTAAACGTCGCGCAGTTCTAAGAAATCTCTCTCGCGAGTTACACGTCAGGCAGTTCTAAGGAAGCATTCACGAAGTACACGTTACGCAATTCTACAGAATCTCTCGCGTCGTAAAGTTAGTTACAAAATGTGAAATACGCGAATTAATAGTGCGCGGCAAATAAGTGATTGTAGTTACATTAGGAAATATAACAGTTTCAGACAGGCGTGTATCAAGATTAAATATGTGAAATTAATCAAGTGTGACGGCAATAAAAGTGTAAAAACAAATTCTTTTATCAGTGTTATCTTTTAGTAACACCTCCTTTCCGTTTACATACCCTGTTCAAGAGATATTTGCTCGACTGAGTAATAATAGCTAACCGGAGGACAAATAACCCAAAAGTCAAAATAGTAAAACAATAACAGGCGCCAAGTAAAAAAAAAAGATAACACGAACAGGTACTGCGACAAGTTGTCACGTGATAGCATTATGCAATGTTATTCTTATTATTGCTCTGCAATGTTTATATGTTACGTTTAAAGTACAAATTTAAAAACATGGCAGTTAAGATGTTTTGCCTTTCACCCATCAATACATCAAAACTAGTTGCTGTACCTTAAGACCTTATGGTTTTAGGTCCTTCATATTAAATTTATTAGTTTATTATTTAAGCTAAAATTCCTTACAAGATAACCACAGCTGTTAAATTTCTGATAATGACATACAGGGTGAATCACCTAAAGCGTGCACCGCAGATATTTCGGAAATGGAAAGTGCTATTGATGTGCAGATTTCACAGCATTGATTGGTAGTCAGGGGCTCGTACACTTAGCCTATAAACAGATTTTAATAATACTGAGAAAGTGTATTTTTTGAGCAAACACAATTTTTTTTAAATCGAACAATGCCTAGTTACATCAACAGAATAAAAGTAGTGTAAATTAGAATGGCAATGGTCTTTTTTGCAGGATTCTAGTGCAAGTGGTTTACGAGAAATCGTATTTTGAAAAGTTTCCACCCCGACAATTGTTTGTCCCATTCAACCTGCTTAGTTGCTAGGTACGATATTGTAATGTTTGTTTTCATTGTGTTTTCAGTTCATTAATTGCATTGAGACTTTCTGGTCGGTTAGTTTGTGACAGTTCAAGTAGTACGTCCTGAGTGGAAGATGGGGTTTACTAATGCAGAAAAGCCGACATGCTCATGGTGTATGGAGAGTGTAGGAAGAATGAATTTCGTTCCTGTACGGTGTATGCGGAAACATATCCCTATAGACGTAACCATCTCGGCAATTATTTATGAACCTCTTCAACCAATTACGTGAAAGTGGTACTGTAACACCTAGAAAACGTAACAGAAACAACAAAGTGACCGGAGAAGAGGCAGAAATTAATGTTTTGGCTGCCGTTGTAGTAGATCCGTAAATTAGTTCCCGCACAATCACACGTGGAAGTGGCATAAGTCAGGCAAGTACTGCACATTCTCCATCGACATAGGTTCCATCCCTATCACATCTCTCTCCATCAAGACCTGCATGGAAACGATTTTGAGAATCGTGTTAACTTTTGTACATGGGCATTAAGACATGATACTCCAGACGCATCATGTATCTTGTTTAGTGATGAGGCAACATTTACTAATCATGGCCAGGTAAATCGCAGAAACATGTACTATTGATCTGTTGGCAATCCCCGTTGTCTTCGTCAGGTGGAACGTCAGCGTCCATGGAGTTTAAACGTGTGGTGTGGGATAGTGAGCCATCATCTCATAGGCCCTTTGTTCATAGAAAGAACAATGAACTCGCACAAGTATCGCAGCCTCCTGACAGACCATCTGCCAGAGATGCTAGAAAACGTTCCTTTGCAGACTAGGAGGAACCTGTGGTACCAACATAATGGCTGCCTAGCCCATCGTGCACTAAGTACTACAGCTTGTCTTAACGGATTGTTTCCAAATCGTTGGATTGGACGAAAAGGACCTGTATCTTGGTCGGCCCGTTCACCGGATCTGACCCCTTTAGACTTTTTTTCTGTGGGGAAGGCTGAAAGACACTGTCTACAAGGCCGATAGGTGAATGTCTTTTATCACGAATTTTCTGCATATCATTTCCTTTCATCTGTTTCACCTTCATATGTTTCAAGGTGTCAGGTCCAGGCGACGGCGATTGGTGCGTGATAGCGGGACAGTGGAGTTTGCGTCATGTAAATGATTTCTCGCTGGCGCTTCGTTTCCGAAACCCCTTGTTTGATGACTATGCAGGCAGTCTCACACCGGCGCTGGGATTAGTGTCATTCTGGAATCGTTAGGAACCACTCCTTGCTAGAGCGCAACGTCGTCCAGATCTGATCGCCCTTCGGGTCCCCCCACACCCCTTCCTCCCAGGAATCACATTATCCTGAGATGGCCTACGTGCGGTGCTGAGCTCCAGTGCCTGGGGAAACCCTCCGTCTGACTATCTTATCCTAAGTATATTATGCTTCTGATAAATTTTTCAGCTCTCCAAGAGTGCTATTCTCTCTAGTTAATTATCACAAATGTTGCTTATCCAAACCTTCCATATAATTTTAACATTTTTTCAAAATACTTCTTTTTGATATTATTTATATTCCTTGAAATGTTTCTCATCCAATTCTTCCACTTGAAAGATTCAACATGATGACTGCAACTTCTAAGAAGTTTGAAGATTGCTGTGCAAATCACAAGTATAAATATTCAAAGCTATTATCACTTAAAATGGAATCATTAAAACTGGAAAATTACAAACGAAAACAGGCATAACTATGTGGCTTACCAAGAGGGTATATTTAAATAGTATATTACGATATAGGTGTGGTAAGTTACATCATTGAAGAACGAGGAGTATTTTCTATTTCTGAGATTATCCAATGCAGTTAACATATATGTACCACATACTCCTACTATTTTTTTCGACGATAGTGAATAATGGAAATAATTCTTAGACGAACATAAAATTAAATAATAACAGCTGTTGAAATTTGTTCCAGTAGCAAGACCACTAACATTAACTTTGGTACGAACTGGCGATCGATTGTCGTCTGGTTGTTGACCTTAAAAAAGTCAATAACTTCCAGCTCATACTTAGCTGCTACATGAATTAAATCACAATTAAATACTAACAAGTAAAGAGGATGTAAAGGCCCAGGTAAGATTTAAAGGTAAAATTCAGCTGTCAGTTAATATGGTTATATTCTGTTTCCAATAAAAGAATTTATATAAAAAGTTAGAGGATTTAATATAGTTGATGCACATAGGTGCAGTAAAGTAGGCGGAGCACCCATTCTTTAGATTAGGTTGCAAGCCCTGAACGCAGGATATTCAACTTTCCACCATGACAGCATAAAGGGAGGGGGGGAAATATCGCAGAAAAAAAATCTGATGTGTTACACTCTCATGACTTTCTCTACTCTTGTACAAACTATTTTTACAAACTCTTATTCTCCATATGCTTCATGTTAATCGAGATATCGAGATGTTAATCTTATTGTTAATTTTCTTGTAGATGCAAGGAGAATTGGTAGGTTTTAAGCGATAGTCAAATATTTTAAGAGCTGGTTGCTATGTGGAGTATTCCATTCTCTTTGCATTACCAGGACAAAAAAAAAATAACGAATTTGAGAAAAAGTATAACTATTGGAAAATTTAAGGGAATAACAAGCAATATCTCGAAAATGGTTCACTCAACAACAAAAATGTATATGACATAAATTGTGTATTTTAACGCGATCTACATTTTTTGTGTAGTAAAATTTTGTTTATCTCTTATGGTTTACCAGTTATGCAAAAGTGGTTCACAATGAGGAATACTTTTGGAGACATTCCCAGAAAATTCAAGACATACATTTTATTTGTCATGAAAGTATCTTAAATATATGACATTTTAATCGAAATCGTTAGAGTCAGTTTTGAGATAATTAAAATTTTCGAAAAATGTTCCATGTAAAGGGTAATGTGAGGTGGGGTAATTTTCTTGAAAACTTTCGTGTCGCATCTCTGGAAGATAGTGAACCTAAATACCAAGTTTGGTGTTTATCCGACTGTTCGTTTCTGAGTTATGCTGTTCACAAACACACACACAGACACACACGCGGACATGTTTCCAAAAATGCTTTTTTAGATTCAGGGGGTCTCAAAACATGTATTTCGGTATCGAATTATTGAGTGGAATACAATACTTCCCCCTACTTACTATACGCAGTAGAGAAAGTAAAAAGTTTGTATTATGTTAGCTGTCAACTTTGTGGTCATACAGCAAAAATGAATGTTCTGTATGTTACGTCATCAGTTACAGAACACACTAGAAAGAACAGAATGACAATCTGCTCTTTCTAATATACTCTATGGAGCATACACAGAAGGTTTTCAGGTTCTCTACAGACATGTTATATGATTTTGCGTAGTGAATTGGTGTTAGCTGAATTTGCCATCTCACATAAGAAAAGCGAAACTAGGTTTCTGGAGAAACGTCGTGCATTTCCCACCCGTTGATTCAACTTACTAACGTGGCGATTTCACGCTCTGGAGAACTTTAACAATGTAGGAAGTATCAGTTCACTGATTTATGAAACGAAGTAGAAGGTCCGTTCATTATACAGATAGGAGATGGATGCTATCAAGTCCATGATTCCAAAAGATACAGGCAAATGTTCCTATTTTCTGTTAATTTTCTATTTTGGATGAGTAACTGATACTAATGTATATAACTGGCTGCTGGAAGTTTATCTTATCACGCAATAATGGCCAAACCGATTGTTAGACCTTAGGTCCGCGTGACTGAGCAACATAACTTAAAAACGAAAAGTCGGATAAATACCAAGCTTGAAGTTTAAGTTCAGTATCTTTCTTTCTCTCTCTTTCTATTTTATTTTACGTCACTTTAACTTCTTAGAAGGACATGTAATGGACAGTTATCTAGGTCTCATCCCTGTAACCACACGTGTCACAAAGAGCACAGTTACCGAATCTTCTGCTTCGTGCCGTGCAGACGGCATTAGGGTGCCGTCCAGTCTAGCCGCCGCTCCCATATAAAGGCGGACAGTTAGTCTTGTAGGTCTCATCCCTGTAACCAACTGCTTCATGCCGTGCAGATGGCGTTAGGGTGCCGTCCAGTCCAACCGCCGCCCTCACACAGAAAGGCGGACACAGTTAGCCTTCTAGGTCTCATCCCTGGAAATGCCATCTTGCTTCGTCACGTGCCCACAGAAACCCCAGCGCATGGCAGCCGGATCTTCTGCTTCGTGCCGTGCAGATGGCGTTAGGGTGCCGTCCAGCGTAACTGCTTACATTGCCTGTAGATAGATGGCATGGCATTCGCTATTACCACTTATTTTTCATTTTATTATTGTTTTAGACTTAAGGTGTAACTTCGGGTCGTGGATTAAATATCCAATCCGGTATTTACCTTGGCGACTGAGGAAAACCACGAAAAAACCTCAGACAGATTGGTCGGCCCACGGTATTTGAACGCGGGTCCTCCCGAATGCGGGCCACAGACTTTACCGCCTGAGCCATCCCGCTCGGTTTCAGTATCTTCTAAAGATGCGACACGAAGATTTTCATCCTTGACCGCCGACTTAACGTGGAAGGCCCTTAATGAGAAACTCGCCCTTGCCTATTTCCGGTTATCCAAACACCAACGCTTTGAACCACAAATCCTCTCTCAGAAGTAACCTCACAGTCTTCCCCCATTCGTCGGTTAATAACCTACCCCCACCCAGCGTAGGGTGGAGACCTCAGCGCTACAGTCTCTTCAGAACAGGATCCTCCGCATCGCCATATCCGCACCCTGGTTTGTGCGCCGTTAGCAACTCCATCGTCAACTTGGTCTATTCACTATTCATCAGTTTATTCAGACCCAAGTTACAAACTTCTTCCGCAACTTCCACAACGTTCCTGGCGCGTGTTCTTTTCTCTCGGCCAGCAGTCTCTCCTACCCTCCGGAATTAAGAGCCATTTAAAACAGGACATTCTTCTACCCTAAGCAGATACATCCGAGGAGATATTAATCCACATTTTTGCAGCAACATCACCCTGCGTTTTCAGTGCTTTCGAGGGACCTGGTTGAGATTGACCTCTTTCCTGACTTTCTAATGT
Source organism: Deroplatys truncata (assembly GCA_030765065.1). Lineage (NCBI taxonomy): Eukaryota > Metazoa > Arthropoda > Insecta > Mantodea > Mantidae > Deroplatys > Deroplatys truncata. The sequence goes on along the minus strand of CM060988.1, from coordinate 53,894,844 downwards.
CACCGTGACTTTCTTTTATTCTCAGAGTATTGTTATACTATATTATGTATTTGCCTGTGTTTGTTTTTGTATCTTTTATCACACGTCTGTATAGCGCTAGTGCACTGAGGGACTATTGCCTTGGAATAATACTATCCTTTACATGAAACATTTTTGGACATTTTTTATTTTCTCAAAAATAGCTCTATCTATTTCATTAACACACCATATGTTGAATATATTTATTTAACGAACAAATTGTATATCTTGAAATTTCTGGGAATGGCCTGTATGGTCTTTTCATTTGGAAGACATTTGCATAATCTTACATAATTGATAAGCGTTAAGCGATAGACGAAAGCGCACGACACAGAAAATGTAGATCTCTTTAAAACACACAATTTACTTCAAATAACTTTTTTGTGGCATCAGCTATTTCCGAGATATACATTATTAATGGTTCGAATTGTTCAATACTTAGTCATTCTCTTCAAGTCCTCTCGATTTTCAGTTGTTTCTCGCGATTGCATGGAAAGAGTATGCAATTTTAAGGCCAGATATAGCGTCCAGTTCTTAAACATTTGACTATCGCTGTTCTCTGTGTATCTATAACGAAATGTGTAATGTAGCTATTACTGCAAAGGCTTATCTCGATTATAATGAAGTAGATAGAAAAATAAGCTTAATAGGAATAGTTTGATAACTAGTAATAAACGATAAAAGGTAGAGAAGGTCATATGAATGTAACACATCAGATTTTTTTATTAACATTCTACATTGTCAGGTTGTTTTGTTAATTTATTCCACATCTTTCACACCCTTTGAACGCTAACAGCAAAACATTTGCTTTATTTTGAATGTCTTACGAATATAATTTTAACGTATCCTAATGAAAGCTGATCTTGGGTGGTAATATTCATCGAAGTTCCAAAAAAGGAGAAAAAAAAGAAAGTTATGTATAAACACTGCAGAGGCATACTCGTATGCAGCAGCCAAGCATAACAGTGTGGTACTGGAAAAAAATCTGATGTGTGACACTCACATGACTTTCTCTAGTCTTGTACAAACTATGTTTACAAACGCTTATTCTCCATATACTTCATGTTAATCGAGATATCGAGATGGTAATCTTATTGCTAATTTTCTTGTGGATGCAAGGGGAATTGGTAGGTTTTAAGTTATAGTCAAATATTTTAAGAGCGGTAGCTATGTGGAGTATTCCATTCTCTTTGCATTACCAGGACAAAAAAAACTATATATATCTGATGTGTTACACTCACATTACTTTCTCTACTCTTGTACAAACTATTTTTACAAACGCTCATTCTCCATATGCTTCATGTTAATCGAGATGTTAATCTTATTGCTAATTTTCTTGTAGATGCAAGGGAAATTGGTAGGCTTTAAGCGATAGTGAAATATTTTAAGAACTGGTTGCTATGTGGAGCATTCCATTCTCTTTGTATGTACAGGACATAAAAAATGAATAACGAATTCCCATTTGAGAAAAAGTATAAGTATTGGAAAATTTAAGGGAATAACAAGCAATATCTCGAAAATTGTTCATTCAACAAAAAAATGTATATGACATAAGTTGTGTATTTTAACGCAATCTACATTTTTTGTGTAGTAAAATTTTGTCTATCTCTTATGGTTTACCAGTTATGCAAAAGTCGTTCACAATGAAGAATACTTTTGGAGGCATTTCCAGAAAATTCGAGATATACATTTCATTGGTCATGAAAATATCTTAAACATGTGCTATGTTAATCAAAATCGTTAGAGCCATTTTTGAGAAAATTAAAATTTTCGAAAAATATTCCATGTAAAGGGTAATATGGGGTGGGGGATTTTCTTGAAAACCTTCCTGTCGCATCTCTGGAAGATACTGAACCTAAATACCAAGTTTGGTGTTTATCCGACTGTTCGTTTCTGAGTTATGCTGTTCACAGACACACAGATAGACAGATACACACATGGACATGTTTCCAAAAATGCTTCTTTTTGGATTCAGGGGTCTCAAAACATGTATTTCCGGTGTAATCTCGGTATCGATTTTTTTGGGTGAAATACAATACTTCCCCTACTTACTATACGTAGTAGAGAAATTAAAAATCGTTCAATTTAACAGTAGTGATGCAATCCCCCTGACTCAGCTTCTGCGTTCTAGTATGTTTTTATTTTGTTTATTTATGGACACTCTTTAACTGCTGTGGCCCATAGTGTCCCATTCTATATTGGGCGTGAAAGACTGGTAATTTTCCTCAGTCTCTTTATCAAGCTGGAGGTTCTTTTACGTGCCGTAAATCTCCGATAGGAACCACCGGCTTTACTTCTCTACCAAAGGAAGCTATGCTAAGAATTTTTATGCCCGAAAACGGGTGTTTTAACGCCCGTTTGAACCCGCGACCTCGGGAACTAAAGGCTAGCATGCTAACCACTACACCACGAAGATGACTTCTAATGTCTGTGTTGCACCAGAGTAGCTACTATTGACAAGGGTTCAAGAGGCAAAGGTACACATTAAATACCGTATTTAACAAACCTTGGAAATGTTGATTTGAGTTTAATTTCATCGGCGGAGAAATGCCTTATAAATTACTTATATAAAATGTATTACCTTTTCCTTAAGTTCTGGGTGCAACAGAATGTACACAATGTAAGAATTCAATCTTGCCAAATTGTAGTCACAAGAGATAGTTTTCCTTTAAGGGATTCAGGGATTCTAACCTGCAGATCACAAATAGTATAGGGCTGACTGGACAAATATATGAAATTACCATGTTTTTTACAACTCACTTTACAAACACTAATGGAGAGTCCTGTTACATGATCGTGGATACACTAAGCACTATAAGAAAATATGTTTTAATGATATAAAATAGCTCAAATGGTTATTAATGCAAAGAAACAAATTTTCATCGAAATAGTTCAAGAACCGTAAAGTAGACACTGCCTTCTCGATTACAATCCTCGAGATTATTAACAAGGTATTAGGTGACAGTTTTCAGAGGCTTGGCAGGATACAAGAGTCGAAGCATTAACATTGATTTCTAAAACTGAGTTTTTCTTCAAAACAACGGAGCGAACGCTGAAAAACAATCAGTCCATCAACGAGAGGTACTTTCTGCTATGCATAAGGTAAACTCAGAGAAATTTCCCATTCTAAAATTTTTTTGCAATCGTATTTTTATTTTCTTTACCACGTGCATTATATGTAGAGAAGGTATTGCATTCCACCCAAAAATTCAATACCGATATTTCACCGAAAATACATGTTTTGAGGCCCCCGTGACCGCCCACTGGACCCATAGGTTTCTTACTTCCCCTAGTCAGCAGGCGAATGCTGTCGTAGTTCATCTTCTACCACGAATCTCCTGCCCCTCATTTCCTGTACCCATCATCTTGTCATGTGTTTCAGGGTTGTAGGACCAGGCGACGTTGTTCGGCGGGTTGCGGTTGGCCGGTGAAAGTACGCTCTGTAGAGGTTTCTTCCATGGCATCGTTGGGGAGCTGTTCATTTAGGTCCCACCTCCGGATGCTCTCGGGCAGGCGCCCATTCAGGGCACCCCCGGGAGTTAGGATATTGGGGTGGGCTCGGGCGGCGGCTCGATCTAGAAACATTAAGGACCCCGACCATGCTTGCGCTCGTCATCATCCAAATCTGGTCATCCTTCGAGTCTCTTCCCTCATCCTCCCTCAAAGGAGTCACGGTAGAAGCAGAAAGGGCCGTTGTGGCTTACCTGCGGGGCTCTGCCCCGTATTCGGGGACCCTCCGAGGGTCCATATCTTTACCCCCTGCTATACGTAGGTGGCAAGGAAAGTAAACCTTTTTGTTTTGTTTTAGGGGACCTCAAAACAAGTATTTCTGGTGAAATCTTGTTATCTAATTTTTGGGTGGAATACCTACTAGATACATGGTAGAGAAAGCAAAAAGAGGCTGGCGGCCCTGAAAATAGTTCCTTTCGACAGGAGCTAAAGACATTGAAAATAATTACTGGCATGGTGATCTTTGTTACATCAGTGATAGACGACATGAAACCCGCAAGTTAAATCATCAGATATGTTTTGTATAGTCTCAAGAAGCAGTTCAATGAGGTGCTTGAAACCACAGTTACATAAAATGTTTCAGATTGTTGGTCTTATATCACCACTCGGCCTCGCAGACTTTTTCTTCTTCGACAAGTGTTTATTTTGCTAGTTATCTGTATTATCTGGGTCTTATCGTTTTGTTTCATCCACGTGGAAGACAATTTTGAGTGGCACTTCAAATGAGGCGACGCACTTATTGCAGCGTGTGTAACACAAAACCTTGGCAACGGGCCAGATTGGCTGACCGCCTGGCGTTCCAGGTCTATGTTTGAATCCCGACTGCATGGGGACAACTACCTCTTGTCCCAGATGCGCATTACCAATAGCTTGACTATTATGATGCCCTTTAACTGTCAACATACAACACCTTTACACCTGTTTCAGTAATACAAAGATGGCAAAGGGGAATTCATTACCCTAATTTTATGACGCTGTTTCAGGTGTGAGTGGAATAATTTTCTAATGCCATTCTGATTGTTGGCGTGATTGATACAGAAAAAAAGTGTATGTGTTTGCATTCACATGACTTTCTATACTTACTTTTCTAAAAACTATTCAAAACGCGACGCAGCCTAACCCAGATTACTAAACACAAAGATGGCTGATGCCGAATGTCAGGGCGGTCAACGTTCCAGCTTGAATCACTAGACATATAACCAGAGAAATCACCAGACAAATGACGCACTATTTCGGTCTTCTGCTACACTGTGAGTCATTGTCATACAGTATACAGGTGGGCCATTTAAGTTGATACTGTACAATATCTCCAAAACTAAGCATTGTAGAAAGAAACGTCTTGAATAATAGTTGCTTGATATTATGGGGGAAAGTAAATGCCATTAGTCATGTTTTATTTGGAGGACGTTGTGATGGTCCCCATTTAAGCAAAAGTATTAAATTGGCCCTAAAATGACCATCATAACTTCCTCCAAACCTCTTTATCAGCCTTGAGGTTCTTTTACGTGCCGTAAATCTACGACACGGGACCACCTGCTTTAACTTCCCTTCCGAAGGAAGCTATGCTAAGGACTTTTACGCCCGAAAAAATCAATCGTCCTCCGCTGGGTTTGAATCCGCGACCTTGGAAACTAGAGGCTAGCATGTACCATTAGACCACGGAGGACGACCCAATTCAGCCAACATAATGCGGGTTAGTCAACGTCAAAATTTGATAGAGTAAACATTATCTAAAGACATATTCATTACATTTCCGAATTCCTTTATTTAATGCCCGACATTAAAGTTATTTTTTGTTCTTTGTTAATTTCTACCGGTGTTTGCTGTTCTTTGAAGTATTCTCTATTGTTTTGAGGCAATAGCCAGTTTTGAGTGGCACAAATTACAGATGAACCTTTCACTTACAAAAGAAGAGAAGCAACGCTCAATGGATCTGCGGGTGTCAGGTTCTGAAGTTTCATTTTCTCAGCTTGCGACTGTTTCGTATCACGGCCACCTAGAATAATATCTTGAAGATTCTAATATGCACAATATTGGTCTAATATGCCAGGCCCGAGAACGAGGAAGTCTAAACTTGACCAAGTCTTCGTTCCTGTTCCTGGAGCCCGGGAAAGCCTCCTGCCAATTATGAACGCTCCCATTAAAATACATGTGCTTCAACTTTGTGTTTTCGTTCTAATTGCTGTTCTCGCTTGTTGTGAACCAGCCTTAATAGTGAGTGAAAAACAGAAACAGAACAATGAGAAAAATGGTTGTTTGTCACTTCACATATGGAAAGCTAGTTTGTAGATGATGTATTATTGTTTCGTTATTTTTGCCTCACGTTCTGGCGCCAATTTGAGAAATGATTGTTAGCTCCACTTATGGACGCCAATTTGAAGTAAAATTGTTCTTTACGTTGTTTGCTGCTACGTATGAAAAGCCGATTTGAAGTAGGAGTTGTATTATATTTCAACTGTTGGGGAGCCGAATTTAAAATTCATTGCAGTAAACAGTTTCCGGTAGCCTTCGCCCCAAATGTATTTTCAGGTGGCCTTTGCCCCAAGTTTAAAAAAATGTTAACTTTGTAATTAAACTGTTTCTTTAAATATTTAATACTTATGTTTGCCTCGGCTGCGTCAGTATTATTTTAGAGACATGGATATCTTGGCAGGGCGTTATGCGACAAGAATGTAGGCTTACACAGAGTATTAATTTACTTCACTCCTTTTATTAATACTTGATACTATTTAAATAACACTTCACTGATGTAGAGAGCTGTGAGATTTTTTTATTAATTGATTACACTTTTTAACACGTAAACTTAATTTTCGTCTCACACGAATACGTATTAAATCTCTTGAGGACGCACAAGCAACGCACCCAGTTATGAGCACTGTCTGCAGGCAACACTTCTGGTTATGGGCGCTGTTTGGAGGCAACTGAATTGATTTCAATCGTCTAAACTTGTAAATTTCTGATTTCAAGTCTCTGATTGGCTAATTCTACTCCAATAGAATACCTTCATTTAACTAAAGCTTTTTCTGGTTGTTGATTGGCTATTTGTTTTTAAACTGTCACAAAAATTTACATTATTGCTGCTCTAATAATGACTAGTAGCATTTAAACTTCCTTACTCATTATTGCCTCAAGGTTACCTCATTGTTAGCAACTTTAAACCTATTTCTCACAGCTCCTACATTATTAAATTACGTAATGCATTCACATAACATTATTGAACGTATTTACAACAATATAAGCATATGCAATGACTGTTAAATACATATTACAAATTATTACATACACATATTGATTCAAGGCGGGCTGTTATTGAATTTATATATTATATAATTTGATTGAGATTATTTAAGTGTTAAAAATACTGCCTCAACAAAAATACTATATGTAGTAATCCCATAACGTTCTCTATCCATTTCCATTTATGTTCGTATCACGCAATTTTTATCTAAGAAACAAATATATAATGTTTTAGATGATAGCACAGTGCTAATTTTGGCGAATGGCAATAACAATCGTTGCACACAACTTGAAAACAACATTTTTGCCGGTCGTGTGTTTTCTGCGACTTCCCGATGCTTTTTACACAAGGAAATTTAGAATTCCAACTCATGAACTCGTTTCCAAGAAAATCTGTGTCTTTGGACATAAATTTGAGGGTTGTAATAACATAAAATATACACTAGGGTGAAAACGAAATAGTTGTTTACGCAATTGTATAGGAAAGTGAATTTTTTCACTAAGAGTAAGATTTACTACTGAAGCGAGGCTGTGGCCGGAATATCGAAATGAATCCTGAAAAAAAAACACTTTCCTGCAGTTATGTACAATATTTTGTTTCATACTAGTGGAAATACTTTATATATTGCTTAAATTTTGTAGGGTAAACTCGGTTGAATTGGGACAGGAGGTGAGTAGGGACAGTTTTGAGAGACCTTTTCTCAACTTATGAGGGTCGTTCAATATGTAATGCCCCATATTTTTACTTTCTCTACTACGTAATTCGATACCGAGATTTCACCGGAAATATATGTTTTGAGGCCCCCTGAATCAAAAAAGCGTTTTTGGAAACATGTCCGTTGGTGTGTCTGTCTGTCTATCTGTGAACAGCATAACTCAAAAACGAACAGTCGGATAAACACCAAACTTGGTATTTAGGCTCAGTATCTTCCAGAGATGCGACACGAAGGTTTTCAAGAAAATCCCCCCACCCCAGATTACCCTTTACATGGAACATTTTTCGAAAATTTTAATTTTCTCAAAAATGGCTCTAACGATTTTGATTAAAATATCATATGTTTAAGATTTTTCCTGACAAATGAAATGTATATCTCGAATTTTCTGGGAATGTCTCCAAAAGTATTCTTCATTGTGAACGACTTTTGCATAACTGGTAAACCATAAGAGATAGACAAAATTTTACTATACAAAAATGTAGATCGCGTTAAAATACACAATTTAGGTCATATACATTTTTGTTGTTGAGTGAACCATTTTCGAGATATTGCTTGTTATTCCCTTAAATTTTCCAATACTTTTTCTCAAATGAGAATTCGTTATTCATTTTTTTTTATGTCCTGGACATGCAAAGAGAATGGAATACTCCACATAGCAACCAGCTCTTAAAATATTTGACTATCGCTTAAAGCCTACCACATTCCCCTTGCACCTACAAGAAAATTAGCAATAAGATTAACATCTCGATTAACATGAAGCATATGGAGAATAAGCATTTGTAAAAAAGTTTGTACAAGAGTAGAGAAAGTCATGTGAGTGTAACACACCAGATTTGTTTAACAAGCCATCAATTAATTTGGCCAAAGTCCTTGTAGATGCTTCACTTTTGATGTTTCTACTGTGAACCTGTGAAGTTTCTAACACTTCCAGCAGATGGCAGAGTCGTTGCATAGCATCAAAATGGCATGAATACGACTCTCGTTACAAAGAACGTGCTGTTATTGAATGCGGAATGTTATTGAGTGCGGAAAAAGAAACCGTGATGAACATCCATAAACGTTTGTGTGCAGTGTATGGTAATGATGCAGTTGATAGGAGTACAGTTGGGCGATGGGTAGAGAAAGGTAAAGCTTCAGGAAATGCAGAAACAGAGCCCCATGATTAGCCACGCTCGGGACATCCTGTCACAGCCACTGCTCCAGACATGCTGAATCGCGTAGATGCCATTATTCGTGCAGACCGGCACATCACAACTCGAACTGGCTCTACAGTTATCGGTCAGCATTAGAAGTGCGTGTGCAATGATCGAGACTCTCGGATATTCAAAGAGTACTTACGATGGGTTCCAAGAATGCTCACAGCAGACCATAAGGTTCAAAGAAAGGCCATTTTATCTGAATTGTTGCAGCGTTTTGAGACCGATGGAGAGGCCTTTCTGTCACGGATCATTACGGCGGATGAAAGCTGGGTGCACCACTTTGTGCCGGAAAAAAAATGCAGCCCCTGGAGTGGCATCATCCTCATTCATCACAAAAGAAGAAATTCAAGGTAACTCCCTCTGCCGGAAAAGTCATGATCACGTTTTCTGGGATTGTGATGGGTCATTCTCTTGGATGTGATGCCAAGACGGTCAACCATTAATTGAGAGGTATACGTGAAGACTCTGAGTAAACTCAGGAATCGTTTCCGACGTGTTCGGTCTGACAAGAATCCAGCAGAAGTCTTGCTCCAACACGATAATGCACGCCCACACACAAGTGAGAACCCGGGAACACATCGCCAAATTGGGATTGCCTCACCCACCCTATAGTCCAGACCTGGCTCCCTCGGACTACCATCTCTTTGGGCCGCTTAAGCATTCTCTACGGGGGACACACTTTGAAGATGATGAGAGTGTAATTCATGCAGGGAAAACGGCTAAAACTAACCGCTCACGAGGTAGTCGTGATATGTTTATGGTTAGTATCAGTACTTATGTATCAGAATCCCGCCAAATTGTCGTCCTGTATAGGTTCGTTTTCTGCAGATCGAAAGATAAAGAGCAGCATTTTAAGGTAAGAAGGCAATTTATTTCTTACCTCTAATATTTTATTTTGGTGAAGAGTGTAATTAATTAACTTTTGCTCTGATTATTATGGATTAGTTTGTGGTCAATGATAAAGTATTCACCAGAGAAGTTAAGACAGTGTCTTGTTTGACACTAGATAAAGTGTTACCAACCTATAAAACATAGCTGGAAAGAAGATGATATGCCCAAAGCTCTAATACATTTCGCCAGGAGAGGAGTGTGCGTCATGCAGCAGAACTATTTAGGGTCGTTCTTCGTCTACAATATACTAGTGGGGCTCCACTGAAGAAACAGAATGAATAAATTACACGTTACAACAATGTGCGTAATAATTTCGTATACAACGCACAAGACGAAAGGAAAATTACAAACTCTCATTTGAAAGGTAGGATTTAATTTTAAAGCCTCTTGTTTGAAATCAGCCAAAGCAGAGAGCGAATTTAGGTCAACTGGTGTGTTTTCTTCCAATAAAAATGTTCTCTCTGGACATGATTTTCTACATGAATGCATGGTCTCTCATTCTTTGACGAGAGAGGGAGATTTGGAAGATGTTGCTGTACTCAGTCAATCTGTTGTACCATCAACTCCCAAAAGCGGCAGTGAAAATGAGAAGAATTCTCATTACGAAAATTGTGTTGGTGTCGAGGAAAAGATACACTTGTGATAGATGCACAACTTAAAGGTACTATCTTAAGGGAAATGTATATGTATATAAAATATTCTGAAATAAGTATGTATAATAATAAATAGATATTATCACAAATAATATTACTCGAAAGCTGTTCCAATTCACCAAATTGATTGTCTCGATTCGTCCTTACTAAGGTAAATAGGGACATTCAGTAATGCGACAAAAATTTCACTACACTTTCTGTGCGTGTTTTTCCAAAAACAAACTGACTGTAATTCGTTGCTAAGGGATTTTTTAAAACCATGAAATAGAACAAACTTAAGTTGTACTGAAATTGGAACCAATATTTGTAATTTTTCATTTTTTGTTCCGATTCACCCTGGCTTACCCTACTGCATATTATGCTGGACATTGATGCAGTCATATGTTTCATATGCTCATTACAGGGCCAACAGTTAAGTTGCTGAATAAATACATGAAGGGATTTTGGTGTTGGAGTACGGAAAAGTTCAGTTTGATGTACTGGTTTGGAGACGGAAAAGCATGAAATTCCAGATAGTATGAAACAAATGCGCTTGAAGTCTTCTTTAATGTATTTTTAATAATCAGTAATATATTACAGTGAATAGCACGCTTCGAACAGAACAACTTATATTGTCTTAGCATTGTTGAAAACCAATTAATGTAATTTACATCTCTCATACTCATTTTAGATTTTTCAGAAATCAATAACGTGCACCCAATTTTACATGCATGTTTAATATCCACATCTTCAAATCCACTTCTCTGGCTTCAAATTCTTCTTGAAATACTGAACTCTATTATCGTCCATATTATTATTATTTTCAAACTATCCGCTTTCAGTAAGGCATCGACCATTAAACAACTGATCCAAAGCCTCCTAAATTATAGCATCGTACTAAGGCATCGTATTAGTTATAACTGTTGAATTGGTAGCATTGTGTTGCCATAAATTCGAGATGACATTGGATAAGTTCATCCGAAATTATTACTTTCTCTACTACGTCTAGTAAGTAGGGGAAGTATTGTATTCCACCCAAAAATTCGATACCGAGATTTCACCGGAAATACATGTTTTAAGACGCCCTGAATCAAAAAAAAGCATTTTTGGAAACATGTCCGTGTGTGTGTGTGTGTCTGTGTGTCTGTGAACAGCATAACTCAGAAACGAACAGTCGGATAAACACCAAACTTGGTATTTAGGTTCAGTATCTTCCAGAGATGCGACACGAAGGTTTTTCAAGAAAATCCCCCCACTCCAAACTACCCTTTACATGGAACATTTTTCGAAAATTTTAATTTTCTCAAAAATGGCTCTAACGATTTTGATTGATATGTTTAAGATATTGTCATGAGAAATGAAATGTATATCTCGAATTTTCTGGGAATGTCTCCAAAAGTATTCTTCATTGTGAACGACTTTTGCATAACTGGTAAACCATAAGAGATAGACAAAATTTTACTACACAAAAATGTAGATCGCGTTAAAATACACAATTTATGTCATATACATTTCTTTTGTTGAGTGAACCGTTTTCGAGATATTGCTTGTTATTCCCTTAAATATTCCAATACTTATACTTTTTCTCAAATTCGTTATTCATTTTTTTTGTCCTGGACATGCAAAGAGAATGGAATGCGCCACATAGCAACCAGCGTTAAAATATTCGACTATCGCTTAAAACCTACCATATTCCTCTTGCATCTACATGAAAATTACCAATAAGATTGACATCTCGATATCTCGTTTAACATGAAGCATATGGAGAATAAGCGTTTGTAAAAATAGTTTGTACAAGAGTAGAGAAAGTCATGTGAGTGTAACACATCAGATTTTTTTATTAGTAATTGATTCAAAATAATAAAACTCACGATGCTGCAGAAATAGTGTGTAATATTGTTATACACTGGGGTGAGGCCGAAAGCTTTGCAGCTAATATTAAATTTAGTTACCCCGGCCTAAATATTGGGGGACGTAGACTCAGAGGCAAACAAAGCGATACCAAGAACTTGCTGCACAAACATAAAGCGGACGTGGGATATTTATAAATAATACATATAAATTCACATTTAACTCTGGCTTATTATAATTAATAAGGTGCCCTACATTGTTCACAATTGATTAATGGAAAACATTGGGGGAGATACCCCACGCATACACACGGCAACACGCACTCCTACATACAAACTACACACTCAGAAGACCTACTCTAGACTGACGCTACTCACAGACCACGCTATCAGAAAAAGAGACTCTTCCCTCAACCTGCCTTCACCTCTTGACTAGGAATTGGAGGGAAGTATTCCGCGTCGGACAAAAATTCAAAGTTACAAACGAAATAATTAGTTCAACAATATACTATACACAGCAATAATATGTCCGACGCGACAATGCACATACATACGCTACAATATACGTGTGTGAAATACATGGCAGAATCTCAGAAATGGAAAAGACGAGACTTCCGGATCCAGTAATAATGCACACTTACATAGCAATATGGTGTTTGAGAATTAAGCAAATGGCAAGGCTTGTGGAGAAATCCTAGATAGGATATAAGACTCCTTTTGTAAAATTATAAGTGTTAACTTTTTATTTTATAACAAACCTTTCTACTTGGTATTTAGTGACTCTTTCGCCTCAGTCGTGAAATTCACAACACCAAACACCAAGCGTGGATCATTACCAACCAGGTACCTTAACTTAGAAATGAAGAATCGAATAAGGCAACACTAAGGAAAACGTGTTTACGAAATGATTGTGTAAATACACCTGAACTGAATTTACTGTTCATATATCACAGTAAAAATATCTTTCTTTAACAGGACAGCATTTATAAAGGTGCGCCCTCAAATATATGTGCCACTTAATAACAATTAACAAACTTCAACTGTAATATAGGGTCTTTCAACAAGAGTGTTCTATCTTTAACATGTGATAGCTGCCGTTATTGTGTTACAGCAGTAATGTTTTTCATGTGGTTACAGTTGTTATTGACAAACAGTCATGGAACGTTACAGCATTCAGCAACGCGTAGAAATTATGAAAATTTATTATCAAAATGGATCATCTGCTCGCCAAACCTTCCGTGTATTGCGTGAAGTTTATGGTGTGCATAATCGTCCCTGAGAGAGAACGATTCGGCGTTTGATCAATAAATTTGAAAGAAGTGGATCTGTCAGCGATCAAAGAAGCTTGTACGTAATCGACGTAAGCGCTCCAACGAAAACATAGGCGCCGTTTGTGAGAGTGTACGCGAGAACGGAAACAAATCAATTGCTCGTCGAGCGGGAGAATTGGGGCTTTCGCCGACCACAACTTGGCGAATTCTGCATCTGGACTTGAAGTTTTACGCTTACAAAATGGTGTTAATTCAAGAACTAAAGCCCAACTACCCTAGGTTACGCCGTGTTTTCGCTGACTGGGCTATGGAGCAATTGCAAGCTGACCCGGATTTTTGTCTAAAAATCATCTTCAGCGACGAAGTCCACTTTTGGATGGATGGTTGTGTTAACAAACAAAATTGACGCTATTGGAGCAATCACAATCCAATGTAGATTCAAGAACGAACACGTCATCTCCAAAAGGTTACTGTGTGGTGTGGACTTTGGTATGTTGGAATCATTGGTCCATATTTTTTCCAAGATGAATATGGAGAAGCTCTAACTGTCAATGGAGGAAGATATCGAGCTCTTATAAGGGATTATTTTTGGCCTCAATTGGATGATATGGATCTCAGAAACATCTGGTTCCAGCAAGATGGTGCCACATGTCATGCTGCTTTCGAAACAATCGATCTTTTGAAGGAGAAGTTCAGAGGTTTCATCATTTCCCGTGGTGGTGATGTTAACTGGCCCCCGAAGTCATGTGATTTAACGCCGTTGGATTACTTCTTGTGGAGTTATGTTAAATCTCGAGTTTATGTCAACAAATCAGAAATAGTAAATGATGTTATGAATAACATCACGCGTGTTATTCGTGAAGTTGGACCTAATTTACGTTCTTCTGTATTGAAAATTGGGTCAACCGTATACGCGCAACCCAACGAAGTCGCGGCGTTCACTTAACTGATGTTCTCTTCCAACGTAATGACATTAATTATGTTCCAAAATAAAAAAGAAATAAAGCTCTATCATTTATAGAACGTGTTATATTTAAGTTCAAAGATAGGACGCTCTTGTTGAAAGACTCTATATAAGAAATACATTTGACGAATTTCCCTACTTGCGTAACTTTTTATACTCTCACAACTAACGTGTTTCAACATCGTAACTTCCTTTAAGCTAATAACTTTACATTTGCGTATAAATGTTATACTTCTTCCCTTTCCATTTAACTCTGGCGTTTAGTAATTCTCAAAACCTGATGAAAATATGTACAGAAAATCTCAAATACAAAAACGTACGAAGTGCAATTATTTTGGTAACCTCCGGCAAATGGCTATGAACTGCTGAAAATCATAAAACGTAAGTACGCACGCCCTGAATAGTAATTTAGACAATAGTTACTTATAAAATTGTAGCTACAAGAATTTTGATAAGAGTGAAATTTTGGGCATACGTCGTGAGTTCGCTGCTTGCAAGCCTGGTGTAGAAAACTTGTCCGGCGGCTGGATTCTCGCAGATTAACTTCTCTTCCTCTACGCCGAACCAGCTGCTGCTCGGTGCCGGGGAGGGAAGATGGTTGGCGATAGGACAGCCTTTCTCCTGGCGGTGGCGAAACATGAACCTTTCTCCTGCTCTGGTGATGTCATCTTGGCACTTGTCCAGCAGTCCAGACATAATTCTGGAAAGTTCTTTATGTCGGATCATGTCGTATTATAACAAATACACTTCTGGCAGTTCCGATAACTGTAGTGAGGGTGTTGTGCCTAAAATAGCGCATAAAGTAATGATGCATGCATTTACGAAATCGGATATCGGTGTTATAAGCCGTATTGATGTGTGCATACGACTTGCTTTCGAAATGGTTCGTTGGAACTCAAGAATAAAAATACGATGTTGATACACAGTTTAAAGGAAATTAAAAGTTATTGCAGATACGATTTTGGTAAAACTGTCCGTGCTGTGAGGATTTGCACGCCAAGCTAGAGTAATACCTTCTACTTGCAGCTCAAACAGCAGCCCTCGAAAGTTTTGTACCGCTTTATAAATTTTCTTCTTTTTACTTTCTCTACCACGTACCTGTAGGTGGAGAAGGTATTGCATTCCACCCAAAAATTTGACACCGAGATTTCACCTGAAATACATGTTTTGAGGCCCGCTCTGAGTAATCCTTTTAGAAAAGGGCCCGCGTGGGCGGTATGCGTGTATGAGCGTATGTATCTTTGAACAGCATAACCCCAAAATGAAATGTTCTATAAGTACCAATTTGGTGTATAGGTTCATCATCTTCCAAAGATGCGACAAGAAGAATTTCAACAAAATCTCCCCACCTCTAGCCTTGTAAGATTTTTCGAATTTTTGAGTTTTAAAATAACGATTCTAAGAATTTTGATTAAAATACCATATGTTTAATATTTTTATGTATCAAAATCTATATCTCGAATTTCCTGGGAATAGCCTGTGACGTCCTCTTCATTAAAAAGGAATTTTGTATAATTTTGTATAATTATTGGTAAACCAAGAAAGATAACCGAGCGGGCTGGCTCCGTTATAACGCTTGCTAATCACATTCGGGAGGTCCCGGGTTCGATTCCCTGCGATCGCCGACTCTCCCCCATGGGTGTTTTTCGGGGTTTTCCCAGGTCGTCAGGCGACTGCTGGAGTGGATTCTTTCAGCCCCCGAATTTCCTGTCCCTCCATTTTCGTTGCATTCATCATTTCATTCATTTCTCATCCCGTTAGTTCTGCTTCAGGGTTGGAAGTGTCGGCGATGGTGTTTCGGTACGGCGTGCCAAGGAAACAGGATGCTCTCTGTGAAACGTTTTCCGTCCCGGGGCTTTCGGCTGGTTGCAGGGGTAAATGGACCACTTCTTCGGAGTCGGATGTTGGATCCTCTGTGTGGGGCGTGGATCCCGGGTCTGCCGTTCGACTAGGAGAGTATCAATCTGGAAACTGCAGGGCCCTTGTCATTGCTGTGCCGTCGCGCCTGGCTCGGCCGCCCGGTGTCTCCTTTCTCCTCCTCCTCCTCCTCCTCCCGGGGGTGTCCCCTTGTGGGGCATAGGTACAATATCCTCAGTGGAGCAGTGCCGAGTCTCTTCCGATTATCACAGGGAAAAAACAAAAGAGGTAGATAAAAACGTACTACACAAATATGTAGAGCTGTTTAAAATACACAATTTATTTCAAATAACTTGTTTCTGTGGGATTAGCCTTTTCGAGATACCTTTGTTGTTATTGGTTTGAACTTTTCAACACTTCATTTCTTTAAAGCGCTGTTGTTTAGTTGTTTCTCGCGATGTCATGGAAGGAGTATGGAATTTCTAGGCCAACATAATAAGACTAGCTTTTAAAATTTGACTATCGATTCAGTTTCTTCTATCCCCTTTTACCTTCAATGGAAAATGTGTAATGAAACTATTTCTACAAAGTTTCATCTGGATTAACATAAAGTAGGTAGAAAAAATAAGCTTTCGTAAGAATAGTTTGTGAAACCTATGTAGGTGCAAATAAGTGAATTAGATAGAGAAAGTCATGTGAAGTAATACATAAAATGTTTTCCCTCCCCCTTCACATTTGTACATAAGTTGATGATCGTAGAGGTAGAGGTGAATAAACGGTCACTGCGACCTATTTATTGTGGCTACCATCCCCCGAGAGGAAGGGATGAGGTGAAGGAACCACAGGAGGCTGCAGGCCATAGGCAGACAGGACACAGACACGCGCCGAAGTCTCTTAACATTTCCAAGCTCGCAGACCTATTCCACTGCCGGAGCCGCCGAGAGAGGGCGAAGAACGTTCCACTAACCAAGCAACCCTCTGGTGTCCACGGGGAATACTTTTTCTATTGGTCTTGCATCTGTGCCATCTGCCCGGCATCGCCATACGCCAGGAAACCTAGAAGCACAAATAAATAAATATATAAATAAATAAAAAATCTGAATATACTATCCTTGGTTACCCCGGACATACATTCAAACTTTACATTTATTCTCACAACACATTTACATTTCATATTACATTAATTTTTTACTTTCTCTACTACTTATAGTAAGTAGGGGAAGTATTGTATTCCACCCAAAAATTCGATACCGAGATTTCACCGGAAATACATGTTTTGAGGCCCCCTGAATCCAAAAAAGCATTTTTGGAAACATGTCCGTGTGCATGTCTGTGTGTGTGTGTGTGTGTGTGTGTGTCTGTGAACAGCATAACTCAGAAACGAACAGTCAGATAAACACCAAACTTGGTATTTAGGTTCAGTATCTTCCAGAGATGCGACACGAAGGTTTTCAAGAAAATCCTCCTACCCCAGATTACCCTTTACATGGAACATTTTTCGAAAAATTTAATTTTCTCAAAAATGGCTCTAACGATTTTGATTAAAATATCATATGCTTAAGATATTTTCATGACAAATAAAATGTATATCTTGAATTTTCTGGGAATGTCTCCAAAAGCATTCTTTATTGTGAACGACTTTTGCATAACTTGTAAACCATAAGAGATAGACATTATACTACACAAAATATGTGGATCGCGTTAAAATACACAATTTATGTCATATACATTTTTTGTTGTTGAGTGAACCATTTTCGAGATATTGCTTGTTATTCCCTTAAGTTTTTCAATACTTATTTTCTCAATTGGGAATTCGTTATTCATTTTTTTTTGTCTTGGATATGCAAAGAGTAATAATCTGTGGCAAAGAGAAAAGTGCTGCACCTAGCAACCAGCTATTAAGAGATATGTCTATGCTTAAAGACTACTGTATTTCTATATTGCCCTTGCGAATACAAAACAAGGGGGACATAGTACGCCTTAAGCGAAAGTCAAATATTTTTAGTACTGGTCGCTATGTGTATAATGTAAATCTCTTTGCATATCAAAAGATCGTTTCTGCAAATGTTTATCTCGATTAATATAAAATAGACGGAGCATAGGAGTTTCTAAAAATAGTATGTACAAGAATAGAGAAAGTCATGTGAGTGTAACACATCAGATTTTTATGTCCTGGTAATGCAAAGAGAATGGAATACTCCACATAGCAACCAGCTCTTAAAATATTTGACTATAGCTTAAAGTCTACCAATTCTCCTTGCATGTACAAGAAAATTAGCAATAAGATTAACATCTCGATATCTCGATTAACATGAAGCATATGGAGAATAAGCGTTTGTAAAAATACTTTGTACAAGAGTAGAGAAAGTCATGTGAGTATAATACATCAGATTTTTTTTTTGTCCTGGTAATGCAAAGAGAATGGAATACTGCACATAGCAACCAGCTCTTAAAATATTTGACTATCGCTTAAAGCCTACCAATTCCTCTTGCACTTACAAGAAAATTAGCAATAAGATTGACATCTCGATATCTCGATTAACATGAAGCATATGGAGAATCAGCATTTGTAAAAATAGTTTGTACAACAGTAGAGAAAGTCATGTGAGTGTAACACATCAGCTTTTTTCACATAAAATAACTACAAACTACACAATATGTACAAAATAAAAATAGAAATAAATAAAGGAAGGAAAAAACAATAGAAATCATTAGATTAGACTAAAGAAGTAAACAAAAGTTAATTACAGTTCTAAAGCACACCTGAAGCACACCTAGAAGGTGCGAAAGAAACGGAATGAAACGAAAATTATGGAAAGGAAACCACCCCAGCATTCGCCTGCCGATCCCAAGGAAACCACGAAAACACAATGGATCAGAATGGACGATAGGTGGGGATCGAACCCGGACCTCCCAAATACGAGTCGCATATGTTAGCAGCGCCACCTCCCTGGGTCTGACGACCGTAAGTTTAAATTCACATTATGAAGTCGGTCGACAACCTTTTTGAAAATTCCAGTAGAAATACAAGCAATAACTATAGGGCAAGAAGTTTGGATTTCTTCCAACGAAGCAAATTATTGTTTTTCTTGGACGTTTAATTGCGCGCCTTAAACCTTAGCTCTAGTACGCGGAAGAAAAACACATTTTTCCGTCTATGTTGCAACTATGTTATCAGTTAAATTAAGGAAGCGTTTTCTAGTTCATCTAATCCCTTTGTCAAAGCAAATAGAATCTGTCATGCTATTAAGGAAAATTACATCTAAGAGGAAACAAAAGTGGTATAACGAAACATTTATCGGTGTGGACAGATACCATATCTGGAGATATGCAATATTACCAAGAATTGCAATAACTAGATTGCAGACGTAAATTCGTAATTTCGCTTCCAATTGAATGCATGTATAGAGGATTTTAAAAGACAAGATTTGCTATTAGTTGCTTTCAAGTTGCTTGTACGATAAAATACAGAAGCAAAGTGACCTCGGAATGCCGCTAGCACTTTTGTTTCTGCGAGAAAAAGTTGAACATTTTTTATTTATCGAGAAATTCACGAGTGACGAAGAAGCAGTAAATTTTTATAGAGAAAGTAATAGAGTTGGATTTACTAAACTTTCACCAATTATGTGATAACCATGGCTCGTATTCTGATGACATGTCATCTTTAAGTTGTTGCACCATAGTCACTCCTAGCGTATAGACAATCCTTATCAAGGGTCCCAGATTATGAAATTGCATATTTACTACGTCACTTTGGCCACTTTATGGTACTTTCTACTTTAGGATGCCTTTTTCTGAAAGGAAAACAATCAGTTTTTACACAGAAAACCTTAGCTTCAATTATATAGCAAGGCTTTTGCTTTCATAACAGTTTAAAGCTTAACACGTGACCATTTAAATGCCCAAGAGCATACGGCCTAATGTCCTGTATTTACTTCCAATGTCTTCTACTTCACTTTGGCTTTCGTTTTTACGCTTTTGTGTATTAAAAATATTCCACGTGATGTAGTTTGTAAACAATCTTGCTCAAATTTTCAGCACAAACTCAGAGAGAATGAACTTAAAAAACTGACATATGGTGTTTGCTACACTTTTAAATTTCTCAAGATATGACATAATTAATTCGACCACTGAGAATCAATTGTATATATATGTTTTAAGTTTTAAAATTGGTTTTCTGAGGCAAACCGAGTAGGGAATAACGTTTTCTACGCGAGCTGTGTACATCGGTATTTAAATAACATGGTAGTATTTTTATTTTTCACAATTCCGATTTCTGTATTGTGTGGATCACCTGATTAGTTAGCATAATTAAAGTAAGATATAATTTTCTTCTTAAAAATAGTAAAGATATCTCATGAAATTTAAATCACACTTATAATCGAGGTAGAGTAGTATGTGACACAATTTTGAAAACATTTGGATACAAACTGCAAAATTTAGAAATTTCATCTACGGGCACTCTAAAGGACACTTTTTTCGATTTTATGTCATGATGTCGATTTTATGTAATTTTCTTGTCATTTCGTCTTTATCTACTAATTTTCTTGCATTTACAATGAGTGTATATGGAGTTTTATGATATTAATATCTTACATAAGATAATTTTGTATATGCTTTACACGCATTCTTGAAGAATTTTTTTTTCCTATTTAATGATTAATCTGGAAAGGTTGCTTATGGGTGGAGAAATGGCTATTGTCAGGATAGCAAGTGTAATTATGGTATGCATTTATGTAGCAAACTAGGGATGAGACGGGACAGGTTTTCCTTTTTCGCGTTAAAATTGCGTACAGTCAGGTTGCTATTGTCCTTTTCCTTGTGTCCTGCCATAGGCTCTGAAGTCCTCTTATTCGCTGTGAAGTTTGTGTAATATGGGAACTCAAAATAGCTAATGCTACAGTTTTGTAGGATCTGCTTCAAGAGCAATTCTGTTAATTGTCTTTTAAGATTCTTAAAATAAGACCATGGATATATGTATAATTAATTTCTTAAACGTCTGATCGTTATACTTCTATCTATTTTTATTTTCCCTACTACATATACTAAGTAGGGGAAGTATCTCGTTTCACCCAAAAATTTGATACCGAGACTTCACCGGAAATACATGTTTTAAGGCACCTTGAATCCGAAAAAAGCATTTTTAGAAAAAAGGATCTGTTTGTGTGTCTGTAAACAGTATAACTCAAAAACGAAAAGTCAGATAAATATCAAACTTGGTATTTAGGTTCAGTATCTTTCATAAATGCGACACAAAAATTTTCTAGAAAATCTTCCCACCACAGACCACCAGATTTTCTCAAAAATGACTCTAACGATTTTGATTAAAATATGTTTAAGATATTTTCATGACAAATGAAATGTATATCTTGAATTTTCTGGGAAGTCCCCAAAAGTCTTCATTGTGAATGACATTTGCATAACTGGTAAACCGTGAGATACATAAGATATCTGTACACAAACAATGTAGATCTCGTTAAAACACACCATTTGTCATTTACCTTTTTTTTGTCGAGTGAACCATTTCCGAGATATTCCTTGTTATTTGTTTGAATTTTCCGATACTTATACTTTTTCTCAAATGGGAATTCGTTTATTCGTTTTTTTATGTCCTGGACATACAAATAGAATGGAATGCTCCACATAGCAACCATATTCCCCTTGCACGTACAAGAAAATTAGCAATAAGATAGCCTCTGTAAACGTTTATCTCGATTAACATGAAAGTCAGGTGTGTGCAACACATATGATTCTTTTCTGCTTATATAGCAGTTATGCCAATGTATACTAGTTTTAATAATATAAATATATATAGATATGTTTTAGGTCATTTTTTTATCGAGCGAG
Source organism: Deroplatys truncata (assembly GCA_030765065.1). Lineage (NCBI taxonomy): Eukaryota > Metazoa > Arthropoda > Insecta > Mantodea > Mantidae > Deroplatys > Deroplatys truncata. The sequence continues at coordinate 53,872,852 of CM060988.1, read as the reverse complement.
ATGGTTCCGTGGTAACCTGTTAGGCTCGCATTCGGGAGGTCCCGGTTTAATTCTCGTCGACAGCCCACCCTGACCTTGGCTTTTTCCCCTGGCCGGTAGGAGAATGCTAGGGTGGTTTATCTTCTACCAGATTGTTTTCCTTCAAGCAATTTGTATGTGTTAACTAGAGGATTAATTTAAGATATTGGTTTTACTACGTTTTACTTTTAATTCATTTCCATAATTTCCTTTTCATTTCGTTTCCTTCTTATCTTTCAGATGTGCTTTTAGGTTTCGAGGCATATGGTGGTGCCGGGCAGATGGCGCGGAAGTTTGCTCAAAGGAAAGTGTACTTCCCGTGAACACTAGACGGCTGCTGGGTTGCCGCGTCGTTCACTGCCCTCTCTAGGCAGCTCCAGCCGTGGGACTGATCTTCGAGCAGGGAACTGTCAGAAACTCCGCGCGTTCCTGTGCCCTGCGGTCTGTATTTCCTTCACTTCATCCCTTCCTCCTGAGGGGTGGTAGCCGCAATCGATCTATGTAGGTCTAAGTGTGCGAGGTATGTCCGTCTGTTGTACACTTAACCCTTTATTAATGGATTCGAATTTTATTATTCTTGTCGGTGAAATCTTGGTATCTTAATTTTGGATCGGCTGCAATACTTCCTCTATCTTATATATTTAGGTTAGTAGTGCAAGAAACAGCATCTACTCGAAGAAGTAGAGTTACATTCCCTTCTAAATATTGGTATCAATACACTCAGTGAATGTTTGTAAACGTAGCACCCTCAGTGGAAGATTCCTCATTTGCTGTAAAACATCAAGCTCTAACCGACAGTAACAAACATTTCTGTTTCATAAAATGGAAGGAACGTTGAATTTCAGGCAATCATTGCTGTCTGTCGCTACCAATTTATTGTTTTTGTGTTCTTACCCCTTAGAGTTTTTTCTTATACGCATTCCCATAGTATGATGGAGTTTCATTGGTCTGTTTAAATATTTACCTCGATGAGGCAATGTTTACCTGTTTTAAACAGTAGAACTTCTATTTGAATACGAGTATAAGTATTTTATAATTTAATTATATAATAACAACTATTTATATAATTATTGCCACGGCCCGGATTTTTATTACCTAAAATGTTTTTAAAACATTACCTATCTTAAATTTCTTAAGAAATGACATACTGATTATAAAGATCTGATGTGATACATTCACATGACTTTCTCTACCCTCCATAATTTATTAGTGGGTACACAAATTATTCTTACTCAAGCTTATTTTTCTATCTAATACATTTTAATCCAAATAAACCTTTGTAGAAATACCTACATTACACATTTCGTTATAGATACAAAGGGAACAGTGACAGTCAAATGTTTAACCCTTTCCAGCCCGAATTGTTTTCCTTTAGAAAAAAATCTGATGTGTTACACTCATATGACTTTCTCTACTCTTGTACAAACTATTTTTACAAACTCTTATTCTCCATCTGCTTCATATTATTCGAGATAAACATTTGCAGAAACGATCTTTTGACATGCAAAGAGAATTACATTTTACACATAGCGGCCAGTTCTAAAAATATTTGGCAATCGCTTAAGGCCTACTATGTTCCCCTTGTTTTGTATTTGCAAGGGCAATATAGAAATACAGTAGCCTTTAAGCATAGACATATCTCTTAATAGCTGGTTGCTATGTGCAGCACCATTCTCTTTGCCACAGATTAATAATCTTTGCACATCCCAGACAAATCCCATTTGAGAAAATAAGTATTGAAAAATTTAAGGGAATAACAAGCAATATCTCGAAAATGGTTCACTCAACAAACAAAAAATGTATATGACATAAACTGTGTATTTTAACGCGATCTAGATTTTTTTTGTAGTAAAATTTTGTCTCTCTCTTATGGTTTACCAGTTATGCAAAAGTCGTTCACAATGAAGATTACTTTTGGAGACATTCCCAGAAAATTCGAGATATACATTTTATTTGTCATGAAAATAGTTTAAACATATTATATTTTAATAAAAATCGTTAGAGCCATTTTTGAGAAAATTAAAATTTTCGAAAAATCTTCCATTTAAAGAGTAATCTGGGGTGGGGGATTTTCTTGAAAACCTTCGTGTCGCATCTCTGGAAGATACTGAACCTAAATGTCAAGTTTGGTGTTTATCCGACTGTTCGTTTCTGAGTTATGCGGTTCACAGACACACACACACACACACACACACACACACGGACATGTTTTCAAAAATGTTTTTTTTTATTCAGGGAGCCTCAAAACATATATTTCTGGTGAAATCTTGGTATGGAATTTTTGAGTGGAATACAATACTTCCCCTACTTACTATACGTAGTAGAGAAAGTAATTAGTCTATGGATATTCATAAAATACCTTATTATTTATATTTAGAATGAACTTTCCTGTTTTTTTCTTCAAAAATTAGAGATGGCTCCATATGGAATCATTGGGCAGCTTTCATGAAGTTTGCTCGTAATATTTATGCTACGATTCTATGTTCTTTTGTCAGAGATAATTAAATTAAACTACTAATTGTTTATTACTTGATATAATTATTGCAGGATAATAGTACATCAACAAGTTAGCTATATTCATATTGATAGTGTTGGTGTTAATTTATAGTGTATTTACCTGATATTTAAGGAAACATGGAGCTTTATTACATTTTGTAAACTTCATCCTTGAACACGATTTGATGCAAGTTTACATCTTTGTTTTTGTTTCAGGATACTTTGGCCAATGGCCAATATTATCGTACATCATCCACAGGTTTTGGAACCAAGGGCGCTCTTCTCTTTGGTGCCGAAGGTGAAGGACTGTCATTTGAAGGTCGCCCTCGTTTTCTCACTACCACTTCTGCTTTCTGTAGTCCATGAGCTACGTATGTCAGATCGAAAATTAGGAAGAGGCACGTGTTTCGAAAATCTCCTCTGTTTGCAGTGGCAGCGTTATATATCGATGAGATGAAACACTATTCTCAAATAAAATCGTTTGACTCTAATGTTGCTCCTCTAAAGAGCTACAAGCATGTCAAGTAGGTCAACCCCACCCATGAAAGTGTTATACTCTTTCAACATTGCTGGTCTAGGAACTTCAATGTACTTTCTATCTGCCACAGACCATCGTTTTAGAGCCTCCAATAGGTTTCTTCCTTTGTGTGAGATGAGAATGCGAGATGGACTGTCTTATTATCATTCCACTTTCTGAATTTCTGTTCGGTAATAACGTGAACCGCGTCCCTGATTTTTCAGTTCATCATCCGTTTTTAGATTACTGCCAAGAAGTCTAGCAGCCCTTACAGTGCCTGCTGCTACCAAGATCCTTACTTCTTTGAGAGCAGTAATAAGACCATATGAAACGAACCAGTTATCGGTAAATACCTTATAATTTTACTTCTTAGATAGTACCTCTATAAGTCTCATCACAATATCACCACAAGAGATATAGTGTTGCTTACTGTGCCTTTTCCACGGTATATCTCAAAGTCATATACAATTCCGCTGCTTCCAGCACGGGCAAAGACTTTGATACCCAATTTGTGGGGTTTGTTCTTTATTTACTGTTTTAGGGAACTCCGGCCTTTGAAATGGATGATTAATTCATCTACTGAATTGTATTCCTCCGCTTCTATATGTGAAAAACTTTTCCTGATTTTATCAATAAATGACCTCACTTTGAACAGTATGTCATAGCCAGGATATTCCCTTGTTTTCATTTTATTATTATTGTTTCATGAGTGTAGCGTCTTAGCATATCAAACGTATTCCTAGGCAATGCATCTGATATTGGAGGATATCTAGTTGCTTCAGCCCAGTACAGTCTGTAACTAGACATTTTTACTTTCTCTACTACGTATAGTAAGTAGGGGAAGTATTGTATTCCACCCAAAAATTCGATACCGAGATTTCACCGGAAATATATGTTTTGAGGACCTCTGAATCCAAAAAAGGCATTTTTGGAAACATGTCCGTGTGTGTGTCTGTGTGTGTGTGTGTCTGTCAGTCTGTGAACAGCATAACTCAGAAACGAACCGTCGGATAAACACCAAATTTAGTATTTAGGTTCAGTATCTTCCAGAGATGCGACACGAAGGTTTTCAAGAAACCCCCCCACCCCAGATTACCCTTTACATGGAACATTTTTCGAAAATTTTAATTTTCTCAAAAATGGCTCTAACGATTTTGATTAAAATATCATATATTTAAGATACTTTCATGACAAATAAAATGTATATACTGAATTTTCTGGGAATGTCTCCAAAAGTATTCTTCATTGTGAACGACTTTTGCATAACTGGTAAACCATAAGAGATAGACAAAATGTTACTACACAAAAAATGTAGATCACATTAAAATACACAATTTATGTCATATACATTTTGTTGTTGAGTGAACCATTTTCGAGATATTGCTTGTTATTTCCTTAAATTTTCCAATACTTATACTTTTTCTCAAATTCGTTATTAATTTTCTTTGTCCTGGTAATGCAAAGAGAATGGAATACTCCACATAGCAACCAGTTCTTAAAATACTTGTCTATAGCTTAAAGCCTACCAATTCCCCTTGCATCTACAAGAAAATTAGCAATAAGCAAGAGTAGAGAAAGTCATGTGAGTGTAACACATCAGATTTTTGCAATGCCTGCTAGAACATGAATTCCTATATACTGCTGAATTTTACGGAAATTTGTGTTTAAAGAGTTACCAATGTTTTAAGTGCAGTATAAATTGGATTGATCAGCAAGGTTCTGGACGATATCACTGCTACACATTATCTTGAAATACTGAAGTGGTGTCATCCCATTTTCTTGAGAATCAGACAAAGTTACATACAGGATGCACCAACTTCATCAATGTCCTTCAGTTGCCATCGCAAATCCCTGCGAGCTTCAGATGCTGCTGCTTGAAGTTCTGCTACAGGATCGCCTGCATAAAGGTGTGAACTTGACACTAAGAGAACATCAATTTCATCCATATCTTGTCGGAGTTACACTTCCACCATTTGTGGGTCCAATCCTTGAATGATAGGTATAACTGCTGTGGTGAAATCTTCCTGTGCTATATTTACATCTTCCTCTTGATCAAGCACGTCCAAATCCACACCAGATACATCAGCTTCCAAGACTAGCAGCAACTCTGCCAGCGCTTCCTCTTCTGAAAGTCGTTTCGGTTTGCAGGGATACATCTTGTAAACAAAATAGCAATATATTGTAGCACATGTAAAGTATGAAATAAACTAATATATAAGCTACTAGTATAAACAGTTACTCCGTAAAGAACAGTAAAATCTCACTTTATAAATAATGTTAGGAATTTGCAAGTGAAAAAAGTAACATTATGTAGCATTATAAAATATCAGCTTTCTGGGCATAAATAACTTATAAGCCACTTATAAGGAATTTTCATGTAAACAAAACAGCAGCATATTGTGCTACTTGTATCATCTTTATAGGCAAACACTAACTTATAAACTACTGATATTATCAGTTACTGACGCAATAATAATGTATTGCTACTTTACAAATTATGTTAGGAATGTCCATGTCAATAAAATAGCATCATATTACCTTGGCTATAAAATATCAATATTCTAGGTATAAGCTACTGATATAAGCTTTCCAGATATAAACTGATATCTAAAAAGCTCATTTGCACCAATAACAAGATTGAACTTTGCAAAGGAGGTTAGAATATGTGTACATATCTACATAAGCGCAAATGACCAATGGTACCATTTGGAATCACTCATATTTTCAGCTTTATAACGAAAATGCACGATAAGGCATGTTAATTATAAGGTATTCTCCAATAAGCACATACAGTATAATACTGAACATAGTTTGTTCAAGCTGTTTTACTTACATGGAAATATTTTGTTGAAAATTAAACTACAGAAAACCCGACTTCTATGCTGAGCAGCCATTTATTTGTTATGAAAATTCCTCTAGATGCTCATTTTTTTCAACAAATCAATGCTTTCCAACATCTTAATAATTATACATATAACTGAAAACCCGAGAGCAATCTGTGGAAGCACAGAGTGCATACAAAGAGCTTGAGCAATAAATAAATATGCTTCATGATGCCATATGGCATCATTAGGCTGGAAAGTGTTAAGAACTGGACGCTATATGCTGGCCTTAAAATTCCATACTGTTTCCATGCAATGGCGAGAAACAACTGAATGTTGAAAGGACTTAGAATGAAGTGAGAAAGGACAATTGAACAAGAAATGAACAATTCGGACCATTAATAACGGATATCACAGAAACGGCTTAAGCTACAAAAAACTTATTTTAAATAAATTATGTGTTTTAAAGAGATCTACAGTTTTGCGCAGTACGTTTTCGCCTATCGCATAAATGCTTACCAGTTATATAAGATTAAACAAAATTCCCTTCGAATGAAGACTTCATAGGCTATTTCCCCAAAATTCAAGATAGGTATACATTTTATTTGTCATGTAAATATCCTGAATATACGGTATTTTAATCAAAATCGTTGGAGTCATTTTTTTGAAAATAAATTTCGAAAACTTTTCCATGTAGTTTGGGGCAGAGGAATTTTCTTGAAAATCTTCGTGTCGCATCTTTGGAAGATATTGAATCTAAATACCAAGTTTGGTATTAATCCGACTTTTCGTTTTTGAGTTATGCTGTTCATAGACAGAAACGCAGACAGACACACACGTGAACATTTTTCCAAAAATGCTTGAAATGCTTGAAGTTAGTATTCAGGGAGCCTTAAAACATGTATTTCCGGTCAAATCTCGGTATCAAATTTTTGGGCGGAATGCAATGCTTCTGCTACTTAATATACGTACCTAGCACAGTAGGTAAAAATGAACTGTATAAGTTATATGTTTTACACTTCCCGCACTGCGACCTATATAGATCTATTGTGACTACCATCCCCTCAGGAGAAGGGGGGGAAGCCACTAACAATTCCAGGCTTTTTTGGGGGGTAGTGGACGGGTGTAGGAAAGAGATTTTGTGGAAAGGAATTGAAGGGAGCACTTAGGAGAGGTGGTGGGGTTCCGCATAGCACCCCGATAGTGCGGAAGGTAAACTTATTTCGCTGGCAGCGGGTGAAGGAAATAATCGGGAAACAGCCTGGAGCTACCGAGAGAGGGCGATGAATCAAGGAGCTCCCTAGTGTCAACGGGAAGTACTCTTTCCTTTGAGGAAACATCCGCACCATCTGTCCGGCAGCGCTATACGCTACGAAAGCTAGAAGCACACCTCAAAGATGAAAAGGAAACACAATGAAAGGGAAATGATGGAAAGGAAATCGTGGTAGACGAGAAACCATCCCAGAATTTGCATACAGACCAGAGAAAACACGAAAATCCCAAATTGATTGCGAACGGTCGACGGGAATCAAACCTGGGATAGTCAGTTCTCTCGGTGGAGATTAATAAAGGTAATGGACGACAGAAATTTCACCGTTTTGGTGAAATATCGTTTTATTGCGCTGAGAGAACTTGAGCTGGTTGCACCAGTACACAGTTCAACTGCTGAGTGGAAAGTGATTTAGTATTGCATCATCCAACAGGCTCCACTCAATACAGCAAAGGAAAACAGCTGACTGTGTAAAGGAAAGTAAACAATGACAGCTGGTTTTGGTGCGTTTAAGTTCAGCACCAAAACCTGAACTTAATAACGAACATTTTCATGAACATTTCCCCAACCCAAGCTACCCTTTACATGGTAAAAAGGTCGAGATTTTTTATTTTCTCAGAAATTGCTCCAAGGAGTTTGATTAAAATATCGTATTTTTAGGATATTTACATGACAAACAAACGAATATTTTGAATTTTCTGGGAATAGCATGTGAAACCTACTTCATTTGAGAGCAATTTTGTAATTTTTTATAATTGGCAAATCTTTAGATATAGACATCACAAGGGTGATGTCTTTAAAACACACAAATTATCTTAAATAACTTTTTTTTGTGGCATCAACCATTTCCTAGGTATCCGTTAATATTGGGTTCAACTTGTAAATCCTTTGCACTTTTTTTACTTTTACTATGTATAGTAAGTAGTGGAAGTATTGCATTCCACCCAAAAATTCGATATCGAGATTTCACCGGAAATACATGTTTTGAGGTGCACTGAATGCATATAAAGCAACTTTGGAAACCTGTCCGTGTGTGTGTCTGTGTGTGTGTCTGTCTGTGAACAGCATAACTCAGAAGCGAACAGTCGGATAAACACCAAACTTGGTATTTAGGTTCAGTATCTTCCAGAGATGCGACTCGAAGGTTTTCAAGAAAATCCCCCCACCCCAGATTACCCTTTACATGGAGCATTTTTCGAAAATTTTAATTTCCTCAAAAATGGTTCTAACGATTTTGATTAAAATATTATATATTTAAGATACTTTCATGACAAATAAAATGTATATCTCGAATTTTCTGGGAATGTCTCCAAAAGTATTCTTCATTGAGAAACGACTTTTGCGGAGAATATGCGTTTGTAAAAATAGTTTGTACAAGAGTAGAGAAACTCATGTGAGTGTAACACATCAAATATTTTAAAGTGCTGTTACTATTTACTTGTTTTTCGCGTGTTACGGAAAGAATACGGAATTTCAAGGCCATCATATAGCGACCCATTTTTAAATATCTGACTCGATTCAGTTTCCTGTATCCCCCTTGTACCTACAACCAAATGTGTAATGAAATTATTTCTGCAAGTGCTTATCTCGAGTAAAATAAAGCAAATAGGAAAATAAGCTTTTGCAAGAATAGTTTGTAGAAGCTACAAAAAAAAATGATAGTGACTAGAGAAAGTCATGTGAATGTAACATATACTTTTTCTAACTGCTGTCACCATGCGGTTGTTTCTCGCGATGTCATGGAAAAAAGGAGAATATCTACTGCTTAGCCCATTAGGAGAAACTATACAACATATACAAAAATCTGACGTGTTGCACTCACATGACTTTCTCTACTCTTGTAAAAACCATTTTTTACACACGATTATTCTCCATCTACTTCATGTTAATCCATATAAAATTTGCAGAAACTGTATTATTCCTAATTTTCTTGTAGGTGCAAGGGGAATATGGTAGGTTTTAAGCGATAGTCAAATCTTTTAAGAGCTGGTTGCTATGTGGAGCATTCCATTCTCTTTGCATGTCCAAGACATAAAAAAAAAGAATAACGAATTCCCATTTGAGAAAAAGTATAAAGATTGCAAACTTCAAACAAATAACAAGGAATATCTCGGAAATGATTCACTCGACAAAAAATATGTATTTGGTATAAATTGTGTGTTTTAAAGGGATCTACAGTTTTTGTGTAGAAAGCTTTTGTCTATCTCTTACGGTTTACCAGTTATGCAAAATTCATTCAGAATGAAAACGACTTTTTGAAACATTCCCAGAAAATTGAAGGTATGAATTTCATTTGCCATGAAAGTATCTTAAAAATATATTTTAATCAAAACGTTAGAGCCATTTTTGAGAAAATCAAAATGTTAAAAAAATGTTCCATGTAAAGGATTGTCTGGGGTAGGGGGATTTTCTTGAAAATCTTCGTGTCGCATCTTTGAAAGATACTGAACCTAAATACCAAGTTTGGTATTTATCCAACTTTTCGTTTTTGGGTTATGCTGTTCACAGACACACACACGGACGTTTTTCTAAAAATGTTCTGTTTTTTGTTCAGGGGGCCTCAAAACATGTATTTCCGGTGAAATCTCGAGATCAATTTTTGGTTGGAATGCAATACTACCGTTACTTGCTATACGTAGTAGAGAAAGCAAAAATTGAAAAATCATGTTAATAGAATGGATGCAAGCAGGCTACCAAGAAAGGTGCTAGATTAGTTGATAGAAAGATAGACTGGAACAGGCCAATGACCTAAACCATGGAAGGCAGAAGAAGAACATTGAAACTACAGTTAGGGAATATTCCGTAGGTGGAGCACTCGTCTCCATATCGGGGTAGGATTACATAATTTTGAGTTCAACGATTTATCCTAGTCATATTTTTGCTGATCCCTCCTTCATCAAGCTTAAGGGGACTCATTAAGCCAAAAAATGTCGAACATTCCAAATTGTATTTTTATTCATTCTGGTTCTTTAGTATATCCATTAAAATGATATATAACCTGATAAGTTTCGTGTTAGTTTTTGTAGAAGTGTTATTTTTTTAAAAATATGCTACATTTGTCAAAATTACAGAAAAAAATGAAAACTATGAAATGCTGGAACTGTTTTTTTCTATTAGAGGTATCTGGTTGAAATTTTCAGTTTTAAAGGGACTTTTCGTTCCTCTTTTGATTTGCATTAGCATTTGGTAGCCTTGATTCAATATGGAACCTGATTCTTTACTTTCTTTGTGAACCAAGTACATGGTACCAGATTTATATGTGATTGTGCTATTTTATTCTGTTTTTGTTTTATTTTATTAAAAAAGAAACAACATGCCCAAAAGCACGAACGTGTTTAAGATGAGAATCAATGTGGGTAAGTCAAAATATGTTAATCCAACAGTGCATAATGCTATACCTAACCTGAGCACACATGAAGATCATGCTTCTAGACATAGCTCATCCCATAAAAATTCACACCTGTACTAGAGCAATATAAAATAATGAAAGTATATGAATGCAGATGGATTATCGGTATGAAATAGTAATACATGTTTATTATAAGCTGCACGAAATGAATTTTATTGTTGTGAAACTTGTCATGTCCTGTTATCATATTTGTGACAGAAAGCATAATTTCAGAAAGTAAATAATTCCATAAATAAGACGAAACATTGGTACTGCAAAATATTAACTTTATGGCCTAAGAGCTATTGGAAAAGGTTAAACAGTAGGAAAGATTTTCTGTGGAATAATGAATCTTCCTAAACAACCAATATAGTTTTCAATTTGTCAGTGTTCTTGGTTCTGCAATAAAGCTGAATGTAGGTATAGTGTGAAAGAGACTGTTCAATCTGTAGAATGTATTCAGGGAATAGAGCATAACTATTGCTGTAGATGGTACATACGTGTAAATACCCATGATTACAAATCCAAAGTCCGAGCAGCACGTTTGTTTACAACTTTATGGGAACTTAGAGAAATGTATCTATGAAAATCCAAAAATCCACAGTTTTCTTCTGATCACTTTGACTTATTTTACCGCATACTCAGAACATAAAACATACCTATACTGCGCACAACATTTTAACGAGCTATGTCAAACCGTTGGTAAGATATTAAACAATTTTTATTAATAATTAATTACTTTTCGATATGGTAACATGAAATACTTCTTGGATTCGATCCAAGGTTTATCCTATCGCTCCGAAATTTTCAATTTGGGCTTAGTAGTCACTCTTAAAGAAATTTTTGTTCAGAAATTTCTTAAGAGAAAACACTTGTATCCATGTTACTGAATTTTTGAAACTTTTCGATATGAGTTATGGAAAATAATTAATTTCAATTGAACTATTTAATATTTTTTAACTGTGCACAACAATTTTAAAACCATAATTCCTGAAGCTATCCTGAGGAGCAGTTTGAATAGTGAAAAATGCTGAAAAGAAGGTGAGAAAAATGCAGTTTAAAGTTCAACACAGCGCGATTTGTGGCTTTAAAAGTGTTTATATTAAAACATGCCCCAAAATATGTATTTCCGATGTAATCTACATATAGAATTTTTGGGCGGAATACAACATCTTCTCTACCTACTATGTACGTGGCAGGAAAACTAAAAAGTCTGATGTGATACATTCACATGACTTTCTCTAACCTCTATCATCTATTAATGGGTATACACACTATTTTTACTATTTTTTATTTTTCTATGTACTACATTTTAATCCAAATAAACCTTTGCAGAAATACTACGTTACACATTTCGTTAATTTATAGGAAACAGCGATAGTCAAATGTTTAAGAACTGGACACTATACGCTGACCTTCAAATTATATAATGTTTCCATGCTATCGCGAGAAACAAATGAATGTTGAAAGGAATTTAAGGAATGGCCAAGTAATGAACAATTCCAACGTTTAATAACGGATATATCAGAAATGGCTCATGCCACAAAAAAACTTGATTGAAGTATATTGTGTGTTTTAAAGAGATCTACAATTTTTGTGTAGTACGTTTTTGTCTATTGCTGAACGTTTAGCAGTTGTGCAAGATTATACAAAATTTCTTCTAACTGAAGTGGACTTCAGAGGCTATTCCCAGAAAATTCAAGGTATACATTTTATTTGTCATGTAAATATCTTTAATATATTGTATTTTAATCAAAATCATTTGAGCTATTGTTTAGAAAATAAAAGATTTTGAAAAATGTTCCATGTAAAGGGCAGTTTGGGTGGGGATATTTTCTTGAAAATTTTTGTGTCACATCCTCGGAAGGTGCTGAACCTAAATACGAAGTTTGGTATTTATATGACTTTTCACACACACAGAATGACAAACTGACAGACAGAGAGACAGACACACGGGCCTTTTTCTAAAAATGTTTTTTTTTTGGATTCAGGTGGCCTCAAAACATGTATTTCTGAAAACTCAGTATCGAACTTTTGAGTGGAATACAATACTTCTCCTGCTTACTACAGGTAGTAGAGAAAGTAAAAAGAAAGAAAAAAAAAGAGAGAAATTTCCATCTTCGGAACACTCCACAAAAAAAAAAAAAAAAAAAAAAATTCCTTGTATAACCAGCGCGTAACTTTCTACCTAGAAATCCGTTTCGAGAGTCTAAAGGGCATTGCTTTTGGCCACACTTGCACGTGGGTGTATACACAAATGCTTGCTAAAATGTAAAAAGGATTCTGTGTTACACCCACATGACTTTCTCTACTCTTGTATAAACTATTTCTACAAACGCTTATTCTACGTCTACTTCATGTTAATCGAGATAAACATTTGCAGAAACTATCTTATTGCTAATTTTATTGTAGGTACAGTGGACTTCAAATGTTTTCCGATGGGCCAAGGGGTGTAGAGGAAGAGGGGGAAGAAATTTGTTCTCATACCTGGCTATAGCCAACAGCAAGTGCCGGATGGTCTCAAAGGTCACATTTACTTCCTTGTATGCTGGTATAATTCAGCGACCTGACTCGAAGAGGAAAGAAGACGAAACCAAATAATTTTCTCTTTACTAGAACTATTCAAGCGAAATAAATTAACATATTCTTTGCATAATATGTTGTTTAAAAATCAAATATTACACTCTTTATGCGGGTGCTACACAAGTTTAAGATTCGGTAATTTTCTTAGAAACAAGGTTCGCATAATGAATATCTTGTTTTCAACGTTTGTTGCTAGTAATAAATAATAATATTAATAATAATAGTTTCATAATTATCACCAATAGAACGTTCTACGCGTGCTCCGAGGGTATTTATTACCTTGAATATAAGTTCGTTTTGCTTTTTAATTGTCATAGATATTGATCACAACGTTTAACGCTAAGTGTGTAGTTCCATACAGTTGGCACATTCAGTTCTGATAATACGGCAGCAAAAGCAATATTAATGTCAAACTGTTGAAGCAGTTTCGGAACAATTAAATACAACATTAAATTTTCTTAAAAATGAGATATATTTTGCGTTTGTTACTGAAAAACGAATAAATATTGTTTTATTTGAAACATAATTCCGCTTACACACACTCACAAGAGAAAGGAAGAAAAACCGTGCCAGTCGTATAGTGGACGTAGAGTAAAACACCTATTTAGGTATTGTATGCAAAAGGAGAAAATATTAATAGACGAGGAAACAACGTTCAGCGCAAAATATGCAGTTTCTATATAGCTGTTTTATTCGGTTAGGATAATATAAGCCAAATTTTCAAAATAGTGACCCGAAGTGTTAATGCAGATAGGTTGATGTGCTTTTGTTGCAATTGGTTCATTTGAAAGCACTCTATTCTGAAAACTAAATTGCTTTCAAGTTACAAATCTGAAGATGCCCCCCAAAAATGACTTTGTATTACGATTCACTTTCTGAATTCTTAAAATACTTCTCTTCTCTGGTCTGGAATGGGTAACGGAGGGGCCTCGACCCCGATCCAGTGAATGAGGATATTGTGCTTGTGCCCCTCGAGGGGGCGCTCCCAGGAGGGAGGGGCGAGGTGAGAGACGCCGAGCGGCCGGAACCAGGAGTGACGGCACAGCAATGACAAGGTTCCTAAAATTTCCAGATTGAGACGTCCTGACAGTTGGGCAGGCAAACCGGGGACCCTACCCCAAACAGAGGGGCCAACGCCCCCCAAGAAGCGATTCTTATACCCTGGCAACCAGCCGAAGATCGAGAGACGGAAAAGGTTCCACAGAGAACATCCTTTTTCTCCGTCACGCCGCACCGGAATACCATCACCGACACTTCCAACCCTGAAACAGACATAACGGGGTTAAGGATGAATGAAATGAGGAATGGAACGATAATCGGGGGCTGAGAGAAATCATATCAGCATTCGCCTGACGACCCGGAAAAACTCTCGAAAAAAAAAACCGTGGGTCAGATTGGGTGGTAGCTAGGAAGCGAACTAGGGATCTCTCGAATGCGAGTCGCACGCGTTACCGCGGCGCCACCTGGACGTAAACTGGAAGATACGTAGTTCAAATCTCGGCTATGACATTGAATTTTTCAATCTGATTCTATCGTTCCAATCTTGTCCTACACACGGCTTGAGTGAATGAGTCTTCTTGTTAATTGAAATGAACTGCCATTACAAAGTTCGTTGTAAGTATAAAAAGAATGCAGTAGCTCAAACGATAGTCAGATTTTTAAGTGGTGTCTTTTAAACTCCACGTTCTTTGCATTACCACGAGAATTTTGATTAGGAAGAATTATATTTAAGTATAGATTAAATTATTATTTTAAATTGAACAAACAAACGTGTTGCATTCACATAACTTTCTGTTTTTACCATTCTACAAATTCTTTTTTCTAAATCTCATTTTTCTGTCTCCTTCTTATAATCCAGATAAACTTGCAAATTTCATTTAGTTCATCTGTGTGGTGTGGGGGTCTGCCTCACATTCAAGATGTCCCGAGTTAGAATCTCGGTTAAAGTGAAATACCTGGGTAAAGTTTTTTCCAGGGTTTCCTCTTATCCTGAGAAGATGAGTATTAGATTGTAATTTCTAGGGACCTCGGGCTCATTTGAGCATCATTTTAACTATTTCGTTCATTCACCGTCCGTAATGGCCTACCCGGTTAAAGGACTTTAATTAAATATCCACCAAAAGAGAAAGTTCACAATTACACGTTTCTTGTAGTATACGTAGATAAAGCGATAGTCACATTTTCAAAAAGCATGCCACTACGTGTTGCTTTGTAATCCCATGCTGTTTGTGTGACCGCGACAAAAACAAAACGAATAGCGACTTCTCAGTTACAAAAAATATTCAAACCAATAACAAAAAATCTGATGTGTTACACTCACATGACTTTCTCTACTCTTGTACAAACTATTTTTACAAACGCTTATTCTCCATCTACTTCATGTTAATCGAGATAAACATTTGCAGAGTCTGTCTTATTGCTAATTTTCTTGTAGATGTAAGGGGAATATATATTTACAAGGACAATTTGGAAATACAGTAGCCTTTAAGCATATACATATCTCTTAAGAGCTGGTTGCTAGGTGCAGCACCATTCCCTTTCCCACAGATTAATACTCTTTGCATATCCAAGACAAAAAAATGAATAACGAATTCCCATTTGAGAAAATAAGTATTGAAAAACTTAAGGGAATAACAAGTAATATCTCGAAAATGGTTTACAAAACAACAAAAAATGTATATGACATAAATTGTGTATTTTAACGCGATCTACATTTTGGTGTAGTAAAATGTTGTCTATCTCTTATGGTTTACCAGTTATGCAAAAGTCGTTCACAATGAAGAATACTTTTGGAGACATTCCTAGGAAATTCAAGATATACATTTTATTTGTCATGAAAATATTTTAACATGATATTTTAATCAAAATCGTTAGAGCCATTTTTGAGAAAATTAAAATTTTCGAAAAATCTTCCATGTAAAGGGTAATCTGGGGTGGGGGAACTTTCTTGAAAACCTTCGTGTCGCATCCTTGGAAGATACTGAACCTAAATACCAAGTTTGGCGTTTATCCGACTGTTCGTTTCTGAGTTATGCTGTTCACAGACAGACACACACACACACACACACACACACACACACACACAGACAGACACACAAACACACACACGGACATGTTTCCAAAAATACTTTTTTTTGGATTCAGGGGTCTCAAAACATATATTTCCGGTGAAATCTCGGTATCGAATTTTTGGGTGGAATATAATACTTCCCCTACTTACTATACGTAGTAGAGCAAGTAAAAATATCTGGGAATTAGTTAATCTCATAAAAAATATATACAACGAACTGCGTGCTTTAACGGGGTTTGCATTTCTTGTGTAACAAAACTTTGTCCAATCTTTTCGAATTTACCAATTATGCAAAAGTCATTCAGAATGAAGACTTTAGAGGCTCTTCTCAGTCGTTCAAAATATATATTTCGTTTGTCATGAAAAAATTTTAAACAGTGAGTATTTTAATCAAAATCATTAGAGCCATTTTTAAGAAAATAAATTTCTAAAATTCTTCCATGTAAAGGGATTTTCAGGATGGGGAGATTTTCTTGAAAACCTTCGTGTCACATCTTTAAAAGATACTGAATCTAAATACCAAGTTTGGTATTTATCTGACTTTTGAGTTATGCTGTTCACAGACACACAGACACACTCACAAACCGTTTTCTAAAAAGGCTTTGTTTTGGATTCAGGGGACCTTAAACCATGTATTTATGGTGGAATCTCAGTATCAAATTTTTGGGTGGAATGCAATACTTTCCCTACTTACTATACGTAGTAGAGAAAGTAATAAGATAGAACTCTGTATAGGTATTTGAACGTTGGCACTTCTATTACCGTCTGTATTTAACATCTTTATCTCTTTATACGAATGCACGAATGCACTTAGAACCTTTCAAGAATTACATCGTTTAATTAATGTGTTCTTTATGGAAAGGCTTTAGAAAAACTGAAGAAACAATGCTCATATTTTACAGTGATTTAAAGATCACCCTTTTTTTTCTAGAAAAAACTTAGGTTTGTCATTATATATGTATAATAAATCCCGAGCGAAACAAATGGAACATGCAAAGGCCATTTAATCCTCCACTCGAAGACAGTTTCTGAGTTGTTTGGCTGATAACTCCAGTTCTGCTAATATACAGTACCTACGTCCACTTTGCATCTCATTACGTTGGTCGTGTAAGTGGAACACAGCGACCAAAGTTCGTCATACGACCGGATATTTTAACAGAGCAACGTTATTGACTGATAGGACTGCTAATGAGCATCGTGGGGGAACTGGTTGCGGGAGAGAACAAAAAGTCCTTCATAGGCACGCATGCTCGTACCAAGAAAAAAATTTCGGGGTGTGTTTTCCACAAGTAGATCTAAACTTAACAGTACCCCACACAGTTACCATGTACCTACTCCGTAGTATATAGACGTTACATGGGTAAGAAAATTGCTTGGAGACATTATATAGACAAGAAAAACTCATCAGAGTGAGGATATTCCACCTTACAGCACAAAACATGGAGACTGCCTCGAAAACCGGAAAGTATGTAAGGTGATGATAAGTTTCCCTTTTTCTTGTAAATGTGCTACTAGCAATAGACCTACTGTTATCTAACCACATTTTCCCATATTGGTTTGCTATGAATTTAAATAAATAAAACTGTCAGAAGTTTCGGGGGAGGGGGGGGGGGTTGAACCCTAGAAACCCCCCTCTAAATACGGCCCTGTAGGCACGATGTTAGTGCACCTTACAAGCGGGAAGAAGCTTGCTTTTGTTTTCTTGTTTAAGGGGATCGTTTGGTAAAAATTGGGCAAAACTAACGAAAACTTAAAATTTAGTCTTTTTAACTTTTTGTTTTCAGAGTGAGAATGAGAGAGTTACGTGACAATTTGAATAATTCTAAGCTGAGGGCCTGGTTGCACTTTTAGGCTTTTTCTGATATTCTTCACATTTTTTTCCAACGTTTTTAGAAGTGCGCTTACAAAATGTTGTGCACGTGCGTTAATCGTTTTTTCTAAATTATGTATTTTAGGTAACAATGTACAACATACTCTAGCGTTTATTAGTGGGATACAAAGTATTTTTACGAAAGTTTATTTTCCTATCTACTTCATTTTAATCGAGATAAACCTTTCCAGAAATAGCTGCGTTACACATTTCGTTATAGATACAAAGACAACAGCGATAGTCGAATATTTAAGAACTGGATGCTATATTGTTTCCATGCAATCGCGAGAAACTACTAAAAATCAACAGGACTAAAAGAATGGCTGAGTATTAAGCCATTCGAACAGTTAATAATGCATATCTTAGAAATGGCTGATGACACAAAAAAGTTATTTGAAATAAGTTGTGTGTTTTAAAGAGATCTACAGTTTTTGTGTAGCACGTTTTTGTCTATTGCTTAACGTTTACCAGTTATACAGGATTCCACATTCGGGAGGTCGTGGGTAAGATTCCCGTGCCCAGCCTTCCTAACGCGTGTTTTTTTTCGGGGTTTCCCCGGGTCGGCAGGCGAATGCTGGGGAGTATCGTTACAGCACCCGAATTTCCTGTCCCTTCATTTCATCTCAACTTTCATCTGCTTGGTTTCTTCAGAATGTCAGTGTCGGCGGGAGGTCTCGGCGTGTGCATGGCAGGGGAAAAGGATGCTCTGAGTAAACCTACGTCCCCCGGACTGCGAGCGGTCTCCGGATCCTGGCCCCCCAGGTAATGTGTAAATGGTAGGGACCCTGCCCTCTGCCTGTCGTGCCTCTTGGTCCAAAGGCCCTCTATCTCCTCTCACCTCATTCATCCCTCCACGGGCGCCCCATCAGGGGCCTAGGTACAATAGATGTGTGTAGGTCAGGTGCTACGTCCCTCCCCGCTTCTAGTCCTATCGTATTCTATCTTATCCTATACAAGATTATACAAAATTCCTTTCGAATGGAGAGGACTTCACAGACTATTCCCAGAAAACCAAGATATGCATTTTATTTTTCCAGTAAATATTTTAATATATGACATTTTAATGAAAAACGTTGGTCACCTTTTAGAAAATAAAAAAATTCGAAAAATGTTCCATGTAATGGGTAGTTTGGGGTGGGGTAATTTACTTGAAAATGTTCGTGTTGCATCCTTGAGGGTATTGAACTTAAATACCAAGTTTGGTGTTTATCCAACTCTTCGTCTTTTAGTTATGCTGCACACACATACACGTGCACGCGCGGGGACCTTTTTCTAAGAATACTTTTCTTGGATTCATGAGGCCTCAAAACATGTATTTACGGTGAAAGTTTGGTATCGAATTTCTGGGTGGAATGCAATACCTTCTCTACCTACTATGTATGTAGTAGAGAAAGTAAAAATGTATTAAACACAGTTTCGGGACAGTTTTATGAGTACATTTTCGGTGCGTTTTTCTGTAGTAATATTTTAAGACATTTTTCAGCATTTAAAATGTTATTTATGATGACAGTTTTAAGTTAACAGGATGAATATTTGGGAATAGTTTCCTCCATACACGCTAACTAAAACCTGCTATGCAGTTAATGTAATGGAAATTTGTTACGCCACCAAGCTCATCCAAGCTTTATATATGTATAGAATATATAGTAAAATCCCGAAGCTCACAATTCAATAAATATTATTTTTTAAACCAATTAATTTAGAAGTACATTTCTCAGCAAACTTATTTTCTACCTCAACAAGGCACTTAAATTTTGTTTAAAAATTATGAAAATTGCATTGTAAGGAGCAGTTTTTGTAAAATAACTTAGTTATTTTTTAAAATACATAAAGCAAGAACTCCTTAACATGTATGCAGTAAACTTTGCAACCACATTTCTTTATACAGATACAAAATGTGGTAAAGAATTGAAAACTCTCTGTAAAATACTTTGGGTTTTGGAAAATTCACCAAACTTGGAGGAAAGTGAGAAACACGAGAAAATGCTTCAAATGTGCAACTCAAACGTGACTCTATTATGATTAATTCCTTCACGCAATAGAATATTAAGAAATTGAATTTTCAATATACTCCATGAAGAATTTAAATTATTAATTGAAAAAAAATTAATAAAGGATCAACATTTATTTTTATTTCAACATTTTCAAGTATTCTATATAATAATTTAATGACAACAAAAATATTTGCAGGAAAATGTTCCTAAAGAATCGAACGTAATAATAAATAATTAATAAAACCTAAATTGTAATTTCTAATTACTTTTGCCCAGTTTTCACCGATCAGTCGGTCCCTTTAGTAAACACATTTTAGTATTACAGTGTTTTAGTCTTTATATTTTAATAAGTTATCAAAATAAAATTAACAATTTCTATACTTTGGTAAACTGTTCCTTATACCACACTGTTGTCCAGTGATAACAAGCACTGACCTTCCTTATGGTAATTAGTTGTTTCTTTTTGGCAAGATATTGCTGACAGTTATGTAATTTATGGACAGCTCCACTAAGTGCTGCGTGTTTACACTAATGATGTAGCACTGTTATCATCCATCGTGGTTACTAAATGTGAGAAATTGACACTTTAGAACATTACATGCATTTAATGCTAAGTTTACAATAGCAAGTAGCTGGCACAAGCTATTGCAACTATTACGGCAAATCGCTTGCTTCTGGTTTTACATCTCTCTGGTTTTACAAGCAGAAGCACCATGCACTGCGTTACCTGTCAGTGTAAAAGCAATATATTATTCGTAATTTTAATGAATAAGGCATTAAAACGCAAGAGAACTGCGTTTTCATTTAGAAACGCTGTTCATGTATAATGGAGCATCAGCTCCCAGGAATAAAGGAAAAGATACTACGCGTTTTATCGCCCAGCTCGACTGTTTACAAGTTCCTTTAAATGGAGGCGAAATTGCAAAAATTGACATTTTTAGTTTGGGTTCAGTCTTATTAATTCGAATTTCCTCTTAGATTGCATTAGATTAATAGGTGGTAGTATGAGCCTTTCGACTTCTCAACACTTTGGCCTTTAATAGATCTATTGTGAAAACCCTACTCTATAAGTCTCATTTTAAAGGAAAGAAGCTAAGAAATATCAGAAAAATGTTCATGGGGCAAATAGATTCAAACAGTGGAGAATCAGCTGGAGAATTTATTGTCGTGCCGGCATGTTGCCATGGTAGCTCAGTGGTTAGAGCAACCGGACGGAGACCGGGAGATTCGTGCTATGGCATTGAATTTTTCAGTCATCTGATTCTACCTTCCCAACCCTGTCCAACACATGGCTTGTGTGGAAGAACAATTAATTCCATTAATTGACCTAATAGTGGTTGAAACTATGTAGCCCGGGACTTAAAGTACTTGCAACATTGTAAGTCGCCATTGGGGTATGTCATCTCAATACAATTTGAGATCTCCGGGAAAAATGCGAATCAGTTGGAGAGTTTAGTGTCGTGTTGTTGCCATGGTAGCTCAGTGGTTAGAGCAACCGGACGGAGTCCGGAGATCCGTGGTTCAAATCCCGGCTATGGCATTGAATTTTTCAGTCGCCTGATTCCACCTTCCCAACCCTGTCCAACACACGGCTTGTGTGTAGGAACAATTAATTCCAGTGGAGACTTCATTTATTTGGGCATTAAACTAAACAGTAAAGGGGATTGGGAAAACAGTAAAAATGGGCAGTAGCCAAAGGGAGGTCTGCAATTGGATTACTGAGAAAATGTTTATACATAGCTCCAATGATGACAGTGATATGGTTTGAAAGGCTGTATGTAGTCCTAGTGGAATCAAGATGGTCATACGGAGTTGAAATATGGAGGATAGAAAATGGTTGGGAAAAAATTGACTTCATATTAAGATCATTCTGCAATCTTATTTTGGCGGTGCCTCAAAACACAGCTAATGCAGAATCACTTTTAGAAATGGGGAAAACTGGCGTGAAAGGGATGGTAATGCAAAAGAGTACTGAAATATTGGCACCAAATAATCCAATTATGAGAAGAAAATATTTTAAAGTGTTATCTTAATTACCAGAAAAAGCACCAGAGTACTGGTACGTGTCTGAGTAAACTCAAGAACAGTTGGAAAGGAATGGTTTAAGAGATACATGGGGGCAAAGGCATGGAATGTTACAGGGTTTTTGGAAATATGCCCGATCTAGGCTTGAAGACATGGATAGTCAAAATATTTGGGCTGAGATGAATGAGAAGAAGTTATTAACCTTTTATAAAATGATTAAGACAAAACCAAACAAAGGAAAAAAATTAGATATATGCAATAAAAAAGGAGAGGGTAGCCATTGCATGGTTCCGGCTAGTGTGTGGAAATTAAGGGTACAAAGCGGAAATGTTATGAAATATATATGCCCAATCTATGGGGATAATGAAAATGGAGTGCACATTTTGATGGAATGTAGAGGAACCAATGGGTGGAGGAAAAAACTAATTAAAGAAACATGACTTAGTTGTAATAAACCTGTAGTAATTAGGAAAATGTTCACAGATCAATCAGGAGCAATTAGGAGAATTTCTTTGCAAGGCTAGGTTGAAATGGAAATGGTCTGTCGACAAATGTTAATTTGCCAATCTCATTACTGTAAATAGGAGGTTATTGAAAATAGTATATAGAGAAGAGAAACGTATAAATTAAACTGTAATACCTGGATGTCTATGTTGTAAGTGGCCAGGGCCAGTTTCCATAGACTCCATTATGTATTGGACTTAGCACTGAATAAATCTTGTTGTTAAGTTCCATTTTAATTTAATGCTTTTGATGTAGCTAATAATGGTGATGTTAAGGACAATCTGTCCTGGTGTTGCAAAAACAAACTCCAGGTGCCTTATTCTTTTTCGGGCAATTGCTTAGCATTCGCAAAGTATATGTCTTGTCGTTTCTTTTGTTCTAAACAATTTCCTGTTTAACTTGATATACCCTGTCCGCGCGCGTGAAGCTACCTGCCGGTGCGTGGGTGGGACCCTCGACCGGCCTTCAGAACAATAGCCAGTGCAGGCAATGGCCCATATGTGCTGCTTCCCTGTTCCGGAACATTCCTTTCAGCATGTTCTAGTAGCCCCTCTTTCTAGAACATTCCACTTTGTATGCGAGGCCAATATAAGGGACTGCTCTTGCTCGGACAGTTCCGTTAGTTAAGATGTTATGAAGTGAAGAGTGGACAGTGACAGTGCAGTTTAGTTGTGAGTTGTGATTCGACGGAACAGTTGTGTTGTGTTCTGAGTGTTTGTCAAAAGTGGCTAAAGTGTAAAGTTTAGGCTATGTTGAGCGCCTAAGTGACAAATAATGTGTGTTTAACAGCAACTGGTGTCATTTGTTACACTATATTTTATCATTGTGGACACAATATTTATATTTTAAATAAACTCCTGCACAATTTAGAGTAGAGGTAAACCTTAGCCTATCTTTTAGGGGACATTTTGCTCTACAAATTGGTACTTCTGTAAGTATGGTTGCTTCTGTATGCTCAAATTTGGTTTCTTTCTTTGCAAATATATGCGAGCTATTTTTGGTACAAAGAATTGCAGGTACAAAGGATTGTTTATAAGGCACCATTATGGAACAAGATAACAATGTGGCACAATCAAAAGCAGTATTGCTCCCTTTTAGTGAGTGCGCTTCCTTTTTAGCGAGTTGCCTACTTATTCGCGGAGCAAAGTTGTGAATACACCCCTACTTAAAACTTATGTACAGTATTTTCTGAGTCTGTAACTGTTAGAAAATATATTTAGTGACATAGTAAGACTTTCTCTGAAATATATTTTGTTATTTAAGAGGAAAAACAGTTACAAAGTAGTTTAAACAACAATATTTCAGGTTGATATAATAAACAACTGCTAAATTTGCTGATTAGCATGACATTATTAAATTTCAATTATATAGTGCTGAAATGTTTTATCATTTATATATATATACATTTATATATATATTAATATGATTAAACAGTAGCAACTTGCTTTAGCGTTTTCACTAAAATTTAGACACCTGGTTAAATTTTGATTTTCTGAAAAATGGCTCTAACGATTTTGATTAAAATATTACACATTTAAGAACTTTTCATGACAAATAAAATGTATATCTTGAATTTTCTGGGAATGTCCCCAAAAGTACTCTTCATTCTAAATGGCTTTTGCATAACAGGTAAGCCGTGAGAGATAGAGTAGGTTTTTCAACACAAAAAATGTAGATCTCGTTAAAACACGTAATTTATGTCATATACATGTTGTGCAGTGAACCATTTGCGAGATATTCTTTGTTTGTTTGTTTGAATTATACTTTTTATTAAATGGGAATTCGTTATTCGTTTTTTTATGTCCTGGACAAAGAGAATGGAATACTCCACATAGCAACCAGTTCTTAAAAGATTTGACTATCGCTTAAAACCTACCATATTCCCTTTGCACCTACAAGAAAATTAGCAATAAGATAGTTTCAGCAAATGTTTATCGATTAACATGAAGTAGATGGAGAATAAGCGTTTGTAAAAATAGTTTGTACAAGAGTAGGGAAAATCATGTGAGTGCAACACATCAGATTGTTTCTCTATTAATAGGCATCGGCTCTTCATGTATCAAAGGTAAACATGAAAGTGGCGCTTTCTTTCCTTTTCGTCCCAAATGTAGAGTCAGAAATGGGTATTCAATACTCAGCGAATATTTGTACGAGTATTTGAGACTGAAAGCATCTTTTCCACACCGAAGCGTTTTACCCAGAGCGTTGAAGCCAAGGAAATGTTCTCCCAACATTACAATCACCTTATGGTAACTTCTTCGTACAAGTCCACACAAGTTGCATCCAGTCATTAAGATGGTTATTCTTCATGGTTGTTTGTTTATTTTGCCTTTTATTTTGGAGTGATCACTGTCGCATTTCATGTAAGAATAACCACTCACCGAGAAACTCTAACCACTGGTTTTGCTGAAGGGCATACAGAAACACGAGGGAAACAAAACTGTTCTTAATTTGCCCACCACAAGTGTCTGAATAGAATATTACTTCCTTAACATGAGATAGCAGATTTTTACTTTCTCTACTACTTATAGTAAGTAGGGGAAGTATTGCATTCCACCCAAAAATTCGATACCGATATTTCACCGGAAATACATGTTTTGAGACTCCCTGAATCCAAAAAAAAGCATTTTTGGAAACATGTCCGTGTGTGTGTCTGTGTGTGTGTGTGTGTGTGTGTGTGTGTGTGTGTGTGTGTGTGTGTGTGTCTGTGTGTCTGTGAACAGTATAACTCAGAAACGAACAGTCGGATAAACACCAAACTTGGTATTTAGGTTCAGTATCTTCCAGAGATGCGACACGAAGGTTTTTAAGGACATCCCTCCACCCCAGACTACCCTTTACATGGAACATTTTTCGAAAATTTTAATTTTCTCAAAAATGGCTCTAACGATTTTGATTAAAATATCATATGTTTAAGGTATTTTGATGACAAATGAAATGTATATCTCGAATTTTCTGGGAATGTCTCCAAAAGTGTTCTTCATTCTGAACGACTTTTGCATAACTGGTAAACCATAAGAGATAGACAAAATTTTACTGCACAAAAACTGTAGATCGCGTTACAATACACAATTTATGTCATATACATTTTTGTTGTTGAGTGAACCGTTTTCGAGATATTGCTTGTTATTCCCTTAAATTTTCCAATACTTAAAACTTTTTCTCAAATTCGTTACTCATTTTTTTTATGTCCTGGACTTGCAAAGAGAATGGAATGCGCCACATAGCAACCAGCGCTTAAATATTTGACTATCGTTTAAAACCTACTAATTCCCCTTGCATCTACAAGAAAATTAGCAATAAGATTGATATCTCGATTAACATGAAGCATATGGAGAATAAGCGTTTGTAAAAATAGTTTGTACAAGAGTAGAGAAAGTCATGTGAGTGTAACACATCAGATTTTTTATGTATTGGTACAGACAGGATGAAATTTGTTTCCCTCCTCTTCCAAGTTCAGCGCTGTCAACATTTTCCAGCAAGTCTTCTCCTGGAACTGAAGGGGTGCGACAATTCTGAAGTGATACCCTTTGCTCCAAATTCTGATGCTGTGATCTCGAAATTGCATCAATTTAGATAACGTTTAATGTTACTTGCTTTGTTGATGAGTTCTACGATGTCGTCATCTCCTAGCTCGTTCTGCGTTGTCTAGTCTGCCAGCTGCTACAGTGGTATAGCCATGAGTTCTTTGTCTCAGGGTATGCGTGAGTGTAGTGTAAAGAATAACACCAGTTTAGTTAGCTGTACATTTTAATTTTAACTTAAATAGTCCGTTTGAAAAGAGTCGCCGACTATTGAATTAAAGAATTAAATTATTTTTAGAGTAATAATTGTGCGAAATGTCAGTTGCCGTAAGTCGCAGAAACGTTACTCGGAAAGATCCCTCACAAATCTTTCTAACACAGGTGCGTTCATAGGCGCTATGCAACTTAAAATGAAACTAAATAACACAGGAGTGATCACAATAGCCGTCACACTGGTGCGTCTCATGATTTAGTAAGCAAGTAAGTCTGATTTAGGATGCAGGCTCTTTTCTTAAGTTCCGCCTACCCACCGCTACCCACCAACATTCCTACTTATGCGGTCCAATCTTGAAACTCTACGTATGCGTATCTGAAACTGTTTCCATGTGGTACCTTGCTCGAATCTCAGAATTTCATTCCCTTTCTAATTTACAGAATTCCTGTCTACGCGACTTTTCAAACGTACCGAACTAAACCTTAACAGCATTTGACGCTGACCTCTGACACATCTGTGTTGTTCCTGGCAGGGATTTGGAATTTGTTTTTGGTAGAGCTCAGGTTCTAGTTTTCAGGGGTGGTGACACTGCCTTGATGATATTAATAATACTGCCGGCGAAGTTTGAGTTATTTCTTTATTTTGTTACGTAGATTCCTCTCTGGTCGACCCGCCACCTTCGTCGTCGAAACCACTGTTATTCTTATCACTTTCGAAGTCGCTACTTATGTGTTTCTCCGACTAGCCCTCGAATTGCCTAGATTTCACAACTTCATTTTTACACTATAAATTTTCTGATTATTTTCTTCTAATTTTGTTTCGTCGACCGTCCTCGTGGTTAGTTTGTACCGGAATGTGTCTCGGCGTTTCTTTTCCTCTTTCACGCTTTTCGCCAAACTTAGAATTTCCCCCCCCTTTCTTATGTTTCGTTCTGTTTTACGTTCAAACGTATCATGTGATGTATACGCGATCTTTTGATTGGCTATCATTTTGTTTCATGATTTTATTATTGGCTACCCCCACTTGACAACTTTCACATCTGCTTCTTACAGCTTATTTTGAGTTTTAAAATCTTCCCACGAATATTCTTAGATCGTAGATAAGGCACGTATACTTTATGACCCTGCTAAGCTTTGAAACCGTTGTAAACTACACGTCCGAGCCAAAAGTACAAAAGCGAAACTTCCGGTAGGCTTGTTGTCGCTCAAGCAGGTAGATACATCTGCTTCGAGGAAACAAAACTTGTTTTTCTGTCTTTCCTACAAAACCCACTCCTAATATGAATTCAGCACATTTTTGTCGTTCTGTTCGATCGTATATTATTATTATTATTATTATTATTATTATTATTATTATTATTATTTCTCCTAGGTCTCGATAACCAGCTTCACATTCCAGGAATCTTTATGCTAATGCATTCGCTACTCGGCTTTTACTAATGGCTTTCCTTAACAGCTCGCTAATGACCTTTTTCCC
Source organism: Deroplatys truncata (assembly GCA_030765065.1). Classification (NCBI taxonomy): domain Eukaryota; kingdom Metazoa; phylum Arthropoda; class Insecta; order Mantodea; family Mantidae; genus Deroplatys; species Deroplatys truncata. Next base: position 53,845,081 of record CM060988.1, on the reverse strand, counting down.
CGGACAAGTCTTTCAACTCAGGCGTATTATATTATACATTGATTTAGTGTACGGAAATTGTTTATCGCAATTATTTCTCTATTTTAATATTATTTCTTTATTTAGTTATTTATGTCTTCCTGTCAATAATTACGGTATAAGCTCTTGATCTGCAACTTAAACGGCGTTTATCAATTGCTTGAAACACTTAATGTAATTCTCTCTACAGAATGACTGCTGGAGTGTATTCAGTTTAATATCTGACCTTCAGATACTTTCCAGTCCATGAGTGAAGATTGTACAGAGTGGGATGATGAAAATACGAGCGTGTGTAGTCTTCAGAGCTTCGAATTCAACTTTTTGCTTCAAGTATTTGCCAAAGTATTACATAAAACTGATTTTTTATTTAGTTATGTGGATTTACTAAAAAAAAAGATTCATCTGTTCCTGTGTGATCTGCAAACACTGCGCAAAAACATCGACGAGTCTTTGTTACGGAGATTTCCAATGAGGTAGCGTTGGTGACACCTGCCACCAGTTTCTATTTGGTGTTGGGGTATATATGTGCTTATAAGCTAAGTGAAAACAAAATTTTCGAACTTGGGTAACTCGAATTCCTTACATTAGTACACGTTAATCAACTCGATGCTTATTCTATGGGATTTTGAGAAAGCAAATTTATAGTTCTGGTTGAAAATTGTGATACATACGCATTTCAGGTTCATAAGGTAGAAGAATGTTTGGTTCTACATAATTCACTGTTTGCGGTATACTCGTGGAGGGAGAGCATAACTCGCAGTATGTCCGATATATTAATATATGAATTAATATATGAACTATGGTAATGTTGTTAAATATCTGATGTTTTAGTTGTTACTCTTATTGTTTATTTTTATTTCTTGCCACGGCTGCTGTTATTTAGGTTTTTGGTAAAGCATGTATAACTTTGCAGGATGTGATACGGGAAGGAAGGTAATAAGTAACAACTCTAACAATAGATTAAGTTATTGAAAAATACTATGCTTTAATGGCACACGCATTTACTGTCTTAGTAATACTCTACACAGTTCTTAAGTTAGTTGGAGCTGTAGAACGGTCGATCCCTGCCCTGTTCGTAAGCCAAACTTGCGGTCGCTGAGCAATCAAGTATTTTATACGTGCTCTAGAAATAATTGTAATATTTATCACACGTTCCTATAGACCTTTTAAATCGATAACCTTTCACCGTTCCTACTACATTATAAGAAGTAAATAATATCGCCTGCTTCTAAGAGCTTACATGTATCTTATTCACATCGCAGCACTTTATACTCAACCGCCCTGGCTGATGGAGACGCTAGAACTAACATTTCTCCCCTTGAAGATTTTAAACATATTCTTCCTTAAAATTTCATTGTCTGTCTTCGTTCAGCTTGGAACCTTCCAGAAGACTTACCCGGCTATTGTTCTACGTTTGCAAGCATGTGGCCTCTCTACAAACATATGTTGTTTTCGCTTGTCGCCTTTCCTATTTCACAAAGACTCAAGGTCTGGCTTTTATGACCTTCCCGTACAAGTCCTTTTTGCCTGGGCCCTAATTCTAACACAAAGATATGTTTGTCGGCTTTTAACAAGGGTTCCACAGCTCCAGCTACACTTGCACATACATAAAACTTATGCCTTAACTTCTATTTATACAACAAGTATTTTTCTTATTAATACCGTTTCACATTATAATTCACATTATATATATATATATATATATATATATATATGGCATATATAACCATAGTTACTGTCTCATGTTTTATCAGTGTTTCAGTTCAGTAGGAACTCACAAGTGCATTGCCGGAAGTGGCGAAACTGTAGGATTTAATCCCGACAGTTTCGCTATAAACGCATCAGCGGAAAGGTCGTTTTCGGCGAATACACGTATATTAAAGAAATACCCAAGGGCCAGAGTAGACTCTCCGGGTTTTCTTTAATGGGAAGAAAAGGTATTGAAGATATTGAAAAATATCAACATGCTTTGATGCTGTTACTGATATATTTCAAGAAAGAATCACCGAGTCAACTTGTTGTTTAAGTAGTCTCTTTTAGCAGCAGTAGAAGTGATAGTGAAAAACCGTAAACAACTCCCAAAACGGCACGGCACGCCACGCCATTGCCTATAAGCAGACAGAGTATTTACCCATTTCTGCAAGCTTTTTTGTGACATACGTGCAACAAGCAGTAACTTTCTAATGCTGTTTACATGTTGCACAACACCACCTCAAGTTGGATCAGCTGTACTACTGCTCTATACCTAATAGCAAACACAGTGATAAAGAGCAAAAAGTCATGGAAAGAGTATGGAATTTTAAGGCCAGTGTATAGCGTTCAGTTCTAAAACATTTGACTATCGCTTTTTTCTTTTATCTGTAACGAAATGTGTAATGCAGCTATTTCCGGAAAGGTTTATCTCTATTGTATTCTATTTTTTTATTTTACGTCACTTTAGCTCCTTGGAAACGAATTTTCAGGGAAATGCACAGTACCAAACATTCTATAATAATCTGCTACAAGAAGTGAGGTTAGTGAGAATATATGTCCACTATCAATAAATTATTTGGATTGTCCATTAAACTAAATTGATGCAAAAACAACTAAAATGGTCTATACCCCGTGTGGCATATCTCCGCAGTTTGCTGCTATTTCAACCTTTAATATATGTATGAAGCCTCGGTTTGTAACCAGACAGAGGGATCCAGAGACGAGCTAATGGGGACTTTAGCCCCTTGGTTACATTAAAGTTTAGAAGTTGTTTTGTTTAGCCAAATTAGATCTGTTTTATTTCTGCTCGAAATATGTAGCTATTGCAGCGGGAAACTGGTGCATCAATGTAAATATCTGCATTAAGGTAAATAATATGAAAGTGTAAATATGTTACATGGTAATTCTAACGGAAGCCAATGTAAGTGTCTGAAGCCAAACGGTGCCAGGCGGAGATATCTTTAGAGTGCCACGAAGCACAGGGTATGAGCAGCAGAGACGTTTGAGTGAGAGAGACGAGTAGATGTTGAAAAGAGATAGTGAGAGGCCGGGACAGAAAATGGGAAGTCCGAATTCATTATTGTGAAACATACGAGAGCAAATGTTCTCATACGATGCTAATGTGATCAGCCAATCACAATATTATTTTAAAATAGTTGTGGGAAAAATAGCGTCTTTAGCGGAGTGTATAAATATAGAAGAGCCCCGGCATTGCACGACTTTATACAATTTTCTCGGGGGGTGAACTTCAAGCCATTCAAATAGCTGAAGATGTGAAGAAATAGTGAGCAATTTAGGAAGACACTATAGAGTGGGAGGTACAGCTTAATAATTTGGCCCCATACCCAGTAAAATAATTGTGGGATAGAATTCACGGCTAGCATACATGAACAGGTGTGCAAATAGACTACAGTTAAAGTGAACTTAAGCTTTTTCATTTCGTCTCCTGTGACCACTCCCTAGATCAGGGTTAAGAGCATAGGCCAACATAGAAGTGTTGTAGGGCACTCTCTTACAGCAAGTCAACACTCATACTAGAAAGGAAAACGACGAAAACCGGAGAGGAGGTCCGTCGCAGTATGTCACCAAAGTGTCCGCATACGCACCTTGAATAGTAACTATTGGACTAGTCCTAGCAGTTGTTGGGAGACAGGCAACAATAGACTGCATCGTCACCTGCCATTTACGTACGAGTCCCATGCTTCACAATTATGAGGGGCTTTCGGATTGCGGTGCATCAATGTATCAATGTTCAAAAGCAGTTTTTCTTCACAAGTAATACTTGAAATATTAGCTGAAAGTTTACTTTTTTCGTAGCAACGAACATAATTGTTTTATTGCTACAAATTTATCATTTTTAAAAAGCCCCCCCAAAAAAAAATTAAGTAGAAGATACAACATGTAAAAATTCTGCAGATAAGGATTCTTCTGATGTCGTTGACTTGATTACTGTAAAAAAACTAATTTGTTGCGTTCACGTGACTTTCGCTTCCCACTCTTCTACAAACTATTCTTACAAAAGCTAATTCTTATATCTACTTTTAGTTAATAGAGTAAAATTTCATTAAACATTTACACATTCGTTGTACATATAAGGATAAAGCGATAGCCAGATTTTTCAAGTGCGAACCGCAATTAGATAACTTTGAAGTTTCATGTTTCTGGATTGGCCACGAAAAAGACGAAATTCAACTTTCCACTAGCGAAGAACATAAGTATTTGAAAACTCAAACTAATAACAAAGAAGATATCTGAAATGGTTAAACCTACAACAAATTGATATAAATCGTGCGTTTTAAGGGGATCTACTTTTTTGTGTGCTAATGTATATTTTGTCTATCTCTTATGGTTTACCAGTTACACAAAAATTACCCATAATGAAAAGATAGACGTTTTATTTGTCATGCAAATATCTTAAACATATGATATTTTAATCAACATTATTAGAGCCGTTTTTGAAAAAAATAAAAACAACGAACATGTTTTCAATGTAAAGGGTAGTAAGGCGTAGGAAAATTTTCTTGAAATCTTCTGTCGCATCCTTGTTGCATCATGTCTCGTCTCAAAACATGTATTTCCGGTGAAATCAGAATATAGAATTTTTTATGGAATACAATATTTCCTCTTACATACCTTCTATAACGATAGAATTTGGGAGGTCCAGGGTTCCATTCCCATTGTTCGCCCACTCTGACCTTGTATTTTTTTGTGGTTTTCCCTAGTCGGTAGGTGAATTCTGAGGTGGTCTCCCATCTACCACGATTTACGTTCCATAATTTCCTATTAATTCGGCTTCCTTCTCATCTTTAAGTTGCATTTCTAGGTTTCGTGGTGTATGGCGGTGCTAGTGCAGCTTGGTCGACGGGTCGTTCATCGCCCTCCCTAGGTAGCTCCAACAGTGAGACGGGTTTTCGAGCCAGGAACGGTTACGGACGTCTGCGCGTCTTTGTGGCGTCTGCCTATGGCCTGTAGCCTCCTGTGGTTCCTTCAATTCATATTTTCCTCCTGAAGGGTGGTAGATCTATGTAGGTCGCAGTGCGCTAGATATCCCATCCGTTGTATAACCAATACCTATACTATAACCATCTGCAGATGATGAAATACGGCCAGGTGCTCCTAGTGCTTCAGTGGAAGTGGCTAATATTTCCACTGTCTCAAATGATGTTGAGGTTGTCGCAGGAGAACAAGTAGACCTAACCAAACAGGGACTATGTTTACTAGTTGTGAAATAAATGACAATAGATTACATCTTAAGCGTTTACTATATTCTAAGTTTTCTTAGAATAAACTTGGTAAACTTCATCACACCAAGCGATATGGCGCCGCGGTAACGCGTGCAACTTGCGTTCGGGAGATACCGAGTTCGATTCCCGGCGAACGCCTACTCTGGCCCATGGGCTTTTTTGGGGGTTTTCCCGGGACGTTAGGCGAATCCTGCAGTTTCCTCTCCCTCTATATCGTTCCATTAATCATTTCATTCTTCCTTCACCCCGTTAGGTCTGTTTCAGGCTGGAAGTGGCAGCGATGGTGTTCCGGTGCGACGTGGCAGGGAAACAGCATTTTCTTGTGAACTTTCTCCGTCCCTCGGCATTCGGCTGGTTGCTGGGGTATATGGACCACCCCTTGGAGGCCCTCCGGTTTGCCTGCCCGACTGTCAGAGCGTCTCCATCCGGAAACTGTAGGGACTCTATCAGTGCTGCGCCGTCACTCCTGGTTCCGGCCGCCCGGTGTCTCCTCTCACCTCATCTCTCTCCCTCTCTCTCTCCTGGAGGCGCTCCCTCGAGCGGCATATCTACATTCATTGGATTGGTGCCAAGTCTCTTGCGATACACATTCCATTCCAAACTTTATCACTGCGGAGGTAAAATGTTCCACTTGCTCGTTGTCTTTCCTTTATGGTACTGATATGGTACCTTCTACCTCCTCTACATAGTAGGTAGAGAAGGTATCGCATTCCATCACAAAAATTCGATATCGAGATTTCACCGGAAATGCATGTTTTGAGGAAACCTGAATCCAAGGGGGAAAAAGAATGTTTAAAAAAATCTCCGTGTGTGTCTGTGTGTATGTATGTGTGTGTATGTATGTATGTGTGTGTGTCTGTGAAAAGCACAATTCAAAAACAAAAATTCGGACAAATACCAAACTTGCCAAGTACCTTCTAAAGATGCAACACGAACGTTTTCAAGAAAACCCTCCAATTCCAAACTGCCCTTTACAGGAAGATGTTTCGAATTTTTTGAATTTCTGAAAAATGGCTCTGACGATTTTGATTAAAATGCCATATATGGAAGATACTTACGGGACTAATAAAATGTTAATTTGAATTTTCTGGAAATAATCTCTGAAGTCCTGAAGGAATTTTATATAATTGTGTATATCTGGTAAACGTCGAGCGATAGACAAAAAATGTAGATATCTTTAGAGCAATTTATTTCAAATAACATTTTTTTGTGGCATAATCCATTTCTGAAATATCCGCTTTTATTAAGTTCAGCGTCTTCCAAAGATGCGACACGAACGTTTTCAAGAAAATCCCCCAATTCCAAACTATCCTTTATAGGAGGATTTTTCGCACTTTTTGATTTTCTGAAACATGGCTCTGACGATTTTGATTAACATATCATATACTGAAGATATTTACATGACTAATAAAACGTTTATCTTGGATTGTATGGGGTGGTCTGTTTAAGTCCTGTTCATACGGAAGGAATTTTATGTTATGTGTATCTACTAAACGTCGAGCGATAGACAAAACGTGTAACACAAAAAAAAATGTAGATTTATTTAAAGCAAGTTGTTTCAAATAACATTTTTTGTGGCATAAGCCTGAAATATCAGTTTTTGATGGTTCGCATTATTCAATACATGTCATTCTTTTAAAGTTCTGTTAACATTCAGTTGTTTCTCGCGGTGTCATGAATAGAGTATGGAATTTTAAGGCTAGCGTATAGCGTCTAGCTCTAAAACATTTGATTGCCGCTTTTCCCTTTGTATTTATAACGAAATGTGTAATGAGTTGATAGACGATAGAGGGTAGAGAAAGTCATGACCATGAAGCATATTAGATTTAAAAAAAGCCCCCTCTCTGTTAGCAAATAGTCTGAAATAATGAAAATAAAAGTAAATCATTTTGACATTTATTGACGTTGGTGGTAATACAGTGATGCAGGGACGCGATCCATTTTGTGTAACATTTTTAAACATTGAGGTCTTTACTACTTAAATATAAAATAATAAAGCTAATAATACTAACAATTCTTTCATTGTAGATTTCCAATAATAGGGAAAGGAGCAGAAATAGCAGCTGAGCTGTGAACAAATAGTGACGTGTTTTCCTCACTGAGATATGCCAACGTCTTGATTGAAGCTTTATTGCGCAATTCTTTATTGGTTCTTATCTTGTTGACAGAGTGGCAGATAAAATAAAAAATCAAATTATGGAAAGTTTTTGTATGATTGTGAACACGTACACTATTTTAAGAGGCAATTGATGCTCAACTGCAATTAGAAAAAGCTTTCCACCAAGTAAATAGAGATAAACTATGGACTACAATGCAAGCCCAAGGATAAAAAGAAACCAATGTGTTACATTTACCTGACTTTTTCTCTACCCTCTATCGTTTATCAGTGAGTATACAAAGAATTCTTACGAAAGCTTATTTTTCTATTTCATTATACTTGAGATAAACCTTTGCAAAAATAGCTACATTACACATGTCGTTATAGATACAAAGAGAACAGCGTTAGTCAAATGTTTAAGAACTGGACGCTATATACTGGCGTTACATTTCCATACTGTTCCTATGCAATCATGAGAAACAACTGAAAATCGATAGACTTTAAAGAATGACAAGAGTATTAAACAATTTGAACCATTAATAACGGATATCTCGGAAATTGCTTATGTCTCAGAAAAAGTAATTTAAATAAATTGTGTGTTTCAAAGATATCCATATTTTTTACTTTCTCTACTACGTATAGTAAGTAGGGGAAGTATTGCATTCCACCCAAAAATTTGATACCGAGATTTCACCGGAAATATATGTTTTGAGACCCCCTGAATCCAAAAAAGTCTTTTTGGAAACATGTCCGTGTGTGTGCGTGTGTCTGTGTCTGTGAACAACATAACTCAGAAATGAACAGTCGGATAAACACCAAACATGGTATTTAGGTTTAGTATCTTCCAGAGATGCGACACGAAGGTTTTCAAGAAAATCCCCCCACCCCAAACTACCCTTTATATGGAACATTTTTCGAAAATTTTAATTTTCTCGAAAATGGCTCTAACGATTTTGATTAAAATATCATATGTTTAAGATATTTTTATGACAAATGAAATGTATATCTCGAATTTTCTGAGAATGTCTCCAAAAGTATTCTTCATTGGGAACGACTTTTGCATAACTGGTAAACCATAAGAGATAGAGAAAATTTTACTACACATAAAATGCAGATCACGTTAAAATACACAATTTATGTCATATACAGCTTTTTGTTGAGTGAACCATCTTCGAGATATTGCTAGTTATTCCTTTAGATTTTCCAATAATACTTTTTCTCAAATACGTTATTCATTTTTTTACTTTCTCTACTACGTACAGTAAGTAGGGGAAGTATTGCATTCCACCCAAAAATTCGATACCGAGATTTCACCGGAAATACATGTTTTGAGACCTCCTGAATCCAAAAAAAGCATTTTTGGAAACATGTCCGTGTGTGTGTCTGTGTGTGTGTGTGTGTGTCTGTGTGTCTGTGTGTGTGTGTGTCTGTGAACAGCATAACTCAAAAACGAACAGTCGGATAAACACCAAACTTAGTATTTAGGTTCAGTATCTTCCAGAGATGCGACACGAAGGTTTTCAAGAAAATCCCCCCACCCCAGACTACCCTTTACATGGAACATTTTTCGAAAATTTTACTTCTTCTCAAATTCGTTATTCATTTTTTTATGTCCTGGACATGCAAAGAGAATGGAATTCGCCACATAGCAACCAGCGTTAAAATATTTGACTATCGCTTAAAAGCTACCATATTCCCCTTGCATCTACAAGAAAATTACCAATAAGATTGACATCTCGATATCTCGATTAACATGAAGCATATGGAGAATAAGCGTTTGTAAAAATAGTTTGTACATGAGTAGAGAAAGTCATGTGAGTGTAACACATCAGATTTTTTTTGTATAGTACATTTTCGTCTCGCTTATGCAAGATTATACAACATTCCTTCGGAATGGAGGAGACTACACATACTGTTTTAACAAAATTCAAGATATGCACTTTATTTCTCATGTAAATACACATAGGGTCACTAGATGAAAATTTTCAAAAGCAGGACATTTTCAAAAAAAGCCTGTCAGCATAATAAATTCCTACTTATTCACTAAGAACAAGATAATCTATTGACAAATACAGTATCAACAGTGTTATTTTTCATACTTCTGTGAAGAGGAAATTTCCGTCAGTATATTGGGGATTTCAACAAATAGGTGTGAAATTCTTTACATGTAAAATACTTCAAATTATATTGCACTGTTTCAATGCGCTTACTGCTTCTATTAAAAGTCTGTTCCTTTCATCTGATCATTGGGTGTTGACCAATGAAAACACCCTTTCAACAGTGGCGTTATGTGCAATTATTACAAAAAAGAATTGAGCTTTGTACAGCAAAATTTGGAAACATTTCACATTCACAACCTGCTCCAAAAATTTGCTCCAACAAAAAAGCTTCGTCTTGCTTCAAAACAAACTCCTTTAGAGCACAAAGTCCATCAAACAATATTACAGCATTCAAAAGAATACATTTTATTTTTTATTAATGTACCTTACCGAAGGAATAATATCATAGAAATACAATTTTCTCTTTCAAATCCTTCATGCTCAATTGAAATTCTTCACATTGAACAGTCCATATATCTAAATAGTCCCTACATGACTGGCACAGACACAGGTCAGAATTTATGAAAGAATTTATTTCTGCTTCTAATCCATCTTCTCTTATATTATCAAGTTTTTGAGAAATATTCATTAGCATACACTTATTTTGTAAACTGTTTCCAGTGATTTTGAAACAGAGTTCTGAATCCGAATTACATCCAACAAACAGCAATTTCTTTTTCTAGATCTCTATTGTTGTATGAAATACATTCGTCCCTGAATGAACTAGAGAACGATAGAGTTCAGAAAACTCATTTTTAAAGAGTGTATTCTTGGGACACTAGAATCTGACAAAAAATAAGTTCTCAAAGCGTGATGCATCTTAAGGATTCTCCAATGGTTAGAAAAGGACTTAGCCACGCGTTTTACAATGGAGAAGCGATTGCTGATGATTTATGCTGACAAAATCACAGAAATGCTTAAGTTTTTAGTGCCAACACTGTATACTGAAAAGAAATTGAGGATCTTTAGAAGTATTGATTCTATATCAATAGGTAATAAATCAGTCCCATGTTGCAAAGTATTATGCAAAATATGGGCAGGGCATCCTATTCGTGCATGGTTTTTGGCAAAGCATTATTTCTTGAAGCAGGTCTGTTGATGCCTTCAAAGTTCACATTTTGCATTATTACCACAAAATAAAATGCCTTTATCACTGGTGCCACATGTTTTTAACATACACTTAATTAAAAGTTCTGATATTGTTTTGGTAGTTTCATTCTCACAGCTACATAAATCTAGAATTTTAGACACTACACCTATTTTTCCAGTCAAAGTACTGAAGCATGACTAAAAATAATTTCAGATTGCTGTGGCTATTCGCATCAGTAACTACTCCCAGAAATGGGGTGCTCTCAATTGATTTTAGTGCACATTCGAAAGATTGCGGAGACAATACTTTGTTAACAATGACCTCTGATTTTGTTCATGCGCATTGCAGTTTCTCTGAGGTCTTTGAATCCTCGCGGTTTAGGAAGCAGTGATGCAGTACAACTCTGGTTCTGTAAGTGTGGTGTGACGTGCAGTATGAAAAGCTAATGTACCCTCAGCTGCACTAACATTTTCTTCGACAACTTCGACAATTTGGTGCAAAGTGAGATGTCACCACACCAGAAGATGCACTCTTAAGGCACGTGATATGTTTACTTGTTGCTAGGTGACGATCCAAATCCGTTGCACCTCTTGAAGCCACAGACACACCGCGACACTTTGCTTCCGTCTCTACATACCCGGGTGGAGCATGGATATTTACTTCTCTTAGAATCACTGAATTTGCATTTTCGTTTTTTGACTTCTGTTTTCCGATCGTCACTGCCATTTCTTCGTAATCTTTAAATGTAACATTCAGTTAAATATACACTTGAATATATGTTCGTGATTACTAACCAAATACAACAAGCGGAAGCCGCATGCTCATCCAGACCTACGGTAGCGCAAAATTAAAGCAGGAAGCGGAAAACGGAAATCATGGAAATCGATTTGAACGCCAATTTGTTGTAGCGGGAAACGGTTTCTGGGCGGTATTGGCGCCATTTGTAGTGGGAAATCGTCGGTCAGTTGCATCTGGAAAGCGTCAATCCTTGGGTTAATGCTATCTGCTGCAGTGTTGTTGCTCGGCTATGGATGCTCGTCGGATGTTGCGTTTTCCATTCCTAACTTTTCCCTATATAACTCTTGGTTCTCAAGGTTATCGTGGGTGAGGCAAATTAAAAATATATTTCATTTCCTTTACTAAGTGTAATTTATTAGCAATTTAAGTATTTATGGGCGGCTAGCATTTTCCATTATTCCAATCCCACCACTTTGAATAAGTCAGGAACCTAACTATCTGCACACGCACTCCCACCCTTATGCACACACGTGCATCTTTCGCTAAGAGCGTAGCACTTCGCGTCGACGAAATTCTTGAAGATAGAGAGAGAGAGAGTGGGTTCTGGGGCCTTGTTTGCCCTTATATACCTGAGCCTAGTGACGCTCACTTCTGCGTTTCAAAATGTAACGACGTTTCTAATTGGTTCTCAGACCGCGTTACCTTAACATGTATGAGAATATGTTACTCCAAATTCGTGCGCTTACGCGCAACCCTGGCGCGTTGTGACGCGGGTTCAATATCTCCGTCTCTTTCTTTTCTCCATTTGTCTCTTTCTTTTTCTCCTACCGTTACCGGTTACCTGCTCGTTGGATTGGTGAAAGGTGTGCTCTACTTAGAATTATGTTTTACCTGGAATTTTGCTAGCTCGCCCGTTTCTTACAATTTGCTCTGTACAAATGTTGGATGTTGAATATTTTAACATGTTTCTTGGTGAATTATATTACTACTGTACAATTCTTATATATGTATGGTATATCCCCTTTCATTCTGTTGCGAGTTGTGCCAGTTAACCGGAAGCAGGGTCACCACACATAACTTTACGAACAGCAAACCTTCCTTTAAATGCGCATCTTTCATATAACGACAGAAATATACTTTTGATCTCAGTTTTGTTTGGCCTGGTATACAGTAATTCAATATTTGGTGCATAATATTGTTGAAAGACAAAAACCAAGACATTTTGCCTTTACCGTAAAAAGCCGGCCGGGCCTCACAAAATACTAAAAACCCAGGGCATGTCCGGACGCCTGGTCACACTATGTAAATCTCAAAATCGTTAGAGCCATTTTTGAGAAAATAAACAATTTCGAAAAATGTTCCGTGGAAAGGTTAGTTGGGGTGGGGGTGTTCTATAGTCTTGAAAATCGTGTTGCATCTTTGGAAGATAATAAACTTAAACACCAAGTTTGGTGTTTATCCGACTTTTCCTTTTTGAGTTATTCTGTTCAGACACACATACACGCACACATGGACCTTTTTCTACAAATGTTTTTCTTTTATTCGGGGCCTCACAACAAGTATTTCCGATGAAATCTCGGTATCGAATTATTGGGTGGAATGCAATACCTTTTCTACCTACTACGTATGAGGTAGAGAAAGTAAACAAAATGTTTCTGAGGGTTACATTCACATGACTTTCTCTACCGTTATCATTCATTAGTGGGTATACAAACTATTCTTATGAAAACTTATATTTCTATATACTTAATGTTAATCGAGATAAAGGTTTGCAGAAATAGCTACATTACACATATCGCTACCGTACAAGAGGGACAGCGATAGTCAAATGCTTAAGAACTGGGGGCTAGTTATTTATTTAAAAACGATCAACAACTTACCGCATTGCGGGCTGTCCTTGTGGACAAAATGTAATATACGTACAGTAGAAATGAATTTCTAAACAGATGATAAACTAGGAGCTGTTTTTAACGTATTAAATACGCGAGGAAAATTCTGCATAACGGCGATTTCAATTAATTTTGCAAACATTGACATCCGTATAAGGTATATAACATTTCAACGCTATATACGTGATTTCTTAAAATGATCAACGATCCGTGTATAGAAGTGATGACTATATTATGTGCTATACCTACTGTTTGTGGATAGACTAAAGGTTTTCCATGTCTTAACGAAAAATGTAGAAACTATTCCGCGAGCGCCCAGCATTAGTGCAATGATTTGTGTGTCTTAAAGATGATATTTTTGTTTATAATATGGAAGGATGGAGCGTATATCTCCTGCTTTTCTCTGTGAACTTCTTCAGGTTGGTCAGAATGATGCTCAAATTGAATGGAATGATTATGTAGCCGTTTTTGAAGTTGTTGAATGCTATTAGTCTATCCTATTTGTACCACAGTTTGATGCGATGCCATGTACCTCTTCGTGACACTGACGTTTTTGCTGGTAGTTCTTCGACTAATAAAGTTCTTATTTTGTGATGGCATGAATTGCGTGAACAGCTCCGTGATGACATGATCCCAAGACGGGTAGGTGTTTCCTTCTCTCTGCGACATCTACGAATCATGAAAATCCTCGTGTCGTATCTTTGAAAGATACTGAACTTAAATACCAAGTTCGGTACTTATCGAAAATTTCGTTTTTGAGTTATACTGTTCACACACACATACTCACACACACACACATACCCACACGCACGCGCAAACTTAAGATCGCGGACCTTTTTCTAAAAATGTTATGTGTTGCACTCGCATGACTTTCCCTACTCTTATACAAATTATTTTTACAAACGCTTATTCTTCATCTACTTCATCTTAATCGAGATTTCGCGATGTTAATCTTATTGCTAATTTTCTTGTAGGTGGAAGGGGAATTGGTAGGCTTTAAGCAACAGTGAAATCTTTAAAGAGCTGGTTGCTATGTGGAGTATTCCATTCTCTTTCCATGTATTTGTGTGGTTTAACGAGATATAATTTTTTGTGTACAAAAGCTTTATCTATCTCTTCCATGCAAAATCTACTCACAATGAAGAGGACTTGTAGTGACATTCCCAAAAAATTCAAGATGTACTATTCATTTATCATGAAAATATCTTAAACATATGATATTTTAATCAAAATCGTTAGAGCCAGTTTTGAGAAAATTAAAATTTTCGAAAAATGTTCCATGCAAAGGATAGTCCGGGGTGGGGATATTTTCTTGAAAATCTTCGTGTCGCATCTTTTAAAGACACTGAACCTAATTACCAAGTTTGGTATTTATCCGACTATTCGTTTTTGAGTTATACTATTCACAGACACACAGACACACACGGACCTTTTTCTAAAAATGTTTTTTTACTTTCTCGACTACGCATAAGTAGGGGAAGTATTGTATTCCACCCAAACATTCGATACCGAGATTTCACCGGAAATATATGTTTTGAGACACCCTGAATCCAAAAAAAAAAGCATTTTTGGAAACATGTCCGTGTTTGTGTCTGTGCGTGTGTGTGTCTATGAACAGCATAACTCAGAAACGAACAGTCTGATAAACACCAAACTTGGTATTTAGGTTCAGTATCTTCCAGAGATGCGACGCGAAGGTTTTCAAGAAAATTTCCCCACACCAGATTACCCTTTACACGGAAGATTTTTCGAAAATTTTAATTTTTTCAGTAATGGTTCTAACGATTTTGATTAAAATATCATATATTTAAGATATTTTTATGACAAATAAAATGTATATCTTGAATTTTCTGGGAATGGCTCCAAAAGTATTCTTCATTGTGAACGAATTTTGCATAACTGGTAAAGCATAAGAGATAGACAAAATTTTACTACACAAAAAATGTAGATCGCGTTAAAATACGCAATTTATGTCGTATACATTTTTTATTGAGTGAACCATTTTCGAAATATTGCTTGTTATTCCCTTAAATTTTCGAATACATACTTTTTCTCAAATGGGAATTCGTTATTCTTTTTTTTTTGTCCTGGACATGCAAAGATAATGGAATGCGCCAGCTCTTAAACTATTTGACAATCGCTTATAACCTACCATATTCCCCTTGCACCTACAAGAAAATTAGCTATAAGATTAACATCTCGATTAACATGAAGCATATGGAAAATAAACGTTTGTAAAAATAGTTTGTACAAGAGTAGAGAAAGTCATGTGAGTGTAGCACATCAAATTTTTTCCCCCTGGTAATACAAAGAGAATGAAATACTCCACATCCCAACTAGCTGTTAAAATATTTGACTATCGCTTAAAACCTACCATATTCCCTTGCATCTACAAGAAAATTAGCAATAAGATTAACATTTCGATATCTCGATTAACATGAAGCATATGGAGAATAAGCGTTTGTAAAAATAGTTCGTACAAGAGTAGAGAAAGTCATGTGAGTGTAACACCTCAGATTTTTTTTGTCTTGGATATGCAAAGAGTATTAATCTGTGGCAAAGAGAATGGTGCTGCACCTAGCAACCATCTATTAAGAGATGGCTACTGTATTTCGATACTGCCCTTGTAAATATATATTCCCCTTACGTCTACAAGCAAATTAGCAATAAGAAATGTTTATCTCGATTAATATGAAATAGATAGAGAATAAGCGTTTGTAAAAGTAACTTGTACAAGAGTAGAGAAAGTCATGTGAGTGTAGCACATCAGATTTTTTATTCAGAGGCCTCAAAACACGTGTTTCCGGCGAAATCTCGGTATCGAATTTTTGGGAGGAATGCAATACTTCCACTACTTACTATACGTAGTAAAGAAAGTGAAAATCTTTTTTTATTCCAGCTATATTTCTGGTGAAATCTCGATATCGAAATTGTGGGTACTTATGTACGTGGTAAAGTAAACATTAACTTTACCACGCATCTAACAGCTAATGCTGATGGGCTTGAGAGCCTCTTAACAACCAGCGGCAAGGTCTAGTGGAAGGGTCGCGAATTGGCCTGACCACTGGAGACCATGAATGAAATATTGATGTCACGACCTTGAGGTACAGAAACTAGGTCCTTCATGGCCAGCTGGAAGAACTTAATCATAGGCTTCCGTTCTGTGAAAGTTTAGAACTGAGTGTTTTATCAGTTAACGAGGTGATTTCTAGAAGTTAGTGGAACGGCTTCGAAAAGCAACCGAGAAATCTCGAGAAGTTTCTTTAGTACCACCTAGTCGACAGCTACTTTAGATTCGTGTTAGAAGGAAAGAAAAGGAACAGAAAGAAAGTTATCTTTGTAAACGGCTTCTTACTTTCTCCCCCCTCCGTAAGCATTGGCTTTTTGTGCCATTATTCTTATTCGAAGCCAACCTAGGAAAAACATGGAACAAACGAGAAAGCTATGCGTGGAAAGAAGCTACAGAAAATGTTTCAAAGAGGATGATGTTCAAGGTTTTTAGGTGTGTTGGCATCTACTTTTAATTAGAATTCCTGCAACCAAGTTTAAATGCCCTTACTTCGAATGCTGATAAATATGTAAGGTTGCCAGATTATTTTAATGAAATGTAGGATACTAGGATATAAAATGGAAGAATTATAAAGAAGTGTTAAATGTAAGAAAATTAACCTCTAAATCTAAATTACTATGTAGTAAAACATGTATGTATATATACAGAGAGAGAGAGAGAGAGCTAAAAAACTACGAACCGGGTGTTGTATGGTTTCATCCGTGCCTTTTTATGATAGCGGCAGATGGCAACGAGCGCCGAGGACGCGGACTGGAAAAACACCGCGCTGCCGGTTCGTTGTTTTTTGGCTCTCTCTGTACACACATAAATATGTATTGTTACATTATTCGTATTACTCATATTGTTATTATTAGGAATGTGATAACGAACATATATAGAGTGAGGTGCACGGCGTAAGAAAACTACAAGAACGATCGCTACGGAAGAAAAAATCTGATGTGTTACACTCACATGACTTTCTCTACTCTTGTACAAACTATTTTTACAAACGCTTATTCTCCATATGCTTCATGTTAATGGAGATATCGAGATGTAATCTTATTGGTAATTTTCTTGTAGATGCAAGGGAAATATGGTAGCTTTTAAGCGATAGTCAAATATTTTAACGCTGGTTGCTATGTGGCGCAATCCATTCTCCTTGCATGTCCAGGACATAAAAAAAATCTGATGTGTTACACTCACATGACTTTCTCTACTCCTGTACAATCTAATTTTACAAACGCTTATTCTCCATATGCTTTATGTTAATCGAGATATCGAGATGTCAATCTTATTGGTAATATATGGTAGCTTTTAAGCGATAGTCAAATATTTTAACGCTGGTTGCTATGTGGCGCATTCCATTCTCTTTGCATGTCCAGGACATAAAAAAATCTGATGTGTTACACTCACATGACTTTCTCTACTCTTGTACAATCTAATTTTACAAACGCTTATTCTCCATATGCTTCATGTTAATCGAGATATCGAGATGTCAATCTTATTGGTAATTTTCTTGTAGATGCAAGGGAAATATGGTAGCTTTTAAGCGATAGTCAAATATTTTAACGGTGGTTGCTATGTGGCGCATTCCATTCTCTTTGCATGTCCAGAAAATAAAAAAAATGAATAACGAATTTGAGAAAAAGTATAAGTATTGTAAAATTTAAGGAAATAACAAGCAATATCTCAAAAACGGTTCACTCAACAAAAGAAATGTATATGACATAAGTTGTGTATTTTAACGCGATCTACATTTTTGGTGTAGTAAAATTTTGTCTATCTCTTATGGTTTACCAGTTATGCAAAAGTCGTTCACAATGAAGAATACTTTTGGAGACATTCCCAGGAAATTCAAGATATACATTTTATTTGTCATAAAAATATCTTAAACATATGATATTTTAATCAAAATCGTTAGAGCCATTTTTGAGAAAATTAAAATTTTCGAAAAATCTTCCATGTAAAGGGTAGTCTGGGGTGGGGGGATTTTCTTGAAAACCTTCGTGTCGCATCTCTGGAAGATACTGAACCTAAATACCAAGTTTGGTGCTTATCCGATTGTTCGTTTTTGAGTTATGCTGTTCACAGACACACACACAGACACACACACAGACACACACACACACAGACACACACACACAGACACACACACGGACATGTTTCTAAAAATGCTTTTTTTGGATTCAGGAGGTCTCAAAACGTGTATTTCCGGTGAAATCTCGGTATCGAATTTTTGGGTGGAATGCAATACTTCCCCTACTTACTATACGTAGTAGAGAAAGTAAAAATCTAGTACCAGTAACTTAGCGGTACAGATCCAACAGGGAAAATCGAAGATCCGTGTCAGATATTTACTTTCTCTACTACGTATAGTAAGTAGAAGAAGTATTGTATTCCACTAAAAATATGTGATACATTCACATGACTTTCTCTACCCTCTATCGTTTATTAGCGGATATACAAACTAGTCTTACTAAAGCTTATTTTTATTTCTACTTCACTTTAATCCAAATAAACTTTTGCAGAAACAGCTACATTACACTTTTCCTTATACATACAAAGGCAACAGGTTAGTCAAATGTTTAAGAACTGGACGATATACGCTGGCCTTAAATTTCCATACCGTTTCCATGCAATCGCGCAAAACAACTGAATGTTGACAGGACTTGAAAAAAATTGGCTAAGCATTCAACAATTCGAAACATTAATAACGGATATCTCGGAAATGGTTGCTGCCACAAAAAAAGTTATTTGAACTAAATTGTATGTTTTAAAGAGATCTACATTTCTTGTGTATTACGTTTTCGTCTATTGCTTAACGTTTACCAGTTATAGAAGATTATACAAAATTGTCTACCTACTATGTACATGGTAGAGAAAGTAAAAAATTCAATGTCGAGATTTCACCGAAAATATATATTTTGAGGCTCCCTAAAACCCTCAAAAGAAGCATTAAAAAGAAAAAAAATATGTGTGTGTGTGTCTATCTATTTAGTTAGACATTTATTTATTACAGCATGTTCCATTACGTTTTGGTTTGCTTCTCTGCATGAATATTTTACAAAAAATAATACATTTTACTTCAAAAGTTACTGTAAATAACTAATGCAGTTACATAGTTTTTAAATCATCGAAGTTAATTTTGTTACCAAATATGATAAACTGTTTTTTTGTAATTTTTTTAATTAAATCTTTTATTGCAGGTGGCCACATTCCATTTACTTTTGCTAGATACCTTTATCTTTAAGTGTATTCTTTCATTATTTAATAAAGTCCATTCACATAATAGATGTTCTATAATCTGTTCGTTCTCTTTGCACTTACACATAGGGTCATCAGCTATTTTATATCTATGAACATACGCATGACCATTAAAAATGTTGATATGAGGGACATTCATGTTACTTTTGTTTCTATTCTGCTACGTAAAGTGGAGAAATAGAACTTCTTTAGTTTGCCATTTGATGTTTATTGTCATTCTCTTTGCCATTTCTCGTAACTCTGTTCTGCAGTTGATTCTATATTTCACATTTTGGCATTTTCTTGTAGCATACTTCTAGATCATTGTCATTTGCTGCCTCCTTCGCTAGTGGATCGGCCACTTCATTACCTAAATGTCCCACATGTGCCCTTATCGTTTGAAATATATTTTCCAGTTATTTTACTTAATGCTTTTATACTCTTACAAACACCGTGTATTAACGATTTGTGGTTCTTAGGGCTTTTGATGGAGTCGAAAGATATTTGGCTATCCGTACCCCCGCCGTTGTATCTTTGCACTTGACAGTTCGTGTGGCTTCGCGTAACGTTGGCTATATTGCGGTTGCGACGTTGCCAGAGTGGCAAGTAAACAACAGCTGATTGTTCTCCTTTCTATCATATCTAAAGCGTGTATACAAAAAGTGTACGTAAGTACCCAACGTCAATGAATAATAACTATTTCGTATTATTATTGTTAATTGAAAGTAAGTCAAGTTACCTGCTACAATGAGGAGAAATAAAACAAATTATAAAAAGTTACTTTCTCTCACGCTGTGTACCAGATGGTTCAGGAATTTTGTCTTTTGTCTTGGGGATTAACTCCCTTGTAAATAATAGTTCTCGTGTTTAGTTCAAGAGCTGCTGAAGTTCGTTGTACAGCTTTATCAGCAGGAATAGAGAGAGGGATGCCCATGAACCTTCACGTACTCTCCTGTTCCAAGAATTCCCGGGTACTTCTTAACAGTTCCAATGCCCGACTATTAAGTGGCACATCTCGACGCAAAGAATTTTCACTTCGCGAATCATCACTCGGTGACCGGCGTCGTTTTTGAGACATTGACGCACTTCAAATATTGTATAAATAATATGAATGAAATATATATAAAATAAATAAATATATATGTATAAACGAACACCAACATAACAATCAAACAATAACCACGAATATAAATAACAATGAACAAATTTTTTACGAGTGTACCAACTTAATCGCTAGCTGTCAAGTGCAACGTTTCAGCGGCGAGGGTAGTTGTCGAGCAGATCTCATTAACAGCGTCTTCCAATTTATGTATACTTTCTTAAGCTTTAATTATTGCTAGTTGTTCCACCTGATTCTTTGAACATTTTTTATTTAGCTTGAACTTAAGTTGGTGACAGTCTCATTTTCAATGAATATGACTACGCCTGATCCCACTCCGTTTTCAATTTTGCTTCCGTCTGTATATATTTTAATCCTAGATTCTTCTTTTTCTTCTTCGTCATCATCAATTTTTAACATTTCAGCAGGATGCGGCCAGTTATTCGGCTCTTCTTCTATTTCCAAATCGTATTCCACGTCTACTTTTCATTTTATAATTCTATAGAACTGAGCTGTCTCTTCTTTTGTTTTAATTGTTATAGGGGTCATACCCACAAGAACACAAAGTGTTTCAGTTGATGTAGTTCGGGAGGCTTCAGCTATTCTGAGGTTTATAAGTCTCGCCTCTAATGCATTTTGCTCTATTGTATTTTTTGTTTGTTTGTTTGTTAAGACTTCTATTTAAACTGGTGTTCCATATAGCATGAGTGGTAAATTACTCCTTTGTAAATATGTTTTAAGAGCCTCGTGACTTAATCCCCAACTAATTTTTTTAATACATTTATGACTTACGTAGTTTATATGCTCAGAGAAATTAAATTTATTGTCCACAATTATACCTAGATATTTCATTTTGTACAGTTGCTCTAAGGTTTTATTTTGCAGATAAACGCTTATTTCTTTTGATTTCCTCCTTTTTCGCCTTGATACAAATATAACATGTGATTTTGATTCAATAAATCTGATTTTTTTTATTTTCTGCCCAGTTTGTCAGTTTATACATTTCCATATTCATAAAGTATTCTACCTTCTTCGCATATTCTCCTTTTTCGGCGACCAATAAATCATCAGCAAAAGCTACTGTTCTTGTGCATTTTTCAAAATTTATGTTTAATATAGAATTGTACGTAATGTTTCATAATCTTGGTCCGCAGCATGATCCTTGTGGGCATCCTTTTGTAACTTCTTTTTCTTGTTCTTCATTCTTAATTGATAAAATAGCAGTTCTTTAGCTAAGGTAGTTTTTCACAAGATTATTTAGGTTACGAGGTCAGTTAAAATCTTTTAGAGCTTTCAGGATGCTGGGCCACCAGGCGACGTCGAAGGCTCCTTTTATGTCCAGACCAGTGCGACAACCTGTTAATTTTCTAGATCTCCTTCAACAAATTCCTTAATTGTCATTGCAGCATCTACCGTACTTTTTTGAGGAGTGAATCAACATTGGTTATGGTTTAATAAATCATTCGTTTATTTGTGGTACATTATCTTAATTATAAGTAGTTTTACCAGAGCTTTGCCGCAAATATTTGAAACATCTAAGCCGGTTTCCTTTCCTGGCTGTACAATTGGAATTAATCTAGCATTTTTCCAACAACTTCGAAGCTGTCCGTGTCGTAGGAAACTATAGTATATTTCTGTTAGAAAATTTGGGAGAATTTTGAAGGCTCGAACGATAATTTTATTAGTAATTCCATCTTCACCTGAGGCTTTATTATGATTAAAACTTTCTAGCACACCTTTAACTTCTTCTGGTGTAAACTCCAGATCGTCGTTTGTTTTGATTGATTCCTCAGCTAAATTTCTTATGCGTTTATGGTATTCTGTATCTTCTTTTTGATCATTAGTTGGTATCAGTTGATCTAGTATGCAGTACATTGTTTCTTTGATATTGTTAGTTAGAGAGTCATCGGGGTTACTTGGTGTTGTCATTATTGGATTAGTTTTATATTTTCTGAATGCAAGTTTATACAATACACTCCATGGATTAATAGATGCTGCTACACTACAATACTGTTACCAGGAGGTTATTTTTTGAGTTTTCATTTTAGATTGGTATCCTCTTTTTCCTTCCAGATATTTATTTTTAGTTGTTCTCTAAGTGCTTCGTTGTTTTTCGTTTTTTGGAACCTTCTCCTTAAAGCAATAACTCTTTTTCTAATTACTGTAAGTTCGTCTGTCCACTATGGGACTGCCTTTTTTCTGGTGATGTACGAGGGCAGTCCCAGAAGTACCCGACCTGACGCATATGTAGTGGTTGTTGTTTCAAACAAATGACTGTGGTAGAAAGTACCGCCCTTATAAAGCTTAAGTTTGAAGACGATGCTACGTTGTTTAGTAATTGTTTGGTAGTCATTAATAGTGAACTCTCTCAGTGAATTTGTAAACATGGATAAAACTGGCCATCGTTATGTGATACAGTACTTTCATTTGAAAGGTCTTAGTCCAACTAATATTAAAGCTGAGCTAGATTGTACTCTGGGGGAGTCTGCTCCTTCGTTTACAACAGTAAAATATTGGGTGGCAGAGTTTAAGCGAGGCCGCACAAGCTGCCAAGACGAACATCGTAGTGGTCGACCAAATGAGTTGACCACGACAGAAATTGTGAAGAAAATCCACAAAATGGTATTGGATGACCGTCAACTTAAAGTGCGCGAGCCAGCCATTTCAAAAAGTGGTGTACATCGCATACTTACTGAAAATTTAGACATGAGAAAGCTCTGCGCAAGTGGGTGTCGCGTTTGCTCACAATGGAACAAAAGCAGCGTCGTGAGGATGTTTCAGTCGAGTGTTTGGCGATATTTCGCTGCAATAAAGTCGATTTTTTGCGTCCATTCATAATCATAGATGGAACATGGTTCCATCACTTCACACCTGAGATGAAGGAACAGTCAAAACAGTGCATTGAAAGGGGAGAATCGGCTCCAAAGAAGGCGAAGACATTTCCATCTGCAGGAAAGGCTATGGCGTCAGTTTTGGAGATGCGCGTGAGATAATTTTCATTGATTATATTTAAAAGGAAAAGCAATAAATTACGAGTATTATGCAAGCTTATTGCAGCGTTTGAATGATGAAATCAAGCAAAAAGGCCGCATATAGCGAAAAAGAAAGTTCTGTTTCATCAAGACAATGCACCAGTTCACACATCCATCATCGCTATGGTCAAAGTCAATGAGTTAAAGTTCGAATTGCTTGCTCATGCACCCTATTCGCCAGACAACTCCCTCTGATTATTTTCTGTTTCCAAAGTTGAAGAAATGGCTTGGTGGTAAAAGATATGTCAACAATGAAGAGGTGGAGTTTGCAGTTGATGGCTACTTTGCAGAACTCGACGGTTCTATCTATAAACATATTGAAGCTATTGAACATCACTGGGAAAAGTGTATCGTATTGAAGGGAGACTACGTGGAGAAAGAAAGATGTTTTTTCCCAAAATGTTTGTGTTTTTTTGTTAGGCCGGGTACTTCTGGGACAGCCTTTGTTGTTGACATATTGTATATTCCGAAGGATTTCTTACTTGCATTCATTAGTGCTTTTTGTAATGTGCCTACTGGTCCTTCGATATGTATTCTTCTTTCATCTCTTCTGCTAGCTAGCAATCAAGTTTCTTAATTTCTGGATGATTCATTGTTTTATTCTATTTCTTATTTATTTCTTGCAGAAATTGCTTATCAAATTCTGCAAACTTTTCTTCAAGTTTTTATAACGTATGTTGTTAATTCTAAATACCCCGTAATTGTTATATTTTCGTATGATGATCTGAGCAACTTTCTTCATCGCTAATGATCCAGTCAGCAGTATTGGCAACGAGGCTGCTCTTAGTAACTGTTACAAAATTGTCGCTTTTTCCCCT
Source organism: Deroplatys truncata (assembly GCA_030765065.1). Lineage (NCBI taxonomy): Eukaryota > Metazoa > Arthropoda > Insecta > Mantodea > Mantidae > Deroplatys > Deroplatys truncata. Next base: position 53,820,692 of record CM060988.1, on the reverse strand, counting down.
CCCGTTATCAAAAAGTGGTGCCTTCGCTTTTTACTTTCTCTACTACGTATAGTAAGTAGGGGAAGTATTGTATTCCACCCAAAAATTCGATACCAATAATTTCACCGGAAATATATGTTTTGAGGCCCCCTGAATCCAATAAAAGCATTTTTGGAAACATGTCCATGTGTGTATCTGTGTGTGTGTGTGTGTTGTTTGTGTGTCTGTGAACAGTATAACTCAGAAACGAACAGTCGGATAAACACCAAACTTGGTATTTAGGTTCAGTATCTTCCAGAGATGCGACACGAAGGTTTTCAAGAAAATACCCCACCCCAGAATACCCTTTACATGGAACATTTTTCGAAAATTTTAATTTTCTCAAAAATGGCTCTAACTATTTTGATTAAAATATCATATGTTTAAGATATTTTCATGACAAGCGAAATGTGTATCTCGAATTTTCTGAGAATGTCTCCAAAAGTATTCTTCATTGTGAACGACTTTTGCATAACTGCTAAACCATAAGAGATAGACAAAATTTTACTACACAAAAAGTGTAGATCGCGTTAAAATACACAATTTATGCCATATACATTTTTTTGTTGAGTGAACCATTTTCGAGATATTGCTTGTTATTCCCTTAAATTTTTCAATACTTATTTTCTCAAATGGAAATTCGTTATTCATTTTTTTGTCTTGGATATGCAGAGAGTATTAATCTGTGGCAAAGAGAATGGTGCTGCACATAGCAACCAGCTATTAAGAGATATGTCTGTGCTTATATTGCCCTTGCAAATACAAAAAAAGGGGAGCATAGTACGCCTTAAGCGATAGTCAAATATTTTTAGAACTAGTCGCTATGTGTAAAATGTAATTCTCTTTGCATGTCAAAAGATCGTTTCTGCAAATGTTTATCTCGATTAATATGAAATAAATGGAGAATAAGAGTTTGTAAAAATATTTGTACAAGGGTAGAGAAAGTCATGTGAGTGTAACACGTCAGATTTTTTCATTCAGAATAAACAACCGCTTGCTTGATATGGATTCTTCAAGTGCTCTGCCTCTTGGGTTCGTTAGGATATCGTGTCAAGTTGTGGATCTTGCATTACTATCTAAAGGAATCAGTATGCCTACTCCTTTCTTAAATTCTATAATTTCTTCTACTGATCTCAGAACAATGTTTATATCTCTTCTAATGTCAAAATACATGATAGAAACAAACAATCTTGCAATTTTAGAATCATTTCTAGTACTACCGCATCTTCATTTGATATTTGTTCAATTATATGGGCGTCTACTTTTGTGTTATTATAGGTGCTCTGTTTCTTTCACTTCCTGAACTAAATGCCCTGTATCTTTTAGGAATCCCCACTAATTTGTTATTAAATGTGTATGGCTCTTGTAAAAATACTATGTCTGCACTATTTTGTGCAACCATTGGCATTAGATTATCTGTAGCAATTCTTTTATGCTGCATATTTAACTGTAGACATTTTATTTGCATCTGTGTTACCCCTTCTGCTATTCGAACTGCAGAATTTCCCATATTTAATATTCTGTGCTTTTTTATTACAGCTAGAAAACCCGGGCAGGCCTTATCTAGAGAGAGGTGGTTTTCTTCTACCTTGCTAGATTTGTTATATTTGTTATAGGTAGCACAGTTGATGCATTTAAATTGTGATTATTGTACTTGCCACTCACTTAGCTTATACTTTTTACAGTCTTATTTATTTATTAACACTTCCTTCAATTAAGGGCTGCAATATAGACAAAGTATACCTATACAATTAACAAGTTTAAATTGACAACAATAATGACGATTTATAGTTAACATATTAAAATAATGAAAATCAACTTAAAATATAAATATAAATGAATTTAAATCAGAACAGAGAAGTAGTATAAAACAATCCTATTATGGAGTTAAAATAAATAAATATATAATAATTTCAATGATTTGTAAAGTGGTGTATCAATATTATACTGAATACAAATGATTTCTGAGGATAAGAATTGATCCTCTAATAGCCATGATTGCTATTTGATAAAGTAGGCGTTTATCTAAGCCATAAAATACCCAAAACTTTTATAGATTTTTGGGTATTGTCCCTCTAGCTCCTATCATCAATCCTGTGACTGAGATTGTATTTAAATCGTATTTATCCTCGTAATAGGAGATAGTGGGTATGGCCTTTATTTCTGCGTCTACTTCTTCGGGCTGTTGACAGTAGGATCAATGATTAACCCGCTTCTGTCAGATGATGTCTTGTAGGCGATGATGTCGATGCGCCTGCTGCTACCACTGTTGGATAATTCATATACCTCCTTGTGGACCTGAAAACCTTTTTCCTTCATACCTGCTGCAATCACGCTTCTTATTTTGTGATGTCTGCTGTTTCGCAGCACTTTTTACAGTTTCCGGGCTACTTCACTTTTTTCTAAAAGACAGAAAACAATGTAAATGAGCCTGGACAAGAAGTTATGTTCGGCAGCAATAGTTACCCCATTCGCCGCTTAGCTGAAAATGTTTTATCTACTTGACCATAAGCAAAAACGTGCACAAATTGGGAGAAACATTACGTTTAAGAATTTAGCAAAGGACCGGAATAATTAACTCATTAAACTTACAAATAATAAAGAAACGTTGCACTCAGTAAAATGATCAATCAATCAGCCATTTAGTTGAGTTATAGCACTGCCATTACAAATTAAAATAAATGACGAGAAACAGAGAGTGCATAAATGCCATTATTTCTTCTTCTTTCTTTTTTATTTACAAATGCAGGCCACAGCATTAGATATCCAAGACACAACAACTGCAAATCGCCATAAGAACATACTAGAAGAATCATGTCAGCCGCTGGTTACTGCCCCAGCACAAACCGTTTCTAACCAAGCATTTAAAGTTTGAATTATTCCGCTTTGCACTGGGTATATTAATACATGTCACATTTACGTTCATTTAAGCCTCGTATCCTATTCGGGATGTTTTTTTGGATTTACTTAAAATATATATGTTTTCTGAGTTTGACTAGGTAATTCCACTTCATATAAAAGCAAATAAAAATGGCAAGCTCCCAATAGGAAGTTACTGCCAATGCAACACTCCAAGCACATCTCTCGCGCAACAGGCCACTAAGCCAAGTAAAAGGTTAAGAGGGGGGTGAAATGGGACACCTCGCGCGCTGTGACCTGCTCAAATCTATTACAGCTACCACCCCCCGGGAGGAAAGGATGAATGAAGGAACCGCAGGAGGCTACAGGCCGTAGGCAGACCGGCCAAACAATCGCGCGGAAGTCCCTAGCATTTCCAAAATCGTAAATCCGCCCCACTGTTGGAGCTGCCTAGAGAGGGCGATGAACAACCCATCAATCAAGGAGCTCTCTGGTGAGTAGAGAAGAGTATGGGGAATACTCTTTTCATTCAGCATGTATCCGCGCCATCTGCCCGGCACCACCATAGGCCGCGAAACCAAGCACTCCTGAAAAATGAGAAGGAAACGGAATCATAGGGAATGATGAAAAGGAAATCGTGGTAGAGAAGAAACACCCCAGCACTCATCTGCCGACCCTAGGGAAACCACGAAAAACCCGTGGGTCAGTGTGGACGGTCCCCGGGGATCGAACCGGACCTCCCGAATACGAGTCGCACACGTTACTTTGACGCCATCTGCCCGGCACCGCCATAGGCCACGAAACCAAGCACTCCTGAAAAATGAGAAGGAAACGGAATCATAGGGAATGATGAAAAGGAAATCGTGGTAGAAAAGAAACCACCCCAGCACTCACCTGCCGACCCTAGGGAAACCACGAAAAACCCGGGGTCAGTGTGGACGGTAGCTGGGGATCGAACCGGACCTCCCGAATACGAGTCGCACACGTTACTGTGACGCTATCTTACATGCATATTTAAAATACAAGTTACAGGCAACGGAAAGAAACAAAACAAAAGGAAAACAAAGCGGGGAAAAATAGAGGGGTGGAGAGAAAAACGAGAAAGGGGAAACAAATGGAGTAGGCTGGATTTTGAAGTGATGGTCTTGGCCTTGAGTAGAACATTATTATTATTATTATTATTATTATTATTATTATTATTATTATTATTATTATTATTATTATTGTTGTTGTTGTTGCTGCTGCTGCTGTTGTCGACGTTGCCTTATCAATGCCATTATTAGCTCATTAAGAATTTCAAATAAGTACTTTTCTTTCGAATACAGCATAATTCCAACACCCCTTTTCTATGATCTCGCTATTCTTGCACAATGGGAAAGTCAATTATTTGAAATGCGTGAAGAATTTAGCCATCGGTTCCAACAGAGAAAAATATTTGGCAATACTCTGTAGTGCTAAAAGAAATGCAAACGTTGAAGCTGGGAAAATGGCGTATACAGTGTGACATATTTTATTATTTCCATCTACTGCCAGTGTCTGGATAGCTTCTAAAATAGAAGACCGAGCAGGGACGGTGAACTTATGACATACACGTTTTCGGTTGCCTCAAATGGACACGTAAAATAAATGCATTATTATTATTGTTATTATTATTATTATTATTATCATCACCAATTTATTTATTTTTACGTGAAGCACAGAGAGTAAAGTAATGTACGGACAGAACAAATTTAATATTTTAACAGGAAAATTTTACGAAACAGAAATCAACCATTATTGTACATAGAGTGATGTCAATGATAAAAATTTTAAATGATAACATTAGTTTTTTTCAATTTTTTTCCTGAAAGGCAGTTATCTTATTATTTGCAAGAACAATTTAATTTCTTTCTTACAAAAGTTTGGTTGCTATGGGAACTATTTAATTGTTGGCTTGTTTAACAACTTTGTCCACAATTTACACAAATACTGTATCAAATAACATTCGAATTATTTAATAAGGTGCTCAAAACGCTCCGCATTTACAACCCGGCGGTGAATAAGTTGAAGCGTAAATTTTCAATCACTGCTGGTGGTATATCTCTGCATTATTTCTTGATTCTGATTTTTAACTTTTCCATATTACCAGGCCTCACAACAAAGACTAGTTTCAAATATCCCCATAAAAACAGTCAAGTGGAGAGAGATCTGTTCCCATTTGAAGAAGGTTTGTTGCTGCCCTTGGATGCTGTTGATGATTCTGAAGTTCTCTGAAGTTTTTTTGAAGTTCCCTGATGTTCTCTGGAGGTTTCTGAAGTTCTCTGTTGTTCTTTGGAGTTTTCTGAAGTTCTCTGATGTTCGTTGATCTCTTCTTTTCAGTTGTCGCCAATTCTTGTCTCTTCGAGCTCCACGCAGCTGGGCGCCAATTTGAAGAAGATATTTATTAGCCCCACGTTGGGCGCCAATTTGAAGAAGTTAGTTTCTGTCCCAAGTTTAAAAAAATATTAACTTTGTAATTTGACTGTTTCTTTAAATATATATATATATATATATATATATATATATATATATATATATATATTTGTGTTTGCCTCGGCTGTGTCAGTATTATTGTTAGAGACATGGATGTCTTGGCAGGGTTGTGATGCGACTTAAGAATGTAGGCTTACACAGATTATAATTTTACTTCACTCCTTTTATTAATGCTTGATACGATTTAAATAACACTTCACTGATATATAGAGCTGTGAGATTCTTTTTATTAATTAATTGCACTTTTTAACACGTAAACTATTTTCGTCTCACACGAATACGTATTATACTTCTCGAGGACGTGTCTCGCGTCCGGTTAGGAACACTGTTTACAGGCAACTGACTTCTGAATTTGTATATATTTCTCCTCCTTTTCAGTTTCTGATTGGCTAATCCTACTCCAACAGAACACCTTCATTTAACTAAAGCTTTTTCTGGTTGTTGATTGGCTATTTTATAAACTGTCACTAAAATTACATTATTGGTTCCAAGAATCACAAATAACATTATTAAACTCTCAAACTCATTATTGCCTCAGGGTTACCTCATTGTTACCTCTTTGTTAGCAACTTTTGACCTATTTCTCACAGCTCCTACATAATTAAATTGCGTAATACATTCACATAACATTATTAAATATGTTTACAATAATATAAACATATACAATGACTGTAATACACACTTTTTATATTGTTACATACAGATATTGTTTTAAGGTGGGCTGTTATTGAATTTATATATTATATAATTAGGCTGAGATTATTTAAGTGTTAAAAATACTGCCTCACATAGCAATCAGACATTTTGTATGAGATTGATGAAACTGTTGATGCAACTAAATAAAACAACTATCTTTAAAAAAAACGCTATTTTAAAATTGGTCGATTACATCATACCTGTACAATAATGCTTGAAAGTGTTTGTAAAATTTTAATTTCAAAGTATTAAATTTGCTGTGTCCAAGCATTTTTTAAAAAATGAGTTAATCTTAGTTTCTTTAACATTTCCTTTTTTCCCTCCAATGAATAAAAAGCCCGTCGCATCAACCCCCAACCTGGAGAACCAGGTGATTTTTAATCGGGGTTTTCTTCCTTTAGCCTTTGATAATCCAATATCTCTGCTTAAAGTTCAATTTTAGATTTTATTCAACAGAAACAATTAGAATGGCATGCTATGCTAAAAGAACGGAAGATGAAAGATTATCCAAAAGAATAATGGAGTGGACGACCCAGGAAGGAGGAGAAAAGGAAGACCGCATAGCACGTGGATTCAAGGAATTAGAGGGGCAATGATGGATTGGGAAATTGATGAAGATTTATGGTCCAACAGGTAAGAATGGAAAAAAGTGATGAGAATAAAACTGTAGTCTTGGGCGCGGGAAAAATGTATGTACATTGTAAAATATATATGAATGCAGTTAATTTTAGTTTTGTTTGCATTATTCCTTACTTATAAAAGACCTCGCATATTAACGGAAGTGTTTACATGTGCACATTTCCAGCATCTTTTTCTATCAAAAAACAGAGGAAACTAAACAGAAAAGGGTCGAACTTTTTAGGAGCAGTGGAAAATGGAACGCGAAATTATGGGTATAAAAAACCAATGTGTTGCATTCACATGACTTTTTCTACTCAATCTGATACAAACCATTACAGATATTTATTTTTCTGTCTACTTCTTGTTGATAGAAATAAAGTTTTATTACACATTTTACATTTTGTTGTAGGTATAAGAGGGCTAAAGCATTAAAAAAGCAGTCATTATGTGATGACTTTGAAATTACTTCATCTTTGTATGACCACGAGAAAAAACCCAGTACTTGAAAAAAGTATGAATATTTGAAAATTCAAACAATAACAGTGAATATCTCGGAAATGCTTAACGCCACAAAAAGTTTATTTTGCATCAATTGTGTTTTAACGAGATTTACATTTTTTTGTGTAGTAAGATTTTTGTCTATTTCTTACGGTTTACCTATTATACAAAAGACATTCAGAATGAAGAGAACTTCACCGGTTATTCCCAAATAAATTCAAGGTATACGTTTTACTTGTCATGTAAATGTCTTAAATGCGGTATTTCATTCAAAATTGCTTGAGCTGTTTTTGAGAAAGTAACAAATTTCGAAATATTGTCCACGTAAATAATAGTGTTGGGGAATTGTCTTGTAAATTTTCTTGAACAATTTTGTTTCATCCAAGCACCGAGAAAAAAAGCAAACAAAAACAAAAAAATCTGATGTCTTATACGACTTTCTCTACTCTTGTACTAACTATTTTTACAAACTCTTATTCTCCACCTATTTCATATTAATCGAGATAGACATTTGAAGAAACGATCTTTTGACATGCAAAGAGAATTACATTTTACACATAGCGACCAGTTCTAAAAATATTTGACTATCGCTTAAGGCGTACTATGTTCCCCTTGTTTTGTATTTGCAAGGGCAATATAAGCACAGACATATCCCTTAATAGCTGGTTGCTATGTGCAGCACCATTCTCTTTGCCACAGATTAATACTCTTTGCATATCCAAGACAAAAAATGAATAACGAATTCCCATTTGAGAAAATAAGTATTGAAACATTTAAGGGAATAACAAGCAATATCTCGAAAATGGTTCAATCATACAAAAAGTGTATAAGACATAAATTGTGTATTTTAACGCGATCTACATTTTTTGTGTAGTAACATTTTGTCTATCTCTTATGGTTTACCAGTTATGCAAAAGTCGTTCACAATGAAGAATACTTTTGGAGACATTCCCAGAAAATTCAAGATATATATTTTATTTGTCATGAAAATATCTTAAACATATGATGTTTTAATCAAAATGGTTAGAGCCATTTACAGTTTCGAAAAATGTTGCACGTAAAGGGTAATCTCAGCTGGGGGGATTTTCTTCAAAATCTTCGTGTCGCATTTCTGGAAGATACTGAACCTAAATATCAAGTTTGGTGTTTATCCTAATGTTCGTTTCTGAGTTATGCTGTTCACAGACACACACACACTGACAGACAGACAGACTCACACACGGATATGTTTCCAAAAATGCTTTTCTTGGATTCAGGGGGTCTCAAAACATGTATTTCCGGTGAAATATCGGTATCGAATTTTTGAGTGGAATACAATACTTCCCCTACTTACTATACGTAGTAGAGAAAGTAAAAATGGAAATACAATTTCTTACAGTCTTCCAAATTACCCCTCTATATTCTCCTGTGAACTTTTTGCCATAAGATTTGCCCTGGAATACATCATGAAAACTGAACACCGTCGTTGTATCATCTTCATTGACTCCATGAACGCAATTCTAGCTCTTCAACAGAAGTCAACCGAAACTCTTTAGTGCTCTTTACAGCTGTGTAATAAGATAAAAACCTGCAAAAAACATGTGATACTGACATGGATACTATTTCACATGGGCATATCCGGAGCTGATGAAGCAGCTAAAGAAGCAACATGCCACTCTCCAAGCCTGGCCGACCTCAAGGTTCCGCATCACGACTTCCAACATTTCCTCAAGTATGAAATGTGTAAGAAATGGAAGCTACACTGGAGTTCCACATCCAATAGCAAACTAATGGCCTTAAGCCCCAATCCTAGTTTCAGTTACCCAATAAAACATCTAATTCGTCGTTACCAGGTACTTCTCACCAGGCTACTGCAATTATCCATTAATATCTCCTTGGAAAAGATCACCAGTCTACATGCAAGCACTGTCACTCCATTCTCATAGTTCAGCATATAGTTGCAGAGTGCCCTATCTACGGTGTTCATTGGCTTCAGTGTGGTAGTCCTGCTAACCTCTCGGTGGCCTTGAGTGACCCTACTTTCTGTCATAACATAGTGAAGCTTTTAAAACAAATAAAATTTATAATATTATATGATCAAACTTGTAATTTGTTTTAAAATTTTGTAATTTTTAGAATTTATTGTAGTCGCGTTATGATTCTAGCGTTAAAGCGACAATAATAAATTAAAAAAGGACATAAAAGGTATTTAATTAATCAGTTTATTGTATAGTAGTATGAGTTTCACACAGACTAGCTTTCTCTGTAACATGCAAACTCATATTACTTGAAATTAAATATTATTTTCACCATGATATTTATGTCCGATTTCTACTTTCTCTACTACCTGGGTGCAATTAGTACAGGAAGTACTCTATTTCATCCAAAAATTCGTTACCGAGATTACACCGGAAATACGAGAGTCCCTGAATCCTAAAAACACATTTTTAGAAAAAGGTGTGTGTGTGTGTGTGTGTGTGTGTGTGTGTGTGTGTGTGTGTGTGCGCGCGCGCGTGTATGAACAGCATAACCCAAAACCAAAAATTCAGTTAAATGCCAAACTTGGTGTTTAATTTCAACGTCTTCTAAGGATGCTACACGAAGATTTTCAAGAAATTTCCCCATCCCAAATTACCTTTTAGATAGAAAATGTTTCGTTATTTTTAATATTCTCAAAAACGGTGGTAACGATATTGACTAAATTACCATATGTTTACGATGTTTGCATGACAAATAAAATGTACATCTTGAATTTTCTGTAAATAACCTGCAAATTCCTCTTCATTCTGAATCATTTTTGAAAAAAAGTCAACATTAATAAAAAATATTGATGTAAAATGATAATTTTGAATTAATGAAATACATTTTAAACTGAAGTGTTATTATAAAGAATTAGGCAAATATTTCGCTCGCCTGTTTAGAATTAATTAGTGAACTGTAAGAGAGACGAAATTTTGCCAGAGAAATAATGTAAGCAAACACTTATTTCAAATAAATTAACTATTTCCGAAATATTTGTTATTATTGGTTTGTATTTTGAAATACATAAACTTTGCTATTCGTTTTTCTTGTGGTCATCCAAAAAGATTAGAATTCCAAAACCTACATATAGCGATACACTTTTTAAAAAATCTGATGTGTTACACTCACATGACTTTCTCTACTCTTGTAAAACTATTTTTACAAACGCTTATTCTCCATCTACTTCATGTTAATCGAGATAAACATTTGCAGACTCTATCTTATTGCTAATTTTCTTGTAGATGTAAGGGGAATATATATTTACAAGGGCAATATAGAAATACAGTAGCCTTTAAGCACATACATATCTCTTAATAGCTGGTTGCTAGGTGCAGCACCATTCCCTTTGCCACAGATTAATACTCTTTGCATATCCAAGACAAAAAAATGAATAACGAATTCCCATTTGAGAAAATAAGTATTGAAAAATTTAAGGGAATAACAAGCAATATCTCGAAAATGGTTCACTCAACAAAAAAAAAAAAATAAAAAAATGCATGACATAAATTGTGTATTTTAACGCGATCTACATGTTTTATGCAGTAAAATTTTGTCTATCTCTTATGGTTTACCAGTTATACGAAAGTCGTTCACAATGAATAATACTTTTGGAGACATTCCCAGAAAATTTCAAGATATAAATTTTATTTATAGTGTAGTCGTAATGACGAATCTCTCACAACTTTTATTATCTAAAGTATAGTTCGACCTAGTAGATTTTATAACTCAATAAGAATTAAAAATCTCGTTTTTTTCGATCCTTTCCCTCAAGAAAAACCTTGGCGAAGCTCATGAAAACAGGCGATTCATAATCATGAGGGGGTTTCCGTGCATACTTCACGATCTGTTTTGTATGAGATTAGCTTAGTTAGTTTTCAATCCAAAAACCAATGAAAATCACCAACTAAATGTAAAGATACATTTTCGTATTATTGCATTTGAATCTGTATTTAAGATGCTCGTTATCGTTTGTTGTATGTAAACTTTGAAGAAAGTGTGTTTTTAATAGATTTTGAAGTTTGCTTCAACTGTATAATTCTACTTTAAAAAAGGGGCGTTTTGCCAGAAACGGTTACACGTATGTTAAATGAACATAATGGATTTGACGGAATGTCAGGTATGATCGAAATCTTGCACGTTGACGATGACAATAATAATAATAATAATAATAATAATAATAAACATTGTTTATTAGGACCACTTCTACTTTTCTTATTACTTTCTCTACTGATTTCTATAGTAAGTAGAGGAGGTATTTGTTGCTTTCTACCCAAAAATTCGATACCGATATTTCACTGGAAATACACGTTTGGGGCTCCCTGAATAAAAAAAGACAGCATATTTAGAAATACGTCATAACTCAACACGAAAATTCGGTGTTAAATACCATACTTGGCATTCAAGGTCAACGTCTTCCAAGGATGTGACAGAAAGATTTTCAATCCCCCCCCACCTCGAGCTACATGGAACAATTTTGTTACACATTTGATTTTCTCAAAAATGGCTCTAACGATTTTGATAAAATACCATAGGAATGTTTAGGATATTTTCATGAGAAATGAAATATATCTTGAGATTTCTGGGAATAGCCTGTGAAGCCTTTTTCATTCTGAAAGACTTTTGTGTAATTGGTAAACTGTAAGAGATAAATAGAATCTTACTATAAAAAATGTAGATCTCTTAAAGCACACAATTTATGTTAAATATTTTTTGTGGCGTTAACAATTTCCAAGGTATTCTTTGTTATTGATTTGCATTTTAAAATGCTTACAGAACGAGAGGAATTTCAAAGCCATCACATGGCGACCGGCTTTGAAAAGATTTTACTATCGATTTAACTTCTTGTATTCTTATACACACAACGAAATGTGTAAATGAGGGTTTATCTGTTTTAACAAAAATTAGATAAAAGAATGTGCTTATCTAAAAATAGTTTGTAGAGGAGTGAGCAGAGAAAGTGCAACATAATGAATGTGAACATGTGAATGCAACATAATGTTTTTTTTCCCCTTTACTAATTTGTATCACAGCAAATTAGTTCACCATTGTATGAGCGTTGCGTGCAAATAATGTAAGCATTACCATCTTTTTAACAGATGTTCGAATTATTAACATCTGCTTTGAAATTTGAAGTTGCATTGCCTCTTGAACGTGTGCTTGTTGACAATTTCTGAGAAGTGATTGGCTCATAATTGCTTCATCCGCCCCGAAGCTATGGTGGACTTAGTCCAATTGAAGCCTGCACATACGCACGAGCTTGGGGGAAGTTACAAGGAAACCTTGCGCCATGTTTCATGCTACTCATCACGTCTTAGGTAGTCATTTTTAACGCGCTCCGAGACAAGTAATTGACTGAAGTGGATGAAGGAGGCGGTCAGCAAATATTGAACAAGTTTTCTTGGTTGCCAGCCCGTACCAATTAACCACCGATCAGTGTTTGTACAAGATACGCTTTATCAGACGGGAGCAATGTGCAATGGGAGTGTACGGATGATAAGACTTGTCTGTCACGGATCACATTTCCTGGTTTCGTTACACTGAGTGCCAGGAATGTGATTTCCATGCTTAATACGGCTAAAACTTGATTGATTGAATCAAGGAAATAAATACTCTTTTATCCACAAGGAAAATGTTGCGCTTCAATAAACATTGGGGCCTTCCTGCAAGTCTTCCTTGTAAAGTCACTGGACTTTTTCTTTCTTTTTATTTTCACTACCACGTACCTAGTAGATAGACAAGCTGTTGTAGTCCACCAAGAATTCGATACCGAGATTTCAGTGGAAATATATGTTTTGAGGCCCCTAAAAAAAGAATTTTTACGTTCTCTACTACGCACAAAGTAGGTAGAGAACATATTACATTCTACCAACAAATTCGATATCAATATTTCACCAGTAATACATGTTTTGAAGTCCCTCGAGTCCAAAAAAAATTTTTAGTAAAAGATCCGGGTGTGTATCTGTGAACAGCTTAACTCAAAAACGAAAGTCGTATTTAGGTATAGTATCTTCCAAAGATGCGACACAAAGATTTTAAAAGTAATTCCCCCACCCCCAACTATCGTTTACATGGAACATTTTTCGAAAATTCGTATTTTTAAAAAAATGGCTCAAACGATTTTGATTAAAATATCACATGTTAAAGATATTTGCATGACAAATAAAATGTATATCTTGAATTTTCTGGGAATAACCTGTAAAGTCCTCTTCATTAGGAAGGAATTTTGTCTAATCTTCTGTAACTGGTAAACCTTAAGTGATAGGCAAAAACGTACCATACAAAAAACGTAGATCTCTTTAACACACATAATTTACTTAAAACAAAATCTTCTGTGGCATAAGCCATTTCCGAGATATCCGTTATTAAATGTTCGAGTTGTTCAATACTTGTCAGTCTTTTAGTCTCATCAATTTTCAGCTGTTTCTCGCCATTGCATGGAAACAGTATGGAATTTTAAGGCCAGCATATAGCATCCAGTTCTTAAACATTTGACTATCGCTGTACTCCTTGTATCTATAACGAAATGTGTAATGTAGCTATTTTTGCAAAGGTTTATTTGGATTAAAACATAGTAGATTGAAAAATAAGCTTTAGTAAGAATAGTTTGTATACGCACTAATAAAGTTGGAGGGTAGAGAAAGTCATATGAATATAGCACATCAGATTTTTTTTCTTTCTTTTTACTTTCCCTACCACGTACCTTATAGGTAGAAAAGTTATTGTATTCCACCCAGAAACTCGATACGAGATTTCAGCGGAAATACATGTTCTGAGGCCTTCTGAATCCACAAAAAGCATTTTTAGAAAGTGGTCCGTGTGTGTCTCTGTGAACAACATTAACTCAAAAACGAAAATTCGTATAAATATTATACGTGGTATTTCGGTTCAGTACCTTCTAAAGATGCGACACAAGGTTTTCAAGAAAATACTGCCACCCCAACTACCCTTTATATGGAGCATTTTTCGAAACTTTTGATTTTTTAAAAGGTGGCTTTAACGATTTTGATTAAAATATTATATATTAAAGACATTTACATGACAAATAAAATGTATATATTGAATTTTCTGGGAATAGCTTGTGAAGGCTTCATTCGGAAGGCATTTTGTATAATCTTGTATAACTGATAAACGATAACCGATAGACGAAAACATATCATATAAGAATGTAGATCTCTTTAATACACACAGTTTACTTAAAATATGTTTTTCTGAGGCATAAGCCATTTCTGAGATATGCGTTATTGCTTGTCATCCTTTTAAAGTTTCATCGGTTTTCAGTTGTTTTTCGCGGTTATGGGAACCGTATGGAATTTTAACGCCTGCGTAAAGCGTCCAGTTCTTAAACATTTGACTATCGCTGTTGTCTTTGTATCTATAACGAAATGTGTAATGAATTTTGCAAAGGTTTATTTGGATTAAAAACAGTAGCTAGAAAAATAACATTTAGTAAGAATAGTTTGTATATCCACTAATAAAGATAGAGGGTGGAGAAAGTCATGTGAATGTATCGCATCAATCTATCACATACCTAGTAGATAGAGACAGGTCCCTGAATAAAAAACAAGGGTTTACTTTCTCTGCTACTGTAAACAGAGGAAGTATTGCGTTTCACCCTAAAATTCCTTACCGAGATTTCACGAGAAATAAACGTTTTGAGTATCCCTGAATAAAAAAAAAAAAAATAGAAAATGTCCGTGCATGTATGTTTGTGCGCGTGTGTGTGTCTACGACGCGAAGATTTTCGAGAAAATCTCCCACCCCAAATTACGCATTACATGGTACAAATTTTCATTATTTTTGATGTTCTCAAAATTGAGAACATCAAAATATATTTTCACGATCAGGAATAATTTCTAAACATTAAAGCCAGGACGGAAGGAAATAAAGTTGAACTGTTACGGGACTATAGGCAGGAAGATCACAGATAAAAAAAAACTATTCCCATCCCTCGTACAGCACTCAGACCGGTTTTTACCTGCCTGTCAGTGACCCCTGGTCTCTTGTTCTTATGTTCTTTGAAGTGATAATGGTTTAAGGGTGTAGATAACTTTGAAGTCAACTGCTTAAGAATTACTATGCCTCTTCATGACAAACAAAACGTATCTTGAATTCTCTGGGAATAGCCTGTGAAGTCCTCTTCATATTGATTGACTTTTGTACAATGAGTAAACATGATGAGATAGACAGAATCTCACTTTAAAAACATATAGATCTTGTTAAAACACACAATCTATGTGAAATTAAATTTTTTGTGGACTTAAGCATTACCGAGATATTCCTTGTTGCTGGTTTCAATTTTCAAATACACTTTTCTCAGTTGGGGAGTGGAATTTCGTTTTTACTTTCTTTGCCACGTACCTAGGTAGAGAAGGTATTGCATTCTACACAAAAATCCGACAACGAAATTTCACCGGAAATACATATTTTAGACCCCGTTAATGAAAAAAAGAAGCATTTGTAGAAAAATGTCTGTGTATATGTGTATTTATCTGTGAACAGCATAACTCGAAAACGAAAAGTCGGATAAGTACCAAACTTGGTATTTAAGTATCTTCCAAGGATGCGACACGAAGTTTTTCAAGAAAATCCCCCACCAAATCTACCTTTTACATGGAACATTTTTCGAAAATGTGATTTTCTAAAAAAATAGGTCAAACAATTTTGATTAAAATACCATATATTAAAGATATTTACATGTAAAATAAAATTTATATCTTGAATTTTCCGGGAATAACCTGTGAAGTCCTCTTCATTCGGAAGGAATTTTGATCCATCTTGTAAAACTGGTAAGCGTTAAGGGATAGACGAAAACGTACTACACAAGAAATGTAGATCTGTTTCAAACATACAATTTATTTCAAATAAGCTGTTTTGTGGCATAAGCAATTTCTGAAATATCCGTTATTAATAGTTCGAATTGTTCATTACTTGGCCATTCCCTTAAAGTCCTGCCAGCATTCAGCTGTTTCTCGCGATTGCATGGAAACAGTATGGAACTTTAAAACCAGCGAATAGCGTCTAGTTCTTAAACATTTGACTATCGCTGTTCCATTTGTATCTATAACGAAATGTGTAATGTAGCTATTTCTGCAAAGGTTTATTTGGATTAAATATAGTAGATAGACAAATAAGCTTTAATAAGAACAGTTTGTATACCCACTACTAAACGATAGAGGGTAGAGAAACTCATGTGAATGTATCACATCAGGAATTTTTTTCGTTTCCTTTCTCCTGTAAAGAGCAAGGAATTTCAAAGCCATTTACCTAGTGACACGCTCTTTAAGCATCTGACATTCGCTTTACCTGTTGTATCCTACTACGAAATGTGTAAATCTACATCGAACATTTGTCTGGGTTAACAAGAAATTGAATAATAGGCATTTCTAATAAGAACAGCTTTAGAGGAATGAGTAGCGAACAACAACTTGATGTCGAAATTTCACGAAAATCCGTCTTTTGAGGCCTTCTGAAAAAAAAATAAAAATAGAAACAGCTCCGTGTGTGTGTGAACAGCAGAATTAAAAAACGAAAAATTTAATAAATACCAAATTGATATTTAAGTTCAGTATGTTCCAAAGATGCGACACGAAGATTTACAACAAAAATTATTCCATCCCAAACCATCCTTTATATGGAACATTTTTCGATAATTTTGATTTTCTCAAAAATGGCTCTAACGATTTTGATTAAAATATTATGTATTTAAAATACTAATATCAGAAATAAAATGTAGGTGCATGTTGAATTTTCTGGGAATAACTTGTGAAGTCCATTTCTTTCGGAGTTAACTTTATATAATCTTATATATCGAATGGACTATAAAAGACAGTTAAAAACTTAACACACACAAAATTCAGATCTTTTTTAAAAAGCACAATTTATTTGAAATAACACTTTGTTGCATCAGTCGTTATCGTTATCCATTAATACTGATTTGAATTTTTTAATCCTTTGTAACGTTTTAAAAGCTCTTTAGCTATTCAGCTGTTTGTCATAGAGCATGGAATTTCAAGGCCAGCATATAGGGACGGCTTTTCAAGCATTGAGTGTCGCTTTACTCTTTGTACCTATAGAAATACCTATATGTAATGAAACAATTTAATATTTGTGCAAAGGTTAATTCAGAATGCTTTAAGTAGATACAAGAATAGTGTGTGGAAGCTGTATAAAGAGAAATGATAATGGATAGAAAAACCACGTGAATATAATTACATACGATTTTTTACTTTCTCTACCACGTACCTAGTAGACAGAGAAGCTTACACTCAAAAAATTCGATATCGAGATATCACGGAAATACATGTTTTGAGACCCCCTGAGTTAAAAATAGAATTTTTAGGAAAAGGTCTTTGTGTGTGTGTGTGTGTGTGTGTGTGTGTGTCTGTGAACAGCATAACTCAAAAACGAAAAGTCGGATGAGCACTAAACTTGGTATTTAAGTCCATTATCTTCCAAGGATGAGACACGAAGATTTTCAAGAAAATTCCCCACCCTAACTAACCTTTACATGGAACATTTTTCGAAAACTTTGATTTTCTAAAAAATGGCTTTAACG
The DNA here is from genome assembly GCA_030765065.1 of Deroplatys truncata. Taxonomy (NCBI): domain Eukaryota; kingdom Metazoa; phylum Arthropoda; class Insecta; order Mantodea; family Mantidae; genus Deroplatys; species Deroplatys truncata. The sequence goes on along the minus strand of CM060988.1, from coordinate 53,802,934 downwards.
ATTTTGTTAAAATGCCTTACAGGGTGGACCATTTAAGTTGAGACTGTGTAATAGTTCCAAAATTAAGCGTTGTAGAAGGAAATGTTTTGAATAAAAGTGGCTTGATATTATGGGGGAAAGTAAATGCCATTAGTGTGTTTTATTTGGAGGACGTCGTGATGGTCATTTTAGGGTCAGTTTAAATTGACATTAATTGTAGGTTTCCATTTAAAAATTAAATGGACCCTAAAAGGATCATCATAACGTTCTCCAAACAAAACATGACTAATGGCATTTACTTTCCCCCATAATATCAAGCAATGTTTATGAAATACATTTCTTTCTACAACGCTTAGTTTTAGAGATATTGTACAGTCTCAACTTAAATGGTGCACTTACGTATTAAGGATATTTACATGAAAAATAAAATATATATCTTGAATTTTCTGGGAATAGCCTGTGAAGTTCTGTTCATTCGGAAGAAATTTTGTATATTATTGTATAACTGGTAAACGTTAAGTAAGAGACAAAAACGCACTACACAAAACATGTAGATCTCTTTAAAACACACGGTTTATTCTAAACAAGTATTTTTTACGCATAAGCCGTTTCCGAGATATCCGTTATAAACAGTTCGAATTGTTCATTGCTTGGTCATTCGCTTAAAGTCCTGTCAACATTCAGTTGTTTCTCGCGATGTCATGGAAACAGTTATGGAATTTTAACACCAGCATATAGCGTCCAGTTCTAAACATTTGACTATCGCTCTTCCCTTTGTATATATATAATGACATGTGTGACGTATCTGTTTCTGCAAAGGTTTATCTGAATTAAAATTAACATAGATGGGGGGGAGGGACTTTTGTAAGAATAATGTGAATACCCACCGATAAACGATAGGGATAGAGAAAGTTATGTGAATGTAACACATCAGATTATTTAATTGTAAGATGAAAGTTTAATTATGCGGATCGTGTTTAATTAATAAATTCAGCGATTATGCTAACATTTTAAAATAGGTAAGCTTCACATTCCTTAAAAAACTTATAGAATGTTAAACACTTACTACAAGAATAACAATGGATAAAATATACATAGTTAAATTAAACAAGATGTAACTGTACGCACACTGTTACATTTCTGGTATGTTCGCAAAGTTCTGTGCCTTGCATTCTAGTATTTAGTGGGTATTTTGGGAAACAACCCTGCAATCATACATTTTAAGAGTCTCACCACTTCAACTTTTCTTAAGTTTTGCTTTCAAACACAATTGAAATGTATTGATATATAATCTTACAAGTGCTATGTGTAAAACATCGACTCAGTAGTAAACACACTGACCAAGACTGTAGTATAACATCTGAACATATTTAAAGCAAATAATTACTTAATTCTTAGATAGAAGGAAAAGCGTGCAGTTAAAATATTATGATGCACATAGAAGTTGTTAACACTATTTATTTAAAACCTTCACTTGTTTTGTCGTATTTTATCAAGAATACCATCATACCCAATATACTCGTAATGTCGTTTCACTATATGCTTTAGTAGGCCTGCACATTGGCTCACATTAATTTCAGAAGTAGTTGTTTATGAAAGCCCGTTACAAATAATGGTTGGCAAACCAATCAATGTATGTTTCCAATGATTGCTGTAAAATAAAGAAACTATGTAGTGCACTCCCCTGATATTCTTTACCATTCTTCAACAAACTATCATTGCAAAAGCTTATTTGGCACAAATGTGTGCCTTAACGAAATCATGTAGTAATTCTTCTTCTTCTTCTTCTTCTTCTTCTTCTTCTTCTTCTTCTTCTTCTTCTTCTTCTTCTTCTTCTTCTTCTTATTATTATTATTATTATTATTATTATTATTATTATGATGCTCACTTTCCTTAAAACTCTAAAAGAAACATTCATTTTTGTTTTTTATAATCAGAGGTAAACTATACTTTCTAAGGGCGTTAAGTCATGTAGAGTTTTAATCAAGAAGCTTAACAAGGCGGACATGCAAACCTAGAAACATTTTGCTGTAACACAGTCCTTTATCCTATCAATAAAATACAAACCAAAATATGTTTACTCAACATGGTTTAGCTCTGAATTAGCGCATTGCACGTTTTCGAAAAGTCGTTATGAAGCCTTTGAAAAAATATCTGATTAATTAATTATAATGTCGAAGTATTGAAGTTTTGGTTTAAGAGGACAAGGTAGTCTGAACGCATGGAAATGTGTGTTAAATTACCACTGCTCTTAAAGTTCTCGATGGTCTTTCCTCAAATTTTTATGGGTTATTCTATACATCATGACAATTATTTAAAGTGGTTGTTTGCATTGACAACTTATGTAGTTGAGTCCGTAAAAATTATTTCATTCATCAGAAAAATAATACAATTTACTCTTAAAACATGTGAATTCATGTATCTTTTCCTCTGGTACTACTTGCAATACAGAATCACACTTTTGCATGCTTGTTCTTAGTATAATCAGCTATCTTCTGAACCTCAATTATTTAGTTATGTATATCAGTTCACTAGAAATTGAAAAAAAAAAAATTAATTGCAAAGTAAAATTGTGGAAAATTTGCAATGTTGTTGCTCTCTTAATACCACTAATATACAATATAAAATTATGATTGTGGTTCAGAAAGTTTAACTATGTGTTGTATACCAGTACTGAAAATTTCAGCTCTCTATCTCTCATACTTTCTGAGAAAAAGGTGCATAAGTTCCAAAAATGTTGTTTTGAGAAAACTGAATTTAAAGTTTGAGTGTTAAAATTCTGACACATTTCAGTACATTCCAGGGTCATAATCATCTGTACATTCATTCCTGGATTACTTCAGTTTTTCTGATTGCCTTCTTTTGGTCCTGGCCGTTTTATTAATTGCTGAACTGCTCGCTAGGCATGATAGAGTCGTTCTTTGTTGAAAGATACCACAATGTTCTAAAAAGGAGCGTTGCATGACAGTTTTAAAGGAATGCAGAGTAGCATTTAAATTGTATTTAAATGTCTTAAAAGCCTTTTAAAGTATTATTTTCTGAAACTGGAAATAATAGAGATTTTATTAGTGCCTAAAACAAAAAATGTGATTTTTGACCATTTCAGAGTCCCTTGTCCCCTTAATATTACCCCCCCCCCCCAGACGTACTAAGATGTAACATCAATATCTGAAGTTTACAAACCAGTTTGTCTACGAATGTGTTCAACCTGGGATAAAAATAAAGAAAAGAAAGGAAAAGAAAGAAAATAAGAAATAAAGGTGGTCGGGGACTTCCTGGAATTTTTACTGAAATGAAAAAGCAAGTCATGTTCACAGATTTAATCTGTAATCTGAGTTGCTTCACATATTATGAAACACTAATCTGGAAATAACAACAGAACTAACTTATCAATAATTTACGCGTAAATTTCGGTGAAGTACAACAACACTGTGTATTCTTTTTACTCTTTTTGTGTATTTATCAGCTAATAACGTAGCAGTTTCAACTCCACGTGAGATGCTAGAAGTTTGACTACAACCTCGCCCTCTATGGAGCGACATGAAAATTTCACTACTGGCTTCGTGTTGACTACTGTCCTCTGCTGGCGGCATCAGAATGCACAATAATGGAGTCTAGCTACTTCTGACCTCTAGCGACGGAGTTGTGAAGCTGTTCGTCCAGTATGGCTCCAATTTCGAACCTCTTAACATCGGATAGATGAGGGTAAGTTGTAGAATTTGAATTAAAACCGTGTGTTTATAATGTACAAATGTAATTGCTTACCATAAATCTGTCAAATGAAATGTGAAAATAATAAGTATGTTACCTTGCTCTAACTACCTGCTAGAAGACGATATTGGTTAAAGGAGATACTTTTTGTCACCATTTTCATTTGTTTATTTTGAGATGAACTCTCTTTACAGCATCACTGATATACAGGGGCGATGGACGAGGCATCTATCCAAGGATCTATTGAATTATCTCAGGATAACGGACCTAATGAATAACGTTTTGCTTTCTCTACCACGTTCGATACCGAGATTTCACCGGTAATACGTCTTCAGTTCCCCTGAATAAAAAAAAAAGAAGAATTTTTTGAAAAAGATATCGCGCGCGTGTCGGTGTGAGAGTGTATGTTTTTATGAATAGTATAACTGAAAAACGAAATTTCAGATAAGTACCAAACTTGGTATTTAAGTTCAATATATTCCACGAAGATTGCGACACGAAGATTTTCAAGAGAATCCGCCTAACAGCAACCATTCTTTAATGCAATACTTTTCGAAATTTTTTATTTTCTAAAAAATGGTTCCAACGATTTTGATTACAGTACAATATATGAAAGATATTTGCATGAGAAATGAAATTCAAGATATAAATTTTATTTGTCATGTTAAATATATCGTATTTTTGTAAAAATCGTTGGAATCATTTTTTAGAAAATAAAAAGTTTTGAAAAATATTGCATGTATAAGTAGGGTGGGGGAATTTTCTTGAAAATCATTGTGTCGTGTCTTTGTAAGATACTGTGCTTGAATACCAAGTTTGGTATTTATTGGAATTTTACTTTCTGAGTATTGCAGTTCACACACACACACACACACACACACACACACACACACACTCACACGAACCTTTTCTTAAAAATGCTTTCTTTTTACTTTCTCTACTACGTATAGTAAGTAGGGGAAGTATTGTATTCCACCCAAAAATTCGATACCGAGACTTCACCGGAAATACATGTTTTGAGACCTCCTGAATCCAAAAAAAGCATTTTTGGAAACATGTCCGTGTGTGTGTCTGTGTGTGTGTGTGTGTGTGTGTGTGTGTGTGTGTGTGTGTGTGTGTCTGTCTGTGAACAGCATAACTCAGAAACGAACAGTCGGATAAACACCAAACTTGGTATTTAGGTTCAGTATCTTCCAAGGATGCCACACGGTTTTCAAGAAAATCCCCCCACCCCAGATTACCCTTTACATGGAACATTTTTCGAAAATTTTAATTTTCTCAAAAATGGCTAACGATTTTGATTAAAATATCATATGTTTAAGATATTTTTATGACAAATAAAATGTATATCTTGAATTTCCTGGGAATGTCTCCAAAAGTATTCTTCATTGTGAACGACTTTTGGTAAACTGGTAAACCATAAGAGATAGACAAAAGTTTACTGCACAAAAAATGTAGTTGCGTTAAAATACACAATTTATGACATATACATTTTTTGTTGATTGAACCATTTTCGAGATATTACTTGTTATTCCCTTAAATTTTTCAATACTCATTTTCTCAAATGGGAATTCGTTATTCATTTTTTTTTGTCTTGGATATGCAAAGAGTATTAATCTGTGGGAAAGAGAATGGTGCTGCACCTAGCAACCAGCTATTAAGAGATATGTATTTGCTTAAAGGCTACTGTTTTTCTATATTGCCCTTGTAAATATATATTCCCCTTACATCTACGAGAAAATTAGCAATAAGATAGACTCTGCAAATGTTTATCTCGATTAACATGAAGTAGATGGAGAATAAGCGTTTGTATAAATAGTTTGTACAAGAGTAGAGAAAGTCATGTGAGTGTAACATCAGATTTTTTAGTTAAAGGAACCTCAAAACACGTGTTTCCGGCGAAATCTTGACATAGAATTTTTAGGTGGAATAAAACACTCTCCTGCATATTGTAAGTACGTAGTATGGAAAGTAATACAGAAGCGAAGCTAAAATAACTCCCATTTATAGAACATGGAAATGGCTCCCTCTAGTGCCACTTTCTAACCAAACTCGGTATGGCTCTCTTTTCCGGTTGTCCTCTATCCGGAAACCCTGAAAATGTCGCGGGTTTCCTTAATCGAACCTGTTTTCACATATGCTGCCGCAATTTTTCGCTCTTTCTTTTAGCAAGTCATTTTGCAGAATTCGAACATACACGTATAGTTATCTGCTAAAGTAAACTGAAATGCTGGCAAAACAACACCAATAATCCACTAAGGATGGGTAATTCGCGAACTATTATTGCATTAAATTAGCACTAGACAATATTATTGAGCAGGGCTCCAGCTTCAAATACTTGGGATATAATAAAATCATGAAATAAAGTCCGTAGTGAGGCGATTTTAAAATTTTATAAGATGATGGTCCTACCAATATGGAACTGAGACTTGTACATTAACCCTAATAAACCAACAAACAAAAAGAACAAATAAAAACGTTGAAATATCAGAAATGAAATTACTAAAACCTCTATCAAGCGGGATGGCTTAGGCGGCAACGTCTGTGACCTGCATTCGGGAGGTCCCGGATTCGATTCCTGGTGAGTGACCACTCTCTAACCATGGGGTTTTTCGTGGTTTTCCCCTGTTCGAATGCTAGGGAGATGTATTCGACAACGTCTCTTCTTTCCCCGTTTCCTCCCATTTCATTTGCATTTCACGTTTCGAAGTGATTTCAGGTGCCCTGTGGTGCTGTCCGTGCCAGGCAAATGGCGTGGATGCCTGCACATTTGAAAGATTTCTCCCCGTGTACACTAGAGTGACATGTCCCTCTGCGTCGCCCTCACTGGTGCGCGGATGTTCAAACTGGAAGTATTAAAGACTCTGAGCTACGACCTCCTCCAGCTCCTTCGTCTCATCCCTGCCTCCCGAGGGATGTAGCTACAGTAGATCAAGATGGTCACAATGGCGAGGTGTTCCCCTCCGATAACCACATCCTAGTAAGACCTTTGGCTGGATATTCGCTTCTGGGCCAACAGAGAAAGATAAATGTAACCAACATTTCAGAAGTAAGAGAATAATACAGAAAACAATGGTATGATCATCTGTGTAGTCGGATAATTTCCTTTTTCTAGTCAGTATATATAAATACAAGCCCAGAGGAAGAAGAGAGGTCGAGAAAACGTTGGAATGATCCATTTTAAAAGTTTGTAAAGTCGGAAGCACTTGCTGGTGCTGATGATGATAACCAGTGTTGCAGTTGTTTAACCATTTCGATACGATAAAATACGATAATGCAATTTACAGCAGTCAAAATATCACATTCGCATTCAAATGGGTCATGTCTATAGCATGGGAATCACCGTAAAGATCTCCCACCCTTCAGGTGGCAACTATAAATCCCCCGGAAATAACGGAGGTGCATAAGCGGTACTCCCCTAAGCCTCGACACTTCCCTTGTTATTCTGCTGTTTCCCTTTCCTATCTTCTCCCTTGTTGTTAAAAAAATAATTTGCCTTTCCGATGTTCTTTATGAAATTATTAATTATTATACAATTACCTAGTGGATTTTTAATGAGAATTCTCCTTTTTATGCCTTATAATCATAATTTCCGAAAATCGTGTGATATTCCTAACAGCGAATGAAAAATCCTGATATTTAAGGAAATGGATATGAAGTATTATTTCTGATTTCGTTAACGTGCATTCCTGTAGGTAGACAGGGTTTTGGCTGCGAAGCGAACATTAGAATGGTTGAGTAATTCTTTTAATCACAATAGACGAAATTTAAAACCTTTGTGGCCTCGCTCTGGTCTTGTAGTGTTAAATAATACAAAGACTGCACAGTTTTCTCATGATACTTAAACCCCTTATGTTAATACGGTATAAATATATGATGAACGATTCCTCCTTCCCAGACCATGAAATACATTAATTTTGGAAATTAATGTCAGTGACTATAGAGAAACAGTCTTCTCAGTTAATTATAAAATAACAGTTGACTACTTTCTGATGTTTTTTTTAATGTCCCCTTGTTTTACCGCGGTTTATAATTACTGTGTTTTATCCGGTTTATTTTACCGCGTTATACCACAATTACTGTTAAACATACATAACACAGAGCACACGCACAAACACCCACACTCATGGCGTGACTCTAACCGAGACCCTCATCTTGGCGGAGCGCCGAAACTATATGCTCCAGCGACCGGCTAAAGGTTAAGTAGCTCCACGGAGATTAGAACTTGCAATCTCGGAGCAGAAAGCTAACTCTACCATTGAACTAAGAGTGCTGCACCTGATGTGAAGTCGGGCACAATTTCCTCCCTTTATGATTATTATTTATCAATAATGAACTCAGTTGATGGCTCAGGCAGTAACGTCGCATTCGGGAGGTCCTGGGTTAAAACACCCGGGGCCGGCCAATCTGATCTAAGGTTTTTTCACTGTTTTCCTCGGTCGCTAGGCGAATGCTGGGTTGGATAGTTTGTCCCCGAATTCTCCTATCATCCCTTTCATCACTGCATTTCATTTCCTTCTTCTTCAGCGCCATATTAGGCTTTGGGCTGATTACCCATCGTGAATATGCTATGGTCCAGAGTTTGCTTGCTCCTCGGCAGCTACTGACACAAGGAATTAGGGTGTAAATCCTACAAAGAGGAGGGTAATCAGTTGTACCGGTTACAACATACAGAGGAAATACAGTAATGCTTTCATACACAAGGTTTATTCTAAGGTTTTGGGATAAGTATCGCATACATATTGTGGCTTTATCCAGTGTTTCAACTGCCACTTTTCTCAGTTCTCACTGTTTCGTTTTTATGTCGTTTATCTTCACCGGGAGTTCACTTCACCAATGTAACTTCACTAAAGTGAACCAGTTCAATTCTCCGTCACCGCACTTCCTTCGTGACTCAGCCTCTTCACGCTGGACTGTTCACTTCACTCGGGAGTCGAACACAAGACTTCCACAACCGTCACTCCGCGACAGCACTAGCTGCGAGTTACAGAAGCCGTCATCAACGCACTCGGTATCTCGCTCGATCGCTCAACACACAGTCGACCGACTCGCAATCGACATGCACTCACCTCGCACTGGCTCTACTCCGTCGCACTCGACTCGCTTTCATCTCGCGACTGCATTACGGCCTTTTTTCGAGTGGTGGAGAAAATGATTTAATCACTGATCTCAGCCCCGATGGGAGTCGGGGCTGAGAGTGTGGGACTCACCAATAGTCGGCATATCCACTAAAAACTTCTCCACCGGAAGGAAAAGTGGAATAAATCGTGGCTTTGTGCAGTCCCGCATAGCACTCGCGTTAGTATGTGAAGGATGTTGGCAGCCGCGCTATGGGCGGGAGCGGGTAAAGGTAGTTACTAGGTTGCAGCCATGAAACCTGACTGCAGCACTAATGGGAATGGCGAGGGTTAGGAAAGAATGGAAGTTAGGATTGAGGATGGTACTGTCGATGATACTGCTGCTGCTGGTTAAACTCCTTGCATTGCTGCCAGAAGTTGGCGACTCTCTCCGGGTTACTCTTCAGCTTGGGACCAAGAGATGAGACCCGGATGGCTTCGGTGATGGCTGTTAGTTTGGTTGAAGTGCTGTCGAACTGCCCAGCCAGGAAAACCTGTTGAGCAGCTGATGAAGTTTGAAGATCCCTGATGAGTTCCTCCAGGGCTGCCAGCTTCGTCGTCATGTTCAGGAACTCCGCGTAGATGCTGGTGGCTTCAGCGGTAACTTCCTGCGAGGATGCAGGGGGCAGAGCGCTTGGTCAGTGAAGTGTGTTGACTCTCCACAGGTTGCACAGTAGCGGCGACGGCGGCGCAGGTCGTGCTGGGTACACGATGAGGTGGTGCAGGCGGGGTTGTGCTGAGCAGGTCATCTCCTCGTGCCCGTAGGCACAGCAGCGCCTGCAGGGGACCTGGCGTTCTACTCGGCAAGCCTCGATACGTAAGCACCGCCCTAACAAGGGCAGGCCCGCCCTAAAGGCAGCTTGATAGTCGCCAGGGTCTGCGAACTGCGAAGTGGGTCCCTGAGCTCCGAAGATTCGAGTGGCCTTCAAGGCTGAAGGCCATTGCTGTGAGGTGCGCTGATGAGGAACCTGACTGGCAGGTCCTTCGGGACTCCTCGAATAACAGCGCTGTACCTCCCATGAAGTACAGGCTGTATCTGCGCTGGATGGTTTCCAGGATCGGCGGCGTTGGCACCGGTGAAGGTGGCGGCAACTGCGGAGGCAGTCGCGGCAAAGCTGTGCTGGCTGGCGGCGAAGCGGCGGTTGAAGCATAGGTTGCCCTAGGCTGCGGTGGCTGCGGCGAGATATCCTCGGCAGGTGCCGGAGGAGACGAAGAGTTTCCTCCTTAGCAGGAGCGGCGACTGAGCGAACCTTCTTTTTCGCCATCTCGGAGCCGCGAGAGCGTTCCCTTATATAAGCAGTGGAATCTTCCACAGAAGGTTCTCGAACGTTCTATAACTATTTCGACGCATTTTCTGTAGGAGGGGGGAGACAAGGCTTCCAGGAAGTTCTAGTTATCTCCCGATAACACACCCGGTGTTTACGCTGGCAAGCGGCGTTACTCGGATCGCTCGGCGCCCACCTCCCGACAATCTTGGGCTTTAGCCACTGCGTCACAATATCGTATCTACCGTTATAAGCAGAGGCGATAACGGTTCCCTACTTTACCTAACAGTAGAGATGCTAAAAATAGTGATTTTAGGAACGAACACATACACAAACAAACTGGTTCTTTTATGATATTCTCCAATTTCTATCTCTTATTTCCATTGCTACTTAACTAGTTATTCATACAAGGCTTATTTTACCACCTGTTTCTTGTCGTAAATTAGCAACACAACCTTGTAGAGGTAGGGATGGATGAGAAATGAGTTGACGGCAACGCTGAAATGCGCAGCTTGAACATTCATGACAGATCAGATAGAAGTTTCCATTATGAGACCTGTTTTGTACATTGTCTACACATATTACTATACAAACGTTTTAACTAAGGTTGCAATCCAAACATTGATTTTGTGTTCACTTGCAACATTTAAAACGTTTAGGTGAATAAAGATAAAATATAATGCTATAAACATACATAAAAAATCTGATGTGTTACACTCACATGACTTTCTCTACTCTTGTACAAACTATTTTTACAAACGCTTATTCTCCACATGCTTCATGTTAATCGAGATGTTAATATTATTACTAATTTTCTTGTAGATGCAAGGGGAATTGGTAGGCTTTAAGCGATAGTTAAATATTTTAAGAGCTGGTTGCTATGTGGAGTATTCCATTCTCTTTATACTACCAAGATAAAAAAAATCTGATGTGTTACACTCACATGACTTTCTCTACTCTTGTACAATCTAATTTTACAAACGCCTATTCTCCATATGCTTCATGTTAATCGAGATATCGAGATGTCAATCTTATTGGTAATTTTCTTGTAGATGCAAGGGGAATATGGTAGCTTTTAAGCGATAGTCAAATATTTTAACGCTGGTTGCTATGTGGCGAATTCCATTCTCTTTGCATGTTCAGGACATAAAAAAAATGAATAACGAATTTGAGAAAAAGTATAAGTATTGGAAAATTTAAGGAAATAACAAGCAATATCTCGAAAACGGTTCACTCAACAAAAGAAACGTATATGACATAAGTTGTGTATTTTAACGCGATCTACATTTTTTGTGTAGTAAAATTTTGTCTATCTCTTATGGTTTACCAGTTATGCAAAAGTCGTTCACAATGAAGAATATTTTTGGAGACATTCCCAGAAAATTCGAGATATACATTTTATTTGTCATGACAATATCTTAAACATATGATATTTTAATCAAAATCGTTAGAGCCGTTTTTGAGAAAATTAAAATTTTCGAAAAATGTTCCATGTAAAGGGTAGTCTGGGGTGGGGGGATTTTCTTGAAAACCTTCGTGTCGCATCTCTGGAAGATACTGAACCTAAATACCAAGTTTGGTGTTTATCCGACTGTTCGTTTTTGAGTTATGCTGTTCACAGACACACAGACACACAGACAGACAGACACACAGACACACAGACACACAGACAGACACACACACGGACATGTTTCCAAAAATGCTTTTTTTGGATTCAGTGATTCTCAAAACATGTATTTCCGGTGAAATCTCGGTATCGAATTTTTGGGTGGAATGCAATACTTCCCCTACTTACTATACGTAGTAGAGAAAGTAAAAATCTGATGTGTTACACTCACATGACCTTCTCTACTCTTGTACAAAGTATTTTTACAAACGCTTATTCTCCATCTAGTTCATGTTAATCGAGATAAACATTTGCAGACCCTATCTTATTGCTAATTTTCTTGTAGATGTAGGGGAAAATATATTTACAAGAGCAATATAGAAATACAGTAGCCTTTAAGCACACACATATCTCTTAATAGCTGGTTGCTAGGTGCAGCACCATTCCCTTTGCCACAGATTAATACTCTTTGCATATCCAAGCCAAATAAAATGAATAACGAATTCCCATTTGAGAAAATAAGTATTGAAAAATTTAAGGGAATAACAAGCAATATCTCCAAAATGGTTCACTCAACAAAAAAAATGTATATGACATAAATTGTGTATTTTAACGCGATCTACATTGTTTGTGTAGTACCATTTTGTCTATCTCTTATGGTTTACCAGTTATGCAAAAGTCGTTCACAATAAAGAATACTTTTGGAGACATTCCCAGAAAATTCAAGATATACATTTTATTTGCCATAAAAATATCTTAAACATATGATATTTTAATCAAAATCGTTAGAGCCATTTTTGAGAAAATTAAAATTTTCGAAAAATCTTCCATGTAAAGTGTACTCTGGGGTGGGGGGGTTTTCCTGAAAACCTTCGTGTCGCATCCTTGGAAGATACTGAACCCAAATACCAAGTTTGGTGTTTATCCGACTGTTCGTTTCTGAGTTATGCTGTTCACAGACACACAGACAGACACACAGACACACAGACACACACACGGACATGTTTCCAAAAATGCTTTTTTTGGATTCAGGGGGTCTCAAAACATATATTTCCGGTGAAATCTCAGTATCGAATTTTTGGGTGGAATACAATGCTTCCCCTACTTACTATACGTAGTAGAGAAAGTAAAAACGGATCTTTTTCTAAAAATGCATTTCGTTTATTAAGGGGTCTCGAAACATAATATATTTCCGGTGATAACTCTAAATTTTGGGGTAGAAGTAATATTATATATACCTTCCTACTCGATACTTGGTAGAGAAACTAAGAATGTGTATTACAATCTCCGGTTGAGGTTCCACATAGATATTTACTAGGAGTTAGTGCAAGGTTTCGTAATACGCCTTCGGTTAACAGCTAACCAAGAATTTTCTTAGTAATGGACCAACCGCCACCTCGGCAGCGGTTAGGGTACGAACTTGGAGGTAATTATATAAAAATGGCTACCTTCGGCCTCGATTGATACATAGCGATTCCAAGACGAAATACTGAAGCAACAATAGGAGGTAAACCAATATAATTAGATTTGGAAGTAATAATTTTCGGGTTTGGGACGAGGAGGAATTTCGTAAACTTTATAATACTGGTTCCTCTATTTTCTATTACATTTCTGCTGCGTAACACCTCCAGCGTTATTCTTAGACATGGTTTGCTTGCCGTTTTACTTTCTTTTTCCTTTTCGATATTCATAAAAACGTATAACATAGGGGCCCCGAGACCGGGGTAGAGCACCGCACCTATGCCAGTGTGGTCCTTTATGCTTCGAACACGACCCCTGAGAGGGAGAGATGAAGGAGAGACCGAAGGGCGACCAGATCCGGAAGGTGACGTAGGTACGTAAGTGTGGACTGGGTCGCTAACGATTCCAGATTGAACGTATCCGACGTAGCCTGCCCACAAGCTCGGAGCCTCCCCCGGGTCAAGGGTAATCCTTAACAAAATGCACCACTACCGCCCAGCCGCAACAGGCCAAACACGTCGCCTGGTCCTTCAACCTGAAACAGATGATGATGATGAAGGAAATGCAGAGGAAAGTCGTGGTAGAAGTGAAATCTCTTCAACATTCGATTACCTAGCAAAAACTGCGGTCAGAGTGGGCGGTCGCTGTGAATCGAACTCGGGACCTACCGAATGCGTCTCACATGTTACTACGGAGCCATCTCGCTAGATTGTACAACCTATTTGCAGGTAACCTTTACAAGGTATATAACAGCGAAACATAACCTTATATTTCAAAAGTTTTCCTACTTACGTATATGAAGTCGAAAACAAAAATTCATAAGTAGTCCGAAATCACCCAACATATTTCCACAGTAATCCACACGAGCATATTAGCAGCGAAATTCTACGTTTCTTTCATTGTTGTATGATTTAGAAGTTTTCTGCTAAACGTAGGCATTTATTTGAGGCAGTATTTTTAACACTTAAATGATTTCAGTCAAATTATATAATGTAAAAAAATATAATAACAGCCCGCCTTAAAGCAATATGTGTATGTAACAATATATAAAAATTGTATATTACAGTCATTGTATATGTTTATATTATTGTATACATGTAATAATGTTATGTGAATGTATTACGCAATTTAATAATGTAGGAGCTGTGAGAATAATAGGTTAAAATTTGCTAACAATGAGGTAACCTTGAGGCAATAATGAGTAAGAAAGTGTAATAATGCTACTAGTCATTATTGGAGCATCAATAATGGAATTTTTCTGACAGTTTATAAAATAGCCAATCAACAACCAGAAAAAGCTTTAGTTAAATGAAGGTATTCTATTGGAGTAGGATTAACCAATCAGAAACTGAAATATAGCAAAATTTACAAATTCAGAAGTCAGTTGGTTGTAGACAGTGTTCCTAACCGGACGCGAGATGCGTCCTCGAGAAAATTAATACGTATTCGTGTGAGACGAAAATAGTTTTATGTGTTAAAATGTGCAAGTAATTAATAAAAAAAATCTCACAGCTCTCTCTATATCAGTGAAGTGTTATTCAAATCGTATCAAGCATTAATAAAAGGAGTGAAGTAAAATTATAATCTGTGAAAGCCTACATTCTTCAGTCGCATCACTCCCTGCTAAGGCATCCATGTCTCTAAAAAAAAAGTATAAATATTGACGCAGCCGAGGCAAACATAAATATATGATATTTAAAGAAACAGTCAAAATTACAATGTTAATATTTTTTTAAACATTTTTGGGGGGGCCAAAGGCCACCGGAAAGTACATTTGGGGCGAAGGCTACCGGAAATCTTTTATCATACGTGCGGTTGCTACTACTTCAAGTTCGGCTCCCAAAGCGTGGGGCCAAATATAATGCTCCTCCTCCTAAAATAAACGTTGTTCATATTAATAATCTTCATAATTCTCGCACTAACCTACCTAAAACATGGAATGGTAAAATGTAACTGAAAAATTGATACCATAGCCGGGATTTAAACCACGGATCTTCCGGTTTCTCTCCGGTTGCTCTAACCAATTGAGCTACCATGGCAACCTGCCAATATGGCATTAAATTCCGCAACTGATTCACATTCTTCTCTGTAAACCACAAGGAAATCTCAAATCCATTTTGAGACGACATACTGCAATGGCGACTTACATGCAACTTTGCATGCTGCCATAGTAGCTCAGGTCATTAGAGGAACCCGATGATCTGAGGTTCAAATCCCGGATATAGCATTGAATTTTTTAGTCTGATTTCCTTTCCAACCTTGTTCTACACACGGCTTGTGTGAAAGAAGAATTATTTACTACCTAGAGCATGTTGACACTGTAAAGCTTACATATTTTAATATTCTGAAATGTTTTAATCTAGCAAAAGCCCTGTATTATTCATTTGGTAACGATGCCGAGAATGAAGTGCTGAGACAATATTCATATAATAGGAATAAGCACCGAGAAAAATATAGGGGTTTCAGCAAGAGTGTCCTATCTTTGAACATAAATAAAACACGTTCTGTAAATGATAGAGCTTTATTATTTTTATTTTGGTACATAATTAATGTCATTACGTGTGGAAGAGAACATCGGTTAAGTGACCGCCGCGACTTCGTGGTTGCGCGTATACGGTTGACCCAATTTTCAATGACAGAAAAATGTAAATTAGGTCCAACTTCACGAATAACATGCTTGATGTTATTCATAAGATCATTTACTGTTTCGGGCTTGTTGACATAAACTCGAGATTTAACATAACCCCACCAGAAGTAACCCAACGGCGTTAAATCACATGACCTCTGGGGCCAGTTAACATCACCACCACGGGAAATGAGGAAACCTCTGAACTTCTCCTTCAAAAGATCGGTTGTTTCGAGAGCAGTATGACATGTGGCACCATCTAGCTGGAACCAGTAGTTTCTGAGATCCATACCATCCAATTGAGGCCAAAAATAGTCCCTTATAAGAGCCCGGTATCTTTCTCCACTGACAGAGCTTCTCCATCTTCATCTTGGAAAAAATATGGACCAATGATTCCACCATACCAAAATCCACACCACACAGTAACCTTTTGGGGATGAAGTGGTCGTTTTTGAATCTTCATTGGATTGTGATTGCTCCAATAGCGGCAATTTTGTTTGTTAACACAACCATCCATCCAAAAGTGGGCTTCGTCAAACATCCGGGTCAGCTTCCAATTGCTCCATAGCCCAGTCAGCGAATACACGGCGCAACCTATGGTCATTGGGCTTTAGTTCATGAGTTAATACCATTTTGTAAGCGTGAAAATTCAAGTCCAGATGCAGAATTCGCCAAGTTGTGGTGGGCGAAAACCCCAATTCTTGCGCTCGACGAGCAATTGATTTGTTTCCGTTCTCGCATATACTCTCACGAACGGCGCCTATGTTTTTGGTTGTTCTTTGATCGCTGACATAACCACTCCTTTCAAATTTATCGATCAAACGCCGAATCGTTCTCTCGCAGGGACGATTATGCACACCGTAAACTTTACGCACTACACGGAAGGTTTGGTGAACAGATGATCCATTTTGATAATAAATTTTCACAATTTCTACGCATTACTGAATGCTGTAACGTTCCATGGCTATTTGGTAATAACAACTGTAACCACATGTAAAAAATGACTGCTATAACTCAATAACAACGGCAGCTATCACATGTTAAAGATAGGACACACTTGTTGAAAGACCGTATAAATTCGAGAAGAGGGGATACGGAAATTGAGAAATAATGCAGGTTTACGAAAACTGCACTGTGGCTTTATTTTCTATCACACTTATGTTCTATAATAATTTCTACCAGCATCACTACCTCTTCCTGAGTTTATGGTCCTTTTTTAACTCAACACACATTCTCATACTGTTTCTTAAAATAATCGGCACAAACTTCAGTGTAGCGGAGTAAACCTTACGGCTAAGACTCCGTACCATCAAACACCCGGCGGAAATAAAAGAAGTAGTAGGAGTGTTTTTAAAGTAAGTACCGTTTTAATACTTAGCCGCTGCAGCGTTGCAGTCACGATTTTGAGCATGCGCGATCATTTCCTCCATTCATTAGGAAGACAGACGCAGCTGTGAGTGATCGTCACTTTGAGTTTTCCTGTTTTTAGAGCGTTTCGAAATGTTCAAAACAATCGATCGACCCGGTGACTGCGAAGTAAGATCGTGATTCGTGTTTTGAATGCGAGAAATGTTACACCAGCAAAGATTCATTTCATTGGTGTGAAATTTATGAGGAAACAATAATAAGTGACAATGCCCGGCCACATACAGACAAACAAACTCAAGGTCTGATTCCATCATTTTCGTGCCTGTTTCTTCGTCTGAAGAAATTCCTTGGTGGGAAACATTTCAACGACGATGATGTGAAACAAGAAGTGCAGACTAGGTTTTCAACAGGCGGCATCATTCTTTGACGAAGGCATACAAAACCTCGTTTCCGTTACAAGTGCCTGAATAACGGCGGTGACTATGTGGAGAAGTAGTGTAAGGTGTAAAGTAATGAACGATAACAAAATATTTGGAAAATAATGTTCTGTTATTTTTTAAAAACTTTACGGTGCTTATTTTAAAAACACGCCTCGTACGATATTTGCACATCAGGTAAACCGTTCATTCCGGGCGCATTCAGTTTCAAATGTTTTAACAGTAACATTAATACAGTACGTGTTAGGGTATGCTAGAATCAAGACAGACGCGGCCTTCTCCAATACCAATGTGTTCCATATATGTATGTGTGTGTATATATATATGCAAAATCTATTTTTGATTTGACCTAAATAAACAATATTTAGAGTGAAATCCCATATAACCTAATACTACGAAATGCCTTAACCCATTTTAAAACTAGGCTATAGTATAGCTATCCTATTTTAACCTACCCCCAAGAATTATATTAACGGTAAACGATTCTTTTTTACTTTCTCTACTACGTATAGTAAGTAGGGGAAGTATTGTATTCCACCCAAAAATTAGATACCGAGATTTCACCGGAAATAAATGTTTTGAGACCCCCTGAATCCAAAAAAAGCACTTTTGGAAACATGTCCGTGTGTGTGTCTGCGTGTGAGTGTGTGTCTGTGTACAGCATAACTCAGAAACGAACAGTCGGATAAACACCAAACTTGGTATTTAGGTTCAGTATCTTCCAGACACGAAGGTTTTCAAGAAAATCCCCCACCCCAGATTACCCTTTACATTTTTCGAAGTTTTTAATTTTCTCAGAAATTTTCTCTAACGATTTTGATTACAATATCATATGTTTAAGATATTTTCATGACAAATGAAATGTATCTATATCTCGAGTTTTCTGGGAATGCCTCCAAAAGTATTCTTCATTGTGAACGACTTTTGCATAACTGGTAAACCATATGAGATCCCGTTAAAATACACAATTTATGTCATATACATTTTTTAGTTGAGTGAACCATTTTCGAGATATTGCTTGTTCTTTGCTTAAATTTTCCAATACTTTTTCTCAAATGGGAATTTGTTATTTATTTTTTTATGTACTGGACATACAAAGAGAATGGAATGCGCCACATAGCAACCAGCTCTTAAAAGATTTGACTATCGCTTAAATACTACTCCTTGCTCCTACAAGAAAACTAGCAATAAGATTAAATCTCGATTAACATGAAGCATATGGAGAATAAGAGTTTGTAAAAATAGTTTGTACAAGAGTAGAGAAAGTCATGTGAGTGTAACACATCAGATTTTTAAACATAACGAAACATGCTTCACCTATTCCAAACTCACTTATGCGAGCTAAACCCTTATCACGTGGCTTAATATTTAGAAATGAAGCTACACAAATCATAATATTAACAGCATTTAGTATGCTTTATTACGTTCCTGAATGCATCCAGCCTAATATCAAGCTACCCGAAACGATCTAATATAGGTATTAATCACGAAAGCCCAACACACTAATTTAATAAAAAACATTAGACTTTATTATACACATAAATTAAATGACTGGCTCAAGAAAATTACCGCAGAAAGTTTATTTTAAAAATCCAATGTCACAAGTTTCCACCTAGGTGGCGTGAAATCGCGCAAGCAAATCTAAATTGTTAACAAACTCCAACTTAACCTACATTTACCTAGGATTCGTAATATGCGGCACTCCGTTTAACCAACAATTAGCAATAACCACAGGTTAGTAAACCTCAGCTTTTAATCTGAGATCGTAATATAAGCCCGATACGTTCTATGTGCAGTCTAATATACAGATAAACTAAATAAATAATGTTATGAAAGTCTTGAATTATAACTTCTACTTCATTGCTTGTAAACTATGTTGACCGTAATGACGAAAGAATCTGTGAAGCTTTACTTTCGTATATTTGGAAACCGTAGCTGCACCGGCAAATTCAAGCGCTGAAAGCTTCACACCAGTAATCAAAGCTAGTACAACCGACCATCGAGATAAAATCACCCATAAAAACTTGAGGTTTGCATTAGCGAATACAGTTTTCTATAGCTAGTATATGCGTCATTCTATTTATTTAAACATTTGTTTAATGATCTCTACAGTCTAAGCCTGCGCCAATAACACAGTAATTCTCAGAGAGTGCAAGTCGCAGCTTTCACCAGTAGATATAACGTGATGCATTCATTTTGCCATTATTCTTGGATCAGAATTTCCACTGAAGCTATCTTATCCTTGCCTAGAAGCGTTGACAGAAGCTCTTCCCTATCCTGGCAGTTCAGAGCCTTCTTATTTGAAATGCATTTTGTGGACTTCTGAGGCGTGACAAAGATTTAAAGATTAACTACATTTTTGCTTCATGGGTTCATTTGACTGAGGATTATTGTATTTGGTAAGATGCATTAAAATATTTCAACATGATCATCGTAACAATAAACACTGATTCATCGAACTGCAATAAGATGACCACATAAGTCGTAGCTGTAACCAAAAGCGTAGAAATCAACTTACGAGGGCAGTCCCAGAAGTACCCAACCTGACGTATATTACGGTTGTTGTTTCAAACAAATGACTATGGTAGAAAGTCCCAACTTATAAAGCTTAAGTTTGAAGTTTGACGATGCTACGTTGTTTAGTAATTGTTTGGCAGCCATTAATATTGAACGTTCTCAGAAAATTTGTAAACATGGATAAAACTGGACTTCGTTATGTGATACAATACTTTCATTTGAAAGGTCTTAGTCAAACTAATATTAAAGCTGAGGTAGATTATACTCTGCCCCTTCGTTTACAACAGTAAAATATTGGGTGACAGAGTTTAAGCTAGGCCGTACGAGCTGCCAAGACGAACATGGCAGTGGTCGACCAAATGAGGTGACCACGCCAGAAATTGTGAAGAAAGTCTACAAAATTTTATTGGAAGACCGTCGACTGAAAGGGCACGAGCTAGCAGACATCGTAAGCATTTCAAAAAGTGCTGTACATCACACACTAAGTGAAAATTTAGACACGAGAAAGCTGTGCGCAAGATGGGTGCCGCGTTTACCCACAGTGGAACAAAAGCAGCGTCGTGAGGTTGTTTCAGTCAAGTGTTTGGCGATGTTTCGCTGCAATAAAGCCGAGTTTTTCCGTCGATTCATAATCATGGATGAAACATGGGTCCATCACTTCACACCTGAAACGAAGGAACGGTCTAAACAGTGAATTGAAAGGGGAGAATCGGCTCCAAAGAAGGCGGAGACACTTCCATCTGCAGGCAAGTTCATGGCGTCAGTTTTTTGGGATGTGCGTGGGATAATTTTAATCGATTTTCTTCCAAAAGGAAAAGCAATCAATGGCGAGTATTATGCAAAGTTGTTGCAGCGTTAGAATGATGAAATCAAGCAAAACACTGCCACATTTATCGAAAAAGTCAGTTCTGTTTCATCAAAACAAGCACCGGTTTACACATCCATTATCGCCATGGCCAAAATCAATGAGTTAAAGTTCGAATTGTTTCCTCATGCACTCTATTCGCCAGACTTAGCTCCCTCTGATTATTTTCTGTTTCCAAAGTTGAAGAAATGGCTTGGTGGTAAAAGATTTGCCAACAATGAAGAAATGGAGTTTGCAGTTAAGGGCTATTTTGCAGAACTCGACGGTTCACACTATAAACGGGGTATCGAAGCTATTGAACAATGCTGAGAAAAGTGTATTGAACTGAAAGGAGATTATGTAGAGAAATGAAGATGTTTTTATTCCCAAAATTTTTGTATTTTCTTTGTTATGTAGGGTACTTCGGATATCCCTCGTAGCGTCAAGGTAGATTTATAGTTACCGTTAGATTTATATCAACTAATTTCCGTGAAAATGCCTGATGTTCTTCTGAAGACCTCGATCAAGCGCTCTATCGAGCATCAGTCGATGGACAACAGATAATGATCGATTTGCTTCATCATACACTCCATGCTAGAACGAAAAATACATTGTAAACGTAATAATTGAGAAGGGATCAGCTGGTTGTTCCAGGAAGCAGAATCTTCAAAGTTCGAATATATTTTATTATTGTGTAGGCCTGAGAAACGAAGAGAATAAAATCTCCTGTCAATTCGAGTGGAAGAACAGAGCTGTATACGGAGTTGCTTAAATCAACAATATCAGTTAACATAGCGCATACCTCTGATGGCCTAATTCTCTGAGTATTTCTATAGAATGTTTTTTAGTTGCGTTGGCAAAAAGTCTTCTAATTGGTTATTCATACACTGTAAGCGATGTTTTAAGAATATGAGTGCATCAACGAATTGAACATCTGTAACACAATTGATAAAACGAGTGCTTTGTGAAATGAAAACAAGAGTAACATCTATGAAATAGTTTTCCCATGCTATCATGTGATAAACACTTATAAGAATCCAGACCAACAGAATGGAGCAAATTCCCAAGTCAAAAATTGTCTTATGTTTCGGTATACTTCCTGTACTTGCGCCTTCAAGAGAATTTCGTCAAAGGTGTTCATCATTTCGAGCTCTTGGTTAATGCTTTTCCATTTTGTTGCCATAAAGGAGAGGATGTAACCTATAACCGTTAATGGGGAGAATATATTACCTACAAGATATGGCAAGTGGACACTATTTGATAAATTGTCTCCGTAGTGCTTATAACCCACAAAATAAACAAACCAACTGCAGCAACAACTTCCCAGGTTACACTTTGTATTATGATAATGACGAGGTAACCAGTTTATGAGGAGCTAGTCCAAATGATCTGGTCGCTGTATACAGTGGTCTATCGGGTTCCAGAATTTGTCGTTCATCTTTGTTTTATAGTAACAGATGTGCTATGAGGCTCACACAACTTGAGGAGGACGTGGGTCAAGATGTACAATTTCCTTTACATAATAAATATGCTGATGAACCTCAGTCTCATCAAAACTTTATACATTCTGTACTCAGCTTGAAGAGTCTCAGATAAATCCACTCAGTCTGTCTCGCTATTGATTGGAGCGACCTAAGCATAACAATACAGTCTACAAATGACTGCCTGATACACCTTAAAACAGACCACAGTATTGAATATTGAGGCAGTATTTATAACACTTAAATGATATCAGTTTAATTATATAATATAAAATATAATAACAGCCTACCTTAAAGCAATATGTGTATAATATAACATATAAAATGTAAGTAACAGTCATTGTATTATGTTTATATTGTATGTACATGTATAATAATGTTATGTGAATGTATTATGTAATTTAACAAAGTAGGAGCTGTGAGAATAGAAGCAAACTGCCTTCCTTATAAAGTAGAAGCCGAAAGTTGCTAACAATGAGGTAACCTTGAGGCAATAATGAATTAGAAAGTTTAATAATGCTACTAATAATTCTTAGAACAATAATTTAATATTTAAAACAGTTTATAAATAGCCAATCAACAACTAGAAAAAGCTAAACGTTGAAGAAAAGTATTGTATTGGAGTAGGATTAGCCAATAGGAGACGTGAAATAGAGCAAATGTGCAAATTCAGGCGGCAGACGCTAGAAGATAGGGTACTCGAGCAGTTCGCTCGGTACGTATTCAGTGTGAGACATGAAAATTCATTACGGCGAGAATAATATAAAGTTTACGTGTTAAAAAGTGCAATTAATAAATAATCTCACAGTTCTACAGTAGGATATATCAGTGAAGTGTTATTTAATCGTGTGAAGGATTAATAAAACAAAGTTAAATACCATTATAATTTGTGTAAGTCTTCATTCTTTAGCCGCACCAATCCCTGCTAAGAGATACGCGTTTCTGCAAATTACTACTGACGCAGCCGAGGCAAACATACATAAATAATATTTAAAGAAACATTAAAATACAAAGTTGATTTTTTAAACGTGGGGACGAAGGCCACCGGAAACTTTGTATCTTATTATACTGCACGTGGGGCGAACACTCCAAGAAACATATCTCCCGCAATACGTGGTGCAAACAGCAGCAATAACACTCTCAAGTTTGGCTCTCCAACAGTGGGCAATAACGCTCTCAGTATGGGAGCGAGGTACCGTACTGAAATTCTTGCGTAATGAATTTGTAAATACGTTATTGCATTACACAAAATCGATTAACTTTACTTCAATTACTTAGATTATACCACTGAATATTTCATAACCTCTGGGTAATACTAATTAACCACTAAAGCATCGATTTGTAATTTCGTGTTTCTTGGAAAAAATCTTTTCCTATATTCAAGAGAATCACTACGATAAATAGGTCGAGGAATACTTTTAAATTGAAAAAAATTGAACAGACCTATTAAACTTATTACTTTCTGTATCATTTACATAGTAGGTAGAGATGTTATTGTGTTCCACCCAAAAGTTCGATATCGAGGTTTCACCGGAAATACATGTTTTGAGATCTCTGAATCCAAAAAAAGGGCATTTTTAGAAAAAGGTCCTTGTGTGTCAGTGTGTTTGTGTGTGTGTGTCTGTGAACTGCACAACTCAAAAACGAATAGTCAGATCAACACCAAGCTTGGTGTTTGAGTTCAGTATCTATCAAAGATGCGACACGAATATTTTCAAGAACACACCCGACCTCAAACTATCGTTTATGTTGAGCATTGTTCGAAAATTTGGATTTTCTATAAACTGGCTTTAACGATTTTGATTAAAATGCCATGTATTAAAGACATTTACATGGCAAACAATATGTACATCTTGAATTTTTCTGGGAATAGCCTGTAAAATCTTCAAGAAATTAGTACAATTGGAGGCTCTGAGGCATTAAGAGGGCGTCCCCATCACTCATCTTATGCTCTATTCATAATAAAGTAACGCTAACATAACTCAGCATAAGGGTAGGCGTGAGGTAAGACCAATAACAATGTAGCCGTAGTTCGCTCGAGTTTGTAAATCTGTAAATTGCATGCGGATTTTTCCGAGCGAACTGCAGGTTTCAAATTGAATAACATAACCAATAAGTATAAATTATACAACGGAGGAGGACACCTCGCGCACTGCGACCTACATAGATCTATTCTGGCTACCACCCCTAAGGAGGAAGGGATGAAGTGAGGGAAACACATTCCCGAGGTCGCGGGTTCAAACCCGGCGGAGGGCGATGGATTTTTTTCGGATATAAAAATCCTTAGCATGGCTTCCCACCGGTATTCCCGTGACGTAGATTTACGGCACGTAAAAGAACCTCAAGCCTGATAGAGGCCTCTGAGCAAAATTACCGGTCTTTCACACCCAATATATTATGGGACGCTAAGGATCACAGCAGTTAAATAGCGTCCATAAATAAAACTCAGTTTAATTTGAAGGAAATACAGGAGGCTATAGGCCGCAGACAGACAGGCCACAGAGACGCGCGGAGGTCCCTAATATTTCCATACTCGAAGACCCGTTCCACTGCTTGAGCTGCCCAGAGAGGGTGATGAACGAACATCAACCAAGCATCTTCTGTGTCCGAAGGGAGTACTTTTTCCTTGGAGCAAGCATCCGCGCCGCACCGCCATACGCCATAAAACCTAGAAGCATACCTCAAACAAGAGAAGGAAACGGAATGAAAGAGAAATTATGGAATGGATACTGTGGTAGTTGAGAAACCACCCCAGAATTCGCCTACCGACCAGAAAACCACGAGAGTGGGCGGTCGACGGGAACCGAACCCTGGACCTCTCGAATGCGAGTCTCAAATGTTACCACAGAGCCATCTCGCTCGGTAAAATAACCAATAATATGCAACTTATAAATTCATACAGTCTTTATAAATAAATAAGACATAAAGCTCATGTACCAATCAACAGATCAGCGTCTGGTGTCAGCATTTAAAATGGTGTGGCATAGCCAAATAGAAGAGCTCCATTATGGAATAGTAAAATCTTGTATCACGATTGTCTGCCGTTCAGAAGCTGACAATGCGTGAGAAAGAAATGCAGAATTCTTTCTCTATGCACGCAACGCAAGCATAAAGACTGGAGTTTGCAATCTCTTCCGTTACACAGCGCGTTCCGTGAATGCTTCCATTAAACCAGTGTTTCTCAACCTTTTTAACATAAAGACCCCCTTTTTCTTGATCTTAACGGTGCGACCCCCACCCCTGCCCACTTTATTTTGCCAGCCCACTTTATGAGCCGTGTGCGCGCGCTTCAACTGTTGTTGATGGCGCAGTCTCGAGGCACATGCTTCTCTGACAGCACGGACGTCGACTCTTTACTTTTAAGTGTATCTATAAAGCCTGGTTCACAACAGTCCGAGAACGGTAACCAGAACGGGAAGCAAGACACATACAAGATATTGGTTCACAACAGCCCGATAACGAGAACGGGAATGCATATCGACGATCATATCGATCACAAAGTAAAAGTCGATAGGATTGCATTTGTTTTTAACTGACAATGATATTTTTTTCACCTACTTCCAATACATTTCCGATCTCTCTAGCTGTGCCAAGCATTCATTCCTTTATTTAATGGCACACATTAAATTTGTTTATTGTTCTTTTTAAATTTCTATCGGTTTTTGCTGTTCTTTGTAGTTTTTGCAATTGTTGAGGTAATAGCCAGTTTTGAGTTGCATATAAAGAAACTACAAATGACCCTTTTACCAGAGGAATCAACGCTCATTGGATTTGCGGGTGTCGGAATGAGGTTAGGAAGTACATTTACTACTAATTTCTTCCAGTTTCGTGTTTCAAGCTTGCGACTATAGAGAGCACTAACGGCTTTTTCATGTCACGGCCGCCTAGAATAATCTCTAGAGTGAAGAGTCTAATATGCAAAATATGTATCTAATTTGTCATGCCCAGGAACGAGAACGAGAAACTTAAAAGTTGGGCAACTCTTCTTTCCCGTTCCCAGGGCCCGGGAAGGCTTCCCATCGATTGTGAACGCTCTCATTTGAATACACGTATTTCAACTTTCTCGTTCTGGTTACCGTTCTCGTTGGTTGTGAACCAGCCTTAAATACTAGTTTTAAATGGATAAGTATAGAAGTCTCATTTACTTCTCAAGAACATGAACAGAAAAAAAAACAGGGAAAATTTGATGTGTATATAAAGCTCGGTTTTTACTGGCTTCCACTGGTTACGTGGAAGCCCGTTGCAGGGCGTTGTGTGTTGGCAATATCTTCTGAAAGCATGAAACCTTATAAAGTGATTCGTCATCTGGAAACAAAACATCCAACTGTAAAAAATAAACCTATTGAGATTCTCCAGCGTAAAGATTCTGTACTTCTGAATCAACTTTACAAACATTAGTGATTCTAGTGAACAGGCTCTTTATGCATCATATCAAGTTTCTTTATGAGTAGTTAAGAAAGGAAAGCTACACACTGTTGCTGAAGAGCTTATCCTGCCTTCTGCAATTGATATGGTGTCAACTGTGATCTTGCTGAAGTTGCGACAAAATTGAAAACAATAGCCTTGTCCAATGACACAGCAGCTAGTCATATTTCTGATATGACTCATAATATTCGAGAACGAATAAGACAACAAATAAAAAAATCTGATGTGTTACGCTCACATGACTTTCTCTACTTGTAAAACCTATTTTTATAAACTCTTATTCTCCATCTATTTCATATTAATCGAGATAAACATTTGCAGAAACGACTTTATTGCTAATTTTCTTGTAGGTGCAAGAGGAATATGGTAGGCTTTAAGCGTTAGTCAAATCTTTTAAGAGCTGGTTGTTATGTGGAGCATTCCATTTTCTTTGCATGCCCAGGACATACAAAAAGAAAAGAAAGAAAAACAAAACGAATAACGAATTCCTATTTGAGAAAAAGTATTAAGTATTGGAAAATTCAAACAAATAACAAGGAATATGTCGGAAATGGTTCACTGCACACAAAAAATGTATATGACATAAATTGTGTGTTTTGTGGTAAAATTTTGTCTATCTCTTATGGTTTACCAGTTATGCAAAATTCATTCAGAATGAAGACGACTTTTGGGGACATTCCCAGAAAATTTAAATATGGCTTTCATTTGCCATGAAAGTGTCTTAAAATATGATATTTTGATCAAAATCGTTAGTGTCATTTCTGAGAGAAAAGAATTCGAAAAATGTTCCATGTAAAGAGTAGTCTGGAATGGGGGGATTTTCTTGAAACTCTTCGTGTCGCATCTTTTAAAGATACTGAACCTAAATACCAAGTTTGGTATTTATCCAACTTTTCGTTTTTGAGTTACGCTGTTCACAGACACACAGACACACACACGGCCCTTTTTTAAAAATGCTTTTTTTTGCATTATGGGGCTTTAAAATATATATTTCCGGTGAAATATCAATATCGAATTTTTAGGTGAAATGCAATATTTCTACTTACTATACGTATTAGAGAAAATAATAAGCTTAAGTAAAAATACTTTGTATACTCACTAATAAACGATGGAGGGTAGGGAAAGTAATGTGAATGTATCACATCAGATTTTTTTCTTCTAGTTTACTGCTTTGCTGGAAACACGTGCTGCCTCACTTGTATCTCAATTTTAGCCTTATCCGAGTGCACTTCCGCTTGTTTATAATCACACCTTGCTTTATCCACACATCAGTACTTCCGTTCGTATATAATCATATCTGGATCTGTGTTTTGGTTTTCGGTATCCTTGCTTGTATTAAAAATATCATTTTAACTTACGCCCAAAGAATATTTTTTTTTATGTTCTTGACATGTGCAAAGAGAATTACATTTTACACGTAGCGACCAGTTCTAAAAATATTTGACTATCGCTTAAGGTGTACTATGTTCCCCTTGTTTTGTATTTGCAAGGGCCTTTAAGCATAGACATATCTCTTAATAGCTGGTTGCTATGCGCAGCACCATTCTCTTTGCCACAGATTAATACTCTTTGTATATCCAAGACAAAAAATGAATAACGAATTCCCATTTGAGAAAAATTATAAGTATTAGAAAATTTAAGGGAATAACAAGCAATATCTCGAAAAAGGTTAACTCAACAAAAAAGAAAAAGAAGCTGTATATGATATAAATTGTGTATTTTAAGAGATCTACATTTTTTGTTAGTAAAATTTTGTCTACTCTTATGGTTTACCAGTTATGCAAAAGTCGTTCACAATGAAGTATACTTTTGCAGACAGTCCCAGAAAATTTGAGATATATAATTCATTTGCCATAAAAATGTCTTAAACATATGATATTTTATTCAAAATCATTAGAGCCATTT
Organism: Deroplatys truncata; assembly: GCA_030765065.1. Lineage (NCBI taxonomy): Eukaryota > Metazoa > Arthropoda > Insecta > Mantodea > Mantidae > Deroplatys > Deroplatys truncata. The sequence continues at coordinate 53,774,192 of CM060988.1, read as the reverse complement.
TTGAGAAAATTAAAATTTTCGAAAAATGTTCCATGTAAAGGGTAATCTGGGTGGGGGATTTTCTTGAAAACCTTCGTGTCGCATCTCTGGAAGATACTGAACCTAAATACCAAGTTTGGTGTTTATCCGACTGTTCGTTTCTGAGTTATGCTGTTCACAGACAGACACACAGACAGACACACACACGGACATGTTTCCAAAAATACTTTTTTTTGGATTCAGGAGGCCTCAAAACATGTATTTCCTGTGAAATCTCGGTATCGAATTTTTGAGTGGAATGCAATAGTTCCCCTATTTACAATACGTGTAAGTATTATCCGATTCGGATTTGATAGATTGATTGCGGAAATGCTTTTGTTCTGTAAATCAATGCAGCTCATACAACTAGGGAATGCTCATTGGTAGAGGACCTGTCTGCCGTGCATGAGGTCCTGGGTTCGAATCCCAGCTGGGGGTTAGAGATTTATTTCTGGCCAAGATTATTCCCAGAGTCTGGAAGTATGAATGAGAGTATGAATGTGTGTGTGAGATCTAATAAATAAAGCTCAAGTTTACCAGAGATTCAAAGACAAGCGAATACGAGTTACCAGCATTGCCTACAGATGTTGCCTATGTTTCAAAGGAAAGGTCGCCGATAACATCATTATAGTTAAAGGCGGGGTATAAATGGAACTAAAAAACTAATTTGAGGTAGATTTTATAAAAAGCTTTCTAGTTCTAGTTCTAGTTTGAGAAGGGGTGGGTTATATGCCCAAGCACTGCGACCTTAAGATCTATTGCGCATCCCCCCTTACATCAGTTAAGTAGTCTGTTGCTCGATATGAACTTAACCAGACTGCTAACTGAGGCTTTCGATAGTTAATCTATCTTTGGAAAGTGACTGCCAAAAGTACTTGCTCTTTGATTCGCAAGAACAGGGCAAAAGCGTTTAGTGGAAAAATGAATTAGTTGAAAAATTAAAATCAGTTATGCTAAATGCAAAATGGATCCAATGCTATTTACACCTCCAAGCACTCACATGCCAAAAAATTACCAATCAACTTTTACAGGTTCTTAATGTCGCAGATGAAGATGTTAACTTTTTTAGAAGTCGGCCCTTAGAATGCCGATTATTTGGTAAGCTGTGTGAAAAATGGGTGCTTTTTGCAAATCTTTCATATTGTAACGAAGTTAATTGGCTCTCTCGCGGGAAATTTTTAAACAGATTTAACACAAGTCAAAGATGCTGTTTTTTTTGTTTTTTTTTACAGATTTCTAAAAAACCTTACTTGCTGAATTCATCTCATAGAAATGGTTGTTTCAGCTGGCATACTTGGCTGATAACTTCATTCCTCTCAATGAACTAAATATTAAGTTATAAGTTATAGGTTTCGAGAGTTGAAAATGGTAACTTTAAAAACTTATATTCGCTTATAAGTTTTATGGTTTCGTTTTCAGTATTGCAACTCGTCCTCTTGATATATGATCATTGTCAAAATTGGTATCTGATCATTTAAAATCCTTCATAGCCAGACTATGAATTACATTCCTGACGAAGAAACTTTGGATCTCAGGTGTATGGTAAACCGTTTCTGTTGAGCAAGTTGGGGAAGAGGCTGAATTGAGTTCACAACTTCACGACCAGCTGATGAGCAAGGAATTGGACAAGTTCTGGCTACAGAGAAGGAATTAATATCCTGGATTAGTAGCATCAGCTCTAAGAGTTATTCCATTCGCTGCTTCGTACCCCTGCGGCGTTTCTGCAATGAACATAAAAACAATATCAAGAAACAGACTGTCTTTTGAAAACGATTTATTATGTATGCTACAAAATTTGAACTAGACATTACAAAATTAGTTCGAACAAAACAGTAGCAAGTTTCGAATTAATTTAAGAGGCGTTCAAAACAAAAATGTTTCTTATAAATTGTATTTGTGTTACTCATTATGGCTAATTAAAATTACAAAACAAAAACATTGCTTATAAATTGTATGTGGTCATTTATTAAGTTGATTGTATTACTACTACCAAATTTATTTATTTTAAAATAAGAATAAACTTTCAAGCCAGAAGGCGAACCTCCGATACACTTCCTAGGGTTCGCGACCCACCGGTTGAAACACTTCATTAAAACAACATGGGTGCAAGGTATTAGGCTTATGCTGCGTCTGTCCTTACTTTTCATTGAGAATGGGACTTTACTCTGCAGAACGCCAGTAACGTACTCAAGGCATTTTATTACTAAAACTTCCGTAGATACTAGAAACGTTGACGACGCCGGCCAGTGATAGGGATAAAGATGTAGCTAGAAATTAAATAAACAAATAGAAATATGGAACCTCTGAGGTATCACTAATACAGAAACTTAGCCAGAAATTAACAGGAAAAAAACTAATGTAGAGCTTACTGTAATTCTAGAAACTAAAATGGCATTATCATTGAATTAAAGAAATATACAGTGTGGACCATTTAAGTAGAGACTTTACCATATCTCCAAAACTAATCGTTGTAGAAAGAAATGTCTTGAACAAAAGTTGCTTGATATTATGGGGGAAAGTAAATGTCATTCGTCGTGCTTTGTTTGGAGGACGTAATGATAGTCATTTTAGGGTCAATTTAATTTTTTAAAACGATTAGGATAAAATTGTCGAACCCAGGACTCCCCTACCCACTTTCGATCGCTCGCTGTCGAACACAGTACTCCTCTCCCGGTCGCTTGTAGAGCAGTACTTGCTATACGTTACAACAATAATAACAACCAACCTCCTGTCGTTTCTTTCCTAAAGGGGGTAATGGATGGTCCCCTCACCTGCCCATCCTATGGCGATCATCCAGCATGCAGTTGCACACTACATCGCCTCCCTGATGCAGTAAGTATCTAACAGGCAGGGAGTATTGTTACGTGTCAGTACGTTCAGTGAGTCGGGTCCCGCATAAGCATCCCGGTTAGTCCTGCAATGCGATATGCGGGTATGCAATACATGCGAGCGCGTCAAGCGATGAGATCCCGGACTGCAGAGCGAGTACTAAGTGCCGCCCGTTTATGAGGGTTGATGAATACTGAAGTGTGTATCCGTGGCTTACAAATGCTGTTTTAACGGTGCGCTTGCTAAATGAAGCTTTTTAGTTCTATATGAATCAACATCCAGTTGCATAGTGAGGAGATGGGGCGGAAGTGATTGTAACGTGGTCTTCTCAGTGGGAGTCGTGCCACAGCGAATACGTTTCTAATCATACCTGCTCTAGCTTCTAGAAACTTCACCAGTAGGGAGAGGGGTAGGGAAGATACGTCTGGGAGCTACGCCATTTTCCTGGATTAATCTTCCCATTGCTTCGGGAGCGGCACCTTCTATATCTACAACCAGTCGTGCTCCGGCTAGCGCTAAAGGTTGTGGCCCGCTATCCACAAGGCGGAAGTCCGGCTCATCATAGCTGCAATACATATAACCAAATTTTCAGAAAAGTTATATTACAATTTTAGAAGAAAAATTTCAGTCATTCCTTGCCTTAAACTGGGCTTTATTGTTCGCTTCTCTTTTACAGTGCAGGCCCACACCGGAAGATATCCTGGAATTGTTACTGTGACTTTAATTTCTATGTATTCTGTTCCTATCCTGTGAATAAAAAGTATACGGAAGAAACTCATCTCTTTAAGCGATAAACATTCCAACGAGCTGTAACAAGGAAATATTGATTGGAAAAGAAAAGGCAGTGTCCAGAAAAATAGGTATAATACATATGCATGGGTAGCTAGATAGATAGAGACAGAGGGATAATAGATAGGGACACACACATACACACACACACACACACCTCAAAGTATTCGTCTGCACTTTAAAAATTCTAGCAGCCAAATTAATGGAGGGAAAAATGTAATTGTTTTGGACATAAAGATCAAATGGTAATACCTTTCCAGAATTTTCATTTTATCAATTTCATAATTTTTTCAAAAATATGCCAAAAGTGCTTTCAAAATTATCTTTTATGCTTTGGATAGAGCAATTCTATGTGCATACATCTACACATTTTCATGGACATGTGACTTAAACTGGTGGAGAAATAAATTCGTGAAGTCATAAAAAATGAGCCGAAAACGCGGAATTAAGGCAAAAGCGTTGAAAATTCCCAACTGACATTTTATTCCTCCGTCAAATGAAATCCTATTTTCACCGCAAAATCAGGTAATACAGAAAACATTTGCTCTACTAAATGTATGTAAAATAGTTTTGAAAAACAAAATATATATTTTATATTGTATACATATATACAGAGATAGAGAGAGAGAGGGAGAGAGAGAGGGGAAGAGAGTGAGAGAGAAAAGAGAGAAACGGTTTGCCATTTGCAAGTAAAGATGGTCAACTATCAGTTTTGATCAACTTAGCATAGTTTTACATGCCCTTTTGTAATGAAAACAATGGAAAATCCTAAATAAATTGTCATAAAATTATGCGCTAGCAAAAAGTAAAACGTTTATCAAAAACTTACTGGTTAGCAAGAGAGAAAGCTTATATAAGTTTAAATGAAAACTGGAAAAGTGTTATCACACATATTATCAATAAATTACATGTGTGACAAACCACTAGTGCGAAATGAGGCTCCAAGTTTACTGAATAAGCGTTGCATGATGATCTGATTTTTGTGATCCCATAGATGTAATGCAACGCAAATATTTACCGCGCGGTATGTCTTTTACCGTTTCGCGAACCGCCTCATAGCATTCAATGCCGACATGGTAATAAATACTTTGAAAATAAGACTGGCATCTTATATGGGCATCGAGAACCATGAATAGTGACGAAAGTGTTTTTAATAATAATAATAATAATAATAATAATAATAATAATAATAATAATAATAGCTTTGCGTTGTAATAAGAACAGTTATGGTATGGCACCGAGCAATTCGTTAAATGTCTGCTTAAAGTGAGTTGAGTTATAAGCCGTCCATATCCCGAAGTCAACACACGTTTCTCATCAAGCGAAGTTCCAGTTTCCTCACAACGGAGAGACCGAACGAACGCTTGCCTTTGTCGCGACAGATTACTGCGTCTTAAACCTTCCACCAATTATAAGAAGTTACCTGCGGCGCACCAGGCAATTTACACGTCAAGTAAATAGGTCACTTCATATTGTCGTCTAATGGAGAATTAAAAGAATCAGCGGGGAAATCCACAACTTTTTTCATACTTTATACCAATACTATAAACTGAGAATATTTGTATGTATGTATGTATGTATGTATGTATGTATGTATGTATGTATGTATGTATGTATGTATGTGTGTGTGTAAATCTCGCATTCGGGAGGTCCGGGTTTGATTCCCGTCGACCGCCCGCTGTGATTATGGGTTTTTCGTGGTTTTCCATGGTCGGTGGGCGAATGCTGGGGTGATTTCTCATTATCAGTTTCCATGATTTCCCTTTCATTCCGTTTCCTTCTCATCTTTCAGGTGTGCATCTGGTTTCGTGGCGTGTGGCGGTACTAACAGCACGGATGCTTGCTAAAAGGAAAGAGTACTCCCTGTAGACACTAGAGGACTGCTTGGTCGACGGATAATTCATCGGCCTTTCTAAGCAGCTCCCGCGTTGGAACGGATCTTCAAGCCTGGAATTTTTAGGGACTTCCGCGCGTCTTTTGCGGTCTATCTCCTGTAACGTCTTGTGGTTCCTTCACTTCATCCTTTTCTCCCGGGGGTGGTAGCCACAATAGATCTATGTAGGTCTCAGTGCGCGAGGTGTTCCCTTCCGTTGTATAATCTATATGTGTGTGTGTGTGTGTGTGTGTGTGTGTGAAGGGTAATCTCAAAAACCACAGAATCGATTTTGATAATTCTTTCACCATCGAAAAACACTATTCTTTCTGATGGACATGAGGCTATAAAACATTTAATTTCAATTCATAAAATACTAAGAAGGATTTATAAAGCCTATACCAGAATACGAGAAATTGGAGTTATAATAGTAATTTATGGAATAAATGGATAATCTTAATGATTATGGCACGGGTGAATTTTTGTCTCACTCACTCACTCACTCACTCACTCACTCACTCACTCACTCACTCACTCACTCACTCACTCACTCACTCACTCACTCACTCACTCACTCACTCGCTCACTCGCTCACTCGCTCACTCACTCACTCACTCACTCACTCACTCACTCACTCGTTCGTGCGAAAATGTTCACGCCTTTCATGTTAAGATTGTTCATGTGTTGGATAAAAATTTTATGCAACCTTAACATTATAAATTGTAGGAAATAATTCACGAAGTAATTCGGCAGACATACTTGAAAGCGTCTTCATATGTTAGTAAATTTGATGTTAGTTTCTCTCCCTGCATTTCATGTGTTATTATCTGGTGTCTTAAGCCGATAACAAAACAGCTACTTGCATGCATTCGCTCCCCGGGAGAGAAGTGAACAGGTGTTACGGGCTGTGATGCAGCTTATTATCAGCACAGCATGGAAGTAATTGTAAATTCAGATTTTAATTATTCTATAAAGTTGAGCCTTTACCAAGATGTGACACGGTTTTTAAGTAAACCCATCCACCCACTCCAAACTAATCCTTATATGGAAAATTTTCCCTTATTTTTGATTATCTATAAAACGGTTCTGACGATATAGATTAAAATACCATATGTTTAAGACATGTCTATGAAAAATAAAATTAATATATTGAATTTTCTGGAAATAGTCCTCTTTATTCTGAATCACCTTTCTATAACCAAAAATCTGTGAAACATAGATAAAATCTTACTAAAAAAAAGGCAAAGCTCGCTAAAGCACACGATTTATGTCAATCCTATTATTGTGGGGTTAACCAATTCCGAGGCATTCTTTATTATTGCTCTAGAGTTTCTTCTCGTGGTCATGCACAAAACATGGAATTTCAGAGCCATCACATAGTGATCCCTTTTTAAAAATCTAACTATCGCTTTAGCTACGAGCAGGATGGCTAAGACGGCAACTCTGGATTAGGGAGGTCGCGGGTTCGATTCCCGGTGGCCACCCACTCTGGCCATGGGGTTTTCGTGGTTTTCCTCTGGTCGCATAGGCGAATGCTGGGGTGGTGTATTCCACCACTACTTCTCCTTTCGCTCATTTCCTGTTATTTCATCTTCCTCCCTTTCATCTTTCAGGCAGTGTCTTCGGGTTCCTTAGTGATGGCCAGATGGCATGGTTGCTGCGCTTTGAAAAGATTTCTCCCCGCCAAAGACAGGGCGCGTTTGCTTGCCTGCAAGGGACATTTCGTCGCCCTCTCGCGGGACTCCGCGTCTACTGGACGAGAGCGGGTGTTTCTGCTGGAATTGATAGGGACTTCCTGCGTCTGCCTGCGGACATGCGACTTCCTGCGGCTCCTTCACTTAACCCCTGCCTCCCGGGGGGGGGTATAGTCACAATAGATCCAGTTGGTCTCAGTGGCGAGGTGTCCCGCTCCGGTAAATACCTAATACCTCATCGCTTTAGCTTACCGTAATCTTTTTACTCGTACAAAGCAACTTGTAAACGTGTAATGGGGGGTTTATCTCTATTATCTCAGTTTTTGTAAGAATAGTTTGTAAAAGAGCGGGTAGAGAAAACCATGTGGATGCAATATATTAGCCTTTTTTGTAGTTTTCCATGTAATTAAATGCAAAATTACCTGCTATTGAGCAACTTTAATGTTTAATATACGTAGTTGAATAAAAAAAATTCTGATGTGTTACACTCACATGGCTTTCTCTACTCTTGTACAAACTATTTTTACAAACGCTTATTCTCCATCTACTTCATGTTAATCGATATAAACATTTGCAGACTCTATCTTATTGCAAATTTTCTTGTAGATGTAAGGGGAATATATATTTACAAGGGCAATATAGAAATACAGTAGCCTTTAAGCATAGGCATTACTCTTAATAGCTGGTTGCTATGTGCAGCACCAATTTCTTTGCCTTAGATGAATACTCTTTGCATATCCAAGACAAACAAAAAATGAATAACGAATTACCATTTGAGAAAATAAGTATTGAAAAATTTAAGGGAATAACAAGCAATATCTCGAAAATGGTTCACTCAACAAAAGAAATGTGTATGACATACATTGTGTATTTTAACGCGATCTACATTTTTTGTGTAGTAAAAGTTTGTCTATCTCTTATGGTTTACCAGTTATGTAGAATTCGTTCACAATGAAGAATAATTTTGGAGACATTCCCAGAAAATTCAGGATATACATTCTATTGTTCATGAAAATACCTTAAACATATGTGATTTTAATCAAAATCGTTATAGCCATTTTTGAGAAAATTAAAATTTTCGAAAAATGTTCCATATAAAGGGTAATATGGGGTGGGGGATTTTCTTGAAAACATTTGTGTCGCATCTCTGGAAGATACTGAGCCTAAATACCAAGTTTGGTGCTTATCCGACCATTCGTTTCCGAGTTATGCTGTTCACAGACACACAGACAGACACACATACAGACACACACATGGACATGTTTCCAAAAATGCTTTTTTTGGATTCAGGGGTCTCAAAACGTGCATTTCCGGTGAAATCTCGGTATCGAATTTTTGGGTGGAATACAATACTTCCCCTGCTTACTATTCGTAGTAGAGAAAGTAATAAGTGATTGATACGCGAACTCAGTTGGACGCCGCTGGTAGGAGTTTCTGCTCGTTTTGCATGAATATGTATAACCTTTTCTACACAGAACATATGCGAACTGTAACAGATGAGAGGATCACCCCCAAAAAGTGAAATGTCATTTAAAATTGCCTTGTGTAGCTCATGTGAATTCATGCGAATGTATAACAAGCTTCCGTCCCATGTTTCCGCAGGCTTAAGGAGAGAAAAATAATCCGTTCCAAGGCCGACGCGCAAGGCCTCCTTTGTGGCAGCAGAAGGTTGAAAAATTCGTTTTTGTGATGTTTAAATGTTACTGAATATCGTTGAAACTATCATAATACTGGGAAAATTCCTAGTGTTTACAGATAAATCCATCGCATTTTCATATATCTAATCTGAGATTACTGTTATTGTTTATACGAATGAATGAGTTATTGTCTACTTTGAACTTACATGCAATTTGTACAATGTTTATAATAAAATTTCTCTTTCCCTTATATTTATCATTCTGTTGTATATATAATGGGGAAGTATAATTTTTCACTATTTGCTTTTTTTGCCTTGTTACTCTTTCTCCGTATCTTCTCCAATTTGCTTCATGTCTCTTTTAACCACTTTAACCTAACGTTTCCTAAATATTTTCCTGCTTTCTCCATATATTCATTTGATCTTGTATTAAAACTCTTCCTAACTTTTAGCTCTATTGTAATGTTTTCCATTTCTCTAGTATTAAATTCTCTCTTCCTTTATCCGTGTCCTCGTATTCCAAAACATAATGCTAATTGTTATGTAATCCATTACATTTAGTACATCCCCCCTTCTTCTCTCTATTAGACTATTTCAATTCATTACACCTGTCCTCGCCCATGCATACCCCATTTTGGCCTCTTTGTGGCATACTTCGATGTATTTTTCTTTTCCCCATTCCGTTTTAAAATACTTATAATCTATTAATGACCTTTTTTTCCCTTGAAACTACTTATAATTTCTTGCTTTTCAATATCCTCCACTCTTGTTCTAATTTCTCTCCAGAAACCCTTACTTTTGTTGTGTCATTCTGCCCATGTTTCCCCCGTTCCTATTTCTTCCAATGTTGTCTGTATCTTGTGCATCCAAGTTTCTCTTTCCCCCATTTTCTCCTGTACAACCAAGCATTGCTTTAGTATCTCATTTTCCTCCAGTAGCTTTGTTCTGAACCAGTATTTGATTGCCCTTTCTACCATTTTGCCTTTAGCTCCCACCCTCCCTAGTTCTGTTTGTGCTACTCTAAATGTGAACTCCTTGGTGATCCCAGTCTTATTTTGCAAAACCTATGTATAGCATTTACATTTTGCCATCCTTTTTCCAGCCCCCATATCTCTGCTGCGTATAACATCCTTGCTTCCACCACTCTGGTATATATCCTTTCTAGGCATGCAATTTACATTTCTGGTATAGCATTGTTTATAGAATACACAAATGATGTAAAAAAATCGGTAATGATAAATGTTTTAATTTTTCTTCTAAAGAGTGTAAACTTTGGATTATAGAGCCTTTGATGAGTTTATATGTGCAATGTCTCAGTTCTTACTTTCTCTACCACGTACATAGTAGGTAGAGAAGATTCCACCCAAAAATTCGATACCAAGATTTCACCAGAAATACATGTTTTGAAGCCCCTGAATAAAACAAAGCATTTTCAGAAAAAGGTCGTGGTGTGTGTGCGTGTCTTTGTGGGTGTCTGTGAACAGCAGAACTCAAAAACGAAAAATCGGACAAATACCAAATTTGGCATATAGATTCAGTACCTTCCAAAGGCGGGACAGAAGATTTTCATGAAAATTTTCCCCAAAACTAGCCTTTACATGGAAGCTTATTCGAAATGTTAGATTGGCTCTAACGATTTTGATTAAAATACCATACATTCAAGATATTTAGACGTAAAATAAAATGTATATGTTGAAGTTTCTAGGAATAGCCTACGAAGTCATCTTCATTCGCAAGGAATTTTGTATAAATCTTGTATAACTGGTAAACGTTAAGCGATAGACGAAAACGTACCAGTGAAAGAATGTAGATCTCTTCAAAACATACAATTTATTTCAAATAACTTAGTAGATAGGAAAATAAACTTTCGTAAGAATAATTTGTATACCCACTTATAAGCAATAGAGGATAGGGAAAGTCATGTGAATATAACACATATTTTTATTTTCTCTACTACGTATAGTAAGTAGGGGAAGTATTGTATTCCACCCAAAATTTTGATACCGAGATTTCAGCGGAAATATATGTTTTGAGGCACCCTGAATCCAAAAGTAGCATTTTTGGAAACATGTCCATGTGTGTGTCTGTGAACAGCATAACTCAGAAACGAACAGTTGGATAAACACCAAACTTGGTATTTAGGTTCAGTATCTTCCAAAGATGCGACACGGAGGTGTTCAAGAAAATTTCCCACCCCAGATTAGTCTTTACATGGAACATTTTTCGAAAATTTTAATTTTCTCTAAAATGGCTCTAACGATTTTGATTAAAATATCATATGTTTAAGAGATTTTCATGAAAAATGAAATGTATATCTCGAATTTTCTGGGAATGTCTGCAAAAGTATTCTTTATTATGAACGACTTTTGCATGACTTAAACCATAAGAGATAGACAAAATTTTACTACACAAAAAATGTAGATCGCGTTAAAATACATAATTTATGTCATATACACTTTTTTGTTGAGTGAACCGTTTTCGAGATATTGCTTGTTATTCCCTTAGATTTTCCAATACTTATACTTTTTATCAAATGGGAATTCGTTATTCATTTTGTTTTTGTTCTGCTAATGCAAAGAGAATGGAATACTCCACATAGCAACCAGCTCTTAAAATATTTGACTATAGTTTAAAGTCTACCAACTCCCCTTGCATCTACAAGAAAATTAGCAATAAGATTAACATCTCGATTAACATGAAGCATATGGAGAATAAACGTTTGTAAAAATAGATTGAACAAGAGTAGAGAAAGTCATGTGAGTGTAACACATCAGATTTTTAAAGTAAAGTCCGTTTTGCAGTAGGTTGTGGATTTCTGTTTTTTGATTTGCAAGGTTGATAAGTATTTTATAAATCTCAAACTCTGATGCAAAATGGATTTAAGAATAAATCTATGTTATTCTTTTCAGATTCGAAAGAGGAAGAGTTTGTGATAATAAATAGGTTTACATCGGATCTTCAGCTATCGACGGGCCTTTCAAAATGTTTTGACGAGTCATTCATTACCTTGCCCGCGGGTCTAGTGTTGGCCGCCCCTGGTCCAGCCTAATGCCCTCTAGGCGAAGCTGTGCTGCACACTACATAACATTAACGGCAAGGGCCACTTGAAAGATTAATGTTACAGCATGGCGTACTCTAGATGGTGATGCACGCTTCCTCCAAGGTAACAAACTGCAAATTGCAGTAGGTGGGTGGGTAAAGATTAGATCCATTCCAGAGTTGCTGTGTGGATCTTGCACTATGAGAACACGGCAAATTTTGCTCAAAACGCGTGTTGTTACCTTTATACAAGTGGAAGCAGTAAATCCATATTCAATCATAGAGAGTTTTGAAAAAGAAAGTTATAAATATCGGAGAACGAAACAGGCATGTGGAACTGCTTTGCTCAAGATTTCATAGCTGCTATTCATTGTATTAACTTTTCTAATTCTAGAAGGATCACCGAGTGGGATGACTCAGGCGGTAACGTCTGAGGCCGCATTTGGGAGGTCGCAGTTTCGATACACGGCGACCGCCCACTCTGACCTATGAACTTTTTCGGGGGTTTCCCGGATCGTCAGGTGAATACTGGAGTGGTTTCTTTCCTGTCCCTCCATTTCGTTCCATTAATCATTTCGTTCATGCTTCACTCCGTTTGATCTATTTCAGGTATGAAAGTGTGACGATGGTGTTTCGGTGCAGCGTGGCAGGGAAAAAGAATGTTCTCCGTCAACTTTCTCCGTCCCTCGGCCTTCGACTGGTTGCCGGGATGTAAGAACTGTTCCTCGGATGGGCTTTGGACCCTGTGTGGGGCTGCGTCCCCGGTCTGCCTTTACGACTGCCGATGCTCTATAACTGGAAACTCTAGGGACGCTTTTATTGCTGTGCCGTCACTGTTGGTTCCGGCCGCCCATGTGTCCCTTCACCTCATCCTTCCTACCGGAGGCATCTTCTCGTCGATACAACATCCTCATTCCGGGATCGGTGCCGAATCCCCTCCGTTTCACAATCCAAATCTAGAAGGATCTAGCAAAGAGATAAATTAAGTGGTTTTCGTGGATTAGGAGCATACAGTCCGCAAACTTAGACAGAGAAAAGAGGAAGAAAAATCTGATCTGTTGAACTCATATAGCTTTCACTACTTCCTCTTCTACAAACTATTCCTACAAAAGCTTATTCTTCTGTCTACTTCTTGTTAATCAAGATAACCTTTCATTACAAGTTTAAATCTACTGTAACTTTTTTGTAGGTAGGAAGGTTACAGTAGGAAGCCAAGTCAGCTTTTTAAAATGTTTGTTGCTATGTGATAACTTTGAAATTCCATTCCCTTTTCATGACGAGAAAACCCCAATAGCGACTATTCACTTGAAAAAAGTATTGTGACCGCGTGCGGGAAACTACCCGCGGCCTGTCGGTAAGCACCTCCCGACCCGGCACCTGGATGGAGCTTTCGACCGGCCATCGGAATAATAGCCATTGCGGAACAATAGCCAATTATGTGCTGATTTCCTATTCCAGAACATTCCTTTCAGCATGTACTAATAGCATCCCGTTTAGTGTGGGAGTATAACACGTTGGGTGCTATTTTGGTGTGGAGTTATTTCTCCTCTACCACAAGAAACAACTGAGTAGCGACGTACTTTAAATAGATGAAAAAAGTATTGATACTTTAGGCGTCATTTTGGGTGTGATATTAAAACACGTAGGTATGGGTTAAGACAAGTCGGGTACCATGGATGTGGTATGGTTGGGTTGCTGGGTTCGTTGGGGTGTGGGGGCGTGTGTTGTGTTGGTAGGTTCTTAGCCCCTCATGAGTTCGTTCCCCTTTCTATGGTAATGTGGTATTGGACCGGGGAAGGATTCCTATCTCAGGTATACAAACAAAGAAGGCACAGGTAACCAGTAGACGAACTTCGGTTGCTGGTCACTTTATTCTTGCCAGAAACACACTTCCTCTGTCCCGCACACACGATACAAGCCGATCGCTACAGTTATGATGATCTATTAAGTCGCTGTCACCTAATCTACGTCCGGATAATTAGTTGTCTTTCCTCACTATAACACGCTAATTTCTCTAATTATCACTTATTCTCTTGCACGACGCTATACATGAACTTTGCTAATCTAGACTTAGTTATTTGGCCGACCACTGCGTCGGAAATGCAACACTTAGCGTTTTAACACGATGCCGGTTGGAACGAGAGACCAAGAGAGAGTGATTTTTGTCTTCGCGGCTCCTACCTCGTTCTGTCTAGGATCGTTTCCTATTTCACGCCCGTTTTCTAGGCGACTTGGTTTGGTCCCTAATCACGTCGGTTATTTGCTACTTTCTTTTCTACGCTTAATTCCTATTGGCGGTTCTCCAACCCAGACTAGTGCGAATTGCTATTTTCAATGTGGAATATTTTATGGCCTGTCGCTCATTTCTAGCGTTGGTTTTTCCACTTCGATGAATTTGGATACCGATTAGGCACGTACATCTTGGTGCCTGTCGGTCGCGTTGGAATTTTCTGTCTTTGTTTGGAAAGCCACATGTTCGGCAGAATTCTTTAGAGACAGGAGACCTTTCCGGTGTGTCCCGTTATAGCCTCAAGCACTATTAAACAGCTACATGTTCCGGTCTACCCTTCTGCAAACTTTAGCTCTTTTGAAATTTAATTCCTTATGCTACAAATATGACTAATTTATTCTATTCATTATCCATGTACATATAAATAATTGTGAGGCGCGTGTTTCTGCTTCACTTTCTAGAACATTCCGCTCTGTATGCGAGGTCTATATAAGGGGCTGTCCGTGTGGAGTTCTGTTAAGAAGTTACGAAGTGAAAGTGCCAGTGCATTTAGTTCTGATTTTACTCACCGATCAGTTGTGTTGTGTTCCGAGTGTGTACCAAAAGTGACTCAAGTATAACTTTTGTGCTATGCTGAGTGCCTAAGTGATAATAAAGGGTGTTTCGCAGTAACTGGTGCTCTTATTTGTTACAGCATAAGTATTTGAAAATTCAGAGTAATGACAAAGAATATATTGGAAATGGTTAACGCCACGAAAAAATTTAGACATAAACTGTGTGCTATAACAAGATCTTTATTTTTTGTGTATTAAGATTTTGTCTATTACGGTTTACCAGTTATTCAAAAGTCATTTAGATTGAAGTTCACAAGCCATATCTAGAAAATTCAACATACGCGTTTTATTTTTCATATAAATAGCTTAAACAACAACAAAAATACTTTATCGTTAAAGGGATTTTTGAGAAAAAAAACTGACGTCAAACTTAGAGTAGTTTTCCGTTAACAGGAATTATTTGTTCTTCTACACAAGCCGTGTGTTGGACAGGATTGGAAAGGTAGAATCAAGCGACTGAAAAACTCAATGCCATAGCCGGGATTTGAACCACGGATCTCCGGGTCTATGTTCGGTTGCTCTAACCACTGAGCTACCATGGCAACATACCGGTATGACACTAAATTCTCCAGCTGATTCGTATTTTTCCCGGTAAACCACAAGGGGTCCTCAAATTGTATTGAGATGACACACGCCAATGGCGACTTACAATGCTGTAAGTACTTTAAGTCCCGGGCTTCATAGTTTCGACCACTATTAGGTCAATTAATGGAATTAATTGTTCTTCCACACTTATCATTTGTGAGATTTACACTTTTTACGAGTTGTTCAAAATTTTTACAGAAGTTCACTACAGCTTCAGAATCACCGGAAAGCTTTTCTCCACAAATCTCAAGCTGTCGTACACCATACATGAAATCGTGTTCGCCTTCTTTGAAGTCGTTTCTAAAAAATAAAGCTTTTTCTTGCAACATTGAGCCGGAAATTGGTCTTCCTTCTGCCTTTGATGACTGAACCAGATAAACAATGCTTCAATAGTGTTTTCGTATTCTAACCTCCTCATGCACTTTCTTTTAAGATTTATCTGAACACTTAGTAGAATACTTCTGCAGTTTATACCTCTTTCGTCGCCAGTCTCCAAGTGTTAATTCCCCACATCGTATTCCGCGTTAAGCGTTTTATTTTTCTCCTCTTTATCCAGTATTTTTAAAGCTTGTAATTTCACCTTTAATGGTAGAGATTTCCTTTTACATTTAGCACTCATTGTTGAAACAAATTAGGAATAGGATATACAAGTACTTCTAACGTACTCTATCCACAAAGAAGGCTACAAACATACTAAAATAAAACACTCCTTTAACTTGACACAACCCTGGCTTGCTGTTTGGGTGGCAAGGAATACTTTTCCTCTCAACAAAACATATGTTAACTATTAAGGCTAGTTCCTTTCTTATAACAGCTGTCAAACATTTGCAGTCATAAGCTAGTCAGTGTGTTATTATTGCAGCTGAAAGGTATTTCCGGTGGGGAGTATGTGCTACAATGTATGTTGCGGCAGTCATCTCCTCCTGTCCGTTGCTGTTGGCTTACCTTGATGCATCTTCCATGTTGGTTCCAGAAGTTCGTAGTGTGCTGGTTCTCTGCAATTTTATCCTCGGCTAGCTGCAGTAATTTTCTTTAAACTATATGGGAGCATGGACTTATCCTTGGTAAAGGAAGCGTCGATCTCGGGTGGTGATATAAGAAGACATAGACGTGCTTTGGTTATGAAAAGGTGACACTGCCGTTTCTTCTTATTTAACTAACCCACGTAGTATACAACACTGGTATTGCCGCCGTTAAAATATTGTCCACCGCTGTTAAAACGCGGCGCGGATATGACACGAAGTTTAAATATGCTTATTATCTCTATACGAGTAGTGGTTCTTAGGTGTGTTTCTAAAACTGTCTTTATTCCCTTTTTGGCGCGATATCTCACACATCCTGCAGCATCTCTCCCTGACCACACATGACAAAATGCCCAAACTGAAATGAAATGCCAAACTGCTAAACTGCCCCTGATTTGTTCCTAGCAGATCCATTTATAGTTGCAGGCTTCTGGGGCTGCTTCCTTTCCTATTGGTGCATTTTTAGCGCCACTCGACGCGTCTCACTATTTCGTATAAACTTCCAGGGATCTCATTGGTCCAAGTTTAATATAAATCGCGGTTTTTCCTAAATTTACCGTTAAGCTATCCGTCTCTCTCACTTGGTCACGGCGAATTATCAAATAAAGGGACAAAAGCTCTACACCCTCCCTGTAGGAATAATGGCCCTGCGACCAGAGAGACGTCATAAACTAGATTTTCTGCCTTCGAAGGCACTATTCCTGTAGCTAAAACATTTCGTCGTGGACAGTATTTTAACATAGCGCTTAAATTATTTACATTAAACCATTTATAACTCTTCTAATATTAGTAACCTAGATACATACATAACGTTAAATCACCCTTCTTAAACTATACAAGCAGTATAAGAAAAAGATATGTACATAGTATTGTTTAACATCAATAAAAATTAATTAATAAATTATCTATGATTACAGTTCTCGGGCTCGGCCTAGAGTTGCCGTTTCAATGTACATATTATGGAAGGATTTTCCCAGTTTTCGGCTCGTTCCTAATTGAAAGGAAGTTAATTCGTGCAATTTAACACACACACTATAGACGAGAGATAGGGGCGATGCAAAAGTATGTAGATATGCATCAGGACCGTTTAAACAGATGACTAGCCTCTGGTTAAAAAGTGAGAAAGAAATAAGAAAAAAAAAAGAAAAAGAAAAATTGTGTCTTCAAGTAGCTCGGATTTAACGGAACCTCGAATTTACGAGACTTTTCTGTAGTATCTTCTTGAGTTTTGTCACATTTGTTTGCAATCATCTTCTGTTTCCACCATTTATATCTGTTCATCTCCAAATAATATATTAATTATTAATCTATTTGTTAACTATTGTTATGTTTGCTAGATTTAAACCTTTCCATTCTAATATAATGTTCTATCTTAAACACTAGTGGAGAGAAATTACATCCTTGTTTAAGTCCTTAATTTATCTTTATGGGCTTTCCTCCTCTGATCTGAGTATCATATGTGTTACCGGCAAAATTTGAAAACCGGCATCCTGTATAATGACTAGGCAATGTATAGACTGACTAAAATGAGCAGATAGAGTATGATACACATATTATTTTAAATATTTTCTAGGCATTTTACATAAATACACAAAGAATGGCTGACCAGCTGGATGAATAATTCTACAAGCAAACTTCAGGATTTAAAATTTTTAAAATTTAAAATTTTTTTGAGTTGGAAAATGTAAATTCCCATCACATATATGCGCTAGATGTTATCGCAGGAGCGCTTTCGAGAGATGTTTCTCCCATCTTCAGCTGAGAATGCACAAATGTTTCCGATGGACTGAAGACGACGTGTAATGTACAAATGTTTCCGATGGACTTCTCAGTTGAGTTGGATTCTCAGCTGAAGATGGGAGAAACATCTCTCGAAAGCGCTCCTGCGATAACATCTAGCGCATATATGTGATGGGAATTTACATTTTCCAACTCAAAAAATTTTAAATGTTATATAACATCACTATAAATAATACTTCTGGTTTATAATAAAAAAACTTCAGGATGTACGTGGAACTTCAACTCAAAAATATCTAAGACAGCTACAGCGGCGAAACCAAATTGTAATATCCCGGCTACGAATTGGGCATACCAAACTGACACACTCTTATTTGTTAAATAGAAGCTCTCCACCAATTTATGAAACATGTAAAACAGCATTAACAGTAGTACATATTATACCAACATGTCCAAAATTTGACAATCAACGTAGTCAGGTTGGTATGCCCAGAAATATTTCTGCAGCACTCAGTGATGCAACTTTCATTCAGAAAGTAATTATTTTTCTTAAATTAATTAATATCCATCAATACATTTAACTAAATTGTAACCTGTATGTATACATAATGTCTAAGTATTATACTGTAATCCAATAATGTAAACAGCTGTACATGAAAGGTCGTGATAAAACCTAGGAAGGTTAAAACGAACCTAAATAAAACGTTTTTTTTAAAGAAAAAGAGAATGAAAAAACCGAAACAGGCAAAGTAGTTTTATAAAATTTCGTATTTAAGTTCAAACTTTGCCACTGTTGTGTAGCACACTGGCTTCCTCACTCAAGTAGACCAGTATTTCAAATTTAAATTCAAACTCTGGCATTGTTGTGTATTACTTCATCGCTCGAAGTAGACCAGTATTTTCCTTAGTGTTCAAGATGTCGCAACAGGTTGCCGCGCGTGAATCAGACTTTTCACAAGATCGTATTGTTTTGAAGAAAAATCGGTTCTATAATTAACTGTCTCAAATTAGAAGTAATAGTGCTAAAAATGTGTGTTTCTCACAGGTGAAGATTATAATAGGGTGGTGGAGGATGTGTTGAAGGATAAAACGACCATGAATAAGGAACTTCGGGACTATTGGCTGTTCACTATGTGTCCAAAGGAATTAGTGCGACTTGAAGATGTCCTAAATCATGAAATTGCATTCCGAAAGCTGCGGCCTCTCAATAGGAGGCAGCCAAGGATTCATCAGATGCATGTGCAAGACCAAGTACCGAAATATGAGGTGCTTTTATGTGAAAAATAAAATACAGTGCAATTCTAAGTATCACTCATCTCTGCCTTGTTGCAACAAACAGGACTCTTTCATTTTGGTAATTTAATATTCTTATGCCGTTCATTACTTTAAAAGCATATTTTTCATATTCAAATATTCATATTCTCAGAATAGTTGTTTAAGATTTTCAGACTTATTATTTACATGTTTAATTAATGTTTGTTTTTAACAACTTTTACTTTCTCTACTACGTATAGTAAGTAGGGGAAGTATTGCATTCCACCCAAAAATTTGATACCGAGATTTCACCGGAAATACATGTTTTAAAGCCCCCTGAATAAAAAAAAGCATTTTTGTAAACATGTCCCTGTGTGTCTGTGTGTGTGTATGTGAACAGCATAACTCAGAAACGAACAGTCGGATAAACACCAAACTTGGTATTTTGGCTCAGTATCTTCCAGAGATGCGACACGAAGGTTTTCAAGAAAATTTCCCCACCCCAGATTACCCTCTACATGGAACATTTTTCGAAAATTTTAATTTTCTCTAAAATGGCTCTAACGATTTTGATTAAAGTATCATATGTTTAAGACATTTAATGACAAATAAAATGTATATCTTGAATTTTCTGGGAATGTCTCCAAAATTATTGTTCATTGTGAACGACTTTTGCATAACTGGTAAACCATAAGAGATAGACAAAATTTTACTACACAAAAATGTAGATCGCGTTAAAATACACAATTTATGTCATGTACATTTTTGTTGTTGAGTGAACCATTTTCGAGATATTTCTTGTTATTCCCTTAAATTTTTCAATATTTATTTTCTCAAATGGGAATTCGTTATTCATTTTTTGTCTTGGATATGCAAAGAATATTAATCTGAGGCAAAGAAAATGGTGCTGCACCTAGCAACCAGCTATTAAGAGATATATCTGTGCTTATATTGCCCTTGCAAATACAAAACAAGGGGAACATAGTAGACCTTAAGCGATAGTCAAATATTTTTAGAACTGGTCGCTATGTGTGAAATGTAATTCTATTTGCATGTCAAAAGATCGTTTCGGCAAATGTTTATCTCGATTAATAAGAAATAGATGGATAATAAGAGTTTGTAAAAATAGTTTGTACAAGAATAGAGAAAGTCATGTGAGTGTAACACATCAGGTTTTTTCATTTATATACATTGCCGTGACTGTCTGGCAGTGTATTTAATGCCTAAGCAATATATACAATGCCTAGAAAAAATATAAAACAAAGAAAGGATTTTCTACTTTGCCAAAAATCGTCCGGCATTTTATACCTTTCCCAGGCATTCTATGTAATGTGTGAATTTTATACTTTGCCTGTAACATACACAAGAGTTTAGCAGCATTTATCAAATTTGGGGGTATTTTTAGCTGTTCTAAAATTCTCCATAATTTTCGTTTATCCACTCTTTTGCACTTTTTACACTATTAATGCATGTAAACATAAGTACGGTATCATGTAATATATTACTTATGTTTTTTAGATGAACAACTTAAGGTATGTGGACTACTGTTTTACGATTTCGTATTTACTTTGCATAAGACTGGAAATAGTGACTGATTCACCCGATATAGACTGCTCGATACTTCTAAAACGGTTTTGCCTAGATTAAGCAGACAAAAAAAATATTGGTGCATTAAGGTGTTATATAATTTTTACTTTCTCTACTACGTATAGTAAGTAGGGGAAGTATTGCATTCCACCCAAAAATTCGATACCGACTTTTCACCGGAAATACATGTTTTGAGACCTCCTGAATCCAAAAAAAGCATTTTTGGAAACATGTCCGTGTGTGTGTCTGTGTGTGTGTCTGTGTGTGTGTGTGTCTGTGTGTGTGTCTGTGAATAGCATAACTCAAAAACGAACAGTCGGATAAGCACCAAACTTGGTATTTAGGTTCAGTATCTTCCAGAGATGCGACACGAAGGTTTTCAAGAAACTCCCCCCACCCCAGACTACCCTTTACATGGAACATTTTTCGAAAATTTTAATTTTCTCAAAAATGGCTCTAACGATTTTGATGAAAATATCATATGTTTAAGATAATGTCATGAGAAATGAAATGTATATCTCGAATTTTCTGGGAATGTCTCCAAGAGTATTCTTCATTGTGAACGACTTTTGCATAACTGGTAAACCATAAGAGATAGACAAAATTTTACTACACAAAAAATGTAGATCGCGTTAAAATACACAATTTATGTCATACACATTTCTTTTGTTGAGTGAACCGTTTTCGAGATATTGCTTGTTATTCCCTTAAATTTTCCAATACTTATACTTTTTCTCAAATTCGTTACTCATTTTTTTATGTCCTGGACATGCAAAGAGAATGGAATGCGCCACATAGCAACCAGCGCTTAAATATTTGACTATCGCTTAAAACCTACCATATTTTCCTTGCATCTACAAGAAAATTTGCAATAATATTGACATCTCGATATCTCGATTAACATGAAGCATATGGAGAATAAGCGTTTGTAAAAATAGTTTGTACAAGAGTAGAGAAAGTCATGTGAGTGTAACACATCAGATTTTTTTATGTCCTGGACACGTAAAGAGAATGGAATGCGCCACATAACAACCAGCGTTAAAATATTTGACTATCGCTTTAAACCTAGCAGATTCCGCTTGCATTCTACATGAAAATTACCAATAAGATTGACATCTCGATATCTCGATTAACATGAAGCATATGGAGAATAAGCGTTTGTAAAAATAGTTTGTACAAGAGTAGAGAAAGTCATGTGAGTGTAACACATCAGATTTTTTTACTTTCTCTACTACGTATAGTAAGTAGGGGAAGTATTGCATTCCACCCAAAAATTCGATACCGAGATTCACCGGAAATACATGTTCTGAGACCTCCTGAATCCAAAAAAAGCATTTTTGGAAACATGTCCGTGTGTGTGTCTCTGTGTGTGTGTGTGTGTGTGTCTGTGTGTGTGTCTGTGAACAGTATAACTCAAAAACTAACAGTCGGATAAACACCAAACTTGGTATTTACGTTCAGTATCTTCCAGAGATGCGACACGAAGATTTTCAAGAAAATCCCCCCACCGCAGACTACCCTTTACATGGAACATTTTTCGAAAATTTTAATTTTCTCAAAAATTGCTCTAACGATTTTGATGAAAATATCATATGTTTAAGATAATGTCATGAGAAATGAAATGTATATCTCGAATTTTCTGGGAATGTCTCCAAAAGTATTCTTCATTGTGAACGACTTTTGCATAACTGGTAAACCATAAGAGATAGACAAAATTTTACTACACAAAAAATGTAGATCGCGTTAAAATACACAATTTATGTCATACACATTTCTTTTGTTGAGTGAACCGTTTTCGAGATATTGCTTGTTATTCCCTTAAATTTTCCAATACTTATACTTTTTCTCAAATTCGTTACTCATTTTTTTATGTCCTGGACATGCAAAGAGAATGGAATGCGCCACATAGCAACCAGCGCTTAAATATTTGACTATCGCTTAAAACCTACCATATTTTCCTTGCATCTACAACAAAATTAGCAATAATATTGACATCTCGATATCTCGATTAACATGAAGCATATGGAGAATAAGCGTTTGTAAAAATAGTTTGTACAAGAGTAGAGAAAGTCATGTGAGTGTAACACATCAGATTTTTTTACTTTCTCTACTACTTATAGTAAGTAGGGGAAGTATTGCATTCCACCCAAAAATTCGATACCGAGATTCACCGGAAATACATGTTTTGAGACCTCCTGAATCCAAAAAAAGCATTTTTGGAAACATGTCCGTGTGTGTGTCTCTGTGTGTGTGTGTGTGTGTGTGTGTGTGTGTCTGTGTGTGTGTCTGTGAACAGTATAACTCAAAAACTAACAGTCGGATAAACACCAAACTTGGTATTTACGTTCAGTATCTTCCAGAGATGCGACACGAAGATTTTCAAGAAAATCCCCCCACCGCAGACTACCCTTTACATGGAACATTTTTCGAAAATTTTAATTTTCTCAAAAATTGCTCTAACGATTTTGATGAAAATATCATATGTTTAAGATAATGTCATGAGAAATGAAATGTATATCTCGAATTTTCTGGGAATGTCTCCAAAAGTATTCTTCATTATGAACGACTTTTGCATAACGGGTAAACCATAAGAGATAGGCAAAATGTTACTACACAAAAAATGTAGATCGCGTTAAAATACACAAGTTAGGTCATATACATTTTTGTTGTTGAGTGAACCGTTTTCGAGATATTGCTTGTTATTTCCTTAAATTTTCCAATACTTATACTTTTTCTCAAATTCGTTATTCATTTTTACTTTCTCTACTACGTATAGTAAGTAGAGGAAGTATTGTATTCGACCCAAAAATTCGATACTGAGATTTCACCGGAAATACATGTTTTGAGACCACCTGAATCCAAAAAAAGCAATTTTGGAAACATGTCCGTGTGTGTGTCTGACTGTGTGTGTGTGTGTGTGTGTCTTTGTGTGTGTGTCTGTGTGTCTGTGAACAGCATAACTCATAAACGAATAGTCGGATAAACACCAAACTTGGTATTTAGGTTTGGTATCGTCCAGAGATGAGACACGAAGGTTTTCAAGAAAATCCCCCCACCCTAGACTACCCTTTACATGGAACATTTTTCGAAAATTTTAATTTTCTCAAAAATGGCTCTAACGATTTTGATTAAAATATTATATGTTTAAGATATTGGCATGAGAAATGAAATGTATATCTCGAATTTTCTGGGAATGTCTCCAAAAGTATTCTTCATTGTGAACGACTTTTGCATAACTGGTAAACCATAAGAGATAGACAAAATTTTACTACACACAAAATATATATCGCGTTAAAATACACAATTTATGTCATATACACTTATGTTGTTGAGTGAACCGTTTTCGAGATATTGCTTGTTATACCCTTAAATTTTCCAATACTTATACTTTTTCTCAAATTCGTTATTCATTTTTTGTATGTCTTGAACATGCAAAGAGAATGGAATGCGCCACATAGCAACGAGCGCTTTAAACATTTGACTATCGCTTAATACCTACCATATTCCCTTTCCATCTACAGAAAACTAGCAATAAGATTAACGTCTCGATATCTCCATTAACATGAAGCATATGGAGAATAAGCGTTTGTAAAAATAGTTTGTACAAGAGTAGAGAAAGTCATGTGAGTGTAACACATCAGATTTTTTTACTTTCTCTACTACGTATAGTAAGTAGGGGAAGTATTGCATTCCACCCAAAAATTCGATACCGAGATTTCACCGGAAATACATGTTTTGAGACCTCCTGAATCCAAAAAAAGCATTTTTGGAAACATGTCCGTGTGTGTGTCTCTGTGTGTGTGTGTGTGTGTGTGTGTGTGTCTGTGTGTGTCTGTGAACAGTATAACTCAAAAACTAACAGTCGGATAAACACCAAACTTGGTATTTACGTTCAGTATCTTTCAGAGATGCGACACGAAGATTTTCAAGAAAATCCCCCCACCGCAGACTACCCTTTACATAACATTTTTCGAAAATTTTAATTTTCTCAAAAATTGCTCTAACGATTTTGATGAAAATATCATATGTTTAAGATAATGTCATGAGAAATGAAATGTATATCTCGAATTTTCTGGGAATGTCTCCAAAAGTATTCTTCATTGTGAACGACTTTTGCATAACTGGTAAACCATAAGAGATAGACAAAATTTTACTACACAAAAAATGTAGATCGCGTTAAAATACACAATTTATGTCATACACATTTCTTTTGTTGAGTGAACCGTTTTCGAGATATTGCTTGTTATTCCCTTAAATTTTCCAATACTTATACTTTTTCTCAAATTCGTTACTCATTTTTTTATGTCCTGGACATGCAAAGAGAATGGAATGCGCCACATAGCAACCAGCGCTTAAATATTTGACTATCGCTTAAAACCTACCATATTTTCCTTGCATCTACAACAAAATTAGCAATAATATTGACATCTCGATATCTCGATTAACATGAAGCATATGGAGAATAAGCGTTTGTAAGAATAGTTTGTACAAGAGTAGAGAAAGTCATGTGAGTGTAACACATCAGATTTTTACTTTCTCTACTACGTATAGTAAGTAGGGGAAGTATTGCATTCCACCCAAAAATTCGATACCGAGATTTCACCGGAAATACATGTTTTGAGACCTCCTGAATCCAAAAAAAGCATTTTTGGAAACATGTCCGTGTGTGTGTCTGTGTGTGTGTCTGTGTGTGTGTGTGTGTCTGTGTGTGTGTCTGTGAATAGCATAACTCAAAAACGAACAGTCGGATAAGCACCAAACTTGGTATTTAGGTTCAGTATCTTCCAGAGATGCGACACGAAGGTTTTCAAGAAACTCCCCCCACCCCAGACTACCCTTTACATGGAACATTTTTCGAAAATTTTAATTTTCTCAAAAATGGCTCTAACGATTTTGATGAAAATATCATATGTTTAAGATAATGTCATGAGAAATGAAATGTATATCTCGAATTTTCTGGGAATGTCTCCAAGAGTATTCTTCATTGTGAACGACTTTTGCATAACTGGTAAACCATAAGAGATAGACAAAATTTTACTACACAAAAAATGTAGATCGCGTTAAAATACACAACTTATGTCATATACATTTCTTTTGTTGAGTGAACCGTTTTCGAGATATTGCTTGTTATTTCCTTAAATTTTACAATACTTACACTTTTTCTCACATTCGTTATTCATTTTTTTTATGTCCTGGACATGCAAAGAGAATGGAATGCGCCACACAGCAACCAGCGTTAAAATATTTGACTATCACTTAAAAGCTACCATATTTCCCTTGCATCTACATGAAAATTACCAATAAGATTGACATCTCGATATCTCGATTAATATGAACCATATGGAGAATAAGCGTTTGTAAAATTAGATTGTACAAGATTAGAGAAAGTCATGTGAGTGTAACACATCAGATTTTTTTATGTCCTGGACATGCAAAGAGAATGGAATGCGCCACATAGCAACCAGCGTTAAAATATTTGACTATCGCTTAAAACCTACCATATTCCCCTTGCATCTACAAGAAAATTATCAATAAGATTGACATCTCGATATCTCCATTAACATGAAGCATATGGAGAATAAGCGTTTGTAAAAATAGTTTGTGCAAGAGTAGAGAAAGTCATGTGAGTGTAACACATCAGATTTTTTTACTTTCTCTACTACGTATAGTAAGTAGGGGAAGAATTGCATTCCACCCAAAAATTCGATACCGAGATTCACCGGAAATACATGTTTTGAGACCTCCTGAATCCAAAAAAAGCATTTTTGGAAACATGTCCGTGTGTGTGTGTGTGTGTGTGTGTGTGTCTGTGAACAGCATAACTCGAAAACTAACAGTCGGATAAACACCAAACTTGGTATTTACGTTCAGTATCTTCCAGAGATGCGACACGAAGATTTTCAAGAAAATCCCCCCACCGCAGACTACCCTTTACATGGAACATTTTTCGAAAATTTTGATTTTCTCAAAAATTGCTCTAACGATTTTGATGAAAATATCATATGTTTAAGATAATGTCATGAGAAATGAAATGTATATCTCGAATTTTCTGGGAATGTCTCCAAAAGTATTCTTCATTATGAACGACTTTTGCATAACTGGTAAACCATAAGAGATAGGCAAACTTTTACTACACAAAAAATGTAGATCGCGTTAAAATACACAATTTATGTCATATACATGTTTGTTGTTGAGTGAACCGTTTTCGAGATATTGCTTGTTATTTCCTTAAATTTTCCAGTACTTGTACTTTTTCTCAAATTCGTTATTCATTTTTACTTTCTCTAGTACGTATAGTAAGTAGGGGAAGTATTGTATTTCACCCAAAAATTCCATACCGAGATTTCACCGGAAATATATGTTTTGAGACTCCCTGAATCCAAAAAAAGCATTTTTGGAAACCTGTCCGTGTGTGTGTGTGTGTGTGTGTGTGTCTGTGTGTCTGTGAATAGCATAACTCAGAAACGAACAGTCGGATAAACACCAAACTTGGTATTTAGGTTCAGTATCTTCCAGAGATGCGACACGAAGGTTTTCAAGAAAATCCCCCCACCCCAGAGTATCCTTTACATGAAACATTTTTCGAAAATTTTAATTTTCTCAAAAATACCTCTAATGATTTTGATTAAAATATCATATATTTAAGGTATTTTTATGACAAATAAAATGTATATCTCGAATTTTCGGGGAATGTCTCCAAAAGTGTTCTGCATTCTGAACGACTTTTCCATAACTGGTAAACCATAAGAGATAGACAAAATTTTACTGCACACAAAATGTAGATCGCCTTAAAATACACAATTTATGTCATATACATTTTTGTTGTTGAGTGAACCGTTTTGAGATATTGCTTGTTATTCCCTTAAATTTTCCAATATACTTTTTCTCAAAGTCGTTATTCATTTTTTTATGTCCTAGACATGCAAAGAGAATGGAATGCGCCACATAGCATCCAGCGCTTAAAATATTTGAGTATCGCTTAAAATATTTGAGTATCGCTTAAAACCTACTATATTCCCCTTGCAGCTACAAGAAAATTAGCAATAAGATTGACATCTCGTTATCTTGATTAACATGAAGCATATGGAGAATAAGCGTTTGTAAAAATAGTTTGTACAAGAGTAGAGAAAGTCGTGTGAGTGTAACACATCAGATTTTTTTATGTCCTGGACATGCAAAGAGAATGGAATGCGCCACATAGCAACCAGCGATAAAATATTTGACTATCGCTTAAAAGCTACCATATTCCCCTTGCATCTACAAGAAAATTACAAATAAGATTGACATCTCGATATCTCGATTAATATGAAGCATATGGAGAATAGGCGTTTGTAAAAATAGATTGTACAAGAGTAGAGAAAGTCATGTGAGTGTAACACATCAGATTTTTTGTCTTGGATATCCAAAGAGTATTCATCTGTGGGAAAGGGAATTGTGCTGCACCTAGCAACCAACTATTAAGAGATATGTATGTGCTGAAAGGCTACTGTTTTTCTATATTGCCCTTGTAAATATATATTCCCCTTACATCTACAAGAAAATTAGCAATAAGATAGACTCTGCAAATGTTTATCTCGATTAACATGAAGCATATGGAGATTAAGCGTTTGTAAAAATAGTTTGTACAAGAGTAGAAAAAGTCATGTGAATGTCATCAGATTTTTTTTTATGTCCTGGACATGCAAAGAGAATGAAATGCGCCACATAGCAACCAGCGATAAAATATTTGACTATCGCTTAAAAGCTACCATATTCCCCTTGCATCTACAAGAAAATTAGCAATAAGATTGACATCTCGATATCTCGATTAACATGAAGCATATGGAGAATAAGCGTTTGTAAAAATAAACAGTAGAGAAAGTCATGTGAGTGTAACACATCAGATTTTTTTTAAGGATCTCTATCCCACTGGCACTACATTTCATGAGTGAATGCATAAAGTTTGTTATTGATTGTGTCATCTAAGGAGAAGCGTAACTCTTCTGGAAGAATGTCATTTTCCTAAACTTCCTGAGCTGGTATATATAACTGTTCTGGAAGAGATCTCCTCTAATGATGTTGCCATAAGGCTTAAAAAATAAAATAAAGAAGTAGCTTGCTAATGAGGACGTGTTTGAATAGCAAGCGTCAATACAAAGAGAAATGGGAGGGAAAAAATATGATTTCTGTTTTTTGTTTAATTTGTGAGCTTAGCGGGATCCCTGTATCTTACGTTTCGTACTGCAACATGTGCGTTGGCAGCGTTGGGGTTGTTAACTCTATTCGGGAATAACGGGAACTCAGCATTTTAATGTATATAGCTTCACTTCTTGTCAGGAATATATGGCGTTATTTGCAAGTATTTTTAACGAACTTTCGGGTAGCGTATCCTTTGTTTATACAAAGCTTCGCAATTTTGTGATTGCAAAATGCAACAATAGTTATTCTTTTTTTTATTAAGCTGTTATTAGGTTTTTAACTTATTTCTATCTGAATAACATGCAGCTTTTTGCTTTCTCTACCACGTACATAGTAGGCAGAGAATGTATTGCATTACACCAAAAAAATTCTAATGTGTTACACTCACATCACTTTCTCTACTCTTATACAAACTATTTTTACAAACGCTTATTCTCCATATGCTTCATGTTAATCAAGATGTTAATCTTATTGCTTGTTTTCTTGTAGGTGCAAGGGGAATATGGTAGCCTTTAAGCGATAATCAAATGTTTTAAGAGCTGGTTGCTATGTGGCGCATTCCATTCACTTTGCATGTCCAGGCCATAAAAAAAAATGAATAACGAATTCCAATTTGAGAAAAGTATAAGTATTGGAAAATTTAAGGGAATAACAAGCAATATCTCGAAAATTGTTCACTCAATAAAAAAATGTATATGACATAAATTGTGTATTTTAACGCGATCTACGTTTTTTGTGAAGTAAAACTTTGTCTATCTCTTATGGTTTACCAGTTATGCAAAAGTCCTTCACAATGAAGAATATTTTTGGAGACTTCCCAGAAAATTCGAGATATACATTTCATTTGTCATGAAAATATCTTAAACATATGATATTTTAATTAAAATCGTTAGAGCTGTTTTTGAGAAATTTAAAGTTTTCGAAAAATGTTCCATATAAAGGGTATTTTGGGGTAGGGAGATTTTCTTGAAAACCTCCTGTCGCATCTGTGGATGATACTGAACCTAAATATCAAGTTTGGTGTTTATCCAACTGTTCGTTTCTGAGTTATGCTGTTCACAGGCACACAGACACACACACGGACATGTTTCCAAAAATGCATTTTTTGGATTCAGGGGGCCTCAAAAACATATATTTCCGGTGAAATCTCCGTATGAAATTTTTGGGTGGAATATAATACTTCCCCTACTTACTATACGTAGTAGAGAAAGTAATTAGATATAGATTTCACCGAAAATACATATTTTAAGGACCTCTGAATCCCAGAAATGCATTTTTAGAAAAAGTCCACGTGTGTCTGTGTGTCTATGGACAGCATAACTCAAAAACTAAAAATTGGATAAGTGCCAAACTTCGTATTTAAGCTAAGCATATTCCAAGAATGTGACACAAAGAATTTCTCCTATCCCCACTACCCTTTACATGCAACATCTTTTACAAATTTTGAGTTTCTAAAACATGGCTCTAAAGATTTTGATTGAATTACCATACATGAAAGATATTTACATGACAAATAAAGTGTATATCTTGAATTTTGTGGGAATAGCTTTGAAGTCTTCTTCATTCGAAAAAAAATTGTATAATCTTGTATGTCTAGTAAACGTTAAGCGATAGACAAAATGTACTCCACAAAAATTATACATCTCTTTCAAACACACAATTTATTTCAAATAAGCTTTTTGTGGCATAAGCTATTTCTGAGATATCCGTTATTAATGGTTCGAATTATTCATTTCTTGGTCATTCCTTAAATTTCTATCAACATTCAGTTGTTTCTCGCGATTGCATGGAAGCAGTATGTAATTTTAAGGCCAGCCTATAACGTCCAGTTCATAAACATTTGATATCGCTGTTCTCTTTATATCTATAACGGAATGTGTAATGTAGTTATTTGTCCAAAGGTTTATTTGGATTAAAACCTAGTAGATGGAAAAATACGTTTAGTAGAAATAGATTGTATAGTCACTAATAAACGATAGGGAGTAGAGAAAGTCATGTGCATGCATCACCAGAAATGTTTTCCAGTATTCTGCAGTTTGTTACATATCATCAAAACGGGATAAAATTTCCAACGAGAACTTCGCTTGAAATTTAATTATTGTCCGTATAAATATGGATAATGGACAATTTAGAAATAAGAGTATGATTCTGAAGGTTAAAGTAATTCTTAAAAGAAATATAATATGGTAGTGTAAAATATATTTTAAGGTTATTGAGTAATATTGATTAGACTATTTTGGCAGAATTATCTACACCCATATATATATATATATATATATATATATATATATATATATATATATATGTATATATATTTACTTTCTCTACTACGTATAGTAAGTACGGGAAGTATTGCATTCCACTCAAAAATTTGATACCGAGATTTCACCGGAAATACACGTTTTGAGGCCTCCTGAATCAAAAAAAGTATTTTTGGAAACATGTCCGTGTGTGTGTGTGTTTGTGGACATCATAACTCAGAAACGCTAATTCGGATAAACACCAAACTTGGTATTTAGGTTCAGTATCCTCCAGAGATGCGACACAAAGGTTTTCAAGAAAATCTCCTACTCCAGATTACCCCTTACATGGAAAATTTTAATTTTCTCAAAAAATGGCTCGAACGATTTTGAATAAAATACCATAAGTTTAAGACATTCTTATTGCAAATGAATTGTATATCTCGAATTTTCTGGGAATGTCTGCAAAAGTATTCTTCATTGTGAACGACTTTTGCATAACTGGTAAACCATAAGAGATAGACAAAATTTTACTACACAAAAAATGTAGATCGCGTTAAAATACACAATTTATGTCATACACATTTCTTTTGTTGAGTGAACCGTTTTCGAGATATTGCTTGTTATTCCCTTAAATTTTCCAATACTTATACTTTTTCTCAAATTCGTTACTCATTTTTTTATGTCCTGGACATGCAAAGAGAATGGAATGCGCCACATAGCAACCAGCGCTTAAATATTTGACTATCGCTTAAAACCTACCATATTTTCCTTGCATCTACAACAAAATTAGCAATAATATTGACATCTCGATATCTCGATTAACATGAAGCATATGGAGAATAAGCGTTTGTAAGAATAGTTTGTACAAGAGTAGAGAAAGTCATGTGAGTGTAACACATCAGATTTTTACTTTCTCTACTACGTATAGTAAGTAGGGGAAGTATTGCATTCCACCCAAAAATTCGATACCGAGATTTCACCGGAAATACATGTTTTGAGACCTCCTGAATCCAAAAAAAGCATTTTTGGAAACATGTCCGTGTGTGTGTCTGTGTGTGTGTCTGTGTGTGTGTGTGTCTGTGTGTGTGTCTGTGAATAGCATAACTCAAAAACGAACAGTCGGATAAGCACCAAACTTGGTATTTAGGTTCAGTATCTTCCAGAGATGCGACACGAAGGTTTTCAAGAAACTCCCCCCACCCCAGACTACCCTTTACATGGAACATTTTTCGAAAATTTTAATTTTCTCAAAAATGGCTCTAACGATTTTGATGAAAATATCATATGTTTAAGATAATGTCATGAGAAATGAAATGTATATCTCGAATTTTCTGGGAATGTCTCCAAGAGTATTCTTCATTGTGAACGACTTTTGCATAACTGGTAAACCATAAGAGATAGACAAAATTTTACTACACAAAAAATGTAGATCGCGTTAAAATACACAACTTATGTCATATACATTTCTTTTGTTGAGTGAACCGTTTTCGAGATATTGCTTGTTATTTCCTTAAATTTTACAATACTTACACTTTTTCTCACATTCGTTATTCATTTTTTTTATGTCCTGGACATGCAAAGAGAATGGAATGCGCCACACAGCAACCAGCGTTAAAATATTTGACTATCACTTAAAAGCTACCATATTTCCCTTGCATCTACATGAAAATTACCAATAAGATTGACATCTCGATATCTCGATTAATATGAACCATATGGAGAATAAGCGTTTGTAAAATTAGATTGTACAAGATTAGAGAAAGTCATGTGAGTGTAACACATCAGATTTTTTTATGTCCTGGACATGCAAAGAGAATGGAATGCGCCACATAGCAACCAGCGTTAAAATATTTGACTATCGCTTAAAACCTACCATATTCCCCTTGCATCTACAAGAAAACTATCAATAAGATTGACATCTCGATATCTCCATTAACATGAAGCATATGGAGAATAAGCGTTTGTAAAAATAGTTTGTGCAAGAGTAGAGAAAGTCATGTGAGTGTAACACATCAGATTTTTTTACTTTCTCTACTACGTATAGTAAGTAGGGGAAGAATTGCATTCCACCCAAAAATTCGATACCGAGATTCACCGGAAATACATGTTTTGAGACCTCCTGAATCCAAAAAAAGCATTTTTGGAAACATGTCCGTGTGTGTGTGTGTGTGTGTGTGTGTGTCTGTGAACAGCATAACTCGAAAACTAACAGTCGGATAAACACCAAACTTGGTATTTACGTTCAGTATCTTCCAGAGATGCGACACGAAGATTTTCAAGAAAATCCCCCCACCGCAGACTACCCTTTACATGGAACATTTTTCGAAAATTTTGATTTTCTCAAAAATTGCTCTAACGATTTTGATGAAAATATCATATGTTTAAGATAATGTCATGAGAAATGAAATGTATATCTCGAATTTTCTGGGAATGTCTCCAAAAGTATTCTTCATTATGAACGACTTTTGCATAACTGGTAAACCATAAGAGATAGGCAAACTTTTACTACACAAAAAATGTAGATCGCGTTAAAATACACAATTTATGTCATATACATGTTTGTTGTTGAGTGAACCGTTTTCGAGATATTGCTTGTTATTTCCTTAAATTTTCCAGTACTTGTACTTTTTCTCAAATTCGTTATTCATTTTTACTTTCTCTAGTACGTATAGTAAGTAGGGGAAGTATTGTATTTCACCCAAAAATTCCATACCGAGATTTCACCGGAAATATATGTTTTGAGACTCCCTGAATCCAAAAAAAGCATTTTTGGAAACCTGTCCGTGTGTGTGTGTGTGTGTGTGTGTGTGTGTGTGTGTGTGTCTGTGTGTCTGTGAATAGCATAACTCAGAAACGAACAGTCGGATAAACACCAAACTTGGTATTTAGGTTCAGTATCTTCCAGAGATGCGACACGAAGGTTTTCAAGAAAATCCCCCCACCCCAGAGTATCCTTTACATGAAACATTTTTCGAAAATTTTAATTTTCTCAAAAATACCTCTAATGATTTTGATTAAAATATCATATATTTAAGGTATTTTTATGACAAATAAAATGTATATCTCGAATTTTCGGGGAATGTCTCCAAAAGTGTTCTGCATTCTGAACGACTTTTCCATAACTGGTAAACCATAAGAGATAGACAAAATTTTACTGCACACAAAATGTAGATCGCCTTAAAATACACAATTTATGTCATATACATTTTTGTTGTTGAGTGAACCGTTTTGAGATATTGCTTGTTATTCCCTTAAATTTTCCAATATACTTTTTCTCAAAGTCGTTATTCATTTTTTTATGTCCTAGACATGCAAAGAGAATGGAATGCGCCACATAGCATCCAGCGCTTAAAATATTTGAGTATCGCTTAAAATATTTGAGTATCGCTTAAAACCTACTATATTCCCCTTGCAGCTACAAGAAAATTAGCAATAAGATTGACATCTCGTTATCTTGATTAACATGAAGCATATGGAGAATAAGCGTTTGTAAAAATAGTTTGTAAAAGAGTAGAGAAAGTCGTGTGAGTGTAACACATCAGATTTTTTTATGTCCTGGACATGCAAAGAGAATGGAATGCGCCACATAGCAACCAGCGATAAAATATTTGACTATCGCTTAAAAGCTACCATATTCCCCTTGCATCTACAAGAAAATTACAAATAAGATTGACATCTCGATATCTCGATTAATATGAAGCATATGGAGAATAGGCGTTTGTAAAAATAGATTGTACAAGAGTAGAGAAAGTCATGTGAGTGTAACACATCAGATTTTTTGTCTTGGATATCCAAAGAGTATTCATCTGTGGGAAAGGGAATTGTGCTGCACCTAGCAACCAACTATTAAGAGATATGTATGTGCTGAAAGGCTACTGTTTTTCTATATTGCCCTTGTAAATATATATTCCCCTTACATCTACAAGAAAATTAGCAATAAGATAGACTCTGCAAATGTTTATCTCGATTAACATGAAGCATATGGAGATTAAGCGTTTGTAAAAATAGTTTGTACAAGAGTAGAAAAAGTCATGTGAATGTCATCAGATTTTTTTTTATGTCCTGGACATGCAAAGAGAATGAAATGCGCCACATAGCAACCAGCGATAAAATATTTGACTATCGCTTAAAAGCTACCATATTCCCCTTGCATCTACAAGAAAATTAGCAATAAGATTGACATCTCGATATCTCGATTAACATGAAGCATATGGAGAATAAGCGTTTGTAAAAATAAACAGTAGAGAAAGTCATGTGAGTGTAACACATCAGATTTTTTTTAAGGATCTCTATCCCACTGGCACTACATTTCATGAGTGAATGCATAAAGTTTGTTATTGATTGTGTCATCTAAGGAGAAGCGTAACTCTTCTGGAAGAATGTCATTTTCCTAAACTTCCTGAGCTGGTATATATAACTGTTCTGGAAGAGATCTCCTCTAATGATGTTGCCATAAGGCTTAAAAAATAAAATAAAGAAGTAGCTTGCTAATGAGGACGTGTTTGAATAGCAAGCGTCAATACAAAGAGAAATGGGAGGGAAAAAATATGATTTCTGTTTTTTGTTTAATTTGTGAGCTTAGCGGGATCCCTGTATCTTACGTTTCGTACTGCAACATGTGCGTTGGCAGCGTTGGGGTTGTTAACTCTATTCGGGAATAACGGGAACTCAGCATTTTAATGTATATAGCTTCACTTCTTGTCAGGAATATATGGCGTTATTTGCAAGTATTTTTAACGAACTTTCGGGTAGCGTATCCTTTGTTTATACAAAGCTTCGCAATTTTGTGATTGCAAAATGCAACAATAGTTATTCTTTTTTTTATTAAGCTGTTATTAGGTTTTTAACTTATTTCTATCTGAATAACATGCAGCTTTTTGCTTTCTCTACCACGTACATAGTAGGCAGAGAATGTATTGCATTACACCAAAAAAATTCTAATGTGTTACACTCACATCACTTTCTCTACTCTTATACAAACTATTTTTACAAACGCTTATTCTCCATATGCTTCATGTTAATCAAGATGTTAATCTTATTGCTTGTTTTCTTGTAGGTGCAAGGGGAATATGGTAGCCTTTAAGCGATAATCAAATGTTTTAAGAGCTGGTTGCTATGTGGCGCATTCCATTCACTTTGCATGTCCAGGCCATAAAAAAAAATGAATAACGAATTCCAATTTGAGAAAAGTATAAGTATTGGAAAATTTAAGGGAATAACAAGCAATATCTCGAAAATTGTTCACTCAATAAAAAAATGTATATGACATAAATTGTGTATTTTAACGCGATCTACGTTTTTTGTGAAGTAAAACTTTGTCTATCTCTTATGGTTTACCAGTTATGCAAAAGTCCTTCACAATGAAGAATATTTTTGGAGACTTCCCAGAAAATTCGAGATATACATTTCATTTGTCATGAAAATATCTTAAACATATGATATTTTAATTAAAATCGTTAGAGCTGTTTTTGAGAAATTTAAAGTTTTCGAAAAATGTTCCATATAAAGGGTATTTTGGGGTAGGGAGATTTTCTTGAAAACCTCCTGTCGCATCTGTGGATGATACTGAACCTAAATATCAAGTTTGGTGTTTATCCAACTGTTCGTTTCTGAGTTATGCTGTTCACAGGCACACAGACACACACACGGACATGTTTCCAAAAATGCATTTTTTGGATTCAGGGGGCCTCAAAAACATATATTTCCGGTGAAATCTCCGTATGAAATTTTTG
Organism: Deroplatys truncata; assembly: GCA_030765065.1. NCBI lineage: Eukaryota > Metazoa > Arthropoda > Insecta > Mantodea > Mantidae > Deroplatys > Deroplatys truncata. The sequence goes on along the minus strand of CM060988.1, from coordinate 53,737,132 downwards.
GGTGGAATATAATACTTCCCCTACTTACTATACGTAGTAGAGAAAGTAATTAGATATAGATTTCACCGAAAATACATATTTTAAGGACCTCTGAATCCCAGAAAAGCATTTTTAGAAAAAGTCCACGTGTGTCTGTGTGTCTATGGACAGCATAACTCAAAAACTAAAAATTGGATAAGTGCCAAACTTCGTATTTAAGCTAAGCATATTCCAAGAATGTGACACAAAGAATTTCTCCTATCCCCACTACCCTTTACATGCAACATCTTTTACAAATTTTGAGTTTCTAAAACATGGCTCTAAAGATTTTGATTGAATTACCATACATGAAAGATATTTACATGACAAATAAAGTGTATATCTTGAATTTTGTGGGAATAGCTTTGAAGTCTTCTTCATTCGAAAAAAAATTGTATAATCTTGTATGTCTAGTAAACGTTAAGCGATAGACAAAATGTACTCCACAAAAATTATACATCTCTTTCAAACACACAATTTATTTCAAATAAGCTTTTTGTGGCATAAGCTATTTCTGAGATATCCGTTATTAATGGTTCGAATTATTCATTTCTTGGTCATTCCTTAAATTTCTATCAACATTCAGTTGTTTCTCGCGATTGCATGGAAGCAGTATGTAATTTTAAGGCCAGCCTATAACGTCCAGTTCATAAACATTTGATATCGCTGTTCTCTTTATATCTATAACGGAATGTGTAATGTAGTTATTTGTCCAAAGGTTTATTTGGATTAAAACCTAGTAGATGGAAAAATACGTTTAGTAGAAATAGATTGTATAGTCACTAATAAACGATAGGGAGTAGAGAAAGTCATGTGCATGCATCACCAGAAATGTTTTCCAGTATTCTGCAGTTTGTTACATATCATCAAAACGGGATAAAATTTCCAACGAGAACTTCGCTTGAAATTTAATTATTGTCCGTATAAATATGGATAATGGACAATTTAGAAATAAGAGTATGATTCTGAAGGTTAAAGTAATTCTTAAAAGAAATATAATATGGTAGTGTAAAATATATTTTAAGGTTATTGAGTAATATTGATTAGACTATTTTGGCAGAATTATCTACACCCATATATATATATATATATATATATATATATATATATGTATATATATTTACTTTCTCTACTACGTATAGTAAGTACGGGAAGTATTGCATTCCACTCAAAAATTTGATACCGAGATTTCACCGGAAATACACGTTTTGAGGCCTCCTGAATCAAAAAAAGTATTTTTGGAAACATGTCCGTGTGTGTGTGTGTTTGTGGACATCATAACTCAGAAACGCTAATTCGGATAAACACCAAACTTGGTATTTAGGTTCAGTATCCTCCAGAGATGCGACACAAAGGTTTTCAAGAAAATCTCCTACTCCAGATTACCCCTTACATGGAAAATTTTAATTTTCTCAAAAAATGGCTCGAACGATTTTGAATAAAATACCATAAGTTTAAGACATTCTTATTGCAAATGAATTGTATATCTCGAATTTTCTGGGAATGTCTGCAAAAGTATTCTTCATTGTGAACGACTTTTGCATAACTGGTAAACCATAAGAGATAGACAAAATTTTACTACACAAAAAATGTAGATCGCGTTAAAATACCAATTTATGTCATATACATTTTTTTTGTTGAGTGAACCATTTTCGAGATATTGCTTGTTATTCCCTTAAATTTTCCAATACTTATACTTTTTCTCAAACGGGAATTCGATATTCATTTTTTTTGTCCTGGTAATGCATAGAGAATGGAATACTCCATATAGCAACAAGCTCTTAAAATATTTGACTATCGCTTAAAGCTTATCAATTCCCCTTGCACCTACAAGAAAATTATCGATAAGATTAATATCTCATATCTCGATTAACATGAAGCATATGGAGAATAAGCGTTTGTAAAAATAGTTTGTACAAGAGTAGAGAAAGTCATGTGAGCGTAACACGTCAGATTTTTTAATTACCATATACAGAACAAAATACTGGGTCTAGTAGTTTTTACTTTCTCTACCACGTACATAGTAGGTAGTGTGGTATTGCATTCCACCAAAAAATTCGATATCGAGATTTCACTGGAAAACGACAAACCGAACAAGATTCACGGTTTATAGCAACTGTGTTATTTATAGACGAAGCAAGGCTCACAACACGGCCACTAAATCGCCACAACATGCATTGCTGGAGCACTGAAAACCCACATTGGATGCGAGAGGCGGCCTTACAAGTCCTAGGAGATTTCAACGTTTGGCTGGTGTATTCGGTGATCATCTAATAGGTCCGTCTTTTTATGATGGCCAACTCACCTGGAATAGCTATGTCCAATTCCTAAAACACCAGCTGCCTACTCTACTGGATGAAGTGCCGTTGCAGAACCGAATATGTGGTACCAACATGATGAGGGGGCAGCTGATTCGCCTCTTCGATGCCACCTACCCTGAGCGATGGATAGGACGGCATGGACCAATAGGGTGGCCAGCACGCTCACCAGATCTAACCTCATTAGAGTTCTTCTTACGGGGTTATCTTAAAGATATCATGTACCAGGAGCGGCCAATGACCCCTCAACAGTTCAGGGTACGCATCATCTTAGCTTGCCGTGACATCACACCGGCCATGTATCGCCGGGTTAGACTGGCAAAGTTGGTTAGACTGAGATCTTGCATCCGCCGGCACCTATTACAACCACATGGAGGAAACGGTTTGTCTGTTGATGGTCGGGCAGGATGCCATAGTCTGTTAAATGCACTACTTTGGGAACCAGAGAGGCTCACAACCATCACAATATGGGATGGCAAACGTTATCTAGTTTGTATGTATGTATAACACCTTCAAGTGGCAGTATCCTTCACCACTGAAGGCCAACCCGCACACTAGTGCAGGTCAGTGCACTCACAGCGGTGCAAAGCAGTCATTTCGGCCGAAATTGATACGACGCGCTGCAGTTGACAGTGTTTATGACATATCCTGTACAACGCCAGGACTGTACAACTTCTCATTGCGCAGGCTGAGAAGACTCATCATCATCATATATATATATATACACATATATATGGTGAAATAACAATATTGTTCTGAGTGAAAGATAAAAACACGGAAAGTCATACAATAGGAAGGTTCAATAATTCAGGCGTATTTCTTCTTCAGGAGATTAAACATGCAGAAAATGAAAATATACTTGACTGTCGACCGTATGGTTAATAATGATCTTTATTACAGGGTAAAAGGGTATACAGCGGAGGAGGACACATCGGGTACTGCTACCTGCAAGAATCTACTGTGGCTAACATCCTCAGGAAAAACGGATAAAGCTATAGTGACTTGAAACACTCCTGTTTATAAACGTGATGCTTACTAAAATTCGTAGGCTAACACGTCCGGTGTCAATATTAAATAAAGTATCATCCGGGCTTGTGGGCTGTGTTCTACTGGGCTCCTTCTTCCCAGAAGTTTAATTTGGAGCACGGCAGACATATTCAGTGGCAGTGGCGAGGTCGAAGTGTTCTGGCAGAAGTTTCGACAGCGACAGTGCTTGATGACGACGACATGATGGCGGACTGAGGGCAACCCGAAAGTGTGCTAGGTGTGTACCTGCCCTAATTAGGGCTTAGTCACGTAGTGACGGCTAGGGGTGTACAGGATGGTGATTGAGATTTTTGTAGGGGAGTGAAAGGAGGTAACAAAGTTTGTTCCTCAACGATTGCCGGTCATGGTGCAATGACCCTTGTGTACCGATGGTATCAAGTAATTTGTCAAGTTATTAATGTAGAGGTGGTAATTTTGAAAGTCCAAGCTACTCTTGAAAGGTTTATATAGGAGCTCAACTTTAGCTGCTGTTGGAAGCGTTCCGTTGTTACCGGATGTGCCGGCATGATTTCCGGGGAAGCCGGTGACGTCTCAAGCGGCGTGTTCTGGAGTTATAATCCCCAAGAGACCGAACGAGGGCGCTCTGATGGTGTGGCAACTGGTCGTAAAATTTTGCGGCCCGGCGCCTAATTTCATCCTCCATGTAAGGAAGAGATGAGGCTTCGTGAAGCAGTCTCACGGGAAAGGAGCCGTATACAGAATAGACAGACCGAAGGCCCCTATTCCGCACCTGTTGCAGAAACAGCAGACTGGAGTCTGCGGCCAAGCCCCAGATCTCGCAGGCGTAAAGCAGTACGGGGATTATAAGTGCTCGAAAAAAGGCGTATCTTAAGCGGGACAGGCATCCACGGTGGGACAGGCATCCACGAGCTCAGCACGGGGTACAATGAAACCTAGCCCCAGTGGCCCGATGCGCGAGGTCCTTGATGTGTCCCTCGAAAGTTAGGCCCTTAACTAGCCTAGCTACCAAGTAGATGAGTGCTTGATGCTTTTTTGGGGGCAGGAATAAAGGTCTGAGGAGAAAACAAGAATATGTATATAATGTATTAGGAAGGAAAAAGGAAGAGGAATAGAAGGATTTGATGCTGTTGTGGCGCTATTTATTGGGGGCATAATGGTGAACATGGTGGCTGGTACCGCCGAAGCAAACCCGCTGATTGGAGTGAATACTTAGATGAGGCGGAGTTCTCCGCTGTGGAGATTAGGTATCTGTCATGGCCGAAGCTTTGACAGGGACCTATGATCAGTGGTGACATAACAGGTCATGAATGCTCCGTGCCCGGCCTGTTACCTCCGGGTGTATGAGGGTGGTATGCGGTGGTTGTTGTGTGGGTGTCGTGATGTCGTCCCGGAGGATCCTAATCACTCTGCTGGCGTGTTCTTCAATCTTATCTTGTATGTACTGGTTTCCCAGTTGAACAGTGCGCTTGATGGTTGTGTCCAGTTCGTCGGTGTCCTTCTCGTGCTTTGTGATGATTTTGCCAGTGATGGAGGTAAGTTTCTTGGTGAACTGCTCTTCTAGTGCAGTGAGGCGTGTGGAGATGTTCAGCAACTCGGGGTGAAGATCTTGAATTGCTTCAATAATGCTGTTGTTGCTGGCCGTGTTCTGCTAAACTAGCGCGTTGGTGTTCGCCAACTAGTGCTCTAGTTGAGAGGTGTCGATCTGCGTAGGTGGATTGTTGGCCTGCGGTGGTGGAATGTTGATCTGCGGTGTCTTGAAGATGGTAGTGGTCGGCGAAGCTCTACGTGGGTAGAGTGGGCAGACGGCCTGGCCGGTGAAGTGCCCCTGCCCCCACAGGAGGCGCAGAAGCGGCGGCGATTGGACTGCGGTATTTATACCAGCGGTTGGCGGGTAGGTCTGCGGCGATTGCTTCGGATTGGCAGTGGATTGGACTTGGGTAGATGGAGTGCTGCATTTATCTGACGTCTGATTGGTTTGGGTGAAATGCTTGACTTTGACTTTTGTTAGTGCTGTTTGCCATATTCTGTTTAGGTTTAGATCTTCCTTCTTACGGTTGATATTTTTATGCTTATGTTTTTATACTTCCCAGAAACGTCTAGGAAGAAGAAAGAGCCCATTAGACCACGGCCCACAAGCCGGGATAATAATTTACTTAATAGTGATGTTTATTGTTGACGCCTGCACGCACGGGGTATTTTGACGATAATTATCAATGAGGGACATATTCAAAGTGACTAACACTGTTGCCTTATTTGTCACCCATTTAATAACAAAAATCTCCAGTAAGTCGCCGGAGTTTAAGCATGATTTGTAATTCCTTCCTATATTGAAATGTGTTGTCCATGTTTTAAGATTTTGATGCCCCTAAAACCCATCACCCTGGGCGGTGGCACGGTTCGACTCCCCCTTGAGCCGATTTCGATAGAGAAAATAAAGTGAATGCAACACACCAGATTTTTTAAACGCGAAACACACTTTAGCAAACAGGCACTTCCTTTAGAAACAAAGTAGGCTTTCAGAACTTCCGCTGTAGATGCAAAGAAAACACGAACAGAATTTGTAAGAAGGCACCTGTCGATATTAAAGTGCATATTTCACGATTGTACTTCCATCCGGAATTCTGTATAAGATTTCAACCCAGCCTCCTTGCAGTGCAGCTTTGGAACACTGAGTGTGATAAATGACCGAGTTGGGAAATGGAAGAAAGATAGAAATACTGAAAAGAAAAAGAAAGGGCTCCAGGAAAAAAAGAAGGGAGAACTTTTCTGGTCACGAAATTTCCACCACTAGAGTGTAAACTTTTCCTTTCACCCCTTCCTCCCACTTTTTAAAGGATGAGGACTCTTGCAGTCAGCTCATGATTGGCTTCTGTTCCACTGTCACACAGTTGTAGTACTGCAGCTATACGCTGACAGGTCTAAGCCGGAAATGATGTAATGCAATCACGTGACTCCATCTACCTACCTACCTAGCTACCGCGAGGAAGAAGGAAGAGCAAACATGCCCCACCAAGAAGGCGGTGGGATCCCATTTTAATTAGGCTGGGTTTTACCAAAGTTAATTGCGTTCTTGTGAAATTTAAAGCGTTTCTTCTACCTTCTTTTCTCATATTATACCCTCTAGTTTCGTTTGAACAAATGCTCGATGTAGACTTATTATCATTTAGCCGGGGCTCACGGGAGAGCTGGAATTAAAGCAGCTTAGAATGCATTTACGTACATTTACACAAAAAAAATCGTATGTGTTATATTCTCACGGCTTTCTCTACCCACTATATAATAAATATTCTTTATTTCTCTACCTACTTCATGTTAATCGAGATAAACATTTGCGGAAATAGTTTTATTATACATTTCATTGTAGGTACAAGGATAATGCCAGTCAAATCTTTTAAAGGGAGTCTCTATGTGATGGCTTTGAAATTTCCTTCTCTTTGCATGACCAAGAGAAAAAATCTGATGTGTTACACCTACATGACTTTTTCTACTCTTGTATAAACTATTTTTACAAACGCTTATTCCCCATATGCTTCATGTTAACAGAGATGTTAATCTTATTGCTAATTTTCTTGTAGATGCAAGGGGAATATGGTAGGCTTTAAGCGATAGTCAAATATTTTAAGAGCTGCTTGCTATGTGGAGTATTCCATTCTCTTTGCATTACCAGGACAAGAAATCTGATATGTTACACTCACATGACTTTCTCTACTCTTGTACAATCTATTTTTACAAACGCCTATTCTCCATATGCTTCATATTAATCGAGATATCGAGATGTCAATCTTATTTGTAATTTTCTTGTAGATGCAAGGGGAATATGGTAGCTTTTAAGCGATAGTCAAATATTTTATCGCTGGTTGCTATGTGGCGCATTCTATTCTCTTTGCATGTCCAGGACATAAAAAATGAATAACAAATTTGAGAAAAAGTATAAGTATTGGAAAATTTAAGGAAATAACAAGCAATATCTCCAAACGGTTCACTCAACAAAAAAAATGTATATGATATAAGTTGTGTATTTTAACGCGATCTACATTTTTTGTGCAGTAAAATTTTGTTTATCTCTTATGGTTTACCAGTTATGCAAAAGTCGTTCATAATGAAGAATAGTTTTGGAGACATTCCCAGAAATTTCGAGATATACATTTCATTTCTCATGACATTATCTTAAACATATGATATTTTCATCAAAATCGTTAGAGCGATTTTTGAGAAAATTAAAATTTTTGAAAAATGTTCCATGTAAAGGGTAGTCTGGGGTGGGGGGATTTTCTTGAAAATCTTCGTGTCGTATCTCTGGAAGATACTGAACGTAAATACCAAGTTTGGTGTTTATCCGACTGTTAGTTTTTGAGTTATGCTGTTCACAGACACACACACACACACACACAGACACACACACGGACATGTTTCCAAAAATGCTTTTTTTTTGGATTCAGGAGGTCTCAAAACATGTATTTCCGGTGAAATCTCGGTATCGAATTTTTGGGTGGAATGCAATACTTCCCCTACTTACTATACGTAGTAGAGAAAGTAAAAAATCTGATGTGTTACACTCACATGACTTTCTCTATTCTTGTACAAACTATTTTTACAAACTCTTATTCTCCATCTATTTCATATTAATCAGGATAAACATTTGCAGATACGATCTTTTGACATTCAAAGAGAATTACATTTTACACTTAGCAACCGGTTCTAAAAAAAATCTGATGTGTTACACTCACATGACTTTCTCTACTCTTGTACAATCTAATTTTACAAACGCTTATTCTCCATATGCTTCATGTTAATCGAGATATCGAGATGTCAATCTTATTGGTAATTTTCTTGTAGATGCAAGGGGGATATGGTAGCTTTTAAGCGATAGTCAAATATTTTAACGCTGGTTGCTATGTGGCGCATTCCATTCTCTTTGCATGTCCAGGACAAAAAAAATGAATAACGAATGTGAGAAAAAGTATAAGTATTGGAAAATTTAAGGGAATAACAAGCAATATCTCGAAAACGGTTCACTCAACAAAAGAAATGTATATGACATAAGTTGTGTATTTTAACGCGATCTACATTTTTTGTGTAGTAACATTTTGTCTGTCTCTTATGGTTTACCAGTTATGCAAAAGTCGTTCACAATGAAGAATACTTTTGGAGACATTCCCAAAAAATTCGAGATATACATTTCATTTCTCATGACATTATCTTAAACATATGATATTTTCATCAAAATCGTTAGAGCCATTTTTGAGAAAATAAAAATTTTCGAAAAATCTTCCATGTAAAGGGTAGTCTGGGGTGGGGGGATTTTCTTGAAAACCTTCGTGTCGCATCTCTGGAAGATACTGAACCTAAATACCAAGTTTGGTGCTTATCCGACTGTTCGTTTTTGAGTTATGCTGTTCACAGACACACACACAGACACACACACAGACACACAGACACACACACAGACACACACACGGACATGTTTCCAAAAATGCTTTTTTTGGATTCAGGAGGTCTCAAAACATGTATTTCCGGTGAAATCTCGGTATCGAATTTTTGGGTGGAGTGCAATACTTCCCCTACTTACTATACGTAGTAGAGAAAGTAATATTTGACTACCGCTTAAGGCCTACTATGTTCCCCTTGTTTTGTATTTGCAAGGGCAATATAAGCACAGAAATGTCACAACAGTTGGTTGCTATGTGCAGCACCATTCACTTTGCCACAGATTAATACTCTTTGTATATCCAAAACAAAAAAACGAATAACGAATTCTCATTTGAGAAAGTATTGAAAAATTTAAGGGAATAACAAGCAATATCTCGAAAATGGTCCATTCAACCAAAAAAAGTATATTACATAAACTGTGAATTTTAACGGGATCTACATCTTTGTGTAGTAAAATTTTTCTATCTCTTATGGTTTACCAGTTATGCAAAAGTCGTTCACAATGAAGAATACTTTTGGAGACATTACCAGAAAATTCAAGATATACATTTTATTTGCCATGAAAGTATCTTAAATATACGACATTTTAATCGCAATCGTTAGAGCCATTTTTGAGAAAATTGAAATTTTCGAAAAATGTTCTATGTAAAGGGTAATCTGGGGTGGGGGGAATTTCTTGAAAACCTTCGTGTCGCATCTCTGGAAGACACTGAATCTAAACACCAAGTTTGGTGTTTATCCGACTGTTCGTTTCTGAGTTATGCTGTTCACAGACACACACACACACACACACACACACACACACACACACGGACATGTTTCCAAAAATGCGTTTTTTGGATTCAGGGGGCCTCAAAGCATATATTTCCTGTGAAATCTCGAATCGAATTTTTGGGTGGAATACAATACTTGCCCTACTTACTATACGTAGTAGAGAAAGTAAAAAAATCTGATGTGTTACACTTACATGACTTTCTCTACTCTTGTACAAACTATTTTTACAAACGCTTATTCTCCATATGCTTCATGTTAATGGAGATATCGAGATGTCAATCTTATTGATAATTTTCTTGTAGATGCAAGGGGAATATGGTGGGTTTTAAGCGATAGTCAAATATTTTAACGCTGGTTGCTATGTGGGGCACTCCATTCTCTTTGCATGTCCAGAACATAAAAAAATCTGATGTGTTACACTCACATGACTTTCTCTACTCTTGTACAATCTATTTTTACAAACGCCTATTCTCCATATGCTTCATATTAATCGAGATATCGAGATGTCAATCTTATTTGTAATTTTCTTATAGATGCAAGGGGAATATGGTAGCTTTTAAGCGATAGTCAAATATTTTATCGCTGGTTGCTCTGTGGCGCATTCCATTCTCTTTGCATGTCCAGGACATAAAAAAAATGAATAACGAATTTGAGAAAAAGTACAAGTATTGGAAAATCTAAGGAAATAACAAGCAATATCTCGAAAACGGTTCACTCAACAAAAAAATGTATATGATATAAGTTGTGTATTTTAACGCGATCTACATTTTTTGTGTAGTAAAATTTTGTCTATCTCTTATGGTTTACCAGTTATGCAAAAGTCGTTCATAATGAAGAATACTTTTGGAGACATTCCCAGAAATTTCGAGATATACATTTCATTTCTCATGACGTTATCTTAAACATATGATATTTTCATCAAAATCGTTAGAGCCATTTTTGAGAAAATTAAAATTTTCGAAAAATGTTCCATGTAAAGGGTAGTCTGGAGTAGGGGGATTTTCTTGAAAATCTTCGTGTCGCATCTCTGGAAGATACTGAACGTAAATACCAAGTTTGGTGTTTATCCGACTGTTAATTTTTGAGTTATGCTGTTCACAGACACACACACAGACACACACACACACACACACCGACACACACACGGACATGTTTCCAAAAATGCTTTTTTTGGATTCAGGAGGTCTCAAAACATGTATTTCCGGTGAAATCTCGGTATCGAATTTTTGGGTGGAATGCAATACTTCCCCTACTTACTATACGTAGTAGAGAAAGTAAAAAAAATCTGATGTGTTACACTCACATGACTTTCTCTACTCTTGTACAATCTAATTTTACAAACGCCTATTCTCCATATGCTTCATGTTAATCGAGATATCGAGATGTCAATCTTATTGGTAATTTTCTTGTAGATGCAAGGGAAATATGGTAGCTTTTAAGCGATAGTCAAATATTTTAACGCTGGTTGCTATGTGCCGCATTCCATTCTCTTTGCATGTCCAGGACATAAAAAAATCTGATGTGTTACACTCACATGACTTTCTCTACTCTTGTACAATCTAATTTTACAAACGCCTATTCTCCATATGTTTCATGTTAATCGAGATATCGAGATGTCAATCTTATTGGTAATTTTCTTGTAGATGCAAGGGGAATATGGTAGCTTTTAAGCGATAGTCAAATATTTTAACGCTGGTTGCTATGTGGCGAATTCCATTCTCTTTGCATGTTCAGGACATAAAAAAATCTGATGTGTTACACTCACATGACTTTCTCTACTCTTGTACAATCTAATTTTACAAACGCTTATTCTCCATATGGTTCATGTTAATCGAGATATCGAGATGTCAATCTTATTGGTAATTTTCTTGTAGATGCAAGGGAAATATGGTAGGTTTTAAGCGATAGTCAAATATTTTAACGCTGGTTGCTATGTGGCGCATTCCATTCTCTTTGCATGTCCAGGACATAAAAAAAATGAATAACGAATGTGAGAAAAAGTATAAGTATTGTAAAATTTAAGGAAATAACAAGCAATATCTCGAAAACGGTTCACTCAACAAAAGAAATGTATATGACATAAGTTGTGTATTTTAACGGGATCTACATTTTTTGTGTAGTAAAATTTTGTCTATCTCTTATGGTTTACCAGTTATGCAAAAGTCGTTCACAATGAAGAATACTTTTGGAGACATTCTCAGAAAATTCGAGATATACATTTCATTTCTCATGACATTATCTTAAACATATGATATTTTCATCAAAATCGTTAGAGCCATTTTTGAGAAAATTAAAATTTTCGAAAAATCTTCCATGTAAAGGGTAGTCTGGGGTGGGGGGATTTTCTTGAAAACCTTCGTGTCGCATCTCTGGAAGATACTGAACCTAAATACCAAGTTTGGTGCTTATCCGACTGTTCGTTTTTGAGTTATGCTGTTCACAGACACACACACAGACACACACACAGACACACACACAGACACACACACAGACACACACACGGACATGTTTTCAAAAATGCTTTTTTTGGATTCAGGAGGTCTCAAAACATGTATTTCCGGTGAAATCTCGGTATCGAATTTTTGGGTGGAATGCAATACTTCCCCTACTTACTATACGTAGTACAGAAAGTAAAAAATGAATAACGAATTTGAGGAAAAGTATAAGTATTGGAAAATTTAAGGAAATAACAAGCAATATCTCGAAAACGGTTCACTCAACAAAAGAAACGTATATGACATAAGTTGTGTATTTTAACGCGATCTACATTTTTTGTGCAGTAAAATTTTGTCTATCTCTTATGGTTTACCAGTTATGCAAAAGTCGTTCACAATGAAGAATATTTTTGGAGACATTCCCAGAAAATTCGAGATATACATTTTATTTGTCATGACAATATCTTAAACATATGATATTTTAATCGAAATCGTTAGAGCCGTTTTTGAGAAAATTAAAATTTTCGAAAAATGTTCCATGTAAAGGGTAGTCTGGGGTGGGGGGATTTTCTTGAAAACCTTCGTGTCGCATCTCTGGAAGATACTGAACCTAAATACCAAGTTTGGTGTTTATCCGACTGTTCGTTTTTGAGTTTCTCTGTTCACAGACACACAGACACACAGACACACAGACAGACAGACACACAGACACACAGACACACAGACAGACACACACACGGACATGTTTCCAAAAATGCTTTTTTTGGATTCAGTGATTCTCAAAACATGTATTTCCGGTGAAATCTCGGTATCGAATTTTTGGGTGGAATGCAATACTTCCCCTACTTACTATACGTAGTAGAGAAAGTAAAAATGAATAACGCATTTGAGAAAAAGTATAAGTATTGGAAAATTTAAGGAAATAACAAGCAATATCTCGAAAACGGTTCACTCAACAAAAGAAATGTATATGACATAAGTTGTGTATTTTAACGCGATCTACATTCTTTGTGTAGTAAAATTTGGTCTATCTCTTATGGTTTACCAGTTATGCAAAAGTCGTTCACAATGAAGAATACTTTTGGAGACATTCCCAGAAAATTCAAGATATGCATTTCATTTCTCATGACATTATCTTAAACATATGATATTTTCATCAAAATCGTTAGAGCCATTTTTGAGAAAATTACAATTTTCGAAAAATCTTCCATGTAAAGGGTAGTCTGGGGTGGGGGGATTTTCTTGAAAACCTTCGTGTCGCATCTCTGGAAGATACTGAACCTAAATACCAAGTTTGGTGCTTATCGGACTGTTCGTTTTTGAGTTATGCTGTTCACAGACACACCTAGACACACACACAGACATACACACACAGACACACACACAGACACACACACGGACATGTTTCCAAAAGTGCTTTTTTTGGATTCAGGAGGTCTCAAAACATGTATTTCCGGCGAAATCTCGGTATCGAATTTTTGGGTGGAATGCAATACTTCCCCTACTTACTATACGTAGTAGAGAAAGTAAAAATGAATAACGAATTTGAGAAAAGTATAAGTATTGGAAAATTTAAGGGAATAACAAGCAATATCTCTAAAACGGTTCACTCAACAAAAGAAATGTATATGACATAAATTGTGTATTTTAACTCGCTCTACCTTTTTCGTGTAGTAAAATTTTGTCTATCTCATATGGTTTACCAGTTATGAAAAAGTCGTTCATTATGAAGAATACTTTTGGAGACATTCCCAGAAAATTCGAGATATACATTTTATTTGTCATGACAATATCTTAAACATATGATATTTTAATCAAAATCGTTTGAGCCGTTTTTGAGAAAATTAAAATTTTCTAAAAATGTTCCATGTAAAGGGTAGTCTGTGGTGGGGGGATTTTCTTGAAAACCTTCGTGTCGCATCCCTAAGAGATATTAAAACTAAATACCAAGTTTGGTGTTTATCCGACTCTTCGTTTTTGACTTATGCTGTTCACAGACACACAGACACACAGACACACAGACACACAGACAGACACACACACGGACATGTTTCCAAAAATGCTTTTTTTGGATTCAGTGAGTCTCAAAACATGTATTTCCGGTGAAATCTCGGTATCGAAATTTTGGGTGGAATACAATACTTCCCCTACTTACTATACGTAGTAGAGAAAGTAAAAAAAAAAATCTGATGTGTTACACTCACATGGCTTTCTCTACTCTTGTACAATCTATTTTTACAAACGCTTATTCTCCATCTGCTTCATGTTAATCGAGATATCAATCTTACTGGTAATTTTCTTGTAGATGCAAGGGGAATATGGTAGCTTTTAAGCGATAGTCAAATGTTTTAACGCTGGTTGCTATGTGGCGCATTTCATTCTCTTTGCATGTCCAGGACATAAAAAAAATGAATAACGATTTTGAGAAAAAGTATAAGTATTGGAAAATTTAAGGAAATAACATGCAATATCTCGAAAACGCTTCACTCAACAAAAGAAATGTATATGACATAGGTTGTGTATTTTAACGCGATCTACATTTTTTGTGTAGTAAAATTCTGTCTGTCTCTTACGGTTTACCAGTTATACAAAAGTCGTTCACAATGAAGAATACTTTTGGAGACATTCTTAGAAAATTCGAGATATACATTTCATTTCTCATGACAATATCTTAAACATATGATATTTTCATCAAAATCGTTAGAGCCATTTTTGAGAAAATTAAAATTTTCGAAAAATCTTCCATGTAAAGGGTAGTCTGGGGTGAGGGAATTTTCTTGAAAACCTTCGTGTCGCATCTCTGGAAGATACTGAACCTAAATACCAAGTTTGGTGTTTATCCGACTGTTCGTTTTTGAGTTATGCTGTTCACAGACACACACACACACACAGACACACACACGGACATGTTTCCAAAAATGCTTTTTTTGGATTCAGGAGGTCTCAAAACATGTATTTCCGGTGAAATCTCGGTATCGAAATTTTTGGGTGGAATGCAATACTTCCCCTACTTACTATACGTAGTAGAGAAAGTAAAAAATCTGATGTGTTACACTCACATGACTTTCTCTACTCTTGTACAAGCTATTTTTACAAACGCTTATTCTCCATATGCTTCATGTTAATCGAGATATCGAGATGTGAATCTTATTGGTAATGTTCATTTGGATGCAAGGGAAATATGGTAGGTTTTAAGCACTAGTCAAATATTTTAACGCTGGTTGCTATGTGGCGCATTCTATTCTGTTTGCATATCCAGGGCATAAAAAATTGAATAACGAATTTGAGAAAAAGTATAAGTATTGGAAAATTTAAGGAAATAACAAGCAATATCTCGAAAATGGTTCACTCAACTAAAAAAATGTATATGACATAAATTGTGTATTTTAATGCGATCTACATTTGTTGTGTAGTAAAATTTTGTCTATCTCTTATGGTTTACCAGTTATGCGAAAGTCGTTCACAATAAAGAATACTTTTGGAGACATTCCCAGGAAATTCAAGATATACATTTTATTTGTCATAAAAATACCTTAAACATATGATATTTTAATCAAAATCGTTAGAGCCATTTTTGAGAAAATTAAAATTTTCGAAAAATCTTCCATGTAAAGGGTACTCTGGGGTGGGGGGATTTTCTTGAAAACCTTCGTGTCGCATCCTTGGAAGATACTGAACCTAAATACCAAGTTTGGTGTTTATCCGATTGTTCGTTTTTGAGTTATGCTGTTCACAGACACACACACACACACACACAGACACACACACACACACACAGACACACACACGGACATGTTTCCAAAAATGCTTTTTTTGGATTCAGGAGGTCTCTAAACATGTATTTCCGGTGAAATCTCGGTATCGAATTTTTGGGTGGAATGCAATACTTCCCCTACTTACTATATGTAGTAGAGAAAGTAATATTTGACTACCGCTTAAGGCCTACTATGTTCCCCTTGTTTTGTATTTGCAAGGGCAATATAAGCACAGAAATGTCACAACAGTTGGTTGCTATGTGCAGCACCATTCATTTTGCCACAGATTAATACTCTTTGTATATCCAAAACAAAAAAAAAAACGAATAACGAATTCTCATTTGAGAAAGTATTGAAAAATTTAAGGGAATAACAAGCAATATCTCGAAAATGGTCCATTCAACCAAAAAAAGTATATTACATAAACCGTGAATTTTAACGGGATCTACATCTTTGTGTAGTAAAATTTGGTCTATCTCTTATGGTTTACCAGTTATGCAAAAGTCGTTCACAATGAAGAATACTTTTGGAGACATTCCCAGAAAATTCAAGATATGCATTTCATTTCTCATGACATTATCTTAAACATATGATATTTTCATCAAAATCGTTAGAGCCATTTTTGAGAAAATTACAATTTACGAAAAATCTTCCATGTAAAGGGTAGTCTGGGGTGGGGGGATTTTCTTGAAAACCTTCGTGTCGCATCTCTGGAAGATACTGAACCTAAATACCAAGTTTGGTGCTTATCGGACTGTTCGTTTTTGAGTTATGCTGTTCACAGACACACCTAGACACACACACAGACATACACACACAGACACACACACAGACACACACACGGACATGTTTCCAAAAGTGCTTTTTTTGGATTCAGGAGGTCTCAAAACATGTATTTCCGGCGAAATCTCGGTATCGAATTTTTGGGTGGAATGCAATACTTCCCCTACTTACTATACGTAGTAGAGAAAGTAAAAATGAATAACGAATTTGAGAAAAGTATAAGTATTGGAAAATTTAAGGGAATAACAAGCAATATCTCTAAAACGGTTCACTCAACAAAAGAAATGTATATGACATAAATTGTGTATTTTAACTCGCTCTACCTTTTTCGTGTAGTAAAATTTTGTCTATCTCATATGGTTTACCAGTTATGAAAAAGTCGTTCCTTATGAAGAATACTTTTGGAGACATTCCCAGAAAATTCGAGATATACATTTTATTTGTCATGACAATATCTTAAACATATGATATTTTAATCAAAATCGTTTGAGCCGTTTTTGAGAAAATTAAAATTTTCTAAAAATGTTCCATGTAAAGGGTAGTCTGTGGTGGGGGGATTTTCTTGAAAACCTTCGTGTCGCATCCCTAAAAGATATTAAAACTAAATACCAAGTTTGGTGTTTATCCGACTCTTCGTTTTTGACTTATGCTGTTCACAGACACACAGACACACAGACACACAGACAGACACACACACGGACATGTTTCCAAAAATGCTTTTTTTGGATTCAGTGAGTCTCAAAACATGTATTTCCGGTGAAATCTCGGTATCGAAATTTTGGGTGGAATACAATACTTCCCCTACTTACTATACGTAGTAGAGAAAGTAAAAAAAAAAATCTGATGTGTTACACTCACATGGCTTTCTATACTCTTGTACAATCTATTTTTACAAACGCTTATTCTCCATCTGCTTCATGTTAATCGAGATATCAATCTTATTGGTAATTTTCTTGTAGATGCAAGGGGAATATGGTAGCTTTTAAGCGATAGTCAAATGTTTTAACGCTGGTTGCTATGTGGCGCATTTCATTCTCTTTGCATGTCCAGGACATAAAAAAAATGAATAACGAATTTGAGAAAAAGTATAAGTATTGGAAAATTTAAGGAAATAACAAGCAATATCTCGAAAACGCTTCACTCAACAAAAGAAATGTATATGACATAAGTTGTGTATTTTAACGCGATCTACATTTTTTGTGTAGTAAAATTCTGTCTGTCTCTTACGGTTTACCAGTTATACAAAAGTCGTTCACAATGAAGAATACTTTTGGAGACATTCTTAGAAAATTCGAGATATACATTTCATTTCTCATGACAATATCTTAAACATATGATATTTTCATCAAAATCGTTAGAGCCATTTTTGAGAAAATTAAAATTTTCGAAAAATCTTCCATGTAAAGGGTAGTCTGGGGTGAGGGAATTTTCTTGAAAACCTTCGTGTCGCATCTCTGGAAGATACTGAACCTAAATACCAAGTTTGGTGTTTATCCGACTGTTCGTTTTTGAGTTATGCTGTTCACAGACACACACACACACAGACACACACACGGATATGTTTCCAAAAATGCTTTTTTTGGATTCAGGAGGTCTCAAAACATGTATTTCCGGTGAAATCTCGGTATCGAAATTTTTGGGTGGAATGCAATACTTCCCCTACTTACTATACGTAGTAGAGAAAGTAAAAAATCTGATGTGTTACACTCACATGACTTTCTCTACTCTTGTACAAGCTATTTTTACAAACGCTTATTCTCCATATGCTTCATGTTAATCGAGATATCGAGATGTGAATCTTATTGGTAATGTTCATTTGGATGCAAGGGAAATATGGTAGGTTTTAAGCACTAGTCAAATATTTTAACGCTGGTTGCTATGTGGCGCATTCTATTCTGTTTGCATATCCAGGGCATAAAAAATTGAATAACGAATTTGAGAAAAAGTATAAGTATTGGAAAATTTAAGGAAATAACAAGCAATATCTCGAAAATGGTTCACTCAACTAAAAAAATGTATATGACATAAATTGTGTATTTTAATGCGATCTACATTTGTTGTGTAGTAAAATTTTGTCTATCTCTTATGGTTTACCAGTTATGCGAAAGTCGTTCACAATAAAGAATACTTTTGGAGACATTCCCAGGAAATTCAAGATATACATTTTATTTGTCATAAAAATACCTTAAACATATGATATTTTAATCAAAATCGTTAGAGCCATTTTTGAGAAAATTAAAATTTTCGAAAAATCTTCCATGTAAAGGGTACTCTGGGGTGGGGGGATTTTCTTGAAAACCTTCGTGTCGCATCCTTGGAAGATACTGAACCTAAATACCAAGTTTGGTGTTTATCCGATTGTTCGTTTTTGAGTTATGCTGTTCACAGACACACACACACACACAGACACACACACACACACACACACACACAGACACACACACGGACATGTTTCCAAAAATGCTTTTTTTGGATTCAGGAGGTCTCTAAACATGTATTTCCGGTGAAATCTCGGTATCGAATTTTTGGGTGGAATGCAATACTTCCCCTACTTACTATATGTAGTAGAGAAAGTAATATTTGACTACCGCTTAAGGCCTACTATGTTCCCCTTGTTTTGTATTTGCAAGGGCAATATAAGCACAGAAATGTCACAACAGTTGGTTGCTATGTGCAGCACCATTCATTTTGCCACAGATTAATACTCTTTGTATATCCAAAACAAAAAAAAAACGAATAACGAATTCTCATTTGAGAAAGTATTGAAAAATTTAAGGGAATAACAAGCAATATCTCGAAAATGGTCAATTCAACCAAAAAAAGTATATTACATAAACTGTGAATTTTAACGGGATCTACATCTTTGTGTAGTAAAATTTTTCTATCTCTTATGGTTTACCAGTTATGCAAAAGTCGTTCACAATGAAGAATACTTTTGGAGACATTCCCAGAAAATTCAAGATATACATTTTATTTGTCAGGAAAGTATCTTAAATATGCGACATTTTAATCGCAATCGTTAGAGCCATTTTTGAGAAAATTGAAATTTTCGAAAAATGTTCAATGTAAAGGGTAATCTGGGTTGGGGGGAATTTCTTGAAAACCTTCGTGTCGCATCTCTGGAAGACACTGAATCTAAATACCAAGTTTGGTGTTTATCCGACTGTTCGTTTCTGAGTTATGCTGTTCACAGACACACACACACACACACACACGGACATGTTTCCAAAAATGCGTTTTTTGGATTCAGGGGGCCTCAAAACATATATTTCCTGTGAAATCTCGAATCGAATTTTTGGGTGGAATACAATACGTGCCCTACTTACTATACGTAGTAGAGAAAGTAAAAAAATCTGATGTGTTACACTTACATGACTATCTCTACTCTTGTACAAACTATTTTTACAAACGCTTATTCTCCATATGCTTCATGTTAATGGAGATATCGAGATGTCAATCTTATTGATAATTTTCTTGTAGATGCAAGGGGAATATGGTGGGTTTTAAGCGATAGTCAAATATTTTAACGCTGGTTGCTATGTGGGGCACTCCATTCTCTTTGCATGTCCAGAACATAAAAAAATCTGTTGTGTTACACTCACATGACTTTCTCTACTCTTGTACAATCTATTTTTACAAACGCCTATTCTCCATATGCTTCATATTAATCGAGATATCGAGATGTCAATCTTATTTGTAATTTTCTTATAGATGCAAGGGGAATATGGTAGCTTTTACGCGATAGTCAAATATTTTATCTCTGGTTGCTATTGAAACGGCAACTCTAGGCCGAGCCCGAGAACTGTAATTCTAGATAATTTATTAATTAACTTTTATTGATGTTAAATCGTACTATGTAAATATCTTTATCTCATACTGCTTGTATATTTTAAGAAGGGTGATTTAACATTATGTATCTATCTAGGTTACTAATATTAGTAGAGTTATAAATGGTTTAATGTAAATAATTTAAGCGCTATGTTAAAATACTGTCCACGATGGAATGTTTTAGCTACAGGAATAGTGCTTTCGAAGGCAGAAAACCTAGTTTTATTACCTCTCTTCGGTCGCAGTGCTATTATTCCTACAGCGAGGGTGTAGAGCCTTTGTCCCATTATTTGATAATTCGCCGTGACCAAGTGAGCGAGAAAGACAACCTAACGGTAAATGTAGGAAAAGCCGCGATTTATATTAAATTTGGACCAATGAGATCCCTGGAAGTTTATTCGAAATAGTTAGACGCGTCGAGTCGCGCTAAAAATGGACCAATAGGAATGGAAGCAGCCTCAGAAGCCTGAGACTATAAATGGATCTGTTTGGGGAAAATTCGGGCAGTTTTTGGTAATGTGTGGTCAGGGAGAGATGCTGCAGGATGCGTGAGATATCGCGCCAAGAAGGGAATCAAGTCAGCTTTGTAATGTCAGCTTAGTATTGCATTTTATTCGACAGTTTATGTCATGTGTGGTCAGGCAGAGATGCTGCAGGATGTGTGAGATATCGCGCCAAAACAGGGAATCA
Organism: Deroplatys truncata; assembly: GCA_030765065.1. Lineage (NCBI taxonomy): Eukaryota > Metazoa > Arthropoda > Insecta > Mantodea > Mantidae > Deroplatys > Deroplatys truncata. Next base: position 53,716,093 of record CM060988.1, on the reverse strand, counting down.
AAATAGTTTTAGCAACACACCTAAGATCCGCTACTCTTAAAGCGACAATAAAAATATTTAAACTTCATGTCATATCCGCGCCATAGTTTAACAGCGGTGGACAGTATTTTACAGCGGCAATACTAATTTTGTATACTACGAGTGTTAATTAAATAAAAAGAAACGGCAGTGTCATCTTTTCATAAACAAAGCAAGTCTATGTCTTCCTATATCACCACCCGAGATCTACGTTTTCCTTTACCGAGGATAAGTCCATGCTCCCATATAGTTTAAGAAAAATTACTGCAGCTAGCCGAGGATAAATTGAAGAGAACCAACCCACTGAGAACTTCTGGAAGCAACGGGAGAAGCATCAAGGTAAGCCTAACAGCACGGATGAGGAGGTGACCGCCGCAAACTGGCGCCATAACGTGGAGCTCGAAGGGAAGAACGACACAAACGGAGGACTAGGAAACAACGAACACTCAAGAATCTTCAGAGGAAAGGGGCACAGCAGAACAAAATTACAACCCGAACTTCTAGTCTACCTACGTGGGACAACAAAACAGCTGAGAACATCGCTTCTAGAACTTCACCAGGATTCGAACCCGGAACGCATCAGTTATCATTGAAAAAATATACAGGTTAGAACATTTATTCAAAAACAAACAAAAAGGCATGCAGAGTAGTGACTCAGTTTTGTGAACACATGTTATTGAGAGGGGGTAAAGTCATTACTAGGGAGGTAGAACTTGCTAACGGAACCATGAGTAGGTCAAGGGAAGGTTCAGAAGAACTGGATGGGGAGGCTATTGTCAGCATAACAACAGATGGAAAAAATATGGGTGCAGCAGAAGTAGAAGTTAGGCTAGAAAGGCAATCACCGATTGAGCAGGTCATTGACGCAGGTCAAAACCAGCTGCTAATATTGCTTCAACATTTGAGCACAAAGATAGACGAGATGGGTAAGGACTTAAATGAGCGGGGTAAGATCTTAAATGAACGGGGTAAGATCTTAAGTGAATATAGTAAGAACGTAGAAAGAATCGGAAGTCAACTAGATAAGAATTTAGAAGGGGAATCAAATGAGCATAATATGGACGTAGAAAGAATCGTAAATAAGCAGAGTAAAGACTTAGAAAGGATCGTAAGGGAACAAGATAAGAATTTAGAAGGAAAATCAAACGAGCAGAGTAAGGACTTGTAAAGAATCGTAAATGAGCAGAGTAAGGACTTAGAAAGAAAACTGAGTGAACAGAATAAGGATTTCGAAGGGAAATTAAATGAACAGAATGAGGATTTCGAAGGGAAATTAAATGAGCAGAGTAAGGACGTAGAAAGAATCGTAAGGGAACAAGATAAGAATCTAGAAGGGAAATCAAATGAGCATAATAAGGACTTAGAAAGAATCGTAAATAAGCAGAGTAAAGACTTAGGAAGAATCGTAAGGGAACAAGATAAGAATCTAGAAGGGAAATTAAATGAGCAGAGTAAGGACTTAGAAAGAAAATTGAGTGAACAGAAAAAGGATTTCGAAGGGAAATTAAGTAAGCAGAATAAGGACTTAGAAAGAAACTTAAGTGAACAAGATAAGAATGTAGAGGGGAAATTAGTTGAGATGATGAAGGGGAAGTTAATAGAAACACTTGAAGGGAAATTACTACAGATACTAGAAACTAAAGATCCGAAAACACTAACGGGAGAAGAGACGTTAAAGAAAGCTTTTGAAATAATGTTAAAAAGGGCGCAGAAAAGAAAGCAGGAATTTAAGCAAAAGAAGCGAAAACACTGGTTGATCAAATTGGGAGACTTAGTATTGGTACGGGACAAGAAAAAGTCTAGCATTCTGAACAAAAGGTATCATAGAATGGAAAATTTATTTAAAGGTCCATACAGGGTGATTAACATTTTTGGCTCGGATACATTTGAGTTACAAGAAATAAAGAATTCCAAGATCGTAGGGAGATATCATAAACAGTTGCTCAAACCATACAAATGTTTAGAGAATGAGAAGGGTGAAGAACGTATTGAAAAGAATCAGGTTAGTGTTACTCGAAATGAGGTAGCAACCCTATGAACAAATAGTAAAGGTAATACACCCGATAAATAAGGATGTAAAGAAATAAATAAATGCATAATAATTATGTACCAATATGTATGTAAATAGATTAAATTTAGAACTTAAATTGGGTATTAGAGTATTTGTTTGCGTCACAAGTTATTCGTGTGCGGGAAATGTATTGTGTATAAGAATGTCTCTCGGAAACCTGTTTTTAAAAGGAAGAGTGTAGAGTGAATGACCCAAATGTAAACACCACTGGTTTGGCAGAACCCTTGTGAAGGAACAGGTATAGAGAAGGGTCTCTGTCAACAAAACAAACCTACAAAGGCCATAATCAGAGGAATTATTCTGGAAAAGAAAATTGTATCAAGTGCTAAAAAATTTATTCTTTTCCAGAACAGGGCAATTTGAAACGGCAACTCTAGGCCGAGCCCGAGAACTGTAATTCTAGATAATTTATTAATTAACTTTTATTGATGTTAAATCGTACTATGTAAATATCTTTATCTCATACTGCTTGTATATTTTAAGAAGGGTGATTTAACATTATGTATCTATCTAGGTTACTAATATTAGTAGAGTTATAAATGGTTTAATGTAAATAATTTAAGCGCTATGTTAAAATACTGTCCACGATGGAATGTTTTAGCTACAGGAATAGTGCTTTCGAAGGCAGAAAACCTAGTTTTATTACCTCCCTTCGGTCGCAGTGCTATTATTCCTACAGCGAGGGTGTAGAGCCTTTGTCCCATTATTTGATAATTCGCCGTGACCAAGTGAGCGAGAAAGACAACCTAACGGTAAATGTAGGAAAAGCCGCGATTTATATTAAATTTGGACCAATGAGATCCCTGGAAGTTTATTCGAAATAGTTAGACGCGTCGAGAGTAGAAACAAAAAGCCGGTTTGAGCACAGAGAGAGATGCCGACAAGCGATAAAGTTCTTTGTTCTACGCCGACAAGCCCGCCCCCTCCCTTTGTGTGCTCACATGCCGCCAGGTCTCGTGTCGTTAGGCCCCGCCCCCTCTCGCTTTGTGTGCTCACCTAATGCCGACAGTGTCTGTGCTAACAGGTTCTACCCCCTCCCCCATGCGTTCTACTGTGGCGTCATGACTTGAGGGAATTGTTTTCTCGAGTCCTGCCGCCCCCCGGCAAATTAATTAGGTAATGTTCGTCAAACATTTTTTTATGATTACTAAGGTCTGCAGATTGCATCCTCGAGCAATTAAGTTTTTTGAATAATGAATTGTTGACTGGAGCGTGAGTATAAGTAGTCTGCTCACGGGAACAGTCTGTCATGTAATGAAACACTGCAGCCTTCTTCTATCTGGGGAAAGCGCTTGTCCATTAGCTGAACATGTTAGACGCTTTCACCACATTAATAGGCTTTTAAGTTTACATTCCGGATCTGTTTACATACATTAGCGATCAACGACATACTTCCGCCTGGCGGTAACGGTGACCTACATTAGCTGACCCGTTAGACGCTTTCACCCCATTAGCGAACAATGTCAGTAATTGTTTTCCTAAGTGCTCTGCATAACTCTAAACACTTCAACATTTAGCGATGGAAATGAAATAAAAAGCAGCAGCTTCTCCAATGAGTTCCAAGTTGACCAGGATGGCCGGGTTCGAATTACAAATTCAGCTTCTAATAACTCAGAGACTAATTACGATGAAGACGTCAAATAAAGTGTATTACATTAATGTCATTAGATAGTTTCTTGTGAATGTATATTTGGGTACATGGTGTCCAGGGTTCGAATACCGATAAAATGTAATTTAATTATAAATTTAATAACTCCTAAACTAATTAAGATAAAGACACCAAATAAACTTTATTGCCTTTATTTTATTAGTTAGTATCTTGTGGAGGTGTAATTAGATACCTGACGTTCTGGGTTCGAGCCTAATGTTTAAATCGTCATTATCTCAGAAACTAAGAGAGGTAGAGGAATTGACCAAAGCATGATTGATAGCTCCTATGATGGGTAATTAATACTGTATATAATTTTTAATCAGTTGTCCTTATTTCGAATCCCGATCTTTCAATCACTTACTTATTTTTTCTCTATACTCTAGAATATGTCACTTAGATTGATACTGTAACTGCATACAGCACCTTTAAACATATCAAACTAATATTGTAAATAATTTTGTTTCTGGTGTCCAGGGTTCGAATACCGATAAAATGTAGTTTAATTATAAATTTAATAACTTCTAAACTAATTAAGATAAAGACGCCAAATAAACTTTATTGCCTTTATGTTATTAGTTATTATCTTGTGGATGTGTAATTAGATACCTGACGTTCTGGGTTCGATCCTAATTTTAAATCGTCATTATCTCAGAAACTAAGAGAGGTAGAGGAGTTGACCAAAGCATGATTGATAGCTCCCATGAGGGCCAATTAATACTGTATATAATTTTCAATCAGTTGTCCTTATTTCGAATCCAGATCTTTCAATCACTTACTTATTTTTCTCTATACTGTAGAATATATCACTTAGATTGATGCTGTAACTGCATACAGCCCATTTAAACATATCAAACTAATATTGTAAATAATTTTGTTTCTGGTGTCCAGGGTTCGAATACCGATAAAATGTAATTTAATTATAAATTTAATAACTCCTAAACTAATTAAGATAAAGACGCCAAATAAACTTTTATAGGGGAAAGGATACTCTCCTGAAACATTAGGTCTCTAGACAGAAGCATTTATAGGGGAGAGATAGGGAATACCAGGGCTGATGCTAGGCTAGTCAGATGCTAAAGGAGGGAGGGATATGCTTTATACGAGAGAGATAGGGAATACAAGGAAAGATGCTATATTAAACAGGACTTGAAGGGTAGAATATTTGCGATATAGCGAACCGAGGAGAGGTATTAGGATAGGAGTTTAGAATGATAGAGTAGGCGTTTATATGCGAGAGATAGGGAATACGAGGGTCGATGCTAGGCTAGACGGTGTTGAATGAGGGAATGCATCTTATATGAGAGAGATAGGGAATACGTGGAGAGGTACTAGAAGGGTAGAATATAGCGTTTTTATATGGGGGAGCTAGCAAACCGAGGAGAGGTATTAGGCAGGGAGGTCTGAATGAGAGAGTATACGTCTATATGGGAAAAGATAGGGAAAACGAAGGTAGATGTTAGGTTGAGAGAGTCTTCAAGGAGGAAAATGCATTTATATGAGAGCGTTAGGGCATACGAGGAGAGGTGCTAGTCTAGAGAGGGTTGAGGATTAGAGTATACGTTTATATGGGAGAAATATGGAAAACGGGAGAGATAAAAGGATAGACAGAGATTGAAGGAGGAGGAATGTAGGTTTATACGGTAATATAGAGAGTAATTCGATTATAAAACTTTCCTCATCCAGCGTTACAATACTTTTATATACTTATTTTCTAAACCTTACAAACTTTATATTTGTTAAACAGCAGTGCGCGAGACGGAGAGGGACAAACAGTATATCGGTTTACAGTGAAGTATACGTCCTAACCTATTCCCACCTTGTTTGTTCTGGATCTTCTCATTGTCTATCATCATCTAACGTAACCACGTAACAAGACGTAACACAGGAAATCATACATATGGCACATTAATAAAAAAATAAATAAATAAAGGTATACATAATGAAACATAAACAAGTAGACAGAGGGTCATTGATACACAGAAATCCAGGAGTTGTATGTACTGAGACCATAGATTAGTATAGGCAAACAACAAAGAAGTGAATTTATAGTGTAAATAGCCTAATATTTTCAAATATTATTATAGTCTAAAAGTATATAACTTAATTATGTACAGAGTATTGAGAAATAAACGTTATTCATGATTCACTAATCTCAGATCACTGCAATTGTATTGAATCAATTCACAATTGTTAATGCCATTCAACTTTCATTTGTCTCTGATACATAAACAAATTGCAAAATGGAGAAGGACGAAAGTAATAAAAAGACTCAGGCAGCAAATTTTAAGAAAGAAGAGAAAGATATATGACCGACATTGTTTTAGAACACAAATTAGTGTTGAAAATAAAATGCCTGATAGCTCTGCTAAGCGTAAGGAAGAGACATGGAAATAAATTGCAAATGAGTAAAATTCTAGGAAGATCATCCAATGTGAATGAAAATCCCTGAAATGATATTATGAGAACATAAAGAAAAGAATGAAGCAAGCAAATACCATTGACAAGGTACGATTGTACAAAACTGGAGGCGCATGTATGTACCGCCTTTCTTAGACAATAGTAGCCAAATAACAATTGTTGCTCTTCTATTCAATCGCCAATGAGTTTGATGATGAAGTTGGATTCCATTCAGAAGTAATCATCACAGTGAAGGACATTGAAATAGTAAATCCAGATCCAACATGTCCTTCAGCAATTTTAATAGCAGGTAAGGAATTTGAAGAAAGAGAAAGTGTAAAGGTGGCGTCTGCAGTTCCCATACAGAACTTTCAACCCCATTGCCTGAAAAGAACAAAGATGGCATAAGGGAGGGTTTTTATGAGAGGAGGCTTGAGTGTTTGGAAGAAGAGTACACAGTGAATATGAAGATCTTGAAATTGGAACTAGAAATGAAAGAATCTCAGAAAAATTAAGCGTTGTTAATAACTTATACAACCATAAATATATTACAAAAAAGTAATGAAACAGGCAAGGAATAATATGGATAAAGAAACTGTTAAGCAGATCTACTACGCTTTCATATATTTGCACATACTCAAAGTATGGAATTACACTTTCGGGAAATATTGCAGAAATAGACATGAAAAAGATATTTACGCAAAAAATAAAAAAGGACTTAGAATATTAGAAAAAGAAGATAAACAACATTCATGTAAACCAATTTTTAAAAATCAGTCTACCTGAATACCTGTAAAAAAAACATATCACTTTACAAAAAGTAATGCAGACATCATTTATTTTTTATAAACATTATCCTATTACATTCCTTTACAAAAAAACCATACATATTTCCTAAAGGCAAAGGTGATAGTCCAGACATTCTAAACACTCAGTTATATAATCATATACATCACACAGAAAGAGACATGCATTATCACTAAAAAACTAAACATCTCAACAATGTCTGAATGATGTATTTTATAAGTACAAGTTTTTTGATATTTCAAAGTTCCTGTCAACCATGGCCGTAATTGATTAACACAATTTCTCGATCCTGTCATGCTATAACTTTAGAAGCTTTCAGCTTACTTATAATTTCTTCAATCTCTTGTGTGTGACTATTATTACCAGCACCCCTCGATGCAATTAGTAACCTCAATATATTTACTAGTCTATTCGGATTTTCAAGCGTTGATATCACTGAATCATCATCATATGAAGATTTCATATTCTCGCAACTTCCGATGTATCCAGATTTTTCACCAACAGTAGTCTCGGTGAAGGACAGAGGCCTGATCCGGTATAACATTCCCCTCTATTCATCTTCGGATCTTCAAGTGCAGGAGAGAGAGTCGATTCAGCATAACATGTTGCTCTATGAAACTTAAATCTTGACAAAGAACGATTCTTAAAAATCCGCCCGCATATACAGCATCTAATAACGCGTTTTCCTCCATGTGTAATGTATGAAAAATTGAGTTTCTCATTCGTTAGTTGCACAGATTTTCTCGGGCAGTAGCTCATGCTAAAACTAAAAGAAATTAAATGAATACGTGAATGCTAACGCTCGAAGGAATTAAAAGCGAATGAATGAATTCATAACGCGCAACTATGTATATATCCAAGATGAGGACGACGGAGGGAATTGCGATCAATGCATAGCAGGGGGAAAGGATACTCTCTTGAAACATTAGTCATCTAGACAACTATTGTTCACGGAGACCGTAGACGTCAGGTTGAATGGGACAGACCTCAGGTTCAAATCTTTAAGGGTACGGACCCCCGCCTTTTGCCTGTCATGTATGCTAAACCATCCTAACAGCGTAACATTACGTTACAACGACACGTAACCAGAACATGGCGAGTGCGAGCATGCAAAAAAGGATGCTCTCTGGGAACATTCGTGAAAAGGGATGCTCTCTGGAAACAGTCGCCATCCGCACAACGGATTGTCCCTAACATTTCCAGATTTCGAACCGTTCAACATCGTGACGCGCATCTGTCATCTACATTTCAACGAAATTTTACCTCCTGAATTAAAGTATGGTGCTCTGTATAGAACTGCACAACTTTCATTACGCTGCGTGTCCCTAGCGTTTCCAGCTCCCGAATCGTTCCAGCTAGTGGAATGTCTCTACCATCTTCATGTCAACGATCTGTTACTCTGAATTAAAGTTTGGTGATCTGTATAGACCTGTACAACATGCATTACGCTATGTAACAGACTCATCACGCTATGTAACAACATGATCACGCTATGTAACATGATCACGCTATGTAACAACATGATCACGCTATGTAACAACATGATCACGCTATGTAACAACATGTTCACGCTATGTAACAACATGATCACGCTATGTAACAACATGATCACGCCATGTAACAACATGATCACGCTATGTAACAACATGATCACGCTATGTAACAACATGATCACGCTATGTAACAACATGATCACGCTATGTAACAAAACCATCACGCTATGTAACAACTGATCACGCTATGTAACAACATGATCACGCTATGTAACAACCTGAGTACGCTATGTAACAACATGATCACGCCATGTAACAACTGATCACGCTATGTAACAACATGCTCAAGCTATGTAACAACTGATCACGCTATGTAACAACATGATCACGCTATGGAACAACATGATCACGCTATGTAACAACATGATCACGCTATGTAACAACATGATCACGCTATGTAACAACATGCTCAAGCTATGTAACAACTGATCACGCTATGTAACAACATGATCACGCTATGTAACAACATGATCACGCTATGTAACAACATGTTCACGCTATGTAACAACATGATCACGCTATGTAACAACATGATTCGCTATGTAACAAAACGATCACGCTATGTAACAACCTGAGCACGGTCTGTAACAACACGATCACGCTATGTAACAACATGTTCACGCTATGTAACAACTGATCACGCTATGTAACAACCTGAGTACGCTATGTAACAACTGATCACGCTATGTAACAACATGATCACGCTATGTAACAACCTGAGTACGCTATGTAACAACATGATCACGCCATGTAACAGCTGATCACGCTATGTAACAACATGCTCAAGCTATGTAACAACTGATCACGCTATGTAACAACCTGAGCACGCTATGTAACAACCTGATCACGCTATGTAACAACTGATCACGCTATGTAACAAGCTGATTACGCTATGTAACAACATGATCACGCTATGTAACAACATGTTCACGCTATGTAACAACATGATCACGCTATGTAACAACATGATCACGCTATGTAACAAAAACGATCACGCTATGTAACAACCTGAGCACGCTCTGTAACAACACGATCACGCTATGTAACAACATGTTCACGCTATGTAACAACATGATCACGCTATGTAACAACTGATCACGCTATGTAACAACATGTTCACGCTATGAATCAACTTATAACGCTATGTAACAACATGATCACGCTATGTAACAACCTGATCACGCTATGTAACAACTGATCACGCTATGTAACAACCTGATTACGATATGTAACAACTGGTCACGCTATGTAACAACATGAGCACGCTATGTAACAACCTGAGCACGCTATGTAACAATACGATCACGCTATGTAACAACCTGATCACGCTATGTAACAACCTGAGTACGCTATGTAACAACTGATCACGCTATGTAACAACATGATCACGCTATGTAACAACCTGAGTACGCTATGTAACAACATGATCACGCCATGTAACAGCTGATCACGCTATGTAACAACATGCTCAAGCTATGTAACAACTGATCACGCTATGTAACAACCTGAGCACGCTATGTAACAACCTGATCACGCTATGTAACAACTGATCACGCTATGTAACAACCTGATTACGCTATGTAACAACATGATCACGCTATGTAACAACATGTTCACGCTATGTAACAACATGATCACGCTATGTAACAACATGATCACGCTATGTAACAAAAACGATCACGCTATGTAACAACCTGAGCACGCTCTGTAACAACACGATCACGCTATGTAACAACATGTTCACGCTATGTAACAACATGATCACGCTATGTAACAACTGATCACGCTATGTAACAACATGTTCACGCTATGAATCAACTGATAACGCTATGTAACAACATGATCACGCTATGTAACAACCTGAGCACGCTATGTAACAACCTGATCACGCTATGTAACAACTGATCACGCTATGTAACAACCTGATTACGATATGTAACAACTGGTCACGCTATGTAACAACATGAGCACGCTATGTAACAACCTGAGCACGCTATGTAACAATACGATCACGCTATGTAACAACCTGATCACGCTATGTAACAACCTGATTACGCTATGTAACAACTGATCACGCTATGTAACAACATGATCACGCTATGTAACAACCTGAGCACGCTATGTAACAACATGAACACGCTATGTAACAATACGATCACGCTATGTAACAACCTGAGCAAGCTATGTAACAACATGATCACGCTATGTAACAACATGAACACGCTATGTAACAACATGAGCACGCTATGTAACAACCTGATCACGCTATGTAACAACATGTTCACGCTATGTAACAACACGATCACGCTATGTAACAACACGATCACGCTATGTAACAACCTGATTACGCTATGTAACAACTGATCACGCTATGTAACAACATGATCACGCTATGTAACAACCTGAGCACGCTATGTAACAACATGATCACGCTATGTAACAACCTGATCACGCTATGTTACAACCGGTTCACGCTATGTAACAACTGATCACGCTCTGTAACATGATCACGCTATGTAACAACCTGAGCACGCTATGTAACAACACGATCACGCTATGTAACAACACGATCACGCTATGTAACAACATGGACACGCTATGTAACAACATGAACACATATTGTAACAATACGATCAAGCTATGTAACAACCTGAGCACGCTATGTAACAACATGATCACGCTATGTAACAACATGAACACGCTATGTAACAACCTGAGCACGCTATGTAACAACATGATCACGCTATGTAACAACATGAACACCCTATGTAACAACATTATCACGCTATGTAACAACCTGAGCACGCTATGTAACAAAAACGATCACGCTATGTAACAACCTGAGCACGCTCTGTAACAACACGATCACGCTATGTAACAGCATGTTCACGCTATGTAACAACATGATCACGCTATGTAACAACTGATCACGCTATGTAACAACATGTTCACGCTATGTATCAACTGATCACGCTATGTAACAACATGATCACGCTATGTAACAACCTGAGCACGCTATGTAACAACCTGATCACGCTATGTAACAACTGATCACGCTATGTAACAACCTGATTACGCTATGTAACAACATGATCACGCTATGTAACAACATGATCACGCTATGTAACAACCTGATTACGCTATGTAACAACTGATCACGCTATGTAACAACATGATCACGCTATGTAACAACCTGAGCACGCTATGTAACAACATGATCACGCTATGTAACAACATGAACACGCTATGTAAGAATACGATCACGCTATGTAACTACCTGAGCACGCTATGTAACAACCTGATCACGCTATGTAACAACACGATCACGCTATGTAACAACACGATCACGCTATGTAACAACCTGATCACGCTATGTAACAACATGTTCACGTTATGTAACAACATGATCACGCTATGTAACAACCTGATCACGCTATGTAACAACCTGATCACGCTATGTAACAACGCGATCACGCTATGTAACAACATGATCACGCTATGTAACAATCTGATCACACTATGTAACAACATGATCACGCTATGTAAATAGGGTGGACCATTTAAGTTGAGGCTATACAATATATCCAAAACTAAGCGTTGTAGAAAGAAATGTCTTTAATAAAACTTGATTGATATTATGGCGAAATTAAATGACGCTAGTCGTATTTCGTTTGGAGGACGTTGTGATGGTCATTTCAGGGTCTTTTTAAATGGGATCCTAATTGTAGGTCCCATTTAAAGAAATAAATTGACCCAAAATGACCCTCATAACGGCCTCCAAACGAAACACGACTAGCGGCATTTACTTTCGTCATAATATCAGTCAAGTTTTGTTAAAGACATTTCTTTCTACAACGCTTAGTTTTGGATATATTGTATAGCCTCAACTTAAATGGTCCACCCTATTTACATAGCGTGATCATGTTGTTACATAGTGTGATCAGATTGTTACATAGCGTGATCATGTTGTTACATTGCGTGATCGCGTTGTTACATAGCGTGATCAGGTTGTTACATAGCGTGATCAGGTTGTTACATAGCGTGATCATGTTGTTACGTAACGTGAACATGTTGTTACATAGCGTGATCAGGTTGTTACATAGCGTGATCGTGTTGTTACATAGCGTGATCGTGTTGTTACATAGCGTGATCAGGTTGTTACATAGCGTGATCATGTTGTTACATAGCGTGCTCAGGTTGTTACATAGCGTGATCATGTTGTTACATAGCGTGTTCATGTTGTTACATAGCGTGATCATGTTGTTACATAGCGTGCTCAGGTTGTTACATAGCGTGTTCATGTTGTTACATAGCGTGATCATGTTGTTACATAGCGTGCTCAGGTTGTTACATAGCTTGATCGTATTGTTACATAGCGTGTTCATGTTGTTACATAGCGTGTCCATGTTGTTACATAGCGTGATCGTGTTGTTACATAGCGTGATCGTGTTGTTACATAGCGTGAACATGTTGTTACATAGCGTGATCATGTTGTTACATAGCGTGCTCAGGTTGTTACATAGCGTGATCATGTTACATAGCGTGATCAGTTGTTACATAGCGTGAACATGTTGTTACATAGCGTGATCAGGTTGTTACATAGCGTGATCATGTTGTTACACAGCGTGCTCAGGGTGTTACATAGCGTGATCATGTTGTTACATAGCGTGATCAGTTGTTACATAGCGTAATCAGGTTGTTACATAGCGTGATCGTGTTGTTACATAGCGTGATCGTGTTGTTACATAGCGTGAACATGTTGTTACATAGCGTGATCAGGTTGTTACATAGCGTGCTCAGGTTCTTACATAGCGTGTTCATGTTGTTACATAGCGTACTCAGGTTGTTACATAGCGTGATCGTATTGTTACATAGCGTGTTCATGTTGTTACATAGCGTGATCATGTTGTTACATAGCGTGCTCAGGTTGTTACATAGCGTGATCATGTTGTTACATAGCGTGATCAGTTGTTACATAGCGCAATCAGGTTGTTACATAGCGTGATCAGGTTGTTACATAGCGTGATCGTATTGTTACATAGCGTGCTCAGGTTGTTACATAGCGTGCTCATGTTGTTACATAGCGTGATCAGTTGTTACATATCGTAATCAGGTTGTTACATAGCGTGATCAGTTGTTACATAGCGTGATCAGGTTGTTACATAGCGTGCTCAGGTTGTTACATAGCGTGATCATGTTGTTACATAGCGTGATCAGTTGTTACATAGCGTGAACATGTTGTTACATAGCGTGATCAGTTGTTACATAGCGTGATCATGTTGTTACATATCGTGAACATGTTATTACATAGCGTGATCGTGTTGTTACAGAGCGTGCTCAGGTTGTTACATAGCGTGATCGTTTTTGTTACATAGCGTGATCATGTTGTTACATAGCGTGATCATGTTGTTACATAGCGTGAACATGTTGTTACATAGCGTGATCATGTTGTTACATAGCGTAATTAGGTTGTTACATAGCGTGATCAGTTGTTACATAGGGTGCTCATGTTGTTACATAGCGTGATCAGTTGTTACATATCGTAATCAGGTTGTTACATAGCGTGATCAGTTGTTACATAGCGTGATCAGGTTGTTACATAGCGTGCTCAGGTTGTTACATAGCGTGATCATGTTGTTACATAGCGTGATCAGTTGATACATAGCGTGAACATGTTGTTACATAGCGTGATCAGTTGTTACATAGCGTGATCATGTTGTTACATAGCGTGAACATGTTGTTACATAGCGTGATCGTGTTGTTACAGAGCGTGCTCAGGTTGTTACATAGCGTGATCGTTTTTGTTACATAGCGTGATCATGTTGTTACATAGCGTGATCATGTTACATAGCGTGAACATGTTGTTACATAGCGTGATCATGTTGTTACATAGGGTAATCAGGTTGTTACATAGCGTGATCAGTTGTTACATAGCGTGATCAGGTTGTTACATAGCGTGCTCAGGTTGTTACATAGCGTGATCATGTTGTTACATAGCGTGATCAGTTGTTACATAGCTTGAGCATGTTGTTACATAGCGTGATCAGCTGTTACATGGCGTGATCATGTTGTTACATAGCGTACTCAGGTTGTTACATAGCGTGATTATGTTGTTACATAGCGTGATCAGTTGTTACATAGCGTACTCAGGTTGTTACATAGCGTGATCAGTTGTTACATAGCGTGAACATGTTGTTACATAGCGTGATCGTGTTGTTACAGAGCGTGCTCAGGTTGTTACATAGCGTGATCGTTTTGTTACATAGCGAATCATGTTGTTACATAGCGTGATCATGTTGTTACATAGCGTGAACATGTTGTTACATAGCGTGATCATGTTGTTACATAGCGTAATCAGGTTGTTACATAGCGTGATCATGTTGTTACATAGCGTGATCATGTTGTTACATAGCGTGATCAGTTGTTACATAGCTTGAGCATGTTGTTACATAGCGTGATCATGTTGTTACATAGCGTGATCATGTTGTTACATAGCGTGATCATGTTGTTAGATAGCGTGATCATGTTGTTACATAGCGTGATCCGTTGTTACATAGCTTGAGCATGTTGTTACATAGCGTGATCAGTTGTTACATGGCGTGATCATGTTGTTACATAGCGTACTCAGGTTGTTACATAGCGTGATCATGTTGTTACATAGCGTGATCAGTTGTTACATAGCGTGATGGTTTTGTTACATAGCGTGATCATGTTGTTACATAGCGTGATCATGTTGTTACATAGCGTGATCATGTTGTTACATAGCGTGATCATGTTGTTACATGGCGTGATCATGTTGTTACATAGCGTGATCATGTTGTTACATAGCGTGAACATGTTGTTACATAGCGTGATCATGTTGTTACATAGCGTGATCATGTTGTTACATAGCGTGATCATGTTACATAGCGTGATCATGTTGTTACATAGCGTGATGAGTCTGTTACATAGCGTAATGCATGTTGTACAGGTCTATACAGATCACCAAACTTTAATTCAGAGTAACAGATCGTTGACATGAAGATGGTAGAGACATTCCACTAGCTGGAACGATTCGGGAGCTGGAAACGCTAGGGACACGCAGCGTAATGAAAGTTGTGCAGTTCTATACAGAGCACCATACTTTAATTCAGGAGGTAAAATTTCGTTGAAATGTAGATGACAGATGCGCGTCACGATGTTGAACGGTTCGAAAACTGGAAATGTTAGGGACAATCCGTTGTGCGGATGGCGACTGTTTCCAGAGAGCATCCCTTTTCACGAATGTTCCCAGAGAGCATCCTTTTTTGCATGCTCGCACTCGCCATGTTCTGGTTACGTGTCGTTGTAACGTAATGTTACGCTGTTAGGATGGTTTAGCATACATGACAGGCAAAAGGCGGGCGTCCGTACCCTTAAAGATTTGAACCTGAGGTCTGTCCCATTCAACCTGACGTCTACGGTCTCCGTGAACAATAGTTGTCTAGATGACTAATGTTTCAAGAGAGTATCCTTTCCCCCTGCTATGCATTGATCGCAATTCCCTCCGTCGTCCTCATCTTGGATATATACATAGTTGCGCGTTATGAATTCATTCATTCGCTTTTAATTCCTTCGAGCGTTAGCATTCACGTATTCATTTAATTTCTTTTAGTTTTAGCATGAGCTACTGCCCGAGAAAATCTGTGCAACTAACGAATGAGAAACTCAATTTTTCATACATTACACATGGAGGAAAACGCGTTATTAGATGCTGTATATGCGGGCGGATTTTTAAGAATCGTTTCTTTGTCAAGATTTAAGTTTCATAGAGCAACATGTTATGCTGAATCGACTCTCTCTCCTGCACTTGAAGATCCGAAGATGAATAGAGGGGAATGTTATACCGGATCAGACCCTCTGTCCTTCACTGGAGACTACTGTTGGTGAAAAATCTGGATACATCGGAAGTTGCGAGAATATGAAATCTTCATATGATGATGATTCAGTGATATCAACGCTTGAAAATCCGAATAGACTAGTAAATATATTGAGGTTACTAATTGCATCGAGGGGTGCTGGTAATAATAGTCACACACAAGAGATTGAAGAAATTATAAGTAAGCTGAAAGCTTCTAAAGTTATAGCATGACAGGATCGAGAAATTGTGTTAATCAATTACGGCCATGGTTGACAGGAACTTTGAAATATCAAAAAACTTGTACTTATAAAATACATCATTCAGACATTGTTGAGATGTTTAGTTTTTTAGTGATAATGCATGTCTCTTTCTGTGTGATGTGTATGATTATATAACTGAGTGTTTAGAATGTCTAGACTATCACCTTTGCCTTTAGGAAATATGTATGGTTTTTTTTGTAAAGGAATGTAATAGGATAATGTTTATAAAAAACAAATGATGTCTGCATTACTTTTTGTAAAGTGATATGTTTTTTTTACAGGTATTCAGGTAGACTGATTTTTAAAAATTGGTTTACATGAATGTTGTTTATCTTCTTTTTCTAATATTCTAAGTCCTTTTTTATTTTTTGCGTAAATATCTTTTTCATGTCTATTTCTGCAATATTTCCCGAAAGTGTAATTCCATACTTTGAGTATGTGCAAATATATGAAAGCGTAGTAGATCTGCTTAACAGTTTCTTTATCCATATTATTCCTTGCCTGTTTCATTACTTTTTTGTAATATATTTATGGTTGTATAAGTTATTAACAACGCTTAATTTTTCTGAGATTCTTTCATTTCTAGTTCCAATTTCAAGATCTTCATTTTCACTGTGTACTCTTCTTCCAAACACTCAAGCCTCCTCTCATAAAAACCCTCCCTTATGCCATCTTTGTTCTTTTCAGGCAATGGGGTTGAAAGTTCTGTATGGGAACTGCAGACGCCACCTTTACACTTTCTCTTTCTTCAAATTCCTTACCTGTTATTAAAATTGCTGAAGGACATGTTGGATCTGGATTTACTATTTCAATGTCCTTCACTGTGATGATTACTTCTGAATGGAATCCAACTTCATCATCAAACTCATTGGCGATTGAATAGAAGAGCAACAATTGTTATTTGGCTACTATTGTCTAAGAAAGGCGGTACATACATGCGCCTCCAGTTTTGTACAATCGTACCTTGTCAATGGTATTTGCTTGCTTCATTCTTTTCTTTATGTTCTCATAATATCATTTCAGGGATTTTCATTCACATTGGATGATCTTCCTAGAATTTTACTCATTTGCAATTTATTTCCATGTCTCTTCCTTACGCTTAGCAGAGCTATCAGGCATTTTATTTTCAACACTAATTTGTGTTCTAAAACAATGTCGGTCATATATCTTTCTCTTCTTTCTTAAAATTTGCTGCCTGAGTCTTTTTATTACTTTCGTCCTTCTCCATTTTGCAATTTGTTTATGTATCAGAGACAAATGAAAGTTGAATGGCATTAACAATTGTGAATTGATTCAATACAATTGCAGTGATCTGAGATTAGTGAATCATGAATAACGTTTATTTCTCAATACTCTGTACATAATTAAGTTATATACTTTTAGACTATAATAATATTTGAAAATATTAGGCTATTTACACTATAAATTCACTTCTTTGTTGTTTGCCTATACTAATCTATGGTCTCAGTACATACAACTCCTGGATTTCTGTGTATCAATGACCCTCTGTCTACTTGTTTATGTTTCATTATATATACCTTTATTTATTTATTTTTTTTATTAATGTGCCATATGTATGATTTCCTGTGTTACGTCTTGTTACGTGGTTACGTTAGATGATGATAGACAATGAGAAGATCCAGAACAAACAAGGTGGGAATAGGTTAGGACGTATACTTCACTGTAAACCGATATACTGTTTGTCCCTCTCCGTCTCGCGCACTGCTGTTTAACAAATATAAAGTTTGTAAGGTTTAGAAAATAAGTATATAAAAGTATTGTAACGCTGGATGAGGAAAGTTTTATAATCGAATTACTCTCTATATTACCGTATAAACCTACATTCCTCCTCCTTCAATCTCTGTCTATCCTTGTATCTCTCCCGTTTTCCATATTTCTCCCATATAAACGTATACTCTAATCCTCAACCCTCTCTAGACTAGCACCTCTCCTCGTATGCCCTAACGCTCTCATATAAATGCATTTTCCTCCTTGAAGACTCTCTCAACCTAACATCTACCTTCGTTTTCCCTATCTTTTCCCATATAGACGTATACTCTCTCATTCAGACCTCCCTGCCTAATACCTCTCCTCGGTTTGCTAGCTCCCCCATATAAAAACGCTATATTCTACCCTTCTAATACCTCTCCTCGTATTCCCTATCTCTCTCATATAAGATGCATTCCGTCATTCAACACCGTCTAGCCTAGCATCGACCCTCGTATTCCCTATCTCTCGCATATAAACGCCTACTCTATCATTCTAAACTCCTATCCTAATACCTCTCCTCGGTTCGCTATATCGCTCATATTCTACCCTTCAAGTCCTGTTTAATATAGCATCTTTCCTTGTATTCCCTATCTCTCTCGTATAAAGCATATCCCTCCCTCCTTTAGCATCTGACTAGCCTAGCATCAGCCCTGGTATTCCCTATCTCTCCCCTATAAATGCTTCTGTCTAGAGACCTAATGTTTCAGGAGAGTATCCTTTCCCCTATAAAAGTTTATTTGGCGTCTTTATCTTAATTAGTTTAGGAGTTATTAAATTTATAATTAAATTACATTTTATCGGTATTCGAACCCTGGACACCAGAAACAAAATTATTTACAATATTAGTTTGATATGTTTAAATGGGCTGTATGCAGTTACAGCATCAATCTAAGTGATATATTCTACAGTATAGAGAAAAATAAGTAAGTGATTGAAAGATCTGGATTCGAAATAAGGACAACTGATTGAAAATTATATACAGTATTAATTGGCCCTCATGGGAGCTATCAATCATGCTTTGGTCAACTCCTCTACCTCTCTTAGTTTCTGAGATAATGACGATTTAAAATTAGGATCGAACCCAGAACGTCAGGTATCTAATTACACATCCACAAGATAATAACTAATAACATAAAGGCAATAAAGTTTATTTGGCGTCTTTATCTTAATTAGTTTAGAAGTTATTAAATTTATAATTAAACTACATTTTATCGGTATTCGAACCCTGGACACCAGAAACAAAATTATTTACAATATTAGTTTGATATGTTTAAAGGTGCTGTATGCAGTTAAAGCATCAATCTAAGTGATATATTCTAGAGTATAGAGAAAAAATAAGTAAGTGATTGAAAGATCGGGATTCGAAGTAAGGACAACTGATTGAAAATTATATACAGTATTAATTACCCATCATAGGAGCTAACAATCATGCTTTGGTTCACTCGTCTACCTCTCTTAGTTTCTGAGATAATGACGATTTAAAAATTAGGATCGAGCCCAGAACGTCAGGTATCTAATTACACATCCACAAGATAATACCTAATAACATAAAGGCAATAAAGTTTATTTGGCGTCTTTATCTTAATTAGTTTAGAAGTTATTAAATTTATAATTAAATTACATTTTATCGGTATTCGAACCCTGGACACCAGAAACAAAATTATTTACAATATTAGTTTGATATGTTTAAAGGTGCTGTATGCAGTTACAGTATCAATCTAAGTGACATATTCTAGAGTATAGAGAAAAAATAAGTAAGTGATTCAAAGATCGGGATTCGAAATAAGGACAACTGATTAAAAATTGTATACAGTATTAATTACCCATCATAGGAGCTATCAATCATGCTTTAGTCAATTCCTCTACCTCTCTTAGTTTCTGAGATAATGAAGATTTAAACATTAGGCTCGAACCCAGAACGTCAGGTATCTAATTACACCTCCACAAGATACTAACTAATAAAATAAAGGCAATAAAGTTTATTTGGTGTCTTTATCTTAATTAGTTTAGGAGTTATTAAATTTATAATTAAATTACATTTTATCGGTATTCGAACCCTGGACACCATGTACCCAAATATACATTCACAAGAAACTATCTAATGACATTAATGTAATAAACTTTATTTGACGTCTTCATCGTAATTAGTCTCTGAGTTATTAGAAGCTGAATTTGTAATTCGAACCCGGCCATCCTGGTCAACTTGGAACTCATTGGAGAAGCTGCTGCTTTTTATTTCATTTCCATCGCTAAATGTTGAAGTGTTTAGAGTTATGCAGAGCACTTAGGAAAACAATTACTGACATTGTTCGCTAATGGGGTGAAAGCGTCTAACGGGTCAGCTAATGTAGGTCACCGTTACCGCCAGGCGGAAGTATGTCGTTGATCGCTAATGTATGTAAACAGATCCGGAATGTAAACTTAAAAGCCTATTAATGTGGTGAAAGCGTCTAACATGTTCAGCTAATGGACAAGCGCTTTCCCCAGATAGAAGAAGGCTGCAGTGTTTCATTACATGACAGACTGTTCCCGTGAGCAGACTACTTATACTCACGCTCCAGTCAACAATTCATTATTCAAAAAACTTAATTGCTCGAGGATGCAATCTGCAGACCTTAGTAATCATAAAAAAATGTTTGACGAACATTACCTAATTAATTTGCCGGGGGGCGGCAGGACTCGAGAAAACAATTCCCTCAAGTCATGACGCCACAGTAGAACGCATGGGGGAGGGGGTAGAACCTGTTAGCACAGACACTGTCGGCATTAGGTGAGCACACAAAGCGAGAGGGGGCGGGGCCTAATGACACGAGACCTGGCGGCATGTGAGCACACAAAGGGAGGGGGCGGGCTTGTCGGCGTAGAACAAAGAACTTTATCGCTTGTCGGCATCTCTCTCTGTGCTCAAACCCGCTTTTTGTTCCTACTGTCGAGTCGCGCTAAAAATGGACCAATAGGAAAGGAAGCAGCCTCAGAAGCCTGAGACTATAAATGGATCTGTTTGGGGAAAATTCGGGCAGTTTTTGGTAATGTGTGGTCAGGGAGAGATGCTGCAGGATGCGTGAGATATCGCGCCAAGAAGGGAATCAAGTCAGCTTTGTAATGTCAGCTTAGTATTGCATTTTATTCGACAGTTTATGTCATGTGTGGTCAGGGAGAGATGCTGCAGGATGTGTGAGATATCGCGCCAAAACAGGGAATCAAAATAGTTTTAGCAACACACCTAAGATCCGCTACTCTTAAAGCGACAATAAAAATATTTAAACTTCATGTCATATCCGCGCCATAGTTTAACAGCGGTGGACAGTATTTTACAGCGGCAATACTAATTTTGTATACTACGAGTGTTAATTAAATAAAAAGAAACGGCAGTGTCATCTTTTCATAAACAAAGCAAGTCTATGTCTTCCTATATCACCACCCGAGATCTACGTTTTCCTTTACCGAGGATAAGTCCATGCTCCCATATAGTTTAAGAAAAATTACTGCAGCTAGCCGAGGATAAATTGAAGAGAACCAACCCACTGAGAACTTCTGGAAGCAACGGGAGAAGCATCAAGGTAAGCCTAACAGCACGGATGAGGAGGTGACCGCCGCACTATGTGGAACATTCCATTCTCTTTGCATGTCCAGGACATAAAAAAATGAATAACGAATTTGAGAAAAAGTATAAGTATTGGAAAATTTAAGGAAATAACAAGCAATATCTCGAAAACGGTTCACTCAACAAAAACATGTATATGATATAAGTTGTGTATTTTAACGCGATCTACACTTTTTGTGTAGTAAAATTTTGTCTATCTCTTATGGTTTACCAGTTATGCAAAAGTCGTTCATAATGAAGAATACTTTTGGAGACATTCCCAGAAATTTCGAGATATACATTTCATTCTCATGACGTTATGTTAAACATATGATATTTTCATCAAAATCGTTAGAGCCATTTTTGAGAAAATTAAAATTTTCGAAAAATGTTCCATGTAAAGGGTAGACTGGGGTAGGGGGATTTTCTTGAAAATCTTCGTGTCGCATCTCTGGAAGATACTGAACGTAAATACCAAGTTTGGTGTTTATCCGACTGTTAATTTTTGAGTTATGCTGTTCACAGACACACACACAGACACACACAGACACACACACAGACACACACACACAGACACACACACAGACACACACACACACAGACACACACACGGACATGTTTCCAAAAATGTTTTTTTTTGGATTCAGGAGGTCTCAAAACATGTATTTCCGGTGAAATCTCGGTATCGAATTTTTGGGTGGAATGCAATACTTCCCCTACTTACTATACGTAGTAGAGAAGGTAAAAAATGAATAACGAATTTGAGAGAAGTATAAGTATTGGAAAATTTAAGGGAATAACAAGCAATATCTAAACGGTTCACTCAACAAAAGAAATGTATATGACATAAATTGTGTATTTTAACTCGCTCTACCTTTTTCGTGTAGTAAAATTTTGGCTATCTCTTATGGTTTACCAGTTATGAAAAAGTCGTTCATTATGAAGAATACTTTTGGAGACATTCCCAGAAAATTCGAGATATACATTTTATTTGTCATGACAATATCTTAAACATATGATATTTTAATCAAAATCGTTTGAACTGTTTTTGAGAAAATTAAAATTTTCGAAAAATGTTCCATGTAAAGGGTAGACTGTGGTGGGGGGGATTTTCTTGAAAACCTTCGTGTCGCATCCCTAAAAGATATTAAACCTAAATTCCAAGTTTGGTGTTTATCCGGCTCTTCGTTTTTGACTTATGCTGTTCACAGACACACAGACAGACACACAGACACACAGACAGACACACACACGGACATGTTTCCAAAAATGCTTTTTTTGGATTCAGTGAATCTCAAAACATGTATTTCCGGTGAAATCTCGGTATCGAAATTTTGGGTGGAATACAATACTTCCCCTACTTACTATACGTAGTAGAGAAAGTAAAAAAAAAAATCTGATGTGTTACACTCACATGACTTTCTCTACTCTTGTACAATCTATTTTTACAAACGCTTATTCTCCATCTGCTTCATGTTAATCGAGATATCAATCTTATTGGTAATTTTCTTGTAGATGCAAGGGGAATATGGTAGCTTTTAAGCGTTAGTCAAATGTTTTAACGCTGGTTGCTATGTGGCGCATTTTATTCTCTTTGCATGTCCAGGACATAAAAAAAATGAATAACGAATTTGAGAAAAAGTATAAGTATTGGAAAATTTAAGGAAATAACAAGCAATATCTCGAAAACGGTTCACTCAACAAAAGAAATGTATATGACATAAGTTGTGTATTTTAACGCGATCTACATTTTTTGTGTAGTAAAATTCTGTCTGTCTCTTACGGTTTACCAGTTATACAAAAGTCGTTCACAATGAAGAATACTTTTGGAGACATTCTTAGAAAATTCGAGTTATACATTTCATTTCTCATGACAATATCTTAAACATATGATATTTTCATCAAAATCGTTAGAGCCATTTTTGACAAAATTAAAATTTTCGAAAAATGTTCTATGTAAAGGGTAATCTGGGTTGGGGGGAATTTCTTGAAAACCTTCGGTCGCATCTCTGGAAGACACTGAATCTAAATACCAAGTTTGGTGTTTATCCGACTGTTCGTTTCTGAGTTATGCTGTTCACAGACACACACACACACACACACACACACACACACACACGGACATGTTTCCAAAAATGCGTTTTTTGGATTCAGGGGGCCTCAAAACATATATTTCCTGTGAAATCTCGAATCGAATTTTTGGGTGGAATACAATACGCGCCCTACTTACTATACGTAGTAGAAAAAGTAAAAAAATCTGATGTGTTACACTTACATGACTTTCTCTACTCTTGTACAAACTATTTTTACAAACGCTTATTCTCCATATGCTTCATGTTAATGGAGATATCGAGATGTCAATCTTATTGATAATTTTCTTGTAGATGCAAGGGGAGTATGGTGGGTTTTAAGCGATAGTCAAATATTTTAACGCTGGTTGCTATGTGGGGCACTCCATTCTCTTTGCATGTCCAGAACATAAAAAAATCTGTTGTGTTACACTCACATGACTTTCTCTACTCTTGTACAATCTATTTTTACAAACGCCTATTCTCCATATGCTTCATATTAATCGAGATATCGAGATGTCAATCTTATTTGTAATTTTCTTATAGATGCAAGGGGATTATGGTAGCTTTTAAGCGATAGTCAAATATTTTATCTCTGGTTTGTTATGTGGAACATTCCATTCTCTTTGCATGTCCAGGAAATAAAAAAATGAATAACGAATTTGAGAAAAAGTATAAGTATTGGAAAATTTAAGGAAATAACAAGCAATATCTCGAAAACGGTTCACTCAACAAAAACATGTATATGATATAAGTTGTGTATTTTAACCCGATGTACATTTTTTGTGTAGTAAAATTTTGTCTATCTCTTATGGTTTACCAGTTATGCAAAAGTCGTTCATAATGAAGAATACTTTTGGAGACATTCCCAGAAATTTCGAGATATACATTTCATTCTCATGACGTTATCTTAAACATATGATATTTTCATCAAAATTGTTAGAGCCATTTTTGAGAAAATTAAAATTTTCGAAAAATGTTCCATGTGAAGGGTAGTCTGGGGTAGGGGGATTTTCTTGAAAATCTTCGTGTCGCATCTCTGGAAGATACTGAACGTAAATACCAAGTTTGGTGTTTATCCGACTGTTAATTTTTGAGTTATGCTGTTCACAGACACACACACACAGACACACACACACAGACACACACACAGACGCACACACACACACACAGACACACACACAGACATGTTTCCAAAAATGCTTTTTTTGGATTCAGGAGGTCTCAAAACATGTATTTCCGGTGAAATCTCGGTATGGAATTTTTGGGTGGAATGCAATACTTCTCCTACTTACTATACGTAGTAGAGAAAGTAAAAAATGAATAACGAATTTGAGAAAAGTATAAGTATTGGAAAATTTAAGGGAATAACAAGCAATATCTCTAAAACGGTTCACTCAACAAAAGAAATGTATATGACATAAATTGTGTATTTTAACTCGCTCTACCTTTTTCGTGTAGTAAAATTTTGGCTATCTCTTATGGTTTACCAGTTATGAAAAAGTCGTTCATTAAGAAGAATACTTTTGGAGACATTCCCAGAAAATTCGAGATATACATTTTATTTGTCATGACAATATCTTAAACATATGATATTTTAATCAAAATCGTTTGAGCCGTTTTTGAGAAAATTAAAATTTTCGAAAAATGTTCCATGTAAAGGGTAGACTGTGGTGGGGGGATTTTCTTGAAAACCTTCGTGTCGCATCCCTAAAAGATATTAAACCTAAATTCCAAGTTTGGTGTTTATCCGGCTCTTCGTTTTTGACTTATGCTGTTCACAGACACACAGACAGACACACAGACACACAGACACACAGACGGACACACACACGGACGTGTTTCCAAAAATGCTTTTTTTGGATTCAGTGAATCTCAAAACATGTATTTCCGGTGAAATCTCGGTATCGAAATTTTGGGTGGAATACAATACTTCCCCTACTTACTGTACGTAGTAGAGAAAGTAAAAAAAAAAAAATCTGATGTGTTACACTCACATGACTTTCTCTACTCTTGTACAATCTATTTTTACAAACGCTTATTCTCCATCTGCTTCATGTTAATCGAGATATCAATCTTATTGGTAATTTTCTTGTAGATGCAAGGGGAATATGGTAGCTTTTAAGCGTTAGTCAAATGTTTTAACGCTGGTTGCTATGTGGCGCATTTCATTCTCTTTGCATGTCCAGAACATAAAAAAATCTGTTGTGTTACACTCACATGACTTTCTCTACTCTTGTACAATCTATTTTTACAAACGCCTATTCTCCATATGCTTCATATTAATCGAGATATCGAGATGTCAATCTTATTTGTAATTTTCTTATAGATGCAAGGGGATTATGGTAGCTTTTAAGCGATAGTCAAATATTTTATCTCTGGTTGCTATGTGGAACATTCCATTCTCTTTGCATGTCCAGGAAATAAAAAAATGAATAACGAATTTGAGAAAAAGTATAAGTATTGGAAAATTTAAGGAAATAACAAGCAATATCTCGAAAACGGTTCACTCAACAAAAACATGTATATGATATAAGTTGTGTATTTTAACCCGATGTACATTTTTTGTGTAGTAAAATTTTGTCTATCTCTTATGGTTTACCAGTTATGCAAAAGTCGTTCATAATGAAGAATACTTTTGGAGACATTCCCAGAAATTTCGAGATATACATTTCATTCTCATGACGTTATCTTAAACATATGATATTTTCATCAAAATTGTTAGAGCCATTTTTGAGAAAATTAAAATTTTCGAAAAATGTTCCATGTGAAGGGTAGTCTGGGGTAGGGGGATTTTCTTGAAAATCTTCGTGTCGCATCTCTGGAAGATACTGAACGTAAATACCAAGTTTGGTGTTTATCCGACTGTTAATTTTTGAGTTATGCTGTTCACAGACACACACACACAGACACACACACAGACGCACACACACACACAGACACACACACAGACATGTTTCCAAAAATGCTTTTTTTGGATTCAGGAGGTCTCAAAACATGTATTTCCGGTGAAATCTCGGTATGGAATTTTTGGGTGGAATGCAATACTTCTCCTACTTACTATACGTAGTAGAGAAAGTAAAAAATGAATAACGAATTTGAGAAAAGTATAAGTATTGGAAAATTTAAGGGAATAACAAGCAATATCTCTAAAACGGTTCACTCAACAAAAGAAATGTATATGACATAAATTGTGTATTTTAACTCGCTCTACCTTTTTCGTGTAGTAAAATTTTGGCTATCTCTTATGGTTTACCAGTTATGAAAAAGTCGTTCATTAAGAAGAATACTTTTGGAGACATTCCCAGAAAATTCGAGATATACATTTTATTTGTCATGACAATATCTTAAACATATGATATTTTAATCAAAATCGTTTGAGCCGTTTTTGAGAAAATTAAAATTTTCGAAAAATGTTCCATGTAAAGGGTAGACTGTGGTGGGGGGATTTTCTTGAAAACCTTCGTGTCGCATCCCTAAAAGATATTAAACCTAAATTCCAAGTTTGGTGTTTATCCGGCTCTTCGTTTTTGACTTATGCTGTTCACAGACACACAGACAGACACACAGACACACAGACACACACACGGACACACACACGGACATGTTTCCAAAAATGCTTTTTTTGGATTCAGTGAATCTCAAAACATGTATTTCCGGTGAAATCTCGGTATCGAAATTTTGGGTGGAATACAATACTTCCCCTACTTACTGTACGTAGTAGAGAAAGTAAAAAAAAAAAAATCTGATGTGTTACACTCACATGACTTTCTCTACTCTTGTACAATCTATTTTTACAAACGCTTATTCTCCATCTGCTTCATGTTAATCGAGATATCAATCTTATTGGTAATTTTCTTGTAGATGCAAGGGGAATATGGTAGCTTTTAAGCGTTAGTCAAATGTTTTAACGCTGGTTGCTATGTGGCGCATTTCATTCTCTTTGCATGTCCAGGACATAAAAAAAATGAATAACGAATTTGAGAAAAAGTATAAGTATTGGAAAATTTAAGGAAATAACAAGCAATATCTCGAAAACGGTTCACTCAACAAAAGAAATGTATATGACATAAGTTGTGTATTTTAACGCGATCTACATTTTTTGTATAGTAAAATTCTGTCTGTCTCTTACGGTTTACCAGTTATACAAAAGTCGTTCACAATGAAGAATACTTTTGGAGACATTCTTAGAAAATTCGAGTTATACATTTCATTTCTCATGACAATATCTTAAACAGATGATATTTTCATCAAAATCGTTAGAGCCATTTTTGAGAAAATTAAAATTTTCGAAAAATCTTCCATGTAAAGGGTAGTCTGGGATGGGGGAATTTTCTTGAAAACCTTCGTGTCGCATCTCTGAAAGATACTGAACCTAAATATTAAGTTTGGTGTTTATCCGACTGTTCGTTTTTGAGTTATGCTGTTCACAGACACACACACACACACACACACACACACACACACACACAGACACACACACAGACACACACACGGACATGTTTTCAAAAATGCTTTTTTTTGGATTCAGGAGGTCTCAAAACATGTATTTCCGGTGAAATCTCGGTATCGAATTTTTGGGTGGAATGCAATACTTCTCCTACTTACTATACGTAGTAGAGAAAGTAAAAATCTGATGTGTTACACTCACATGACTTTGTCTACTCTAGTACAATCTATTTTTACAAACGCCTATTCTCCATATGCTTCATGTTAATCGAGATATCGAGATGTCAATCTTATTGGTAATTTTCTTGTAGATGCAAGGGGAATATGGTAGCTCTTAAGCGATAGTCAAATATTTTAACACTGGTTGCTATGTGGCGCATTCCATTCTCTTTGCATGTCCAGGATATAAAAAAATCTGATGTGTTACACTCACATGACTTTCTCTACTCTTGTACAAAGTATTATTACAAACGCTTATTCTCCTTATGCTTCATGTTAATCGAGATATCGAGATGTCAATCTTATTGCTAATTTTCTTGTAGATGCAAGGGGAATATGGTAGGTTTTAAGCGATAGTCAAATATTTAAGCGCTGGTTACTATGTGGCGCAATCCATTCTCTTTGGAAGTCCAGGACATAAAAAATCTGATGTGTTACACTCACATGACTTTCTCTACTCTTGTACAATCTATTTTTACAAACGCCTATTCTCCATATGCTTCATATTAATCGAGATATCTTGATGTCAATCTTATTTGTAATTTTCTTGTA
Source organism: Deroplatys truncata (assembly GCA_030765065.1). NCBI lineage: Eukaryota > Metazoa > Arthropoda > Insecta > Mantodea > Mantidae > Deroplatys > Deroplatys truncata. The sequence continues at coordinate 53,686,815 of CM060988.1, read as the reverse complement.
GATGCAAGGGGAATATGGTAGCTTTTAAGCGATAGTCAAATATTTTATCGCTGGTTGCTATGTGGCGCATTTCTTTCTCTTTGCATGTCCAGGACATAAAAAAATGAATAACGAATTTGAGAAAAAGTATAAGTATTGGAAAATTTAAGGAAATAACAAGCAATATCTCGAAAACGGTTCACTCAACAACAAAAATGCATATGATATAAGTTGTGTATTTTAACGCGATCTACATTTTTTGTGTAGTAAAATTTTGTCTATCTCTTATGGTTTACCAGTTATGCAAAAGTCGTTCATAATGAAGAATACTTTTGGAGACATTCCCAGAAATTTCGAGATATACATTTCATTCTCATGACGTTATCTTAAACATATGATATTTTCATCAAAATCGTTAGAGCCATTTTTGAGAAAATTAAAATTTTCGAAAAATGTTCCAGGTAAAGGGTAGTCTGGGGTAGGGGGATTTTCTTGAAAATCTTCGTGTCGCATCTCTGGAAGATACTGAACGTAAATACCAAGTTTGGTGTTTATCCGACTGTTAATTTTTGAGTTATGCTGTTCACAGACACACACACACACAGACACACACACAGACACACACACACACACACACACACACAGACACACACACGGACATGTTTCCAAAAATGCTTTTTTTGGATTCAGGAGGTCTCAAAACATGTATTTCCGGTGAAATCTCGGTATCGAATTTTTGGGTGGAATGCAATACTTCCCCTACTAACTATACGTAGTACAGAAAGTAAAAAATGAATAACGAATTTGAGAAAAGTATAAGTATTGGAAAATTTAAGGGAATAACAAGGAATATCTCTAAAACGGTTCACTCAACAAAAGAAATGTATATGACATAAATTGTGTATTTTAACTCGCTCTACCTTTTTTGTGTAGTAAAATTTTGGCTATCTCTTATGGTTTACCAGTTATGAAAAAGTCGTTCATTATGAAGAATACTTTTGGAGACATTCCCAGAAAATTCGAGATATACATTTTATTTGTCATGACAATATCTTAAACATATGATATTTTAATCAAAATCGTTTGAGCCGTTTTTGAGAAAATTAAAATTTTCGAAAAATGTTCCATGTAAAGGGTAGGCTGTGGTGGGGGGATTTTCTTGAAAACCTTCGTGTCGCATCCCTAAAAGATATTAAACCTAAATTCCAAGTTTGGTGTTTATCCGGCTCTTCGTTTTTGACTTATGCTTTTCACAGACACACAGACAGACACACAGACACACAGACACACAGACAGACACACACACGGACATGTTTCCAAAAATGCTTTTTTTTGGATTCAGTGAATCTCAAAACATGTATTTCCGGTGAAATCTCGGTATCGAAATTTTGGGTGGAATACAATACTTCCCCTACTTACTATACGTAGTAGAGAAAGTAAAAAAAAAAAATCTGATGTGTTACACTCACATGACTTTCTCTACTCTTGTACAATCTATTTTTACAAACGCTTATTCTCCATCTGCTTCATGTTAATCGAGATATCAATCTTATTGGTAATTTTCTTGTAGATGCAAGGGGAATATGGTAGCTTTTAAGCGTTAGTCAAATGTTTTAACGCTGGTTGCTATGTGGCGCATTTCATTCTCTTTGCATGTCCAGGACATAAAAAAAATGAATAACGAATTTGAGAAAAAGTATAAGTATTGGAAAATTTAAGGAAATAACAAGCAATATCTCGAAAACGGTTCACTCAACAAAAGAAATGTATATGACATAAGTTGTGTATTTTAACGCGATCTACATTTTTTGTGTAGTAAAATTCTGTCTGTCTCTTACGGTTTACCAGTTATACAAAAGTCGTTCACAATGAAGAATACTTTTGGAGACATTCTTAGAAAATTCGAGTTATACATTTCATTTCTCATGACAATATCTTAAACATATGATATTTTCATCAAAATCGTTAGAGCCATTTTTGAGAAAATTAAAATTTTCGAAAAATCTTCCATGTAAAGGGTAGTCTGGGATGGGGGAATTTTCTTGAAAACCTTCGTGTCGCATCTCTGAAAGATACTGAACCTAAATATTAAGTTTGGTGTTTATCCGACTGTTCGTTTTTGAGTTATGCTGTTCACAGACACACACACACACACACACACACACACACACACACAGACACACACACAGACACACACACGGACATGTTTTCAAAAATGCTTTTTTTGGATTCAGGAGGTCTCAAAACATGTATTTCCGGTGAAATCTCGGTATCGAATTTTTGGGTGGAATGCAATACTTCTCCTACTTACTATACGTAGTAGAGAAAGTAAAAATCTGATGTGTTACACTCACATGACTTTGTCTACTCTTGTACAATCTATTTTTACAAACGCCTATTCTCCATATGCTTCATGTTAATCGAGATATCGAGATGTCAATCTTATTGGTAATTTTCTTGTAGATGCAAGGGGAATATGGTAGCTCTTAAGCGATAGTCAAATATTTTAACACTGGTTGCTATGTGGCGCATTCCATTCTCTTTGCATGTCCAGGATATAAAAAAATCTGATGTGTTACACTCACATGACTTTCTCTACTCTTGTACAAAGTATTATTACAAACGCTTATTCTCCATATGCTTCATGTTAATCGAGATATCGAGATGTCAATCTTATTGCTAATTTTCTTGTAGATGCAAGGGGAATATGGTAGGTTTTAAGCGATAGTCAAATATTTAAGCGCTGGTTACTATGTGGCGCAATCCATTCTCTTTGGAAGTCCAGGACATTAAAGATCTGATGTGTTACACTCACATGACTTTCTCTACTCTTGTACAATCTATTTTTACAAACGCCTATTCTCCATATGCTTCATATTAATCGAGATATCTTGATGTCAATCTTATTTGTAATTTTCTTGTAGATGCAAGGGGAATATGGTAGCTTTTAAGCGATAGTCAAATATTTTATCGCTGGTTGCTATGTGGCGCATTTCATTCTCTTTGCATGTCCAGGACATAAAAAAATGAATAACGAATTTGAGAAAAAGTATAAGTATTGGAAAATTTAAGGAAATAACAAGCAATATCTCGAAAACGGTTCACTCAACAACAAAAATGCATATGATATAAGTTGTGTATTTTAACGCGATCTACATTTTTTGTGTAGTAAAATTTTGTCTATCTCTTATGGTTTACCAGTTATGCAAAAGTCGTTCATAATGAAGAATACTTTTGGAGACATTCGCAGAAATTTCGAGATATACATTTCATTCTCATGACGTTATCTTAAACATATGATATTTTCATCAAAATCGTTAGAGCCATTTTTGAGAAAATTAAAATTTTCGAAAAATGTTCCAGGTAAAGGGTAGTCTGGGGTAGGGGGAATTTCTTGAAAATCTTCGTGTCGCATCTCTGGAAGATACTGAACGTAAATACCAAGTTTGGTGTTTATCCGACTGTTAATTTTTGAGTTATGCTGTTCACAGACACACACACACAGACACACACACAGACACACACACACACACACACACACACACACACACACAGACACACACACGGACATGTTTCCAAAAATGCTTTTTTTGGATTCAGGAGGTCTCAAAACATGTATTTCCGGTGAAATCTCGGTATCGAATTTTTGGGTGGAATGCAATACTTCCCCTACTTACTATACGTAGTACAGAAAGTAAAAAATCTGATGTGTTACACTCACATGACTTTCTCTACTCTTGTACAATCTATTTTTACAAACGCCTATTCTCCATATGCTTTATATTAATCGAGATATCGAGATGGCAATCTTATTTGTAATTTTCTTGTAGATGCAAGGGCAATATGGTAGCTTTTAAGCGATAGTCAAATATTTTAACGCTGGTTGCTATGTGGCGCATTTCATTCTCTCATAAAAAAAAACGAATAACGAACTTATAAGTATTGAAAAATTTAAGAAAATCACAAGCAATATCTCGAAAACGGTTCACTCAACAAAAAAAATGTATATGACATAAGTTGTGTATTTTAACGTGATCTACATTTTTTGTGAAGTAAAATTTTGTCTATCTCTTACGGTTTACCAGTTATGCAAAAGTCGTTCACAATAAAGAATACTTTTGGAGACATTCCCAGAAAATTCGAGATATACATTTCATTTCTCATGACATTATCTTAAACATATGATATTTTCATCAAAATCGTTAGAGCCATTTTTGAGAAAATTAAAATTTTCGAAAAATGTTCCATGTAAAGGGTAGTCTGGGGTGGGGGGATTTTCTTGAAAACCTTCGTGTCGCATCTCTGGAAGATACTGAACCTAAATACCAAGTTTGGTGCTTATCCGACTGTTCGTTTTTGAGTTATGCTGTTCACAGACACACAGACACACACACAGACACACACACAGACACACACACACACAGACACACACACAGACACACACACGGACATGTTTCCAAAAATGCTTTTTTTGGATTCAGTGGGTCTCAAAACATGTATTTCCAGTGAAATCTCGGTATCGAATTTTTGGGTGGAATGCAATACTTCCCCTACTTACTATACGTAGTAGAGAAAGTAAAAATGAATAACGAATTTGAGAAAAGTATAAGTATTGGAAAATTTAAGGGAATAACAAGGAATATCTCTAAAACGGTTCACTCAACAAAAGAAATGTATATGACATAAATTGTGTATTTTAACTCGCTCTACCTTTTTTGTGTAGTAAAATTTTGGCTATCTCTTATGGTTTACCAGTTATGAAAAAGTCGTTCATTATGAAGAATACTTTTGGAGACATTCCCAGAAAATTCGAGATATACATTTTATTTGTCATGACAATATCTTAAACATATGATATTTTCATCAAAATCGTTAGAGCCATTTTTGAGAAAATTAAAATTTTCGAAAAATCTTCCATGTAAAGGGTAGTCTGGGATGGGGGAATTTTCTTGAAAACCTTCGTGTCGCATCTCTGAGAGATACTGAACCTAAATATTAAGTTTGGTGTTTATCCGACTGTTCGTTTTTGAGTTATGCTGTTCACAGACACACACACACACACACACACACACACACACACACAGACACACACACAGACACACACACGGACATGTTTTCAAAAATGCTTTTTTTGGATTCAGGAGGTCTCAAAACATGTATTTCCGGTGAAATCTCGGTATCGAATTTTTGGGTGGAATGCAATACTTCTCCTACTTACTATACGTAGTAGAGAAAGTAAAAATCTGATGTGTTACACTCACATGACTTTGTCTACTCTTGTACAATCTATTTTTACAAACGCCTATTCTCCATATATTTCATGTTAATCGAGATATCGAGATGTCAATCTTATTGGTAATTTTCTTGTAGATGCAAGGGGAATATGGTAGCTCTTAAGCGATAGTCAAATATTTTAACACTGGTTGCTATGTGGCGCATTCCATTCTCTTTGCATGTCCAGGATATAAAAAAATCTGATGTGTTACACTCACATGACTTTCTCTACTCTTGTACAAAGTATTATTACAAACGCTTATTCTCCATATGCTTCATGTTAATCGAGATATCGAGATGTCAATCTTATTGCTAATTTTCTTGTAGATGCAAGGGGAATATGGTAGGTTTTAAGCGATAGTCAAATATTTAAGCGCTGGTTACTATGTGGCGCAATCCATTCTCTTTGGAAGTCCAGGACATTAAAGATCTGATGTGTTACACTCACATGACTTTCTCTACTCTTGTACAATCTATTTTTACAAACGCCTATTCTCCATATGCTTCATATTAATCGAGATATCTTGATGTCAATCTTATTTGTAATTTTCTTGTAGATGCAAGGGGAATATGGTAGCTTTTAAGCGATAGTCAAATATTTTATCGCTGGTTGCTATGTGGCGCATTTCATTCTCTTTGCATGTCCAGGACATAAAAAAATGAATAACGAATTTGAGAAAAAGTATAAGTATTGGAAAATTTAAGGAAATAACAAGCAATATCTCGAAAACGGTTCACTCAACAACAAAAATGTATATGATATAAGTTGTGTATTTTAACGCGATCTACATTTTTTGTGTAGTAAAATTTTGTCTATCTCTTATGGTTTACCAGTTATGCAAAAGTCGTTCATAATGAAGAATACTTTTGGAGACATTCCCAGAAATTTCGAGATATACATTTCATTCTCATGACGTTATCTTAAACATATGATATTTTCATCAAAATCGTTAGAGCCATTTTTGAGAAAATTAAAATTTTCGAAAAATGTTCTATGTAAAGGGTAGTCTGGGGTAGGGGGAATTTCTTGAAAATCTTCGTGTCGCATCTCTGGAAGATACTGAACGTAAATACCAAGTTTGGTGTTTATCCGACTGTTAATTTTTGAGTTATGCTGTTCACAGACACACACACACAGACACACACACACAGACACACACACACAGACACACACACGGACATGTTTCCAAAAATGCTTTTTTTGGATTCAGGAGGTCTCAAAACATGTATTTCCGGTGAAATCTCGATATCGAATTTTTGGGTGGAATGCAATACTTCCCCTACTAACTATACGTAGTAGAGAAAGTAAAAAATCTGATGTGTTACACTCACATAACTTTCTCTACTCTTGTACAACCTAATTTTACAAACGCCTATTCTCCATATGCTTCATGTTAATCGAGATATCGAGATGTCAATCTTATTGATAATTTTCTTGTAGATGCAAGGGGAATATGGTAGCTTTTAAGCGATATTCAAATATTTTAACGCTGGTTGCTATGTGGGGCATTCCATTCTCTTTGCATGTCCAGAACATAAAAAAATGAATAACGAATTTGAGAAAAAGTATAAGTATTGGAAAATTTAAGGGAATAACAAGCAATATCTCGCAAACGGTTCACTCAATAAAAGAAATGTATATGACATAAATTGTGTATTTTAACGCGATCTACATTTTTTGTGTAGTAAAATTTTGTCTATCTCTTATGGTTTACCGGTTATGAAAAAGTCGTTCATAATGAAGAATACTTTTGGAGACATTCCCAGAAAATTCGAGATATACATTTTATTTGTCATGACAATATCTTAAACATATGATATTTTAATCAAAATCGTTAGAGCCGTTTTTGAGAAAATTAAAATTTTCGAAAAATGTTCCATGTAAAGGGTAGTCTGGGGTGGGGGGATTTTCTTGAAAACCTTCGTGTCGCATCTCTGGAAGATACTGAACCTAAATACCAAGTTTGGTGCTTATCCGATTGTTCGTTTTTGAGTTATGCTGTTCACAGACACACACACAGACACACACACAGACACACAGACACACACACAGACACACACACGGACATGTTTCTAAAAATGCTTTTATTGGATTCAGGAGGTCTCAAAACGTGTATTTCCGGTGAAATCTCGGTATCGAATTTTTGGGTGGAATGCAATACTTCCCCTACTTACTATACGTAGTAGAGAAAGTAAAAATGAATAACGAATTTGAGAAAAGTATAAGTATTGGAAAATTTAAGGGAATAACAAGCAATATCTCTAAAACGGTTCACTCAACAAAAGAAATGTATATGACATAAATTGTGTATTTTAACTCGCTCTACCTTTTTCGTGTAGTAAAATTTTGGCTATCTCTTATGGTTTACCAGTTATGAAAAAGTCGTTCATTATGAAGAATACTTTTGGAGACATTCCCAGAAAATTCGAGATATACATTTTATTTGTCATGACAATATCTTAAACATATGATATTTTAATCAAAATCGTTTGAGCCGTTTTTGAGAAAATTAAAATTTTCGAAAAATGTTCCATGTAAAGGGTAGGCTGTGGTGGGGGGATTTTCTTGAAAACCTTCGTGTCGCATCCCTAAAAGATATTAAACCTAAATTCCAAGTTTGGTGTTTATCCGGCTCTTCGTTTTTGACTTATGCTTTTCACAGACACACAGACAGACACACAGACACACAGACACACAGACAGACACACACACGGACATGTTTCCAAAAATGCTTTTTTTGTATTCAGTGAATCTCAAAACATGTATTTCCGGTGAAATCTCGGTATCGAAATTTTGGGTGGAATACAATACTTCCCCTACTTACTATACGTAGTAGAGAAAGTAAAAAAAAAAATCTGATGTGTTACACTCACATGACTTTCTCTACTCTTGTACAATCTATTTTTACAAACGCTTATTCTCCATCTGCTTCATGTTAATCGAGATATCAATCTTATTGGTAATTTTCTTGTAGATGCAAGGGGAATATGGTAGCTTTTAAGCGATAGTGAAATGTTTTAACGCTGGTTGCTATGTGGCGCATTCCATTCTCTTTGCATGTCCAGGATATAAAAAAATCTGATGTGTTACACTCACATGACTTTCTCTACTCTTGTACAAAGTATTATTACAAACGCTTATTCTCCATATGCTTCATGTTAATCGAGATATCGAGATGTCAATCTTATTGCTAATTTTCTTGTAGATGCAAGGGGAATATGGTAGGTTTTAAGCGATAGTCAAATATTTAAGCGCTGGTTACTATGTGGCGCAATCCATTCTCTTTGGAAGTCCAGGACATTAAAGATCTGATGTGTTACACTCACATGACTTTCTCTACTCTTGTACAATCTATTTTTACAAACGCCTATTCTCCATATGCTTCATATTAATCGAGATATCTTGATGTCAATCTTATTTGTAATTTTCTTGTAGATGCAAGGGGAATATGGTAGCTTTTAAGCGATAGTCAAATATTTTATCGCTGGTTGCTATGTGGCGCATTTCATTCTCTTTGCATGTCCAGGACATAAAAAAATGAATAACGAATTTGAGAAAAAGTATAAGTATTGGAAAATTTAAGGAAATAACAAGCAATATCTCGAAAACGGTTCACTCAACAACAAAAATGTATATGATATAAGTTGTGTATTTTAACGCGATCTACATTTTTTGTGTAGTAAAATTTTGTCTATCTCTTATGGTTTACCAGTTATGCAAAAGTCGTTCATAATGAAGAATACTTTTGGAGACATTCCCAGAAATTTCGAGATATACATTTCATTCTCATGACGTTATCTTAAACATATGATATTTTCATCAAAATCGTTAGAGCCATTTTTGAGAAAATTAAAATTTTCGAAAAAGTTCTATGTAAAGGGTAGTCAGGGGTAGGGGGAATTTCTTGAAAATCTTCGTGTCGCATCTCTGGAAGATACTGAACGTAAATACCAAGTTTGGTGTTTATCCGACTGTTAATTTTTGAGTTATGCTGTTCACAGACACACACACACAGACACACACACAGACACACACACACACACACACACACACACACACACAGACACACACACGGACATGTTTCCAAAAATGCTTTTTTTGGATTCAGGAGGTCTCAAAACATGTATTTCCGGTGAAATCTCGATATCGAATTTTTGGGTGGAATGCAATACTTCCCCTACTAACTATACGTAGTAGAGAAAGTAAAAAATGAATAACGAATTTGAGAAAAGTATAAGTATTGGAAAATTTAAGGGAATAACAAGCAATATCTCTAAAACGGTTCACTCAACAAAAGAAATGTATATGACATAAATTGTGTATTTTAACTCGCTCTACCTTTTTCGTGTAGTAAAATTTTGGCTATCTCTTATGGTTTACCAGTTATGAAAAAGTCGTTCATTATGAAGAATACTTTTGGAGACATTCCCAGAAAATTCGAGATATACATTTTATTTGTCATGACAATATCTTAAACATATGATATTTTAATCAAAATCGTTTGAGCCGTTTTTGAGAAAATTAAAATTTTCGAAAAATGTTCCATGTAAAGGGTAGGCTGTGGTGGGGGGATTTTCTTGAAAACCTTCGTGTCGCATCCCTAAAAGATATTAAACCTAAATTCCAAGTTTGGTGTTTATCCGGCTCTTTGTTTTTGACTTATGCTTTTCACAGACACACAGACAGACACACAGACACACAGACACACAGACAGACACACACACGGACATGTTTCCAAAAATGCTTTTTTTGTATTCAGTGAATCTCAAATCATGTATTTCCGGTGAAATCTCGGTATCGAAATTTTGGGTGGAATACAATACTTCCCCTACTTACTATACGTAGTAGAGAAAGTAAAAAAAAAAATCTGATGTGTTACACTCACATGACTTTCTCTACTCTTGTACAATCTATTTTTACAAACGCTTATTCTCCATCTGCTTCATGTTAATCGAGATATCAATCTTATTGGTAATTTTCTTGTAGATGCAAGGGGAATATGGTAGCTTTTAAGCGATAGTGAAATGTTTTAACGCTGGTTGCTATGTGGCGCATTTCATTCTCTTTGCATGTCCAGGACATAAAAAAAATGAATAACGAATTTGAGAAAAAGTATAAGTATTGGAAAATTTAAGGAAATAACAAGCAATATCTCGAAAACGGTTCACTCAACAAAAGAAATGTATATGACATAAGTTGTGTATTTTAACGCGATCTACATTTTTTGTGTAGTAAAATTCTGTCTGTGTCTTACGGTTTACCAGTTATACAAAAGTCGTTCACAATGAAGAATACTTTTGGAGACATTCTTAGAAAATTCGAGTTATACATTTCATTTCTCATGACAATATCTTAAACATATGATATTTTCATCAAAATCGTTAGAGCCATTTTTGAGAAAATTAAAATTTTCGAAAAATCTTCCATGTAAAGGGTAGTCTGGGATGGGGGAATTTTCTTGAAAACCTTCGTGTCGCATCTCTGGAAGATACTGAACCTAAATACCAAGTTTGGTGTTTATCCGACTGTTCGTTTTTGAGTTATGCTGTTCACAGACACACACACACACACACACACAGACACACACACAGACACACACACGGACATGTTTTCAAAAATGCTTTTTTTGGATTCAGGAGGTCTCAAAACATGTATTTCCGGTGAAATCTCGGTATCGAATTTTTGGGTGGAATGCAATACTTCCCCTACTTACTATACGTAGTAGAGAAAGTAAAAATCTGAAGTGTTACACTCACATGACTTTGTCTACTCTTGTACAATCTATTTTTACAAACGCCTATTCTCCATATGCTGCATGTTAATCGAGATATCGAGATGTCAATCTTATTGGTAATTTTCTTGTAGATGCAAGGGGAATATGGTAGCTCTTAAGCGATAGTCAAATATTTTAACACTGGTTGCTATGTGGCGCATTCCAATCTCTTTGCATGTCCAGGATATAAAAAAATCTGATGTGTTACACTCACATGACTTTCTCTACTCTTGTACAAAGTATTATTACAAACGCTTATTCTCCATATGCTTCATGTTAATCGAGATATCGAGATGTCAATCTTTTTGCTAATTTTCTTGTAGATGCAAGGGGAATATGGTAGGTTTTAAGCGATAGTCAAATATTTAAGCGCTGGTTACTATGTGGCGCAATCCATTCTCTTTGGAAGTCCAGGACATAAAAAATCTGATGTGTTACACTCACATGACTTTCTCTACTCTTGTACAATCTATTTTTACAAACGCCTATTCTCCATATGCTTCATATTAATCGAGATATCTTGATGTCAATCTTATTTGTAATTTTCTTGTAGATGCAAGGGGAATATGGTAGCTTTTAAGCAATAGTCAAATATTTTATCTCTGGTTGCTATGTGGCGCATTTCACTCTCTTTGCATGTCCAGGACATAAAAAAATGAATAACGAATTTGAGAAAAAGTATAAGTATTGGAAAATTTAAGGAAATAACAAGCAATATCTCGAAAACGGTTCACTCAACAAAAAAAATGTGTATGATATAAGTTGTGTATGTTAACGCGATCTACATTTTTTGTGTAGTAAAATTTTGTCTATCTCTTATGGTTTACCAGTTATGCAAAAGTCGTTCATAATGAAGAATACTTTTGGAGACATTCCCAGAAATTTCGAGATATACATTTCATTTCTCATGACATTATCTTAAACATATGATATTTTCATCAAAATCGTTAGAGCCATTTTTGAGAAAATTAAAATTTTCGAAAAATGTTCTATGTAAAGGGTAGTCTGGGCGTGGGGGATTTTCTTAAAAATCTTCGTGTCGCATCTCTGGAAGATACTGAACGTAAATACCAAGTTTGGTGTTTATCCGACTGTTAGTTGTTGAGTTATGCTGTTCATAGACACACACACACAGACACACACACACACAGACACACACACAGACACACACACACACACAGACACACACACGGTCATGTTTCCAAAAATGCTTTTTTTGGATTCAGGAGGTCTCAAAACATGTATTTCCGGTGAAATCTCGGTATCGAATTTTTGGGTGGAATGCAATACTTCCCCTACTTACTATACGTAGTAGAGAAAGTAAAAATGAATAACGAATTTGAGAAAAAGTATAAGTATTGGAAAATTTAAGGAAATAACAAGCAATATCTCGAAAACGGTTCACTCAACAAAAGAAATGTTTATGACATAAGTTGTGTATTTTAACGCGATCTACATTTTTTGTGTAGTAAAATTTTGCCTATCTCTTATGGTTTACCAGTTATGCAAACGTCGTTCACAATGAAGAATACTTTTGGAGACATTCCCAGAAAATTCGAGATATACATTTCATTTCTCATGACATTATCTTAAACATATGATATTTTCATCAAAATCGTTAGAGCCATTTTTGAGAAAATTAAAATTTTCGAAAAATGTTCCATGTAAAGGGTAGTCTGGGGTGGGGGGATTTTCTTGAAAACCTTCGTGTCGCATCTCTGGAAGATACTAAACCTAAATACCAAGTTTGGTGTTTATCCGACTGTTCGTTTTGGAGTTATGCTGTTCACAGACACACACACAGACACACACACACACAGACACACACACACACAGACACACACACACACACAGACACACACACGGACATGTTTCCAAAAATGCTTTTTTTGGATTCAGGAGGTCTCAAAACATGTATTTCCGGTGAAATCTCGGTATCGAATTTTTGGGTGGAATGCAATACTTCCCCTACTTACTATACGTAGTAGAGAAAGTAAAAAAAACACATTTCTTAAGAATAGTTTGTAGAAGTTCTATAAAGTAAAGGAAAGTGGCTAGAGAGTCATGTGAATGCAACACATCAGATTTTTACTGTTAATTCTGCACTCTCTGTTACTTGCATGCATGTGGAAGCTGTGCATTAGCAAGGTACCGAAAAGAATAGCCTCCTTAGTATGAACTACTTTCTTCCACATTTGTTGTTGAAAGACTTTTTGTCATAGGTTTGTAAAATTCCAAACTTAAGCATTGTGTTGCTCAATAAATAATGTAAGTCGCACAAAAATAATGGTTATACGCGTTTCCGTTCAACATTAGAAACTGCATTAAAATTTCCTACTTGCTTCAGGATCTATTTTGACAGTAAGCCTGCCTTCTCCCGCAACTGAATATTTTAAGATTAATTTGTTTATACAGGCTACTTAGAGAGGTAAAAGGAACATCATACATCTCCTGCGAGTTCCTAATGTTAGTATAATATACTAATATAATTTCCGTTATGCTATTTTCTTAACATTATAAGGTACTTAGTAAATGTTGATAGCCTTTGGGTGCAATAAAAGAAACGAATTATTATTGAGAAGTAAGATAAGTTTTTTTTTGTAATCCGTATGATGAAAGGCAGACTACTGGCTTACTGAATCGTGTGTTCAAATAGCATACAAGTAACAATAGCTCACTGTAACAAATGTTGTTTCTAGCGTTCCCCATACGGCTTATGACCAGGTCCGGGTTTCTTTGTTATAAACGATAAACGTAAAATGTAGCGGAGAGATGCAGCTAGAAGTACATGCACAATTTATGAGAAATGTAACCGCGAGGCAGTATTTTAACATATAAATGATTTCAGTCTAATTATATAAATATAAATTCAATAACAGCCCGCCTTAAAGCAATATGTGTATGTAACAATATATAAAAAGTGTATATTACAGTCATTATATATGTTTATATTATTGTATACTATTGTGTACATGTTCAATAATGTTATATGAATGTATTATGTAATTCAATAATGTAGGAGCTGTGAGAATAATAGGTTAAAAGTTGCTAACAATGAGGTAACAATGAGGAAACCTTGAGGCAATAATGAGTTTGAGAGTTTAATAATGTTACTAGTTATTCTTGGAGCAACAATAATGTAATTTTTGTGACAGTTCATAAAATAGCCAATCAATAATCAGAAAAAGCTTTAGTTAAATGAAGGCATTCTATTGGAGTAGGATTAGCCAATCAAAGACTTGTAATACATAATTTACAAGTTTAGGCGGTTGAAATCAGTTCAGTTGCCTGCAAACAGTGTTCCTAACCGGACGCGAGACACGTCCTCGAGAAGTATAATACGTATTCGTGTGAGACAAAAATAGTTTACGTGTTAAAAAGTGCAAGTAATTAATAAAAGAATCTCACAGCTCTCTATCAGTGAAGTGTTATTTAAATCGTGTCAAGCATTAATAAAAGGAGTGAAGTCAAATTATAATCTGTGTAAGCCTACATTCTTAGTCGCACCACAACCCTGCCAAGACATCCATGTCTCTAACAATAATACTGACGCAGCCGAGGCAAACATAAATATAATATTTAAAGAAACAGTAAAAATGCAGAGTTAATATTTTTTAAAAATTAGGGCAAAGGCTAGCGGGTACCATACGTGCGGTTGCAACTACTTCAAGTGTTCGGTTCCTCAACAGTTGAATTACAATACAACTCCTACTTAAAATCGGCTTTCCATACGTGAAGCAACCAACTTCTTCAAATTGGCGTCCATACGTGGAGCTAATTAACCATCTTCTCAACCGATATATGACTATAATTTTGTCGCGAATTTTCGTGCAAGTTGATCGTTTCTGCAAAAATCATTACTTTTACTATAAAAGCGAAAGAATAGCATTTTTAAAAAAATGTATACGTTTTGAAGATGTTGGTTGTAAAGGAATTAGAATCAATTTGGAAAGGTACATTAATCCGAAAGTATAGACTATGTACCGAGCGTCTGTGGTCCGCATTGCGGAGGTTGTGAGTTCGATTTCCGTGGCCGACCTTCCTGATACATGGATTCTTTTTGGGGGTTTCCGTGGGCCACGAGGCGAATGCTGGGAAGGATAATTACATTCCCTGAATTTACTGTTCCTCTATTTCATTCCATTAATCATTTAATTCATCCTTCACTCCGTTTTGTCTGTTTCAGGGTTGGAAGTGTCGAGATGGAGTTTCGATGCAGCGCGGCGGGAAAAAGGATGCTCTCTGTGAATCTTATCATCCCTCGGACTTCGGCTGGTTGTCGGGGTATAAGGACCACCATCCGGTAGGGGCGTTGAAACCCATGTGGGGTGGCGTCCCCGTTCTGTCTCTTTGTCTGTCGCTGCGTTTATATCTGGAAACTTTAGGGACCATGTCATTGCTGTGCCGTCATTTCTAGTTCCGGCCGCCCGGTGTCTACCTTCACCTCATCCCTTCCTCTCGGGGGCGGCTCCCTCGTGGGGGCGTACGGTACAATGCCAGACTCCCTGGATTAATGCCGAATCCCCTCCGCTTCTCATTCCCTTCCATTCTATTCATAGACTATGTAAATAAAAAATTGAGTTTTATTTATGGACGCTCTTTAACTACTATGGTTCTTAGCGTCTCATTCCATATTGGGCGTGAAAGACTGGTAATTTTGCTCAGAGGCTTCTTTATCAGGCTTGAGGTTCTTTTACGTGCCGTAAATCTACCACACGGGACCACCGGCTGTACTTCCCTTCCGAAGGAAGCCATGCTAAGTAGACTATGTTATTATGTATTCCGTTTTATGACCTGCAGGGCCATCCATGATAGCTGACAGTGCTGTCTTGAGCTTTTGGAACATTCCGTTAGAAATACTTTAGTTTTAAAGTTCTTGAATAATTACTGCAGCGGAGAAATAATTGACCGCGTGGAAACTAACAACATATAAAGTGACGGAAATGCGAACATAAGCAGTGCACTTGTTCAACAATCGATAACGACGACAGGAAGCTTGTTTCCAGGGGAATATCAAAAACATGACGCCGCAGCTGCGACAATGAGAGATTATTGGCCATCTCTCTGGTATGGCCGTCTCCTGCGGAATTACTCTATACATCACCTCAGTTTGTTCCCGTCTGTGGCCGAGATGGGGAAAAATCTCGAATATACGATATAAAGAGATTACCGGTTGTATAAAAAGCGCGTGCCATTAAAAATTACCACGCAATTTTCACAAAATTTTACCATATTTTAAACTATAAATACGAGATTTATGTATATTTTTCACGATTTTTAAAACATAACACCAAAAAAACCTGGTCGAGCTTATGATCTTTGGGGAACACAGAGAAAGTAAATGAAATTCATCAATGGAGTTTAAAAAGCTAAGCGTGCAAGCCAGTTAGTACAAACAGCACCAAAGAAAATCTTCGGCGGATTTTGTATCGTTTTCTGGGGTCTTCTGAGGCGTGTCCTTCACCTTACCTATCGCAGAGCGTAGTGCCTTGATAACACAGCAATAAGTGGGAAAAGAGGAGAGGTTGATGCCTTTGCTTTTTTGGTGTTATTGAAACCAAAACATGTTAATGTCTCAGAACCAGTCATGCCGTATACTAGCGAAATTACTGTGGACGTATAGTGGGTATGTGGAAGGCTAGTCACACTGTTACAGCAATTGCAACAGCAGTGCATTAAAGTGTTTTAATAGTAAACTACTGGATAAAAATATTCCAAGAAAGTGGGGAAGACGGTCTACATACTCGTCAGAAAGTGTCCTCTCCCTGTAAAACATCCGCAGATGATGATATCCCTTTACTAAATGCAAATTACACTTTTGTTATAATTGACTGATCGTGTTTAGAAGCTAGAGATAACATTTTATATGTATATGGTTTACCGAATATTACATACACATTATGGCAATAAAATTGGGTTATATCTTAGTCTTTAATCCTGTATTACTCCTATGATCAGCAATATGTTAGTAAGGTGTATTAACCAATTATAGTTTGAATTAGAGGGAAAATATGCTGCTTTACTTAATTATTATTTGGTTATGTTTGCTTCTATGCAGAAACAAGCGTTGATATCACTGAGAATACAGTTCTGTTTACTTTTTGTTATAAAGTGCTGTCTTGCTATGCATTTAATGAGTAGCATTCCAGCTGTAATTTGCACCCCTGAAAATCTTCTCACACTACACACTCTACATTTCGCTAACCTGGGCGCTCATCAAGATTTTAACGCTTTCAAGGGCGTGTGCTGCACTAGTCGATAAGGTATAGACTACCAATCACAATAAGAGGTCTCTATGACAACCTGAATGCATTCACCCTGACTGTTTCTCTTTTAGCCAATACGATCAAGAGCGTAAACATATGTTTCGTTTCTACGCCATTTTGTAAACTTTGTTGTGGTTATTAGTGCACCTGTTTAGCAGAAGGTCTAGCGCATCCTTGCATCCTGGCCTAAAGCAACCAATGAAATGGCCATGGCTTGCAAGGCCACGTACGATAAATAATGTGTCATAGACGCGAGGTGCAGTGAGATTTTCTTTGGCGCTATGGTGTAAATTGGATAAAAAACAAAATTTTCAAAACCCAATAATATCCCCCCTTAAACATGCATACCAAATACTCGGTGTTTTAAATACTTTGCTGCATACCGAACAGTGAAACCTATCATCTGGCGGTATATAAATGTTATGGAGCGCGACTTTATTTCAACCTTCTTTGCCTTAAGTGTTCCTGAAGTTTGTCTGTTCCGAAGATTTGTGACTGGCGCTGAAGGAAGCTCTACTTCATTGTTTGTCATTGCCCTTCAGCTAGGTTTACAGTCTCCCCCATTCTTCACGTCCCCTTTCCTTTCTTCTCTTCATTTTAAAGTTATTCCGTCGTCCTAGATGCCGGGAATACTTGACTTACTCCCCGGGAGAGCAACTTTACGTGAATATTGATGTGTGACTTTAGCTTGATACTTTCCTGGTGTTCTCTGAAAAATCTCTCTCCTCGTCTTGATTATGTTAAGGGATTCCGGCAGAGAGACATGGATATTTAATTTAAAAGTTTGTAAGACCAGATTAAAGTCACTAACGCATATCAAATCACATCGTTTGGTGTTAGAAATCAATGATTTGTGACGTTCCTCCGGCTCCCGTTCCTCTAGCTCTTTATTCGTTTACTCGACTGGAAAAGTAATTTTATCGCAGATTTTGTTTTTTTATTCAGAGAAGCCTTTTACTAGCTCTTTGAGGAGCGTGGGAAAATAATAAAACATTCATTTGAAATCGTAACATTTTTAGAATTAGTCATTGAATACCAGTGACACATGATTTGAATAATCATCTGGAATTTCATGTCTTTCCGTCTCCAAACCAGTACGTCAAATTGGAGTTTTCCATTCAATTAGTTGCCACCAACATATGAATACAATGGCTCTATAATGAGCATATGAAACATATGGCCCACATAATACATCCATGTACAACATACTACGCAGTACAGATTTAAACAGTATACAGGGTGGACCATTGATACGGTTCAACTAGGCCCCGTATTTGATTGTATATAGATTAAACAAAGATGTAAAATACTGTATTTAATATTGTAACTCGAGAGGAAAAACCTTCATACACAATATTGCAATTGCTTGAGGAAGTAAGGTTCGAGTCACCAGCCCATCCCTTTTCTTGGGACAGGAAAGCTCTGTCGGTACGTATACAAATGCACTGAGCCATTAAATAAGGGTCTGTGGAAAATAAGTCTCGGAAAGTGCTATTTCTTTTCGAAGCGGAAGAAACATGATGTTTGTGACGAGAAAAGGATTAAAGCCATAAAGATATGCACGTGCTACAGTATAAATTAAACTAATTGTAAATCGTACCTGGGAAGAGAAAGCTGAACAGAACTGAAATTTTAGCCAGTAAATGTAAAGTCAAGGATACAAAGTGACGAATGCGAAAACAGGAGATCGTCACATTATTGAAAATTGAACAAAATAGCCCGTGACATGCGGAGTAGGGATGAAATAGTAACTACACACTTAGCCGAACTCTGCGCCGTGTAAGTTGGATAATATCGAACATGGCGAAATTCACAGTGACTTCAGTCTTAGCTGAACGGCTATGAACGTAGGGAAACCATTAAATACTTCTTAATACTGCCGACTAATAAATCATCTCTATATTAGTTGCGGATAATTAACGGAGTGGTGGCTCGCGTTCCTGAAAGTGTAACATAACAGTATAATAAAGCCAATATTTACCAGAGCGGATGTTTTTATTATCGCAATCTATATATAATTTTACCACCCCTGTAGACTTTAGATTCGACGCTGCTCAACGCTAGTCGGAGAAAGAAGAAACTTAATTGTTACGCATCGAGGACGCGGTCAGCTTCACCATTTAAGTTGAGACCATACAATATCTCCAAAATTAAGCGTTGTAGAAACAAATGCCTTTATTAAAAGTTGCTTGATATTATGGGGAAAGAAAATGCCATTAGTCATGTTTTGTTTGGAGGACGTTATGATGGTCGTTTTATGGTAAATTTAATTTTTTAAACTGGAACCTACAATTAGGAAAATATAAATTGACCCTAAAATGACCATTACAAAGTCCTCCAAATAAAACGCGACCAATGACATTTACTTTCCCCCATAATATCAAGCAACTTTGTTAAAGATATTTCTTTCTAGAATACTTAGTTTTGGAGACATTGTCTCAACTTAAATAGGAGGCAGTATTTTTTATCGTTTAACAGATATGGGCGGCGCCGTGGTCGAGTGGTTAGAGCGCTCGTCTCTCACCAAGGCGGACCGGGTTCAACCCCAGGGACCCGCATGTGGGATTTGTGGTGGACAAAGCGGCGTCTGGGCGGGTTTTCTCCGGGTTCTCCGATTCCCCCCGCCATTCATTCCACCAACTGCTCCATCATCACCTTTCCTTTCATCCATTTCACCATCATTTCGTTTCATCTACTTCCTTCCTCCCATACCAGGCATCGGGCTGATTACCCATCCTGGATATTCTGTCTGATCCATGACTGTCTGCTCCTCGACGGGCCTCTGACCCCAGGCACCCGCCTGTAAGTGCTGGGGGTGTAAGTCCTAATAAGAGGAGGTTAAACAGATGAAGAAGAAGAAGTTTAACAGATATCATTTTAATTGTGCAATATAAAAATAATAACCTGCTATAAGCATCAATAATTACAATAAAATGTATATTACAGACATTTTATTATGTGTATTTTTTGTATATGTATATATGTGTAAATTGTTAGATGAATGTATTTCTTAGTTTAGTAACGTAGGAGCTGTGAGGGTAAAAGCAAGCTGCTTTTTGTAGCAAACAAAGTCATAAAGTGGAAACCTAAGAGTGGCTAACAATAACGTGTAACCTTGAGAGAGAGAGAGAGAGAGAGAGAGCAATAACATTAGACAGTGGAAAAATACTAGTATGACGTCCAAAAAGTTAGTAAATAGTCACGTGGGTGCAGAAAGCCAGTCAAAATCATACTAAGGGTGTTCTGCTAGAGTAGGCTTAGCCAACCAGAAACTATGAAGATTAAATTTGAAATTTTAAGCTGTGGATGCTAAGAGGTAGCGTGCCCAAGCAGTTCAGTTCAGTGATTGTAGCTCAGAGTGGGAAGATGTGAGAATTTAGTGCAATGCGAAAAAGCTTTTAAAATATAGTTAGGAACATCTGACAACTCTATACCTAGATACGTCGGTAAATTGTTCTTATATATATATATATATATATATATATATATATATATATTATTCAACTGCCGGAAGAAGTAATAAAGAAGTTAGAGTTTACAATTACAATTGGTGTTATATGTGTAAAATTATTCTGCAGCCGTACCACCCCCTATTTAGAGTTAATTGATCTACCGGATATCACTGACGCAGCCGAGCCATAAATAAATTAAATAAAAATGATACGTAATTAAACTTAAAGCTTTATTACGCATAAACTTTATTATTAACACACACAGCACCTGATGTAAATTTGCCACCCATCCTGATAGGATACCGATGTAAATGGTGCACCCTGTATAAAGTATTTAAACATAGTATGAAACAAAATATTGAACTGCTTTTTTTCAGGATTCGTTTCGTTATTCGGCCTCAGCTTCAATTCGGCCCTAAAAATCTTACTCATCCTGATAAAACTCACTTTCCTATGCAGTTATGTTCATAACTATTCGGGAACAGTGCTTGCAAAGTGGGAGGTAGCAACAAATACTTCGTCATCAACATCATCACATTATCATCTTCTTCAGCTTCAGCATCATAACCATCTTCTTCTTCTTCTTCTTCTTCTTCTTCTTCTTCAAGGCATAAGCTTATTGGTTTGTTCTACCTCCATCAGTCATCTTACCATCTTTTTGTTAGCCTTCAAATTTATCTTCTTCCTCTTGGGTTATATTTCATTTCTATCTTTATCATCCTCGTGGAGATGACATTCTGTTTAAGCGGAAAAGCTAGTCTGAACACTGGAAATTACACCTTAAGTGTGTTAAACTACCACTGCTCTTAAAGTTCTCAAATGAAATGAAATGTTTATGAATCATTCTGTAAATCATGAAAAGTATTTCAAGCGGTTGTTTGCATTGATAGCTTATGTAGTTGAGTCCGTAAAAATTATTTCATTCAACAGAAAAATATGCGTCGGGACCTCGCGCCTCTCTATGTCTCGAAGACTGCGCCGTTGGTGGCAGTCCCAGGTTCGATGCCCGCTCGGGTTGGTGTCGAACGCTGTGTAGTGTAGATACAGAACTAATGCTAAAATTCACTGTACCTGTTTTCTCCATCCCACGTGGCTTCGTCTTGTCCTGGCTGGTTGCTTTAACTATACGGTGATTCTCGCTGTTACCCTGGCTAGTTGGTTCTCAGCGGTGATGTTAGCATGTACTCTGCCTATCATGATTATTAATAAGCTCGTCGATCTCAGTGGTGGTACTAGGAGCTCAGAGGAGAATATACTACTCACCATAATGTTATGTTTATGGCTATTTATTGTCACTTCTTCAATATAACACTACATAATGTTCCTGTTCACTTATCACGTTGTATAGGACACCATTTGCGCGCCAACTTTGTTTGACGGAGTGTCGTGGATTTCCCGTCAGTATCTAAAAGGCAACTGTTTATTTTTGGGGTGAATCTCGACTATTTAAAGACCACAATCTCCCACTTAGAATTTTGGTTTCGGATTTCTTATTGGTCAGTTTGTATATATCATGTGACCTTTTTCCCGGGCTTCTCTTGGTAAACTGCCGTTCTGTGTTCTTTTCCTTCACTCCATATTTCCGGAGCGGAAACAAAAATAGAGTCAACCTTACCCTACAAACCAACACAAAAGATCCCGTTTTCGCTGCACATGCGAACAGCATATTTCTACCATAACTGCAGAGTTCAAGACATTCTAAACTTAGTTAAACAGGAACATTATGTACACGACAAATATTACATTATACAGAAATTACTATTTACATGGTTTTCACATTGTACACATAGATCCTTTATACATCAAATTATACACTGAATAAATTAGCACATAATAAAATTAATTCGGGCACATTCTGCCTCAAATAATATTTACTCTTAAAACACGTGACTTCATGTACCTTTTTCTCTGATACTCCTTGCAATACAGAATTACACGTTTACATGCTTGTTCTTAGTATAATCATCTATCTTCTGAACCTAAATTATTTAGTTATGTACATCAGTTCACTATAAATTGAAAAACAATTATTTACAAAGTCAAAAAGTAAAAATGTGGAAAATTTGCAATATTGTTGCTTTCCTAATAACACTAATATGCATTATAAAATTATAATTGTGGTTCCGAAAGTTTACCTGTGTGTTATTTACATGTACTGAAAATTTCAGCTCTCTATCTCTCATATTTTCTGAGGAAAAGGTACATAAGTATCCAAAAATGTTGTTATGAGAAAACTGAATTTAAAGTTTGAACATTAAAATTCTGACACACTTCAGTACATTCCAGGATCATAATCATCTGCACCTTCATTCCTGGATTGCTTCAGCTTTTCTGATTGTCTTCTCTTGGTCCTGGCCTCTTGTGTTAATTGCTGAAGTGCTCGCTGGGCATGATATAGTCGTTCGTTGTTGAAAGATACAGAAATGTTCTAAAAAGGGGCGTTGCATCAGAGCTTTAAAGGAATGCAGACTAGCATTTAAATGCTATTTAAATGTCTTAAAAGCCACTTATCCCCCAAAAGTATACATTTTCTGAAACTGGAAATAATAAGTGATTTTATTAGTGCCTAAAACAAAAAATGCGATTTTTGACCATTTCAGAGTACCTTATCCCCTTAGGTGATCTTTCCAATTATATTCGTATTTTATTATTTGCATAATATTTTCTACTTTCAGGTGTGTCTAGTATCTTCACTTCTTTCTTTACTTTTACTTCTAGGTTCATACCTACCTACAGTAAGTATAGAAAGTATTGCATTCCACTCAAAAATTTACTGGAAATACACGTTTTGAGACTCCCTGAATAAAAAAGTATTCTTATAAAAAAGGTCTGTGTGGTGAACAGCATAACTCAAACTTTTTCTTCCTCTGTTTACCCTCCCCTTGTTAGGGCTTATACCCCCAGAACTTACAAGCAGGTGTGCTGTGGTCGGACGCCTGTCGGGGATAACAGATTATGGATCAGAAAGTACAGCCAGGATACCCGGTATGAGAACGAGGAAGGAGATGATATGAAATGACAGTGAGTTGAATGAAAGGAAAGGTGATGATGGAGCAGCTGGTGGAATGAATGGCGGGGGAAACCGATGAATCCGGAGAATAACCGCCCATCCGCCACTTTGTTCACCACAAATCCCACATGGGTTCGCTAAGATTGAACGCTTGGTGAGAGGCAAGCGGCCTAACCACTCGGCCACGGCGTCGCCCTAACTCAAAAACAAAAAATACTAAACTTGGTATTTAAGTTCACCTTCTTTTAAAGATGCGACATGAAAATGTGTAAGAAAATGCTCCACTCCTAACTACACTTTTCATGCAAAATTTTCCAAAACTTTTGATTTTTCTAAAAAATGGCCCTTACGATTTTGATTAAAATACCATATATTTAAGATATTTACATGACAAATAAAACGTGTATCTTAAATTTTCTGGGAATTGACTATGAAGTCCTCTTCATTCGGAAGGAATTTTGTATAATCTTGTCTAGCTGATAAACGTTAAGCGATAGATGAAAACGTACTACACAAAAATGTAGATCTCTTTAAAATACACACTATATTTCAAATAATGTTTTTGTGGTATAAGGCCTTTCCAAGATACTCGTTTTTAATGGTTCGAATTGTCCAATACCTTTATATTCTTTTAAATAGGGGTATTCAGTTATTTCTCGCGTTTGCATGGAAAGAGTATGGAATTTTAACGCCAGCATATACGTCCCGTTCTTAAACATATGGCAATCTACATTCCCTTTGTATCTATAACAAAATGTGTAATGTAGCTATTTCTGCAAAGGTTTATCTCGGTTAAAATGAAATAGAAAAATGAATGTTCGTAAGAATAGTTTGTAAACCACTAATAAGCGATAGAGGGTAGATAAGCCGTCCTCCGTGGTATAGTAGTTATCATGCTAACCTCTAGTTCCCGAGGTCGCGGGTTCAAACCCGGCGGAGGGCGATGGATGTTTTCGGGCGTAAAAATCCTTAGCATGGCTACCTTCGGAAAGGAAGTAAAGCCGGCGGTCCCTTGTCGTAGATTTACGGCACGTAAAAGAACCTCAAGCCTGATAAAGAGGCCTCTAAGCAAAATTACCGGTCTTTCACGTCCAATATAGAATGGGACGCTGAGGACCACAGCAGTTAAAGGGCGTCCATAAATAAAACCCAGTTTAATTTATAGAGGGCAGAGAAAGTCATGTGAATGTAGCACATACATTTTTTTACTTTCTCTACTACGTATATTAAGTAGTGGAAGTATTGTATTCCACTAAAAAATTCGATACCGAGATTTCACCGGAAATGCATGTTTTGAGACCCCCTAAATCCAAAAAAGCACTTTTGGAAAAATGTCCGTGTGTCTGTGTGTGTGTGTGTGTTTGTGAACAGCATAACTCAGAAACGAACAGTCGGATAAACATCAAACTTGGTATTTAGGTTAAGTATCTTCCAGAGATGCGAAACGAAGGTTTCCAAGAAAATCCCCTACTCCAGATTACCCTTTACATGCAACATTTTTCGAAAATTTTAATTTTTCCAATACTTACACTTTTTCTCAAATTTGTTATTCATTTTTTTTGTCCTGGTAATGCAAAGAGAATGGAATACTCCACATAGCAACCAGCGTTAAAATATTTGACTATCGCTTAAAGCCTACCAATTCCCCTTGCATCTACAAGAAAATTAGCAATAAGATTAACATCTCGATATCTCGATTAACATGAAGCATATGGAGAATAAGTGTTTGTAAAAATAGTTTGTACAAGAGTAGAGAAAGTCAAGTGAGTGTAACACATCAGATTTTGTTCTTTCATTCAAGGGACTAAAGCATTTACTTCCGTTAATATCTCGATATGGAATTTTTGAATGAAATACAGTATTTCTGCTATTTACTATAATTAGGTGCACGAAAGTAAAAATTATTCTGTGATCGTTTTAATAGGATAGGAATTATTTAATGTTTTACCTTGCTTCCATAAAAAATTCTCTTATTTAAATACAGGTGAAGCACAATACAACTAAAGTGAAGTTTAGCTCTCTCTCTAAATCATATGTGCACACAATCGTATACAGTTTAAGGTGATATATTTTTGGGACTGTTTAACCATCTGAACTTTATAACGTATATCACAACTTCTGAAAGAGACCTTTTAAGAAGGAAAATGCATTTTAACACTTCGCAGAGTAATTATTATGTGACTCAGCGGCTATGGCCCAAGGTCACAGGGAGGTCGGCGCCGAGCGGTCCGAGTAAACTACGATAACGCCGCTCTCCAGCGTAAACACCGGGTGCGCTATCGGGAAATCACTAGAGCTTTCTGGAAGCTTTATCTCCCTCCTTCCTCCAGAAATTGTGTCAAGATAGTTCTAGAACCTTCTGTAGAAGATTCAACTGCCTATATAAGCGAGCGCTCTCGCGACCAGTAGAGGCAGTGGCGAGTGGTGTCAGTGCGGGGTGAGAAGTCAGTCGTGAGTTGAAAGCGAGCCGACTGCGAGTTGGGCGGGTGAGTTTCCCCTGCAACATCAAGAGCGATTCTCCGAGAGATTTTGTGACGGCTTCTGTGACGTCCAGCGAGTGCTAAAGCGACGGTTGTGGAGGTCCTGTGTTCGACTCCCAAGTGAAGTGAACAGTCCGGCGTGAAGAGTGAGGTGGCGGAGAATTGAACTAATTCATCTTAGGAAGTCACATTGGCGAAGTGAACTCCCAATGAAGGTGAACTACATAAAAACGAAACAGTGACATTGGAAAACAAAACAGTGAGATTAAGAACTGAATAAAAAGTGACAGTTGTAAAACTGGACAAAGTCACATTATTTTGGAGGGAGAAGTGTGTGATTTTTATAAAGTTAAAAAGTCTATTTTTGGGAAAATCACTTTCCAGTGTTTTTAATACCAGTGGGACCCGTAGATCACTCGCTGTCCGTGGACGAAGGTTCACGCAGAGCATCCTTTTTCCCTGCCATGCACACGCCAAGACCTCCCGCCGACACTTGCAACCCCGAAAGAGACCAAGCAGATCAAAAGGGAAATGAAATAAGAATGGAGATGAAATGGAGGGACAGGAAATCCCTTCTTCCCAGCAGTCGCGTGGCGACCTGAGCAATCCCCCGAAAAAACCCATGGGTCAGGAAGATCGGCTACGGAAATCGAAACCACGACCTCCCGAATGCGTGCCACAGACGTTACCGCCTGAGCCAACTCGCTCGGTAAAATCTGTGCAATAATAAAAAGGTCTAGAATTAGAAGTATTAATTATAATATGGAAGTATCAACACAAAAATTAAAATAGAGCGAACTAAAATGAAACTGTGTTATTATAACAATGGAATAACACAAATGGAAACAATGTTTGCGAGTTGAGAAAGGAATTATTTCAGGTTGCAAATTCAAATAAAACAAAATAAAGAAACGGACTGTGTACAAATTATAATGAATAAATCGATAACTGTTTCATTTTATAACTCTCTATCTTGGAATATTTATTGCATTTACATTTTGTGCTATTGAAGAAAAAACCTTTAAAATAGTAGTTTTAACAATTTGTGTTATAGATAATGTAATTTATTCCATTTTTCCCAATATTTTGGTATATTAATAAAAACTGTTAGGTACATACTCTTAGTTACCTTTCGCTTGCACTAAATATTCATCCATACAGTATCTAAAATGTATAAATTTTTCACATAAAATAATAATTTCATAGTAACTGCATAATGAACTAAAATGCACATATTAAAATAATATAAAATATTAATTATTTTTGTATCTGGAAAATCAATATTCCATCATGATGAAATTTTGCTTCCTTTTAAATTTATGTTCAGGTATTCAAACAGGATTATTTTTACTTTCTCTACTACGTATAGTAAGTAGGGGAAGTATTGTATTCCATCCAAAAATTCGATACCGAGATTTCACCGGAAATATATGTTTTGAGCCCCCCTGAATCCAAAAAAAGCATTTTTGGAAACATGTTCGTGTATGTGTCGTGTATATTCCTGCCTGTGCACAGCATAACTCAGAAACGAACAATCAGATAAACACCAAACTTGGTATTTAGGTTCAGTATCTTCTAGAGAGCGACACGAAGGTTTTCAAGAAAATCCCCCACACCAGATTATCCTTTACATGGAACATTTTTGGAAAATTTTAATTTTCTCAAAAATGACTAACGATTTTGATTAAAATATCATATATTTAAGACTCTTTCATGACAAATAAAATGTATATCTTGAATTTTCTGGGAATGTCTCCAAAAGTATTCTTCATTGTGAACGACTTTTGCATAACTGGTATACCATAAGAGATAGACAAAATTTTACTACACAAAAAATGTAGATCGCGTTAAAATACACAATTTATGTCATATACATTTTTTTATTGAGTGAACCATTTTCGAGATATTGCTTATTATTCCCTTAAGTTTTCCAATACTTATACTTTTTCTCAAATTCGTTATTAATTTTTTTATGTCCTGGACATGCAAAGAGAATGGAATGCGCCACATAGCAACCAGCTCTTAAAAGATTAGACCATCGTTTAAAGCCTACCAATTCACCTTGCATCTACAAGAAAATTAGCAATAAGATTAACATCTCGATTAACATGAAGCATATGGAGAATAAGCGTTTGGAAAAATAGTTTGCACAAGAGTGGAGAAAGTCATGTGAGTGTAACACATCAGATTTTTTAGCTATACATTATTCAGCACATATTGATTTAGCCTTACTAGAATTATTTGAATTCAGGCGAGGTTAGTACGACATGTAAACATTCATCGACTGTCTCACTGATCTTGTTCTAATGTTCCATTTATACCCCGCCTTTAACTGTAATGGTCATATCGGCGGCCTTTATTTTTGGCACATGTTGCCTATCGCCTATGATGTTAACTGGTATACCGTTGTCAGTGGCTTTTTGTTGTTGTTTCTTTGGGTTTTATACATTAAATCACGCACTCTCATTCACACTTCTACGCTCTGGGGAGGATAAGTAATAACCTTATCTAGAGGAAAATTATCACTCCTCATCCGGAATGGAACCCGGGAATCCTCGCACAACAGGCAGGTGCTCCGCCGACTGAGCTACGGGGCCAGCAGTCTCACAGTCTTATAGCAGCTTTTCAGATTGAGATCCGAGATGGCTCCGCATTAACATGTGAGGCTCGCATCCGAGAGGTCCTAGGTTCGAGTCCCGCCGGGCGGGCTACTCTGATTTGGTTTCTTCTCGTGGTTTGCCCAGGTCGGAAGGTGAAAGCTGGGGTGGCTCCTCTTCCACCGCGAATTTCCTGTTCCTATTATTACTTTAATCTATTTCATCGTCATATAGTACAGGCGACGGCGATTGGTGCGTTGCGGCGGGACGGTGGTATTTGCGCTGTATAAAGATTTCACCTTGGCACTTGGCTGGCCGGCTGGGGGCCCCTTCCCGGGAGCGGCTCGTTTCATTTGGAACTCCCAGGTGTAAGATGGCTAAGGCGTGCCGTGTCAGGATTGGTGTTATTCGGAAGCCCGCCCTTATTCGCGCGCAAGGTCGTCCGGGTGTGATCGCCCTTCGTGTCTCCCCTTCATTGTTTCCTCCATAGGGTCACGTTGGAAGCACAAAGGGCCTATTATGGCCCAGTGCGGTGCTATGCTCCAGTGGCTGTAGGTCCCTCCGGCTACCCTATCCTAATCCTGATTCCGGTAGCGACTCCCTTCGACTCTTGTCTTGTGTAAAGTTCCTGGGGATCATTTACTTACTCTGAAAGGTGAATAGTAACTTTTGAAACTCTGCCTTAATTTGCGCATTCATTTTATCAAAGTTTATCAATTTTTAAGGTGAATTAATAGCTACAAAGGG
Organism: Deroplatys truncata; assembly: GCA_030765065.1. Classification (NCBI taxonomy): domain Eukaryota; kingdom Metazoa; phylum Arthropoda; class Insecta; order Mantodea; family Mantidae; genus Deroplatys; species Deroplatys truncata. The sequence continues at coordinate 53,657,236 of CM060988.1, read as the reverse complement.
CAAAAAATACATTGAAAAGAGTAAATGGAACAGAAAGTAGTTATCGATATTAATTTTGAGAAAAATATACTCTTTTATGCCGCTTACAGAAAGCCAGTATTCGTGTCAAACATTAGTTAATAAACTATACTGCTTCCGTTTCTTTTATTTCAACCACCCACTTACATATTGATTATATTGTTCAAGACTTTTCTTGAAATTTCAGTTCAGCTGTCATAAATATTCCTTAGATAAAGGTAAGGAAACTCAATTGATGTCTCGAACTGGATTAAAATATCCGATGCTTGCAAGGCGAATGCCATCAATTTCATAGCGAGACATAAAACGGAATAAAAAGCGAAAGAGACGGAAAACTGTTTAAAGAATAGAAGCCCGAGTTGATCTAGTTGAAAGTTGGTTGATTGGATTCTAAAGGCGAAGAGAAAAGAAAAACGTTTGGACCGTTAGGATACGAACGTCTCAATGAATGGAGTCTCCCTCTTTCCCAAGTTTGGATCTTTCTTTGTGCACCGAAGACATTTATTTCCACGCCGTTGGATGATATCTCTCTAAGCATGCCGGATGTTTGCACTCTACCCTTGGTCATCTCCAGTAAATGCAGTTTTCCTTTCCGTTACTGCAACGATCGGGACACATGGAGCAGATGAGCATCAGAATTCATAGCCTCAGTGCACGGGCGCCTGTAATAGTTCGGTTATATGGTCCAGAAGTTCATGCACATACATATTTTCTCTTGCATTATTTTCCAACTTTTGGCTGGGGTTTTCTGCCATGGGAGATATCAGCATTTCAGACGACATGCTCATAACACTGGCCAGCAAATATGCAAGTAAAACTGGGTTTCCAAATGATAGCATCGATCTACTTCTAGAAAGGAACCAGTTGGGGGGAGGTTGTATGTAATGATGGCCTCCCTTCAAGTCGTGTAAAAGTATGACGTGACACATTCACATGCCTCTCTACCCTATATCATTTATAAGTGGGCATACAAACTATTCTTACTAAAGCTTATTCTTCTATCTACTTCATTCAATCCAAATAAACCTTTTGCAGAAATAGCTACATTACACATTTCGTTATAAGTACAAAGGAAACAGCGATAGTCAAATGTTTAGGAAATGGACGCTATATGCTGGCCTTAAAATTCCATACTATTTCCATGCAATGGCGAGAAACAACTGAATGTTGACAGACTTTGACCAAGTAATGAACAATTCGACCTTTAATAATGGATATCTCAAAAATGGTTTATGCCACAAAAAAGTTATTTGAAATTGTGTATTTTAAAGGGATCTACATTTTTTATGTAGTACGTTTTCGTCTATCGCTTGTTCACAGTTATACCAGATTATACAAAGTTGCTTCCGAATAAAGAGGACTTAACAGGCTATTACCAGAAAATTCAAGCTATACATTTTGTTTATGCTAATATCTTTAATATATGGTATTTTTTATGAAAATCGTTAGTGTCAATTTATTGAGAATAAAACATTTTGATAAAACGTTCCATGTAAACGGTAGTTTGCGATCTTTAAAATTTTCGTGTCGCATCTTTGGAAGATACTGAACTTAAATGCTTTTGGTGGAGGAGTTCAGGAGCCTCAAAACATATATTTCCGGTGAAATCTTGACATAGAATTTTTGGATGGAGTACAATACTTCCCCTACTTATTGTACGAGGTAAAGAAAGTAAAAATGGGGAACCTAGGGAAAGCTATAAGAGGGACAAGTATTTATAAACCAATAGTTTTACCAAAATGGGTGTCAGATTAATAGGCAGGCAGTAAAAACTAGCGGTAACGTGTGAAGCTCGCATTCGGGTGGACGGCCCAGCTTTGATTCCAGTGGTTTTCCCAGGTTGGTAGGCGAATGCTGGTGTGGTTTCTCTTCTATCACGAATTTTCTGTTCACCATTTTCTGTCCCCATCATTCCCTTTCATCTGTTTTAGGGCTTTAGACGGCGCAACTGATGCGTTGCGGCAGCACGGTGGAATTATAACTGCGAGTTTGGTAAATTGAGTACCATTAGTATATTTCTAGGATAATAAGAGCCCCGTATAAATTTTCGTGATTGGTAAATTGAGTCTGGACTAAATTTCGAGTTGGGTAAATTGAGTCTCGCCTAAATTTTTGTGGTGGCTAAGTTGAGTCCCGCCTAACTTTCCGTGGTGGCTAAATTGAGTCCCTGACCTGTAATGTTACGTGACAAAATTTCCGCCCCCACTTTCTGCAGGCTTGGGACTGCGCAACAATTTAGCAGGTTGGTGTGGTTAAAAATTTGTCAATAGGGTGCGCAATTCCCCAAAGTTTTTACAAAATAAAATCGTTCGTATGAGCAACTTGCAATACTTTTATCATACCAGCAAACATTAAAAGGAGTTTTCACAAATTAAAATCTTAGTATGCCTGGCTAATAAACTTTGTCATCTGTTCCCACAGAAATGTTTCTTTATCCAGAATTTTTTTTCTGTACTTCGTAACTGAAAATACTGCTCTGACCGAATGCCGATCAAAATATCAACGAAGTTGCAAAAATGTCGGGTACGAAGTGTAAAAGAAGCCATTTAATTTGGCATGGAAAGATTCACAGCTATTTGCTGTTGATTTGTGCCAAATAGCAGGGGGAAACATTGAATCTGCCGCAATGTATGTTTCCAGGATATAGTCGCAGAACCATGTAACCATCATCAATAAAAAGTGTTTCCCACTGATCATCACTTCAATACTGGTCCATTCACTATCTGTTCACTGCACTAAAGGGGTGACTGTTGGCTGATCTATGCTGCATCACGCGTAATTGCCCTGGCGTCACAGCGTGCTGACCGGTATAGCCCCCCACTTAGGCGGAGATGTAAGTGGATACGCTACTTACGCGCGTCATCCCTAAAGGGCGACTACCGATAACCTCCGTAGGGCCGACAGCAATCTAGCATGCCGTCCACCGGCTATCCAGGGTGGTACCGGAGGACATTGAGGCGTCTCACAACCCCGCCGGTAAGGAAACCCATACAGACGTACCCAATCTCCCATGGGTATCGGGAACCACTGCCCCGTCGAGACCAACCCAATCCGCTTAATTTACCGCATGAATTTATGGACCCATTATTGGTTACCGCTCAGAGAATGGTAACCAACGAATTATGGACTCAGTTTACCTGTAACTTATCACTGCGTAAGGATTTCTCCCTGGCGCCTGGGGGTGCCTTCCTGGGAGTCTCGTCGTTCCCGTGACCCCTAGTTTGCGGGTGGCTAAGCCAGGTCTGGTCGGCGTCAGGATTTGTGTAATTATGGAATCGTTAAGGACCTCATCCTGCTAGCGCGCGTAATTTGTCCGGGGCTGGTCGTCCTTCGGGTATCCGCATCCCTTCCTACCAGGGTCACATTGGAAGCACAAAGGGCCTACTATGGCCTCTGAGCTCCAGTGGTTTGGAGCCCCCTCCGTCTGACTAATCCTAATCATAACACATAGCATGAAGGAGAGAGGGAGGGAGAGAGAGTTAGCTTTACAGGGCAATAACCACTACAGTTAGCAATGCGCCCCTTATTTCTCCGCAAAGTGAATAGGCTTAGCGGAATATAAAAATTAATTTCTGCGCCGATGCGTGTGCTTAGAACTCCTGTACAGGATAACATATCTTATATGTTACATTTACATTACCTTATTTACTCTCTCCTATAAACCATTCTTACAGAATGGAATTAATTGTTCTTCCACACAAGCCGTGTATTGGACAGTGTTGGAAAGGTAGAATCAGGTGACTGAAAAATGAATTTGAATTTTTCAGTAACCTGATTCTACCTTTCCATTTTCATAAAAGCTTATTCTTTTTGTCTACTTTATGTCAATCGAAAAAAATGTTTTTGTGAATAGTTTCATTATTTATTATTATTATTTATTCATTAAAGGTATAAGAGGAAGGGATGGGATAAGGTCTTAGTCTGTACTTACAAGTTTTTATACCTATATTGACTACATAATTAGTAAATGGAATAATGAAATAACTCCAGGTGTACTGATAATTAGAAATAAACTTGTGAATATATTGTAACAGTGAAGATAATTTTCAACGTTCAAGTCAAATTGGAAAAGAATATAAGTTGAAAATATGTACAAGCAAAACGAAAGTTGTGGCCCATCGGGATAAATACACTGTGCGCCCAAAAATAGTAATAAAAATGAAATACTGGAGAAAGTAACTTATTTTGATTATCTGGAATCTGATATGGAAAATAAATTGAATAACTTTCAATCAATTATGGAACAATTAATAAACTCTTCCAAATAAAACAAGAAAGATACAAAATTAAAATGCTATAAGTTGATCGCTGTACCAGTGTTAATGTCCGGAAGTGGAACTTGGAAAACATATAAGAGAGATAAAAGGAAGATACAGTCAGCAGAAATGAAATTTCTCCGTAGAGTGAAAGGATGTACAAGAATGGATTTGATACGAAATGAAACTATATGAGAATAATTAAGTATACAAGGTGGACCATATAAGTTGAGACTGTACAATGTCTCAAAACTAACCGGCAGTGGATTTTCGTGAGTAAAAATCCTTCGGAAGGGAAGTAAAGCCGGTGGTCCCTGGATTTACGGCACGTAAAAGAACTTTAAGTCTGATAAAGAGGCCTCTGAGAAAAAATACAGGTCTTCCACGCCCAATATAGAATGGGACACTAAGGGCCACAAAAGTTAAAGAGCGTCCATAAATAAAACTCAGTTTAATTTTTCACCAAAACTAAGCATTGTAGAAAGAAATGTCTTGAATAAAAGTTGCTTGATATTATGGGGGAAAGTAAATGCCAATAGTCGTGTTTTGTTTGGAGGGCGTTATCGTAGTCATTTTAGGTCAATTTAATTTTTACTTTCTCTGCTACGTATAGTAAGTAGGGGAAGTGTTGTATTCCACCCAAAAATTCGATACCAAGATTTCACCGGAAATACATGTTTTGAGGCCTCCTGAATTCAAAAAAAGCATTTTTGGAAACATGTCCGTGTGTGTGTCTGCGAACAGCATAACTCAGAAAGAACAGTCGGATAAACACCAAACTTGGTATTTAGGTTCAGTATCTTCCAGAGATGCGACACGAAGATTTTCAAGAAAATCCCCCACCCCAGATTACCCTTTACATGGAACATTTTTCGAAAATTTTAACTTTCTCAAAAACGGCTCTAACGATTTTGATTAAAATATCATATGTTTAAGATATTTTCATGACAAATGAAATATATATATATATGGGAATGTCTTCAAAAGTATTCTTGATTGTTAACGATTTTTGCATAACTGGTAAACTATAAGAGATAGACAAAATTTTACTACACAAAAATGTAGATCGCGTTAAAATACACAATTTATGTCATATACATTTTTTTGTTGAGTGAACCATTTTCGAGATATTGCTCGTTATTCCCTTAGATTTTCCAATACTTATACTTTTTCTCAAATTCGTTATTCATTTTTTTGTCCTGGTAATGCAAAGAGAATGGAATACTCGACATAGCAGCCAGCTCTTAAAATATTTGACTATCGCTTAAAGCCTACCAATTCCCCTTGCATCTACAAGAAACTTAGCAATAAGATTAACATCTCGATATCTCATTAACATGAAGCATATGGGGAATAGGCGTTTGTAAAGGTAGTTTGTACAAGAGTAGAAAAAGTCATGTGAGTGTAACACATCAGATTATTTTATGTCCTGGACATGCAAAGAGCGCTTAAAAGATTTGACTATCGCTTAAAACCTACCATATTACCCTTGCATCTACAAGAAGATTAGCAATAAGATTAACATCTCGAATAACATGAAGCATATGGATAATAAGCGTTTGTAAAAATAGTTTGTACAAGAGTAGAGAAAGTCATGTGAGAGTAACACTTCATATTTTTTAAAATGGGAACCTACAATTAGCGTCAAATTAAATATTTAATGGAAGAAATTTAATACAAGAGTATAAAGAAAATTGGAGCGTCCACCTATCTCAAACGAGAACTGAGAGAATTCCAATCTTGGTGAATAGTTATAGGTCTTAAGGTAGAAGAGATTTGGACGTGCGAGGAGGAAATAGTCATAGCACTGTGAGGTTGGAACAGGCAAGAGTGCTTAATCCTTGCAAGGATGGTGATGATGATGGAATAGGAGGGTTACAGAGATTGCAGGATAGACAAATTTTTATAAAGCGTTTCGCTGGCCTGGAAATTCCATGCTCTTTCCAACACATCTCGAGAAAACAAACGAACTATGACTTTAGCGCTTCAAAAAAGTATCAAGTTTCTGAAAATTCAAACCAGTAACAACGAAAATCTCGAAGGTGGTTAATGTCACCAAACAATTTATTAGACATGAATTGTATCCTTAACTCACTCAGGTGTGGTAATTTCCTAAGTTTAGAACCGCTGTAAATTAAGAAAAAATCGTTTGGAAACTCTGAAGACAGAAACACCTTTAAATATCAAGGATTGTTTCTAGAGAAAGAAAGCGTTCCCGGAGGATAGTGGTAATTATTCCCAACTTCTTCTTTTAGTTTATCTATTATAAAAGTTAAAGTTCATTAAACTTTCTTCTCTTGTGCCGGGACCCACATTGCTATACAACTCATTCCCAAAGTTGTAGAGAAAAGTTCGAGGCGGGGATTTAAATGAAAACTTTTTGTCTTGAGCTTTTGTCAAAAGTACATTCGTCCGTCCGACATTGTTTGCGAAAGAGTGGAGGAAACGAAGATGGGCGTTGAAATGGAGTGTACTTTCTAGTCAACATGGTGGATTTGAATTTATTGACTTAATAGTGGTTAACTATGAAGATTGAGATACTTAAGGCTACTTACGAAACTGTAAGTCGCTATCTCAAAATTAATTTAAGAACGCCTTGTGGTTTACCAGGAAAAATGCGAATCAGTTGTTGGAGAATTTAATGTCGCATCGGCATGTTACTATGATAGTTCTTAAAACAGTGGCTCGTAAGCCGAAAAGTTGTGGTTCATATCCCGACTGTGGTATTACATTTTTTCAGTCTGTTTCTACATTGTGGTCTATTAAGAATGGACCGAGCGAGTTAGTTACGCGGTTACTTCTGTAGCTCGCATTTGGAAGGTCCAGGATTCGACTCCCTTAAGGCCGATCTTGGTTTTTGTTGTGGTTTTCCCAGCTAGGAAGGCGAATACTGGCGTGGTTGCTCTTCAACCGCGAATTTCTGTTCCCATTGGTTTCCTTTCATCTGTTTCAGGGTTGTAGCACCAGACGACGGTGATTGGTGTGTTGCCCTTTGTAAAATTTCTCCCTGGAGTTGGCTGGCCGGCTGGTACTCCTTCCTGGGGGATTGTTCATCCCCAGACCTCCGGATTGAAGATGGCGCAGGCTGGCTCGCGCTGGCGTCAGGATTGATGTAATTCTGTAATCGTTTGGGATCTCGTCGTTCCGGATCTGATTAACAGTCCAGTCTGTCCTTCATCCGTTCCTCCCAGGGTCACATAATTCACAAAGGGCCTGGTGTGGTGCTGAGGTACAGTGGCTGGGGTCCTCCTTCTGACTAATTCTAATCCTATTGAGTATGTATTAATATTGTAAGTAATAAGAACGCAATTTACTTCGAAACACACTTTATTTATCTCTTAGGCCCTCATCATAGCAACAAACGTTACACCAGTCGCTTTTAGCATACATTCGAAACACAACACAACTGCTCCGTCGAATCACAATTCACAACTGAACTACCGAGTGAAGTTATAACTGAACTGGCACTGTCCACTTTCACTGTTCACTTCGTAACTTATTAACTAACAGAACTGAACTATCTGTCCGGGAAAGAGCATCCTTATATAGGGCCCGCATACAAATTGGAACATTCTGGAGAGAGAGGTTACTAGAACCGGCCCAAAGGAATCTTCTAGAACAGTAATTATCTAAACTGCGGGTAAGTAACACATAATGAGCTCCTTAGGGACTTTTATTCTGAAGGGACCGACCATTAGCTGCACACAGCCGGTCAGGTATAAAAGTGAGGATGCGCTCGCACCACCGGCCAATAGGTAACTCGTGCGCGCGGTCACAATATTTATCGTGTGATATCATAAGGTAACTAGAAAGCGGAAGATCAAAATATAGACAAAGAGAACGGATGTCATAGTTATGGTGTAGTTAAGGAAATTGATTAACAGAAAGCTTTAAAACACAATAAGGATCAGGGTTATGGAATTCTAGTGGAATTAATGTTACTTTAGACCTCTAGCAGCTCGCTAGCCACGTGGGTTAGGGATCCGCAATCATGGTAGCAAACTTTGAAAGCCTGTCCCTGCTGTGTGCACTCATTCTGTGCATTGGCAGTCACAGTCATATGTGGAAAGAAATCGAGTAAAAGTATAAATACTTATTTTTTATTTATTGAAACAACAACTTCCCATATTTACGGGCTGCTATCAAGGACAGAGTAAATTAGGCAAATTATAATAAACACAATCATGTAATATTGACACTTCAATTTTTTTCTTGCATATGACAGTAAAAAAGAGAACTAAAAGCTGAAAAATAACTATTAAACTGAATCTCTTGTTGCAGATATAACAATTTACTTTATTTTGTCCTATTACTATTTTAATCATCCTTACTTATAATGGTAACCTTTCACAAAATGTAGCTTTTACTCCTAATTAACTTCTTGAAATAACATTACATTTTAGTAATCAGTATGCTTTGCGTCGAGTTTGGTAATATTGTGGCTTTGCCCAGTTTTTCAACTCTCACTCTTCTCAGTTCTCACTATCACCGTTTAAAGTTCTTATCTGGTTCACTTCATTCACATTTTCACTTCACTCGGGTGAAGTAGTTAAATCCTCCGTCAGTTCACTTCCTTCGTGATGTACTCTCTTCACTCGGGAGTCGAACCGTCGCTCCGCGGTAGTACTAGCTGTACGTCACAGAAGCCGTCACAAACTCGCTCGGAAAATCGCTCTTGATGTCGCACCCGAAACGCACTCGCTAGCTCGCTGACTCAACAGCTCTATCGCATTTGACTCGTGACTCTCACAGTTAGTGACTCTCACTAACGTTCTAGTTAGTTCTGGAATATTCTCTGGAGGAGCGGGGAAATAAAACTTCTATACAGTTCTAGTTATCTCCGGATACTGCGCCCGGTGTTTACGTTGGCAAGTGCCGTTGTCTTGTTTACTCCGACCGCTCGGCTCCGACCTCCCGATAACTTTGGACCATAGCTGCTGTGTCACAATATGTAGCCCCAGCACTCAAGGTGTTCGCCAAAAAATGAAGGTGACGCAATAGCTTATTGCTGTGACCACCGTTTCAGATTTAAATAAAGAGGACGCAACATAACCTAGGTTACTAAAAAACAAAGATGATTAACGTTGGAAAGGTAGAATCAGAGGACTGAGAAATTCAATGCCTGAGCCGGGATTTGAACCGGTGCACATGAGCTAGCACATGTTGTTAGGACATTAAATTCTCCAGCTGACTCGCATTTTTTTCCGGTAAACCAAAAGGAGATGTAGAATTGCTTGGAGATGACATACCCCAATGACGACTTAGAATACCATGATACCATTGGTGCCATATAGTTGTGCTGATTCTAGCACAAGTTATTCTGAAATGCAGTTTATGAACGTTTAAACTCAGTCACACACTAGATTCTAAGCATACTGAGAAACCTTCTTAGTTGAGAACCTTAAGCCAGTCGATTGCACCTCAAGATCAGTCTGAAGAGCTCCTGAAGAAAACTCTGATGTGACTTTCTCTACCACTGTGATTTGTTTCAATGTAACCAATACAAACTATTAGTACAAAACTTTATTCTTCATGTTAATCCAAATAAACCTTTGCAGAAATAGTTTCGATACACATTTCGTTGTAGGTACAAGAGAAATACAGAAAATAGAATCGATAGTCAGATCCACTATATCATGCTGGACTGGAAATTCCATACTCTTTCCATGACATCGCAGGATGCTGATGCTACAGAAAAGATTATTTGAAATAAATTGGTGGGGTACGTGTTTATATATATATATCTTATGGCTTATCTTCTTCGTTCTCTGTTTAACCTCCTCTTATGTCGGACTTACACCCCCAGGACTTACAGGCCGGTGCCTGGGGTCAGAGGTCTTTCGAGGAGCAGACGCTCATGGATCAAACAGAATATCCAGGATGGGCGATCAGTCCGATGCCTGGTATGGGAGGAAGGAAGTAGATGAAACGAAATGATGGTGAAATGGATGAAAGGAAATGTGATGATGGAGCAGTTGGTGATATGAATGGCGGGGGAAACCGGAGAACCCGGAGAAAATTCGCCCAGACGCTGCTTTGTCCACTACAAATACCACATACGGGTCCCTGGGATTGAACCCGGGCCGCCCCGGTGAGAGGTGAGCGGTCTAACCGGCTTATTCATAAAAAAATTATTCCAAGTGAAGAAAGTTTCACAGGTTATTTCCAAAAAATTCAAGATATACATTATTTGTTTTGTAAACATCTTAAGGAAATGGTATTTTAATCAGAATCATTAGTTATTTTCGAGAGTCTAAAATTTTAAAAAAGATTTCCATGTAAATGGTAATTTAAAATGGGGGATTTCTTTGAAAATCTTGGTGTCGTACTCGACAAAATTTTGTTTTTACTTTCTCTACTACGTATAGCAAGAAGGGGAAATATTGCATTCCCCCCCCCCCCCCAAACACTCGATACCGAGATTTCACCGGAAATACATGAATCCAAATGAAGCATTTTTGGAAGCATGTCCATGTGTGTGTCTGCGAATAGCATAACTCAAAAACGAAAGTCGGATAAATACCAAACTTGGTATTTGAATTTAGTATCTTCCAAGGATTCGACACGAAGTTTTTAAAAAAAAATCCCTCACCCCAGACTATCCTTTATATGGAACATTTTCGAAAATTTTGATTTTCTCAAAAATGTGTAAAGATTTTGATTAAAGTATCTATGCTCAAGATATTTTCATGGCAAATGAAATGTACATCTTGAAATTTCTGGAAATATTCCCAAAAGTTCTCTTCATTCTGAATAACTTTTACATAACTGGTAAACCGTAAGAGATAGACAAATGTCATTACACAAAAACTGTAGTTCTCGTTTAAACACACGATTTATGTCACATGTATTTTTTTGTTGAGTGAACCATTTCCGAGATATTCTTTGTTATTTGCTTGAATTTTCCAATACTTATAGTTTTTCAAAAAGGAATTTGCTATTGGTTGTTTTTGTCCTGCACAAATCTTTATCTGAACTAACATGAAGTAGATGGAGAATAAGCGTTTGTAAAACTGGTTTGTACAAGATTAGAGAAAGTCATGTGAGTGCAACACATCGGATTTTTGAGTTATGTTGTTCAGACACACACACCCCAACCTTTTTTTAAAATGCTGCTTTTGGATTCAGAGAGCCTAAAAAAACCTGTATTTACAGTGAAATCTCGGTATGGAATTTTTGGAAAGAATACAATACTGCCTCTTACCTACTATAAGTAGGTAGTAGTAGCAGAGATAGTAAGTTTTTTCTGTGGGGGGAAAAATGCATTACTACACTCGACACCCAGCCGGTATGCAAATAGCTGGGGGGATATGTGGGGCTCGCTGCCCAAACGCGGAGTACCCACGAAAAAAATCCTCCACGTGTTAGTTGTATATTGCGTAATTGCGCGCATTCATGCCTTTGCCGCGCCCTGCATAGCACCCCGGTTAGAATGTGTCTAACTAATTTGCTGGCATGAATTACATGCGAGCGTGTCGTTTGGTTAATTGCTGGGATTGTCCATGAAACCTGAACAACGCCATTGAGAGTGCATGCATTAATGTTGTGAGTATTTGATTGCTTGCTTTCTATTTGTAAGTATGGTAGGGTTTGCCCGCTAGTCATGACATTTTAGCTTAAGCTAAAGAGTTACTGAGCTATTATTCTACCGAATTATGCGCACAAGTATATTATTTAATGTTAATGTAAACTATTCATGAATTACTACATGTTGTTGCCTCCTGTGCCGATCTTCGCAGGTGATCCCTGTTTGTAGTGCACAGGTGCCCGTCGTTTTATGTAGATAAAACGTCCTTCGTCAGGCTCGATGTCCGTGAAGATGCCAATGTCGTCTACGTGACCGACTCCATATTGTAGCGGCCCGTCGTTCGCTGTCCACGTCGATCATGATGGTAGGCCCTTTCTTCCGGGCCGCCTCAGCAGTGGCTGAGGGCTCGAGGGCTCTGCAACGGGCTAGGTCTGAAACAAAAGGTGAGAAGATGCGACAAGACTAACTATAGGATATAGTGAGTATTAGTCCTGTGTCAGTGTCTTTGTCATAACTGCAGAGGAGTGTCGAGGAGTGCTGTATTTCTTCCGAGTGATCTTGTCATAAAGTTCGATCGAATAGTGACAGGGGTCTGTTGTGATTGTTATTCTCTGTGTGTTAGTTCCCTGATGCTTTTATTAGAGGGTTTTGATGAGAGCGCAGTTTTTTGTGTGTGTCGTGTGTAAGCTTCTTAATAAATTCTTATACTGTATGTGCATTTTAAGCACTTCATGTGATATGTCAGATGGAGCTACGTAAGGTACTTTGGCTTTCATTCGTAGTATTTTATTTCGGAAATATTGTAATCCTTTGATGTATGTTTTGGCGGCATATCCCATACTGATGCAGCATAGGTGAAGATTGGACGTATCAGTGTTTTGTATAGCGTGAGTCCCATTTTGAGGTTTAATTGGAAGTCCATGTTGATGATTGGGTAGAGCCTACCTAATTGGGCATTGGCGTATCCCACATTTGTAGCACGTGCTTTTTTCATGTGAGTCCCTGGTCCATTTTGAGTCGTAGCTAGGCTACCGTGTCTTTCCACCCTATGCTTTCACCAAATATGGCAAGTGGTGGTAACTGGTGTTTGGGAAATCTCTAATTGTTGCGTTTTGTGAATAATATCGCTTGTGTTTTTGGTGCATTAACTTTAATGCGCCATTTTTTCAGCCAATCCTCTAGATTATTGAGGGAACTTTGTAATCTTCGATGTATGAATTCGGTTTTGCCTGATTGTGTCATTGCTGTATAGTCAGCGTATATCTGTAAGTTCGTGTTTACAGTTTTTGGGATGTCGTTTATATGTATGTTAAATAGAGTCGGCCCAAGCAAGCTGACTTGAGGCACTCCTGCTTTGATTGGGCGCTCACTTGAGAGGTGATTGTTCACTCTTGATTCGAATTTTCTGTTGTTTAAGTAGTTTGCTATAAGTTTTATTAAGGAGTCATGTATGTTTATTGTTTTGAGCTTATTTAGTAGGCCGTGCTTACTCTGTCGAATGCTCGTTCAATGTCGAGCAAGAGTGCACCTGTTGATTCTTTATGTTAAAACCGTAGGTAATGCTTTCAGTTGCTCTAATTAATTGTAGGGTTATTGAATGTTTGGCCTGGAAACAAAACTGTTCCAGGATGTTTTGCTTAATTAATTCGATGTTAGGCATTTAAGTATTACTTTCTTGAGAAGTTTACTTAGTATGCTCAGGAGACTAATTAGTCTGCAATTGTGCGGGTTCGACAGCTTTTTCACCTTTTTGGCAAGTGAACCACGGTGGCCAGTTTCCACCTGTCCGGCTAGTGCCCACTTATTAGCACATAGTTGAATATTTTACAGAGTAGTTTTATTGCCTCCTCCGATAGGTGCACGAGGGCTGCTGTAAGGATGCTGTCCGGCCCTGGGACTTAATTAGCCGTTTAATTTCGAGGACAGGTTTTTCGCACTAAGTTGAAAGTTACCTGTTCCTTATAGTTGTCAGTTTCCGTCTCCGTTTCTGCCGTGAAATGTGGACAGGCCGGAGTAGGATTCGGTATAAGTGTTTGCTGTAACTCGTCTGCTAGTATATTAGCTTTTTTCTGATCTTATGAAGCGATTGTTTGATTGTCGTGTAGGGGTGGAATTTGAGTTTTGTCGCGCTTTAGGCAGCGAGCTATTCTCTACACAGAGTCTCGCTCGTAGTTGAGGTTCTCTAGTGTGTGCTGCCATTGCGGGGAGATAAATTTCGTTGTTCTTTCCCTTGCTAGGGCGTTTAAGTATCTGAAGTATTCTAGGTCCGTTATGTGCCGCGATTTCTGTCATTTTCGTCTAGCTCGATTTATTTCTTCAGCTACATGTGTATGTCTTGTGACTGTTGAGACTGGGATTGTCCCGGTTTACTTAACGGTACCGCGCGGTGGTTGCGGTCTTGATGGCTTGTTCAAGTTGTTTTACTACCGCGTTCATGGTTTCGATCGTGCTGAATGGCATTGTGGGTAATTTTGGTTTACGGACGTTGCAAACATTCCCCAGTCAGCTTTGTTGTAGTTGCGTCGCTGGACTGGAGGTTCTTGGGCTGCTGAGCCGTCTACGGATATTAATAGTAGCAAATGGTCGGAGGATAGTTTTTTTACTTGTAGGTTGATTCTATGAGTTAGGTTACGAGTGATGGCTTAAGTCCAGGATTTCTGGGCTTGACTTCTGCTGTAGGGAATATAAGTGTCTTCAGTTGGAGTGTGTATTATGTAATCAGTGGTGTTTTCTAAGTTCAAAAGAGCCGTGCCTTTGGGGTTGGTCTCATGGCAGTCCCAAATTTGGTGTTTTGCATTTAGGTCACCAGCTATAATTACTCTGTTGTTTAATTGCATGAACGCGTTTATGTCCGCTACGTTTAATACGCCTGGTGGAGCATATGTCGCCTTTACGAGTACTCGGTTGTTATCTAGTGTGATGTAAATGCTAGTGTTCTGAATAGAGGTTGCGGTTCTAGGTCATGAGCTATGTTTTGTTTAATTATTATGACAATTCCGCCCACCGTGTCTATTTCCATCATTACGTTGTGTGGTGTACCGGAGTATGTTGAGTCTATCTTTATTGCTAAGATGGGTTTCAGTAATTAGTGCTATCTGTGTCTTATTTTGTGCGAGAAAGTCTTTTAGTTCTGTCTTTCGTCTTCGCAATTCTTGTGCATTTAAGGGTATGAGGTAAAGGATAGGCGTAGTATTCATAGGAAGCCTGGAGAGGTGAAGGTTTGTATGAAACCGCGATAAGGAAAGTAATAAAAGATCGCAAACTTACGAAGGTTCTTGACGTACCTACCGGAAAATAAGTAGGCATACTAGCAAGGTAAGTAGAGTATTTTGAAACGACTTTCGCTATAAAAAGAAAGATTGAAAAAACTAGGTACGCTATTCAGCTATGCATTTTTCCTGCAGTAAATTTTTGTCACTAATGGTTCCACAGTTGCAAAAACGTACGCAAAAGGCAGTAAAACAAAAGCGAACTTCTATGCTACATTCAGATATTATTTTATTCTTCAGGTCGTTATCGTAAACATAACCCAATACACGTATGTTATAGCATTTTGTGACGAAATATGAAATAAGGATTCATTTCTCCTCTATGTGTTTGGGGTGAGAATAGTTTCTTGAAATTCTTTATTGTATCCTTAAAAGACTGAGCGGGATGGTTAAGGTGGTAACGTCCATAACCCATTCGGGAGGTCCCAGATTCAAACTCTCGGGTCGACTCTCTGTTCGCCGTTTTCCTCATCCGCTAGGCTACTGCTAAGTTGGGTAATTTAATCCGTGAATTTTCCTTTTATAGTATATGTCATTTTCTTCTTCTCACCACCATACCACGCATTGGTCTGATCACTCATCCTGGATATGCTATGATCTAGAGTTTGCTTGCTCCCGACAGGCTTACTGACCCAAGGCTTGTACCAGACATGTTTCTAAAGTAAGTATCGATAATATTTAAAAAATAACAGAGCATTATTTTCCAAATACTTTTTTATCATTCATTGCCTTACATCTTACACTACTTCTTCACATAGTCGTCGCCGTTATGAAGGCAATTGTCGTAAGGGAAACCAGTTTTTATATGCCTTCGTCAAATAATGATGCTTGTGATGAAGTATAGGTCGGCATTTGTTGTATTTTTTACTGAAATGAATTTCTTTAAACAAAGAAACAGATGAAAATAGCTTGTTGCCAAATCCGGACTGTAGGGAGGGTTGTTGAACTGTTCCCAACCAAATGATTCCATCACATCTTGAGTTCGTTTGGCTGTGTGTGGCCGGGCATTATTGTTTCCCCATAAAGGTCACACAGTTGGCGATGAATGGTTGCTGGTCCAAAGTTTCTCGCACTCAGAAAACAAATCACTGATCTGACATCATAGTCGGCGGATCGTTCGATTGTTTCGAAACGCTCTATCAAAGGAAAACACAAAGTGACGATCGCTTACAGCTGTGTTGGGCTTCGTAATGAATGGGGGAAGCAATTGCGCATTGCAGCAGTAAAATATTGAAACTGTACTTACTTTAAAAGTATGCCTCGTAAATCTTTGGGGATGTAAGCCCTACAGAGATGAACATAATCAATTGAAGCAGAAGAGGAAGTATCCTTGAAAGATGTTGGATTTAAATACGAATATTTATACAATATTCATTCAACTTTTTACTTTTTCTACCAATTACAATAAAATAGAGAAGGTAGCGTATTCCACTGATATTCGATAGGAAAACCTTACCGGAAATACATGTTTTAAGATCCTCTGAATGCAAAAAGGGGCCCACGCGCGAGTTTGTCTATTTATGAAGCACATAACTCTAGACGAAATGTTGGATAAATATCAAACTTGTATAAAGAATGGATACATTTACATTTACATTTACATTATATTTGATTCTCTCAAAAACGATTAAAGATTTTATTAAATGTCATGTGTTTTTAGATATTTGCATGACTAATAAAATGCAATTTTTGAATTTTATACAAATAGCTTTCGTTTGATCATCAGTGCCACTTCTTCACACCTGGATTTTCTCGAACAACTGACTCATTGACTCTTGCTCCTTTTACGTCATACACTTTTTTTGCCAGAATGTTCTGAGGTGTTAAAGATTCCCACCCAGTTTCCTATTTCTGTTCGAGTAGACACTCCTGTAATTTCGGCTGTACTCTTCATTCCAGACAGTTCTTTTTACTTTCTCTACTACGTATAGTAAGTAGGGGAGGTATTGCATTCCACCCACAAATTCGATACTGAGTTTTCACCGGAAATACATGTTTTGAGACCCCCTGAATCCAAAAAAAGCATTTTTGGAAACATGTCCGTGTGTGTATCTGTGCGTCTGTGTGAGTGTGTGTGTCTGTGAACAGCATAACTCAGAAACGAACAGTCGGATAAACTCCAAACTTGGTATTTAGGTTCAGTATGTTCCAGAGATGCGACACGAAGGTTTTCAAGAAAATCCCCCTACCCCAGATTACCCTTTACATGGAACATTTTTCGAAAATTTTAATTTTCTCAAAAATGGCTCTAACGATTTTGATTAAAATATCATATGTTTAAGATATTTTCATGACAATTGAAATGTATATCTCGAATTTTCTAGGAATGTCTCCAAAAGTATTCTTCATTGTCAACGAGTTTTGCATAACTGGTAACCATAAGAGAAAGACAAAATTTTACTACACAAAGATGTAGATCGCGTTAAAATACACCATTTATGTCATATGCATTTTTGTTGTTGAGTGAACCATTTTCGAGATATTGCTTGTTATTCCGTTAAATTTTCCAATACTTATACTTTTTCTCAAATTCGTTATTAAATTCTTTTTGGTCTTGGTAATGCAAAGAGAATGGAATACTCCACATAGCAACCAGCTCTTAAAATATTTGACTAACGCTTAAAGCCTACCAATTCCCCTTGCATCTACAAGAAAATTAGCAATAAGATTAACAACTCGATTAACATGAAGCAGGTGGAGAATAAGCGTTTGTAAAAATAGTTTGTACAGAGTAGAGAAAGTTATGTGAGTGTAACACATCAGATTTTTATTTCCACAATTGTCAACCTTATCTTACATATATGTGCATATTAGGATTATAGTTCACAATAAAATAAAAAATAAACAATAAATAACAATAACTATAACGTTACAATTTAGCATGAATGTGTCGGATAAACATAAGACAGTGTTATAACACATTGCTTGTTAAATAAATGATACTGAGATGTACAGAGTTAATTATTGCAGTGAGATAAGTAATTAATAAAGAAATATTCTTTAATTTAAAAATCGGACAGTCAAACAATATATGCTGCACCGTCTGTTTACTGTCGCAAGTATTTCGAACATTGATGTGGAACCTTTTGAAATAAACTTGAAGTTTTCATGGCCCGTCATGAACTGTGTACATACAACATTTGGGTGGAGTTATTGCATTTAAAGCGAGTATTTAAGTCCGGAGAAATAAAATCTTAATGATATGCCCTTTTGTGCTATTTATCCAGTATCTGTTCCAAGTGTCTATTAACAGTTTCCAATATTCGCAAGAGATGCTGGACATTTTGAGTACCTGAATTCTTTGTGATCGTCCGCAGCTGCCGTTGCCACTTTCTGCTCTTTTATTTCTACAGAGTGATTTATGAAGAACTGACACATTTATGTCTTTAATTGTTTCAAAACGAGTTATGCTAGCGACAGCTTATTATGCCTGAAATGCAGAGGAATTTTGGGAGATTATTTACCTCTATAGAACATGTTGAAAATGTCCTCCATCCTGCATAAGGCACAACTCAACACATCGTTCCATGTTACTGGCCACTCATTGAAGGACTCTGTTGTCAATAGCTTGAATGTCCTGTGAAATGTTGTGCTTCAGATCGTCCAGTATCTGGGGACGTGTGGCATAAATCCTGTCTTTTAAGTAACTCCATAGAAAGAAATCCGGCAATGTCAAATCCGGAGATCTCGGTGGCCACAGGAAATTATCCAGTCGTCAAAGAAACTTGCAATTAGTGCCATGGATTCATTTGATGTATGGCATGTAGCGCCGTCCTGCTGAAAATATCCTTGACTCAGCTCTACATCGTCTAGTTGCTTAGCAAACTCCATGAAAATCCGTTGGTACTCTGCAGTGTTCACATTGTTTAAAAAAAATTGGTCCTATTATTCTCTGTGCGGATATTGCACACCAAACTCCAATTTTAAGCGTGTACATAGATGCTTCATGAATAACATGTGGATTTTCGCTGGCCCAATAGCGTGAGTTATTTGAGTTCACATAGCCGGATAAATGGAACCATGCTTCGTCTGTGAACCATGTGATGGACCATATGACAGGATTTTGCACAATGAACGCCTGAAACCAACGACAATAATTCAGTCGTCTATCCTTATTTGGTTCCTGTAACTGATGAACAACCGTAACCCTATACGGCTTTAGGCCTGCACTTTTCACAGCTCTCTGACACATTGAGTAGCTGTACCCTGTCTCCTGCGACAAATGTTTAATGAGTTTTTGGGTAACTGATCCAGTCGTGCTCTTACGTCAACAACAACCGTGGGAAGCCCAGATGAACAAGTTTTGCCTTTTTCACTCACCAGAGATCCAGTTGTTTCCAATTTATTTACCAGTCCCAGTATTGTGTTTCTTTGGGGAGGTTTCCGAACGCCAAATTCTCTCTGGTATGCCCTTTGAGTAGCTGTAATTGAATTCGTAATCCAGTATTGCTTTACAAGGAAGAGTCGTTCTTATAAATATGTACTCCATTTTCACGTTGACTAGAACAAAATTTAAAAAACAGTTGTCGACAATAAAACTAACAATTACGAATAAAACATGAAAATCTACACATCTAGTGACAGGCAATCGAAATTCCAGAACATTTTGCTTAATTTGATGCTAAAATTGGGGCATTGAGTGAATTTCGAACAGAATAATTAAAGAAAAAAATGTGTCAGTTCTTCATAAATCATCCTGTAGTAATACTTCATGGCCCTTGATTATAAGGAAATAAGATTGTTTTCATTCTAGGCAGTTGGATGCAACTAGGTCCGACAATGCGGCCGCCCTTTTATTCTTGTCTCATATTGTTTTAATACCTGTGTATATAGGACGCAAATATTTCGGTGTTGTTCGGATGCATGTAATACCTTGGTACATTTTCCTGTACGCTGGCTTCATCTTTCTAAACAAATGATTGTTTTTAACATTATCTAAAATGATTGTTAGACCTTTTTAGCATTCAATTTGGTGTCCAGGTGAAAAAATTCTTTAACCCACGCGTTTTAGTATGTATTTTAGTTCATAACAGAATCCAGATTTTATTATTTGTTTCTCTGCATGAAGTCTGGAACAAAGTGCTGCAGAATGCGCTTACCTATTCAATTAGCGAGGCTTAATCAAAATCACTTGAGGTAATCTCTAAACGGGAATGAAGGCGCGACCTGCTTTGTGTTTATGTTGTATAAATATTACATTATAGCGGTTAATACGTCTGGTGAAAACGTCTGCTGCGAGCGGTGGGCAGTGGGATAAATTAGACTTTACCTTCCCTAATCTCTAGGGTAATTATGAATGTAAGAGGATTAACAAAGTTTCTGGTTCGGTGGCCAACTCCCCATCATGTTAGCTGTAAGGCGAAAAGCACCTCATACAGATATGTGCTCATTCTCCTGGAATTGAAAGCCGCATTCACGGAGAATAAAAAAACCCAATTTCAAAGTCATCGTTTCAGGAGTTATCCTCTCTTCAGAAATGTTCCTCGCTGTGAGTTGCTGCGGAGAGCTTTCGTGTAAAGCGTATCACTGTCGTCAGAAATTGGCTAATATAATTATATATAAATAAAATATGTGTGTATTATACAAAGGAGGGGGCCATCTCGCGCACTGCGATATATCTACATAGATGTATACTTTCTACAACCCCCGGAGGAAAGGATGGAATGAAGGTGCCCCAGTAAACTACAGGCCGCTGGCAGACAGGCCACAGAGACGCGTGGAATTCATTAACAGTTCCAGCTCCACTGCTAGAGTTGCCTAGAGAGGTTGATGAACGATCCGTCGACTAAGCAGTCTTCTAGTACTGCTTAGTCGACGGACTGTTAGCAAGGATCCACGCCATCTGTCCGGCACCGCCATACGCCACAAAACCCAGAATCACACCTGAAAGATGACAAGGAAACAGAATGAGAGGTAAATGATGGAAAGCAAATCGTGGTAGAATAAAGATCACCGCAGCATTCGTCTAACCATCAGGGAAAATACAAAAATTAGAGGTTAGAATGGGCAGTCGACGGAACCAAACCCGGAACGTCCCGAATGCGACACGTTACCATCTCGCGCGGTAGAATGACTATAACTGATGCTTTCTTATTGACGGAAGGAGAGAACAGTTTGTGAGAATGCAAAACGAGATAATGTGAACGATATGCTTAGTTAAAAGAAATTAGCTGGTCATATTAATAAATTTAATATACACTCTTACAATTCTTAAAACATTATTCAGTTTCTCATAATTACTTAGTACACTGGTGTGCAAAACCTAAGGACGAAAGTAATGTTCGCATGATGTGACACTGCCAAGTAACATAGCTCGATGAAACTTGAATCATACATAGAGGGAACTGCTACGGTATGCTAGTAGGCAACTAAACGAAATATGCAATGAGACGAACAGAAATGCCACTTTTATTCATAGACCATAAGCTACACTAAAGTCAATACGACATATGATGGCTCTCTAGATTTACAGAAACAGATACATGGTGCTTAAAAGGGTATATGATCACCACGGACAGCAATGCATGCTCTGCATTATGCTCCCATGCTGACCACAAGGTTAGTAAGCAGTTCTTGTGGTAGGGCGTTCTAGTTCTCCACCAGCGCTGTTGACAACTGTTGTATGGTCGTTGGTGCATGTAGATGTGCTGCAATGCGTCTCCCCAAAGCATCCAACATTTGTTCGATGGGATTTAAATCGGGAGAACGGACAGGGCAGTCTATTCGCCGAATATCCTGTCGTTCCAAGAGATACTCCACCTGCGCTGTCATCCATAAAAATGAAGTCAGGGCTCGAATGCACCCCTGAAAAGACTCACATGGGGAAGGAGTACAATATCACAATAACGTTGATCAGTGAGCGTACCGTGTTCAAACATTTGGAGGTCGGTGCGCCCACACAGCATTATGCCTCCCCAAACCATAACACCCGACCACCAAAACGATCATGTTCAAGGATGTTCCTGGGTTCATTACGTGTTCCCAGATGAGGGTACGTCGAGAATCACTGCTTAGAATGAATCTGCTCTCATTCGAGAAGAGCACGTGACCCCATTCCTCGTTGGTCCAATTTTGATGATCTTGGGACCATCGCAAACGGTGTCGTCGATGTACGGATGTCAATAGAGCACAACGTACTGGCCTTGGGCAAAGAGACCAGCTCTTTGTAGTCGCCGTGCCTAGCTGTCCTGTTAAATGTGGTTGCAATTGCACACGCTGTTTGGCGTGGAGCCCTTCTAGCCTGTTGCATAATGTAGCGGTCATTTGCTGCTGTACTTGAGCGTGGTCGACCACCACCTCTCCTTAGGACAGCAGTGCCTGTGGTTTGGAAGGTTCCTCATGCTGTGAAGCAATGTTGTGAGCAATTCCAAACTCCTGAGCAACACTCGTCAGACTTTGCCCTTTTTCCAGATTCACGATGATTCCTCTCCGTGTGAAGTCATCCAAATGGTGAGCACGGGCGATGTTACGATGAAGAACGCTACTACAGTGCACCGTAACAGCTCGATAATTGCCACACAGCAATTCTGTTTCGTCAACTGATCCGTGTTGCGGGACCAGACCCATTTGGCACTATAAGCTCGCTACACTCACGCCATGTGACGTCCAGCTTTCTGTGTACGTGTTAGAGACCTCTGGCAACATGCTCCTGCACCTTCATCTACTTTCACCAAGTAGTTCATTTGTTATGTTACTTTACCCATCTCGTCCTTAGGTTTTGCGCATCAATGTATATGGTATAAAATATGAAAGCAAACGTTGAGTTTATTTAGGTTAGTTACTGAACTTAGTTACTCTTACTGCCAGAAGAATTACCTAACACTATAACATACTGTGTGGGACAGAAGATAGTTGAAAAACAACATTTTAAACTCCACACAGCTAACATTTCATAAAGCAGTACCAACACAAGCATATGAGTGCGAAAATTGGACAATTATTAGATCATATAAAAAAAACTGATGTTTTACATTCACACAACTTTCTCTGCTTTCTACCAACTATTCTTACAATAGCAAATTCTTGTATTTGTTGTTAATAAAGTCCCAGTACACATTTATAGATTTCGTTATAGATATAAGCATACAGTAAGTTAAAGAGAGGGTGCAATTTTTAGTTTCTCTACTACGTATAGTAAGTAGAGGAAGTATTGCATTCCACCCAAAAATTCAGTAGCGAGATTTCACTGGAAATACATATTTTTTGGTCCTCTGAATTAAAAAAAGGCATTTTTAGAAAAAGGTCCGTGTACGTGTCTGTGTGTCTGAACAACGTAACTCAAAAACGAACAGTCGGATAAATACCAAACTTGGTATTTAGGTCCAGTATCTTTCAAAGATGCGACAATAAGATTTTCAAGAAAATACCCCCACCCAGACTACCCTTTACATGGAACATTTTTCGAAGATTTTCTCAAAAATGGCTCTAACGATTTTGATTAAAATATCATATGTTTAAGATGCGTTCATGGCAAATGAAATGCATGTCTTGAATTTTCTGGAATGCCCCAAAAAGTCCTCTTCGTTCTGAATGAATTGTGCATAACTGGTAAGAGATGGACAAATTTTACTACCCAAAAAATGTAGATCTCCTTGAAACACACAATTTATGTCATATAGATTTTTTTGTGGAGTGAACCACAATGTTTTGTGATGTTCATTGTTATTTGTTTGAATTTTCCAACACATATTTTTTCTCAAATGAGAATTCGTTATTCGTTTTTTACTTTCTCTACTACGTATAGTAAGTAGGGGTAGTATTGTATTCCACCCAAAAATTCGATACCGAGATTTCACCGGAAATATATGTTTTGAGGCCCCCTGAATCCAAAAAAAGCATTTTTGGAAACATGTCCGTGTGTGTCTGTGTGTCTGTGTGTGTCTGTGTGTCTGTGTGTCTGCCATGGAGGCGGGCTTTTGTATCTTGTATCTGGTATTTAGTAAATATGCTCTCTATTTTGTTTTATGTCGCTTTAAACTACGTAGTCATATCACGACGGATCTGTTAGGAGATATCTCGTGGAATAGCGTGTGGAGGAAGTTTTCTAGGTCTCATCCCTGTACCATACTATCTTGCTTCATCACGTGTTCACAGAGGCCTTAGTGCTAGGCAACTGTTCCGTTGCTTCTGTGAAGGACAGACGGCGGCTGCTGCTTTTAAACGTGCCGGGTAGATGACAATGTTTGTCCAGTCTATCTGATATCATTATTTGTAGATGGATGGCGGAGCATTCAGTATTACATGTGTTTTTAATTTTTACCATTGTTCTAGACTTAAGGTGGAACTTCGTATCGTGGTATTAAATATTCAAACCGGTATTTACCTTGGCGACTGAGTGAAACCACGAAAAAACGCTAGTCAGATTGGTGTCCCAAGGGATTTGAACCCGGACCTCACGAATGTGGGTTACTACCTGTGAGAGAGAGCGAGAATATTTACACGACTTACGCTGCCTATTTGAGAGCAGAAGGTCAAAATTTCCAGCATCTATTATAAGGTAAGGATTTTAGTCCGCCTCTGCCGGCGTTATTTCCCCGGCGATTGCCGGCTGTCTCGCGCAGTAGAGAGAGGCGCGAGTGGGTTCGAATATAATTTAACTACCCTATATAATTGGTATACGTTAAGCGATAGGCGAAACCACTAACCGAAAAATGTAGATCTCTTTAAAACACACCATTTATCTCATATAATTTTTTTGGTATAAATAATTTTCAAGAAGTTCGTTAATAATGGTTAGTTTTCTTTTTAAACTTTCATTTAACTGCAATGGTGTTAACTCGTATTCTCTTGGTGGTTTTCGGTAACTTGGCATTTTATTCATTCGATCACACACATTCACATTCTCATTCATACTTCCAGACTTTATGGAGGATAGGGAATAATCCAAAATGGGAATTGAACCTGGGACCCCTTGCACAGCAGGCAGGCGCTCTACCGACTGAGCTACGATGTCACCTTGGTTAGAATTTTTTCCGTATTTTGTCATTAAGTCCTTTCGACTTTCAGTTGTTTTTGGCGATGTCATGGAAAGAATAAAATGTTAATGCCAACGTATAGCGTCCAGACTTTAACATTTGAATATCGCTGTTCCCTTTGTGTCCGTAAAGAAGTGTGTAATGGAGCTGTTTCTGGAAAGGTGTATCTGGATTAAAATGAAATAATACGGAAAATAAACTTTCGTAAGAATAATTTGTATACCGACTAATAAGAGGGTAGAGAAAGTCACGTGAATGAAATACATTGATGGTCAACTGAGAGCTGGATATTACTGTACATAATGTCTTAATCACGCAATTATTGTAATGAATGGGACAAACGGGAGAATACGAGCTAATGGTTCTCTTCGAATTTGTCAGAGGGAACTTGGACTCTGCTTGTTTTCGTATTATTAGGCTAATAATTTCAGTTTGGAACATTACACTGCGCGATACAAATGCGGCTTAATTCGCTTCACAAAACCACAGCGTGATACTGGTTCGCACAAAGCTTGTTCATTGCAGGGGAGGGTTTGACATTTTGTTAGAGCAAAACAAGCTTGTCCGAGTGAATGCCAACGACTCTATTTCATTGGGGAACTGCGGTTCCGTCGGCATTCATGTGGATTCCTTTAATCGCGATGGCGTATTGACTGCTTCTGCGCAGCTATTCTCTAGGGTATCGCCTTCATTGGTTACCTTTCTTTTTACCGCCAGCGCGTGCACACAGGAAAAGTTAATTTCAAGTGATAAAAATGGTTAGAAACGTTCAGCCCCATAGCTTCCCTGCCATTTCGAAAAACGTTGTGTGCCTAATTCACATGAGTTTCTCTACCCACTCACGCAAGGTCGGCTCCAGGAGTTTTGCCGCCCCGTGCGATAATTGCTAGTGTCGCCCCCCTTAAGCTTTCAGATATAACCTAATGTTTATCCGCAATGTCAGTTTCCCATGAATACTTATTCTCACATAACGTGTATAATTGCATAAATTAAACTCGAGATTATGTATATAACTCTATGGTGCGGAGATTAGGGGTATAGAGGATGGGTGGGAACATGTAAATAAGGTGCATAGGGGCTTTTGCAAATTAATTTTTGGTTTACCGAGAGCTTCACCTAATAGGGTTGCACAAACGGAGCTAGGGGGATTGGGTGGTAAAGCAAAACTTATGGAAAGAGTAGTGAAATACTGGTTCAGGATCAAGGAATTAGAAAATAATAATATCTTAAAGCAATGCTTGGAGGTTCAGCGAAAGCTTAATAAAGAGGATACTTGGTGTAAGTGTTTAGAAGGAATTCTAAATGAAATAGGATGTAGAGATATTTGGAGGGATAGCCAGGTACGGGAGAAAGGGTGTTGGAAAAGTGTTAGATTGAGAACTGAAGACATGGAAAGACAGGAAGTAATTGGTAGTTTCAACTCCAAAAGTTCATTGTGTATATATAGAGGGCTTCAAAGGACATGGGCAAGGGAAAATTATGTTGATGTTTGTAACAAATCAGCAAGAGAGGTTTTTTGCATGGGCAAGGACAGGGGCGGTGAGGTTAAAATGCTTATGGGAAGGAAAAAATCAAGAAAATGCCCATTCTGTAATAGGAATTTTAAATTGTTGGCATTTAATCCTAGAATGTGAAGAAACAACGAGCATGAGAGAAAAATTGCGAAAAATCAAAAGGTCCAGTTTACCAAATAAAATTGTAGGTATAAGGATGTTAAGAGTTAAATCAAAGGGAAGTTTAATAGAGATAGGAAAATATTTAGATACAGTGAGAAATAGATGCCGAAGAAAATTAGAAATAAGGAATAGGAACAAATTGCAGACTGAGAAAGGAAAGAAGTAAATAGGACCCAATAACTCGGTAACCATGGTATTGGATGCAATGTGGCCTTACAAATGCAGCAACTTAGTGAAGTGAGGAAAATGATATGTAAAGGGTAGCATGTAGGGATAGAATTTAAGTATTATTGAAATTGTATTTGTGAATATAATTATCGAAGTGAATATATATATGCTGAAAGAACAAGACTGTTCTGACCGAAAATAAAAACATGAAAAATACACAATAACAATGTTCAGTATTTCGGGTTTACTTCATCAGGAGATTCAAACATTAAAAACATGCAGAAAATGAAAATATATTTAACATTCAACTGCACTGGTTAATAATAATCACATTTATTATAGGATACAGGTTACACAACGGAGGGGCACATCTCGGGTACTGCGACTTGAGAAATCTATTGTGCTATTGTGGCTACCACTCCCAGGTGAAAGGGATAAAGCTATAGTGACTTGAAACACTCCTAATTACAAACGTGATGCAGGTAGGTAGATACAAATATGCGATCTATTTCCGATTTTCTTTCGTGAATTCGTGTCCACAAAACGCGAAATCTGAAAATAAACTTTACGATGCAATGCAAAATTTTCTCTGCAATGGGTGGAAGATAGAGAAAACAGAGGTGTAACTCCGGTATAGCACTTTAGGATAAAAGAGGTGCAATAAAAGCATTACTCATAGTGTATATTAACAAAAAGGTTGTAGTTAACTCATTTGCAACATTAACATGATTCATATTACAATCCTAAGCCACAACCGATATCTTGTTTACATACGGATGAAAATTAAAAATTTCACTCAGTTTTTGGAGCGCTTTCAGCGCCAATCGCAGGAGCTATTTGGCCATAATGTCACACTGATAATATTCCTTGGAGAGACGGTCCGCTGGTTGAAAGCAAGAAACATGTGCTTAGTTTAAGAATTCTTAAGTGTTATTTTGGGTTTCTCGTGGATTTCCCTAGTCGGTAAGGCGAATACTGGGGTGATTTCTCTTCTACCACGATTTCCTTTCCCTCATTTACATTTCATTCCGTTTCCTTCCAATATTTCTGGTGTACTTGCAGATTTCGCAGCGTGATTCGGTGCCGAACAGATGACATGGATTCTTGCTCTAAGGAAGGAGCATTCCCCGTGGATGCCAGAGGGCTGCCTGGTTGTAAGGGTTGCTCATCCCCTCTCTGGACAGCTCCAGTAGTGAACCGGGTCCTCAAGCAAGATACTTTTTGGGACTTCTGCGCGTCTCTGTGGCCTCTCTCCTTGCGGTTTGTACCCCCCGTGGTGCCTTCACTTCGTCTCTTCCTCCTGAGGGGAGGTAGCCACAGTAGAGGCTATAAGTGGTGCTCGTAAAGTAAGCACCGATAATTTTTTAAAAATAAGAAAACATTATTTTCCAAATGCTTTATTATCATTCATTACCTTATACTACGCTAGTCACCGCCGTTATTCAGGCATTTGTTGTAACGGGAAACTAGTTTTTGTATCTCTTCGTCAAAGAATGATGCCGCCTGTGATGAAAGCCAAGTGAGCACTTCTCAGTTCACATCATCGTCTATGAAATGTTTTCCACCAAGGATTTTCTTCAGATGAAGAAACAGATGAAAATCGCTAGGTGTTACATCCGCACTGTAGGGAGAGTGGTCGAATCGTTCCTAATTAAATGATGGGTTCAAATCTTGAGTTTTTTTGGCTGTGTGTGGCCGGTATTGTCACTCATTATTGTTTTCCCATAAATCACAATTAACTGGCGATGAATGCTGGCGTAGCATTTATCGCATTCAAAAAACGGAACACATCTAATTTCACAGTCTTCGGGTCGTTCGATTGTTTTGAATGCTTCGAAACGCTCTAACAACAGGAATACACAAAGTGACGATCGCTCACAGCCGTGTCGGGATTCTTAATGAATAAAGCGATCGCGCATGATCAAAATCGCGACTGCAGCTGCAAAATATTAATTCGGTACTTTAAAAATATGCCTGTATGTAGGTCGCGGTGCGCGGGATGTCTCCCTTCGTTATATAACCCATACTGGCATGCTGCTCCCGCCACTCCAACCTAATCGTAACTTGAAACCTTCTTAGTTTTAATATCCCTATTACCCTTTTCTCCATGTTATGTTGGAATTTTCCAAACAGTAAGAAGTTAGAAAATCGAGCTTTATGCTGTCGCACTACGTGTTTAATAACAATTCATATGCGATACATTCAATGACCTTCTCTGTCCTGTATCGTTCATTAAAGAGTATAAAATCTTATATTACGAAATATTATTTTTATTTTTCATTTGAGTGAGATAAACCTTTGCAGAAATGGCTATCTTACGCATTTAATTATAAATGCAAATGAATTAGTGATAGTCAAATGCTTAAGAACTGAACATTATACGCTGGCATTAAAATTCTGTTCACATGCAGTCGCGAGAAACAACTGAAATCGACAGTACTTTAAAAGAATGACCAAGTAATGAACAATTCGAAACATCAATAACGGATATCGCAGAAATGGTTTATGCCACAAAAAAAAAAAAGGAAAAAAAAGGAAATATGAAATAAATTATGTGTTTTCAAGAGATCTACATTATTTTTGTATAGTACGTTTTCGTCCATCGTCTAACGTTTATCACTTATACAAGACTATACAAAATTTCTTCCAAATGAAGAGGTCTTCACGGGATTTTTCAGGAAATTCAAGATATAGATTTTATTTATCATGTAAATATCTTTAATAAATTGTATCCTTATCAAAACCGTTAGAGCAATTTTTAAAAAAATAAAAAAAATCGAAGAATGTTTAATGTAAGAAATAGTTGGTGTGGGGATTTTCTTGAAAATCTTCGTGTCGCATTTTTGGAAGAAATTGAACTTAAATACGAAGTTCGGCATTTACTCGACTTGTTTTTGAGTTATGGTGTTCAGAAACTCACAGACGCAAACGGACGTATTGCTAAAAATGTTCTTTTGTGGGTTTAGGGGAGCTCAAAAATTATATTTCCAGTGAAATCTCGGCATAGAATTTTTGGTTGGAGTACAATACTTACCCTACTTACTATACGCAGTAGAGGAAGTGAAACGACGGAAAGAAGAAAACTGCATTGAAAATTTATATTTAGCGCAATCTGATTTGTTTCTAGATCCAATTGCCATAATACAAAACATGTCTGCCTACATTTTCAAAATTGGTACCTATGTAATAATTAATAACACAGCCCAACATCCATTTTAGCGCCGTAAAAGTTGGACCTATTTTTGGGTATATTTGGGTCGCCTATCCCAAATATGGCATCAATTTTGCCCTATCAGCTCTGGTTTATTTTATAGGTATGATAACATCATGATACCAAAATTCGTACTTAAGTCCATAATGCTTTAAAGTGTAAGGAGAGGATTTCCTCAGATCGCAAACTATTTTTACATGGAAAAGTTTATTATGTTATATTTGATTAAAAACATTTCTAATGATTTCTATTAAATAATCGTGTTTGTGATACCGGCATAGAGAATATATATAATAGTATTCTATGTAAATAGCCTGTGAAGTTTTCTTCATTCTGACTGAATCTTCTATGTTTCTATGACGAGGAAACTATAAGCGATAGACAATATCTTGCAGGGAAAAAATGTGGGACTCTTTGAAATACATAATTTATGCTTGATAATTTTAATATAATATCACGCCATTCCAAAATATTATGTAACATATCCAAGACTTTTTTTCTTTGCTTAGACATCTGAATATAGATGTTAGAATTTTTTTCTGTATCTTGCCGATTTTATTACAGTACTACATGTCAAAATTCCAATGGATAACCCTATTCTCCATTGCTTTCGTTCCCGGTTTTGTATCGGTATCATGCACGAACCCTTCCTTTTCACCCCTATTTTTATTTTCCGTAACGTTAACATCAAAGTCGTTCACCCGTACTGAGTGTTTGAGGTTAGGAGCCTGCTGGAATAAACGGCACCTAGCAGCCATTACGTTGAAGAGAAACAAGTGAGCATCGCTCTTCTGGAGAAAAGCTCGCAGGAGATACAAAATGGCCTGAGCAATAAAACCAATAACCCGGCGGGTTTTCTCGTGCAAATGGTCAAGTGGCCAGCTTGGAAAAGGTTAAACGGACAACACACTTTTAAGATTCATTTCCCCTTATTTTATTACATTTATTTTCTTCTGTGTAGAGTCTCAAAAAATGACACTTTAGTAAAGTTTGCTTCTATCTATAGAATGTGGTGAACAACTAAAGTCCTTTCGGTATCGGAGCAAGACTTTAAATATCTTCAACTTGAGGCAGTATTTTTAACACTTAAATGATTTCAGCCTAATTATATAATATATAAATGTAACAGTTATTGTATTAATGTTTATATTATTGTAACATGTGTAATAATGTTATGTGATGTATTACGAAATTTAATAATGTAGGAGCTGTGAGAAAACTAGGTTAAAAGTTGCTAACAATGAGGTAACAATGAGGTAACCTTGAGGCAATAATGAATTAGAAAGTTTAAATGCTAATTGTGATTCTTGGAGGCAATAATGTAATTTTAGTGACAGTTTATAAAATAGCCAATCAACAACCAGAAAAAGCTTTAGTTTAATGAAGGTATTCTATTGGACTAGGATTAGCCAATCAGAAACTGAAATATAGCAAAATTTACAAATTCAGAGTTCAGTTGCTTGTAGACAACCGGACGCGAGATGCGTCCTCGAGAAATTTAATACGCATTCAGTGTGAGGCGAAAATAGTTTACGTGTTAAAAAGTGCAAGTCATTAATAAAAAAATCTCACAGCTCTCTATATCAGTGAAGTGTTATTTAAATCATGTCAAGCATTAATAAAAGGAGTGAAGTAAAATTATAATCTGTGTAAGCTTACATTCTTCAGTCGCACCACTCCCTGCTAAGACATTCATGTCTCTAACAATAACACTGACGCAGCCGAGTAAACATAAAATATATAATATTTAAAGAAACAGTCAAATTACAAAATTAATATTTTTCAACTTGGGGCGAAGGCCACCGGAAACTTTTTACCATACGTGTGGTTGCAACTACTTGAAGTTCGGCTCCCCAACAGTCGAAATATAATACGCCTTCTTCAAACTGGCGTTCCATACGTAGCAGCAATAAACCTTCAAATTGGCTCCCAAAGCGTGGGGCAAATAACAATACAACAAAATAACCTTCTTCAAATTGACTTTAATTTTGGTTGTATCATCTCGGTGTATGGAGTATAGAATTTAAATCTTCTTTAATGCGATTCGGTCCTGTGCATGGCACAGCATGTTGGAGCGTCGTGCTTGGTTGCCTGCTACGGAATGTTTAAGTCCACTTTTGGTACAAATTTTTCAATCCCTGTATAGCGTTGGTGTCTACTCAGCATTGTGAAGGTTGCGAGAAGCTAGATTAGTTAGTATCTGTGGGTTACAGAAACCATCATACCCGCTGTGTGCGTAGTAATGGAAATTCAATTCCTCGTACTATTTGGATAATCGCCTACCTCTGCCGTGTGCACGTGGGCATGACGAATTGGTAGGCCTTAGTCCTACATACACTGTGCCATATTATTGTCATTACTATTATTAATCATCATCACTTGGTTCGTTCCTCGCGCCTCTTGCTTCGTAGACTGCGCCCTTGGTTGCAGTCCCGGGTTCTATGCCCGCGCGGGTTATAATCGACCGCCATGCAGTGGTAGATACAGGAGAAGTAATGGTAAAATTCACTGTACCTACTTTATGTCCTCCGTCCGACGTGGCTTCGTTGAGGCAGGCAAATCTCTGTAGAAAGGTGATTTAAATATATGGTAATTCTTGTAGTTGATCTCAGCGGGGATGTACGAATGGACTCTGCCTATTAGGATTAGTAATAAGTTCGTTGACCTCGGTAGTACAAAGGAGCTCCGAAAAGAATTTGCTACTCATCACAATGTTTGGGTTACTGCAATTTATTGTCACTTTTCACTCTAAAAACACTACATAATGTTCCTGTTCACTTATCACTAGGGCCCGGATTTTTAGGTGGAATAAACCTTCATTTTAGGTTTCTTATATGCTTAAAATAGATTTTTCTCAGGTTTTTCTTGATTAAAATAGTGTTTTTTATGTTTTGCTTCGTGGAACAATATAGGTATCAAAATTTTGCTTTTCTGGTACTTAGTTGCAAGATTTGTTTTTTGGCATTGTAGTAGAAACATACATTCTCGAATTTTCTAGTGTAAACGATTTCCTATTATCACGTAACACATTCTTGTATGAAAAAAAAGTTCTTTCAACGGAACATGACGTCATTGGAGCGTAGAACATAAATGCCAGTGCAGCAGGTTCTAAGGGTAGTTCTCCTGTATACTTTTCTCCCTGCAATACTGAATTGATGATTTTCATTTCTTCAAAAGCAGGATTTCGTTGAAGAATCTTCTTAACTTCGAAGAACATGCAACTCCCACTGGTCCAGATATTTCTTTACTGGAAACATTGCCAATGATATCTAGAGCATCTTTCAGTTGCAAAGTTGTACTTTCCAACCGGAGAGTAGCTTCTGGTATAGAACAAAAGTGTGTCTTAATGTATGCAAGGGAATCGGCAAGAGTGGGGCACTCGATTGATTTCTTAGCCTTGGTAATGCAGGAAGCTTCTGTTTCATTCAATTCATTGACGACATTTTTAACGTCTTTTAAGTGCTCGGCATAGGAAATGGCAGCAGACGCCAAGTTCTGACCTTCTGTCAGCTGCATCCAGGTGTCACCACGGCACATGTGCTGCGTTTAACTGTAGTAACTTGAACTATTTACTGGCTATAAGTGGTGGAAATAATTTTACAATGAGTTTCAATCCGAAAATAACATTCTTCACTTCGAAAAAGAAAAACGCCTATTTAGGTTATTTTAGGTGTCAACCCCTCCTTTAGGTTTTTTTAGGTGTAATGAAATTCGTATATTTTGCTCCAGGAAGTTTGAAACGAGTATATATCTTGAAATGTGTTAATTAAATAGCGAGGAAAAATATAGGTTAAAACCTAAAAATCCGGGCCCTACTTATCACTTTATATAGAACTCGGAAATCACAGATACATTGTTAATTAATATGTGGTTAGTCGCATTTACACTTCCGCACAAAAAGGACACCATGTGCGCGCCAACTTTGTCTTACGGAGTAGCGTGGATTCCTGTCTGTGACTACAAGTCAATTCCGGAATTTTAGGGTAAATATCGACTATTTATAGACCACGTTCCCCATTTAAAATTCTAGGATCCGATTTCTCATTGGAGGAATTTTCGCGGATCTCTCAGCGTGGCTAAATATTATTTCATTTATATATATTCTTATTGGCTAGTTTATATATATCACGTGATTTTTCCCCGGGCTTCTCTTGGTAATTTTCCGTTCTGTGTTACATTTCCCTCATTCCATACTTCCTGAGCGGAGACAAATAAAGTCATAAAACCTTACCCTCATCCTAATACAAGAGATCCCAGCTTTCTCTGCACATGGGAACGGCATATTTCTACCAAAACTGCAGAGTTTAAGACATTCTAAAGCTAGTGAAACAAGAACATTACATATAAGGCAAATATTACATTACACAAAATGACTACTTACACGGTATCCACATTACATACATATATCATTCGGACATCAAATTAATCACTAAATAAATTAACAGATTATAAAATTAATCCGGCACATTCTGTCTCACACTACATCACATTTCTTTAAGATTAGGTGAAGTCATTTGCTCAGAACTCTACCCATATATCTCCTTCCAGTGATGGTTCATCACCTTAGAGGCTGCTCGCCTTGTTGAATTATTTTATATTCAATACCTCATAATTAAGGTTATGGAGTTGGATGTTGATATAGGATTCCTGGCAGGTGGGATGTGAAATTTCGGGATTCATGTCGGGGTGTTTCACTACTGCTGTCAGTCGGAGGCAGTGTTGCTAGTAGGTTGTCAGGAAGTGGGTGCGTCCTGGATTATTTCCAAACTGCTGCAGTAAATACACTTGCCGATAGTTTAACATGTACTTTTTTCCCTCAGATCACTCACACTCCCCACCGTTTGCGTCACTGTGTTCGTATTGTATGAATCTAAATGACGATTGTTCTTGTTCCATATTTAACAAAGTTGCTGAACGCTCCTGTAATCGTTGAGTATGCTCGCGCATACTCCGGTCGTTCCACTCTTTGACTATGTTCAGGTCGCGAACGGCACAAGTATGTCCGGACTCCACCTACTACACGGAAATTCAGTTTTTTACTATGTTAGTAATTTCTCCCACTCCTACTTAATTTTTAGGTTATACGCAGTCATGTGACATTTCGTCGGCTCTTAATTGATTATTTATCGTTTTATGCCATTCTCGTCAAGGAGAAAAACTTCTCACGCCCTGTAACCAATTTATGCGAATACACGTACGAATTTCCTCGAAAATAAGCTGCTCCCTATTTTCGATGTCACGTACATGTTCGTAAAAAAAGGTTCCGTTTGCGTCCTTCGGGAAAGCACATCCGCCTTGGTGGGAGTATTTTATGATACGGTCAGACCTTTCTTGGCTACATCGCCTTTTGTATTTGAGTAAGGGATACTCTGCGTCGAGCAGTGCGACTCACGGGAAAATATTTCATACAAGCTATCACTTGCACATAACAAGTTACATATACTAATTTCGTATTAGTTGCAAATTTTTAAATACGTATTCGCTTGCACATACAAGTTGTGCTATTTTCTCCCTCCCCCTTCGTCATGGCTTATGCAGCCAGCTAAAGAACGGCTCAATGCTTCGGAAAGGATGCCGTGGGTCATCGAGAGAAACGTTAACATCCGAAGCTTCGAGAAAGATGTCATCATGCATGACGTAATTCATCATTCCACATCTCAAAGCGTCATGCAGAGTTACCATTGGCTGGTTTGCTTCATGCCATTTTGCGAGATTTAGAGTAAACCACCAAGAGTAATCTTTGGCTTTTCTGAATTATTTTCAACTATTTGGTAAGCTACAAAATTTAACCCTTTTTACTCTTGGAGTTTCTAAGTTCACATTTACGGGAAGAGCATTTATATTTTTCACTTCGTGTAACATTACATTGTATTAGTCGCTGTTTCAGAAATATTCTCGATTTGTAGGGCAACTTAAATTGTAAAACGTTGAAAGGGTATATTACATTGTCGTCTCCGAGTATATTTTTGTAAACAAAGAACCTTTAAAATGTTAAGAAAAGCTGATGATTGAATTTGCTCTCAAATGCAACACTTTATAATCAATTTTTAACATACACTACGTGATCAAAAGTATCTGGACACCTGGCTGAAAATGACATACAAGTTCGTGGCGCCCTTCATCGGTAATGTTGGAAGTCAATATGGTGTTGGCTCACCCTTAGCCTTGATGCCAGGGTTCATTCTCGCAGACATACTTTCAATCAGGTGCTGGAAGGTTTCTTGGGGAATGGCAGCCCATTCTTCACGGAGTGCGGGACTGAGGAGAGGTATCGATGTAGGTCGGTGAGGCCTGGCACGAAGTCGTCGTTCCAAAACATCCCAAAGGTGTTCTATAGGATTCAAGTCAGGACTCTGTGCAAGCCATTCCATTACAGGGATGTTATTGTCGTGTAACCACTCCGCCACAGCCCGTGCAGTATGAACAGGTGCTCGATTGTGTTGAAAGATGCAATCGCCATCCCCGAATTGCTCTTCAACAGTGGGAAGCAAGAAAGTGTTTAAAATACCAATGTAGGTCTGCGCTGTGATCGTGCCACGCAAAACAACAAGGGGTGCAAGCCCCCTCCAGGAAAAACACGACCACACCATAACACCACCACTTCCGAATTTCACTGTTGGCACTATATACGCTGGCGGATGACGTTCACTGGGTCTTCGGCATACCCACACCCTGTCATCGGATAGCCACATTGTGTACCATGATTCCTCGCTCAACACAACGTTTTGCCACTGTTCAATCGTGTAATGTTGACGCTCCTTATACCAAGCGAGGCGTCGTTTGGCATTTTCCTGCGTGATGTGAGGCTTATGAGCAGCCGCTTGACCATGGAAACCAAGGTTTCTCACCTCACGCCTGTCATAGAACTTGGAGTGGATCCTGTTGCAGTTTGGAATTCTTGTGTGAAGGTCTGGATAATTGAGCTAGGATCCTTTTGAGCACCTATAGGAATTATACCTTTTAATGTCCTTCAAGTTCCTCTTCTCAATACAACTGTAGATGTCTGCCTATTATTCTTCAAATGTCGGCGGTCTCTGTCAGTAACAGACGAAATCGGTCTGTACGCGTTTGTGCTGTACATGTCCCTTCATGTTTCCACTTCACTATCACATCAGAAACAGTGGACCTAGGGATGTTTAGGAGTGTGGAAATCTCACGTACAGACTTCTGACACAAGTGAAACCCAATCACCTGACCACATTCGAAGTCTGCGAGTTCCACGGAGCGTCCCATTCTGCTGTTTCACGATGTGTAATGACTACTGAGGTCGCAGATAATGAGTACCAGGCAGTAGATGGCAGCGCAATGCACCTAAGATGAAAAACGTACGATTGTGGGGTGTTCGGATACTTTTGATCACATAGTGTATGTGGTGGTGATTCTTTTCAATCCCTAGCTCCTACGCAGTAGTCCTTTCCATAATATTTATGTATATGGTATGGGAAAAGCCCAGTGGCGCAAAGTTACTTATACGTTTTATGGATGGTAAGGCCTGTATAACCTTCTTGGGTAAGTTATTACTATTATTATTATTATTATTATTATTATTATTATTATTTACAGGGTGAGTTAAGTCTATCGACAAACTTCAGGGGGTGATTCCTGACTGGAAATGGAGCACAAAGGTTCATATCACCTTGGGTCCGGAAATTCCGTTTCCATGGTAGATGGCACTGACGGCATTCTCTCATAAATTGCAGTGTGCGTTTTGTGTGTTGGAGATAGTGTGATTTAAGCAATGTAGAAGCACAATGGTCCGATATTCATTCCAGGAACAAGCCGAGATGGTAATGTATGGCCAAGCAGCCGAGAGGCAGCACGGGTGTATCGAGCCACGTACCCTTACAGGCAGCACCATCCACATCACACAACAGTTGGAGGCATTTTTCGGCGTTTGTGTGAGCATGGGTCGTTTGAGACAGACGAATGTCAGGACGGCCGCGAACTGTACGTACATCAGTACACCAGATGTGGGGAAACATTTTTTCCATGATATTGAGAACAACCCTGGCACAAGCTACAGGCAATTGGCCCGCCAACATGGTGTAAGCCAAAGGACGGTTATCCGTATCCTACATGACAATCGCTATTATCCACATACCTCCAACGTGTGCATGGTTTATCATCGGCGTTTATCCTCAACGGGAAATATTCTGTCGCTGGTTTATGTAGCAAGCCATCACCAGTATGGGATTTCTGTTCTCAGCCCTCTTCATCGATGAAGTGATTTTTGGTAGAGATGGCATCATTAACCTGCATAATCGTCTCCTGTGGAATGGTCCTCACGGAACGGTTGAATCGTCTCATTAGCAGCCGTTCAGCATGAACGTTTGGGCAGGGATTATTGGCGACTGACTACTTGGACCAGAAATTTTTACAACGCCTGAACGGAGAAACACATCTGAACTTAATGCAAAAAACACTGCCTCCATTGCTGAAGAATGTGTCTTTAACAATACGACAATGTGGTTACAGCACGATGGAGCGCCAGCTCACATCCGTATTAATGTTTGACGACAGTTCAACATCTTCCCCAGACATTGGATAGGTCATGTAGGCTCCGTTGCATGGACTGCTCGATCACTGAACTTAAACACCTTGATTTTTACTTGTGGGGCACCTGAAAAGCGTTGTGTGCGGTGAGCCGTTCTTGATGTTCAGACCCTTCAAAGGCGGGTACACGTAGCCTGTGACGATGTTCGGACATAGCCCGGAACTTTCGAACGAGTGAGGCAATTCATGATGCGTCGTCTGAACACGTGCATTACATCCAATGGAGGCCTCTTGAAACATCTGTTGTGACATGTTTGGGATTTAGGCTCATGTACTGTGTGCCAGGGCTCTTTGATGTCGTTCTTCAGTGGCATCTACCGTGGAAACTATGCAATTCCGGACATGAGGTGATGGTTTTTGTGCTCCATTTCCAATCAGGAATCGCCCCTGAAGTTAGTCGGTGGAGTTCAAATTCATCCTGTATATCTAATAGAACGGAATATTTATTTGTACCGAACATCATACATCAATTTTTAAATACATTTATGTGAAGTTTTAAAGCTACCTACATTCCCTTTTCTTTTTCCTTCTCTTTCCACTTCCCTTATTTTTACTTTCTCATTATTCTCCTTTCTTTTAGCCTTCCTGATACCCCTTGCTCTTTTTACTTACCTTAACAATTTTGTCTTGATTTTCCTTGAAAACACCCCCATATCCTTAATTCTTTTTCCTCCCTTAGGTGTTAATATTTTACAACTGCCATTTTCTTGCTCTATTTGCCCCATTTTGGATCCCAAACATCCTGTCCCTACTTCTCTAACTTTTTATACTCTACCAAGTGATGTATCATATTCTCCTTCTCTCCACATATGACACATGTTTCTGTTTCATTCCCTCTTAACCTTCTAAGGAACATTGCCCCCGTTCTCATCCATTCTAAAGCTTTCATTTCCTCTCTGCTATATAAGTCAACATAAATTTCCCTCCCCCAATCTCTCCTAATTGTTGCATATAAACTTTCCCCTGTGCTCTTCAATACTTATAGGTATTTTTTCGTTTTATATGTTTATACATACGCGCAGTGTCAAACAAATAAATTCTCCCAAATTATAGATATTTAGAAAGGTCCCTTCGGCAAATCTTCTTTTCTGTGTGCTGACGTGTGCTCTTCCAGGCTTTCTTTTCCAGGAGGGAAAAAGAAATATGAAGCCTATGATAACAAACAGCTTCTATTACATGTTCAATAAACTTTCAGGTCTTTAGGCCAAAACCTTTGAAGGTAAAGAATTCCTCTCTCACCCCTCCCTTCTGCTCCCTACACCTTCATTACTTCACTGTCGATGGTTCCATCAAAGGAGGATTTGCTCCATTTGCCGACACAAGAGTAAGTTGTAGTAACGGCGGAAGAAAAGTAACCGTACTGTGACCCGTATCTTGATGTGAAAAATAAAATTGTTAGTTTCTGTTACACGCCAACTTCAAAATTGTAGAACTCGAAAACATTTTGAAAAAATCTGATGTGTTACATTAACATGACTTTGTCTATCTTCTATCGTTTATTAGAGGGCAAAAAAATTATTCTTACGGAAGCTTATTTTCCTATCTATTTCATTTTAATGAGATAAACCTTTCCGAAAATAGCTGCATTACACATTTCGTTACAGATACAAAGGGAATAGCGATAGTCAGGTGTTTTAGAATGGGGACACTATATGCTGGCCTTCAAATTTCATGCTCTTTCCATGACATCGCTAGAAACAATTGAAAATCGGCAGGACTTAAAAAAAGAATGGCTAAGTATCGGACAATCCGAACCATTAATAACGGAAATCTCCGAAATGGCTGATGTGTGTTTTAAATAGATCTACACTTTTATGTAGTACGTTTTCGTCTACCGCTTAACGTTTACCAGTTATAAAAAATTATACAAAATTCCTCCCGAATGAAGAGAACTTCACAGCCTATTCCCAGAAAATTCAAGATATGCATTTTATTTGTCATGTAAATATCTTTAATGTATGGTATTGTAATCAAAATCGTTAGAGCCACATTTTAGAAAATAAAAAAATTCGAAAAATATTCCATGTAAAGGGTAGTTTGGGGTAGAGAGATTTTCTAGAAAACCTTCGTGTCGCATCTTTGAACTGAACTTAAATACTAACTTTGTTGTTTATCCGACTTTTCAATTTTTGAGTTATGCGGTTCATACACACATCTAAAACGGCTTCATTTTGGATTCAGGGAGCCTCAAAACACGCATTATCGATGAAATCTCGGTATTGAATTTATAGGAGAGGAGTGACAGTTTTTCATTTCAAAAAAAGTAGAAAAGCTCCCTTGGACGTAGTGTGCTTTGTAACTGGATTATTGTAATTTCGTGAGGGAAAACGTTACTGTTACAATACAGTTACTCTATTGTTGAATTCATGTTAAATACACATTATTTTTGTTGATGGCGATTTCTTTACTGTTTTAATGTGACGTACAAGGCGTGTTGTTTCAATTAAATAACGTTTTAATGTTTTGCCACTGTAGTCGCGATTTTGAGCTTGAGCGATCATTAGGAAGCGAGAGGCATCTGTGAGAGATCGTCACTTTGTGCTTTCCTGTTGTTCAGATTAATGATAAGGGTTCGGATATGGCTTCAGTAATGGGCGGCGTTCCTCAGGGCTCTATCCTGGGTCCTCTGCTATTCCTTATTATGATTAATGATTTACCTTTCAATACTGAATATAAAACCATATTATTTGCTGATGACACAACTTTTATCATAATAATGTAGATATACGGTATCTTGAAACTGATTTTAAATAATATAAAGTATACATCACAATGGTTTCAAGCAAATAATTTTTTTATTTAATGATTCTAAAACTAAAAATATAATTTTTACTTTAAATAATGTTGTCACGAAGCTTTTAGGCATTTTATTGATACATTTTTAACTTGGGAGCCACATATTACATTTTTAGGCAGAAAGTTGTCAAGGTCTGTATTCTTGTTGAGAAATTTAGTGAATTATGCACCCTTTGAGTATATGCATGTTTCATATTTTGCATACTTTCACAGTATTGTTAATTATGGTATTTTTCTTTGGGGTAAGAGCTCATGTATCCAAGATGTATTACTTGTGCAAAAGAAGGCTATAAGAACTATGGCTAAGATACCCACTGGATCACATTGTAAACCCGATTTTAAAAGATATAATATTTTAACTGTTATAAATTTGTGTATTTATACTGTATTGGATTTTATGAAGCAGAATCAACACATGGAGATCCAACATTCATAATTATAATACCCGAGATGGTCAAATGATTGATATTCCTCAACATAGACTTAAGAAAACTTCTCAAAGTTACTTCTATATTGGCATTAAACGTTTTAATAAGCTACCTCAAATTGTAAATGTTTTGCCTTATAAAATATTTTTTAAGGATCGCATTCTTGGCTTGTAGATAATCCATTTTATTCTATTAATGAATTTATTGATCTTAATGTATCTGATATTGGTATGTAATGTTTACTTTTTTGCTGTAAAGTTGTACATTTATACTGTATAGTTTATATTATATTATTGGTGTGTATTTTATTGTATATATCGACAATGTCTATGCAGTTATATAATTGTTTAATGACAATAAAATTGATATTGATATATTAGAGTATTTAGAAATGTTTAAAGCAATCCAACGTCCGCCGACTGTGAAGACAGATCAGTGATTCGTTTCTTAAATGCGAGAATGTTACGCCAACAAACACTCGTCGCCAATTGGTGGAATGCTTTTGGTTCATGAGAATGCCCGACCAACAAACAAAATCAAGATCTTGTCGCATTATTTGGTTGGGTCAACCACAATCCGTATAGTCCGGATTTGGCACCAAGCGATTTTCTGTTTTTTCATCTGAAGAAATTCCTTAGTGGGAAACATTTAAACGACGATAATGTTGTGAAACCAGAAGTGTAGACTTGGCTTTCATCACAGGGGGCATCATTCTTTGATGAAGGCATACAAAAACTAGTTTCATATTACAAGTACCAGGATAACGGCGTTAACTGTTTGGAGAAGTTGTGTAAGGTAATGAATGATAATTAAGTATTTGGAAAATAATGTTCGGTAAACTTTTTAAAAATTATTGATACTTAATTTAAAAGCACTCCTAGTATCTTCTTGTAGAAAGAAAGAATTACTCCCGCAAAGGCGGGACCCAAACGTTATTTATAGAAACCTGGTGTATTTACGTTCACAACGAACTTAATCACAACGAACATTGGTCACAGATGTATGAAACATATCGCTTCCAAACAAGTCCAAATTGATATGTGACTAAATTACCTATAAAGTGGGCACATGGTGCAGTAGTTTGCTTTTAAATCATTACTTTCTTGGTAAGTTCCCTTGTTTACCGAATTTATCCATTACTGTGTTTTTACTGTTTTGCATTACCGCTTATTACCGCAATTACACACAAACACTCATGCTCATGGCGGGACCCGAACCCGCGACCCTCAGCTTGGCGGAGCGCCGAAGCTACACACTCCAGCGACCACGGCTACGAGGGCCGGCGATTAGTTTGAAACTAACGCAGATATTTAAAGGATTCTTTCTCCAAAATACACTTAAAGGTTTGCTGCATACAATTACATATATTTTAAAACTCAATGTTTTGAAAATTTTAAGCTGTACCTACCCGCTTTAGTTATTTTGGCTGAAGTGCATATATTATAATGCGTTGGGAGTTTCTCACACTTTTCTCTCTCTCACTATATTTTCACACTTTAATAAAAATTCATATATTGGGAAAATTTTCTTCATATTTTGCCTTTCTCTATTTGGATATCCATTCAGCTGTCGGCTATGCAACTGTTGACACCTGTCTCCTTTTCACCTTTCTTTTTGCATATATGCTTTTTCGGGGCAGGTAGGTTGCGTCCCATCCAGAGTATTTCGTTAATTATCATCTATTTAAAAGGAACCTTTATAAAGCTCCTTAAGTTGCGTCTTTCAAGGGGTGTACATACTGTAAACGAAACAAGTAAACACGATCATTTCCGAAGCCATAGTATGTGGCGCTATGTTACGTCACAGCCACATTACA
The DNA here is from genome assembly GCA_030765065.1 of Deroplatys truncata. NCBI lineage: Eukaryota > Metazoa > Arthropoda > Insecta > Mantodea > Mantidae > Deroplatys > Deroplatys truncata. The sequence goes on along the minus strand of CM060988.1, from coordinate 53,613,543 downwards.
CTGCAGTTTTGAAGCCGTTGCTTATACGAGAACCTGCCAGTATGAGTACCCTCATCTTTACTGGGTTTTAATGACTTTTAACTTTCAACTTTAGTGAAGTATAAACATTTTTAACCACATACTCGCTAGTATCGAAGTATGTCTAATACTTTGAGATAAACATTCGGTATATTTAGTTACTTTTAAATTTTAAGTTTACATTATTGAAAGTTGTTACGTTTAAGCTTATGCTTAGATTAGATGAAAGAAGTCGGGACTTCACGTTATTACCTCGCACGTGTCCTCGAAGAGTTGCTGGACTGTAGTTATTGGCGTTTCCTATGGGTGAGTCAATGTAACGTTCCATAGACTCTTGTGTCTAAATGAAAATATGCAAAAGCAATGTGGAAAGGAGCAGTAATACTCATGTAACATGCAGCATTGATTGAGTTGTGAATGAAGCTGATTTAGCCGACGTACTAAATCACGTTTCTACAATAGCCTCTCAGTCATTACATTTACCTACACCAGTGACCAAAATCTGTGAATCCAGCAGAAACAAATCAAAACTTAAATCGTGAGATAATACAGTGCATGGAAACATATTTTGTTATTTTTATGTTTGAGTTTCAATAAATATATGCAGGGTGGACCATTTGAGACTGTACAATATCTCCAAAACTAAACGTTGTAAAAAGAAATGTTCTGAGTAAACGTTGCTTGACATTATGGGAGAAAGTAAATGCCATGTTTTATTTGAATATATAGTTCCATAGATATAGTTCCATAAAAAAGGTAGCAAAGAAATTATTAGCATTAGCCTTGACTAATAATAGGGGGTCTGTAACTAATTATCAAGTTAAAAAAATCTGCCATTTGGAGAAGGTCAAATAGAAACAATTTCCGAATTAGCATACAATACAAAATTGGTTACATGCATTTATACACGGAAAGCTATTTATAAGAACATAATTCAGTGAAAAAGCTGTTGCGTTTGCTATCGCTGTTTTTTTTATAAGATATGAGTATAAAGTATTGGTGCTCAAAACTTAGTATCGATAAATCGATACTCGATACCGTTGATTTGTACCTGGGGACGATTTTGATTACAATATCATATGTTTAAGATATTTTTATGATAAATAAAATGTATATCTTGAATTTTCTGGGAATGTCTCCAAAAGTGTTCTTCATTGTGAACGACGTTTGCATAACAGGTAAACCATAAGAGATAGACAAAATGTTACCACACAAAAATGTAGACCGCGTTAAAATACACAATTTATGTCATTTACATTTTTTGTTGTTGAGTGAACCATTTTCGAGATATTGCTTGTTATTCCCTTAAATTTCCCAATACTTGTACTTTTTCTCAAGTGGAAATTCGTTATTCATTTGTTTTTGTTCTGGTAATGCAAAGAGAATGGAATACTCCACATAGCAACCAGCTCTTAAAATATTTGACTATCACTTAAAACCTACCAATTCCCCTTGCATCTACAAGAAAATTAGCAATAAGATTAACATAACGATATCTCGATTAACATGAAGCATATGGAGAATAAGCGTTTGTAAAAATAGTTTGTACAAGAGTAGAGAAAGTCATGTGAGTGTAACACATCAGTTTTTTTTTTATTTTCAGCATGATGAAATGTCCTGGAATAAGTCTAATTGAGGCAACTCACCCGAAATGCGAATTGAAATAGCGCTCTTCGGGTAGAAACGCTAGGCATTACACCAAGTGGGACAGACGAGGAAAATGAAGATAATAAGACGGGTATCAAGCATACTATACGTTGAACCTTGTAAAAAAATATTTGGCATTTCTCTAAAAGGTTACCTCACAAACTAGACTGGAGTTTAAAAGCTGACCTCAAGTTGAATGGCTGAGACAGAGCAGTTCCATTGTCTTGAAGTAAACTCATGAACTGTGGGGAGAAAGGAGAGGTCATGCACTGTGGGGCTTCGTCCTCCTGGGAGCCAGACGTCTGGTGCATCTTCTATATCCGGACGTGCTCTAGGTTTAACGGAGTCCCAATCTTTACCTGCATTCTTATGTAAAACAATCCGCGCACGATTTCGGCATTGCCAGCGTATTACGTCCTTACGTGGCGGACTGTCTAATAATGTAATTATCGAATATCAACGGAACACAGGTTAAAAACTACGTATTAGAGCATTTTGGTTCCATTATTGGATACTTGAATGTATAATTATTTTATATACCATGTACCTAGTATTTAGGGGAGGTATCGTATTTCCCTAAAAAATTTAATGTTGGCTTTCACCGGAAATACACGTTTTGAGATCCCCAAATAACGGTACGTGGGTGTGAACGAAAAGTAAATTAAACAGCAAACTTGGTATTTAAGCTCAGCATCCTCCAAGTATGCACACGTAGATTTTTCAAGAATATCCCCTACCCTAACTCTTTTTACATGAAAAAATGTTCATTCTTTTCTGTTTTCTCAGAAATGGTTCTAGCTGTTTTGATTAAAATACCATATGTTTATATTATTTACCAGATAAATAAAGTGTATATATTGAATTTTCTGGGAATAGCCTGTAAAGTCCTCTTCATTCGGAAGAAATTTTGTATATTCTTGTGTAACTAGTAAACGTTAAGCAATAGACGAAAACTTACTAGAGAAAAAAATCTGATGTGCTACAGTCACATGACTTTCTCTACTCTTGAACAAACTATTTTTACAAACGTTTATTCTCCATATGCTTCATGTTAATCGATGTATCGAGATGTCAATCTTATTGCTAATTTTCTTGTAGATGCATGGGGAATATGGTAGGCTTTAAGCGATAGTCAAATATTTTAACGCTGGTTGCTATGTGGCGCATTCCAATCTCTTTGCATGTCCAGGACATAAAAAAAATGAATAACGAATTCCCATTTGAGAAAATAGGTATTGAAAAATTTAAGGGGATAACAAGCAATATCTCGAAAATGGTTCACTCAACAAAAAAAATGTATATGACATAGTTGTATATTTTAAGGCGATCTACATTTTTTGTGTAGTAAAATTTTGTCTATCTCTTATGGTTTACCAGTTATGGAAAAGTCGTTCACAATGAAGAATACTTTTGGAGACATTCCCAGAAAATTCAAGATATACATTTTATTTGTCATAAAAATATCTTAAACATATGATATTTTAATCAAAATCGTTAGAGCCATTTTTGAGAAAATTAAATTTTTCGAAAAATCTTCCATGTAAAGGGTAATCTGGGGTGGGGGATTTTCTCGAAAACCTTCGTGTCGCATCCTTGGAAGATACTGAACCTAAATACCAAGTTTGGTGTTTATCCGACTGTTCGTTTCTGAGTTATGCTGTTCACAGACAGACAGACAGACAGACAGACACACAGACACACACACACGGACATGTTTCCAAAAATGCTTTTATTGGATTCAGGGGATCTCAAAACATGTATTTCCGGTGAAATCTCGGTATCGAATTTTTGGGTGGAATACAACACTTCCCCTACTATTATATATAGTAGGGAAAGTAAAAAGTAGATTTCTGTAAAACACACAATTTACTTAAAATAACTTTTTTGTAAACTAATCTATTTCCCAGATATCCGTTATTAATGGTTCGAATTCTTCAATACTTTTGTATTCTTTTGAAGGTTTGTCGATTTTCAGTTGTTTCTCACGATTGCATGGGAAGAGTATGGAATTTTAAGGCCAGCATTATAGCGTCCACATTTGACTATCGCTGTTCTCTTTGTATCTATAACAAAATGTATAATGTAGGTATTTCTGCAAAGGTTTGTTTCGATTATAATGAAGTAGATAGAAAAATAAAGTTTCGTAAGAATAGTTTGCATTACCACAAATAAAAGATAGAGAGTAGAGAAAGTCATGTGAATGTAACATATATTTTTTGTACTTATAAGGTGGAGTGTTTTTTTTTAAAAATTTAAAGCAAATGGAGCAAAAACTGCATCGTGTGGAACGTTTTGAACGAGTTTGAATGTAGAAAGAAGGAAAAAAAGTGAGAAAAACAGCTTTTAAGTTTTAAAGGGTTGTGTGGCCTTGTGCGCAGGCACGTTTAAAAACTCGTGTAAAATTATTTCTAATAATCAGTAATATAACACAAAATACAGATAATGAAAATAGATGATCCATTCGTAATAATAGATCTATAAACAAAAACTTGATTTTGAAGGATTTCGTTCAATTTTCAATTATGTGTACCCTTAAGTGCCGAAATCCCCTAGTAAACATAGCCCATCGCGATCGAATGTAAATTAAACTCATAAAAGTATTCAAGTGGGTTTATATGCAGTTAAATGGTAGCTGATTTGACAATATTGATAATTTGGTGTGGTAATTGCATCTCGTATCCTCTGTGCAGGAAAGGGAAGTGGTGCTTAAGTGTGACAACATTTACTGCCTGCTTGACTGAGTTGGAGAATGGTCCAAGTTTATACTTCGTACCCGACCCCCTATGGCACAATTCTAAGATAGAGATCTTTGCCTGAAACATCTATCCTTTCGCTATCTGCAGGATAGCGGCGCAAACTGGTCATGCGCACCGTGGTCCACACTCACGCATCAAGATAAACCCCACACAAAGCCAAACCCACGCCACCGGGTACAAACAAAATTAACACACCTCGTGCTGAAAGTCTTAGTTTCGTGTCACACGATGCCTTGAGATTATATTGCCTCTAACAAAGCATGCTCTAATCTCACACATTTGGTAGTTTGCAGGTTAGAAGGAAACAAATGAATGTACGTGCAGGGTATCTTCATAATTAATGTTGTGCTATTTTGTGACATAAGATTTTTAAAAGCTGTCTTTAAATAGTATCCAATGCAGGTGCTATGTACTCAGTGGTGCACATTTTAAAACATGTCAAATGAAACATTGAAAGAAAATAATAAACATTATTTTACATGAGTTTTATAATTTAATCAGCTCTACATTTCTCCAACAGTAAATTCTGTTACAGTTATTCAGCTAGAAAATTAAAAATATAATTTTATTGTCTTTACAAAACCTTAAATATATTGTGCGCGAACATTGCGCGCGAGTTACCTACGGGCTAGCGGTGCGTGCGCATTACGAATCGCCTACCACGTCGGCTGGGTACGACTAATGACCGGTCCCTTCAGAATAATAGTCGCGTAACGAGCTCATTATCTGCCCTTTCCTCAGAGTTTATGTAATAACTATTCCAGAAGATTCCTTTGGAGCGGTTCTAGTAACCTTCCTTTCTAGAACGTTCCGCTTTGTATGCGGGTCTTATATAAACGGCTGCTCTTGCCTGAACAGGCAAGTTAGGAAGTGAAAAGTGGACAGTACCAGAGCAGTTCAGTTGTGAGTTGTGATTCGACGGATCAGTTGTATTGTGCTCCGAATGTGTGAAAGAATGACTCAAGTGCAACGTTTGTGCTAAGCTGAGTGCCTAAGTGATAAATAAAGCGCGTTTCGTTTGTTGCAATATATTTTAACGGATGTCGTTAAAGGATTCTTTTATAAAATAAGTAAGAATGTATCTTAAAGCAATGCTAGAGCCAAAGGAAATTTTGGTATTTTTCCGATTTTCATTCTTCAGTCACGCACGAGTTCGCTTACTAACGCATAATCCAGTGTCTTTTTTTCCTAAAATTATTTTTAAGTCAGGAGAACACGTTTGTGGTGTAGTACAGATATACGGTTTTTGGTTGGAATATGTTGATTTACCTATCCTAGGTAAAGCAAAGTCAAAAGTTGCATTCAACATGATTTTCTCTCCTCACTCCTCTACAATGTATTCTTACAAAAGGGTATTATTCCAATTCTTGTTAAGGGACACTGGGACTGAGTTTTTAGGTGAAAATCGCAAAATTTTCAATTTTTTAATTATATTATATAAATATTATGTAGGCATCTGTGAATCATTTTGACCAACAATTTTTCATGATCCGCCATTATTATGTTTGAGTCGCCCTTTAACCCTCCTTGACTCCCCCACTTCTCCTTTCTGTATGTATGTTTTCTCAGTTTTACATTTTTGACTATGAAATTTATTCCTTACTTTCTGTTTTGCTCTGATTTGTGCGCAAACTAGCATAGATAATCTCATGTGTGCTATCTAAAGATTGCATGTAATTTATGATTCCTTCATCATTGGATCAAAATAATTTAATTTACGCTGAAAAACAAGGAAAGTTTTAGAACCAACACTTCATAAAAACAAACGTTTATTTACAACTAATGTCAACTTCAATCAAATCACTTTATTTATCTTGACTGTACTAAAGAATCATAAAATGTCACTATCATAATTCTGGCAAATGTAAATGCGCAAGGCAGTTTTAGAAAATTTGCATTTTTTTAGCTTGTTAAAAGGATTTAATTATATTATCTGAGAAACTATTTAAGCTAGAGCTTTGATCTTTTGCACTTCGTTTCTTTATTTAAATATATTAAGTGTGCGAAGTTTCAAGTAAACATCTTTAAAATTGCGGCGGTATTTATGTTGTATTTATTTATTTAGCCCCACGTTTGGGAGCCAATTTGCGATGGTAAATTTATAATGTTATTTGTGTATGTGTGTTTACTTTACGTGGTGATGCCATTTTGTAACGTAATTCTTTGTTAGGTTTGTAGCTCCATCTGGTGTTAGCAATTTGCGGTAGTATTAGTGTTTGTTTGAAAGAATGCTACTGTTATTTTATTTAATTTTGGTTTACTGTCCTCCGGCTAGCTATGATCTTTCTGGTCGAGCACTTCTCTTTATACAGGTTGTGTAAACGGAAAGGAATCTTTTATCCAAAGATAACACTGATGAAGGAATTTGTTTTACACTTTTATTGTCGAACACAGTCACTATCACATTTACACATTGTTCTAGACACTCGCCAAACTGAAACTGTTATAATACTTATTTACTGATCATTCTTAATTCACGTACTTCAACTTTTTGTATCATTAACTTTACAATACTTGAGATTTTTCATAACTCTGATACGCGTAACTTGCGAACCGATAGCCGACGTGTAATATTTCTGCTGGACTGAAGGCGACGTGTATCATGCAAATATTTTCTACGAACTGACGGGAATGCGACGTGTAGTGTACAAAGAATTTTGATGAACTGACGGGCTCTACCTCTAACCTAGCCGTTTTATACTCATACACCCCGATATGCCTAAAGATTATAACTGAGCTGCAATTGGCTAATAAAACGCGCCAACATTAGCGTCTATTTTTATATCCAATGAAAATTATGAATACATATGCTCTAGGGAAATGTTCCAGAAAATTCTAAGAAAAACGCGCCAACATTACGTAACTTCCTCGTTTCCAATAATGATAAACAGCTCACCCCCTCGCTGCATTATTGCACGCTATTATTGTCAGTTTCAGTAACGCAGTATAAACTTACTTCTCAACAATAATTACAATCAACAAACATCTCAAATCAATGTAACATAAAAATGCATATTCATACTATAATCATTCTTTACATTTAAATAATTTATGATACAAATTACTGCATCAAAATTAAAGCAGTCAGAAAATTCAGTCCCAGCTGTCCTTTGATCCAGATAAACGTTCCATTCACATTTACAGATTTCGTTGTACAGTGCAGTAGATAAAGCAGTAGACAGATTTTTAGAGAGCGTTTTACTAAGTGATGGGTTTTAAATCCCATGCTCTTTGCATGGCCATGAGCAAACTCCGATGTGCTGCATTCAATGACCTTTTCTGCTGTCTCCTACAAACCATTCTTACAAATGCTTCTTCTTCTATCTACTTGTTGCCAATTCGAGATAAACTTTCATTATACATTTTATATCTTGTTGTAAATATAAGAAGTCTAAAAGGATACTCAGAGTTTTAAAAAAAGCAGCTAGCTATGTGAAATTCTGTACTCTTTGCGTGACCACGAGAAAAAAAGAATAGCGACTTAGTAACTGAAAAAGATAAGTATTTGAAAATTCAAACCAACAACAAACCATAAAAGTTTTATTTGATATAATTTTTGTTTTAAAAAGATATATTTTTTGTGTAGTAGGATTTTGTGTATCTCTTAGGGTTCACAAACTATACAAAAGTCATTCAGAATGAAGGGAATTTCACAGGCTATTTCATAAAATTCAAGATATACATTTCATTTGTGATGTAAATGTCTTATCTATGTAGCACTTGATTAAAAATCGTTAGCCATTTTTGAGAGAATAGGAACTTTGGGAAAAAATTTTCATGAAAGGTAGTTTGAGGTGGAGAGATTTTCTTGAAAATCTTGGTATCGAATCCTTGCAGGACGCCAAATTTAAATACTAAGTTTGGTGTTTAACCGACTGTCCATTTTGAGTTATGCATGCACACACACACACACACACGCAGACTATTACCTAAAATATTCAGGGAGTCTCCAAATGTGTATTTCGCCAAAACCTCGGTATCAAATGTTTGGGTAGAATCCATTGCTTCCTCTACTTACTCTAGGTAAATAATAGAGAAAGTAAAATATCTGATATGTTAAATTCACATGACTTTCTCTACCCTCTATTCGTTTATTAGTGAATATGCAGATTATTCTTACGAAAGTTTGTTTCCCTATCTGCTCCATTTTAATTGAGATAAAGGTTTCCGGAAATAGCTGCATTACTCATTTCATTATAGATACAAAGGCAATAGCGATAGTCAAATGTTTTAGAATTGGAAGTTGTGCCTGACCTTAAACTTCCATACTCTTTCCATGATATCGCCAGAAACAGCTGAAAATCGACAGAACTTTAAAAGAATGCTAAGTACTGAACAATACAAAGCATTACTAATGGATATCTCGGAATAGCTTATGGTACAAAGAGTTATTTAAAACACTTTCTGTGGTCCAAAGGGAACTACATTTTTGTGTAGTAAGTACGTTTTCGTATAATGCTTAACCTTTACTAGTTATACAAGATTATACAAAATTCGTTTCGAATGAAGAGGATTTCAAACCTGTTCTCAGAAAATTCAAGATATACATTTTACTTGTCAAGTAATTATCTTTAATATATGGTATTTTAATCAAAATCGTTAGTGCCATTTTTCATATAAAAATTTCGATAAATATTCTATGTAAAGGGTAGTTTGGTGTTTATATGACTTTCCGTTTTTAAGTTGTTGTGTTCACAGGCGCGCGCGCGCGCACACACACACACACGGCGATTTTTCTAAAAATCTGGTATAATACTTTCACATGAAATTCTCTACCCTTTATCGTTATTAATGGGCATACAAGCTGGTCTTACTAAAACTTATTATTACTTTCTATACTACGTATTAGGGATGTGACAAACAGTTATTTTCGAGTAACGGTTATAATAATAGGAATGTTTCAAGGTAACACGGGCTGTAGATTGTGCTGATATGTTGGATGTATTACGTGTTGTTGTTGTTGTTGTTATATACATGCAGCCAGTCACTTGTGTAGCCTGCTTAGTTAACTCTTTGTTGTTCCCGCTTTTTCCTCAATGTATAGAGGGCGTGGTCGGCGCTTGGCCTTATGCACGGTGGTGGAAGGGGTTTTTGCCGCATTGCAGATACGGTGGGCTGAACGGTGAGACGTCTGTCCGAGAGTGGAAGCATTTTCTTGATTTTGGTGTTCGGCAGTTATGCTAATATTTAGCAGTTTTGATTTATTTTACCGACTAGAGTTTATTAATTAAAAGGAGAGTACCTTCTCAAATTTTGCTGGCGGCGTTAGTATTAAAAGGACATCGTTTGAATACGCCTGGAATTTCTTCATAAGTAGGTAGGCTTTGTCGTCAGTATTTTTGTATTTTGGTTTAGGTGAGTGGAGTTTAGGGCACAAACCGTTATACACGTTTTACCGGTATCGCAAGTGACTGGCTTTCATTATCCATAATCTTAAGTGTTGCTTGTCAAAAATTGTTTTATTAAATTTTATACATTGTAGTTGAAGGCACAGATTCTTCGCGATAAATGTATGTGAGGTTGTGTGAATGTGTGGCAAGTATGAGGTGGCATGTGCACGCTTGTATGTATGAACTGTGTGTATGACTGAGTGCGTGCAATTGTTTGCATGACTTTGGACATGCGTGCAAATGAAATATGTAACATAGAAGCATGAGTAGGACCATTCATGCATACAAATCTTCATGTGTAAACTGCAAATGAAATCAAATATCGAGCAGTATTTTTAAGATTGTTGATTTTGTTTGCAGGTTCTATTCATGTAAGAACGTTTTATGGAAAGTAAATTTTTCCCAGAATGTTTGATAAATGCGTATACTTTTAAATGTAAAGAAGAAAAGCTAACCCGGAAAAAATACTTCATTACTACTAGGTTGTGATACTATCTAGAACTATGTTCATGATGTGGTACCAGTAACATTTATTTGCTTTCATTTTATTTAAATGGGCTGCTTATCTTGGAAACAATCAGGCTAAAGGTGGTAGAAATTTAATTTGTTTGCATATTGGATTTTATAATACGTGTAAGCTTTGCTAATGTGTATTGATTCATATATTAGATACCAAGACATGTCAACACGACCATAGGTTGCAAATCCTGTGATAGTACTATTATGCATCACTTGAAGTTTTGGATATAAACTGCCATCGTTACTTGACAATTTATATTCAGATCAATGAAGATGAAACAAAACCCATTGCAGTACAAGGCTCTATTAAATGTTTTATACAGCATGTCTACACTATTAAAACAAAAACTAGGTATTAGCTTAATTTAAAGCATTCAGAGAGAAATTCATAAAGGACACAAAACAAAATTTAAGAACTCCTTAAGAGAAATTGTTAAATAAGCCATCTGAGCTTTCGAGTTTGTAATATTAGTCTTTCTTTTGATTTGATCAGTTAAAGTTTGCTTTACTGTGATCATTTAAAGTTTTTTGAGTTTTTCTCTTAGTAGTATATTATGAGGTTCAGTATTAGGATTTGAATTAATGCTTGAGTAATTTTTCCTTTTCCATTTTGAAACCTTTCCAGGGATTCTGTGTTATTAGTTGATAAGAATTGTGCAGTAACAATATACTTTTGTGTTTGTTTTTTATGTTCGTTATTTGGTGAAAACTGATTGTTTATGGTTAGGGATTTCATGGAATAAAGCCAGTGAAAGTTATCTTTTGATTTATATCACTGTTTATATTGGGGCATATTTCCTGGGCCGTTCCATTCCTATCTTTGTTTCCGAGTTTTGGTTAGAATCTTTAGCTTTCCCGTCCCCTACGGCATTCGTAAGGGTTTCCCTTTTCGTCTGACCGGGGTTCCCTGCTGCAGACAAGTCTGTCGTAAACGGCTGCTTGGCTTCGGTGGCCTCCTCACTCTTGTTCGTTTTTGGCGAGGCCAGCTAGCCATTGCAAGATTGTGAGGGTCTGAACCTGAAACAACCTATCATATAGTATGCTATTTGAAGCGTTAACATCAAGGAAATATAAGATCTTCGGGAAACGTTTTATTAAACCAGAGGAGCACTACCCCAACACAGAATTAAGCCTGTGTAATCTGGTGAGGGACATAGGACTGGTGTGAAGTGGTAGCAATCGTTACAGCCTTTAGACTGCAGTGCAACCGGAGCATTTGCAGACGGGCTCTAGTCTCCACACACACACACACACACACACACACACACACACACACACACACACACACACACGCGTACGTTACAGTGCGATAACGGTCGGTTACCAGTAACGATTAGCTGTGCCTATGTTTCAAATTGAACGATGTCGATAAGACTTACTTAATCTCTAGCCGTGTTAACACTTTGATTACTACGTTGGTTTATAATCACAAAATGCAGTCACATTTACTTCTACATTCCTGAGTGCGCGCGCGCACACACACACACACCACACATATGTACAAAGACGTATATGCTCCATGTTACCTCCCTATTGACTAAGCTATTCGTGCGTAAGTGTCCCTCTCTTATCACGTGCAGATGGGAGCAGCCGTGAGTAAATGAAAAATCATGACATTCTTGCAAATCAAGGTCGGAAGCATGTAATTGTGCAAGATTAATAAACAACATTCAACTTACAATTATGGTGATTAAAGTAATGGCAATGAAATTAAAATGATGTTTTTATTTATGGATGCTCTTTAACTACTAGAGATAATTATATATTTTTAATAAAAATTATTTGATATAAAAATAAAATTAATTCTATTTTCTATATTGTCATATAGATTTATGAAGATACAGTTTGATTCTGTTTTATGTAAAAATATCCTTAGCATCCCATTTTAAGTTGGGCGTAAAAACCGGAAACTTTTCTCAGAGGCCTCTTTATCAGGCTTGAGGTTCTTTTATGTGCCGTAAATTTATGACTTGGGAATACCGCCTTTACTTCCCTTCCGAAGGAAGCCGAAACAATCCATGGTCCTCCTTCGGGTTTGAACCCGCGACCTCGGGAACTAGAGACTAGCATGGTACCGCATAGATCACGAAGGACGACGTTACTCAGGCTCGGTAACTGTTTTTCAAGTAACCATTAATGCGTTAGCTAGTCTTCGTCACTTTGGTAACCATTATTGAGTAACTAGTTACTCTGTATTCGATACTTTGCTAACCGTTACTGTCTAACTAGTTACTTTGTAATCTTACTTTGGTAACCGTTACATTAATAACCGTTTCGTTATTTTCTGTCCAGGCCTACTACGTATAATAAGTAGGGAAAATTTGCATTCCACCCAAGGATTCGATACCGATATTCCAGCGGAAATACATGTTTTGAGGCGCCCTGAATCCAAATGAAGCATTTTTGGAAACGCCTGTGTGTGTGTCTGTGAACAGCACAACTCAAAAAGGAAAATTCGAAAGAATACCAAACTTGGCATTTGAGTTTAGTGTCTTCCAAGGTTGCGATATGGAGATTTTAAGAAAAGATTCCCCCAATTACCCTTTACATAGAACATTTTTCAAAAATTTTCATTTTATAAATGAATGGCTCTAACAATTTTGATTAAAATACCATATACGAAAGATGCTTACATGACAAGTAAAATGTATATCCTCCATTTTCTAGGAATAGCCTGAAGTTTTCATTCCGAAGTAATTTTGTATAATCTTGTGTAACTAGTAAACCGTAAGCGATAGACGAAAACGTACTACACAAAAATGTAGATCTCTTTAAAACACACAACTTACTTAAAATAGGTTCTTTGTAGTATAAGCCATTTCTGAAATATCTGTTATTAAAGGTTCGAATTGTGCAATACTTGTCATTCTTTCAAAATCCCATTGATTTTCAATTGTATCTCGCGATTGCATGGAAATAGTATGGGATTTTAAGGTTAGCATATAGCGTCCAGTTCTTAAAAATTTGACTATCCCTATTCTCTTTGTATTTGTAACTAAATGTGTAATGTAGTTATTTCTGCAAAGGTTTATTTGATTTAAATGTAGTAGGCAGAAAAATATGCTTTAGTAAGAATAGTCTGTAAACTCATTAATAAACATAGAAGGTAGAGAAGGTCATGTGAATATATCACATCAGATTCCTTTCTATATCTACTTCATTTTAATCCAAGTAAACCCTTGCAGAAATGGCTGCATTACACATTTTGTTATGGATACAAAAGGAGCAGTTTAAGAACTGGACGCTATACGCTGTTTCCATGCAATCGCGAGACACAACTGAATGTTGACAGGACTTTAAAAGAATGGCTAAGGTTCGAACAATTCGAACCTTTAATGACGGATATCTCGGAAATGACTGATGTCACAGAAAACTATTTGAAATAAATTGTGTGTTTTAAAGAAATCTGCATTTTTGGTGCAGTATGTTTTCGTCTATCGCTTAACGTTTATCAGTTATGCAAGATTATACAAAATTCCTTGCGAATGAAGAGGACTTTAAAGAATATTCTAAGAGAATTCAAGATATCCATTCCATCTGCCATGTAAATATATTTAATATATTGTATTTTAATCAAAATTGTAGAGTCATTTTTTTTAAAAAACTAAGTTTCGGAAAATATTGCTTATAAAGGTTAGTTTAGAGTGGCGTATTGTCTTCAAAATATTCGTGTCGCATCTTTGGAAGGTACTGAACTTAAATACAAATAATTTGACTTTTCGTTTCGGAGTTATGCTTCCTCACACAGATAGACATTTACATACCGACCTTTTTCCAAAAATGACTTTTTTACTTTCTCTACTAAGTATAGTATGTAGGGGAAGTATTGTATTCCACCCAAAAATTTGATACCGAGATTTTACCGGAAATATATGTTTTGAGACCCCCTGAATCCAAAAAAAGCATTTTTGGAAATATGTCCGTGTATGTGTCTGTGTGTCTGTCTGTGAACTGTATAACTCAGAAACGAAAAATCGGATAAACTCCAAACTTGGTATTTAGGTTCAGTATCTTCCAGAGATGCTACACGAAGGTTTTCAAGAAAATCCCACCACCCCAGACTACCCTTTACATGGAAAATTTTTCGAAAATTTTAATTTTCTCAAAAATGGCTCTAACGATTTTGATTAAAATATTATATATTTAAGACACTTTCATGGCAAATAAAATGTATATCTTGAATTTTCTGGGAATGTCTCCAAAAGTATTCTTCATTGTGAACGACTTTTGTATAACTGGTAAACCATAAGAGTACACAATTTATGTCATATACATTTTTGTCGTTGAGTGAACCATTTTCGAGATATTGTTATTATTCCCTTAAATTTTCCAATACTTATACTTTTCTCAAATGGGAATTCGTTATTCTTTTTTTTTGTCCTGGTAATGCAAAGAGAATGGAATACTCCACATAGCAACCAGCTCTTAAAATATTTGACTATCGCTTAAAGCCTACCAATTCCCCTTGCATCTACAAGAAAATTAGCAATAAGATTAACATCTCGATATCTCGATTAACATGAAGAATAACCGTTTGTAAAAATAGTTTGTACAAGAGTGGAGAAAGTCATATGAGTGTAACACATAAGATTTTTTGTATTCGGGGGTCCTCAAAACATGTATTTTCGGTGAAATATTAATACTGAATTTTTTTGGTGGAATGCAATACCTTCACTATCTACTAGGACGTTGTAGAGAAAGTAAAATGCTTCTTTTTTATTCAGGGGGCTTCAAAACATGTATTTCCAGTGAAATCTCGGTATCGAATATTTTGGTGGAATGCAATACCTTCCCTACTTACTATGTACGTGGTAAAAAAAAAAAAGCATTTTAAAGTCTGCTAGTGTTTATGAAAATGCACATCATAACACAATGTCCACCTGCATAAAGCAAATATTGTTGAGCATTTGCTTTGACTGTGTTACGAGTTAACTCTCAGATACAGTCACGCAAGTATAGACGCAGCGCGTGAAGAAACGCCAGAGGTGAGTATGAAATACAATCCGAACACAGGACCTCTTGAGTGACACAGGACTCTAAACATAAATGCTAAGAGGCGGATCCTTTTCCGAGCCATTGTTCACCACAACTACAAGGAGTTGAGTGGAAGACGAACAGTTACATAAACTTCAGGCATTTTCCTCAAGCAACACAACAGTTTGCAAGCTGAGCGTCATTGAAAACGAGACGACTCCATTCCGGGATGCTTGGGGCGAATGTGCGACAAAGTGGAAACGTTTCCGAATAAAACGGGCACACAGAGAGTACACAATGACCTACTATTCCTGCCTATTCTCGGAGGCATAAGCACGTGGTATTCAATGCGAATGGAGTTCCCGTTCGGGTTTTTTCTGGAAATGTTACATTGGGGGAGGCTGGAGTGAAATCCTGTTTCACAATAATATCTAACGGTTTACAGGGGCGAAGCGTGGGTTTTCATAATGGTGTGCTGACTGGTAACAGCTTTTTAAATATGAATTTTTCCAGACGTATCCTTTGCAACTTGTGAATGTGAAGAAAACCTGCCCGGATTACGTATGCAGCAGCCCTGGTTTCTTTGTCGTTACGCTGGTTCTGGCTCGGCGAGACAGAAGTACAACGCTTTTCCTTCACACCGTGGCCACCGCACGGATGCTCGCGCCCCGGCCGCCGCAGCTCCGACTCCCGCCGAAACAGTTATAATATCCCTTCAATCGCTTCACGTTATTATAGTTACAATTACAATGATTATGGTATACCTCATCATAAGAGATATTGGGCCGTCCTCCGTGGACTAGTGGTACCGTGCTAGCCTCTAGTTCCCAAGGTTGCGGGCTCAAATCCGGCGGAGGACGATGGATTTTTTCGGGCGTAAAAATCCTTAGCATGGCTTCTTTCGGAAGGGAATTAAAGCCGGTGGTCCCGTGTCGTAAAAGAACCTCAAGCCTGATAAAGAGACCTCTGAGCAAAACTACCGGTCTTTCACGCCCAATATAGAATGGACGCTGGGGATCACAGCAGTTACAGAGCGTCCATAAATAAAACTAAATTTAATTTAATTTAATAAGAGATGTTGGAGATATTGTCTTTCTCTATCTACATATTTCTGGTACCTTCTCGGGAAATTTTCATTCACACTGGAGAGTTCAATATGCAAAACTGAGTAAATTTCTCGCCTGATGTTTTCTTTTAATTCCTACTATGCATGCGAGTTTGTTGCATACGCCTTATTTTTCATGTAATCACAGCTAGTTCAATTTCTGTAATTGGAGTTCGCGAGATGATAGAGTAATTGACCCACCTTTAATATTCTTCTCTGACGAAGCATAGTTCCATTCATATGGATGTTTCATCGCAAAAGAACAGATATTGGAGCACTGACAGAAACTCGATTTTACATACGAGATTCCCTTTCATGACACGATAATTGGTGTACAGCAATGTATACAGAGTAATAGGACCTGTATTTTTTGAACAAACAATAAATGCAGAGACATGCAGGAATATCACACACCGGTTTTCGAATAGTTGACCGAGTGTCAGTCTGGAGTTTTCCAACAAGACTCTGCTAAAGCACATAGCGCTGACGGGTCAAATTTAATTCAGGATATTTTTGAAGATGGGTAATTAGTAAAGAATTATGGCCCTCTGGATCCCCGGATTTAAATTATGGATTTTTATCTATGGAGGAAATAAAGGGTGTGCAGCAAACCCCATAAACTCAAGGAAATAAACTAAAACATCAGCCGAGTCAATTTCAGATATTGAACTCTGGAGTGTGAATGCAAATGTCAACAATGTGCGGATAGGAGAGGAAAACATTTCCGATATCTCTTGTGATGTACTTATTATCAATGTAATTATATCTCTAACTATGAGAACGTGAAGCGGTTGAGGGGATATTCTTCCTCTTTCGGCTGTAGAGGAAACCGAGACAACGGGTGCGCGTGGCGCCGTGAGGTGGCCACAGTGTGAAGGAAAACCACTGTATATCCTCTCATTTGATTTAAATGATTATTGTAAACATAGTGCGGCGTGTATGTGTGTGTATTGTCATGCCAAACACATTATTGTGTCGTTGGTGACAGCATTGTTGGGATAATTCTTTCGGCTTTGGGTTTTGAAGTTTCTCTGGCATGGCAACAGCTCTCCATCCGAGCCGGCGGGTCTGGCGAGGGTTAGAGTGGGGGAAGTGAGCGTTACTTCTTTGTGTTGTGTGTTAGCGTCACTGTTGATTGAGTGTCGAGTCTGAAAGGTTGTATGTGAAGTTGTGTGAAAGTAACCTCGTAGCATCTGCCCTCAATTTCTTCCTTTATCTTTTGTGTATGATGTAGGGGCACCGTGATTATACTGAATAGGGTTATTCAAGAAAGATTAACATGTTGATTATTTACTTTATTCTCGTGTGAAATTACGAGGCGCGTCATATCTACGTTTTATAATTAATATGAACGACTCTGCCTAATAAGGAAAAGGGATGACAATACGTCATACGTATTTTGTGCACACAAAGCAAAACTAAAGGCAGAAATCAATAAGCAATCAATTAGTTACTAATCGTCTTAACCCTCTCCCCATTACACGTACTGTAAGGCAGACACCTCAGTATTTCAAAACAGTTCACATTCCAGCCATGATGGCGGTCGTAACTGTATAGTACTATTCGGACAGAACGCCGTGCTTGCTATGCAACTTCTCCGCCGCACATGTACTGCGTTACGTCCTTCCCGTTAGAGCTGACACTCACATGAAAAATCACACTCGAAACAATGACTGGTTTCACACTTGTGCTCAGCATTTTATTGTACTTTATAATTATTCCAATTATCTTTATAAGTATTAAATTTAATAGAGGAACAATCTTATAAATGCTACTCTTAAAGTTGAAGTTACCAGTTTACAAATTATTTGCTGCATTGCTTATGGGCCTTAGGTTACTATGTACAGATTGTGTGTTTGTGTTCGTGTGTCTGTGAACAGCATAATTAAAAAAAGGAAAAGTTGATTAAATACCAAACTGATATATAAGTTCAGCATCTTCGAAGCATACTAAACGAAGATTTTCAAGAAAATCCCCCTGTCCCAATCTACGCTTCACGTGGAAAAAATATTTTCTGATTGTCTCAAAATTGGCTCTAACGATTTTGATCAAAGGATTAGCTGTATAAGATATTTTCATTACAAATGAAGTGTATATTTTGGATTTTCTGGTAATACCTCTGAAGTGTGTTCATTCTGAATGACTTTTGTGTAATTGGTAAACGGTAGGACATAGATGAGGTCTTACTACACAAAAAATGTAATTCTCGTTAAAGCAATTTATGTCAAATATTTGTTCTTTTGAACATAACCATTTTTGAGACGTTCCTTCTTATTTGTTTGAATTTTAGAATACTTAATACTTTTGTTAATTGTTAAGTGGCTGTTGTTTTTTTCTCGTGGTCATGCAAAGAACATGGAATCTCAAAGCTAATCGCTCATAAAAATCTGACTATCGTCTCCTGCAAAATAGGACTTGCGGTTACATCGTGCGTCGCGATTACATCCTCGTAATCGCTGGTAATCACCAGTGTCTTTCCTTCCCTTACGCGCGACCAAGCAGCTTACTTGAACATTCTCTACCGAGGTCAGTCTATGGATAGTCTTGAGGGAGGCATATACACAAACAGATTGAACAGTGAGTGTTGTCAACTCCTTCAACATCAAAGAAGAGGAAGTTCCAAACGGAATGGGAATACCTGTTTTTTTTTTGTTCTGAATATAACGAAAACATTAAGTGTCTGATATATTCGAAAATTATACACGGCATACTACGAAATAATATACAGTGGCACTATTGTACATGTCATGTTGAAATGCAGAACTGAAAGGTATCATTATCATTATTATATGTCACGTTATTCAAATGGTAGGCATATTATTATTAATACTATAGAACTGCAGATTACTTGTATGACGTTTATTGATTCATTATCTCAGGATTGGAACGAGCCAAGAAACTAACCGACCTAAAGGAGGAGCACACTGTTCCTGCTACTAAATAACAAAATATGACAGAAAAACAACTACTGGCTAGTTACGTTGTGGCGTGGAACATGGTTAAAGACCTTAAATCTTTTCAAATAGGGGAGTATGTTAAATCACGTATGATGGACGTGGTAAACATTGTGTGCCCCCAGGAACTGATTGATTTAAAAAACAACTTGCACCTTTCACGACAAAGTATCTCTCGAAGAATTGAGTTGTTGTCCACTGATACAAGTAGACAAGTGAATGTGAAAATCCGTAAATTTGTGTACTTCTCTCTAGCTCTTGATGAAAGCGCAGATTTGATTGACACAGCTCAGTTGGCAATATTTGTAAGGGGAATTGATGAAGAATTAAATGTCGAAGAGTATGTGCTAGAATTATTTCCTTTGGAAGACAATACTAAAGTAGAAGACATATTCAATGCTTTGTATGTGTGTAAATAAACACAATTTCGAATGGTCCAAGTTAGCGTCAATTGCGCTCGATGATTGGAGATAAGAAAGGGTTAGTTGGCAGGCTCAAAGCCTTTCTTAAGGAAAAGGGTGTAGTAAATATTTGTTTAACTCGCGCAAAACTTCTGGAATCGTGACCTTGATTGCCACCCCAGCTGCCGAGCCTAGGAATGGTTTATGTTCAGCTTAATCAACGAAAGCGATATAACACCTTTGCTTACTCACAGTGCGTAACACATACAGTCTGCATAGAAAGTGTCTGCATCTGGTTGTAATTTTAAAGAGAGCAGTGTCTAAATAGTACTTACTTTATATTTGTTATATTTATAACCATGGCTCCTACGTTTTCAAAGCTGAGTGCTAAGTTGTTACACAGTCAAAGTAGGGAAATAATTGCAAATGTCCTCGACTTCATGAAGCAAGAAGCAGAGATGAAGGAAGAAAATATATGTTCGTCCGAGTTCCACAAAAGCCTTAAGAGAGTGAAAGAAAGAGTAGTCAAAGCAACTGGTGTTTCACCGAGTTCCGTTTCCAGAGTTCTCAAAGATAAGAAAAAAAAAACATATGGATGAAAGAATGCCCTTTGACACGCCTGGGAAGAAACATAAGGTCCCTAAACGTATTACAGAAATAGACGATTTCGAATGCGTCATTCGGCGCACGATTCACAATTCCTATGTGGAAGAAAAAACTGTGCTAATAATAAGCAGATTGCTCATCCAGCTGAAACACAGCAGAAACTTTCAAGGTGGTGCTACAAATCTCAGAAAAATTATTAAAGATTTAGGGTTCAAGTGGAAGAAACCGACATCAAATAGAAGAGTTCTAACAGAAAAGCAAAATAAAAAAATAAATAAAATGAAATAATAATAATAAAATAAAAAATAGAAATAAAAATAAAAAGTAAATGTTGCCATGATAGCTTAGTCGGCTAGAGCAACGGCACGGAAAGCCTAAGATCTGTGGTTCAAATCCCGGCTATGGCATTTAATTTTTCAGTCTGATTCTACCTTTTCAAATGACTAATTTTATATGTACTTATATCAACATCAATTTTCAAGGTGGTGCTACAAATTTCAAAAAATACTATAATGTATGAAGATGGGTCATACATACACAGCAGTCATACAGCATCTAAAAGTTGGAGTGACGATAGCGAATTAGGTTTGCAGGCACCTGTTGCCAAAGGACAAATACTTATTGTCGTTCATGCTGTTGGAAAGATCGGCTTCGTTCCAAATGCCCTTCTTTTACAAGTCGCAACAAACAACAGGAGATTTTCATCAAGAAATGAATACAGAAAATTACATGAAGTGAATCAACGCCATGTTGATACCTAATATGCCTGCTGGGCCTGTTCTGGTCATCGACAATGCTTCACAATGCGTCAACACTCAAATTCACAAACCACCTACCTCAACTTCCTTGAAAGAAGAAATGAGAGCTTGGTTACTTAGACATAATATAGCTTTAGATGAAAGCATGAGTAAAACAAAGCTATATAACTTAATTAAAGCCAACAAACAGCTTCAGAAGTCATACATACTTGACCAGATAGTAATACAACATCCCCATAATGTACTTAGATTGTCATCGTATAGCCCAGATCTAAACCCAATCGAATTAATCTGGGCTGATAACAAAAAAATGGGTGGCATGCAGAAATATCAATTTTAAATTAAAACATGTGGAGCAGTTTAACGCCAGCAATTTGCTGAAATTGGAAGGCCAGAATGGGAAAATGTATGGCGACATGCTGAATAAATTAAGAATCATTATTCCGAAAAATACGGAATTGCAGAAAATCAAATAGAAATAATTCTCATCCATGATAATGGTGCAGAAAGTAGTGACAGCATTGATGACGGCAATAATGTGAGTGATTCCGCAGAAGAGGAAGGGTTGTTAGGTGTGGAAGAATTGGAGGCAATGATTGACAGCGTGTTTTATATTAAGCGCTTTTTACAGCGTGGATTTTAATATACTGTATATAACTAAGTTTATGAGCGCAACGCAGTGCATAACCGGTGTGGATATTTGACGATGACTGTCCCACGCACTACTGCAGCATGCAGACGACCGGTCACCACCTGATCTGGTAAGCAACTCGCATCGTAGCTCTGATTAAGATTTTCACGTGTCTAGAACTGTTGCGCCGATTATACCTTGCATTGCACTCTACACCACGAAACCCTTTCTGTATTAAATAAATATTTCTAAGTGTACAGTGCAGTACATTAGCTGTTAGCAGATACATGTCATTTGTGAAACATAATGTTGTATGTATTAATCGCAAGTGTTTATTTGTAATTAAACACTGCTACTGTATAACTCTACAAATAATATAGTTCTTGTATGAGTACGTTCATTTTGAACAGTCATATAGGTCCACTCTGAACTCGCAGGACACCTCTTCCTGTCCGTGTCACACGCAAACAGTGCAGCCTTTGCGATTGCTTTGCGGGTTGCGTTTCCAGTATGACTCGGAGCTGAAGGCTGTTTTTGCCGCCCTTGGTCTACTGTATTTTACAACAGGCAACACCAGCACATAGCTCTAGGGAGCCACCTTTACCTGCTTTGCTCCCGTTAGTGTCTGCTACAAAGAAAACTAAGCAGCAGGTCGGTTTATACGAGCTCATTGCCATTCCTGTAACTGCATGGAAGTAATTGTAAGATACAACGTGATTTGAATTGTTGTAATCATATTTTTTTGCGAAAGTATACTACGTACTTATATGATAAGCCATTATTGTTATAATTGCCATTATGATTATTAATCATCATTAAATAACAGAATAAACTTATTAGCAACCTTCAATATGGAGAGATGATTAAATTGTGCATTGCATCATACGTCGAATTTTATAAGCAATGCATCATAAGAAAATATTTAAATAACAAGAATTCATATAAATCTCCAAATACTGACAGAATGTTACGAGGACATTTGTGGCAGATGAAACATATTTTATTAGACGTACAGTATATTTTCTTATATACACTTTTAATGGGCTCTTTTAAAACCATTAAAGATTCAAGATACTACCGGAAATGTCTTTAACGAAAATACTGTTTATGTAGATTATTTCATACTTTTGTGCTAAATATGGCTTTATGAAAATACCCTACAACAGAATATGTAAGCTTATGTTTAACAAAAATAAAGTAAAAAGTAAGTCTTTATTAACTAATTTAAATTAAAAATAATCCATTAACTGTCTTATACTATATAGATACTTATTTATTTTCATCCGTTCTATGAGGTCTCCATGCTATTTTAATTTTCCCTCTTTTTATCAATATTTGGTACTATTGTTTGCGTACTCACAAGTCGTAAAGCATATTTTAGGTTCTGATCCCTATGACTAATTCTTTGTTTAGATTTGCTCATCTTCATTAATGAAAACAGTTGTTCACACAGATACGTGGATCCAAACATGCTTAAAATATTTGCATTAAGTTTGTGCAATCTAGGGAATCACTCTTGTGGAAAATCATTTAAATCTGTTTTGTTCTGAAACTCATACTTCATTTCAGTATCACACTGGAAGCCTAATTAGTTCTAACTGCAGTTCTGTTCTGACAGTTTTCACGCTCACTGAATAGGGTACAGCTAATACCTCCAAATTCTTTCCAATTTTCCAGTTTCTTGGAACTTATTTTCAAATTCTCCATGTAGTGTTTTTAAAACTGCATAATCCTGATTCCATAATTATTGACAGGAAAATATAAATCACTACATAAAGAAACGATAGTAAGACAGAGAAATAATTGCAATAAATAATTTCCGTATAATAAATCAATGTATAATGTAACAAGCTTGGGTTGAAATATTTGTCGAAGAAAAAAGTCATTAGCGGTCAGGTTGAGCAAAGTCATTAGCAAGAACCGAGTAACGAACGCGTTAGCATAAAGGTTCTGGAATGCAGTAAGGATTGAATTCTGCTCGTTTGAACAATCACGTAGATAGACATTTTGTAATTTAGAAAGGGAATGGAATTCTGAGATTCGAGGAGGTACCCCATAGCAACAAGGTAAGTGTTGCATTGTAGGAGTTTTAAAATTGGACCGCGCGAGAAGGGACGTAGGTGGGGCAGTTCTACAGTAGACGGAACTTAAGTTAATAAAAGCGCGTATATTTCTAACATTAGCGTCTTTCTTTTCTTCCTGTACAGCTTTAGGGACTTAACAGTAGTTCGTAGCATCAGAGACCGCGCTGGATTATCATTTACGAAGCGGTAGCCCGAGTGGTTTTGCCGGTAAGCATTTTAGCGACTCACGGCAATTTACACTTCTAGTTTCTTTTATTGCAGAAATAGTTATTTCGTACCGTAAAATTGATACGCACGTATAATAATTCAATTGCTATAGTTTCGAGTACTACGATTCATAAACAATTTCATTGTTTATCTTCAATCGTTCTTCAACTCGCTTTGATAGCTCAAGCATTATAACGCATTAAACTGGTGTTATCCTTTCACACTACACCCACGCATACCTTGAGAAAAAGATATAATAGCCAACCACTGTAGCAGCCGGCAACAGAATCAACGGCGATATTAGAGACAAAAGGTGACACCGAGTTCGTCGTCAACCTAGATCTATGTTTGTCTCTGCACACGCCTCTACTGCCAAAACGAGAAAATGTGATGCATCTTTATTTGTTAGCTGAAATTCCCTTTGCAATAGTCTTTGCTTCAACACTTTTGCGCGGTCAAAAAGCTGAACAATTTTGTGATCTCTGCCCTTTAATAACGCACTCAGATCATTCAACAGTTGAGATCAACTAGAAATCAAAATCTCTTATCCAATTGTCGTCACTTGGTTCAATTGCTGGGTTGTCATGCATCTCCATAAAGGGGCCTATTTCCTGCCTCAGGGCATAAAAGCGACGCAAAACTCTTCTTCTGCTCAGCCATCTTACTTCAGTGTATAGAGAATATCGCCGTACCCACTTTCAATGTCTCGGAAAACGATTGAAATTCCCTATGGCTGAGGCCTGTGGGTCTTATAAAATTAGTAGTTTTAATAACTATTTTCATAACGTTACTAAGTCGTCTTCTTTGCTCACAAATGTTCTTGCTTGTAATGCAATGTTCAGCTACAAGATCACGTTGAACGCTCATTTCCTACAGTTTGTTTTGAAGGCCTGCTATCACTCCTGTATTTTTTCTAAACGTTGCCGCTGCTCCATCTGTTGTCAAAGACTCTAGGTTCCCCCGTGGAAGATTAAAACTCTCAATAAAATTGTACTTTGTAGGCTTACAAAGATGTCCAAAGCTGAGGTGGTGTGTTTCAGTGGCACTAAATCCAACATCTCGTCTTTTACCCAAGGTCAGTGTTTATATTTTTTGTAAAAATTACAAGCTGGGAGATATAATTAATGTCAGTGCTATCATCTATCGCTAATGAATATGATACTGTGGCATATTAGTAGTATTGGTAGCTATTATCATGCCAGACAGATAATTGCGTCGCATTGGCGACAGCATCGTTGGGGTAATTTTGGTATTTCTTTCGGATTTGGGTTTTAAGTTCTGTCTGGCATGACAACTCGCCATCTCTAGCTGGCGAGCCTAGCTAGCGGTGGGGAGAGAGGGGTAATATTTTAGCGTTACCTTCTTTGTGTGTGCGAGTCGTCAGTCTGGTTTGAGTATCTGATATGTGAGTGTGTGAGGCATCTCCCCTCAATTCTTTCTTTGTCTTTTTTGTGTGTGATTTTGAAACGGCAACTCTAGGCCGAGCCCAAGAACTATAATTACAGATAACTTATTAATTAACTTTTAGTGATGTTAAATCGTATTATGTAAATATCTTTTTCTCATACTGCTTGTATATTTTAAGAAGGGTGATTTAACATTATGTATCTATCTAGGTTATTAATATTAGTAGAGTTATAAATGGTTTAATGTAAATAATTTAAGCGCTATGTTAAAATACTGTCCACGAGGGAAAGTTTTAGCTACAGGAATAGTGCTTTCGAAGGCAGAAAACCTAGTTTTATTACCTCTCTCCGGTCGCTGTGCTATTATTCCTACAGCGAGGGTGTAGAGCCTTTGTCCCATTATTTGATAATTCGCCGTGACCAAGTGAGTGAGAAAGACAACCTTAACGGTAAATGTAGGAAAAGCCGCGATTTATATTAAAATTGGACCAATGAGATCCCTGAAAGTTTATTCGAAATAGTTAGACGCGTCGAGTCGCGCTAAAAATGGACCAATAGGAAAGGAAGCAGCCTCAGGAGCCTGAGACTATAAATGGATCTGTTTGGGGAAAATTCGGGGCAGTTTATGTCATGTGTGGTCAGGGAGAGATGCTGCAGGATGTGTGAGATATCGCGCCAAAAAGGGAATCAAGTCAAATTTGTCATGTCAGCTTAGTATTGCATTTTATTCGAGAGTTTTCGTAATGTGTGGTCAGGGAGAGATGCTGCAGGATGTGTGAGATATCGCGCCAAAACAGGGAATCAAAATAGTTTTAGCAACACACCTAAGATCCGCTACTCTGAAAGCGACAATAAGAATAGTTATATTTCGTGACATATCCACGCCATAGTCTAACAGCGGTGGACAGTATTTTACAGCGGCAATACCAGTTTTGTATACTACGAGTGTTAAATTAAAATAAAAAGAAACGGCAGTGTCATCTTTTCATAAACAAAGCAAGTCTATGTCTTCCTATATCACCACCCGAGATCTACGTTTTCCTTTACCGAGGATAAGTCCATGCTCCCATATAATTTAAGGAAAATTACTGCAGCTAGCCGAGGATAAATTGAAGAACCAACACGCTGAGAACTTCTGGAAGCAACGGGAGAAGCATCAAGGTAAGCTACAGCAACGGATGAGGAGGTGATCGCCGCAAACTGGCGCCATAACGTGGAGCTCGAAGGGAAGAACGACACAAACGGAGGACTAGGAAACAACGAACAGACGAAGAATCTTCAGAGGAAAGGGGCACAGCAGAACAAAATTACAACGCGAACTTCTAGTCTACCTACGTGGGACAACAAAACAGCTGAGAGCATCGCTTCTAGAACTTCACCAGGATTCGAACCCGGAACGCATCAGTTAACATAAAAAAAAATACAGGTTAGAACATTTATTCAAAAACAAACAAAAAGGCATGCAGAGTAGTGACTCAGTTTTGGTGAACACATGCTATTGAGAGGGGGTAAAGTCATTACTAGGGAGGTAGAACTTGCTAACGGAACCATGAGTAGGTCAAGGGAAGGTTCAGAAGAACTGGATGGGGAGGCTATTGTCAGCATAACAACAGATGGAAAAAATATGGGTGCAGCAGAAGTAGAAGTTAGGCTAGAAAGGCAATCACCGATTGAGCAGGTCATTGACGCAGGTCAAAACCAGCTGCTAATATTGCTTCAACATTTGAGCACAAAGATAGACGAGATGGGTAAGGACTTAAATGAGCAGAGGAAGGACTCACGTGAACAAAATAAAAATTTAGAGGGGAAATTAGGTGAGCAGAGTAAAAACTTGGAAAAATTAAGTGAGCAAAGTAAGAATTTAGAGGGGAAATTAGGTGAGCACAGTAAAAACTTAGAAAAATTAAGTGAACAAAGTAAAAATTTAGAAGGGAAATTAAATGAGCAGAGTATACATATAGGTGAATATGTCAGAGAGGAAAACAGGAAGATGAGAGGGGAATTAGCTCAGGAGATGAGGGAATATTTAGGTGAACAGGTCACCCGATTACAAAGTCAATTGGACTCCAAATTCAGTCAGCAAGGGAAGGTAGTGCAAGAAATTCAGGCAGGACAACTATGTCTAAGAAACGATGTAGAAAAACTAAGGAAGGATGTAGAAACAGAATTAAGTGTTACCAGCTTAGCCATAAAGGAGCAATTGGATGATGACTTAAGAGCTGTAAATGTTTCTTTAGAAAAAAAACAAAGTACATTAGAATCTAACATTCAAAGGGAGTTCAGAGAATTTAGAACAGTGTTAGAAAAGGATCAGGGAAAGATGAATGAACTTTCGTCAAAAATGACTGAACAGCTCTCAAATCATCATGAAATTGTGAAGAGGGTGGAAGAGCATGAAAATTGTGTAAAGGAGTTAAAACGCTCTATTGGTAGACTAGGGATAAGTGTGAGACAGAGTGATGATAGCTCACCCAGTGAAACTAGCACCACTTTTAGGGAGGTAAATGGAGGCCAAAGTCCAGCTGCCGACCCATATAATTTTAATTCAGGGCACCAATGTACATCTAACCATGCAAGTAATGCAAACTACCATTTATTAAATGAGATAGGGGTACCTACTTTCGAGGAAAATTCGGCTGATAATCCTAAACAATACCTAAATGACCTTGAGGAGTATTTCCGTTTGAAGCAGATTCCGGACGAGCTAAAGATGTTAATCGTTCGTAAAGGTTTACGTCAAAGGGTTCTCCAATGGGTAAGATTGACTTTGGGGGAGAATAATAATTTTGAATATTTCAGAAGGGCATTTTTGAATAAGTACTGGAGTACTAATACTCAGAACCAGGTGAGATCTATCCTAGTTAATGGCAAGTACGATGAACGCGGAAACCTAAGCATGGTAGATTATTTGCTAACTAAAGCACAGAGTAGTAGACTAATCGAGCCACCCATAAGCGAGAGGGATTTCATTAATATGATTGTACCACATTATCCAGAACGTATACACCATTACCTACTCATTGCGAAACCAAATTCTATTCCCGAATTGATTGAGTTGGTATCATCATTCGAGACAAGTAGTAGGAACCACGTACAAAACTATACAGTTCGAACATTACCGGATAATTCAAGGAATGCGAATTGGAGAGGAAACGCGAGAGGGAACTATAACCCCAGAGAGAGATACTGGAACGACGTACCTCAATCCGGGAACAGAAACTGTCAAAATAACCGTTTCAGGAGGGAAGGTGATAACCAATATCACATAAATGCTATACAAACCAGACCAAGATATAGTGGCCGTTTTAATTATAGGAGAGGCAGAAACAATGAAAACAGATCCAGAGAACATTATTTTTCTGACCGAGGGGAAAGTGATGTAGGAGAAAGGTATGACGAAAATTATCCCGAAAGAAACGAAAGGAGAGAGAGACATTCCCGGGGACATTTTAGAGGAAGCAGAGGAAACTATAGGCAAATGCAGAGAGAGGGAAATGTGGAAGAGACTAGCGGAGCACCAAATAGTGTCGATAACCCGGAAAACTAAGACAGGATCCATTCAAGAGCTCGGAGCGGATTCTAAGCGCGCAAAATTCTCAAATAAACAGAAAATGTGAAACAGGGCTCAAAAATGAATTTATACTGGGAGAACTGATAACTACTATTCAAAATCACTCGGAAAAGGATCTGACAGATTCCCCTAGCATAAAAGTAGTATTATTGGATGAAGAATATAACGCTTTAATAGACTCTGGAGCCAATGTGAGTGTATGCAGCCTGAGGTTATATCAGAACCTGGTAAATAAAGGAATTAAGCTAATGACATTACCCATAAGGAACACGGTATGCCGGGTAGCAGTTAACAAAGAGGTTACCCGAATAAAAATGCAAGTAATGTTGAACATGAAAATAGGAGAAGAAAATTTTGAGTTTATTTTTCTGGTAATCAATAATTTGATTTGTGACATTTTGATTGGGTGTGACGTTTTGTTTGAATTAAGAGCTAGGGTTGATTTTGCTGATAAAGTTTTGAAAATAGAGAAGAACAGAAAAACATTAGAAATCCCTTTTGTAGAGGGTATGAAGCAGGATACTTATAACAAAACCCAAGGAGAAGAAGATATAGCCGAAGAAAGATTTTTCGTACAATTATTACAAACAGGTAGGAGTGAGAAATTAATTGCTATAGTACAAGGGGAAGAAACCGATGAGATGCATGCGTTCGCTGACAGGTTTTACAACGGGTATACGGAGCACAATGAGAAAGATTATGGTTACGCCCGAAATAAAGAATTCCAAGATACCGGCAGCCAGGTAGAAGCAGTAGAGGAGAAAGTGACCCTTGCCGAGAACCTCACAGAGACACAAAGGCATCTATTAAGGCGAATGTTACAAGAAAACAAAGCGGTATTTTCGGACGTCCCAGGCAAGTGCAAAGCATACAAACACAGTTTTAAGGTACAAGATATTGCACCCTTCACACACAAGTATCGGGATATTCCGATTGCATTAAGGGAGAGAGCCAAACAGGTGATCGATAAGATGTTGAGAGACCGAATAATACAAACGTCAAATTCTCCGTACAGCAGTCCATTATGTTGGGTGACGAAACGCAATGGCGAACTTAGGATGACAATAGATGCTCGAAGGATAAATAAATATACACAACCAGACAGATTTCGGAGCGAAAGTGTAGAAAAATTGCTGTCAAAAATAACCAAAGGCAAGTATTTCTCCACTATTGATTTAACGGCGTCATACTGGCAGATTGAGCTTCACGAGGATGTTAGAAAGTATACTTCTTTTTTATTTTTTGGGAAACAGTTCGAATTTTTGAGAATGCCTTTTGGTATGCTTACGTCATGTAGTGGACTATTAAGAGCCATCGATAAAATATTTGGCGACTCAGCCGACGAATTTTTGATCCAATATATCGACGATTTTCTAATAGTTGATGAAAATTTTGATGAGCATATTAAACATGTGAATTATGTGCTTAGAAAGCTGAGAGAAAACGGTATGACGGTGAACATTAATAAATCCAAATTTTGCATCCGTGAGGTGGAATTTCTAGGCTATGTAATTAATGATAGAGGAATGAAGCCAAACGAAGAAAGAGTAGCGGCTGTGAGAAGAATACCAGCGCCCAAGAGTGTTAAGCAGGTTAGGTCCTTTCTTGGAGTGCTAAATTATCAAAGCAAATTTATCCTGAGGTACGCCGCAGAAATAGCGCCTTTGCGCGAATTACTTAAAAAGAAAGTGCGATGGAAATGGGACGAGGTACACCAGAAAGCTTTTGAAAAGATAAAAGAACTATTTGCGAAATCAATTCTACTAGAGAGACCCAAGGACAACCTACCATATGTAATTTACGTGGATGCTTCAGGTCACGGGTATGGGTGTGTCCTAGCCCAATCAGATGAGGAAAATCAACTGCACGTGATAAGTACCGCTTCAAGAGGTTTAAGTCAAATAGAGAAAAATGCTTCGGTCACCGAATTAGAGATCTGTGCTGTGTATTACGCACTACAGAAATTTAGATCATATATATATCTACAGAAGGTTATTATATACACAGATCATGTGAGTCTTTCATTTATGAAACGTTGTCGGCTTACGAGTACTAAATTATCTAGGTACATCCATGAGATTCTTTCGTATGATGTTGAGGTGAAACACATTCCAGGAAAAACAAATGTTTTTAGCGATTTGCTGTCTAGGTTACATAACAACAGTGAAATACCGGAGAGAATAGAACGCCCTAAAAATGAAGTAACATTAATGAGTATTGAAATACCCTTGAGTAAAAGATTGATAAAAGAATTAAAAGGAATAGGGGACCAGCAGCGACGAGATGAGAAGTTAAATAAATTAATAAAAAGGGCCCCAGAAATAGATGAAAATATCAAGGGAAACATAGGGGTAAAAGGGGGCGTGTTATATAAACTACATGGCAGCGAAATACAGAAATGGAAGACATATATACCTAAGAACATGGAGAATGAACTCATAAGCACGTTCCATCAAGCTCTAGCACATTCTGGCTCAGAACGCACAGCTTTAATGATCCAAGAAAATCTGTATATTCCAAAATTACACCATAAAGTAAGGAGAATAATTTCGACATGCTTACCATGTCAAAAAGCAAAGCCATTGAATATACAATATGAATACGAGACAAACTCCATACTAAGGGAAAAACCAGGCATGTTAGTGACCTTGGACTGTCATGGTGAGATGCCTTGTAGTAAATTTGGATTTAGGTATATAGTGGTGTTAATAGATGTATTTTCAAAATTTGTGAAAATTTACCCAGTCAGGAAGATTACAAGTGAAACATGCCTAAGGAAGATAATGAAGTCGTATGTTCCACAATTTGGAAAGATGAAGGCAATTTTATGTGATAATGCTTCAATATTTACCAGCAGAAAATGTGTAGACACCTTAAAAGAAAACGAAATCACGTTGTATCATTGCTCAAAATACCACCCACAAAGCAATCCCTGCGAAAGAATAATACGGGACATTTCGGTTTATTTGAGAATTTTGGCCAATAAAAAACACAGTGATTGGGCAAATCACTATCAGCGCATCGAAAGTATTTTAAATGAAAGTGTGAGCCCTACTACCGGTTATAAGCCCATCGAGCTGATGAAGGGGAAATTAATGGAAACACTTGAAGGGGAATTACCACAGACACTAGAAGCTAAAGATCCGAAAGCACTAACGGAAGAAGAGATGTTTAAGAAAGCTTTTGAAAGAATGGCCAATAAGGCGCAGAAAAGAAAAGAAAAGTTTAAGAAAAAGAAACGAAAACACTGGTTGATCAAATTGGGAGACTTAGTATTGGTACGGGACAAGAAAAAGTCTAGCATTCTGAACAAAAGGTATCATAGAATGGAAAATTTATTTAAAGGTCCATACCGGGTGATTAACATTTTTGGCTCGGATACATTTGAGTTACAAGAAATAAAGAATTCCAAGATCGTAGGGAGATACCATAAACAGTTGCTCAAACCGTACAAATGTTTAGAGAATGAGAAGGGTGAAGAATATAATGAAAAGAATCAGGTTAGTTTTACTCGAAATGAGGTAACACCCCTGTGAACAAATAGTAAAGGTAATACACCCGATAAATAAGGATGTAAAGAAATAAATAAAGGCATAATAATTATGTACCAATATGTATGTAAATAGATTTAATTTTAGAACTTAAATTGGGTATTAGAGTATTTGTATGCGTCACAAGTTATTCGTGTGCGGGAAATGTATTGTGTATAAGAATGTCTCTCGGAAACCTGTTTTTAAAGGGAGAGTGTAGAGTGAATGACCCAAATATAAACATCACCGGTTTGTCAGAGCCCTTGTGAAGGAGCAGGTATAGCGAAGGGTCTCTGTCAACAAAACAAACGAACAAAGGCCATAATCAGAGGAATTATTCTGTAAAAGAAAATTGTATCAAGTGTTGAAAAATTTATTCTTTTCCAGAACAGGGCAATTTGAAACGGCAACTCTAGGCCGAGCCCAAGAACTATAATTACAGATAACTTATTAATTAACTTTTAGTGATGTTAAATCGTATTATGTAAATATCTTTTTCTCATACTGCTTGTATATTTTAAGAAGGGTGATTTAACATTATGTATCTATCTAGGTTATTAATATTAGTAGAGTTATAAATGGTTTAATGTAAATAATTTAAGCGCTATGTTAAAATACTGTCCACGAGGGAAAGTTTTAGCTACAGGAATAGTGCTTTCGAAGGCAGAAAACCTAGTTTTATTACCTCTCTCCGGTCGCTGTGCTATTATTCCTACAGCGAGGGTGTAGAGCCTTTGTCCCATTATTTGATAATTCGCCGTGACCAAGTGAGTGAGAAAGACAACCTTAACGGTAAATGTAGGAAAAGCCGCGATTTATATTAAAATTGGACCAATGAGATCCCTGAAAGTTTATTCGAAATAGTTAGACGCGTCGAGTCGCGCTAAAAATGGACCAATAGGAAAGGAAGCAGCCTCAGGAGCCTGAGACTATAAATGGATCTGTTTGGGGAAAATTCGGGGCAGTTTATGTCATGTGTGGTCAGGGAGAGATGCTGCAGGATGTGTGAGATATCGCGCCAAAAAGGGAATCAAGTCAAATTTGTCATGTCAGCTTAGTATTGCATTTTATTCGAGAGTTTTCGTAATGTGTGGTCAGGGAGAGATGCTGCAGGATGTGTGAGATATCGCGCCAAAACAGGGAATCAAAATAGTTTTAGCAACACACCTAAGATCCGCTACTCTGAAAGCGACAATAAGAATAGTTATATTTCGTGACATATCCACGCCATAGTCTAACAGCGGTGGACAGTATTTTACAGCGGCAATACCAGTTTTGTATACTACGAGTGTTAAATTAAAATAAAAAGAAACGGCAGTGTCATCTTTTCATAAACAAAGCAAGTCTATGTCTTCCTATATCACCACCCGAGATCTACGTTTTCCTTTACCGAGGATAAGTCCATGCTCCCATATAATTTAAGGAAAATTACTGCAGCTAGCCGAGGATAAATTGAAGAACCAACACGCTGAGAACTTCTGGAAGCAACGGGAGAAGCATCAAGGTAAGCTACAGCAACGGATGAGGAGGTGATCGCCGCAATTTAGGGACACCATCTGTTGTATTAAATAAACCACAGGTAATGTGAATGATGTGAATTTTGTGTAAATTTGTTATAAAAAAGCTCCTCGACTTCAGCTGAATGTGAACCTCAAGGTCCTGGTCCTCTCACAGTATCTGTAGCTACGTTTCCCCATGTGCATGTTGGGGTGATTAAAATTTAATACTTTTGCTGGAACCCTTTTGACCCTCACCTCAGTATGTAACAATATTAATTTCATTGTAACTAATTGACACCTTGAACGTCGTCGCATAACCGTAGAAGAGGAAAGACTAATAGATTGAAAATCGTCTACTTTTTCTGGACAGACTGCCTCGATTGCCAAAAATAAACAGTTCTTCACAAACTCGCCCTCTCTGAAGCGTCGCAATGTCTTCAAAATCTGCGGTGCTATCTTGAAGCTAGCCCGAATAGCAAGTTCACTGAGGTGAGTATCTTCCTGTTCAAAGGCAAAATAAATAAGTTGTAAGTCTGAATAGCATGATCAAATTCAGCAATAGCAATGCATTACAGTGCGATAAAATTTACTGTACTTACGTCCAAAAATGTACATTTTAGTTATTCCAACAAAGCTGATCTTTCTTCCACTTGGTATCATACTGATTCTAATAGAGAGACAAATAATGGCACGTAGATTAAACTTTTTTATCTGATTTATCATCTTATTAAAAATTATGCACTTAGCAGCATTATCTTGAGTGTAAGAACATATTATGTTCCTCCCAAGCAGGGTTGAAGCTAGTTGGCTTTCACGTACTGTCTTCCATGGTAAATGAATATACCTGACAGGATGAACCTGTCCCGCCGCTACGCCTAGAGAGAGTATGAATGACGTCAACCTTTTCCCCCTTGCTACTCTTTAAGTTCCTCCCATCACGCTAATGTTCTGAGAAGGTAAGCTCCAAACCATCTGCTCCGTACTTGACGACATCTATCCTATAATGAAACGCGTGCGAATTAAACATTTATCTGTATTAACAAGAAGTAAATAAAATATTAAACTTTTGTAAGATTAATGTGTAGAAGAATGCATAGAGAAATTCATGTGAACGAAACACATATCTTTTTTACCTTCGCTACCACTTGCCTATAGGGTATGGGATATACAAAGGAAGGGGACCCCTCACGCACTGTAAGCTACGGGAGATCTAATGTGGTTACCAACATGAGGAAGGGATGAAGTGAAGGAATCGAAGGAGACTACAGGCCGCAGACAGATAGGTCATAGAGACGCGCGGAAGCCCCTAACAATTACTGAATCGCAGAAACGTCCTATAACTGGAACTGCTCAGAGAGGGCGATGGATGACCCGTTCGTTCAAGCAGTTCTCGAAGAATACTCATTTCTTGAAGCAACCATCCACACCATCTGTCTAGCACCGCCACAGACCAAGAAACCTATAAGTACACCAGAAAGATCAGAAAGAAGTGGAATAGAAGGGCAATGAGGAAAAGTAAATCGTGGTAGATGAGAAACCACGCCAGCATTCGCTTACCGATCAGTGAAAACCACGAATACCCCAAGGTCAAAGTGGGAGGTCAACCGGAATCGAACCCAGGACCTCTAGAATGAAAGCGTGATACGATACCATGGAGCCAACTCGCTCGGTACTACTTGCCTATAATAAATAGAGGAAGTATTTATGTCATTCTACCCAAAAAAGTGGTATCGATATTTCACCAGAAATATCCATTTTAAGCTTCCCGCAATCCAAAGAAATGCATTAGTAGAAATATGCTTGTGGATATGTGTGTGTATCTGTCTGTGAAATCCATAACTCAAAAAATTTATATTACATTAAATAACTTTCTCCACCCCTATCGTTTACTAGTGTATATACAAATATTTCTTAAGAAAGTTAATGTTTTTATGTACTTCATTTTAATCGACATAAAACTTTGCTGAAATACCTAGTTACACATTTCGTTACAGTACAAAGCGAATAGCAATAGTAAAATGTTTCAGAACTGGGCGCTGTATATTGTCCTTAAATTCCATACTCTTTCCATACATTCTAGAGAAATAAGTGAAAAACGACAGGACTTGAAAAGAATGACAAAAGTATTGAATAGATCAAACGATTAATAACGGATATTTCGGAAATGGCTGATGCCACAAAAAAGTTATCTGAAATAAATTGTGTGTTCTAAACAGATCTACACTTAACGTTTACCAGTTATACAAGATTGTGCAAAATTCCTTCCGAATGAAGAAGACTTCACAGACTATTCCCATAGAGTTCGAGATATATATTTTATTTGTCATGGGAGTACCATTAGTATATAGTATTTTAAACAAAATCGAAGCAGCCATTTTTTAGAAAATAAAATATTTCGAAAAATGTTTCATTAAAAGGGAAACTTGCAATGGGAGAATTTCATTAAAAAATCTTCCTATCACATCTTTGAAAGGTGCTGAACCTTACCAAGTTTGGTATTTACACGTTTTTTCGTTTTTTAGTTATGCTGTTGATGCAGTAATTTGTATCACAAATTACTTAAATGTAAATAATGATTGTAATATGAATATGCATTTTTATGTGACATTGATTTGAGATATTTGTTTATTGTAATTATTGTTGAGAAGTAAGTTTTTAATGCCTTACTGAAACTGTCAATAATAGCGCGCAATAATGCAGCGAGGGGGGGTGAGCTGTTTATCATTATTGGAAACGAGGAAGTTACGTAATGTTGGCGCGTTTTTCCGTTTAGAACCTTCTGGAATATTTCCCTAGAGCATATGTATTGATAATTTTCATTGGATATAAAAATAGACGCTAATGTTGGCGCGTTTTATTAGCCAATTGCAGTTCAGTTATAATCTTTAGGCATATCGGGGAGTGGGAGTATAAATAGAGGCTAGGTTAGAGGTAAAGTCCGTCAGTCGACCAGTTCATCAAAAATCTGTGTACACTACACGTCGTCTTCAGTCAGTCAGTTCGTCGAAAGTATTTGCAGGTTACGCGTAACAGAGTTATGAAAAATCTCAAGTATTATAAAGTTAATTATACAAAAAGTTGAAGTACGCGAATTAAGAATTATCAGTAATGAAGTTATTATAACAGTTTCAGTTTGGCGAGTGTCAAGATCAATATGTAAATGTGATAGTGACTGTGTTTCGACAATAAAAGTGTATAAAACAAATTTCTTCATCAGTGTTCTTTTTGGATAAAAGATTCCTTTCCGTTTACACAACCCTGGTCAAGAGATATGTTCGACCGAGAAATTATAGCTAGCCGGAGGACAGTAAACAAAAAATTAAATCAAATAACAGTCGCATTCTTTCGAACACTAACACTGCTGCAAATTGCTAACACCAGATGGAGCTACAAACCGAACAAATGAATGACGTCACAAGATGGCTTCCACGCGTGAAGTAAACATAAATACACAAACATCACAAGTAATAACATTATAAAGAATACCGTTACAAATTGGCGCCCAACGTGGGGCAGAGTGACCAGGAAAGGAACACGATGACCAGGAAAGAATCAGAATAACCAGGAAGGGGCAGAATTAACCAGGAAGAAGTGAGATGACCAGGAAGGGGCGAATGGAGAAGTGAACTGAACTACAAGACGCAGATTCCAGAAACAACAAAAGGGACGACAGACTATGCGGATGATTGGACAGGGTAATTCCGAGATTAAAAGGCAACAGGGGAAGTCAAATACGGAACACCAAAACGACGTAGATTCATCGTAATACAACGCAGAAGCGACATATAATCTAGGAGAGAGGGGCAGAAAGCTGGACATCAAAGCAACATCAGCAGATACCATCAGAAAGGTTAGAAACGTCTGATTTTTATTCTAAAAAAAAGAGGTAAAATTTTTTTTTAATGTACCTTAGGAGCGGTAGGATAAAGAAAACAATGTCCACTAATAATACAGAAGAAATAATTATGGAGGGAGATAATGTAACAGTTAGCTGTAATTCAATACGGGTTACAGAAAATAGCTCAAACGATGTAGTATTGGAGGGAGGAAATGTTAGTGCAGGAAGTGAGAATAGAACAGCAGGAAATATTAATTCTGATACTAGTATGATTATGGAAATGTTGAGAAATTTTGGTAAAAAATTAGATCAGAGTATGGAAAGGAATGAGAAATTAGAAAAGAAAATAGATCAAAACAGGGAAGATGTGCAAAAGAGTCATAGGGAATTAAGGGAAGATATTAGTAAGAGTTTAGAACAAAAACTAGATCAGAATAAGAAAGAATTAAGAGAAGAAATTGGTAAGAGTAATGAGAAATTAGAGCATAAATTAGATCAAAATAGGGAAGAGATTGAAAAGAAATTCATGGAGCTAGAAAATAGTATGATGAGAATGAGAAATGAAAATCAGGAAATGATAGCAAATGAAATAGGTGAATTTTCAAAGAAAATGTTAGACATGTGCAGGGAAATATCTAACCAAAAAAGTGAGGTTAATAATAAAATAGAGCATGTTGATATAAAATGTACAGAGTTAGGTAGCCGAATGAGTAGCATTTCAAGTGAGTTAAGAGAGATGATGGAGGCTACAAATGCAGATTTAATTCAGGTGCAAGTTAATTTCAGAGGGGAAATATCTGAAATTCAGAAGGAGTCAGAAACACAGAGAAATAAATTGTCTGAAGAAGTTAAAGATTTGTCTAAAGATTTAAATCAAAAGCTAACTTCTGAAATTAACAAACACCAAGCTGTTCAAAATGAGAATAATCAAAAATTGGAACAGACAATAGAAAATCTGCAAGGTACTGAAAATAGGTTAGAATTGAATTCAAGGGCAAATATATGTGATGTGAATGTATCAGATGTACAAAATAATGATAGAGGTAGTTCCTCAGGTATGACAAATAATGTGAGTGATGCGGCAGCTTCATCTATAGCTAATGCTGAAACTCAGAGTGCACAAGTAACACTAGAGAGTTTAAATATGGGAGTAGGGAATTTGCAAAATTACAACCATATCTTAAGTGATTTTCCACTTCCAAAATTTAATGAAAACTCCAGTCCAGTACAGTTCATTGCAGAATTATCAGAGTATTTTCAAACTAAAAAGATACCTGAAGCATTGAAAATGATAGTTGTCAAAAGATGTTTGGACCAGAAAACTTTAGATTGGTTTTCAAATGTTATCATGGGACGAAATTTCATATGAATACAAGAGGTTATTCATGAACAAAATTTTGAAGGTTAGGATTCGGCTACGAGTAATGTTTAGCCACAGACAATTTGATCTAGGAGGGTAAATAGCAATGAGATGTAAAGTAAATGCTGGATAGTTAAAGATGACTTGCGGAGAAATGTATTGGAACGTAAGAGGGTTAAATAAATATGTACGTCATGTGAAAGGAGAAATAAAATTTTGGACATAATTAAATTTTTTTTAAAAGGAAAATAACATTTTTTTTGTAACTGTAACAGTATTTGAAATTAAGAATGTAAAAATTGAAACTTAATATGATATTAAAAGTAAAAGTACGTAAATAATGTACAAAACAACAAAAATGGGGTAAAAATAATTAAAAATAATTAAAAACAAATATTTATGTAGCAAACAGAACATGTGAAATAGTGCCTAGATTTAAGATATGTAAATATATTTGTGTAGAGGGTGAATATTTTTGGTAAAAATGTTTAATAATTACAAAAACTTCTTAAATGTATAAATTTTGTCAACAATATAAGAACGTTAACCATTTTTGTAACAGTAGCTAAATAATTCAGGGTACAGTATTTGCTATATATATATATATATAAAAATTGTAATGTTAGATTAAAGTCTAAACACATTAAACCAGAGCCAGTAAGTAGTGGAAAGATAGAGGAAAAACATGTCGTGTGTTAAATGCGTGTGAAGTGTTAAGTGAAAGTGATAGCGTGTGTTCCAAGATTTAGGAGACTAAAAACCCAATTATAAAATTTCCAAACAAGTTGTAAATATTCATAATTATGTTTCTAGTGGGGCATATGATGCAGTAATTTGTATCACAAATTACTTAAATGTAAATAATGATTGTAATATGAATATGCATTTTTATGTGACATTGATTTGAGATATTTGTTTATTGTAATTATTGTTGAGAAGTAAGTTTTTAATGCCTTACTGAAACTGTCAATAATAGCGCGCAATAATGCAGCGAGGGGGGGTGAGCTGTTTATCATTATTGGAAACGAGAAAGTTACGTAATGTTGGCGCGTTTTTCCGTTTAGAACCTTCTGGAATATTTCCTTAGAGCATATGTATTGATAATTTTCATTGGATATAAAAATAGACGCTAATGTTGGCGCGTTTTATTAGCCAATTGCAGTTCAGTTATAATCTTTAGGCATATCGGGAAGTGGGAGTATAAATAGAGGCTAGGTTAGAGGTAAAGTCCGTCAGTCGACCAGTTCATCAAAAATCTGTGTACACTACACGTCGTCTTCAGTCAGTCAGTTCGTCGAAAGTATTTGCAGGTTACGCGTAACAGAGTTATGAAAAATCTCAAGTATTATAAAGTTAATTATACAAAAAGTTGAAGTACGCGAATTAAGAATTATCAGTAATGAAGTTATTATAACAGTTTCAGTTTGGCGAGTGTCAAGATCAATATGTAAATGTGATAGTGACTGTGTTTCGACAATAAAAGTGTATAAAACAAATTTCTTCATCAGTGTTCTTTTTGGATAAAAGATTCCTTTCCGTTTACACAACCCTGATCAAGAGATATGTTCGACCGAGAAATAATAGCTAACCGGAGGACAGTAAACAAAAAATTAAATCAAATAACAGTCGCATTCTTTCGAACACTAGCACTGCTGCAAATTGCTAACACCAGATGGAGCTACAAACCGAACAAATGAATGACGTCACAAGATGGCTTCCACGCGTGAAGTAAACATAAATACACAAACATCACAAGTAATAACATTATAAAGAATACCGTTACACTGTTCACACACACGCACACAAAAACACACATGGACCTTTTTCTACAAAGGCTGTTTTTGAATTTAGGGTTCTCAAAACAGATGTTTTCGGTGAAATCTCGGCATCAAAGTTTTGGATGGAATGTAATACCTTCTCTACCACATGGTAGACATATGATAAGTCGGTTAAATGCCAAACTTGGTATTTCAGTTCAGTGTACGAATTGTTAATGACTATTAAAGTAAATACACCTGTAGGCAGAAATGATCTGCCAAAATGGAATTAACTGCCGAGAAGCATAGGATAGTTTTTATCAATTTTAATAACGACAATGCAATGCAATAATTTAGCAGTACTAAAGTTTTTTTCTTGTTTCTTTTTGGTTCCATTTATACCCTAGCTTTAATTACAATCTTATCAGCGGCCTTTCCTTTGAAACATGGCTGTATTCAAACCGTTCTGAACGAATTTATTGTATTAAGTGAGGTTGTAAATGGGTTTTAAAC
Organism: Deroplatys truncata; assembly: GCA_030765065.1. Taxonomy (NCBI): domain Eukaryota; kingdom Metazoa; phylum Arthropoda; class Insecta; order Mantodea; family Mantidae; genus Deroplatys; species Deroplatys truncata. The sequence continues at coordinate 53,572,019 of CM060988.1, read as the reverse complement.
GGTATTTTTGGTTGCATAAATTTCTGCAACCTGCGTTACGATTGACTCTTGAGAGATGCATAACGGCCAGGCGTTGTTCGTGAAGGTAGTTGGTAAGTAACAAATGATTACGCGCATGCGCAGAAACGTCGAACATTCTGGAATATCGTTGCGTGTGTATATAAAGCTCGCATCCGGTTGAACACGAACATCCCGCCACACCTCTCACTTCGATCACCTGCATGATGCTAACACTCGCGCCATCCCATTTAGTTTTTAAGTCGAAGCTCCTTAACGCATCCCTCGTATTACCACCCTAACCTAACCCGTACTAACCACCGAGCGTCAGCCAGGGCTCGCCATGGCTTGCGCCGGTAAACCCAACCTGACACGCTTGCATGTTCTGCATGCTCGCAACAGTAGCTTAACTTTACTAACCGGGGTGCTTCCGCGAAACCCGAACATCTAACTCACTTCATCTAACACGCACCAGCACGTCACTACTAACAAAGCACCCCACCTTAGCTGCATGTTAGATACTAACAGCATGGGGAGACGATGTAGCCTCTGAGGATGATCGTCACCGGGAGCTGCGCGTGTGGGGCCGCCCCAGCAAAAAAAAAAAAAAAAAGAACACGAACATAGTTCTGCGGCTCTTGAAGCAATACGGTCTCGTGACGGTGTGTGGGGTCTGTACGAAATACGAAATGTCGACAGAAAAAGAGAAGCACATTGAAAATACTGCGAGAAGACATATCGTTTTGTATTGCCTTCAAGACTGCATAATCATCACATTGTGCGTAAGTTATGTCCACAGTCTATAAAATGTATGGCTTCTTCGCAGAATAATGTTGTACAGAAGCAGTAGCCATCCCAAGTTGCATCAGGAAGTACTATTCCTATACAGACCGGTACGGTAGTTGATGATAAGTGGACGAAAGTGCTGCCAGAGCTGTTTACGCTTCAGGTTTACCTCTATTTTAGAATCAAAATACTGGCGAGATGTGTTTCTGAAGATCCGTCCTGCTTATGTCACCTGTACATCATGCTCTTGGGGGACTTTTGCTGGGTAGTGAATACCAACTTGTGCAAGTAGTGGTTATGTAGAAGATTAACAAGTCAAGATCGTTTCCCTTAATTCCGGATGGTTGGACAGAGATTTCAGGCAGCAGTGTGGTAAATTGTATTATCACCACACAAGATCTATATTTTATAACAACATCGACTGAAGAGCAACGGGAAACCGCTCAGTATATTGCTTTAAGTATCATCGTCGTTATCGACAACATTAGTAATGACAAATCTGTTATCACAGACAATGCCCGAAGTGAGACAGTATTTTTAACACTTAAATGATTTCAGTCAAATTATATAATATAAAATATAATAACAGCCCGCCTTAAAGCAATATGTGTATGTAACAATATATAAAAAGTGTATGTAACAGTCATTGTATATGTTATATTATTGTATACATGTGTAATAATGTCATGTGAATGTATTACGTAATTTAATAATGTAGGAGCTGTGAGAATAATAGGTTAAAGGTTGCTAACAATAAGGTAACAATGAGGTAACCTAAGCAATAATGCGTAGGAAGGTTTAGTAGTGCTGCTAGTCATTATTGGAGCAACAATAATGTAAAGTTTGAGACAGTTTAATAAATAGCCAATCAACAACCAGAAAGAAAGCTTTAGTTAAATGAAGGTATTCTATTGGAGTAGGATTAGTAATCAGAGACTTGAAATACAGAAATTTACAAATTTAGGCGGTAAAAATCAAGTCAGTTGGTTGTAGACAGTGCTCCTAACTAGACGCATTAGTTGTAGACAGTGTTCGTAATTGGACGCGAGACACGTCCTCGAGAAATTTAATACGTATTTGTGTGAGACGAAAATAGCTTTACATGTTAAAAAGTGCAAGTAATTAATAAAAGAATATCACAGCTCTCTCTATATCGGTGAAGTGTTATTTAAATCATGTCAAGCATTAATAAAAGAAGTGAAGTGAAATCATAATCTGTGTAAACCTACATTCTTCAGTCGCACCACAACCCTGCAAAGAGAAACATGTCTCTAACAATAATATTGACGCAGCCGAGGCAAACATAAATATATAATATTTAAAGAAACATTCAAATTAAAAATTTAATATTTTTAAACATTTTTGGGGGGGGGGGCAAAGGCCACCGCAAAGTACGTTTGGGGCGAAGGCTACCGGAAAGCGGGTACTATACGTGCGGTTGCAACCAACTTCAAGTTCGGTCCCCAACAGTTGAAATATAATACAACTCCTTCAATACAAGCTACTTCAAATTGACGCCCAAAGCGTGGTGCAAATAACGTAAAGATACTATCCACTTCAAATTGGCTTTCCATACGTGGGGCAGAAACTATCTACTTCAGAAGTATGCTTGCTGCAGGAAAAATACTTCACGAGAAGTATCCACACATAAATTAAATTGAGTTTTATTTTTGAGTGCTCTTTAACTACTATAGTTCTAACTTATATTGAGCTTGAAAGACCGAAAACTTTGCTTAGAGGCCTCTTTATCGGGCTGAAGTTCTTTTACTAAATCTATACTAAATCTACGTACATTTGGTTTGGTTACAAAATTCCGATGAATTTGCAGTGTTGGCAAGAAGAATTGTTGCTATTTTTGTTCTAAAACGAACCATATTGCTACTATAGCAGTAGAAAATAGACATACCGTTACTGCCAATTGGTACACAAATGTCTGTTTACAGCTAATGTTTGAAAAAGTATGTGGAAAAACGCCCAGAAGGAAAAATGATGTTACAGCAGGAACGATGGATTTGTGCCGGTGAAGACTGGGTGCGCAATCGTTTAGAGCCCAGTTGCCGAGCCTATATTCTCGGTCATGCGCAGTATACTGAAATGGCCAGTATCGTGGAGAGCTTTGACCGTGCAGTATCCGTCTTCTACCGCTTCGGTGCCAGCACGTTAAGTTTTACAAGTTTTAGATAGTGATTGTTAATCGCATTCGTGATTAGTGTTTTGTGTCTTGTGTGTAGGTGTGTGCGCGTGTATATGTATTTGCTTATTTAGACTAAAATGCCTCCCATTCAAAGCAAACTTGGTGGAAGAAGACTGCACAGCCAAACACGTGAAGTTGTTAATAACGTCCATTTCTTCATGAAACGGGAAGCAGCTTCTGGCGATATTCTAATTCCATTGAAGAAAGTGCAAGAGAGGGTGAGTGCAGCAACAAAAGTATCTGAGAGAACAATACGTAAAATAATTAAAGAAGGGGGAACATGTGAGGAACAGGGAACCTCCTTTGGGACACATGGAAAGGTACATCGTGTACCAAAATGGATCACAGACATTGATGACTTTGATAGGTGTGTGATTCGGCAAACAATTTACAATTTTTATATTCAGGAGAAAACCGTGCCCACTGTCAGAAATCTGCTCCTGAAGCTTAAGGATTCCATTATCTTTAAAGGGGGAAGCACTAGTTTAAATATTATCTTACGTGACATGGGTTTCACGTGGAAGAAAACAAGGAACAATAAGGCCTTGTTACAGGAAAGACATGAGATAAGAGATTGGCGCATGTCATATTTGCGTGCCATTAAAAAGTTTAGAGACGAAGGAAGGCCGATTATATATGAAGATGAAACATACTTTCATAGCAGCCACACAAGGCAAATAATTGGAGCGATGACAGCACCTCTGGCATATTAGCACCTATTGCAAAGGGACCAAGAGTTATTATAGTTCATGCAGGAGGGCAATTGGGATTTGTTCCTGGTGCTTTTTTAATGTTCCAGTCAAATAAAAAAAACGGAGACTATCACGATGACATGAATGGGAGAAATTACAAAAAATGGTTAACTGAGAAACTAATTCCTAATTTGTCTCCTAAAACTGTTTTAGTAATAGATAATGCTCCCTACCATAATGTGCAATTGGATAAGGCTCCCACAAGCAGCTCCACAAAAAGAGCTATGCAGGAATGGCTCACATCAAGGCACGTGCCCTTTCAACAACAAATGTTGAGAGTAGAGCTCTACAGCCTCATTAAGGCGCATAAGACAGCCCATAAAACCTACGTGGTCGACGACCTCTTAGCCAAGCATGGTCATTCAGTGCTCAGGTTACCACCATATTACCTGACCTAAACCCCATAGAACTTATTTGGGCCGACATAAAACAATGGGTAGCAGGTCGTAACACGACATTTAAATTACAGGATGTCATGAACTTGTGTGAGCAACGGGTTGCAGATATCAGTGAAGAAAAGTGGAAAAATGTGTGCCTGCGCGTTCAAAAAATTGAAAATGATTACATTGAAAAAGAAGGAATCTTTGAAAATGTAATAGAGAGCTTTATAGTGCAAGTATCAGGAGACAATGACAGTAGTGAAGGTGAGGAAACAGAAGAGGAAGAAGAACAACATGATGACGATAGTGAGCTGTCAGATGTTGAATATTTGCCAGATGATTAGATACCTCATTGATAAAACTGTGTGCGAGTGTGTGCGTGTTGGAGAAAAGAGAAACGAACTATACCACAATATTTAAAATGGTTTATATTAATCTGGTTTTCTGTGAGGAGTGCAATACATTGTTCTGTGAGCAGCGCAATCTCGCACCCGCCCGTAGCAGCCGTCATTCTAGAAATGAACAACAATACGGTGAGTCACATGATAGTATACTACTTAGTTATTCTTTTGCCGGTTTATTTTCCCGGGTTTTCTGTTTTACTGTTTGTTTACCGTTTCCATACACCACATTTACAGAGAGCTGCCTGGCGTTAAACATAGACTCACTTCAGTGCGCGAGGAAACAAGGTCACCGGCACAGAACCATCGTTTCTGCTGTACATCATGACAACGCATCGTCGCATACAGCAAAACCGAGTATCTGGATGCCCTAAAGGACCCTCCATCTTACAGCCCTAACCTAGCACCTTGAGATTTCTTTTTGTATCCAAGAATTAAAGATAAAATGCGTGGAATAACGTTTTTAACAGATGAAGCTGCGGAAATTATAAAAACCAGGTTTCTGAAGTGCCTCAGAAAGCGTGGTATCATTGCTTTAAGGACTGGTTTCATGAATGAAAAAATGTATTGATGTTAAAGGGGAATATTCTGAAAAACAATAAATTCATTTAAATTCTTTTAAAACTAATCCCTGTTGGATTTTCTAAACATTTTAAGTGTTACCCTCGTATTATCTGTGTACACCGTTTGTGGTGTCTTATGCAGTAAGAATGGGCGTTTAATTTTACTAAGAAACAAACAATTGATTTTAATGAATGCTACACTATTAACTAATTAGAAGTAAGTGATTGCAGGAATATTAATCATTGTCTGAGCTGATAGCATAATTTTGGGTATCTTTAATAGTAGTTTGGAAATTTAAAAAAGACATTTGGGACAATGTTACCACATAGGGACCAAAGCACTTACCTTCAGTATTTTCGGTATATCTCGATGGAATTCAGTGAAATTGTGTAGTGGAATACAAAACTCACGTGGGAGAAAAATTAAAAAAAATACAAAAACGTACATAGAAGATAGAGAAGGTATGGCATTCCACAAAAATTTCTCTACTGACATTTCAGAGGAAATATATGTTTTGAGGCCCTCTCATTTTTAGAAAAAAGATTCATGTTTATTCGTGCACGCGCGCGCGCGTGTGTGTAGTGTATGAACAGCATACCTCAAAAACAAAACTCGGATAAATACCAAACTTGGTATTTAAGATCAGTATCTTTCAAAGATATAGCGCGAGGTTTTTCAAGGAAATCCCCCCAAACTACATTTTACATGGAACGTTTTTCGAAATTTTTGATTTTCTCAAAGATTGTCATAACGAATTTGATTAAAATACCATACATTAATGTGATTTACATGGAAAATAACATGTATATCTCGAATTTTCTTGGAGAAGCTTCTCAAATCCTCTTCATTCAGAAGAAATTTTGTATAATCTTGTACAACTGGTAAACGTTAAGCGATAGACGAAAATAAATGTAGACCACTTTAAAACTACAAAAGTTTTTCAAATAAATTTTATGGCATACGATATTTTGAGATATCCCTCATTAATGCTTCGAATTGTTCAACGCTTTGTCACTCAGTCTGGAATTTTAAGGCAGCGTATAGTGTCTAGATCTCAAACATTTGACTATCGCTATTTCCTTTGTATATAACGAAACGTGTAATGTAGCTATTTCTGCAAAGGTTTGTCTCGATTAAAAGGAAGTAGATAGGAAAATAATCTTTCGTAAGAATAGTCTTTATACCTATTAATAAATAATTTAGAGTAGAGAAAGTCATATGAATGTAATACGTCAGATTTTTTGTTTTACCTCCCTTATCTGGGCCACCCTCTCAACTCCATATTTTTGTTTCCCTATTTGCTTATTTGTTATTTTTAATACAGTGCTAATTTATGATTTGGGCAATTGCATTAGTTCTTTGGAAACAGCTTCACTTCTGCAGAGAACTTCAGTTAATTTTGTTGAGCTGCATCAGAATTAGTAAGTGCGTTTTATCTTATGCCATTGTTCCACTACCCTTGCTCCATTCTTTCCTATACGTGTTGCCCTCGTGGTGACATCCCTTAATCTCCTTCGCCAAGTGCTTTTGTTGATAACAGCTCCCTAATTCTCGGTACTACGTGGTCAAACGCAGCCCTCTCCCCTTCAGAGGGCACCATTAGTCCCTTTTCATGGATTATAAACAGCCGAGCTTCATTTAGCCGTTTGCAGAAAAGCTCTCTCCATTTTGTAATTATTCTCCGTTCTTTGCAGAGCAACAAGAATGGAGGTTAATATAAACAAAGGATTTCGTACAATTAGCGAGCGCTGGCCTTTGATAGTATGTGTATGGCATCGGCTTTATTGATAAATACGCACGGATTTATTTATGTTCATTCATCACTTGAGGGGACACATACGCAAATTGCATCAAAAATTGAATTTTTGTAACATTGTTGTTATACATTTGAGAACATGTTCATAGAGTATTCTGTTACTTTTCCATTTATAACTTAATTAAAATTTAAATATCTAGCCAGTGTACAGATCAGGGTTTGTAATGTTATATTGTTATTTATTCCACTAAAACTATAAATAATTTTAAGTATTACAGGTGGTTTATTACAAATGAACCCAAAATAATTTTTTTAACTGTATTACTTTTTTAGCTTATAATCTGAATTTTGTTGTGCCAAGATTTATATGTACTATTTATATTTCTTTTGTAGTTGATGTTATTAATTTGATAAATTTTCTATACTGAGTGTTATAATTTAGTTTTATTATTGTAAATTTATAAAATTGAATGTATATGTATTCCTTATTTTAATGGCATACCTCAAAGGAGGAAAGTACTAAATAAATTAAAAAGTGAGTTTAGTAATATGTTTCGAAAATGTATAAAACAAGTATCGCAGTAGGTGAGTCCAACTGCCCCGTCAACATCCAGGCATGCTTACCACCGATTATTTAACCTGGATCCAACCCATCCAACTCCACCGGCGAAACAGAGCACCCAGAGGGTCTAACCACACTTGTGGCGAAAATAATAAATTTGATGAAGAGAATGGAGGAAAAAGTGACTATTTAAGGAAGAGATATGCATAGGGTGAGGTGAAACACATTTTACCGCACCTTTTGTGTTCAGTTACAACGATTTACATAAATAGATAATCGGACACAATACATTGTGTTTAACACATTTATTTTTAGCCGGCAAGTCTTAGCAGAAGTACCCCGATGAGACCTAGTATTTAGTAGCTATAGCAGTAGTATTAGCTTTAGGAATAGGAGGTGCTATGTAGCTATTATTGCATGCTGCAGGTTTCTGTAGAATGGATTCTATTTTGAGCTTAATTTTTATATTTAAGCAAACATATAAATAGTTACAAGAAATAGTCTTGATAGTGATGATACATTCATTGTAGTCATTTACTTGGTCGGCCTTTCTTAGTTCTCATAACTCGGCTCTTGATGCCACTGGCCTCAGGAGCGTTATCGGGAAGGAACTTCTTCCCATCTTCAGCTTGGGATGTCGACTGAACATACCAGCTTCTCTCCCCTGTCCCCCATGTCAGCAGCAGAAGGTGAAGTAATTGCCCTCTGTTGTAAGTAATTCCTACTCGGTTGGTCTGCTTCTGTTTTCATCTAGTCTGGAAAAACTGCTCTCTGAGGTGTAGGTGGTAAACTTCTCTCCCTTCTCCTATGAGCTGATTGGATAAATTACACCAAATAGTCAAATGGCAGAGTTTTAAAATTCAAAATATTATAAATATTCTGATGAATAAATACTTTTCTACCACATATCCAGTTGTAAAGAATCAGAATGGCATTAAGCAGCTTGATTTCTCGGCCTATCTCATGATTTGAAGTCCAAAAGTTATTGGCAACAGAAAATTCATCTGTTTGTTTTAATTTAATATTCCTTAGATGTTATTCTAAGCGTGTATTCAAATTTCTTTTGGTATTACCAATGTATGCAGTGAGGCAGTATTTTTAACACTTAAATGATATCAGTCTAACCATATAATATAAAATATAATAACAGCCCGCCTAAAAGCAATATGTGTATAATATAATATATAAATTGTATGTAACAGTCATTGTATTATGTTTATATTACTATGTACATGTATAATAATGTCATGCATGTATTACGTAATTTAACAATGTAGGAGCTGTGAGAATAGAAGCCGAAAGTTGCTAACAATGAGGTAACCTTGAAGCAACAATAAATTAGAAAGTTTAATAATGATACTAATAATTCTTGGAACAATAATGTAACATTTAAAACAGTTTATAAATAGCCAATCAACAACTACAAAAAGCTTAAGTTAAATAAAAGTATTCTATTGAAGTAGGATTAGCCAATCAGAGACTTGAAATATAATAAAATGTACAAATGTAACAGATTTAGGCAGCAGACGCTACTAGACAGCGTTTCCGAGCAGTTCGCTCGGTACGTATTCAATGTGAAACATAAAAAGAATCATTAAAGCGTGAATAATATAAGGTTTACGTGTTAAAAAGTAATTAACAATCTCACAGCTCTACAGTATGATATATCAGCTAAATGTTACTTAATCGTGTGAAGGATTAATAAAAGGAGTGAAGTAAAGGTTATAATTTGTATAAGCCTTCATTCTTTAGCCGCACCAACCCTGCTAAGAGATACGTGTTTCTGCAAATTACTACTGACTAAGCCGAGGAAAATATACATATATAATATTTAAATAAACATTAAAAATTACAAAGTTGATTTTTTTAAACGTAGTAGCGAAGGCCACCGGAAACTTTGTATCGTACGTGGTTGCAACTACTTCAAGTTTTGGCTCCCCAATAGTGGAACTACAATACACCTTCAGCACTTTCATAATGTTGACATTGAATTGGGTAAATTTTGATTTTTTATGTTTTCTATAATGTGAGTTAACGGTGTATTCAAAATATTTCTGAGGTTGAAATTGTTTTGGGGTAAAAGTGAAAGTTTAATATTATGCTTCTTTAAAATCTTCTCCAATTGTTTAAACATAACAGGATGGTATGTAAACTTTTATAAACCAGATTTCTAGGCTTTGTGTTCTGTAAGGTATTAGAAGCTTGTAGCATATGTTTTCTCTTATATTTTTTAACTAAGGTATTAATTAACTGTGAAGTAAAACCATTTTCAATAGTTACATTCTTAACATATTTCAGTTCTGCATTAAGCTCTTCATTTTCAAGAGGTATTTATTAATCTGCGTACCAAGATTCGAAATGCTGCATGTTGATGTGATAAAGGGTTACAGTTATTATTTTAATATAATTATCTACATGAGTAGGCTTTCTATAAATTTCAAACTTTAAAGTATTTCCTTTTCTTTTGATTTTAGGCCCAAATAAAGGTAGCAAATAATATTGTTCTGTTTCCATTAAAAATTTAATATGTTTATCTTGTTTGTTCAGGAAGGTCAGGGTAGTGTCAGTATATTGTTGAGGATGATAGCAAATTCGTCATCCACAAACCTGAACCACACTTTAAAAATATCTGAACGAGATGTAATCACTTCATTTTCTAAAAAAAAAATCATATAGAGATCTGCTAGCAGAGGCGACAAAGGGTTGCCCATGACAAGTAAATGTGTCTGTTTATAACAGTTACTATTGAAGGTGAAACAGCTTTGTGATATACAGTAAGATATAAATGCAATCAGACCTTGTATTTAGATTTATTGTACATTAATTGAAGATAATTACGTTTTTAATAAATCTGGTATGCTGTCTGTAGGCACATTAATAAATAATGAGCTTGAATAAAATGAAACCAATAAATTTTCATCACTAATAGTTAAATTTATAATCTTACTTATCAATTCAGCAGAGTTCTTAGTGCTTTGAGTTGGACATCTTTCAAAAGTTGGAAATAGTTTTGTTAACCATTTAGCTAACCCATAACTAGGCGAACCTATATTATTAATGATAGGTCGCATAACGTTGTCTTTATTGTGGGTTTTTGGTAAGCAATAAATCTTAGGTAGCATTGGATTACTCCATTTTAAATATCTTTTAGCATCTGATGATATTATGGTCGACATTAATAGGGCTCTGTTAACCTCTCTAATACACACATTTAAAGGATCTTTTTTAATGGTAATATAGTCACCATTATTTAAAAGTTGAGAAAGTATGGTGTTATAGTCATCTTTATTTAAAATATCAAACTGGTTGGCTTTTCTACTCTTAAATACACTACTCATGTAGCATTAAGTTTCTTAATGATCTTGTTATAATCGTTATCGACAACATTAAAATCCATCTTCTTTAGCAGTGTGATAGATTGTGATTTTAAACTGTTTGCTGCTATTTGGTTCAAACCATATCTGGCTAGTTCTATATAAGCTACGTAATCTCTGCTATTCGATATAAAAGGAAATAAAAGTTATTAAGCCTTTTTCAAGTAATTGCAGTGTCAAGGTTATGATCAGATAAGTTCACCACTGTATTATTTTTCTTTGTAAGCTTTTCTTTTTTATCCAAGGATGTAACTTTGAGGTATGGAAGCTGTTGTTCTTTTAAGTAATAAAGCTTCTTTTTGAAGTATAATTCATTCTTTCTCTGCATAAACCCATTTAAATAGGAATTACATTTATCTTCAAAGTCTTTCCAAATTTGAAAACCAAGGTTCTTAGTTAAATGTAGGTGCAAGTCATATAGTTTCAATCCAATGGTATTTAAATTACTGTAATGTTTAAACATTTCAGCTTTTAGAATAATTCTTTCGGTTGTTTAATAATGACGTCCATTAACAGTGTATTTCACATATTTCCGTACAAAGCATGGTGTAACTTGGTAACTAAGACAGAAATTAATAAACAATGCTGGCCAATATGCTCCTTTTCTTGGTTTGAAGCTTCACACAGGCCTTTAAATTGAATTTTTGGTTTAAAAAACTGAAGTTTAAAGTCGAAATTCCTACCCCATTGTTTCAGTCGACATCTTGGAGACAATTCCAAATGGTTAGAGCTCACCGTAGCTTCCTAGACTTGAGTGACAACTGTAATAAATAATTATGCGAAGCAGCCTTAATAGTGATGGCGCATCACTTGGAGAACCTTTCTCATCAGCTTGTATCACTAGACTCTTGATATAATTGGCCTCAGGAATGTTTTCGGGAAGAAACTTCTTCCCATCTTCAGCTTACGATGTCGACTGGACATACCAGCTTCTCTCCCCTGTCCCCCATGTGTGCAGCAGCAGATGAAATAGCTGCCCTCTATTGTAGGTAACTCCTACTTGGTTCTCTGCTTCTGTTTTCATCTGGTCTGGAACAACTGCGGTATTATGTTAGCAGTATACTGACGCTGATCTGGCTACTCTGAATAAACAAGGTAAACATATTAAATTTACGGTGGAAACAGAACAAGATAATTTGCTTCCATTTTTGGACTTAACAATTAAATGAAAAGGAAAAACTTTAAAATTTGGAATTTATAGGAAGCCTACTTATGTAGATAATTATATTAAAATAATAACTGTAATTCTATATCACATCCACATGCAGTATTTCGAAGCTTGGTACTAAGATTAATAAATATACATCTTAAAAAAAAAGAAGTTTGCAGAACTGAAATATGTTAAGAATGTAGCTATTGAAAACGGTTTTACTTCACAGTTAATTAATATCTTTGTTAAAAAATAAGAACAAGCCTATGCTACAGGCTTCTAGTACCTTAAGAACCCAAGGCCTACAAATCTGGTTTATAAAAACTTTACATACCATCCCGTTTATGTTTAATCAATATGAAAAGATTTTCAAGAAACATAATATTCAACTTGCAACTCAGAACAATTTTAACTTGAGAAATATTTCGAATTATCGTGAACTAACATTGTAGAAAACCAAAACATCAAGAGTTTACCAGATTCATTGTCAAGATGTGAAGGTGCATACATTGGTAGGACCAAAAGAAGTTTGAAACTACGGTTTGGAGAACATAAAAAAGTATTAAATTAAAAAAATTAGATAAATCTTCTGTTACTAATCACTTTTGGACTTCAAATCATGAGTTAGGCCGGGGAATCAATGTGCTTAAAGTCATTCAGATTCCTTCATAATTAGAAACATATGAGAAAATATTTATTCATCAGAATATTCGGAATATTTTGAATTTTAAAATTCCACCATTTGAATCCTTGGTGCAATTTATCCAATCAGCTCATAGGTTACGGGAGGGTAGACAGAGGAGTTTTCCATCAGAGCAGAGAGCAGTTGTTCCAGACCAGATGAAAACAGAAGCAGAGGAACCGAGTAGGTATTACTTACAACAGAGGGTAGTTATTTCACCTTCGCTGCACACATGGGGGACAGGGGAGAGAAGCTGATAAGTTCAGTCGACATCCCAAGCTGAAGATGGAAAGAAGTTTCTTCCCGATAACGCTCCTGAGGCCAATGACATCAAGACCGCGTAATGAGAACTGAGAAAGGTCGACTGAGTAAATTACTACAAATAAGCATATGCTTTTAAAAATTAATTTTACAGGAAGATTATTCAGGTTGTGAGCCGTAGGAGCGCGGCTACCAGCTGGAAGAACATGACGGCAGCGGCGGGGAAGAGACAGCATCTCTGCTCATAAAGGAATGCGTTGTAACTGAAAATATTAAATATATTGAAAACTATTAATAATTATGACGACCAATCTGTGTTATATGAGGTGTTGAAAATGATTTCCTTCAACGTTAACACATTCACGGCATCTGCGTATGGAATTTTCGTGAACATCTTAAGTTCCGCGGGTGTGATTCTGGCAATTTCTTCTGAGATATTTTGTTTTAGATGTTCTAATATATGCAACTTATTCTTATTTTTTTAGGTTTCTCATAAAGACCTAAATGTGCATCAATATACCTTCAATAGAGTAAATAAAATCGAGAGGTTAGGAGACTAAGATTAACTTCGAGCAACAACAACAATAGTAACAATAATAATATGGTAAAGATAATTTTTGGGCAGGTCAAAGAATTTTTGAATTCTGTTATGTAGGTTATTATGGAAGTAATAAGCATAAGAGAGCACAGCAACGTGCTTAGCCGTTTGTGCTTCCAACGTGATCCTTAAGAGGAAGTGATGAAGGGGAGACCGGAAGGGCGACCAGATCCGGACGACGATGTGCGCTAACAAGAGCGAAATCCCTAGCATTTCCAACATGGCACCAATCCTGACGTCTTAGCCACCTGCAACCTGGGGTCCCGGGTGTAGACGAGACAGTACAAGAAACAGAATATTTGTTAATAGGCTATGAATAATGTTATCAACCATTTTAAATCCTATGTGCTTTACTCTAAAGCTTAAACTCGAAGTTAATTTTATTCTAAAATGAGTAACTTATATTAAATATTAAAATATTGTTTACAAAATTTAATTAAAATGTTTTGGGGGTGGTACAAATTAAATTGAGTTTTATTTATGGACGCTCTTTAACTGCTGTGGTCCTTAGCATCCCATTCTATATTGCGCATGAAATACCAGTAAGTTTGCTCAGAGACCTCTTTATCAGGCTTGAGGTTCTTTTACGGGCCCAAATCTACAACACGGGACCACTGGCTTTACTTCCCTTCCGAAGGAAGCCATGCTAAGAATTTTTACGCCCGAAAAATCCTTCGCCCTGCGCCGAGTTTGAACCCTCGAGGGGGTGGTACTTCTTTATGTTAAGCCTCAACGCGGTTTTTGATAGCCTTAGATTGATACTGAGTCAAAAGACGGGTTGATCTTCATGAAAATTGGTTAATAGCGAGCTTTTAAAATTGATTTAAAGATACAGACGAGCGAAGGGGCCCCGAAACAGGACAGAGCAGCACGAATAGGCCACAAGGGCCCTTTTTGCTTCTACCATGATTTCTAGGGGGATGAGGGGAGAATCCCGAAGAGTGACCAGATCCGGATTACGACGGGCGCAAGCATGGACGAGGTCACTAACGTTTTCAGATTGAACGGATCCGCCGCCGCCCGGGACCACCCACAAACCCCTAATATCTCGGGAGCGGGTGCCCCGAAGGGGCACACATCCACCGCCCAGCCGCAACCCGCCGTCGTCTGGTCCTACAACTCTGAAACAGATGACAAGGTAGATGATGGGTACATAAAATGAGGGGCAGGAAAGTCTTTGTAAAAATAAATCACCCCAGCATTCACCTGCGGACCCGGGGAGGCCATGAAGAACCCATGGTTCCAAGTTTGCGGTCACCGTGGATCGAATACGGGATCTCCCGAATGCGAGTCGCGCACGTTAAAGCGGCGCCACCTCGCCCGGTTTTAAAATTTATTGATGTGATTTCCTAACTTTGAAGCGATGGTATATATCAAACCATATTCTTTGGTGTTCATTCGTCCTATATAAAATAAATAATATAAATGTTGGAGGTGGAGTTGGTGTTAGAATAAAATGGAGAATGTGAGTGAAGTGAAATGACGTGGGGTAAAGTGAGTGGATATGTGGCGATACAAAAAAGAAGAAAGCAGATTTAGTATTTGGTTAAATGAGGTATAGGTTTAGTATATAGTAATAACATTTAAATTTGATATATATGAAATAAATAAAAAGAAGGTAATGAATGACTAATATGGAGATTAAATAAAATGTTGTAAGGTAAATAAATAAACAATAAAATACATGTATAAACGTATAAATAAATTAAATAAGGTATTAAATTACTATAAATTAAATAATTGAATAATTATTATGAAAACAACAAGAGATTATAAATAGAAACTTTAACTTTATAATTTTATTAAGGAAATTTTTAAATAAAATGGAATATATAAATAAACTTACTGAAATGATTTAGCCTAGTAGAGAGTTTTGTGTTGGCTGCCAGTACATTTTCGCTGCTTTGCAGCTAATGCAATTAAATAGGAGTAGAATAGTAGCTGGTTACCAGTTACTAAGTTTGCTGGTTTTCAGGAACTGTAGATAAATATAGAGTTTAGAACTGTAATTAAGGTTTTTTACGCTTTTACTCTAATATAATAATTTTCATTCTTTTCCTTTGGTTTCTTTCTACTTTTATTTATTATTAATATAAATTAATATTAATTAATTTGATTAATATGGAATGTAAATGTGTTGTGAGAATACATGTAAAGTTTGATTGTGTGTCCCGGGATGGTAACCAAGGTGCTGGGATGGTATATTCAAATGTTGTTTATTTATTTGTTCGTTCTTCCTATAGGCTCAATATCACGACCGGGAATCAAACACGGATCGCCGGCTGTGAGACACGCTGACCTACTTCACTACGATCATGCACTGAAATGAAGATGGCGATGGACCAGATTAAGGATGCAGCTCTATTAGGCACCTGCCTCCTTCTTCTTCTTAATTAATTTGCCTAATCTGGGATAGCCTTACACCAGCAACGTACGCTAACAGTGGGATTTACATCATAATGCCACCCTCTGCGAGGAATTCGGCAAAAGAAAACTTGTCGCACTGCTAAGTTTTTAAGCAGGATTAAGCTGCTCCATTACCAGGATGCAGAAGACAAGAGAAGGATTTAGGAATAGAAATGAGTCATATGGCTGCTCACAGGGAGTCCTTAGTTTTCCTGGGTCTCGTCCATGTTTACGGTTTTCAGTCTCTGTGTTCAGATGCTGCGTTTGTTTGAGAACTCGTATCTCTACAGTCGCCTCTCAAATGCACCACTAAACAACTATGTTTGTTATTACCAGCAAATTAATACTATACCATAGAAGATAAAAAACATTATGCTGTAATATTAATTATAATTACATATAAAGGGTCTTTCAACAAGAGTGACCTATCTTTAACAGTGATAGCTGCCGTTGTTATTGAGTTACAGCAGTCAGTTTTTTCATGTGGTTACAGTTGTTATTCACAAATAGCCATGGAACGTTACAGCATTCAGCAATGCGTAGACATTGTGAAATTTTATTATCAAGATGGATCATCTGTTCGCCAAACCTTCCGTGTATTGCGTAAAGTTTACGGTGTGCATAATCGTCCCTGCGAGAGAACGATTCGGCGTTTGATCGATAAATTTGAAAGAAGTGGTTCTGTCAGCGATCAAAGAACGTCTGTACGTAATCGACGTAAGCGCTCCAACGAAAACATAGGCGCCGTTCGTGAGAGTGTACGCGAGAACGGAAACAAATCAATTGCTCGTCGAGCGCAAGAATTGGGGCTTTCGTCGACCACAACTTGGCGAGTTCTGCATCTGAAGTTTCACGCTTACAAAATGGTATTGACTCAAGAACTAAAGCCCAACGACCATAGGTTGCGTCGCGTATTCGCTGACTGGGATATGGAGCAATTGGAAGCTGACCCGGATTTTTGTCGAAAAATCATCTTCAGCGATGAAGCCCACTTTTGGATGGATATGTTAACAAACAAAATTGCCGCTATTGGAGCAATCAAAATCCAATGCAGATTCAAGAACGACCACTTTATCCCCAAAAGGTTACTGTGTGGTGCGGATTTTGGTATGTTGGAATCATTGGTCTATATTTTTTCCAAGATGAAGATGGAGAAGCTCTAACTGTCAATGGAAAAATATACTTGGCTCTTATAAGGGGCTATTTGTGGCCTCAATTGGATGGTATGGATCTCAGAAACATCTGATTCCAGCAAGATGGTGCCACATGTCATACTGTTCTCGAAACAATCGATCTTTTGAAGGAGAAGTTCAGAGGTTTCATCATTTCCCGTCGTGGTGATGTTAACTGGCCCCCGAGGTCATGTGATTTAACGCCGTTGGATTACTTCTTGTGCGGTTATGTTAAAACTCGAGTTTATGTCAGCAAGCCAGAAACAGTAAATGATCTTATGAATAACATCACGCGTGTTATTCCTGAAGTTAGACCTAATTTACGTTCTACTGTCATTAAAAATTGGGCCCACTGTATACGCGCAACCCAACGGAGTCGCGGCAGTCACTTAACTATGTTCTGTTCCACACGTAATGACATTAATTATGTTCCAAAAATAAAAAAAATAAATAAACCTCTATCATTTATAGAACGTGTTTTATTTAAGTTCAAAGATAGGACACTCTTTTTGAAAGACCCTCTACAATATTACATTTCTAACCAAAAAACCTGTCGCCATATCTATTCTTCCTCTTCTTCTTGTGCTTTAACTAATTACTCTCCTCTTTGTAGGACTTACGTCCACAGGGATTTACAAGCCAATGCCAGTAGCCTGTCGAGGAGCAAAAAACTGTAGATCATAGCACATCCAGGAGGACGCAGCATAATTCAGGCTACTAAAAGATAAAGATGGCTAATGACGCGTTCATCAAGGCTCTAAGTTAAGTCACTAGATATAGTGTGTTCGCTTCCCCATGCGGCCGGGTGATCGCATGTAAGCGCGGAGCAGAAGTAATATAGCCTATATACGGGCTGCCTCACCGTGGTGGTTTCGATATAACGGTCAGTTTACGCTTGTCCGTGCAGTGTAGAAGATGCAGACAGTTTTCGTTTATGTCTACAATGTATAAAACATAGTGCAGTGTATAAGACGTGTAATAGGTTTATTTTAAAATCCATTAATATACAATCAAGGAATTCACGCTTGAACAAAGAGTTTTCATGTATGACATGTAAAAACCGAGTCATGCAGAGAGGTGTATAAGCAATTTCAAGATTCCCTAGCGTTCCAGTTCCAAACAGAGAGGCTGTGAGGCAGTATTTTTAACACTTAAAGGATTTCAGTCAAATTATATAATATGTAAATTCAATAAAAGCCCGCCTTGGAGCAATATGTGTATGTAATAATTTGTAAAATGTATGCAACAGTCATTGCATATGCTTATATTATTGTATACATGTTTAATAATGTTATGTGAATGCATTACGTAATTTAATAATGTAGGAGCTGTGAGAATAATAAGTTAAAAGTTGCTAACAATCAGGTAACAATGTGGTAACCTTGAGCCAATAATGAGTTTGAGAGTTTAACAATACTACTTGTGATTCTTGGAAGCAATAATATAATTTTAGTGACAGTTTATAAAAAATAGCCAATCAACAACCAGAAAAAAGCTTTCGTTAAATGAAGGTATTCTATTGGAGTAGGTTTAGCCAATCAGAAACTGAAAAGGAGAAACATTTACAAATTCAGAAGTCAGTTGCTTGCAGACAGTTACTAACCAGACGCAAAAAGTGTCCTCAAGAAATATAATATGTATTCGTGTGAGAGTAAAATAAGTTTACGTGTTAAAAAGTGTAATTGATTAATTAATTAAAGAATCTCACAGCTCTCTATATCAGTGAAGTGTATCAAGCATTAATAAAAGGAGTGAAGTAAAATTATTATCTATCTGTGTAAACCTACATTCTTAGTCGTATCACAACCCTGCTAAGAGAAACGTGCCTCTAAAGTAAATACTGACGCAGCCGAGGCAAACATAAATATTAAATATTTAACAGTTTAATTACAAAGTTAATATTTTTTTAAACTTGGGGCAAAGGCCACCTGAAAGTACATTTGGGGCGAAGGCTACCAGAAACTGTTTACCATACGTGTGGTTGCAACGAATGTCAAGTTAGGCTCCCCAACAGTTAAAATACTCCTTTTTCAAATGTCAGGCGTCTTGTTAATTATCAAATACAATGGGACCCCTAAATGTCCTAAGCCAAAGAGAAGGATTCTAACTGAGGAAAAGCTCGCTGAAATTAATGCATTATTCACTGGCTTTCCAACTAAGCCTCTAAGGCGTGTTGCACATCAAGTATGTGTTTCAAAGACCTTAGTCCATACGGCTACTAAAATTTTAAAACTGAAACTATACAAAGTAACTTGATGACAATAAATGAGTAGGATAATTATACACGCCGCTATCTAATGCTCCGCGCTTACATGCGATCGCCCACCCGGCCGGCCGCAGAACCAGAAGAATAACCAGACATTCAATATACAAACTGTGTTAACAATTACAGTACTCGAATAAACGTTGTAATAAATGTCTTTATACTGTGCCGGTTCAATTGCTCTCAGGAAATTTCGTGTCACAATGCGGGTTATGTATTTCGGATTCTGTAGCGCTTTACGTCTCAATCATTTTTTTTCTCGCTAGATAGCGCGTTAGCCACTCGTTTGGTGCGCGAAGCTTTAGCTCGCGTAGAGGCGGTTAGTTGAAGTTTACGCTAGAGAGAGTTAGGCAGAGAGCCTGAGAGTGGTTATGGTTGGCAGCATTATTACCGCAATGCAGTGATACCTACCTTTCCTGAATTGTGATTTTTCATAGTCATGGATTCCTTCAGTATAAAGCAGTTATAAAGGTAGGATACATTGCTGGTGTATTGCGTAATTTAGATGGTTTTGGAATTCCATTTGACATTTTCCTGGGCGTGACGCATTTAACGTTTAATGCGGGTAATGAACATTTTGCTGTCCAGCTTGAAAGACTTGGATAAGAAGGCAGCGGCCATTAACCTTCTACTCTTACTTTGTAAATTTCCTTATTTTGAGGCGATGAAGTTGAAGTCATGAGCTAACGCCCAACATCTGTATTTTATAAGAGAGTTGCTTGTATCTGTGAATGTCTAGTTTGGCGTGTCTTATCTTAAATGTAAAATCACTGATGTTTAGAATGCCTTTTAAGTACTCTCATTTAGGTTATTTGAGACTTTGTGTACATGTGCTTCGCTCCCTGACATTTTTACTTTCTCTACTACGTATAGTAAGTAGGGGAAGTATTGCATTCCACCCAAAAATTCGATACCGAGATTTCACCGGAAATATATGTTTGGAGACCTCCTGAATCCAAAAAAACATTTTTGGAAACATGTCCGTGTGTGTGTCTGTGTCTGTCTGTGTGTGTGTGTGTGTCTGTGTGTGTGTCTGTGAACAGCATAACTCAAAAACGAACAGTCGGATAAACACCAAACTTGGTATTTAGGTTCAGTATCTTCCAGAGATGCGACACGAAGGTTTTCAAGAAAATCCCCCCACCCCAGACTACCCTTTACATGGAATATTTTTCGAAAATTTTAATTTTCTCAAAAATGGCTCTAACGATTTTGATTAAAATATCATATGTTTAAGATAATGTCATGAGAAATGAAATGTATATCTCAAATTGTCTGGGAATGTCTCCAAAAGTATTCTTCATTGTGAACGACTTTTGCATAACTGGTAAACCATAAGAGATAGACAAAATTTTACTACACAAAAAATGTAGATCTCGTTAAAATACACAACTTATGTCATATACATTTCTTTTGTTGAGTGAACCGTTTTCGAGATATTGCTTGTTATTTTCTTAAATTTTCCAATACTTTTTCTCAAATTCGTTATTCATTTTTTTATGTCCTGGACTTGCAAAGAGAATGGAATGCGCCGCATAGCAACCAGCGTTAAAATATTTGACCATCGCTTAAAAGCTACCATATTCCCCTTGCATCTACAAGAAAATTAGCAATAAGATTCACATCTCGATATCTCGATTAACATAAAGCATATGGAGAATAGGCGTTTGTAAAAATAGATTGTACAAGAGTAGAGAAAGTCATGTGAGTGTAACACATCAGATTTTTTTTATGTCCTGGACATGCAAAGAGAATGGAATGCGCCACATAGCAACCAGCGTTAAAATATTTGACTATAGCTTAAAAGCTACCATATTTCCCTTGCATCAACAAGAAAATTACAAATAAGATTGACATCTCGATATCTCAATTAACATGAAGCATATGGAGAAAAGGCGTTTGTAAAATTAGATTGTACAAGAGTAGAGAAAGTCATGTGAGTGTAACACATCAGATTTTTTATGTCCTATTTTACTGGTTTAGGTTTTTCTTATGTATTTGCGTAAGGATTTATAGGCTTCCATTATCCGGATCTTGCATACAAATAGCTTCGTCAAATTGATAAGAAATTACACCGAAAGGCAGTTGCTTGAGTGTCGTTGAGTACGTAAAGTTAAGTCTTAAGCTTAACATAGGTTTACGTGTTCATTCAGACATAAGATGTAATTGCTAATTAGACGAAGTTCAGAGGGATAATTTTACTTCGCTACTGTTTTCGTGAAGGTGACCTGGGATGTGTTATGAAAAAATATTCCAATTCGTTATGTAAGTTGGGTTGGAATTCTGTAGTTTTGTGATTTTGTTATCTCGCCCGAATGAGATTTTCCTAAAAAGTCTGGATTTATCTGGAAGAGGATTTGTTTTTTAAAGATCTCTATAGCTTGTTTTAAGCATAATTATTACGGAAATGAGAATTATTGTTTTACCATATAGTCGCTTTCAGATAATATCCGTTCTATTATATTTTAATTACTTCTCCTCTTTATGATTCATGAATCTTTCCATTTAATTATTAATTATTCAATCTTTCCAGAACTTTAATTATTACTGCGATTTAAGAAAGTTATTAACTGGTTTTAGTTGCCCAAATGTTTCAATTATTGTTTCTATTTAACAAAGCAATTAATTGTTTACAAATTACAGCTTTAATTAATGCTTGCTATTTAAGAAAGCGAGTAATTATTTAGCTATTCAAAGCATTAATTGCAGTTGCTTCATAAGAAAGTTTAATGGTTTATCTGTCCAAAAGCATTTGAGAAGTTAATACATTTAGTAGATTAAACAAGTCAGAGCTTTAATTCTTGTGACTACTTAAGAAAGCATTTATTGTTCAGCTGTTCAAACAGCTTGAGATATTGATGAAGTCAGCGGTTTTCATGAATGTTTTCGCTTCAGAACTTTATTGGTTGTTTAGCAATTCAAAGTTTTAATATTCGTTGCTGTTTAAGAGAGCTGTTAATTCTTTAATTGCTTAAAGCGTTTCAGAGATTAATCAATTTAGTAATTAAGCAGTTTAAAGCTTCAATGGTTTTTGCCACTTAAGGAAGTTATTCCTTAATGGGACGGCATTAGTTCCAAGTTGTTGAAAAAATGTAAACATTCTGTGATCATCCCCTTGCTCTATCTGATAAATGAATCGCTAAGGCAGGGCATATTTCCAGATTGCTTAAAAATCAGCATTGGTACTCCGATACACAAAAAAGGCGACAAAAGAATTATGCAATACTATAGACCAATCTCTCTCACTTATGTAATTGCAAAATTGTTTGAAAAAAACACTAAAGAAAAGAATCATAGCTTTTTTAGAAAAACATAAATGTAAAATTATAATTATACTTAAATTATACTATTATCTTTAATGCAAATAATGATAGCGACCTTCAGTCACTAGCTACCAAGGAATAGCTTACGATAGATAACTTTTTCAAAATCTTATCTGATGTACACTCACATGACTTTCTCTACTCTTGTACAAACTATTTATACAAACGCTTATTCTCCATATGCTTCATGTTAATCGTGATGTTAATCTTATTGCTAATCTTCTTGTAGATGCAAGGGGAATTGGTAGGCTTTAAGCGATAGTCAAATATTTTAAGAGCTGGTTGCTATGTGGAGTATTCCATTCTCTTTGCATGCCCGTACATAAAAAATGAATAACGAATTCCCGTTTGAGAAAAAGTAATGAGTATTGGAAAATTTAAGGGAATAACAAGCAATATTTCGAAAATGGTTCACTCAACAAAAAAGATGTATATGACATAAATTGTGTATTTTAGCGCGGTCTACATTTTTTGTGTAGAAAAATTTTGTATATCTCTTATAGTTTACCACTTATGTAAAAGTCGTTCACAATGAATACTTTTGGAGACATTCTCAGAAAATTCGAGATATACATTTCATTTGTCATGAAAATATCTTAAACATATGATATTTTAATCAAAATCGTTAGCCATTTTTGAAAACATTAAAATCTTCGAAAAATGTTCCATGTAAAGGGTAATCTGGGGTGGGGGGATTTTATTGAAAACCTTCGTGTCGCATCTCTGGAAGATACTAAACCTAAATACCAAGTTTGGTGTTTATCCGATTGTTCGTTTCTGAGTTATGTTTTTCACAGACACACACACGGACATGTTTCCAAAAATGTATTTTTTGGATTCAGGGGATCTCAAAACATATATTGCCGGTGAAATCTCGGTATCGAATTTTTGGGTGGAATACAATACTTCCCCTACTTACTATACGTAGTAGAGAAAGCAAAAATTAGTAAAGGCCTGCACCTGTTGAGGGAGTTTGCTAAAATATGTAACATAAATGTTCTCAAAACTATATATTACGGCTTAATTTACTATGGCATAAAAGTATGGGGTAGCTGTAGTAATACATTCACCCAGAGGGTTCTGGCACTCTAAAAGAAATGTACCAGAACAATGATCGAAATGGGAAAATGTAAGTCCTGTAAGGAAGTCTTCAAAAGAGAAAAATTGTTTACTGTAGTGTCTTTGTACATATATAAAGTAATCTGTCTGATTTAACTGCACAAACCTAAAATAAATAGTGAAATTGATGGTCACGACACAAGGTGTAAATTGGAATTGCACAAAAATACTTATAATTTAAAATCTATAAACAAAGATCCTTTTATATTTGGTTTATATATGCACAACCGACTATCAACTGAAGTAAAATGTGAAAGCAACAGCATTAGATTCAGAGTGTAAAAAATATTTTTAAACAATCCTGTAATATTATTTCAATTAATAATCCAATTAATATTATTATTAATGATTTTCTTGCAAGAGCCTGTGTACAATATACATACTTTCAACAAAGTGTAAACAAACACATATATTTTCTAAATTGTAATTTAAGTTTTTATCTTTGTACTTGACAATGCTGGAAACTTGTAAGTGAGTCTATTAATTTCTGGCTTTTCTTGAGTTTCTCATCAATGTGCCAAGTTAGTAATTCACAAGTTTCAGTTATTGCTGTTATTTAAGATATCTATTAATATTTTTGCTTTCAAAGTACTTGGGAAATTAATTCAATTACAAACTTCGCTGACTATAGCGTACATATGGATGTTATTACTTAACAACGCTTAATGATTTCCTAGGGGTTCCTAGAACTTAAAGCTCGCGATTAACTTGTTTACTTAACACGGCCTTATATTAGCTTTCAGCTTCGTGAAACTTAAATGTATGTTTCTTTATGAGCATGTTATTATTTATTAAAATAACTTTGATAATACTAATGACTTTGTAAGGCCTTAATGTGTCTTGTGTTTCATAAAGCATTTGTAGGTTCTGTAGACCTTTTCAGCATTTGTCTGACCTTGATCAGTTTGTGTATATACTGGAAATTTATGGGTTTTCCAGCTATTTAGTGATTTGGACAGCTTTTATTCAATTATTATACCTAGTACGGAAGGTTTTCATGTTTAGACGTGTGAAGAATTGATTTAACTTGGGATTAGATTGGAAACCTTTAATTAATTTACCCTTAAGTCAGTTTTTCAAGTTACTTATTACATATTAATTCCTTCATGATTTAAAACAACTGGTAATAGCTGCCATTATTTAAAGATTATTACTAGCCGTCTTATATTGGGTTGTCATTATCGGCTTATCGTTCCTGGTGTTTACTTTTGGGTTTTCTGAAAATCAAAATAAATGTTTGAATTTAGCAGAGAGGCCGTTATTATTATTGCCTTCTGGAAACTAATGTGAAATATAGCTTACTCCTAGCTCTAGTTTCCAGAATTCTGCGAGTGTCTCATACTTACTTGACTTTACCTATACACTTACTCATTTTATTACATTTATGATTTTATTGGCTGTCTGATTTTGTGGCTATTGGAGGGTTTTGGCTATAGCGTTTTGGATTTTATTTCAGAGTCTTACTGTATTAAAGAATTTTGTTGTATAGTTTATTCTAGTGTTTAATTACTTGTAGGCTAAGCCTATTTATGTTCTGTATTGCTTCAAATATATGTGCGTTATGATTTACTAATTTTAATAAATTTAATGGTTTGTTCTTTAATCTGTTATTTATTTTTAAGAATGTACACTCTCAGTTATCCTATTCTTTTAGTCCTGCTGTGGTTATAAATGTTTTGATTTTTACAAAAAAGCAATTCATTTGGAAAGCTCGCACAGTTCGTAGCTGTTCTCACTTCGCTCAACGCCTGTGAAAATATGCACATACACCTATCTCATCATTCCTAATTTTCGAATACCTGTTTCATGCTATGCAATTTTGACCATTTGTTTTTTGCCCCGCTTGAAGTTACGCTGTTCAGTCGGGTAGGTATATCGGACGTGAATGAACGAAATGGTTGAAATGATGCTCAAATGAGCCCGGGTCGATAGAGCTTAGTTACTTGACATTCATCTTCTCAGGATAAAGGAAAACCGCAGATAAAACTTATCCAGGTAACTCATTCTAACCGAGATTCGAATTCGGACCTGTTGAATGTGAGGTGGACACGCCACCTCCACACCACGGAAGTGGGCCGAAGTGCTATGATTCTTCCTTTGTTTCCCATTAGGCTATGCAAGAAGTATTCAAAATATCGAGTCCAGTACATGTATAGCGAGCTTCTGTTTAAACAGCGGACTGTCGTATTTACATCAGGTATCATTTTATGTAACTGTAATAAAATATGTTTGAAAGATGATAGGGAACATCCTTCACGAGTAATTTGAAAAAAGCCTTTGTTCAAACAATTTGCACAATGTGTATGGCAATAAAGTATTATAACGCATCAGTTACAGCACATAGTAGGTAGAGAAGGTGTTTAGCGCATTCCAACTGAAAATTCGATAACGGGGTTTCGCTGGAAATACATGTTGTGAAGGTCCCTGAAATAAAGAATTTTTAGCAAAAAGGTTCGTATGTGCGTGTTACACTCACATGACTTTCTCTCCTCTTGTACAAACTATTTTTACAAACTATTATGCTCCATCTATTTCATACTAATCGCGATAAACATTTGCAGAAACGATCTTTTGACATGCAAAGAGAATTACATTTTACACATAGCGACCAGTTCTAAAAATATTTGACTACCGCTTAAGGCGTACTATGTTCCCCCTGTTTTGTATTTGCAAGGGCAATATAGAAATACAGTAGCCTTTAAGCATCGACATATATCATAATAGCTGGTTGCTAGGTGCAGCACCATTCTCTTATTTACTCAAAGATCCACAGAGAGAATTTGTTTTAAAAAACTTTGACATTTATATCGTCTGTTTGAAATCTTCAAAACAGTTAATGTTACTTCTTTGGGTACATCATTAGAAATATTGAACAAACGCGAAACATTTGGAGATATTTGAAAGTACGAGTATATTTACACATAATAGTTGCTAGTATCCATGAAACTAGAAAATTCTTTCGTTTTACTTTCATTACCACTAAACTATATTAGGTAGAAGAAGTATTGCTTTCCAGTGAAAAATTCGAAATGGAAATTTCCCTGAAAATACAGGTTTTGAGGTAACCTGAAGGTACAAAGAAAAGAAAAGGCATTTTTAATTTAGCGTATAGTTTATTAATGTTACAAAGCTTTTTAAGTTGCACTATTGCCATTGGACAAAGAAGGTAAATAATTCCTAATACTTAGACTGCAGGAATGTTATGGTACTGGGCCGATTTTACTCTAAACACTTCAAAGACAGTATCCCCAGAGGTTACCAATCCTTAAATTTGCTAAAGAATCCGAAAAGAAATTGAAGACAATGATTCAGAAAATATCTATTAAACAAAATAAACGTTTGTTTTCTTGCAGGCAGATAAGAAACAGCACATTATTTAGAAGACGAACATTTTAAATTGATTTACATAAGAATAAATTTACAATTGGTCATTAAAGCAAAGTATTCTCGCTTTGTTCCGGAAAGGTACAAAACGTCGGCACATGCTCTGGACATTTAAATTTAGAATATTAATTACGCCAAAAATGTTAGAGTAGAATTTAGACAAAGTCAAAATAGCGTGTGGACGACGACGCTTACCTAGAGCCGATATTAAAGTGCTTCTTCCTCGACTACCGGCGATCTCAGACTTGTCTTTCTTCAGCTCGTCACTAGTCCATCCGGGGTCCTTCCGACAGCCAAACACATGATCTGACATCAGAGCCGTATACAGCGCCACCAGGGTTACTTTTGCTGCCATCTCTTAACAGGAATGTTGCGGACAAGTGGCCGATAATAGGGATGATGCTGTTTTACTTCAGCCAGGGGAAGATAGCAGCAATGCGCGCAGCAGTAGTCCCACAGTTCGACATTGTTGTTTTAGCACGGCACAGTAGATTGTTGTGAGATTGGTAGCCACTATGGCTCATCAGAAAAATGAAGCATCACTCAAAAAGAAAAGTTGGTTAAATAACAGAGTAGGTAATTAAATTAACCAACTTCCAAGGATGCGACACGAAGATTTTCAAGAAAATCTCTCGCCCCAAATACCTTTACATAGGAAAATATTCGTTATTTTTGATTTTCTCAAAAGTTGGTATAACGATTTTGATTAAAATGCTATATATATCTAAGATACCTGTATACGACGAAATGTATATCTTGAAGGTTCTGAGAGTATCTTATGAAGTTCTCTTTGTTCTGAACTATTTTTGTATAACTAATACACACGTAGTACTTACAAAACGTGGATCTTGTTAAAACTACAATTTATGTGAAGCAAAATTCTCTGCGTTAACAATTTCCGAATTATTTTTTTTATAGGTTTGAATTTTAAAATAGTTATCATTTTTGAATTGACAAGTCACTATTTGTTACTTTTTCTACCACATACCTAGTAGGTAGATCAGGTATTGCATTCCACTCAAATATTCAGTGCTTTCCAGAAATGCGACACAGGGATTTTTAAAAAAATCTCCTTATCCCAAACTACCCTTTGCATGAAACATTTTTCGAAATATTAGATTTTCTTAAAATGGCTCTAACGATTTTGAATAGAATATCATATCTTAAAGATATTTACATGAGAACTAAAATGTATATTCCCAGAAGATTCTGGGAATAGCCTTTGAAGTACACTTCATTCGGAAGAAATTTTGTATACTCTTGTATAATTCGTAAACGTTAAGCGATAGACGAAACCGCACTACACAAAAATGTAGATCTCTTAAAAACAAACAATTTATTTTAAATAACTTTTTTGTGGCATACGACATTTCCGAGATATCGGTTATTAATTGTTCGAGTTGTTTAATACTTAGCCATTCTTTTAAAGTCCTCTGAACATTCAGTTGTTTCTCGCGATTCCATTGAAACAGTAAGAAGTTTTAGGCCAACGTCCAGTTCTTAAAATGTTCGACTATCTCTTTTCTCTTTGTATCTATAATAAAATGTGTAATATAGTTATTTCTACAAAGGTGTATTTGGATTAAAATGAAGTAGATAGAAACATAAGCTTTAGTATGACCAGTTTGTACACCTACTGATAAATGGTAGATGGTAGAGAAGGTCACGTGAATGTATCTCATCAGATTTCTTTTCTCATGATTAATAAAGCTAACACATAGTGAACCATTTTTACTTTCTCTGCTACGTATAGTAAGCAGGGGAAGTATTGTATTCCACCCAAAAATTCGATACCGAGATTTCACCGGAAATATATGTTTTGAGATCCCTGAATCCAAAAAAAGCATTTTTGGAAACATGTCCGTGTGTGTGTCTGTGAACAGCATAACTCAGAAACGAACAGTCGGATAAACACCAAACTTGGTATTTAGATTCGGTATCTTCCAGAGATGTGACACGAAAGTTTTCAAGAAAATCCCCACTCCAGATTACCCTTTACATGTAACAGTTTTCGAAAATTTTAATTTTCTCAAAAATAGCTCTAACGATTTTGATTAAAATATATGTTAAAATATTTTCATGAAAAATGAAATGTATATCTCGAATTTTTTGGGAATGTCTCCAAAAGTATTCTTCATTGTGAACGACTTTTGCATAACTGGTAAACCATAAGAGATAGACAAAATTTTACTACACAAAAAATGTAGATCGCGTTAAAATACACAATTTATGTCATATACATTTTTCGAGATATTGCTTGTTATTCCCTTAAATTTTCCAATACTTCTACTTTTTCTCAAATGGGAATTCGTTATTCAGTTTTTTATGTCCTGGACATGCAACGAGAGTGGAATACTCCACATAGCAACCAGCTCTTAAAATATTTGACTATCGTTTAAATCCTACCAATTCCCCTTTCATTTACAAGAAAATTAGCAAAAAGATTAACGTCTCGATTAACATGAAGCATATGGAGAATAAGCGTCTGTAAAAATAGTTTGTACAAGAGTAGAGAAGGTCATGTGGGTGTAACACATAAGATTTTTTAAAAATGCGACTATCGCTTTAACCTGCTGTATTCTTCTTAAATTTAGAACACAATCTGCAATACAAGTTCATCTCGATTAACAAGAAGTGAATATAAGAATAACGGAGCATTCACAATAAGAATGAAGTATTATTAAAACGACGTATAACTTAAACATAAAGTTAGCGTACTATGTTGTCATTCTCGATGATAAATCGAATTTTAAGATGTAAGATACCTAGAAACAGCTGAGCTAATATAAAGTATGCGAAACGACCACGACAATACTCACGACAAAACATGTTATGTACACTCAGTCAAATTAAAAATGGCCTGTCTCTTGAGCAGTTAAAGTTTTTCAAAGTTCCTACTAGTGAGCACGTGATTCACAACCGTAAACTTCTGTGCGCCGCTTTGGCTAATTCTATAATACAAGCCACGCAGTATTAAGCTACTTAACTTCTAGCAAGCAGCTCGAGTTCGATTCTCTGTTCTGAACTGTTAACTTGTATTTTGACAACTCCTTTTACTGTAAGATAATCAAACAATATTGCTTGTGTTACTTCATCGATATTGCAAATAAAATTACAACAATAGTGAAATTTATCGTTGTAAAATTAAATTTACTGTGTATGAAATCTCTTTCTAACGATAAATTAATGTGCCATCTACCGGTATGACGGACTACTAAATAAATACCACATAACAAAAGTGAAGAAAAGCTGGTATGTTTTTACTCATGTATTTAAAACGAAAGGGAAAACCTTGAATAGCTTCAATGAGATTTGAACTTGCAATCTCAGAAACAGTAGGCTAACTATCTACCACTGAGCTAAGAGAGGTGCAGTAAGTGTGACACTGTAACGAGGTTTAATCATACTCCACTTCAGAACCATAAATCAATAAAGTTTGTTTGGTTTTGGTTGTTGAAACATTCTGAAATATCTTTTTGAAATATCGTAATGAATTATTTTCTCAGAAGACTTTTGTGATTGTAGTTGTTCCCCATTATAACTACTACAAGAATGTATACAGTCTTGTGAAAAAGCCTGACGGTCCCGAGCGCTCACAGAATTATCTGATTCGAGCTCCTTCTCTCAGACGCCGGTCAGATTTAAATTGACAGACTCTTACATGTATAGAAATGAACAATTTATTTACCTGAGATTTTTATAGATGCCCCGGTAATTCCTGGCCCGTGATCTTGTAAAGAAGGCAGCGACTCATCACATGGTGACGGAAAGTGTGATCTGAGATGGCAGAATAATCGCATGATGAGAATGGTTCTCTGATTGGCTAGTTCCTTATGTTTAACGTACACATAAACCTGAAACCTTGGACCTAGCAGGCTTCTAAGTCACCATAATCGTCTGTAACGCTCCCCATGTATGGCCTATGCCCTTCGGCGGTTACTTCATTGAATCAAGCGATGACTGGACCGATGTTTAATTCAGTGTTAATTTTTATGCAAACGTGATTCAT
Source organism: Deroplatys truncata (assembly GCA_030765065.1). Lineage (NCBI taxonomy): Eukaryota > Metazoa > Arthropoda > Insecta > Mantodea > Mantidae > Deroplatys > Deroplatys truncata. The sequence goes on along the minus strand of CM060988.1, from coordinate 53,540,886 downwards.
TGTATGACATTAATTCCGTTACAATATACATCTGTAATTTTTAATGCGTACCTTAGTTTTCATTGTGAAAGGGGCCTGAGCTTTTATAAGAGTAGTTTGTAGAATAAGGAGTAAAGAAAGTAATGGAAATGTAGCATATCAGAGTTTTGTATTATAAGATTTTTGGAAAGATCCTTGAGCGAGAAACATCCTCATACATGACCGCAGAGGAGCGAAAAATACAGAAGAAGAAAAGAGAAGCTTGGAGAGAAGAAAGGACAGAGAACGTGGTGCAAGTAAACACACTGCAAGAGCTCAACACGAAGACGGAACACAAAAGGGAGAAGAAAAATATTTGAAGTACAATACAAGCTTAAACAAACAGGAATAAAGAACTTTAGTAAAAGAAAACGGAATAACAAAAGAAATAATTCTTCTAGAAAGGATAAAGGAAAGGCCTCATTCAACTACTGCGCAAGGAGACTCATTTTGTGAACTGGCACCGGAATGAGTAGAAGAACGACATGAAAATTCAATGTCCAAACTTACCACTCTATGTCTACAAGGAGGGGAACAAACCCCTTAATGTGAAGACGTTGTGGTACAGCGCGAACAACACAATTTTCAACAATGTTCTGCTGCCCTCTTTAACACGGCAGTTGGGGTGAGATGGCTACACTTCGATCAATATAAATCTTCTCCACCCTCACATCGCACCAGCCCGCACCACTCCTTCCTTCCTTCCTTCTTTCAACTCCTTCAATCTCTTTATTTGACAAAAATCACAATGAAAACTTACACTAGTGTCATCTCAAGAAAAGAGTATTCATTTTGGTTTACGAGATCAACTCTTCTCAGAAATATCTTGGAGAGCTTGACTGCTGCCGTCTTAGCATGTTCCAGTTAAGAAAATTTTAATAAAGAACCTTTAGACTTTCCGTTACGAAAAACGAGCGTGAAAGAACTGCACTTTGGACAGAAAACTTCTACTTTAAATTTTTGGTCTTAAAATTATTTTTTAACCTAGAGGAAGGGTTCTCAATATTTTCCAGTGACTTACACTGGCGTGCATAAAAGGTGGCCCATTCCCCTATGTCACAGTAGTGTTTTGTCCTCCGTAAGGTTTCCACCTTCACGCAATCAACGTTTGACTCCATCTGGCCAGTATCATTTCCCAATGGAAAGGTAATGAAAAAAAATCTGATGTGTTACACTCACATGACTTTCTCTACTTGTACAAACTATTTTTACAAACGCTTATTCTCCATATGCTTCATGTTAATCGAGATGTTAATCTTATTGCTAATTTTCTTGTAGATGAAAGGGGAATTGGTAGGATTTAAACGATAGTCAAATATTTTAAGAGCTGGTTGCTATGTGGAGTATTCCACTCTCGTTGCATGTCCAGGACATAAAAAAATGGATAACGAATTCCCATTTGAGAAAAAGTAGAAGTATTGGAAAATTTAAGGGAATAACAAGCAATATCTCGAAAAATGTATATGACATAAATTGTGTATTTTAACGCGATCTACATTTTTTGTGTAGTAAAATTTTGTCTATCTCTTATGGTTTACCAGTTATGCAAAAGTCGTTCACAATGAAGAGTACTTTGGGAGACATTCCCAGAAAATTCGAGATATGCATGTCATTTGTCATGAAATATATTAAAAATATGATATTTTAATCAAAATCGTTATAGCCATTTTTGAGAAAATTAAAATGTTCGAAAAATGTTCCATGTAAAAGGTAATCTGGGGTGGGGGGATTTTCTTGAAAACCTTCGTGTCACATCTCTGGAAGATACTGAACCTAAATACCAAGTTTGGTGTTTATCCGACTGTTCTTTCTGAGTTATGCTGTTCACAGACACGGACATGTTTCCAAAAATGCTTTCTTTGGATTCAGGGGTCTCAAAACATGTATTTCCGGTGTAATCTCGATATCGAGTTTTTGGGTAGAATACAATACTTCCCCTACTTACTATACGTAGTAGAGAAAGTAAACTAATGAACGTGTTATAATCGATATGAAATGGAGTGGTTCAGATACCGCCTATATGAAATTATTTCGTTACGATTGGTAAACAGCGAAAGGTTAAACCAATCTTGTCTTGTCTTATTCGATACAGATTTCCGTCTTTCTCCGGACGCACTACAGCTTTGTGTTTGTGCTACCTGTATCGTTCTAAAGCCAATTCATTATGCCTGCCCAAGGAATACAGTCTAATAACAGATATGGTTTCAAATTCTTCTTGGTTCTAAAAACATTTTCCCCAAAAGCAATGTATCTCCAGTGAGCCAAAGACTCACTATGCTGGGATGTTCCAGTTTCTTTCTTGCACAATCTGCAATATGTTACTCTGCAACACTCCCATCTTGTTAAGATGATCTTCACAGGGGAAATTCAATAATTGTTCTCAGCTGAATTCTATTACATTTAAGTAAGCTTTGAGCTCTTTTCTTACATTGTTTGCTAATAAATAGTTTAAAATATTTGTTTCCTTTATTATGTTTTTATTATGTTATACTTTGGACCATTTGTTAATAGCCTTTCTTATTAAACATCGAGATGTTCCTAGAGCCGGCTTTGGCGCAATAAATTGTGAAGCTTGCGTTAGTCTTTGCCTCTCTATGCTTCGAAGACTGCGCCGTTGGTGGCAGTCCCGGGTTCGATGCCCGCTCGGGTTGGAGTCGAACGCGGTGTAGTGGAAGATACCGAAGTAATGGTAAAATTTACTGTACCTGCTTTCTCCATCCGACGTGGCTTCCTGGCTAGTTGATTTAATTGTACGATAATTCTCGCTGTTGCCCTGGCTAGTTGGTTCTCAGCGGAGCTGTCTGCATGGACTTTCCTATTAGAATTGCTAATAAGCTCTCGGTTGTGGTACAAAGGAGCTCAGAGGTGAATTCACTACTCATCATAATGTTGGGTTTATCGCCATTTATTGTCACTTCACTCTAACACTACATAATGTTCCTGTTTACTTATCACTTTATATAGAACACCATTTGCGCCCCAGCTTTGTTTGACGGAGAAGCGTGGATTCCTCGTCTGTATCTAAAAGTCAACTCTCAATTTTTGTGGTAAATCTCGACTATTTAAACACCACGATCCCCCACCTAAAATTTTGGGATCTGATTTCTTATTGGAGGAATTTTCGCGGCTCTCTCAGTGTGGCTAAATATGATTTAATTTATATAGATTCCTATTGGCTAGTTTGTATATATCATGTGACTTTTCCCGGGATTCTCTTGGTAAACTGCCGTTCTGTGTTATTTTCCTTCACTTCATACTTCCGGAGCGGAAACAAAGTCATAAAACCTTACCCTTCGATTCTAACACAAAAGATCCCGTTTTCGTTGCACATGCGAACAGCATATTTCTACCCTGACTGCAGAGTTCAAGACATTCTAAACTTAGTTAAACAGGAACATTGTGTACAAGATAAATATTACATTATACAAAATGACTATTTACATGGTGTTCACATTGTACACATATATCGTTTATGTATCAAATTAAATACTAAATAAATTAGCACATAATAAAATTAATTCGGGCACATTCTGTCTCAAGCTGCTCCTTGTCTTGTAAGTTTATCAGCTTTCTCATTTCCCACCATGCCACTATGATCCACCACCCGGATGAGTTGACCTTCATTCTGTTCTGTCAAGCTTGCAAGCAGGTTTAGGCAGTTTAAAACCAGTCCTGACGGTACCTTATGACTACTTAGAGCCTTAAGTGCAGCCTGGCTATCTGTAAGCTCTCGTTATGTTTTCATGTATGCGTTCAATAATAGTATAAAATTCTCTTTCAGAAAGAGTAGCATATCCATCCAAGGGGGAAAAAATAAACGTTTTGCAGCTTGGTCTTAAGCCATACGGCTAAACCAATAGAACATATTTCGACTTTCTAGAGGAAGGGGGTAAACTTATTTGTATGCGTTCTTAAACTGAACGACACCTACGATATTTATATGAGAGCTTTTATGAGCGACATGGTTAAGGTGGTAGCGTCAGTAGCCTGCATTGGGAGGTCGCAGGTTCAAAACCTATGTACTGGCCAATCTGACTAGATTATTTTTCGTAATTTCCCTTATTTTCATTGGTTATTCCAAAAATTCCTCATACAGAACAAAAGCAATAAAATAAATAGAAATAAAAATGGATGGCATAAATAACAACTATGCAAATACATGCTTGCCCATCTATAAAAAAGTTACATAAGCAGATGCTACAGGAAGGCGAGTACATAACTAGTCCAATAATTTCACGATCCTGAAGTCCACATTCTGCCTAAACTCTAAAGCAACATTAATAGATGGTACAGAAGGGCGATGACTGACAAGGGTAGCCGACCTTATGGCCCTGAACGTGAACACGGTCTGCCAGAACTGTCCTCCCTAGCTGAGGTTCTTTTCAAGGTTTTCCTCAGCCCTCATAATTGGCAAATGCCAGGGAGGTTCCCTAAACTCAGATCTGGTAGGCTTCCTTCCCCAATTATCATTTACTTTCATGTATCACAAGTGTTATCGCCTGTGGTACCGTATGCAGTAAGAAGGGTTTTAAACACTTTTTATTTGAAAGGCGACTGCGCAACTAAGACCACTTTTAAGGCATACACTGACTCAAGTGAGACAAAGCCACTTGTAGTAACCGTCGCAATATGACTAGCAAGTTAAAGCGATGTTAGAAAGCAAAAACATATCTAATGCGTCACATTCACATTACTTTCTCTGCCCTCTAGCGCGTATTAGTGACTATACAAATTATTCTTACAAAAGTTCATTTTCCTATCTTCTTCATTTTAATCGATGTAAAACTTTCCGGAAATAGCTGCATTACACATTTCATTATAGATATAAATAGAATAGTGAAAGTCAAATATTTAAGAACTGGACGATATATACTAGCCTTAAATTCCAAGCATTTTGCGTGCAATTTGATAAACAACCACATATAGAAAGGACTTAGAAAGAATAAAAAGGGTATTGAACTATTCCAAACATTAATAACCCATACCTCGGAAATGGCTGATACCACAAAAAGGTATTTGAAATAAATTTGTGTTTTAAAGAGATTTACATTTTATGGTACACGTTTTCGTCTATCGCTTGTCGTTTACCAGTTATACAATTTCTTCCGAATGAAGTAGACTTCACAGGCTATTCCCAGATAATTCTGTAATATAAATATTTTTAATATATGGTATTTTAATAAAAATCATTAGTCATTTTTAGAAAATAAAAACTTCGAAAAGTATTTCATGTAAAGGGTAGTTGGGGTAGGGGAGTTTTCTTGAAAACATTCGTGCAAATCTTTGGAAAGTACTGAACCTAAATACCAAGTTTGGTATTTATCCGACTTTTCATTTTTTGAGTTATGCTGTCCACAGACCTACACACATGCGGACCTTTTTCTAAAAATGCTTTATTCTTTTGGATTCAGGAGGTCCCAAAACATGTACTTCCGGTGAAATCTCGGTATCGAATTTTTGGGTGGAAGCAACACCTCTACCTACTTTGTACATGACAGCGAAAGTAAAACTAGATATTAGAAGCATGTCTGATACGATACATGCAACCTCTTATGCCCCTTTTCATTACATACAGAACCACAGGCGGTGTGCACTGGTGATTTATGAACTGAAAGATACCTATTTAGAAAGGAATCACTCGAGGCCTAAGTTTCGGGTACCTCCCCGGCATTTGCCAGGAGTAATTACAAGGAGCAAGAGCCAGCAACTCAGCTCCGCCCTGACCCGCCCCCCCCGGGTACCTATTTTATATACACCCTACTTTCACAGGGACGGAAGTGCATACGCCACTTATGGGCATCAACCCCAAAGAGGAAGATTACCGAAGACCGATGGGGGCGACAGTAACTAGCACACCATCTACCAGTTCTCCTGGTTGGTGCCGGAGGATATTAGGCGTCTCACAACCCCGCCTGGGCTTTGCCCAGACATTCCAATCACTTGTGTAGCGGGAACAAATGCCCCGCCGAGTCCTACCCAATTCAAACAGCTTCCTTCTGGGAGGGACTCAGATGTTCGGTCCGGCGTACTTCTGGTAACGTCAGAACTATCTCGAGTGCTAGGGGTCCGTAGCACCCGCACCATGGCAGCTCAAGGGGAGGTATGATGACCGATGAAGGCCTGGAGAAAACCTCAGTCAGGGAGAGGATTTGAACTGCAGATCTCCGTTCATGATTCCGTGCTTTAATGACCTCAGCTATTCTATCGGTATCCAAGCTTTTCCGTAATTAATATGTAAGCTATATTGTTACTCTGCTGCAGAATTAAATTTGATTTTATAGAACTCTCTGAACTACACAGAGACAGAGAGAGAGAGAGAGAGAGAGAGGTGGAGGGAGAGGGAGATACATACACCTGTTAATAAAAACGTTAAGAGAGATAACATTTATCGTTAGGAAGCTCTGAATCCAGCATTGTTTTCTTCTCTTTAAATCACGCTTGCAATGCAAATTCTGAACACTTCACCAATGTATAAGTTATAGCCTGTGCGGGTTGTTATGAATCATGAATATTTTAATGATCCGAGCTGTGAAGTTTGCCTCATGACCCATAAGAATTTTCCGTTTCCTTCTTAGCCGCTGTAGTTCCGAGAGGGAAAACAGCTAGGAAACAAATTATTGAGACAGTTTTCTGCGAGAAAGGGAGTCTTGGAGGGAAAAGAGATGATGGCTTTAAGCCTGCTTTCTTTATAAGAAGGATTACGTACAAGGATAACCTTCAGGACGTCTCCACCAAGGTGGTCACGGCTTAGATTCCGGTGTGAAATCTGAAAGCTTTTATTTCTTTGCAATGATAAAAACATAGTTCTTGTAATCCACATTTAAACAGTATTTTATGTAGAAGATGTGTAATATTTCCCGTAATATTTATTGTTGTGTAATTGTCGCACTGATGTTACAGTTCGGGCTGGGATTTGTTTTAGTAAAAGGAGATTGAAAATAAAAATGTCAGTGTATCGGCTTTATCGCCCTAGGCTCATGTTTTACAATAAAAAAGTAATTTACAAATTAGAATGATATACTAAAACCCAAATGCTTTGCATATATTGGTTTTTAAAAGATATTAAACGAAAGAACTTACAAAACGGTGCAAATTTTAGCTTTTCAGTTTATTTTTGTGCAGGCACCCATCACTGGGGAAAGAATGAAACGCAACTGTGGCCAATTTCTTCTTCGCTACATGCAATCTAGGTTTGTAGGTTATCTTTGGTACGTCTTACACGCAGATACTTGTAGCTACGGTACGAGAGCAAGTTTATTATGCCGTCCCATCGGCGGTTGTATTGATACATTGACGGAGTTATACAGTATTTTCTTTCCGTTAGTTCTGTCTCCATGCAACGTGGTATGTGCTAATTCTCCCTATTGGCGAATAAAATGTATATTAACTGTGAATTATTCAAATACTGTATGTATGTTTAGGTCAATACAATAATACTGTATTTCTTTATAAAGATGTGCCTAGATTTGTTTTTGATATGAACTTTATCTGAAATGACAATTTTTTAAAGCTTGGAGCAGTATGAAAAGTATTTGTAATAAGGTTTTTTATGTGAAAATTGTTTCTACGTTCTCATATGAAAACTGTTTAAAAACGCATGATACATTTTTAATTCATGTGCATTACGCTTTTACCTGTCAATTCCGAATTCAATACTCCGATTCTTGAGAAATACGACCTTCATTTCCCTTGTAGCAATCTTGCATACATTAAGTACAGCATCTGGAATAGTACTAGAGAGCTGGCCGTTGAATGGAAGACAGACCTAAAGTCAGACGTTAAAACTTCATAATTTTTTCCCAGCGATTAGGGACCCTATCGGTAAGAAAGCCGAGACAGGGTAATTTTGGTTCGATGCACTTTCACTATAAAAATCGCAGCTCAATCTGCGATGATCGGTGTAACAATGGCCTTTTGTAAGCTTTATTTTAAGATAAATCCGTTTTTCTAAATATGTTGTTTAAAATCTTGTTTTGAAAACGTAGAAAACGTAGTTAATAAGTGAACATAATTCTAAAATCAAATGAATTCCGAAACTGCGTCAAATATCCTGGTTATAATTCTTTTCATCTTTGACAGAGGTTATTGCAAATTTCGCCCAATTAAAGCTCCCAAAATAGTGGTGTCTAGATAGATATGCATGGGCCTAAATTCGGTTCGCTCGGTCTAAACCGGGTCCAAAAATAGGTTGTACTTTACCACACAGCCCGGCCCGCATTGTCTAATTATTTAAAAGAAGATTATTTTGCAGTTATTGAGTATTAGGTATTATTATATCACCATCTTCAACAAACTTGTGACTTAATTCAAACTTCAAGAAAACAGATATACTCAACCCATTCGCGGTCTTGTCAACACTCCTACAAATTGGTTTGTACGTTTTGTATTGCTTGTGGTGTTCTATCTTCATCCATTCTGTTTACATGATTCTGCAATTTTTCTCTATATTCAAATCTATTTCATTTTTACTCTGGATCCTCAGCTCTCCTGTGTTGTGTTTTGAATTCCTTTTTACTTTCTCTTCCGCATGCATAGTAGATACGGAAAATATTGTATTTCAATAAAAAATTCGATACCGAGATTTCACCGGAAATACATTTTTTCGGGCACCTTGAATGCAAAAAAGGGTTTTTTAGAAAAAAATGTCCCATGTGCGTGTGCTTCTGTGAGCAACTTAAGTCAAAACAAAAAGTCGGATAAATACCAAACTTGATATTTAGATTCAGTACCCTACAAAGATGCGACACGAAGATTTTCTCGTAAATTCCCTCACCACCAAAACTACCCTTTACATGGAAGATTTTTTGAACATTTTGATTTTTCTAAAAAATGGCTCCAAATATATTGATTAAAATATCCTATATTAATAATATTTCCATGACAAACTGTATATCTTGAATTTCTTGGGAATAACATTTGAAGTCCTCTTCATTCGGAAAGAATTGCGTATAATCTTGTATAACTAGTAAACGTTAAGCGATAGGCAAAAACGTACTGCGCAGGAAATGTACATCTCTTTTAAAACACAAAATTTATTTCAGAAAACTTTTTTTTGGCATAAGCCATTTCCGAGATATCCGTTATTAATGGTTCGAACTTGTAATTACTAGATTATTCTTTAAAGTACTTTCAACATTGAGTTGTTTCTCGTTATTCCATGGAAAAGTGTGGGATTTTAAGGCCAGCGTATAGCGCCCAGTTTTTAAACATCTGACATTCGCTGTTCCACTTGCATCAATAACGAAATGTGTAATTTAGCTATTTCTGAAGGTTTATTTGGATTGAAATGAAATAGATAGAAAAATAAGCTTTAGGAAGAATGGTTATACCCACTAATAAGGCAGAGGGTAGAGAAAGTCGTGTGAATATAACACACCAGCTCTTTTGAATTCCTTTTTCATATAAGGGTTTGAAACCTGCCGCATATCTCAAAAGTTATATTCTTCTTCTTAGTAGTAGTCAACAAAGCGCTGCTGCCTATGGTGCGAAGGGAGTGAAGTCAATTTTCGGTACCGGTATAGAGATTTTTCCACTGCTGGTAGGGGCCTGGAATAAGATGTATTTGGTATCATTAAGGTGCCACTTTACAGAAGTAATGGCTGCTGATGTTCGGAATCCAGATGTAGAAGGGGGTATTTTGACGGCATAATTGCCCACATGCCGCCTTTATTATTGCACTATGCCCTTAGGTGTGGATAGAGGGACGGAGGCGGAGTTTGCAGCTGCCGTGCTGTTGTAATTATTCGCAATGGCCGAAGCATGTATTCATATATTATTATAACTATTACTACTGATACGGATGTGTGCCTTTTGTGATAATTATGCTATTTTGAGTGTTAACCACGGTGCACTACCATTTTTAAAAGCATGTTTAAAATGAGTATTGTGCCTACAATGATAAAATATATATCAAATTAAAAAGGAACATTCACTTTTTTAAATTAAACACTTGTCACTTTTGCAACTTTCGATATTTAGTCTCCCCTTAATCTATATTAATATAATAAAGAGGGAAATTATTTGTGTGTGTGTAGGGTAATTCCAAAAACCACTAAACCGACTTTGATAATTCTTTTACAATGAAAAGCCCTATTCTTTCAGATGGTTACAGGCTTCATATAATGTTTCCAAAATTTTGAACACTGTAATTGTGGGTTTCTTTTTCATACTTTAAATATTTTTAAAATCGATTTATGTTACGGGAGTTTAAGGTGGTTATATATCGTTCATCTCGCCACATTTATCTCATATTTCACTTAAAGTTTATCAAGTAATAATTTTGGAAAGATTTTAACAGAACTAGTGCATTTTGACTCTACAAATTACGCTTTACATAAGTTACCCTTACATTAAATCCCATTTTCAATTGCCAACATACACATCTACGTTCTTTGGCCTATCTAGATGAAACTTTCTACGCTTTTACCATAGGACCCAATGGAAATTATAAGCTACCTTGGAACTCTAAAACATACCTGTACCTATCCTCAACCCCCTTATGTTTAAACAATATGGTCAAAGTAGTGCATAATAATACACTAGGAGTTGGAAAAATCATAACTTACATTACAACTTCCAAAAATTACCTATCATTATTTTGAATTATATAGTACTCAGAATTTTTAAAAGCTACTACCCTTATTTTATTTTCAACTCAATATAGATAAAGTTATAGGATACCATACAAGTTCATAAAGCTATCCATACTTACATTTTTCAACCCTTTATAAAAAAATTGTCACTATTTGATCAAGTGAACAAACATTTGGACATTTATGTTTTAAGTACAAGTACTTAAATTTTAAAAACTCACGCATATCATTATTTTAAACCCCGTAACCATAGAATGTACCAATGCAACATCGGGTAAGAGAGCTAGGATCTAAATAAACTTCTTTTACTTTACTTGGAGTAATGAGACGCAGGGTTGAACCCACACAGTCGTATCATAACCGCAATCGAAAGGCTGAAGTTTATTCTTCTTTCTTTTCCGTCCTCCAAGTTATCAAGTTTAGAACGTTCTGGAGGACGAATGCCTTCCCTGACGTTATTTCCGGTCCATTACACTGAATAACTCACGGAACTTTCAGCTACCAATTAGCTAAGTGGTTACTCATCGACTATTCGAAAATGTGGAGGTCAAAGTGCATAATTTCTGAAGAGGATAGCGAGCTCTATTGGGTGTGAGTTAGTAATTAGATCAGTCATGTGTTGCACCAAATGCTCTTGGCCATTATTACCACCTCACTTACTTGCGGTTGTTATTTAGTAGAGTGACATTAGAGCTAATTTCATCAGACCTTCCATAAAGACTTCATATTCTCACCTGCCTGTGGATTTTGGTTACGTATATAACACTCCGCTTCTTCGTCTGAAAATGCAAATATCGAGGATCCTTGTAGAGTTTCATTTGCGGCTTTCACACTTTTATAAAATAACAATCAAAGAATATTTAACTATATAGAATATTAGTTTCTGCCTGTGTTAACATGCCAAGCTCAAAATTCAGTGATATGACATATCGATTTATTTATTTAACAACAAAAATTCTATTTCTATTATATGCTGAGCATTTTGTAATTATTCAAGAAACAAAGATAATTTAGGATTAGGATTCTAAGCGGAGGGGGATTAGCACCTCGGCCTAAGCAGATCTTTTGTGCCTATGTTTTGAGCTGGGCGTCCCTAGGAGGGAGGGATAAGGTGAGAGGAAACAGAGGGTGGCCGATCAGGAGGCATGACAAGCAGGGGACCCCCTACCATTTCCACATATAAATTAGCCGAATGGGCACTGGAGCAGCCCCGGGGGACGAAGTTTTTCACAGAGCATCCTTTTTCCCTACCATGCCGATGCCGAGACCTCCCGCCGACACCTGCGACCCTGAAAGAAACCAAGCGGATGAAAGGTGAAGTGAAATGAGAATGAAGGTGAAATGGAGGATCAGGAAATTCGTATTTAAACTTATCTTACTTTTGAGGTTAAGTGTTTTCTCATTCCCGCTGATGGTAGCATTGGTTAGCATTTGTAACGCATTCAATTATTCATTCAGTTAGTACGTCGTGATCTGACAGCTGACACAATGGTGATTCGATTGTAAACAACACAAGTAAGAAAGCAATTATTATTTATATAATCTGTTATATTTTATTCATGGAATAGTCTTCACAAACCCCATTCGAGGTTATGAGTTTCATCAGATCCACTTCAGTTGGGAGAAATTTTGTATAATCTTGTATAACTGCTAAACTTTCAGCGACAGACGAGGACGTACTACAGAAAAAAGTAGATCTCTTTAAAACACAATTTACTTCAAATTTATATTTTTATGGCATAAGCCATTTCTGATATATCCGTTGTTAAAGGCTGGAATTGTTCATTATGTTGTCATTCTTTAAAGTCCTTTCAGTATTCAGTTGGAAACAGTATGGAATTTTTAAGCCAATATATAGCGTCCAGTTCTTAAACTGACTATCGCTGTTCCCTTTGTATCTATAACGAAATGTGTAACGTAGCTATTTCTGCAAAGGTTTATTTGGATTACAATGTAGTAGATAGAAAAATAAGCTTAGAAAGTAAAAATAATTTGTATACTCACTAATAACGGATAGAATGTATCGAATCAATGTTTTTTACTCAAATAAAACTTTAGAATAAAATTTTTATCACTGAATAAAAATAAGAAATAATTATAAGCCAAAACGGCTGTTTTTGTTTGACCATAATTAAATGTCTAAATTCTAATTTTGTATAAATTACCTTACCTTGAATTTTACTCATAATATAACGGTGACATGTTTTGTATTTCTTACTTTTTATATCCTGTGATTTTTGTTTTACTAGGGGATTCAGAGTACTGGAGTTTATGAATATTTTGCTTAGTATTAAGTGTTAATTTTAACATTGAATAGGGAGTCCACAAAGTAGACGATTTAATTTTTAAGGACGATTCTTCAAAGTAGACTAGCTTATATTTTCTGAAAACGATGTTATGGTTTTAGTTTTTCTCCAGTTTATAAAATACCCATAGTGTTTTTCACACATCTTTCTTGACTTTCGTGGCAATAAATTGTTGAACACTCATGCTGCTGCGGCAGTTAGCCGCGACGTTACTGGTCTCATCAATGTTGGTTTCAAAACTCGCACCTGTCATTTTGGATTGCTGCTTTCAAGTCTTGTGTATTGTTATGTGCACGAGATTAATCTTATCACTGTTTAGTTTAAAAACGATGGTTGAAATACCTCAATGAACACGGCTCATTAATGTATCTCATATAAGAGTTACATCAAACTAATTAGCGTGTTATACGATAGTCGAATAAATCGTACCTTTTAAGTTATAGGCATATTTTAATTGTATAGACTACTTAGGGTAGGATAATGAGACGGAGGGGGAGCTCAGCACTGCTGTAGGCCGTCTCAGTGGACCCATTGTGTCTTGCGTGATCCCTGGTAGGAGATGGTGAAGAGAAGCTCTAAAGTGTGACCAGCGCCACCCGGGGTTCCCAGGAACGAGACGCCCAAGCAAGGGGCACCAACTGGCCGTTTAAGTGCCAGGGAGAAATCGTTTACGCAGCACAAACTCCAGCGTCACTACCATGCACCAGTCGCCGTCGCCTATCCTGTAACATATGGAGGTGAAACGGATAGGAAATCCGTGGTAAAAGGGGAAGCATCACAGATTTGCTTGCCGACTTGGGAAAACTACCTAAAAACCAAGGCCAATTTGGCCGGTCCAACCTGATTGGAGCCCGGGATCTTCAGAATGTTATTCTCATATGTTACCCTACAGCTATCTCGCTCCGTTATACACTGTATAAGAAGCTGGCATATAGCATCTGAGTCAGCTGTCCCTACCGATTTTGGAAGATATGCTACCCTTCAAGCCGCATTTGTACTTAAAGCCCATTTTCTTCGCCTACGACTTACTGACGTTTTTAGATGATTAAAGGCTTAACATTCGGCGGAAAATCTGTTTAATGCACATAAGGTACTTTAGACATAAGTACAGTTCAAAAACATACAACTCATTTACTGACAGCAAATTCCAGGATTCTGGCAGATTTTGCAAACTTTTACGTCATATTGCACATAGCTACTCAATTAATTAACCCACTTGATAAAATGGTTCAATTATGATGTGGCGTTCCATTACCAGACGCACTGTTGTGTTGCATTGTCGCTACTAGGCATACCATTATTGGGTTTCTTTGATGTTTTGGTTCTAACGATCCCTCCTTTGGCGCGAAACACGCCAAAGAAAGGGCTTTGTTTGAAATTCGTCCGGTATGACGCCAACCCTGTCTGGCTTGGCTAGACATGGTTGGAGGGGGATATAGTTAGCGTCACTTGAGTAAGAGCAGTCGTTGTAGCAAGACGTGCGCATGGCTTCGGGGCATCTCCCTATATCCTCTCTTCCTAGTTCATAATGTAGAGTCGCCAAACATTTATTAATAAATTCCAGGTAATGTGTGTAGTGTGAAATCCCACGCCTTCCTCTAAATTTTACATACCAAGGTCCCGGTCTTCTTGTGGTAGCGAATTGCGTCCCCCATGTGCGTGTTGGGGTGACCTAAATTTAATAATTTTCTGGAAACCTTTTGGCCCGCAACCCATTATGCAACAATATTTTCTCAGTATCAAAACCATTAAAACAAATGGCTGAATTTTGTAAAAGAGACAGGATAGGCTACGATAAATTAGAGACACGTCTATAACCATAATGAGCACTGAACATTCAAGACACAAACATTATTAAATAAGGATTTGTTTCAATTTCGGCATGATCTATGACACGTACCTTCTCAAATAACACGCATAATAACTTATGCAAGTTAAATAGTCATGGTAGACGCCCAACAAAGAATTAAAACACTCTTAAAGGTTATAATATACAAGCAAAGTAGCGTGGTGGTACCTGTGTGGTGTCTGGCAGGTAAGAGCTAAGGTTTAACCGCAAAGGTTCTTTCAGCCAAGCGTCAATGTGGGCAAGTGGAATTATACTAGATCAGTTGATCTGGCTGGCCAGGAGGCTGGTCCTTGTCCTATCCAATGACCAGGTTAGTCCCAGTAATATGGGCTCGAGTCTGCGTGTGCCTGTTTTTTCTTTCTTTTCATTAACACATAGAAATCAATTCCATAATAATGAGGTTTTAGAATACCCGAGTTTCTAGCAAAATTATTATCTAAATACAGTTCTATAAATTTTGTAATGGAAATGACAATAATCTAAACACAAACTGTGATTTTATACCTTTCTGTCCCATTTGACCAGTATTACACTGCAAAGTGATGTTTTGAATGTCGACTGCCTTCACTCCTCATGCATATGCAGTTGTGACAACATACAGTGTCATTTGTGCCAGTCCTTCGCTATGTATTCGACAAACAAGTAGGTTGATACATTCCTTATCTGCGGAGAGGTGTGAGCAAATGCGCAACGACCTCAGCATTTATACCAGCATAGATATCATAGATATCCAAATAAACGGCAACCAACACCAAAACCCTTCCAGGAATGTTGAAAGACGTCTTCGTACAACATCGTCACTTGCAAGGATTCCTCCTGTGAGAGACGAACCGATAACAGTGTGTTAATGCGGATGCTGTTTTGAATGCCATAGAAATAATCCGTATACTAGTACACGGACAATTGAGCAAGAGGTAAGAGCCATAAGCTTCATCCGTATCATTTTCACCTACATTAAGCTCTCCACGGGAGAGATCTTGAAGCTCGAGTGCACTTCTGTGAATGGATGCTGGGCTTAGTGGCAAATGATATGGGGTTAGTTTTCCAGAATTCTGTTTTCGGATGAATCAAGATTCCAGAACAACGGGGCCGTAAATCGCCACAACATGCATTATTGGAGTGTTGATAATTCTCACTGAGCAAGGGAGGCAGCTTTTCAAGAACAGTGGGGAGTGAATGTTGGTGTGAAATCAAGGGCGACCATCTTATTGGACCTAATCTAGGGGGAATCTAATAGGAGCGCGCGACCTGGAATTTCTCCACTGCAAGAGGGATTAACGATGTGGTTTCAACACGATAGTACTCCACCGCACAGATCGATGAGTTCTGTAATAATCTAAATGCGACACATCGTGGTCATTGGATAGGACAAGGAATAGTCTCCTAGCCAGCCAGTTCACCTGATCTAGCGCCTATGGACTTCTTACTCTGGGGTTATTTAAAGCAACAGGTTTATGCAGAGAAACCAGAAGTTCCAGAGAGTCTTCGCCAAGGTATTACGGTGGTCTGTAGATTCATCACACACACACGCCATGTTACACCAAGTTATAATTTCCATTTAACACGGTGCTTAGGTGTGTATTAACCAACAAGGACAGCAACTTGAGTGCTTACTTCCTTAAAAGAGTCGTGTTCGAGAATTGGTGAACACCAGTGATTTCAAACAAGTAGAACTTTGTTACAAAAGGGTCCTTTCAAGGCCACAAAAACATTACAATAGGATGTGACATTTATTAGGAAATACATTTCTGTGCACTGCATCAAAGAACTCTACTATTACAACTTGTACCAGTTCTACTCCCTACATCATCAGACGGCGCATAAAACATCGGATCAGACAAACATCAAGCAGTGTTCCTGAACCTCTCTCCAAGAGGTGGGGAAAGCCCACTGGGGAGTTACGCGGATATCTACTGCGCCGATCACCTGATGCATCGCAGTGCCAGGAATCAGGATCCTCCCTGCAGCAACAGACAGATACCAGATAGACGGAAGCAGCTGGTGCGAGCAGCGAAGTATATTCAGCGCAACTTTGGCAGCGTGTGATGAGGGCAAGCTCAATTCACTCGGACCATTCAAAATTCTTATAAATTTCTTTAGTAATTATATTCAAAACTCAAGGTTCGGATTTAGCTACACGCGAGTTAGGAGGACACACGAAGGGTATTGAACGTTGTACTTACCAAAATTGTAAGTATGTAATTAAAATAGTGTGTAAGAAAGCAAAGACTTTAAAGTGTTTGTCAATATCTTGCTTATTGTCATCAAATGCAGACAGTTATGTCTTTAGTCAAACCTTTATAGTGGCTTAATCATTATAATGAAAATGTAGTAAAATTTCAGTTTAATTTTAAAACTACAGTTAAGTAAAGTGGCATATGTTTGTGGCTTTCATGGTATAATTTGTTAAAGTTTCTTCGTATAATCCTGTATTTTGGATTTAGAATAACACACTTTCAGGATATATTCAGCGCTTATAATCTTTTATTCTCAGAAAACTTAAAGTAGTAACCAGTCTAAGAATTGCTTCACGAGCTTGGGATGGTACTACCATAACAAAATGGGGCTAAGAGGGAGGGATGTAACAACAATGGTGGTCAGAGCGTGTGACAAAGATGGTAGCAGAGCGCGTCACACTCGTGCTACACGTTCATCCACGCGCTCGTGCTACCTCACCTCTTGGAGAGAGCGTTCAGGAACACTGCTTGATGTTTGTATGATCCAATGTTTTGTTTTATCGCCGTCTGATGATGGTGGAAGTAGGATGGTACAAACTTCCATACTAAACACTATGATATGTAATTTGCTTATTGTCTGAGATCATATGTAATCAAATGTACATACTTATGTCGCGTTTAAACACTTGCCCAACTGTAGTTTACGAAAAAGAAACAAACAATAACCTATTAATAAAAAATAAAACATGATGCAAGTTAAAACAATATTAATAATGAGAAAGATAATATTAGTTTAAACCAAGAATATTTATGAATATTACAACACATTAAAAATGAGTTTATCCAAATGATTCGAACCACCTTGCTGCAAACAGGTGTTTTGCGAATATCCATTTCATCTGAGCTATCTAGAAGCCGGAGAGTTTGCAATGCATTGGATTGCATAAAACTGAATCGATAGGAGCGGTTGACTCACCTGGCATATTATAATTGGGCACTGATTGTAAGGTATAACATGTCTGATTAGGTTGTTCAGATTTCCTGCTCCTACTTAAACTGGTACCTACCGGATGACTTAGGCGTCTGTGTCTCGCATTCGGGAGGTCGTGGGCGCGATTCCCGCGGTGACCTTCCTAACCCGTGGTCACTAGGCAAATGCTGGAAAGGATCATTACCTCTCCCGAATTTCTCTCCCTCATTACCTTTCATTTCATCTTCCTGTTTCACGTTACAGGTTGACTCCGGGGCTCTGTGTCGGACGACTGCGGACAGATGGCTCAGATTGCTTGCGTGTTGGAACCTCTTCTCGGTTCTGTCAGATGGAGGCCGCTTGAGTCTCCGCTGCTGTGTCGAGCTTTCCCCGGTCTCTGCTGAAGGGAGGCCTATTAGTCACTCTACAGTGTCTTGGTGGGAGCTCTCTGGCTGGGTGGTCAAGTCTGTAACTCTTAGGGACCTTTGCGCACATCTGTCGCCTGTGTCGGGCGGTCCTGCAGCCATACATCATCTGTGGCTGCTTCATCTCATCCGTTCCTTCCGGGGGAGTGTGCACAAATGATCCTACGTGGGTCGGGGGATAGGCGACCCCTCCGTAGCGTTATCTTAATCCTAATACTACGGCACCTAACGCGAGAAACCAGGCTTCTAAAAAGATCTTTGGTAGAATACGCATGCGCGTATCTTGCACGTTAAGTGCTACAGCGGAAGTCTAAGACGAAGTTTTAAGTCACAACAAACAACACGGATAAAGAATGGACTAGCTGCTCGGATGGTGATGTAAGGCGCCGTTCAATGCAGGAATCAGTCGTCCTCCGTGGTGTAGTGTTTACCATGCTAGCCTCTAATTCCCAAGGTCGCGGGTTCAAATCCGGCGGAGTGCGATGGATTTTTCGGGCGTAACATTCTTAGCACGGCTTCCTTCGGAAAGGAAGTAAAACCGGTGGCTCCGTGTCGTAGATTTACGGCACGCAAAAGAACCTTAAGCTTGATAAACGGGCCTCTAAGCAAAATTACCGGTCTTTCATGCCCAATATAGAATGGGGCACTAAGGACCCTACCAGTTAAAGAGCGTCCATAAATAAAACTCAATTTAATTTAATTTACGCAGGAAACATGCGGTGTAAAAGAGATGTTTTCCTGTAAGAGGTATGTAGCTATAGTAATAAACATGTATTGAGGTGGAATCTTACTGTGTCTATATTACCACGTCAACTTTAAGTGCATCCTGAATACCTCTCCAGCCCTATACTCGTGTCCCTAAAAAGAAAGATGATTTGTATGAAAAAGCTATACAGCGAACAATTTTGATTTTGGGTCGTTACGTTGAAGCAATTGAGGATGTACCCAGTGGAAACATTTGCAGACTGGTGGGTGTGAGTCAGTTCATGCTGAAGACTTCACTACATTCAAAGATGCATGTAACATGAGAGTGTTGAAGTTCAGTATTTTTCCTGTAGTGCAAGTGGCTGTATAGCCAAGAATCCTGCTGATCTTCCAAAACTGGTGAAAGGTCTGAAGCGTTTGGCCCAGCCAGATCCTATGGTACAATGCATCATTGAAAAGTCGGGAGTTCATATCATAGCAGGAGCAGAAGAATTGCATTTGGAAATTTGTTTGAAGGACTTGAAGGAAGACCATACCAGTAGTCCACTGAAAAGACAGATCATGTGTCTTATCGAGAAAACATATCTGAAGAATCTGACCATAAGTGTCTATCAAAATCATCCAGGAAGCATAACAGGCTTTTAACGAAGACACAACATGCCTGATGGTTTAACAGAAAACATTGATGGCCGCGAAGTTCATCCAAGAGATGAATTCAAGGCCCGAGGTTATTATCTCGTATGAGTACGAGGGGCACTATTTATATTTTGAGCCTAATAATTAAAACAAAGTAATTTATGATTAAAAACTGCTTTATTGTTTTTCAAAATATTGTCCTTTATGATCAATACACTTTTGCATCCGTTTGAACCATTTGTCAAAGTATTTATTCCAGTCTTCTTGAGACACCTCCAAAACATGGTTTTTGAAGGCATCAATGACTTCTTCTGCCAACGAAAATCGTTGTCCACGCAATTTATTCTTATATTTGGGAATAAAAAGAAGTCATTGGGTGCAAAATCAGGACTGTATGGCGGATGGCTCATCAAATCGATTTTTTTGAGCCTTCAAATACTTTGCTGTTAGACGAGATGTGTGTGCGCTCGTATATTGTCTTGATAAACAACGCTCCTACAGTTCTTGTTGGTTTTCCTTACTTCACCGAAGACTTCCGGCAAACAAATGGTTGTGTACCATTTGCATTGACCGTTTTACGTTCTTCTAAAGGCACTGTTGCCACATGGCCAGTTTTGCTGAAAAAGCAGGCGATCATATGCTTCGAAGTGCTCCGAGTGCGAACAACTTTTGTTGGATTTGCTTCATCTTGAAACACCCAAACAGTCGATTGCCGTTTACATTCCGGCTCATACGCATAGATCCATGATTAGTTACCTGTTAAAATCTTACATACGTCTTTTGAGGCACCACCATTGTATTTCTAGAGCATTTTTGTATACCAATCGACACGAGCATCTTTTTGAGATTGCGTCATATTATGTGGGATCCAACGAGAGCAAACCTTTTTCACGGCTAAATAATCATGCAATATTTTATATATGCTGGTGGAACTAATGCCTAGGGTTGCCTCAATCTCACGATATTTAGCATGATGATCTTTCATTATTAGTTTTTGCACAGCATCAGTGTTTTCTGATTTTAGACGACCTTCACGAACTTCTTCATTGAGCAAACGGCGGCTACGATTAAATTCGTTATACCAGCGTTTCACAGTGGCAAAGGATGGAGCTTCGTCGCCAAATGTGGAAGTTAGTTTGATCGATGCACTCTTGTCTTGATAATCCACGTCGAAAGTCGTGTTAAATCATTGCACGAACATTTCCAGGAGTTAATTCCATGTTTTTGTTGACACACAATTTTCAAGTTAGTGTAAACAAAACAAATGACGCTCTATTGACAAAATGTTTGAAGTAGATTATGGTCAAAAATGTCAAACTTTCCATTGGAAAAGTCATATGGCACCTACAACATTCAGGGTTGCCAAGGCTCAAAATATAAATAGTGCCCCTCGTATGACGTAACAGACGCACGTAAAATCTGGACGTTTGGTTCAGATGATACTGACTCAAATCGTCTTTCAGTCTTACAAAGGATGTGCAATACTTAAATGGGATTAAGGATTGGTGGTGGCAGGGTTCCAGTGGGCAGCAAAGTTGGGTGTTTTATCAGAAGAGAACACGAGGGCAGTTAGATTTAACACATATGAGGTAACGTCACACATGCTTACACATGATGTAGGCCTACGTTGAGTGCTATGCGTGAAAGCACTTGCTCATTCAGAATTATTCTGCATTCATTGTGGAGAGTGCCTTTTTACCGCAATCGATAAAGCATGGTCCTACGTATGCTCTTAAGGATGACAATGAAAACAGCAAGAAGTTGCTTAAGTGTCAGATTAGATTTAAAATGTGCGTATAAAACTTCGTAAGTTGCAGTGGTTTGCATTACGGGCACAAGCCGCATAATAAAGCATGGAAAGGTGCATAAGAAAAAGGTTTTCAGGAGAGAAAAGCTGATATCTCCTAAACTTACTGGCGCATTTTAAAGTTCTTCATAACTAACTGTAGTGGAAATGCCACTTTCCTAAATAACTTTTTGTTTTATACCACATTCATAATTAAAAATATTATATACCTAGTACATTTTGAACCAATTATATTGAAAATACTGTATAGGAATCAAAAATGGAAAAAATTATATATATTGATATTTCAATAAAAATTTCAATTTCATTTGCAAAGGTTGTTTTATACTTTATGTATTTATTGGGAAAAAGCGAGACTTCAAATTTCATTTGTTCACTTTCTCTGTAATAACTTTAATGTCAAAGCTTCTTTCAACAAACACAATTGTATTATTTCCATATTTAAGCAATGTCCATTTCTTCCTCCAAATAGTCGAATTATTCTTCTTTATAGTTTTCGCAGATTATTCAATGTAAATATAAAACTGTAGTTGAGCTTTCCGTCTCCATTTACTCCCTAACTTCTGCTGTAAGAATGCGTCAACGTCTTTCTTCTTTGCTTCGTTGACTCTGTCTTTTGCTGCAATAACTCCTCCTGTCCGAAGTTGTTCTTGTTCGTATGCCCGTAGCTCGCGGCTTACCTTTCTGTAGCCTGCGTGTAGACTCCGGATGTTCGTCGTGGGCTGATTCTCTGCATTTTTATCCTCGACTAGCTGAAGTAATTTCTGAAATATGTTAGAGCAGGGACTTTTCCTCGGTAAAGGAAACTTAGATCTCGGGTTAAAGGAGAGAAAATAGACGTGCTTCAGTTACAAAAAGACGACACCACTGTTTTCTTTATTTGGTTATTTCTGGTAGTTCACAACATTGATATTGTTGCCGTTAAAACACTGTCCACTGCTGTTGAAACACGGCGCTGATATGACGCGAAGTTTATATATTTAACAAATCTCTTTACTTGTAGCGATTCTTATATGTGTAGCGAAACCTGTCTTAGTTCACTAACTTTTGGCGCGACATCTCTAAGTATCCGACAGCATCATTCTCTGCCTGTAGTTTCGAGGTAACCCCCCATCTTTCCTCTTAACAGATCTATTTATAGTCACGGGCTTCTTAGACTATTTAATTCCCTATTGGTGCATTTTTAACGCCACTCAACGCATCTTGCTATTTCATATCGATTTAATTGGATCTCATTGGTCCTATTCCACCCCCTCTTGCTCAATTTTAACATAAATCGCGGCTTTCCCTGATTTTACCGTTAAACTTGTCTCGCTTACTCCGGTCACGGCGAATTACCGTACAAAAGAACAATGGCGCTACACCCTCGCTTTGCGAACAATACTTTTGCTACCAGAGAGACATCGTAAAACTCACTTGTTGCCCTCGGAGACACTTTTCCTGCAGCTCACATATCTCGTCGTGGACATTATTTTAACATAGCTTATATTATTTGCATTAAATAATTTATTACTCCTCTAATATTAGTAACCTAAATACAAACATATCATTAAATCACCCTTCTTAAGCTACACAGGCAGTAAAAGGAAAAATATCTGTACGTGGCATAATTTAATTTCGCTAAAAAGTAATTACTCAAATTATTAATAATTACATCGCTCGGGCTCGGCTTAAAGTTGCCGTTTCACTTTGGAGTGTTAAACCCTGGACCTGTAGTATGCACGTAACTCCCCGTTTCAATGGGAATATGAATCGTTTAGAGGGATAGCAAAACGTTCATTAGGTTTGGCTTTCATCGCGTTATATGAAGGACAATGCAAGAAAAAATAGAACTTAATATATTACGCTATTGTTTATAAATTAGCATGAAAGACAAAACATAGTACGTCATTTCAGAATCCTTTGCAGCCACTCCACTGCATTTCTTTGCATTACAATAATACAAAACTAGGTTTTCACGACACAACACAAGCGGTTTAGCTCAGTTTTACTTCTTTACTTCTCTTCGTTTCATGCATTTTCACTCTCTTTCTGGTACCATTGTCGTCTGCAATAATTATTTTCTTTTCCTTGCTGTAATACTTAGCAAATCTTCTGTTAGTGCTTCTCTGACACAGCTTCCTATCTCAGATCAAGTAAGGAGATTCGTTTTCATTCGTTTAGCATGACGTAGTATTGCTAAGAAGATCCAAAGAAGCACTATCTGATTTTTTTGGCCGCAACACGTGCATTTCTAGTTCCACAGAACGCAAATAGAGCAATCAAAGGCATGTAAGTACACAGTGTCGCTTAAGTAATTCTTCGAAGTCCTTTTAGGATAGGAAGGAGTGCTATGTAGAAGAAACGGATTGCACAGTTATAATCAACGTTGTCGAAATAAGCGGCATGCGTATCAAAAAGCAGTTCGTCCCGAGTGGAGTTACTGCGTTTTGTTCCGATGCTCCCCGAATATTGCATAATATACCTAATGATTTTCTGTTTCTCACTGGCTGTAACGCACGATATACAGACACAAGACAAGAGGTGATATGTAATATATATATATATCTATATATATATATTAATTTTCTCTACTACTTACCTATAGTAAGGAGAGAAACTGTTTATTGCATTCCACCCAGAAATTCGATATCGAGATTTCACCAAAAATACATGATTTGAGGTCCCGGAATTCAAAACAAAAAACCATTTTTACTTTCTCCGCAACGTACCTAGTACGTAAGAAGCTACTGTACTATACCAAAAACTTCTATATCTAGATTTCACTGGAAATACATGTGTGAGGCCCCTGAATCCAAATAAAACATTTTTAGAAAAATG
Organism: Deroplatys truncata; assembly: GCA_030765065.1. Lineage (NCBI taxonomy): Eukaryota > Metazoa > Arthropoda > Insecta > Mantodea > Mantidae > Deroplatys > Deroplatys truncata. Next base: position 53,516,581 of record CM060988.1, on the reverse strand, counting down.
TACGTACGTACGTGCGCGCGCATGTGTGTCTATGAAAGACGTAACTCAAAAACGAAAAGTTGGGAACATATCAAATTTGGTATTTAGGTTCAATATCTTCCAAAGTTGCCACAGAGAGATTTTCAAGAAAATCTTTCCCACCCAAATTAGACTTTGTCAAAAGCTTTGATTCTTTTTTAAAAAATGCCTCTAACGATTTTTAAAATACCATATAGGAAAGATATTTGCATTACAAATGAAATGTATAACTTGAATTTTCCGAGAATAAGCTATAAAGTTCCCTTCATTCGGGAGAAATTTAGTATAATATTGTATAACTGTTAAGCGTTAAGTGATAGACGAAAACTTACTACACAAAAAATGTAGATGTCTTTAAAACACACAATTTATTTTTAATTATTAAAGCTTCGAATTCTTCAATACTAGGCCATTCTCTTAAAATCCTGTCAAAATTCAGATATTACTCGCGACTGCATGGAAAGCGTATGAAGTTTTAAGGTCAGCATATAGCGTCCAGTTCTTAAACATTTGACTATCGCTGTTCTCTTTGTGTCAATAACGAAATGTATAATGTAACTATTTCTACAATGACTTATTTTGATTAAAATGTAGTACATATAAAAATAAGCTTACGTAAGAATAACTGGTATATCCACTAAATAAATGACAGTGTAGAGAGAGAGTCACGTGAATATAGCACACCAGATTTTTAGAAGAATCTCCTTGTGTGTTTGTGTTTGTGTGTGATTGTGAAGTGAATAGCATAACTCAAAAACGTAATCTCGGACAAACATCGAACTTGGTGTTGAAGTTCAGGATGTTCAAGGAATGCAATGCAATGATTAATATATATATATATATATATATATATATATATGTATATATATACACATACTTATGTGATCAAAAGTATCCGAACACTCCCACAAACATACGTTTTTCATTTTAGGTGCATTGTGCTGCCACCTACTGCCCGGTACTCATTATCCGCGACCTCAGTAGTCATTACACATCGTGAAACAGCAGAATGGCACGCTCCTTGGAACTCGCGGAATTCGAACGTGGTCAGGTGATTGGGTGTCCCTTGTGTCACTGTACGCGAGATTTCCACACTCATAAACATCCCTAGGTCCACTGTTTCTGATGTGATAGTGAAGTGGAAACGTGAAGGAACATGTACAGCACAAAAGCGTACAGGCCGACCTCGTTTGCTGACTGACAGAGACCGCCGACATTTGAAGAGGGTCGTAAAGAGTAATAGACAGACACCTATTGAGACCATCACACAGGAAATCCAAACTGCATCAGGATCCACTCTAAGTACTATGACAGTTAGGCGTGAGGTGAGAAACCTTGGATTCCATGGTCGAGCGGCTGCTCATAAGCCACACATCACGCAGGAAAATGCCAAACGACGCCTCGCTTGGCGTAAGGAGCGTCAACATTACATGATTGAACAGTGGCAAAACGTTGTGTGGAGCGACGAATCACGGTACACAATGTGGTGATCCGATGGTAGGGTGTGGGTATGGCGAATGCCCGGTGAACGTCATCTACCAGCGTGTGTAGTGCCAAGAGTGAAATTCGGAGGTGGTGGTGTTATGGTGTGGTCGTGTTTTTCCTGGAAGGGGCTTGTACCCCTTGTTGATTTGCGTGGTACGATCACAGCGCAGACCTAAATTGATATTTTAAGCACCTTCTTGCTTTCCACTGTTGAAGAGCAATTCGGGGATGGCGATTGCATCTTTCAAGACGATCGAGCACCTGTTCATACTGCACGGACTGTGACGAAGTGGTTACACGACAATAATATCCCTGTAATAGACTGACCTGCACAGAGTCCTGACTTGAATCCTATAGAACGCCTTTGGGATGTTTTGGAACGCCGACTTCGTGCCAGGCCTCACCGACCTACATCGATACCTCTCCTCATTTCCGCACTCCGTGAAGAATGGGCTGCCATTCCCCAAGAAACCTTCCAGCACCTGATTGAAAGTATGCCTGCGAGAGTGAATGCTATCATAAAGACTAAGGGTTGAGTCAACACCATATTGACTTCCAGCATTAGCGATGCAGGGCGCCACGAACTTGTACGTCATTTTCAGCCAGGTGTCCGGGTACTTTTAATCACGTAGTGCATATATATATATCCCCCACGCTGTTACTGTTACATTCGAAAATGTTCTTATTTTTTATTTTCTTCAAAAATGGTTTTGATGTGTTTGATAAAAATACATGTTTAAGATACTTGCATGACAAATAAAATATACATCTTGAATTTTCTAGGAATACCGTGTAAAGTTCGTTTCATTGTGTAATTCGTGAATCACAAGAGATACACAAAATCTTACTATACAAAAATTAAATCTCATTAAGTCACACAGTTTATGTCCAATAAATTTTTGTTGGCATTAATTATTTCCGTGATATTTTTTGTTGTTGGTTTGAGATTTCAAAGACCATACCCTTTTCAACTGCAAATCGCTATTCTTTTTACCTTTCTCTTGTGGCCATTTCAATGAGAAAGGATTTTTCAAAGCCGTCAGATTAGAGCTACTCTTAAAGGATGCGACTATCGCTTTAGTTTAGGGTATTCCTCTTATACTTACAATGAAAAATGTGTTTTGAAAGTTTATTTCGATTAATAAGAAGTAGATACAAGAATAAGTTTTCTTTAGATTAGTTTGTAGAAGAGTGAGCACGACTGAGAGCGAGTATGTTTAAGTTACAGAGTTACATAGACTTATGGATAAGATATCTTTATTCGCTTCAAATTATTATTAAAGTTATTACATAAATACTTAGTGCATGGTTCTTGACCGTACATACTTATTTAAAATACAAGTTAAGGGTGACAAAACGAAACAAAACAAAACAAAAGCAAAATCTGATGTGATCCATTCACGTGGCTTTTACTCTCCATCCATTATCAGTAAGCATACATACTATTCTTATTAAAGCTTGCTTTCTATCTACTATATTTTAACCCAAATAAACCTTTGCAGAAATAGCTACATTACACATTTCGTTATAGATACAAAGAGAACAGCGACAGTCGATGTTTAAGAACTGGACGCTATATGTGGCCTTAAAATTCCAATCTCTTTCCACGACATCGCGAGTAACAACTGACTAAAATAATGACAATGTAGTCAGGAATTAGAGCCATTAGTAATGGATGTCTCGGAAATGGCTTACGTCACTAAAAAGGTTATTTGAAATAAATTATGTTTTAAAGTGATCTGCATTTTTCTGTAGTACGTTTTAGTCTTATCACTTAACGTTTACCAGGTATACAATATTATACACAATTCTTTCCGAATGAATAGGGCTTCAGAGCCTATTCCCAGAAAATTCAAGATATAAATTTCAATTGTCATGTAAAAATGGTAATTTAATCAAAATCGTTAAAGCCATTTTTAGAATATAAAAAATTTCGAAAAATGTTCCATGTAAAGAGTAGTTCAGGTTGGGGGACTTCTTAAAAATCTTCGTGTTGCATCTTTGGAAGATACTGAATTTAAATATGAAGTTTAGGGTTTCTCCGACTTTTCGTTTTTGTGTTATGGTGTCCTGAATTTAAACAGAAAAAAGTCCGCGCGCTTTGTGTGTGTCTGTGAACAGCATAACTCAAAAACGGGAAGTCGGATAAATATCAAATTTAGGTGCAATGCCTTCCAAAGACACGACACGATTTTCACCCCACCCCGGACTATCCTTTACATGGAAGCATTTTTTCGAAATTTTTGATGTTTTAAAAAATGGCTCTAACAATTTTGATCCAAACACTATGTATTATAGAAATTTTCAGGGTAAATAAAATGTATATTATCTTCAATTTTCTGAAATAGCCCGTGAATTCCGCTTCAGTTGGAAGAAATTCTGTATTATACTGTATATATGGTAAATCTTAAGCAATAGGCCAAAACGTCTTACACAAGGAATTTAGATCTCTTTAAAACACAATTTATTTCAAATAACCTTTCTGTGGTATCAGCCATTTCCGAAATATCCGTTATTAATTGTTTGAATTGTTCAATACTTAGCCATTCTTTTAAATTCCTGTAAACATTCAGTTGTTTCTCGCGATTCCATTGAAACAGTTCGAATTTTAAGTCCAGTGTATAGCTTCCAGTTCTAAAACATTTGACTTTCGCTCTTCTCTTTGTAACTATAACGAAATGCGTAATGCAGCTATTTATGCATAGGTTTTATTTGGATTGAAATGGAGTAGATATAAAAATAAGCTTTAGTAAGACTGGTTTGTATACCCTATAATAAACGATACAAGGTAGAGAAAGTCATGTGTATGTATCACATGTCTTCGTATTCAGGGGTCTCAAACTTACATTTCCGATGAAATCTCGGTGTCAAATTGTTTGGTAGAATGCAGCTACGTGGTAGATACGTGGTAGAGTAAGTAAACACCAAACATGAGTACGTTCGTTTTCAGTTGTTTCAAACCGTATTTATGCGACATGAAGTGTTTTTGTGTGCTCGATTGCATTCATTTATTTAGCTATAACAGCCGAAGTACCAATGTTTTCATATTTATAGAGCCCAGGCATTCTACCGTAATGGGAGATTCATAAAGAGAGATTGTTATTGAAACACTCTGACACAGCATGCTTTATCTGTTACTCCATGCATGAACGAAAGCTGTTATGCTTCATTTCAAAATGCCAAGAACTGAGGAAAATAGGACATTGTGAAAAGAACTAACAAACAAGTTTGTACGTGTTGCACACCAAAACAAATCAAGGTTGGCGATACTTCGCTTGTTAGGTATGTGTGAAAAACCTATCATGAGTCATGCTTTCACTAATACTGCCAATTTAATTCCTCTGCTGAACTAGCTCTCACGAGAACCTGGAAAATCTTTATGTCACGTGTTGTTTAAAGAAAGTTGATATCTTCATACACATCAGAATGAGCGTTTTGTGAGCATAAAATCCTATGCGGGCTTCCAGCAGTAGGGAGAAACGTGTGTAAACGCAAATGAACTAGCTTCTCATTATTTATGATCAGGAAAACAGTGGCGTACAGTCGCTAAACGGAACGTGGAATGAAATACACAGTTAAATTGATAATTTATCCGTCTTTAGTTGTGCATTGCTAATAATGTCACGGCTGCAGAAAATTAACAACAGGGGCGTTTCCATGTTTCCTTAATTCAGAGTTTATTAACATTTATTTCCACTCTGTTGACCTTTGAGAAACAAATAGATAATTAATTTGCACCTCTTTGCAATATGCGTTCATATTCAGTGAAATGTATTGATGATTTTGTATGTCATATCTGGACCGATTGGGATGGCTCAGGCGGTTACGTCTGTGGCCCGCATTCGAGAGATCCCGGGATCGATACCCTTTTGTTTCACGTTTAAACCTTTTATTTTGCTTCTTATACTAACAAAGAAGTTGTAAATGTGCTAAGTTCACGGGTAAACAGAATAATAAATTTTTAAAGATCGTGAATTTCACAACGAAGTAAATGTTCAAAATGACGACCCCCTTCATCAATGCACATTTGGGTACGTTGCCGGAGAGACCTTCTTGCATGCTGTAACTGCGCGGTGTAATGTGCCTGCATCATTCACTTATGATTACTCGTAGATGATTTGGGCTTTGCGGTTCTTCAGCGTACACCCGTTCCTTTAAATGGCCCTAGAGAAAGAAATCCAGTGGGATGAGATCAGCTGATCTATGGGCCATATAATTGGCCCTCTTGGCCAATCAATTTTTGCGGATATGTTCTTATAAGTGATTCCTTACAATCGGTGTCCAGTATGGTGGAGCTCTATCCTGCCTGGAACCACATTCCTATCCTTTTCACTAGTGGCACATCTTCTAGTAGCAATGTCAATTCTTCTTGTAGAAATGTAAGGTACCGTGGTCCTGCGAGGCTGCCTTCAAAAAAAGTGTGGTCCAATTAGCTGGTCGCTTAATATTCCGCACCAGACATTAAAGCTCCACTCTGGAATGCAGCTTGTCACATCCAGTGAGGATTGCCTATACTCCAGTAGTGCATATTATGGCAGTTAACGGTTCCGTTATTGTGGAATGTGCCTTCATCACTGAAGAAAACATTTCCTAGAAACTCTGCATCCATTTGCGCTCGCTGCTGTAAACACTGTGCATATATCACTCGCGCTTGAAAGTCGCGTCCAGGTGTGAAGTTATAGATGGTACGGTTGATATTTATTACGGTACAATATGCGCATTACTAAGGACCGACTTGGACTTATGTACAGATCTTGTTCTATGGCCCTTGAACTGGTATGTGGATTGTTTTCTATTGAGTTCGCACAACTTCTTCATTGCTTCCAGAGGTTACTGGAGCATCGCGAGCAGTTGGTGCTCTTCCAAATCATCCTGTTTCACGAAAGCATCTTTCAGCCTTTGGAAAAGTGTCTCCAGTAGGTGCCCTCCTTCCTGAAAACCGTTCCTCATACAGGCACTTTGCTGACAGTGCATTTACACTTTGTTTCTCCATAGATTAACAGCATGTCAACCTACTCGTCGTTTGTATACATTATGAGAGCAGCCGCGTTTCGTTGAAAGATTCAGATGCTGAGCAGATAATGGAGAGAGAATTATTTATTCACGCCAAGTATTGACGCAGGCACAAATACCTAAAGCCGCTTTGCATGTATGAAGTGTTTTAAACTTGGTTGAACGGGTCAAGCATTATACCGACCACAGTAAAGTACCTACTACAAAGTATAAATTATGCAGCTGTCAATGGAAAACATGGCGATTATTATATTTTGTACACATTTAGAATGTTATCAAAATGTTCTTTGTATCATAATATCAAATTATAATCCCAAATAGGAAAGGTTATAAAAGTTTGAGCTTAACACGAAGGATTTGAACCCAAACTGAAGGGTCACAGTGGTAAAGCAACCATGGTAATACTGTTTGGCCAATGGTACGTACCTTGGGAGCTGGCCTTCCTATACGAATAAATAATTGCAGAACTCGGATCCCACCTCGAATCTTTACACGTTTTAGCAGCTTCATACAGTGTTTGGAGCGCGTTTCAGTAGTTTTAACTCAAATGAACAAACTACGTCAGCTATTTCAATACTGTATGAACTGTAATATGCTATAATTTGACACAGAAGCGAAATTATATACCTAATACTTAGCACTTTTCGACAAGGCTGTACAACGAACCTTTGTTGGCTGACGGCTTAAATCCAATTAGTCGCACTGCATAGATCTATCATTTTGTTTTCAAATGGTTTTGTCAGCCGATGAATATAATAAGCTGTTCCATCAGAAGCGTTTTCAAAGGTGTGTATGAATGTATGCTAAAGAATAAAAGTTTGTAAAATCAGCTAAAAGTGCTACTGCGGCTTGCGGGAGTTTCATTGTTTTGGTTGCATCACGTATAGGCACCAATTTGAAGCAAGGTGTTGGGTCACGTTTGGGCGTCAAACTTGCGGGAGATATGTTTCTTGGAGGGTTCGCACCATGTACGGTACAAACTTTCCGGTGGCCTTCGCCCCACGTTTAAGAACCAACTTTATATTTTAATGTTTATTTATCTATTTATGTATGCCTCGGCTTCGTTAGTATTTTTGTAGAACACGTATCTCTTAACAGGCTGGTACGGCTAAAGAATGAAGGCTTACACAAATTGTAATTCCATTGTACTTTTTTTATTAATTCTTCACACGATTAAATAACACTTCACTGATGTATCCTACTATAAAGCTGTGAGACTATTGTTAATTACACTTTTAACAGTTAAACTTTATATTGTTCTCACCGCAAAGAATTTTCATATCTCACATACAATCACTGAACCCATACCGAACTGAATTGCTTGGGTACGCTATCTTATAGCGTCTATCGTTTGAATTTGTACATTTCCTCTTTTTCTAGTCTCTGATTGGGCTAAGACTACTTCAATTGAATACCTTTATTTAACTTTTAGCTTTTATAGTTTTTGAATGGCTATTTATAAAATATTTTAAATATTACATTATTATTGCTCCAAGAACCATTAGTAGCCTTTTTAAACTTTCTAATTTATTGTTGCCTCAAGTTTACTTTATTGTTAGCAACTTTCGGCGTTTACTTTGTAATTCTGTTTGCTACGAAAGGCAGCTTGCTTCTATTCTCACAGCTGCTACATTGTTAAACTACGTAATATATTCACATAACATTTTTATACATGTACATAATAAAATAAACATAATACAATGACTGTAATGTACACTTTATATATTATATTATACACATATTGCTTTAAGGCGGGCTGTTATTAAATTTTATATTATATAATTAGACTGATATCATTCAAATGTTAAAAAATACTGCCTCAAGCTCCCAGTTTCAGGGTGGGATGTTTTTGGCATCGACATACATGGCGATTGCATTCTGTCCCATGAAGCATTTATGTACTGAGCTATCTATCCTTCCGCTATAAAGTGTTATGAAAATCAGACATAAAAAAAAGGCATAAGTCACATATGTCGTTAGCACGTTGCATAAATTCAAAAATAAATAGGGGTAGCTGACTCACCTGGTATATTTGGCATACATTGCATGCTTTAACGAAATCTAAATTTTCTGTATAGTAAGATTTTGTCTATATCTTACGGTTTACCAGTATTGCAAAAGCCATTCGGAATGCAGAGGACTTCAGAGGCATTCGCACAAAATTTAAGGTATACATTTCATTTCCCAGAAAATATATTGAACTTTTAGTGTTTTAATCAAAATTGTTAGAGGCACTTTTGAGAGAACAAATATTTTCGAAAAAGTTTTCATGTAAAACGTAGTGCTGGGTGGGTGATTTCCTTATAAATCTTCGTATTGCATCTTTGGAAGATGCTGAACTTAAATATTGGTTTAACCTAATTTTCCCTTTTGAGTTATGCATTTCACGTATACATATTGTGTATGTGAAAAGCACACACACATACACACGCAAACCGGACCTTTTTCTAAAAATACCTTTTTGGTTCAGGGAGCTCCAAACTCGTATCGAATTTTGTGTGAAATACAATACCTTCTCTAATTACTATAATTAAGTAGCAGAGAAAGAAAAATGTATACTGTATACTCTATTCTAGGCTTGGGACACTAACAGCCGGCAAGTATCATACGATGGCTGGAGAGAAGTGAGCGCGCCGCCGCGCGGAGTAATCGGTGCTATGCTCTCAAATGAAAAATAGTTCTTGATCTTTCACAGTATGGGAGGGGAAAATGGTGGAGATAATTGTTGTAACCGCGAAAAATATTTGCGCCGTTTCAATATGTATTTGCGCAGCTTAACACGGAGTACGTCAACATCGGTCACCAAGATGACACCACCTTTGAATACGATCTAATGCAAATAAAAGAAGCTACAGAGGTACCTTATGTTGATCGCTATAAACTATTTATCTAGAAAAAAATAATGCCAAAGTGATGTCAATGCATTCCTAATGGGAAAAAAACAAGGTTTGCATGAATGACCGAATATAAGTTCAAGAGAGAAATGACCGATTGTTAAAGATTACACTCTAATTTTAGCGTTGTAGCTTTCGATTTACATCACTCTGTGATTTGTAAAACGTTTTCTTAAGTGTAAATGATAATCCTAAACCAGCTTGCACAGCATGTATATCAGCTTAATCTGTGGGTGAGTGGAAGCTAATACACTATGTGATCAAAAGTATCCGGACACCACACAAACATACGTTTTTCATCTTAGGTGCATTGTGCTGCCACCTACTGCCTGGAACTCATTATCCCCGACCTCAGTAGTCATTCGACATCTTGAAACAGCAGAATGGGACGCTCCGTGGAACTCACGGACTTGGAACGTGGTCAGGTGATTGGGTGTCACTTGTGTCAGAAGTCTGTACGCGAGATTTCCACACTCCTAAACATCTCTAGGTCCACTGTTTCTGATGTGATAGTGAAGTGGAAACGTGAAGGGACATGTACAGCACAAAAGCATACAGGCCGACCTTGTCTGTTGACTGACAGAGACCACCGACATTTGAAGAGGGTCGCAAGGAGTAATAAGCACACATCTATTCAGACCATCACACAGGAATTTCAAACTGCAACAGGATCTATTCCAAGTACTATGACAGTTAGGTGTGAGGTGAGAAACCTTGGATTCCATGGTCGAGCGGCTGCTCATAAGCCACACATCACGCAGGAAAATGCCAAACAACGCCCCGCTTGGTGTAAGGAGCGTCAACATTACACAATTGAACAGTGGCGAAACGTTGTGTGGAGTGACGAATCACTGTACACAATTTGGCGATCCGACGGCAGGGTGTGGGTATGGCGAATGCCCGGTGAACGTCATCTGACAGCGTGTGTAGTGCCAAAAGTGAAATTCGGTGGTGGTGGTGTTATGGTGTGATCATGTTTTTTTCCCTGAGGGGACTTGCACCCCTTGTTATTTTGCGTGGCACGATCACAACGCAGACCTACATTGATATTTTAAGCACCTTCTTGCTTCCCACTGTTGAAGAGCAATTCGGGGATGGCGATTGCATCTTTCAACACGATCGAGCACCTGTTCATACTGCACGGGCTGTGGCGGAGTGGTTACACGACAATAACATCCCTGTAATGGACTGGCCTGCACAGGGTTCTGACTTGAATCCTATAGAACACCTTTGGGATGTTTTGGAACGCAGACTTCGTGCCAGGCCTTACTGGCCTACATCGATACCTCTCCTCAGTTCTGCACTCCGTGAAGAATGGGCTGCCATTTCCCAAGAAACTTCCCAGCCCTGATTGAAAGTATGCCTGCGAGAGTGAACGCTATCATCAAGGCTAAGGGTGAGCCAACACCATATTGACTTCGAGCATTACGGATGCAGGGCGCCACGAACTTGTACGTCATTTTCAGCCAGGTGTCCAGATACTTTGCATCACGTAGTGTATATGCAGCTAATCTGCGGATGAGTGGAAGTTAATACATCTTACAGTAAATGACCTTACACTAAATTTCACAATTCATTGTGATAAAACTAGCGATGGGGTGAAACCATTATTTCTTGATAATCGATACTGATTTCTGAGCACCATATTCCATACTCGATACTCACTTTATAAATAAACCCGTAGGTGATAGCTTTTACTGAACTATGTTCTTATTGGTTCATTTTTTATGTATAAACCTATGTAACCAATTTTATATTGTATGCTAACTCCAAAATTGTTCCTGTTTGACATTCTCAAATTGACAGTAATTTTTTCCTTGATAATACCTATTGTTAGTCAAGGATAATAATAATAATTTCTTTGCTTCCCTTTTTATGTAACTATGTTTTATGCTGAAAACTTTCTTTAAAGTATTTTCTATTCATAGAAAAATAAGTATTTGCAATTCTTCTTTATTCTGCAATCTTGAAAATATAAAGTAATACGTATTTTACATGAAACTCAAACAATTAAAATGCGTTTATACAAACCATTCTCTTACTATTCACAACTACCACATAACATATGTATTTTTTCATCCGGTAATAAGTAATCAGCCATATAACACTCGGGGACTTACTAGGTTTGTGAATACATTAGCAAATGCATGTTTAATACAAAGGCATATTATACAGAATTAAAAAAATTGAAGACAAAATCAAGTACGTATTATATGAAATGCACGGATATAAAGGAATCAAATATTTTTGTTTAAGAACACAAGTATTCAAGAAAGAAGAAATGTTTCCATACTGTGTATTATCTAACGTCTTAAGTTCTGCTTTGTTTCTGCTGGATTCACAGATTTTGGTCACTGGAGTAGGTAAATATAATGGCTGAGAGTGAGTCATCAAGTCAGCTGTTTTAGAAACGTGATTTAGTGCGTCAGCTAAATCAGCTTCATTCACAACTCAGTTAACGCTGCATGTTATATCAGCACTTCTACTACTTCCTCCATTGTTTTTCAAGTTTTTATTTTAGACACGAGAGTCTATGGAATGTTGCATTCATTCACCCACAGGAAACGCAGTCAAGTTCTATCAAGAACTATAATCCAGAAACTCTTTGGGGAGACGTGCGAGGCAAGTCTTGACTCCTTTCATTCCTTATCTAATATAAATTTAAACGCAACAACTTTCAATAATGCGAAACTTAAAAAATTAAAAGTATCGAAGGTTTATTTCAAAGTATTAATCATACTTCGATATCACCGGGTATCGAGAGTATCAAGGTATCGACGTCCCAACTTTAAAGTAAACATTTGCAGAAATAATTATATAAGTATTTCGTTATAAGCACAAAGGGGACCGCGAAAGTCAAATGTTTAAAAACTGGACGCTATATGCTGGCCTTAAAATTCCGTACTGTTTCAGTGGAATCGCGAGAAACATCTGAATGTTGACAGGACAAAAAGAATGGCTATGTATTGAATAATTGGAACCATAAATAACAGATACCTCCGAAATGGGTGATGCCACGAAAAAGGTTATTTGAAATAAGTATGTTTTAAAGGAATCTACATTTTTTGTGAAGTACGTTTTCGTCTATCGCTTAACGTTTACCAGTTATATAAGATTATACAAAGTCCCTTCCAAATGAAGAGGACTTCAAAGGCTATTTCCAGAAAATTCAAGATATACGTTTTATTTATCATATAAATATCTTTAATCTGCGGTACTTTAATAAAAAACGTTAGGGCCATTTTTAGAAAATCAAATAATTCGATAAATCATCCATGTAAAGGGTAGTTTGTGGTGGGGGGATTCTCTTGAAAATCTTCATGTCGTAAATACCAAGATTGGTGTTTATTCAACTTTTCATTTTTGAGTTATGCTGTTCACACACGCGGACCTTTTACTAAAAATGCTCTTTTATGATTAATGGAGCCTCAAAACATGTATTTCCAGTGAAATATCGGTATTCAATTTTTGGGTGGAATACAATACCTTCTGTAACTACCAGGTACGTGGCAGAGAAAGTAAAAATAGAAATAAATTGCCTCTGACTAACTTAACATATTTGACCTGGCTCGCGTCCACTAGCCATGAATTTTCCTATGTTTTGCCAGCTCCTCTGGTGAGTCAGTAGATCCCAACATGCCAGTCTTCTTCTAGCTGGACTTTAGAATGTTTCTTTTAAGTTTAATTGTTCTCCCAGCGTGCGCATTCAGCCCAAAATATGTACCCAGTCTTCATCAAAACCACAGAATGGGCAGATTTCCCCACCAGAATCGTCAATCATTTTGTGTCCTCCAGCCTCCCAGTGTATACCATGCCATGCTTCATCTTTCCTTTCTTCCTTGGTAAAGTATGTATGCCTCTTTACCCTAATTAAATTTCATTTAATTTTGCTAGCTGTACTGAAGATTTAATTTTACAATCCGATTTAATTACCTGTTGGCCTGGCAAATAAGATGTATATCTTGAATTCTCTGAGATTTGCGTGTGAAATTCTTTTCAACCGGAAGCAATTTTGTATAACTATTAACACTTAGGAGATAGATACATGTACTATACAAAATATGTAAACCTTCTTAAAACACACAATTTATTTCAAGGAAGTTTTTCTGTCGCATCAGCCATAATCGAGGTATCCGTTGTTATTCGTTAGAATTTTTCAACATTTTCTCATTTTTAAAGTGATGTAGCTATTCAGTTCTTTCCCTGATGTCATGGAAACAGCATGGAATATCTAGGCCACCGCACACCCGGTTTTCAAACATTTGTTAAAGATCCGTTTCTTCTGAGCCCCTTGTGCCTTTTAACAAAACGTGTAATGAAACTATTTCTGGAAACATTTATCTGCATTAGAATGAAGTAAAGGGTCTTTCAACAAGAGTGTCCTATCTTTAACATATGATAGCTGCCGTTGTTATTGAGTTACAGCAGTCATTTTTTTCATGTTGTTACAGTTGTTATTGATAAATAGCCATGGAAGGTTACAGCATTCAGAAACGCGTAGAAATTGTGAAAATGTATTATCAAAATGGATCATCTGTTCGCCAAACCTTTCGTGTATTGCGTGAAGTTTACGGTGTGCATAATTGTCCCTGCGAGAGAACGATTCGGCGTTTGATCGATAAATTTGAAAGAAGTGGCTCTGTAAGCGATCAAAGAACGTCTGTACGTAATCGACGTAAGCGGTACCATGAAAACATAGGCGCCGTTCGTGAGAGTGTACGCGAGAACGGAAACAAATCAATTGCTCGTCGAGCGCAAGAATTGGGGCTTTCGTCGACCACAACTTAGCGAATTCTGCATCTGAACTTGAAGTTTCACGCTTATAAAATGGTGTTACCTCAAGAACTAAAGCCCAGCGACCATAGGTTGCGCCATGTATTCGCTGACTGGGCTATGGAGCGATTGGAAGCTGACTCGGATTTTTGTCGAAAAATCATCTTCAGCGACGAAGCCCACTTTTGGATGGATGATGGTTAACAAACAAAATTGCCGCTATAGGAGCAATCACAATCCATTGCAGATTCAAGAACGACCACTTTATCCCCAAAAGGTTACTGTGTGATGTGGATTTTGGTATGGTGGAATCATTGGTCCATATTTTTTCCAAGATGAAGTTGGAGAAGCTCTAACTGTCAATGGAGAAATATACCGGGCTCTTATAAGGGACTATTTTGGCCTCAGTTGGATGGTATGGATCTCAGAAACATCTGGTTTCAGCAAGATGGTGCCACATTTCATACTGCTCTTGAAACAATTGATCATTTGAAGGAGAAGTTCAGAGGTTTCATCATTTCCCGTGGTGGTGATGTTAACTGGCCCCCGAGGTCATGTGATTTAACGCAGTTGGATTACTTCTTGTGGGGTTATGTTAAATATCGAGTTTATGTCAACAAGCCAGAAACAGTAAATGATCTTATGAATAACATCACGCGTGTTATTCGTGAAGCTGGGCCTAATTTACGTTCTTCTGTCATTGAAAATTGGGTCAACCGTATACTGATGTTCTCTTTCACACGTAATGACATTAATTATGTTCCAAAATAAAAAAGAAATAAACCTCTATCATTTATAGAACATGTTTTATTTAAGTACAAAGTTAGGATACTCTTGTTGAAAAACCCAATAGATAGAAAATAAGTTTGTGGAAACTATATAAAAATAACGGCAGTAGATAGGTGGTGAACGTGATGTGAATTTAATAAGTAAGATCTTTTAAAAATTGCCATATTGATATTGTTGAATGTAGTTAATTTTTGTTATGTGCTAGGTGGATACAGTTATTTTTCAGTATGCTAGTCTGTGTCATATTCCCACTTGTCACGTATCCCATTCATACATTACTTCCCTTGATATTTGTACATTTGCTCCAAATAAACAGCCGCGTATCCCGCAATCCGGAACACATCAGCGCTAGAATTTCAATAAGGGGAGTGAAAATAGTGCGAGCCTTATTTTTGGCCTACTGATGTCCCTTCCGTGTTAAGTTTGTTTTGAAATGTTACAGGAGACCGGAAAAATTCCTAGGAGGATATAGACTCCGATATTTGGTCAGGTAGTGCAGCTATAGCGTATTAAATGAGAATACTGTAGTTCTTGGCGGCGTATTACCAGTTATTCTGTGAATGTTAACTTATAACTGGGGGATTTGACCATTTAAGAATGTGACGATAGGGCATCAGCATCAAAAGCAAGCTAGTGCTTGCGAATTTAATTCCTGGGTGCTGGCTCATACGAAGGTGATGTCATCATAAGTGTAACTGGAATTAAAAGTCTGATGTGATATATTCACATGATTTTCTCCACCCTCAAACTTTATTAGTCGGTATACAAACTATTATTACTGAAACTTATTTTTCTATCTCCCAGATTCTAATATAAATAAGCCCTTGAAGAAATGGCTACATTACATATTTCGTTATAGATGCAAAATGAGCAGCGATAGTCAGATGTTTAAGAACTGGACACTACATGCTAGCCTTAGAATTCAATACTGTTTCCATACAATCGTGACAAATAACCTGGCGTTGATAGGACTTTAAGAGAATGACCAAGAAATGAACAATTCAAACCTTTAATATATCTTTAAAACACACAATCAATTTAAAAGAAGTTTTTTTGTGGCATAAGCCATTTCTAAGATATACGTCATTAAAGATTTGAACAGTACGTAAAGTTATATTTGAGCAGTACGTTTTCGTCTATCGCTTAACGTTTACCATTATAAAAGAATATATAAAATTTATTGAGAATGAAAATACTTCACAGGATATTCCCAGAAAAGTTTAGAATATACATTTTAGTCGTAATGTAAATATATTTAATATAAGGTTTTTAATAAAACATCCTAAAAGCAATGTTTTAGAAAACAAAAGTGTCGGAAAATGTTACAAGTAAAGGGTAGCTTGGGGTGCGGTATTCTTGAAAATATTCGTGTCGCATCCTGTAAGGTGCTGAACCTAAATGCCAAGTTTGGTATTAATTCTACTTTTCGTTTTTGGTTTATGCTGTTCAAAAAGCAGTAACGCTCACGGAGATTTTTCTATAAATCCTTTTTTTTGGATTCAGGGAGCCTTTAAACATATATTTCCTGTGAAATCTCCATGTAGAATATTTTGGTGGAATGCAATACCTTCTCTACCTACTATGTACGTGATAGAGAAAATAAAAAAGTTCTGTTGTATTCCATACACATGACTTGCTCTACTCTGTTCTAGAAACTATTCTTAGAGAGCTTATTCTTCTATCTAATTCTTGTTAAACGAGATAAACTTTTATTACACATTCACACATTTCACTGAAGGTAAAGGGATGAATAGTATTAAGGAGCACGTCATCCTGCGATGACTTTTAAATTCCAAGCTTTTTACATGACCACGAGAAAGAATACGACTTCCCATTTGAAAAAAATTGTAAGTCCCTAATAGGAAACTCAAACCAGTAACAATGAATTCCTCAGAAACAGTCCAGTTTTCGCTGTGATTTCACTAATGAGACAACCCAGTTTTCACTGTCATTTCACTAATGAGATAGCCCAGTTTTCACTGTCATTTCACTAATGAGACAGCCCAGTTTTCACTGTCATTTCACTGATAAGACAGTTCAGTTTTCACTGTCATTTCACTAATGAGACAGTTCAGTTTTCACTGTCATTTCACTAATGAGACAGCCCAGTTTTCACTGTCATTTCACTGATGAGACTGCCCAGTTTTCACTGTCATTTCACTGATGAGACAGCTCAGTTTTCACTGTCATTTCACTGATGAGACAGTTCAGGTTTCACTGTCATTTCACTGATGAGACAGTTCAGTTTTCACTGTCATTTCACTGACGAGACAGTTCAGTTTTCACTGTCATTTCACTGACGAGACAGTTCAGTTTTCACTGTCATTTCACTGACGAGACAGTTCAGTTTTCACTGTCATTTCACTGACGGGACAGTTCAGTTTTCACTGTCATTTCACTGACGAGACAGATCAGTTTTCACTGTCATTCTACTAATGTGTCTTAGTTTATACTTTGCTGTCATTCCAATAATGTGACTTAGTTTATAATTTGCTGGCATTTCACTAATGAGACAGTTTAGATTTTACTGTCATTTCAATAATGAGACTGTTTAGTTTTTACTGTCATTTCACTAATGAGACAGTTTAGTTTTTACTGTCATTTCACTAATGAGACAGTTTAGTTTTTACTGTCATTTCACTAATGAGACAGTTTAGTTTTTACTGTCATTTCACTAATGAGACAGTTTGGTTTTTACTGTCATTTCACTTATGAGTCAGTTTAGTTTTTACTGTCATTTCCCTAATGAAACAATTTAGTTTTTACTGTCACTTCACTCGTGAGCAGTTCAGTTTTCACTGTCACTTCACTCGTGAGACAGTTCAGTTTTCACTCTCATTTCACTCGTGAGACAGTTCAGTTTTCACTGTCATTTCACTCGTGAGACAGTTCAGTTTTCACTGTCATTTCACTCCTGAGACAGTTCAGTTTTCACTGTCATTTCACTCGTGAGACCGTTCAGTTTTCACTGTCATTTCACTCGTGAGACGGTTCAGTTTTCACTGTCATTTCACTCGTGAGACGGTTCAGTTTTCACTGTCATTTCACTGATGAGACGGTTCAGTTTTCACTGTCATTTCACTGATGAGACAGTTCAGTTTTCACTGTCATTTCACTGTTGAGACAGTTCAGTTTTCACTGATGAGACAGTTCAGTTTTCACTGTCATTTCACTGTTGAGACAGTACAGTTTTCACTGATGAGACAGTTCATTTTTCACTGTCATTTCACTGACGAGACAGTTTTGTTTTTACTGTCATTTCACTGACGAGACAGATCAGTTTTCACTGTCATTCTACTAATGTGTCTTAGTTTATACTTTGCTGTCATTCCAATAATGTGACTTAGTTTATAATTTGCTGGCATTTCACTAATGGGACAGTTTATCTTTTACTGTCATTTCACTAATGAGACAGTTTAGTTTTTACTGTCATTTCACTAATGAGACAGTTTAGTTTTTACTGTCATTTCACTAATGAGACAGTTTAGATTTTACTGTCATTTCACTAATGAGACTGTTTAGTATTTACTGTCATTTCACTAATGAGACAGTTTGGATTTTACTGTCGTTTCACTAATGAGACAGTTTAGTTTCTACTATCATTTCACTAATGATACAGTTTAGTTTTTACTGTCATTTCACTAATGAGACAGTTTAGTTTTTACTGTCATTTCACTAATGAGACAGTTTAGTTTTTACTGTCATTTCACTAATGAGACAGTTTAGTTTTTACTGTCATTTCACTAATGAGACAGTTTAGTTTTTACTGTCATTTCACTAATGAGACAGTTTGGTTTTTACTGTCATTTCACTTATGAGTCAGTTTAGTTTTTACTGTCATTTCCCTAATGAAACAATTTAGTTTTTACTGTCACTTCACTCGTGAGCAGTTCAGTTTTCACTGTCACTTCACTCGTGAGACAGTTCAGTTTTCACTGTCATTTCACTCGTGAGACAGTTCAGTTTTTACTGTCATTTCACTCGTGAGACAGTTCAGTTTTCACTGTCATTTCACTCGTGAGACAGTTCAGTTTTCACTGTCATTTCACTCGTGAGACGGTTCAGTTTTCACTGTCATTTCACTCGTGAGACGGTTCAGTTTTCACTGTCATTTCACTCGTGAGACGGTTCAGTTTTCACTGACATTTCACTCTTGAGACAGTTCAGTTTTCACTGTCACTTCACTCGTGAGACGGTTCAGTTTTCACTGTCATTTCACTCGTGAGACGGTTCAGTTTTCACTGTCGTTTCACTCGTGAGACAGTTCTGTTTTCACTGTCATTTCACTCGTGAGACGGTTCAGTTTTCACTGTCATTTCACTCGTGAGACGGTTCTGTTTTCGCTGTCATTTAACTAATGAGACGGTTAAGTTTTCGCTGTCATTCCACTAATGAGACAGTTCAGCTTTCTGTCTCTCATCAATGAGACAGTTCTGTTTTCACTATCATTTCGCTAACGAGACAGTTTTGTTTTTACTGTCATTTCACTAATGAGACTGTTTAGTTTTTCACTAAGGAGACGCTTAATTTTCATTTACATTTCACTAATGAGACGTTTAGTTTTCATTGTCATGTCACTAATGTGACTTGCTACAAATCTCACTGTCATTTCAGTATTGAGACAGTTTTGTTTTCACTGTTATTTCAATAAAAGACTTTGTTTTCACTGTCCTTCGCTAATCTGATTTGATAAATTTTTACTGTCAGTTCACTAATGGGACTTTTCAGTTTTCACTGTCACTTCTTTAATGCGATTTACTTAGTTTGCACTGTCACTTCACTAAATTGATTTACTTCAGTTTCACTAAAACTTCTCTTATGTGATTCACTTCAGTTTTCACTTTCTCTTCACTAATGTGACTGACGTCAGTTGTCACTGCCATTTCACAAATGTGACGTACTTGACCTTTCACTGTCATTTCACTACTGTGGCTTGGTTCAGTTTTGTCTGTAATTTCACCAATTGATATAGTTCAGATTACACTGCCACTTCATTAATGTGAGTTAGTTTAATCTTAATTGTGACTTCTATCACTTCACTGCGTAGCGTGTAATCAAACAGGCGCGAAATAACTGTTCTTCCTTCGGCGTCATTCGTTGAAATGTCGAACACCGGACTTCTGTATAATCTCTCACAATAGCGGCACTCTCTTCGTCACAACTGTTGTCAAAAACTCAGTCGTATAACACACTGGGTAACTAGGACTTTGTCTCATCAACAATACAAACTCACGAACTAATTATGGTGGCCAAACGTGCGGATATATAGTCGCTGGAGCTTCGAGAGAGTTCGCAGGAGGTGGAGCGGGGAAGCTTCCAAAGATATCTGGCTGCGTCTTGAAGATTTTTATGATATTTACGTTGGGCGCGCCGGCCCCGCTCTCTCCCCAACTAATCACTGGCGAACGCTTAAGCACACATCGCCATCCACGCAATAAGCTCGGCCAATGGCAGCCGCGTACACTATCAAAAATTTATATTAAGCTTGTCGCTGTTAATATTTATCACGTTTTGTCATTTGCCTGATGTAAAACACACAATATATCCGTGTTGCTAAACACATTGTTTCCTGAGTCCTCAAGCGTGTATCTTATATTATTTTCGTATCTTGAACTTTGAAAATGTCTGGCCAACAGACGGAACGGCGTTCAGAACTACATGATCACTGAAGCTTTGCCCTATGTCCCGTGTTCCAGAAACAAATGTCAGATGTATGCTCCTCACTAAGGTGCAGAAGAGAGTAATTAAAACGAAGGATGATCTGGCTGAAAAGAAAGACCAGATTCAGAGGTGGAACATATCAACCCACAAGTGGTTGATGATGCGCACATATCGCTTAGCGTATTCGCAAATGTTAACATTTTATGAAGTGCAAGCTAATCTGTTTTTGTGTTGAATGACATCATAGCTTGTATAACAATCTCACACAGACCGATAAGTTTACAAGTAGATTCTCGTGTTTGCGTGTGTATGGAAAGTAATTATAAACAGAAGGGTGAAAGTGAAACAATAGGGACACCACTAGTGTCATTTCTTCCAAATGTTCTGCTCTCCGCATCAATGCTGTCAAATTACTCGCTTTATTGCTTTACCAATATTGAAGCAATTTGACATTCTTCAGGGACGCAGTATTGCATGCATTCGTTCTACGGAGCTAGTTTTGATTATTTTGAATAGCTATGATCAGAAAATAAAATTATGCCTAATTATGAGATTGGTATCTGCTGTGGACTGTGATGTGTCCATGGTTGCGTGTTGTGTCTACTGGAGGTTAAGGTCAGAGGATGTTTTACTCCACCGGCAGAGAAGGCACCACCTGCTCGCACCGAGCGCCTCCTCAAGTGAGGTGCCTCAAAGTAATCGAGCTGGGTTCGTCATCCCAGTATGATCGAGTGTAAGTGGCTTGCTAGATGGTGAAGGAGGCGGATGTGAGGCACCCATCAGGATCGTCAAGCCGCCGAACCGAGGTCACTACGGAAGGTTTGGAGTCGGGAGATGTTAGTTTCAATAGGAAGGTTCTTCTTTGATTAATGAGTAGACTGTATTCCTTTTCAATATCCCGCGATGGTAATTGGTAACAGTGACCGCGGAGTAGTGCGGATCAGTTCTGACTGCCCACTCGCTTTTCTTTGGGGGGGAGAACAGGAAATAGAGGTATAAGGGAAAGACGAGATTGTTGAGGTGTCTGGGTAGGAAAAGGGAACAGGAGGGGTAGGATTTAATTCTGCTGTGGCGCTATTTATTAGGGGCATTAGGCATAATGGTGTCCGGTTCCGCCGAAGCGCTCCGGAGTCTCGTGGGTAATAGATAAATGTTGCGGAGTCACCGCTGTGATGTAAAGGTAACTGCCATGGCAAGCCCTGACAGGAACCTTGGATCTCTGGTGTCTTCGATGCGTTAGGCGTGTCGGTGGTTCCGCACCCGGGCTTCTACCTCCGGGCGCGATGATGATGATTCGCTGGTTGAGGAGGTTGATGCAGTCTGTCAAACTGTGTGTTGATGTGGTGGTGCAATTGTCTCCCCATGTCTTTGTTAGCTTCCTCGAGCCTGTCAATTGCGTCGGTAGTTTGAATGCGGATTTCTTCCATGATGTTGAGTCCTTGGGCCTATTCATTTCACATCCGTGGTTGTTAAGGCGTAGTTCCCTGCGCCAACTACCTGTTCCGCCATCTGGTTTATTGAGCTTGAACTACTTAACCCTTAGCGCTGTTGTGGCGCGTACCTTAACTAACTGCTACTTACATTATGTGCAGGTTGCTTACATTCTAGCGCCTTTGTGGCGTGTGTCAAAAAGTTGTTTATTATGTACAATCTGTGGTGAACTTAGTTGTTTTGTGGCGGGTTACCACTACAGTATCTGTATTTTAAAAATATTTATCTGAGATGTAATTAATGAAGATCATATTCTCAATTCATGTGCATAAGATGCAAACTGCTGATTTGACAGAGCTGGTAGGAGAGGTAAGTATATGATGAGCTGAGTATCCAGTACGGACCGCCTTCATATACCTTTAAGCTTTACATTACTCTAGAAACGTAATATTGTATTTGATGCACTTTACCCATGTACTGTCTTAAGCTACCACTACAAGCGAAAGAACTAAACGTTGCCAGAAACCTCTAATGGCTAAGTTTGGCAACACTCGTTTATAGCAGAAAAATAAGGCAATGTCCAACGTCGTGGAGCTGGTTTGATGTGGAACAGGTCATGGCTATAATTCATCTAATGCCATCTAACAGAGGTACTTGAAGAGTTCTGCAACCCAATTGAAGCGTAACTATTGAAATATGGGATATGCAATGCATTTGGTACAAGTTCACATCCTGAATACACGAATTTAATTTCCTGTGTATGTTCAAGAGCACGGAATCGTGCCGATATAATGCGCAGTGGTTTATGTTAGAAACACCGCCTCTGCCATGCCCAGTCCAGACCGCTTACCTGTTTCTTAATGTTTGTCTTACTTCCCCCTTTTCCATCCTTCCTGAGCTTGAAACTGACCTGTGTTCATAGGTTAATGTTTGAGTGGCTTACTGTCGACATCAAACCAATGTGAGGCGTACTCGTCCAAGGGCTGGTGTGACGGTCGTTGAGAAGCATAATTTCCAACCTCTCAGGTGAAGCGTTTCCATCCTCCTCCTTTTCCGCTCACCTAGGCCTGACCTTTGGTCATAGGCTAATGCATGAATGTCAGACTTTAATTTAAACCATTAAGAGATTGTGGGCTGGTGTGGAACACAGATGATGAGGAAATTCTGCCAACATTAAATAACGAAAAACGCTTAAGGAAACCAGAAGCATTGGCACGTTTGCTGCACTCAACTGTAATCAGAGTTATGAGCGACGATGTCAGTTGAACTGCAATAAAATGACGATGTACGACGCAGCAGTTCCCAGAAGGGTGCAGAGTAAGTTATTATTCAAACACAATGCATTTCCTGCGGTTATAGTCAACTTTGTGTTTACTAGCTGATGAGCAAAACCTTTAAGTTCCTCTGTAGTTTCTTGGTCAAGAGATCTAACAAGCATTAATCGCTGGACGATAGATATGGTACGATTTGCCTCGTCACATACCACTTGTCCACTTCTTGCAAGGAAGAAAAATTTCAGAAAATAACCAGTTGAGTGTAATAAGGAGCCAATTGCTTTATTTAGACGGGCAGGATGGTTTTGTATCAACCCACTGTAACGGAGCATGTAAAACATGTAGGCAACAATGAAGATGAAGTCTCCTGCAACTTCAATTATAATAATAGGTCCATATATGGAATTGGCTCTCTCAGCAGTTTCAATTAGTTTATTATGCATCTCTCGAATACGACGTATTTTTCCCGAGGTCACTCTCCTCGAAGTAATTCCATCGGATCTATTTTTGGATTGATTGCCAAAGGCACTTAGCTGGTTATTTAATTGTCTGAAATTATAGCTTATAAACACAAGTGCATCGATGAACTGAATATCTGCTGTATAATTGATAAAGAAGCTGTAACTTATGATTGTATGACTTAAAATACCTTTCACGTCATATTCCCAAGCAAAATTATGATATACATTTATAAAAACCGTAAAGATAAAAACTGAAATGAGTTCCCAAATGAGAAACCTTCTTATCTGATGATATGCATTTTGTACTTGGTTATTTCCAAGGGTCTCGTCCAACATGCTGGACATTGTCTCCAGGATGTGTTTCCATTCACTCCTCACAAAGGAAACAATATAAGACATGGCTGAGCAGTGAGAGACTGCGGTAGCCAAAATGTATGTTGTAAAACCACCGGTTACACCAAGCTCAGAAATATAGTATGTGAAGTAGAAAAAGAGGTTACCGCTGAACAAAATCGCCATGCAAACAGCGACAATAATTGGCCATGTTGTACTTCGGATTATCCTAACTGTTGGCGCAGTAAGCACTTTGTATGGTGCAAGACCCATTACTCTGGAGACTGCATATAAAGGCGCAATTGAGTCCCAGAAGTTGAGGTTCATAGTTTTTATTTTCTGATACACTTCCTCTGTATTCCACGCAGATGGAGGGTGTGGCTTGATGGATACCCTTCCCATTATCTTACTGGATGACATTAGAATTCTTCTTGATTAAAATTAAGTGTTAAAAAACAGGCTCCTCTCAAGTTGAACCTTCTTTTGGTAGAACACGTATAAACACACGAGAAAGACAGGATGACATACTGCGTCTTTCTGGCTTAGAACAGCTTAAGGAGCTGAACTTAATGATGAAAAGCACTTGTGTATGTGACTGAGTCATTCAGCATCTTTTCAATTTGTAATGAAGGCTGCATTATCGTTCCTTCTCAGGCAATTAGGAAAATTAGTAATCCCGTTGCGTTGTTGAATATTTTATTAGTTCTTATCTGAATGAAATCTGCTTTGTAATGCTTGTTAATATAAACGAATACATTTTGAGTGTATTATTATTCCTAACAATGTCCTATGCTATACTAATTTATATTGAAATCATTTTAGATTGAAAGATTACAAAATTCTGAAGTGTACAACGTGTTGACTCGATCGGAATTTTAACTATTATTTATTACCAAGGAAGCCAAACATAGCCACTAACGCATCCTTGGAAGATACTGAACTTAAATATGTACTTTGGTATTTATCCAGCTTTAAGCTTTGAGTTATGCTGTTCACAGATACACACACATAAAAATACACAACACACGGACGCTTTTCTAAACAAAATGTTTTAAGGGGCATCAAAACATGTATTTCCGGTGAAATCTTGGTATGGAGCTTTTGGGTGGAATGCAGTACCACCTCTTCTTGCTATACCAGGTAGTCCAAACAAGCTGTTCGTTGCAGTTTTATGTTTTCCGCATACATAGGTGCAAAAGAAGTTGCCGTATCACTGCTGTTCAAAGGGCAGTGCAGGTACAAAGCAAAAAGTCAATGAAATTATGCTGCTGTCTGCAGGTGTTTTACGTGGTAGTTTCGCGCTGATAAGCGTCGCCTGGTCACCTCCATGCAGTTCGAGCCAGGTCATTCAGACAAAGCGGTAACGTCTATTAATAACGAACACACAAATATGGTTACAATCTGTGCGGAGACGCACCAAAATGAAGCTGGGGCTCGAAGGCTGTATTCTGAACAGTTTCAGATGCGACATCTGTACTGTGCGCAAGTTTTTTTGACGTACAGAAGTAATATTAAGAAATGATGGGTAATTTTAGGAAGAAAGTGGGCCTGAGAGGTCCTTATATCAATTCGTCCACCAAGGAGGGCATGTTTTTGCACATGCGTATTATGAATAGTGCACTAATATAAATTAAGGTAATTCTAACGCACCTTTAAGGGTACATAAATACAATAAAAATAGAATTTTGTTTGATCTTGTTAACTTTGCGGCACCTTTCGGTACTGATTGTAGATTAACCGTCATCGGACTAAATGACTTAACATGTGTGCTCGGATTTGAGTCAAACGGCAACCCTAAATTCTTGTAAATGAGCGAATTGCTTATTAAATAACCGATAACACTCCCACACACATAGGTACTCTCACATTCAAACACCAGACTCCTGGCACACCGTGAAATGTTTTGTTTAAACATAACTTTCTGGAGCCCAACCGGGAATCCAGCTCGAAACATTTCATACAGCAAGATATTGCGCTACCAAATGAGCTCTGGGACCAGTAATAGCAGTTAAAGTGTTCGTTTTCAAGCACTGTTGTTTCATTTATCTGTCCCCTCTCTGTCGGTTTGGAATCGCCTTTGCAGCTCTGCTTAGGCAAATCTTTTGGCTTCCATGCTATCCGGTATAAACTAACTTCAACTGAGGACGGCTTGTGTGGGCCACTTGGTAGGTTAGGTTAGTAGTAGAGAAAGTAAAAGTAGAAGATGTATTTTCTAATGGGCGGAGCTTAAAAGCTGTTGATTAGATTATCCAGCGGATCATATTCGCGACAGTAATGTTTTGTCGTCAGAACTTCTTCAAAAACTTGAAGTATCTCGGCTTTGCAGCTTTTTGGTTTGTTTTCGGAGGCCTTATAAATAAATTATTATTGATCATGTGAGTGTAATGAGCCCTTTATTCTCTAAAATAAGCGGATTTTTCAAATCTGTCAAATTAAATGCAATATAATGACCTTCATTCGCTTCTGTTCTCTGATGACCAAGTAATATGTCAAGATCGAGATGATGCTGAGTTTATGATGAAATCATTATTAGATGTATATAATATTAGAGGTATTCAGGTAAACTTTGCTAAGACTGAGTATTTGGTGGTAGCAGCGGAAAATCAAGAAAATCTTTCGGATGGTGCAATAAGAGCATTTGACCAGTTTAAGTATTTGGGGTCAGTCATTTATATATCTGGCAGCAATGAGGAGGTGGATAGTCGAATAATCCAGACTGATTTAGCGGTTAAAGAGTTAAATGGGGTTTTTGGGGTCGAGACATTCGACAAAAAACAAAATAGATGAATCCCAAAGTGATTTTTGAGAGCATTTATTCTATGGTGCAGAAACCTGGACGTTAATTGAAAGACAGAAAATGAGGATAACAGCTGTTGAGATGGCTGGGTTACGGAGAAGTTTAAGCGTCTCACGTACTGGAAAAAATTAGAAATATCATCATTTTGGAAAGGTTAAACATTGAAGAAACGGTGATAGATCGTTTAGAGAGTAAATCTCCACAGCAGTATGGATATGCTGTAAGGGGACATACCCGATAACACATAAGCATAGAAAATAACAGCATATGAAATTTTGGAAATAGGATTAAGAATAAGTTTCAAAATATTGGAATAATTTAAAATGTGAAACCAACTTGTGACATAGCTGTAATTAGAACAGGCGAGCTAGCAAACGAGAGGTGAAAGTCAATTAACACGCGCGCTTATGTGCGCAGGGCTCAGGCTAAAGCATCAGAAAACTGAAAGAGAGGGCAGAGAATAGAAAGCGAGGGAAATAGTGGTCCGTTTCCCGGAACTCAAGGGAACTGGTAAAATACAAAAGGAAACGTGCACTTAAGAGAAAGACAGAGACATTGATTTTTTCGGATAAGTCAACTGGACGTGTGATTTCATAAATTTGGCACATTTTATTCTGATGGCATGCAACGATACCTAACCAATGGAAATTGCTGGGAAAATAAAGGCGCGAATTCTGGCGTCATGGGAAAACAGACAAATAGGGAGGGAAACCTCGAGTTTACACGTTTCTCAGATACTCTCTTGGCAGAAGTTTGCGTGCTACTACTGCAGCGACCGATATTAGAATCAATTATGTAATTAAATTGTACAACCTGGTGAAAGATGTTGCGTATGTGGGTGGGAACCTCGTGTTACGAATTAGGTAGGTTCACAGAATAACATAAAAGCCTGAGGAGGTTTAAGCTATAGATTTAATAAGCATTTCATAAGGGGAAATTGCTAGCCGCCTGAATAGACGTAATTATCTTCAATAAATCAAGGTTATGGGAAAATCAGTTTTATTTTGCCTTCAACCACAAAATACCAGAGTTATTCTCCAACTATAGAAAATAGAAATTCTTTCCTCAGCTCTTCGACTGGCAGCCAGCAGGAAGTCTAGAAAACAACGGAGATTCAGGAGGTACATGAGCCTACGTGTATTCCCGCTACAACGTACAGTGTATGTCACAGGAAAGCTGGCCCAAGAAAGTGATTAATTGGTGCCCTCCTGGAGGTAGGAAGAAGGGACGTCCACCATTTACCTGGAGAGGAGGCAGAATAGAAGCGATGAGATGCAGAGGAATGTACGAGGGATCATGGGAAGACCGCAATTGGAGGCGGGAGGCAACCGTTAGGAAAGTGGAGGAGCCTTTGAAAGTAAAAGTAAACAACATTTCTTTGTCGGTTTTCAGTATTATGTCTACTCATTTTATCTGGGGACTAAGCTCGTATAATATCACCTAAACTCGTATAATGTCGACGAAATTTATATCAAGTCGACTGAACACGTATAGTCAGCTAATCCAGCAATGCTTAGAACGAAATTTTGTAGCGTAGTTTGAACGGTCAAAAGTGTCTTAAAGTGCGTTTTTAGAGGAAATGTGGCAGGGACCAGGCGAGGCTTGCCTAGAGACACGAATCCATCATAGTCAGCACTAGAGTTGCAAAACTACCATATTACCAAAACGCGTTGTATAATACTGCATTAAAGATAAAAGAACAGTACGAACGGAGAAGGCCCTGCAACCGGGCAGAGTAGGTCGCAACAGCCTTTTTGCTTCTACCGTGAAGACCCGAAGGGCGATCAGATGCGGATGACGACGGGTGCAAGCATGGGCAGAGTCCCTAACGTTTCCAGTTCGAACGCATCCGACGACGCCCCGGCCCAATAACAAGCCTCCTAATCCCCGGCGGACCCCTCTGGTGGGGTCTATTCGGAGGCGGTACCTAACTGATCAGAGCCTCAACGACTCCAGGGGAGAAACCTCTACAAAGTGTACATCCGCCACCCAGCCACAACCTGCCGAACACCGTCGCCTAGTCTTACAACTCTGAATCAGATAACAATGAAGGAGATGATGTGTATAGGAAGTGAGGGGCAGGAAAGACATGGTAGAAAAGGAATCACTCCAACATTTATCTGCCGACCCGAGGAATCCACCAAAAAAACCATGTGTTAAGAGTGGGCGGTCGCCGGGGATCGAACCCAGAACCTCCAGAATGCGAGTGACACACGTTACCGCATGCCACTTCGCTCGGTAGAATACTGCATAATCCTAGTATAATACGTTAAATACACGCAACCTTCACTACTGCAATGCTCGCCGTTGTGCATAGCCACAAGGCGACTTTCTTTTAAGCAACGTGTCTGACATGCGGTGTCATCAAGCCCTATCTATCTTAAGTTAAATTAGTTATGTTAATGACGCGTTTTCTCAGAACCCACTTGACAAAGAAGTATGAGATCATTATGTTTATTCATTCCTTCTGAGTACCCTGATTCCTTTTGATATCAACATACCGATTCGGAAAAAAAATGCGATTGTTTTGTGAACCTCTAAACTTTTTAATAACATTTATAATCTTTTATTTATTAAAACATAAACTATTTGAGCAGCTTCAACTAAGTAATTCCACATGGGATTGTTTGTACTCTGTGGTAACATTTTCATACAAATACACCTTGTAGATTTAGAGAAAACGGGTCATTTATGCTAAAAAATGTTGATTTAAATATAGAAAAAGAATCTCTAAAATCCCCCTGGATTATACTCTCACCTTTTTCTCCATCTTTCCCATCTGGTGCTGCCCTCCTCTTGGATCTTGCCTCTTTCGTGGTATTTGTCACCAATCTCTGCCTTCCATATCGCAAATGATATTCTTTTTGGTGAAACGTTGCAAAAATTGTTATTCTAAAGCCTTAATACACTAATATTTTTAGAAATAAATTTATACTAGCAAATATTTGAATATTTTTAACGAATCAAACACCAAATTAAGCAGAATGAACCACATTTTCATAAAGAGCAAAAATAGTATAACGTTTTATTTTTTACTTGATGACTCCCTTCAAGCAACGTGCCTGACATGACAGTGGAATAATCACGGTTAACTTAGCCGAATTTAAAGCTAGTGATGAACATTTTTCTCGAGCCACTTTGTGTGCAGCTTCTCAACCTGTCTCACTTTCTACCTGACGAAGAGGATTATATGACAAATGAAGATGTTAGTTTGTTGTATTGTTATTTACCCCACGCTTTGGGAGACAATTTGAAGAAGTTTTGTTGCTGCTACGTATGGAAAGGCCAGTTTGAAGAAGATCTATTATATTTCGACTGTTGGGGAGCCGAACGTGAAGTAGTTGGAACCGCACGTATGGTACCCGGTAGCCTTCGCCCCCCCCCAAAATGTTTAAAAATATTAACTCTGTAATTTGACTGCTTCTTTAAATATTGTATATTTATGTTTGCCTCGGCTGCGTCAGTATTTATATTTTTTAGAGACATGAATGTCTTAGCAGGGAGTGGTGCGACTGAAGAATGTAGGGCTACACAGATTATAATTTTACTTCACTCCTTTTATTAATGCTTGACACGATTTAAATAACACTTCACTGATATAGAGAGTGAGCTGTGAGATTTGTTTTTCATTAAATACTTGCACCTTTTAAGACGTAAACTATTTTTTATCTCACACTGAATATGTATTAAATTTCTCGAGGACGCATCTTGCGTCTGGTTAGAATAGCTGTCTACAAGCAACTGACTTCTGAATTTGTAAATTTTGCTCCATTTTAGTTTCTGATTGGCTCATCCTAGTCCAATAGAATACCTTCATTTAACTAAAGCTTTTTCTGGTTGTTGCTTGGCTATTCTATAAGCTGTCACAAAAATTACATTATTGTTGCTCCAAGGATTACCATAGCATTTAAACTTTCTAATTCATTATTGTCTCAAGGTTACCTCATTGTTAGCAACTTTTAACATTATTACACATGTATACAATAATATAAACATATAAAAAGGCTGTAACATACACTTATGTATTGTTACATACACATATTGTTTTAAGGCGGGCTTTTATTGAATTTATATATTTTATAATTAGAGTGAAATCACTTAAGTGTTAAAAATACTGCCTCACAAACCACCGATAATTTTGCTAGCATCTAAACTTCTGAATGCAATACCACCATCACCCGCAAGTGAGCGCAATTGGTCTACCCCTTGGCGAATCCACACAAAGACCAGGGGCAGACTTTCTGCGGCGACAACCGAAAAGGTGGTTTTAGGTACGATAGAATCTCCGATGGAATGACCATGCAGATGCCGTAAAACCAGTTGAGAATAAACAACTGCAATTGTCATCTGAGTAAGATGGATTAATCTTAGGAATCGTTGAATAAAACTGGCCTGGGTACATTTTCACTAGTGTTGTTGAAGGACTTTCCTGACTGCTTTTAATAAAAGCGTCGCAATTTTCCTTTAAACATTCTAGTTTTGCTTTCTATTTTTTCGTGGAACCCATTGTGAGCGCACGTAATATCATTTTTGCTATATTTTGCGAGAATGAATGCAGTTATTTTTCATTAAAATATGATGAAGTGCATATCATACAAAATATTGCAATATTCGTTTTATTATTATTATTTTGTTTATTAATATTCGTATACTTAGTAACACACAATTCATTTGTGTTTCCTTGGAGTGTGTATGATATAGCTCTAATACTATTGGTATGATAAAATTTACATCACTTTCCTTGCAAACATACATGCTACCAATCCAAACAATTTTACCAATGATACCACGAATTTATACGCATAAACCCCAATACCAAAAACAAAACTCTAATTTTAAAAGTTGCCACAACTCTCGGCAGATCACGCAAGCAAGAGCGTGAACGAAATAGTTCGCCATTTTCTTGCGTCCATAAAGCTCTTCTTATTTGTATGAACATATAAGAGGAAAACATCCCGGAATATATAGAGTGGAATGGTTCAGGTGTTAGGGTCTGAAGCTCGCATTCTGGAGGTCCCGGTTTCGATTCCCTTTGGACCGGCTATCCTGGCTTTGGGGTTTTTGGTGGCTTTCCCAGGTTAGTAGGTAAATGCTGGGATAGATTATACAGCGTAGGCCATTTAATTCGAGACTGTACAGAATCTACAAGACTAAGCGTTGTAAAACGAAATGCCTTCAATAAAAGTTGCTTGATATTATGGGAGAAAGTAAATGCCTTAATCGTGTTCTATTTGGAGGACGTTGTGGGAGTCATCTTGAGGTCAATTTGAATTGACCCTAGTAGCATAGATAAGAGAGCGAGGCTACGTTTGCGTTTATATGGGAAATGATAGGGGAAAAGGGGAGAGATGCGGTGTTAGGAGACGGTTCAAGGATGAAACTGCGTTTATATGGGAGAGATAGGGAAAATGGGGAGAGTAGCTACATGGAACATGGGTGAAGGAGAGAAATGCGTCTATATGGAAGGGGTAGTAAAACCGGGAGAGATGCTAGGATAGACAGGTGTTAAAAGTAGAATGTGTTTTATATGGGAGAGATGGGATACCAGGGCGAGATGCTAAGTTAGACAGGGGCAGAAGGAGGGGAATGCGCTTTATATGAGGGAGGTAGGGAATACGAGGAGAAGTGCTAGACAGAGGTTGAGGAGTATAGTATGCGTTTATATGGGAAAGATAGGGGAAACTTGGAGATATGACAGGCTAGACAAATGCTGAAGGAGGGGAATGCGCTTTATATGAGACATACAGGAAAACGAGCAGAGATGCTAGGCTAGATAGAGTTGAAGGGTAAAATATATATTTTATATGGAATAGATAGGGAAAACTGTTAGAGATGTTATGATAGGAGAGAGTTGAAGGAGAGGAAACGCGTTTATATGGAAGAGTTAGGCAAAACGAGGAGGGCGGCTAGGTGCAGCAGAGGCTGAAGGAGGGAAATGCGTTTATATGCGAGAGATAGGCAAAACGAGGATAGGTTCTAAGCAGGATAGGGTGTCTGCATATACAATATCAACGTCTTCTCTAGGATAGCACCATCTAGCATTCAGCCGGTGAATAGATTCCATCGCTTGTATGTAGCATAGTTCTATGTGTTTTCACAGATAGTTCAGATAATATCGTTGGTATTTAGGGTAATTCAGCTAGTATCACAGGCAGACAGATTCCAGGTGTTCGGTGTAGAATAGTTCCGCATGATTTCACAGGTAATTCAGGTAGTATCGTAGGTATTTAGGCTAATTCAGCTAGTATCACAAGAGGGCAGATTCTATGGTTTGGATGTGTGTAGTTTCGGATGATTTTACAGCTAGTATCAAGTAGTATCGTAGGTATTTAGGGTAATTCAGCTAGTATCAAAGGCATTTGAGTCATTTTAACAGATAATTGAGTTCGTAACGTTGATATTTAGGGTATTCCATGTAGTATCATAGGTGTTCAAGGTAAGTTCGTGCAGCGGTTCGTTTCAGAGCTGTTTAAGGTAGTTTCGCATGATTCGGGTAGTATCACAGGTACTTAAGTCATTTTAACAGGTAATTAAGCTAGTATCACATGTATTTATGGTAATTTAGAGAGTAATTCAATTCTTTATAATAATTTCTTATACAATGTTACAACACTTTTATATACTTTTTTATAAATCTTATAACTTTTATTTGTTAAACAGTTAGTGTGTGAGACGTAGAGGGCTAAACTGTATATAGGGTTACAGTTTGGTTATATAGAAGTAGTATAAACTAACCCATCCGCATGATTGAGGAGATATAATAACGTTTTATGTGTTTTATTGTTTTATATGGTTACGTTTTTCAATCTAAGTGTACCAGCTTTATCTGTTAATCATTGTTTCATTAAATAAAGATTGTAAGGGTTGATATTTCTCCCCTTTATCTAGGCTTGAGACTAGCACTACCGCTTGCCCCTAATGGCAGGGTTAACACCTCCCTTTACATTTTCTTCTTATCTCTTCACCAGGTGTCTGCTAGGTGCTAACACAGCACATTGACAAATTTCCATTTGTTTCTCAAATTTTAGACTACGAAAAATTCGTCACCTTAAATTTACAGTCTCTTAGACGTTGTTTGTAATACTGTGATGCCCATATGCATATGTTGTTATGCCATCCTTCGCAATAACTCCTTTATCCTCAAAAGGAGTCAATGTGATTTTATTCACTAGCACTGTCGTAAGAGCATTCACTGGTGACAGGATCAGATTCATGGGCATTCTTATTATTTCTCGGGTTTTAAGACAGTCTGTATAGCTGTCAAATGTAATGTACTGCTTAATGGCGCTATGCTTTATGCCTTTAATCTTTTTTATCATTGGACCTTGGATATCTGGTGCATACATCTTAGGTCATAGACCGACAAAGCGTTGGATGATTTTGCCATCAGCCTCATTTTTATATTTTCACAGCACCTTTTTGTTCTGGGTGAGGATACACATGGTTGACAGGATAATCAGCTGTATCAAGATACTCAATAAAACGTGGCTTGTCCTGATACACTTCAGTTGTCACACGATGAATGAATGAATCAATCAGTGTCCATATACGTAAGCTTCAGGTTTTCAGCTCCATAATATGGCAACAACACATGTAATGATAGTGATACATTAATGTCTTAGAGATGTCCAACACACTCATACCAATGCATATAGGCCTGTTGAGAGGCCATGTGATCAGCAGCTAGATTAGCATGATATACTGTCCTATCGATAAATGTAGGCTTAGCAATCGACCTTTCCAAAATCTTCTCGTTTATAACTAGCCGTATATCCATACAATTACACAGCTTCTACATAGTTTTTCCTAACATGGCGTTGTAAAATAGATCCTTCTCGAAATCATTTGCAGTCTTTTGTCGTAGTCTGTTGTTACATTCCACATAAGATTTTAACCACTGACACTGTCGGAATTGTAGCACACAATGGATTTCATTCAAACGTAACCAATGATTAAGAGCTTGCTCCAAAGTCATGTAATGCACCACATACTTCTTTCGAGGTCCAGGATGGTGTATCAATTTCTTTGTAAATGACTCCTTAGGTTTCATACACTCAATCAGAAAGGGTAGATCGTTGTGTATATCGTGAAGTTCTGGAGGATACTCGATGTCGACTTCTAATATGTATCCATGCGGATCATCTTCTTGTAGTGTTTATAAATTGATTTTATGAGGAGAAATCCACTCAAATCCGCCATAAGGAGGACGTGGTACATTGTCCAACCATATTGGTTATTTGCATCCTCATAGGTGATAATTTAGATTGGTATCGACGGATCATACTTATCCATGTAGGTGTTGTTTGCTTCGGCATAACGGTGGGAAACTTGACATAAACCTTCTCTTTTACGGGATTCTATCATGAGTAATTTGATCATAATGGTGCTGAATTCCACTATACAGCAAGATAGTAAGTCCTGAAGAGGTGAAAGAATGAGCGGGATCAACTTTATGAGTTTTCAGGGTCGTTCTCTAAATGTCTCAAATACATCAGCTAGAAGAAGAATATCCAAGGTTAAATATAGGTCACTGTACTGGTCCAGATTTCTCACATTAAAGAGTTCCCATCATTTCTAACATTATTGTGGTTAGCATCACCAATTCTTCTTCATTTAACCTATTGTAGAAGGAGTGTTTAGGAGGCAGACAGGTTTCGTTCAAGACTCCACATGAAGTAACGTAATCATATGAAAATACTCCTTTACGAGTCATCAACTTCAACTTGTCTTCTCCGAAGTACTTCAGTGTTTCAGGATATGAGGTTAGATTTTTCAAGAACTTATCAAGCTTGTACTGAGGAACCGAAAGATATCCACAAACCCAAGCTGTATATCTCCTGCATGCATGGAAGATGATATATACGGTTTTCTTCAGAGCTAGGGATTACCTCCACCCGCTCACTCGTACAACTCAGCTCCTTAACAATGAAATGTGAGTCATACCCACTAACGTTATGCATAAAGACAAGAAAATATTTAATGTATTACTGGCTAAATTGCATTCATTATGTAGACTTCTACGATATTCACCATTGATGTGATCATGAACTCTTTTGTAGTTTTCTTCTGTAAAGGTCTTTCCACACAAATAGATACTGTAGAAGACTCAAAATCCTTTTGATTTGTAAGTTTCAGAGGCGTGGTATATTTGTATATATTATCAATATTCCTTGCAAGGGATGTCAGATATTGCATAAACTCCTGAGCACCATCATAACCACGATATAATAGGGTTACTTAGGAAGAACAGTTTCAACGAGTACAACGCAGAATGACGGTTTAACGTAAACGCAGAAGTTCATTGGTGTGTGCTCTTGATAAGGGGTTGTATAGGAAGTTTCAGGATTGGGTATACACGTATGGCACGTAGTGAGAATAGTCTCAAAGTCTGCATAGATGACATAGGGTACTTTCAACATCCTAACAGTTTTAAACCGTACGATTGATTTCTCCTTGGTAGGCAACATCATGTTGATTACAGATAGCTGCATGTTATTCTAGTTTTACCAGTCAACTTCGTCCACGCTGATCATCAAAATGTGTATAGCAGTACTTACAGGTATAAACACGTCCATTATGTTTAGTTTTCTGACGTCGAACGAGCACCTCAAAACTCTATATATATACGTAGTGACATTTTCCACTACTGTCACTTAATAGTAACAGGTTACGGTGCTCAGGCAGTTCAGTCTCAGCAACCTTTATTGAATACATGTCATGCTTCTCATCCAGTCCGAAAAATGATGATGGACATACTGCTAAGCTTCTCAAACTTAGATATTTGAGAAAGTCGAGTAGGGTAAGAAACACAGTCATACATATCTTGAAGCTGATCTTTTTGCTCGGTACTGACGAGTTTGGCTAGTACAGAATACATGAAGCATTTCTCGACGGTATAGTTCTGGATGTTTATGCAGGTTTCTTTTGGCTCCAACAGTTGGCGGTAGTGGCATGTAGCTACTTCCTCGTAACGGATTGTACTTGTTGATACGAAGTCGAACTAATTCCACAGCAAGCAGGTCCCAGTTGCTTCCCTTAAGCTGCGACTCTTCCATTTCATTGGCCAATTTCTTGAATTTCGCTTCCAACGCTGAGTCAGATCCGTTTCTGAAATACAGTATGATTCCGTGTTTTAAACCTTTTGTCGCAGGTTTCTCCGATATTATTCACAAATCGATAATCAGCAGATTCATTTTCACACTCTTGTGAATGCCAAGCTATTTATGTATAGTTGAATTATCCTTATTTTGCCTCGCGCAGGTACATATTCAGATACTTAGACGATTCGCATCGTATGGAATACGATTTCAATCGTCCGTCGAATGAAAATTCATATTCTTTCATGTCACAGTGATCCATTGTAGATAACTGCTGTTTACTAGGCTCACATCTGCTTCTCTTCTCAGATATGCTTATTTCATATACATTTGTCCCTTATAACACCATTGAAGGTTACGCTACAATGTTTCCATTTGAAGAGCCGCTTGCAGCCCATCTCAGCCTTCTCTTATCATAACCTCGCAGGAATTTCTTCCCACATTTACTACAAGCGTATCCAGTAACGCTTGGAATGATATCCTTCCTTACATACAGAGTTATTCATATTTATTCTTGATGTAATAACGTACTAATCCTTCTTTCACAAACGTTAATGCCATCTAGTCCGATAACAAGCATTTAGGGCATACCTTACCTAAAATCAAATACTCAGATAAAACACCTGAATCGTGCCTTAAAGTTATTTGGTGTTATTCTGACTCACCGTATATACTGATACATAACTAAATTAGTAAATGTAAATATCAATAAGCAAGCCTAAAATTAGCAAGAAAGTGACAACAGTAATAATAACAATAATGATAATAATAAATTACATTTAGAACAGCTGACTCATTTTCACTTAGGTGCTCGTGAATAATACGACTATGAAAAAATAAATAAATTCAAGACATACAGATGGAATCATAAACATATATTTAAACCAGAAACAAACACTAAACGTTTATGAAACATTACTAGCACCATTTTTACTATATGGAAGCAACAAGTGAAACAAATTGCAAGCTGCCGAAATCAGATTTCAGGGATCAATGAAGAACTATGGAGACTACCTCTGTGATCAGGTGGTTAGTATGCTTGGCCTCCAAATTCAGAGGTACCGGGTTCGATTCCCAGCCGGAGGTTGGGAATTTTTCTTTAGCCAGGGTTATTCTCTATCCTCCCTTGATTCTGGAAGTATGAAAGAAAATGTGAATGTGTGCGTGTAAATTTAAAGATAACCCAAAAATTAGTACAAACAGTAAACGAATTAACACCATTGTCATGAGCAAATATTCTACAGGCAAAGCCGCTGATATGATCTAGATGTTAAAGGCAGCAGGTTCGAATCTTTTTAAACGGAGTGGTGGATGTCAGAATATCTGAAATAATCTTAAAATACAAACTGAAACGAAAACAAAATAGAGAGAGATAAAGAATCCAATGAGAATTGCTAATAAGCAAAAACATGACTAATACACACTGAATAAATAATAATAATAACAATAATAATAAGAATATATGCGGCACTTTAATTATAAGGAAACAAAGGAGATTAACTGAAAAAATTAAACCGTAATATTCTCTGCGGTTGATAGATAACGACAAGCAGAGAGCTGTTAACTTCATAAAATACAACAAAATCGTCTAAGATACAATCTGAATGTAAGCAAAAAATACAACAATAGTTTACAATTGTAGAATCACATTCGAAGGGCGAGTTTCTGCTTTTGAAACATTTTTTATTTACGCTAATTAGTGTCTTACTTCTTTACTTCCTTTCTTCTTCTTTGAAGGGAATAGTTTACTGATTCCCTGCTTGATTCTGCTGAACTTCTCTGAAGCAGACACATTGATTGCTCGTTTCTAAAGCTTGACTGTGATTCCTTCAAGGCAGTATGATTACTCTGCCAGTTAACTTTCACATGGTAACACAGTTTCCCACAAGTAAAATAAAGATTAGTCTGGACCAATTCTCCATTAGACCTCTGAAGTTAAGATCCTACAATTAGTGGTAAATAATTTGTTACTTGAGAAAATTGACCACATTGTTCAGTCGAATGCACTCCGCTATCGAACACCTACACTTCTACATTAGTAACCACAGCGTATAACGCTGCAGGAGATAGTACCTAAAATGTTGCAATAGGCGTTGGCTATGTACCTTATGAAAGAAAACTTATAGTGTTTAAATGTAATTATGTTAATTTAGGTGTCATACATGCAGTAAATTCGTACATTTAAAAATCTGATGTGTTACACTGGCATGACTTCTTGTAGGAACTGTTTTTACAAACGCTTATTCTCCATCTACTTCATTAATCAAGGTAAACATTTGCAGGAACTACGTTACTGCTAATTTTCTTATAGGTGCAAGGGGAATATGGTAGGCTTTAAGCGACAGTCAAATGTTTTAAGTGCTAGTTGCTATGTGGAGCATTCCATTCTCTTTGCTTGTCCAGGACATAAAAAAGAAAACGAAAAACGAATTCCCATTTGAGAAAAAGTATAAGTACGGGAATATTCAAACAAATAATAAGGAATATCTGGAAAATGGCTCACTCCACCAAAAAAGGTAAAGGGGAAAAAAGGGAAAAATGCATATTACATAAATTGTGTGTTCTAAATATATGATATTTTGATCAAAATCGTTAGGGCCGTTTTTAAGAAAATAAAAAGTTTCGAAAATGTTACAGGTAAAGGGTAGTCTGAGTTGGGGGAATTTTCTTGAAAATCTTCATGTCGCATCTTTGAAAGATACTGAACCTAAATACCAAGTTTCGTATTTATCCGATTTTTCACTT
Source organism: Deroplatys truncata (assembly GCA_030765065.1). Taxonomy (NCBI): domain Eukaryota; kingdom Metazoa; phylum Arthropoda; class Insecta; order Mantodea; family Mantidae; genus Deroplatys; species Deroplatys truncata. The sequence goes on along the minus strand of CM060988.1, from coordinate 53,476,810 downwards.
TTGAGTTATGCCGTTCCCCCCACCCCCACACAACGGAACTTTTTCTAAAAAATACTTTTTTGGATTCAGTGGGCCTGAATACATGTATTTCCGATGAAATCTCGGTATTGAATTTTTGGGTGGAATACAATACTTCCCCTACTTATTATACGTAGCAGAGAAAGTAAAAATCGTACTTTTCACTAGGTTATCCATATTGATACAGGGTGTTTAGAAAAGGTTAACCAAAATTGAGCCTATGGCTTATAACAATATAAACTTTTATTTATTTGTTTATGTTTCAAAGGAGATTTGAGCGAATGTGTCTGAGGAATGACAGCCCACATACCACAGTAATGCCGTGCTGGAATATACAGGGTGTACAGTATCTCCAGAAATAAGCGTTGTAGGAAGAAATGTCTTAAATAAAAGTTGATATTATGGGGGAAAGTGTTTTATTTACAGGACGTTTTGGTGGTAGCTTTAGGGCCAATTTAATTTTTTAAAATGGGAATCGAGGGCAATTAGAGGAGGCTCTTTTAGAACTGTACTGAAGACGTCGAGATATTAAAGTATTATACACTCTGACAACTTCGCCGTCAAGCGCCATCAGTAGTCATCCACACACACCTTATCAAAACGTAATTCTTTCCGGTGTGTATGCGGCGATGAGGATTATAGGGGTATAATAGTATGATGCATCTATGGGTCTCAGTTATCGCGTAATACGTTACGAACGACCGATCGACTGGCCTTTTGAAAATAATGTGCTCTCACCTAGCGTAACACCAGTAGCGTCACCGGGAGATGACGGTATTGTTTTGGAGATTTATTTTTCCCCGCCTCCCGAACATTCTATAATTCTCTGGAAAATTCCAGCGGTCATATAAGCGAGTGTTCTCGCCAGCGACTTTGTGAGATACCCGTTTCTGATGCGACAAAAAGTGCTGTTCTCAGAGTAAGTTTATGACGACTGTTATGTCGTACAGTGTCTGCTGCTACTGCAAAAGATTAGAGAGGTCTTGTATACGACTCCCCAGGTGAAGCGCAGCTGCTTCGCGCGTATTTCTTTACGCCGCTACGTCTCGCAGAAATTTGCAGTAACAGGGAAAATCGAACTATATTACATTAGTGCTGTGACTGTGAAAACTGAACTAGATAACATTAGTGAAGTGACAGTGAAAACTAAATGAAGTGGCAGTGAAAATTGAACTAGATCACCTTAATGAAGTGACAGTGAAAATTCAACTATCACATTAGTGAATTGCCAGTGAAGATTTAACTAGATCGCATTAGTGAAGTGACAGTGAAAATTGAACTAGATCACAATGGTGAAGTGGCAGTGAAAATTGAACCATATAACATTAGTGAAGTGACAGTGAGAACTAAGTGAAGTGATAGTACAAGTTGAACTAGATCACATTAGTGAAGTAGCAGTGAGAGAACTAAGTGAAGTGACAGTAAGATTTGAATTAGTTCACATTAGTGAAGTGACAGTGCTAACTGGACAAAGTCAATAGGTATGTGATGAAAACATACCCCAGGCCATAATTCTTACATATTGTAATTACCGAATCATGTTGAAGATGCAAATGTTGGCGGTGGTCAGTGTTGTAAGAAAGGAATACCCTTCAGGTGTACAAAAAGAGCCCTAAAGGAGAAGCATATTTTAAAGTTCTTATGGTCTCTCTACTTCACCTTTAGTGAATAGAAGAAGTATTGTATTTCACACAAAAATTCGACATCGAGGTTTTACCGGCTGAAAATAAAAACCTCGCGCAAATTCCAAGCTTGGTGTTTAACTCAATATATTCCACAGAGATTTTAAAGAATCAAGAAAACCTTCCACACCAGATTTCCCTTTATATGGATATTTTTGTTACATTCTATTTTCTTAAAAACACCTTCAACGACGTTTATTAAAGTAAGTTTAAGATATTTACATGACAAATAAAGCGCATATCTTGAATTTTCTGCGAATAGCCCTCATTCTGAATCAATTTTGTGTAACTTGTAAACAATAAGATTACAAGTTACTGCACAAAAATGTAAATCTGGTTGAAACTCACGATTTATGTCTTTCCACAGCGATATGTAAATGTGCAATGCAAGTTTACCTCGGTAAACAAGAACTAAATATAAGATTAAGGTTTCAAAAGAATAATTTGTAGAGTAATGAGTAAGGAAAGTCATGTGAAGTCAAGACATCTGATTTTGGTGTATATTCCAGCTGATTAAATACTAATGGTATTTCTGGTGTCTCACGTAATTTATCATGTTTACATACATATTTAACACATTTTAAGGTAATTTACTTGGTAGCTTGAACACACCTTACACTAAATGGTGCAACACTTAGTATACCATATATCATGTGCTTTCAAATTTACAGCGTGGACGTTCAGCCGTATTGCAACAAAATCACAACGTAGGTTGTAGCGCTTCCAATGAGACTGCAGAGGAACTTATTGTTCAAAGATAACGCATTTCCTGCAGTTATCTTCAGCTTTGTGTTGAACAGCTGCTGTGTAAAAGCTTGAAGTTCTTCTGAGGTTTTATAATCAGCAGATCCATCAAGCAATAGTCGCTGTACCACTGACGATGTTCGATTCGCTTCGTTGCATACTCCCTGTCCGCTCCATGCAAGCAAAAGGAACTTTACCAACAGTAACAGAGCGTTAATAAAAGTGATTGAAAGTTTATTCCAATCGATATTACATTCGCCCTGATTTCTCAAGAATAGAATACTGCTGAATATGTAGAACAGGAACGAAACAAAGAAAATAAAATCTGCTGTGATTTGAAGCAGAATTATGGACCCATATGTAACATTTGTTAACTCAGCAGCTTCAGTTAATACATAGTGTAATTTTCTGAACAACTGTATTTTTCCACCGATCGTCACTCTCGGTGTAACCACACAAGACCCAAATCTAAGTGGCGTAACAAATGCGTTTAGTTTGTTGTTAATTAATTTGAAGCGATGCTTCAGAAGCATGAGTGCATTAATGAACTGCATATCTGCCACAAGAGTAATAAAATGGACACAATTTGTTATCAGATGACCTTCGTCATTTGCCTTACCATGTCGCCAAACGTATACTTGAAGTAGACACACAAGAAACGTAATCACAAGAAGTGATGTTATTTCACAAAAAAGAAACTTTCTGGTATTCCTGTACACTTGTTTTGTTTGATCCTTTAGCAGTGCTTCATCCACTGTGGATATGTTCTCTAGTATACGACATATGTGTTTCCACTTGCTCATAGCAAATGAAATAATACAATACATAACTGAAGAATGAGAGACTATGCTAGCAATTGTATATGCCACAAATCTGCCCGGTGTGTAGCTTTCTATTATAAACTTGAATCGAATTAGAATGTTAGCAGCCAACAGAACAAATAAACAAACCAAGACAATAAGAGACCATGTTATATTTCGGGCTGTCGCAATATGTGGTCTGTTAATAGCTTTATAAGGTGCCAGTCCCAACAATTTGGATACTATATATAATGGTGTAATGGAATTCCAGAAATTGAGGCTAATTCCAGGCTCTTGATAGACTGTTTCTACGTCCCACACAGTTTGTGGACAGTGGCTGGTGGTTACACTTTCCATTATGTTGAGAGCTCCTTGATAGTGTCCTTGAAGGTGTCTGCAGAGGATCCTACACTCGATTTTCTTTTCTGCACAGTAAAATAATTAATTGTATTGGATAATCTCAAATAGGATTTAAAGCCAGGTTCGCCGTGTGCTCATGAAGGTGTTATGTCCAAGAACTCGTATGGTGAAGTCAACAATAATGGCTCCCAAATGACAGCAGTACGTTTATTGGACTCTTGAATGTTTAATAAAATGGGCTTTACAGCCTTGTTATGTCATTAAGAAAATTAAGTTCCACCAGGCACTCTGTTATTACACGAGAAAAACAACTGCATCATTATGGTAACACAGATAAGCATTTAGGGTTGAATTATTGACATTCTACGAATAATATATGGGATTATAAAAGTGAAGTGAGTTTGGCATGCCCGAGAGCTGTTTACAATTAGTAATGCTTCATTTGAAGAATGTGTCCATCAGCATTTTAATTTTACTTATCCGAGGTCATTAAAATTCATTCTAGAATTAAGCTAATTACTTTAATCAGAGCGCGATTTTTGAAGAAACACAAATAATTTTAACCTTATATAGTTTATTATAGAAGCATTGTCGAAAAACGTTTATACCTAGTAACACTTAGTGAGAGTGGACTTATTATAACTCTTAATGACATTAATTAATGTAGGTATTGCTACATAATGTCATCCTTCTACTTTGGTAAGTCTTCCATAATAGAATAGCTTCATAAAAGTTTACGTATCTTCCGTGTACGTACTTGTTTTTAGTTACTTTTGCTATACATTATTATAGTATTTCAAGATTTCAACCTCAGCTCAGTATTATGATATTAAGACAAGATATGATACCAAGGACAGATTTTCATGTACAAATAAATGTGTAATGTTGTTGTTGTTTCAACCAATGTGGTCAATGACCACCAATGAGGCTTCATTTCCATCAAGGCATGGCTGGACCCATTTATTTGCTATAACATGCAATTGAGTTTTATTTAGGACGTCTTTAACTACTATGGTTCTTGGTGTCCCATTCTATATTGGACGTGAAAGACCGGAAATTTTGCTCAGAGACCTCTTTATCAGGCTTGAAGTTTTTACGTGCCGTAAATCTACGACACAGGACCACCGGGTTTACTTCCCATCAGGATAAAACCATTCGGCAGCCAGCCGACGGTGTCCTTACCTCCGCCGGTAGGGTAATGATGAGAATATCGCTGGAAGGAGAGGATCTACAGCATTCACTGTGGACTCTGAGCCAGGATGGACCCAGGAGATACCTCACCAAGTGAGTCGTAGGTGAAGGCTTGAATAAAGTCTGGTAAGGTAGAATCAGGCTGAAAATGTCAGTTTCATAGCCGAGATTAAGATCGGGGATTTTCCGGGTTTCGTTCGGTAGCTCTAACCAACTGAGCTATTATAGCAAAAAACCGTCACGCCATTAAATGTCCCAACGGAACCGTAAGATCCCTGGTTCAAATTCCGACTACACGTTGAATTTTTAATTCCGATTTTAGCTTCTAAACCTTGTCTTACACACGGCTTATGTGAAATAACAAGTAATTACCATTGGATAGAGTCTGCTTAAAATCGCCAGTCAATGACGGAATTGAATAATGCACCCACAGCATGGGAGCGTGAACGAAACCACGGAGTTACCCCGGCGCCGTTTCTTATCTGTATATGTATATGACTGATTTGCATCACTTTATAGAGGAGGGATAGATGACTCAGTGCATAAGTGTTTTACGCTACAGAATGCAATCGCCATGTGTATCGATGTCAAAAACACCCACTCTGACTTTGGGAGCTGCAGTAGCACTTTTAGCTTATTTTACAAACTTTTATTCTTTAGCATTCATTCATTCATTCATTATCTGTTTACCCTCCTCTTATGTAGGATTTACACCCCCCAGGACTTACAAGCGGGTGCCTGGGGTCAGAGGCCCGTCGAGGAGCAGACACTCATGAATCAGACAGAGCATCCAGGATGGGTGATCAGCCCGATGCCTGGCATGGGATGAAGGAAGTAGATGAAACGAAATGTTAGTGAAATGGATGAAAGGAAAGGTGATGATGGAGCAATTGGTGGAATGAATGGCGGGGGAAACCGGAGAACCCGGAGAAAATTGGCCCAGACGCCGCTTCGTCCACCACAAATCCCACATGCAGGTCCCTGGGATTGAACCCGGGCCGCCTCGGTGGGAGGCGAGCGGTCTAACCACTGCCACGGCGCCGCCTATACATTCATACACACCTTTGAAAACGCCCCTGAAGGAACAACTTATCGCAGTATTGGTTGACAAAACTATTCAAAAACAAAATGGCAGATCTACGCAGTGCGATCAATTGGATTTAAGCTATCAGCCAACAAAGTTTCATTGTACAGCCTTGTCAAAAATACTACGTATCAGGTAGATAATTTCACGTCTGTCACAAACTATGGCATATTTTAGTTCATACAGTAATTGAAATGGCTGATGCAGTTTGTTTATTATATACTACCAAAACGAGCTCCAAACACTGAATGAAGTCGCAAAAAACGTGTAAAGATTCGAGGTAGTTCCGAGTTCTGCAATTATTTATACCTGTGGGAACTCCAGCTCTCAGGGTAGGTTTGGCCGAGTGGTATAATCATGGTTACTTTATCACTGTACCACGGCAGTTTGGGTTCAAATCTTAGGTTTAAAGCTTTTATTACCTTTTGTATTATCTCTTTGCGCATATAATTTATATTATGATACAATATTATCAAAATACAATAATGACCATGCCTTCCACTGACAGGTGTATAACTTATGAGATACTTAATAGTAGGTATTTTATTGTGTTCGGTATTATGCTTGACCCATTCACGCAAGTTTAAAACATTCACACATGCAAAGTGGCTTTAGATATTTGCGTCTACGTTAATGCTTGGCGTGAATAAACTCTCCATTATCTACTGAGAATTTGCAACCGTTCTACGAGACACGGCTGCTGTCATAACGTATACAAATGACGAGTATATTGACATGCTGTTGATCTAAGGAGAAACAATGTATAACGCAATTCAGCAAAGCACATGTATGAAGAACGGCTCCCAGGAAGAGTGCACCTACTGCTGACACTTTTCTAAGGGTTGAAAGACGCCTTCGTGAAACAGGATGATCTGGAAGAGCACCACCTGCTCGCGATGCTGCAGTAACCTCTGGAGGTCATGAAGAAGCTGTGTGAAACGCAATATAAAACAATCCATATACCAGTTCATGAGCTATAGCGCAAGATCTGTACATAAGTCTAAGTCGGTCCTCAGTGATGTGCATATTGCAGCGTAATAAATATCATCTGTACCATCTAGAACTACACCAGGCTCTTCACGGACGGAACTTTATGTGTGATATATGTACATTGGTTACAGCAGCGAACGCGTATTGATGCAGAGTTTTTAGGAAATGTTCTCTGCAGTGATGAAGCCACATTCCACAATAAGGGAACTGTTAACTGCCATAATATGCACTACTGTAATATAGGCAATCCTCACAGGATGCGAGAAGTTGCATTCCAGAGTGGAGCGACAATGTCTGGTGCGGAATATTAGGCGATCAGCTAATTGGACCGCACTTCTTTAAGGCAACCTCACAGGACCAAGGTACCTTGCATTTCTACAAGAAGTGCCATTGCTACTAGAAGATGTGCCACTAGTGAAAAGGACAGGAATGTGGATCCAGCAGGATGGAGATCCACCAAACTGGTCACTGATTATAAGGAATCACTTACGCAGAACATATCCACAAAATGGATTGGCCGCGGGGGCCTAATCACATGAGCCGCTAGATCACCTGATTTCACCCCACTGGATTTCCTTCTGTGGGGTCATTTAAAGGAACGGGTCTATGCTCAAGAACCGAATCATCTACGGGCAGTCATACCTGAAGATTACACCGCGCATGTTACAACATGCAAGAAGGTCTCTCCGGCAACGCACCCAAATGTGCATTGATGAAGGGGTCGTTATTTTGAACATATACTTCCTTGATGAAATCCACGCTCTTTGACAATTTATTATTCTGTTTACCCGTGTACTTAGCACATTATAAATTCTTTGTGAATAGAAGTAGTGAAACATAGGGCTTTAACATGAAACAAACACTGTTAGATTTAATAACGTCGACATGCGCCCAAGGAAGATCAAGGAAAATGAAAGCTATATTTATCCTGGGAATAAAGGAAAATTGAAAATTATAAGGAAAAGTAAAGGTAGTTATACATGTTATTTATGCTTTCGTGCAAAAAGCAATTCAAAGGAACTGTAAAGGTGACGTCCTCATCTTCCAAGTTATAGATTGCACGACGAACAAATGCATCCCGCACTCTCTCGAAGATGCCTGGAGTGTAGCGGATGACATCACAGGCAGGTATTGTTATTCTCGCGAGCAGTTCCTCCTCCTTGTTTATTGGGGTATCGTGTACAAGGCTCTTAATGCGATCCCATAAGAAATAATCTGGAGGAGTGAGGTCGGGAAAATGTGGCGACCAAGCAACAGTACCATTACGACCAATCCATCGTCCTGGGAATGCATTATTTAGATGGTTTATAACGTTCCTGTTAAAGTGGGCGGGGGCATTGTCCTTATGCAACCATATATGGCCTCGGAGGACAAGAGGAACATCTTCAAGAAATCCAGATAGAACATGAATCAAGAACTGGTAATACACGTGTCCATTTAGCCGAGGTGGAAGAAGATATGGGTATGCCAGCCTAAATATTGACTCACAATATGTACTGAGTGCTCCTTTGCACAATGGCATCTGGAATATCACGGCTCCACACCTGGCTACGGCTTTGGTTGAATGGCATTCCATCCCTCGTAAAAAAACACTCATCAGCGAATAGCACTCGGTAAAATAAATCAGGCTATTCGACTTTCTGTTCAGAGATCCAGTTACAGAACTGCATTCGTCAACCGAAGTCTACTGGTGTCAAGGATTGCACATTTAAAAGATGAAACGAATGGAGTCGGTCTTCCTGCATCACCCGTCATACACTTGAAAGTGTGTTCTTTGTATGGCAATAACAGGCATACTAGCTGAAGGGTTTTCCTGAAACCTTCCGAGCATGTCTACTTCAAATACCGGAGTGCGACGTGTTCGTCTTGCACCGGCGTTTTGTCGATGCACCTCCAGGGATAAAGTTTCCCTTAGACGCTGGTGAACAGACTGAAAAGTTGAGGTTATGGATGAGGTCTGTTAGAATATCTTCCTTGTAAAGTCGCGCAACTTCATACGTGTTGCCTTTAGCTTCCCCGTAAACAAAATGCATGAATGCTATTCCCTCAAAACATAATTCAAATGACACAATAAGACTATCAGCCGTAGTGAACTTCAAATTCGCGCATGCGTCTAGACATTGCAACTGCACTGTGGAACAGGAATTCTTTGCAGGTTTTCCTACGCAGTAGATTTAAACAGTAGATCCTCTTTAAAATGTCTTTATTGCACTTTCTTCAGGATTATTCATAATATAAAATTATCATAATTATTTGCGTGTGCATGTACCTCTCATCTTACACACAAGAAGAATAACAAAAGTTATTCTGCACAGGGAATCAAATACAGCATTATATCACCATAGTCAACGATGTCACCGAGTGAGCTATCCGGGTGAGTGATAACAGTCGCTTTCCGTATATGTAAAGAAGAATTACAGTCATCGTAATTGAACCTCACAATGGATTATCCATTACAGATTATATACTCGTAGTGAGTAAACTCATTGATGCTTCACATATTAGATTTGCTTCCCGCATTTCGAACAACAGGATATGCATGTTTCTAACCAATGCTAAAATCACAGATGAGCTTACAGCTAAACACAGTAAAATCATAGTAAATAATGTTTCCCTTCCTCCACGACGACGCGAGTCGTGCTATCCAATGTATGCCCTGTCATACCTAATCTTGAAATAGAGGACCACCTAATACAATGTGGAATAAAGCCTGTTTCCCACATCACTTATCTTAAGGCAGTAGCTAAACCTGGGTTTTCCACGTTTTGAGTTTCAGACGCCAAAGTTTGTTCACCCTGATGATCTTACTAAACTTTCTCTGAACATTCACATCTATTACGAGGGCACAAGCTACTGTATATTTACATCCAAAGACACACCACTTTGCTTCCTTTGTAAAGAAAGTCATTTAGCTCGGGACTGTGTTAACGTTTCTAAACCTTCAATGCTACCGGGTTCCAATAAACCTTACACTCGCAGTAAAATTGATAACCATGCTGAAGATGCTGAAATAAATATAGACTCTGGACCGGGTGAAGCTAAGAGTACTGACATCCCTACAGAATTGAATCCTCAAATAAACAAACGAGAGTAATTTAGACATAGAATGCTTAGAATCACAGGACGATAAGCAACAAGGGCAAGCAAGTACCTCCCCATCCCCACCACAATAGACAGCTGGAATAAAACGCCAAATCTCTACATCAAGTAGCTATCTAACAATAGGATCACAGTGATTCAGTTACAGATGCGAATAAATCCTCTTGTGCTTCTTCATAAGATGTGCAAATTTCCCCTATGCAACAAAAACATAATATTAAAAAGAAGAAAAAGAGTGACAAAGCCAGCACCATAGGAGACAAACTAGCCCTACTAAAAATCATTGATAGCAATCCCCATTCGTTTGCGCTTACTTACCTTCAGTTAAAGAGCTTTTATGAAAACAGGATTGGGGCCACAGATATACATAAACTAGTTTTACAATACAAAACAGATTTGAAGTCGTTGCTGCTCACAACACAAAACCTCTATCGTTGTCTCAAATCTAGAAGCAGTTTGATAAGAAAGAAGCTGCAAACCAGCCTGAATCAGGCAAATGATAATCCACCCATTGCCAGTGAAAATAATTAACCTGGTTGTGGATTGGAGCAAATTTGTTGATTGAACTTTCCTTAGCACAATCATTAACCAATGCCTAATTAGTTGCTAGAAATGTTGGTAATTTCAAATGCATAACATAATACTTTGTCTTACAATATTTTGAAAATAATTCACATAATGATCATTTTAATAATATACAACTAATGGCGAAATGAATTTTACAATAGAACATAAATAGTACCAGGACACGTTATGAATATTTACAAACTTTATTACACGAACAAGATCCTGATGTTATATGGCTCCAGGAAACAAATTTTCATATGATGTGTACTATAAAACAGAACAATACTGCACCATTATTATGGCGGAGTGGAAACCTATGTTAAACTTAATTTGCCACAAAAGGCATATCTTTCAATACTATTCATGAGGCAATAGCAATTTACGTTTACTTTACTTCTCATATGGTATGTATTTGTAATATCTACTGGTCGAACAGCCAGGAGGTAGACATTCAAGAATTTCACAGACTCTTAAACCAGCTCCCGAAACCTTTCATTGTAATTGGTGACTTAAACAGCCAAGTAACTTATGGGGCTGTAAAAAATCAATACTAGAGGAAAACTGATTGAATCACTTATTGAAGAATTTGATCTAGTTGCACTTAATTTAAATGAACCCACTCATTACGACCTCGAAAATGTCTCATTAAGCGACATTGATTTATATTCATTAATTTTGAAGATTTAGAAGCTAGTAACAGTGATGTGTCGTAATTTAAAACAAATAGACTTGAAGGTTTTTACACTACATCACTAAATGTTCTTACTTGAACGCGTTTTGGGAGAGATTTGCTCCCATCGTCAGCATGTTTTCAACTGATTTTGCCAGTTATTGTCTGGGGAATGTGTGTGGCTAGTGGTGTTCTCTTGTGCTGGGCTGATGAACCTCCAAAGGCTGCTGGGTGGCGGCAGTTCGAAATTCATTAGGTGGTTCCCATGTTTGACGATATGTATTTTTTCCTGATGTCCAATTCATTGCTGCTGTTGATCGATGTAGTGGCGTAGTGTAACAACCTTCAACTCTCTTTATTTTAAATTGATTTAGATATTTGCTCTGCTGACATTTCTCACTTATTTTCTACATTATACAGCAGTGACCACGCTCCCATAATACTTCAGAATCAAATTAATCAGCAAAATAAACTAGATATAGTTCTATGGCATTTTGATTGAGCTACTGGCACATATATGGAACCACGGTTAAAAGGAACATTAAATTGTTGAATACACCTAATTTATTTAATAATATCTTAATTTATTCTGTTGTGGGAAGTTCCCCTAATTCAATCCTTATAGCTGCTGAGGACAGTATTAAAAAAACTTTTAAGAACAACTAAAAAGTTAGTACCTTGGTGGAAACGATGACTGTAAGTCTGATATCAAGGCAAACAATAAAGCATTTAGAATTTATAAAAGAAACTCCACATTGGAAAATAAAATTTATTATATGAAATGTAGAGTTGTGACCCAAAAAGATATAAAAATAGTAAGAAACTCTCATGGATACAATTCTTATCAACAATGACTAACAAATCCAAAGTAAAAGTAATATGGTCTAAAATCAAAAGCATTAGGAAACAAAGGGCTTCAACTCTATAGTTCTTCAAACTGATAAATTAAATCATCCTATTACAAATTCCCAGACAGTAGCTGATATTCTTGCGGAAACGTTTGGCAACAATTCCAGTGACTCCAATTATAACCCAGAGTTCCTCTATATTAAGTCCCAAACTACTGAACCCGACTTGTCCATCCTTCTAACGGTCAAGAAAAGCCTTATAATGGCGCTATTGCTCTTGCAGAAGTTAATGAAGCACTCTTTTCCTGCAAAGCAGTAGTGCTGGACCAGATGGAATTCCGTATGCTTTTCTCCCACATCTCTCTTTAGAGGATATACACTGTCTGTTAGCAATCTACAATTATACATGCTTGCGAGAGTTTTTCTAATATACGGCACCAGGCATTGGTAATACCAATTCTAGAACCTAAGCAAAATAGCAACTTACCTCAAAATTATAGACCAATTTCACTTACCTGCACGATGTGTAAACTATTAGAGAAAATCCTTAACAACGGGCTCAGATGGACCTCGGTAAACAAAAAGTTCCATAGCCCAGTCCCAATATGGATTCAGACAACATCTTTCTGCCTGAGACATAATGGTAGTTTACAAAATAAGATTCAGGAAGCATTTGTTTATAAAGAATATCTATGCCTCGTAAGCCTCGATATAGGAAAAGCATGTGATATGATTTGGAAGGCATACATCTTAAACGTTCTACTGAAACATGGCATTTCAGAAAATATGATACATTTTATAATAGTTTTATCCAAAACCGGCAGATTAGAGTTAAAATCAACAATACGCTATCAAAAAGCTTCAACATAACAAATGGGGTTCCACTATGTTCCATTCTTAACGTAACCTTATTTTTAGTGGCAATAAATGAATTACACATGTTCATCAACCGTCTTATTAAAACCAACATTTTTGTAGATGATTTAACAATTTCATGTGCTGGAAGAAACATTGAAACAATACAAAACCTTTTGGGAGATACAATTACTGACCTTGATAAATGGTGCCTGACCACAGGATTTAAGTTCTCATCGACTAAAACAAGATGCATCACGTTTACAAGAAACAGAAATAAAATATGTCCTCTAACAATACAAATGAACAATCAACAAATATCATATACCAAAACTCTAAAGTTGCTTGGGATGCTTTTCGATTAAAAACTTTCTTGGATTTATCATATTAAAGCTATACATACTGACTGTCTCAGGAGGCTTCGTATTATCAACACAAAATTGGGGTACAAATTACTAAGTGGTGCTTTCCACATACGTAGAATTATTCTCTCAAAATTAGACTGTGGGTCAGTAGTGTATTTATCTGCAAAGCCATCAATATGGAAAATATTAGATCCTATACAATCTTCTGCACTTCGAAAAATTCTTGGTGCATTTCGGACGAACCCTAATATCCAGTCTAGAAATTGAAACTGATGAGCCACCTCTCTGTTAGACGGAAAAAGCTCTTAATTTCATATACACGAAGATAGCATTCAGACTATTCTCAAGGATATTTCACAACGCATTTTTGAATATCCCATCTCCACTATTTACTTCATCTATATGTAGAAGAATTCAAGACATATTAACCAAAGTTTTCATACCTTTTCCTCAAGTAATCACGCCGAACCTTTACGATCTTCCGCCATGAGGATCCAACTTCCTCGTGTAAGTTTAGGTCTCAGCAAAGATGTGAAGTCAGATACTAATACAGCAATATATATATATGCAGTTATACCATGAACTTGTTGCTTTTTATTACACTAAAAGTCATATATTCACGTATGGCTCAAAGACAGAAGACAGATGTGGATACACACTTGTTACAAATACAAATAAAACCGATTCTTCCCGTTTGCCAGATAAGTATTCCAATTTGTCTCGTAAATTAATGACCGTTCAGAAGGCAATAACACTAATTCGTTCAACAGATACTAATAATTTCATAATATTTACTGATTCCAAAAGTGCTCTCCAAGCTCTTCAAGATCGATTCAAATCTCACCCATTGAATGGTGAATTCAGAATACTCTTCAATATATTCTAAAATAAGATCGTACCGCAACTCTTGTCTAATTCCATCAAAAATCAGTATTGAAGCATATAAACAGAGCGACTTAGCAGCCAAAGAAGCCACTCGCCATAAGCGACATAATGATATCCGCAAATTTATGAGTTTGGAAATTCTTGTATGTTAATGCTGCACATGATGGTGTAAAATGTCTTATGGCAAACCATTGTTAAATAAAACCAGTATATAAGATTTTGACGACTTTCAACAAATGCTTGTGGGGGAATTACTGTTACACTGTATCGGTCATGCTGTCACTTATATCCAAGGTCCGAATGCTCCTAGTTTTTAGACACCACCATTTTGATAATGTGATTACGAGACACGATTGAGGGTGCAAAGTGCTAACTCAAAACCTTTCCTCCACATCCTCCAGCCTTTCAGGTTGAGTTGGAATTCCATAACACCCTGTGAACTTTATATTAGTATGTAATTTCCTAAATGGACATGTTTGCTTGTTTGATTTGCTGGTTCATATAAGAAGCTATAAATTATTCAAATACTAAATTAAGGATGTTGAATTTAATTTCCATAATGACAGTAAAATTAATTTACGAAAGTTCAAATATATGCTTAAGGTGGAGAGTAATATTTTAATACGTACGAGCACTTAGTGTCATGATCATTATTGACAACGGGGGGTTTCAGAGAACAGTCTAATGACGTTTTAATCTTTTATGAAGTCAATGCTTTTGTGCTTGTGTTATAGTTGTCATGTTCGATTGAATTTTCAAGTGCATAATCAACTCAAATATCTAGTCTAATTAGGATTCTAAAGACATAAGCCGATTCAATTGGGAAGAAATACGCGTCCGAGCTCCATGCAATAAGCACAGCACAAAAACTTCCTCAGAAGTGCTACTGCATGATGATAAATACATCCACCAGAACAAAGCCTCGTATGATGTGGATATCACAAGACATGCATATCAAAACTGGGCTTAACCTCCACTTCTGGAATTCCATTTCTCCATTGTACACAGTATCCAGATTATTGGGGCTAGCACCTTACAAAGCAGTTACTACTTCATGCGTTACTCTAGTCCGAAGTGCAACATGGACCATCATTCTGGTTGCAAGTTTGCTGATTTTGTTGAGCGCAAATTTTATATACATCGTGTACAATGTCAGCATTCGTAATTCTGTGGGGTTCATATCGTATGCTGCAGCAAATGCATGTTCCCATAGTACAAGTGTATACTATATTATATCTTTTGTGACAAGCAAATGGAAAAGCATTTGTCGAATGCTGGAAACTATGTCCACTGTAGATGAAGCGCTTCTAAAATATGAAACAGAGAATGTATACCGGAAAACAAAAGTTCTTCTTATTTGTGAATCAAGCTCTATTGTTATGGTCTGCTTTATTTTGACACTATACCAGATGTACTTATGGGCCTCCGATTCCATGAGTTTTATATATACACTCATCGCAGGTTGGGTGTTTTTGATCAACACTATGGGAAACATTCAGTTCGTTAATGCACTTCTCTATCTCAGACATCGTTTCAAAAGTGTAAATGACAAGTTGGAGGAAGTGACTACCTCTGACGGCTTACTTACGTTGAGAACTACCAGAATTGTACCAGAGAGTTCCGTTTTCCTACGAATTCGCCGACTTCGAGAGTTACACAATACGTTAATCGAAATTGCCGAAATGAGTAAATCTATATATGGGGCTTGTGTTTTATTCGTAATGGCAGCCGACTTCCTTTACTTCATCAATGTTGCGTACGCCGTCTACATTCATCTGAGAATCTGTGAAAGTTGCACAAACAAATTTACTTTTGCATGTTTGTATACAGCTGTTTATTTTATAAAGTTCTTTTCCCTTGCACGGGGTGGACAAGTTGCATCTGATGAAGCCAATCGGACAATATATGTCGTCCAGCGTCTGATGATGAACAGCTCTATAAACAGAGAAACTTCGCAAGAGCTTGAAGCTTTTGCACAGCAGTTAGTCAACACAAAGCTGAAGGTAACAGCGGGAAATACGCTGTCACTCAATAACAAGCTTCTCTGTACTCTTATAGCAACGGCGATAACTTACTTGGTTATTTTAGTGCAATTTAAGTGAATTGGGTTGTTGCTGGTGTCTGGTGATTCTTCAATAATCGTACGAGTGTTATAATGAGAGAAAAGTATTATTTTTGGTCGAACACACTATATACGCTGATTACATGTGATGTAACTGAACTGTGATGGCATCCATAATACTTCAGAAACTCATTACTATCTTACTCGCCGGCGTTCGCGTCGCAAACCCTGCAACATCTTCAAAGCAGCAGTCCACAGGGATCCATTCCCTAGATAAACGATGAAATATGTGTATTTAAAACAAGTTCTGTTCATTGTAATTTTAGTGTTATAATAAATTGAGTTCGATTTGTTTGCTTAATGTCTTGCTTTCAAGTTACATGCAAAAAGTCATTAATACGGAGTGGACTCAGCAATACCGCACTGTGTTGCACTACTGGCAAATACGATCAAGATCCTGTCATCATTGCTGACATCCAATCAGCATTTAATTACACAGAATTAACAAGATAAGGTCTATTATTATAAGCTTAAAGTTTTGAAATTATAGTGTGGTAGAACAAAAACAGTCGTGCGCAACTTGACTATGAGAATTACGACGCTCGTATAAACATTATATATGCGTCTGAATTAGTACTATTATAGCCTTGTGGCATTATATACTACTATGTACACAATGTACCATGAACACAATCTCAAAAACCACTCGATATATGTTGATAATTCTTTCACCACTGAAAAGCCATATTCCTTCTGACAATCGGGGGCTATAGAAGCCAGGAGTAGTCAGAAAATGGAGTCTCCAGTAACTGTAGAACAGTCCCGCATGTAGGCCACAATGGGCCCTTTGTGCTTCCAACGAGATCCCTGAGAGGACGCGATGAAGTGGAGATCCGAAGAGCTACCAGATACGGACATCGACGGGGTCCTTAACGATGACAACATGATACCGAACGTCGGCTAGCCCTGCCTTAGCCACCCGCAACCTGGGAGAGTACCGGGAATAGACGAGATACTCCGAGGTAGGAAGGGAACTCCAGCTATTGTTCCGCGCTGGATATTGTTCCGAGGACCGGTCCCATCCAGGTGCCGAGCGGAGAAGCGCTCACTAGCGGCCCGCGGGTAACGTTGCACTCTTGGTTACATTATAAAGTTGAATATCAGTACTAATTACGTACGCGACATATCGAAACCCTTTATTTACAGATGTTGCGTGAAATTATTTCACTTAACATCACTTTAGAACTAAAGAGACACACAGATCCCATTCCAGACAGTTTGTGCTTCCAAAGTTAGATGTCAGCACCGACTGGATGCCTCATGGAGTCATGTTCATGGCCAGGAATGTGAACAGCTGTAGTGCAAATGGCGGCTGGAGTGGCAAACAATATCGTGTAGTTTGTTAGAGAAAACCAACGTGTAGCTATGGAGTGAGGTAAAGGATAATGTTTATTCAGTAACTTATATAATTACTAATGTTAATTTTGATGAAATATCAGTGTTTCACCCTTTTAATATTACTTTCGCTACTACGTATAGTAAGTAGGGGAAGTATTATATTCCACCCAAAAATTCGATACCAAGATTTCACTGGAAGTATATATTTTTAATACCCCCTGAATCCAAAAAAAAGCACTTTTGGAAACATGTACGTGTGTGTGTGTCTGTGAGCAGAATAACTCAGAAACGAAAAGCCGAATAAACGCCAAACTTGGTATTTAGGTTCAGTATCTTCCAGAGATGTGACACGAAGGTTTTCAAGAAAATCCCCCACCCCAGATTACCCTTTACACGGAACATTTTTCGAAAATTTTAGTTTTCTCAAAAATGGCTAACGATTTTGATTAAAATATCATATGTTTAAGATATTTTCTGGGAATGTCTCAAAGTATTCTTCATTGCGAACGACTTTTGCATAACTGGTAAACCATAAGAGATAGACAAAATTTTAATACACAAAAAATTTAGATCGCGTTAAAATACACAATTTATGTAATGTACATTTTTTTTTGAGTGAACCATTTTCGAGATATTGCTTGTTATTCCCTTAAATTTTCCTATGCTTATACTTTTTCTCAAATGGAAATTCGTTATTCATTTTTAGTTTCTCTACTATGTATAGTAAGTAGGGGAAGTATTGTATTCCACCCAAAAATTCGATACTAAGATTTCACCGGAAATATATGATTTGAGGCCCCCTGAATCCAAAAAAGCATTTTTGGAAACATGTCCGTGTGTGTATGTGAACAGCATAACTCGGAAACGAACAGTCGGATAAGCACCAAACTTGGTATTTTAGGTTCAGTATCTTCCAGAGATGTGATACGAAGGTTTTCAAGAAAATCCCCCCACCCCAGATTACCCTTTACAGGGAATATTTTTCGAAAATTTTAATTTTCTCAAAAATGGCTAACGATTTTGATTAAAATATCATATATTTAAGATACTTTCATGACAAATAAAATGCATATCTTCAATTTTCTGGGAATGTCCCCAAAAGTATTCTTCATTGTGAACGAAGTTTGCATAACTGGTAAACCTTAGGAGATAGACACAATTTTACTACACAAAAAATGTAGTTCTCGTTAAAATACACAATTTATGTCATTTACATGTTTTTGTTTAGTGAACCACTTTTGAGATTGTTATTCCCTTAAATTTTCGAATTGTTTTTCTCAAATGGGAATTCGTTATTCCTTTTTTTTGGTAAATCAAAGAGAATGGAATGCTCCACATAGCAACCAGCTCTTAAAAAATTTGACTATCGCTTAAAGCCTAGCAATTCCCCTTGCATCTACAAGAAAATTAGCAATAAGATTAACATCTCGATTAACATGAAGCAAATGGAGATTAAGCGTTTGCAAGAATAGTTTGCACAAGAGTACAAAAGGCCATGTGACTGTAACAAATCAGATTATTTTGTAGTTATAATGTATAATATGTTTGGGACTTTGGAGTCCCGTCAGGCCACAACAGCGGCGTTGCGTTTTGAGGTTAGATTGTCCTTTAGCTGTCTTTCGTTTTTGTTTATAGATGTTCCTCATTTCAGAATCATTTATAGATAAAAACGTACAATTCCTGAGGAGAATAGTGAACTTTAATTTCTAAACAGTCAAAATTACACGTGTCTTGTAAAACTTTAGTGAACTTGGTAAAATTTTATTTTGTTTCATGCCATGGCTACTTATTACAGAAGAGGTCTTACAGATGAAGAAATTCTTGCCGAATTAGAAAATTTTCCAGGTGATATTGACACATTATTTGAATGGAGTGATGACAGTGATGATGAAGTAATGAGCAATATTCCGAAGAATAACAAAACAAAAACTGTTCAGGTATGCGCTAATACTTCACAAGATGTTGCAGGACCTGCAATCAATGAAAATGAAGTAGAGGAAGGAAATGAGGAAGAAATTAATGTTCAGCCTTTATCTGTTTCTGCTGCTCAGTGGAAGAAAAGGAATATTCCACAACCATACCATTTTATTCTAAATTCAGGAATAACTTTAGAGTACTTTGGGTGCAGTGATACACCAGTGGTATTTTTTTCTGCGTTATTTCGACAGCGACATTGTAGAAAATCTTGTATTTTGGAGCAACTTATATTCCCAACAGAAACAGAGAAGCATACCAGTAATAACCTCCAACGATATATGTGCTCTCCTTGGCCTACAGTTTTCTTTTTGGATACCATCGCCTTACAAGAATAAGGGATTACTGGTCTTGTGATCCAGATTTAGGAATTCCAATAGTGAAGAATACAATGACACCTGATAGATACTTACAAATTCTTGCTAATCTTCACGTAAATGACAATCTTGCAATGCCATCCAATAACTCTGATAAATTGTATAAGCTGCGGCCACTGATGTCCAGTTTCAACAAGAATTATATGATACTTAGGGACCCAGCTCGAGTGCAGTGCATTGATGAAAGTATGGTGTTGTTCAAAGGTCGGTTTGATTCAAGTAATTCTATCCTCTGAAGCCCATTAAAAGGAGTGCAGATCAGATATTTCTGGATATATTTATGAATTTGAAACATATCAAGGAAAGCAGAACAATAATAATTCAACTAACGCTCCCAAAATTAATAATATTCCTTTAGGGTGTTCTGTAGTATTGAATTTGAAAAAATATTTAGGAGGAATATACCATATTGTAATGATGGATAACTATTTTTTCTCTGCTAAGTTTTTGAGCGACTGAAAGATGTACGCGTTTATGTCTGTGGCACTGTACGATCAAAACGCGAAGGACTTCCAAAGCTTGCTGCAGACAAGTGACTGAAGAGGGGACTGTTTGATTTCAGATTCTCAGATAAAGGCCTCTTGTTTGTCAAGTGAATGGACAATCGTTCAGTTCATTTTCTCTCAAATTATCGTGGCAATGAAACATGTAGTGTATCAGGAACCCAGAAAGATGAAACAAAGATTGAAGTGTATGCACTGACAATTGTACAAGATTATGAGCACATGGGCGATGTAGATAAAGCTGTTGAGGTCTCTTTATGAAATAGATAGAAAGTCAAAAAAGTACTGGTAAAGATTGTTTAATGCAATGGTGGAAATGGCCCTTGTGAATTCATACATTGCCTACTGTGATGTAAAAGAAAGGCTTTCTCAGACCGATTTCAAATGTAGAACTGCACTGGGTCTATTCACACTTGGAAAGCCAATGTCCAGAAAACGGGGAAGGCCCAAAAATGATCAGACTTCTCCTCTGCCAGCTCCAAAGAGAAGAAAGACATCTTCAGTACTAAATGATATTCGTTTCCAAAATACAGAATCACACTGGCCAATATTTGTGAATTAAAAAATCAGATGTGAACTTTGTTCATCCAGTAAAGTGGAATCTAGACCTCATTCAAAGTGTTCTGTGTGCAATATATTTTTGTGTGTTAATGACAAAAATTACTGCTTTTATGAGCATCATCAGAAGCAATGATTGGGACCCTTTTGGGATTTTTCAGTCCCTTATTGTAATTCATCTCTGTGATCCTGTCCGGACTTAAAAGTGTTCTGAATATTTTTTTTACATAATTACCGTTACACAACATTTTTAATAAAATAATTTGCCATTTCGCCAATAATTGTTAATTAACTATGAAAATAAAGGTTTTGAACCTTCATTTTATCCTTTTTAAAAATACAGTAAATAAAGGGTTACATTATAAAGTTGAATATCAGTACTAACTATGTACGTTACTTAACGAGTGTAAACCATGTCATCAGAACAACAGCTTAATCAGGAAGTGGGAAAAACTTAATAGAAAGATAGGATTATTTATTGTTTTGTTTTACTTGCATTAAAGGTTGATTTGCATAAAATATAGCGAGGTGTATAAATGACTTCCAAAAGTCACCACATATTCAGAGGTTGACAAAAGCAGTTACACAGTAGGTAAGCATGTAATATTGTGGGTGGGCAGTACAATGATGAAACATCTCTACTTTCAGCAAGATGGGGCTCTGCTCATTCACAACAAATTGTGTGAGATTTTAGTAGGAAAATTTTTAAATTAATGAATAGAACGAGGATAAACAACAGAATGACCGGTAAGATCACTGGATATTACCCCTATAGATTTGCTTCTCAGGGATGCTCTAGATAGGTTTTTTTTTTGCAAGAACACCCCTTACTGTTATTAACATGATACAGTTCATTAGGGAGGCGCGCCAAGAAATTGATGTAAATAAAGAATTGAGTGCTAAATGTGCTGGAGTGTTAAATCTACACTAGAACGGTGTGAAAACCCTGAATACCAACAATTTGAATATTCACAGTTATGTATTTCTTTATAAACCTACATAAACTGTAGGTATAAGAAGGATACTGTGACTTTGTCCAGTTTCTATACTCGCTGCCGGAAAGGGATTGACGTTTCGCGGAGAGAGGGAGAGAGAGGCGACGTTGCCGCTTATCGCAACCACGTGGAGAGCGCGTTAGAATTGTGTACGAAGGCGATTTGGCTGCGAGTACATTGTAGGTTATTTATATTCGTATATGAAGACAATTACAAAATCATGAATCTACATGCAAAGGATAGTACATGCAATAATGTATCAGTGTAAAGATCTGCGTTAACGAAAGAAACATATCTGTGAAATATTGATACTTATTTTGATGGGAAAATGCTGCCAATTCTCTCACAGAACGTATTAATTCCCGCGCTTGTCCTTTAAATGGGATTCTTTAACCAAAATATGTTTTAGTCGACTACCGAGTAATCTTAGTTTTTAGTTTGGCTCGCTGTCTTTGTCACTATTTTTGGATATTGTTTAATATTCATGAAAAGTATTAACACTTTTGCGAATGCTCACAACACACCCACAGATACAGGACTCAAATACACTAAACACAAACCAAATAACCGTACAAATAGGAAGTTATAAAATAACTTGTCACTACATAAGCAATCTCTAAGCTGATGCAAATACGTTGCGAGCTGTGGCTAAAGGAAAGCACCATTTATAACAGCAGCGACAGCAGAAGATAAAACGTGCAGTTCATATTACTGCAGCGTCGCTCACCAGTCACGTCATGCTAAGCACGTGATATAGTATCGGCAACAAGGTTTTTGCGTAATCGTTGCTATGGAAACGTCTTAGTTCTAATTGGTAGTTCTAATCATTGCTATGACGTATTCATACCCTCTCATTTATTTGAAGCTTTCCGCCACGTGGTTAGTAACTCTCAATTCCTTTGTTAATGCGCGCAGACTATAACTCTCACTTCACTAGTTTTCACTGTCGCTGTTTTAATCTAGTTCAACTTGATGAAGATCAGCTTTCACTGAGACACCACTTAGTACCCACTGCCACTTCACTTTCTTTCTTGATATAGCGGCGTAATGCAATACACAACATGTAACCAATTCTTCTGGACGGTTCCCTTGCTGGGGAGTCGAACACAAAACTTCTACAATTTCCCGCTCCGCAGTAGTACGCGCTGCACGTCACTGCAGTCGATTCCAACTCGCTCGGAGAACCGCATTTGATGTAGCACCAGAAATACGCCCACCAACAAGCTTACTCACTCAATAACCGACTCAAATCAACTACCTCTTCTCGTAAGAACGCTCGTTTGTATGGCCAATGGAATCTTCCACAGAACATTCTAGAACTATCTCGACACTCGTTCTGGAGGTGGGAGGAAATAACTTCCAGAAGATTGTGGTTATCTGCCGATAGCCCTCCCGCGTTCACGCCGGGTATGTTGCTTATCTTCGTTTACCTTCAACGTATTCAGATATTAAGTCGGCGCCGTGGCCGAGGCGGCCCGGGTTCAATCCCAGGGACCCGCATGTATTTGTGGTGAACAAAGCGGCGTCTGGGCGGGTTTTCTCTGGATTCTCCGGTTTCCCCAGCCATTCATTCCACCAACTGCTTCATCATCGTCTTTCCGTTCATCCATTTCACCATCATTTCGTTTCATTTACTTCCTTCCTTCCATACTAGGCATCGGGCTGATCACCCATCCTGGATATTCTGTCTGATTCATGAATGTCTGCTCCTCGACGGGCCTCTGACCCCAGGCACCCGCCTGTAATTCCTGGGGGCTGTAAGTCCTACATACGAGGAGGTTAAACAGAGAAAAAGAATAAATATTCAGATATTAAGATGTTTATAAAGCAGCTTTGAAATTCCACGTCCTTTGCATGACCACGAGAAAAACAGAATGCTACTTATCACTTGAAAAAGATCTGGTGTCACATATTCACACTGCCTTCTCTACCAAAAAGAACTTCACATATCTGTTATGTAGTAATCTATTCATATACAACGTGAGATTCTTCTATCCACGTTACGTTACTCACGATATGTTCTTGCTTAGGAATGAATGGTTAGTGACTACTTACGGAAACAGCATTCAGATATTTATTCGTGGTAACAATCTCTGGCGATAGGAAGAAACGAAAGGGGGTGGAGATATCTGATGAGTTATATTCACATGCCTTTCTCCACCCACTATATTTATTTTTATGTAGTGTCTACAGACTATTCTTAAAAAAGCGCACTTTACTCTCCACTTCACGATAATCGAGATTCTTGTTTCCAGAAAAGTTTTATTCTACATTTCGTTTTGTTTGTATATGCCCGTCTGGAAATTCCATGCTCTTTCCATCACGATGAGCAACTGAATATTAACAGAACTTTAATCTGAGCGGGTTGCCTCAGGCGGTAACGTCTGTGGCCCGCAATTGGGATATCGTGGGTTTGATTTCCGTGGCCGACGTTCCTGACCAATGGGTTCTTCGGGGATTTTCCAAGTTCGCCAGACGAATGCTGGGAAGGATCATTACATCCCCCGACTTTCCTGTCCCTCCATTTCATCTCTATTCTCACTTTACTTCACCCTTAATCTGCTTGGTCTCTTTCAGGGTTGAAAGTGTCGGCGGGAGGTCTCGGTGCATGTGAGAGGGGGAATAAGATGCTCTCTGGAAACCTTTTGCGAGCGATCTCCCGGTCCCTAACCACCAGGAGATGTGTAAGCCCACAGGGGTCGGCTGCACCAGGGGAGTTCAAATCTGTAAATGGTAGGAGCCCTGCCCTCTGCCTGTCGGGTCTCCTGGTCCGGCCGCCCTCTGTCTCGTCTCACCTTATCCCTTCCTCCTGGAGGCGCCCCATCAGGGGCATAGTCACAAAAGTGCTGTGTAGGTCGAGGTACTAAGTCACTCTCCGCTTCTAGTCCTATCCGAACGTCTCTAACAGCGCTTTAAGATAATGACAAAGTGTTAAAGCATTCACACCCAAAATAATAGATATCTCGGAAATGGCTAATACCACAGAGAAGGCTGTTTTAAATAACTTGTGTTTTATAGAGGTATATAGGTTTTATGTAGTAAGTTTTTGTCTGTTTCATATGTTTACACGTTTTACAAAATTATTCATTATATGCATTTTATTTGTCATGCAAATATCTTAAACACGTGCTGTAATTGAATAAAAAACGGTAGAGCAATTTTTCAGAAATTCAAAAGCATCGAAACATTTGCTATTTAAAGGGCAGCTTGAGTAGAGGGATTTTGTTTACCCCTGTTACATCTTTGGAAGACGCTGAACTTATATAAGAAGTTTGGTATTAAATTGACTTTAGGCATTTGAGTTATGCTGTTCATAAACACACACACACACACCCACACACACACACACACACACACACTTTTCCTGGGTCTCGTGAACCCAAAAACTCAAAAGATGTATTTATACCTAGTGAAAACTCATATCGAATTGTTTAATTGGAATGCAATACTTCCAGATTTTGCTATATGTAAGTGATAGAGAAAACATAACATATAAACTTAAGAACAGTTGAAACACTTTGTTGAGTTCGTAGCCCCAACACCAAGCCAAATGCGCGAAATAACCGTTCAGCTTATACAGCCAAAGTTGGAGTATTTTGTCATTAGTGACGTGCATCCCCCTTTTGCAAGGGAAGTTACAAGAACATCAAGGTCCTTATGTTCAACATAGGTTCCTGAGTATTTCAAACATCATGTTCAATTGC
Source organism: Deroplatys truncata (assembly GCA_030765065.1). Classification (NCBI taxonomy): domain Eukaryota; kingdom Metazoa; phylum Arthropoda; class Insecta; order Mantodea; family Mantidae; genus Deroplatys; species Deroplatys truncata. Next base: position 53,451,081 of record CM060988.1, on the reverse strand, counting down.
ACTAAGAAACTGAAGTGAGGCCTACTTATTACTTCCCGTGTCTTTATTGACACTACATTTCAAATTTATTTATAAGTTGTACTGATTGCACATTAATTTTCTTACTGGGGCAACAAATTCCAAATAATTTCACCAGCTGTCGTTGGGCGGCATCGTTTTACGACTGCATTTCCATTATTCACCGTTGATGGCGTGTCGGTTGCTTTTGGTGTTTGAGTTGGGTTACCTTTCACCTGGCTCGGGGAGTTCGCTTCTGCCATTGCGAATGGACACATCTCTGTGTAGTTGAGTTTGCTGAATGGCTTAGTAAGTCGAAAATGTTTTAATTTGTAGAGGGGCTTTCTGGGTTCGTCCGCTGTTGTTTGATAAGCTTACGTTATAGCTATAAAATGTAGTCATTTCGCGGAGTCATACACGGCGTTTATATTTGCTAACTTTTTATAATTGTCTTTATTGGGACCTGGTCATTTGAGATGCTGTATACGTATTTTCCGAGTTCCTTTGACCGTTTTAGGCGACGTTTAATTGTCTTTAACTCTTGTTATTTTGCTAAGCTTTATTCAAATTGCTAAGTTGTTTGGAGCTTATTTAAGATTTTAGTTTGCCCAACTTTTACTGAAATTGTTAGTTTGTTCAGGGCTTATGTAATTTGTTAATATGATCAAAGTTTATCTAATGATTTATTTTTGTGAGTGACTTATTTGCGGCATCACGGTAATTGTTTTATAGTCGTGTTTGTTTAATTACTAGGCAAGAGCGAGATGAAGAGCTAAAGTGATACAGTTGAGTGAGGCAAATCTGTATGCATTTATGTTAAGATAATTCACCTTACGTCACCCTCAACAACAACAACAATAATAATAATAATAATAATAATAATAATAATAATAATAATAATAATAATAATAATAATAATAATAATAATAATAACTCATGTTATGACATAATGGTATTCGAAAATTTATGAGTTTGGAAAATGTATGTTCATTCTGCATGTGATGATATATTTAGTCTTATGGAAAATCATTGTTAAATAAAACAAGTATGTAAGATTTTGACTGTTGTCAACAAATGCTTGTGGGGGATTCCTGTTACACTGTATCGGTCAGGCTGTTACCCCTATCCAAGGTCCGAACAGTTCCTAGATTTTAGACAACACCATTTTGATAATGTGATTACGTGACACGAAAGTGCAAAGTGCTATCTCAAAAGCTTTTCTCTACACCCTCCAAACTTTTAGTTTGTGAGTTTGAATATCATAACACCCTGTGCATTTTATATTAGCGTTTAGTTTCCTAAATGGATATGCTTGCATGTTTGATTTTCTGGTTTAGATAAGAAGTTATAAATTATGCAGCAATACAAAGTGACAGATGTTGAATTGAATCTCCATAATGCTACTAAAATTATTTTATGAAATTTCAAATACACGTTTAAGGCAAAGAGTAATATTTTAATAGTTAACAGCACTTAATGTAATGATTTTTATTGCCAACTAGTGATTTCAGAGAAACGTCTAATGACATTTTAATCTTTTAGAAAGTCAACGGGTTTGTGCTTGTGTCGTATAGGTTGAAGCGATTACTTTGACCCAAGATTACCTGGATTATACAAGGAATAATGGCTTGAAGATATATTCATAAAAATAATTAACAACCGTATTCTTTACTTTAATAACTCAACACATCAATATCACACAAATGATTACAATTATCATTCCCTATTTCCTTTTAGAGTTTACAGTTTCAACATTATTATTCGATTACAATTTTTACCATTTGCTACCTGCTCTCACATTTAAAGCTTTATAGTTAAACGCCAAGAATAAATATCTCTACCCGACGATAAGTCTTTACCGCTCCTCAATTACCAAAAAGAATTTTAAATATATTTATCCGAAAGAGAATTTTGATACCGTGCCGAATGCCTCTATCTGACGTGATCCTGCTTGTTTCCCTCGGTGAAGACAGACTGGTTCGTCATGCTACCCCGCACCTTGGAGCAGCTCGAGAGTGTTTTTCGCGTGCGCAGTCGACGAGTCGCGTGGCGTGACCCACTACGTGAGTCGAAACTTGTGCTGGTTCTTCTTCTTGTAGCGAATGGTTAAAGAATTACTACGTTGATCGTTGCACTTCTTTTTCCCACATTCGGCAGCGTTCCTTTGATACATGCCCGTTGCGTAATGTATATTTCTCCTGGGAGGGTGGATTTGGCACAAGGTTTTTCATGTTCCATTGACTTTTCAAGTACATCATCAACTCAAATACCTAGTCTACTTTGAAGTCTAAAGACATACGCCAATTTAGCTGAAAGAAAGTTGTGTTGAGCTCCATGCAATAAGCACAGTACAAGAAATTCCTCAGAAAGTGCTACTGGATGATGAGTATATACACCAGAACAAAGCCTCTGTGATGTGGGTATCACAAAACATGGATATCAAACCTGGGCTTAACCTCCACTTCTGGAATTCCATTTTTCCATTGTCCACAGTATCCAGATTATTGGGGCTAGCACCTTACAAAGCAGTTACTACTTCATGCGTTACTCTAGTCCGAAGTGCAACATGGACCATCTTTGTGGTTGTCAGTTTGCTGCTTTTGTTGAGCGCACATTTTATACACATGCTGTACATTGCCAGAGTTCATAGTTCTGCGGGGTTCATTTTATCGTATACTGCATCAAATACATGTTCCCATAGTACAAGTGTATACTATATTACCTCGTTTGTGACAAGCAAGTGGAAGAGAATTTGTGGAATGCTGGAAACTATGTCCACTGTGGATAAAGCGCTCCTAAAATATGAAGCAGAGAATGTATACCGCAAAACAAGAGCTATTCTTATTTGTGAAACAAGTTGTATTGTTATGGTCTGCTTTATTATAACGCTAATTCAGGCACACTTATGGGCCGCTGATTCCATAAGCTTTATATATACACTCATCCCAGTCTGGGTACTTTTGATCAACACTATAGGAAACATACAGTTCGTTAATGCACTTGCAGACATCGTTTAGAAGTGTAAATGACCAGTTGGAGGAATTGAATACCACTGACGGCTTACTTACGATGGGAACTCTCAGAATTCTTCCAGAACGTTTTCTTTTGCTACGAATTCGCCGACTTCGAGAGTTACACAATACGTTAATCGAAATTGCCGAAATGAGTAAATCCATATATGGGGCTTGTGTTTTATTCGTAATGGCAGCAGATTTCCTTTACTTCATCAATGTTGCGTACGCCGTCTACTTTCATCTGAGAATCTGTGAAAGTTGCACAAACAAATTTACTTTTGTATGTTTGTATACGGCTGTTTATTTTATAAAGTTCTCTTCCCTTGCATGGAGTGGACAAGTTGCATCTGATGAAGCCAATCGGACAATATATGTCGTCCAGCGGCTGATGCTGAGCAGATCTATAAACAGAGAAGCTTCACAAGAGCTTGAAGCTTTTGCACAGCAGTTAGTCAACACAAAGCTGAAGGTAACAGCGGGAAATGCGCTGTCACTCAATAACAAGCTGCTCTGTACTCTTATAGCAACGGCGATAACTTACGTGGTTATTTTAGTGCAATTCAGATGAATGGAGTTGCTGCTAGTGTCTGATGCTGAGCAGATCTGTAAACACTGAAACTTTCACAAGAGTTTAAAGCTTTTGCACAGCAGTTAGTCAACACAAAGTTAAAGGTAACAGCGGGGAATGCGTTGTCTCTCAATAATAAGCTTCTGTGTACTCTTATAGCAACGGCGATGGCTTACGTGGTTGTTTTAGTGCAATTCAGATGGATGAAGTTGCTGTTAGTATATCTATGGTTCTTAAATAATAATGAAGATTTGGATATTTGGTAGACCACACTAAAATACACTGATTACTAGTGACGTAACTGAACATTTATGGCATCCCTTGTATTTCAACGACTCATTATGATCTTACTGTCGGCGCTCGTATCCCTACTTCTTAACACCTTCAAAGCAGCAGTCCACAGGATCCATTCGATAAGCAATGAAATATGTGTATTTAAAATAAACTAATCTCTGTTCATTGTATTTTAGTAACATAATAAATTGAGCTCACTTCCTTTGCTTCAATATATCTTGCTTGCACGTTACCTGCAAATGATCGACGAATACATCGAGGATTGAACACAACTGCCATCTGTTGCACTACTCGCAAACACGTTCAAGGTCCTGGCATCAGCGCTGCTATCCAATCAATATTTACTACACGTAACTAACAAGGTAAGGTTTGTTGTATAAACTCAAAGCTTTGAAATTATAGTGTGTTCGAGCAAAATCAGTAGCATGCAACTTGACTATAATATAGTTAAGACCCTCGTATGAAAGTTACGATACTCGCTTCTAAATTATTACCATTATAGTCTGGTTACGTAATATACTATTATATCTGTGCTATATGTATATTAGTGTATACAATAATCTCAAAAATAGTTTAAACAATGCTGGTAATTCTTTCACCACCGAAAAGTCACATTATTTCTGATGATCATGAGCTGCAGAATTCAGGAATATACAGACATAGGGACTGGAGAACAGTACCGCATGCAGGCCAGAGTGGGGCCTTTGTGGTTCCAATGTGACCCAAGGAATTGATGAAAGAGAGATCCGAATGGCGACAAGTTCCGGACGATGATGCACTCTAGCAAGGACGGGAACCGTAACGATTACTACATGACACTAGACGTCGGCCAGCCTTGCCTTAGCCACTCGCAACCTGGGAGTTTCGGGAATGACAAGACACTACTAGGAAGGAAAGGAACTCCAGCAGTTTCGCCAACCACCAGGAAGAAAACGCTATTCCAACCGTCCTACCACAACACTCCAGCTGGCGTCGCCTGGTGCTACAACCTTGAAACAGCTGAAGAATAATATATCAAGGGAAATAATGGGGACGGGAATTGAAGCAAAGAAAATACCTTCAAATTTAAATTAGAAAGCTACTATAACAGTAAAACGGATTTACAAAGGCTTCGTTGAATAGTAGTTGTACTCCACAGAGAATGCGTTAGAAACAATAGCTGGTTGGTTGCTGTATTCCATAGAGAATGCCTATAGAAACAAAAATCGGTTAGTTGCTATACTCCACCGACAATACATGCAGAAACAAATGTCTGTTAGTTGCTGTAGTCCACAGAATACGTACAGAAACAAAAATCCGGTATTGCGTACCCCACAGAAAATGTGTGTAGAAACAAAAGTCTGTTAGTTACTGTTCTGCACAGAGAATGCGTGTGGAAACAAAAGCCGGTTAGTTGCTTTACTCCACACAGAATGCGTGTGAAAACTAAAGCCGGTAATTTGCTGTTCCCCAAAGAGAGTGCGTGTGGAAATAAAAGTCGGTTAGTAGCTGTATTCCACAGAGAATGCCTATGGAAACAAAAGCCGGTCAGTTGCTGTTCTCTACAGAGAATGCGTCTGGAAACAAAGGCCGGTTAGATGCTGTTCTCCACAGAGAATGCGTCTGGAAACAAAGGCCGGTTAGATGCTGTTCTCCACAGAGAATGCGTCTGGAAACAAAAGGCAGTCAGTTGCTGTTCTCCACAGAGAATGCGTCTGGAAACAAAGGCCGGTAAGATGCTGTTCTCCACAGAGAATGCGTATGGAAACAACAGCCGGTTAGGTGCTGTTCTCCACAGAGAATGCGTCTGGAAACAAAAGGCAGTCAGTTGCTGTTCTCCACAGAGAATGCGTCTGGAAACAAAGGCCGGTAAGATGCTGTTCTCCACAGAGAATGCGTCTGGAAACAAAGGCCGGTTAGATGCTGTTCTCCACAGAGAATGCGTCTGGAAACAAAAGGCAGTCAGTTGCTGTTCTCCACAGAGAATGCGTCTGGAAACAAAGGCCGGTAAGATGCTGTTCTCCACAGAGAATGCGTATGGAAACAACAGCCGGTTAGGTGCTGTTCTCCACAGAGAATGCGTCTGGAAACAAAAGGCAGTCAGTTGCTGTTCTCCACAGAGAATGCGTCTGGAAACAAAGGCCGGTTAGATGCTGTTCTCCACAGAGAATCTGTCTGGAAACAAAAGGCAGTCAGTTGCTGTTCTCCACAGAGAATGCGTCTGGAAACAAAAGCCGGTCAGTTGCTGTTCTCTACAGAGAATGCGTCTGGAAACAAAGGCCGGTTAGATGCTGTTCTCTACAGAGAATGCGTCTGGAAACAAAAGCCGGTTAGATGCTGTTCTCTACAGAGAATGCGTCTGGAAACAAAGGCCGGTTAGATGCTGTTCTCTACAGAGAATGCGTCTGGAAACAAAAGCCGGTTAGATGCTGTTCTCTACAGAGAATGCGTCTGGAAACAAAGGCCGGTTGGATGCTGTTCTCTACAGAGAATGCGTCTGGAAACAAAGGCCGGTTAGATGCTGTTCTCTACAGAGAATGCGTCTGGAAACAAAGGCCGGTTAGATGCTGTTCTCCACAGAGAATGCGTCTGGAAACAAAAGCCGGTTAGTTGCTGTACTCTACAGAGAATGCGTCTGGAAACAAAGGCCGGTTAGATGCTGTTCTCTACAGAGAATGCGTCTGGAAACAAAGGCCGGTTAGATGCTGTTCTCTACAGAGAATGCGTCTGGAAACAAAAGCCGGTTAGATGCTGTTCTCTACAGAGAATGCGTCTGGAAACACAGGCCGGTTAGATGCTGTTCTCTACAGAGAATGCGTCTGGAAACAAAGGCCGGTTAGATGCTGTTCTCTACAGAGAATGCGTCTGGAAACAAAGGCCGGTTAGATGCTGTTCTCCACAGAGAATGCGTCTGGAAACAAAAGCCGGTTAGTTGCTGTACTCTACAGAGAATGCGTCTGGAAACAAAGACCGGTTAGATGCTGTTCTCTACAGAGAATGCGTCTGGAAACAAAGGCCGGTTAGATGCTGTTCTCTACAGAGAATGCGTCTGGAAACAAAGGCCGGTTAGATGCTGTTTCCACAGAGAATGCGTCTGGAAACAAAGGCCGGTTAGATGCTGTTCTCCACACAGAATGCGTGTGGAAACAGAAGCCGGCTAGTTGCTGTTTTCCATACAGAATGCGTGTAGACACAAAAGTGGGTTAGTTGATGTTCTCCACAGAGAATGCTTATGGAAACAACAGCCGGTTAGTCGCTGTACTCTACACAGAATGCGTGTGGAAATAAAAAGCCGGTTAACTGCTGTTCTCCACAGACAACGCGTGTGGAAACAAATGCCGGTTAGTTGCTGTACTCCACACAGAATGCGTGTGGAAACAAACGCCGGCTAGTTGCTGTTCTCCATACAGAATGCGTGTAGACACAAAAGTGGGTTAGTTGCTGTTTTCCACAGAGAATGCGTATGGAAACAACAGCCGGTTAGGTGCTGTTCTCCACAGAGAATGCGTATGGAAACAACAGCCGGTTAGGTGCTGTTCTCCACAGAGAATGCGTATGGAAACAACAGCCAGTTAGATGCTGTTCTCCACAGAGAATGCGTTTGGAAACAACAGCCAGTTAGATGCTGTTCCCCACAGAGAATGCGTTTGGAAACAACAGCCAGTTAGATGCTGTTCTCCACAGAGAATGCGTTTGGAAACAACAGCCAGTTAGATGCTGTTCTCCACAGAGAATGCGTTTGGAAACAACAGCCAGTTAGATGCTGTTCTCCACAGAGAATGCGTTTGGAAACAACAGCCAGTTAGATGCTGTTCCCCACAGAGAATGCGTAGGAAACACAAACCGATTAGTTGCTGTACTCCACACAGAATGCGTGTAGAAATAAAAGTCGGTTAGCTACTATTCTCCACACAGAATGCATGTGGAAACAAAAGCCGTCTAGTTGCTGTTCTCCATACAGAACGCGTGTAGACACAAAAGTGGGTTAGTTGCTGTACTCCACACAGAATGCATGTGGAAACAAAAGCCGTCTAGTTGCTGTTTTCCATACAGAATGCGTGTAGACACAAAAGTGGGTTAGTTGCTGTTCTCCACAGAGAATGCTTATGGAAACAACAGGCGGTTAGTTGCTGTTCTCCATACAGAATGCGTGTAGACACAAAAGTGGGTTAGTTGCTGTTCTCCACAGAGAATGCTTATGGAAACAACAGGCGGTTAGTTGCTGTACTCTACACAGAATGCGTGTGGAAATAAAAAGCCGGTTAATTGCTGTTCTCCACAGACAACGCATGCGGAAACAAATGCCGGTTAGTTGCTGTACTCCACACAGCATGCGTGTGGAAACAAAGGCCGGTTAGTTGCTGTTCTCTATACAGAATGCGTGTAGACACAAAAGTGGGTTAGTTGCTGTTCTCCACAGAGAATGCTTATGGAAACAACAGGCGGTTAGTTGCTGTTCTCCATACAGAATGCGTGTAGACACAAAAGTGGGTTAGTTGCTGTTCTCCACAGAGAATGCTTATGGAAACAACAGGCGGTTAGTTGCTGTACTCTACACAGAATGCGTGTGGAAATAAAAAGCCGGTTAATTGCTGTTCTCCACAGACAACGCATGCGGAAACAAATGCCGGTTAGTTGCTGTACTCCACACAGCATGCGTGTGGAAACAAAGGCCGGTTAGTTGCTGTTCTCTATACAGAATGCGTGTAGACACAAAAGTGGGTTAGTTGCTGTTTTCCAAAGAGAATGCGTATGGAAACAACAGCCGGTTAGGTGCTGTTCTCCACAGAGAATGCGTATGGAAACAGCCGGTTAGGTGCTGTTCTCCACAGAGAATGCGTAGGAAACAAAGGCCGGTTATTTGCTGTACTCCACACAGAATGCGTGTGGAAAAAAAGCCGGTTAATTGAAGTTCTCCGCAGACAATGCGTCTGGAAACTAATGCCGATTAGTTGCTGTACTCCACACAGAATACGTGTAGAAACAAAAGTCGGTTAGCTGCTATTCTCCACAGAGAATGCGTTTGGAAACAAAAGCCAGTTAGTTGTTTTTCTCTATAGAGAATGCGTTTGGAAACCAAAGCCGGTGAGTTACTGTTCTCCACAGAGCATGTGTCTGGAAACAAAAGCCGGTCAATTGCTGTTCTCCACAGAGAATGCGTTTGGAAACAAATGCCAGTTAGTTGCTGTTCTCTATAGAGAATGCGTCTGGAAACAAAAGCCGGTCAGTTACTGTTCTCCACAGAGAATGCGTCTGAAAACAAAAACCGGTCAGTTGCTGTTCTCCACAGAGAATGCGTCTGGAAACAAAAGCCGGTTAGATGCTGTTCTCCATACAGAATGCGTGTCGACACAAAAGTGGGTTAGTTGCTGTTCTCCACAGAGAATGCGTATGGAAACAGCCGGTTAGGTGCTGTTCTCCACAGAGAATGCGTAGGAAACAAAGGCCGGTTATTTGCTGTACTCCACACAGAATGCGTGTGGAAAAAAAAGCCGGTTAATTGAAGTTCTCCGCAGACAATGCGTCTGGAAACTAATGCCGATTAGTTGCTGTACTCCACACAGAATACGTGTAGAAACAAAAGTCGGTTAGCTGCTATTCTCCACAGAGAATGCGTTTGGAAACAAAAGCCAGTTAGTTGTTTTTCTCTATAGAGAATGCGTTTGGAAACCAAAGCCGTTCAGTTACTGTTCTCCACAGAGAATGCGTCTGGAAACAAAATCCGGTCAGTTACTGTTCTCCACAGAGCATGTGTCTGGAAACAAAAGCCGGTCAATTGCTGTTCTCCACAGAGAATGCGTTAGGAAACAAATGCCAGTTAGTTGCTGTTCTCTATAGAGAATGCGTCTGGAAACAAAAGCCGGTCAGTTACTGTTCTCCACAGAGAATGCGTCTGAAAACAAAAACCGGTCAGTTGCTGTTCTCCACAGAGAATGCGTCTGGAAACAAAAGCCGGTTAGATGCTGTTCTCCATACAGAATGCGTGTCGACACAAAAGTGGGTTAGTTGCTGTTCTCCACAGAGAATGCGTATGGAAACAGCCGGTTAGATGCTGTTCTCCATACAGAATGCGTGTCGACACAAAAGTGGGTTAGTTGCTGTTCTCCACAGAGAATGCGTCTGGAAACAAAAGCCGGTTAGATGCTGTTCTCCATACAGAATGCGTGTCGACACAAAAGTGGGTTAGTTGCTGTTCTCCACAGAGAATGCGTATGGAAACAACAGCCGGTAAGTTACTCTACTCCACACAGAATGCGCGTGGAAATAAAAAGCCGGTTAATTGCTGTTCTCCACACAAAAAGGGGTGTGGAAACAAATGCCGGTTAGTTGCTGTACTCCACACAGAATGCTTGTAGAAACAAAAGTCGGTTGCTTGCTGTACTTCGTAGAGAATGTGTGTAAAAACAAAAGCCGTTTAGTTGTGTACTTCACATAGAATGTGTGTAAAAACAAAGACTGGTTACGCTTCATTTCAAGAAATATACACAGTCATGACGTAACCCTTAAGCAAGCTGAAGACACAGCTTAAAATGCGATAATTCATCATTTTAATAACAGCATGATTCATAGTTAGATTCGTCATATTCCTTCTTTAAATGCCATTTATCAACTAATCCAGATTGTGTAATGAAACAGTGTCAAAACCTCTGAATAAACTTTATTGTAATTCTACAATGTATGCATTGAACTTTCTGGATACTAAAACCTTCTAATTACCCTCGTGTAAGAAAGTTTTGCTTTATTTCCTTTGTACTTATGTTGCAATCAAGTTTGATAACGGAGCATTAAACATTATTGTATAAAAAGAGAAAATTGCTATCATTTGAAAACAGCGAATGAGTATTTTTAATTCAATAACTGAAGGATTAATGTTCTTGATGGCTCGCAGACTCTGTTTACCAAAGAGGTTAACTTGGTGGTTTAGGAATTCAGTTTCACGTCTATTTCATTGTATATGTTAAGGAAAGCTGCACTATGTGTAAACCATGCGCATTTTATGTAAATAACTATAGGATCTAAGAGAAGGTATAGAATGTTTAAAACTTCACCTACTGCAATTATGTAGAGAATTATTCGATTATTCTGTCTAATCATTGTTCCACCGCCAAAGGTTACTTATAGGCTATGCTGCATTTCCAAAATTTGGAAGACTGTCGGGAAGGGATTAAGGAAGTCAGACGTTCCGACGATGTTGTACATCCTTTTACGTGAATATCAAGGAATATTTCATGTGTTATTAGGAATAGATAGGCTGTACAAACTTATAATTTCATTATATGGTATATGGGGGAGGATACATAATAAAAATGCTCTAGATTACTATGCAATCATTTCATAAAAACGTGGTACTTAAATGAAAATAGTTCATTTGTCATTTGAGTGTTAAAAGGTAACTGTGCAACTCGGGAATGCCAGATAGTTTGATATAAAGAAACATAGTAACATCTCTTATTTAAATGCACCACACATAAGTAAAACTGCTCAAATTAAGTTATAAGTATTTTGACATAAAAGCATAGTAATTGTTTTAAATTTGACATTAATTACGGCTTGATATGTACAACGTGCAAGGAAGCAGAGGGTTTATCATCATCGTCATCACCATCCTTGCAAGGATCATGACACTTTGCTGTTTCGACTTCCCAGTGGGCGTCCAACACCTGTTCTACCGCGAAGTCGATACCTATTCACCAAGGCTGGGATACTTTCAGTACTCATTTGAGATATGCGGGATCTCCAATTGTCTTTATACACTTCTATTTATTCATTTAAGTTATATGTATGATTTTTTCGTATATTTAATTTCTTATCAAATGCATGCTTGAGATCCTTTCACTCTAGGGAGAATTTTCATTTCTGCTGACACTATCTTGCTTTTAGCTCTTTCATGTCATCCAGTTTTCACTTCCGAAGATTAACACTGGTACAGCCATTAACTTGCAACATTTTAATTTTGTATCTTTTCGGGTTTTAGTTTGAAGTGTTATATCTATTATTTCCCAAATTCATTGAAACTTATGCAATTTATTTTCAATAGACCTGTCTCTATTATAGCTTATATTTTATTCCAGATAATCAGATTCAGCTATTTGTTCCATTATTTCAATTTCTAGGATTATTTTTGAGTGCAGGGGTTAACTACCCCGATGGGCCATAACTTTCTTTTAGCTTGTAGATATTTTCAACTTATTGTGCTGTTATGTGTTCTTTTTATGTTTTGTATCTGTATTATACATCCAGCCAGTCACTTTACGTTGCTTGTCCCCTTTGCTTAACGCTCTCTTTGGTGCTCTCTTTTTTTTTCCTCTGTGGGTTGCTGACGTGGCATGTGCTTTGGCCGTACGCGCTGAGTGGTGGATTTCTGTCCGGATTGCAGGGATAGCTCTCTGCCCGGTAACTACTGATGCGGATTGTGGAAGTTTTGTAATGAATTTTTAAGGAACGTCTTTGTGATTTTCGGTGGATCGACCTTATGTAAAGGTAGGCTTTATTATCAGTTTTATGTCCTGGTAATGGTGAGTGAATTTTGGGGCGGAAAACGTTATGTGTGTTTGAAAATAAGAGTTCGTAAAGTGACTGGCTCTTGGAGTTGTTCATAGGTTTAGTGTGTTTTGTTTCTTTTCCAGTTGAGTTATATTTTCAGTACGTGATTTTCAGTGTATAGTTAGTTTAAAATTTGTGATAAGAGCTTTACACAGTTGTGCAATTTGAAAATGCATATTTTGATTCATGAAGGTAAAAAGCATCAGTAGTGTGAAATTTGTGAGAAAAGCTTTTGGCATTTGTCGTCTGAAATTGCATAGTTTGATAAAAGGAGGGCAAGAAGCAATATAAGTAGAAATTTGTGAGTAGAGCTTTACATATTTTGGGCACTTTGAAAATGCATAGTTAATTCAAAGTTACAGAAATTCTGTTGTGTAAATTATGAGAGCAGTAATTGCAGTTAAAACCCAGTTATGCTGAACCCATTTATGCTGAACTTTGTAACTGAAAACGGTTGGGTTGTAAAGCTATCTACATCTAGCTTAGCTGGACTTTGAAGCTCTCGGTTTCCTGAATTTCATTAAAGTCTGTTTCGGTCTTGTTCAACATTCTTAGCTAGTCTTTGACTAGCTAAACATAATTAAATTTTTTGGTCTGATGTTTATAGTGGCCTTGTTTTATAAACTTTCTAAATTGATTTGGTTTGTTGAATTTTTGGATTTACTTAATTTGGCTGTATTTAAAACTTGCCTTTACTGCTCTGCTCAATTGGTTTTGGTTGCTTTACTCTTTAAGCCATTTTTGTTTTACAGTTATTCTTTTATGGTTGCTTTACGGTTCTGGTTATTAATGTTTGTTTATTATTATCATTAAAGTACCCAAAAACAAACTTATTAATAGTAGTATATTTTGAGAGTTCTGGTTTCCTTTTGTTTTCCCCTACGGCACTCGTTAGGGCTTCCCTTTTCGTTTGGCCGGGGTTCCCTAACTCAGTCAAACAGCGGAACCATTGCAAATTACTGGTAGCAGAGCGTGGTTAATTGATTTGTCTGTGTTGGTTAGGGAATATTTTTGGGTTTGTTGTTTGCTCTGTATTCTCCGGATCTCATTTTCTTACTTGTACCATATCCGTAGTATCAAGATGGCGGTATCGGTTAGTAATGTGGACAGATTACGGAAAGGTGAATTGTGGGTAGAGTTGGTTGTACGTGGAGGTCAATGTTCTAGGACAACTGAAGTGGCTATTATGTTGGATGTTTTTCGACAAATTAAGGATGCTCCAATAATTACTGTTTCTATTGATCACGTGATAGTGACTAAGTGTGAGTCCACTTGCTCGTTGGCCTTAGCAGAGATTCAGGATAATTTAATGGATTTTGGGCGCGAGGATTCTCCCTCTAAGGCACAGTTGCTCCGGTGGCAAGTTAGAATTCGGCATTACTTGTTCTATTTAGATTATGTCTTACAGAGATACCCTACTTTTCAGTCATGTATAGCGTTGCAAAAGTTAAAGGATCAGTTTAAGGAATTAGCCCGTAAAGTGGAGGAAGATTTTGGGACTTCACAGGAGGATACTGGGTCGTCCCCCTTGTATAATCAAGGATTGTCAGATGTGGTTCAGCCTTCGATTGCGGTGTCTGCGTTTCGGCCACTTAGACTCGCTCATCCCCTCCAGCAATTCGTGGAGGGCGTTCACTTAAACGACATTGTTGATGTACCATCAGCTTTACAGTTTCTCTATTTTCTTGTTCGATTGACGCTAATGGCTAAGCGTTATTTGGTACCCACGGCTCAAGTGATAGAATTATTTTCTGTCAAGGTGTCTGGGATAGTTTCGGACCTGTTAATGCGGTGTGCTGGTTTGGCCGACCCTGTGACTCGCTTTCATTTGGCCCTATTAGACATGTTCATTCCACGTAGGGAATGCACGAGGATAATGCAAGACGTATATTTTCGTCCTCAGGGTCTAACGGAACCGTTTACAGAATATATGGTTCGGGTTAAGGAAATTGCTTTAGTGTTGGTGCTCCCTGATACGGAAGCTGAAATTTGTGATGTCATTTTATCAGGACTCAATCCAGTTGTCAGGTCGGCTTTGGTTTTAGGACCTCGGCCGTCAAATTTGCAGCAGTTGGAAGCATTGGTACCTAAACTCAATGAAGTTATGCTTGTTGATAGGCTGCGTCTGTCAGAGCCTCCGGGCTCATTAGCAACTCCTAATACCACTGTATCAGCTCCTTCTTCGGCCATTGTTCCGGATTCGCGTCGTCTGGCCACTATTAAATGCTTTCAGTGTGGTCAGGAAGGCCATGTTCGACGAAATTGTCCCAATAGGAGGACCGTGAATCGGGGTTTTCTTCGTGTTTCTAATCAGGGGCGACAGTTTCGACCTTTATGACGCCAGAAGGTTAAGTCGACCATTTGTTTGTCTCGGCGTATTTGTGGTTATCCGTTTTCGGGTAAACCCTTAGTTCAAGTTTCTCTTGAGAAATTGCCTTTATTGGCGTTATTAGATTCCGGAAGTTCTGTCTCTTTGATTCAGCTTGATTGGCTTAGGTTAAATTTACCATGTATTATGTCGCGTGCAACCACGTGTCAGTTGGTTTGTTTGATGGTCAATGGTCAGGCCTTTCAAGTTACTCAAAAAGTATCATGTACTATACGTTTCCCACGTTTTACGTGGAAACATAGTTTTTTTGTCGTTCCCAAGCTTCCTTATGCATGTGTCCTAGGTGCCGATTTTATGTCAAGGACTGGGATGGCTATTGATTTTTCCACTAGGCAGATCGCTTTTCATTTTGCTCCCCGGATAAAGTTGGACTTTGTGAGGGATTTTAAACCACCTGGGCCCCCTCTAACCTTGGGAGATATTAATTTGGTAACCCAAAATTGCGCTACTTCTTCTCTGTCTCATTTGTCCCCTGCACAGGCAAAGCAAATAGGGCATTTAGTTGGGGAATTTGATTCGTTGTTTACAGATGTTTTAGGGGTCACTCATTTGACTCAATATGAAATTCAGTTAACTGATTCTACTCCGGTCAAGTTATCTCCATATAAGCTCACACCACCGAAGATGGCTATATTAAAAGAGAAAATACAGAAGATGCTTGACCAAGGGGTTATTAGACCATCTACTTCAAATTACAGCAGCCCCATATTTCTAGTACCGAAGGGAGATCAGGATTTTAGACCGGTCATAGATTATCGTCTCTTGAACAAAAGAATACTTATTGAAAGTACTCCTTTGCCCGATTTGCATACAGCTGCTCATCATTTTTCGAAGGCTCGCGTTTTTACGACCCTGGATTTGAACAATGCTTATCATCAGATTCCTTTGGCTGAACATTCCAAGCATCTAACAGCTTTCGCTACCCCCTGGCGCCTTTATGAATTCAATAGGGTCCCATTTGGTTTGGCTACGGGCGCGCAAGTCCTCACTCGTTTGCTGGATAATTTGTTTTCGGACATAAAATTTAAATATTTGTACCATTACTTAGATGATCTTGTAGTATATTCCGAGGATTTTGACTCACATCTTGTTCATTTACGTGAGGTCTTTCGTCGCCTACAGAGCGCCGGGTTATCAGTTAAGCAGTCTAAAGTTCATTTTGCTACCTCTCAAATATCATTTTTGGGCCATATGGTTTCCCCTTCTGGTATTACCATAGACCCAGATCGCACTAAGGCTATTAGAAATTTTCCGGCACCCAAGAATAAGCGTGAGGTGGCTCGATTTTTGGGAATGGTTAACTTCTTCTCTAAATTTATTTCAAATTTTTCTACTCGGGCGGAACCTCTTAATTGCTTACGTAGGAAAGGGGTTACTTTTGCGTGGGCCGAGGAGCAGGAAGCGGCATTTGTTGATCTAAAAGAGGCTATTTCAAACCCTCCTGTCTTGGCTTTTCCAGATTTTGCTATGCCCTTTATTTTACAGACGGATGCTAGTGCTAGCGCGCTAGCGGCTGTTTTGTTGCAGGAATTTCCTGAGGGTCGTCGTCCCATTTATTATAGTTCGCGTACTTTATCTCCTGAAGAACGTAAATTTTCTACATATGAATTAGAAACCTTAGCGGTGCTTTTTGGATTGGAGAAGTATAGGGTGTACTTAGAACATGTGCATTTCCTTTTAGAGTGCGATAACCAGGCTTTAACGTGGGCGTTAGCTGTCCCAAGGAAGACAGGTCGTCTTGCGCGTTGGGGTGTCCGGATAGGTGCCTTTAAGTTTACACCTTCCTTTATCAGAGGTTCAGAAAATTGTATTGCGGATGCTCTTACCCGGGTATTTTCCGAACCTACTGAGGAGTGTGTTTATTTCGAGACTTTGGATGCTCCTGCGGATACTCAGATTGAGAGTTTCTCATTTTCGGCATTTCCTGAAATGTTTGTCAGTATACCTGAACTTCAACTTACCGATTCTGGGTTGGCTTCAATTATTGAGCAAATTAAATTGGGAGTTTCACTGCAGGATTATAAGATTCATGAGGGTGTTTTGATGGGAAGAGCTAGTTTTGATCGGCGTTATAAAGTCATAGTTCCGAAGGCAGCTATTCCCATGATTCTCAGTTATTTTCACGATTCTCCTTTCGGGGGTCATTTAGGCATTGCCAAAACCAGAAATCGAATTCGTGAACAGTTTATGTGGCGGGGCATGGATTTCGATGTAAGAAAGCATGTTAAGTCTTGCCGCATTTGCGCATTGTCCAAACCCGCGCAGGCTACAAATTGGGGATATTTGGCTTCGGAGGTTCCCTCCGCGCCCATGGAAAAACTATTTGTAGATTTTATCGGACCGCTCCCTCGTTCTATTCAGGGAAATATTTTTGCATTGGTGCTCACTGATGCTTTCTCAAAGTTCGTATGGATTTCACCTCTGAGTGCGGCTACTGCTCGCCTCGCTATTCGGGAACTTGGAACAATATTTGGATCTTTTGGTGCTCCTCAATATCTGGTCTCTGACAACGGTTCGCAATTTAAGTCGCGTCTCTTTCGTTCCTTTTGTTTTGATTGGGGTATTAAGCATTTTACTACTACCCCTTATTACCCTAACCCCTCATTAGCGGAACGGGTCAACCGTAACCTTAAGTCCGCTTTAATTGCTTATCATCACCAGCAGCACAATTGCTGGGATAAATACTTGAAGCAACTTCAGTTTGCTTTCAATTCTGCGAGACATGAGGTTCATAAGACGACGCCATTTTCATTGTTATTTGCCTACCAACCTTCGTCTCCTTTGGCTAATTTGTGGGCGTTAAATGATTTATTACCGGCTGACAATTCTCCGCATACCATTCGTACTAATTGGAAGGCTGCCTTGAATAATCTGCGTAGAGGCCACTCTATGAGAAAGCAGCGATACGATGCGTCCCGTCGTCCCTCCCCATTCAAAGTGGGAGATGTTGTTATGTGCCGTAACTATCCTCAGTCCTCGAAAGCAGATGCGTTTGCCGCGAAGTTAGCTCCTCGCTATCTTGGCCCGTTTAAGATTCTCAGAATTTATAAGGGGGTGTCTGTTCTTTTGCAAGAATTGTCTTCTTCCTGCAGGCGCCGCGCTCACCTGTCTCAGCTTAAATTGTATAACTCGGGGTAGCAAGTGAGTCACTTGGCATTGTCCTGATGATGGGTGACTCACTTTCAGGAATTAGCGATCCTGCCCCATGCGAGCTCTTGATTTGTCCCATTCCCTTAACCGGGATAAATCCTGTCCCATTCCTCTCCCAACCATCCTTTCTTATCCCTTCCATATTCATGAAAGCTCCCAATTATACTTTCCTTTCCTCCTACAGTAATGGTATCTTTTCGGATGTTAGCATATAGAACTCCAGTGATTTGTCTTCAGATCTTTGACACATGAGAATATCACTATTGCATACTTGCCAACTTTTACAGTTTGCCCGTAAAATGTATGGTTATGTCCGTGTGCTAGGGCTATTCAAGAGTCAGTCACTTGCGAGTTCCTGAATATTTTGGAGGAATTTATGATTTCCTTTTCAAGTCAGTGTGCAAGGTAAATATGGTAACATGCCTCATTTCCATTCGCCCTTGCTGGGATATTTAGCTGTTGCGCAGAGCCTACCTTTGCTGTTGATCCTGTTATTATTGAGTGACCTTTTGTGTTCCTATAAATTTGGCTCGAATTTAATATCCTTTGTTCTTTTTTTAATTTTTGGGGGTAATATTTTAAATTATAATTATATATATTTATAAGGTCACTTAATTTCAGTGGGTGTCAGCTTAATTAAATTGTTCTTATTGGGAAAATTTTCATGCTTCCACACCGGTGATGCCCTGCCGGTATGCCCTGTTCACCTGCCTCTCCCCAGTTATAGTTTGTGTGGGGTCGGGGCAAGTGAATTATTATTTTGTTGTACATAGTTGTTATATAGTGCATTATGTCTCATAGCTGTTTCATTGCATACCATGTTTAATTCTTGTTCTATAATTGTAATGCTATACTTGTCTAATTTAAAAATGCACATGATTTATTGTGAAATTCAGTATTTATATGTCTATAAAATTATAATTGATTGACGATGATTTAGTTTGTATAAGTAAGCTTATATTTTGCTTTGTGAGCCCCCTCTGCTGCTTTGTTTTATTATGTTTCAAATTCTTATCCTTCTCGGCTACCATCCCTTTTTCCTTCCTCGTGCTACTCTGTGGGGACACGTTCTGGACCTTCTGAGTTGCGATGTGCTGACCGCTGTGCAAGTTTCTTCTGCTCTGGTGGTGTGTGCAACCGGGTGGTCCTACGTGGGAATTTCACCGTCGGACGCTATTTGTGGGTTTAAAATTCTGAAGCCTGTGCCTCCTCTTCCGGATCCTGACAACTTTATACATGTTTTGGCCCGCTTCAGTTTCTGCCTTAGCGTCATCCGTCTGCAGTGTCGACGTTATTAGTAAAGAAAAATCTATACTCCTGGTTAGCGGCTTGTCCGCTTAATATTGCTGCCAAAATTATGATGCAAATTTTCGCCTGTGACTGTTCCTGGGAGTTATATACTTAAGTTTTTCATCCCCTTGGATGGCTGCCCGGTTGCTACGTCGTGGGATATATACTGTTGGGGTTTGCTTGCCTCAATTATGGTCTTCTCCTTGTGTGTTCAGTGTCAGCTACTGAAGTTTGCGGACTGTATGTGTGGAGTTACCTTCTTCGTCTACTTACAGTGTAGCATGTTCCTTCTGTTTTCCTAGTTGTTTCCCCTTTTGGCTACTTATTGTTCCCTTTCCTCGAGTTCCTATAAATGGTTATTTTTTTTTCTTCACGCAAGCTCGCAGATTGGGGGGGGTTATTGTGCTGTTATGTGTTCTTTTTATGTTTTGTATCTGTATTATACATCCAGCCAGTCACTTTACGTTGCTTGTCCCCTTTGCTTAACGCTCTCTTTGGTGCTCTCTTTTTTTTTCCTCTGTGGGTTGCTGACGTGGCATGTGCTTTGGCCGTACGCGCTGAGTGGTGGATTTCTGTCCGGATTGCAGGGATAGCTCTCTGCCCGGTAACTACTGATGCGGATTGTGGAAGTTTTGTAATGAATTTTTAAGGAACGTCTTTGTGATTTTCGGTGGATCGACCTTATGTAAAGGTAGGCTTTATTATCAGTTTTATGTCCTGGTAATGGTGAGTGAATTTTGGGGCGGAAAACGTTATGTGTGTTTGAAAATAAGAGTTCGTAAAGTGACTGGCTCTTGGAGTTGTTCATAGGTTTAGTGTGTTTTGTTTCTTTTCCAGTTGAGTTATATTTTCAGTACGTGATTTTCAGTGTATAGTTAGTTTAAAATTTGTGATAAGAGCTTTACACAGTTGTGCAATTTGAAAATGCATATTTTGATTCATGAAGGTAAAAAGCATCAGTAGTGTGAAATTTGTGAGAAAAGCTTTTGGCATTTGTCGTCTGAAATTGCATAGTTTGATAAAAGGAGGGCAAGAAGCAATATAAGTAGAAATTTGTGAGTAGAGCTTTACATATTTTGGGCACTTTGAAAATGCATAGTTAATTCAAAGTTACAGAAATTCTGTTGTGTAAATTATGAGAGCAGTAATTGCAGTTAAAACCCAGTTATGCTGAACCCATTTATGCTGAACTTTGTAACTGAAAACGGTTGGGTTGTAAAGCTATCTACATCTAGCTTAGCTGGACTTTGAAGCTCTCGGTTTCCTGAATTTCATTAAAGTCTGTTTCGGTCTTGTTCAACATTCTTAGCTAGTCTTTGACTAGCTAAACATAATTAAATTTTTTGGTCTGATGTTTATAGTGGCCTTGTTTTATAAACTTTCTAAATTGATTTGGTTTGTTGAATTTTTGGATTTACTTAATTTGGCTGTATTTAAAACTTGCCTTTACTGCTCTGCTCAATTGGTTTTGGTTGCTTTACTCTTTAAGCCATTTTTGTTTTACAGTTATTCTTTTATGGTTGCTTTACGGTTCTGGTTATTAATGTTTGTTTATTATTATCATTAAAGTACCCAAAAACAAACTTATTAATAGTAGTATATTTTTGAGAGTTCTGGTTTCCTTTTGTTTTCCCCTACGGCACTCGTTAGGGCTTCCCTTTTCGTTTGGCCGGGGTTCCCTAACTCAGTCAAACAGCGGAACCATTGCATTATATACTTTTCCAATTTGACATAGCTTATGCATTGAACGTTGTAAATTATCTTCACTATTCTCTATTATTTGTTCATAATCTGTAACGTTATATTTACATATTTATTTCTACTTATTGATATGCATGGAGTTACTTCATTTACTAATTACGTCATAAATATAGATCAGGAGGTGTAGGTGACAGACTGCAGCCTCGTCTCATTTCTTGTTTGTTATTATAGGTTCTGACTACAACATGGCTGTGCTGACTTTATTCATGTTTCTGTACATTATTTCGCATAGTTTATTTCTGTCAATAGAGGGTACTTGGCATTGAATTTTTAAGTGTAATTGCACCAAAATTGAGAGCAAGTTGTTTCTTTTTCGAAATGCACAATGGGACGAGTCCAGAATCTGGCTGAAAATAGTCAAACTCCAACCGTCTTATACGTGAACATTCTCATTATCCCTTGATGCTTAAATAGTTGGAACATATTTTAGTACCTATGTTGTCGCTCTTTTCCGAAATACTCATCTATTACAGCCAAAGTTAGGAGATGAGTTAGTCATGCAATTGCAGCTTGCAGTTGCATTCTAGCTTTAGATTGATGTTAATATGTGTTGTGTATGGAGAAATACTGACATTTATGTGCTGCAGATAAAAGTGATTAGAAGTCATTTAGTTAGCTATAATTGTTTACACATTATTTATTGTATGCATATTGTTATATACCGGGGTGAGGCCAAAACGTTTGCAGGTATATATTAAATCTAGTTACCCCGGCATAAACATTGGGGGCCGCAGCATCAGTGGCAACAAGAGGATCAGGATCTTAACTGCACCTTTTAGAGCCGGCGAGGATATTTATCACGAAAATACCCGGGATTCACATTGAAACATTACCTGCGGTTTATTGAATATTCACATTGTACCTCTACATCATTCAAAAAAGATTGAAGAAAATATATTGGAGGTGGTTGTTACACACGAAGTCACACGATCCACGCAAGTTGCATACACAAACACTCGTACTGAAGAGACTCACTACGACTGACGCCACGCCAAACACAATCACCACTTAACCACACCCGCCGAAAGCTTATCGCACATATAGACTGTACCACTTGATCTTCCCCTCAGGGGCTCACCTTATGTAAGTACGGGTTTTTGGCGCACCCGGGGGTTCCCGAGCCAATCATCGCCACTTTCATCCCCTCACCCCCATCCGGTCGAGGTGGGTTCTTCTCGTGACCGGTGGACACAAGGTAGGCTCTCGTGCGTTCTTTACATTCCATTCATACCGTACCTCACCATCGTTTCTTTCTTCCCTTGTCACTTTCCGACCATTTCGCACCACGACATTCACGCAACTCTTTTTCTTCCTGGCCGGCCTACCTTGCGTGCGAAACGCCCACACAGTTTTATTTCTTTTATCTTTTCTTTTACTCCTCCGTGGACACAGCCTGACGGATACCCGCGCACCGCGTGCGCAGCTGGGTGAGTGGGTAATGGCGTCATCCCCACCACCCGGGGTCGTCATGTAGGATTTGTGTTCGTATCCGCTGTTCAACTGCAGTCCCGCGGGGGGGGGGCCATTGCATGAGCTGTTGACTTCCGACGGCGATTGGGTCCCTCTGTCTATGTTCTGGGAGGTGTGACCCTGGGGTGAGCTAGGTATAGATAGACCACTCACCCAAGCCGGGGTAACGCCCGGGAAGTCAGAGCCCGAGGTCGGAGACGGTTGCAATGGTGGAGGATTTTTTTCGCTATGGAGCACCCTTTCTCCATTATAAACAACAAGCGCCGAAAAGTTTTAGTAACAGAAGTAGCACCGCCAACAGCTGGTTGTTACTTAGTGATTACCCGTACAGAGGAAGGACAATCATTCGAGAAGGTGAACCCTTTTATCATCCAGAAGGGCATTGACTCAATTGCTGGTCCGGTTCTTTCCTGCACTCGGCTTCGTAATGGTTCCTTGTTAGTGCAAAGCAAATCCGAGGCACAAAGTAAGTCCTTGTTGAGCGCCACGCTTCTCCACGGTTATCCTATCCGTGTTGAGAAGCACCGCACCTTGAATTCTTGTCGAGGCATTGTCACCACGCATAGCCTCGATGGCATATCGGACGAGGACCTGGTCGAATATCTTGCAGACCAGAAGGTGACAGCGGTTCATCGAGTGCAGGCCAAACGCGACGGCGTATTGGTTCCCACTCGTACCCTGTTTCTAACATTTGATGGCGTCGATCTACCCACGAGCATCTCCGCAGGGTACGAGCGTATTTCTGTGAGGCCTTATATTCCTAGACCTCTGCGTTGTTTTAAGTGCCAACGTTTTGGGCATACGCAAGTCTCATGTAAGAGTGCCGTTAACATCTGTGCAACATGTAGCCAGCCCTCACACGAAGGTGCCTGTTCAACAGCCCCCGTCTGCGTTAATTGTAAAGGGTCACATTCTGCTTCGTTTGCCGACTGTCCGCGGTATTTGGACGAGAAGGCGATCCAAGAGATCCGGGTAAAGGAGAAACTCTCCTTCGCCGAAGCCCGGAGGCGTTTCCATGCGCGCCAACCTTCACTCCTGCGATCTGGCACATTTAGTTCTGTTGTTGCCTCGCCAGTACCACGAGTAGATGCCGAAACTCAGACCTGGTCCATGACTGGATTAACCGCCACTACCATCCGGCCGTCCATTAAAGATACTGTTACCAAGCCCTATAAACCTGGTCCAAAGTCAATGAAGTCGCAAGCCGCCGAAAAGAAGCCCAAGCAGAAACTACGTAGGGAAGATTTTTTGAAAGACCCTCCGCGTGCGCGCGGTAACAAAAGTTCACCTTCTCCTCCTCGGAGGTCGCTGTCCCAGGAAGGTCCTGGGTCAAGCCGCGCTCAGCGGCACCCCTCACCCATCGCCACCCAGAACCGATTCACGGCGCTTGAATCGGTTTCTGGCACTGAGCGCGTGGGCCCTCCCTCCGAGGAAGCTATGGAGTCTGACCAACTCCATAGAAAAAGCCCGAGCCCAAAGGTTAAGCAAAAGATTCTTTTAAGCCGCCCTTCTAAGTAGACCGTTTATCCCTTTTATTCATGGCTATCCTGACCTGGAATGTACGTGGTGTACGATCGCATAGGGCGGAACTGCAACTTTTATTGCGTTCCCATTCGCCTATGGTCGTATGTTTGCAGGAGACTAAGCTTCGCCCTCACGATCCTTTTGATCTCCGAAGATATACTCCGGTTCGCTACGACCTTGAACCGGAGGAGGGTACTCCTGCTCATGGTGGTGTCATGATTTTGGTGCGTAATGACGTTCATTTTAAAACTATTACACTTACGTCCGACTTGCAAGCTGTTGCCATTAGACTGCAGTTAACCGGTTTCTTCTTTTCTGTTTGTTCTGTGTATTCACCTCCATCGTCTCCCCTCGCTCCCGCGGACATTCGAGCTCTCCTGTCCGCTCTCCCAACACAATTTCTTCTGTTGGGAGATTTTAATACCCATCACCCACTGTGGGGTTCGCCAAGGGCTTGTGCGAGGGAACTCTTCTTTCCGACATTCTTTATCAGTTCAATCTTTCCATTCTCAATACAGGTGCACCTACTTTTATTTCTGATTCTTCTGGTACATTTTCTCATTTAGACCTTGCCGTTTGCTCACTCCAGCTTGCTAGTCGTCTTCAGTGGAACGTCGTCGCTGACACCTACTCCAGCGACCATTACCCCTGCATCGTCTCTCTTTTGTCGCACCACGTACAGCATTCCAGAGTA
Organism: Deroplatys truncata; assembly: GCA_030765065.1. Lineage (NCBI taxonomy): Eukaryota > Metazoa > Arthropoda > Insecta > Mantodea > Mantidae > Deroplatys > Deroplatys truncata. The sequence goes on along the minus strand of CM060988.1, from coordinate 53,426,407 downwards.
CCTACCTGGATATTCGCAAAAGCCGACTGGAGCTTGTATTCCAGCCTCGTGCATTTTAACGACCAGCCCTTCTCCGACATTAACCAACTAGTGCAGCACCTTAGTCTATTATTTTCGCTGCCGCCGAACGCGCTATACCCCGTTCATCCTCTCAACCTCGGCGGCCACCTTTTCCGTGGTGGAACGAGGATTGTCGGGACGCCGTTCGTGCCCGTAGAACTGCGCTTAGGGTGTTTCGGCGACACCCTACAATTGATAATTTGGTGACTTTTAAACAATCGCGCGCCAGGGCTCGTCGCATTATTCAGGATAGCAAGAAGGCGTCGTGGGCTCGTTTTGTCGAGTCTTTTAATCGCTTTACGCCTTCATCATTTTTTGGGATAAACTTCGTCGCTTCTCAGGTAAAGTGTCGCATTGTACTGTTTCTGGCCTTCAGGTTTCCAATGTCACTAATGTGGATCCGGCTGCCATCGCTAACACTCTGGGTGCTGCCTTTGAGGCCGTATCCAGTTCAGACCATTATTCCGCCGGCTTTCGCTCTATCAAAGACCGGCTGGATTCCGACACCTTTAATTTTCGGTCTGCTAATGATGAGTGTTATAATGATCTTTTCACACTGAGGGAGCTGGAGCACGCTCTTAATTGCTCTAGGCACTCCGCTCCTGGCCCGGACGGCATTCATGTCCTGATGTTAAAGCACCTTTCAGCCGACAGTAAACTCCTTCTCTTACAGGTCTATAACCGTATTACGCAAGACGGCCTTTTTCCTTCCGTTTGGCGCGAAGCCACCATTGTCCCTATACTTAAGCCTGGGAAGGATCGCCAACTACCTTCCAGCTACCGCCCTATCTCCCTCACCAGTTGCATTTGCAAGGTGATGGAGCGCATGATCAACGGGCGGTTGACATGGTGGCTTGAGTCTCAGAAACTTTTAGGGAACGCTCAGTGCGGATTTCGTCGTTATCGCTCTACCGTCGACCATCTGGTGTCCCTGTCGACGCATGTTATGGATGGATTTCTGAGAAAGTGTCAATCCGTGGCTGTGTTTTTTGACCTGGAGAAAGCTTATGACACTTGTTGGAGGGGCGGCATTTTACGTACACTTCACGCATGGAATATCCGCGGTCGTCTTCCCATATTTCTTCGGGAGTTCATGACGGACCGCGTCTTTCGTGTACGTGTGGGCTCGGTTTTATCTAGTCGTTTTATTCAAGAGAACGGAGTACCGCAGGGCTCTGTACTCAGTGTCACACTTTTTGCGATTGCTATCAACCCCATTGTTCATTGTATTCCACCTGGCATTTCATCGTCCCTTTTTGTTGACGATTTTGCCATTTATTGTAGTTCACGGCGGACCTGTCTACTCGAACGCCGTCTCCAGAGCTGTATCGACCGTCTCTACGCCTGGAGTAACGCCAACGGCTTTAATTTCTCCGCCGAGAAATCCGTCTGCATCAACTTCTGGCGCCGGAAGTATTTCCCTCCGCCCTCTCTCCATCTTGGGCCAGGGATACTTCCGTTTGCAGACGAGGCGAAATTTTTGGGGTTGATTTTTGATAGGAAGTTGTGTTGGACCTCGCACGTTTCCTTTTTAAAAGCAAAGTGTGACCGTTCTCTTAATAATTTACGTGTTTTAAGTGGCACATCCTGGGGAGCTGATCGGACCGTCCTTCTTCGCCTTTATCGCTCTTTGGTCCGATCCAAGCTTGATTACGGGTGTATTGTTTATTCGTCGGCACGTCCATCTGTGTTACGTCGATTGAATGCCATTCACCATCGTGGCATAAGAGTCGCTACAGGGGCCTTTCCAACCAGCCCTGTTTTTAGCCTGTATGCTGAAGCTGCAGAGCCTCCGCTGTCCTTCAGGCGTGAGATGCTCTTGTGCAGCTATGCCTGTCGACTCTCGAGCTTGCCTGACCACCCGTCCTTCGAGTTATTTTTCGAGGAGTCACTTGATCGTCACTATTTTATTAGCTCCTCTGCTTTGCTCCCACCAGGGGTTCGCTTTCGACAGCTCCTTCGGCATTTGGACGTTCCGCCAGCGCCGGCCCTTCCACGGGGGGAAACGCGTTTTCCTCCATGGTCCCGCGCTGAGGCCCACTGTCACCTTGGGCTAACGTCGATGCCGAAGACTGAGACCCCTGCTTCAGTCTTTAGATCGGCTTTTTTAGAAGTAGGGGCTCAATTCGGGGACTTCCATTTTATCTTTACCGATGGATCTAAGACTGAAGCTGGAGTTGGATGTGCCTTTGTTTCTGGTCACTGTAGTTTTAAGTTTCGTTTACCTGGACAATGTTCAATTTTTACCGGCGAACTTTTTATCACTTATCAATCTGTTTTATACATTCAGCGGCACGCCTTACGGCACTGTTTTATTTGTACGGACTCTCTGAGTGCCCTTCAGGCTCTTACTGCGCTGTACCATTACCACCCGCTCGTACAGCGCATACATGACCTGCTCCACTCGCTTGGTGCCTCTGGCATCAGCGTGTCCTTCATGTGGATTCCAGGTCATGTGGGCATCTCAGGTAATGAGTCTGCCGACGCCGCTGCGAAATCGGCGATTTTATTACCCAGATTTTTTACTTCTGTTGTTCCCTCGTCAGATTCGTGTGTTATTTTACGTCGCCGCATCCTCTCGCGCTGGCGCGATGAGTGGACGGCCCTCCGGGGGAACAAGTTGCGGGAGTTTAAGCCTTTCCCGTTGATCTGGGGTACCTCTTCTCGTTCTTGTCGTCGGGAAGAGGTAATTTTAGCTCGTTTACGGATTGGACATTGTGTTTTTAGTCATAGGTATTTGCTCAGTGGTGACCCCGCACCACTCTGTGGGCAGTGTGACGTGCCCTTAACGGTGCGTCACATTTTAACAGAGTGTCAGGTTTTAGCTGCATTGCGTGCTCGTGTGGGTCTGCCTGTTGGCCTAGCCAACGTTTTGGCAGACGACACGCGTGCTGTAGAATGTGTTTTACGTTTTATTCATGACAGTGATTTTAATCTGCGCATTTAATGCGATGAGCGTCATTTTAGCTTAGTAATTTTATTCTGTGTGTTTTTTATGGGGATTCTAATTCCCAGTGGACAAAAGGCGCGCATGTCCCTCGCATTCTACAGTCCTTGACACGTTTTAATCTTTTATTGCCTATGCTTTTAGTGTGTTGGTTTTTCAGATATATTTATTGTTATTATTGTTGTTATTGTTATTCTTGTTGTTATTGTTATTATTGTTGTTATTGTTATTATTGTTGTTATTGTTATTGTTATTCTATTGTTATTTTTAACTTTTTGGACATCGCGGGTTTGTGTCCCGTTTTTTAATTATGCGGATTTTTACCTGTCTTTTATATTTTGACCTTATATTTTACACATTGTAAGGGCGCTGATGACCCTAGCAGTTTAGCGCCCTTAAACTGCATATCATCATCATCACCACACCACTTCATCACCACGGCGACATACAGTGCAGTAGCTGGAAATCTGCAAAATAGGTCTGTTACCGATTTGCCTTGTCGGCACAGACAAAACCAAGAGAGAACACACTCGTAGCCTGCCGTGGTGAGATGGTTGTAGATGGTGAACTGCAGATGGAACACCTTTACGGGTGCGGCCGGGGGAAGTACCACCATTCTCCGGATGATCTGGGGCTGTCCTATTCTTTGGAAAGGCAGGGGACACACAAAGCTACTAAAACTTAAATTTAGAGCGAGACCTTGGAAAAAAAATCATTGATTGAGCCCTCAATTATTGGATATGACTAACAACTATTCATGAATACATTAAAGTAGGGACACCCAGACAAAAATGTTGATGACAAACATTTCAAGGTTTTAACATGATAATGAAATGTATAGCTCTTAATACTTTACAATGAAAACTGAACATAGATGGTATTACTGTGAGATCAATACAAGTAACAACCCAAACACATTGAGACTTTGGTACTAAGAATTTAAAATGTTATCCCCAGAGAAAAAAAATAAAATTAACATACTAGAAAACTACAATATAGCTACAGACATACTAACTACGGATCAAATATAGGTAGGGGACCATCAACTATGTTAAGGATCTACTCCCCATGGAAGGCTCGAACTCTTTTTTTCCTCACAGATATATATATATATATATATATATATATATATATAGCCACATTCTGTCATGGGTGGAGTGTGGACCAAGCTCCAGTCAATAGATTCTAAAAAATAAATTCATAAAACCCACACAAAAAGAAAATGAAAATAGTTAGAATTGACCAAAAGAAAGAAATTATTGTAGATAAATATTGTGACATATTATGGATTACCCGACCTGCCAAATCTTGGAAACACGTACTCGCCCAGATAAAATTGTAGTGAAGCGGCACAGCGTTGCTGCTGGACAGAAGGATGACACTGTGACCATTTTCCTCTTTCCACTAGAACCTAAGGAAAAGACCGGGGGTTGCTATTCAGCACAGTGATGACATTTGTAGTAACTGTAAGCAAACTCAACAGTGCATGAGAACCTAACCAACATTACTGTGGACATACAGCAGACACAGTAACTGTGTCACCTTGCTAAGTATCCAACGGCACATCAACAAGAGCATATAAAACGAAACAAAAAACATTGCCCGTTAATCTCACAACACTAAAATATCCTCACAAACCTGGAAAGAATCATATTAAAGAATTCTGGTAAGTACATGTTAATTTATCACCCAAAACAACATGTAGTGTTACAACAAAGTACATAGACAAATAAGCAAACAAATATTTGTTATCTATAACAGAGAGAGGGTTGGCGCCGATCTGGAGGTGGTGAATGTGGTTATCATTGTCCTTTCTGTGTGGAAGATGATGGTCTGTTTGATGCGTTCATTGCATATAACTGGTTGGCAAACTGATCCACGTTTGCAGTTAACTCGGTGACATCATTAGTAGGGGGTCCTGGAAGAGCAGGCACAGGTGAATGACCTGAAAGAAAAGGGTTAGTAGTCCAGCTGGTAAAGTGAGAGTTAGAGGAGCCGAAACATGAACCGTAGGCTGTACCTGTGCAGCGGCCAAGTGCTCTCTTTGTGTCATACAAAATTGTGACTTATCCACCCGCTTAGGAGCCTCTAAAGGACCATCTACAATAAGGGGGTTCATTGGCAAGATAATGTTCATATACTCAGGTTTCAGACCTTTCAGACCTTTATGAAATTCCTTATTTGCTCAGTTTGAGTCATACTTAGGTTAACCTGATGACACAAATACAGTGTATCATAAACATAGTGCAAAACAGGTTCAGAATCTAATTGAATTGTTGGTCGGATTTTTATTACTAACAATTCATCTTGGTCAGCAACCTAAAAAGCTGTAATAAACTAAGATTTTAAAAGAGCCCAATCATGAGAGCGATGCCTGTGACAAAATGTCTGAAACCATTGTATAGCGTATCTTTAAGGTAGCAAGGCAAATACTTCAATTTTTGCAAATCTGACCAGTTATAGTAAAGGATACTCTTTCAAAAGTATCCAGAAACTCGAAAGGATTGTCTATTGTAGCATTAAAGAAACGGGGATCTACAGAGGTTCGAATAGCAAACACTGTACTCTGGACAACTGCTTGTACAAGTGTAATTAAATCATTATTGATGGCCACCAAGGTCGATGACCCAGGACTAGTAGAAGGCGTAGGAGGGTGATCTTCCACAGGCGTGTCTGAGGGTTGTCTGTTATTTCTCTTTGGCATAGTGAAACTATATAGCACAGTATTAACACAGAAATGTAGACAAAACATAATTAGACACAGGCATGCAATTAAACAGTGACTAAGAAAAAGATGAGTGGACCTACACCATATATTTCCGATACAATAATATTTTTATAAGTAGGTATGAGCAAAATGCACAAATATCAATGCTGTAATTGAAGTGAGTTTGCGTTTATAAAACAACACAGTTAAAAAAAGTAAATTTCCATAGACAATGCCAGAGTTTAGCAATAAATCAAATATGTAAGTCAATGATACACACAGGTGAGAATTAATCACTCAGTATGAAGCAGTATAGGCCAGTAATAATCACAGAAACAGATATGAGATTAACTAAAAATTATAGTATCATATTACAGTGTAATGAAAGCAAAATAGTTATATTGTGAAGCTAAAAGCAAATAAGCTTAATGAGTCGAAATATTACCAAAATGAATACAATTGCAGTAATACAATTGTACACAAAGTAACAGTGCATGCTAAAATTAGTAATGCAATGCTGAAAAATTAGTACAAAGAGTCAAATGCACTGTAATGAACCAAATCAAGGTAGCGAGAAATATTCCTAGTATTTAGCATAAACTAGCCATGCCTGTGCTAAAATCATTCTAAAAATATGCCGACAGTGTCTGAAATGTAAAACAGTAAGCACTTTTACTGTAAATAAAATAAAATTCAATCCGAGCACTGGTCAGAAGTGTTAGACTATACAACGCATCTTAATGCACTACAATGACAAATTTGTCATAAGAAAGCAAGATTCTTAACCCTCAATAATTTCACTAGCACAAGTTATTAGTAGAGGCGTAACATATAGTAGAAAGGTGGCATAACACATAAAAATGTCAATATCACGAGACAATGGTCAAATTTGAAAGATTAATGTAGTTGTATCGGACATACAAAAATGCAGAAATTTCACAGAAATACCTGACACCCTGCTCACATACAGAATATATTCCTCATATTATAGGTCGCTAACTCACTGTCGTGGGTGCTTGAAGCAGATCTACTAAATGGAAGTGAATTAAAAAAATAAAAACAAAACTGCCAAGACTGAAAATTTACTATGCTGATTAAGACACATAGTATCGTACAAAGAAAATTCGTACCCACTACGAGTATGGTCCTTAAACCTAAAGAAAGATTAAACAGTGAAGGCTTGTAAAAATATGCAATGAGATCACATCTTACAAAGAGTTGAAACATATTCATTCTGTTGCAGTATTGGCTTGTGTTATCTTATTTGCTGAGCGTCTGTTATTGTTTTACTATTTTGAGATTTGGGTTATTTGTCCTCCGGCTAGCTATTATTACTCATTCGAGCAAATATCTCTAAGCGTGGCGTGTAAACGGAAAGGAGTAGTTACTAAAAGATAACACTGATAAAAGAATTTGTGTTTACACTTTTATTGCCGTCACAATTAATAGTTCACATATGTAATCTTTATACACGCCTGACTGATACTGTTATATTTCCGAATGTAATTACTGTCGTAATAGTTGTCGTGTACCTACTTCACATTTTGTAACTAACTTTACGACGCGAGAGATTCGTAGAACTGCGCGACGTTTACCTCGTGAATGATTCTGTAGAGCTGCGTGATGTGTAACTCGCGAAAGATTGCTGAGAATTGCATAATGTGTACCTCGTGAATGATTCTGTAGAACTGCGCGATACTCACTTTTGGCTCAAGAATTTATACTCCCTCACCCCGATATGCCTAAACATTATAATAGAGCTGCTATTGGTTACCAAATCGCGCCAACATTAGCGTCTATTTTGTCAGCCAATCATAACTACAAACACACATGCTCTAGGGAAGATATTCCCTCCATTTCTAAAGAAAGGCACGCTACCCTGACGTCATTTGTTTGTCCTTCTAAGTGATAAACAACTCACCCCATCGCTTCATTGTTACCCACTCCTATTGTCAGTTTCAGTGAGGCCGTGTAAACTTATTTCCTAACAATGCTTATGGCTAACAAGCATCTAAAATCATTGTCCTACAATAATATTAATTTACACTATAATCATTCTGGCATTTACAGTGTTGTGATATAAAATACTGCCTCAACTTACACACATACACACAGCAAACTACGTGGGGGAAGGGAATGGAATAAAAAAGACAAGAGAAGAGAAAGAGAGGGAAAGGAAAAAGAGTTGAGAATAGGAGAAAGGTGAAAGTGGCAATGTAGAGAGACCAAAAAAGTATACAGCCATCACATAAAATAACTGAAATCTACTAAGTGTGAAAAATTTTGAGGGCCGAAATGGAGGGAAAAAAAGAGAAAATTTTGCTACGCCAAACTCTGGAATAATTAGAATTTCCGGTGTAACGGTCATGTTACTTAGCTGAAATGTGCTGCCTACACATGGTACGCAATCCCTTAAAAATAGTATCTCATCGCTGCAATGCTACATAAAAGGAAAACTCACAGTACAAATAAATCCAGATGGAAAAAGAAATCTTTCACACATTCACATATACAAAACTTACCTCAAGTTATAAATGTAACCACCACGTGCACAAAATATTTAACACTTACACGCTACAAGCACACGAAATTTTTCTTCACAACGATGTGATATCGTTTGCAACAAAAACATTACTTTATACCCGGCGCTTCCAATAAAAATGTTATATACCGGGGTGAGACTAAAACGTTTGCAGCTATATACTAAATTTAGTTACCCCGGCATAAACATTGAGGGACGTAACATCAGTGGCAACAAGAGGACCAGGATCTTAACTGCACTTTTTAGAGCAGGCGTGAGATATTTACCACAAAATACAGGGATTCCAATTGGTTACATTATCTGCTGTTTATTGAATATTCACATTGTGCCTCTACATCATTCACAAAAGATTAAAGGATAGATTTTGGAGGAAGATGTTACACACGAAGTCACACTCACACAATCCACACATGCTACATACCCAAACACTCGTCCTGAAGAGATTCAATACGACTGACGCCACACCAAACACAAAAAGAAACTAGTAACGCTTGCTTTCCTCCCTTCCTCTCTCACCTCTGGCCGGGAGGTGGGGGTGATATCACGTCGGACGAAATTCAAATCCCCTGCGGAAAGGATTGCACCCAACAATTATGTCGCTACAAAGCAATAATGGTTCCGACGTTACAATGCACACACATACACACCGCACATTATTTGTTGTATGCATATGCACACAGTGAAGTTATTAACCATTTTTCAGATTGAGTTGCGACTAAAAATTTAGTAGTAAATGTTGGAGACTTGAATAGATTATTTTTTTAAAAAATAGAAACAAACTAATATAGTTTTCTGTGCTAAATTAGCAAGTGTTAGTTTTAATGCAATTTTGACATACTCATTTTTAAAGAGCGTTGCCATAGACCTGACACTATCTGTAGGAGTTATATTAAGAGGTAATTTGCACTGCTATGCAAAATACTCTCTAAACAGTAATGTCATAACATTTTTCTTGCTGTAAACTATTTTAAGGATGTAGTGAAATATAAGGGGTGTGTATTAAGCACGTGTGTACAAGTGCAGTAAACATTGGAAGAAGTGGTGCAGAATTACAGAAAAAGTTTTAAAACATTTGATTGCCTAAGAAAACCTGTGAACTTCCCTGATTTGGTTTATAAATGTACAGAATCACTAAGCAGGTGAGAGATGAACCAAGAACACAACATTAAAAATTGGTGATCACTGAGATTATGAATATCTTATTTCCAATTTATGGATGTCTGATGAAGCCCACTTTTATTTGTAGGGCTTCGTAAATAAGCAGAATTTTCGGTATTATGCACCGAAAAAACCACGGCAACTTGACGAGCAGCCCATACATTCAAAAAAGGTAACGGTTTGGAGTGCTCTCTCTTCTAAGGAAATGATTGGGCCACATTTCTTTGAGGATGCCAATCGAAGTGCGCAAACTGTGAATGCAGCTGGTTATGTCACAATAATTAAAAATTTCGTATTGTGAACAACAGAGAAGAATACATTTTCGTATTAACAGAACGACTTGGTTTCAACAAGACGGCGCAACAGCACATACTGCGCATGTCTCTATATTTGTTTGGAAATTATATGATATCGAAAAATCGTGACACTCCTTGGCCTGCACGATCCCCGACTTAACAGAATGTGATTTGTTTTTATGAGGGTAAGTACCTAAAAAGTAAACTACACACCAAAAAACCACAAAACATTCAATAAATGAAAAAAAGAGCAATTCGTGAAGAAATTGGAAACATCACAGTCGAAATGTGATGAGACACTTCAAAGAGCGATTGCAAGAATGTGTGCACAGTGGTGGAGGGCATTTGTAGGTCGTGATTTTCAAGAAGTAATGATTAGATGTAAATGGCATACCCGATTCTATATTTTTATATAATAATGGTTAATGTAATACAATATCTGAAGTTTCATTTCAATACTTTAAACATTTCTCGTTTCTTTGGAACCCCTATGCTTACAATTCTTTGCATGATATTGTTTGCAAATAATGTTGTGTAAGATTGATTCTGATTTATAAGATATGATGAATAAGAGTGGTTAAATCTGAATCCACAAGTAGCTTTGTATAGAAATGCAACATAAGAAACTTTATATCATTACAACGTCAGTAATCAAATCGTAAAATGTTACTAGATTCAAAACATTGGTGCATCTCAGCTATTCGCATGTTTCATAACAGCATTGAGACAATGTCTATTAAAATCATAATTATTACATACAGTAAAGTTACATTTGTTATATATAAATAGGTTTGCCTTTGCTTCTTCATGTTAGGCAGTACCCCGTATTTAGAGTATTTTAGTTATCTTATTGCAACGTAAAATGCAAACATTGGATGTTAGAAGGCTATTGTATGGTATTATCGTAAACTACGTAATGGTGTAAAGTGGCTCATAAACGTGGAATTTAACAAAGAACAGAAGAAGAGATAGATACCTGCTAAAGGAAAATGGAAAGAAATCTTGGCTATAATAATGAATGACGAATGGGACCAAAGAAATAAAAAATAAGGAATGGGACACGACCACAGGAAGCTGTCTAAAATGGAGATAGGCAGGACAGGTTATAAGACAGCACAATTATAAATGGAGAGTGACTTCTTTGGACCCCAGAATTGGTCAGAGGAACGTCGGCTGACAAAGAACCCGCTGGGCAGACGAACTGAGGAGAACTTGGCAATAGGTGGACCACGATAGCCAAAGTGAGACAAACTTGAACAAAACTACGTAGTAGATATAGCCAGTAGGACAATAAACTAGGTTGATCTTTCCCGGAATAGCTAATCAGGACTCAATGTACACATGAAAATGCCAAATGTGTATGGGCTAATTGTAAATTGGCTATAAGAGGCGGCTTTTGTAAAGGTTATAGAATGAGATTTGGAGAATTTGAGGATGACAATTAATAAATTCCTTTATAATTAATAGCATGCACAATAATTCTTGCTGGAAACCCAGCTAATAAGAGGTATCTTACTGCTTGAGAATATGTACCTTGTATTCACTTCATTTGGGAGGTGTTTTGTTGAGTACAATAGTTACTCATTAGCCTGAAAAGCAAACGTAATACCTTTATTAGGGTCTGTCGCTGAAGATAATAAAAGCTCTGTGTTCAAAATATTAGGACAGCGCTAACTGATGTTTCGCCATCATTAACTGAGAGCTTATTTGGGAACGAAGTATACAATGGAAAACAGGCTAATCACAACACGATTGGTTTATTATTACAGCATACTGACATTACATAGGTTTTCTTTCTGCTTTTTTATGTTTTTAGGTGTTTATCCCCCCCTTTAAACAACTCCGTTCTGATAAGGGGTGAACCAAGTGGATGAAATGGTTTTCTAAAAATCCATGGTGCAATGAGCTGGGAGCTAAATACCATTTGGCTTAGGAATAAAGGAAAATCCTGAGAAAAACAATACAGATTCTAATCAACTTACTCAAAGATTCACATTCTAGTTCTCCGGGTTTGGAACTGGAATTACTGTCCCCACAACAAGGAGGTCACAATAAGAAACGAATAGCTATCGAGAATGATTCTTGAGTGTATTAAAAATGTAGGTGTATTCCATTGTTTCAGATGAAATGTCCAAGATATTAGCAATAAGGAGGAGGATCATTGTCTGGACTCAGTTTACTGTCTACAATGCAATTTACCCCAAAACACACTCATAATAATATCACGAAGAAAATCTACTGCCTATATTTCATATCGCTATCCATGTTACCTATATTTTATAACGCCATCGACATTATCTATCTGCGGGTATAATCATTAAATGTCTGCGAGTAAAAATCCCTTTTTCTTGCGATATGTAGTGCTGGTAAGAATTCATAAAATATTCATTAATGGAAAGAATGTGTAATAATCATTTTTTTAAATGCCAAAGGCTGAAATTGTAACTGCATAAGATATCTATTTGCATTCTGGATTCATTCAGAGATAATTGGCGCCAGCGTTAGCTGCTTTGATCTTCCACAAGCACGCATTTTGTTCTAAATATATAGAGTAGTACAAAGCAAATAAAATTCTTCGAGTATGGACTAACCTTCCTTCCTTTTGTTCAACCACACGATCATTGATTAAGGAAGGTCTCTGGGACAACTCTGCAGAAGAGCCTCAGAAATGGTAGAAACGGCATCCACATTAAAATTCCTCATGTATGAACTGACCTCCCTTGTTTTGTTCAACTCATGAGCATTGACTAAGATAGATCTCTGGGAAAACGCAGAACAATAACCTCAGAAATAATAAAAACCGTATCCATATTAAAATTCTTCAAGTGTGGATTGACCTTTGTTTTGTTCAACTCACGAACATAGTCTAAGGCAGATCTCTGGGAAAACGCAGAAAAACAATCTCAGAAATAATGAAAACCGTATCCATATTAAAATGTTTCATTGGTGGACTAACCTTTGTTTTTTTAACCACATGAGCGTTGTACAAGGAAAATTTCTGAGGTAAAGCTGCAGAACAGCCTCCGAAATAATGGAAACTGTATTCAAATTAAAATTCTACAATTATGGATCGACCTTATTTGGTTTGTTCAAACGCACGAGCACTGTCTATGAAAATCTGGGTCAACGCAGCAGAACACTCTTAGAAATAATGGAAGATTCTTCAATTGTGGGATAACCTTGTTTGTTTTGTACAATCGCACGAACACTGTCTAAGGAAGATTTCTGAGGCAATACTGCAGGATATCTTTAGAAATAATGGAAACTGCGCACATAAAATTACATCCTAAAACGGTATGGGTCTCAGAGCTCAAGTTCTCAAAAAGATGTGAACCTAAGCTTCTGGAAAAGCATCTCTCCATTGTATTTAGTGTCCATATTTGTTGGACTAGCACCTTACACAGTTATCACACCACGCGTTACTTTAGTGCGAAGTACAGCTTGGTCTATAATTGTGGCAGTTTGTTTACTAATTCTCTTCTTTGGGAACTCAATAAATATGGCGTACTTAACTGTGAAACACCAACTCAACTTTGGAATGTTCATCTCTTATCTCGTGGCTAGCGTAATATCTTTTTGCACAGTGATATCCTATATTCTTTACTTTGCAGGAGGCAAGTGGAGGAATATTGTTCTAATTCTAGAAAACATGTCCACTGTGGATGAAATTTTACCGATGGATCAAACACAAGCATTATGTAAGAAAATATCAGTGTTTCTCAGTCGTATGCTCCTCTTATTTCTGATAATAGTTTCTGTTTTTAGTGTATATGAATTCTATATATGGGTCCCTAAACTTGGATACTCGCTTTCTGTGAGCTGGCTAATCGCAGACCTGGCGTGTATTTTAAATTGGATTGCACTAATTCAGCTCGTCAGTGAACTTGCATTTCTTAAAACTCGTCTGAAATTCATGAACAGCGAGCTGAACAACTTAGAAAAACCCACAAAACGTGCGTTCTGTGTATTCAAATTTGCACTTTCTCAAAGTGTCCACAAGCTTCGCAAGTTACATAATATATTAAATGAAATTGCAGAGTTATGCAACTCTACACATGGCACTACTCTCCTATTTGAGCTGACAGGCGATTTTATCTTCTTTATCAGTGAAGTATTTACATCGACGTACTATATAAGGGAACCTGTGAACTCCGAGAATACAAGTGACAGAATACATAGAGCTATTTCCTCTCTCTTGTATTCATTAATACATTTTACACCCTTCACTTTCTTAGCTATATGTGGACAAGGAGTTTGTGATGAAGCAAATTATACATCATCCGTTGTCCGGCGTTTGATGATCAGCAGATCCATTGATCGAGAAACTTTAGAGGAACTTGAAGCTTTTGCACAGCAGTTATTCTGTACAAAAATGAAGATAACTGCCGGTAATAGGCTATCTCTGGACGCCAAATTATTGTGTTCGGTCTTGGTAACTACAACTTATGTGGTGATTTTATTGCAGTACAATTAAAACAATATGTGTGTTTAAATGCTGCCCATCCAGATTACACTTGATTGTAGGTTGGTACATATGAAGCGAAATAAAGCCTGTTTTTCAGGTTCACTACGGTCTAAATGCATATTATTTGCGATAAGTGTTTCACAAGATTTTTTATTACTTGCCGCATATTAACACTTATACACACTTTAGTTATGAATCAATGAATGAATGCTTGTTGATTTTAATTTCTATATAATTTGGAAATGTAGATATCCTTATAGAAATAGAAATCGTCTTCGATGAACTTTTCGATGGAACGTTTGAACATAAATATTTGCCACATTGTGGGGAATTGAGGAAGACAGCAATTGAGGTTAAGTTCATTAAGGAGCAGAAGAAGTTTGAGCATGAATCTACAAACTATTCTAAAGCACCTGAGATAGCAAAATATCATATTAGCATTGATGGAAGACCTTATTAGAGTAAAGTATGATTTAAACAAAAGTTTAAATGTGCAAAATCATTTAATAGTTATTATGAGAAAGATTACTTCCATTTAGAAAAGGGACGGTGTGCAATACCAAGACATTCAGGATGAACACTGCTTTGGGGCTCAATAAAGCAGGTGTGGGGAGTAAAGGTTGTTTCTGCTTGAAGTGTATCCCATGTTTTTATTGGGTCTGAGTAAGTACTGATACTGAAAGTGTATATCTCGTTTGATACCCTGAACTTAGTACATATAAGGTTTTAGTGTTAAGTCACGAAACACCATTCTAAGACCATGTAAGAAACTGGAATTTGTAAGCATAGAAGCTGAGAGCTTGAAATTGACTAACAAAAGTTAGAAGGGAATCCTCGGGACATCAGATGCCTTACGATGGAAAACGGCCTTGGAAGTTTTGGGTGTCCTCGTAGCAGATTTTCTGAGGTGAAGATGAGCAATAGTTCTCGGTTTTGGAAGTGGAATTTTTCCTGGCTTTACCAGGTAAAGCCTGATCTTTCCTGCGCAGGGTTCTCTGATGCCAAATCTAACGTTTCAGTGTTAGGAATTATTTAGGCTTCGGATGAAGTGGGTCAGAAATACATGAGCTCTAAGCAATATTTTTAATCCTAATGCTGTTCTAAGCCATGTGGTGGAGAATGATAAGGATATGAAAGAATAGCAATAAATGTAATAAAAGTGGAAAATCTGCAAACATTTTGAATGGGAATTTAACTTGAGATGGGCATAGCCACATTACTAAGAATAGTACATGCACTTATGCGAACTTAGTAAATCTGTCAAGGGAAATAATAAAAAGCTGAATATTTTAATCAGAGACAAGATCAGCTTCCTGTTGGAGAGAAGACTGTGTTGTAGAAGTGACATCTTTTAAGAAATATGTTTACACTGCTAATGGACTTCATCTGACCTCTCTAAGCCAGGTTGTGCTGAGCATTCTATTGCTGAGGGTATCTCGTACACATCCCTGGGTGGTTTTGGTAATATTTCTGCAGTAATTTGAAATCTAAATATGTGACACATTCACATGGGTTTCTCTACCACTATCACTTACTAGTGGGTATTCAAATATTCTTCATAGACAGGAAAGTTTATTTTCTATCTACTTCATTTTAATGGAGACAAACATTTGCAGAGGTAGGTACATTTATTTGCATTTGGTTATAAATGCAAAGGGAATAGCGAAAGCCAATTTTTTAAAAACTGGACGCTATATACTGGCCTTTGCAACCACAAGAAACAACTGAATGTCGACAGACTTAAAAAGAGTGCCAAAGCATTAACAATTCGAACCATTAAAAAGGGATACCGCGGAAATGGGTGTTGCCATAAGAAGTTTATTTGAAATGAATGGTGTGTTTCAAACAGATCTACATTTTTTGTACAAATTTTTCGTTATCGCTTAACGTTTACCGTTATTCAAGATCATACACGATTCCTTTCCAACGAAGAGGACTTCAAAGACTTCTCCCAAAACATTCAATATATACATTTTATTTGTCATGTAAATATGTTTAAGAATTGAAATGCTAATTAAAATCGCTACAGCCATTTTTAGGAAATAAAACGTTTTACAAAAATGTTCCATGTAAGGAATAGTTTGTGGTAGTGGATTTTCCTGAAAATCTTCGTATTGCATCTTTGGAAGGTACTGGACGTAACTAGGAAGTTTGGTATTTATCCAACTTTTTGTTTTTGAGCTCTGCTGTACACACACATAAACACACACGGCTTTTTCTAATTTGTTTTAGTCAGGGTACCTTAAAATATAGGTCCGATGAAATCTTGACATCGAATTTTTTGGTAGAATACAATACTTCCGCTCTTACTATACGCAGTGCAGAAAGTGAAAACATATATCTAGATACTTTATTTCAAACGCAACATCACATGAACAATCCAAACATTACATTTTCCAGCTGATACCTTTGAGAGAACAGCGTACCCCTGTAGACAAAAACTCTAAAGGAGGTGTGGCTATCTTTGTTAACAGTAATATAAGTTAGACATAATTGGTTTGGAGCAACAAAACTTGAGTGTTGCGTTGTTCATATAAACTACCTATACATAGCTATGTTAGAAGGGCATATGACCCTTATAATATATATGGAGTGGATCTGTTCAGATCCAAAACATGCTGCTACAAACAGGTAAAGGCGCCAAATAGTTGGCTCTCCACTCCGTAGCTTTTTCATTAGGCTAATACCTAATTTCTTAAAACGTCCCAACACACTTTCGCAGCGACGGCATTGGACACCTTACTTACACACGTCAACCACAAGTGGAAGATAACGAAAACCTGAGTAAGGCTAACAGCGTTAAACTCGCCATCTCTAAGCTCCTCAGGCTGGTTCTGGGGGACATTAAAGCGTCTCAAACCGCCTAGATATAACTGCCCAAATGTACGCAATCTCCTACGGGTATCGCGGACCACTGCTCTGTCGAGTTCAACCCAATTCGAAATTCTCCTTTACGGAAGGGTCTCAGATGTTCGGCCTTACGTAATTCTAGTAACGTAAGAAGTATCACGAGTTCTAGGGTTCCGCAGCGCCTACACAAATGCAGCTGAAGGGATCGGAACTCAGTAGTACGGCTCTCTAGGACTTCTGTTTAAATCTTATACAATTGTGATAATATGAAGCCTGTCATAAAAACCTGTGCAGCCTTGGTAAGGTTGGTAATGGACGCGTCATCACATATGCACGTCTCCCTGATCCCGTTGCTATGCCAGACAATATACCCTACAAACCAGGAAGAGGTCGGCAAGCAATCTGCCAGGCGGACAGTACAACTTAACTTCACTCTGGAGACCGACACAGTGCTGCGTGATTTGTTGTATTTTGGACCACAAAAGAACTTTCTGCATTCAGAATTGATGTTGGTAGAATGTGGGTCTAATTCAGGTAGTAATATGCATTGTAATGGGTTTCAGAGAAGGACACAGCGTCACAGACAAGTGACTTAGACTTGAAGACTACTGCGACGAATGGATACTTACAGTTTGTGTGAATTAGATTAAAACAACGACTTTCAGAAATGTTTAGGTTTATAGCTGGAAGGATACATGAACTTATGCAGGACAGACGCTGAACAACATTACTAATTTCGTGTACTTAGGACTCATGTTTACGTTGATTGGAAACTGGACGAAACATAGTGATGTCATCAAACTCAAGTAGGAGTGAAAGCAGCAAAGACTTTCTAAATGCGTAGCACAATTCCATATGTATCCATAAGCTTGTGGACACCATATATATATATAGATAAACAGTAATTTAGAATGAAATATGGGGCAGAAATGGTGGATGGGAACAATCAGGAAATAATGACCAAGTGATGACCCGTTTTTGGGAAGAAATTCTGGAATAAGGAGGGGTGGACAAATGTAAACTAATGAGAGAATTTGGGGTGCATTGTGTAAGGATAGAAATCAAAATCTGAGTAATTAAATATTGGATTAGAATTGTTCATGTAGACCAATCTCTAATTATGACCGTGCTAGCCTCTAGTTCCCAAGGTCGTGGATTCAAACCTAGCCGAGGGCGATGGATTTTTTTCGTGCGAAAAATTTTTAGTATGGCTTCCTTCGAAAGGGAAGTAAAGCCGGTGGTCCCGTGTCGTAGATTTACGACACGTAAAAGAACCTCAAGCCCGATAAGAGGCCTCTGAGGAAAATTTCCGGTCTTTCACGCCCAATATAGAATAGAACGCTAAGGACCATAGTAGTTAAAGAGCGTCCATAAATAAAACTCAATTTAATTTAATTTTCTGTCTGATTTCATGAAAAAGCTGAGTATGAAAGGAATTAAACATGGGTATAAAAGCTAAATAAATGTTCGGAAATAATAGAGATGGGCTGCATTTGGCCAGCGGGTCAGGAAAATAGACGGGAGTGTCTTGAGAGGCATTTAGAACCGCCATTGTAAAGTTGACAGGGAACAAATATTGCGCAATAAGCGGATACGATAATGGTGGAAATGCAGTCGGAGATAAATCTGAGGAGGTATAGAACAATACATCAAAACGGGAACCAAATTCATTAGACAGCGAATGGCGTGGCTCAGAATTGACGCATAGCTGACGGTAAAAGTTATTACTGATATAATGGTAGGATAATCTGCCCCATTTGAGAGGAGGAAATATCCTCGGTGCATATCTTAGTAAGCTGTAAGGGTACAGCGGAATGGGGAGAGAACATTCATCATGATCCTTAAGTGCCTTGAATAGAGGGTTGGACGTTTTGGACTCTACTGGAAGGCAGCGAACACTTGAAGGGTTATAGGAAAATTTCTTCTTACGCTGAGATGGTTGGGATTGGAGAAGGTCGGCAGAAGTGAAGGTCTATTTTTTGACATTGTTTTTGTTCGCTTTATTATTCTGCGTATTACAAAAGCGTACGATCTGTTGGGCACAGACAAGTGAAAGGAATTAATGCACACGTATACTGCAGTTTAAATAAATACACTAATTCATTCCATATTAAATGTGAAATGTGATAACTTATAGGGACCGTGAACTACAAAGGAAGGAGGAGCATTGCTTCGCTTGAAATGGTAATTTTTAATGGCTAATTTGCATTAATAGAGTGGCGCACTATTCGGTATAACATACAAATGTGAAAGATAATCCAAAAATCGAGTTCTAAATATTTAGGTATTTTAAAGTGTAAAATGTTTCGAGAAAGCTGTGTTGAAGGTTAATTCTTGAAGAACCGTTATAGAAAATTACAGTGATTATTACGCTAAAATTTTACTATTTTCAATTATTATTGCTTTAAATATTCAAATTTCTGAATGAATATCTCATATTAGTATGTAATGCATCTTTTCGTATTTCGCATTTTGTGTTGTGTGTTATTCTAATTATCATATTTATGGCTTGCAAAGCAGCTTCTTTGCTAAGGTCATGATCCATTTATTCTATACGCTTCCAAAATTAATATGCTGTGAATTTTAAGAATGGATTGGTATTTAACAAAAATGCCTCTGTAAAACATACCTGCAGTTAGTCTCTATGGTGATTGACTATGATGATTCTCTATGGTGATTGCAGACTTCGGTACACACTAGTCAAACGAAACAAATTTTATCGCTATGAAGAAGATACAATCTTAGGCATACAGTCGATTTTTCAAGTAGAATTCAAAGACAAATAAAACAGGTGATAATACTGTAAAAATGAGTAGTATAAAATGCAGTTTCTAATTAATGGACTTTAGGATCATGAACACTTACAGAATAAGGGCCTTCATGGTGCCAGAATCTATACGGTGTTTAGCGTATAATTTATGCTAAATAAATTTTTATGGCATTGACCATTACCAAGATATTCTTTGTTATTCGTTTCAATTTTAGATACTTTATACTTTTCCCAACTATTATTTTTTCCTCTTTCTTTATTTCTTTTTTTCTTTTTCATGTACATATAAAGAGGACATAGCGATCGGCTTTGAAAAGATTTGCCTATCGTTTTAGCTTGTTATATTCATCTTATACATATAACGAAGTGAGTAAATGATAATTAATATACTTTTATTGAGTTTTTATTTATGAACGCTCTATAGCTGCTGTGGTCCTTAACGTCTCATTCTATATTGTGTGTGAAAGACCGGTAATTTTGCTCAGAGGCCTCTTTATCAGGCTTGAGGTTCTTTCACGTGCCGTAAATCCACATCACGTGACCACCGCCTTTACTTCCCTTCCGAAGGAAGCCATGCTAAGGATTTTTACGCCCGAAAATATCCACCGTTCTCCGCCGGGTTTGAACCCACGTCCTCGGGAACTGGAAGCTATCATGGTAACCACTACACCGCGGAGGACCACATGAGTAATGAAGATTTATATGTATTAACGAGAAGTAGATAGACGAATATGCTTTTGTAAGAATAGTTTACAGCATAATGAGTAGAGAAAGTCACGTGAATGCAAGGCATACAATTTTTCTTTGTCTTCTGAACATATTGCAATGTTTATCTCTAAGCTGAACTCCACAATAGGAGGTGTATTTG
This sequence comes from Deroplatys truncata, assembly GCA_030765065.1. Taxonomy (NCBI): domain Eukaryota; kingdom Metazoa; phylum Arthropoda; class Insecta; order Mantodea; family Mantidae; genus Deroplatys; species Deroplatys truncata. The sequence continues at coordinate 53,405,744 of CM060988.1, read as the reverse complement.
GTTTTGAATAAAAAGCGTTGCCAAAATAAAATATATGTTATTTACAATGTGTAATGTGTTACAACACCCCAGCTGGTAACCTTTTTTTCCTAAATCTGTTAATGGGAACCTCTCTCAAACTGATCATCCCGTATACAATAGCACCGAATAACGAAGGAACAAAAAGGAAGAAAAAGAAAGATATGTAGTTTTGTTTTCCGTTTTGTCTTCTGTTAAGAACACAGAGGCAAGGGCAATCTTTACTAGAAAAAAGTGAATAATAAAAATAATGGAAAAAGTCATTGCTCAAAAAGACTTGGGGAAATAAAATAGTAATCGTGCAACACATAAAGAAGACTGAAACAGGGTCAATCATTAAATGGACATACAATGTGTCTACAATGATATATATCTTGTATAAAATGAAGTTATTCAGTAAAACCAATACCTACAATCCACGCCACTTTATGAAATATTGAGGGGTTGCTGCAGTGAACATCTGAAAATATAATTATTACTAATACACTTCGTAATCGACGAAACTGTTTGTGACGCTCAGCACTCCATTAAATATTCAGGGACAGGCAATACAGACTTATAAATGTATTCCCCAAATGAGAAATGGGAGTGAATACTAGCTATCAATTTTCTGTCTAAATGTGTGCGCCCTTATATGTTAAAATCTATGTATACAGAAGTGCGCTTAACAAGGAAACCAATTATTTTGCTCTACTCCCTTACTTTTCTTTTTGTATAAATAAATGTTCATTTATACAGAAGTTAGTAGCTTTCATCTGCAGGACACGACATGCCATTAAAGGAGAGGCTTATAGAATCTTGCTGGAAGGTACATTAAACATAATGCAAATTGTATGAATCAGCAGATATTCTAAACAAAACTGTAGAAAATATACACTAACAATTCTCATAGAAGTATAAACCTAAATATATTCTCCCTTTGTATGTAAAATAGGTCACACTAAAAGTAGCCGCTACCTTGTGCAGTGGGCGCGCGGTTCACAACCATCAATCTCTGCGCACGCTTTGACTAACTATAATACACGCTACAAAACACTAATTTGGGCTTCCGCCACCATGCTTGTGCAGTGTTTAAGCCACTCAACTTTTACGTAAGAAGCTCGAGTTCGATTCTCCGTGGAGGATTATTATGTTTTGTTTTTTAAAACTCGTTTTACTGTAATATAGTTAAATAATATTGTTTGGGTCACTTCATTTTACGTACAAATATAATTAAAGTAATGGTGAAATTTGTGGTTATAAAATTAAATTAACTAGTATGAACCTCCTCCCGACTAATAATTTAATGTCATGGTTGCCATCTACCGGTATGAAGGACTACTAAATAAACGCCACATAACGGTGGGAGGAATATTGCTACGCATTTCATCATTTGATAGCAACCTTTAGGACACACAGAACCGAAGGAAAGATAGGTGCATTAGTCTACATAGTTTTGTGTTCCCCGTTATAACTACTACAAGAATATACGCAGTCCTGTGAATAAAGCTTGGCTGTCCCGAACGCTCATGGAAGTACCCAATTCCGGCTGGTCTCTCGGCGGCCAGTTTTAAATTGATCGAGTGTACCTTAATATCCATAATATGTGCCTAGCACTTAAAAAAGTAATTAACACGTCGCTTGTTCTCTTAGCGAAAAATAGTTGAGTGGGATGTCTCGGACGTTAACCTTTGATTAGGATTTAGGAATAGGCAGACGGAGAGTCCTCCAGTAACTGGAGCATAGCACTGCAAGTAAGCCATAGTGCTGCCAACGTGAACCCTGGGAAGAAGGGATGAAAGGGAGACTCGAATGTTGACCAGATCCGGACAACGATGTGCGCTACTAAAGACGCGTCCGTAACAATTCCAGCACAGCACCGATACTGACGCCAGCTAGCTCTGACTAAACAGTGAACCCTTGGCAAACGAGATAGCTCATAGGAAGGGGCCTCCAGCAGTTCTGCCAAACGCCAGGGAAACATTTTTGCCCCAACACAGCAACCACCATCGTCTGATCCTAAACCCTGAAACATATGAGATGAAACAAGTGAAAGGAAATGATGGGGTACAACAAATGATTGACGGGAAATTTGTGGTAGAGGTAGACCACTCCACATTACGCCTACCGACCCAGAGAAACCAGGAAGTTTGAAATTTGAGCCTCTCACGTTGCCTTCTCGCTGGATTAGCGTTTCAGACTCGCTTTCCAGGGGTCTCAGGTTGATTTATTATTGGAGGGTCATTCTTAGCTTGACTTCTTTCAGTGGGTTTCCCATGTCGGTCAGCGAAAACTGAAGTGGATTATACACTGCCAGAAATATTCCTGTTCCTCATTTCCTGTCATTGCGTTCATCTTTCAGGATTGCAGGCACTGACACGGTTGGTTGTGTGTGGCGAATGTGCTTTAAGGTAAGGTACTAGTGAAATTGGATGACAACCTGGAGAAACAGCTTCTATTGAAGAAGCTGAAAAGAAAGCCGTATCTGTAAAGGGTGCTCTGTAGTATAAACGTAAATGTGTTCAAAACACCTAGAAAACAGGAGATAGAAACATGACTATGTACCTGAGGTGGATGTCAAATGTAGAATGCATTCTCGGTGTTAAAATTTCGACCATAAATAATATGTGTCAGAAAGAAGCATTGTAAGTGCCTTCTGTAGTATGTGAGATACTTCCTAATATGTATTAATCCTTATCTATATCTAGGCATTGTCGCAGTTTGGAAACTATTTACCTTAGCGCGTTTATGTTACTAATGATTACACTATACTACTACAGTTGACAATAAATGTTTCAAACAATAAGGATCCAAAGAGGAAAACGGTGAAGTCCCTTTAAAGTGAAGATGCTGAATTTACTTACAAGGACCACAGTGTAAGCATGTTTAAGAAAACCCAATTCGTATTCTACGTCTAAATTATAGGACTCTTTGTTTAAAACCTTATTAAGGAGCACGCAATATAATAAGCCATCTGATCCAGCTACCTTAGCTACACTCTATATATCAAACGAAAACGTAGTCATTTGTTTCTACAAAGTTTTTAATAACAAGAAGAATGCCAGACCCATTACGATATAGAATTGGACTGTCAAACCAATGATATACACAAGCTTCACTTAGACTAGTTTCTTTTACTAACAAGCACCTATCTCAAACAGTTACTCTAAAGCATCGATAACGTTTTAATGTCATACTATTAGTCCATTGTCCGTAATTTCAGCAGCAACGACATTTGGCAATATAAAACTGAATGTATATTTTCTTCATACAATAATACACTCGATCACCCAGCGATCCTTTTTAATTTCTCTACCTCATACCTAAGGGGAGTGCGTGTTCTATTTTATTAAACACTTTACTGTTATGGTTATAATTCAGTAAGAAACCAACGTTAGTCGTATTGTTTTGGCTTGTACCAGAGTCACAGAATGTAAGAGTGTTACTTCAGATCCTCCGTTTTGATTTCAGGAATCCTCTCCTCAAGATAGCGGAGGAAATCACTAAGGACTGACGAAACTTCGTTTGATCTTATTCTGGGGAGGAATACCTAGAGGTGTTGTACACTTTTAGTTATTTTAATTAATAATTAATGTTTGGTTTTACATAAAAATCTACATGCCCTCAACAGTCCCTGAAATTCTGATCATGGGAACTGGTTCATTTTGTTGTACGTCCAATGGCACTTTTATTACATTTTGTTCCTTGGTCTGCAAAATTTCATACAATGCTTAGTGCGGCTTCTGTGCAGTCTTTGACGTCCTAAACTAGTTTTTTATTCTAGTGGTATGGATGCTTAGTTTCTCACAGATTGAATGTGTGCCTGTTCTTGGGCTTCCAATATCAATATGAAGTTAGAAAATCCTGTGAAATTTTCTGTAAGACGCTACAGAACATGCTGCAGATTTAGAAGCAGCTACTCTTGTTCCTTCCATTTTCGCCGTCTTCTTTACTGGAAGCAATGGGCCATGTACGGTCTTGTGCTCTTAGCTCTCCAATAATGACTTTCTCCACACTTCAAGGTCTTAATAAATTCAACAGTGGATGCTTCTGTTTTTTACATGACTAACACTTATGTTCATCTATAGGATCAAAATGCTTGGAAAACCTATTTAATATAAATCTCTTTGTTCTTGTGATACATGAAAATGGTTGAATGCAATCGTTCTCAGTCTGTTCATTTTCTCTCCTCACAAAATACTATGTTTGTGGCCGGGCTTGTGGATTCTCTAAATTCCAGGTCGATGTGTCTTCGATGCTTTTTCAACATTTATTTATAGCCTTCAGCAGTTGCGGTAAGCCTTCAGCAGTTGCGGTAAGAACATTATTTTAAATTTAGTTATATCCTAAACCAATACAAGGCGATGGGATCATTAAATGTGGTATTTGCATAGCTCAGTTATAATTTAATACACTTCCAAATTAATCAGTTTATTTGCATAATGTACCAGATGCAGATTTTATTCTGTGATAAGCAGTCTAGAACATTTAACAAGGCAATATGAATTATGAAACACTCCACTTAGTTGAGCTTAACAAAATTGAACTCTTGTTGTCCTGTCAAGGGCACTCGAACGAGGATCGCTGACCTTATCAGTGTTCACTAAAACTTGCTGTTCCAAGTGAAACAAATGTCAAATATTTGAGTTAAAATAAATAAACTGACATATTAGAGAGAATTCTACTCAGTTTTTATTAAGTGGTAATCAACATTTCAGAAGATCACTGTGAAAATGGAAAGTGTATTCATCAGGTCGTACCCTCGCACTGTATGGAATGAAGAGAACTCATCTAAGAATATAGAAATCAACCTCAACTTCTGGAATTCTATTTCTCCATTGTACACAATATCCAGAGTATTGGGACTAGCACCTTATAAAGTAGTTACTGCATCGCGTGTCACCATAGTACGAAGTGCAGCATGGTCCATTGTCGTAGCTCTCTGTTTGCTGATTTTAGTCGGTGGCAACACATGTTTCTTAATGTTTATGCTGATAGATCGCTATGGATACGGAGATCACATATCTCACACTGCTGCTAACACCATCTGCTCTTGTTCAACCCTATACTACATCCTATCATTTGCAACCAGGAAGTGGAAAAGTTTGCAACGAATATTAGAAACAATGTGCAAGGTGGATGAAACTCTGCTGAATGAGCAAATAATGAAGATATACCAAAAGACAAGACGGTTTCTTTTGTGGGAAATAATCCTTGTTTTAACTGTCTGGATTCTTACATCGTTGTTCCATGCACATATACTTGGTTATATTTTGGAAGATATTGCAAGTCCAATGATCACTAACTTCAACAATTTCATCAATTGTATAGCAAATATGCAATTCTGTAACATTCTGGTGCTTCTAAGGAATCGTTTTAAATTAATAAATAACCAGTTATACACATTTGATAGGTCGTCTACATTTATATGTTCTAGAATTCATCTAAGAACACTCATTTTCGGGAATGTTCGATATCTACGAGAAGTTCACAATACATTAACTGAAACAGTTGAGTTAACTAATTCTATATTTGGTCCCGTTATTCTACTGGAAATAACGGGGAGTTTTATTTTCTTCGTTACGTATGTTTTCAGTGTGTTTGCTTGCATTAGAACGCCAGAACGCTGCGTCGACCAGGCAATGGTGGTTCTTCTTCTCGTTTTCTTGTATTCCATAATCTTTTTCACCAAATTTCTTGCCTTGGCATGGAGCGGCCAGGAAGTTTGTGATGAAGCAAATCGTACGTTATTTATTTTACAACGATTGATGCTAAACAAATCTGTGGATCGAGCAACTTTTGAGGAGCTTCAAGCTTTTGCACAGCAAGTGATCAACACAAGGTTGAAGATAACTGCAGGAAAAGCATTCACTCTGAACAACAGCTTGCTTTGCTCTCTTCTGGGAAGTGCAACAACCTACGTTGTGATTCTGCTGCAGTTTAACTAACAGTCACATTTATTCCTCTGCATGCTCCACAAATAACGATCTAGTAATACAAACACCTGTATCCCTGTGCCCAGTAGCGGTTTGTGAGTATATGATTTGACTCTTCAGAAAATATTACACCTAAGTTGGTCCTGAAAATGTAAAATAGCATCTACTGCATAATACTTATGAACAAATTAATACAACTACAACCAACAACAGCAGCAACAACAACAATAGTAATAATAATGCATAACTTGTCTGACGAAAGAAAGGGATGTTTGTGGGTGTATCTTAAGAAGATAACTAAGGGCATCGTTTTAGGACCAAGAACGAACTAATGTATAAATGACTATTGTAGTTGAATGTATGGACGGTATGTAGAAATCGGGAGAAGATTTTACGCTTGTGCACGTTACCTACTTCTGTCGTAGTTTACTACCATCTAGTACCATTGATGTAAAATTGCGATGATAATATGGAAACAGAGCGCCGGATAAGCTTTGAGCGCTAGCGCACGACTTCAAGTGTGCGCGACCCATATGTATTTGGCTCATAGGTAATTACGTCATAGAAGTTGAGCATGCGCAGGACCTCCGTAAAACCCGACCAACTCAAGATGTGAGTAGTATTAGTCCCGGATGAGCCAATTGATTTAACGATAATCCTGCCGCTAGGGGCGCTGGTGTCGCTAGTGTCGGTGCGTGCGACGGCGGCGGCGGTGTGTTTGAAAAGCGCCCTGAGCGGTAGGATTATCGTTAAATGGGTTGGCTCATCCGGGACGAGTTGAAAGAATTGAGGAAGTGACGTGGAGTGTTTTGATTGGTTCGTTAATTTGGGGTGGGAGATGGAGGAAGGGAGATGGAGGAGTATGGAGGTCGCGTGATGGAGAGGAGCTGGGTGGCGAGGTGTTGTCTGTGCGGAGGTCGGTACTGAAAGAGGGGTAAAGATGGGGGGCGAGGGATAAAAAGTGTAACAGAAAGTGACGTGTGAAGTTGTGATTGGTGGGAGTAAGAAGTGATTTTATTGGTGGAAAGGAACAAATGAGAGTTGTTGATTGGTAGGAATAAGAGGGATTATGATTGGTGGAAAAGAAAAAGTTGTGGGAGTGGGGTATGTTGGAGGTGATGGGAAAGGTGAGTTTTGCTAGCAGCAAGATTTGCAAAAGCCTGTCTTGAACTGATCAGCAATTTTTGAACGTCGGATGGTAGTTTTCTTGAGTGGATAGAGAGATGGGGGCGATATGAGATGCGGTGGCGAAAATGGGGACTAGACAAGGTTGTTGAGACAAGAGGTTTAAGGACGAGGAAATTTGGAGGTTAGTGGTGAACACGGCGGTCGCAAGAGGTGGGGGTAAGGAGATGCAGTGGTGAGAATGGGAACTAAAAGAAGATGGGGGTAGCAAGAGTTTTAGAAGAGTAGATTTTGAGGTTAAAATAGTGGGAACTAAAAATGGCGGAGGGTCTACGACAAGGAGATGCGGTGAGAACTAAACAAGATGGCGGTCGCAAGAGGAGGGTAAGGAGATTTGAGGTTACAGTACGAAAACACGAAAGGATATATTCCTACGCCAAGCAGGTCCGAAAAATAATTATGCGTGTGGTACTTACCTGTTACCGGTGTGGATGCGTCACCAAAAGCGCGGCACGCGAGGCGGAAAAATAAAAGCAAACTGTTTTTGAAAATGCTTAACCAGCTTTAAGATCAACCAACATCACTACGCACTGATATACCTAGGTTTTTAAAGCGGTACAGACACCCTTTGCAGAGGCGTAATTTAACTATACCAAAAACCTGGTACTGGACCATCGTGATGGTCGCTAGCGTACGTAGGAGCAGGGTTCTCAAGCCGGTCGAAAGCGGTCAAAAACGTGTACGACGTAGGTGTTCGCAGTAGCTGCTGTCGAGTCAACCGTCGAGGTGTGAATAAACGAGATCTGTTCTCGCCGGCAATTTGGTTCGGAGATGTGAGCAGCGGCGAGGTGTTGTCTGTGCGGAGGTCGGGACTGAAAGAGGGAAAAGATGGGGAGCGAGGGATAAAAAGTGTAACAGAAAGTGACGTGTGAAGTTGTGATTGGTGGGAATAAGAAGTGATTTTATTGGTGGAAAGGAGCAAATGAAAGTTGTTGATTGGTAAGAATAAGAGAGGTTATGATTGGTGGAAAGAAAAAGGAGTGGGGTATGTTGGAGGTGATGGGAAAGGTAAGTTTTGCTAGCAACAAGATTTGCAAAAGCCTGTCGTGAACTGATCAGCAATTTTTTGAACGTTGGATGGTAGTTTTCTTGAGTGGATAGAGAGATGGGGCGATATGAGATGCGGTGGCGAAAATGGGAACTAAACAAGGTGGTTGAGACAAGAGGTTTAAGGACGAGGAAATTTGGAGGTTAGTGGTGAACATGGCGGTCGCAAGAGGTGGGGGTAAGGAGACGCGGTGGTGAGAATGGGAACTAAAAGAAGATGGCGGTAGCAAGAGGTTAGAAGAGTAGATTTTGAGGTTAAAATAGCGGGAACTAAAAATGGCGGAGGGTCTGCGACAAGGAGATGCGGTGAGAACTAAACAAGATGGCGGACGCAAGAGGTGGGTAAGGAGGTTTGAGGTTACAGTACCAAAACACGAAAGGATATATTCCTACGCCAAGCAGGTCCGAAAAATAATTATGCGTGTGTTACTTACCTGTTACCGGTGTGGATGCGTCACCAAAAGCGCGGCACGCGAGACGGAAAAATAAAAGCAAACTGTTTTTGAAAATGCTTAACCAGCTTTAAGATCAACCAACATCACTACGCACTGATATACCTAGGTTTTTAAAGCGGTACAGACACCCTTTGCAGAGGCGTAATTTAACTATACCAAAAACCTGGTACTGGACCATCGTGATGGTCGCTAGCGTACGTAGGAGCAGGGTTCTCATAGCCGGTCGAAAGCGGTCAAAAACGTGTACGACGTAGGTGTTGGCAGTAGCTGCTGCCGAGGCAACCGTCGAGGTGCGAATGAACGAGATCTGTTCTTGCAGGCAATCTGGTTGAGAGATGAGAGGCGCGGTGGTAAAAATGTGAACTAAATAAGATGGCGGAGGCACGAAGTTGAGGTTAAGGAGCGGCGAGGTGTTGACTGTGCGGCGGTTGGGGTCTGAAAGAGGGGGAAAGATGGCGAACGAGGGATAAAAAGTATAACAGAAAGTGACGTGTGAAGTTGTCATTGGTGGGAATAAGAAGTGATGTTATTGGTGGAAAGGAACAAATGAAAGTTGCTGATTGGCGAGAATAAGAGAGATTATGATTGGTGGAAAGAAAAAAAGGTGTGGGAGTGGGGTATGTTGGAGGTGATGGAAAAGGCAAGTTTTGCTACCAACAACATTTGCAAAAGCCTATCCAGAACTCATCAGCAATTTTAAATAACTAGTGTTTCGGGGGTTTTCTCTGGTTGGTAGACGAATGCAAGCTGTTTCTACCATACTTATATTATTGGTCTTTTTCCTTTTTTTTTTTTAAAATGACTAGTTTTTTTTTTTTTTTTTTTGGGAGTTTTCTGCGGATGGTAAACAAATGCAAGCTCTTTCTGCTTTTTCATAGGTTTTCCCTGGTTGGTAGGCGTTTTCTGTACTGGTTGACGAAGGCGTTTCTAATTTTGGAGGTTTTCTCAGGTTATTAGCGGTTGTCCCTGCCCGGTAGGCAAATGATGAAGTTTTACCTTGTCGGCGCACGGATACTAGGCACGTACTGGCGCGCACACACACACACACACACACACACAGAGACAGACAGACACACAGACAGGCACACACACACGGACATGTTTCCAAAAATGCTTTTTTTTTTTTTTTTTTTTTTTTGATTCAGGAGGTCTCAAAACGTGTATTTCCGGTGAAATCTCGGTATCGAATTTTTGGGCGGAATGCAATACTTCCCCTACTTACTATACGTAGTAGAGAAAGTAAAAAAGTATTGAAAAATTTAAGGAAATAACAAGCAATATCTCAAAAGTGTACTATCTTGTTTTCAAGGGTTTTCCAGATCGGTAAGCGTTAGAATACTCTTAGAGCTTTTTTCAGGTTTTTTAGCGGTTGTCCCTGGCCGGTAGGCAATTGATAAAGTTTTTCTATAACGTCGTCGTTTTGGCTTGTGGCGCACGGTTCCTAGGCACGTACTCGCGCGCGCGCACACACACACACACACACACACACACACTAAAATAGTAGCGTATAAAAAAAACTGATTTGTTACACTCACATAACTTTCTCTACTCTTGTACAATCTAATTGGTAGCTTTTAAGCGATAGTCAAATATTTTAACGCTGGTTGCTATGTGGCGAATTCCATTCTGTTTGCATGTTCAGGACATAAAAAAAATGAATAAACGAATTTGAGAAAAAGTATAAGTATTGGAAAATTTAAGGAAATAACAAGCAATATCTCGAAAACGGTTCACTCAACAAAAGAAACGTATATGACATAAGTTGTGTATTTTAACGCGATCTACATTTTTTGTGTAGTAAAATTTTGTCTATCTCTTATGGTTTACCAGTTATGCAAAAAAGTCGTTCACAATGAAGAATATTTTTGGAGACATTCCCAGAAAATTCGAGATATACATTTTATTTGACATGACAATATCTTAAACATATGATGTTTTAATCAAAATCGTTAGAGCCGTTTTTGAGAAAATTAAAATTTTCGAAAAATGTTCCATGTAAAGGGTAGTCTGGGGTGGGGGGATTTTCTTGAAAACCTTCGTGTCGCATCTCTGGAAGATACTGAACCTAAATACCAAGTTTGGTGTTTATCCGACTGTTCGTTTTCGAGTTATGCTGTTCACAGACACACAGACACACAGACACACAGACAGACACACACACGGACATGTTTCCAAAAATGCTTTTTTTTTTTTTGGATTCAGAGATTCTCAAAACATGTATTTCCAGTGAAATCTCGGTAACGAATTTTTGGGTGGAATGCAATACTTCCCCTACTTACTATACGTAGTAGAGAAAGTAAAAATGAATAACGCATTTGAGAAAAAGTATAAGTATTGGAAAATTTAAGGAAATAACAAGCAATATCTCGAAAATGGTTCACTCAACTAAAAAGAAAAAATGTATATGACATAAATTGTGTATTTTAACGCGATCTACATTTTTTGTGTAGTAAAATTTTGGCTATCTCTTATGGTTTACCAGTTATGCATACTGAACCTAAATACCAAGTTTGGTGTTTATCCGACTGTTCGTTTTTGAGTTATGCTGTTCACAGACACACAGACGCACAGACAGACAGACACACAGACACACAGACACACAGACAGACACACACACGGACATGTTTCCAAAAATGCTTTTTTTTTCTGGATTCAGTGATTCTCAAAACATGTATTTCCAGTGAAATCTCGGTATCGAATTTTTGGGTGGAATGCAATACTTCCCCTACTTACTATACGTAGTAGAGAAAGTAAAAATGAATAACGCATTTGAGAAAAAGTATAAGTATTGGAAAATTTAAAGGAAATAACAAGCAATATCTCGAAAAACGGTTCACTCAACAAAATAAATGTATATGGCATAAGTTGTGTATTTTAACGCGATCTACATTTTTTGTGTAGCAAACTTTTGTCTATCTCTTACGGTTTATCAGTTATGAAAAAGTCGTTCACAATGAAGAATTCTTTTGGAGACATTCCCAGAAAATTCGAGATATACATTTCATTTCTCTCGACATTATCTTAAATATATGATATTTTCATCAAAATCGTTAGAGCCATTTTTTAATACAAAGAGAACGGGATTTCACAAGTGAAACAGTACTGTGATAACGATACCACTGAAACAAAAAAAAAAAAATCTGATGTGTAACACTCACATGACTTTCTCAACTCTTGTACAAAGTATTTTTACAAACCCTTATTCCCCATCTAGTTCATGTTAATCGAGATAAACATTTGCAAAATCTATTTTATTGCTAATTTTCTTGTATAAAAAAAAAATCTGATGTGTAACACTCACATGACGTTCTCTACTCTTGTACAAAGTATTTTTACAAACGCTTATGCTCCATCTAGTTCATGTTAATCGAGATAAACATTTGCAAACTCTATTTTATTGCTAATTTTCTTGTAGATGTAGGGGAAAATATATTTACAAGGGGAATATAGAAAAACAGTAGCCTTTAAGCACATACATATCTCTTAATAGCTGGTTGCTATGTGCAACACCATTCTTTTTGCCACAGATTAATACTGTTTGCATATCAAAGACAAAAAAAAAATGAATAACGAAGTCCCATTTGAGAAAATAAATATTGGAAAATTAACAAACAATATCTCGAAAACGGTTCACTCAACAACAAAAATGTATATTACATAAGATGTGTATTTTAACGCGATCTACATTTTTTGTGTAGTAAAATTTTGTCTATCTCTTACGGTTTTTCAGTTATGAAAAAGACGTTCACAATGAAGAATACTTTTGGAGACATTCCCAGAAAATTCGAGATATACATTTCATTTCTCACGACATTATATTAAACATACGATATTTTTCATCAAAATCGTTAGAGCCATTTTTTTTAATACAAAGAGAACGGGATTTCACAAGTGAAACAGTACTGTGATAACGATACCAACAAAACTAATTATTATTCACCCACTGAAACACATAAAAAAAATCTGATGTGTAACACTCACATGACTTTTCTCATCTCTTGTACAAAGTATTTTTACAAACGCTTATTCCCCATCTAGTTCATGTTAATCGAGATAAACATTTGCAAACTCTGTTTTATTGCTAATTTTGTTGTAGATGTAGGGAAAATATATTTACAAGGGGAATATAGAAAAACAGTAGCCTTTAAGCACATACATATCTCTTAATAGCTGGTTGCTATGTGCAGTACCATTCTTTTTGCCACAGATTAATACTCTTTGCATATCAAAGACAAAAAAAAATGAATAACGAATTCCCATTTGAGAAAATAACTATTGGAAAATTTAAGTAAATAACAAGCAATATCTCGAAAACGGTTCACTCAACAATAAAGATGTATATGACATAAGTTGTGTATTTTAACGCGATCTACATACTTTCGTACTCACCTATAAGATATAGAGGGTAGAGGTCGTACGAACGTAGCACTTTGAGAATCTATATTCAACAGTTGGTGTTACTCCTTAGAAAGGAAGTATCTGCTGATTTTTATTTAATTCTTTACATTTTACATAACACGTATGCACTGGCACAACACAAAAGCACTACACACAATACTCAGTTTTAATATTTGCACTAATAACATCAGGAATAACTGAAGTCTGCAAACAGTCATTTCCCATGTGCAGCCTTACGTACAGAAAACGTGTGTGGCTGATCTATGTGTAAAAAGAGCCTGAGAGCGGATGTACGTCAGCGGTAAAATCTTTTAAATGCATTTTTATTGGCGATGGTAGAAATCGTGCAGTGGTGGATCGTGAAAATTCATATAAATGGATGTATCACCTCATAATAAGCCTCTATATACCAAGAATATTGAGTTTTTAAAAAGTCAGCAACTGTACCTGTGTTTCTATACGTGAACGTCAGATGGCAGCTTCGATACGTGTCCACGGAGACCTTAGTGCTAGGCAACTGTACCTCTGTTTCTATACGTGAACGGCAGATTGCAGCTTCGATACGTGTCCACGGAGACCTTAGTGCTAGGCAACTGTACCTCTGTTTCTATACGTGAACGGCAGATTGCAGCTTCGATACGTGTCCACGGAGACCTTAGTGCTAGGCAACTGCACCTCTGTTTCTATACGTGAACGGCAGATTGCAGCTTCGATACGTGTCCACGGAGACCTTAGCGCTAGGCAACTGCACCTCTGTTTCTATACGTGAACGGCAGATTGCAGCTTCGATACGTGTCCACGGAGACCTTAGTGCTAGGCAACTGTACCTCTGTTTCTATACGTGAACGGCAGATTGCAGCTTCGATACGTGTCCACGGAGACCTTAGTGCTAGGCAACTGTACCTCTGTTTCTATACGTGAACGGCAGATTGCAGCTTCGATACGTGTCCACGGAGACCTTAGTGCTAGGCAACTGCACCTCTGTTTCTATACGTGAACAGCAGATTGCAGCTTCGATACGTATCCACGGAGACCTTAGTGCTAGGCAACTGCACCTCTGTTTCTATACGTGAACGGCAGATTGCAGCTTCAATACGTGTCCACGGAGACCTTAGTGCTAGGCAACTGTACCTCTGTTTCTATACGTGAACGGGAGATTGCAGCTTCGATACGTGTCCACGGAGACCTTAGTGCTAGGCAACTGCACCTCTGTTTCTATACGTGAACGTCAGATTGCAGCTTCGATACGTGTCCACGGAGACCTTAGTGCTAGGCAACTGCACCTCTGTTTCTATACGTGAACGGCAGATTGCAGCTTCGATACGTATCCACGGGGACCTTAGTGCTAGGGAACTGCACCTCTGTTTCTATACGTGAACGGCAGATTGCAGCTTCAATACGTGTCCACGGAGACCTTAGTGCTAGGCAGCTGTACCTCTGTTTCTATACGTGAACGGCAGATTGCAGCTTCGATACGTGTCCACGGAGATCTTAGTGCTAGGCAGCTATACCTGTTTCTATACGTCAACGGCAGATTGCAGCTTCGATACGTGTTCACGGAGACCTTAGTGCTAGGCAACTGTACCTGTGTTTCTATACGTGTCCACGGAGACCTTAGTGCTAGACAACTGTACCTCTGTTTCTATACGTGAACGGCAGATTGCAGCTTCAATACGTGTCCACGGAGACCTTAGTGCTAGTGCTAGGCAACTATACCTCTGTTTCTATACGTGAACGGCAGATTGCAGGTTCGATACGTGTCCACGGAGATCTTAGTGCTAGGCAACTATACCTGTTTCTATACGTGAACGGCAGATTGCAGCTTCGATACGTGTCCACGGAGACCTTAGTGCTAGGCAACTGTACCTGTGTTTCTATACGTGAACGTCAGATGGCAGCTTCGATACGTGTCCACGGAGACCTTAGTGTTAGGCAACTGTACCTCTGTTTCTATACGTGAACGGCAGATTGCAGCTTCGATACGTGTCCACGGAGACCTTTCGCTTCAGGTGACAAAATAACACTAGGCACTTGTGTGCCGTGGTGTAAGCCGCAATCACGGTATTGGTAGCGTGGATCTCCTTGGGGCTCTCCTCGGAGTTACCTCAACACCACGTACATGACCTGGTTCGTCACGGGTACGCAGGTCTGCACTACCACTTCCTCGGCGTTGAGCAGGCCCAGGAGGCGATCGTACCGGTACACCAGCTAGCACGTGGACATGTTATCGCGCTGTGGTGTTGCGTGTGCGAGGTATGGAAACTCAAGGACGCAAAACATGCACGACCGAGGGTTAAAAAGCAGAACAAGTAGTGACGTGGAGCGTTGTGATTGGTGTAAATAAGACGATCTCTGATAGGTGGACAAATTGAAATAACGTGATGTGATAGGCGAAAATAAAATCAAAGGTGATTGGATGAAAAATGACGAGAAGGAATTAGCGGTGAATTTGTGAACTAAGATGGCGAAGATTTTTTTTTTAAAAAAAAGGATAATATAAGTACGGCAACTGTAACGGTTTACGGCAAACGCGCGCCGCGCAATGCGTCACGCCCGGGCAATAAAACAAAAATCATATTGAGCAAGATGCCCGGCGTGACGCATTGCGCGGCGCGCGTTTGCCGTAAACCGTTACAGTTGCCGTACTTATATTATCCTTTTTTTTTAAAAAAAAAAATCTTCGCCATCTTAGTTCACAAATTCACCGCTAATTCCTTCTCGTCATTTTTCATCCAATCACCTTTGATTTTATTTTCGCCTATCACATCACGTTATTTCAATTTGTCCACCTATCAGAGATCGTCTTATTTACACCAATCACAACGCTCCACGTCACTACTTGTTCTGCTTTTTAACCCTCGGTCGTGCATGTTTTGCGTCCTTGAGTTTCCATACCTCGCACACGCAACACCACAGCGCGATAACATGTCCACGTGCTAGCTGGTGTACCGGTACGATCGCCTCCTGGGCCTGCTCAACGCCGAGGAAGTGGTAGTGCAGACCTGCGTACCCGTGACGAACCAGGTCATGTACGTGGTGTTGAGGTAACTCCGAGGAGAGCCCCAAGGAGATCCACGCTACCAATACCGTGATTGCGGCTTACACCACGGCACACAAGTGCCTAGTGTTATTTTGTCACCTGAAGCGAAAGGTCTCCGTGGACACGTATCGAAGCTGCAATCTGCCGTTCACGTATAGAAACAGAGGTACAGTTGCCTAACACTAAGGTCTCCGTGGACACGTATCGAAGCTGCCATCTGACGTTCACGTATAGAAACACAGGTACAGTTGCCTAGCACTAAGGTCTCCGTGGACACGTATCGAAGCTGCAATCTGCCGTTCACGTATAGAAACAGGTATAGTTGCCTAGCACTAAGATCTCCGTGGACACGTATCGAACCTGCAATCTGCCGTTCACGTATAGAAACAGAGGTATAGTTGCCTAGCACTAGCACTAAGGTCTCCGTGGACACGTATTGAAGCTGCAATCTGCCGTTCACGTATAGAAACAGAGGTACAGTTGTCTAGCACTAAGGTCTCCGTGGACACGTATAGAAACACAGGTACAGTTGCCTAGCACTAAGGTCTCCGTGAACACGTATCGAAGCTGCAATCTGCCGTTGACGTATAGAAACAGGTATAGCTGCCTAGCACTAAGATCTCCGTGGACACGTATCGAAGCTGCAATCTGCCGTTCACGTATAGAAACAGAGGTACAGCTGCCTAGCACTAAGGTCTCCGTGGACACGTATTGAAGCTGCAATCTGCCGTTCACGTATAGAAACAGAGGTGCAGTTCCCTAGCACTAAGGTCCCCGTGGATACGTATCGAAGCTGCAATCTGCCGTTCACGTATAGAAACAGAGGTGCAGTTGCCTAGCACTAAGGTCTCCGTGGACACGTATCGAAGCTGCAATCTGACGTTCACGTATAGAAACAGAGGTGCAGTTGCCTAGCACTAAGGTCTCCGTGGACACGTATCGAAGCTGCAATCTCCCGTTCACGTATAGAAACAGAGGTACAGTTGCCTAGCACTAAGGTCTCCGTGGACACGTATTGAAGCTGCAATCTGCCGTTCACGTATAGAAACAGAGGTGCAGTTGCCTAGCACTAAGGTCTCCGTGGATACGTATCGAAGCTGCAATCTGCTGTTCACGTATAGAAACAGAGGTGCAGTTGCCTAGCACTAAGGTCTCCGTGGACACGTATCGAAGCTGCAATCTGCCGTTCACGTATAGAAACAGAGGTACAGTTGCCTAGCACTAAGGTCTCCGTGGACACGTATCGAAGCTGCAATCTGCCGTTCACGTATAGAAACAGAGGTACAGTTGCCTAGCACTAAGGTCTCCGTGGACACGTATCGAAGCTGCAATCTGCCGTTCACGTATAGAAACAGAGGTGCAGTTGCCTAGCGCTAAGGTCTCCGTGGACACGTATCGAAGCTGCAATCTGCCGTTCACGTATAGAAACAGAGGTGCAGTTGCCTAGCACTAAGGTCTCCGTGGACACGTATCGAAGCTGCAATCTGCCGTTCACGTATAGAAACAGAGGTACAGTTGCCTAGCACTAAGGTCTCCGTGGACACGTATCGAAGCTGCAATCTGCCGTTCACGTATAGAAACAGAGGTACAGTTGCCTAGCACTAAGGTCTCCGTGGACACGTATCGAAGCTGCCATCTGACGTTCACGTATAGAAACACAGGTACAGTTGCTGACTTTTTAAAAACTCAATATTCTTGGTATATAGAGGCTTATTATGAGGTGATACATCCATTTATATGAATTTTCACGATCCACCACTGCACGATTTCTACCATCGCCAATAAAAATGCATTTAAAAGATTTTACCGCTGACGTACATCCGCTCTCAGGCTCTTTTTACACATAGATCAGCCACACACGTTTTCTGTACGTAAGGCTGCACATGGGAAATGACTGTTTGCAGACTTCAGTTATTCCTGATGTTATTAGTGCAAATATTAAAACTGAGTATTGTGTGTAGTGCTTTTGTGTTGTGCCAGTGCATACGTGTTATGTAAAATGTAAAGAATTAAATAAAAATCAGCAGATACTTCCTTTCTAAGGAGTAACACCAACTGTTGAATATAGATTCTCAAAGTGCTACGTTCGTACGACCTCTACCCTCTATATCTTATAGGTGAGTACGAAAGTATGTAGATCGCGTTAAAATACACAACTTATGTCATATACATCTTTATTGTTGAGTGAACCGTTTTCGAGATATTGCTTGTTATTTACTTAAATTTTCCAATAGTTATTTTCTCAAATGGGAATTCGTTATTCATTTTTTTTTGTCTTTGATATGCAAAGAGTATTAATCTGTGGCAAAAAGAATGGTACTGCACATAGCAACCAGCTATTAAGAGATATGTATGTGCTTAAAGGCTACTGTTTTTCTATATTCCCCTTGTAAATATATTTTCCCTACATCTACAACAAAATTAGCAATAAAACAGAGTTTGCAAATGTTTATCTCGATTAACATGAACTAGATGGGGAATAAGCGTTTGTAAAAATACTTTGTACAAGAGATGAGAAAAGTCATGTGAGTGTTACACATCAGATTTTTTTTATGTGTTTCAGTGGGTGAATAATAATTAGTTTTGTTGGTATCGTTATCACAGTACTGTTTCACTTGTGAAATCCCGTTCTCTTTGTATTAAAAAAAATGGCTCTAACGATTTTGATGAAAAATATCGTATGTTTAATATAATGTCGTGAGAAATGAAATGTATATCTCGAATTTTCTGGGAATGTCTCCAAAAGTATTCTTCATTGTGAACGTCTTTTTCATAACTGAAAAACCGTAAGAGATAGACAAAATTTTACTACACAAAAAATGTAGATCGCGTTAAAATACACATCTTATGTAATATACATTTTTGTTGTTGAGTGAACCGTTTTCGAGATATTGTTTGTTAATTTTCCAATATTTATTTTCTCAAATGGGACTTCGTTATTCATTTTTTTTTTGTCTTTGATATGCAAAAAGTATTAATCTGTGGCAAAAAGAATGGTGTTGCACATAGCAACCAGCTATTAAGAGATATGTATGTGCTTAAAGGCTACTGTTTTTCTATATTCCCCTTGTAAATATATTTTCCCCTACATCTACAAGAAAATTAGCAATAAAATAGAGTTTGCAAATGTTTATCTCGATTAACATGAACTAGATGGAGCATAAGCGTTTGTAAAAATACTTTGTACAAGAGTAGAGAACGTCATGTGAGTGTTACACATCAGATTTTTTTTTTTATACAAGAAAATTAGCAATAAAATAGATTTTGCAAATGTTTATCTCGATTAACATGAACTAGATGGGGAATAAGCGTTTGTAAAAATACTTTGTACAAGAGTTGAGAAAGTCATGTGAGTGTTACACATCAGATTTTTTTTTTTTGTTTCAGTGGTATCGTTATCACAGTACTGTTTCACTTGTGAAATCCCGTTCTCTTTGTATTAAAAAATGGCTCTAACGATTTTGATGAAAATATCATATATTTAAGATAATGTCGAGAGAAATGAAATGTATATCTCGAATTTTCTGGGAATGTCTCCAAAAGAATTCTTCATTGTGAACGACTTTTTCATAACTGATAAACCGTAAGAGATAGACAAAAGTTTGCTACACAAAAAATGTAGATCGCGTTAAAATACACAACTTATGCCATATACATTTATTTTGTTGAGTGAACCGTTTTTCGAGATATTGCTTGTTATTTCCTTTAAATTTTCCAATACTTATACTTTTTCTCAAATGCGTTATTCATTTTTACTTTCTCTACTACGTATAGTAAGTAGGGGAAGTATTGCATTCCACCCAAAAATTCGATACCGAGATTTCACTGGAAATACATGTTTTGAGAATCACTGAATCCAGAAAAAAAAAAGCATTTTTGGAAACATGTCCGTGTGTGTGTCTGTCTGTGTGTCTGTGTGTCTGTGTGTCTGTCTGTCTGTGCGTCTGTGTGTCTGTGAACAGCATAACTCAAAAACGAACAGTCGGATAAACACCAAACTTGGTATTTAGGTTCAGTATGCATAACTGGTAAACCATAAGAGATAGCCAAAATTTTACTACACAAAAAATGTAGATCGCGTTAAAATACACAATTTATGTCATATACATTTTTTCTTTTTAGTTGAGTGAACCATTTTCGAGATATTGCTTGTTATTTCCTTAAATTTTCCAATACTTATACTTTTTCTCAAATGCGTTATTCATTTTTACTTTCTCTACTACGTATAGTAAGTAGGGGAAGTATTGCATTCCACCCAAAAATTCGTTACCGAGATTTCACTGGAAATACATGTTTTGAGAATCTCTGAATCCAAAAAAAAAAAAAGCATTTTTGGAAACATGTCCGTGTGTGTGTCTGTCTGTGTGTCTGTGTGTCTGTGTGTCTGTGAACAGCATAACTCGAAAACGAACAGTCGGATAAACACCAAACTTGGTATTTAGGTTCAGTATCTTCCAGAGATGCGACACGAAGGTTTTCAAGAAAATCCCCCCACCCCAGACTACCCTTTACATGGAACATTTTTCGAAAATTTTAATTTTCTCAAAAACGGCTCTAACGATTTTGATTAAAACATCATATGTTTAAGATATTGTCATGTCAAATAAAATGTATATCTCGAATTTTCTGGGAATGTCTCCAAAAATATTCTTCATTGTGAACGACTTTTTTGCATAACTGGTAAACCATAAGAGATAGACAAAATTTTACTACACAAAAAATGTAGATCGCGTTAAAATACACAACTTATGTCATATACGTTTCTTTTGTTGAGTGAACCGTTTTCGAGATATTGCTTGTTATTTCCTTAAATTTTCCAATACTTATACTTTTTCTCAAATTCGTTTATTCATTTTTTTTATGTCCTGAACATGCAAACAGAATGGAATTCGCCACATAGCAACCAGCGTTAAAATATTTGACTATCGCTTAAAAGCTACCAATTAGATTGTACAAGAGTAGAGAAAGTTATGTGAGTGTAACAAATCAGTTTTTTTTATACGCTACTATTTTAGTGTGTGTGTGTGTGTGTGTGTGTGTGTGTGTGCGCGCGCGCGAGTACGTGCCTAGGAACCGTGCGCCACAAGCCAAAACGACGACGTTATAGAAAAACTTTATCAATTGCCTACCGGCCAGGGACAACCGCTAAAAAACCTGAAAAAAGCTCTAAGAGTATTCTAACGCTTACCGATCTGGAAAACCCTTGAAAACAAGATAGTACACTTTTGAGATATTGCTTGTTATTTCCTTAAATTTTTCAATACTTTTTTACTTTCTCTACTACGTATAGTAAGTAGGGGAAGTATTGCATTCCGCCCAAAAATTCGATACCGAGATTTCACCGGAAATACACGTTTTGAGACCTCCTGAATCAAAAAAAAAAAAAAAAAAAAAAGCATTTTTGGAAACATGTCCGTGTGTGTGTGCCTGTCTGTGTGTCTGTCTGTCTCTCTGTGTGTGTGTGTGTGTGTGTGCGCGCCAGTACGTGCCTAGTATCCGTGCGCCGACAAGGTAAAACTTCATCATTTGCCTACCGGGCAGGGACAACCGCTAAAAACCTGAGAAAACCTCCAAAATTAGAAACGCCTTCGTCAACCAGTACAGAAAACGCCTACCAACCAGGGAAAACCTATGAAAAAGCAGAAAGAGCTTGCATTTGTTTACCATCCGCAGAAAACTCCCAAAAAAAAAAAAAAAAAAAAAAAACTAGTCATTTTAAAAAAAAAAAAGGAAAAAGACCAATAATATAAGTATGGTAGAAACAGCTTGCATTCGTCTACCAACCAGAGAAAACCCCCGAAACACTAGTTATTTAAAATTGCTGATGAGTTCTGGATAGGCTTTTGCAAATGTTGTTGGTAGCAAAACTTGCCTTTTCCATCACCTCCAACATACCCCACTCCCACACCTTTTTTTCTTTCCACCAATCATAATCTCTCTTATTCTCGCCAATCAGCAACTTTCATTTGTTCCTTTCCACCAATAACATCACTTCTTATTCCCACCAATGACAACTTCACACGTCACTTTCTGTTATACTTTTTATCCCTCGTTCGCCATCTTTCCCCCTCTTTCAGACCCCAACCGCCGCACAGTCAACACCTCGCCGCTCCTTAACCTCAACTTCGTGCCTCCGCCATCTTATTTAGTTCACATTTTTACCACCGCGCCTCTCATCTCTCAACCAGATTGCCTGCAAGAACAGATCTCGTTCATTCGCACCTCGACGGTTGCCTCGGCAGCAGCTACTGCCAACACCTACGTCGTACACGTTTTTGACCGCTTTCGACCGGCTATGAGAACCCTGCTCCTACGTACGCTAGCGACCATCACGATGGTCCAGTACCAGGTTTTTGGTATAGTTAAATTACGCCTCTGCAAAGGGTGTCTGTACCGCTTTAAAAACCTAGGTATATCAGTGCGTAGTGATGTTGGTTGATCTTAAAGCTGGTTAAGCATTTTCAAAAACAGTTTGCTTTTATTTTTCCGTCTCGCGTGCCGCGCTTTTGGTGACGCATCCACACCGGTAACAGGTAAGTAACACACGCATAATTATTTTTCGGACCTGCTTGGCGTAGGAATATATCCTTTCGTGTTTTGGTACTGTAACCTCAAACCTCCTTACCCACCTCTTGCGTCCGCCATCTTGTTTAGTTCTCACCGCATCTCCTTGTCGCAGACCCTCCGCCATTTTTAGTTCCCGCTATTTTAACCTCAAAATCTACTCTTCTAACCTCTTGCTACCGCCATCTTCTTTTAGTTCCCATTCTCACCACCGCGTCTCCTTACCCCCACCTCTTGCGACCGCCATGTTCACCACTAACCTCCAAATTTCCTCGTCCTTAAACCTCTTGTCTCAACCACCTTGTTTAGTTCCCATTTTCGCCACCGCATCTCATATCGCCCCATCTCTCTATCCACTCAAGAAAACTACCATCCAACGTTCAAAAATTGCTGATCAGTTCACGACAGGCTTTTGCAAATCTTGTTGCTAGCAAAACTTACCTTTCCCATCACCTCCAACATACCCCACTCCTTTTTCTTTCCACCAATCATAACCTCTCTTATTCTTACCAATCAACAACTTTCATTTGCTCCTTTCCACCAATAAAATCACTTCTTATTCCCACCAATCACAACTTCACACGTCACTTTCTGTTACACTTTTTATCCCTCGCTCCCCATCTTTTCCCTCTTTCAGTCCCGACCTCCGCACAGACAACACCTCGCCGCTGCTCACATCTCCGAACCAAATTGCCGGCGAGAACAGATCTCGTTTATTCACACCTCGACGGTTGACTCGACAGCAGCTACTGCGAACACCTACGTCGTACACGTTTTTGACCGCTTTCGACCGGCTTGAGAACCCTGCTCCTACGTACGCTAGCGACCATCACGATGGTCCAGTACCAGGTTTTTGGTATAGTTAAATTACGCCTCTGCAAAGGGTGTCTGTACCGCTTTAAAAACCTAGGTATATCAGTGCGTAGTGATGTTGGTTGATCTTAAAGCTGGTTAAGCATTTTCAAAAACAGTTTGCTTTTATTTTTCCGCCTCGCGTGCCGCGCTTTTGGTGACGCATCCACACCGGTAACAGGTAAGTACCACACGCATAATTATTTTTCGGACCTGCTTGGCGTAGGAATATATCCTTTCGTGTTTTCGTACTGTAACCTCAAATCTCCTTACCCTCCTCTTGCGACCGCCATCTTGTTTAGTTCTCACCGCATCTCCTTGTCGTAGACCCTCCGCCATTTTTAGTTCCCACTATTTTAACCTCAAAATCTACTCTTCTAAAACTCTTGCTACCCCCATCTTCTTTTAGTTCCCATTCTCACCACTGCATCTCCTTACCCCCACCTCTTGCGACCGCCGTGTTCACCACTAACCTCCAAATTTCCTCGTCCTTAAACCTCTTGTCTCAACAACCTTGTCTAGTCCCCATTTTCGCCACCGCATCTCATATCGCCCCCATCTCTCTATCCACTCAAGAAAACTACCATCCGACGTTCAAAAATTGCTGATCAGTTCAAGACAGGCTTTTGCAAATCTTGCTGCTAGCAAAACTCACCTTTCCCATCACCTCCAACATACCCCACTCCCACAACTTTTTCTTTTCCACCAATCATAATCCCTCTTATTCCTACCAATTAACAACTCTCATTTGTTCCTTTCCACCAATAAAATCACTTCTTACTCCCACCAATCACAACTTCACACGTCACTTTCTGTTACACTTTTTATCCCTCGCCCCCCATCTTTACCCCTCTTTCAGTACCGACCTCCGCACAGACAACACCTCGCCACCCAGCTCCTCTCCATCACGCGACCTCCATACTCCTCCATCTCCCTTCCTCCATCTCCGACCCCAAATTAACGAACCAATCAAAACACTCCACGTCACTTCCTCAATTCTTTCAACTCGTCCCGGATGAGCCAACCCATTTAACGATAATCCTACCGCTCAGGGCGCTTTTCAAACACACCGCCGCCGCCGTCGCACGCACCGACACTAGCGACACCAGCGCCCCTAGCGGCAGGATTATCGTTAAATCAATTGGCTCATCCGGGACTAATACTACTGATGTGCTACCGACCCTTTACCACGTTTCATCGAGTTTAAAGGAGTAGACTGTAGATTTAACGCCGTAGATTTTAAATTACCGCATATACGTTACGTTTAATAGCATTCAAAGAAAAGAATAACCAATAAATCCACAAAGTGTCAAAGGTTAGGGTGTTCACGTGCGCTTACGTTTTTACGCAGTAGCATAAAATAAGGTGGTGGCATAAGATAGTGCTAATTCAATTCCTGTTAGTGAAATAAGCATGTTGTAGTTCACCTGTTATCCAAAAACTGTTAATACATGGAGGAGTTGGTGTGTGAGAGCAAGACACAAAACGCTATCAAGCATAGTTGTCAATTAACAATAGACACCTGGGTAAGGTATGTGCATATTAATACATATCCACAAACACATAGCAGTAACTACAGAGGGGTCAGAAGATCATAGACAGCAGCGTTAGATACTTCTTACACCAAGAATCAAGTTTATATCAGCAATCACCAGGGCGCTAACGTTAAATTATATTTTACAGAAGGTTTAAAAGAAAGCTCAGAAAACATTTTGTTTCATGTTAATGTTAAAGCAATTAATACAATTATTACGCAGTATAATTTGTACCGTATGTATGATATGGTATATATTGGTATTTATCTGTGTTTTTTCTACTTTCTTTTCTATTTTTTCTTAGTATTCTATAGTAAGTGGGGGCAGTATTGTATCCCACCTAAATATTCCGAGATTTCATCGGAAATATATGCTTTGAAGCTCCCTGAACCCAAATAAAGCAATCTTAGAAATGGTCTCTCTGTGTCTGTGAACAGCACAACTTAAAAACGAAATGTCTGATAAATACCAAAGTTGATATTTAAGTTCAGTTTCTTCCAAGGATGCATCAAAAGATTTTCAGGAAAATTTCCCCATCCTAAAGTATCCTTTACATGAAACATTCTTCGAATGTTTTTATTTCAGGAAAATGGCTGTAACGGCTTAAATTAAGCACCATATACGATATATATATATATATATATATATATATATATATATATATATAAACATAAACATATATAAGTACTATATGTACGTATTAAATATGTTTAAATGACAAATAAGATCTATATCTTGAATTTTCTGGTATTGGCTTATGAAAAGCTCTTTATTAGGAAAGAAATTTGTAAAATCTTGTATAATTGATAAACGTTGAGCGTAGACGAGAATGTACTACACAAAAATGTATATCTCTTTAAAACACACAGTTCGTTTCAAGTAACTTTATTTATGACATCACCCACTTCAGAAGTATCCACTATCAATAGTTCAAATGGTTCAGTGTAGTCACTAGTTTAAAGCCCTGTCGATACAATGAGTATGGAATTTTAGGGCCTGCGTATAGCGTACAGTCCTGAATCATTTGACTATCGCTGTTCTCTTTTATGCATTTCGAAATGTGTAATGTAGCCATTTCCGGAAAGAATTTCTCTATTAAAATGAAGTAGATAGGAAAATAAACGTTCCTAAGAATAATGTTTATATCCACTAATAGGCTTTAGAGGATAGAGAAAATCATGCGAATGTAACCATCGGATTTTTTTCATCTTACACCCCTTTGGTTCTATTATTATCACTAAAGTTCTAAGCAGTTGAAGAACATGTGTTCCATTGCACATTTCTTAAAACAATTTTGTCATCCTTAACCTCAACTTGTTTATTCGGTGGGAGACAGTTGAATGTAATTAAAAATGATTACGGCGTTATCAATCTTAAGGGCAGTTGGAATTAATAATAACCTTAAAGGGGGTTTTGTGCTAATTTTATTTTAAACTTACTTAAGTACGTTAATATAACGTTTTGAATAATGGATTATAACAAATATTATTCCATTTAACAAATGGATTGTTACTCAAATATAATTAGTTTGTGGCGCACGTATGAAGCAGTATCGCAATACGGTTACAATATCCCCATAGGTAGTAAAGGTATCTTATATTTGCACTGAATAAACTAGGAAGCAAGCATCCTACAACATTTTCTGTGTAGTAAGATTTTGTTTATCTTACACGGTTTACCAGTTATACAAAAGTCATTCGGAATGACAAGGACTTCACAGGCTATTTCCAGAAAGTTCAATGTTTAGCTCTCTTCCAAATATCTTGAACATAGGGTATTTTATAAAATCGTTAGAACCATTTTGAGAAAAACAACGAATACTTTTCCACGCAAAGAGTAGTTTGATGTGAAAGGATTTTCTTGAAAATTTTTGTATAAAACAAGTTTGGTGTTTCACCGACTTTTCGTTTTTGAATTATGCTGTTCATACACAGCCTTTTTACTTTCTCTAACACGTATAGTAAGTAGGGGAAGTATTGTATTCCACCCAAAAATTCGATACCGAGATTTCACCGGAAATACATGTTTTGAGACTCCCTGAATAAAAAAAACATTTTTAGAAACATGTCCGTGTGTGTGTGTCTGTCTGTGAACATCATAACTCAGAAACGAACAGTCGGATAAACACCAAACTTGGCATTTAGGTTCAGTATCTTCCAGAGATGCGACACGAAGGTTGTTAGGAAAATCCCCCCACCCCAGATTACCCTTTACATGGAGCATTTTTCGAAAATTTTAATTTTCCTAAAAATGGCTCTAACGATTTTGATTAAAATATCATATGTTTAAGATATTTTCATGACAAATGAAACGTATATCTCGAATTTTCTGGGAATGTCTCCAAAAGTATTCTTCATTGTGAACGACTTTTGCATAACTGGTAAACCATAAGAGATAGACAAAATTTTACTACACAAAAAATGGAGATTGCGTTAAAATACACAATTTATGTCATATACATTTTTTTGTTGGGTGAAACATTTTCAAGATATTGCTAGTTATCCCTTAAATTTTCCAATACTTATACTTTTTCTCAAATTCGTTATTCATTTTTTTGGTAAATCAAAGAGAATGGAATACTCCACTTAACAACCACCTCTTAAAATATTTGGCTATCGCTTAAAGCCTAGCAATTCCCCTTGCATCTACAACAAAATTAGCAATAAGATTAACATCTCGATATCTCGATTAACATGAAGCATTTGGAGAATAAAAGTTTTTAAAAATAGTTTGTATAAGAGTAGAGAAGTCATGTGAGTGTAACACATCAGATTTTTTCTAAACATACCTTCTTTTATTTAGGATGCCTTAAGCATGTATCTCCGCTCGAATATCGATATAGAGTGTTTGATTGGAATACAATACTTCTCCTACCTACTACAGGTAGGTAGTGAAGAAAGTGAAATACAATCTCTGCTTCTAATATATCTGTTGATGAAGCTCGTCGAATAGAACGTATACATTCTCATAAAGATATATATATATATTAAATAATTGATCCTATTGATGATATAACATTGTGCGAAAGGTAAGCTTCAGGCTAAACATTATCTTAATGCATTTAAAATTAAAACATATCTTGTGCCAATTCCATTGGCTGTATATAATACAACCATTAGTCATTTCTGACATTTAAAACGCGTTTTCTGTTACATGAGTTTTCATAACGGTTCAAAACATTCAAGGGTACAAAGGAGAACCAGAACAATTTAATCGTATAGCCTGAATAAATACGCAATACAGACAAATAATTTTTTCACCCTGACGAGCTTTTATGTGTTTGAAGTAGTCGGACAATTCCATTTATCTTCTGGGTGGGATATTGGGTCAGTAGTAAAAGAGCAGCAAGCGCGTAAACAACGTGAGGTAGGTTGACATTACCAAGCGTTCCGAACCATGTTTGGGACTACTGCCAGTCGTTCGTCCCCTACCCTAGACTACCTTCTTCTCCTCTGCGTTTCTGATTGTCAGGAAAAAAAATCGACCTGCATCTTATTTTGTACTGGTAACCGCATTATCAGTATTACCAACTTCATTACCCACTACCTCAGCTATTTAATATAGACTTGTTCTTAATAACGTACATTTCTATTACCATTATCAGTAATTAGTTTGTTTAAAACAACTAACTGATTAACAACAAAGTGCATCAGAGGAGAGACCTCCAGTTACCGGAGTATAGCTACACTAGTAGGCCATAGTAGGTCCTTTGTACTTCCAACGTGACCCCTGGGAGCAAGTGATGAAGGAGAGACCCGAAGGGCGACCAGATCTGGATGAGGATTATGCTGGTAAGGACGGGATCACTAAAGATTTCAACATGACACCAATCCTGACGCCGGGTCCGCTTTAGCTACCCGCATGTTGAGGGTCCCGAGACGTTCTCAGGACATTCCCACCAACGTCAGGGAGAAATCCTTCCAAAGTGCAAGTTCCACCGTCTTGCAGCAACCGCTGCGCCTGGTCCTACAACCCTGAAACAGACAAGATGGCAAGAAATGATGAGGACAGGGAAATTCGTGGTAGAAAAACACCATCCCAGGATGGGCCTACCGACCCGAGGAATCACAGAAAAGCCCACAGAGTGGCTGGCCTATGGTAATCGAACCCTGGCATCCCGAATGCGAACCTTACATATTACCGCAGAGCCATCCCACTCGATTGGAGTTGAATGATCTTTCTGTTCAATTATTTTATTTCTTACCACTAGTTTTATCTTATTTGCTGTTTTCCAAGTAATGCCATTATTTTTGTCTTTGTGCCGCTCTTTGGCGTTGAACATGTTGTCAGCACATGAAGATCGAAGAATATTCTGGCATGATATCGCCACTCCTGACGTAGGCTTGGTAGAACGGCATAAGTGGCGTCCACGATTGCTATTGGCTGGCTCACCGATTGCAGCGCTCTACAAGGCAGGACAAAGAACGTCGAGCTCCCGGGCGAGAACACCTAGCAGTCATACACGAGAGACAGTGCGAGCAGACTGACTGACCATCTAGCCCTGCATTTAGCTTCGGCGGTATTTTCGCCATAGCATTTCCAAGGGTAACGTTCGGACTTTTCAAAATTTAATTTATACGTTTTAGTAAGCAATTAAAAATGTGGTTAATTTACGCTTGTTCTAAATTCTTTAGTCTTGTGGGAGAAACATATCTTTTCAAGTTTTAATTTTGTACTCACATTGCACTTGTTGTCTAAAGAAATAAAACGCTTCTAAGGGAACATAAATTAATTTAAAGCATACTAATGATAACAAGGAAAGTTGAAGGAGAAATACGAGAACCATTAATTATTCTAAACGTGTTAACTTTATGTATTTTGAGTGTTAAAATAAACTACAAGCTTCATTCAAACTTATATATGATTTTCAGCTACAATAAATAGTTAACATATTCATGTGAATATTTCAAACTTTGCTGCTATAGCAATCCATACCTCTGGGCCAATCAAATATTCCACCGTGAAGGTTGAATTGGGTAGCTTCATCATATATGTGTAGTGTACATTTTAAAGTAAATAATATATTAATACAGGAAGGCACATCTTTTCTGTTAGTATTTGAAGACTAATTTTTTTATAAGTTTGATTTTATTAAAAATATTTCTTTGTGACACTTTAATGGTTATTATTGTCAGGTCACCACGTATACTAATATTTTCATGTATATCTAGTTTCATTCCTATGTTTGTTTCTGATGCAAACGTTAAATAAAACTGCAGAAAGGCCTTGTTTAACGGCTAGATAATTGTCGATATCGTTTTTACTTATTTTATTGCCTGTTTTTATTACAAATTTAGTTTAGGTGTATAAGCTTTTTATGGCCCATATACACTGTAACGGTACTGCAGTTTCTTGTAATATCGACAAGAGTACAGTCCTGTTTAACCTATTAAAAGCTTGACGAGGTCAGTAAATTTTTGCATGCATCTCTTTGTATAATTCCCCCTTTATTTATCAATATCTTCCATAAATATATTAATATTTTTGTTGTTAGTTCTAGTATTAAGTCCCCTCTGGTATTCAGTTAAAGCGGTTGCTTCAATTGGTCTTCTCTTTAAAATTAAACATTTTTACATACGTTTTGTACTGAGAAATTTTGCTTCTTCTCATATAATTGTTACAAATTTTTGATGCTCTTTCTTAAGCACTCAGTACACAACCCTGTTGAACAGGTATCTGTATGCTATTTTTATCCCAGCTTGAGTGTAGCAAATTTAAAAATCAAAGTCTCAAAGCTAGTTCACCATATTATAATAATTCGTTGTTAATACCATCTATAATATTTGGCGTTTTATTTCTAATTTAAACCACTTTATTTCTTGGATTTTCGCATACCTACTCCTTTTTCATCTTCACGCATATTTGGTTATTCTTCAGACTTCTGATCATACCACAATCTTTTATAATGCTTTTATCACTGATTTTCGTAAATTATATGAATGTGCAGTGGACATTTATCTTATAAATTTAAACATTTTGGCAGGAGTGAACTCATATTAGGATTTAATTAACTTCATTTAACTCCCGAGATTCCTAATGAAATGGTTGCACAATGATCCAGAAGATTCTTATGGTGAATCGCAATTGGCAGAAGCGAACGTTTGTTTACTTTTTACTGCAATAGGTATGTGCGTGTGTGTGCTGTAATAATTAGCTATCATGTGCGTCTCAACATCGCGTACTTAACCCTAGAGAGGTGGCGCGGGGTAGTTTCTGACCCCAGTGAGTTTTATTTGCAAGTTATATATAATGATTTCGGATACCTGAACCCTGCCTTTCCCTTACCTTTTCCTGCATTCCTTTGCTTTTGTTAGAGGTCATTAGCATTGGATTACAGGTCATACATTCCTAGGATATAGGCTAGTTGTGTTCTTCGGCTGAAAGGAGGACAGAAAATACCCCACGCCACCTCTCCCGTTGCATGTTATGTGTCTCGTTTGCATATTGTTTCTGTAGTTACAGTGTGTTTTCAGCTGAATCTTAGAGAAGTTGTGGTTATAGTATATACGTATTTTTTAGTATTAAACGTAGTGCTGTTCTTATATCTCAATATAAATTACGATGACCATCAGGCAAGGTTATTAGCCCTAATAAGGGAAGTGGAAGAAGAGGAAGCATTAGGTGGTGAAGGCAGTGATACGGAAGTTGAACTTGAAATACCGAGTTCAAATAGTGAGAGTGAGCAAAGTGCAGAAGAGGAAGAACATATGAGTGATGGCATTCCACTATCACAAAGAATGTGCAATATTTATGGAAAGGATCGAGTTACGGCATGGAAAATGGTTCAGTCTCCTCAAAATTCACGTACTCGCTCCCACAACATAGTGACTCACCAGGTGTAAAATCTGCAGCAAAAAATGCAAAAACCTCCTATAGAGGCCTGGAAGGTGTTTTTACCGATGATATGCTCCGAACTATCATTACATTCACCAATTCGGAAATTCAGAGGAAATTCAGTCCAAGTTTCTGGGATTTAACACGATAACTGTCAATTCAAAGTTTTTGTTTTATTTTTTAAAGTAGATTTTTACAACCAACAGTTATTTTAATAATCATGTATTACTCGGTATATGTAAGCAATAATTAAACAAAGGTATTAATTCGGCCCATTTACAACAATCGTTTTATTCCTGGGGTCGCAAACGACCCCGCGCCACCACTAATGTAAGACGTAAATGCGCCACCTCTCTAGGGCTAACAATATGATATATTAATTCTTATCTTAATTTCCCCTTACATGGAACATTTTACGTAACTTTTTTGTGTTCTCCAAAATAATGTTAATGATTTTGACTAAAGTAAGCTAGGTTAAGATATTTAAAAAACAAATGAAATTAATATGTTAAATGCAATAAATCCTTTATTTTCTGTATTTACTTTCAAGCCTCGGGCCATGCCGGGCCTACGCACGAGGGCTTGGCCTGTGCCCATGTAGACCTCTAGCAGCAGTACGCGCACACAACTCAAGTGGAAATAGGGAGACCATGCAACAAGGATGGACTGTGGAATACGGGCCGACGCTACCACAGTTTCGGACAAAAGGCTCTGAAAAACCAGCAGAGGTCGCCCACACAGAGATGATCAGGCGAACTGGTTCGAAGAGCTGGGACAAGATGGATCACTCTAGACAAGGACCGCCAACTATGGAAGATGGGCCCACGTGACCACACTTTGGGACATCACGCTCGGGAAAAGAAGCAGAGGTCGCTCTCACCAGAAATGGTTGGGTGAACTGGTACGAGGAGCTGGGAGAAACTGGATCACAAGGATCGCCAACTATGGAAGATTGGTCCACGTGACCACACTTTGGGACATCAGGCTCGGGAAAAGAAGCAGAGGTCGCTCTCACCAGCAATGGTTGGGTGAACTGGTACGAGGAGCTGGAAGAAGATGGACCACTCTAGACAAGGATCGCCAACTATGGAAGATGGGTCCACGTGACCACACTTTGGGACATCAGGCTCGGAAAAAGAAGCAGAGGTCGCTCTCACCAGAAATGGTTGGGTGAACTGGTACGAGGAGCTGGGAGAAACTGGATCACAAGGATCGCCAACTATGGAAGATGGGTCCACGTGACCACACTTTGGGACATCAGGCTCGGAAAAAGAAGCAGAGGTCGCTCTCACCAGAAATGGTTGGGTGAACTGGTACGAGGAGCTGGGAGAAACTGGATCACAAGGATCGCCAACTATGGAAGATGGGCCCACGTGACCACACTTTGGGACATCAGGCTCGGGAAAAGAAGCAGAGGTCGCTCTCACAAGAAATGGTTGGGTGAACTGGTACGAGGAGCTGGGAGAAACTGGATCTCTCTAGACAAGGACCGCCAACTATGCAAGATGGGCCCACGCTACCGCAGTTTGGGACAACAGGCTTGGTTAAACAACAGAGGCCGCCCACAGCAGAGATGGTCAGGCGAACTAGTACGAGGAGCTGGGAGATGGACCACTCTAGATAAGGACCGTCAACTATGGAAGGAAGTCAGCGTTAAAGCGGTAAAGAGGTAATATAGGGTTAAGGTTAGTGGTGCTGGTCCAAACTTTCATAAAAAGGGTTAAATGAAAGACAAGGATGGTTCAAAATTTCTCACGTGACTGGCTGACCTTGGGCGTTTACACTAAGCTGCCCTCCTCCTACAGTAGGGGGACATTGCCCTGAAGGGATGTAGGCTATCTGTTAAAAATTATTCATCAATACCCTACCACAAACTTGATTACGACATAAAAAGGAAATAAAGAAGAACATGAACTTTTTTGGCATTTGTATGGCTTGTGTATCTTGTCGTTGACTGGATTTTCTAGTTTGTTTTGCTGTCTCTTCTGATTTCTCTGCCGCTGAAACGTATATAGATGGAACCGCAATACCGTCGATATCTCTAACTTCGATACTCAAGGTATCTCCAACACTCTGAGATAAACCTTCGGTACGTTTTCAATGCTTTTAAATTTTTAAGTTTTGAAAGCTGTAGCGTTTAACTTTATGCTAGATAAGGAATGAAAAGAGTCGGGACTTCACGTTTTTGCCTCTTATGTGCTTCCGAAGACTTGTTGGTCTATAGTTAATAGACCTTAACTGCGTATTTGTGGGTGAATCAATGTACATTTCATAGACTCTTGTGTCATGGGGGAGGAGTTGAGGTACTCGTGCAACAGTCAGCGTTAACTGAGTTATGAATGAAGCTGATTTAGCTGGCGCACTAAATCACGTTTTGGCAATACCCTGGCTTGGTGACTCACGCTCAACCATTGCATTTATCTACTACCGTGACCAAAATCTGAATCCAGCGGAAGGAAATCAGAACTTAAGTCATAAGATAATACAGCGCATAGGAATATTTGTTCTTTCCTTCCATGTGTTTGTGTTTACGCAGTCGAACTCGGGTCACGAGCGTAGCTTACAGGTGTACTATACGACTAATTGCCATACTGTGGTTAAAAATACTTTAAAATATGTTTTCAGCACAAAATATAATTACGTAAATAGAGAATCAAGGAAATTATTATTATTATTATTATTATTATTATTATTATTATTATTATTATTATTATTAGCCTTTATTAACTATAGGAGATATATAACCTGTGGCATCATCAAGATGAAAATGCTGCCAATTGAAAAGTAAACAGGAACAATTTCGGAATTAGCATTCAATAACAAATTAGGTTGCTTTCGTATGTACACAGAAAACTACTAACCAGACCATAATTCAGGGAACAAGCTATCGCCTTTACAATATTTTGTAAAGTGAGTATCCAGAAATAGTGGTATCATTCCATCACCATCATATCTGAAATTTGTCTGAATTTACACGTATTTCTGAGGAATAACAACAGATTAATAAAGCTGACTTTCAATGTTACTTCTAGGTTATGTTCCTGTGAAACAATGAGGGTTTTGAAACTTCTTTAATGCCTATGGCTATGTTTGTAACTTTTCCATGAGTACTATACAGTTCAAAAATTGTGCCATTCCCTTCACATTTAGTTCTAAGTATAACAATCGTTATATACCCAGAAGTGAGTATGCATCTAACCATGCCAAAATGAGAGGAGAATGAACTCATAAAACCAAGAATATACTAGCTTTTATTCATACCAAATATAAGCAAACACTCTTGTGAGATGGATGCATGAATATGTTTTACTCTGCTTCCATTACTTGAGTATGTTCTTAAAATGAAGTAGATACTCAAAGTTTTATTCGTACCAAACTGAGTATTTACTTGAAAGAGTACAGCATATACTATATACTCATTTTTATTCATATAACCCAAAAGCTTTGACATTCGGCCTTAGAACTCGGAAGAAATGAAAGCCCGAAACATTCCATGACTCTTGTTCCCAATTCCTAACAGACAATGGGTCTATCTTAGTTCTCCTACGCTATAATGCACAGAGGAAATTGCAGGCTACCTTGAAACATTCTAAAGGTACTCCTACATATTCTTCATCCCCTAATCTAGAAATTAGTAGCATTTGACACAATTGACAAAGCTTCAGTATCAGAAAATAAAATATAATGCCTGGCATACAAAGCTAGTATATCCTATTCTAAAGCTTTTAGTACACCTCTTTAAGTTCTTTGGACTAAATCTTGATGACTAAAGCTATAGGTGCCATCAAAATGATCCGCTAAATGACCAATCTTTTAACTTCAAAACCGACGGATAGTTGAGACCGTTAAGACTCGGACTCAAGAACAGAAGTCTACAGTTCAAATCCCGCCAGAACATTTTCCCCGACTGAGGTCCTTTCCAGGTTTTCCTCAGTCCTGTATCTGACGTACTCCAAACTTAGGTCTAATACTTTTCCTTCATAAATCTACTTTCTCATTTTTGTTGTATCAACAGTGCCATACATCTGTAGTGCCATCTACAGTAAGAACGAACCTTAAACACCCACAAATAAAACTCAATTTAATTTAATTTTAAACACTCCTAAAGAGAAATTAAAAAGGAAATAGAAAATACTTTAAATTCAATGGGAAGTTAACGATGTTTCATTTTTATAATTTCTCTTGCTTTGTCGGATCGGAGATACGAAATTTCAAGGGACACACTACAGTGAACTTATATTCAAGTTAATTGAAGAACATCTCGTACAACACCTAATAAGTGGTAGCTTATATTTACTAACTTAATGGAATATAAAATCGATTTGCTTCGTTCTGAGCAAAACCTGGTTCTTCCGAGCACAATATAATTTGAGCAACGGAACCGTAGGTTCTTTTGTTTTTTACTTATGTTTTAACGTTAAGCACCCATTTTTCCTAGTGCCCGTGTACTTTATTTGATCACTCGTGTTGTGAGAAGATACACGTTGTCTCTGCCATCTGTTGGTATCAATATGCGAATATGGCATAACCGCGTTTCATAAAGCAAGAATAGTCTGTGTGGAATTTACAACCGTCGTTATCTGACCGATTTGTTCACATCTGCCTCCTCTTCAGTATCAAACATTCCAAAAACTTCTGGATGTCACTGTCTGCGTCTTCTAAGACGTACAACCCGAACACTAATACAGTCTTACAAACAACTTTTTTCCAAATAAAACTGTTAAGTGTTTTTTTATAAGTTCACCTCAATATATTGTTCTATGCAACATAGTTTTATTTCGGACCATAATGGCTATATAACATTTGAGGTAATGTATCTATGAAATTTGAAAAATACACAAGATTGATACTTGCCAGGTATTACAGGAAAAAACAGTAATATTTCTGCCATGTTTCAAAATGTTAGCTTGCATGGTTATTTAAATATTAATTTTATTGTTTAAATTAATTGCTCTAATCAAAACGTTTCCTCGTAATTTTTTACCTTCTTCACCACGTCTAGCAAGTAGGGGAAGCACAGTATTCCATCCAAGGTTTCGATGCCAAATTTCACTGGAAATACATGCTTTGAGACCCCCTGAATCCAAAATATATTTTTAGAAAAAAGTCGGTATGTGCGTGTCTGCGAAGAGCAGGACTCAAAAACAAAAATTCGGATAAACACTAAACTTGGCATTACATACAATATCTTCCAAAGAAGCGATAGGAAGATTTTTCCAGAAAATCCCCCGATCAAAAGAATATACATAGAAAGCTTTCCGATTTTTTTCTAAAACAGCTCTAATGATTCTGATTCAAATACTGTATATTAAACACGACAAACAAAGTGTTTATCTTGAATTTTCTGGAAATTGTCTGTCAAGTCCTCTTTATTTAGAAGGAGTTTTGTTTAATCTTGTATAGTGGTAAATGTTAAGCAATAAACGTAAAGGTGTTGCACAAGAAATGTATATCTCTTTGAAGCACACAATTAATTCAAATAAATTTTTGTGGCATCAGCCATTTCCGAGATATCCGTTATGATGGTTTAAAGTCTTGCCAATTTTCAATTTTTTCCGTTATGTATAGAAAGAGGATGCAATTTTAAGGCCAACGTATAGCACTCGGTTGTAGACATCTAACTATCGCTATTCCCCTTGTATCTATAACGAAATGTGTAATTCAGCTATTTACGAAAAGGTTTATCTAGATTAAAAGAAAGTCGATAGGAAAATAAACTTTCGTGATAATTTGTATATCCAATAATAAACGACAGAGGGTAGAGAAAATCATGTCAATGTAACACACAAATTTTTTGAAACGCGTCCATCATGAATTCAGGTTATACAGACAAAATTAAAAAAATATTAATAACATATATCTCAGAAATGCCTTATGCCATAAAAAGTTATTGGAAATAAA
The DNA here is from genome assembly GCA_030765065.1 of Deroplatys truncata. Classification (NCBI taxonomy): domain Eukaryota; kingdom Metazoa; phylum Arthropoda; class Insecta; order Mantodea; family Mantidae; genus Deroplatys; species Deroplatys truncata. The sequence goes on along the minus strand of CM060988.1, from coordinate 53,368,000 downwards.
TTCCCTGTTTAAAAGAATCTACATCTTTTGTATTGACGTTTTCGAGAGATATTCAATTAATACATTTTATTTGTCATGTAAATGTTTTAATATATGGCATTTTAATCAAAATCATTAGAGCTATTTTTTAGAAAATAAAAAAAATTGTAAAATGTTTCATGCAAAGGGTAATTGGAGGTAGGGGGATTTTCTTGCAAATCTTCGTGTCGCATCCGTGGAAAATATTGAACTTAAATACCAAGCTTGATAGTTATCCTACTTTTCGTTTTTGTGTTATGCTGTTCACATACACACGGACACACAAACATGCACGCATATATACAGATAAGCACATGGACCTTTTGCTAATTTTTGGGGAGATTCAGGAGGCCTCAAAACACATATTTCTGGTGAAATGTGGGTATTGAATTTTTGGGTGGACTGCAATATCTACTCTACCTACTATGTACGCGGTAGAGAAAATAAAAACTATAATGCATCAGATATTTTTAAAACTCCAATTATCGTAAAAAGGGTCTTACTTTTTGTATATTCGAAAGTTATTGTTTTTTGAAACTTCAATGTTTTTCTCAAAACTGGAGCATTGCTTTAACCACGTATATGGTTATTTTTAAGGTACTTCTGAGTTCCACTATATTTTTTAAACAAATAAGTAAAAAATTACATCTTGTGGAGCATTTACAGTGCAGAAAAACGCTGAACAGTAGTTTGGAAAAAAACAAGGTTTAAAGTTGGGGTGCCTGTTAAGATGGATGCGGCTCTCCATTAGAAACTTTACTTTATTGGTAGTTTAAATGCGCTAAAAACAAAAAAGTCTTCTTAAAGTTCAGAAGTCATATTATTTTATTATGAAAGTATTTATTTTAATTTTACATAATTTGCGACCACATTTCACAGATTCATTACCTTAAGTCGCAATATTATGTATTATCATGCTTATTGCTAGGTGGTCTATGTTTAATCTGTGATATTATCTTTTTTCCCAATTTGTAAGTTAAGAGATTACGGTTAAAATTCTAGTTATGATAAAATTAGACAGCCTTGTCATTTTAGGCATTCTATTAGACTATGTTTTTTTCCAAAGACTACAACAGCTGCTGTTGGCCTGGACTTACATATTTTTTTAGGAAATTTTTAACAATGCGCATGTATACACTTTTAACCGAACAGTTCTTTCGACTATACTTGGCCACTGTTACGAGAATTTTGTTTTCTGCATTTCCTCTCACACAAAGAGATTCATCAAGACTCCCAGCATTTAAACGTTTCCTAAATTCGTTAGATAACTTTTTCCATGTATATTCTTTCTGAAACTGCAATTCATTTACATCACAGTTGTAGATCGCCACAAAGCCTTCATTGTGAGTCAGGTACCTAATTTTGGCAAGAAAGAGGATATCTAAAGAGAAATTTATTTAAAAATGGAAGATCGCATAGCCTTTCCTCACCCTTCTTTTGTAGACAAGGTTACAAGTCAAAGTGACAAGGGAATGTCTTATTATCTATTATGTATTTTTTAAAGTAAATAATGTATGCGAAATGTCATGAATCACTATTTTGCCAATTTGTATGTTTTTGTGCTTTTTAAAATCTATAGTATTAGATATTGCACCTATCACATTAGTGTTAAGTTAGCAATGGCTCTTTGCATTAATATTCTTCTATTGGGAACGGAAACATTGTGCATTTAGTGAATTTGTTTACTGTAAGTGCTGCCCTTTTTAACAAATCATCATTCAAATAAATAATTGTGTGTGTGACATCAGATGCAAAAGTAATGAATAACTTTGAGAGCAAACTCTCAGCAGGGTATATATTTTAAAGCTCAGAATATTCAGTGGTATACGCTGTTGTAGAAAAAGAAGAGGAGAATACAATGACAAACATATTATTTTTTGCTGTTAACAAAATGTTTTTATTCACTGGGGTCAAAGTAGCTAGAAAAAGAACACAGAAAAGAAAAGCACAGAAACATTTTTGTCCCCTGCTTCTTAATCTAGTATCCAGGAAAATTGGCTAACTTAGCGTTTTAAAAAGCCCTGCACCTATTACTTCTACTTGCTTTTAATTTGGTGCATATTTCATCCTACTTTACTGAAACTGAATTGTTAATAGAAGTTGTATGTTCGCAAAGCGTTTTTCTTGTACTGATACACTCGCCATCATCAATTTGCATTCCAAAATACAATTTTCCATAACAACTCTTTTATACAAGGCACCAAAATTGAATGCTGTTATAGTGTTTTCATTTTCGCCAGTCCACTCAACGCCATTTTTCTTCTCTTTGCAACCATTGTGCCACTCTAATCAGTTCCCCTCTTGCAGTAGCAGTAGTAGTGTTAACGCAGAAGAATCTTGTAACTCTGGTCTCGTGCTTTGAGGAAAGAAGCTACTAAAGGGGAAACTGCAGAAAGGGACACCTATATAGAGGGAGAGTGGGGATTACCATGCGTGCCCTTGACTGAACTGGCCAGAGTGAAACCACTATGGCGTATAAGCCTGCTTATTTGCTGTAATCAGTCTTTCCAACTCCTAATAAGGTGTTGTACTGACCGAAAGGCGAAAACGTAACAGTGAAAAAATCAAACTCATATCACTCAAATAAGAATAAGCCATTTGATTTTGAGAAATTGCATGTTAAACTATCGGCATACCTGCCTGTCTGTTCCGAACGAGGTTTACAAGGAAACGCAGCATTTGGAGTGTTGCATTGAGTAGTCTTGACGGGTACATACATTTCAAAATGAGGTGCTTACAATAGCAAAGGCGTCTGCGCCAAAAGCTAGTTTTGAGGAAAATGTGATTAAAGTGTTACTAAGCATTATATATTAGAATAATTGCTAAAGACATAAAGAAGTGTTCAGAAGTTCAGGTGCCCTACTTCTTTGGCTCTTACAACTTTTTTTTCTAACTTATATATTCTTCACCTGTATTTCTCTTTTTCTTGGCCACGTTCATTTTCCATTGGTTTTTCTGCACGCAGCGTTTTCTAGGACGACTTATGCGACAAGAAGTAGTCACTGTCTGTATCAATCATTGTGCTTAATAAAAGTAAATTACGCTAAATGCCTAAAGGCTTGTTCAATGGTCGTTAATAAACAACACTCTTTAAATACACAATCCTAAATGTACCAATACCATGCTAGCCTCTAGTTCCCGAGGTCGTGGGTTCAAACCCGGCGGAGTGCGATGGGTTCTTTCGGGCGTAAAGTCCTTAGCATGACTTCCTTCTAAAGGGAAGTAAAGCCGATGGTCCCGTGTCAAGATTTACGGCACGTAAAAGAACCTCAATCCTGATAATGAGACCTCTGAACAAGATTTCCGATCTTTCACGCTCAATATAGAATGGGACGCTAAGGACCATAGGAGTTAAAGAGCGTCCATAAATAAAACTCGATTTACTTTAATTTCTAAATGTACTAAATAAAACTTAATCCGAGAGCTGCAAGTCACAAGAAGGCACGTTACAACTTTTTTAAGAGTAGCAGACTAAGCTGAACAGATACACCGTGCAGGAAGGAGTACATCCAGACAAAAACTATTTACTTCATGCTTTTTCCCTTTTCAGTAATTTCCTGAAGAGTTTACGTCAGTCGCTGTTGCGTCACAAACTGGGCTCTAGAAAGCAAGTACTCTATTTCTGAGCTCAAGAACTTGGCTCTCTAATGCGGTGAATTGAAGTTCTAACCCTGCTTCCATCATACTTGTTTAAGACGAGAATGTGACAGTAGGGATTGACGTGGGTGTTGGCTACCCCGCGCAAGGTCGGCCGCCTTACCAGATTGTGGTTCAATTCAGTGCCTTTAGATTTACTTCTGTGCGCATACGTAGCTCCAAGAATCTGGTAGCTTATTCTCTTACAAGGCAAGCTATATTTGTACAGCAGAGATATCCTCTCATTAACACTGAATTGATTATACATTCATATAGTTTTGATATAAGGTGTTATGTATATATTTTATATGTATATTCTGAGTGTCATATTATAAATAACCTGTTGCAACGAAATTCAAGTGAATTAGTTATTTAAATGTTGCAAGATTAAACACGCAGTATTCTCCCTTCGTACTAGTTCCAATATTTGTCAAAATTATAAATATAAGCGTGAAAACGATAATTTTTAATAAGCTACAAATAGAACCGCGTACCCGCGAAGGTTTCTGAAGAAATGCTCCTTGCTCTGCAAAATGATATGCGATCGTATGATGGTTTAGGTCAAACTTAGTATTATACCTCTGAGTTTTTGGGGCATGTCCTGTCCGGCTCATTTCACCCCTAATAATTACGTGCTAAGGGTAATTTTATGCTCAATAGCGTTGTATAATTTATACTCGTATGTAACAATTTCCACCGCACATATGCGCTGTCATGTAGCAGATGTGCAGTACTAATAAAGATCATAACACCTAACTTTTCACAAACAGAGATCCAGTTACACCTTGGTATTATCTTACGTCCAGTAATGCTAGAATTACATAGATTTACGACTTCCTGAAAATATGCAGGATAAAATATCCCTCCTCAAATTCATATACAGGAATGAGACAACGTTAACCATTTGCTGAGTATTTTCGTTCTACAAATGCTTTATGGCGTTTGAAAGCAACTAAAGGGCACATTGAAGTTACCTCAGCAGTGATTGTCTTATACAGTTTCGGGGTTACTTTCTATGCTCAAAGACAAAAAATTGAATGGAAACAAACTTTGCAGGTTGCTTGCTTTAAAATAACGCACCAAAATATATACGCACATATAGTCAGGCTTGTTTAATTAACATAGTAAAAACTACTGTGATATAGAACATGCAAAAGTATAGTTCATATTGAGCTAAATTGCAGAAGAATGACAATGTACGTTGTTGCAGCGCCTAAAAGAGTGCAAAGATAACTGTAGTCCAGAGAGAACGCCTTTCCTGCAGTTATCTTCAACTTTGTGTTGACTATTTGCTGTGTGAAAGCTTGAAGCTCTTCTGAGGTTGCTCGATCAATAGATCTATTGAGTGCTATTCTCTGTATCACAGATAATGTACTATGAGCTTCATCACAAGTCTCTTGGCTGCTCCATGCAAGAACAAAGAACTTAATGAAAAAAAATCCGGAATACAAGAAACAAAGTCCAAGAAAGTGCCTTGGTTCCTCTGCGCAGAGTTCCTTCAGTCTAATACAATCAACCACAGTGTAGACATATAAAACGAAGAAAATGAAATCTCCTGTTATTTCCAGCAGAATAACGGATCCGAATATAGAATTAGTTAACTCCGCAGTTTCAGTCAATGCGTTGTGCAGCTCTCGTAGGTGGTGAATGTTTTCATATATGCTCATTTTTGGAGCACTTCTCGGAGATGTAAACTTGATTTGCTTATATGCGCATAATTTATTATTTATCAATTTGAAACGATTCCGCAGAAACACAAGAGCATTGATGAACTGAACATCGGCTACACAGTTGATGAAATGGCTCAAGGCAATTATCAAAATAGTTGCCAAGATTTCCAAAACATTTTCAAGTATAAGTGCATGATAAACGGTTGTAACAATCCAGATAGATATAACTGCAATTATTTCAAAAAGAAGGATACCCCTCGTGTTTTGATATATCTTCGCTGCTTGATGGTCCAAAAGCATTTCATCCACGGCACACATTGTACCTAATATGCGGCCTAAGCTTTTCCATTTGCTGGTGACAAATGTAAGCATATAGCATAGTGTTGAAGAAGAGGAAATTATGCTAGCTGCAGTATATGATACAGCATCGCCATTAGCATAATTCCTTTCTAGATCAAACATTAAGTAGCATATGTTACCGCAGAATAAAATTAGTGAACAGACCATCACAGTAATAGACCATGCTGCACTTCGCACTATGATAAAGCATGGTGCAGTAACTGCTTTATAGGGCGCGAGACCCAGTGCTCTGGATATCGCGTAGAGTGGAGCAATAGAATTCCAGAAGTTGAGGTTGATCTCCAATTTCTGACAGACTTTCCTGTCCCACTGCGGATTTCGGGAGTATGGCTCACTGTCTTCAGTATCCATGTTGACTCGGTTGCCCTGATCAGCTCTGGGTGCCAGTGTGGTTAATTAGGTCAGCGATCTATCTGCCTGAATGTCCTTTATTGAACCACAGACTTTACTTTTGTTCAGCCTTGTGTTTAGATGTTGGCTTCTCAGTTGCTAATAGATGTTTCCTTGTCGCCTTGCTCTAATAGATTTTATCAACTTAATGGGCACTTTACTATGCTTATTGCCTAATGAAATATTCTAGTCTTATCCTAGAATACAATCTGCCTTAGTACATAATGCAAGTCCATTTCGAATAGTGCCTTCTAATTTGAAGTTAGAGTAAAATTTAATATTGGGCTATGCAAATGGTGTCTGTTAATGATTTGTGATAGGTAAAATAAAAAAATCATTTACTGCCCGCAGCTGTTGAGGACTTGAAACATTACATCTGTTCAAATCGTAGAATTAAAGTACATATATTTGTCTTTGGGTTATTTTTCACATTTAAACTCACTGTTTTCTCCTGAAACTCGTACACCTTTTGTTATCCAAGTTTGTGGTTAGCTTTTCAATATCATTGGACGTTAAGAAAGATAGATTTTCACGTCTGGAAAGAAATTATACAGTTTTGGTAAGAAGGTTATTACAATTTTACACTTAAAGGAACTAAGTTTAACTAAGAAAGTATATAGGACAGCTGCAAAAACAATTTCAGATTAAAACATTCAAAATTGAAAAAAATGCCACATTAGCACTGCAGAAATTTAATATTTCCATGTTTTTTCACTGATTTACGCTTTATTGTGTGAACTAGAATATTCTAGATACCACGATTAGTAGTCACGCAGATGAATATTTGTGGTTAAATTCATAAACATTTTTGGAAAGATTTATTTTACAAATTTATGCAGCGGTGATTTTAATTGTAATTTAAAGGTTGTAAGCTTTAACTTGATGTATGAAGGAATTTCTAGTCCAACTTCCAGTATTGCTTTTGTTTCTTTGAAGATTGGAAAGTGTAGATATTTCATTTTTTTTAGAAAATAAGTTTAAGAATTAAAATGTTGTTCAGTATGACAAACCACTCAATTGAAAAGTCTAAACTGCTGAAGGCATCTCTGAATAAAATTATATAAAATGATACATTTTAATCATAATAAAATATTAATGCCATCGCTGTCAGAATTAGTACTGGCAATCCATTCAATCTTGGAACGAGAAGGACTGTGTTTATCAGTATTCTTATTCTTCCACGAAGGAACATTGGTTGTGTTATCCATTTTAGTTCACAATTATTCATAAAATGCGAATATCCGTGTAATTTGTTTATAAACAAACCATGCCTTCAAGGTGTGTCATCTCAACAATAAATCCTATAATACAATTTCCATGACATTTTCTCTTAGTGTCATCTGTTGAAAGAATGAGAAAATGTTTGCAGAAGCTGTGCAGGAAGGAGATTTGAATAAGAAAATTCAAAGGAACCAAGAGCAAGGTAACTCAAAATAAGACGCCACTCCTTTCTGAAATCCGGAAGCGCAGAAAATTATTTCAGTCTACTTAAGAGTTGGAATTATTAAATTTACATTTAATTCATTTTAAACAGGAAGGAATGTAGTTTCATAAAACAGAAAAAACAAAGTTTGAATATTTTGAGAAAAAAACAAATTTTTAAATGTGAGAAGCACATACTTCCATTAACTGCTAAAGTAGGTCACACTTTTTACACATTTTGCTTCTCGCGCATTCCTATTAGCATTTGTTGATTATCAGTATCAGACAAGGAAGTCATTGTGAAGGCTAAATATCTTTAAGTTAACTGAAAAGATACACCAATACAGAACCATCTGGAGAGGACTTGTGGATAAAATGGAAGATTACTGCATCCCATATTTGGTGCTAAATTATAAACCCGTAGACAAAAGAAACTTTGGCAGATATCGAAGAAAAGATGCACATAGCAAACATTTAATTACTGAGATCGGAACAAGCCTTAATATTGAATAGACTTAATATATTCGTTATTAATTTTAATGCATTTTATAACATGTATTATATAGAATTATTCTTCGATAATTGGTACAGTGTCTTCTATTTCCTTTTTGTAGATCGGAACAATCGCAGTTTTTTGCCACTCTTCTGATGTATAGCTATACCTCCAGCAAACATTTAGGAAACTTAAAAGCCTGTTGTTAAGACTTTCTGGGCTATATAAATTTTCATATTTATTTCATAAGTGTCTGGAGCTCTTAAAAGGTCAGTTAATTCCTCCTATGATTCTTCATTGTTTCCTAAAATCATATCTTCCATTTTCATATGATGTTCATCAACATTGATAATAGCGTAACTAATTGTCTTTTGAGATCGGATTTAGCTGTAAATTATCTCTTTCGTTTTTATTCAATTTGCTTAAGATTTTATGTCCTCCTTCTGTGCTCCATGTATATCATATTCTACATCGATTACTAGCTTTTCCTAAATTTGTCGTTTAAATTTTGTTATTTCTCTTTTCACAAGTGCTGAATAACGTTTCTAGTTAATGTGATCTTGTGGTTTGGAATTCAAATATATAAAATCTATTTCTTTCTTAACATCTACAGCCGCCCATTGAAGTTAAAAGATTTGACACTTAGCGTATAATTAAGTCCACAGGCTTTAGTACACAGAAGTTAAGGACATGCACTTAAAAGTTTGAAAATAAGATATACGTAGCCTTGTATGCCAGTCATTTTTTGGGGCGGGCATATCAAAGCATAAGTTGTTTGAAGTTCTGTCCTAGTATGTCAAACGATGCTGATTAGGATATAAGGAATATTATAGGATTCGTTTTAGAAGGTTCTAAGCTAGTGAGTAACTTTCGTAATATACCATTAAGCATAAGGTACTAAGTTTGGCCTGATAAACCTTATTGTCTGTAAGGATTTGGAAATAAGTTTGACTGAAAGTTTTGGGCTGTAGAATAACTTCTCGTTTTTACCGAGTCCTAAAACATAAATGTGGTCCCGATATAGTGACAAATATTCCCTGATATCATCATTCGGTTAAATATGAAGGAAATTAGAAAATACAAAAATAACACATTGTCTTGGGCGGAGAGGTAATTAAAAACCCGAAGAGTTTTGGACTAACATTTTATACACTGGTATAGTGTATAATAGCCCCATACCGCTTTATACTGTACCTTCGTTTTATACCAAGGCCACAACAGCTTTACATGCGTATTGGCCGAGACGGCAGTGATCTCGGTATTATGCTACTGCGCAGCAGCGACGCAGGACTTGTCAAGGGCATGTTTATCAGCTGATAGCGCTCTTAGTCGTTGCTTTGTCTTCGTGTTGTGAGATGTTTCGACAATACGTGTGTTGTGTGTGATTTCCTGAGGAATATTATTGTCTTATTAGTCCACGGAAATCCCAGCCAACGAATTCACTTTTGAACAGCGTATTTGTATGTACGATACATACAGGAAAACTAAATCATGTAGACAGGTGCATGGACAATTTCAGCAGTAATTTCCTGGTTATCCAATTCCTGGCAGACACTGTGGGATGTTGGCTCAATAAATTCAGAACAACGGGATCGCTTAACGCTAAAAAATAAAGTTTATAGGAACAATCCCCAACCACAGACGAACCTAAGGACAATATAAAAGCAGAAATCATGAACATTGCGCAAAAAGAACTTATGCGAGTGAATGGTAATTTCATCCAATGGTGTCAAGTACATCTTCGCAAAGATGGACACCACTTTCGACAACAATTATAATAACGTCAGTACTCACTACACAAATATATATTACTAACACTCGTGAGTAACGCGGAAATTACAGTACAAAAAACCCCACGGTAGTAGACTGTGTACGGAGCACCATTCGCGGTATTCATGGCCTTGGAATAAAACGAAGGCACTGTAGTAGGGTATAGCATATCCGATATCGCTTTATTGTAGTATATAGGAAACTCCATATCGCTTTATTGTAGTATATAGGAAACTTCATATCGCTTTGTTGTAGTATATAGAAAACTCCATATCGTTTTATATTAGGATATAGCAAACTCCATATAGCTTTACTGTAGGATATAGAAAACACCATATCGCTTTATTGTAGGATATAGCAAACTGCATATTGCTTTATTGTAGGATATATCAAACTGCATATCCCTTTATTGTAGTATACAGCAAACATTATATCGCTTTATTGTAGGATATAGCATACTGCTTATCGCTTTATTGTAGTATACAGCAAACATTATATCGCTTTATTGTAGGATATAGGAAACTGCATATCGCTTTATTGTAGTATACAGCAAACACTATATCGCTTTATTGTAGTATACAGCAAACATTATATCGCTTTATTGTAGGATATAGCAAACTGCATATCGCTTTATTGTAGTATACAGCAAACATTATATCGCTTTATTGTAGGATATAACAAACTGCAAATCGCTTTATTGTAGGATATAGGAAACTCCATATCGCCTTGTTGTAGTATACAGCAAACATATCGCTTTATTGTAGGATATAGCAAACTGCATATCGCTTTATTGTAGGACATAGCAAACTGCATATCGCTTTATTGTAGGATATAGCAAACACCATATCCCTTCATTGTAGTATACAGCAAACATTATATCGCTTTATTGTAGGATATAGCAAACTGCATATCCTTTTATTGTAGTATACAGAAAACACTATATCGCTTCATTGTAGTATACAGCAAACATTATATCGCTTTATTGTAGGATATAGCAAACACCATACTGCTTTATTGTAGTATATAGCAAACTCCATACAGCTTTATTGTAGGATATAGCTTTATTGTAGGATATAGCAAACACCATATCCCTTCATTGCAGTATACACCAAACATTATATCGCTTTATTGTAGGATATAGCAAACACCATACGTCTTTATTCTAGTATATAGCAAACTCCATATAGCTTTATTGTAGGATATAGCTTTATTGTAGGATATAGCAAACACCATATCACTTTATTGTAGGATATGACAAACACCATATCAGTTTATTGTAGGATATAGCTTTATTGTAGGATATAGCAAACACCATATCCCTTCATTGTAGTATACAGCAAACATTATATCGCTTTATTGTAGGATATAGCTTTATTGTAGGATATAGCAAACACCATATCCCTTCATTGTAGTATACAGCAAACATTATATCGCTTTATTGTAGGATATAGCAAACTGCATATCCTTTTATTGTAGTATACAGAAAACACTATATCGCTTCATTGTAGTATACAGCAAACATTATATCGCTTTATTGTAGGATATAGCAAACACCATACTGCTTTATTGTAGTATATAGCAAACTCCATACAGCTTTATTGTAGGATATAGCTTTATTGTAGGATATAGCAAACACCATATCCCTTCATTGCAGTATACACCAAACATTATATCGCTTTATTGTAGGATATAGCAAACACCATACGTCTTTATTCTAGTATATAGCAAACTCCATATAGCTTTATTGTAGGATATAGCTTTATTGTAGGATATAGCAAACACCATATCACTTTATTGTAGGATATGACAAACACCATATCAGTTTATTGTAGGATATAGCTTTATTGTAGGATATAGCAAACACCATATCCCTTCATTGTAGTATACAGCAAACATTATATCGCTTTATTGTAGGATATAGCTTTATTGTAGGATATAGCAAACACCATATCCCTTCATTGTAGTATACAGCAAACATTATATCGCTTTATTGTAGGATATAGCAAACACCATACGTCTTTATTCTAGTATATAGCAAACTCCATATAGCTTTATTGTAGGATATAGCAAACACCATATCACTTTATTGTAGGATATAGCAAACACCATATCACTTTATTGTAGGATATGACAAACACCATATCACTTTATTGCAGAATATAGCAAACACCATATCGCTTTATTGTAGTATGTTAGCAGGTGCATAACGCACTGGCGGTACCTATCGCGGCTAGGAGACCGATAGGAGAGTAGAGCGAATCTTGTCTTATTAAACTATGAGAGGCACTACTGGCAAGTTAAATAGCATCAGAAAATCTGTTTAGATATCTTATAAACTAAAGCTGTGGTGAGAGGTTTCCGAATTAATTCGTACGTGACTTCTGCAAACCCGACTTGCGACTATGTGGGAGTGCAGATACTCAAATTGAGCTTTATTTATAGACGCTCTTTAACTTATGATTTTAAGGGTCCCATTCCATAAGCGTGAAAGAGCAGAAATATTCTCACGGGCCTCTTTATCAAACAGGATTTTCTCTTACGTGCTGTAAATCTACGAGACCGGACCACTGTCTTTACTGCCCTTTCGGGGGAAGAATGCTAAGAATTTTTTCGCCTTAAAAAGTTATCCGCCCACAGAAGCGTTTGAACCCGCGACCTCAGCATTTAGAGGCTAGTATGATAATCCTAGACCACGGAGGACGACATATAGCAGAGGAGACCGAGTCTTATGTAAGTTAGCTCTCTATATATAGCATTAAATGATTAACATAGTTATGCCATAAAGAAGATAATTCATACATGACCTACGAACCTACCAATTTAAATATCTTAAACCCCATCTTTTACTCCTCAGGACTGAAATTCCTTGAAAATACTCTGTATTCTAAACAAAATACCTAAACTTTTGCTTTAGTAATGGGTAATTCATTGAGAATCAACATCTCTACAATATTGCAAAAGGAAACATTTTTCACGTTGGGGTATCTGGATGCATCTTTTAGGTTCTTTAGAAACATATAGCGATATAATTCGGGCGTTTTCTCAAAATATGGAGTAACTATTTTTGAGAATTAATAGGCATTATTTGACGCTTTCCATACCTATACATGGTAATAGATATTGAAAATAAGGCAGATATTAGTTGCAGGCTGCAACATATAACAAAAGCACATTAAAATATGCGCCGATATTTAGTTTAGGACATATCCAGCTGGATAGCAACATCACACAGTTTTATTCATAATAAATGGGACATAAATAAGTTTTAAAATATTAATGCTACAAATAAATAAAAAATTAAAAACACTATGGCTTGTGCACACAAAAGGCCACATTGTATTTCTTTACTTTTAACCAGAAACTTTGATGTCTTTGAGGTGGATGTGCAACGCTGTATTTAGGCAGCCTCATTCAGATTGATCATATGAACATCACATGATATTACGATTTGTTACGATAATGCAGAGATATTTTGAAAAATTAAAAAGCTTCCAAAAATTACACAGTTTAGGATATAATTTGCAATATATTAAGAACACAAATCTCAGGCTTATAAACATGTCATTAAAAACGAAAAAAAAGTAATATGCATCATGTAATGAGTCAATGGTCGAAAATCCTGCTTAGGTATTTCCACGTATAATTTATTGATATCCAATGAAATTGGAATGAAATTTGGCGACATCCGTATGAAATACAATTTCTAGCTTTCAATATGGACTTAATTCAATTAGATGACTGAGTACCCTTATGGTATCGAATTTTGTTGTATGTGGAATACTGTTTCTAACTGACGTTTATTCAAAGCATATAATTTTGATTCATGCCGCATCTATAGAGTTAATCTCTCTTATACAATGCCCAATAATTTTATAAAAATTCTCTCTTTAGGAATATCCATAACAGGATATTTTTAAATTTATGAAAATATGTTGTTGCGCTGTTCACTGAAGAGAGCAGCCCAATATCCAATAAAGAGGTAGAGACACAGGGAGATGTTTGGTCAATAAATTTAGAGCAACGAATCGCTAAACGCCAAACGGAGCAGCACATTTAATTTTTTAATTAAAACACATGGAAAGTTTTAAAGGTATTAAACTTTTTTTTATAAAGACTGATATGCAAAATAACTGCAAATTGAATTAGTCACTCAGATATCAGATGTAAGTCCAGGGCATTCATGCTTTTTTAAAGTTGTTTTAGGTCACGATAAACACTTTTGTAGAGAGACATCAGTAAAGAATCTGTAATTTACCTACAACATTTTTTTTTAAGTTATGCTCTTAAATTTATTAAAAGCTTTATATATTTCTTAAAATTATTAATTCTTTCGTATCAATTTAAATTATAATTTATGTTTTCTATTAGTTGTTAGGCAATGTATGTGTGGCTACGCATGTCTTGACTTTGATTGAATATATCTAATGCTCGTGGAAGTTTCAGGATGTACAAAATACATTTTGAGAAAACTGCGTGTCAGCAACGATTTCAATGCCCACACGTCTCGCACATGGCATTTCAAATGGCTGCCAGTGCCCATTGGGGTGGGCTGGATTAAAAGAGAGCTTTTACACAACTTGTGCAAAGGCCGAAGGAATCTATTTGTGCAAAAACTCGATTTATCAACGATTTTAGGTGTAACTCATTTCCAAAGTTGCTTAATTTGGGCAAACGAAACACCTAATGTGCAAGCACAAAATTGCAGTCTCTCCCTCTCTCTTTCCCGATAATTAGACACGATTACGCATTAACTTTAAAAGCATTTGATGATCAGGTTTACCTACAGTGAGGATCGATTATTCCAATATCGATCAAGCGAAACATCGGTTAACCGAAAGCGTTCTAATTGGCAATCTCAAATTTGCGTGAGCACCATGTATTAATCCAATGAAAGGCGATTCAGCAACTCTATAATGTAACTGATTTGAAAGGTGCTGGGCACATGGCAGCGGAAACTTGGGCTACTATCAAGGACACTGCACTAATGAAAAGTTTCGAATAAGTTGCTTCCATCAGACCAGTCTATCACTGGACGTGAAGAGCCACCAAACAGACAGTTTATATCAGAACTGGATCGGCTGATTAAAGAATCTTCAGGATTTGAAGAATGCGGCCAGAAAGTCATTCAAAACTGGCTAGATTGTTATGTTAATGACTGACACTTGCAACGATGAGGAAGAGCCACCAAACAGCCAGTTTGTCAGAACTGTCTCGGATGATTTAAAGAATATTCAGGATTTGAAGAATGCGGCCAGAAAGACATTCAAAACTGGCTAGATTGTTATGTTAATGACTGACACTTGCAACAATGAGGAAGAGCCACCAAACAGCCAGTTTGTCTGAACTGTCTCGGATGATTTAAAGAATATTCAGGATTTGAAGAATGCGGCCAGGAAAACATTCAAAACTGGATCGGCTGATTAAAGAATCCTCAGGATTTGAATAATGCGGCCAGGAGGACATCCAAAACTGGCTAGATTGTTATGTTAATGACTGACACTTGCAACGATGAGGAAGAGCCACCAAACAGCCAGTTTATATCAGAACTGGATCGGCTGATTAAAGAATCTTCAGGATATGAAGAATGCGGCCAGAAAGATATTCAAAACTGGCTAGATTGTTATGTTAATGACTGACACATGCAACGATGAGGAAGAGCTACGAAACAGCCAGTGTGTCAGAACTGTCTCGGATGATTAAAGAATATTCAGGATTTGAAGAATGCGGCCAGGAAGACATTCAAAACTGGCTAGATTGTTATGTTAATGACTGACACTTGCAACGATGAGGAAGAGCTACGAAACAGCCAGTTTGTCAGAACTGTCTCGGATGATTAAAGAATATTCAGGATTTGAAGAATGCGACCAGGAAGACATTCAAAACTGGATCGGCTGATTAAAGAATCCTCAGGATTTGAAAAATGCGGCCAGAAAGACATCCAAAACTGGCTCGATTGTTATGTTAATGACTGACACTTGCAACGATGAGGAAGAGCCACCAAACAGCCAGTTTATATCAGAACTGGCTCGGCTGATTAAAGAATATTCAGAATTTGTAGAATGCGGCCAGGAAGACATCCAAAACTGGCTTGAATGTTATGTTAATGACTGACACTTGCAACAATGAGGAAGAGCCACCAAGCAGCCAACTAGTAATAGTCCCGGATGAGCCAATTGGATTAACGATAATCCTGCCGCTAGGGGCGCTAGTGTCGCTAGTGTCGCTGCGATCGACGGCGGTAAGTTTGAAAAGCGCCATGAGCGGAAGGATTATCGTTATTGCAATTGGTTCATCCGGGACGAGCTAAAAGAATTGAGGATTAGGGAAAGATGAAGGAAAAACAGGAAGTGACGTGGAGTGTTTTGATTGGTAAAAATAAGACGAAATGTGATTGTTCGTTAATTCGGGTGGAAGATGTAGGAAGGAAGATAAGAGTATGGAGGACACGTGATAGAGAGGAGCGGGGTGGCGAGGTGTTGTCTGTGCGGAGGTCGGGACTGAAAGAGGGAAAAGATGGCGAGCGAGGGATAAAAAGTATAACAGAAAGTGACGTGTGAAGTTGTGATTGGTGGGAATAAGAAGTGATGTTGTTGGTGGAAAGGAGCAAAAAAAAGTTGTTGATTGGTAAGAATAAGAGAGATTATGATTGGTGGAAAGAAAAGGGTGTGGGAGTGGGGTATGTTGGAGGTGATGGGAAAAGGTAAGTTTTGCTAGCAACATGATTTGCAAAAGCCTCTCCAGAACTGATCAGCAATTTTTGAACGTTGGATGGTAGTTTTCTTGAGTGGATAGAGAGATGGGGCGATATGAGATGCGGTGGCGAAAATGGGAACTAAACAAGATGGTTGAGACAAGAGGTCTAAGGAAGAGGAAATTTCGAGGTTAGTGGTCAACATGGCGGTCGCAAGAGGTGGGGGCAAGGAGACGCGGTGGTGAGAATGGGAACTAAAACAAGATGGCGGTAGCAAGAGCTTACAAGAGCAGATTTTGAGGTTAAAATAGTAGGAACTAAAAATGGCGGAGGGTGGGCGACAAGGAGATGCGGTGAGAACTAAACAAGATGGCGGACGCAAGAGGAGGGTAAGGAGATTTGAGGTTACAGTACCAAAACACGAAAGGACATATTCCTATGCCAAGCAGGCTCGAAAAATAATTATGCGTGTGGTACTTACCTGTTACTGGTGTTGATGCGTCACCAAAAGCACAGCAGCTTCACGCGACGCGAAAAAAATAAAAGCAAACTGTTTTTGAAAATGCTTAACCAGCTTTAAGATCAAGCAACATCACTACGCACTGATATACCTAGGTTTCTTAAAGCGGTACAGACGCCCTTTGCACAGACGTAATTTAACTATACCAAAAACCTGGTAATGGACCATCGTAATGGTCGCTAGCGTACGTAGGAGCAGGGTTCTCATAGCCGGTCGAAAGCGGTCAAAAAGTGTACGACGTAGGTGTTCACAGTAGCTGCTGTCGAGTCAACCGTCGAGGTGTGAATGAACGAGATCTGTTCTTGCCGGCAATGTGGTTCGGAGATGAGAGGCGCGGTGGTAAAAATGGGAACTAAATAAGATGGCGGAGGTATGAAGTTGAGGTTAAAATGTGAGGTAAACGTGGAGAGCTTAAACTAAGATGGCGGTGGCGTGGTGGTGAAAATGGGAACTAAACAAGATGGCGGAGGCAAGAAGTGGAGGAACGAAGAGGTTTGAGGTTAGGGTCAACATGCCAAAGATGTCGAACGCAACAGATGGTGACGAGGAGATAGAATTGAGGATTAGGGTAAGATGAAGGAAAAACAGGAAGTGACGTGGAGTGTTTTGATTGGTAAAAATAAGACGAAATGTGATTGGTACGTTAATTCGGGTGGAAGATGAAGGAAGGAAGTTAAAAGAGTATGGAGGACACGTGATGGAGAGGAGCGGAGCGGCGAGGATTTGTCTGTGCGGAGGTTGGGACTGAAAGAGGGAAAAGATGGCGAACGAGGGATAAAAAGTATAACAGAAAGTGACGTGTGAAGTTGTGATTGGTGGGAATAAGAAGTGATGTTATTGGTGGAAAGGAACAACTGAAAGTTGTTGATTGGTAAGAATAAGAGAGATTATGATTGGTGGAAAGAAAAAGGTGTGGGAGTGGGGTATGTTGGAGTTGATGGAAAAGGTAAGTTTTGCTACCAACAAGATTTGCAAAAGCCTCTCCAGAACTCATCAGCAATTTTAAATAACTAGTGTTTCGGGGTTTTCTCTGGTTGGTAGACGAATGCAAGTTGTTTCTGCTTTTTCATAGGTTTTCCCTGGTTGGTAGGCGTTTGCTGTAGTGGTTGACGAAGCGCTTTCTAATTTTCGAGGTTTTTCAGGTTTTTCGTGGTTGTTCCTGCCCGGTAGGCAAAGGATGAAGTTTTGCCTTGGCGGCGCACGGATACTAGGCACATACTCGCACACACACACACACATTCACACACATACATTCGCTCACAAACTCTTTTCATTTTTCGGGCTTTTAAAAAATTAAATAGGCGCACACACACACACACACACGTTACAGTTGCCATACTTATATTATGCGTCTTTTTGTTTTTTTCGTTTTTTTAAAAAAAATAACTGGTTTTTCGGGGTTTTCTGTGGTTGGTAAACGAATGCAAGCTCTTTCTGCTTTTCATAGGTTTTCCCTGGTTGGTAGGCGTTTGCTGTAGTTGTTGACGAAGCCCTTTCTAATTTTCGTGGTTTTTCAGGTTTTTTGTGGTTGTCCCTGTCCGGTAGGCAAATGATGAAGTTTTCCCTTGTCGGCGCACGGATACTAGGCACATACTCGCACACACACACAGACACACACACATTTAATAGTAGCGTGTAGCAAAATGTTTTTGAAAAAATGCTTAACCAGCTTTAAGATCAACCAACATCACTACGCACTGATATACCTAGGTTTTTTAAAGCGGTACACACGCCCTTTGCACAGACGTAATTTAACTATACCAAAAACCTGGTACTGGACCATCGTAATGGTCGCTAGCGTACGTAGGAGCAGGGTTCTCATTGCCGGTCGAAAGCGGTCAAAAAGTGTACTATCTTGTTTTCATGGGTTTTCCAGGTCGGTAGGCGTTAGAATACTCTTAGAGCTTTTTTCAGGTTTTTCGTGGTTGTCCCTGTCCGGTAGGCAAATGATGAAGTTTTTCTATAATGTCCACGTTTTGCCTTGTGGCGCACGGATACTAAGCACATACTCGCACAAACACACACACACTATAATAGTAGCGTATAAAAGATTAACAAACCGTAGATTTTCAAGAAAATTCCCACACCGCAAACTACCCGTTTAGTGGAAGAAATTTCGTTATTTTGTATTGTCTTAAAAATGGCTCTAACCCTTTTGATTACGGTACGGTATGTTTAAGATATCTGCATGACAAATAAAATGTATAACTTGAATTTTCTGGGAATAACTGTGAAGTAGTCTGATTCTGAATGTCTTTTGTACAACTGGTAAACAGTAGGAAACGAAGCCTTACTGTACAAGAAATGTACAAGAACGTTAAAGCACACAATTTATGTCTATTGTTATTATTATTATTATTAATATTGTTATTATTATTACTTTGTGGCGTTGTCTATTTACAAAGTTTCCATGTTGATTTTAATGTTTAAAAGCTTTAGACCTTTCTGACTAAAACTCGTCATTCTTTTAACTTTTCTTTTTTCATTTTCATACAAAGAGAACGGAATTTCACAAGTGAAGCAGTACTGTGATAACGATACAAACAAACTAATTATTATTCACCCACTGTAACACATAAAAACAATAAGTAATAATCACAGGCCCAGTTTGTGGGTGTTTAAATGAAACATCATGCACAATACAAGCCAATTACGTAATCAGTTGAAATGTGCAAATCTATAGATGTATTTCTGGTGAAATCCCGGTATCGAATTTTTGAGTGCAATGCAATTCCTCCTCTGTGCTATGTAACTCTCTCTACCACGTAAATAGTAGGTAGAGGAGGTATGCATTGCATCCAAATATTCAATATTGAGATTTCACTGGAAAACTAAATACTGGTTTTGAGGTCCCTGAATAAAAAACATTTTTAGAAAATTCTGCGTGTGTGTATGTGTCAGAGCAGCATAACTCAAAAATGAAAAGTCGGATAAATACTAAACTTGGCATTTAGGTTGAGTACCTTCCAAAGATACGACACAGAGATTTTGAAGAAAGTCCCTCCACCCCAAACTACCCTTTACATGAACTAATTTCCGAAATGTTTTATTTTCTAAAACTGCCACTGACGATTTTAATTACAACACCATATATTAAAGACATTTATATGAAAAATAAAATGTATATCTTGAATTTTGTGAAAATAACCTGTGAAGTCCTCTTGATTCGGAAGAAATTTTCTATGATCTTGTATAACTGCTAAGGATTGAGGAAAACATACAATACAAAAATTTAGATCTCTTTAAAAACACACAATTTATTTGAAATAACTTTTTTGGGACGTAAGCCATTTCCGAGATATCTGTTATAAATGGTTCGAATTGTTCAATGCTTAGCCATTCTTTAAAGTCATGTCGCTTTTCAGTTCTTGCTCGCCATGTTCATGGAAAGAATTTAGAATTTTAAGGCCAGTGTATAGCGTCCCTTTGTATGTATAACGGATGTGTAATGCAGCTATTTCCCGAAAGGCTTTTATATTTTTAAGCTGGACAACTGTGGACCTGTGCATCCTATAAAATTCACATGCACATTAGTATAAACTTCCCTACAGTGTTTTATATACAATTTGACGAGTTGTTTTAAGAAATTGTCAAATTTGGGTACCGAAAAAAATAAAGATACGGTTTTCCAAATATTTCGAAAGAACTAAGTTGCTGTATCAAAATTTCCTTGTTACAAATTGTGCATTTATTTCTTAAGGAAACCAGGAATACAGATTTTTTTATAAATTTAGCGTGCACCGATCTATATTTTCAACTCTTACGCCTACGTTTCTCGTCAATAATTACCATTGCTGAAGAGGCTGCTATTTCTACTCTCTCTACCACGTAAATAGTAGGTAGAGGAGGTATGCATTGCATCCAAATATTCAATATTGAGATTTCACTGGAAAACTAAATACTTGTTTTGAGGCCCCCTGAATAAAAAACATTTTTAGAAAATTCTGCGTGTGTGTGTCTGTGTGTATGTGTCAGAGCAGCATAACTCAAAAATGAAAAGTCGGATAAATACTAAACTTGGTATTTAGGTTGAGTACCTTCCAAAGATACGACACAGAGATTTTGAAGAAAGTCCCTCCACCCCAAACTACCCTTTACATGAACTATTTTCCGAAATGTTTTATTTTCTAAAACTGTCTCTGACGATTTTAATTACAACACCATATATTAAAGACATTTATATGAAAAATAAAATGTATATCTTGAATTTTGTGGAAATAGCCTGTGAAGTCCTCTTGATTCGGAAGAAATTTTCTATGATCTTGTATAACTGCTAAGGATTGAGGAAAACATACAATACAAAACATTTAGATCTCTTTAAAAACACACAATTTATTTCAAATAACTTTTTTGTGTCGTCAGCCATTTCCGAGATATCTGTTATAAATGGTTCGAATTGTTCAATGCTTAGCCATTCTTTTAAAGTCATGTCGCTTTTCAGTTCTTGCTCGCCATGTTGATGGAAAGAATTTAGAATTTTAAGGCCAGTGTATAGCGTCCCTTTGTATGTATAACGGATGTGTAATGCAGCTATTTCCCGAAAAGCTTTTATATTGTTAAGCTGGACAACTGTGGACTGTGCAGCTGTGAAGCTGCAATCTGCCGTTCACGTATAGAAACAGAGGTACAGTTGCCTAGCACTAAGGTCTCCGTGGACACGTATCGAAGCTGCCATCTGACGTTCACGTATAGAAACACAGGTACAGTTGCCTAGCACTAAGGTCTCCGTGGACACGTATCGAAGCTGCAATCTGCCGTCCACGTATAGAAACAGGTATAGTTGCCTAGCACTAAGATCTCCGTGGACACGTATCGAAGCTACAATCTGCCGTTCACGTATAGACACAGAGGTATAGTTGCCTAGCACTAAGGTCTCCGTGGACACGTATCGAAGCTGCAATCTACCGTTCACTTATAGAAATAGAGGTACAGTTGCCTAGCACTAAGGTCTCCGTGCACACGTATCGAAGCTGCAATCTGACGTTCACGTATAGAAACAGAGGTACAGTTGCCTAGCACTAAGGTCTCCGTGGACACGTATCGAAGCTGCCATCTGACGTTCACGTATAGAAACACAGGTACAGTTGCCTAGCATTAAGGTCTGCGTGGACACGTATGGAAGCTGCAATCTGCCGTTCACGTATAGAAACAGGTATAGTTGCCTAGCACTAAGATCTCCGTGGACACGTATCGAAGCTGCAATCAAAATCGTTAGAGCCATTTTTGAGAAAATTAAAATTTTCCAAAAATCTTCCATGTAAAGGGTAGTCTGGGGTGGGGGGGATTTTCTTGAAAACCTTCGTGTCGCATCGCTGGAAGATACTAAACCTAGACACCCGCACATGTGCGCGTAGTGCTCTAAAACTTATATCACGTCAAATAGCACGATTTTATAGCAAAACTGATGTGTTACACTCACATGACTTTCTCTACTCTTGTACAAACTATTTTTACAAACGCTTATTCTCCATCTACTTCATGTTAATGGAGATATCGAGATGTCAATCTTATTGCTAATTTTCTTGTAGATGCAAGGGGAACATGGTAGGTTATAAGCGATAGTCAGATCTTTTAAGCGCTGGTTGCTATGTGGCGCATTCTATTCTGTTTGCATATCCAGGACATAAAAAATTGAATAACGAATTTGAGAAAAAGTATAAGTATTGGAAAATTTAAGGAAATAACAAGCAATATCTCGAAAATGGTTTACTCAACTAAAAAAATGTATATGACATAAATTGTGTATTTTAACGCGATCTACATTTTTTGTGTAGTAACATTTTGTCCATCTCTTGTGGTTTACCAGTTATGCAAAAGTCGTTCACAATAAAGAATACTTTTCGAGACATTGCCAGGAAATTCGAGATATACATTTCATTTGTCTTGAAAATATCTTGAACATATGATATTTTAATCAAAATCGTTGGAACCATTTTTGAGAAAATTAAAATTTTCGAAAAATGTTCCATGTAAAGGGTTGTCTGGGGTGAGGGGATTTTCTTGGAAACGTTCGTGTGTCATCTCTGAAAGATACTGAACCTAAATACCATGTTTGGTGCTTATCCGACTGTTCGTTTCTGAGTTATGCTGTTCACAGACACACACACACACACACACGGACATGTTTCCAAAAATGGATTTTTTTTGTATTCAGGGGGTGTCAAAACATGTATTTCCGGTAAAATCTCGGTATCGAATTTTTGGGTGGAATACAATACTTCCCCTACTTACTATACGTAGTAGAGAAAGTAAAAAACAAAACTAGAAATGTAAAACGCCTGACCCGTTATAGAATGTATCAGAAATAAAGCATTCCCCCAGAGTAATTATTGTTTGCATTACCAAAAGTTAAAGGAAATGAAACAAGGATTTAAACCGCAGTTTCAGCATGCGCGTCGAGTTAAATGTCTCATTAAAAATCCTGACGCCTTATTTCGCCACAACTTGCCAAGTTGTAAACGCAGTCATTTCCGGTGCACTTCTCCCTACCATCGACGATAAAACTGCATTTAAGAGATTTTCTCGCTGATGAGCATGCGTTTCTCACGAGGATTTTTGACGTTATGGCGCATTTTGCAACACTTTAACCGCGTCAGCATATTGTAACACACATCAGCACTGTCTTTCAAGTACTGCTGCGTTGCTTTTCGCGGAAGGTTAAGTATTTCCGCACGGTTATGTGATTTATTAAGTGCGTGTGGAGTTAAAAACAGTACCCTGCCCCAACTTCAACATCAGTGTCAAATATTTAAAACTATCAGTGTCGTGTGTAGTGCTTTTGTGTTGTGCTGTGCATACGTGTTATGTAAAATGTAAGAATCAAATAGAATCAACACATACTTCCTTTCTAAGGAGTAACACCAACTGCAGAATAAAAAATTCTGAAGTGTTACATTCGTATGACCTCTACCCTCTATCTCTTATAGGTGAGTACGAAAGTTTATTTTCATATCCACTTAATTTTAATCCAGATAAACTTTTCGGGAAATAGCTGCATTACACATCCGTTATACATACAAAGGGACGCTATATACTGGCCTTAAAATTCTAAATTCTTTCCATCAACATGGCGAGCAAGAACTGAAAAGCGACATGACTATAAAAGAATGGCTAAGCATTGAACAATTCGAACCATTTATAACAGATATCTCGGAAATGGCTGACGACACAAAAAAGTTATTTGAAATAAATTGTGTGTTTTTAAAGAGATCTAAATTTTTTGTATTGTATGTTTTCCTCAATCCTTAGCAGTTATACAAGATCATAGAATATTTCTTCCGAATCAAGAGGACTTCACAGGCTATTTCCACAAAATTCAAGATATACATTTTATTTTTCATATAAATGTCTTTAATATATGGTGTTGTAATTAAAATCGTCAGAGACAGTTTTAGAAAATAAAACATTTCGGAAAATAGTTCATGTAAAGGGTAGTTTGCGGTGGAGGGACTTTCTTCAAAATCTCTGTGTCGTATCTTTGGAAGGTACTCAACCTAAATACCAAGTTTAGTATTTATCCGACTTTTCATTTTTGAGTTATGCTGCTCTGACACATACACACAGACACACACACGCAGAATTTTCTAAAAATGTTTTTTATTCAGGGGACCTCAAAACAAGTATTTAGTTTTCCAGTGAAATCTCAATATTGAATATTTGGATGCAATGCATACCTCCTCTACCTACTATTTACGTGGTAGAGAGAGTAGAAATAGCAACCTCTTCAGCAATGGTGTTTATTGACGAGAAACGTAGGCGTAAAAGTTGAAAATATAGATCGGTGCACGCTAAATTTATAAAAAAATCTGTATTCCTGGTTTCCTTAAGAAATAAATGCACAATTTGTAACAAGGAAATTTTGATACAGCAACTTAGTTCTTTCGAAATATTTGGAAAACCGTATCTTTATTTTTTTCGGTACCCAAATTTGACAATTTCTTAAAACAACTCGTCAAATTGTATATAAAACACTGTAGGGAAGTTTATACTAATGTGCATGTGAATTTTATAGGATGCACAGGTCCACAGTTGTCCAGCTTAAAAATATAAAAGCCTTTCGGGAAATAGCTGCATTACACATCCGTTATACATACAAAGGGACGCTATACACTGGCCTTAAAATTCTAAATTCTTTCCATGAACATGGCGAGCAAGAACTGAAAAGCGACATGACTTTAAAAGAATGGCTAAGCATTGAACAATTCGAACCATTTATAACAGATATCTCGGAAATGGCTTACGTCCCAAAAAAGTTATTTCAAATAAATTGTGTGTTTTTAAAGAGATCTAAATTTTTGTATTGTATGTTTTCCTCAATCCTTAGCAGTTATACAAGATCATAGAACATTTCTTCCGAATCAAGAGGACTTCACAGGTTATTTTCACAAAATTCAAGATATACATTTTATTTTTCATATAAATGTCTTTAATATATGGTGTTGTAATTAAAATCGTCAGAGACAGTTTTAGAAAATGAAACATTTCGGAAAATAGTTCATGTAAAGGGTAGTTTGGGGTGGAGGGACTTTCTTCAAAATCTTTGTGTCGTATCTTTGGAAGGTACTCAACCTAAATACCAAGTTTAGTATTTATCCGACTTTTCATTTTTGAGTTATGCTGCTCTGACACATACACACACGCAGAATTTTCTAAAAATGTTTTTTATTCAGGGACCTCAAAACCAGTATTTAGTTTTCCAGTGAAATCTCAATATTGAATATTTGGATGCAATGCATACCTCCTCTACCTACTATTTACGTGGTAGAGAGAGTTACATAGCACAGAGGAGGAATTGCATTGCACTCAAAAATTCGATACCGATATTTCACCAGAAATACATCTATAGATTTGCACATTTCAACTGATTACGTAATTGGCTTGTATTGTGCATGATGTTTCATTTAAATACCCACAAACTGGGCCTGTGATTATTACTTATTGTTTTTATGTGTTACAGTGGGTGAAAAAATAATTAGTTTGTTGGTATCGTTATCACAGTAGTGCTTCACTTGTGAAATTCCGTTCTCTTTGTATGAAAATGAAAAAAAGAAAAGTTAAAAGAATGACGAGTTTTAGTCAGAAAGGTCTAAAGCTTTTAAACATTAAAATCAACATGGAAACTTTGTAAATAGACAACGCCACAAAGTAATAATAATAACAATATTAATAATAATAATAACAATAGACATAAATTGTGTGCTTTAAAGTTCTTGTACATTTCTTGTACAGTAAGGCTTCGTTTCCTACGGTTTACCAGTTGTACAAAAGACATTCAGAATGAGACTACTTCACAGTTATTCCCAGAAAATTCAAGTTATACATTTTATTTGTCATGCAGATATCTTAAACATACCGTACCGTAATCAAAAGGGTTAGAGCCATTTTTAAGACAATACAAAATAACGAAATTTCTTCCACTAAACGGGTAGTTTGCGGTGTGGGAATTTTCTTGAAAATCTACGGTTTGTTAATTTTTTATACGCTACTATTATAGTGTGTGTGTGTGTTTGTGCGAGTATGTGCTTAGTATCCGTGCGCCACAAGGCAAAACGTGGACATTATAGAAAAACTTCATCATTTTCCTACCGGACAGGGACAACCACGAAAAACCTGAAAAAAGCTCTAAGAGTATTCTAACGCCTACCGATCTGGAAAACCCATGAAAACAAGATAGTACACTTTTTTGACCGCTTTCGACCGGCAATGAGAACCCTGCTCCTACGTACGCTAGCGACCATTACGATGGTCCAGTACCAGGTTTTTGGTATAGTTAAATTACGTCTGTGCAAAGGGCGTCTGTACCGCTTTAAAAACCTAGGTATATCAGTGCGTAGTGATGTTGGTTGATCTTAAAGCTGGTTAAGCATTTTTTCAAAAACATTTTGCTACACGCTACTATTAAATGTGTGTGTGTGCGAGTATGTGCCTAGTATCCGTGCGCCGACAAGGGAAAACTTCATCATTTGCCTACCGGACAGGGACAACCACGAAAAACCTGAAAAACCACGTAAATTAGAAAGGGCTTCGTCAACCACTACAGCAAACGCCTCCCAACCAGGGAAAACCTATGAAAAGCAGAAAGAGCTTGCGTTCGTTTACCAACCACAGAATACCCCTAAAAAGTAGTTATTTTTTAAAAAAAACGAAAAAAACAAAAAGAAAAAAAGAAAAAAAAAGACGCATAATATAAGTATGGCAACTGTAACGTGTGTGTGTGTGTGTGCCTATTTAATTTTTTAAAAGCCCGAAAAATGAAAAGAGTTTGTGAGCGAATGTATGTGTGTGTGAATGTGTGTGTGTGTGCAAGTATGTGCCTAGTATCCGTGCGCCGCCAAGGCAAAACTTCATCATTTGCCTACCGGGCAGGAACAACCACGAATATCCTGAAAAACCTCGAAATTTAGAAAGCGCTCCGTCAACCACTACAGCAAACGCCTACCAACCAGGGAAAACCTATGAAAACGCAGAAACAGCTTGCATTCGTCTACCAACCAGAGAAAACCCCGAAAGACTAGTTATTTAAAATTGCTGATGAGTTCTGGAGAGGCTTTTGCAAATCTTGTTGGTAGCAAAACTTACCTTTTCCATCACCTCCAACATACCCCACTCCCACACCTTTTTCTTTCCACCAATCATAATCTCTCTTATTCCTACCAATCAACAACTTTCAGTTGTTCCTTTCCACCAATAACATCACTTCTTATTCCCACCAATCACAACTTCACACGTCACTTTCTGTTATACTTTTAATGCCTCGTTCGCCATCTTTTCCCTCTTTCAGTCCCAATCTCCGCACAGACAACACCTCGCCACTCCGCCCCTCTCCATCACGTGTCCTCCATACTCTTTTAACTTCCTTCCTGCATCTTCCACCCGAATTAACGAACCAATCACATTTCGTCTTATTTTTACCAATCAAAACACTCCACGTCACTTCCTGTTTTTCCTTCATCTTACCCTAATCCTCAATTCTATCTCCTCGTCACCATCTGTTGCGTTCGACATCTTTCGCATGTTGACACTAACCTCAAACCTCTTCGTCCCTCCACTTCTTGCCTCCGCCATCTTGTTTAGTTCCCATTTTCACCACCACGCCACCGCCATCTTAGTTTAAGCTCTCCACGTTTACCTCACATTTTAACCTCAACTTCATACCTCCGCCATCTTATTTAGTTCCCATTTTTACCACCGCGCCTCTCATCTCCGAACTACATTGCCGGCAAGAACAGATCTCGTTCATTCACACCTCGACGGTTGACTTGACAGCAGCTACTGTGAACACCTACGTCGTACACTTTTTTGACCGCTTTCGACCGGCTATGAGAACCCTGCTCCTACGTACGCTAGCGACCATTACGATGGTCCAGTACCAGGTTTTTGGTATAGTTAAATTACGTCTGTGCAAAGGGCGTCTGTACCGCTTTAAAAAACCTAGGTATATCAGTGCGTAGTGATGTTGCTTGATCTTAAAGCTGGTTAAGCATTTTCAAAAACAGTTTGCTTTTATTTTTTTCGCGTCGCGTGAAGCTGCTGTGCTTTTGGTGACGCATCAACACCAGTAACATGTAAGTACCACACGCATAATTATTTTTCGAGCCTGCTTGGCATAGGAATATGTCCTTTCGTGTTTTGGTACTGTAACCTCAAATCTCCTTACCCTCCTCTTGCGTCCGCCATCTTGTTTAGTTCTCACCGCATCTCCTTGTCGCCCACCCTCCGCCAATTTTAGTTTCCACTATTTTAACCTCAAAATCTGCTCTTCTAAGCTCTTGCTACCGCCATCTTCTTTTAGTTCCCATTCTCACCACCGCGTATCCTTGCCCCCACCTCTTGCGACCGCCATGTTGACCACTAACCTCGAAATTTCCTCGTCCTTAGACCTCTTGTCTCAACCATCTTGTTTAGTTCCCATTTTCGCCACCGCATCTCATATCGCCCCATCTCTTATCCACTCAAGAAAACTACCATCCAACGTTCAAAAATTGCTGATCAGTTCTGGAGAGGCTTTTGCAAATCTTGTTGCTAGCAAAACTTACCTTTCCCATCACCTCCAACATACCCCACTCCCACACCCTTTTCTTTCCATCAATCATAATCTCTCTTATTCTTACCAATCAACAACTTTTTTTTGCTCCTTTCCACCAATAACATCACTTCTTATTCCCACCAATCACAACTTCACACGTCACTTTCTGTTATACTTTTTATCCCTCGCTCGCCATCTTTTCCCTCTTTCAGTCCCGACCTCCGTACAGACAACACCTCGCCACCCCGCTCCTCTCCATCACGTGTCCTCCATACTCTTATCTTCCTTCCTACATCTTCCACCCGAATTAACGAATAATCACATTTCGTCTTATTTTTACCAATCAAAACACTCCACGTCACTTCCTGCTTTTCCTTCATCTTTCCCTAATCCTCAATTCTTTTAGCTCGTCCCGGATGAACCAATTGCAATAACGATAATCCTTCCGCTCATGGCGCTTTTCAAACTTACCGCCGTCGATCGCAGCGACACTAGCGACACTAGCGCCCCTAGCGGCAGGATTATCGTTAATCCAATTGGTTCATCCGGGAATATTACTACTCAGTCAGTTTATATCAGAACTGGCTCGGCTGATTAAAGAATATTCAGAATTTGAAGAATGCGGCCTGGAAAACATTAAGAACTAGCTCGAATGTTATGTTAATGACTGACAATTGTGACGACGAGGAAGAACCTAGCGACGACGACGACTATGCTGAAAAAGTATCATCCAGTGAGAAAGCATTTTACTGCCCAGAGACGCATATGAAGTGGTTAGAACAACAGGAATGTGATGCTTTCCATTTGCTGTCTTTAAAAAGTTTTTAAGATTTAGCGGCTCCCCCCAAGAAACGTCAACTCCTAAGCCCACCAAAAGAGAAACGAAGATTGACTTCTTTCCCATTACTATAGGCGTATTTTAATTGCCATTTTGAGCTTCTCAAACTAGACCAGTCAGCTCCCTATTGTATCTGGAAGACTGTGATATAAAATATGCGTCCACAGTTGTGTTTAATTTCAGTGTTTATTTCTTTTATATTGCTCCTATGACACTGGTACAATTTATTTTCATAGATTATCAGTTACCCCCAAAAAATTAGTTATCGGATTACCTCCGTTCGCAATTGTTTCGGATAATCAATGCTTTATTCTACTGTGAGCTGAATCCGACGAAATATTTTAATCTCGGTGTAAACCCAGAAAGGTGTTAGCGTGTTTTTGTGCGATTATTTGAAACAATGTAGAAGACCGGTTGAAACGAAAATACATTTAAGAGGTCTGTTGTGTTTTTAAATGTATAATTATTCTTTGATTCATTAACTTTAGTCATTATGTAAATATGGGAAAACATTTTGTCTTAGAAACGCTGAAATTACAAATCAATCCTTCAATAGGTAGGAGTGTTAGTATGGACAAAGAGATATAAAATATTCAGCGGTTTAATTAAAGTAATTGGAGCAAAGTTAATCGATTTTGTGTCACAATTATAAGGTATTCCCAAATTCATTACGCCAAAGTTCAGCAGTTTCTCATTCCCAAATTCAACACTGTGGTTTGTTGTATCAGGTGCTCATTTATAGACTGTGGTGTTATGTTTAGGTCGCTCCAAGTAATAGCGTGACTCAGTCAAACCGAGTGAATTTATCTGTGAGACTGTACAGGTCTGAGTGCAGAAAATAAAGATTTTGATGAGACTGAGATTCAGCAGCACATTTTATTATGTAAAGAAGTTGTACATCTTGATCCACATCCTCCTCAAGCTGTGAGGGGTTCATCTGTTACTGTAAAACAGAGATGAACCTCAACTTCTGGAACTCGATTAGATCACTGTCTGGACTAGCTCCTTATAAACTGATTAACTCGCCAGGCATTCCTATAGTTCCATTGTGCAACTTGGGCAGTTTTTGCTGCTGTTTGTCAGCTTATTTTTCGAATTATAAGCAATGTATGCTTCCATATAAACTATGGTGACAATTTATTACTAGTGTCGACTTTCCGTATGTTGTAGCTAATATATTTTCCCAATTAACGGTTATAGGTTATATCCTCTCCTTGATGACAACCAAATGGAAAAGCATTCGTCAAGAGCTTCAAATAATGAGCACCGTTGATGAAATTCTCTTAAAGGAGCAAGCGCAGGAAGTGTACAGAAACACGAGACAATGTTTGATTTGGAAGTTGACGCAGTATTTTATATCATAACATGCTGTGAATGCCAGAGTGATAGTAGTGTAAAAAAATATTATTGTATGTACAGGATTCTAGATGTTAGTTAGCCATAAGTATTGTTAGGAAATAAGTTTCCACGGCCTCACTGAAACTGACAATAGAAATGGGTAACAATAAACCGAGGGAGTGAGTTGTTTATCAATAAGAAGAGACAAACAAATGACATCAGGGCAGCGTGTCTTTCTTTAGAAATAGAGGGAATATCTTCCCTAGAGTATATATGTTAGTAGTAGTGATTGGCTGACAAAACAGACGCTAATGTTAGCGCGATTTGGTAACCGATAGCAGCTCTATTATAATGTTTAGGTAATTCGAGGAGAGGGAGTATATATTCTCGATCTATAAACATGTGTCGTGCAGTTCTAAGGAATCTCTCGTGAGGTGCACGTCATACAGTTTGGAAGAATCTCTCGCGAGGTACACGTCGTAAAGTTAGTTACAAAATGTGAAGTACGCGAAGTATTTGGTACGCGGCAACTAATACGATAGTAATTACATTCGGAAATATCAAATTTTCAGTCAGGCGTGTATAAAGATTAAATATGTGAATTATTAATTAAGTGTGACGGCAATAAAAGTGTAGAAACAAATTATTTTATTAGTGTTATTTTTAGTAGCAACTTTTTTCCGTTTACACGCCTTGCTCAGAGATACTTGCTCGACTGAGTAATAATAGCTAGCCGGAGGACAAAGAACCCAAAATTTCAAATAATAAAACAATAACAGGCGCCCAGCAATAAGATAACACCAGCCAGATTACCGCGACAGAGTTGTGTTCCATTCTTATTCTCTGGCTGGTTATATGTGCGTATCACATGAGTGTATGGGTAAATGATTTCAAAGACGTTATTATTTTTATTTCACAAAGTACTCGTTGTATTAATTATGTAGCAGATACCGAATTCGTTGATGCACTCATTTTCTTAAAACATCGCTTAAAGTGTATGAATAACCAACTTGAAGAATTAAAGAATTTTGACGGCGTAGCTAAAAAAGATTCTATAGACATACTTCCTGGGTTAGGTTATCAGAGACTATTCACCTATTTCGAGTGGTATATACTATGTTAACTGATATTGTTGATTTAAGTAATTCCGTATAATGCTCAATTCTTCCAGTCTAATTGACAGGAGACTTTATTCATTTCGTTTCTCAAATTTACTACACTGTAAATTACGTTCGAACGCTTGGAGATCCTGCTTCTTCAAACGACCAGCTGGACAAAATGATATTCTCCTTCCTGTTCTCGATTATTCCGTTCATAAAGTTTCTCGTCTTAGCGTGGAGTGGACAAGGAGTATATGATGAAGCAAATCGAACATTATCTATTGTCAATCGACTGATGCTCAATAGATCGTTTGATCGAGATACTTCAGAAGAGCTTCAAGCATTTTTACGGCAATTAGTTGATATAAATCTGACGGTAAGTGCAGGAAAGGCATTGCATCTTGTTGTTAAGATGATTTCCACGGTCCTGGTGACAATTACGACTTACGTGGTCATCTTATTGCAGTTCAATTGAATCAGTGTTTATTGTTACGGAGATCATGCTGGAATATTTTAACTCATCTTACCAAATACAATAATCCTCGGTCAAATGAACGCATCAAACAAAACTGTAATTGATTTTAAAATTCTTGTCATACCAAAGGAAGTCCACAAACTGCATTTGTAATGGGAAGTATCTGAATTATCTGGAAAGGTAAGGAGTGAATGTCACTTTTAACTGTAAACTGTTCGAAGCAGGACAAGACAGCTTTAGTGGAAATCCAAATTCAAGAATAATGCCAGAATGAATGTATCACGTTATTTATTTAGGTATAGTGAACTATAGACTTGCATATTCTGAGAATCATTGTATTACTAGCACAGGTTTAGTCTGTAGAAATCACTAAATAAAATTTTCAATAAATAGCACGCAGCACACACTACTTAACACGGTATTAGTCAATCCAAGCCTCAAGTCTCTATGGATGATATTTTACCGATTGATGAGTGTACTAACTTTGGTGTGAGGTTTTCTGCTCTTGAATTTGCAGGTGCATCTGAGCGACGGTTTGCAAATATACGAAAGTAAAATTTCAAAATTTCTTTCGTCACAGCGGGCAACAAGGTAAAAGCTATAATTCAAGATTTCCTTGACATTTTTCGGTTATTTAGTGATATTTGCACATAAGTTTACACACACATCGTCATCTGTTGATGCCTTTTGCTGTCTGTACCACATAGCGATTAGATAGGGATAGTATTGTATTCCACCCAAAATGTCGATATCGGGATATGTATTCAAAAACGAAATGTCAGATAAATAACAAATCTAGTACTGAATTTCAATACCTTGCAAAGATTAGACGCGAATATTTTAATAACTGGTTTTAAATAGTTTCTCGGTTACTTAATTGTTATTTTACTGGAAAGTAATAACTAAAGGCATTAATAAATGGGAGGAGCCAAGAATCCCGTTAATCATATGTAGTTTGCACATATGTATATGTAGTACTGCTGAACCCTTAGAGGTGGCTAAAACAGAATATAATTATGAGTCTTAATCACATGAGGATACAAACCAAAACCTTACCAGAATATCAGTGTGTACGACATCATTTTCATGGCAGAAGTTTATTGATCTCCAGGTACGATATTAATTTCTCCGCAACATTACTTCAGCAGTGGGAGCAAATGCATCCCAGGCGGCTTCTTTCAGTTCAGAGCATCTGTAAAGAAATAGAAAATAAATAATTGTTTTTCCACACATGCCGTTTGTAGGCTAAAGTTGGAAAGGTACAATAGACAACAATTAACACTCACATACATCTCCATTGGACATTTTTCTAACAGCAACATTAGGGTCTTTAAGCTCCACATAAACTTGTTTTAATGTCAGATAAACAGGTGAAAATTGCGCCAAATCCTTAAAAAAAATTCCCTTTTTTATAGGTCTATACTTTAGAATGAATCATTGAGTTTCATAATCTCTATATGGTGTATAGTACTGACGATTATAAATGATTTTACATGAATTGTGAATGTGCCTACATGTAGCCCTCAGAATTTCCAAGTATTTTCCTGCTTTTTTTCTAAATTTTTATGCGCTTAAAATCTTCCACACGATGAAAATGTTCAATGTTATTCAAATTTTGTTGGGAAACTCCCAAAACTAGTAGAATAAAAAACTTGGGAGTGATTTTTCCCTTATCGGTTATAATTGGTGAAATATTAATTCGAATATCGAATTAACATACTAAAATTAGTGAAAAATATTGTTTCTTATATATTTATAATTTTGTCTCAAGAATTAAAACATTAATAAAAAATCTATTTACAAAATGTATTCTTAA
Source organism: Deroplatys truncata (assembly GCA_030765065.1). Lineage (NCBI taxonomy): Eukaryota > Metazoa > Arthropoda > Insecta > Mantodea > Mantidae > Deroplatys > Deroplatys truncata. Next base: position 53,333,438 of record CM060988.1, on the reverse strand, counting down.
ATATTCCTCAAAGCCAGAGTAGATATCAACATCACTAAAGTTTTAAGTTTTTCATCCTATAGGCCATTTTTGTTTACTATTAAATAATATAATTAATTAAACGATTAATAATTTGAAAACTATTGCAGTTATTGAAATTAAAATGTATACATATTAATAATTTTCTGTGTTACTTGTGATGAAAATGTTAGACATGTGTAAATAAATGTAGAATTTATTGATTCTATTAATTATTAATGCCTGTGAACCCTTATTGTAAATAGCAATGGTACACCAATGCAAAGAGTTTTATGTTAAGCGATACTGGGACTGAGCAATGAAGAATACAAAACGTTTTACGTTCTTTACTGCTTACATATACGAGAAGTAAGCATAAGAAATATTTCATTCCACTCAACAGTTTTATCACGAAATGTCATCTGAAATAAACGCCTTGAGACTCCCCGTATCGAAAGAAATGCGTTGTCATAAGAACTCTATGTGTGTTTTCGTGTGTGTCTGTTTGTAAATAGCTTAACCGAAAATTCGGTTAAATACCAAACTTTCTGTTTAAGTTCAGCGTCTTCCAAGTGTGCGACACGAAGATTTACAAGAAAACCTCCCCACCCCAAAACCAGCCTTTATATGAAAAGTTTTCGTTATTTTTTATTTTATTAAAAACTGCTGTAATGCATTTCATTAAAATATTTAAATACTTTCATGACAGCATGTAAATCTTGAATTTTTTAGGAATAGCCTGTAAAGTCCTCTTCATTCTGTGATGTCCTGACGGTAGCCTAATCTGTACACAGGGGGCACTAAAATGGGCAATGGATTTGGAGTGGAAATACATGGGGAAGCACAAATGTGATATTTATATAGCTCTTGGTCGCAATACTGTATTTCAAGCTAAGGTTTGTGCAGTTGAAACTAAAAAGGGGGCTACAAAAGGAAACAGCATTTGGATTTTCTCTGATAGCCTGCACTAAAGAAATTTCATGTTGACAGGTACTATCTATGTTAGTCTGGAAATGCCTCATAAACCTTAGGCAGTTGATAAAACACAAGGTTAATCCTGGACGAATGTCTGGACAAAAGGGAATTTTAGGCAATGAAGAAGCAGATATCCTGGCAAGGAAAGGAATTGCTCAAACATTTACTAACCTGAGCCAGCTTTTGGCGTACATTAAACTGCGTTCGAAGAACCATTACTGAGTGGATTAATAATAACCACCAGTTACGATGAGTTCAAACAGAGGGATGCAAGCACAGTAAGAGAATGATGAGCTCCTCACTCACTGAAGATGTACTTAATCTCAATATATCTTAAATAAACCTGATAATCGGTCTCTTGAAGAGACTTTGTAGATTACGGAAACATATACGTACAATGGGAATCTTTAGAGAGGAACCACTATACAAGCTATGTAACAAAGAGGGTGAAACTGACTTTCATATAATCGTCAAATGTGAAGCACTGGGTACTGGATCTGATAAAACTATATTATGATATTCCTAAAGAAAATTTAGTTAATTAACTGCTGTCCCTAATTAAACGGACAGGACTATTTTACAAAAACAATAGTGATAGGAGATAATACAACAAACCTTAGATTTCAGCAATTATAACCTGATTCCATCACTACGATAATCAAGTCAAGTACTCTTCATTCTGAATGGATTTTGTATAATTGGTAAGCCGTAAGAGATAGACAAAATCTTACCACACAAAAATGTAGACTAGTTAAAACACAGGATTGATAAATAACATATTTCCGATATATTCCTTGTTAATGTCTTGAATTTCAAAATACTTGCACTTTTCTCAAAAGGGAAGTCGTTAAGTGTTTCTTTTTTCGTATCATGCGATGCGCCCTTCAAAAATCTGACTAGCGCTTTATCTACTGTATCGTACAACTAAGTCTGTAAATGGGACTTGAAGATTTATCTAGATTAACAAGCAATAGTTAAACTAACAAGCGTTTGTAAGAATAATTATTCATAGAAGAGTGAGTACAGAAAGTCATTTGAATTAAATACAACAGGCTATTTTTCTGTCTGCTTCATATTAATCGAGATAAGCATTTGTTGAAATAGTTTCATGACACATTTTGTGGTAGGAGGATACAGGGACTGAATCAATATTCAGATTTTTGAAAACCGAGCCGATATACGCTAGACCACAAATTCCACGCTCTTTCCATGATATCACAAATAGCGACAACGTTTTAAAACATTATAAGGTATTTAAACTCCAAACCAATAACCACGTATATCTCGAAGATGTCTGATTCCATAAGAAAGCTATTTGAAATAAGTTGTGTTTTAAAGAGATTTTTGAGTAGTAAGATTTTACTCCTCCCAACTCCCGCTGGCCCACTCAAAGTCGGTTTCACAGTTTAAGCTCCAAGCGAAGCTTTAGTAAGCTGTGGACGCCGCTTAAGCGTTGCGAGTTTCAAGTAGGGCAGTCTTGTTCTTTATTGAGATGAGCAGTTCCAAAGAACAGTAGAGTTAGTAACGCTTGCGTATGCGCATCGAGTGAATTCCCATCGTTTGTTTATGGCAACGCTGTTCCTAAAACAAGCTTTTGTGGGTTATCCAGCAGCATAACGTTAAAACTTCGAAAAATCAGAGTAGAACGTAGTATTTATTTCTCAAGAAGTCAGCATTCTCCTAGAGGCTGTGAAGTATGTAACATAGTGCATGCAATTGGACAAATTACTTTGGAGTTACAAAACCCAGAAGGCGGGGAATATTGCGATACGAAGAATGGATTAAAATGCTGTGAAACCATTTTGATAGCTCTGCCTGCTGTAAGGTTTGAAATGGCGGGAAAATCTCCAGCTGCAGTTAACATGCTTTCACTTGCGTAAATCTCAGTGTTAATAGAGGCAGTTTCTGACGAGAATACTTTGTTACTGCAATGTAAGGCAGTATGTAATATGTAGTTGTGGCGGCAATGAATGCGGCTATGTGAACGATACAAGTATGAAACGTAAATTTGAAAGTAAGACTTGTCAAATGAACTTTGCTTCTTACCAGTAGGTTTTATGTTTAATTGTGTCGCCAATAATTTCTGGTACCATCATTGCCAGCTGTTTACTTAAGCGAAATCTCTCGTAGAGTTCTCGGTCATTCCATACGTGAAAATAGCTGAGCGCATTCTAAGCATCTTGATTGTCTTCTGTCGTGCATATGGGTTAAAATAATTTGCATTTCCTCATTACTGTTCGTGTTTCTCAAGCGATAGGGTGACTTCTTAGCTTAAACAACAGTTCAGTAAGGTTTGAGCCAAAACTCGAATAAGCCCAGTGTAGCGCTTGGACTACGTACTATAAACAATTATAGCTTAAGCCGCCGCTTAAGCTTCAACTGTGAAACCAGGCCTTACGGATCTACAAGTCTGGACATTGAAAGGATGAAACAAAGGCAATTCTGACAACACAAGTGTTTCCAACCAAGAATGTTTAACATAACTGTGTACTTTACAAATATACTTAGTCTGACCACTGTTTAACAGCCTTCATAGCACCAAATACATCAATCAAATGTATAAGAATTAGGCAGGATAATTACTGAAAATCAGTAAAATAACAAAGGGTGCTGTGTATAGTACATTAACTCGCTAAAGCATTTTATACTGATGAAAAGCGCAAAGACTAACGTAAATTGCTAGCTGCATTAAATATGGTAAGAAACTGAAATTAAATTAAAGCGAAAAAAATCACGATCACATAGCTCAGTGTTAACGTAAGCTGTTCAGCCAAGGTATTTGTAGGACTAATTGAATATAAAAATGACAAGGCTTAAACATGCACGTAATCTGAATGTATAACTAACGTACTAATATTTCAAGAAGGGTAATAGCTTGCCTAGAAGTTAGCATAGCAAACTACAAGGTCTTAACTGTCCCTTTACATTACATATGAAATAAAACACTACATTAATTGTTTCGACGCAGAACCGTAAACGCAACACAGACATTAAACGGCAAAAATAAATTAACACAATTACTCTTTAGACAAAACCAACAAACTACATTAACTGTGACTAGAGTGCTCAAACCGAACTGAGATCATAAATCTCGTGAAAGAGACTCACCATCTTTGATGCAAATCCGACATAACCACAATCAATCAACATAAATCATTAACTAAAATAATAAATATAAACCCAAGGTTTCTCACCATAAAACAGAACTGCACATTAACAGAATACTTGCATAAATTATTTTCCCATTCTATATGAGACTATATTGTACATTATTAGTCCTTTTGAAGCGATTAATACATTTTAAGTATGCCTCCATTGCACGATCTCCCGTATATACTACGGAGGCCCAAGGGGGCAGAGCACTGTACGTAGGCTATGTGGCCCTTTGTGCTTCTACCTTGACGTCTTGGGAGGGGGAGGGATGAGGGGAGAGACTCGAAGTGCGACCAGATCTGGTTGACGATGTGCGCAATCACGGATGGGGTCCCTGGCCGTTCAAGTACGAACGCATCAGGCACCGCTCAAGCCTACCCTCAGGCCACTTAACCTCCGGGGGTACCCTAAAGGGTCGCCTGCCTGAGAGCGCCTAGGGGCAGAAATGAACTGGGCAGTCCGAACTACGCCAGGAAGAAACCTCTTTAATGGTCACCTTCACCGCCCAGCCACAACACGCGGAACATCGTCGCCTGGTTCTTCACTCTGAAAGAGATTATGAAGAAAATGATGATCACAGGAAGTGAGGGACAGGAAAGTCATGGTTGAAGAGGAACCTCCCAGCAATCGTCTATCGACCAGGGGAAACTACGCAAAAAAACCAGGTCAGAGTGGGCGGTCACCGGAAATCGAAAGAGACCTTCCGAATCTGAGTCTGATACGTTACCGCAGTCATCTCGCTCGGTTAGTATCTTCTGTGAACCTTCAGCTAAACCCGAGACTATATTTATAAACAAAGCTTGAAAAACAGTCAGTGCAGGAGTAAAATACGATCAGCCCGTGGGCAGCAGAAAACAAGAAACGTAATTCACGTAAGTATGAGGAAGTAGCACCAGATGCTCACTCCAAGTAGAACTTGACACTGAGCAACTGCTCTCAACCACACGCAACAGACATGAGAGTGCGACTGACCCGCGTCTCGTGACCAAAAGTACAATTTACAAGAGAAAGGAACTTGGAATCTGTGCAAAAAAGCGGCCACTAACAGCGAGATGATTCTAAAAATAAAAAGTTAAAATTATCCAATAGAGCCTATCCTTTATGGTATATTGGTTATACAAAGTTAGTTAAAATTCCCGGTGAATGAATAAAACTTCAAGGGTTATTCCCAGAAAATTCAAGATGTAAACTTTATTTCTCTTAAATATATAGTATTTTAATTAAATTCGTCAAAGCTGTTCTACAAAAAATCGAAGATTTTAAGAAATGTTCCATATAAAAGTAGTTTGGGTAATGGCAGCTTTTCTTCAAAACGTCCTGTCTCATTTTTGGAAGAAACTGAACCTTGATACCAAGTTTAGACATTTAGGCGTTTCACTTTTGGGATATACTATTCAGAGTCACATACAGACACCCACAGACATGCGCGCAGGCGCGGGGACCCTTTTCTAAAAATATTTTCTTTATTTAGAGGGCGTCAAAATATGCATTTGGGTGAAATCTTAATAGCAAACTTTTGGGTGATATACAACGCCTTCTACCTACTAGGCACTTATTTAAAATTAAGAATAGTTTAAATTTTTCAATTAAGGAATGTGGCAAGTACATTCTTGGATATGTGCGCGTCTTTTCATTGAATTTAATGAAGGTTTCTTCCACTTGGAATATTCTAAACATTTAGTTATCTGAAGACGGAATTTCAATTATTGGAGAGGTTTAACTAGGGCAATGTGATTTAAAATCTTTTCTGTGCCTAACATTTTACCCCAAAGCATAGAGTTTAATGACAACTTCTCCCTAACAATTCAAAGAATACAATTACCCAAACACTAGATTTTAATGCAACATTCACTTCCGGAAACACAAGCTCAAATTGATAAATAATTATAGACAATTATACCACCGCCGCCGCCGCCGCCGCCGCCACCACCACCACCGCCACCACCGCCACCACCGCCACCACCGCCACCACCACCACCACCACCACCACCACCACCACCACCACCACCACCACCACCACCACCACCACCACCACCACCACCACCACCACCACCACCACCACCACCACCACCACCACCACCACCACCACCACCACCACCACCACCACCACCACCACCACCACCACCACCACCACCACCACCACCACCACCACCACCACCACCACCACCACCACCACCACCACCACCACCACCACCACCACCACCACCACCACCACCACCACCACCACCACCACCACCACCACCACCACCACCACCACCACCACCACCACCACCACCACCACCACCACCACCACCACCACCACCACCACCACCACCACCACCACCACCACCACCACCACCACCACCACCACCACCACCACCACCACCACCACCACCACCACCACCACCACCACCACCACCACCACCACCACCACCACCACCACCACCACCACCACCACCACCACCACCACCACCACCACCACCACCACCACCACCACCACCACCACCACCACCACCACCACCACCACCACCACCACCACCACCACCACCACCACCACCACCACCACCACCACCACCACCACCACCACCACCACCACCACCACCACCACCACCACCACCACCACCACCACCACCACCACCACCACCACCACCACCACCACCACCACCACCACCACCACCACCACCACCACCACCACCACCACCACCACCACCACCACCACCACCACCACCACCACCACCACCACCACCACCACCACCACCACCACCACCACCACCACCACCACCACCACCACCACCACCACCACCACCACCACCACCACCACCACCACCACCACCACCACCACCACCACCACCACCACCACCACCACCACCACCACCACCACCACCACCACCACCACCACCACCACCACCACCACCACCACCACCACCACCACCACCACCACCACCACCACCACCACCACCACCACCACCACCACCACCACCACCACCACCACCACCACCACCACCACCACCACCACCACCACCACCACCACCACCACCACCACCACCACCACCACCACCACCACCACCACCACCACCACCACCACCACCACCACCACCACCACCACCACCACCACCACCACCACCACCACCACCACCACCACCACCACCACCACCACCACCACCACCACCACCACCACCACCACCACCACCACCACCACCACCACCACCACCACCACCACCACCACCACCACCACCACCACCACCACCACCACCACCACCACTTTTAGTGCTAGCTCAAACATTGCTGTATCTGTAACCGATAAAGGTTTTCATGTAACTATATGTTCTTTATTTTAAAAACAAATACGGAAATTACTTTCCGGATGCTACTCGTACTTTTTAAACAAACAAAATGTGCTAATTTAAGAATGGGTAAAGAAGTGTTATCTAATGTCTTTTATGAGTAAAAACTTACATGCCATACTTCCCTAGGAATCGGAAGTGATGGCATCCTTGATTATAATTCCAGGTTTGTAATTGGCCGTCTACAACTTGGTCACAAAACATTCACAGACACACCAGTTGCCTCCGAGTCAATTAATGTTATCCTTAACAGCAAAGGTGTATCAAAAAGATCAAACAAAACACTGAGCTCCTTCAAAACTACAGCTTTTGCACCACTTTTAAGGTATTTTCCTCTTCTATTTTTAATTACACTGCTCTGAGCTGTTACACAGCAGCCATGATAATAAATAGAAGCTGATTATTAGTTATGTTTGAATGAAAGAATTATTAAAATACTGTGTTTACTCACAGTCTTCATTGTTTGAAGTACAAAATGGGTGAGAACACTTCTAGTGCAGTAAGGAACTATCTTCATTCATTTTAAAGTTATATTGTGGCTATGAGACATGCTTTTGTTTATACCGGAACCCTTTCTTGGGATGGACGGAGTATGTTAGCCAGAATGAGTAGAATTAGAGCAGGACGCTAAACTTAAACATCTACTTTGTTACCAGCAGAAAAGGTTAGATAATTCGAGATCATGTTTATTTGAACTACTTCTCGAAGACATTGACTTACTTGGTGATACTATAACGAAACGCTCAGTGAAGATAGCTGAGAGAATTCTCATTTTAAATGAATAAAGAAACTCTAAAATTACGCATTCTTTAACATGCCATGCAGAGAAACACCTTAAATACTTAAAGGTGAAAAATCTTACTAAGCAACTATTTTTTTCAGGAATTAATTCAGAAGCACAATGTCATTGTAAGACTACTAAAATATATAAACAGGCTGTCTTACCGATGCAACATAAATCTGGATCCTCCTGCTGTAGTACCTCGTCCTAAGTTTTACTTTAAGCCTTTATCACTAATCTACTCCATATGATGAATGAAATGAAATGGAAATAATGGTGTGGCTGACCACGCTTGTTTTCGTGTCTATGTTTATCCAAAACTTGTATTTACAACATAAGAAAAACTATAAAAGCGATCCATTTAGCTCTATTGACTCAAACGAGAATGAAACGCAGGTACGAAAGGTAATAAGGTACGCCAGTAGCTCACCTATATAGCATAGTGCTGGATTGCATTTCCAACACATTATATTCGGCAGTAGGGCTGTAGGGTATCCAAAAGTAACCAAAACTGGAAATGATTCAGCCAAAAAACAACAAATTGTGTCCAAAGTAGATTTTAGACCTAATTCCCCACAAACGGTTATGAACAAAGAAAGCGGCTACTTCATAGATTCCAAAAGGCAGAATGAGAGATGCAAAAGCACTACACACTTAAAGGCCTGTACGATCAAACCCTCGGGCCAAGAAGGCCAGTCTTGCGAGCCGGGTTCAGACTTGAAACATGGTTGTCGGGGTCGGATTTAAAAAGAAAGCAGAAGAAAAATGTATTTTCACCCCAACATAGCATTGTATTTATCGTGCAAATATTTTCAACGTATAATTTCAATCAAAATCATTGGCGCCATTTCTCAGAATATCAGAAATAACGAAAACGTTTCCATTTAGTAAGAAAATAAAGACGAAAAAACTAATTTATGACATTTTTTGGTTGGTGATGTTGAAATGACTGACATAGCACAGTTGTCGGAGCGTGCACACATTCATAGCAATAGTAATACTAGTAAAATAAATGTTTGCTTTGGCCAATCGCGAATAACATTACAGGATTACAGCAGCTGCAAACTCCGCCTCCCTTCGTCCACCCACACCTAAGACATACTGAGCTAAATACAGTAACCGGGGGCATGTGGTCAAAAAGGAGTATGGTGTTACATGCGGATTCCAGGACCTCAGCCACCACTTTTTCTATAAAAGGACTCCGCAGTTGATCCAAAGGACCGCATTGCATTTCTTTCCAGCTCTCCAAACAGGATACAATTATCATATCGGTAGTGGAAACCAAACCCGAGTCCCTTGTCACCGACAAAGGGAGGTGGCATCGTGGTTACATGTACGACTTGCATTTGGCAGATCCCGGGTATGATCCCCGGCAACAGTCCCTCTCACCCATGGATTTTTTGATGGTTTCTCCGGATCGGCAGGTGAATGTTGGGTGGTTTATCTTCAACCACGACCTTTCTCACCCTCATTTCCTGCACCTACCATCTTCCTTGCCATCTGTCTGGGTGTTGTAGGGCAGGCGACGGTGTTGACGGGTTGCTATTGGGCGTTGAATGTGTGCCCTGTATAAGTTTCTTCCCTTGCGTTGTTGCGGGACTGCTTAGTTAGGCTTTTCCTCCGAGTGGGTCTTGCGGTGGGAACCGCCGGTGGTTCGGTGGCTTGTGAGTTGGTCCGTGGGGCGTCGGAGGCTCTTTATCTCTGGAAAAATTAGGGATCCCGTCCATGCCTGCAATCGTATTCCGAATCTGGTTGCCCTTCGGTCTCTCCCGTCATACTCCCTCACAGGGGTCACGTTAGCAGTAAAAAGAGCCGTTGTGGTTTACTTGCGGTGCTCTGCCTCGGTTGCGGAAGCCTCTTTGTTCGTCCATAGCGCTACCACAAGCTTCGCACCACAGGCAGCAGTGGTTCGTGAAAAAATAATAATTAAAAATTAGTTTTACTTAAAACCAAATAGAATAGTTGGCCTCCTGCACTTATTAAATACTAATGCTTTAAGTAAAGCACGAGTTAATAAATAAAAAAAATGCTAAATCGATTAAATTAGAATTTATTGTTTCTTATATCATTAATATTTGTAATTCATATGGTACGGTCTTTTATACCAAAAATAACAATTTACTTTTAAAACTTCAAAGGAAAGAAAAGCTTATCATTAAGTACCACCGGGTCGGGTGGTACAGTATAACGTATTCTCGTGCTAGGGCAGGACCGGGCCTAGCCTAAGAATTTCGCCCCTTCAGTCCTCTAATACAAACAAACCTAACATAATTACACAATTAAAACAAAATGACGAAATAGAGCCACTGATTTTGTTTGACTACAGCGCAGTACGTTGAGGTTTCGAAGCATTCTACAATAGTGGATTTTACCAAAATTTGAGAAATTAATTCCTAAATAAGTGTAAGCCATTAAATTACCTTCGCTGCAATGTTCCCAGTTAAGCCGTTTCATTTTAATCTTACTTTAATGCACATGTGTACAGTGCCACTTCTCATTAACTTATCCCACATAATGAAAGTTTCCTGGACGTAGTGTTCAAAAACATTTGCCAAAGGCACTTCCAAGTAATAAGGCATAATCAATAATTCATTAGTACATAATGGAAGTACAAACGTTTAATGCTCTTAATACGATGACAGGTGTTCTATGCCTCTTCTACCTTAAGTACATAAAAGGTTGAGCAACCTTGTTCCCAATAATGTAATTGTTCGGAGACATGCGCACTTATATAATATCGTGGCTGATTGCAGTTTCCAATTCTCAGGAAAGAACAAAGCATATCTATATACGCTTTCAAGGAAGGTGTACAACTTTCGCGTCTGTGGAAGCTTCAAATGCAGATGCGTACTTCCAGTAGGACCAAATGTTACCATCTTTGGGTTGGACAACTACGATACCAGAATAATGATCACGAAGACGTCCCAGAGCATCAGTGAAGAAAGCGTGCCACAACTAATGCATATGTGCACTTCCAGTAGGACCAAATGTTACCATCTTTAGCTTGGACAACCACGATACCAGAATAATGTTCACGAAGACGTCCCAGAGCATCAGTGAAGAAAGCGTGCCACAACTAATGCATATGTGCACTTCCAGTAGGACCAAATGTTACCATCTTTGGTTTGAACAACCATGATACCAGAATAATGTTCACGAAGACGTCCCAGAGCATCAGTGAAGAAAGTGTGCCACAACTAATGCAGATGCGCACTTCCAGTAGGACCAAATGTTACCATCTTTAGCTTGGACAACCACGGTACCAGAATAATGTTCACGAAGACGTTCCAGAGCATCAGTGAAGAAAGCGTGCCACAACTAATGGAGACATCAACCAGCATTTATCCTCAGACTGTGTGGAGTGTGGAGAGTGTCCATCACAAAACAACCATAAACCTCAAGTTTTGGAATTCCATTGCACCATTATATGCAGTATCCAGAGCACTGGGCCTAGCACCTTATAAAGTAACCACTACTCAAGGCGCTGCGGTGACTCGAAGTTCTTCATGGACTTTCGTTTTTACTGGTTGTTTGCTCGTATTGATGGGAGGAAGTATGGTACATCTTGTGTGTAGAACAATGGGAGGTCTCTACTTCTCTGGATTACTTCTATCTTTCACGTTGGCCGCCATGATCTCCAACTGTACCGTTGTTACCTATATAATTTCAATTATTATGTTTAAGTGGAAAAGCATACGGCAATTGCTGGAAAAAATATCCGCTGTGGATGACCTTATTCTGAATAGTCAAGCCGGTAAAGTATATTGCAAAACGAAACGGTTTCTTATTTGGGAACTTGCGTCGATTTTGTTAGTATCAACATTAGTCAGCGTTTATCAGGCAAGCATATGGACAACAGAGGTGGCATTCACCGTAGATAGTGTCATCACGCATGGCGTCTGCTTGATCAATTTAATTGGCGATAGTCAGTTTATGAATGTACTTTTCTTACTAAAACATCGTTTCAATCTCTTGAATAAAAAGATGGAAGAGTTAAATATCCACGAGAAGTTTAAACGATATAGAGGTATACAGAGAGCGAAACCTTTATTGAAAATTCGCAAACTTAGACAAGTGCATGGCAGGTTGACCGAAATCGCTTACTTGGGGAATTCAATATATGGGTATATTGTTCTATTGGGGATGGTAGGTGACTTCATTTACTTCGTTAATTCTGTTTTTACAGCAATGTATCACATCAAACATTTTGAGTCACCCACTGAACTAAACAAAATAATTTCCTCTTCCTTATACTCATTATTGTATTTCGCAAAATTCCTTTTCCTTGGATGGAGCGGACAGACAGTGTGTGATGTCCTTGGATGGAGCGGACAGACAGTGTGTGATGAAGCAGATCGATCATTATTTGTGGTCCAGCAACTGATGTTGAACACATGCACTGATCCAGCAATTTCAGAAGAACTTCAAGCTTTTTCACAACAGTTGGTGAATACAAAGCTAAGGATAACGGCAGGAAAAGCCATGTCTCTAAATGCTAGACTAATAGCAAGTCTTTTGGGATCTACAACAACATATGTAGTTATTTTGTTGCAGTTCAACTGAATTCAGTCTCTAAAACTCTACTTTGAAATGGATTAACCTCCAATATTATGAACATTTTATGTTACTGTAATTGATTGTTCTTCCGCACAAGCCCTGTGTAGGATAAGGCTGGAAAAGTAGAATCAGACTACTTAAAAATTCAATGTCAGAGAGATGATTTGATCCATGGATCTTAGCGTTTACATCTGGCTGCTGTAACCAATTGAGCTAACATGGCAACATGCCGACATGACATAAACATAATAGTACCCAAATGACGCGCATTTTCCCCCAGTAAACCACAAGGAGTCTCAAATTATGAATGTCATACCCAATGGCGACTTACAATGTGATAAGTGCTTCAAGCTTCAGACTTCGTAGTTTGACCAACTATTAGATGTATCAATTCAATTGATAACTTGAAATCTACTTGTAGGGTACCGGAAAAAAATACGAGCCGGTTGGAGAATTTAATTTTTTACCGGCATTTGCCATTGTAGCTTAGTTTGATTAGAGCAAACAGACAACCGGAATATCAATGGTTTAAAATTCCGGCTATAGCATCAAAATTTTCAGTCGTCTGATTCTAACTTTCCATTTTATGGCATATTTGCATTTGCAGCTTTGAAGAATACCTGCTAGTTATAATTGTTCGCCCACTTTTAGGTGGTGAATGGCATGTGCTGTGACAACTCAAGGAGAGAGGAGGTTAATACGACACTCTGGTATCAATGCAACGAATAAAGGCACTAATTAGAGGTAAATAGTTTCCTTGGCAAAGAAAGGCGCATACTCGGCGCTGCCAGCAGTAATATTGAATACCTTGCGGTTTTTCCGTTTAGCAGGGTGTTGAATTCCTTTACAGGTAAATTGCTATCTGATGCTGGGTAAATATGCATCTTCAGAGAAAGCTGTCATTGTGTTCCACTGTAAATCGATAAGTGGTTGACATTATGTATTAGTCGACCACAATGCTAGTGCGTTCTGTACAAGAGGTCTAAACAGATACGGAACAAGTGGGCGGAAATCGAAAGGCCAGTCAAGCAAAGATAACATCCGCAATTCGGAGTTACGTTTAATAGCGGGGCTGAGGCCTACAAATGCAAGCTGTTTTCATTGTGCAATTGTACATTCTCCTATCGCCTTGCCCATATACCCGTGTTATCCCTATATCTTGATTATAGGCACGTCAAAAAAAACGTGGCGCCCTCCTCCAAGCGCACTTATATCGTGGCCCACTAGTAACTGGTACATCAGTTTACTTGCCTCGCATGCACTACTTAGTTCTGTAGCGTTTGTATGTGGTGACATTTACGATCACAAAATTCATTGATTATTATTACGTGTAGGTGTGTGTAGATGTTCGGGTTAAGGTTTGTATTTAACTATAATAGAAAACAACAATAGTAGCAGTAACAACAGATGGCGATTCGCAGACGGGCGTCGTTTTACCATTGCAATAAGGGATCAAAAGCAGGTATGGCTGTTATGCTGTAATCAGGGGCGGGTTTATTTGTGATCATTTCTTTAAAGAATTTGCATTCAATTTTTAAATTTTCACAAGTGTTAATTGTATAACAAAACTTCGCGATAATTTCGCGGCGAAAATAAGAAACAAACGTGCCCGATTCGTATAATAACCGAATTTAGTATTCATTTGGACGAAAAAAATCTTATTAATACCATCAGTAGTTTATGGAAGGTGTAACACAGATACAAGATATTTTGGAAGGATATTAGGAAATATTAAATTAAATGCTACTTATCCAAGCGTTTATTCCACGACACCAAATTGCAATATACAACAATGTATAACAAGTTACATTGTTTTCAGGCTATTGAAGATATCGCAGTAACTAATAAATTAAATTGCGACAAGAATATTTCACGATTCACATCTTTATGGTAATATAAGGCTTGAACAGATATCTCACAAAATCTATAAAACTAGTTACTTTTAAATATTAAAAATGCATGCAGCACAATATCTTTGTTACTAACTCGATACATATCTCAACATAGTTGCAGAATTCCATACAACTTAAAAGTACATATTATTTTCACTCTGAAATAAAGCTGGTGTCTTAAACACAATCTCTATTAAATTGAGATTGATAACAGGTTTTGCAGTTCATTTTGATGATTCAAAAGAAAAATAGAGTGCTTTGATTATCTTTATATCATCAGCATGTAGGTTTTGTAATTAATTTTTAAATATGCCAATTTTCGTGTTTTTCGCGCAAATAAATACTTTCGCAAAAAACGAAAAATTCCAGAAAGTGCGCAAAAAGTTGGATTTAAATCGTCTACATTTATTGTACCTCTGATCGAGGATGTAAAAATGTTTGTTTATTGCTAATAATAAAATAATAATAATAATAATAATAATAATAATAATAATAATAATAATAAAATAGCTTTAAATCTAGGTCTTGTATTTCGTGCTGCCAGGCGAATAAGAGCTCATGGGTTTACTTAACGACTTTTTTAAAATATATCATTATTGTAAACGATTATTGATTATTTTATAATAAACCCTGGCGTAAATATCGAATAAAATATGGTGGTCGATGTTCCTGCTAAGCGAACGGTCACCACTGGACGGCGACGCTAAAAGTGGCAACGCTGTTGTCTCTGCTGGTTGAAACGTCATTCACCAACTAAAGATGCGCGAATAATAGCTTGAAATATTTTTAATTGGGGTAGGAAAACTTGTAGTTTCATTAATGTAATAGATCTTCATACTCTGCTATTTCACTACAGTAATTTGTAAGTGATATTAATTAACTTATTGTGTACCCTAAAACCTCATACATGTTCTAGAGGAATCCTGTAGTATATCACTTGACGCTCCATACACATTCTACTTGTCAGTTTGTAGCAGTAAAGTTATTATAGTTCCGTGCATTCAGAATCTGGTTCTTGGGTAGATTTGTATAACCAAAGTAAACTAATGCATAAGCGGGACATTAAATCGATTCCACAAATTGGACTGGTAGTTCAATAGCGTGGAATTCAAGAAGATGGATGCAAAATATAGACAAGAAAAAGACTTAGCATCCACAAGAACGCCGAATTTGGCAGCGGATGGTCAATCAAAAAGTTGGAAATGAAGCGTAACTCCTCACTCAGCCATCAGCCCTGCTGTATCCATGTAGACCCAGGACATTACTTTAAGAGGATCTCTTTGGTTGTGTGTGGTATTTACGCAGAAGCCCCACATTTTAAATAACACTGAATAAGAATGCAACATCTTTGGACTCTAAGCCAGTAAGATTGCCTGCACATGGCACAAATATACACAACTCTTTTCCCAAACAGTGCTTTGTGTATGCTTATGGAGTTTAAAGTTCCTGTGAATGGAAAACCTATATGAAACAGAAGGCTTCACGACTAAGTAATATGGGGAGCAATGACTCAATCAGTGGGATGATCATTACCGAACAGCTGATCCGGATTACCATATTGGTTGTCAAAACAGAACAGAACAAACAAGAATTTAAACATACTTTTTACTACAGTACTACTATTGAATACTCTTTCGCCAATTTTAAGGTCAAGAAGTAACTACTAAATATCTTATATTGAATTATTTATGTGTAGATTAACCAGTTAAGATACATGTATGAAAACAGAGGTATGTATTAAAATAAATTAAATTATGATTAATTGGAGCTTCAGTTTACTTGCTCTCCAGAGCAAAATAACACGTCGGATATGAAGTTGCACTATTAAGCAAGTTGCACTATATTGAGATGATTAAAGATTTATTTTACAAGAATATGATAAATCCCAGTTTATAAAATTTGAAATAATTAGGGCGTAATTTGTTTAAGTAACTTCATAAATTTGGCTTTATAATTCTTGAGAGCCATTTTCAGGATGGTTATGCGATTCGTATGATTGGAAATGATCATCTCAGCTCATGGAAGGTTCGGCCGTGGAGAGATTATGCAAATTATGTTGACACCTCTTAGGTCAGTGCTGACTAAAGCACGTGGTCAGCATACACCTTGGTATTTAAATGAAAGGTTTTTTGATGGCTCGGTCTCTATCACTTGCCTGGTAGGACTCTGTGACGGTTAGCTCTTTAAATTTATTCTTCGACATAGGCCTTAAGCGAAGATGGAACCCCGCACGTCTTCCGTCTACCAGGTAAACTCGAAAGCTGTCTAGCTCTCCCCTCTTATAATGTAGTTTAGATTGTTTACATGTACTAGAAAGGTTAGAGGCTCTTTCAAAATCGGAATTACAGGCCTAATTACACCCTGCACCGCCCCTCCAGCTCACCGCAACAGATAACCATCTCAATGAAATTCCTGCGCTACCCTTCTCGACCCTTTCTTCCCGTTACCCCGGCTAGGGATTACAGATGTTCCATTTAGTGAAGACGCCGTGGTGTTGTCACAATATTTCTCAGCGCTATTTTGCATATAACCAAGAGTTTGTTATATGTTTGTTATAACTCTTTGTTATAATCTCTAACGCATATACAATGTGCAAAATCGCTGCAGAAAATGGTACACCACGAATCCTCTACATTCGCGCCTAACGACAAGCTTGCCGCCAATGAACATTGTGGCGAGTGTTGCTGAGGTGTTGGTAAAACTCTACTACTATAGAGGCAATTTCTTTGTTGGTTACGCTTTTATTATTCTTTAAGGCTCAGATCCATACCATATACCATATTGCCTTAAAAGTCTACAAGTAGGAATGAGGCTTAATTATAAAAACAAATAAATTTATTAGCAATACAATAAGTAATAAGCAATAAGTAATAAATTATATACAATTTTCTTTTACTCTAAATCAATACCAACAATTTGAAAATGTATACTCAACATCAGATTGCTTTTAGTCATAAATGCTTTATATTTTAAATTCAAATGGCAAATCATTACCAAGTATATCACATAGGAGTACTAAACCGTGAAGGTTTACTCCTACTGCTTTAGTTACTGCTGTTATCACCACTACGTAAGTACATTTGCAGCTTATTGCATCAATAAGCTCAGTATATACAGAATTTATCACCAAATAAAGCTCTCCATTTTGAGCATGTCATAAACAAAGCTCACTAAACAAAAACTATATTATAAATACATAATTGAAATTGTAAACAATAACGATTAACAAAGTTGCAACTATATAACAATACCAAAAGTAGTTATCTTCTGCCAATGTATAACTTTAATTATCTAATAGAAATAAAATATTATATGACAATAAACTGGTTTACGTACCATACAAATAGTTTTTCAAGAAGCTAGTGCCCCTTTAATAACACTGAGGGACTCTGCTTTTATAAATGAATTGTAATTCATATCTTATGTAAAATGATAGAAAAAAGCACCGAATAGTACACTTGGCTACAAATAGTAATACAATTTCAGTTGGAGCAAGAATTGTGTTTATTTGCTTTAAGAGTATCCAGTGTTATATTTATGTCTTCAATTTAATAAGAAGTATGAGATACTTTCAGTTTAAAACTTTTATTCTATGAATAATAATGAATTAAGCGCATGATTTTGTTTTTTATTGTTGTGGACTGTGATGCGTTCATTGTTGCGTGTTGTCACTACAAGAGGTTCGAGGTCTGAGGAAGTTTGTTAGGCCGACTGGAGAAGGCACCGCCTGCTTGCCCAGGCGCTTCCTCAGGTGGGGGCTCTAGGCGATGAAGCCGGGTTCGTCATCTCAGCTCGGCTGAATGCGGAGGTCCCGCTAGGGCGGACAACACTCCTCTTGGAAGGGTGAAGTACACTAAAGGTAAGACCACTGAGCTGAAACCTTCCTGGGATTGTAAAGTCGCTTCTACGAGGTCCCCACGGATAAGAGGAGACGGTAGATGGTCAGAGATGACATAGGATTTACTCGTTGACGAATGAGTCAACGGCTTCAAGGACGCCACTTTGATAGGTAGCGAAGATCAGCTAATTCTGATTGCCTGCCACTCGTGCACTAATTACCCATGATATCATCTGGTTAATTGAGTTTTACTTAATGTACATCAACGCCGCTGTGGAGCGCGTGTGAACAATTTACATATCATTTGGTATTAACAGTGTATTAGTGCTTTTGTGGCGTGAGTCGAGTCAATGGTGAATTCTATATATGTGGCGGGGTGCCGCTACAGTTATTTAATGCATACTTGCATTTAATAAGTAGGCATTTGTAGTTTTAAAAACTAAGAATAGTCCCATTACGCCACTGCTATGATAGAGAAGTAGCCACGTTACGTCACAGGACCCTCCCTCCTGAATTTGACATACGACTCGCCCATATCTGGTGTGGGCCTTGGTGTTGATGTCTCGTAAACGACCTAACGCTTGCTTCGTGGTGTCAGTTATAATGGCGACCATCCGAAATGCATCTACATCGCCCCCCACCATACACTACGTCTACTGTACGAGGATGGTTGGGAAGGTGGTTCTGTGCGGTCAGGTACGCTGAAGCAAACCTGATGTTAATAGGTGAAAACTAAAAGGGCACATACATATGAAGCAGTACTCGGACAGATCAGGATTAGGTATAGGCCTTGGTAAATGGCCCAGATCTGCGACCTAAATGCCAGTGGAGGGTTGAGTACTTGACGTGAGGTGTACTTAAATTGAGGAGTTTATCAGGAGTGGCAGAAGTCACATCAACAGTCGGAGTGGGAGCTGAATTGTCTCGCAGCATCTGCTGGCTATCCGTAAACGTGTGTAAAGTAGTTTGGTTACTGCAGTTTTATGTATACATATATATTGTGTACAGAAATATAGTATATTTATTACTTTTTACTTTCTCTACCACGTACATAGTAGGTAGAGAGGGTATTGCATTCCACACAAGAATTCAATATCAACATTTCATTGGAAATACACACTTTGAAACCCCTGAGTCTAAAAAAAATCATTTTTAGTAAAATGTCATTATGTGTGTGTATGTGTGAATAATCATAATTCAAAATCCGACAGTCGGAAAAATACCAAACTTGGTATTTATGTTCAGTACCTTCCAAAATTGCGACACGATGATTTTGAAAACAATTCCTCTCACCATCCACCCTTTACATGGAACATTTTTCCAAATTGTTGATTTCCCAAAAGATGGTTAAAACGATTTCGACTTAAGTATCGTATATTAGGAATAGTTACATGAGAAATAAAATCTATATCGTGAATTTTCTGGGAATAGCCGGTGAAGTCCTCCGGCTATAAGTTTCTTGGTTATACCTAAGTATAACCGTCAAACGTTTAGGGATAGACGAAAACGTACTGAACAAAAAACATAGATCTGTTTAAAAACACAATTACTTCAAATAACTTTTTTGTGGCATCCGCATTTGCAAGATATCCATTATTAATGGTGCGAATTGTTGAATATCTACACATTCTATTAAAGTCATGTCGATTTGCAGTTGTTTCTCGCGATTTCGTGGAAAGAGTATTGGAGTTTAAGGCCAACATATAGCGTCCAGTTTTAAAACATTTGACTATCACTGTTCCCTTTGTATCTATAACGAAATGTGTAATGTAGCTGTTTACGGAAAGGTATATCTGGATTAAAATGAAAGATAAATAAACTTTCGTAAGAATAATTTGTATACCCACAATGAGCGATAGAGGGTAGAGAATTTTATTTTCATTTTGTTTTTTCTATTTCTCTCTCCTTCTATGTACCTATTTCAAGCATAAGCTGTTCACTATATTTACAAGTTTTGTGCAAGCCCCGTGTCCAGAGAAGTGGCATAAAGTAGTTATCTTTGAGGTTGCCCTGTTACCACGGTTAGCCTCGGGTGGTGAATGCCATCCATCCGGGGTCTTTGGGTCACAATTGCAGTGTTACGGTGAGACCAGCGCCCTGAGATATCCTGCTATGACTTTGGCGATCTATAGGTGTCGCCCCTACTCGCCCCCTCCAGTTCCCCTTATATACCCGGCTCAGGCCAAAGCATCCATACATAGTGCCGTTGCTGACATCTCGACCTAGCAATACAAACGCACACTCAGTCAATTTAAAACTGGCCGACGTCTGAAAGACCGAGAAGGAATCGGGTACTTCCGTGAACGCTCGGAACAGCCAGGCTTTGTTCACAAGTACTGCGTATATACTTATAGTAGTTGTAATGGGGAGCACAATTATAATCACAAGTCTTACGAAAAAATAATTAATATATGAGATTTTAAACAGGCAGTTGTTTCAGAGTGTTTCAAAGTGAATAGTTATAACCAAAACACACTTTATTGATTTATGGTTTTCATGTGAAGTATGACTAAAGTTCGTTACAATGCTAACTATTTTGCAACACCCTTAGTTCAGTGGTAGAGAGCTGGCTTCCTGAGGTTACAAGTTCATCTCTCTGTTGAGCTGCTTAACTTGTTTTCCCCCTTCAACTTTAAATACACACGTGAGAATACATCAGGTTTTCTACATTTTTATGTAAGTGGCGTTTAGTTAATGGTTCCGATACCGGTAGATGGCAACCATGACATTAGTTTATCGGCAGGAGGAGGTTTGATAGTCAATTTAATTTTATAATCACAAATTTAACCATTATGGTAATTATAT
Source organism: Deroplatys truncata (assembly GCA_030765065.1). NCBI lineage: Eukaryota > Metazoa > Arthropoda > Insecta > Mantodea > Mantidae > Deroplatys > Deroplatys truncata. Next base: position 53,312,117 of record CM060988.1, on the reverse strand, counting down.
TTGTAAGTGAAATTAAGAAACACAATCTATATTAGCTATATTACAGTTAAACGAGAATTGAACTCCAGCTGCTTGTGTAGAAGCTAGGCAGCTTAACCACTGCTGCACGCCAAGCACGTTGTGAAGATTCCAAATCAGTGTCTTGTATTTAAGAGTTAACCAAAGCGCCGCACAGAAGTTGGCGGTTCTGAACTGCGCTCACTCGAAGAGGCTTTGAAAAAATTTAACTACTTAAGTGACCACCACTTTTAGTTTGGCCGAATGTAACTATACCCTACAACATGTAAAGGAGAAGTTTAATGTGCATCAAATTATTGAAATACCTCTAAGTTCTAAACTTGATTAAATATTGTACTTGAATTTAAACCAAGAGTCAACTAATTGCAAGTTAAACAAAGCGAATAATTTATAGAAAATGATATTTTTAAGCTAAGTTAAAAAGGCTATGCTAAGTTCATAAACCAATTTGCTTAGATAGAAAAATCACCAGATTCATATACATACTTAAAATACGAAAATACCAATTGATGCATATTTGGTCACACTCGGACGCTGGCAATTGATTTTACATAAGCTTGCCTTAGTTTTTAATAATCTCGAATTTTAAAAGATTCAAAATCTGTATAAGCTCTGTTGGTGTTGATCATTGCAACATTACTAATATGAATATATGTGCATTAACGCTCATGATATCAACACACTTGTAGGTGCCAGCGTCAGGTTATTTTAAGTTAAAAACGTTATTCACGCTCGTTGCGTGAGTGTCACGGGCTTCAAATTCCTATTCGGTTATACTGAAGGTGGTAAAAAGAAATAATGACTTGGAAGAATGTTTAAGTCGAATGTTTAATGCCAATGGAGCAATAGCATCACATCGAACATGTTCGTTTCTAAAGAAGTGATTGTGCATTGACTTGAACGCAGTGATATTTGGCCTGGTGACACCTACCCTCAACCATTCATACACCCGAGTAAAACCTGCTTTCTCGCTTTTTAGCTCACTACCTGCCTATGGAGACAGAGCTGAATTTATTATTATGATTTAATCGAGGAATATTTATGGTGCAACAGGCAAGAATGGAGAGTCGCGATAAGATGTTAAAAACTGTGGTCTTGGAAGCTGAAAAGCTGCTTGTATATTGTAAAACCTCAAATAAATTGTTGTTATTATTATTATTATTATTATTATTATTATTATTATTATTTATTATTATTACTGGAGTACTTAGCTGACACGATGTCGATACCAGGGAACACAGCGTGGAAGTGGTCTCTTTGCGTTCTCCATTTCTTTTAACCTTTAGACATGCTACAAAACAATCTTTTCAATATTTAGTCAAGTTTATTTATTTTTCAGCTTTTCTACTTGTTCCAGTAGAACTGTCAGTTCTTGTGTATAGTATTTACGTTCTATTGTTTTTTTCTTTATCAGTAAACAGATATTTACTGCATTGTTTTTACGTAGGCTTTAAGAAAATGCATACGATTTCCATTTTCCTCAAGCTTTTACAGTGCTTCACTAATGATTTTATCAGATTCTATTTGTATTTTTTTACGTTTCTTGCCCTCAACATTAAGGTATCTCCTTCTGTATATGTGTGATTGGTATTCATCATCTACTCGAAGGATGGTTACTAATGAATACATTTATATCTGCTCTGGAAACCAAATTACTCAGCTTTCTATGACAACCTTCGGAGACATTCTTGGTCCTATGACGTTTGCGCAAGCATTCGGAAGAACGCTGTTCTCCAACCACTGCTCCACAAGGTAATCGTAGAAACTCCGAAGCTTTTCAACTTCCGGTGTGTTATCCTGGATGTATAACAAAGCTCAATCATGTTTAAATGTACGTGTGCTAGTGTAGCACACATACAAATGGAAGTCGAATTTCCTCATTCTCCATGAATTCTATTGTTAGACCAAGTTTCTGCGTTTTCATCCATAAGCATTAGTTAAAATGGCAATTGCAGCCAGAAAGCTTCACTCGTGGGAAAATTATTTTTTGACACAATGATGAACGTCTCGAAGTTAAAAACCACTACATTTGGATTCCAGCCCGACAAGCATTTCTTCGCAGCTGTGAACAATGTGTTATAAGTTTCGCGCTTCTTGTTTGGCATAAGTGCGTACAGTACATTATGACATTGGTTTCTTCTAAAGAACTTCCTAGATCAGCCTGAACTGTGAACACCTGCTAAAATTGTTTATTTAAACTCTTAAATGTTTCGGCAGTAAAAAGGGAGGAGACAGTGTACAAAATATACCTTCCTTTTGTGCTGGCTAAAAATAGTATCCATCCTTGAGGTCCGTGATTGTCATCGTGCTGAAGAAAATTTTCTCCGATGTTCGTTGTTAATAATCACCCAGAGAGAAAGAGAGAGTTATATCTTCTACAAGAGCTGAATCTGGTGATAAATCATTGTTTCCTATGCGATGCAGCGCCTGTTTACTGGTGATCTGCTTTGGCATACTATCACTATATAATAGTTTTCCAAATTCTTTCACATATATATTTTTTTACGCATACGTATTACTCGGTTTTGCTCACTCTCTTTCTATCGTTAGTCATTTCTTACCGAACCTCATTTGTTGCAACATCCGGAATACATATATAGAGTAGTTTTCTCAAAAGGGTGTTGTTTTTTTGGGTGGAGGTTAAATACGCCGTTTGCAGCTTTTCGTCTTGTAGTTCACACAGCACAATAAGTGATATTTTCCTTGTTTGTATGATTTCGTATGTATTGATACTGTTACAGATCAACAGTGGTTTTCTCTTGCTGGTTTTAATAGGCTCCATGAATTACACAATGAAAGCAGCGAAAACACGACTTACAATCTATCACGACTGAGGAAGTAAGATTATCCAACGAAGCCAGCTTCCGGTAACTACAAGATAGAATTTACCTCCTCTACCCTCTCCTGATTTATGCTCGATCTTCAAGTATTAATGTTTTCCTCGAACTAGAATCCGGGAGACGGGATGGTGGAATACCGCCTTAGCACCTTCGTTGGTAAATGTTGAAGCTGTAAGTGACCGGATCGGGTAGAGTGTAGATCGGGTTAACAGCCATGGCAGAAGTCTTTGGCTGCCACACGGAGATTAACGAAGAAGAATAGGAAAGGGTTTTATTCGTTGGTCCATTGTGGTGTTACTTTTTTGTGTTAGGGCCGATGAGTTCTTTTACTGTGGATTAATGATGATGGAAGTGGAAGTACATGTGCTCACATAAAGATCCTTATAAGCAGATATTTCTTCTGCTGAATTTGGAGTCTATCTTGAAGTAGTTGAAGTTGCTGGTAAATGCTGGTGTGTGCCACTATCGAAGCCTAGCGACCGAGGCCTCAAGGACACTCAGCCGCATAGATGGGTCGTCGCTGGTTTCATCTCCAGGATCGTCCGGCTCCATCAGATGATGCTCGATACGCCCCAGCTTGCGCTGGCATGACTCAAACACCTCCGCGTCGACGTCTCGTTCTCTAGTACTTGTCGGAGTTGACAAATCTGTAAAGTCGCTATTAGGCGGATAGAGCCGCGTTACTTAGTCTCCATTGCTGCAAGGCGCCTATGGGTTACCCACTGTAGCGCTTCTAGGCAAAGGCCAAAATCACATAGAATCGTGTGAAGGCCGTCGATGGCGTCCTTGAGTTCGAGAGCTGTGATGTCTATGGTAAGCTGCGACGTTGTTTTGGCACAGTGATAGCTGTTTGCTGGCTGTGGTGCGCAGGGCGCTGCAGTGTCACAGATAGCACAGATGGATTTGTTGGCTTATACCAGCGTAGAGGTAGAGCCGTTGGGTATAACGGGCAGAAGGCCTGGCTCGTGGAGTTATCACCGCCTCCAAGAGTGCAGCAGAAACCGTTACGAAGGGCCAGGTCATGTCCGGTGTATTCTGTTGAGATGATCGGAAGCCGCAGGAGTGGCAGCGAGTGCAGGTTGCCACCGTGTGCCATAGTAGCAACACCGGTTGCAGGGAGCGTGTCGTGTACTGCGTCTTTCCGCATCCTGTGTGACTGGCCCAGGAGCGTTGTGCCAGTTGTTAGTGTAGCCAATTGTAACGATGCCTTTTGAGAAACATCAGGCGTAGTAGCGGCGTCAGTCTTCAGGTGGAGGTGATCCTGGAGGCCTTCCCTAATAAAGGCAAGAGATGTTGAGCAGCCTCTACGATGCAGCTTTCGGGAGTTGCCGGTGGGCTATAGAGACCACGGCACTATAAGTACCGTAGCGTCCTGTGGGATTGGGCGGTGGTGCACTGGTACCCGGGCGTAGATATGTTCGCCTATCGGTGGCTCAGTGGTAGTTGTGAATCAGGTTACTGTTTGGTATGTCTGGCAGTATTACCGTGAGGTCTTGTTCCGGCGGGGAGGTGCGGTGCTGACTCTAATGTTATAGTGTCAGTTGCTGCGTTGTGAGAATCTTCGGGGCGGAAGACGTTTTTTCGGTGGCCAGGTGTCCTGGTTATATCATTGGCGGCGAAACTGCCATGCAGCGCTGTGTTCTTTTGCGTCCCATGCTGTGGCAAATACTTCACAACTTACAGCTCACACCAAGGTCAGAAGTGGCTAATGATTGGTGGGTTTGTGGTGGCGTGCCATTGCTGGTATTCACTTGTAGTTGAGCTTAAAAGTTCTCTTCTTTTTATTGACGTTGTTGGAATGTTCTTATATTTCAGTCGCTTCTCCATGAAGTTTAGCATGATAATTTGTTGTTGTTGCTAACCCTTTCGTGTTTTCATAGAGAGCACGATGACCCATACTGACAAAATATTCGACGACAGCAGACATCTGTTCTTATGCTGTGTTATTCGTGCGTTTAATGCTGCATTTCTTTCGTTCCGATATAGACAGAACCGCACGTGCAAGATGACCTAGTGTGGTTTCCTTTCAGGATGCGTTGTTCTGTTAAAATGTGGAAGATACTGATATGAATACCGAGTTTTGTATTTATCAGAGCTTTAGGTATTGAGTTATGGTGTTCAAGACAGACACACACACGGAATCTTATCTAAAGTTAAACTTTATTCAGTGGACTTCAGCACATGTAGTTCCGGTGAAATATAAACATCGAATTATTGGGTGGAATACCGTATCTGCTCTAGCTACTAGTTAGGGGTAGACAACTTGAAAAAATTATATTTAAAAATTCAAACAAGTAAGAAAGAAATTGTTAATGCAACATAAGATTTTATTTCACATTGGGTGGCTGAAGAAAACCTACATCTTTGTGTATCTCAGTGTTTACCTGTTACACAAGTCATGTGAGTAAAGATGACTTCACGGCTACTTCCAGAAAATTCAATATATAAATTTTATTTTTAATGCAAATATCTAAAATATGTAGTGTGTTAATGCAAATCGTTAGAGCCATTTCTAGAGATAAACTTGAAAAACTACAAATCTTCCAAATAAATGCCAGTTTGCAGTGCAGGATTTTCTTGAAAATATTCGTGTCGCATCCTTGAGGACACTGGGCTTAAATGGAAGTTACTTATTTCAATGAGTTTTCGTTTTTTGAGTTATGCTGCTCACATACGGACATGAGGAAAGATTTTAAAAATTTTCGTTTTCTTTTCTTTGGACACCGGGAGCCTAAAAGGGTATACTTCAGGTGTTATCTATGTATCTAAGTTTTGAGTGGAATATTGTACCTTTGTACTTACCGTAGGCAAGAGAAAACAGTAATGACCATATTTCACGTGAAAGAAGTTTTGTGTTGGTTCGAAAGAGTCTTCGCGTATACTTGAAGGATATTGGACTTAATATGGTTTGGAGTACATGAGAAGTTTTAGTTTTGAGTTATATTGCTCAGAGAAAGACACGCCTCGAGTATATTGGAGTGAAATACCAATATGAAATTATTTAGGTGGAATACAATACTTCCTCTACCTTGATAGAGAAAAGAAATAGGTTAACGTTGTGTAAAAAGGAGTGCGAAATCAATGTGTGGGTTTGAATGATGGACAGCATACATCAAGACTGTGACAGGGCTGTTTTATAAGTTAATGTTGCTGATGGGATAAGCAACATGATAACGTAGCACTCTACCTAATTTTACATAAATTAAACATTTTTACCTTCAGTTCAGAAAGAGAACATTCCTTCTCTGAGACGCACTCTACGTTCCGTTTAGGCAACTTCTTGCACTAAAGTTTTAAAATTAAATAGACTACGAGAATACACTAGGTCGTTTTAATTAGCAGAAGAATGGAACCTGTTTTTATTAGCCGGTCTTCTCGCACCATGAGCGATTTACACGATGGTTGCCACAAAGAACGTATAAACGTCCACTTTTGGAATTCCATTACTCCACTTTATACCATATCCAGAGCTCTGGGTTTAGCTCCTTATAAAGTGGTTACTACCTCAGGTATTAAAATAGTCCGAAGTGCAAGATGGTCAGTTTTTGTCTTCGTTTGTTTAGCGGCTATGTTTGGCGGAAAACTCATACACATCATAAGGTATGCGTCGAGGCAACACGACGATGGGATGTACTGGTCACATTTTGTAGCCGTAATGATATCTCTATGTTCAGTCCTATGCTACATTCTTTCGTTTGCGAGCAACAAGTGGGAAAGCATACGGGAAGTGTTAGAAAGAATGTGCACCGTGGATGAAAGGCTACTAAAGAATAAAACACACAAAATATACAAGAAGACAAGAAACCTGCTGATTTGTGAGGTCTCCTCAATTTTGATTATTTGGATGCTTACAACTACTTACCAAATAATGGTATGGGCACATGATTTAGTGTCTCTTATAAGTAATGTAATTATGTCGTTGGGGCTTCTGATTAACTGTATAGCGGATGTTCAGTTCATAAACATACTTATGTATCTAAACCACCGTTTCAAACTCCTGAACAAGAAGTTGGGCGAGTTAAATTTGAATGAGTCAATAAGTTGCACTTATACTTCTAGAAACACGGTTTATCATTTACGGGTTCTACATAGTATGTTGACTATAACTGCTAGAACGAGCAACTTTATATATGGATTCATTCTGGTAATCGAAATGGCTGGAGATTTCATTTTCTTCATTTCAAACACCTACACCATGTTCTACCATCTTATGCTGGCTGAGGAGATTGCAGAAGACAAAAGGATATTAAAGGTGACTTACTGCCTTTTATTTTCGCTTATTTATTTTATAAAGCCTTCATCCCTTGCATGGAATGGTCAGAAGGTTTGTGATGAAGCAAATGAGTCACTGACCGTCGTCGAGCAGCTGATGCTCAACAATTCTATTGATCGAGGAACTTTAGAAGAACTTCAGGGATTCGCACAACAATTAGTCAATACAAAACTGGAGATAACTGTCGGAAAGGCGTTACCTCTCAATGCAAGTCTACTGTGCAGTGTTCTGGTGACAGCGACAACATATGTCGTCATTTTATTGCAGTTCAACTCTATCTAGAACTTCGTAAATTTCTGGAGCGTTTTCGGTGACGAAGCAATTATACAAAAATAAAAGTAAATGAAATAAGATATCTAGAAGTCAGAAATATACTTTAAAACCCATATTGTTTAATGTAATAATGGATGAAATCATAAGAGAAACAAAACAAAGTAGCAGTGGTGATTTTAAACTGTGAAAGGAGATAAAAATATTATGTTATGCGGATGACGTGATTTTTCTGAATTCATTGCTTTCGTCCCTCTCACTACGTTCATAACGCGATGGATCTGTTAGGAGATACCTTCTGGATCGTTGTGGACAGTTACCTTGTGGACAGTTAGCCTTCTAGGTCTCATTCCTGTACCACACTATTTTACTTTGACACATATCCATAGAGGTATGCGTACAGGAACTGTACCTCTGCTTGTTGACGGACATATGAAAGCATCGATACGTGTTTCTAAAGAGGCATGTGCAAAGCAGCTTTACCTATGTTTGCAGATGGACAGAAGGCAGCTTCGACACGTGTCCATAGAGACGTTAGTGTATAGCAACTATATATCTGCCTCTACAGGTGGTTGGTAGATTGCATTAGGTGCCTCCAGACTACCGGCATTCGTTATCTTTGGATAGATGGCAGAGCATATGCTGTTACCTTATATTTTGATATTTTTACTGTGGTTTGTTAACTCTTGGACTTAGGAGATAGTACACACGGAGAAGAAAATTATGGAACTGGAACGATGAATAGTCTGAGATGATAAAAGGGAAGAAATCAGGTTATCAAAGCTTTTTACAAACCAAATCTGATATGAAAAGAATGGACTATAAAGCTGCACACATGTAAAAAGGGAAATAGGAAGATGGGATAAGTACGTGGGTAATATTGTATATGATGTCCAGGCGAACAAAATGGAGCATACAAGTTAATGAGAACTTTAAACAAAATGGAAAAGAATACATAAGCATTAATAATATAAGCCAAAACAGTCGATGAGGTATTATATGGAACTGTGGATAAATAAAAATGCAATCTAAAATAGATTACTAGCAAACGTTACTGTGGGAGTGGAATATAAGAACTAGAGGTTTTAAATAGCATTAGAAATAAAAAGAAACTGCAGGACATGATAATATAAGTACGCCTTACTAGTAATTAAAAATGGAATTTTATACATTCTCAACATACGCTGGGCCAGACATGAAATACCCGAAGACTGGAAAAAGTGTGGTGGATCCAATATTTTAGAAAAGGAAAGAGGTTCGTTGGCAAGAATTATAAGGTATAAGCTTACTAACGTTAGCCTGCAAAATAGTGCAAAAATCATAACTTGTCCCTAATGTAGTCGTGAAACTATTCTGGAAGAAGAAAAAAATGGAACAGGAAGGAAGATGTTGCTCGGGTGCTGTTGTTTTGTAATGGAAGAATAAATCCAAAAACGAAAAATTCAATTTGCCAGTTCGATTATGAAAACGCCTTCGACTGTGCGCTCAGAAGCAAATTATGGTACATAAGGTATTAGAAAGGTGGTGCCTATCAGTTTTAAAAACAATCCAAAGTTTATATTATAAAACAAAGATAAAAATCGACAATGGAGGAAGCATAAAAACCTGGGCAGAAGAGGTGAATCAAGGCTGTCCTTTAATATCCTGCCGTTTTTATCTTATATATAGGATAGACGAAACCTTAAACAATGGCAGAATGCTTTACCGAAGGATTTTAAAATAATCAGTCATACAATGAACACCGTTTTATTTGCTGATGACTAAGCAATTTTTAACGATTCATAGGATGGCTTCCAAACAGCTACTAACCAACTAGAGAAAATGACGAAAGAACTCAATTAGGGAAACTGCAAAAACACAAAATCCGTAGCTTTTCAATGTAGGAATCACATGAGATGCAAAATAGTGGTAAGAAATTTGGCAACGGGAAGAAATAAATATTAAATTAAATAAATTCAGACAGATGTTGGAACAATAAAAATTAGGAATAACTTTTTTATGAAAACACACATAAAGTTCTAGAAACCAATGGCTCTACAAATGCTAAGCTGCAGCTGTGAAAACTAAACAAGAGAAAAACTGGATCTGCAGAAACGAGATTCCTCAGATCGCTCCCTGGCGATCTCTCATGGACCACCAAAGAAATGAAGACGCTAGAAAAGAGCTCCAAATATATAACATAACAAAGGAAATTGATAAGACACAAGAGGGAGTGGCTGGAGCGTATACAAAGAACGGAGGACCAGTTCTCAAAGGTCCTGCTAAACTACCAATCTCAAGGACAAAGAAATATTGATAGACCACTTCGGAGATGGATAGATGACTTCCCTTGAGTCGGAACAGGTCAAAGAACCTAATCCCGGTAGTAGATGACGTCTTTTATTTTAGACGTAATGTGGAACTTTGGGTCCTGGTATTAAATATCCAATCCGGTATTTACTTTGGCGACTGAGGAAAACCACGAAAAGCCAGTCAGAATGGTCGGTCCAAGATTTGAAACCGGAACCTACCGAATGCGGGTCACAGACGTTACCGCGGAAGCCATACCGCTCGATAACTCCTATGCTGTTTAATGTAATAATGGATGAAATCTTAGGAAAACAAAACAAGTTAGCAGGGATTTTAAACTGCTAAACAAGAAGATCAAATATTATGTTATGGGGATGACGAGTTGTTGTTATCCGAAAACGAGGATAATTTACAAAAGCTACTCTATAAGTTTGAGCTAACTGATAAACAATGTAATTTGCAAATATCAACGAAAAAAATGAAATCATTCAAAAAATCTAAATAGCCTATTAATAAATAATATGACTATAGAGCAAGTAATGCACTTAAGTTACTTAGAAGTTATTATCAGCAGCAATATGAACTCAACTAGAAGTTAAATTACAAGTAAGGAATGCATCGACTATGTCAGGAGCGTTGCGGGACATTACTTGGAGAAATAGGCATATGAGAACGGAAAGTAAAACCCTAATATATACAACCAGTGCCAGAACAACGATGGACACACCGGAAACTAGAACTGACACAAAGACAAAGAACAGTCGTTAGAACAACCGAAACGGAAATTTTAAAATTAACAACAGAATAAAGTTTATATGATAAGACTAATGAGGGAATGAGGAGCATAAGTGGGGTTGCAGACATTACGAGGTCAATTAAACAAAGAAGAAAAGGATGGGGAGACTAAGTTAATGAAATGGATGAGGAGTTAGGAGTAGACAGAGGGGGCAGCCTTCAGTAGCAGTAGCACAACACTGCAAATAGGAGACAGTGAGCCCGTTTTGCTTCAAACGTGACCCCTGGGAGGAAGCGATGAAGAGGGACTCATAGGGCGAACTGATATGGACGACGATGAGCGCTAGCAAAGACAAGATTCCTTACGATTTCTACATGTTGACAGGGAGAAATCTTTCCAGAGCGTATAATCCACTATCTTGCCGCAGCACGCCTACCGCCGTAGCATGGTTCTAAACCCTAAATAAATGAAAAGAAGTGACGGGGACATGAAAGATGGACATGAAATTCATGGTACAATGGGAACCATCCCAACATTCGCCTACCGACCTGGGAAACTACGCAAAAACTCATGATCAGAGTGGCCGCTTGACAGGAAACGAACCCGGGGCCTCCAAAATGTGGGCATAACACCTTACCATTCAGCCATCTCGCGATGTATGAAATGGAGAACTTCGTCTCCCGAAAACTGCAATGAACTTCAAACACACTGTGACCATTAGGAAGATCAGTAACACGACAGAAACAGGGCTTTCACCAATACAAAGAAGTGGTTGAAACATAAAGGACGGCGTCTTAAATTAAGGGAATGCAAGAAAATAAAGAAGCATGTCCGTTTATGAAGCGCACTATTTACAACATATTTTTGAAACAGTAATTACAAGTTATGCTTTCGCAGAACTAAGTAGGTAACTAAATTTGGTAAGTAATTTCAATAACGCCATGTGGGATCTCACCTGTTTCTCCATGTTGTTTTTATACCCAATGTGGATACTGTGACAGCTAGCACTAACTTCCTACGCTCCTATGAAACCTCCTACGAGCGCCTCCCGGTCCATCTGCCTGCCGTGGGTTGGCCTAATGGCTGGTCCCTCTATAGAACAATGGGCGCTTGGAACAATCACCATTGTGTCACTTCCACGCTCCAGAAGATTCCTTTTGGCCACTTTCTGGTAGGTTCTTGTTCTCGAAAGTTCGGTTTTGTATGCGAGGTCTATATAAGGGACTGTTGGCGACAGGAGGAGTGAGAGTTAAATTCAGTCAGTCTTGAATTCAGTTGAGCTGAATGCCGGTGGATAGTATAGTTTACCCGCGAGTGGTGCACAGCAATTCAGTGGTAATTTAATTCGACGGATAAGTTGTGTTTTATACCGAAGTGACTCAAGTGTAACATTTGTGTTACGTTGAGTGCTTAGTGATAAATAAAGCGTGTTTTCTCATTAACTGGTGCTCTGGTTTGTTACAATACAGACAGAGAAAGAAACGTAGAAAAAATCTGGAATAATTGAGTATCTAGTGCAAATAAACATTTAACAATACCTGCATCAAACCATACAAGTCTTTTGTGCGACATATCCATTCTTAGTCCTTAGAAGTATAACATTCAAGGTACATCATAATAGAATTTAATTTTCAGAAGTACTTAAGAGCAATGATAAAGTTGTTACAATAACACATCGGATCTTACTAAACAGAAAAGCTGTGTGTTCTATGCTGGTTTTATTCCATGTGAAAATGCGTCCGATGTGACCGGGAGTGATCGTGTTAACTTGATTACATTGAAGAAACCTATGATGTATAAGTGTGTGTATGTGAAATAGGAAAGCTATGTCTAAAAATGTGCACTTTAGAAAAGGCAACATTTTACCAAAATGCTGATATTCTGTTCTTTAAAGCGAGTAATTGTGTGGTTAAATTTTATTGAACCGGTTTTCAATAATTTCAATTACAGCACAACCACTTGCCAAAACATAATAATATACATAGACTTAGTTTGTTTTCTGCAGCAACAACAAGCCTCCTAAATGAGGCGTGAGTCGATTTAAATAAGTCATTAAATATTAAACATTATAAATTGAAGGAGGAAGAAGTTAATTTTCTTGATGTCATAATCAACTTAATTGCCCAGTGCCCAAAAATGAATTTTATTTCCGTAAGAGAACTCGCATACTTGCTCACTAAACACTTAACCGACGTAGTCTTCTCAAGGTTCAATTGCATTCAGCTCTGTGCATTTATTCCTTGAGTTAGTTATCTTTTCTTTAAAACGTTCATAACAATACAATTGTGGTAATTTTACTTTAGTTTTGCGTCTGCAAGAATAATCTAATTCATTCGCATTTCACATAGAGGTTAATACATACAAGAAGAATGCCGTCCAATAACACAACCTCTTCTCCTCCTCAAACTCAGAGAAATATAGTGAATAACAGTTATCACAGAACCAATGTAGACCCTAACTTCTGGAACGCCATTCTTCCCTTACATACATCATCCAGAATATTTGGAATTGCACCTTACAAAGCTCACTACAGGGTTACCATAGTCCGAAGTGCAACCTGGGCTGTCGCTGTTGCTACCTGTTTCTTGATCTTAATGGCTGGACAATACTGTGTACATCGTAAATCACTCATCTGAAAGTAAGGGTTATGCAATGTACTGGCCGTATCATTTTGCCAATATTATTTGCACTTGTTCGGTCATATGCTACATTCTTTTGTTTGCGATTAGCAAATGGAGAATTATCCGTCAAGTATTGGAAACATGTGCATCGTAGATGAAATGCTATTAAAAGATCAAGCAAAGAAAATGTATCGAAAGACCAGTGTCTTCCTGGGTTGTGAGCTCTCTTTCGTTTTCATAATCTGGATGTTTTTGTGTGTTTATCACATTAAAGTATGGGCAAACGATTGGTTGCCTGTTGTGAGCAATGTGATCACTGATATGACAATCTTGATGAGTTATGTAGTAGATATCCAGTTCACTAATGCGCTTATATTTGCAAGGCATCGGTTCAAATACATGAGTAATCATTTTAGCAGATTACACCCTGTTGACAAGCCAGATAAGCTCAGATCTTGCAGTACTGCTCCAAGAGTCACACTGTGTAACATAATTCACCATTTTCGAAAGATACACAGCATACTAATCAAGATTACCAAGAAGAGCATTATAATTATGTGGATCCGCGATGTTTCTGGAAATGACAGGGGATTTCCTATTCTTTGTGCTTCATGTGTACACAATATTATATGTTTTAAATTGTCGGAAGAGACAGTCACACAGAACGACAGGCTACACAAAGTGATTTTTCCCTCCTGTACTCATCAATTTATTTTATCAAGTTTCTTGCCTTTGCTGGTATGAACAGGGAGTTTATGATGAACCAAACAATACACGGTTTGTGGTTCAAGAATTCATGCTCAGCAGATCCACAAATCGAGATGCTTCAGAGGAACTTCAAGCTTTTTCTCAGCAACTGGTCAATACAAAGCTGAAGATAAATGTAGGAGAGGCATTTTCGCTTGATGCTAAGTTACTGTGCAGCATTCTGGTGACAGCTACAACGTACGTCGTAATATTGCTACAGTTCAGCGCACATAAAATGTAATTTACTCCCAGGCTCAAGAGAAATTAGATGATGAGTACAACAGAAACGAATACTTCACGAGCCATAGTGGTGAAAACCAGATTAGACGAGTGAAAAATAAAAATTTGAGACAACAATGCAAAAGGAAGAAAGGAAGTGTGATATGTTCACATAGAGCCGACAGCACCAACCTGATTGCGACAGCCCAAGAGGCAGTCCCACGAAAAAGAGGGATTTGGTGAGAAGGAGGACTGATATCCTCTACTGAGTCATCCCCTGTATGTTGACAAACAGCCCATTGGCCTTTACAAAACAAAGTGATGTCCAGGCTGAGAACACGCGGCGATCCCAGGTCTGTTGTGTTAATGCTGAATCATTTTGAGAATTGGCGGAAAATAACGTAATGGTTACATTGTAACGGTTACCTTAATGTAACGATCACAGAAGTAATTGAGAACAGACAGTAATAATTAGTTTCCCATTAACTATTACAAAGCTAACTAGTTAATCAATAATTTCTACCTAAGTGACGAAGACTGTGACTAGTTACGCCGTTAAGGTTTATTAAACTAACGGAGACGGTTAGCAAGTGTGCATCACACCAGTCACTGCATGTGCATTTGTATCGCTGATCAGGAACTAGTTACCTTAACTCGTTACGCCGTATTAATCTACTCCGCAAGAGTTCGTGTGTGGCTTGTAGATATAATGTATCATATGGTGAGAAGAATGCTTACTATTTATCCACTTGGCTATATATATATATATATATATATATATATATATATATATATACACACACACACAACTTACTGAGATTATCTACATATTTTGTGATGTTACACAATAATGTGTGTTTGGGTGTTAATGGTTTTCTTCTCCAACAACAACGCTTTTCAAAGTTTCACTAGCATTATTTATCCTAATTCCTATGAGAATATTTAAGTTGTTATATGGTTGACTTCAGTCATGGTGATAGTGATGTAAGTATTTCCTTTATTATATGTGCATCACGTGATCCTTATATATATATATATAGGTGTCCATATAGCTGAGTTTACCTGTACAAACTGTGTATATTTGCAGGAATGTACAAGCAAGTGCGAATGAATTTTGTGATTATAAACCACCGTAGTAATCAAAGTGTTGACACAGCTAGAGAAACCTTTGTTTTTAAAGGTAGAATCAGACTACCGAAAAACTCAATACCATGGCCAGGATTTGAACCCGGCGTTGAATTATTCGGTCGTCTGATTCCACCGTTCCAACATATGTCAGTGTGGAGGAACAAGTAATTCAAATTGTTGTTTATATTTCATCAAATAACAGAGTAAATCTGTATCGCATTTTTACTTTCTCTACTACGTATAGTAAGTAGGGGAAGTATTGTATTCCACCCAAAAATTCGATACCGAGATTTCACCGGAAATACATGTTTTGAGACCTCCTGAATCCAAAAAAAGCATTTTTGGAAACATGTCCGTGTGTGTGTCTGTGTGTGTGTCTGTGTGTGTGTGTGTGTGTGTGTGTGTGTCTGTGTGTCTGTGAACAGCATAACTCAAAAACGAACAGTCGGATAAACATCAAACTTGGTATTTAGGTTCAGTATCTTCCAGAGATGCGACGCGAAGGTTTTCAAGAAAATCCCCCCACCCCAGACTACCCTTTACATGGAACATTTTTCGAAAATTTTAATTTTCTCAAAAATGGCTCTAAAGATTTTGATGAAAATATCATATGTTTAAGACAATGTCATGAGAAATGAAATGTATATCTCGAATTTTATGGGAATGTCTCCAAAATTATTCTTCATTGTGAACGACTTTTGCATAACTGGTAAACCATAAGAGATAGACAAAATTTAACTACACAAAAAATGTAGATCGCGTTAAAATACACAATTTATGTCATATACATTTCTTTTGTTGAGTGAACCGTTTTCGAGATATTGCTTGTTATTTCCTTAAATTTTCCAATACTTATACTTTTTCTCAAATTCGTTATTCATTTTTTTATGTCCTGGACACGCAAAGAGAATGGAATGCGCCACATAGCAACCAGCGTTAAAATATTTGACTATCGCTTAAAAGCTACCATATTCCCCTTGCACCTACAAGAAAATTAGCAATAAGATTGACATATCGATATCTCGATTAACATGAAGCATATGGAGAATAAGCGTTTGTAAAAATAGTTTGTACAAGAGTAGAGAAAGTCATGTGAGTGTAACACATCAGATTTTTTTATGTCCTGGACATGCAAAGAGAAAGGAATGCGCCACATAGCAACCAGCGTTAAAATATTTGACATTCGGTTAAAACCTACCATATTTCCCTTGCATTTACAAGAAAATTAGCAATAAGATTGACAGCTCGATATCTCGATTAACATGAGGCATATGGAGAATAAGCGTTTGTAAAAATAGAATATACAAGAGTAGAGA
This sequence comes from Deroplatys truncata, assembly GCA_030765065.1. Classification (NCBI taxonomy): domain Eukaryota; kingdom Metazoa; phylum Arthropoda; class Insecta; order Mantodea; family Mantidae; genus Deroplatys; species Deroplatys truncata. Next base: position 53,295,660 of record CM060988.1, on the reverse strand, counting down.
AAGTCATGTGATTGTAACACATCAGATTTTTTATATTGGAGCGTAATAGCAGCTACTCGTAACACGTAAACATTAATGTAATATTAACTGCGAACGTGATACCCACGAGAACAAATAACTTAATCATTGGTGGTAACAGTTAATGTACCGTAACTGCGACAGTTATAACCGTTAGTCGAAAATAACTGTTACATCTATAGAAGATAGCGATGAAAAATTCTTATAAGGCACTCACTATCTGGGAGCATGACCATCGCGTTGTACCTTAAGAGTTGAAGAGCAGTTATTTTTTCCTCATATTGCCCAGGAAGTTAATATTACAAGTCTTAATCCACATTGCTACTGACGACCTAAGTCACTTCTCTTAAACTGAAAGCTTCAATACCATGTACTGTTCGGAACGCACCAATTTGTTATACACTATGACACATTTATCGAATGCTTTATCAGTAACGCATTATGAGCAAACACTACTTTTATTGTAAAGTATACGCGACGGATTAGTTACTCTTGTTACATTTGTTGCTGTTTGATACATTCAATAGAAGCATTACTCATTTTGTTATTTCTGAAAATCAGGGTAGCACATTTTTAAAATTAGCTGTGTGACTTTCGGTCATTTTGAGAAAGTTAGATATCTTATGTTCCAACTTGTGTACCTCAGCATTCAAAACCGTATGCCTTGTTCATTAACTATAATTGCTCACTAACTCACCACGCACTCGTTTCACGAGTGTTACAGTTTATATTTGACGGATTATTATGCAAGCCCTTGGGAAGACGCAATTAAAGATGATGATTTTGAAAACCTAATCATAGCTACAGAAGATTGCAAATTTAGGTTGCAACTTCTCATTTTGAAGATCAGGTCTGAGTCGAGATGCAGATAAATAAATATTAAGAGTGAAGTGACATTTAACACAAAATTACAAAAATAACGGCCTAGAGTAGACATTTACGTTTTATAAATATCTGTGATTTGTTTAATCGCAGCACGTTTTAAATCGAAACTGGTATGGTGATGTTTGTAGGTAACTGACGCATATCGCACTGTTGATATAATGTGCTGGAAGTAGAAAACCGAAATGGAGGATGAGGTCTCGGTTTCTCAGAACATAATTTCTAGACAGGCATTTTTAAATTGCAAAACAGAGATGGAAACTTTTGACGACAGACCGCAGAATACAACACCAAGAAAATGCTGGCGTTGACGACGTATTCTGGGTCATCCAATCAGATCAGCATTCACTGCTGAGCTCCAGCATACTTCCAGTTTTACTATCAACCCCTACGCAGCCAGCTGAGGGTTACTGAAGTTCCACTAAAGTGATTGGGTTTCATCACCATGATTAGGAGAAAAACATTATAATAAGTAAAGTTCATAAGGAATGCGAGGATGAATATAAAGGTGTTTATGCACAGCTGGGTACAGGTTTGGACCTTTAAGTGAGAGCCAATGCCAACAAATGCGGATTCGGAAAGAAATGCTCAAAATCTGAAGTGGCGGATTTGCCACCACAGATACGTCGACCTGTACCTCTCCAGTTATATCAGACAGTTGAGGTGTAGAGGGATCACATTGCAGAAGGCGTCAAATCTCGCTTCTTCGAACCTTTCCTCCCAAACTTCAGTTACTTGATAAGGCTCGACCACCTATAGCCTGAGCTCGCTTGAAAATACTTAAATTTAAGATTATCAGCTCTACAACTTGCTCCTCTATCGCTAGATGTAATCATCCTTGATCACGTATGGGAAATGCTTGATTGAGCAATAGGTCTACACTCTACAACTTGCTCCTCTACGCTAGATGTAATCATCCTTGATCACGTATAGGAAATGCTTAATTGAGCAATAGGCCTCCATTCTACAACTTGCTCCTCTATCGCTAGATGTAATCATCCTTGATCACTTATGGGAAATGCTCCATTGAGCAATAGGTCTACATTCTACCACTTGCTCCTCTATCGCTAGATGTAATCATCCTTGATCACGTATAGGAAACGCTTAATTGAGCAATAGGTCTACATTCTACAACTTGCTCCTCTATCGCTAGATGTAATCATCCTTGATCACATATGGGAAATGCTTAATTGAGCAATAGGTCTACATTCTACAACTTGCTCCTCTATCGCTAGATGTAATCATCCTTGATCACGTATGGGAAATGCTTGATTGAGCAATATGTCTACACGCTACAACTTGCTCCTCTATCGCTAGATGTAATCATCCTTGATCACGTATGGGAAATGCTTGCTTGAGCAATAGGTCTACACTGTACAACTTGCTCCTCTATCGCTAGATGTAATCATCCTTGATCACGTATGGGAAATGCTTGATTGAGCAATAGGTCTACATTCTAGAACTTGCTCCTCTATCGCTAGATATAATCATCCTTGATCACGTATAGGAAATGCTTAATTGAGCAATAGCCCTCCATTCTACAACTTGCTCCTCTATCGCTAGATGTAATCATCCTTGATCACGTATGGGAAATGCTTAATTGAGCAATAGGTCTACACTCTACAACTTGCTCCTCTATCGCTAGATGTAATCATCCTTGATCACGTATAGGAAATGCTTAATTGAGCAATAGGCCTCCATTCTACAACTTACTCCTCTATCGCTAGATGTAATCATCCTTGATCACGTATGGGAAATGCTTAATTGAGCAATAGGTCTACACTCTACAACTTGCTCCTCTATCGCTAGATGTAATCATCCTTGATCACGTATGGGAAATGCTTAATTGAGCAATAGGCCTCCATTCTACAACTTACTCCTCTATCGCTAGATGTAATCATCCTTGATCACGTATGGGAAATGCTTAATTGAGCACTAGGCCTCCATTCTACAACTTGCTCCTCTATCGCTAGATGTAATCATCCTTGATCACGTATGGGAAATGCTTGATTGAGCAATAGGTCTACATTCTACAACTTGCTCCTCTATCGCTAGATGTAATCATCCTTGATCACGTATGGGAAATGCTTGATTGAGCAATAGGTCTACACTCTACAACTTGCTCCTCTATCGGCTAGATGTAATCATCCTTGATCACGTATGGGAAATGCTTGATTGAGCAATAGGTCTACAGTCTACAACTTGCTCCTCTATCGCTAGATGTAATCATCCTTGATCACATATGGGAAATGCTTGATTGAGCAATAGGTCTACAGTCTACAACTTGCTCCTCTATCGCTAGATGTAATCATCCTTGATCACGTATGGGAAATGCTTGATTGAGCAATAGGTCTACAGTCTACAACTTGCTCCTCTATCGCTAGATATAATCATCCTTGATCACGTATAGGAAATGCTTAATTGAGCAATAGGCCTCCATTCTACAACTTGTTCCTCTATCGCTAGATGTAATCATCCTTGATCACGTATGGGAAATGCTTAATTGAGCAATAGGTCTACACTCTACAACTTGCTCCTCTATCGCTAGATGTAATCATCCTTGATCACGTATAGGAAATGCTTAATTGAGCAATAGGCCTCCATTCTACAACTTGTTCCCCTATCGCTAGATGTAATCATCCTTGATCACATATGGGAAATGCTTAATTGAGCAATAGGTCTACACTCTACAACTTGCTCCTCTATCGGCTAGATGTAATCATCCTTGATCACATATGGGAAATGCTTAATTGAGCAATAGGCCTCCATTCTACAACTTGCTCCTCTATCTCTAGATGTATACATCCTTTAGCATGGATAGGAAATATCTCACTGAGCAGCCTCCATTCTCCAACTTGCTGCACTTATATCAGATCTAAACATCCTTTAACATGGTGAGAAAGGCCTCGCTGAGCACTACGTCTCCATTCTCCAACTCCAAAGTCTATCAGGGAGTAAACACTTCTACCTTAATTGTGGCAAATCTTCGTGCAATAAAATTGAATAATTTAGTAGAAGGTATACCAATAACAGCATAAACTGTACTGAAGTTAATGTGTGGCTGTAGGAAGCATTAGAATTTAATAGTTTATTAAAGAGCTTTGGGTTTTTATTAAAGCAATGAAATTTGTTTAAACTGGGATGATACTTATTTACTTTTACACAAATGCTTCTACAAAATATTTTGAAATAAAAGAATACCAAATTAGACTTTAAGGTTTTTTTATCATTACTAAATTTAATTTAGTAGTCTTGAATAGTTTCTGAGAAAGTGGGTCATTCATACCACAAAATGTCTTTCACAGAAGAAAGCTTTTTAAAAGAAACCTAAGTTGCTTTTAATTGTAATAAAGCTAACCATGTGGCTTGAGCACACAGAAGCTGCCATAGTTAACAGTAGTATCAATTTGTGGAGTAAAGCTTCCCCATAATGTTGGGCTAAAGTTTACCCCTCTACTCGAAAGCGTGTAGAAGTTATACTTTCTTTCTGTGAAGTGGTATAGAATTCAGAAATAAAAAATGGCAGATGCATTTCTATTTTAAGAATATATTTAAAATATGGGTATTTCCCCTTAAATGATAAATTTAAGTAAAAACTAAAAATATAATTGTTGTGGCAAGTTTCACTACCCTTTTAAAGCTCAACATTACAATTGCAAATATTAAAACTTCCAATGTCACTAACGTTTGCTACTTGAATGTCAGAAAGTTGGTATAAGTTTAAGAATCAAATGATTTGAATGGGATACTGAACATAGAGCAGAAAGAGTAAAATTATAGGAAAGGTAGAATCAGATGACTGAAAAATTCAATGCCATAACCGGGATTTGAACCACGGATCTCCCGGTCTCCGTCCGGTTGCTCCAACCACTGAGATCGGGAGATCCGTGGTTCAAATCCAGCTATGACATTGAATTTTTCAGTCATCTGATTCTACCTTTCCAACCATGTCCAACACACGGCTTGTGTGAAAGAACAATTAATTCCAGTAAAATTATAATACGCAGCACAATCTGTGTTTACTTTACGACCTGTTTCAATCTATAGATTTCATTCCGTAACAGAATAAGTATTTGTTACTGAAGTAATTTTTGTCTTAGTAATTAATAAACTTAATTAGCTCTAAGTGAATGCATCTTTGTTCTGCGCAAGGTAAAAGTATACCAAACTACTAGGTAAATTTAATAATGACTCACTATAGTGATAGCAGAATGGAAACATTAAGTGTAAGTATAGGTAATGCGGAACTGAAATTGCTCATGAAAAATTACACATGTGAGGATTACATATTACCCCTGTCATCCAGCCTCCAACACAATTTTTGAACGTTTTAAAAAATCTATAAGTTTTGTAAACTATTATGGTAACCAGGGTTCACAGAGGCTCAAAAACATTTGAAAAGGATTATAGTAAGGTTTGTGGTATTTTCTGAGGTACAAGTGCACTTTCATATTACCACGAAATGTTCTACTGTTTAATTTAATTGAAACAAAACGAACATTATAACTTTGTTGAATTCACTGTCATCCCACCTCTGTTGCGCGTGGCGGTGTAATGAATCAGGCGTGAAGCAGCCACATCTTCCTTCAGTCACTGGAGAGTCCAACACAAGACTTGTCTTCACTTTTCCACGCGCCCGGTAGCTGTCCAACACCTCTCTTCTACTCGCTCTAATCGTACAAAGAATGCGTTGAGTAAGTACGTCACCTCAATAATCTCACCGACATTGGAGTGTCTAACACAGGACTCGTCTTCTGTCTTCAAGTCGCTCACTGCCTGCTGTCGAAGAGAAGACTCCTCTATTCCACTCGCAACAGTCGCACCCAGAACTCGCTGGATAAGAACGTCACCTTGATAACAATCTCACTCACACTGGAGTGACCAACACAGGACTCGTCTTCTCTCTTCAAGTCTGCTCACTACCTGTCGAACAGAGAACTCCTCACTTCTATTCGCTCTAGTCACACAAAGAACTCGCTGAATAAGTACGACACCTCGACAACAACCTCATTAACTCACTCTCGAGCGTATATGAAGTTGTAGGGCTTTCTGGAAACTTCGTACGCCGCGGAGTGGGAGGGGATTTCAGTTCTTGGAACTACATCATTGTGTGGACTAGACTTCTAGATGCTTCGGGAGCGGCCCCTTCTCTATCTGCAACCAATCGTGTTTAGGGAAGAACTGAAGAGATACGCCCCGCTATCTTGGAAGCGGAAGACTCGACTTCGTCACAATATAGACGAAATATCAAAATTGTAATTGTGACAACACTGATTCACAAACATTATACGTGAAAATTCTTTTGTTAAATTCCTTAATAATATAAATTAACAATATATTAATAATTGCTTATTCTGGGAAAGAGGAAGCACTGGAATAATCGGAACAAAGGTGTTGTTGAACTAATAAACGCACCGATGCTTACAACTTCATTTTTAATGTGTGTCCGTATTCCTATGTAAAGGGTATAATTCATGAATTCATAACGAATGTGGAATAAGCAGTACTTGAGCTGTAATAAAGTTACAGTGTTAAAGTGTAATAAAGTTGCATTTACTTCGGTCAGCAATTTCATCAACCTATTTCATCCATGCTCTCTTAATATCAGTTTAAACTTGAATCGTATTTAGAAAAATGTGTGTTGTACAAAGGAAAATTAAATATGTGTAACTGTCAAAGTAATAAATACGTTTAAACGTTTTAAGTAATATAAAATAATTCGATTTCATAAACAGTTGTTTCAAATTATAAGAAAGCATGTTACTACCTAGTTTACAATTCTGTATGATATGGGTTTGACATTGCATGGTTTAGAATTTGAGCGTTCTGTTTAGTCTGTATACTATTAGATGTTCCAATCTCGAATTGGAATTATTAGAAGTATAGCCATTTAGAAGTTGTATAGTGCTCTTTGGTCCAATGATGTACCTTTTTGATTTGAAACGTTAAACTAATTTTCTTACTGTAACTGTAATTGGTTTTATAGCAACGTTTATATGTTGTAGGTTGAATATTTAAGTTCAAAATTATAACACAGACGAATTATGAATATTTCTGTAAGTTAAATATTAGTAAAGAATAAATAGAAAGTTGGCATTTACAAAAGTATATCACAAATTTTTATCGTTTTTCTAATTGCTTATACAGAATAATTGTTTAAGTAAACTATGCTTTATTTTATATATCTCTGTTGTAATGTTCTGAATACTTTTCTGGATATTTAAGATGTCAGACTTTCTCTAATGCTTAATTACGCCTGTGCTAAATGACGCATTCTATTTAGTGTTCATTTCAAACCATGTCATGACGTCATTCTTTTAAAGTAAATTTTTAAGCAAATATCAGCTCAAAGGGGAAAGACGTAACGCAGTACTCTTGTGGTAGAGAAAGTGCCTAGCAAGCACGGAATCCAATCAAAGAGTACTAATACAGTAACAACATTAACTATTAAACGTAGACCATATAGACTGCCTTGCAGTGTCACAAGCCAAAGCGTAAAATAACTCAAAATAAACATGCAAGCGTGCTAACGTTTCTTGTATAACCCAACCAACATCCATTCACTCCGCACAAATAACGTTTTTGTTTACATTCACGGAAGGGAGTTGTAACAAATTCTGTTGACAAATTCATGTTGTCTACTACCCCACTTACAGTTTTCACATACCTTTAATACCCAACTTCTAGGACAAACAGGTCATACCCCTCTGCGAAAAATCTATGTACATTGAACTCTAGGCTCAGCGGTAGTTAAGTGAAGTCATACAGCATGTCACGGCATACTTTAAAATGAACACTCATATAGTCTGGTCTTATGGTCTCTCTGTCTCTTGTTTTCAGTACTTAGCGTGCCTGGTCTGCCAGTTCTTTGCACTAGCTTGCGTGGGTTCTTCACGCTTCTATCGGTGTGCAGTCGGCATGAAGAACACCTTGCGTAAACGGCGCGGGGCCAGTAACTGCTCTGTGTTGTTTGTTAGCATTCTACTTCTGACGGCTAGATTCCTTTATTTTTTCCAATGTATGTTATTTAATTCAAAAAAGTTCAGCCACAACTACAGACAGAGCTAATGCGTAGGTAGTGTGATTAGTTTTAGAATCATAAGCTGCAGTTTATGCCCGATGTAAAAGGTTCTGAATTGGTTTCACAGAATTTGTGTAAATATGCAGCGTTTTGTCTTGGGACAGCAGTATGAGTATGTCTAGGAGTAGGTATAATAGAGCTGAGTTGGCGCAGAAAGGGGTTGAAGGGTAGAATGTGCGTTTATATGGGAGAGGTAGGGAGAGTAGAGCTGCTTGAAGTATTGATAGTAGGAATGCGCGTGTGTGTATAGGAATTTGTCTCAGCGTGGGCCGGCATGCTACCGTCTCGCTCATTGAAAGTAATTTCCTTTCCTGCTTAACAAACGGAGGGTTGTGTTATATAACTCGTTGTACTCTGAAATATAATCTCAGTGTTATACTGCATAGTCTCTATGAAAGGTTTCTGTGTGGAATCAGAGAATTATATTTTATCCAGAATTATTTGCCCCCTGGGGCAGTTAATCTAGGAGGTTGCCTACAACTGGGGTGTATGCCCGGAAGGTAGGGTAGGTCGGTGCCGGTATGGGGATAGGATAGGGACTTAAATGAATATCCGGGGTTTGTATAAAGGCTAATGGCTATATTCATCAATAGTTTACATAGATACTGGGGGCCCATAGCTGGAGGGGAATACGTGCAGGAATTTAAATATGTCCACTCATTGCTTACCTGATTAACACTCAGGTAACACAGTTATAATAATTAACTTATTTATGGTATGGCCCCTGGTTCTGATTGGCGTGGATTCGACGTCGTTCAAATGTCGCAGCAAAATGGAGAACGATGACCCAGATTCGTGGCCAATATATACTTATCCGTCAGCTGAGCAGCGATTCGGTGTCCTACAAGACAGTGCTTCCTATATTTCCACAACTTCTGACACTTCATGCAGTCTAACGCAATCCCCAGCCTAGGATTCGAACTGTACTATAGCCCAATATAATATTGACTTATTTACCGGTGTCTTGGTTTCAACACCTAAGGTTTGACTTACTTCCTACCATAACTAAAATATGAAGCAATGTTAAATATGAAGTTTTATGACTGAAGTCGTAAATTCTTAAATAACGCGCGTTTAGAAACCATTGTTTGAATCTCCGTTCATTCGAAGCACCACTCTTAAATTTTTACTATTGTATATTTTAACTAAATTGCTGTAAACGTATACAGAAATGCTAACATGTTGACATTTATTATGTAAAATGTTAAACACATGTTTTATATTATTACATTTATAAATATTTTTAGTCCTACGATGTTGGTTTCGAATATCGTTTTTGTATGTACTTACCACTTCTTTAATATCACTTGCGCAAATCCGGTTAAAGCGGCTGAATAAAAAGTAAACAGATGTTCTAGTCTTTAAATATTGTTAATGATAATGATCGTCTAAGGACCTTGGTTCGAGTTCCGAAGATCGACTTCAGATATCATCAGACTATGGGTCCTAGACGCCTGGAGTAAAGCTTAAATAGTAGCTATTAGTGCGGAGAATTAAATTACTAAATGCTTTTACTGATAAAAACGTTACTTGGTTCGAATCTAGAAGCTTTAAGTGCGTATAACTCGGGAAGAATACCTTACTGTTATGGATAATTAAAGATGTTATAGAAGAAATGAAAAGGATAACATAGAATAATGGAACAACTATTGACCTAAATTAAAGGGGAGAAAGTATTCCATCGATAGCACTGGCATTAACGCCACCAGGAGGAATGGATGAACTGAAGAACCCATAGGAAGCCACAGATTTGCCCGATACGGAGACGCCCGGAAGTCTCTAGCAGTTTCTAGGCTCTAAGACCCATGTCACTAGAAGTCTAGAGAACTGTCTAGAGATGGCTGTCCGAGTAACGTGTAGTCTGCTATCGCTAACAGTAGGATAGTATTGAATTGAAGGATCGTAAGAAAATCGGTGACATTAATGAAACTGCTATTACGCTTAAATTAACGTTAGGTGCTGACATCGCTGTGACGAGTCTTTATTGATAGGTTGCAGTACTTTGCTGGCTTGTCTATTTTTTCTTTTTTACTTTTTATGATTACGCTCACTGACGTTTATTGCGTTAATGCCGAGTCACGGTGTTTGTAATGTAGATGAATGTATGCAGCGTTTATGGTGACGGTTGCGTTAGTTTTCCTTTTTTATATATTTTTCAGGTGAGGCATTTTGGATGCTGCTCCTCCCCGTTTCTCCATCTCCATGACGACAGAATCTCTAGAACGTTCTGAGACTTTGGACCTGAACAGCTGTGACGTCATGTGTAGTTGGTAACAGCCTACTAAACCAAATTCTGGTTGGTCGAGTTTTGAGCCAATCGTTCGGCGGCGGCGGCGGCGGCAGCTCTAGTGGACAGTGAAGGAAATACTGGAGAGGAAAGGTTCCCAGAAGGTCAAGAGAAGAAAGTGAGGTGCCATATCGGAGGATTTGCTACACAAGTTCGGTCGACACACCTGGGCAAAGAGAGGCATTTGACGTATAGTTTTTTCGAACTTGTCAAAATTTTCGATGTTCTACATGTTCGGTGAGTAAGGGTTCAATTTTGTTCTAAAGATACGTGACAGAAGGAAGCGCGTGACAGTGGGTGAAAGAACTGTATTTGTATGCAAAAACAAAGGAACTCAAAACATTTGAAGAGATCCATTCTCTAAACTGTTTCAGGGAATGATTAGTTATAGGGATTGTTAAATCAGATATACGTTTGGCGTTTTTTTACTGTATTTCAGGAAGAGCCAAGTTTTATACATAAGTTCAAAGGAAACAAGGTTTACGAAATAATATTAAAATTATGTATATATATAGTTGTAAAGCCGGTTATAACTGTAAAGCATTTTCTTTTGTTAAAATTGTACGTTAGTTTATCCAGCATATATATACATACATATATATGTATATATATATATATTAGGGTAAAAACGACCATGATAATGTCTTCCCAATAAAATACGGCTAACGACATTTAATTTCCCCCATATCATGAAGCTTTTATTCAAAACATTTCTTTCTATTACGCCTAGAAATGGAGATATTGTACAGTCTGAAATTAAATGGCCCACTATATATATGCTGGGAATACTAGCTTACTATATATACACTTTAGTAATTCACGAGTTCTTAAAGCTCAATTCATGTTTCTTACACACACACAAGTACAAATTGTTAAACTTCTTGAAATAAAAGGAGGCATGTATTCTAGGGCAGTGTTTAATATATATGTGTATATACATTGTATATACCTTATATATGGTATATATACCTTATATTTAGCTTTGTATGCCTTATATATACATTTGCATGCATATACCTACGTATTCCGGGTTCTCTCCCATGTTTATTTTCGAGTGCTTTTCAGAATAAAATGTTGTTGGTCAATATTGATCTTTTGCGCAGAGGAGGTAGTCTTCTACATTAAATTACGTGGATTAGTTTGTGGTGGAAATGATACCCTTCGACTTTGTTCCATAGAGAACAGTAATTAAAATGGAAATAAGCTAGTCACAAGCGGCACTATAATGTAACACGAGTCATAAAAATCGTCTGCGTGGTCTAAACAAACATTTCAGGGCAAAATGTCTGTTACAGATATCAAGAACTGCCTGAACTAAGCTCACACTCCCTCCTTTTCCTTCAAATGTGGGAAACTCTCCGAGAGACCAACACATACATGTAAAAATTCAAGAGACCTTCGGAATTAGTTCTCAAAACATTACTATATCGGCTCAGCATCGCTCAATATAGCTCAACATAGTGCCCTATCCAGACCGTGAGGTTTAACTGAAAGGCGACAAATCTCGTAGCATTCCATTCCTTTTAATGTTACATTATTACAGTTGAATAAAAATAAACAAAGCTTATGCGAACAACACATTTGACACCCTAGACCTGTCGGGTTGAAACTCGGTGCAACAAACAAATTCATAATTCCTACAAGTTGTATAGGACCGGACCGTAAGGCATCTCATGTGCAAACACAAAAACAAAGACAGAACAATATATTGGTGTCTCTGATAGGTCACATCCTAAATCCATAAGCACAGACAGATAGGCCATAGAGACGCACCGGGTCTTCCTGGCTCGAAGAACCGATCCATTACTGGTGCTACCCAGAGAGGGCGATGAACGACCCGTACAACCAGAACCCTCTAGTGTCTCCGGGTAGTACTCTTTCCTTCGTGCAAGCATCCACACCATCTGTATGGCACCGCTCACAACACGACACCTTGAAGCACAACCTGAAGCATGAGAGGGAAACGCAATGAAACGGAACTGACAGAAAATAAATATGAAGTAGTAAATAGTGGTAGATGAGGAACCACACCAGCATTCGCCTACCGATCAGTGAAAGAATGAAAGCTTAAGGTCAGAGTAGGCGGACGACGGGTTTCGAGCCATGGTCCTCCAGAAAGCGAGCTTGATATGTTACCGCGGAGCTAACCTGCTCTGTGTTGGCAAGAAACACGTAGATTAATAAAACTAAGGGCCATTTCATAATCAATACAATCTTTATGCTAATGAGGCGAGTTAATTTCTTATTTCCATTATTTAAACGTATAGTTATGTCTTAATGCACAGATACGTAACACGTGACGGCATATTGTCATAGTAGTTCAGATGGTTAGAGCAACCGGACAAAAATCTGGCTATGGTATTTGTCTTTCAGTTAGAGTCTACCTTTCCGGACCTTATTCAAGCCTCACCTCCGACTCCCTTATGCGAGGTATCCCCAAGGCCCAACGTCTCAAAATCCACAGTAAAAGCTGTGGTCCTCTTGTACATCGCCATTTATATTATCACTTTACTGCGGAGGTTCGGACACCGTCGGCTGTGTGTCTTCAGCTAATAAATAGACCCCCTGGAATGAGGCTTCGCCAGGGGGTCACTGAAGACATTGGGAACGTTGAAACAAAAACTAAATACGCTTATTTATTTCTTCATGGTTAAATATGTCATCCCTATTTCTACTGTCTTAATAGTATCATGCATAAGTTGAGGTTGAAGCCTTGAAATATCACTATAATCTATAACAGAAGTAACCCAGACAAAATTCTTACTGGGAAAATAAGTCAACTTTCATTAAGCTATTATTTTATGAAAGACCTAAAAAGGTTGAAGGATGTCATTATGCAGCAATATCTACACTAATTAATATTATTAAGAGTTAAAATATGACCAATATTTCTAATTGTTACTAAGTAACAACGCTTTTACATAATGTTTCTATAATAAACTGTGTAAGGTTAGAATTGTATGTGTTTCTTCGCAAATCGGTCTCTGATTAAAGTAATCAACTTAATTCTGGAATGAAGTTTAAAGATCTCAGCTAAGTAAAATTCTAATTCTAACAGAGCCTTTATTCTTCAAATGAAGCAGTAGTAATTGTAAACAACTCGCGGGCAAGCCAAACTCAATGCATTTATAGCATCCCATATATTATTCGTGGACTATCAATAATTCAACCCTACATGTCTACCTGTGTTACACATAATGGCGTAGTTGTCTTTCTACTGTAATAACAGAGTGTATGGTGGTACTTAATTTTCTTAATGACATAACAAGGCTGTATAGCAGCTTCTATTAAAAATTCAAGAGTCCAATGAATACACCGCTGTCGCTTGCCAGACCTTATTGTTGACTTCATCAAACAAGTTCTTAGACGTAAGACCTTCATGAACATATGGAGAACTTGGTTTAAATACTATTTTAGATTCTCCAATACATTGCATTATTGATTAAAGAAAAGAATATCGTACAAGGATGTTCTGCAGACACCTTCAGGTATACTATTAAGGATCTCTCAGCACAATGGAAAGTGTAACCATCAGTCACTGCCAACAATCTGTGTGGGACGTAGAAACAGTCTATCAAGAGCCTGGAATTAGCCTAAACTTCTGGAATTCCATTACACCATTATATATGATATCCAAATTGTTGGGACTGGCACCTTATAAAGTTATTACCAAACCACATGTTACGACAGCCCGAAGTATAACATGGTCTCTTGTTGTCATCGTTTGCTTATTTGTTCTGTTTGGTGGTAACATCGTAATTATGTTCAAGTTTATAATAGAAAGGTACACACCGGGCAGATTTGTGGCATATACAATTGCTAGCATAGCCTCTCATTCTTCAGTTATGTGTTGTATTATTTCATTTGCTGCGAGCAAGTGGAAAAACATATGTCGTATACTAGAGAATATGTCCACAGTGGATGAAGCACTGCTACAGGATCAAACAAAACAAGTGTATAGGAATACCAGAAGGTTTCTTTTTTGTGAAACCGTATCACTTTTTGTTATTAATTCTTTTGTGGGTCTACTTAATGCATACGTTTGGCAACATCATAAGGAAAGTCATCTGATAACAAATTGTGTCTATTTTATTAGTCGTGTGGCAGATTTGCTGTTCATTAATGCACTCATGTTTCTGAAACATCGCTTCAAATTAATCAACAACAAATTAAACGCATTTGTTAGACCACTTACATTTGGGCCTTCTGTAGTTACTCCGAGAGTGACGATGTGTGGAAAAATACAGTTGTTCAGAAAATTACACTATGTATTAACTGAAACTGCTGAGCTAACAAATGCTGTCTATGGGCCCATAATTCTGCTTCAAATCACTGCAGATTTTATTTTCTTTGTTACGTCCCTATTCTTCATGTTAAGCATTATTAGATTTTCGAAAAATCAGAGTGATTCTGATATCAATTGGAATAAAGTTTCACTCATTTTTATTAATTCTCTGTTACTTCTGATGAAGTTCTTTTTGCTTGCATGGAACGGACAGGGAGTATGCAACGAAGCGAATCGAACATCGTCAGTGATACAGCGACTATTGCTTGATGGATCTGCTGATTATAAAACCTCAGAAGAACTTCAGGCTTTTACACAGCAGCTGTTCAACACAAAGCTGAAGATAACTGCAGGAAATGCGTTATCTTTGAATAATAAGTTCCTCTACAGTCTCCTGGGAAGCGCTACAACCTACGTTGTGATTTTGTTGCAATACGGCTGAACGTCCATGCTGTAAATTTGAAAGTACATAATATATGGGATATAAGTGTTGCACCATTTAGTTTAAAGTGTTGTCAACTTACCAAGTAAATTACGTGTTAAAGATGCAGAAAACAAATTACGTAAAACATCAGAAACATGACTATTATTGCAAAAGCTCGGGCGTACACAAAACATCTGATGTTTTGAATTCACATGACTTTCTTTACTCACTCCTCTACAACTTATTCTTTCAAAACCTTATACTTTTATCTGCTTCTTGTTAATAGATGTAAAGTTTCATTGCACATTGCATAGTTTTTGTAGGCTAAGAAGAGCATAAGTTGCGTTTTCTTAAGATCTACATTCTTGTACAGTACTTGTAATCTTCTTATGTTTTATAAGTTACACAAAATTCATTCAATAAAGAGGACTTCACAGGCTATTCGCAGAAAGTCAAGAGATAGATATTACTTGCCATGGAAAAATCTTAAACACATTTTAATACAACTCGTTGAAGGCATTTTTGAGAAGATGAAGAATTACAAAAAATATCCTTTTAATGGGCAGCTTGGCCTTTAGTGAAAGGTTTTCTTGATTCTTGAAAATATATATTGCACTCAAATACCAAGTTTCGAATTTATGCGAGATTTGTATTGAGCTATTTATTTCTACTTTCGGTAAAATCTCGATGTAGAAATTTTATGTACTATAGGGGCAGAAGTAGCACTAGGTATGGAGGGGGCCTTAGCACGTCGAACTGCAAGATCTTTTATGCCTGAAGATCCTGAATGTGTGTCTCCGGGAGGGGGGCTGAGGTGAGAGAAGACAGAGGGTGGTAGGATCACGAAAGGGCAGGGTGATTTGGGACCTTTTATAGATTGAAACTCCACGGATGGCAGTTGGTGCAACCGGCTCCCCTCCTCCAGGAGGTTTTCTCATCCCACTGGAGGTCTCAGGACTCAGACTGCCCCATTCAGGAGGGCGAAGTAATACATGGAGTCTCCTTCTCTGCCATGCAAGCCGAGACTTCCGCCGACACTTTCAAACCTTAAATAGGCCAAGCAGATGAAAGGTGAAATTGAGGGATCGAAAATTCGGGGGATGTAATGAACTTTCCCAGCATTCGCCTAGCGTCATGTGGAAACCCATGGTTCCGGAAGTTCGGCCTTGGGAATCGAACCCGGGACCTCCCGAATGTGGGCCACAGAAGTGCCGCCTGCGCCAATCCGCTTGATTTTGTGTGAAGGGCAACACTTTTCCGATTTACTAAAAATGAAACAGAGAGAGGGAGTATAACACGCTTTTAAACATGCATACTTTTAGGTGCCTTTTTTGCACACCTGAACGGTATTCCTTTCCTACAACATTGAAAAATGCAAACATGTGCATCCTAAACATGACTACATAATTACAATATGCACGTTTAGTGTTTAGGCTACATTTTCACATATAGCTATTGTGACTGTCCAGTTTTCACTGTCACTTCACTAATGTAATTTGGTTCAATTTTCACTGTTACTTCACTTAGTTCTGTTACTATTAGTTCAGTAATGCTATCTAGTTCAATTTTCAATGTCAATTTAGTTCGCACCGTCACTTCACTAATGTGATCTACTTCAATTTTCAATGTCACTTCACTAATGGGAGTCGAATACAATAATACCTCTCTAATCTCTTTCAGAAGCAACAGACACTGTACTCACAACAGTCTTCACAAAATCACTCGGAAACAGCACTTCTTGACGCACCAGAAACGCACTATCTCGGTAACTCACCCGCTTATGTGGACGCTGGGATTTTCCAAAGAGTTCTAGAATATTCGGGAGGCGGGAAGAAAGAAGCCTCCAGAACAATTCCGTTATCTCCCGGTGGCGCTACTGGTGTTTGCGATGGATGGGGCATTTATCTTTTCAACGGTAAGGTCGATTGGTCTGTCATGGCCTATATTGTGATAACTGAGACCCATAGTTGCTAATACTATTATGCGATTGTAGTCCTCATCTCCACATTTATCGTCTTCCGTGGTCTAGGGCTACCTTGCTAGCTTCTAGTTCCTGAGGTCGCGGGTTCAAACCTGGTGGAGGGCGATGCAATTTTTCGGGCGTAAAAATGCTGAGCATGGCTTCCTTCGGAAGGGAAGTAAAACCGATGGTACCGTGACGTAGATTTACGGCACGTAAAAAAACCTCAAGCATGATGGAGGCTTCTGAACAAAATTTTCTCTATGTTACATCCAGCATAACATGGGATGCTAAGGAGCATATATTTAAAGAGCGTCCATAAATAAAGCTCAGTTTTTCTCCGCATATTACATTTTGATAAGACAATGGATGACTACTGTTGGGGCTCGATGGTGAAAGAGTTGTCGCAATGCATATGTACTATTTTAACACCTCAGTCTCTTCCCTTCAGTTCTAAAGAGCTTTCTATATTTGTCCTTGTGTCCTTAATATCACAAGAAACTATAGAGTATGCAAGGGAGAGGACACCTCGTGCACTGCAACTTATATGAGATCTATTGCAACTACTACCCGATAGGAGAAGGCATGAAGTGAAGGACCGAAAAGAGCCTTACCACTTACTAAATTTGCTTATAAATTATAACCTTACAGGGCCATGTTGAGCCCCTTTAGAGGTTATACCGTTATTAATCAAATTCATAAGCTATATATTAAACATACGGCAAGTGACTCTTGCGAGAATTGAAATATTAATTTTATATTAGCCTGATTTGACTGCAGTCCGAATGTATGGAATCGTGCCTATATTGCTCAGTGATTTATGTTGGTAAGGACATACTAAACCTCCTCTGTCTCGCCCAACCCCCCACTCCTTACCTCATTCTAGCTCCATGTTTTCCTTACCCTTCCCACTTTTCCTTCACTACCGAACCTACAACTGATTTGTGTTCATAGGATAATGTTTGAGTGCAAGAGTTTTGACACCAATTAATGCGAAATGGACTCATCCAGTGGCTGGTGTGGATCGTCGTTGCGAAGCATGCCTTCCAACCACTCAGGTGAAATGCTTCTGTACTTAATCCGTTTGGCGCGCACCTAAGCCTCACCTTTATTTGCATGTGTGATGGAGTTGTATTCAAAACAATAGGAGATTGTCTCACATAGGGCTGGTGCGCAACACAGGTGGAAAGGAATTTCTGCCAACATTAGATAAAGAAGAACGCTATAATAAACCAAAGGCACCGACACGTTTCCGTGCTCTCGACTTGCAACTATCACTTTGGATAAACGCATATCCCTCAGCGGTCCAAGTCCATCGCTTCTGTAGCTTTATAGATCCACAATTTCGCTTTCTTTCGAATTTTTGCATTGAAACGGGTACACAGTTTTTTCGCTCATTATGAGGTTTTGTAGGTGAGCAGCAGAACAGGTATATTGTGTGGTAAAAGCGAATAATCTTTAACTAGGAAACCCGCAAAAGTCTGAAACCCAACGCTTTTGAGAAGAGCTGTATTCCACACAAAAATTGATATCGATATTTCACCAGAAATACACGATTTGGGGCTCCTTGAATCCTTTACGTAATTCACTGTTATGTAAATAAACTCAACGTACGAAATGGTAAACCTTATAGAATACAAACGTTACAGTGTCCGGTATTAAAAGGAAACCGGTATCTAAGCGCCATCATTTCACTTTCTTTGCAACATTGAGGGAGTGCGCTACGTCGTTGTTGCAAAACGAATAAAAATTATAAGGTTGTTTCCAAAAAAATATTCATTGGCTGGTCTTCTTGCCGTCCTTACCAATTATGTTATGTCATTATGCACTGCGTGCTGATTGCGGCTAGTGATATGTGCAAACATGTCAGCACACTGATCTGGAGTTACACACTCCACATGTCACATATTCAGGTTTGCCTTCTAATCGTCAAGCGAATGTGGTATCGTTAGGAACCCTGTTCATTTATATGACCGATAGAAACGCATTAAACATTAAGAGGTGCTGGCTTATGGGGGATAGGGAAAGGCAAATTGTCCTGAAGATGATGCAATTTGAAAAGAATTCCTGGAGGAAAGTTAAATTAGCATGCTAATGTGTGGTGTGCTCCTGTCCTGTTCTAGGACTTGCTCAAACTTCAAACCTCTGAACTCTCAAAAGATCTATAAATCGACATAGAAGTCGGTAAGGACCTCCCAGTAAACAGTAGTGTTGGCATTGATAGTCCCACCATCCTAATTATCCATAAAATAAGGGTAATTCCTTTGATATGTGCTGAAAACCGTAGTTTGGTGACTGCAGAAATATATCACACGACCGTCATTACTCCCAGGGTACGATGTCTTCCTCTATGTCCCTCAGTATGTTTCTTTACGGACTCGGTTTACCGGAAGATTTCCACCCAACACAGGGTAGTTCTCTTTGATGATGTAGTCTCTGGAAATGGTTCTGGAAAGCGAATTTTAAGGAAGGCTCGCAGTTCCTTCCAGACGTTTGAGGACGGTATATTGTGCCATTTCAACTGTCACTCCTGAGTGTCGGTCACTCAACTTTCCTCTGATAGATAAATAAATAAATAAAAGGTTACCTTATATTGTAATAAGGCATAGAATTACATTTTGTTACCCTTACACTCTGTATGATCCAATAACTCATTATTAAATGTATTGTCTTCATATATGATTAATAATTTAATTAGAGATGAGACTTCGATACCGTCAATACCTCGATACTCGGTGGTATCGAAGAATGTCTAATATTTTGGGATGAAACTTCGATACTTTTAAGTTTTTAAGCTTTGCATTATTGAAAGTCGTTGGGTTTAACTTTATGCTAGATAAGGAATTAAATGAGTCGGGACTTCACATTATTGCCTCGTACGTGCTTCCAAAGAATTGCTAGACTATAGTTCTTAGTGGATGTTGATTGCGTTTCCTATGACTGAATCAATGCAACATTTCGTAGACTCTTGGTCTAAATGAGAACATGCAAGGCAATGGGGAAGGTGTGGAAGCAGTCATATAACAGCCAGTGTTAAATGGGCTATGAATGGAGCTGTTTTAGCTGGTGCACTAAATCGCGTTTCTGTAATACCCTGGCTTGGTGACCCACTCCCAGTCATTGCATTTACCTACTCTGGTGACCAAAACCTGTGAATCCAGCAGAAAGAAATCCAACTTAAGTCACAAGAGAAAACCGCGCATAGAAATATTTGTTCTTTCCTTCCATCTATTTGTATTTACGCGAGTGAAACTCGAGTCACGAGCGTAGCTTGCAGGTGTACTGTACGACTAATTTCCATAATGTGGATAACAATACTTTAAAAGAAGGCTTTTAGCACAAAATACAATTACGTAAATAGAGAAGCAAGGAAATTGTTATGTTTACTATTATTATCCTTGACTAACAATAGGAGATACATAACCTGTGGCATCAACAAGATAAAATGTGCTGCCAATGGGAGGAAATCAAACAGGAGCAATTGCGGAATTAGCATACAATAAAACATAGGTTACATGCGTTGAAAGTCATTAACAAGTACATAATTCAGTGAACAAGCCATCGCCTTTACAACTTTTTATAACGTAGTATCGAGTATTGAGAAATAGTGGTATCATTCCATCACCAGCATATATGTAATTTGTCTAACTTTACATGTATTTATGTGAAGTAACTACAGCTATTTACTACTCTAATTAAAAAATCTGATGTGTTACACTCACATGACTTTCTCTACTCTTGTACAAACTAGTTTTACAAACTTTTATTCTCCATCTATTTCATATTAATCGAGATAAACATTTCCAGAAACGATCTTTTGATATACAAAGGGAATTACATTTTACACATAGCGACCATTTCTAAAAATATTTGACTATCGCGTAAGGCCTACTATGTCCTCCTTGTTTTGTATTTGCAAGGACAATATAGAAATACAGTAGTCTTTAAGCATAGACATCTCTCTTATTAGCTGGTTGCTATGTGCAGCATCATTCTCTTTGCCACAGATTAATACTGTTTTCATATCCAAGACAAAAAAATGAATAACGAATTCCCATGTGAGAAAATAAGTATTGGAAAATTTAAGGGAAAAACAAGCAATATCTCGAAAATGGTTCACTCAGCAACACACACACACACACACATATATATATATGACATAAATTGTGTATTTTAACGCGATCTACATTTTTGTGTAGTAAAATACTTTTGGAGACATTCCCAGAAAATTCAAGATATACATTTTATTTGTCATGGAAGTATCTTAAATATGATATTTTAATCAAAATCGTTTGAGCCTTTTTGGGAAAATTAAAATTTTCGAAAAATGTTCCATGTAAAGGGTAATCTTGGGTGGGGGGTTTTCTTGAAAACCTTCGTGTCGCATCTCTGGAAGATACTGAACCTAAATACCAAGTTTGGGTTTATCCGACTGTTCGTTTCTGAGTTATGCTGTTCACAGACAGACACACACACGGACATGTTTCCATAAATGCTTTTTTTGGATTCAGGGGGTCTCAAAACATGTATTTCCGGTGAAAGCTTGGTATCGAATTTTTGGGTGGAATACAATACTTCCCCTACTTACTATACGTAGTAGAGAAAGTAAAAAAAAAAACTCAAAGCCTTCTTCGCAAGTATGTTCCACTGTTATTCCAATGTGTTCATATTCTAATACATAGGCATTGTAAATGCTTTTTGTTCTTTTAATAATTTATGAACTGATATATAACGTGCTTTACAGTCCATGTCCGTTAACGAGAATAGGGTAATGATGCAATAATTATTAAAAACTGTAGAACTGTCTTGAGATCACCCCACATAGACACTAAGTTATTTTTCTCCTTATAATATTATTATATATTTCTTGCTGTCCATTAATGTCATTTTATAGGTTGCTTAGGATGTATTTCGCAATCTATTTCATGTGCTATTTTACATTATCGTTTAGTGATTCGTGTTTTTCTATTATGTTCTGCTCTTAATAATTACGGCGTTATTTTTATCGCAGACATACTTTTCCTACCGTAACACTTTCTCTAATTCTTCTTTCTATATTCCTAATCTAGAAGAATCATTAAATAATGGAGACCACCGAAAGAAATCTTTGTTTCGCATTGCAAGAAACACTTCCTATAGCTTAGGAAGAAAAGTTAATAGCAGTCTTCGAGCCAGTTCATGAAAATGACTTTATTGAAGCTGTAAATATATAATGAGTATTAACAGACAGGGGCAGTCAGTAAATGGCCTCCATCTGCTTTGAAGTAAGGAGTAAACGTAGTGGCTGTCCTGGCTGTCCATATTTTCCCTCTCATTGTGTAACATCAAGTCCTCAGTGTTATGGGTACATGGAATACAACCATTAACACGCCCCAAGAAAGAAAAAGATTTTTATCAGTGCACTAGTTTTTGATAAGAATCCACTAAATATTAAATGAAGACCTACATTTGAATTCATATTGTGATGAGAAGTAGTGTGCAGGTGGAATAGCCGTGTCAGAGAAAACTGATCGGTGGAGACGAGCGCTTATAGTTCCACCTACACTCAACCACCTGACACCTTGTCTGAATATAAATGGACGGTCACTGTTGATTATGGTTTCTTAGTTATATGGGCATATGGTTACCGAAGAACCTCCTGGTACAGCATTTGAGTACATCTTCCAAATTTATGGAAAGGCTATGAATTCTCAAAACAGTATTAATCTTCGTTTCTGGAAATCCATTGCCCCACTGTATGTAATATCCAGAATAGTGGGACTAGCGCCTTACAAAGTGGTCACCACGTCACGTGCTACCTTAGTGGGAAATACTGCATGGTCTATTGTTTTAGGCGTTTGTGTACTAGTTGTGTTACTTGGAATCTTCATCTGTGATGTGTATATAGCTCTTAACGAACAAATCAAGTCCGGAATCGACATTTCATATATCCTGGGCAGCGTTGTCTCTCATTGTACAACAATAAGATATACGCTATGCTTTGCAGCGGGCCAGTGGCAGAACATCGGCCTTCTTTTGGTGAAAATGTCAGAAGTGGATGAAGTATTGTTAAAACAACGATCGAAACGGTTGTACCGACAGGCGTCGATTTTTCTAATGTTTGTGGCTATCCTAGTTCTAATGGTGTGGGCTATTGCTGCTGCCTATCAGATATTTGTATGGAGCAGGGGATTTGTAACAGCTATGTCTATACTGTTTACAAGTGTCACGCGTATGATCAATGTTGTTGCTATCCTTCAGTTTTTTAGTGCTCTTACGTTCCTCAAGCAACGTCTGAAGTTGATGAATTCCGAAATAAGCAACTCATTCAAGACGGAAAAATGCAAATATTACAGAAATGCTTTAGAATCTGTGCTTTTTCTGAGAGTACATAAATATCGGGAGATACGTAGTAAGTTGATTGAAATTGGAGACTTGTGTAACTCCATATACGGATCCGTTCTCCAACTTCAACTACTGGGCGATTTTATTTTCTTCGTCAACAATGTGTTTTCAATATGTTTTTACATCAGAGAACTTGAAGACTCTAGTTATGTGAACCATAGAATAAATAGAATTCTTTCTGATGCTTTGTTTGCATTACTGTGCTTTGTGAACTTCTTTATGATTGCACGGTGTGGGCAGGGAGTGCATGATGAAGCAAATAATACATTACTCACCGTTCAGCGACTGCTGCTTAACGCATCGATCGATCGTGCAACCACAGATGAGCTTCGAGCATTTACTCAGGAACTATTTTACACAAAGCTGAAGATAACTGCAGGGAAAATGTCCCTTGATTCCGGATTGATTTACACTCTGGTTGGAACTACAACAACGTACGTCGTCATTTTGTTGCAATTCAATTAGATGGCATAAAGATTTTAAACAATGGCGGTTTATATTTAATATCTGTTTATTATTTTTATAGTTGCGATTTGTAAGGGTTCATTCACAATTTAATTTGGGTTTAATCCTAACGTAAGCATAGAATATTGTTTCGTATTATCTTAGTGCAATCGTTGATGTAGGCTGTTGTTGACATAAACCTGACAGTAAAGCTATACTGTAAATATAGAACTTTGCAAACTCCAAGTTTTCATGTTTATGTCTACGTCATCATACATAAGAAACTAGCCAACCATGTTTCGGTTGTCTATGCAACTCATCATCTGATTACACTACCATCTCAAATCTGATTTTTCGTTGTGTGTTGACTGCTTGTCTGTATAAGATCACGCGCTAGGAATCAATGAGATACCATAAACATAGCAGCAAAACGGATTTGATGTGTGTAAAGATTGTGATTTCTCATGAGTGTTACGTCCTCTAACTGCGTGGCTAGCCTTTCTTCATTGAGATACACGCACATAACCTCTTGTGTCGTGTACAATGTCCGTGGTCGCTTCGCAGGTCGCCATATTAGCTCCAGTTCGCGTTCTCTTGCGATTGGCTACTTTTTATGTTTCCGTGTGTGACTATGAATGATAACATATCGCGTTAAATTAATTCCTAAGTTTTAGGCCGTTATGTTAAAGCTTAATTTTCATTGTGAACGACTCTTAAACTGAATTAAGTTTAATAATTCAGAGAAGTGTAAAAGGCAAAAGTACACAACATAAGTTGATGGCAATTTAATCGAATTCCCATTGGAATTAGAGATGCACAATTCTGCAATTTGTCCTGCTGCACCTGCCTGCCCCGGCTAGCCAAACTATGCATAGGCGGGAAATTTTCGTCAATGCTGAATGGACGAAAAAACACCTACCTAACGGTGGGATCGAAGGTTTAAAGAGGCGGAAGTGGGAAACCTATCATACTCTCGACTGTTGGTAAAAAGGCTAGGCGTTATTTCAAGCATTGCCTTACAGCACGACAGTCTAATGCTTGTCAATATTAGATTTAAGTAGTTTCCGTAATTAAATGTTCCAAAATGCTAATAAAATACTAAAACGTCACCATTTAGAGCTGTTGGGAAAGTTTTCATTAGGAATCACTGAAACCGCTACATTGAACAAACTGATGGTTGCTTTCAATGTTCGATGGAATCGTTTTATTACTTTCTCTACTACGTATAGTAAGTAGGGGAAGTATTGTATTCCACCCAAAAATTTGTTAGCAAGGTTTCACCGCAAATACATGTTTTGGGACCCCCTGAATCCAAAAAAAGCAGTTTTGGAAACATGTCCGCGTGTGTGTCTGTGTGTGTGGGTCTGTCTGTGAACAGCATAACTCAGTAACGAACAGTCGGATAAACACCAAACTTGCTATTTAGGTTCTGTGTCTTCCAGAGATGCGACACGAAGGTTTTCAAGATAATCCCCCACCCCAGATTACCCTTTACATGGAACATTTTTCGAAAATTTTAGTTTTCTCAAAAATGGCTCTAACGATTTTCGATTTTGATTAATATATCATATGTTTAAGATATTTTCATGACAAATGAAATGCATATGTGGAATTTTCTGGGAATGTCTCCAAAAGTATTCTTCAATGTGAACGACTTTTGCATAACTGGTACACCATAAGAGATAGACAAAATTTTCTACACACAAAATGTAGATCGCGTTAAAATACACAATTTATGTCATATACATTTTTTGTTGAGTGAACCATTTTCGAGATATTCCTTGTTATTCCCTTAAATTTTTCAATACTTATTTTCTCAAATGGGAATTCGTTATTCATTTTTTGTCTTGGATATGCAAAGAGTATTAATCTGTGGCAAAGGGAATGGTGCTGCACCTAGCAACCAGCTATTAAGAGATATGTATGTACTTAAAGGCTACTGTATTTCGATACTGCCCTTCTAAATATATATTCCCCTTACATCTACAAGCAAATTAGCAATAAGATAGACTCTACAAATGTTTATCTCGATTAACATGAAGTAGATGGAGAATAAGCGTTTGTAAAAATAGTTTGTACCAGAGTAGGGAAGGTCAAGTGAGTGTAACACATTTTTTTACATTTTATTGTGGATGATATGCCGTAGTTCGTGTTGATTAAAACTACAAATCTGAGCTAATGCACGGAACAGCTCTATATTGAATTTTGCTCCTTGGGCAGTTACTATTTGGTTAAGTGCTCCAAATCTAGTGATCCAGGAGTTATAAAACGCTTGTGCCGCCACTTCTACTTGAACATGAGTAGTGGAATAACTTCTGTCCAGTTACTGAACGGATCGATGCATGTTACACAGTATATGAGTTCATCTGAGGGAGGCAGTCACATCAAACCGTCCATATGTGCTTGGAAACTGGGGAATAGTAGTTTAAGTATATCTAGTCACTTTATTCTTTTGGCATGCTGTATACAATTTCGCCCGTTTTTGGATGTCTTGTTTAATGTTTGAGCAAATAAATCTACACGAAATTAACTTCACAGAAGATTCAATGCCAGGTTTTTTCATACTGTGGTAATGCTGAAAAATTGAATATATACATTTCTGAATATAGGTACGAATATTACTTGTTGATACATTGCAACATAATAACCTTCCTCCAGGGATTTTATGTTCCTTAAACTTCAGTGAGGTATGAGGACTAGATTGGTCGAGATTTGCGTGTTCATCACTCACTTGAGCATCCGCTATTTTCTCGTAATCAATTGCTACTACTTCTTCCAGTCTGGATAGATTGTTGGTTAGAGTGTTTTATTTCCCAGAAATATGTATGATATCTGTCGTAATTAGATGAAAATTTTAGGTGATGTAATAGGTGTTGCCTTATCGATTCGTTGTTTAAAGGCATGCACCAAAGGAGCATGGGCAACATACACTGCATATGAACGTTCTTCAAGCAGGTATTTAAAATACCTTATTGCCTGTACAGCTGAGAAATTATCTATCGTATGTTGAGTATTTCCTCTGGGATGATTATATCCTTTTGGAGTAGAAATGAATTATTGGATTCCATATTTCTACTTCTTTTTGCAGTCTTGCACCAGATGCAAAATCAGAAGCAACTGTAAAAATTGCAAGTTCGTTTACATTTGGGAATGTTAAAGGAGCTGTATTTGCAAGGTCCATTTTGCACTTCTCGAACTGCCTTATAGCTTCTGTTCACTGAATGCTTCTTTTGTCGGCTTTCTTGGTGTCTTTCAAGTAATCATTTAGGATAGCTTGATGTTCTACGATATGTTCCAAATGCCTTTGGTAAAAATTCAGTATGCCAAGGAACGAAGTAATTCTGATACAGTTCCAGGACGTTTAAAATTACTTATCACATATACTTTTTCTGTTCCGGTATCATGTCTGCTGGAGTGATTATGGGACCTAAAAGGCTAATTTCTTAAACTCAAAACACAGATTTTTCAACATTAACTCTTAAACCAAAATTGTGTAATAGTTTAAACAGGATAGTTGAGTGTGTTCTTCTAGAAAGCTAGAAGCCACTGGTATGTTATCCAGGTATGCAAAAAAGAAATCTAAATCTCGCAAAATGTCATTAATAAGTCTCTGAAAGATACTAGGTGCATCCCTAAAGCGAACGGCCTGAAATTGAATTCATAAAGTCCAAAAAATGTGATCACAGGACTTTTTCTCTATCACCTTCGACTGGGTGTATTTGGTAATATGCCGTTAGGAAATCGAGTGTAGAGAATAGCTTCTTGCCCACAAGGATGCCTCATTTATGTGAGGAACTGGACAGCGGTCAGGATGGATACGGTCATTAAGACCGGACTTGAAATCTGGCTTTTCTACCTAATGCAGAGAACTAGCCCACTGGATTTAGAGGGTCGAATTATATTATGCTTCAATAAGAACTGGAATTCCTGTTTAGCCAAATTTAGTCTGCGTCTTTAACTTGGTGTAACGGAAACGTCAACATCACTGTCAACCAGGAAACGTAAATCTAAAGTTTTATTTCTGACTAACAACCGATTTTGGCGGCTTAGTATAACCGTTGTAGTAGAACAGCCGCTGCTGTGTCTGCCGATTGGAGTTTTCCTCACTTCATCATCCGCGAGGTTGGATACATTTCTCAAGTGTTCCGTTCGAGCCATAACGGAAATGAAAATAGCAGTACTTTCCTGAACTATCGTACCTCGGCTGGCTGCGACCTCTGCTATGAGAAGGTTGTCGCTATATATACAGTCGCTCCCTCGGACTTCATTTTAAAGCTCTTTGATCCTTACCAGAAGATCTTTCACCGGTATAGAAGAATCACACACCGCAGGGGACACTTCCTTTGAAGTTAAATTAAATTGAGTTCTATGACTGAAGTTCCTGAGTGCTTTGCATTTCCACCATGCTGTCAGGAATTTGAGCTAGGTTGTGCACATTTTCTTCGGAAATTATTAAAATATTTCGGACGCTACCAGAGATTTTTAGCATTTTATTTGAAACGTTTGTTCCTTCATAGCCTTTCTTTTTCGCAGCAATTGACTGGGTTTCTTATCACTAATTCTAATTCACTAATTATTTTCTTAATTTGGCGTTCTTCACTTTCCTTAAAAATCATAAACCTTTCTTTAGCTAATGAATATGGATTGTTTTCGTTACTGTTTTCGGCTCCCATATATTTTCGACAAATCGGAGCTCTAACCGTACTAACAAGTAATTGAATTTGGTTGCTTGAATCGTTATTTCCGTCACTGTTAATTGCGCTTCGGCCTGACAAAACCATATATCAGACTTTTCAGTCCAAAAAGGAGGACGTTTTACACTAGCGTTGTCCACTTCTTCTTTAATGTCACTGTTTGGAATATGATTATTCAATTTACCTTCTGTCATATTTGATTCTTGCCTTGATCACGTCGGGATCACCAATTGTTGATTCTATTTCGCAATTAGAACTCTCTACAGAATTTGAAGTCAAAATATTATTTCAACACTTCCATTGTTTACAAGCAACAAACTTACACTGCCAACCAAACAGAACAATACATATCTACTTCCTATTCAAGTATGCATATTTCAAATAGAAATAAGCTCAACACAAACAAGAACTATTTACAGAAGTGTAGACCATGAGCATAATTAACATAACCCTATAGCGGGTTCCAGCCGAGCAGTCTCTGGATGGAACATCCACAAAGCGCACAGCCACCGTCAAGCCACAACTCCCGAACACCATCACCTGGTCCTAAAACCTTGAAACAGATGACAAGCAAAATGAGGGATTGTAAAAATGTGATAGTCGTCATAGAAGATGGATCACACCAGCACTCGCCTGCCGACCGGGGGAAACAACGATAAACCCATTGGTCAGATTAAGCGTTCGCCGAAAATCGAACCGGGGACCTTCCGAATGCGTTACCATGTTGCGCTACCTCGCTCGTTATTGAAAGAGCTACGGGTATTCGCCCTTTCCTCTCCGTCTTTCTATTTTCGTCTGTCCCTCCGTTTCACGTGGCTTCGTGTTCGCTCTCGGCTTCGGTTCATTTGACTGCTTCACGCGTCATCATTCATTTTCATTTTGCATTTCCTCATTATTGTGTCAGGTGACACGCATGACAGCATGGATTCTGGAATTTGATACTTCAAATTACCTGGTACAGTAGTTTTGAAACCATAATTATGTAAATCTGGTAATCCTCGGGCTTTTATATTCTTTATCTGTTCACGTAAATAAGTAAGCATTTGTATGTAGTTATATATGCTTTAAAAATTGTTAAGGTCAACTTATCCTTTTTTAAGAATTTCATTGAAAGGTGGATGAGGGAGTGGCTGGTGCAAGTGAAGTTCAGACGTGAACACGGTGTTATTTATAGTGTGTGCGTGTCAAATCATTTCAACAAACATTTAGTCGCAAAGATTTAAAAAGCTTTCCAATATGAAACCTTAAACATCAGTATATGAAACTCCCTTTGAAAGTATGTTGTTTTTTTACTTATTGTAGTTTACATATTATTAATTTGTTTAATGTTTATATCTTAGGGTTGACTTATTTAATCTATTCAATTATTAAAATACATTTCCAGTGTCACCGTTTACACTAATGATGTTCCTTGTTGTTGCTCACTGAATTCTATAAGACAATATTCCTGGGTCTACTTTTACGTAATATGTTCATTCGCAACTGCTGGCCAGGGGAAGGTACATAAATACTTAAAAACCAAATATTACCAGCTCAAAGTTGCAAGTATTGTAGGAACATGTGCTAAGCTTACGTTTCATGCTGCACTTTCAAGTTAGCATGGTAATTCAGATTTTCTTAAAACAAACACTTGTACATTTTTGTGGCGTGAGAAGAATCGGAAGATTAGCTATATTTTTGCTTCATTTGTTTGTAGATTATTGGTAAGATGCTCTAAATATTCCACTATAGTCTCCATTATCAGAAACACTGCTTCAGTTGAACTGCATTAATTTGACTTCGTAAGTCGTAGCTGTCACCAAA
The DNA here is from genome assembly GCA_030765065.1 of Deroplatys truncata. NCBI lineage: Eukaryota > Metazoa > Arthropoda > Insecta > Mantodea > Mantidae > Deroplatys > Deroplatys truncata. The sequence goes on along the minus strand of CM060988.1, from coordinate 53,265,398 downwards.
AGCGCGGAGATCATTTTAGCATCAGGATGCAACGCCTTACCTGCAGTTGCCGTCAGATTTATATCAACTAATTGCCGTGAAAGTGCTTGAAGTTCTTCTGAAGTTCCTCTATCAACAGATCTATTGAACATCAGTCAATGGACATCAGATAATGATCGATTGGTTTCGTCAAACATTCCTTGTACATTCCAAGCTAGGCCCAGAAACCTTATGAACAGAATAATCGAGAACAGGAAGGAGAATATCACTTTGTTCAACTGATCATTCAATAAATCAGAATCTTCAAGAGTTCTAATGTATTTTAATGCGGAGTAAGTCTGAGAATCGAGGGGAATAAAATCTACTGTCAGTTTGAGTGGAAGAATAGGGCCGTACACGGAATTGCTTAAGTCAGCAATATTAGCCAACATATCATATACCTCTCGAAATAGGTGAATGGTCTCTGGCATGTTAATTCTCGGGGTGTGTCTATAGAAACGCTTTTTAGCTGTGTTGTCAAAATCCTTTAATTCTTCCAGTTGGTTATTCATGCACTTTAAACGATGTTTTAGAAACATGAGTACATCAAAGCATTGTACATCTGTCACACAATTAATAATACGAGAGCATTGTGGAATTAAACAATTATAAGGTCATTTACCCAGACTGTCATGTGCTGCACACTTGTAAGAAACCAGAAAATATGAACGGAGCACAATTCCCAAATCAATTGTTTTGTACGTCGGTATACTTCCTGTGCTTCCGATTTTAAGAGACTTTCGTCAACGGTGCTCATTATTTAGAGCTCTTGACGAATGTTTTTCCATTTGGTTGTCACAAAGTAAAGAATGTAACCTATAACCGTTAATTGGGAGAGTATATCAGCTACAGGATATGACAAGTAGACAGCATTTGTTAAACGGTCTCCGTAGATTATACAGTACCATATATTACTTATGACTCCCAAAATAAGCAAGCAAACAGAAGCAATAATAACCCCAGTTGCACTTAGGACTATTTTGGTGTCTGGCGAGATAACCGGTTTATAAGGAGCTAGACCAAATTCTCTGGTCGCTGTACACAATGGCCTTATGGAGTTCTAGAAGTTGAGGTTCATCTTTGTTTTGCCATATTGTATGCAAGTTGAACCCCACACAGGTTGAGGAGGAAGTATATTGAGAGAAACAGCTTCCATTATACGGATTGAACCTCAGTTCCGCAAAACGTTATTTTATGCACCAAGATCTGAAGAGTCTCATTGACGAATCCACACAGTTTGATTGAGTCACATTATTTCTTTGAGCGACCTAAACATAACCCAAATGTCTGAAAAGGAGTATCTGATACACCTTGGAACACAGATCACTGTGTGGAATTTGTGAGTGAGAAGCTGAAATGAAATTCTTGCGCAGTGAATGTGGAATGACTTATTAACTGCATCACACAAAATCGATTAACTGTGTTCCAATTACTTAGATTATAACGCCGAACATTTTATAACCTCTCGTTAAGAACGTAAGGATACCAGTATTTAACAAAAGTATGCCGCACATATCGTAAACGTCTGCTGTAAAGCATCCACGAGCATCTTCAGTGTCGGAACCATAGAAAGAATTTTTGGCATTCAAATCACCTAGAAAAAGGAGCGATGGGGGAATCTGTGCCAACAGCGTCCGAGGTTCGTGAGCTGTAATGACACTGAGCGATGGCAAATAGTCATTGCAAGCAGAGAAACAGACGACCTACAAGTGGAAACGCACAGCCACAGTCCACAACGGTGTGCGCAGCGGTATGCTGGTGGCACAAATATTCTGCGCCATCAGAATAGCAACCGCAATGCTGGCACACTGTGCAACAATAGAGTCATGGCTAAAGGCGGAAAGGCTTCGGAGATGCAAAGAGTGAGTAAGCTGAAATTGGATCTCTTGGAGACAGGCGATTGAAGGAGAACGCTGGGAAACTAAACACTGTATTTCCAAAGGCGAGCCTGGGACACATTAACGTTCCACCGGAGTATTTCCATGGAAAGAAGAGGTTAAAAGGTCAGCTTAAGTTTCGTTCTCAGCTTGACGGATTTCGTACCGACAACAGTAAAGTCCCTCCTCTGGAGAACTCTCCAATGCCCGGGAGCCGGAAGAAGCCCTGCAGCTCGTGGAGCGGTCCCTGACTTCACAGAAGATGCGCGACTATTTGGTCTATGTTGAGGACGAGAAGGAAGACCCTCAGTAAATGACGCTGATGAGCGAGCACTAGGGGGCCACTTGGTGGCTGGTGGCAACACGGCTGAAGGCGAAGGCTATGGCGCAGGTTCAACTCGAGACGATGGAGAGGTAATCGCTGGCAATACTGTTTGTGTCGCAGCATCGTTAAGTGGCACGAATGGCACGAGAGCGGTTGACGCGGATGAATAACCAGTAGTGGTTGTAGGTTGAAATTGCGCAAGGCGCTGCCGCGTTTCAGGAAATGTTAGGCGTTTCTTAACGCGCAGTTCCTATAAACTTTTGGTCCAGAAACGTCGAACACTACCACGAAGCTGATGGATTAGACTTTCCACAGTTCACACAGCTAGGGTCTCGAATACAGGCCGTGTCGTCATGGGTAGGTGGGCCACATCACTCACAAACAGCGGGGTGGGTACACGAGCGAGCAGTATGCCGGAACCTCTTTTATACCGAAAACAGCTGGGTTTTGGGATATACACGGGTACGGCGGCACGTTCATAAACACAAAAAATATACTCGGGTAACACAGTGCCTTCGAAGCTGAGAAACACTTTTCGCAAGCGGTACTCATGACCATCCTGCTTCCGAGATAGCCGGTACGCCTGAAACAGTCGTTTATCGGAGAGGCAAGTGACTATTTCCTCGTTGGAGAGTTCGTCCAAACGGAAGGTGGTGAGAACGCCCTACAAGTGTTTAAGGTTTTGTGTGGGGCTACCCGGAAAGGGTAGGAATGCAACAAAATCGCACTCAACATTTTCTGTAACTGGTCAGCATTGTTTGTCTCAATCAAACTTAAAGTCTCAAACTCAATCTCTAAATAGTGTTGCGTTCCTTACCTGACCACAGATCCTAACCACTTCCTTTCATATAAAAAGGCCTGAGGTGCTTAAACGTTTTAACTTTATGAGCCAATATCACAACCAAATAAGAGTCTGTGAAAGAGGTTTTGCACGGATACACGATGATTGGACCCCCATCCGGAACCGTGGGTTTCAGCCTGCCAACCGTGGGTTAAATAAAGGGACACCATGTCTTCACGGTCGGTTCCATCGTGAGAATCCTCCCAAGAGCGAGCTCAAGGCGTACCTCAGGAGGACTACCCTCAATTTATACTGCTGGTCCATATATGTAAGTCGTTAACCAGACACCCCAGCTTTAAGCCCCTACCACGGAAATAACCGCCCATGGCTCCCCACTCTAGGCCGCGCTGCGAGCAGACACAAATTCAGAGGACTTGTGATTGATTACACGGGGTTCCGTCAGCGGTAATACGTCAGGCCCGTGATACTAACACATGACACTGGATCGCCTGGGAATTAACACAGGCCCGGCCCCTAGAGAGCTACATTGTGTATATGAAGGCGTGAACGGTTTCCGCATTTAAGGTTCACTCCGGGTATTGCGGGGGCACCGTCCGACCTTCGCGCCTAAGAATCCCGTAGAGCGCACATTTCGGAGGCCGCGCTGAAACAGTGGGAAAGAACCACGGATATAGAAAAGAACCTTGTGGTGAAAATGGAGTTAATAAACCTAAGACCGTAAAACTAATAATCAGAACAAACTTCGAAAATGAAGACGATGAATAATTAACTAAGAAGGAATAGAGGAATGTGGCACAGTCCATGAACGTGGAGAGGTAATATGGCGGCGAGTGGCTCAGCATCCCGGGTACGTCAAACCCGTACCCACAAAAGGTGAGCCTCTGGGGAACACACCGGAGATGCTCAGATGAACTGGACCGAGGAGCTGTAAGAAAATGGAGCACCCCAGACAAGGACCGCCAAATGTGGAAGGTGGGTCCATGTGACCACAGTTAAGGACAGCAGGCTCGGGAAAAGCAGCGGAGTTCGCCCACACCGGATATGGTCAGATGAACTGGTATGAGGACCTGGAAGAAAATGGGCAACTCTGGACAAGATCCGTCAATTATGGAAGATGCGCCCACGCTACTACAGTTTGGAACAACATGATCGGGAAGGAAGCAGAGGTCGCCCACACCGCAGATTAGACCAACTGGCAAAAGGAGCTGGAACAGGATGCACCACTCTAGAGAGGGATCACCAACTATGGAAGGAAGTCATCGTTTAGAAGTTAAAGCTACTGCCAACAATAGAGTGCTAAGGGCAATATAGAGCTAAGGATATCTAGCGTTGAACTAAACTTTGATGAAAAAGGTGAAATGAAAGGACAAGTGAAGGTTAAATTCTCCAAAGAACTGGCGCATCTTGGGAGTTTACACTGAGCTACCCTATCTAGAATAGGAAGACAGCGCCCTGAATTGATGTGGGTGATCTCTTAACTGTTATAAAATTATTTATCATACCTTGTCAACAAACTTAAGTACAAAATATCAAGGAAGTAAAGATTATTACAATAATTTGACATTTTTTCCTATCGTATTCATGTCGTTATAAGTAGATTCGATTGTCTTTTGTTTTTGTGTCTTCTACCTTCTCTATCGCTAAACCGTGGCCTCACATATGTATGTTATATATGATTTGTCTGACTTTGTGTGCATTTCTGTGGAATAGCAACGCTATTTTCTACTCCATGGCATTCTGAATGAAAAAACGTGAAGGCCTTCGGTAGAATTGATTTCGAATATTGTTTCTCTCTTTATATTATTATATGTTTGTTGCTTTACCTTAATATCACGTTCTAGCTTCTTTGGATATATTTCGCAACCTGTGTTATCTAATATTTTACCTTCTCTTTTAGCAATTGCTGTTTTTCTATTATCTCCTGCTCTCAATATTCCTGGCATTATCTTTGTTGATATTTATGGCAGGCAAACTTTCTCCACCGTTACACTCTCTTTTCTTCATTCAATGTTCTTATCTTGATAGAATCATTAAATAATAAAGTTACCACGGAAAGAAACGTTTATTTCCATTGTAAGGAAAATCTTACGCTAGCTTAGCAAGAATAGATAATATTAGCCTTTTTCAGAAGTCACTAAGAAGGAACTTCGAGCCAATTCATATAAATGACTTAATTGAAGCTAAAAATCTGTAATTAGCATTCACAGACAGGGTCAATCATTAATTAGCCTCCATTTGTTATACATTAAGGAGTAAATCTAATGGGTACCCTTATTTTTCCTCTCATTATGAAACATCAAATGCTGAGTGCTATGAGTAGATGAAATACAAATATTGATACGCCCCAAGAGACAAAATGATGTTTATCAGGTGCCCTAGTTTTGACAAGAATCCATTAAATATTAAATGATAGCAAATGAAGACCTAAACTGAATTCTGTAATGAGAAACGAGCATACTGGCAGGGATCTGTCACGGTTTGCAGGTGGAATAGCTGTGTCAGTGTGAAACTGGTCAGTGGAGACGTGCGCTTTTGGCTCAACCAACACTTGCCCATCTCACATCTTGTCTGAATATAAATGAATCATAACTGGTGATTATTATTTGTTAGTTATATGGGCATATGCTTACCGAAGAACCTCCTAGTACAGCATTTGAGTACACCTTCCAAATTTATGGAAAGACTATGAATGCTGAAAACAGTATGAACCTTCATTTCTGGAAATCCGTTGCCCCACTGTATGTAATATCCAGAATAGTGGGACTGGCGCCTTACAAAGTGGTCACCACGTCACGTGTTACCTTAGTGGGAAATACTGCATGGTCTATTGTTTTAGGCGTTTGTGTACTAGTTGTGTTACTTGGAAATCTCATCTCTGTTATGTACACGATTCTTAATGAACAAATCAATTCCGGGATCAAACTTTCATATATCCTGGGCAGCGTTGCCTCTCATTGTACAACAATAAGATATACGCTAAGCTTTGCAGCGGGCCAGTGGAAGAACATCGGCCTCCTTTTGGTGAAAATGTCGGAAGTGGATGAAGTATTGTTAAAACAACAAGCGAAACGGTTATACCGACAGGCGTCGCTTTTTCTAATGTTTGTGCCTATCTCAGTTTTAATAGTGTGGGCTACTGCTGCTACCTATGATATATTTGTATGGAGCAGGGGAATTGAAATAGCTATGCCTATGCTATTCACAAGTGTCACACGTATGATCAATGTTGTTGCTATCTTTCAGTTTGTTAGTGCCCTTACGTTCCTCAAGCAACGTCTGAAGTTGATGAATGCCGAAATAAGTAACTTATTCAAGACGGAAAAGTGCAACTATTACAGAAATATTTTGGAATCCGCCCTTTTTCTGAGAGTACATAAATATCGGGAGATACGCAGTAAGTTGATTGAAATTGGAAGCTTGTGTAACTCCATATACGGATCCGTTCTCCAACTTCAACTACTGGGTGATTTTATTTTCTTCGTCAACAATGTGTTTTCAATATCTTTTTACATCAGAGGGCTTGAAGATTCTAGTTATGTGAACGATAGAATAAATAGAATTCCTTCTACTGCTTTGCTTGCATTACTGTGCTTTGTGAACTTCTTTATGATTGCACGGTGTGGACAGGAAGTCTATAATGAATCAAATAATACATTACTCACGGTTCAGCGACTACTACTTAACGTATCGATCGATCGTGCAACCACAGATGAGCTTCGAGCTTTTACTCAGGAACTGTTTTACACAAAGTTAAAGATAACTGCAGGCAAAATGTCCCTTGATTCTGGATTAATTTACACTCTGGTTGGAACTACAACAACATACGTGGTTATTTTGTTGCAGTTCAATTAGATACCATAAACCTTTTAAACAAACGTCTTTTATCTCATTCTATTTACTATTGTTGTAGCCGCGACATAAGCTTTGGAGAGGGCCATTCATAATAGAATTTATACGTAAATATAACGTAAGCAGAGAAACCATTTCATATTATCCTAATGCAAGCATTCACATTGGCTGGTGTTGACATAAATATAGCCGTAAACCTATAACGTAAACACGAAGTTTGCAAGCTCTAAACTTGTGTGTTTGTATCTAAATCAAACATAAGAAACTATCCAATCAGAGAATGGTTCGTCCTGTACCTCATCACGTGATCATTCTCAATCTCAAATTAAATTTTCTGACATGTGTTGACTGCTTTTCTGTGTAAGAGCACGGATCAGGAATCACTGGGATGTATATAAAAATCGGCGTAAAACATATTTTGATTGTAGATAGTGCTTTCGTGTGACTTTGAAGTTCTTTAACCTCTTAGCTATTCATTTTACTACCTGTACATAACGCCTTCTGTCATGATACTGTCGCTGGTCACCTTGCAGACCACCATATTAGCTCAACAGTTACATATCTCTAACGATTAGTTAATGTTTATATTTCCGTTTGTGACTGTGAATGACAATATACGCATTACGTTAGTGCTTAAGTTTTAGGCCGTTATGCAAATGCTTAATTTTCATTGTGAGTGACTCTTAATAAACGATAAATTTTAATCGCAGAGGGTAAAATTAAACTAAATAGAATAGCTTCATTGTATTCCCATAGGAGAATGAGGTCGTAGAGGCTAACGGGTATCACCATGGCAGATAAAACTGATGATAACTGAGACAAAGTCGGCCTGTTTTGATGTGCATAGGCTGGTGAGCGTTACGATAACATACGTTATATTCAGTTAAACTGAATTAAGTTGTGTGTGGTTTAAAATATGTACGTTATAATAATATTTTCGCTAGCCATCAATTGAAGAGCTTGCTTACAAACTTCCTTAAGTCGTTTTTTATTATTATTTTCAGGAGGAACTAAAAATACTTATAAAGGTATTACTCCATTTTAATTCGAATTTCTTTTAGCTGTATAAATTAGGGGTTGTTTTGTATAACCACATACCAAAGTATAAAAAACAGTGTTTTAGTGTTGTGAAAATAGCATCTCCAATCTATTAATTTCTTCCAGAAACCACTTAACGCAATATATTTAAGAAGAAAAGGAACAACAGTGGGCAATAGTAATCAAAAATAATTTCGTGCTAGTTACACTTGACTTGCACAAACTATATTCTCAGTATAACATTTAACGAATTTATTAATTTCGTTAATTAATTAAACACTGAAAAACGTTCCTTTTGAGGAAGTTCACATCCTACTTTTTGGAATGGCTTCTCAATATTTTGATGTAATATCTGTTCCTCTTGGCTCTCGGAGTGTTGAATACTGAGTGCCTCTTCATAAATGCATGCTCGCCGTCACTGAAGTCCACAAATTGTAACAGTCTCTTTACGCCTTCTTTCTTCTGCCAACGGACACAGTTGACACTAGGAACTTAAAAACATTTCTGAAGTTTGGGACCTGTTTGGTATCCCTCTTCAAACAGAGGAGTAGAGTTGGACAAGGTGTAGACATTCTTATGTCCAATAGACTTATAATATTTGCAGAATCTGAATACGCTCAGTTGTGACAATTTTGTGGGCATCAGTTATTCAAATATTCTGTTCTAAAACTTCTTAAAATCCTTGCAGATTCTTTCCGTATTTTTTCACATGTACACATTTCTTTAACATTCTGCAGGAGGCTGAACATTTCATAGTTCATTCCTTTTCTATACGCCAAAAATACCATTAGCTAGTAAATATAAACGTTCTCTAATAGAAAATACAAATGAAATAACATGAAAGAAAGGGCTCTCTTGGATGTATAATAGTAAAGATGCCACCTCTGATTTATTTTTGTGGTACCTAGGACAGGAATCGTTTAAAACTTTCAAAGTAACAAACTGTCGGGGTTGAATTTACTCTTCAATTAAAATTAAAATATTTGATGTGTTACACTCACAAGACTTTCTCTACTCTTGTACGAACTATTTTTACAAATGCTTATTCTCCATATACTTCATGTTAATCGAGATTTCGAGATGTTAATCTTATTGCTAATTTTCTTGTAGATGCAAGGGGAATTGCTAGGCTTTAAGCGATAGTCAAATATTTTAAGAGGTGGTTGCTATGTGGAGTATTCATTCTCTTTGCATTACCAGGACAAAAAAAATGAATAACGAATTTGAGAAAAAGTATAAGTATTGGAAAATTTAAGGGAATAACAAGCAATATCTCTAAAATGGTTCACCCAACAAAAAAAATGTATGACATAAATTGTGTATTTTAACGCGTTCTAAATTTTTTGTGTAGTAAAATTTTGTCTGTCTCTTATGGTTTACCAGTTATGCAAAAGTCGTTCACAATGAAGAATACTTTTGGAGACATATGTTCCACGTAAAGGGTAACGTGGGTTGGGGGAATTTTATTGAAAAACTTCGTGTCGCATCTCTGGAAGATACTGAAGCTACATACCAAGTTTGGTGTTTATCTGACTGTTCGTTTCTGAGCTATGCTGTTCAGACACACAGACACACAACACACGGACATGTTTCCAAAAATGCTTTTTTTTGGATTCAGGGGTCTCAAAACATGTATTCCGGTGAAATCTCGGTATCGAATTTTTGAGTGGAATACAATACTTCCCCTACTTGCTATACGTAGTAGAGAAAGTAAACATTGGTCAAGCAAGACACTACTTCATTAGATCCCCTTGGGAGGTCCTTTTCAGTCCAGGTGTAAGAGAAAATATTTCTTTGTTAAGTGTCCCATCATGAATCATAATTGCTAGGTTATATAACCAAATCCTACGGAATAGCAAACCTCATCCAAATTAAGTTTGAGCAAAGGCTTGTTCTGCTGTATGTCGAACACTACCTTCAGAGTGGATGGGTCATTTGTTTTCAATCCTTGATAAAAAAAGTGTTGCTCACATGCAATGAGATTTTGCTTTTGCTTTTGGTCATTACTTTTTCTAATTTACGTTTTCTCTCCCACACGTTCAACCTGTTGGTGAGATGCTGGCTCTCGATTGGATGGAGTTGACACAGACAGAAACTTGTACTCCACTTTCTTTTTGGATGTTATACTCGATGACTGCTCGATCTCTGGGATTCTGTGCCCTAGGTCGTTGTTACTTTCACTTCTTAAGTATTATGAGCCGCAGCAGGAAGCTATCTGCCTCAATGTTTGAATTGTGTGTGTATATCTGAATAAAATTATTTGTTATCATCATTACTTACGCCATGAGCATGCTGGAAATTCAATCTTGGTGGATGCCGGGTTTCTTTACTATTTCTGGTTGTTTGGTTTTATTCTTTATCCAGTTTCTTCGCAGAACGTTTTTTTCCTTTTTGAGTTTTTAATCTAATACGACTTTTTCTTGTATTTTATATTATTTAATAATGCACCACAAAATTATAGCAGCTCCGCTTCCAATCTTTGTAACACCACTGTTAATTATAGTTGCTTTAACGGTTTTCTCTTCACTCGCTTTAAAATCAACAAGGATCAGAATTATGCGGCAACCAATAAGGAAGTTAATAATTATGTATATGAGTTAAGAGGGGGGATGGAATTTAACTGTTTGTGTCTTAGGTAGTTTTCAAAGACAATAGGATTGTTTCCGTTTAATTCCATGTGACTTAAGGGAATTTTGCATGATATAAACGTCTGTCGCACTAATAAGAGATAATAACACAAAAACAAGCGTACGATAAAAATTACTTAGGTGGAAATTGGAGGCAAGCTCTTCAAAGATATCTGTATTGTGGTTAAAGAATAATCTGTTATAGAAAAGTTGTTTAAGAGGTACAAAGTCCAGGATGCTTGAATGTACATTTAAGAACCAGCATCTGAAAAACTACCAAAATATTTGCTGATAATTTTATGTAATTATCTTGCAATTAAGCATAGTTGTGAAAGAAACAAATTATTCAATTTAGTGCTTACTACTCCTCATGTGAATTTTAAAAGCAAGTCATCATATGATAATTCTGTCTTCTGTGTTATAGAATGGCTAAAGCTTCATAGTGAAAAGTACTAACGACTAACTTCATGTAGCCACTGTCTGGTAGACTTGTGGTGAGTCTAGGTGTAACCTTAAGGACCTTGTTAGGTCTTAACCACAGTGCTAGTTGAGATGGCTGTGGTGTATCTAGATTTTTATGTGTAGGGTAGTAACAAAGTAGCTCTAGATTTAGGATGTTCTATAATAGGCTGCACTTTCAGGCGCAGCCTCCTCTGCCAGTACACTGCTGGTGTTAATAATGTAGTTCCAAAACTTATATTAAACAAACGACACAGTTAATGTGATAATCCCAAAACCCCTCTTCTTTTCTTCTTCCTCCCCTTCAAGTATTAGGCTCTATTGTATGTTCCACCTCAGAGTTGAATTTTCAATCCAACGTTCTCTTCGACGAACAGAGGATCTCTTCCCGTTTGGACGACACTGAAGCATGGTTTTGGGATTCTATTTGTATCCATGCAATGCGGATGGCTTATACATTTGTTCTGTAAATGTTATATGTGATCTATTAAAGGTTATAATTATAATTCCTTAATTATTTCCTCGTTATGTTTACGATTCCTTTTGCCTATCCTCCCGTGTATCTTATAAATTTCAGTTTTTAGCAGTTACTCTGCTTTCAAATTTCTTTCTTTTTTTCTTTCCTTCTTTCTACCTTTCTTTCTTTCTTTCTTTCTTTCTTTCTTTCTTTCTTTCTTTCTTTCTTTCTTTCTTTCTTTCTTTCTCTCTTTCTTTCTTTCTTTCTTTCTTAATGTCCATGTCTCACTGCCGTAACGAGGTACATGTCTCGCTAAAATCTTGTATATACGAATTCTAATATGTCTTCTTACTAAAGAAGCTTTCATGTTATTAATTATTCCCATTGTTTTAGTGCATTAATAAGTGCTCTGTGAAGTTTATGTTTCATGTATCCGAGATACATACGTGAATTTAATTTTTCTAAGAATTTTAATCTAAACGTATTTTCCTAGTTATACGTAGTATATTCTCAGCAGGGACCCGTTCATTTTTTGTTATAATTTTCATGTCATGCTTCAGTGCAATTTTATTAGAACTATTTACAGAATGTCGTAAATCATCTTCTGAAGAAACTATCAGAGCTAAATCATCTGCAAAAGTTGCGCACCTAATTGTAAATCTGTATTGAGTTGTATACAAGGTGGGCCATTTAAGCTGAGACTGTACAACATCTCCAAAACTAAGAGTTGTTAAAAGAAATGTCTTGAATAAAATTTTCTTGATATAATGGGGGGAAAGTAAATGCCGTTGGTCGTGTTATATTTAGAGGACGTTATGATCGTCATTTTGGGTTCAATTTAAATTGACCCTTATTGTAGGCTTCTATTTAAACAAACGAAATTTACCCTAAAATAATATCCATGACGTCCTCCAAACAAAACACGATAATGGTATTTACTTTTCCCCATAATATCAAGCACGTTTCTTTCTATAACGCTTAGTTATGGGGATACTGTACAGTCTCAACTTAAATGGTCCACCCTGTATACTCATGAGGCAATTGTTTCCATAATATCCATTGGGCAGTAATAATATGATTGCTTTTTATCCCTACAATAACCCTCGGAAGAACTGGATGGCTAATTTTATTGATCACAATGTCAAAGGCTAGTCCCAATGCCAAGGCTTGTAATTTCAAACCCCGAAGGGATTATTAGCATAAGCTTATACGCTTAAGCGAAGCCAATGATGCGTTTTAAATTACCATTAATCTCATAATAAAAATTCAGATAAATGAATTGGTCTCATTTTGGCACAGGCCGATTCTTTAAAAGGTGAAACAAGAACTAAATATGAGATATAAGCCAAAATAGTTTATAGATATCGCATTCTTCAGGAAATCATGCTGGAGCACAATATCATTATTGGAAGATTGATGAAAATGTCTCCTGCTTGCAAATTGATATAGTCTTCTTGAATTATTACGTGGTCCTAAACAAACGCAGTGAATTTTTTCTCTACATGCAATACGTTTCCCTAAGTTGTATTACAGAATAATTCTATAGAATGGTAGTTTTCGGAATGGAGCGTGTCTTACGTAATTATAAGACTGTGGAAGCTTAGTATAAGAACCTCGATATGCAATGAGACGAGTGAAACAAATAACAGGTGGTAGTGCAGATGATGCTAGAAATCTTCATGTGCGAAGAAAATCTCAAGAAAAACCATTGAGCTAAATTAGTCAGGAAAGTACCTCTCTATACCACTATGATGGATTGCAAGAATATAGAATGCACTTATTGCGTCCAAATCACATGCCCACATGCCCAAAAATATTCGCTATAATTTTAGGTTATATAAAGTTGCTGTAAACAGAATTAATAAACTCAATAACAGTTGGTGGTGTAGGGATTACCGCACAGTAAAAGCACCCTCAGTAACTAGAGAAGCAACGCCTGTGTCCATCTCACCAACAAAGGCAATTAATCAGTGTACAGTTAAAGGATAATGTAACTGAAGTAGTTGGCTAGACTGATCTTGTTATGCCACAGCGAGAAATGGTGAAATACGGACTCATTTCGCTACAACAAATTATACCAAAATTACTATAAGAAGTTAATTACTAAACAAACACAAATCAATAAATTATATCTATATAAATGAAAAGGTAGAGATTTCTGCTTTAATTATTCTCTAAACGGCGTAGCCCCTGCCTCAGAGTCTATGTGAATACCTACTCACATAACGTGTCCTGCAGTTTACCTACTTCGTGTGGATTATATTGTCTCTTAGATACTTTCACATCACCTAATTCTTACTTATGCTTTAGGAAATGTTTCCCCCGAAGCAAATCCTTGAATAAAGATGAGAATGTTGGCTGGAGATTTTAGCGTTTCTTCTCATTCAACAGTCGAGAGAGGTATTTATGGTTTGAGAGCCGAACAGTACCCTGCACTGATATACTGGTTCATGACATGGTTACCACTGGCCAAATGAGTATGTATTATGTACTTCTTGAAAGGCATTACTCAGTTTGTACAGAAGATCTTCATTTCTGTTTACAAAAGTATTGCGTGAACATACTTGAATAGGTTTATCGACAACGAGGTTGAGCTTAGTTTAATACTGAAGAAGTTTCAATGAATCAAGAAATTAACGAAATACAGTTTTAAAATCTTCAGTTATCTCGGATGTGATGTCCAGCTGATGTCTACTGCATAAGAAACAACATTTGTCTTTCTGCACTGAGGCAAAATATTCACACATTGTTAGTTGTTGATATGACTCTTCGACTGTCAACGTCAAGGAATTGTCTATTCTAAAGGTCAAACTTGTTTTGTGGAGTTATATATAATTACTATATATAGTACGATAAAAATTACACGATATGAACAAATATGATTTTGATAGCTTTTATAAGAGAAGTGTATGTATACGCAATGCAGATTGTCTATACGCACAAATGGTATCAAATGACTATATTCGTGTTCAAAACTAAGCAATACTTCGCTATTTTGTCCAATCAGGCAAAAATGTCTAGAAAAGGTTTAACTAATTCACTGTTTGTGTCTGCCAGTCCTAAAATAAAAAATAATTATAGTATAATTAATTTAATAAATATATTGTAGGTGTTTGAAATACACTAATGATCAATTAATAGTCAATAACTTTGTTTTGTATTATTTTTAACATTCGGGTAAGGCACTTTGGGTTCATTATTGACGTAAGACAAATGCAAATTAGGATCTTCAATTATTTGAATTTTTCCCAAGATTCAATGAAGAAAACCTCTAATAGTGACCTCATCAAATGAATTTGACCATTGATCTTCACTATGTTACAAAAATATTGAAGTTCTCCAATGTCTAATTTCAATTAAGCAAAAAAGACAGCAAAGGAATTCTCGATACACAAGAAAGGTACAATCCAGAGTGATACACAACCGTCAACATATGGATTTAGTTGAAGTAAAATCGGTACTTACCTGAATCAAGTATGAACATGCTGCTCCAGTACCACTTCCTGTCTTTCTCTTTCGTGTAGGAATATCTACTATAAATAAAATGTAATGTCGTTTCATGTGAATGTACTTTTGTTACTATTATTTATTTATTATATTTAATAACACATATTTTGAAATCAGTCTTTAATTTAATTCAAAGTTACATAATTCAGCTATTTACATTGATAAATGTCATAGAATAAGTATAACCTATCATTACTTTTCTAAATGATTCATTAATTTTGATTAAATTACCAACAAATAAGTAAAAGCCCATATACTTATGTGGCGGTATTTCAGCCTTGGATATTTACCGCGAAAGCCCATCGCTAATCTAACACGACAGAAAATCCGCCGAGAAGCACATGGTAGTCAATTTGGCCGAAATCAATAGGACCCAGTTGTCAATGAGTACAGCATAAGCACATACAACACCAGCATTAGTGTCAAAAGAACTGGTGTTAAGCTTTAGAAAATAATTGGTACGAGTTATTATGCAGTGTTTTTCTTTCACATTGCGGCCACCGCACGGCAGCTCGCGCGCCGGCCGTTGCAGCTCAAACTCCCTTCCGAAACAATTATTATATCCTCGCAACCGCCACAAACTCTCATAGTTACAACTACAATTACAGCGACAATAAGCACATGCTTTATCATAAGAGATGTTAGAAATGTTGTTCTATCCACACTTTTCTATCATCATCTAAATAATCGCCCCATACGTCAAATTGGGAACGGTAGGTGTTACTCTGATTATATCTAACATATTATTTTGACAGCTTAGTATCTAAGTATTTCTTGTTTCTTAAGACTTTTATCGTCATGACAATTGTAAGGGCGTCCGTTAGGTTTTGGGAAAACGTTCAAAATGTGTTTAATTACAACCAGCCAGCAAGAAACGCTTTGTGCATGCCTCCATACCGAGGAAGGTGGTGTCGCGGTAACGTGTGCGACTCGCATTCGGAAAGGCCTGGGTTCGATCCAGGGCAAACGCCCACTCTGACTTATGGTTCTTTGGTGGTTTCCCCGGTTCGACAGACGAATGCTGGAGCAGTTTCATCTGAAACGCTAGGGACTCCATCCATGCTTGCGCTCATCATCCGGACCTGGGCCTCTTCTGGTCTCTTCCCTCCCTCCCAGAGTCATGTTAGGAAAAAAGGGTCGTTGAGAATTACTTGTGGTGCTTTGCCTCAGTTTTCGGCGGCCTCTCAGTAATACGCATCTATACCTGTTTAATACTTCCTTTCCTGAAGTAGGAGTGAGTTTCTTTATATGCCTAAATAGTGCCTGTCGCACGAAGGTACATGTGACTGGAAGAGAAGCGAAGGTAATCAGCATTCTGTTTATAATCCAACTTTTACCATTAAAATAAGTACAGACCCTACTGCTTCTCCATTATCTGCACTTTTCTCTGAATTACGCTAGACCACAACAAATGGAGGGAGTACGTCTGCGGTGCATTAAAGTAGTCTTAGTTGACTTACTAGGATAAGGACGAAAACTCTCTGTGACACTAAGCTCTATGCACCTCAGAATTATCTGAACATTATTTCAACAATTTTATTTATTTAACGTTGGATATGATGGACATGATCAAAATACGTTTAAAATTATTTACTAAAGAAAGTGCATGAACTTAGAAAGGGCATAGAAGCATTAATTTTCTGTAAGATACACAAACGTTTTGATATTTTAGGATTACAGTTTAATTATGTTAAATGTGGTAAAAGTAATAATATTATGTGATTTAATCACAGGAACGTAATAAATTAATTGATCACCATTTTTAACATTTATTCATTCATTATCTGTTTACCCTCCTCTTATGCAGGACTTACACCCCTCAGGAGTTACAAGCGGGTGCCTGGGGTCAGAGGCCCGTCGAGGAGCAGACACTCATGGATCAGACAGAGCATCCAGGATGGGTGATCAGCCCGATGCCTGGTATGGGATGAAGGAAGTAGATGAAACGAAATGTTGGTGAAATGAATGAAAGAAAAGGTGATGATGGAGCAGTTGGTGGAATGAATGGCGGGAAAAACCCGCCCAGACGCCGCTTCGTCCACCACAAATCCCACATGCAGGTCCCTGAGATTGAACCCGGGCCGCCGCCGCGGTGGGAGGCGAGCGGTCTAACCACTCGTCCACGGCGCACCATTTTTAACAGGTGCATTTTACCCATTTTTATAGAAATGAAAATCGATTACGTTTAAAGAACAGTTTTCTATCGTGGTATGAATCGTCACTCAATTCTAGAGTGGTAATTACCAATGTACTCTGCCATGACATAAACCTAATGCTGAACATTTGCCTGCTTAAACAAAACAAATTGCGACTATACATCAAAAGTCAGTAGCTCTCATATTCCCGGTAGTAAAACTGGCATGAGTCCTTCAACGGACAGTAGCAATAAATAAAACTGTTTTGCTATTGAGTACGAAAAGCTACTGAAGTTAACACCGCATTCCCACACATAATCAATGCAACAAAATACATGCAAACTTAGTTTATATCGTGACATATGATACAAGGGTTGTTAAGAAATATGATAAATCGTAATTTTTCTTCTGTGAATCATAAATACTGCCATTTTCGGCACTTACCTTAAATGTTACCTTTCATAAATCTACTTCACTTTATCAACGATCCTTGTCTAATAATAGCAATCAACGGAGGCTATTTGGAATGTCTGAGAAACAGAATATGTGAAAAGGTTTTAGCCTTCCTTAGCAATTTATATTGATCTCAATTTATGTGGTATAGAAAGCTTAAGCACAAACTTGGATCACAAATACTGTGACAGTATCGGGAGAAACATCAGACACAGAGACACATATGTGTGTTTTAATTCTACCTTTTGAACACAGACGGTAAATTAAATGTCTAAACAGTTGTGAACAGCAAATATTTTTGGGATTCTTTCTATAATAAATTGTTAAAAGACAGTTATGACAATAATCCAGGATTTAGTAATTAATTATTTTTCTCTAACTTTAACTTAGGAAGCACTCTAATCGAAATGGATTTACCTAATGTATCAGACGCAGATTATTTTCTCTGATAAGAACACTCAAACTTTTATACGTGAGGACTAAGCATGGCCATTTAGTTGATATCCCAACAAATCTAACAACGCAACAAATATTAGTAACTGACAAAAGCACAACTAAATTCAAATGTGTCAACAAAAGTAAACTCTGTTATCCAATAGGAGGAGGACTGCTGATCCTAATGTTAATGTTCATTAAACCTGCTCCATCAAATTAATTTTAGTGGCAATCTGCGCAAAAGGATGAAAAAGGATACTGTACCACTGGGTCCAAACTGCCGAACTGTATGGTGTGTGAAGAACGCCTGTCAAAAGACTGAGATCAACCTCCACTTCTGGAACTCTATTGCTCCACTATACGCGATATCCAGACTACTGGGACTAGCGCCATATGAAGCAATTACTGCACCATGCTTTACCATAGTGAGAACTGCAGCGTGGTCTATTGTAGTAATCCTCTGTTCTCTGTTTTTATTCGGTGGTAACACATGCGTCTTGATGTTTAAGCTGCTAAACAAGCACGCTAAAGGTGATTCCGTATCATATACTGTAGCTTTCATAATCTCCTCTTGTTCAACCCTATGCTATATGGTTTCATTTGCCACTATCAAATGGAAAAATTTACGTCGCATATTAGGAACAATGTGTGCAGTGGATGAAATGCTTCTGAACGATCAAGCAATGAAGATATACCAAAGCACTAGAAATTTCCTTATATATGAAATCATCGTCGTTACCGCTATCTGGATTCTTGCGACTGTTTATCACACACACCTACTTGAATACGCTTTGGAAGACACTGCAAGTGTTTTTATAGGCTCCTGCAACCACTTCATCAACTTTGTAGCCACTACTCAGTTCATCAATGTTCTTTTGTTTCTGAGAAATCGCTTCAAATTGATAAATAATCAATTATTTGCATTAAATAAGCCGATCAGATTTACTTCTCAACGAATCTCTAAAAACATTCACGGCCTACGAGAGCTGCACAATGCATTGACTGAAACTGCGGAGTTAACTAATTCCATATTCGGATCCATTATTCTGTTGGAAGTGACAGGAGATTTCATTTTCTTCGTTTTATATGTTTACACTGCAATTGACTGTATTAGACTGGCAGAGAAGCCGAACCACCTTATTGGACTCTGTTCCTTGTATTCCGCAATCTTTTTCATGAAGTTCTTTGTCCTGGCATGGAGCAGTCAAGAGATCTGCGAGGAAGCTAATCGTACGTTATCTGTCATACAACGGATGGCACTAAATAGATATATTGATAGAGCAACCTTAGAGCAGCTTCAGGCTTTCACACAACAACTAGTCAACACAAGGTTGAACATAACCGCCGGAAAAGCAATCTCTCTTGACTATAGTTTTCTTTGCACCCTTTTGGGTACTGTAACAACATACGTTGTCATTCTTCTGCAATTTAACTCAAGTTAATTTATGCTAATGCCTTCGCTTTGAACCCCAGCCTTCACAATATGTTTTGAGTATGATAATTAAATAAGTGACCCGGGAACATTATATGCTTTTTGTGTTCAATTCTTTAAAACCAAGCAACATGCGGAGTTTTTTTATACTACATGCTGGATTTCAGCATAGAAGCTACAGTCTACGATGATCCAAAATCAATAGAAGCCAAGCTATTGCTGTAATTTCGTATGTATTCTATTTAGTTGCCTGAAACGTCACAAAGTGGAAAACTGTAGAAGGAAAATACTCATTGAACGGATAACGTTACCTCATTCCTGACTATGTAATTGATCGGGTGTTTTAAATTCCACACTTTCCACACTGCCATTTGAGCATTATTGGACGTAATGATATAAGATATTATAAGTAGATTCCTACTTGTGAAAAATGATGGTGTTATGACCTCTAGTGGTACCTCCCATCTGCTACTTAACAGCGCAAAAGCGTGACGTAGGTGGTTATTTGCAATTGTAAATTAAGCAACAAGGCCAGTAAACATCAACCCTTGCCACATACTTAGTAGTCTTGTCTTATCTTCAGCCTTGGGCTTATTGTGCTGTCTGTATCGTTTTAAAGACAATTATATATGCCTGCACCCTTTACCAAAGAATACAGTTTCACACAGCTTCAAACTCCTCTGGTTCAAAAGCATTTTCCCAAGAGAAGGTTAAGATGGCGAAAGGAGCTGGAAGTGAGTTGGTGTCAGTCGTTTCTGAACATCTTTATAAGGTAAAACAAGCCCTGCGATCATGCAGCAACATAGGCAGAACTTTAAAAGAGGCAGCCCTGAAATCGGTGAATGAAATGAATTGTATTTTAAACAAACTTAGTGATATGTACTCGGACTTAGAATGTTTGTTTCAAAAATGCATTGATAGCGGCTACGAAGGAACCCTCATGCACGTATAGTGAACAGTTAGCGACATCTAACAATACTCAGAGCAATCACCAGCAACACATACATTCCGTGATGCACCCTAACGGAGACTCCCCACAAAAAAGTGGGGAGATTATCAAAGATACAGAGTAATATGCCACCTGTCATGAAATTAAGAAGCTAATAAAGGAAGCAGTAGATGCCAAAGCTGTAAAACTGTGTGTAAACGAAATAAAAATACTATTCAATGATGCCCTGTTTGCGAATGCAGAAACAAGAATGACAGTGTAATAATGGAAAGGGAATTAAAGAAAATGCGAGCAGTTACAGTAGAAGCTCAAAGAAAAGGCTACCAAACCCATTGCTGTTGCATGTTCCCAAAACTGTTGAAGGTTTGGATATTAAGGACACAATAATTCAACAAAACGACCGCTTTGGAACGGAAGATCACTCTCTAAATATAAAATTCACTAAACGGTCATTTAATGACTCCGGACATTTTTTCAAAGTCAGTTTTATCTTACGCAGGAAATTGCTTGCTCTCTGAGGAGTTAAAATAATGTGAAGTGTGTGCAAGATTGATGACTTCATCTTAGTTACAAAATCTTGAAATGCCTCGGATTTGAGGACACACATAAGTATTGTAACGATGATCAAAGGTGTAAAATTTGCGCGGGAGAAAATTATTAGAAACATTGTGACAACACAATTTTTGCTGCTTCAACTGCCTGAAAGCAAACACCTACATCCACGGCAACGGCAAGAAAAGCGCAGAATAGGATTAGTATTAATAATAATAATACTAATAATAAGCAAACCAGAGTGCTAATCATGACTCCTTTTATATTCGCTCATCTGAATGCTCACTATTGCAAAGCAGCTATAGCTAATCTGCTTTTACTCACTCAAGCCAATAACATCGACGTTCTGTTTACCCAAGAACCATATTGTTATAATGAAATCCCTGCCTTATCCCCTCAAATAACTTGGCATTCTACTTCTTTCCAGATACAAACCCCAGAGCTTCTCTTCCCATTAGGTGAAACATAGCCCACGATTTTATGGTTTTTCATAAATTCTCAAACTCTGACAATGTCATTGTGGTATCATCTACCCAAATTCCACTATATATTGCCAACTCTTATCTATCTCTCCCTATGACACCCTTGGACAAGACCGTATTCCAGTGGATACCTTTTTGAGTACTGTAAAGGCAAATAATTTGGTTTATTGCCTAGACGCAAACAGTAAACACAAAATGTGGTATAGTCCCATTATCGAAGTTAGGCGCAGAACACTCGTAAAATTCTTATCAGTGCACGGTTTGCTCTCAGCAAACAAAACGGATGGATCCACATACTACGGTCTGAAAGATAGAAGCTGGTTCGATATTACAGTAACTACAATACACTCAGTTCACAGAGTACAAAACTGATGTGTAAGTGAAGAGGACAGGTTATCGCAAGCCAAATTTATTCTCTTTAACCTTCTGCCTGACATTACCACCAATACGATCTTTACTCGAAACGTCAGCAGCTCTACCAAAATATTTACCACTCAAGTCGGGAACTGAAATTTTTTTCAACAAGAACTTGAATACAGTAGTATACATTCGAAGGACCAAGTGAAGGACCAACGGACCAACTAAGCTAGTCCGCAACCAACGAACCAATGGATACATGTATGGCAAAAATCGAATATGAACTGAACGAAAGCAATAGTTGTTCTCCACCGTTTTCACCTACAGTAAACTACGTCTCATGATATTGTCAGAAACTCAATACCTTAAGGAAAGAGGTCAACCTATCTAAGCGAAGATTCAAGGGGTGCAAACATCTCTATCTCAAGGATATATAGAGTAAGCGCTTTATGGAACTCAAAGCTCCTCACAAAACAGAACTTCTTAAAGCGAAACAAAATTCTTGGAAATAATTCTGTGCGGAGAATACTACAAAATCACTTTGGAACTCTGCCAGATATGTAAAACTGGCTTCACGGGAAAATCAGCCCCTTGAAGTTTAACTCTTCAAGATGAAACCAAAACATAAAAGGAACAGGAAACGGCTACAGCGCTTCTTCTGAAACTCTTTCCAGACGATATCCGAACAAGATGATGAACAACATAAAAACATTAGAGCGTCCTTGACAATAGCAAACACTCCAGACTGTCAACTATAACCGGATCTATCGGAACAGGAAGTAGACAAAATTATAAAAAACAATTAAGGAGAAGAAAAGTCCTGATCCAGATGTAATAGTTGGCATCATTGTAAGACAGCTGCATAAGCTCATTCCGAACTTTTGGATATTAATTTTCAACAAGTGGGTTCAATTAGGATGCTTCCCGAGAGAATGAGAAAAAGCAAGAGTAATTACAATTCCCAAAGCGGACAAGTCTAATTCCAGTTCTATAACAGAATATCGAGGTATTAACTTCTTGTCAATATTAGGGAAATGTTTTGAAAAACTAGTAGTGGAGAAGTTAAATGTCTTCTTCGAATATACTAGACACATACAAACACAACAATATGGCTTTCACAAAAGGAAAATCCACAACAATGCTATTGAAGACGTCACTATCTTCATTCGACACAGCAGACAACTGGGCCAAAAGTGCTGTCGCGTTACACTTGATATAGTTGGTGCTTTTTGATAATGCTTGGTATCCAGGGATTTTCTCCCGGCTTCGAAACTAAACTGCCGTCGGAATATTTTCAATGTTGTGAAAGAATTCTTAAGTGACCGAACGGCACACATACTGATAGGCAATCATTGTACTAAAACTGTCATCAAAGCTTGTCCTCAGGGATCAGTTTCCGGTCCCACGCTTTGGAACATTATTATCAGCGATTATGTTAATAGTGACGGCAATATATCACTCAAATGTTCTTTTAACACTACAAATTGCATCACAAAGCATACAAACTGTATATCTGTAAAGACCAATCATCTATAATTCAGTGTATATGAGGAACAGGGAAGAATACAAAACTACGATATCATTCTTTCATGGAAACTACAAGCAGTCTCATAACCCAAGTATCTTGGAGTGGCATTGGACTGAAAACCGGATTGATACCTCCACACACAATATTTAGAAAACAAGTCATTGCGTATTCGCTGCCCAAAATCATTCCACCACCTGAAGATAATATACCGATATGCCATCCCTCCGGTCGTCAACACGCCGCGGTAGCCTGGTTTATCTCAACATCAAAAAGAGGTAAGTAAGGATTGAACGCATTCAAGGATCTTTCACAATTTTCGTTACAAAAGCTACAGAACAGCCTCCAATGAGGCCCTCCAAGCCATCGTAGGAGTAATGACCATCGATCAGATCAAACTCTATAAATGCACAAAGATCTAAAAGCAAATTCAAATGGGCAATCGGTAAACGTAGTCATACCTGAATTATAGAACATAGAAATCCCTAAAACAAAAGGAACTCACCCGAAGATCAGTTACATAAACACATACTTTACTGGAATGGATGTTAGGGCTAAAGTTAGATTTACACAGACGGGTCTAAAACTAATAATTACGTCAGGGCAGTCGCTATGGAAAACCAACGATAAATACACATTGGAGCGATAAGATTGAACAAAGAATGCACCGTATTTCAAGCGGAACTCGGCGGAATTAAAATGGCAATAGACTGGAGAGAGCACCAAAAGATGAGTAACTCATCGCAATCAACGTTGACTCCACGGCAGCACTATTGGTAATAGCGGATAAGCACACCAAACAACCAATAGCTGTTGACATTAGGACGAAAAGAATAAACCTGCAAAAGCACACCTGAGTCACCTTCCATGGTCAAAGGACTTCCTGGACTACAGGGAAATGAAATGTCTGACTATCTAGCCAAAAGAGTCGCAAGCTATAGAACCACTATAGATTACTACAAAATCCCACTGAGTAGGGGAAAACAGTTACCGAAGAATCACTATATAACAATTTGCAATTCAACATACAAGGTGGACCATTTAAGTGCGGACAGTACAGTATCTCCAAAACTAAGTGCTATAAACAGAAATGCCTTTAATAAAAGTTGCTTTATATTATGGGGGAAAGTAAATGGCAACTAGTGCTGTTTTTAGAAGGACGGTGAAATGGGAATTTTAAGGACAGTTTAATTTTTTTATTAGGAAGCTAGTTTTTATGTTGTTCCCTTACTCCTCGTAAAAATACTGAACAGTATTTGTATAAAGCACGTTACAATTGTTCTTACACCAACGTAAATAACGACGAACATTCTGAATGGTTGTATACGAAGAGCGCAATGAATGGTTGGACCATCCATGTATGGTCATTTAGAGTCAAGTTAAGTTTCATAATTAGGAACCAACATTTTTTACTTTGTTTCCGTCTTTCTCATCAGAATATGAACATCTTTTTATAAACCATTTTCTAATGAGAAAACGGCATAGAAGACGTAGGTTCGCATTTAAAGAAAATTCAATTGAGCTTAAAATGACCATCGTAACGTCCTCCAAACAAAACACAACTAATGGCATTTACTTTCCCCCATAACAAAAATAGGAACCTTTATTCAACATATTCATTTCTACAACGTTTAGTTTTGGAGATATTTTGACTCTCACTTTAAATGGTCTACTTTGCATATTAACTCCGAAATTGCAACCCACACCAAACTGTTTATAGCCACTATTTTTCAGAGACACTCTCTACAGCTTTGGCCAAACCACATGCTCAAGTATTTCTTAGCGAATCACGGAAATTTCTGATTTTTCCTCCATAGAATTAACAACACCACATTGCAACTGCCCTGAAAAAGCAGTACAAATGGCACATCATCTCATGATGGAATACGCACAGTTTTCCAGAGAAAGACTGGCAATATTTCGAACTCTGCCTCTACATCAGGTGCAGAAATACCATATTAACACGGTCAACGTTACCAGCTTCCTTAAATGCATCTTCGGGAAAGTTAAAAGCTGTTAATTGTTCAATTATATGTATGAGCACATAGTAAGTAAACTGTAAATATCCCGTGGTATAGCCTTATGTAAAACACGGATTGTAACGATTAGTAAATGAATAAAAAAAAGACATTTTCCTAAAAGCAGTATATCTCGTGTGAGACTCACAGGAACCTATAATTTTTTTAGTTTCTTTCTTGCGTAATACACAATCTTAGTTACCCTAAACACTCCCATCGTGTTAAAATTAATTATCAAATGAGCGTGTGTTGCGAGAAATACAATTATTTAACTCAGCTGGAGTCTGTTACATTTAATTAAGCTTTCGGCTGTGTTTTTACATGGTTTTTCTAATAAATGGTTAACCATGTTTGTTTCCTGCAGGTTTAAGTCACATTTTATCATGTTATACTTTGAACCAGTCCTTAATAGCCTCTTTTCCTAAACACTGATATGTTCCTAGACCTGACTCTGGTCCAATAAATTGTTACACTTCTTCTTGACTTGGACGTTCATCAGCTTTTTCATTTCCCTCTGTGCCACTACACGTGGTACCTAGATGAGTTGAACTTTATTCTGTTCTCCCAAGCGTATAAGCATTTTAGGCAGTTTAGAACCAGTCCTGACATTACCCTATGACTATTTATAGCCTTAAGAGCAGCCTGTCCATCTGAGAAGATAAGGACCTGTTTACTAGTGTAAGCTCTCCTTATGTTTTCAAGTATGCATTGAAAATAGCACAAATTTATGTTTCAAAAATAGTACATGTGAATACTGTTCCTGAGCTATTCTTTGAGCCGTCTTTAAACACATCAAAGCTTTCTGAAGTGTTTTGAGAGTTCTATTCGTCCAACGTTTTGGATCAATGATGACCCTGAAATTCCTTACAAAGTGTTTAAATTGAATTACATAGTCTGGCGGCATTTCTAAGGATGCATCTCCTTAGTTCTAAGCATTAGAAAAGCTGAGTCTATTTAAAGAATTCTCAGTTGCTTAGCGTGTTGTAGTTTATAACGTGCCACTCTTGCCTCCATCATTACATTTAAATGCAATGGAGTCAGATCAAGAGTGTCTTCATTGCTATAGTAGGAGTTGCCTTCATGACTTCTGTAACAGCTAAATGCATTTTTATATTTATTTAGTTGATTTGAGAGCCTGTTCGAAGTACGTTATGTCACCAAATCACTGCTGCATAGAATAGCGATGATACGATTATTCTGGTGTATATCCAATGGATCATAGCAGGTCTTAGTTCCCATCTTTTACTACGCTTACCTGTAAGTACTTCAAAGGATGTTTCCGCACATTTTATTGTTTTCTGTAAATGCTGATTCCAGTCCATCTTGTAGTCAAGGGTGATTCCCAAGTATTTGACTTCCTCGGGCATTTTAAGTTCTACACTTTTGAATCACTAGGTCCTAGGGATTACAAACCATAGAAATCCTAGGAATTAAGACCTATAGAAGTTCAAATTCCTTTCTGTCTCTTCTAATTAGAAATGGTACTATAGCTGTTTCATGAGGACTAATAGTTGAGCCCTCGTTCACAGCCCACTTTGTCGCAGTCTTCAGTGCCGACTGCACGAGTTCCCTGATTGTTCCTGTGTATTTACCTCGAACTATTATGACGATATCATTAGCATATAAGGCTAAGTTACTTCCTTGAAAAAATAGCCATGAACCACCAGGTTGCATAGTAGGGGTGATAATACCCCACCCTGTGGATCACTCATGACGTTTGCAGTTAGACAACTACGTATGAGACTTGTGTGAACTATTCTCCTCTCACCATGGATTGTATCCAGTAATAACAGGTTTCAGCCATTGCATGTTTCATTGCAGCAGTTACTGCATTAAGAAAGGTGTTATCAAAGGCACTCTCACTGTTAATGACGTTCCAAGTGCCGCCTCCTTTTCCTAAATTGTTTTTCCAACCTATAAGCGACCTAACGAAGGACAGTTTCAGTTGATCCGCCTGCTCGATAGGCATGCTGATTCTGTTGCAGAGAATATACCTCCAAAGCACCTTTTCTTATGTGCCCTTTTACTAATTTCTCAAGAGTTTTTAGAATTATAATCATTAACGGATGGGTCTTAGAGTCTTAGAAAAGGCCAAGGGTTTACCTTGCTTTGGTACAAATACCACCTTAAGATACCTCCAGTTCATTGGTATGTATCCTAAGGTCAAACTTACTCTTAGGGTTTGTATAAAAATTTTCGATAGTTCATGTGAACCTCGCTGAATCATAACGAGCATTGTTCCATCGCACCATGGAGATTTGCAGGGTTGAAATGATAACGCTGCCTATTTTAATTCTTCAAATTTGATGGCTTCCTTGGCAAGTTCTCAGTCTGCCCTGGATGATCTCTTCACCAAATCTTCAGCCCCAGACAGTCCCATTATTCCTCAGTTTGAAAAAGTGTAATCGATCCAGGGAAGTGATCTTAAAGAAGTTCTTCCATTTTCTCCTTCTCTGGTTTAGTATATTTACCATTTTCCAGTTTTAGATTGCTAATAAAGCCTTATGCAGATTTCCTAAGAGCCTTCAGAAGTTTAGCAAATTCTGGGGCCGTTTCAATCTCTTCATAGTATTACCTCCGGGAGTCCTTCTTAATCTTTCTCAAGACTCATTGTACTCGTATGCTGTCAATGACTTCATATAAGCAGTTTATTGTTTTGTTCGTTTCGCAGAGTTAAGCAACCTGCGAATGTTCTACCTTTTACTTGAAAAATCTTGATTTCTCCTGGGCATATTACTGTTGGCTTTCTTGATTTTCAGAGGACATTTTTTATTAAATTCTGAGATTATAGCATCCTGCAAATGCTTGCAGCCATTTCTAAATATTCACAACCGTGATCTTATACCGTCATACTCAGATTACTGACTTAGTGTTTCCCAGTCAGTTTTCTTTTTAAACCCGACAATGTCTGATTTATTTAGAAGTACACCTTACTTCAAGTGGTGGCGAAAGCGCGACTCGCGAGGCACTGTGACTCGCAGGCGCAACTCCTTTTCTAGCCGTCTGTTGATTTGTATTCCATGTGCTGCTGAGTGGTGTAGTGCGTGTTGCATATTTGATGACTCGCGAGGGGAAGACATTTTTGCCACCCTCGCCTTACTTCAAAGTGGATATATCTGCAATCTGAACCATTTGCATCATCAGACACATGCCAATTTATAATAAAGTTTCCCAGGTAATAATTTAAATCAAAAGTTATGTCGATAACCTCATGTCTTCTTGTGGTAAAAAGTAAGACTGATAACCCGATTCAGTAACTCAAGTCTACTCCATATAATAAAATTATAGAGACTCACCCCTTTCATATGTACCCGTACTCTCTCACGCAATGCGGTGGGAGTTAGCATCACAGCCAATTACCAACTGTAGTCCCTCGGAACAACAGAAGGCTACCAGCTGTTCTATAAACTTTAGGAGGTAAAATTGAGATCATTATGTGAGGTAGACGTTCCCGAACATAAACTCACTCGGTCCATCTTCCCCTATTGATTAATGAATATCTGTTCCGTCTCTGGGACAAATTCCATAACGGAAGTATACCTAAGCCATTTTAAATAAGATGCAGATTTTTGGAGTCTTGTCGTTATGTTATAAAACAATAATTTTCAACCAGTCTCTTTAAGGCCTTTAATTTCCCCTTTGTAATACCAGGATCCCTGGATGAGCGTCACATCAGGTGTCTTCATCTTCACACAGAGAACAGCAGATGCTACCTTACTGTGTTGAAAATTTACTTGCAGTATCCTCATATTCCTTTGATCCCCGAAGAGTTACTTGGCCCGTAGAAGAGTTTTTCCAATGCCTACAAACAAATCGTCTACAAATAGTTCGGAGATGATTTATATCGTTAAGTGTTCTTTTAGAGACCCTTGAACGGTTTTATTGCTATGTTTTTCCCTGTCCATTTATGTCCTATGAATATGGAGTAAAGACATCCCCGCTTGAGCCTCTGGGGCAAGACTGAATACTCCAGGTGATCGTCTGGCAGCCCAGAGGCTCCACTAGCGACACATCTTCCGTGTGCCATTCACCCTTTCAGCACGGAAACGTCTAACACCTTGAGGTTGGGGTGTTGGTTTACAGTCTCCTATTCATTATTCAGAGAGTAACCTACACAGTGGTTTGGTGATCAACCAAGACCACCATGAAGGTCTCGGCAATCCACCACCCGCTTAAGCTTCCGATACCCGCTCAAGGTTTAGCTTTAGAAGCTTGCGGTCAGTTGCGTCACTCCAGAGATCCCCCGCTGCGAATACTTAGTAGTGGTAAAAGCTGTTAAGTAATATATCAAGAATTCTGGGATATAATAGCAAGTTTGATGTAAACGGTCAGATAACCTCAGAGCATGGAGTTCCTCTTAACAACATCAAATGCTTGCAATAGTGTTGTTCATAGAACTTTGCAAGTCATCTTTTGCACACTTAATGTTATAAATGTATCGAGCCTTTAAACTAACTCCAGGGGTGAATACTATGTGGTATTAACGTAAAAGAATATAAGTAATCATGCATTTGAATTTCCTTACAACAGATTATTATTTACTCCTTTATTCAACCAACTCTTTCTGACCATCTAACCGTGATTTCAGCAGAGACGAACTACATATGATTCATAACATTCCTTTCACAGCTTTGGGCAACTCTACATTAACTCATATATAAAGATAAGGCTATAGTGTCAGGAGTGCTACCTTGTGAATAGTGCTGCCTTTAATTCTTTCCCTTAATGTACACTTTCGTTTCTTTTCATTTGCACTAATTTAACAATAAGCATATATGAAATATCAGTGAATTAACACGCTAAGTAAGACGATTTTTATAAGTATGGTCCCCTATCATTAAAATAAAAACTTCTGAATATGTTGGTTTACCAAATTTTTATTCATTACTTATAATTTAAGCTTTCTTTTCACACAGTTTTATGATCACTTCAATTATTATTATTCTGGTGTAGAATAAACTTTAAAGGACCTCGTAACAGAAGTTTGTCTCCAATCCTTAAAGCAATCCTATAACTTCTGAGATGCATTTTGTTGGGTCCAAGACTTCGTGGCGGAAGATATTACATTATTGGTCGTTGGGTTTAGGAAGGGGACTCAAGTTAATGATCTGGAGGTCAGATCTTTATCAGAAAGTAGGCGAAAGAAAACATCTGTGAATCTATAGGCTATGTACGAGGGGCGTCCAATAAGTAACTTTCCCTACTTTATAGAAAGGTATTATACAGAATTGATCTTATGAAATTGATTTTATTTATATTGTACAACCCTTCAGCTACTTTTATACATAGTCAATATATTTTTCCAAGCATTTTTAGGGCCATGACACAAGTTTTTCCAATCCAGTGTTGTACCAGGTCGGGTCCTGTGTTTACAACCAGTGTTTACTGATTTGTCCTCATCAGTGTTAAAAGTGCTTACCTTTGAGTTGGAGGAACATGTGCAAATCACTTGGGGAAAGTTCCGGTGAATACGGAGGATACGAGAAAACTTCCAAGTTGAATCTTGACCCAGGCGGAGTTCAGAATATTCAACTGGGAAGCTTTCTCGCATCCTCCATATTCACCAGATATTTTCCCAAGTTATTTTCACATATACCCCTGACTCAAAAGTCGTCTTGGAGTTAAGCCCTTTAACACCGTGACGAAGATAAATCAGAAGTGAACCAGAAGCCGGGTTCTGTGCTCGTAACCAGCTGTAAGAAATAAATCATCGGAAATATTTAGCTATACGTAGTTTATTGCAAAACGGAAGTTACGTTTAAAATGCCCTTTGTACCTAATAGCTATATATATATATCAAAGTTGTATGATAGTATTTTATATTCGGTACTAAATAAGGTGTTGTAGTAGATAAACGTTTTGAAGCTTATTTGTATTCGCTTCATTACATCTGCATTCACTCTTGACAGACAACATCTATCTCGGAGTCATGTAACTGTTTGAGTGTCTCAGGATAGCAAATGGATGATAACCTTCTAAATTAATTGTTATCAATATGCATATTTTTACAAAAGAACTACACTAAACTCGAAGGTAAGCCCTGGATACAAGACAGCAGCTGCACTTGCTATCCTTTCTGTGTGATTCAAATGTGCTCTGGTCGAGTCAATCCTGTATTTTGCATCAGTTGTATTTACCTTACTTAGTATCTTCGCCCTTGTCTTAGTTGCCTTAAGTTAGCAAGAGTTTGTGATTACTCTAGTAGGCGAATGGTGAACTTGGATGATCAGGCGCGGACACCTGCTTGGTTTCTTGTGGAGATCCCTGGTGACTTAGACAGAGTGAACGTCTCGGAGACACTCCTATGGCGAAGGGGCTGTATTCTAATGTGTGTTCGGTGAGTGTGGGTGGTATTTTTATATGTAAATTTCACATAAGTGCTTTTAGGGCTTTTCAGGCGACTTTAACGTGACCTCGAGGGGTATTACACACTAGTTGTTTCATGGGGTTTTATAGATATTTTTCTTGATGAAATCTGTAGCCATAGTTGCATTTACTAGTGATTTGATATTGGGTAAACATCAGGGAGCATTGGATCGTTTTTGCACTGTTAAATGCGTAATATTCCTTAATCAACCATCTTTTAAGTAGTGTCTTTCCTCTTGTATCTTTGAGTAGTTTATCCAAATTTTATTGGGGTTAATGTTTGTCCTCCGCCTAGCTTTGGCATTTTGTGTAGCATTATATTTGAATGGTTTTATGAAATTTCAAATCTAGGAGCAATTGGGAGCAGTTTGGTATAACCCTCTACGGAGATAGCTTGATGTATTTCATCACTAAACTGTTTTTATCATTCACAGAGGTCAGGCTCATATATAATGCCACAGTATTAAATGGTTACATTCACAAGTAAAGTGCTATGTAAACATAGTACAGAATGAGTACTTTGTATTTCTGGATTAACACAGTTAATTACTTGGACTTGTTACCAAAGTCCAGTCAGGTTATATTGCTCATTTGACAGTTCAAGTTTGCTACTATTAGTGATTTACTATTCCCTTTGTTTCTCATGTATGAAAGTCAGTTTATTATTGCAATTGTATCTGATTGCCATTCACAAGTAAATGAGATTGTTGTGTAAATCGAGCACAAAAAGTGTGCTTGAGATTTTCAGGTTAAATTAGATAGTTGTTCAGATTTTATAGTACAGCCAGGTTAGATTGCCCACTTAGGTATTTCAAGATTTGCGAGTACTGGCGATTTAATGCTCACATTGTTTCTCATTTTAGAAAGCGAGTTTGCTTTTAATATTGCAATATTAGCTGGCTACATTCACAAGTAAATGAGGGGGTTGCTGAATTTTAATACAGAACTTGTACACGAGTTATCAGGATAAAATAATATAGTTAGTTACTGTGACTTAACACTAAATCCAGAATGGGTAGTTTGCCCAGCTGAGAAATTCATGCTCAATCCCAGTAAAATTTTGGTTTACTATTAATTCTGTTTCTCATTCATGACGGTCAATTTGCATATAATCTTGCTATATTAACTTGTAAAGGTGCTTCATTTTGTAATAATCAGCGATGGTATTCTCCACGCTTTAATATTTAAAAGCCAATAATTGTATTATTCTATTTTTATTACAAATTTGCATCTAAATAATTATTATGTGAACATCACATGCAATTAGCGTTTCTTACAATAATTGCGGAGACATTTTGAAAACCAGCACTGAATTCCACAAATCGCACAATTTTAGATGATTTGCAAGACCTAACAACACAAGAAATCTCAAGCTTATAAACAGAGGAAGTTTACATGCCATTAAAGATGAATGAAAACCCCACTACGTCACGTAATGAGCTAATGATCGAAAACCCTTCTTCGACGTTTGTACGTATAGCTATTGATATTCAACGAAATTTCAGTAAAATTCGTTGACATCTGTATGGAATACAACTTCTTATAAAAATACGGCGGATAGAGAAAAACATTCCCCTTTCGAAAATGGAGTTGATCCAATTATATGATCATGATTTCTTTCATGGCAACAAATTTTTCCTTGTGTGGAATACCATTTCTAGCTAACTTTTATTCAAAACAACTTTGGTTCATATCGCATCTATAGATTTAATCTCTCTTATCTAATTCACAAGGATTCGACAAAATCCTGTTTTAAGAATATCCACAACACTTTAAAATTTATTGATATGTTTTGTTGCACTGATCACAGAATAGAACAATGCTTTTAAATATTAATATAATTATCTAAATCGGTTGAATATTTTCACAGGTCAGCAGACAATAGAAACTCATTTTCAAACTAATACATTTTTGTCGGATTTTTTTATTATTTAACTGTTGTTTAAATATCCTATTCATAAGAAACCCACAAAATTGTATTTAAATTAGCTAAAACGTTTTGACTCTGTTATTTTTTATCAAAATTGATATACAAAATAATTACAGATTTAATTGTCATTCAGGCATTAGATGTAAGACTAGCAAATTTGTATTTTTCTTAAACTTGCTTTGGGACATGAAAAACACATTTATATAAAGACATCAGTAAGAGTATTTAGTGTGGTTACAACATGTTTTCTAAGTTATGCTCTTAAATTTATTAAAACCTTTATATATTTCTAAATTGTTAAATATTTTATTAATTTAAATTGTAATATAATTTTTGTTCCTTCTATTATATTTTAGGCAGTGCATTTGTGTCTATGTATGTCAAATTACATTCTTTTGGTGAATATCTAATGCATTTGGAAGGTTTAGAATATTTAAGGAATGGAGTTTTGTAAATAACTCTATTTGTGAGCGATTTTAGGTGCAACTTCAGACCCAATGTCGCTGAATTTGGACAAACAGCACACATGCATGTGCAAGCATAGAATTAAACACACTATCTTTCTCCCTCCCTCTCCCCCCTCTCTGTCTTCAACATTAGTCTGGATTGCATATTATCTTCAAAAGCATTTCCTGATCACCTTCCCCTATTGCTGTGGGATGAATCCGACTAAGGGTGTTAATCTCAGTGTAAACACAGAAAGGTGTTAGTGTTGTCTGTTTGAATATTTGAAACAATTCAAATAGTGAGGAGGCAAATTCAGCCCGGCAATCAAATTACAGAATTTTGTCACGTGGCCTCCCATCCTATCAATGAGATCGTTTGGCGGGAAAACTTTAAAATCACACGCCTTTCTACATTTAGCCCTTAGAGTCTCCGTAAATGTGGGAGATCCAAGGACAGAGGGGTCCATTTGTCCATCTCCTAGCTTTCCTTCCGGAAAAAATCTGGAATGCCTGTAGATTCGCCGCGTCTCTAAGCCTTATTATCCAAAAATAGGTCGCAAAAATTATCCAAGTAAATATATCCGTCAGCTGCTTATCTTTCGAGGGTTAGATAGTCTTCCAGTGGAGACACTTGTACGCCACTACAGATTACACGGATTCGTCCATATACCCAGTCCCAAATAGAACGTACAACGGCACAGGCAACTAGTTTGTGACGCAAGGTTTCCACTGCAGGACACCTATTGCCGCCACAATTTGTCAGCTGTCGGAATAACCTCAATGAGAGCCGAGTGCACTACAGCTTTCCAGTCTGTGGGGATCTTCGGTTTCGTGAATTTGTTCCAAATGGTCCTCCATTGTCTCGGCGAATAGCTGCTACGAAGTTGCAGGTCTACGACCTTTATGCCTGACTGAATATAAATGCCTCTAGAAAGTGGTTGATGCATATGCAATCGAATTTTAACAAGCTTCAATTGCAGGAAGTAGGAAGAGGTAAGAAATAAACAACAGAATATTCATTTTGTTTTTCAATTATGTAGAATTCATTTCATTGTTTGCATTAAGCAGAACAAATCATTATGAGCTTTCTTTAGGCACAATAAACGTTTTACAATTAGCAGCTAATTGTATATAATGCCTAACATAATCAGTTGCCACATTATACTTGTCTAACTGATGCTGCAAAATGTTAACATTACGTGATAGATTGATTATTTCATAGACTTAAATTTATACGTGAATCTTGTACATGTAATTTTGCGTATTTTTGTGCGTTGTACTTAAGAGGAGAATTCTCCTCCACGCACTTGTAGGGTTGGTCGTTGCACATGTGCTCCTCCAGCTTAGATAGATAATTCACCAAAAAGGAGAAATAATGAGAAAGAATCACTCCTTGTATTTTTGTCATACAATCTCCAAATAATAGAGAGTGGAGACATCACCAGCTGAATGCAATATAATTATAAAGAAACCACCTATTAATAATCATGATGTCATTGGTTATATGCACACAAATACACGTCGATTGCAAGCGCAGATAACCACATTCAATTAATTACTTGCAAGCAAAGTAATAAGTACAAAAATCCTGGAAATTAGGATATGACAGCTTGCAAAAAATAATAGGGAAAAGATATGTGCATGAACGATGTAGGCTGTCATACATGGACTTGATGGGTAATATTCAAAGTAACTGCACAACTTATAAGATAGGGAACTGCACTTGATAATATCTGAATCCAACTACTGAGTATAGTACACGCGCCCGCGCACACGCACACACACGCAAACACATTGCTCTCTTTCTAATATTAGTATTTACAGATGAATATGAACCATTGAGGAGTAGTTTTTGGTAGTGACAAGCGTCATTTACTGCAGTGTGGATAAGTAAAGGTATTCTTAAACTTCAATGAATGCACCCACAGCGGTTTAGCCTATAACATAGTATACATACAAGGAGATGTAGAGACACCAGACGCAGACACCAGCTGATAGAATCATTATGGGTGTGTATTATAAGGTACTAACAGTTTGATAGGAAAAAGCAACAGGATGTAGCGACATATTGGGCAAGGTTTGATAGTACGAAAGAAGTCATAATGTGACTGGAATAGATAACAAAATGAAATAAGGAGTTTCCCTATTTAGACACGAAAACACCATAAGCGAAAAATTATCTATCTGATGCTGACAATTCCTGCATTAAGTAGGACAGAACTTAGATACAATAATTAAAAACAAACAACAAAACAAATAACAAATCAAGAAGGAAAGAAAGAAGGAAGCGAAATGAGAGTAAGGAAAATGTGCAATTAATAATTAATAATGCATTGGTATATGTAATCAATTATAGATTTTGGTTTAAAAAATAAATTGTTAAAAAGTTGTCGTTTTAATGGTTGTTTTACCTGCACAATACTTTCCTTTTATATCATAATTATTATAATCATCACCATCATTAAGACAAATTGTATTTATATAAAAAGTGACGTGGTTTCGTCAGTTAAGTGTTTCTTCACTTATCTTCAGATTTAAATTTTGTCCCGCTAAACGATGTGATTGGTGGGAGGGGAGGTCACGTAACCAAATTTCTCAATTGGATTGGTAGGCTAAAGTGTCCTTACTACTAATACAAAAGACCGTTTGGAATAAAAGTGCATTTAATATGCATGTTAGGATGTTTAAATGTATTATTCATGAACCATTAACCGTAGTGGTTCTCGTAAATATAGGAAAAATGTTTCTCTTAGAAACACTGAAATTACAAATCGATACTTTAATAGTTAGATGTGTTATTATTGACAAGAAGTTATAAAATATTCATTGGTATAATTTAAGTGATTAGAGGAAGATTGATCGATTTTGCAAGGTGCAATTATAAGGCATTCCCAATTTCAGTACGCAAGGACTTCAGTGAAGTTTCTTATTCCAAAATTCTACACTGTTGTCTGTTCTAAGGTGTGTCAGGTGCTCATTTATAGACTGTGGTGTTATGTTTAGGTTGCTCCAAGCAATAGCGTGTCTCAGTCTAATTAAGTGGATTTATCTGTGAGACTCTTCAGAATGTATAAGGTTTTGATAGACTGAGGTTTAGGGGCTTACATATTATGTAAAGGAAACTGTACATCTTCATCCACACTCCCCTCAAGCTGTGTGGCGTTTAGAGCGCATCTATTACTGTAAAACAAAGATGAACGTCAACTTCTGGAACTCGATTAGACCACTGTACACAGTGACCAGAGCATTTGGTCTAGCTCCTTATAAATTCGTTAGTTATCCAGGTATTACCATAGTCCAAAGTGCAACTTGGCCAATAGTTGCTGCTGCTGCTTTGCTTATTTTGGGTATTATAGGCCATACATTCCTCTATATAAGCTACAGAGACTATTTAGCAAATGGTGTCTACTTGCCATATCTTGTAGCTAATATATTCTCCCAGTTAACAGTTATAGGTTACATCCTCTCCTTTGTGACAACCAAATGGAAAAGCATTCGTCAAGAGCTTCACATAATGTGCACCGTTGACGAAATTCTCTTGAAGGCGCAAGCGCAGGAAGTGTACCGCAACACAAGACAATTTTTGATTTGGGAGTTGTGCTCCATTGTTATTCTCTGGGTGGCTATGTGTGCGTATCACATGAGTGTATGGGTAAAGGATTTCAAAGACGTTATTATTATTTCTATTTCACAATGTACTCGTTGTATCAATTATGTAGCGGATATCCAATTCGTTGATGCACTCATATTTTTAAAACATCGCTTAAGGTGCATGAATAACCAACTTGAAGAATTAAAGAATTTTAACGGCGCAGCAAAAAGAAGATTCTATAGACATACTTCCAGAGTTAGGGTATCAGAGACTATTCACCTATTTCGAGAGGTATATACTATGTTAACTGATATTGCTGAATTAACTAATTCCGTATACGGCGCAATTCTTCCACTCGAATTGACAGGGGACCTTGTTCTCTTCGTTTCTCAAATTTACTCCACAGTAAATTACATTCGAACGCTTGGAGATTCTGCATCCTCAAGCGACCAGCTGAACAAAATCATATTCTGCTTCCTGTTCGCGATTATTCCGTTCATAAAGTTCCTCGTATTAGCGTGGAGTGGGCAAGGAGTATATGATGAAGCAAATCAAACATTATCTATTGTCCATCGACTGATGCTCGATAGATCATTTGATCGAGATACTTCAGAAGAGCTTCAAGCATTTTCACGGCAACTAGTTGATATAAGACTGACGGTAACTGCAGGAAAGACATTGCATCTTGATGCTAGGATGATTTCCACGCTTTTGGTGACAGCTACGACTTATGTAGTCATCTTATTGCAGTTTTACTGAATGAGTGTTTATTGTTGCGTAGATCATGATGGAATATATAAATGCAATTACCGAATACAACAATCGTCAGCCAATTAAACACATGAAGCAAAAATACAGTTGACCTTGAAATTCTTGTTACGCCAAACAGTCCAAAAACTGCATTTCTCATGAGCACAATCTGAATTACTTGGAAAAGTAAGGCGTAAATGCCCTCTAAATGCCAGCCTTTCGAAGCAGAATTAGATGGTTTCAGTGGAAATTCATCAATAATAATGTCAGAATGAATGAATCACGTTATTTTTTTTAGGTCTATTGATTTGTATTCTCTGAGAATTATTGTGTTATTAGCGCAGTCTTAGACTGTAGATGTAATAAATAAGTCAGTAAATAACATGCCGCTTTCACTAGCTTAAAACAATCGGTATTAGCTAATGCAACCATTGATTCACCTGTGGGTGATATTATAACGATGGTCGATTGTACCAACTTTAGTTATTACAGTGGGAGCTTTCAACGCTAGAATTTGCAGATACATCTGTAACTGCGATTTGCAAATATACGAAAGTAAAATTTCATAGAATGCTTCGTCACTGCTGCTAACAAAGCAAAAGATGTAATTCAAGACTTCATTGATATTGTTTAGTGTTATTTGCACATTAGGTTGCATACACATCGTCATCTGTTGACCCATTTTACTGTCTGTACCACATAGCGAGTAGATAGAGATTGCATTGCATTCCACCCAAGATGTCGATATCGATGTACTTGTTCGAGAAATAAATATCAGATAAATAACGAATTAAGAACTGGACTTAAACATTCTCTCGAGTTATTTACTTGTTATTTTACTGTCAAGTAATTGCTAAAAGCATATTAATATACAGGAGGAGCCAAGAATTCCATTACTCATATATAGCTTGCACATATGGATTTATAGTACTTCTGAACTGTTATAGCTGACTAAAGGGGGACAAATATGTGTGCTACCAGGTGAAGATACAGACAATGTATTCCAAAAAATCTATGTGTACGCCATCATTTTCATGGCAGAAGATTATTGATCTCCAAGTACGATGTGAATTTCTCCTAAACATTTTTCAGTGATGGGAGCAAATACTTCTCTCATTTATTAACATCAGCTGTAGAGAAAATAGACGATAATAATTAATAGTTCTTTCACACATTCTGTTTATAGGCTAAAGCTGGAAAGGTATAATAGGCAACAGTTAACATTGACATACGAATGCATATCCATAGGACGTTTTGCTCACAGCTTTCTGATAGGAAGTAACATCAACGTTGTGTGCTCAAGCTCCATATAAGATTGTTTGGAGCTAATATGTAGATGAAAATTGAGCGAAATGTTTAAAAAACTCCATGTTTTGTTTATGGGTCTATAATTAAAATGAAGCATTTAGTTTCATAACCTTGTATTTGGTGTCTATTACTGACGATAAGAAATAGTTTACACAAGTTTTATAATGTGCCTACGCATAAGGCGAGACAGCTCTTTAGAATTTAAAGCTGCTTTTCTCGCTTTTTCCACAGTTTTATGCGATTAAAATGCTCCAGGTACAATTTTTGTTCCAATTTTGTAGAAAAGCATGCCAAATTATTAGTATGAGAATTTTGGGAGTGACTTTTATCGGTTATCTTATCTTCCTTAAAGAAGGGGACTCAGCACAGATCCAGAGAGGATATAGTACCTACGCCCCACGAGAGGGCGTCTCCGGGAGGAGGGATGGGTCAAAGGAGACGCCGGGCAGCCGGATCCAGGAGCGAAGGTGCAGCAATGACAATGTCCTTTGGTTTCCAGATGTTAACACCCCGCAGACGTACGGGTAGATCGTGGACGGCTTTCCACACAGAAGGGATCTAACGTCTCTCAAGGGAGTTCGGATACCCCGACAACCGGCTCGAAGCTGAGGGACGAACAGAGTTCACAGAGAGCATCTTTTTTTCTCCTGCCATACTGTACTGAAATACATCGTGGACACTTCCGACTCTGAAAGAGACCAAGGAGATAAAGGATAAATAAAATGGTAAGTATAACGAAATGGCGGGACAGTATTTTAGGGGCTGAAAGAAAGCGCTTCAGTATTCGACTGATAACACAGGAAAGGCCCGAAAAAACCCATGGGTCAGAGCGGACGATCGTCGAAGATCGAACCCTGAACCTACCCAATGTAGGCCACAGACGTTGCCGCCTGAGCCATCCTGCTTTGTTTTACTGGTTATAGATGGAGGAACACTAGTTAGATTATTTACTTACCTAACAAATGGAAGTAGAGAAAAATATTGTTTTTCATTGGATTATAAGTTTTTCTAAAAAGCTTAAACATTCGTCAGAGTCAAAATAGATGGTTATATTAGTAACATTTTAAGTGTTTCATTTAGAACTATTTATTTATTCATTTATCAGTATAATAATTTAACAATTAATAATTTAAAAAGTACAAGAGACTATTAAAATGAACATTGGTATACATTATACGATTTACTGTGTTACTTGCTGTATGATTTTCATAGGCGTGTGTTAATAAAAGTGGAATTTATAAATGTCGCCCATGTGAACCCTTATTAAGTCTTGTATGTTGTAAACAGCAATGGTACTCCAACTGCAAGGGACTTTAAATTAAGGGACACTGTCACTGAGCTATGAAAGGTAAAAACGGTTAACTTTGTTTACTACTTAGATATACAAATAGTAAGCAGAGGAAACATTTCAATCTAATAAAAATTTTGTGTCGAAATTTCACTTGAAGTAAACGCTTTGTCACACCCTGAATAAAAAGAACGCATGTCATAAAGAGCTCCAAGTATGTCTGTGTGGTGTCTGTGAACAGCAGGACTAAAAAACAAAATTGGGCTAAATACCAAACTTGATATCTTCCATTCTTCATGCCTGCTTGCACGAGCACATAAGGAATTCTCTGGCAACATTCTCACCGGTGCAAGATTGTTTTCTAATTCAAATCGTCGCATCAAGGAAAGCGGGAAAGAATAACCATGTAGAATAGTGTCCAATGAACTTAATGGCTTTCGATAATTGACGATATTACCTAATTCAGTCGTTTTTTTCCAGGCTTCAGTTAAAATCGCCGATCCTGTCACAGGACATTTACACTTCCTATTTTACTCAATCATTTCACCACAATGCGACGGACCTCCTCGTGCCGTCGTCTTCCTTCCTTCTTGGAGCTGTTGGTGGCTGGTTCCTGGAATTCAAGCCTAGCACACTTGTGTGTTGCCCTATTTCTAAACTCTTTCCCAGGGTGTGGTGACGGTAGACGAAATGAAACTCCGGATAACTTGAACTTTAATTTATTGCATTGTGATAATACTGTTTTGTGATGCCGCTAACCGTGTGTTTTAAACCTATGTGCAATTCAAAGGGGCCTATCTTCAAAGATTTACCTCCCCAAGCTAGCTGTGTCTCCTATACCTAACTTCACACGCATCGTCACAAACATGGCGTGAATTGTTGCCTCTTCTTCAGGACCAGACGAAAAAGAACAGACGCGCGAGCTCTGCACGTGTGCGCTTTTATACTCGCTTAGGGGACGCTACGTTCGCCTAGCTCTTTTCTAATCTTTTCTGTTATTGGTTCTCCCCTAAGCGTGCTATGAAAACATTTGCCTCCAAATCTGCAGTCTTGACAAGTTTGGGATTTCCAAGGTGTCAAAATCTCTCCCCCTCTCTTTCCATCTTATTGCTATCTCTCTCCGTGCCTGTGACTGTTTAGCTGTGTTGCCAACCCTAAACCCCTTTCTACCTGCCTGTTTCTCTT
The DNA here is from genome assembly GCA_030765065.1 of Deroplatys truncata. Classification (NCBI taxonomy): domain Eukaryota; kingdom Metazoa; phylum Arthropoda; class Insecta; order Mantodea; family Mantidae; genus Deroplatys; species Deroplatys truncata. Next base: position 53,223,236 of record CM060988.1, on the reverse strand, counting down.
CTCACGGCTAGCTAGCTTCACATCTTACATATATGTTACAATACTCAGCTTATTTCCTATTACATTTATGTTCCCTATATATCATAGTTCCCGCTACAACAACCAATAAGCTTCATTGCTATTTTCAGAGCTTCTGTTGTGCAGTTCGTTGAATTAAGATGACCTTCCTTGATTAGTTCCTCGTGTTTCTTTTTCAGTATTCGGCCACCTACGATTTTCAAAATTTAGCTTCTGTATACCGCATTTGTCATGTTTAGAATACTGTGTGATGTCCAGTTTTGCTCGGCCAAAGTTAAACTCCTTCGCCGAGTCATTTCAGACACACCAAAATTCGTAAAACACTGGTACATCTGCTAGCAACAACAGCGAGAAATGCAGTGAAAGCCACGTTGTATGCACTCTCAAGCTCTTGACCAACTTAAAAATCAGCAGTAGTTCATCCCTATCCACCAGCCAGTACAAACTATATGATAATAAATTTCATGGTATCCTTAGGCTTGGTGCATCACGTGTTGCATAATTACATGTTTTCGTGTCTGAAAGTAGGGGTTTCATTTTAAATTCTGTTGCAATTTGGTGCACGTGTCCGTAATAATGACCATTGAAATTGCTTTACGGATTTTATGCCACTGACTTAGAAAACTGTCCGCAATTGTGCTGTCTGTCTTTGAGAAGTGTTGCGTTCAGAGAGACTTCATTTTATACGCATTTAACTCATGTATGACTTCAACTTTTGTTTCTACTAGATTTATATGAAGTAGAAAGTTAAATGAGTGGAATAATAATAGGGTATAATGCATTAACTTGATCTTGAAGTTTTATTCAAATTGAATTTATACAATACCGCCCTGAAAAATCAGTTACTTAATACACACTGTCAAGAGAATTTAGTTTTCGGCTAATAAATGTGGCTTACGAAAGTTGCTTTTGTACTTCTTTGCCTTCTTCAGGAAATGATGAGATGACGACATATTAGCGGGCTGAGGGCAACCCGAATGTGTGTTAGGCGTGTACCTGCCCTAATTAGGGCTTAATCAGGTAGTGACGGGATATAGGGGTTGCAAGGTAGCGGTTGAGATCTTTGTAGGGGAGAGAAAGGAGGTAACAAAGTTTATTCCTCAAGGGTTTCCGGTCATGGTGCAACGGCCCTTGTGCACCACTAGTTTTAGTAATTTTGTTTCATTTTTTAAAGTGTAGGGATAGTAATTTTGAAGTCTAAGCTACTCTTGAAGGGATTGTATAGGACCTCAGACTTAGCTGCTGGTGGAGGTGCTACGTTGTTACTGGATGTGCTCGCATACCATGCGGGAAATCCGGTGACGCCTCAAGCGGCGTGTTCTGGGGTTATAATCCTGAAGATACCGAACGAGGGCGCTCTGATGGTGTGGCAACGGGTCGTAAAATTTTGCTGCTCGGCGCCTAATTTCATCCTCCACGTAAGGAAAAGATGAGGCTTCGTGAAGCAGTCTCACGGGAAAGGAACGGTTTACAGAATAGATAGCCAGAAGCCCCTATTCTGCACCTGTTGCAGAAGCAGCAGACTGGAGTCTGCGACCAAGCCCTAGATCTCGCAGGCGTAGAGCAAGACGGGGTCTATGAGCGCTCGAAAAAGTGTAACATAAGAGGACCAGGCATCCCCGACCTCAGCATGGGGTACAATGAAGCCGTAGCCCCAATGGCCCGATGCGCGAGTCCCTGATGGGTCCTCAAATGTTAATGCCGTTATCTAGCTTAACTCCCAAGTAGAATGGCATTCGTCCATTCTATCCTTCTCGTAAGGTAGTTGAATGTGGGGAGGATTTCGGGAAAGCGGGAAAGTGTGGGATATTACACAGAACTTTTGGGGACTCCGCCTCGTATTGGCCTTTGTGTAGATTTGTGTCCCGCAACTGAAACTACAAGAGTGCGATGTTTTAGATATGTGTATAGAAGTTGTATAATGTGTGTAGGGAGCTCCAGTTAGATGGTCTTCAAGAGAAGACCCTCATGCCAAGTCGACGAGAAGGCCCTTTTGACATCCAGAGAAACCGCGGTGGTGTAAGCTCTGTCCTGGAAATCCAGGGTAGCAGCCTCCACCACGCGCTGCAACTGCTGGGGGGTCGAGTACCCAGGACGGAAGCCGAACTGGTGTGCTGGGATGACTTGAATGTATCCCAAAGTGGGAGGAAAGCGGGCAAGTATGGTCCTCTTGAAGACTATTCTAGTTGGCAGGATGTACCGGATCTTCCCCGGCTTCAAAACGCAGATCACCCGAGCCTCCCCCAATCGTGTCGAAAGTGAAGCAAGGCGAAGCACTTCCAGTAATTAGACATCATGAATAATTAGTACATAATGGAAGTGCAAAAGTTTAATACTCTTAATCCCATGACAGGTATTCTATACCTCTTCTACCTTAAGTACACAAAGTTTGGGCAGCCTTGTTTCCAATATAATAATTGTTCGGACACATGCGCTCTTATATAATATCGTGGCTGATTCCAGTATCCATTTCTCAGGAAAGAAAATAAATATCTACGTTTTCAAGGAAGGTGTACAACTTTCGCGTCTGTGGAAGCTTCAAATGCAGATGTGCACTTACAGTAGGACCAAACGATACCATCTTTGGTTTGGACAACCGCGATACCGGAATAATGTTCACGAAGATGTCCCAGAGCATCAGTGAAGAAAGTGTGCTACAACTAATGCAGATGTGCACTTACAGTAGGACCAAACGATACCATCTTTGGTTTGGACAACCACGATACCAGAATAATGTTCATGAAGACGTCTCAGAGTATAAGCGAAAAAAAGGGTGCCACAACTAATGGAGGTGGTATCAACCAGCATATTCAGACTGTGTAGGATGTGGAGAGTGTCCATCACAAAACAACCATAAACCTCAAGTTTTGGAATTCCATTGCACCATTATATGCAGTATCCAGAGCACTGGGCCTAGCACCTTATAAAGTAACCACTACTCAAGGCGCTGCAGTGACTCGAAGTTCTTCATGGACTTTCGTTTTTACTGGTTGTTTGCTCGTATTGATGACAGGAAGTATGGTACATGTTGTGTGTAAAATAATGGGAGGTCGCTACATTTCTGGATTACTTCTATCTTACATGTTGGAAACCATACTCTCCGACTGTACCCTTATTACCTATATAATTTCTGTTATTATGTTTAATTGGAAAAGCATAGCTCAATTACTGGAAGAAATTTTCGCTGTTCATAAACTTATTCTGAATAGCCATGTCGTAAGGTATATCGCAAAACGAAACGGTTTCTTATTTGGGAACAATTGTACATTCTCCTATCGCCTTGTCCATACTCCCCTCTGATCCCTATATTTTTATGACAGCATGTCAACAAAAACAGTGCCACCCTCCTCCAAGCGCACTCATATTGTGGCCGACTAGTACCTGGTACATCAGTTTGCTTGCCTTGCATGCATTGTTTAGTTCGTGTAGTGTTTGTACTGAGGTGGCATTTATGAACACAAAAGTCATTGACTATTATTACGTGTACACACGTGTGTGCGTATGTCCAGGTTAAACTATAATAGATAATAGCAATAGTAGCAGTAACAACAGTGCTGAACGATAGCGATTCGTAGACGAGCGGCATTTCACCATTGCAATAAAGGATCAAGAGCGGTATGGCTCTTTTGTTTGATCTTTGTTATAATGGTGATAATTTTTTTAAAGAATATGCATTCAATTCTTAAATATTCAGATTTCGTGTCAATATTATAACAAAGTTTCGCGATAATTCCACGAAAATCAAAATAAAAAATTGTGTCTAATTCGAATAATAACCAAATTTAAGATTCATTTGGACAAAAAAGATTAACTTCTCTTAACAATAGAAAATTATTGTATTAATAATAAAATTGAATTATTTATACCATCAGTAGTTTATGCAAGGTTTAACGGAGATAAAAGATATTCTGAAAGGAAATTAGAAAATACTATTTAGTCCAGTCATTTATTCCACGACACCAAAATGCAATACATAATATTATACAACAATTTACAATGTGTTCAGGCTATTGAGGATCTCGCAGTAACTACTAAATTATAGTGCGACAAGAATTTTGTACTGTTCACATTTGATAGTAATATAAGGTTTGAACGGATATCTCACAAAATCTATGAAATAATTACTTTTAAAAGTTAAAAATGTATGTAGTACATCAATTTTATTACTAGTCTGATACAAATTCCAGAACATAGTTGCAGAATTCAACACCACAAGAAGTACATATTATTTTCACTCTGAAAATCAAGTAGTAGCTGAAACGTAAACTTTACCAAATCGAGATTAATATCAGGTTTTTCAGTCAACTTTGATGGCTCAAAAAGAAAATCGAGTGTTAATTACCTTTATATCATCAACATATGAGTTTTGTAATTAATTGTTGAAATATGCCAATGTTGTATTTTTGGCGCAAATAAAGTCTTTCATGAGAATACGAGAAATTCCTGAAACTGTGCAAATCGTTACAGGTTTAAATCGCCTACGCTTATTGTACCTGTAATTGAAGATGTAAAAAACGTTTCAGTTTACCGTTAATAACAATAACAATAGTAATAATAATAATAATAATAATAATAAAACCGCTCTGGCTGTAATTAAAACAGCCTTAAGTTTAGGTTTTGTATCTTGTTACCGTCAAGGAATAAGAACTCAAGGGTTTACTTAACGACTTTCTTATAACATTGCATTATTGTACATGATTATTACTTATTTTATAATAAACGCTGGCGTAAGTATTAAATAAAATATGATGGTCGATGTTCCTGCTAAGCGAACAGTCACCACGTGGACGGTGGCGCTAAAAGTGGCAACACTGTTGTCTCTGCTGGTTGAAATATCATTCAGCAACTAATGATGCGCGAATAATAGTTTGAAATATTTTGAATGGGGTTCGGAAATCTTGTAGTTTCATTAATGCAATATATTTTCATACTCTATCTCACTACTGCAATTTGTATGAGGTATTAATTAAGTTATTGTGCATCCTAAAACCCCGTACGTATTCTAGAGATATCGTGTAGTATATCACTCGGCACCCCATATAATTCTATCTGCTGGTTTGTACCAAAGAGTGTATGATAGTGCCCTGCATTCAGAATCTGGTTCTTGTGTAACATTGTGTAAACTAATCGGGGCAGTAAATAGATTTCACAGACTGGACTGGTAGTTCAACAGCGCGGAATTCAAGAAAATGGATGCAAAATTTGGCAGAGGATAGTCATCCAAAAAGGTAGGAATGAAGCATAACTCATCGTTCTATCATCACCCTACTGTACCCTAGTAGGGGACATGACATTATTTTAAGAGGATCTCTTCAGTTGTGTGTGTGATATTTATGCAGAAGCCTCACATTTTAAATAACAGTGAATAAGAATACAACATCTTTGGACTCTAAGCCAGTAACGTTGCGTACACATGGCATATATGCATCCAATTCTTTTCCCAAACAGTGATTTGTGTATGCTTATAAAGTTTAAATTTTCTGTGAATGGAAAACGTGTGTGAAACATAAGACTTCAAGACTAAGGAGTATGGGGAGCAATGACTTAATCAGTGGGATGATCACTACGAACAGCTGGTCCGGATTACAATATTGGTTGTCAGAATAAGACAGAACTAATAGGAATTTAAACGTACATTTTATTCAAGCTGAAAACGCAACTACTGAATACGTCATTCTGAATTATTTATGTGTGGATTAACCAGGTGAGATGCATCTATAAAAAGAGAAGTATGTATTAAAAATAAATTAAACTGTGATTATTTGCAGCTGGAGTTTACTTGCTCTCCAAAGAAAAATAGCACGTCGAATATAAAGTTGAACTATTAAGCTGTAATGCTGTGATGGTTAAAGTTTTATTTCCAATAATGTGATAAATCTAATTTTATAAATTTTGAAATATTCAGGGCGTAATGTGTGTAAGTAATATCATGTATTTGGCTTTATAATTCTTGAGAGCCATTTCCCGATAGTTATATAAGCAGGGGTTAAATCTAACGAATGGAAATGATTACCTCAGTTCATGGAAAGTTCGACTTGGGGAGATTATGAAGTTATGTTGACACTCCGGTAGTTAAATTAAAGTTTTATGATGGCTCTATATACGTCTATATTTGCCTGGTAGGACTCTGTGACGGTCGGCTCTTTAAATTTATTTTGTTCTAGTTTACAACTTCGACATAGTAACGTCTTCCGTCTACCAGGTAAACTCGAAAGCTATCAGCTCCCTCTCTCTCTTGCAATGTAGTTAAATTATTTACGAACACTAGAGAGATTAAAGGCTCTTTCAAAATTGGAATTACACGCCTAATTATACCCGTCACAAACCCTCCAGTTCCACACAACCGATATCCATCTCAATGAAATTCCGGAGCCGCCTCTCGCCTCTTTCTTCCCGTTACCCCGGCTAGGGATTACAGACGTCCCATTTAGTGAAGACGCCGGGGGTTGTCATAATATTTCTCCATGCTATTTCGCACATAACTCAGACTTTGATATATATATTTCTTATACCTGTGCGTTATAATCTTAAACACAAGTACAATGTGCAAAATCGCTGCAGAAAATGGTACACCACGAATCTTCTACATTCGTACCTAAAGACAATGTTGCCGCAATGGACATTTTCACGAGTGTTGCTGAGGTATTGCCAAAATTCTGATACTACAGAGGCAATTTATTTGTTGATTACGCTTGTATTATTGTATAAGCCTGAGGTCCTTACCCATATACCATATCGCCTAAAAGGTCTACAGTATGAATGAGGACATGAAGTGTTATAGAATAAATGAGCCACTTTACTAAGTAAAATATAACAACAAATTATTTTATTAACAATACTAAGATAAATAATAAGCTATACACAATTTACTTTCACTATAAATCAATACCTGCAATTTTGAAATGGTGTACACAAACATCACTTTTCTTTTAATCAGAAATGCTTTATTTATTGAATTCAAGTTGCAAATCATTACAAGCTGTATGACATAGGCGTACTAAACCCTCAAGTTTTACTCCTACTGCTTTAGCAACTGCTGTTTTCACCACTACGTAAGTACATTTTCAGCTTACTGCATCAATAACCTCAGGATATACAGAATTTATTACCAAATAAAGCTCCCCATTATGAGGCTATCATAAACAAAGTCACTAAACAAAAAACTATATTATAAATACATAATTAATTGTAAACTATACCAATAACTGTTAACAAAGTTTCAAATACATAAAATAATTATAATCTGCCAATATATAGTGACCCTTATCTAAAACAAACTACATTTTATATAAGAACTGTGTCGATTGTTTTCGCTACACATGAGGTATTGTATATTTTCAACCTTTGCGGCAAATTTATATTTATGCCGTGGGCGCTACTGCGCGGTTTAGTTAGTGCCGCTGATAGGCGCTAGAGTGGTTTTCTGCCTATAGAGAGGTAGGGGAGAATGTGAGAGTCTTGGAGGTCGTAGCTGAGGATGGTTGAGTACAGGTTCCTCTCTCTCATGACCATTCGGCCGTTCTGGTCGTAGAGCTAGCGTAACTTGTTAAGTGTCCTGCTCATTGTACTTTGGTTTGGGCTATGTTACACATAATAGTACTGGCCGAATCTGACCACTTACAATTGCCGAGTTTGCTCAAGTGATTTTTATAATTGGGTGTGGATTTGTAAATTACGAGAGATCCAGACCTTAACCTTAATTTGGTAAAGTTAGAAGATGAAATTGGGCATCATAATTATATCCAAATTGTTTGGAAACCATCTGTACAATACTTATCTAAATGAACTGAAGCTGTGCTGTATTTCTATCCAGAAAACTCTTCTCAAATTCCTAACCTGACATTATGTGTTGCTTACATGAGTATCAAAATAAGCTATGAACTTACTTCAAGATTTTTGGGTCAGCACATGTAAAATGTTTCTGGGCAACATGTGTACATTGTAGATTTGTAAATTAGTGTTTTAATATGGTAAATACATACATATACTTGTACCTCCGCGTGTTTTGTCTTGTACTGATCTCTAGTTAATTATCCTCTGCACTTAGGTAATTAGTGGCTAGAAAAAAATGTTTTGAAGATGGGGCGCAGTTCATCTGGTAGCAAGCGCTGTTTGGATAGATCCGGTGTATATTTTTGAAGTAGCAAATGTCAAAGAGACAACAAGAGCAGTTGAAGAATTTAACACAATTAGTTGAAAAGAAGATAAATATCGAGGACTTGAGAAAAATAAAGTTTTTCTGACTTGTTAAAATACATTTCTAGTTTGCTATCCCAAAGTGTGTAGTATAGTCCTTTACTTAGCCTAGGCACTAACAAGAGGTGTTTTCTAATCCTTCTGACTCTACGCCTTCTCTTTTTAATAGGACAAGAAGAATGAGCTCCACAATACTCAATGCCATATTTAACACTGACACAGTGTGCAAACGATTCAGAAATATTACAGTTGATCAAGTAGTTGCAGCACTCAAGGTCGTTACATGTCTAGTTGATCGACTAGCTGAACACGACTAATAGTGGCCTTAGGCACAAACCGGAGCACCGGTGTTAAACTTGAGTGCTTAAAGCCCCTTGTACATGATCAAACTTTTTTTTCAATTCAAGAGTTTACAAGAAAAATTGTGAAATACTTTTCAAAATGTGACAAGATTGGAAAAGCCTTGGCAAGACTTGATAATGCCAAAGATGTGTATTTATAAGTTGTCTTTTGCCAAACTAAAACCCTTCAGAACACAATTGATAATTTATCAGGCGCAAAGCAATATAGCATTTGCGTCACAGTATAACAATTCGCAATGAAATATTGCTCTTTATTAATATTTTGTAGTACTTTCAAGTATTATATTCAAATAAATCACATTACGAGTGTGGAATACAATGAAAATAACACCAATCGATAGGTTAACCACACTATATAACATTGCATTAATGTATACTTAGGTCGGAAAACTGCATGGCAATTTTTTCTTCATAATCGCCTTCATTTGCTACATCTTGTGATAATCCAGGGAGCTCTCGATGTACAGACATATCCAGCTTATGTATAACCTAATCAGTTCGCTCATGTCAGCCATTTCTGTTTACTTTTCACTTTAGCCATGTTGCAGATTCCGGGACGCACTGTGAATATTCGCATTTCATTGACCAAAGCCATCAAATCATTGTGAAATCTTTGGCCGTTTAGAGCATGTCCTTATTTACCTTCAAGCCTTTCAAAGACATTAAAAGTATTGGAAGCAATTTGAAAAGAAAAGTTGTGAAGTTGTGACAACTCTTGAAAAGTATTGTATTTGACAAAAATTTGATCTTGTACAAGCGACTTTAGACATACATTCATTGGCTATTGTTCCGATGACTGGTCGAAGGCCTCATCCAGGTGCCGGGCCGAGAGGTGTTTACCAGCGGTCCGATTTATTTTATTGTTTTAATTATAATTATATTATTTATTTAAATATCTTATATAGAGTATAATATTGAAGCTGTTATTTATATTTTATTTAAAATTAATTTTTCTTGCTTTTATATTTATTTGAGTTCGGGGAACTCTACCATAGATCACATTACAAAGTTGAATATCAGTATTATTACATACGCCTCATAACCAGTGTAAACCACGTAAACCGAACAACAGCTTAATCAAAAAGTGGGAAAAACGTATTGGAGATAAGAGTATTTTTGTTTTGGTTTATTTACATTAGAGATTGATTTCCATAAACTATAGTGAGCTATATAAATGTCTTTCAGAAGTCATCACATACACAGAGATGGACAAAAAGTAGTTATGCAGTAGGTATAAATGTAATGTTGTGGGTGGGCAGTACAAAGATGAAACATTCTATTTTCAGCAAGATGGGACTCTGCTCATTAATAACAAATTGTGCGACATTTTAGCAGGAGAATCTTCAAAGAAATGAATAGGACGAAGATAGTCGACTAAATGACCAGCAAGATCACTGGATCTTACCTCTATGGATTTCTTTATTAGGGATGTTCTAAAAGATAGTTTTTCTTTCAAGCAGACTTCTTACTGTTGATAACATGATTCAGTTCATTAGGGAGGCGTGCCAAGAAACTGTGGAATTGAAGAATTGAGTACTAAAATGTGCTGGAATGTCAAATCTAGACTAGAACGGTGTGAAAATCCTGAAGACCAACAATTTGAATGTTCACAGGAGAATATTCTATAGTTATGTATTTCTTTATGAACGTATATAAACTGTAGGTACAAGAAGGGTACTGTGACTTTGTCCAGTTTCTATGCTTGCTGCCAAAGAAGAAATGGATTCACGTTTTGCGGGGAGAGAGAGGCGACGTTGCCGCCTATGGCGCCCACATGGAGAGCGCGTTAGAATTGTGTACGAAGGTGATTTGGCTGCGCGTGCATTGTAGGATGGGTATTATTTATATTCGTATGTGAACAGAATTAAAAATTAATGAAACTACATGCAAAGAATAGAATATGCAAGAACATATCAGTGTAAAGATCTGCGTTAACAAAAGAGACATAGCTGTGAAATATTTATACTTATTCTAATGGGAAAATGCTGGTAATTCTCTCACAGAGGGTATTATTTTCCATGCTTGTACTTTAATTTGATAGCTTTACCAAATACATTTTATTCGGCCACCGAATACGCTCTGTTCTTAGTTTGGCTCGGTGTATTTGTCACTATTGTTGGATATTGTTAAATATTCATTAAAGAGTTAACCGTTTGCAAATACTCAAAACACACGCAAAGATACCGGATTCAAACACACTAAACACAAAGCAATTAACCGTACAAATAGGATGACGTAAAGTAACTTGTCATTATACAAGCAATCTCTAAACTGTTGCAAATACGTTGCAAGCTGTGGCTAAAGGAAGGCACTGTTTTTAACTGCATTGACAGCAGAAGATAAGACGTGCACTTCATGTTACTGCAGCGTCGCTCACCAGTCCCGCCATGGTATTCACGGTTACAGTATCGGTAACGAGGTTTTTGAGTCTATCGTTGCTATGGAAATATCTTATTTCTGATTGGTGCTTCTAATCGTTGCTATGACATATCCATCCCCTTCCGTTCATTTAAAGCTTTCCGCCACGTGGTTAGTAACTGTCAATTCCTTTCTTGATTGGCGCCGACTATAACTGTAACTTCACTAGTTTTTACTGTCGCTGTTTTAATTTAGTTCAACTTTATGAAGTTCACCTTTCACTGAGACACCACTTAATACAGAGCCACTCCACTTTCCTTCTTTATATAACGGCGTAATGCAATACGTACGACGCAGCCAATTCTTCCGGACGGTTCCCTCGCTCAGGAGTCGAACAGAAGACTTCTACAATCTCTCGCTCCGCAGTAGCACCCACCGCATTTCACAGCAGTCGATATCGACTCGCTCGGAGAACCACACTTGATGTAGCACCAGAAACGTGCCCACCAATCCCTTACTCACTCAGTGATCGACTCAACTCAACTACCTCCTCCTCTCGTAATAGCGCTTCCTTATATGATCAATGGAATCTTCCATAGAACTTACTAGCATATAATGATACGCGTTCTGGAAGTGGGAGGAAAAAGCTTCCAGAAGCTTCTGGATATCTGCCGATAGCATTCCCGGTGTTCACACTGGCGAATGTTGCTTATCTTGGTTTACCTCAGACTTATTCAGATTTGTAAAAAGCAGATCGCTATGTGACGTCTTTGAAATTCCATGCTTGTTGCATGGCCACGGAGGAGAAAAAACGAATTGCTACTTATCACTTGAAAAAAATGATGCTACACATTCACACGACTTTCTCTGTCAACAAAAATTTCACATATCTGTTATATATTAATCTATTCAATGTGAGATTCTTCCATCCACGTCACGCTACTCACGATATGTTCTTGCTTAGGAATAATTTCAAATTAAGTAAGACGAGCTTAGTGACAACTTACGGAAGCAGCATTCAAATGCTTATTCGTGGTGACAAGCTCTGGCGATAACAAGAAACGAAAGGAGGGTGGGAGATATACGATGAATTATATCCACCCACTATCCTTTATTTCTATGTTGTTTCTAGAGACTATTCTTACAAAAGCGCATTTTACCCCCTACTTCACGTTAATCGAGATAATAGTTTGCAAAAGAGTTTCATTATACATTTCGTTGTATCTACAAGAGATGCATAGAAAACCGAGACTATAGTAACATGTTTAAAGTTTGTTGGTATATGTCGGCCTTTAAGTTCCATACGCTTTCCATGACCTCACGAGGAGCAACTGAATACTAACAAAGCTTTAATCAAGCGGGATGCTGTAACGTCTGTGGCCCGCATTTGGGAGATCGTGGGTTTGATTCCCGTGGCCGACTTGCTTACCAATGGGTTTTTTTCAGTAGTTTCCCCAGGGGAATACTGGGAAGGATCATTAAATTCCCCGAATTTCCTGTCCCACCATTTCATCTCCATTCTCATTTCACTTCACCGTTCATCTGCTTGGTTTGTTTTAGGGCTTCAAGTGTCGGCGGGTGGTCTCGGAGAAAGCAGGAAGGGGAATAGGATGCTCTCTGGATACCTTCTGCGGGCGGTTTCCGGGTTCCAGACCACCAGGGGAGGGGGGCCGGCTGCAGCAACCAGCGTCGGGGAAGTAAATAGTAGGGACCCTGCCCTCTGTCTGTCGTGCCTCCTGGTCCGGCCGCCCTCTGTCTCCTCTCGCCTCATTCCTCCCTCCCGGGGGCGCCCCTTCAGGGGCTTAGGCATAAAAGATATACTTAGATCGAGGAGCTAAGTCCCCCTTCGCTTTTAGTCCTACCTGACGCTATCTAACAGCGCTTTAACGAAATGACAGTGTTGAAACATTCCACACAAAAAACAATGGATATCTCGGAAATGGCTGATACCACAGAGAAAGTTATCTTGAATGTTTTAAAGAGGTTAACATGTTTTGAGTAGTACGCTTTTGTCTTTCTAATGGTTTACCTGTTTCACAAATTTATTCAAGATATACATTTTATTTGTGATGCAACTGTCTTAAGAATATGTTTATTTTAATCCAAATTGGTAAAGAAATTTTTAAACAATTCAAAAAGGTCGAAAAATGTTCCATGTAAAGAAAGGGTAGCTTGAGGTGGCGGGATTTTCTTTGAAGTCTTAATGTCGCATCTTTGGAAGGCGCTGATCTTAAATACGAAATAGTATTTAACTGACTTTCGGTTTTTGAGTTATGTTGTTGACTGGCAGACACACAAACAAACACACTAAGGGTGTTTATTTGCCCTACGTATGGGAGCCAAACTTGAAGCTGTTAAATTTTTCTGATTGTACCACGTATACCGGGAGATATGTTTCTTGGAGTGTTCGCCCCATGTACGATGCAAGCTTTGTGGTGGCCTTCGGCCCCACGTTTAAAAATCAACTTTGTATTTTAATGCTTATTTAAATACTTTATATGTATGCCTTGGCTGTGTCAGTAGTAATTTTCAGAACACGTATCTCTTAGCAGGGCTGTTATGGCTAAAGAATGAAGGTTTACACAAATTATAATTGTATTGTGCTTTTTGTTTTATTAATCCTTCACACGATTAAATGGCACTTCTCTAATGTATCCTACTGTAGGGCTGTGAGATTATTGTTATTTGCACTTTTTAACAGGTAAACTTTATATTATTCTCACCGCAATGAATTTTTCATGTCTCATACTGAACACGTATCGTACCGAACGGATACGCAATCTTGTAGCGTCTACCGCTTGAATTTGCACATTTTCTCTATTTCAAGTCTCTGATTCGCTAAAGCTTCCTCAATAGAATACTTTTATTCAACTTAAGCTTTTTCTAGTTGTGGATTGGCTATTTATAAACTGTTTTGAATATTACATTATTGTTGCAAGAGTAATTAGTAGCATTATTAAACCTTCTAATTTATTGTTGTCTCAAGGTTACCTCATTGTTAGCAACTTTCGTCTTCTACTTTATAATTCTGCTTACTACGAAAAGCATCTGGCTTCTATTCTCACAGCTCCAACATTGTTAAATTAGTAATACATTCACATAACATTAGTATACATGTACACAATAATATAAACATAATACTATGACTGTTACATTTTATATATATTATACACATATTGCTTTAAGGTGGGCTGTTATTATATTTTATATTATATAATTAGACTGATATCGTTTAAGTGTTAAACATACTGCTTCAACACACGCAAGGGATCTTTTTCTGAAACACCTTTTGGCGTTCAAGGGACTCAAACGGTGGATTTATAGTGAAAACTCCATATTGAAGTTTTTGGTGGAATGCAATTCCTCCTGTATTTGCTATACGTAAGTAATAGAGAAAACGCAAACATAAAAACAGTTGAAACACTTTGAGTTCGTAACACTAACACCACGCAAATGCGCCGAATACACTTAAACTTATACAGCCAAAGTTGCGGTATTTTATTATTAGTAACGTGCAACCCTTTTTGACCAGAATACGAAAGCCCTTGTGCTGGAATAGATTCTTGAGCATTCACGTGTTATACGTCGCACAGTTAGTTCATCAGAATCGTTCGCGGGTTACACGTCGCGTAGTTCAACGGAAGCATACATAAAGTACACGTCGCAATTCTACAGAATCTCTCGCGTCTTAAAGTTTGTTATAAATGTGAAACGCGAATTAATAATGTGCAGTAAATAAGTGATTATAGTGATATTAGAAAATATAACAGTTTCAGTTTGGCGTGTATCACGAATCAATATGTGAACTTAATTGTGACGGTAATAAAAGTGTAAAAACAAATTCTTTTATCAGTGTTATCTTTGAGTAACAAAATCCGTTCCGTTTACACACCTTGTTTAAGAGATTTGCTCGACTGAATAATAAAAATAGCTAGCCGGAGCACAATGAACCCAAAATGCAAATTAATAAAACAATAACAGGCGCCCAGCAATAAGATAACACGAAGTGACTGCTACAAATTGGCTTCCATACATGGGGCATATAAACATGAAGCATCTTCCAACTACCAACTAATAACAAATATACCACTTCAGTGTTTTGGTGAGTTTCCTGAATGCTTAGTAAGTCGAAAATGTTGTAATTTGTGGAGCGGCTTTCTGACGTGGGTATTCATTTGGGTTCGTCCGCTGTTGTTTGAAAAGCTTACGTTATGGCTATAAAATGCAGTCGTTTTGCGGAGCCATAGACGGGGTTTATATTTACAAACTTTGTTTGTCTTTTTTGGGGCCTGGTCTTTTGAGATGCTTTATACGTATTTGACGATTTCCTTTGCTCGCTTTAGGCGACGTTTAATTGCCTTTAATTCTTGTTATTTTGCTAAGTTGTTTGGAGTTTATTTAAATTGTTAGTTTACCCAACTTTTACAGAAATTGTTAGTTTGTTCAGGATTAATGTAAATTGTTAGAAAGTTCAAAATTTATCTAATAATCCACTTTTCTGAGTGAATTATTTGCGGCATCACGGTAATTGCTTTATAGTCGTGTTTGTTTAATGACCAAGCTAGTCTGAGGTGAAGAGCTAAAGTGATAGAGTTGAGTGGGGAAAATTTGTATGCATTTATATAAATTACCTAATTTCACATTCAATACTACTAATAATAATAATCATATTAATTCATGTTACGAAATAATGGCATCCCAAAAATTTATGAGCTTGGAAATTTTTGTATGTTCATGCTGCATATTATGGTGTATATTGTCTTAGGAAAACCATTGTTAAATAAAATCAGTATACAAGATTTTGATTGTTTTCAACAAATAATTGTGGGAGGATTCCCGTTACATTGTATCGGTGTTGCTGTAGCCCATATCCAAGTTCCGAACGCTGCCTTGATTTTAGGCAACACATTTTGATGATATAATTACGCGACACGAGAGTGCAAAGTGCTAACTCAAAACCTTCCCTCTACATCCTCCAGCCCTTCAGTTTGTGAGTTTGAATATCATAACACCCTGTGCATTTTATATTAGCGATTAGATTCCTAAATGGATTTGTTTGCTTGTTTGATTTTCTGGTTTAGATAAGATGTTATAAATTATTCAGCAATACAAAGTGAAAGACGTCGAAGTGAATTTCCATAATACTACTAAAATTAGTTTACGAAAGCTCAAACACATGTTTAAGGCGGAGACGAATATTTTAATACTTAAGATCACTTGATGTCACGATTTTTATAGCCAACTGATGATTTCGGAGAAACGTTTAATGACATTTTAATGTTTATAAAGTCAACGGTTTGTGCTTGTGTTGTATAGCTTCTTTATGTTCCATTGAATTTTCAAGTGCATTATCAACTCAAATACCTACTCTATTTTGGATTCAAAAGACATTCAGCTGGAAGAAAGATGTATTGAGCTCCATGCAATAAGCACAGTACAAGAACTTCCTCAGAAAGTGCTACAGCATGATAAGCTTATATACCAGAACAAAGCCTCAAATGATGTGGGTATCACAAGACATGGATATCAAAAGTGGGATTAGCCTTCACTTCTGGAATTCAATTTTTCCATTGTACACAGCATCCAGATTATTGGGGCTAGCACCTTACAAAGCAGTTACTACTTCATGCGTTACTCTAGTCCGAAGTGCAACATGGACCATCTTTGTGGTTGTCAGTTTGCTGCTTTTGTTGAGCGCACATTTTATACACATGCTGTACATTGCCAGAGTTCATAGTTCTGCAGGGTTCATTTTATCGTATACTGCATCAAATGCATGTTCCCATAGTACAAGTGTATACTATATTATATCTTTTGTGACAAGCAAATGGAAGAGAATTTGTGGAATGCTGGAAACTATGTCCACTGTGGATGAAGTGCTCCTAAAATGTGAAGCTGAGAATGTATACTGCAAAACAAGAATTCTTCTTATTTGTGAAACAAGTTGTATTGTTATGGTCTGCTGTATTATAACGCTAATTCAGGCACACTTATGGGCCGCTGATTCCATGAGTTTGATACATGCACTCATCCCAGGCTGGGTACTTTTGATCAACACTGTAGGAAACATTCAGTTCGTTAATGCACTTCTCTATCTCAGACATCGTTTCAAAAGTGTAAATGGCCAGTTGAAGCAACTGAATTCCTCCGACAGCTTACTGGCAATGAGAACTACCAGAATTCTTCCAGAGAGTTCTCTTTTCCTACGAATTCGTCGACTTCGAGAGTTACACAATACGTTAATCGAAATTGCCGAAATGAGTAAATCCATATATGGGGCTTGTGTTTTATTCGTAATGGCAGCCGATTTCCTTTACTTCATCAATGTTGCTTACTCCGCCTACTTTCATCTGAGAATCTGTGAAAGTTGCGGAAACAAATTTACTTTTGCATGCTTGAATACGGCTGTTTATTTTATAAAGTTCTCTTCCCTTGCATGGAGTGGACAAGTTGCATCTGATGAAGCCAATCGGACAATATATGTCGTCCAGCGTCTGATGCTGAGCAGATCTATAAACAGAGAAACTTCGCAAGAGCTTGAAGCTTTTGCACAGCAGTTAGTCAACACAAAGCTGAAGGTAACAGCGGGAAATACGCTGTCACTCAATAACAAGCTTCTCTGTACTCTTATAGCAACGGCGATAACTTACGTGGTTATTTTAGTGCAATTTAAGTGAATGGAGTTGCTGATAGTGTCTGATGCTGAGCAGATCTGTAAACACTGAAACTTCACAAGAGTTTGAAGCTTTTGCTTAGCAGTTAGTCAACACGAAGCTGAAGGTAACAGTGAGATATGTTCTGTCTCTCAATAACGATCTTATTCTTACTCTTATAGCAACAGCGATAACTTATGTGGTTATTTTAGTGCAATTCAGATGAATGGAGTAGCTGCTAGTGTCTGATGCTGAGCGGATCTCTAAACACAGAATTTTCACAATCATTTTCGGTTCTTGCATAACAATTAGTCAACACAAAGTTGAACGTAACCGCGGCAAATGCTCTATCTTTCAATAACAAGCTTCTCTGTACACTTATAGTAACGGCGATAACTTACGTGGTTAATTTAGTGCAATTCAGATGGATGAAGTTGCTACTAGTGTGTTTATGGTTCTTATATAATCATGTGAATGTTATAATGAGAGATTACATTTGAACTGTTACGGCATCCCTAATTCTTCAGCGACTTTATGACCTTACTCGGCGACGCTCGCATCCCATACCTTGTAACATCTTCAAAGCAGCAGTCCTATGTGATCCATTCGCCAGATAAACAATGCATATGTGTATTTAAAATAAAATAAGCTCTGTTCATTGTAGTTTTAGTAATATAATAAATTGAGTTCATTTCCTTTGCTTCAATATGTCTTGCTTTCACTTTAGCTACCAAAACTCAATAAATGCGGAGTAGAATCAGCAATACTGCACTCTGCTGCACTACTCGCAAACACACTGAGGGTCCTGACATCAGTGCTGCCATCCAATCAAAATTTAATTACCCACAATTAACAAGGTGAGGTCTTTTTGCATAAACTCAAAGTTATAGTGTGAACAAAAACAGTAGTGTCAACTTGACTATAATGGTAATTAAGACGCTGGTAAGAGAATTATGATACTTGCATCCTAACTATCATTATAGTCTTCTTGCATAGTATACAATTATGTAATTACTGTATGTATAACAGTATGTAGGATAATCTCAAAAACCATTCAAATGATGTTGGCAATTATTTCACCACTGAAAAGCCACATCCATTCTAATGATCATGGGCTGTAGGTGTCAGGAGTAACCAGACATTGGGACTGGAGAACAGAACCCATGTAGGTCAGAGTGGGCCTTTTGGGCTTCCAATGTGACGCTTGATAGGAACTGATGAAGGGGATATCCGAAGGGCGGCCAGATCCGGACGATGATGCGCGCTAGCAAGAATGGGGTCCCTAACGATTCCAACATCACACTACACATCGTCTAGCCGTGCCCTTATCTACCCGCAACCTGGGAGTCTCAGGAATAGACGAGGCACTCGCAGGAAGGAAGGGGATCTCGGCAGTTTGGCCAAATGCCAGGGAGAATTCTTTCCAAATCGCAGTTCCACCGTCCTGCCGCAACGTCCCAACCGCCCGTCCTGCTCGTATAACCCTGAAACAGATGAAGTAGAAGATATCAAAGGAAATTATGGGGACAGGTATTGATGTACAGGAAATTCGTGGTAGAAGGGAAAATGCCCAAGCATTCTTCTACCGACCCGGGGAAACCACTAAAAAGCCCATGGTTAGTATGGTCGGGTGACGGGAATTGAACTCGGACCTCCCAATTGTGAGTATCACACGTTACCGTGGAGACAACTCGCTTGATACATGGGGTATAAAACACCTTCGAATTTAAATTCAGAAACTAATAAAATACTAAAACGGATTCATAAAGCCATCGTTGAATAGTTACTATACATCACAGAGAATGCATGTCAAAACCAAAGTCGGTTAGTTCCTATATTCCGCAGAGAATGCGTGTAGAAACAAAAGTCGCTTAGTTCCTTTACTCCGCAGAGAATGCCTGTAGAAACAAAAGTCGGTTAGTTCCTGTACTCCGCAGAGACTGCGTGTAGAAGCAAAACTCGGTTAGTTCCTATACTCCGCAGAGAATACGTGTATAAACAAAAGTCGGTTAGTTCCTGTACTCCGCCGATAATGCGTGTAGAAACAATATTCGGTTAGTTCCTGTACTCCGCAGAGAATGCGTGTAGAAACAAAAGTCGGTTAGTTCCTTTACTCCGCAGAGAATACGTGTAGAAACAATAGTCGGTTAGTTCCTATACTCCGCAGAGAATACTTGTAGAAACAATAGTCGGTTAGTTCCTTTACTCCGCAGAGAATACGTGTAGAAACAATAGTCGGTTAGTTCCTATACTCCGCAGAGAATGCGTGTAGAAACAAAAGTCGGTTAGTTCCTTTACTCCGCAGAGAATACGTGTAGAAACAAAAGTCGGTTAGTTGCTTCACTCCGCAGAGAATACCTGTAGAAACAAAAGTCGGTTAGTTGCTTCACTCCGCAGAGAATGCGTGTAGAAACAAAAGTCGGTTAGTTCCTATGCTCCGCAGAGAATGCGTGTGCAAACAAAAGTGGGTTAGTTGCTGTACTCCGCAGAGGGTGTGTGGAAAAGTAAAAGATGATTACATTTTATTTCAAGAAAAATACGGAGATGGCCATGACGTAACATTTTAAGAAAACAGAAGACAGGGCTTAAAAAGTGATAAACCATGCTGTTCGTGACAGTATGAATCTACGTTACATTCACTTTAATTGGCATTTATCAACTATTGCAGATTGTGTAATGGAAGAGTGTGAAAACCTCCTAATAACGTTTATTCTAATTATATACATGCACGCATTGAAGTTTTTGGATGCTAAAATCTTCTAATAGTATCATGTAAGAAAATCTTGCTTTATTTATTTTGTACTTATGTCGTAATCAAGTTGGTTAGAAGGGCACGCAAAATAACCGTATAAAAGAGAGGATTTGATACATTTGTAATCAGTGAACTCTTATTTTATATTAACAAGAGAAAGCCTTATTTTTCTCGGTGGTCGCAGGATATGTTCTTTTCCAAAGAGGTTATGTTGGTGGTCTGGCATTGGCTAATCTTCATGTTGTTCAGTTGCACGTCTTACAGTATATGTTAAGTATATCTGCATTATGTGAAAAGTATGTAGCTTTCATTTCATTAAATAACTATGGGACCAAGGAGAAGACGTAAAGCGTTTAAAATTTCACCTACTGTAATTATCTAGATAATTATTCGACCATTCCGTCAGAGGGTACTTAAAGTTATGCAGCAGTTATAGAATAAACGTAACACCCTTATTAGTCTGCCTTAGATACTGCTTTGAGTCCAACTGTGGCCGAGGATAAGAGCTCTGCGTCCAAAATGTTAGACCAGCACAAACTGATATTTCGCAATAAATAACACGAAGTGTTCAACATCTGGGGACGAAGTATCCTATGGAGAGCAGTCTAATCACTATTGGAGTTTTTATTATTATAGCATATTGTGATATTATGTAAGTTTTCTTTCTCATTTTATAAGCTTTTTAGACTTTAAAGCCCCTTTTAACAACTGCGTTCTGCAGAGCGGTGAACCGAATGGATTAACTCATTTTCTAACAGCCTATGGTGCATTGTGCTGAGGACTAACTGTCGTTTATCTTAGGAAAATAAAGGAAAATCCTGGGAAAACAAAACAGATTCTAAGCAACCTACTAAGATTAGCACTCTGGTTCTCCGGGTTGGAACAGGAAATACTGTCCCAACAACAAGGAGGTCACGATAAGAACCGAATATATAACATAAATGAAGCTCGAAAGTGTTAAAGATAAGAATGTCTTCCATTATTTCAGATAAAATGACCAAGATATTAGCAATATTAGCGTGGATCATTGTCACGTTACTGTGTACAATATAATTTACCTACAACACATTAATAATATTCTACAGAAAACATATGAGCTATATTTCACACCGTTATCAAAATTACCTATCTGCGTACACAGTCATTAGAGGTAAAACCTCTTTTGTTGTGATGTGTGTATTGATAAGAATTCATAAAACATTCATTGATGAAGAAAGGTGTCATAAACAATTTTATAAATGAGAAAGTTTGAAATTTTGAACTGCGTACTAAATATCTATTAACATTCTGGATTCTTCCAGAAGTAATTGGTGCGAGGGTTAGCTGCTTTCATCATTCCACTACCATACACTTTCTTTTGAAGATAATAAGTAATGCAAAAGAAATAAAATTCTTCTATTATGGACTAAGCGTCATTGTTTTGTTCAACCACATGTTTTGTTCAAGGTCTCTGAGGTAAACCTGCAGAAGAACCTCAGAAATAATGAAAACAGCATTCATATTAAAATGGTTTATATATGGACAGGCCTTTATTTTGTTCAACTGCACAAGCATTGTCTAAACAACATCACTGAGACAACATCGCAAAACAACCTCAGAAATAATGGAAACTGTGTTCATATTAAAATTCTTGGAGTATGGACTGACCTCCTTTGTTTTGTTTAAGCACACGAGCAGTGTCTAAGGAAGATCTCTTGAGACAACGCAGCAGAACAACCTGGAATGTTGGAAATTATTTAAGTTCTTGGAGCATAGATTGATCATGTTTGTTGTGTCCAATTACATGAGCATTGTCTAAGGAATATCTCTGAGACAACGCTGGAAAACAGCGTCAGAATGAATGAAAACGGTATCCATAATAAAAGTCTTTATTGTAGACCGATCTTCAATGTTTTGTTCAACCGCATCAGCATTTTCTAAGGAACATTTCTAGAAAACGCTGCAGGACAACCTTAGAAATGATGGGAACCACAACCATAATAAAATTCTTCTAGTATGGAGCAATCTTCTTTGTTTTACTCAACCACACGAGCATTGTCTAAAGAATATTTCTGAGACAGAGCTGCGAGACGTCAGAAATAATGGAAACTGTGCCCATCAAGTTATACCCTAAAACAGTATGGGACTCAGAGCCTCAAAATGCTCAAAAAGGTATGAGCCTAAGCTTCTGGAAAATAATTTCCCCACTGTATTTAGTGTCCAGATTTGTTGGACTAGCACCTTACAAAGTTGCTATCAAATCACGCGTCAGTTTAGAGAGAAGTACAGTTTGGTCTATGGTTGTAGCAGTTTGTTTACTAATTCTCTTCTTTGGGAACTCAATAAATATCACGTACTCAACTGTGAAATACCAACTCAACTTTGGAATATTCAACACTTTTCTCGTGGCGAGCATAATATCTTATTGCGCAGTGCTATCCTATATTCTTTCCTTTGCAAGAGGCAAGTGGAAAAACATTGTTCTAATTTTAGAAAAGATGTCCGTTGTGGATGAATGTTTACTGAGGGAACAAGCACAACAAGTATATCAGAAAACATCAGTATTTCTCAGTCGTATGCTATTCTCACCTCTGATTTTATTTTCTGCTTTCAATATATATGGATTCTATACATGGGCCCCCGAACTTGGATACTCGCTTTCTATAAGCTGGTTAATCACAGACCTGGCGTGTATTTTAAATTGGATTGCAGTAATTCAGCTCGTCAGTGAACTTGCTTTTCTTAGCAGTCGTCTCAAATTGATGAACACCGAGCTGAACAATTTAGATAACCCCACTAAACGTGCGTTCTCTATGCTCAAAATAACACTTTCTCAGAGTGTCCGCAAGTTTCGCAAGCTACATAATACATTAAGTGAAATTGTAGAGTTGTGCAACTCTACATATAGTACTACTCTCCTGCTTGAACTGACAGGCGATTTCATCTTCTTTGTCAGCACAGTATTTACATCGGCATATTATATAAGGGCGCCTATGAATTACGGGAATACAAGTGACAGAATACATAGAGCGATTTCCGCTCTCTTGTATTCATCAATACACTTAGCACCCTTCTTTTTCCTAGCTATATGTGGTCAAGGAGTATGTGATGAAGCAAATCATACATCATCCGTTGTCCGGCGTCTGATGACCAGCGGATCCATTGATCGAGAAGCTTTAGAGGAACTTGAAGCTTTTGCACAGCAGCTATTCTACACAAAAATGGTGATAACGGCGGGTAAAGCGCTCCCCCTGGACGCTAGATTTTTGTGTTCTGTCTTGGGAACTACAGCAACTTATGTGGTGATTTTATTGCAGTTCAATTAAAATAATGTGTGTGTTTATATTATACCCATCCAGATTACACTTGATTTTCGGTTGTTACGTATGAAGCGAAATGAAGCTTGCTTTTCAGATTCACTACTCTAAATGCACATTATTTAGGATAACGGTGTTTCACAACATTTATGTGTTTCTTGACTCCTATTAGTACTTGTACAGACATCCTAGTTATGATTCAGTGGAAGAAAGGCTTCTTGATATACATTTTTACAAACCTTGGGAATGTAGACAACCTTATGGGAGTAGAAATTATCTTTCATGTTCTATTCAATAGAAAGTTTGAATATAAATATTTTCCTCTTTATGGGGGATTGAGGAAGACAGCAACTGAGTGCAAGTTCATTAAGGAGTGGAAGAAGTTTGAGCATAAATCTTCAAATGATTCTAAAGTAGCATTGATGGATGACCTTATTAGAGAAACGGATAATTTAAACAAAAGCTTCTTATATTTCAAATAAGACTTAATATGTATGATGGGAAGAATGCCTTCTATTTATAAAAGTGGATGTTGCGTTATTCTAAAACATTCAGGGTAAAGGCTGTTTTGGGGCTGAATTAAAATAGGTGCCAGGAGTAAAAGCTGTTTTGTGGAAGTGTAGTTTGTGTTTTCGTTGGGTCTGTGTGAATACTGATGATGAAATTGTCCATCACGTTTGATATACATGGTTTTATTTAAGTCTGGAGAACATAATTCTAAATCCATGTAAGGAGCCAAAGTTTTCAAAGATATAAGGAAGCTTGAAATTGGCTAACCAAGGTTAAAGGGAATCCCAGGACCTCAGATGTATTCCAATCCAAAACACCTGCAGAATTTTTAGGTGTTCTCGTAGGAAATATTCTGAGTTCAAAATGAGCAAAAGGTTCCCGGCTTTGGTTGTGCAGGAAGTGCGAGTTTTCCTGGCTTTGCCAGAAAAAGGCTGGCTGTTCCATTGCCGCGGACAGGAAAGGAGTCCTCTGATGCCAAATCCAATGCTTTGAGTGTTAGGAAGTAGTTATTCTTCGGACGAAACGGGGGAGAAGTTTACTATGAGAATGCTGTTCTAAGCCACGTGGAGAACATTGAGGATATTAAAGGATCTCAGTAAATGAGACCGTGTAATAATATTTGGAATAGCAGTTTAACTTGCGATGGGCATAACCACATCACTAAGTCTAGTACACGCACTAATGCGAATTGATTATTATATCTGTACTAGGGAAGTAACAGACCTTGAAATAACAATAAACTGAGTATTATTAATCTCGGACAAGATTAGTTTCCTGCTGGAGAGGGAAGAGTGTATTGTAGAAGTGATATGTTTTAAGAAACATACTTACACTGCTAATGGGCTGCATCTGAACTCTCCAAACCAGCTTATGCTGATGCATTCTATTGCTGAGAGTATCTCGTGCACATCTATGGACAGTTCTGATAATATTGCTGCAGTAGTTTTAAATCAAAGGATCTTATGTGTTATATTCACCTGACTTTCTCTACCACCTATCGCTTATTACTGGGTATTCAAAATATTCTTCATAGTTTGGAAAGTTTATTTTCCTACCCATTTCATTTTAATTCAGACACACCTTTGCAGAAGTATTTGCATTACACATTTCGTTATAAATGCAAAGGGAATAGCGATAGTCAACTGTTTAAGAACTGGATGCTGTATACTGGCCTTAAAATTCCGGGCAACGGCGAGAAATAACTGAATGTCGACAGAACTGAAAAAGAGTGACAAGGTATTGAACAATTCGAATCATTAATAAGGGATATCTCGAAAATTGCAGATGTCACAAAAAAGTTCTTTGAAGTGAATTGTGTTTTCTAAAGAGATCCACATCATTTTCTTCCTTTTTGTGCAATGTGTTTTGGTTTATCGCTTAATGTAGAATTCCTTCCCAATGAAGAGGAGTTCAAAAACTATTCCCAGGAAATTTACGATATAGATTTTGTTTGTCATGTAAATATCTCTAATATATGATACGTCAATCAAAATTGTTAAGGATAACTTTTAGAAACTCAAAGATTTCGAAAAATGTTCCATGTAAAGGATAGTTTGGAGTTGGTGGATTTTCTTGAAAAATTTCGTGTTGCATCTTTGGAAGGTACTAGATCTAACTACCAATCTCGGTATTTATCCAACTTTTCGTTTTTGGGTAATTTTGCTGAAGCCGTTCTCGGTGCGATATTCTTGAAGGCATACCTTTTGCTTCAATGTTTAATGCGGTGTTCTCGTAGTTTCATTCATTAGATAACGTTTAAAGTTACCTGTCCTGTTGATGAGATTTATGATGTCATCTCGTAGCTCGTTCTGCGTTGTTCATGCACCAGCTGCTCCAGTGATATAGCTACGAGTTCTTTATCAGGCAATGGTGAGTGCAGAGTGAAAAGGTAACACCAGTTTAGTTAGCTGACAAACTTTTATGTTGGCTCAAATGTTCTGCTTGAAAGGAATCACTAACTGTTGTATTTACGAATTAATTACTTCTGCAACAATAATTAACCAAGCTTCATTTGCCGTAAGTCTCAGAAATGTTGCTCGAAAAGATATTTCTTAATAGCTGCTAAATCTTTCTAACGCCGGCACGTTCATGTGCATTACACAACTTAAGGATTACACACGAGAGTAAAAAATCTCAGGAGAGTCATGAATATGTCCGCGAATGTGTGCACGAATGTGTGTCTGATTAGAATTCCCGAACTTTTCTTAACTTAAGCTCCGCCTACATATCTCTACCCTTACCAATGTTTCCCCTGACGCGGGCCAATCTTAAAATCCTATGTATGTGTCTCTTAACTTGTTGCTAAACCGTACCTTTCACTTTTCTAATTTACAGAATTGCTCCCTACGTGACTTTGCAAACGTATTGGACTAAACCCTAATTGTATTCCAAGAACCTTTAAGCTAATGTGTTTTATACTGGATTATTGCTAAGTCTTACTTACATGACTTGCTAATTACCTTTTTCTTTCCGGACAAAACTTTCAACTCAGGCTTATTACATTACGCATTGATTTAATATACGTAACTTATTTATTGAAATTATTTCTTTATCGTGCTACTATTTCTTTATTTAATTATTTATATCTTCCGGTCAATAATTACGCTATCACTGTTCACAGGCACACGCAGCCGGATCTTTTCTAAAATGTGATTTTATTCAGGGGCCACAAAACATACATTTCATAAACATATGTGAAATCCTGATATCAAAATTTTGGTTGAATACAATACTTTCCCTACTTACTACACGTAGCAGAGAAAGTAAAAATACGTTATTTGAAGCAACACATTACATGAACAACCAAGAAATGTTAAATTTTCCAGCTGAGAGGTATCGAATAACAGGCTTACTTCTGTAGACAAAAGCTCTAAAGGAGGTGTGACTATCTTTGTTAAGGATAACATAAGCTCAGCATACTTGGTTTGCAGCAATCGAGCTTTGAGTGTTGCGTTTTTCATATAAAGTAAGTATAAAGACCTAATTATGTTAGCAAGATATATGGCTCTTGCAGTATATATTGAATGAAGGTCTACCCGGCCCCAAAGGATCCAAGCCACCAGTTGGCTCCCCCTCCGCAGAGCTTTCCTATAGACTAATAATTCATTTCTTAAAACGCCCCTTCCCACTTTCGCAGGGATGGGATTGGACACGCAGCTTAAGGCGTCATTCCCAATGCGGAGGACTACCGAACACCTCGGTAAGGCCAACGCCATCTCTAAACCCTCCAAACTGGTACCGGTGTGCATTAAGCCGTCTCATCCCACCTGAGTATCACTACCCAGATGTATACAATCTCCCACAGATATCGGGGACCACTGCTTGACCGAGTCTAACCCAATCCGAAAAACTCCTTTAGGGGTGGAACTCAGATATTTAGCCTTACGTACTTCTAGTAACTTCAGAAGTATCACGAGTGCTAGGGTTCCGTAGCGCCCGTACATTGGAAGTTGAAGGGGTCGGAACTCATCAGTATGGCTGCTCTAGGAGCTTTTTTAAAAACTTTATATAATTGAGCTAATATGATATATGTTATAAAACTGTCCAGGCATGGTAAGGTTGGTAATGGCCGTGTGTACACGTATCCCCGTTACCGTTGTTATATCAGACAGTACTACACAAAATAATTTCACTCTGGAGACCGACTCAATGCCGCGTGATTTACCGTGTTTTGGATCATGCAAGAACCTTCTGCATTCAAAATTGTTGTTGGGTAGGGTATAGGGCTCACTGAGATAATAATATTCATTGTAATGGGTTTCAGAAAAGGACACAGCGCATAGACGCCGCGATTACCTTAGATAAGTGAAGAATGAGGCAAAATACTAATTAATCTAGGAAGGTTTCGTTACCCTTTTGTGTACTTTAACAAGGAGTTTCACTTTATCAATGGAGATGTATTATTTTAAAACGAAGTGCAAAAGTAATGATGTGTGGTATAGTTGCTTGGAGTATTACAGTCATTATAACAAAATACGGGGAATTCTGTATAAGTTACGTTATTAGAGAGTCAGAGAGCTTCGTAAAATACAGGAGTGACAAAAGGTGCGTTTTATTATTGATTCTAATTAATCAGTTAGTAGACGACTAACGCGAAATATATGGATGCGCTGGTATTGAAAGATTTTTCCACATTCCTGCACCTTTATAGGCAGGTAACATAATGTTAAGTTGTACAACGATTTTTGGATTAAAACGGAGATTAGACAGACTTAGGGATTACCGCAACGAATGTCTACTTACAGTTTATGTGAATAAGTCTAAAACAATGACTTTCAAGAATGGTTCGGTTTGCGGTTGGAAGGACTTGTGGACCTATGCAGGACAGACGCTGGACAACATTAAGAATTTCCTATACTTAGGACTTAGGTTTGCGTCGAATGGAAAATGGACGAAACATATTGTCATCAAACTAAGGTAGGGGTGAAAGCAGCAGTGGCCCTACGAATATGTAGCAGAGTTTCATATAGCTATTAGCTTATGAAGACCATATATGGAACAATAGTCAACTAGGATGCAATATGGGGCAGAAATGGTGAGAGAGAACAAACAGAGAATCTGGACCAAGTGAAGACACGCCTTTCGAAAGAAATTCCGGGTATAAGGTGCGGTACGGCCAAATGCGAAATAATGAGGTAATTTGGGGCGCATAGTGAGACGATAGAGTGCTAAATTGGAACAGTTAAATACTGGATGAGGATTGTTCATGTAAACCAATATCTAATTAGGGCGGTCTGATACCGTGAAGAGCTGCTAATAGAAGGAATTTTACATCGGCATCAAAAGTAAAGAAATGTCCGGAAATAATAGATATGGACGACATTTGGGAGGCGGGTAAGGAAATAGACGAAGTGTCTGGAGGAGGGTTTAGAACCGGTTTTGTGAAATTGACAGGTAACAAACAACTGAACTAAAATCCGAGACGATTATGACGGAAATACACTAGGGGATAAATCTGAGTAGAGTATGGAGATATAGCCAAAAGGAACCAAATTTACTAGACAGTGATTAGCGCGGCTTAAATTGGCGCATAGCGGATGACTAAAACTAATGGTACGATAAGCTTCCCCATTTGAGAGGAGGAGAAATCTTGGTTTCATACCCTAGTAAGCTGTAGGGGTACTAAGAATAGGGAGAAAACATACACCATGAACTGATTCGCATTTTTCCCGATAAACCACAACGAGATCTCACGTTTTTTGAAATGAAATACCCCAATGGCGAACTACAATGCTGCGGGTACTTTAAGCCCCGGACTTCAGAGTTTCCAGCACTATTAGGTCAATTAATAGTGATTAACCGAACGAATACCGAAGATGAATGCTTCAAATCCCGGCGATAGCGTTGCATTTTTCAGTATTCTGATTCTACATTTCCAACCTTGTCCTGCTCACAGCTCACAGCTTGTTTGGAAGAACAATCAATTCCATTCATCATAAATGTTAACTGCTTTGAGTGGAGGGTTGGGCGTGTTGGACGCTACTGCAAGGCAGGGAATAATTGAAGGGGGATAGAAAAATGTCTTCTTACGGTGAGATAGTTGAGATTGAAGAAGGCTGCCAGAAGGAGGGGGTAGGGAGGTTGAAAGCAAAAGTAACGCAACATACTGGGTTTTGGTGCTTTATTTTTATTGTATGTCATTTTTAAAGTATTGTTATTGTGTTGTATTTATTTATATTTCTTAACTGTTCTTTGGCTAATATAATAGGACATAATAATTTCAGGTTGTGTTATTAAAGCTTTTATAATTGAATATGTTTATCCTACTTTTTATCTTGCAGGAGCAGTTTCTTGTAGTGTTTTTTTTCTTTTGTAAGTTGTCCCTATTTATTATTCCGTGTATTATAAAATTATACGATCTGTTGGCTTCGGACAAGTGATATGAATTAATATATGTATGCTGTAGCTTAAATAAATACACTAATTCATTCAATATTCACTGTAAAATGTGATGATTTGTAGAGATCATGAACTATAAAGGATGATGGAAGTTTGCGTTCCCTGCAGTGGTCCTTTTATGAACTGTTAGTTTGTACTAATAGAGCGATGCATTTAATCAGTATAACATACAAATGTGAAGGATTGTTCGAAAGTCAACATATCAATATTTATGTATTTTAAAGTGTGCAATTGTTTGAGAAAGCTCCTTGTTAAAGATTAATTCTTGAGACTCTTCTAGAAAAGTATAGTGCTTATTACCCTAAGATTTTACTATTTGGAATTATTATTGCTTTCAATTTTAGAATTTCTGGATTAATTGCTTATAATAATATTTATTGTATTTTCAAATCTATATTATGTCTGTTGTATGTTGCTTAAATTATCAATTGTAAAGTCTGGAAAAGCAGTTAGTAAATTCAATGTTTCTTTATTAAGGTCAGTATTCATTTGTTCTATACGTTTCTAGTTTCAATACGTTATGGTTGCTATGAATGGGAAAGGTAGTTGACAAAAATACCTGTCTAAAACAAACATGGAATTATTCTCTGTGGTGATTTGAATATAGACTTTGATACACAATACTCAAAAGGAACAAATTCTATCGATGTGAAGAAGATACAGTCTCAGACACACATTCATTTTTTCAACTAGCATTTGAAAACAAATCGAAACATGTGATTATACTCTAAAACCGAGTAACATAAAATGTAATTTCTAATTAATGGACTTTAAGACCATAAACAGTTACAGAATCAAGGTCTTCATGGTGCCAGAAACTACACTGGGTATTCATTTTTTCTCGCGTATCGATAGAGCAGAATAACATCATAGCTGGCTCGTGAGCCTACATTGAGTTATCCATGGCCAGATTGATACGTAATCGCTGCTTCTTTGCTGATATTTGTATACAATGTCGCATTGTTTTCACAATCAGCTGCTTTTAAATATTATTATTACTTCTAATTTGAACTGTTTGCGATGCTGTGCAATAACTATGAATGCTCACAAGCAAGTTCGGATGCAAAATTATGATTTTACAACTAGTTTATATAAAATATATGCACAGACGCTGTGATTTGTTGCGGTAGAGTAAGAGTATGGGAATGTATAACCTCATCTTTTGTGCAAAGCTGCAGCTTGTGCTGACATTACTATACCAGTTTCCGGTATCTTTCGTTTTCTGTGCTCAAAACAGCTGACGCACTAACCTGATTTCTCTCATTGTATTCCTAATATACCTCTGTATTCGAGTTTTGAAAATTACTTTTTAACTGTTACCAGCGTCACTGTCCTTTTGCCGTCCTCCGTGATCTAGGACCATGCTAACCTGTAGTTCCTGAGGTCGCAGGTTTAAACCCGGCGGAGAGATGGAGTTTTTCGGGCATAAAAATCCTTAACATGGATTCCTTCGGAACAGAAATAAAGCTGGTGGTCCCGAGTCGTAGATTTACGGCACGTAAAACATCTTCAAGCCTGATAAAGAGATCTCTGAGAAAAACTTTCGGCCTTTCACTCCCAATATAGAATGAGACGCTAAGAACCATAGTAGTTAAAAAGCGTTCATAAATAGAAAACTCAGTTCAAAAATCCGTCAAATTAAGGTATAACTGAATCGATGCAGTGAGATCAATTACCTAAAAAGCTCTCAAAACATATAGAATTATTAAAATGCTTCATATGAATACGTTATTCGGAAAACATTCCAATTACAGCTCGCATTTTGCTGATGGCAATAACTATATACGACAGCTAAAAGGACTGAATCAAAACAAGACATTAATTTTTAAGAACCGTGTTCTCTATTTAACCAAAACTTGCTTCTAATGTCACCCAGCTGCATGCCGCCGTACTCGGATAAGAGACAGTAATAAGAGTGAGTTCATCTCCGCACTCGTTTGGAGTAAACTCACATTATAAACACGCACAAATTATGAATAGTTCTCAAATAATTTAAACTTAATTTTAGATTAGATATGCAAGCTTGAAAGCTTCTACTAATCTTGTCATTACCAGCACCTCCTCCCCAAATCGCGAAGCTTGTTGTGCCATTAGTTTTACCATTGTTAAACTACACATAAACTCCAAATACTGAATATAGTACAGAACGTCACCAACGTTCGCACTTGCGACTATGTTGCATTTGAATGATGTTATGGCGAAACTATAGTACTAAGTCTCCCGTTAAATAGTGTAAACAGCGTAAAAGGATAAGTAAGATTACCTTAGGATTGTGCTTTGTATTAGATGTTGACCTTCCAGAGTCCGTGACCCCACCGGCCCGCCGTTTTAAGGATCTTTTATTTTATTGTAAAACTGTTAACGATAACAAACTTCGCCATTTTGTCGATAGTGCGCATCTGTATGTAGGGATTTGGCAAACTATTGTTATAATCGTTATGTTTTAACGCATTGTTGTTAAAATTCTTCAGCTTCTTCCGAGGATGTTGATGAAAATAAATGTTAATCACGTCGTTGAATTTACTACTAAAATTGGGGGAATGGCGTGTAGAGTGTAGCCCACCTACCCTCCCTTTTTGGGTAATTTGCTTTTGTAGCATGATTATGCTGTAAGGACAAGAAACATGGCTTGCGGAGGATGCGGCTAAAGGAAAATTATCTGAAGCTGATATATAATCTTAAGTATAACCTAACCTCTCGTGAATCAGAAACCTAAGCTTATATAAATAATGAATCACAAATATCGTTAAGAAACGCAGGCGAGCGTACTTTGATGTACTCTTAGTTACTAATTAACCTATGCTTAGCGTGTTTTTTATGACGTTTGTTGTTTGTCAGTCGCTGGTGGTGTTTCTTATTCTATTTTGTCAACATGTATTTGTGCATTTGGAAACCGCGAGACGAGGAAGTGGCACCTGTCGGAGAATTCCGCAAGTACTACACGGAAGTTAAGTGCTATAGTTTTACGGAAGTTTTTGTACCTTATGAAGTAACAAAATCTTATGAAGTAATCAGTATTATATGTTTCATCGATACTCTTTACATCCTTACGGATATTGCTAATGGATTGCTACGCTCTATTTTATGTTTATCATAGAAGTAGAGCTAAATGTAGTTTGCTGATAATACTCTAGATACGTTATTTTGTTTTAAATAGTAACTTTATTTTACCTATCTTCTTATCATAGGCATCACATTATTTGATCGTGATATTCTGCCGCTAGAGGGACAGTATTCACATCGCCTCATTCAGCGATGGCATTGATGACGAAATTTCTTGGACGGAAGTCACGGATAAAACTGAACACCCGGTATTTTGTCAGACAGCCTGGCTGCTTTAAAGAATCTCAGTACTTACACTGTTGAGTCAAAGCTTGTATGGGACTGTCTACGAACACTAAACTAGTTGGCGAATAGGAATACAGCTCCTTAACGTGAGTGCCAGGACATGAAGGCAATGAAATTGGTGATAGCCTAGCCAAGGGGAACCTAACACTCCATCCACTGGCACTGAACACTTTTCGGGGTATGAAATTGCTATCTAAATGAAAAGATATAATTCTGGGAGCTTAAAAGATGTAAAAGCTATTGGGATGAGATCCCAAAGTAAAATCGCCAAAGAGCTTACAGAACTCTCAGCTAAAGGACCAAAAGAGATCCTCACATTCAGTAAACATGAGTTGGGGATAGTAAATGGCCTCCTCATAGACACTGCCCTCTCAGGGATCATCTCTGTAAAATGGGCAAGATGAGTGTAAATAAATGTCGCTTCTGTGAAGAAGAAAAAGAAACATCGAGGCACATGCTTTGCGACTGCTCGTGCAAGAACAGGTTTTAAAAATCTGTTTTCCCTAATGCGGGACAGATTATCTCACTACCACCCAGAATCACTTCATAGAAACATTAATTTAACCTGGGAAATAGTATAGTAGATTAGTCATAGATTAGTATGATCTCACACTAATAAATGAAGGTGGCAGTAACAAGAAGCGTGTAGTATTTAAACGACCCAGTTACAAGAAACAGTCACAGATTATAACAAACTGTTGTGTTCCGAATTTCTGAAGAGCGAACAGTGCACTGAGCTACAGATCTACTTTAATGAAGATTTTTAATGACCAATTATCAGATAAATCCTTGAAAGAAGTACACAAGATAGCTAAATGACAAGTTCAACTCATCCTCATACGTTTCTTCAGACTTCACAACTCAAATTTTCCATATCATGTAAAGAAAATTTGTAATGTTTCTAAACCGAATAGCTAATGCAGAATAGTAACACTATAAATTTACTTCAAAATTAAAAAGTCTAATGTGATACATTCAAATTATTCTCTCTACACTCTTATCTTTTTAGTGGCTATAGAATATATTCTTACTGAGTCTTATTTTTCTATCTACAACATTTTAATCCAAATAAATCTTTGTGGAAATAGCCACATTACACATTTCTTTGTGGGTACAAAGAGAACAGCGATAATCAAATGTTTTATAAACTGGACGCTATACGCTGCTTAAAATTCCATACTGTTTCCATGCAATTGCGAGAAACAACTGAATGTTGACAGTAAAGGAATGACCAATTAGTGAACAATTCGAACCATTAATAACGGATATCACAGAGATAGCTTACCTATATTCGTTCTGTAGCACGTTTTGGTCTATCGCTTAACGTCTAAAATTATACTACATTCCTTTCAAATGAAGAGGACTTCATAGGCTATTCCCAGAAAACTCAACATATACGTTTTATTTGTCATGTAAATACCTTTAATATATGATATTTTAATTAAAATCGTTAAAGGCGTTTTACAGAATATTAAATATTTCGAAAAATTTCCCATGTAAAACGTAGTTTGGGGTGGAGGGATTTTCTTGAAAATCTTTGTGAGGTATCTTTGGAAGCTATTGAACCAAAATGCCAGGTTTGGTATTTATCGTAATTTTAGTTTTTGAGTTATGATGTTCATAGGCACACACAAGCACACTTTTCTAAAAAGGTTCTTTTTTTATTCATGCATCCTGCAAACATGTATTTCGGGTAAAATCTTGATATGAAATTTTTGAGTGGAATGCAATATCCTCTCTACCTACTAAGTAAGTGGTAGAAAAAGTAAAAAAATACATTAATAAATCCAGCAACATGATTTACTATGAAACACAAACACCATTCCAAGGTAAAAAGCCTAATACCATTTGGAATGTTTAAAAATAGTACAAATAAATATCGTTAAAACAGAATTAAAGGGCGCTACAGTAATCGAAATCATCACAAACCGTACATAGATAATAACCGCTCTATTTACGTTGAGGTAGCAGAAAATTAACTTATAAAGAAACCACACAAGAACGACCCAATTTCAGACCCAGGTGAAAGACGCTTGCAACATTTTCTTCTCCTAGAGGTAGTGTCCACAAGTATAGCTGGAGTAAATAAAGTAATACATCCGAACTGAAATGAAACGATAATTGGGAATGGAGGTTTGGGAAGGAAAGATTCCAGGCCTAAGTTTGAAGCGCCTCCCTTGCAGTTTGTCGCTTGGAAGAACACACTTATTAAGAGGGCGCTACATACTAAGAACAATTGTACAAGTTACAGACATATCTATTTTGTTAAAGGCTTTCTTCCATCAAGGGCATACTAGCTACAAATAGAAATCAGTTCTGATATGGCAGTGCAGATGAAAAATTAGTCACTGCACTTTCAGCATACTACCCTTGACAATCGTTTTACAGCCATTAATGGACGACCTGAATTACATTTTCCAAACATCCTTTTTTTCTGACATATGCTCCCAGCACAATATCTCTACTTCTTATTGCTATATAAACGTTCAACACCCACTACATTACTACACTACGGTTTCCTATCCTTTTGATTACAATACATGTCTCGCCAGGCGCTCTCCTATAATCACTTCCTTAAATGTTTCACCATTGGGAGTACACCATAAACCTCTTATTCAAAACATAGCTACTTCGAAGTTAAAAAGCCTTGTCAGACAGTGAAGTTCTTGACACTGCGATGTTTGTTTCCAGTTTTAAACGGTCTTTGTAGTAAGACAGAGGAAGTAGTAGTAAAACGCGGGAGCTGATCTAATCGGTTTGCGACAGCTATGCAAATGCTTAATTGTAACACACGTGTAAACACATCGGAAATACATAATACACATATAAACAAGGTAATTCGCAAGACAAGATAAATACCTTCGTAAAGTACAAAAGTTTAAATACCTACCCGAAGGATTACACAATATGCTATTATATTTTATCAAGTGTTGTGTGTTACGTAATAAGTGAAAGTTGTTATTGTAAAGTCAATGGCTTTGTGTTATATTTCCAGCAGTTTGATTTGTTATTGAAATAGATACTGTGAATATGAATGTTAGCTTTATTATTGAACTTTGGGCTTGAATTTGATGGAAGCTGGGGAATACAAATGTGAATATAGAACAATATAGTGGCATTGCAAACTATGAACTCGAAATATAGTTTTTATACTAAAAGTAAACAGATTTTATACAGTTTGACGTTTGATCTCGTTGACTGCATTGCAGATCTCTCGACTACCTGGAATCTTAGACATACTTGGAGAAGCAGGATAACGAGCTTTTGGATCAGAACATCTCGGGTTATCAGCCATGTAATATTGATGAAGTCTCTCGAACTTTCGGTCATCCTAGCACTATGACATTCTTCAGAAAGCTTTTCTTAAGGATGTTATGTTTCACGATGTAAACATTTTAAGTCTGGGTTTTAGGAATACTGGGATCTAAATATTCTGTGTGTCTTAATCCTACAATATTGCAGAGTCTGTGAAACCTAAGAATTCTGTACGCTAATTAACACAATTGTCTTTTAAAGTGATAATACACAATTAGCTTCAATTCTGATTAACATAAAACAACATTTCTCGTATGGCGCCACTATGACATGTCCAAACAACAAGATACCAGAAAATAAAAAAAATCTAGGTACCAATTCACCTTAGGGAAGGGTGGATTACAGCTTAAGTAGTAATTTATACAATTATATTTTGAGGTCAAGAATAACAGTATGTGCAAATAAAATGGCGATTCTAACAGCTAAAACACTCTTAAACTACCTAAGGCTCAATGACAAAAAGGTAAAGAATTATAGCATATGACAATGATAGGCATAGCAAATCGTTCAAACCAATTAAGTTGTGATGAAATAAAACCGTAAAACATGATGTTAATACTAAAATAAGAAATAGCTTTAGAATTAATTCAGTTTCAAGATTTTAAACAATAATACATGGCGGCATGGTTCAACGAGATTGAATTCAAAGGATGAATGGTATAAAAGCGTTACTGTTAAATAAATGAAGGCATTGCGATACAAATAACTTAACTTCAAACGGCAATTAAACTATAGCTGAACCAAAATCTGTACGCCAAAATAGTTTGAATCTAATTAAATCAATTAACCGATAGTATGCAAGGAAATACATTAAGATAGAGGGGCATATGTAGCAAACCTACCTTTAGAGTTTATATTCTAGAGCTAACAATCCTTTAACTCGAGTGTCCATTGCATGATTCTGCAGAGCGTTTTCTATTCCCTCAGCGAAGCATGTTTATAAAAACAAGAAGGACACTCTAGATTGAGGACATGAAGCGACACACGCTACAAAAGTGTATGTATAGTGTACAAACGGATATAGAACCGAGACTGTCGCTGCAGATGGCACATTGTGTGTTAGAAGAATACTGTATACATTGCAGAGCCTGAACAATCGCGGTCAGTTCGTCCGTAAAGATTCTGCATAAAAAACATGCAATTAATAGAAACGTGTGATACGGTACTGTTAACAGAGTATATCCCTGAAGTGTTACTGGTAGATGCACCCGTATAAGTACAATGCTACTGAGAGTAAGATAAAGATCTGTTCAAAGCACCTACTATAGATGATGGGAATGGTAGCATACTTGTTTAATGTTGATGGCTGGGAGTTAATGATTGTTAGATACGAAGCGGATCAACGGCGTCGCCTCAGGGAGGGTCACCTAGAACAGAATTCTACAACGAACATCTAACGAATGAAGGAGAAATGTGAGGTATTAGAGGTATACGGATTTGAAGCACAAGTTATTATGCAGCTTAGGACATTAAACGGAATTGCATTAATTGCCTACAGGAAGTCCCGTCGGAGGCAGCTGTTGAACTTCAATTCAGATCAAAACACCAATTCGGAGCTAAGAAAGAGGCATGTAAACCGTTCAGTTCTCACAGACGATAGAACATTTAGCTTCTGTACAATTAATGCAGTAGTACCTATTGGAAGACGAATATCAGCATGGTAAACAAAATCAAGAGGCTTCATCGTTGTGCCTCCTAAGAACCATATACAACACCCCGTAGTGTAGACTTTAACGAAGAAGAGAAAGAAGACAGTCTGCTGGCTGCACAATGTGGAGTCATGGGTTACATCGTGAGGTGAGGTGAAGTATACCACCTGCATAAATGTGAAACTTGA
This sequence comes from Deroplatys truncata, assembly GCA_030765065.1. Taxonomy (NCBI): domain Eukaryota; kingdom Metazoa; phylum Arthropoda; class Insecta; order Mantodea; family Mantidae; genus Deroplatys; species Deroplatys truncata. The sequence continues at coordinate 53,184,693 of CM060988.1, read as the reverse complement.
GGATTCCATATAAGCGAGTGATCAAAGTAGAGGCCAAAATATTCAGTAATAAATCACTCACTAAAACGAGCTTGGATCTGAGAGTAGCATATTCTTCAGCGAAAATGAACAAATACGGTCTTAGATATAGAAACCTTGAAGCTGATCTGACCACTCAGTAGCTCTGGTATTAACGTTGGAGCAGTAAATAACGACGTCATCTACAAACAAGCATTGTGGACTGGTAGACGAGCATTATCAGCAATACTGTTAATTACTATGGAAAGCAATTCTACATTTAAAACTGAGACCAGGCTAGCTCTATTTTCAAGTATATGTCACCGTGAGAAGGTTACTTAGTGCTTATTCTAAAGCAGTCTTCAGCCAGATATTTTTTAATACACCACAGAAACGACTCTGGAAATCTGCAAGAGTTTAATGCACGAAATATATTATGACTTCAAACAAAACACTACGAAGTGCAGGCGCAGTACAAATGGCGGTGACCAGAGAAACAATAATCTCTGAAGTCAAGCGTAGCGGTCTTTAGCCACTGTGAATGTTAGTTAAATGTTTGCGTAATTGAAAGACACACAATAACTGATGATTCGCCTTAAGAAACTTATCTAAAGAGCTTCTTGGTGAAACGGGTTTATAATTTGAATGTGTAGAGGAACAAGCAAGCCTCAGGCTACTAAATGAAAATCGAAACTTTATTCTGAAGCTTCAGACGGGGAAAAAAGTGGTTAGCAAAGGTTCTGTATAACGATAGTACAAGCATGACAGGTTCAGAGTCTGTGTGTCCTAGGGAATTCAATGCCACCTGAAGCTCGCAAAGTATAATTCGGCATTACAGTATTAATAGGGATGAGAACAGTCTCAAATTAATTAATAGCAAGAGACTAAGGACAATCGTCTCCAGAACACAATTTAGCTTCAAAATCAGTAATTAAAGGTGTGTCGACTACTTCAGGAGCGAAACCTATAATGCAACAAGCTACCGATGGGAGGAAAAGAACTATCCTTAATGTTTCTTATTAACTTCTGGCAAAACTTCTGAGGAAGGGTGTTGTGCTAAATGGAGAAAACTTACATATTCCAGGATGCTGTTTTAATTCTCGTATGATTCTCCTCGCAACTGACTGTGGTTGCCTATAAGCAACGAACCTTTTCTTCCTGAAATAAGCCCTAATAATTTACTGGGCTCTTTTCCATGCAGAAGAATGTACTCCACCAAATCGCGATTGCATTGAGCGATGAAATAGAGTAGCTTGTAGCTAAAACACATTATCAGTGAAATGATTCACCATGGCATTTGCATCTTCAAAATGTTCGCCAGCCAGATGGATAGAGTTCTTAAAATAGACAAATCAGCTTTAGAAAAACTACATACTGGCAGATGGTGACGCAGAGGCTATGTTAATAAAATGGTTTTCACAAGGTTCATTTAAGACCTTCCAGACAAAGGAAGACTCAACAGACTACAGACTATTTCTACTGGCATGACTACAAAATACCAAGACAATATTATGAGCGTGGGGGTATCCTAAGTTTAGTAAAACCAAGTTATACATGTATATTGGGGTGAGATTGAAGGGTGGTAGTGACGATAAGTATCTTGGAAAAGACAAAACAATGAACCAAATTTACAACACCACTGTGAGAACAAAGTTTAGTGGTATATGAAGTTTACGGCGTAAAGAGAGTGATTGTTTTTCCAAAGACGCGGTTTCTGAAGACAGATAAGAAGCGGAGAGTACCTGAATATAAGTACTTGTTAATCTTCAGTACGGAGCAGTTGTCATTAAAACTACAATGCGAGGAGTATCTTGTTGGCATTATAGCTTATTTGCGATTTGTGATTAACTTATTGAAAGCTGAAATCACAGTTGTCGCTTCCGTTGAAGAACTTGCATCCTTTTCAGAAGATATCTGATTTCCGCTTTCATGTTCCTTCACTGTAGGTAGGAAAAAGCGATGCCGTACGACTATGAGATTGGCTCTTGAAGGTACTTCCAGATAATGGAGTTGGAGGTAGAGTACAACTATGTACTGAGATGGTGGTTTGAACACTAGGTGTAAAAGCCTGTTAATACATGCATTAATAGGTGTTATACCTCTGTCAGAAATTAAGAATACAAAGCAGAGGAGATCATGTGTTCACCAGTTTTACAGTGCAGGGTATCTGTATTATAGCAGGCACAGTAACTGGATGTGTGGGGCAAACAGAGAACAACATTTGAAATGCTCGGGTTAATCTCACGAGAAGGAATTAAATCGAGTTCTATTTATGGACGCTATTTGGCGTTAAATACCCATAATTTTAAGAGACATTTATTCAGAAAAGAAAAAAAAATCGAAAAATCTGCATGTAAAGGATAGTTTGGGGTGGGGTGTTTTCTTGAATATATTTGTGTCGCCTCTTTGGAAGGCACTAAAGCTAAATTTCAAGTTTGGTGTTTACCGACTTTTCGTTTTTGAGTTACACTGATCACACACATACACAAACTCTTTGGACTCAGGGACCTCAAAGCATGTATTTCCGGTGAAATCTCGGTATCAAATTTTTGAGTTGTACGAGGTAGAAAAAGTAAAGTTCCAAGTATGTGTATAAATAAACTGATTTTTATCTGTGGACGCTCTTTTAACTATGGTTCTTAACCTCTTACTCTACATTGGACGTGAAAGACCGGAAATTTTGCTCAGAGGCCTTTTTATCAGGTGGTAATATGTGCCATAAATCTACGACACGGGACCACAGGCTTTACTTCCTTTCCAAAGGATGCCGCACTAAGGATTTTTACGTACGAAAAAAAAAACCATCACCCTTCTCAGAGCTTCATCCCGCGACCTCGGGTATGTATAGTGTTTTGTGTGCGTCTGTGAACAGCATAACTCAAAAACAGTAAGTACTAGCATCCAACAAATTATTGCTTATTGCATTGCATAGCTGTAAAAGTGATGTTCACATTCAGGCATTGGCACTATCTCCAAGCCTTTCTTCTTCAACCTATAACATGTCCAGGGAGCTGTAGAATACATCGGTGTACGAAGTCTCCAGTCACTTCGCCTTGCGTTAAATGCGAAACTTGGTATTTAAGTTAAGGACCTTCCAAGGGTGCAACGCGAAGTATTTTAAAGAAAATCCCACCATCCCAAACTACCCTTTATATAGAAAATATGTCTATTTCTTCTAAAATGTCCAACAATTTTGATTAATTATATGTTTAGGCTGTTTTCATGACAACTAAAATGATCTCTTGAATTTACTGAGAATAGCCTCTGAGATGCTCTTTATTCTTATAGAGGGGATATAAGGCCTCGCGCGTGAGTACCACGTGCTATCTCACTTTTGTTTTACAGTGAAGTCATTTTTCAATATTATTTTACATTATTAATTATTCCCGTTATTTCCAATATACTATTCTAGTGGGTGCATGTCCCCTTACATTCTGAACCACTTTTGTGCAATTGGTACACAAAATCTTAATGCAAACAAAAAATGTAGATCTCGTAGAAGCACAAAAATTTATATCAAGTAAACGTTTTTATGACCTTAACCATTTATGGATTATTCTTTGTTATTAATTTGAACTTTCAGGTACCTTATAATTTTTGGCAACTGTAAATCACTATTATTTGCTTCCTTACTTCCTTCCCTCTTTCTTTCTTTTTCGTGTTCATGCAAAGCAAATAGAATTTTAAAGCAATTACGAAGCGACCGGTTTTGAAAAGATTTGACTATCGTTTTATCTTATTATATTCTTTTTATACATACAACGAAATGAGTAAATGAGTAATAAAAGTTTATTGGCTTTAACCAGAAGTAAAAATATTTGGCTTTCGTAAGTATAGTATTTAGATTAGTGAGTAGAGAAAGTCATTTGTGTGCAACGCTTCAGACTTTTAGAAAAAGATGGCGTTTGTTCTTATGTGTGTGTGTGTATCTGAACAGCAAAACTCAAAAACGAAAAGCCAGAGAATTATCAAACTTGGTTTTTACATAAGTTCAGCATGTCTAAGGATGGGAAAGGAAATATAAACAAAATTCTAACTCCCAAAATCCCATTTACAGGGAATATCTTTCGATTTTTGTTAATTTTCTCAATAAGAGCTCTAACGATATGCTTTAAGTACCACACATTTAACATTACTTGACAAATAAAGCATGTATCTTGAATTTTATGGGAAGAGCCTTTGAAGTCCTCTTCCTATTTGTACAACTGATAAACGTTGTAATATAGACAAAAACGCGTACTACACAAAACATTTAGCTGTCTTTAAGGCAATTTATTTCGAATAACTTATTCTGCATCGACCGTTTCCGATATGTTGACATAATTTGTAATAAATGTTCAATATTTTGTTAGATTTTTAAAGTACTCTGGATATTTACTTGTTTCTCACGATATCATGGAAAGGTGTGGAAATTTAACGCCAGTATATGCCACCTCGCCTTTAAACATCTGACTATGAATTCGGCTTGCTCTATTCCCCTTGTACCTACAACGAAATGCGTAATGAAGCTGCTTCTGCAAAGATTTATTCCGATTAACTTGAAGCAAATAGAACAATACGTCCTGTAGGGTGGCGCTGTGGGCTAGAGCAAGGAGCCTACAGAATGTGCCTGGGCTCCAACCCCCATGAGGGTACAGATTTAAAGTTCCGGGTATCGGACTGATGTACACTCGGTATCGTGCGAAAAGTTAGGAGCTGCGATAAACAGCGGTCTCGGCCACGGACCAACATTCTGCCTGGGGGATGCGAGATGCTTGCCACATCATCTTCCCATATCTATTGAATGACTGTTACTTCTGCCGCCATTACAACGGTTTGAATAAAATTTTTCTGCAGTAATTTCTGGGCATTCCATGCAATTCATGCAATGCAGCTGGGAACATATTTTCTTACACTTACAGGTTACGTGGGTCTTCCAACTAAGATCACCCTCTAAGTTCATAGAGATTGTTCACACTATTCAAAAATTCAACGACTTTTCATACAATTTGATTTTCCGAACTGTATTGCGGTCCAGTATGGCGAGTAAACGCCTATGTCCAACCACAGATATAAGCAACATTTGGGTGAAGTTTTAAATTCAAGTCGACGTTTACGTTTTTCACCGCGTCGTTCATTTTGTCGGGATAGAAATGTGTGTAAATTTGCGAGTCATCGTAGGTGATATCTGTATTTCTGACGTCATGAAGGTAGGAGCTTAATCAAGACCATTCGAAAAAAATTAATACCTCTTAGTTGAACTATTAAGATGCTTTGTCTACTGCATGGGACGCTCTACAAAAGTCAATAATTGTCAATATAGTCAGTTTATCAAGCGAGGTGGTGCGGCGGTAACGGATGTGGCTCGCATTCGGCGAAGACCCACTATGACCTGAACCACGGGTTTTTTGTGGTACTTCAGGAACGGCAGGCGAATGTTTAGGTGGTTCCTCTGCTACCACCACTTTCTTGACCCTCATTTCCCGTACACATACCCTTCATTGGCATCTGTTTCAGATTTGTACGACCAGACGATAGTGTTCGTGGGGTAGCGGCTGGGCGGTGTATGTGCGCTTTGTAGAGGTTTCATCCCTGAAGTCGGTCGGGAATGCCCAGTCGGGACCGCTCCTAAGTGGGCTCCACCAGGGAGGACTGCCGGAGGTTAGGGGCTCGTGGTCGACGTCGGGCGTCGTCAGATGCGTACTTCTGGAAACGTTAGAGACCTCGTCCATGCTTGTGCCCATCGTCATCCGGATCTGGTCGTCCTTCGGGTCTTTCCCCTCATCCCTCCACACAAGGGGTCACGTCAGGTCCAATGGCGGCCTACTTCCGGTGCTCTGTACCGGTTTTGGGGGCCCCTCTGTAACATTTTCCTTTAACTACCTTTATGTCAGCTTCACAGGTGCCTTAATTTACTTTCAAAAGTACTATATTCATAGTGTACCCACTTCTAAAATCGCATTGAATATAATTAAGCTGTGTTGAATCAAACAGTTTGAGCTGCCCATGCACAATTCCTTTCAGGGATATTAATAATAATAATAATAAACATAATAATACATAAACTCATGAATAAACAGCAGCTCCAAATGTTTGAAATTATCGCCTTCACATTTTATTATTAAAGGCTTTAGTAGCTATTAGTAGCAAGGTTATCTAAGGATAAAAAGTTAGAGGTAACCTTTCTAATAATTCAGTAAGAATGAACTAAAGAAAGTGGTGGAAATGTGTTTCATAAGCCAGGCTTGGATCTGATAACGAAAATTGATAAACCTAGCCTCAGTTTACTATGCATTATGTTGTAGCATCATGCGGCACGACAATGTTTATAGTTTACGTTCCATTATAAAATGTCGGGCAATTAGTAAAATTATTGCCTGGGAGTACAATCATTAATAGGCTCCAAAATGGCACCGTGTTTGTCAAGTGCACTAATTCTGATAAGAATCCATAAATTTTTAACGATGCAACATAAAGAAAGGTCTATATAAATGAACTTACCTAATGAAAATCTATATAAATACAAGGTAAAAGCTTTAGCGTACACTGTCGGTATAAAACTGTTCAGTGTAAAGGAACACTTACCAGTAACGCTTACTATATTTGGATAAGAAGCTGAAATTTCTCAGTATTTTCCTACGAGTTTAAATAAACGTTAACACATCAACTTATGATTTTGATTTACTTAGTTGTATGGGCATACCACTGTGGAAGAAGCTTCTAGAACAGGAAGCAATATATATTCAAAATTAATGGAAGTTGCATCCATACGCTCATATTCTAACATGCATCCTCAAAAAAGTGTGAACCTTAGTTTCTGGAACTCCATTGCCCCACTGTATATAATATCCAGAGCAGTGGGACTGGCACCTTACAAAGCGATCACCACGTCGCGCGTTACCTTAGTGCGCAGTGCCTCATGGTCATTTGCTGTAGGGATTTTGGTGCTAATTCTCTTCTTTGTAGATTTCATAAGTGCTATGTACATTATTCTTAATCATCAAATCGACTCTGGAATTGACATTTCATATTTTCTAGGTAGCCTAGTGCATCATTGCACAGCGATAAAATATACCCTTTCCTTTGCAATGCACCAGTGGAAGAATATCAGCCTTCTTTTGGGAAATATGTCAGATGTGGATGATGAATTATTAAAGCAACAAGCGAAAAGTTTATATAAACAAGCCTCACCTTTTCTCACGTTTGTGTCCATTTTAGTTCTAACAGTGTGGATTATTGCTACTGTGTATGATATATGTGTGTGGAGCAAAGGAATTGAAGTAGCCATATTTTGCCTTCTCACAAATGCTATTCGTGTGATCAATTCTATTGCAATTCTTCAGTTTATTAGCGCACTTACATTCCTCAAGCAACGAATTATATTGCTGAATACTGAAATGAATGACCCACTCAACACAGATAAATGTAGGAATTATAGAAATGTGCCACAAAGCTTTCTTTCTATGAGAGTTCATAAATTTCGGGAGATACACAATATGTTAACTGAAATTGCGGACCTGTGTAACTCCATATATGGATCTGTTCTCCAAGTTCAACTACCAGGTGATTTTATTTTCTTTGTTTGCAATGTATATGCATTCTCATTTTACATTATGGGACTTCAAGACTCTGTGAATGCGAATGATAGGATAAGCAAAATAGTTTCTGGTCTCTTGCACACACTATTGTGTTTTATGCACTTCTATATTGTTGCACGGTGCGGACAGAGAGTTTGTGACGAAGCAAATAGAACATCATCTATCGTCCGGCGTCTGATGCTTAATAGATCTATCGACCGTGCAACTGCTGACGAGCTTCAAGCTTTTGCTCAACAATTATTTTATACCAAGCTGAAGATATCTGCAGGGAAAATATCCCTTGATTCGGGGTTACTTTATACTCTGCTGGGCACTACAACGACCTACGTGGTCATTTTGTTACAGTTCCATTAAATTATTGTATGTTTTAAATAATCTACTGTAGTAAAGGACTACGGTATAGGGTAAAAGGTAAACGTAATGAGGAAAAGAGGGGCTCTCGAACCCGGGGCATAGCACCACACGCAGGCTCTTGTGCTTCTACAGTGAACCTTGTGAGGGAAGGATGAGGAAAGAGACGCGAAGGGCGACGACGATGACGAGGACAGCTCCGGATGACATGGACCCAAGCGTGGACGGGGTCCCTAATGTGTCCAAGTTGAACGCATGCGACGCCGCTCGGGTCCACTCATAACCCCGAGCTACCAGGAGATCCCAGAAAGAGCGCCGGCCCGAAAGCACCCGGAGGCGTGTCCTAATCGAACTGTCCCTGGAATAATGCCGGGAAGAAACTACAGAGCGCAAAGCCATCGCCCAACCGCAACCCCGCTGAGCACGCCCTGGTCCTACAACCCTGAAACAGGTACTAAGGAAGATGATGGGTACAGGAAGTGAGGTGCAGGAGAGCCGAGGTGGAAGATAACCACCCCAGTATTCGACTACCGATCCGGTGAAACCACAAAAAACCATGAGTCAAGTGGGCAGTCGCTGGCGATCGAAACCGGGGCCTCCTGAAAGCGGGATAACCCGTTCGAACCAGTAAAACAATATGGATTAATTAGTTTGTGCGATTATAGTTATGATCTGGCTTATAAAACACTGTACGAGTGGAAGAATATTTCCCACAGATACAGACTTCTTCCACCACTTTACTAAAATATTTCTTGTTGAGAGAACTTGGAACATAGTACAAACTGCAGACGCTATCTTAGGCGAGGTGATGAGCCGAAATCTTACCATGGGTGCCGGAAAGAAGATGGAGGGAGAAGGACTTTCACCATTTCTAGCAATTGCGTCTTCTTCCTCCTTCCTGGTGTGCGAGTTAATAATTTAATGTATGAAAATGCCCTCACATCACTTCTGTGTCGGCCTATACTCTTAACTTCCCCCTAGGGCGTAGTAACAGGAGACGAAATAAAAAAATTTGGTTAGGTTAGGTCTTTAATGTAATTTATTCACCGTTTTTCCTAGCTATCCCCGACTTATATCCCACAAATATTACAAGGTTATAGGGTCCATCTGTTGAGCTGTATCTCCATATAACCTCATATTATTTATAACACAAATACATTTAGAATGCATGATCCATCCTTTTGTGTAGGAATTAAGGTAAAATACTTCATATAGGATGCGCTAGATGGCTATGCAATTATCACTTCATAGATTCCCAATTTTCATTGAGGAGGAGTGCACAAAGACCAGTTATATCCGGGTATATCATTCTCATAGATCTACATGTTTGTCTGACTAAAGTGTTGATGATCCTAGCTACGTTGGGACAGATTCCAGTGATATCATTAATAACATTATTCAGAAATCTCCTATAAAATCCAAGAAATTATCTAAAAATGTAGCACGAAGGAAACAAGCCAAAGAAACCTTAATGTCAATAGTGGACAAGCATATATGTTCGCCAGTGGAAAATTAGATCCTGAACGCAAAATTGAGGAGTGCCAATGCAAGATCCAATGCACAAAGAGGTTTCCTAAAAATATAAAGAAACGTTTTCTTGAAATAACTTGAAAGAATGCATAGTATACATATATGTTCGGTTATATATCAAAACATGTGTTGCAAGATATGTACGAGGCGCATCCACAAAGTAAACTTTCCTATTTTTTTAAAACAAACAAAACATAGTTACATAAAGAACTTGATTGGCAACAGGCACAGCAATGTTTGAACTATTTTTCGACAATCACCACAAGAGTGCAGACACTTGTCATATCGTGGGATCGGCTTTTGTATTCCTCTGTCGTAGAAGTCAGCCGCCTGTGAATGGAACCAGCATGTGACAATCGTCTTTAGCTCTTCATCGTTGTCAAAACGCTGACCGGAGGACAGGAAATTCTTGAGGTGCAAGAAAGTTGGAAATCTCTGGGAACAAGATCAGGACTGTATAGTGGACGATCTAACAGCTCCCAGCCAAACTCCTGCAGAATCGTTGCTGTGCGCCAAGCCGTGTGTGGACGAGCATTGTCATGGAGCAGCAAAACGCCTGCAGAAAGCATTCCACGCCTCTTGTTTTGAATGGCACGTCGCAATTTCCGCAGTGTTTCACAGGAACGGTCAGCGTCCACTGTTTCACCTCTGAGCAGGAAGTCAATCAGCAGAATACCCTTCCTGTCCCAGAGCACCGTGCACATCACTTTCTGCACTGACATTCTAGCCGCAAGTGGAAATGTTCTCAAAATAATACACCACCATTCTGAACGTAGCGTACATTCTGTCCTTGTGATAGGATGTTTTGACTTATTGAGAAAATAAAGAGGAAAACAGAGTATGTCTTAATACCAGATGATTGGTATTCTCTAGTATGAAGTGTCTCACGGAAATTTGAGTTTGTCATTGTGACTCAGCAGGATTTGGACTCATTAAGGATTTCAAAATCCATTTGACACCATTTCTAGGAATATTATAAAAATAATAACCAACCCCTTGCAATATCAAGGTATCAAATGTTTGTATTTTCAGGTGATAGTATTTCAGTGTCTGAAACACACAACGTGTTCCTATTTCATAACTTTACCGCTATGAAGAATGGATTATATGCTAATAAATTAATTTGGATTTAGGTATCTATCTATATTATCCACAATTGTTAATAAATCATAACAAACTGGACAATACTATGAAGCTTTTCAATACAGTCATACCACTGCTTATACACTGGAGGAATAAGCTGTAAAAACTTATTCTTCCAGTGTGTAGCAGTGGTATGACTGTATTGAAAATCTTGATGTTGATAATGAAAAGAGTGGGGTAAAAACTAACATGTACATTAATGTGATGTATTTATTATTTCTAATTAATTACTTAATTTTTACCACAAGGCTACATATTTATTATCTGAGGCATATTGAAACTCAAGTTAAGCAGTTCACATAAGTAGTGTTTCAGCTCACATATGGGTGGTTTTAAACTGAAAGGAATCATAAGTTGGAGTGTGAGAACTGGACAAATCCATCATCGTTTTCTGTTAATAACCCTCTTAAGACTGAAATAATATTTACTTTAACAATATAAAATGTTAAAGGATGCTGGTAACACCGCGGTAACTACAAAAATGGTTTACTTAATTGTGAAATAAAATTATTAAAATATTTTAAATTGATTTTCTCAAAAGTAAGATGTTGGTCTTTATCGCCTTATCATTCTCATGCCTTCAATCTATGTACAACATTTATTTGAACGTCAACCCTGCATACTGAGGAATAAGGTAATCATACAGAATTGAAAATGCATGTTTAAACGTTAAAAGTTTTAATATCTTTATGATAGCTGCCTCAATTTTTGTTGCTAGTAACCTTCCTAACCTCGAAGCTTTGTGCACCAAACTGGGCTATAATTACCGCCGGGCCTTTATAGAACAAACATATGCTATCATACATATTGCTCCATACATCGAATTTGCTTTTATTCTTACTAGAACCAAATCTCCTATTTTCGGTGTCCGGTTTGCTCTCAGCTCTCTCGTTTCTGCTTTCTGTCTATTTCTTAGTGGGGCTTTTCTATATTTGTCCATCGTGGTTTCCTGAATCCATTATTCTATGGTTGGGGTATGTGCGGCAATATGTGCTCTGGCTGTTGTCCCAAGTATATTAGTATTGGTGCATAACCGGTGGATGCATTTACAGAATTATTAATCACAATTCTATCTTCGCACGCTGGTCTGTCTTTGTGACAAAGTATCATAAAATAGCCCGAGATGTCTCAGAGCTCCCTGTCGTCATGTTTCCAGTGGATAATATTTGGATTTATGGTACAGTTTTACTCCGATATCCACGAGCGTCTTCTGAAAAATGTTCCTATATGTGGCAGTGTTGTCACATTGCAGTGTCTCCAACTTTCTATAGTTGGGTACATAGTCATTTCAGACTTTTCTTAAGGAAGTTTCGGAAATTATGTCTTTCACAGAATACTCTTGTATGAGGCCGAAATGTTTGCAGCTAGATATTAGGTTTTAGGTACTCCAGCATAAGTATTGGGAGACATAGTATAAAAGGTAGCGAGAGGACCAGAAACTTTAACTACGCATTCCGGAGCAGGCGTGAGATAGTTATCACAAAATACAGAGAATTTCACATTAATCACATTACCTGTGGTTTACTGAATATAAGCACGGTGTCCCTACATCACACAGAAGAGATAAAAAGGAAGAAATTGAAGGGAGATGCTACACACACGGGGTTACATTCACACAGTTCACATAGAACTTCCACACCAGACACTCGACCAGAAGTTCCGCTAACACACAGGACACGAAAACGAATAATACTCACTTCCCCCACTCTCCACCGCTAGATAGGATCACCGGTTAGCCAATGGTGAGCTGCTACGCCAAACTTCAAAACTTCAGCAATACTGTCGCCAACGACGCAATAATGTGTCTGGCATGACAGTACACACATATACACGGCACATCTCCCCCCACTAACAATAATGAGGCATTCCTGCCGTAAAGAAAATAAAAAAACAAAAACAAAGGAAATATGAACATACAAAGTTGAATATATAAACATTACAAAAAACCGTGAGGAATCCCCACCGGGATAATGATTCTGTCTTAACGGTGAAGTAGTCCCACAGCACACACCCCAGCTCGTAAATACTATTCTGCAGTTTATTATGAGATGATGTTTGGGAATGGAGCACAAAACGACTTTGTTCGGTAACTTTTCCCACCACTTAACCACACCCTCCGAAGAAAAGATGGAAAACCTTATAGCACGCATAGTCTGTACCACTCAATCACCACGGCAAAACACAGTGAAGTAACTGGATATCTGAAAAGTTGGTCTGACGACGGGCCCTGTCGGCACAGACAAAACCAAAAGGGGGTACACCCTCGTAGCCTGCCGTGATGAGATGGTTGAAGTGGTGATGTAAGGGCTGAAAGAGCTGTCCGGGTGCGGCCGGGGGAAGAACAACCATTATCAGGACGATCTGGGGCTGTCCTCTTCTGTGGAGGGGAGCGTTTTCTGGGGCTACCAGCAGACTGTAAAGAGATTTGGGGAAAGCATCAGGGTCACAATATACAAGAAAAGACTCACAGAACACATATTACAAAAAAACAGGGGACTCGAAAGGCTAATAAAACTTAAATCTAAAGCAAGGCCTTGCAAAAAATACATTGATTGAGCGCTCAATTATTGGATATGACTAACAATTATTCATGAGTATATTTAAAGTAGAGACAGCCATACAAGAACTTAGTGACAAAATTTTGAAGGTTTTAACATAACAATGAAATTTAAGGCACTTCATGTTTTACAATGAAAACTGAACAAAGAAATGGTATTACTGTGAGAATTAATACAAGTAAGGACCAAAACGCATTAAGAAATTGATACTAAGAATTTAAAAAAATCACTCTCACAGAAAAAAGCGGTTAAATCAATCTACTAGGAAACAGCAATATAGCTACAGTAATACTAACTACAGGATCAAACATAGGTAGCAAACCATCACAAAATATACGAAGGACCTACTCCCAAGCAATGCTGTATGCGCAGTTCGCAAGCCGTTCTATCATAGATAGATAGATACATATAAAGAGCCCCATTTATTCTGTCATATTTGGAGTGTGGACCGAGACCCAGTCAATAGATTCTGAAAAAATACATTCATAAAACAGACAAAAAATAAGGATATGAAAATAGTTATGACTGACCGAAAGAAAGAAATTATTGTAGGTAAATATTGTGGCACATTACGGATTACACGACCTGCAAATTTTGGAAACACGTACTCACTCAGATTAACAAAGGTGTAGTGAATAACCATAGCGTTGCTGCTGGACAGAAAGATGACTGTGAGCATTTTCCTCATTCCAGTGGCACCTCACATAAAGGGGTGACGATATCGAGCACAGTGACAATAGCTGCAAGATGACTGTAAGCAAACTCAAACAGTGCATCAAGAACATTCCAACATTACTGTGGAATACAGCAAACACAGTAACTATCTCACCTTGCTAAATACTCAACGGCACATTAGCAAGAAAACATACAAAAATCACCCTTTGATCTCAAAACATTAAAATATCCTCACAAACCTGGAAAGTGTCATATTAAAGAGTCCTGCTAAGCACATGTTAATTTATCACCTTAAACCAAATGTAGTAGTGTTACGAGAAAGTACATAGAAAAATAAACAAAGAAAAGTTGTTATCCGTTCCTCTCAGGATGAGCTGGTGTGTTCATTGCATATAACTGGTTGGCCACCAAATCTGCTTTTGCAGCTAACTCAGTGGCATTATTAGTAGGAGGTGTTGGAAGAGCAGGCAAAGGTGGATGACCTGAAAGAAATGGGTTAGTAGTCCCAGCTGGTAGAGTCAGAGGTGGAGGAACAAAAGCATGATCCTTAGGCTGCGCCTGTGTAGAGGCCAAGTGCTCTCTTTTTGTTATATAAAATTGTACTTTATTCACCCCCTTAAGAACCTGTAAAAGATCATTTACAGTAAGAGTGTTCTTTGGGAGGATAATTTTCACATACTCAGGTTTCACACATTTTAGTAAACTCCTTATTGGCTCAGTTTGAGTCATACTTGGATTAACCTGATCACATATAGGCAGTACATAATAAACATAGTGCAACACAGGTTCAGAATCTAATTGAATGCTTTGTAGGAGTTTGATTTCTAAAAATTAATCTTGGTGAGCAACCTGAAAAGCTGTAATAAAAGATTTTAAAAGAACCCAAACATGAGATTGATGCCTGTGGCAAAATGTCTGAAACCATTGTATAGCAGTATCTTTAAGGTAGCAAGGCATATACTTCAATTTTGCAAATCTGACCAGTAATTAGCAAAAGTAACCCTTTCAAAAGTATTCAGAAGGTCAAAAGTATTGTCTACTGGAACATTAAAGAAAGAGGGTTCGACAGAGGGCCGAGCAACAGAAGATTGAACAGCAGACACAGTACTTCGGACAAATGCTTGTACAAGTGTAATTAAATCATTATTGGTGGCCACCAAGGTCGATGAACCAGCACTAGTAGAAGGCGTAGGAGGGTGGTCTTCCACAGGAATGTCTGAGGGTTATCTGTGATTTCTCTTTGGTCAAGTGAAACTATATAGCGCAGTATTAACTCAGAAGAGTAGGCAAAAAAATTAATTAGACACAGGCATGCAATTAAACAGTGGCTGTAATAAAATGAGATAAGTGGGCATACACCATGTAAAAATATTATTGTATCAGAGACAAAAATAGATATGAGCAAAATGCATAAATATCAATGCTGTAAGAGAGGCAGAGTTTGAATTTATAAAACAACATAGATAAAGATAGTAAATTTCCATGGACAATGCCAGAAATTAGCAATAAATCAAACATGTAAGTGAATGGTACACATAGGTAAGAATTAATCACTCAGTATGAAGCAATATAAGCCACTAATATTCACAGAAACAGATATGACATTGACAAAGAACCATAGTATCATATTCACAGTGGACGGAAAGCTAAATAGTTATATTGTGAAGCTAAAAGAAAATAAGCCTAATGAGACTAAATATGACCAAAATGAACACACTTTCAGTAGTGCAACTGTACACAAAGTAACACTGTATACTAAAATTAATAAAAATGTTGCATGCAGTGAAATGTAACAAATCAATGTTACAAGGTCAATGACAAAGAAATTTTCCTAGTATTTAGTATAAACTAAAACTTCCTGTGCTAAAAGCATATAGAAATGCTGCTGATAGTATCTGAAATGTAATACAGGAAGCAGACTGACTAAAGAAAAGAAAATTCAATGAGAGCACTGTCAGAAATGTTACGTTATACAACACATCTGTAATGCACTACAGTGACAAATTTGTCATAAGAATGCAAGATTCATAACCCTCAATAATTTCATTAGTACAAGTTATTAGCAGAGGCACAAGATATGGTAGCAAGGTGGCATAACAGACATAAAAATGTCAATATCATGGGGTAGGACTCAAATTTAAAAGATTAATGTAGTTGTATCAGGCATGCAAAATCTAGAAATTTACGGAGATACCCGAGACAATGCACACATATATAACAAACATACACACAGCGTGGGAACCGGAATGGAACAAAAAAATAGAAGGAGAAAGAGGGAGAGAGGAGGAAAAAACAAGGACAGAAGCAGAAAAGAGGAAGAAGTGGCAACGCAGAGACACCCAAAAAGTATATATCAATGCCATAAAAATAAGAAATGTACTAAAGGTGAAGAATTTTCTGGGCCGAAATCGAAGGGAAAAAAATAAAATTTTGCTACGCCAAGGAAAGAATCACCATGCCAACCACTGGAATAATTTGGAGTTTCCAGTTTAACGGTCACCATGCTGAGCCGAAATGTACTATACCTACATCCCTTAAAAAGAACCCTATCACATTGCTGCAATCCTAAATAAAAGCTTACAGCACAAACCCAGACAGAAAAACAAACCCCTCACACACTTACATATACAAAACATACCCCAAATCATAAATGTAATCACCACGTGCGCAAAAGATTTGACACTCACACGCTACAAGCCCACGAAAAATGTATCCATAGCGATGTGATAGCGTTTGCAACAAAATATTATAAACTCGATGCCTGCAACAAAAATGTTGTATGCGGCGAGGCCAAAAGGTTTGCAGCTAGATATTAAATTTTAGTTACCCCAGCATAAACATTGGGAGGCATAGCATCAAAAGTAGCGAGAGGACCAGAAACCTTGACTACACATTCCGGAGCAGGCGTGGGAGTGTTATAAAAATACACAGAATTTCACATTCCCTGTGGTTTATTGAATATAAGCACGGTGACCTACATCACACACCCACAAACAAGATAAAAAGGAAGAAATTGAAGGTAGATGCTACACACAATTCACATAGACCTACCACACCAGAGGCTGGACCAGAAGTAACGCTAACACACAGGACACACAAAGGAATAATACTCACTTCCCCCACTCTACTCTGAGGCATCGGACTATATGCGTCCATACAAATTCAGCGCGTTCAGTGCTTCTCGGATAAACCCTCTACATTTCAATGTCGTGAGCGAAATTTATGGGTTTGGCTAATTCGCACAACTTGTATTTCACCATGAATGTTCTGACTTTCTGGAAGAGATTTTTAACATAACGGTGTTCGGCAATATTAATGGATGTTTTTTGGTCCGGAGTGTGGTAGGGAACTATTAAATGCTACAACTAATGTAGATTCCAAAGATTTCAGCACATAAGTTTTCCATCCCTTTTCTTAATATTCGGATTGTGAACTACGCCATTTCTTCGACCTACTGACCCTGATGTGTTGGTATGTATTTCTGGTACTTTTCTTAAGAGTTCCAGGATTTCGACGTCGTATTTTTGCAATTTAGCTGTTTTGTAATGCTTTTACGAGATTTGTCTGCCCTGCAGCCTTAATATGTATCAATTTTTATCTCGTGGAAAGACCTATCCTTGCTTTCCGGCATGAACTTTGCCCTTGACAATCTGGACAGAGAGTCACTAAATGTGTTCGTGGACCTAGAATATGTCTTATTTCTACATCAAAAGGTAAAGTTTCATGAGTACAACGTGAGATTTTGTTGCTGATCAGTTTACATTACTTAATAAATTCTAGGCTAACGTGATTAGTGTTAATAATTACCTTCCTGTAATATACATACATACTGCAGGAATATGATTAATGCATATCACATGGTCCGGGTTCTAGTTGCGTTATGCATGAATTTCTTTGTTTATGCGTCAGGCCACTGGATGCTGTGGCTAAATCGTGCATACAATCCGCTTGGTCTACCTGACATAAAACTCCTGCGTAACCTCCACGCACGCATCACAATATATTTGGAAAGGTAGGTAGTCTCTAAGGCTCCCTAATAGTACCGTTCGTGCAAACAATTCACGGAATTTGTAAAATGCCGCCGAATCTTCATCTTACCACACCCGTTGTACACGTTTCTTTAGCAATATTCTAAGTGGTGCAGTTTCTCTGGTGAAGTTAACCAAAATTTTCTCTTCGTATCTCCACATTCTGAAACTAGTTCTAAGTTCTTTTAAGTTTTTAAGTTCTGGAATGTTTCGGATACTTTGTATTCTTTTCGGTCTGATGCCGTAGTTTACAATTGTGTAACCTAATAACTGGACCTTCTTGAAAAAGAAATTGCGTTTTCCTAAGTTAACCGTCATTTCATGATTAAAACATAACCCATATGTTGTAGCTGCGAATCGATGTCGTTTCCCACCACCATGAAATCGTGGACATCCTGGATGACAAATTGTGATGTCATTTCACCAAATATATAGTGAATTGCTCATAATAACGTACCACTACTTGTACTTGACCCAAAGAGTGCTCTTTTGTAACTGAAAAATAATCCCTTTGTTAAAAATGGTGTATTTCCCCAATTCTTGCGCTAAAAGTATTTGTCTGAAAGATTGAACAAGATCTAAGCTATAAAAGCAACTTCCTTGGTTGAAGGGTTGCTTGTATCTAGCTAGCAGTTAGTCTACTCCCTTCCGTTCTCTAGTGATCGGACCGTATTAAGGAATTTAATTTTCATGCGCATAATGTCATCCTTAATCAACCTGAGCTTTTTTCACCCGAAACAAGGGATTAATATACGGCGAATTTGACACTTCCGTTACGTTGTCTTTTAACATCTGCCGAATAGCCTGTTCCAGTTACTCCCTCATGTCAAACGGCAAATTCGTATATTTATGCGATTATGGTGTCATAAGTTTGATTTTTACTTTGTGTGTATACGCATTGAAAATATCAACTGGGATGGAAAACGTCTCTATTTTGCCATAGGATACTATGCAACCTGATTCTGACTTCCATCGTCATATCGCACGCGGTATTTGCTTTTGATTTTGTCGGTTCGGTACTGCGTCTGTTCCTCTCTAACCGGCCGTTCTACCTGTTATCACGCCTGATTTTGTGCTTCTGAGCTAACTGCCTCTACTGTGTGGAGTTGCATGCGCCCAGAGTCAGCAAATTCGTAGGTATTTATGTAGGTTTCGTTTTCTTCACTTTCTTCGAAATCCTCTCCTGCTTCGTGTGGTTTACTCCCTGAAGCATTTATCAAAGCAATTTCTACTCGCTCTTTTACGTGGATGAGCTCTATCTACTTGCATTTTCTACCGCATTTTAGCTTCTACAAAAGGCACGGATACATTATCCCTTACTACACTTAAACATTTCCGCTGAAAATCAACAATTGCTTCCCATTTATGTAAACAGTCTGAACCAATAATGACTTGCTATTACAACCTCGGTATGACAAGAAAAATTACATTAAACGTTTTGTTTTCCATACAGATAGTTAACATGGCCTGTTGTCTGACTTTCTCTTTGCTTTTGGATATAGCTACCGTACAATAAACATTAGAATACAACCGAAATATAATTTTAAATTTTCGTCCCTGTAACATTCTGAAACATTCTTCAGAACACCTTGACACATTTTCTTCCGTGTCTATTAAAATCTCAGTATTGACGCTCACAACTTCGGCATTTATCCGCGACGATTCATGCAGATCTACATGCCCGTGTTCTGTCTGGTACTCTACCTTATATGGCTGGATATCTACATGTCCTTGCGGGTTTATTAGAGAAGTTGGCCGTGGTTGTGAAAATTGAATTGTTTTATTTCCCTCTGAGATGGTTACATACCGGCAGTACCCATCTGTGCCTAGTTCCCCGACTCTTGTTGTTCCTATATTCTTTCCGGTCTATGCGGCCCTGGGTTTAAATCCCATCTCCCATTGTGGCTATTTACGATAGTTTGAGTTCATTGGTCTACTCCTACCAGATAGGTTCCCTTGTCTATATTTGTCCTGTCTGGGTGTGTTTGCTTGTGCCCTAGCATAATGTCTATTAAATTCTTTGACATACTCAAATTCATTTCGTTGTCTTGGGTTCGAGCCCTGTTTGTGATTTGCATTAAAATCTCTCCGGTTATCTCGGTGTTGGTTATCCCTGGGATAGGTTCGTAGTCTATAAGAGCGGAGTGTTGGGTGTGTCACCTTTCCCTCGTATTTTCTTGGAATTGTCTGGACTGGTTACTTCTTTGCATGTATGCGGCTGTCCCAAAAATATTGTGACCTATATTCTTGTAGAATGCCTCTTCCATCCCGTAAATTGTTGCTTTGTGGCAGTTCTTTTTCAAACGCGGCAATTAGGTCAATCATTTTACAAATAATGGGCTGTTCCGCTACTGTTAACCCTTTTCTTACATGTGATTTAAAATAATTGGTGAGCAACGCTATGACTTCCTTGTGTGACAATGGTGGTTCAATTTGCTTAATTCTTTTCGCCAAATTTAAAACATAATCCACTAGGATACCATATATGTTGGGGTTGTATCTTCCTTGGTTACGCTCTAGGCAATAATTTTTCTCTACGGTCCCCAGTATCTCATCAAGAAAGTATGCTTGAATTCTTTATATGTCAGTGAATTATTCTGCGTTAACTTAAGCCACGAAATTACACGATCTTCGAGAAATTTCCTAACAATAATAGGCTTGCTTACCTCGAGTTGCTTTTAACAGAATGTGTTCTAATTCTTTATTCAACTCCTTTGCGGGATCTTTAGTTTCATCAAACACTGTTGGCGTCAGTTAATGCAAAAGGATAATTGAAACTATGTTTCCCACTGTGAGAGCAAGTAGCCAACGCCACTGTAATACAAGAATGCACATCGTCAATACAAGTATTTCTTTGAAGGATTGTGGACTCACCGGGAAGCGAATGGTCACTACCGGAGTTAGCTGAGCTTCCTTGCATTGCAGTTATTAGTACTCGGTTGCTGTGTTTCTGAAATTTCGTTTCAATTTAGACAATTTCTTTTGTCATACACTGTACTAATAGCGTGTATAGATGCTTTAAGTACTTCTATTTTATATTCTGTACAATACATATATTTGTTCTATATTCTATTTATATTCTATTGTATATTTCTATTTTAAGTATTTTGATTAGTTTCTAACTGTCCTACTGATATGATGTTTAACAGCTTGCAATTGATTATTTATTTGATTTTGAACTTCTGTTACAGTATGTGTAATTTCTGACTATCGTATTGCAACGACTCTGCTTTTGTATTTACAGAATCTGTAACAAGCAATTCCCCCTTTCTTTACATTAAACTCCTGCCTTACATTTCTTAGGTCTTTTTTGATTGCATCTTGCCCTTCCTAATTTGCTGTATCTGTTTGATACTAATGCCTAGGCTTTCTTTATACGACTTTTCTTACTGAAACTATGTTGCATTCTCGCAGTGTGGTATATAGTTGTGTTAAGCTGTGTTTTAATCTGCTATTTAAAGTAATTTTCGCTTTTGCTAATTGCTATATAAGCTTCTCTCTTGTTGACGATTGTTTTTAGCTAATTGGCTTTCCATTTTCTAACTTTTGACAACTAACCTACTATCTATTTTGCTATTTAAGCTACTTTATAGTTTTTGGTGATTGTCAGCTAAACTACTTTCCAGTTTCTGGTTGTTATCAGACTATTTTAAATTTTCCTACTGTTCTGCTAACAAACATTGCATCACACGTTTAGTCAATGGCATATATGCAACAGACGCTTCCTCCTGCGTACACGCGGCAGTGGCTGGGTTGCTTTCATGGAAATGTCCATCTTGCTGGAAATATTACTGTCCGAATTTATAATTTTCTTACTTCTAAGTAACATAACAAACTCACTGAATGTGAAAGCAATTGATCTACTCTATGTTAGCTTATTACCTGCTTGTTACCGTCGTGTACTGCACTGAATCTTTGAAGTCCTGGGTTCGTCTCCTTATTTGGGCGTCAACACGGTGGGCGCCATATACGACCGACTTCTCGGCTGCTCGTCATCTTCCTTCCTAGTGTGGGTGTTGATGATGCGCTGTGAGAAAATATCCCTACAACACTTCTGTGTTGACCTATAGTCTTAACTTTCCTTTAGGTAACAGGAGACAAACTGAAAAGTTTAAGTTCACCTTAAATGTGATTTATTCACACTTATTTGCAGCTAGCCGTGACTTCTGACCCACAAATATTACATGGTTATTGGGCCTATCTGTTAAACTGTACTACCCACTCTATATATCTATCGTTCTTAAGTTGGTAACAGTTTGTTCATACGATCTGCCATCAAAGTGACACGAGGTTCACCCCCTGACAATATATGAAATTACGATAATCTCGGGATTGTGTCTCTTATGCATCCTGTAAATGACGCTATTTTCCCTTAACTATTTTAAAGCGCTAAGGTCACATGAGAACATTTGTCCTCATATCCCTCCTTATGATCCGTCTGGAGTTTCCATTTCTAACCTCTCACTCTTTCTAACCTCCATCTCTCTCTCTCACTCTAGCGTCTCTGAAGTCATGTTCAGCCTAGCTTCTGTGCTTTAAGCTACCCCAGAGCTGTATCCGCCTGGTACCGCTTGGCGTCATACGCCTGACCTTCACCCGAATGTCTAGCTAGATTCCATTACATTTAACATATACGTATTTACACTTTTATTACATTATTCACATTAATACCAATATTTGCATTGATGTACATTTTTCCACTACACAAGTTGTTAAAACAGAAAGTGCTGCTTAAATTGCTTCTACTGTTATAAGAGGAAAAACGTGCCAATAGCTAGCTGAAGTGATAGGGTAAAATAAGGAAAGGAATCTAAAAAAGTGAGATTAGGAGGAAGAAGGGTAAGCGTTCGAGCAGAGGAGTTTTACTTTTGACACATAAGACGGTATATTTTTATCTGTTGATGTTAAAATTGATAATGCATTTAAAAAACCGGATGTGATAGATTTACACCACCTGTTTTACCCTCAATCATTTATTAGTATTCTAAAGCTTATTTGTATATCTGCTTCATTTTTGTTCTAATAAACTTTTCAGAAATCGTTACATTACACATTTCGTTATACATGTAAAGAGAACAGCGACAATCAAATGTTTAAGAACTGGACGCTATACGCTGGCTTTAAAATTCTATAGGGTTACAATATAATCGCGAGAAACAACTTAAAATCGACAGGACTATAAAAGAACGGCTTAAATATTGATAAATTCCAACTAATAATAACAGATATCTCGAAAATGACTGACCCCACACAAAAAAACATTATTTGAAGAAAATTGTGTATTTTAAAGAAATCTACATTTCTTGTGCAGCACGTTTTCGTCCATAATAAATAATATAGTTTTATTTATGGACTCTCCTTAACTGCTGTGGTTGGTTCTTAACGTCCCATTCTATTTTGGGCGTGAATGTCTGCTTATACCTCCAAAAGTCAGGCAGGACCGAAGATCCTCGATAACCACTTGGTTAAGCCTAGGTTGATATTAGAATGCCGCCAGTTCTTCACAGCACTGGCTGCCCGCAATTCAGTTCAGCTGAAGTGGGCGCCGGTGCATGTAGGGATTCTGGGCCATACAGTTGAAGCTGCTAAGAAGGAAGCTGAGCAACCGTTAATTGGACCTGGACCGGCATTGGGGCTGTCATCAGGACTCGATATCAGTGCCTGGTTGCTCAGAGATAACGCAAATATTGGAGCTCCTGTAGGTTTCAAGCACTCCAAAGCTCTCATACATAGAATAGACACATGCAGGTAGCGAGAACTGCTGAAAGTGAGCAGGAAAAAGCTCTCGTGGGTAACAGAACTTTTTACAGGACACTATGCTCTTAGAGAGCACCAGCAGAGGATGGAACAGCAAGTGAATCCTGCCTACAGACGTGTCGTCAACAAGCAGATGAGACCCTGCCCGTTTATTGTGAGGAGAGAGCCCTCATTTTTGGGAGTCAATGTCCAAAATCGACCCAGAGCCCTGATTCAGCTCATCATGAACGTCAGACTTCTGGATCCATGATAACAAGATTGGGGATGCGCAATAGAGGCGCAAACGTCGCAGCGTTTGGGCTGCATTGACCCCTATTCAAACTACATCATCGTTGTTTATACTTAAATATAAAATCATTAAATAAATGGCTAGAATTATTAGACCAGTATGATATCAACTTACAATACTCCTATATAACAGTTCTATTTTGTGTTTTCACAGTATTCTAATTAGTTTATAAGAAAGCTAATAACCGCTAAAATGCTGTCTCGTAAGAGTTCTTGGAAATGCCAGGTACTAACTAACATGAAACTGCAATGTCTAAGAACACTACAGTGTCATTTTTAGGGGACAACAATGAACCCGCAACGTTGAGCCGAAACAGCTAATGTTGAAAAACAGAATCATCTAGGCCCTCGTCTTCATGATTACATTGCAAAACACTATTTAAAGCTATTCGTCCCAAATAATTATTTTAAAGTCATGCTCTTCTCGCAGCACTTTTTAATAGATATTGATGTTTTTTACTCAATGGATAACTTATAATAATTCATTCTGCACTTTTCCAACAACATAGGAGCTCATGTGCCTGTGAATTTTTGCAATCATAGCTATGGGTAGCTTTGGGTATTGGTTTGTTCTATTAGCACTCTATCTTGCAATTCAGATTCACTCAATATTATACTACTTCACGGGAAAAATACTCTCAATGGTTTTGATTATCCAAAAATTAGCCTTTTTAGTTAATCTAATTAAGATATGATTTGATAGTAATCTTAAACTTCTTCATGTATGGCAGTACCTTATCATTACCGACAATTTAATACAAGTGAGGTATGATGGTGTAATGGTCCCATTGTGATTTCTAATTCTTAAATGCTGTAATTACAACTTAAGTGCTATGCAACTATTGCAAATGGACTTTAAAGGGAGAAGAAGGCACTATTCGGATGGATACTGAAAATATTTAGAATGCCATGTTTCTAAAAACAAACGAAATTCCTTCATATTTGATAGCTACTTTCTAATATTTCACGAGTTCATTGTCGTGTAGTTTGTTAGATTTGCTCTAACAGTTTGTTAATTATCATCATTTAAGAGCTTTATATTCACCCAAAAATGTATCTGACCAGAAAACATTTCCGGGCTATGATTTTTACGACCTTAAATTATGATTAAAACCTAAACAATGTGCAGATCCGCTTAGAAATGCATTTGGTGTAGAAGCCGCAACTAAAACAAGAGTTTATAATTGGTACAGCGAATTCCAAAAAGAAAGGTATTTTGTTAGTGATGAATTTCGTGAAGGATGCCCAAGAACTGCTGTTGCTGATGAAAATATTACCGCTGTTCCGGCAATGCTTGAAGAAGATCAACGGACATCTTATGAATTTATTCGAGCGACAATGGGCATTAGTATGGGTCAAATCCAAAACATTTTACATCAACACTTGGACACGAGAAAACTTTGTTGTCGATGGATTCCGCATAAACTGGCTCCCGATCAATAACAACGACGCATTGATTGCTGCAGAAAAGCTCCAAGGCGGCACTTTAATTTTGGTTTGAAGTATCGTTATTAATGATGATTCTTGGATTCATTGTTATGGTCCTAAAAAGAAAACTCAATCGGTTCAATGGGTTTATCGAACAGAAGCAAGTCTACAAAAGTTTGACCAATCCGCAGTGCTGGTAAGAAGATGGTTGCAAGTTGTTTTTGTAAGGCGGGCAATTTTGATACTACAGCATTAGAAGATAGACTGCCGATTGCTACACAAATTTTTGAAAAAGTTGGGAAAAACTCCGAAAAAGCAAAATAATGTTACGTCATAAATACGCATAGTCACATACAGCAAAATAAACAAGTATTTGGATACCCTAATGGTCAGTACCATAAACTCTCCACCATACCGCCCTGACCTTGCACTTTATGATTTCTTTGTTTCCAAAATTAAAGGTAAAATGCGTGGAATCATATTTTCGTGATCAGATGAAGAGGTGAAACATAACAAAAACCTGTTTTCTGAAGCGCCCCAGGAAGAGTGGCATCATTGCATTAAGAGCTGGTTTCATCGAATGCAAAGATATATTGTTAAAAGGGAATGTTTTGAAAATAAATAAAACTGTTTAAATGTTTGAAAGCCAATCCTTGTTTAATTTCCCAAACACTTTCAGTGTCGCCCTAGTATGAACAGAGTACACCATTTTTTAAATGCTGTGTCAGTTAAGGTTGAAAACAATCATTTTCTGCAACCGGTTGAAACCCACAATCGAAAAGTCTCAGAAAAAAGAAAAACAAAGAAAAAGAGATACAGAAAAGAAATAAACAACCTGGGACTGAAGCGCAAATCCTAATTGGATGAGGCTTTCTTTTTTGCATTTCTCCCCATAATCCTAAACTATAAATACCAGGTAGTTATAGTTCTTCAGTTCCTGGAGATTATTCTGAGCTTCCATTACACATTCATTCAACATTCGATGTTGATATCCGGTGCGTTACATTCACAATTACTTTCTCTGCCCATTCTTCTACAAACTATTCTTACAAAGAGTTATTACTCTATTTACTTCTTGTTAATCCAGATAAACGTTCAAAGCACATTTACACATTTCGATGTGCGATGCAGTAGCTAAAGCCATATTCAAATGTTTAAAGAGCGTGTCGCTATATGACGGCTTTGAAATTCCATGCTGTTTGCGTGACCAGGAGAAAACGAAACGAATAACGACTTCTCAGTTGAGAAAAGTGTAAGTATTTGAAAATTAAAACCAATAACAAGGAGAATCGCATAGATAGTTCACTGCATAACTATGCTTTAATGACATCTGCATTTTTTGTGTAGTAAGGTTTTGTCTATCTCTTACGGCTTACCAATTATACAAAAGTCATTCAGAATGAAAAGGGCTTCAGAGGCTATTCCCAGAAAAATCAAGATATATATTTCGTTTGTCATGAAAGTGTCTTAAATCTTGTATTTTATGAAAATCGTTAGAGCCATTTACATCAAAATATAAAGGGTAGTTTGGGTAAAGGGATTTTATTGAAAAGATTTGTGTCGTATCCTTGGAAGGTTCTGATTTCAAATATGAAGTTTTATATTTAACCGAGGTTTTGTTTATGAGTTATGCTGCTCACAGTAAAAACATACACACGTTATTTTAAAAGGCTTTATTGGGTATCAAAACATGTATTTACAGTGAAGTCTTGGTATCCAAGTTTTGGATGAAATACAATATTTAAACTATGCACTATAGGTAGGTGATAGATAAAGTAAAAATAAAGGAACAATTCAGAAAATATTTTTGGTTCTTTGCAATAAGCATAATTTATGGTTTTCACAGCTTAGCATTCTTTACATTTAAAATTTGCGAAAAATATGAATAAAGATGATTGATAAGTGCTAAAATGAGACCAGATTCAAAGAGCAAAGAACTAATGAAATTCACTTACTTTTCATGATACGGTTATCACAGGAAGCTTTAATTTGGGCATTTCTCCCCAGATGAATTCATTCTAACTCAGACACCCCGAATATACTGGGTAGACAGGACACATGGAGGTGAGTTATGTGTTATAATTGATATTACCTTTTATTGATGTGAGTCTTAATCAAAAGAGGCTCCTAGGAGTGCGTGAGAACATAAATTAGGGAAACATCTGTTCCAAAAATAACAGTGTTTTAGTTTGTGCGCAGTTTCATAGCAGTGACATTACATTACAGCAAAAGTATTGCTGCTTTCTCCGGGAAGACACAGTGACAGTTCCACTGTGGAAACATTAACACGGTTAGTTGAAGACCTGTGATTAACATCGCGCCCGCAACGATGTTACTTTGCATCATTCAACACTTGTGAGACTGTATCAGAAATTATTATTAAATACACGATGGAATTACTGTGAAGTTTTTGTTCAGCTCAGGTAATACCTTTTTAATTTAACACAAAATTGGGAATAACAAGAAATTCAAATCAATAAATTCGTTTGCATAATGTATGCGATGCAGATATTCCTCTGCGATAAGACAACTGTAATGTTCAACAAGGCAATATGCAAAGCGATGTGGTTCATTTGTCTGATAATGGCCAGCAAAAACACTAAAGTGATGTATATTACCAACTAAGAAACGCATTTTCATCCGATCAAAGACATTCTAGAAGGAGAAGCGTTGGCGTCATAGTCAACTTTCCTTAAATCCTTCTCCACCAAGCTGAAGATAAAACTCTAGCTTTACTGTTGCAAAAGATAGTTCATATTTCTTAAAAAGTGAACGAAGATACTTCCGTTGTGGGATTCGCAAGAAAATAACTTTAATTGTTAACGGATCATCTACAGTTACCACGCTGAAAATGGAAGCGACATCTGTTAGGTCACCTCCCAGAAGAGTGTGGAATGCAGAGAACATTTGTGAGAAAACGGAGATCAACCTTCACTTCTGGAACTCCGTTACTCCATTATACGCAATATCCAGAGCAGTCGGACTGGCACCTTATAAAGCAGTTACTACGTCACACATTATCCTAGTACGGAGTGCAATATGGTCTATTGTTATAGCCTTCTGTTTACTGATCTTATTCGGCGGTAACATGTGTTTCTTAATGTTTATACCAGTAGAGGTCCTTACTTATGGCGATTATATGTCATACCTTGTAGCTAACATGGCCTCCTGTTGTTCAACCATCTACTACATTCTCTCTTTTGCGACCAACAAGTGGAATATCATACATCGAGTATTAGTGACAATGTGCACAGTTGACGAGTCTCTCCTGAACGATAAAGCAGCAAAGGTGTACAAGACGACAAGGAGGTTTCTCTTGTGGGAGACCACCCTCATCTTGACAGTGTGGATTCTCGTATTTGTGTACAATGCACATATATACGAATACGTCATGGAAAACACTGCAAGTACCTTGATCATTATCTGCAACCTTTGCATCAACTCTATAGCAGACATGCAGTTCATTAACTCTCTCATCTTTCTGAGGCATCGTTTCAAATTAATAAACGATGAGTTAAGGGTATATCATAAGCCACTCAAATGTATATCTAACAGAATTATTGTCAGAAAAGCGGTTTCTAATAACATAAATAAGTTGCGAGATCTGCACTTGATGTTAGTTGAAACTGCTGAATCAATTAATTCTGTATTCGGACCCGTTATTTTGCTAGAGATGACAGGCGATTTTATTTTCTTTGTTGCTTATGTGTACAATATGTGTGACTGCTTTAGACTCCAGGGAGGCTGCAGTAGCGATTCTAATCATACCCTTGAGATCAGTTTTTTATACTCGATTATTTTTTTCACCAAATTCTTAATGCTTGGATGGAGTGGCCAGGAAATCTGCGATGAGGCGCATCATACATTATCTGTTGTCCAGAGACTGATGCTCAACAAATCTATTGATCGAGTGACTTTACAGGAGCTTCAATGTTTTGCACAACAATTGACCAATACAGAGTTCAGGATTACCGCAGGCAAGGCGTTCTCTTTGAATTATAAATTGCTTTGCACTCTTCTGGGTAGTGTAACAACATATGTTGTTATTCTGCTGCAGTTCAATTGAGTGCAACATTTGCACACAAACCACAGCCCCGTCTTAACAAGAAAGTTAATATGTGCAGCTACTCATTCAAGGAGCTGTCAAATTCACTTTTGATTTCAGCTGCCACATTGGAACACGATAAGGAAACTTGATACACGCTACTTACCGAGACAATGACACTTGCATCTTGAAAAAACCTGAATATCCTAGGTCATTTTCCTAAAATATTATAAAGTGTGTGTTTTCGAACTAATGTTTTCAGGAAGTAGATAATATAACCCATTCTTAAAATTAAAATGACTCAATTGCACCGTGATGTAAATGACTGTTGGAAAAAGTGTCCACTGAGTTTTTAGCAGTGCAAATTGTTTCGGCTAGATCGACTGAAAACAATCGACATCACAAGTAAATACTTCCACAAATTAAGGTTCACTATTTGAATTTACTACCAATTGTCATACACACACACTTATTGTGGTTCAATTTATTTATGGATTTACATCAAGTTTAAGGGAACAAGTACATAAAGGTATTATTTGGTCACACTTGCAAGGCATTGCATAAAATAATATTTTACAGTTACTATAAACCTTATCAAACTGTAGTTTTTTAGCAATGATCAAAACCGTTCATCGAATGGTTTCTTGATTTTTGTTGTCTTATTTGAATGATTTTAGATTTTATAAATCCACTTATATATTAATATTCTGTTTTCTACAAATTCATTTTTTTATATTTTTGAACCTGTTTCTAGATCTAGAACATTGAAATTTTTCATGAAGCTGAAGCTTATACTTATGTCCAATCTGTGGAAACTTCATAGATGCAGATTAAAAATGTTCTACTTTAAGAACGTTTCTTTAAAAAAATATATATTTAAAGCTTTACCTTATAGTTACTAAATTAAGCAATATTTACTATAGTATGTTGATGCTGACATTCTAAATGTCATGCATAAATTTGACGGAGCTTCACTGTATATAATCAAAAAACATTTATCCTAAGGAAATTGTGCGTTTATTTATAAACTCAATACATAATCAAATAACCTGAAATGATTCATATAGAATAGTCAAATTAACAGAAGCCGCTTAATTACCAGTACTTAACTGCAGTATTTGTCTGCCAAATTACAACTTGATATCTGGTATAGTTCTAAATAACGTCTGTTTGACGTAAATTTTCGCTTAAAGTGGAGAAGAGTCAAACAATATCCAGTATCTCAGAAAGCCTTTATACAAAAGTATATAAAACACTTTATGAAATACATAAAATAATAGTAAACGATTAATATGTACATATGATGTAATAACGTGTGCTTATATCATATAATAAGTTAAGCTTAATAATATACAGTCTAAATAGGTTAAGTAGTGCATGTAATATTATCACTGTGTAGGGGGCATGCGGAGAAGAAAAACCAGCAGAGCAGTGCAACAAGTATGTTAAAGAGCGAAATTTAGTTATCAACACTTTCGTTTATATAGGAGTAACAAATATAAATCTTTACCATAGTACAAGAACGTTCGCTTGTCTTTATGTGTGCAATTGCATTTTTACTTTCTCTACTACGTATAGTAAGTAGAGAAGGTATTGCATTCCACCCAACAATCCCATATCGAAATTTCACCGAAAATACACGTTTTAAGGCCACTGAATCCATAAAAAAAGAATTCTTAGGAAAGGTCAGTGTGTGTGTATGTCTGAGTGGCCCTGTACTTGTGAACTGCATAACTCAAAAACTGAAAGTCAGAGAAATATCAAAGTTGGTATTTAGATTCAATATATTTCAAAGATGCGGGACGAATATTTTCAAGAAAATTCCCCCACCCTAGACTACCCTTTACATGGAACACTTTACATGGAAAATTTTGATTTTTTTAAAAATGGCTCCAACGATTTTGATTAAAATATCATGTATTTAAGATATTTTCATGACAAATGAAATGTATACCTTGAATTTTCTGGAATGTCCCCAAAAGTCCTCTTCATTCTAAATGGCTTTTGCATAGCTTGTAAACCGTAAGAGATAGACAAAATGTTTCTGCAGAAAAAATGGACTGCTTGTTAAAGCACACAATTTATGCTATATACATTTTTTGTGGAGTGAATGATTTCCGAGATATTCCTTGTTATTTTCTTTAAAGTTCCGATACTTTTTCTCAAATGGGAATTCGTTATTCGTTTTTTTTATGTCCTGAACATGCAAAGAGGATGGAACGCTCCACATAGCAACCAGCTCTTAAAAGATTTGACTATCGCTTAAAGCCTAATTCCCCTTGCACCTGCAAGAAAATTAGCAATAAGATGATTTTAGCAAATGTTTATCTCGATTAACATGAAGCAAATGGAGAATACGCGTTTTGTAGAAATAGTTTCTAGAAGAGTAGAGAAAGTTATGTAAGTGCACCACATCAGATTTTTCTTCGTGATGATGAGCATACAATTTCAGAGCCATCACGTAGCGACACGCTGTTTAAAAATGCAAGTGTCGCTTTATTTCGGTATCGTACAATAAAATGTGCAAACGTGAATTGAAGGTTTAACTGAATGAAGTTGCTAGAATAATATGGCTTTGTTAGAATAGTTTTTATAATAGTGAGTAGAGAAAATCGCGTGAATGTAACGCATCAGATTTCTAACAGTTTTTGGTACAAGAAAAATATACATTTTGGAACGTAACGATGTAGTCACAATTTATTTTCATCCCATATAGTAAATTGAACATTAAAATCAAAATCATGCGCTGGGATATCTTCATCACCACCTGCCAGAGGATGATCTGTTTTTTCAAGAACATTTTTATAAAATGAGAGAATATTCAGATCCAGCCAGTTGCATTTTATCAGTAGTCTTTCCACCTTGTTCATTCCCTTGGTATTGGGTCGACACCCTAAAGAAAGAGATTTGTGCTGCTTGATGTAAGCAGTGCTGTTGGATGGTTTACGGACACTTCTTGGTTTATTGAAGTCAATTTTGTAATTTTGTTCTCCTCTCGCAAAAACCTTACCCCTATATGAAGCAGTTTGATTTGCAGATTTGAAGTTGCAAAGAATTGGTGGCTTCAGTATATCTCTGACGGCAGTTTTCTAGTCATGCATGACAATATCATTGGTTTTGGTTACTCCTCCATAAACTTGAAATATTTCTATAAATTCATTAGGCTCAAAAATTACATAATTCTTATTAATACTTTATTGTATTCTCGACTACTCTGTTTGTACATATTGTACCTTAATACTATGGCAGGTAGATGAACACTTTTGAAATCAAAGTCTAGTATTGCAAATAATAATTTTTGAAGCAATAGCTGCAATGCAGATGATCAGTTTGTAACCAAATCGAAATTTCTACACATCATTCTTGGTGGTAGATGAGGCTTTGCCTTCAAACTTCTATCACAGTATACATATAATTACAGAATACCCGATACCATACCTAACTAATTTTCAAAGAAGAATCAAATGATTAAACTTGAAACTGGTTTACCCATATGTCTCTGAATTAATAACCATTTTTATTTTCTCTACTTGGTTCTTACAGTAAGTAGACAAAGTATTCTTATCCCACCCAAAGATTCGATGTCGAGATTTCAACTCCCCACTCCCAAAAAATTAGAAAAAGGCTCGTGTTTGTGTCTGTGAAGAACTTAACTCAAAATTGAAAAGTTGGTTGAGTATGAAACTTGGTATTTAAGGTAAGCACCTTCCAAGGATTGGACACAAAGATTTTTAAGAAAATCCCTCCACTTCAAGCTACCCAATTACATGGAAACCATTTTCTTATTTTTGATTCTCTCAAAAATAGCTCTAATGGTTTCGAGTAAAATAATGCATGTTTAAGCTATTTTCATGACAAATAAAATATATACCTTGAAAGTTTTGGCAATAACATTTGTAGTCGTCTTTATTCTGAGACAGTTTTGTATAATGGTAAACCATAAAAGGGAGACAAAATCTTATCCAAAAAAATGTAGATGAGGCCGAAGCATAACACGTATGCCAAATATTCTGCGGTTAACCATGTTCGAGTCATTATTTGCTATTTATTTACATGTTCACTTACTTTATACTTTTTCCAACTGAAAATCGTTATTCTTTTTCTTCTTGCTTTCATTTTCGTGTACATGCAAGAACAAAACAATTTCAAAGCCATGACATAGCGACCGGCTTTGAAAAGATTTAACTATAAAGTATCTTATATATGCAACGAAATGAGTAAATAACTAATCCAGGCTATCTGAATTAACAAGAACTAGATAACAGAATAAACTTTTGTAAGAATAGTTTGTAGGAGAATGAGTATAAAAAGTAGACTGAATGAAAGATATCAGGTTCTTTTGTTACTTAACTAAAGCAATGTAACATTTAACCCTAAGCTCAACGCCCATATAGAGGCTGTATTTGATTTTAAACCAAAAAATGTTGCCAAGATAAAAGATATGTTGTTTATTATTGTAATGCGTTACAAAACCCCAGTTCGTAAGCTTTGTTTCAAAATCTGTTAACAGAGAAAGGCAGCCAATGTCTCAATACGTGAGTTTCTCACATTCTGGACATCCCTTTCTAAACTGCAAGGAATAACGAAGGGTTAAAAAGGGAGAAAAAGGAAAAAACGAAAAATAAAATACACGTAAATGTGTTTTCCATTTTGTATTAACATAAGTACATAAGTAAGAACACTTTTTCACAGAAAAATAAAAAATAAAAATAGTGGAATAACTGAATGATAACAAATCTGATATGTTATATTCCGATAACTTTCCCTACCCATTCTTCAACAAACTACTATCACAAGAGCTTATTATATTATCTGCCCCATTTTAATCGAGATAAACATTTGTAGAATGGTTTTATTACATATTTCCTTGTAGGTGCAATGGGAATAGCGGAATACTGTAGGCTTTGAAATTCTGTCCTCTTTGCATGATCAGGGGAAATAACAAATTTTAAGTGTTACATTCACATAGCTTTGTTTAATCTCTGTCGTTATTAGTGGGTATACAAATTATTCTTAGCAATTTATTTTTTTACCCGCTTCATTTAATCGAAATAAACATTTGCAGAAATAGTTATATTGTCGGTGCCGTGGCCGATGGTTAGAAGGCACGCCTCTCAATAAGGCCGCCCGGGTTCGATCCCAGGGAACCACATGTGGGATTTATGGTGAACAAAGCGTGGTGTGGGTGGGTTTTCTCCAGGTTCTCCGGATTCCCCCACCGATAATTCCACCAACTGCTCCATCATCAACTTTC
This sequence comes from Deroplatys truncata, assembly GCA_030765065.1. Lineage (NCBI taxonomy): Eukaryota > Metazoa > Arthropoda > Insecta > Mantodea > Mantidae > Deroplatys > Deroplatys truncata. Next base: position 53,150,062 of record CM060988.1, on the reverse strand, counting down.
CTTTCATCCATTTCACCATCATTTCATATCATCTACTTCCTCGCTCTCGTACCAGACATCGGGCTGATAACCCATCCTAGATATTCTTCTGATCCAAAGTGTCTGCTCCTCGACAGGCCTCTGGCCACAGGCTCATGCTTGTAAGTCTTGGGGATGTAAGTACTAGATACGAAGAGGGTAAACAGAGAAAGAAGAAGAAGAAATAGGTATATTACACATTTCGTAGAACACAAAAGGAACAGCAATATTCAGTTGTTTAAGAACTGGACGCTATACCCTGGTCTTAAAATTTCATACTGTTTCCATGCAATCGCTAGAAATAACTGAAATTCTACGGGACATAAAAACAATGACAAAATATTGAACAAATCGTAGAATTAATAACGGATATCTCGGAAATGGCTGATATCACAAAAAAGTTGCATCGTTTTAAAGAGAACTACATTTTTGTGTGGTGCGTTTTCGTCTGTTGTTTAACGTTTTCTAGTGATACAAGATTACACAAAATTCCTTCCTAATGAAGAGAACTTCACAAGCTATTCCCAGAAAATTCAAGATATGCATTTCGTTTGTCATGCAAATATCTTTAATATATGCTATTTTAACCAAAACCGTTAGACATTTTTCAGAAATTAAGAAACTTTGAAAACTGTTCCATGTAAAGGATAGTTGAGTTGGAGGATTTTCTTGAAAATCTCCGTGTCATATCTTTGGGATATACTGAACTGAAATCCAACTCTGGCATTTCGCTTTTGAGTTTTGCAGTTCATGGACACACAGACACAGATGCGCGCGCAATTTTTCTAAAAATGCTTTTTTGTGAATTCAGGAGTCCTCAAAACATGTATTTCTGGTGAAATTTCGGTATCCAATTCTTTTATGAAATGCACTTCTCTAGAAATAAAAAAGCCTGGGTAACCCAAATATAAATCGTGAAACTAATAAAGGAAGCTAAAACAGAGCGATCATTAACTGGTCAAAAATTACTGTCTACGATGAAATATACGTTTTATGAAATGAAGTTATTCAGTAAAACCAATACCTGCAATTTACGTCACATCATGAAGTACTGAGTGGTTTTGCAGTCAACATCTGAAAATATAATTATTACTAATACACTTCGTAATCGACGAAACTGTTATGAGGGCAGCACTCTTGAATCCATAAAATATTCAGGGACACGCAATGTAGGCTTATAAATGAATTCCCCAAATGAGAAAAGAGAATTAATTTTAGCTATAAATTTTACTATCTAAATATATGCACCTGGTCGATGTTAAAAACCTATGTATATAGGAGTACGCTTAACAAGGACACTAATTATGATGCTCAATCCCTTGCTTTTCTTTTAGTATAAATAAGCGTCCTTTTACATATAAGTTACTATTTTTGATCTGCAGGACATGACATATCATTAAAGGAGAGGTTCATAGAATCGTACTGCATGGCATACTAAATATGATGCAAATTGTATAAATCAGCAATATATTTCAAAATAAAAGAACTAGAAAGTTTACACCAACAATCTTCATAAAAGTATAAACTTAAATATACCCTCCCTCTTTATGTACACTCGGGCAAACTAAAAGTGGGTGTGTCTATAGCACTTAAATAATTTCAAAGCCCCTTCGGTGAGTTCACGGTCCACAAAAGTCAAATTCTGAACGCCACTTTGGCTAACTCTATAATACAAGCCAGAATGCACTAATTTCTGATATTTCCACTCCGTGCTTGACGTGAAGTGGTGTTTAAATCACTTTACTTTTACTCAAGGAGCTCGAGTTCAATTCTTCGTAGCGGATTATTGTTTTCTTTTTTAAAACTCGTTTTACTGTAATATAGTTTAATAATATTTTTGCATTTTGTTGATTTTACTTAAAACATAATTACAATAATGGTGAAATTTGTGCTTATACGATTAAATTGACTGAGTATGAAACCTCCTCCTGACCGATAAATTAATGTCATGATCACCATCTACCGGTATGACAGACTACTACATAAATGCGGCATAACGGAAGAAACATTGTCTGGCATTTCGTCATTTGGCTAGTAATCACTATGACACCACAAACGAAGGAAAGAGAGAAGCATTAGTCTACTTAGTTTTGCATTCCCCATTATAATTACTACAAGAATATAGTGAAACTTGTTAACAAAACTTGGCTGTCCCGAGTGCTCATGGAAGTATTCGATTCGAGGTGCGTCTCTCGGACGTGGCCAGTGTTAAACTGACCGACATATCCCTAATATGTGCCTGGCACTTAAAAAAGTAATAAACACATCGTTCGTTCTCTTAGCGAGGAATAGTTGAACGGAATGTCTCAGACGGTAGCGCTTGAGTTAGGATTTAGGAGTAGGCAGACGGAGGGGCCTCGAATAACTGGAGCATAGCACCACAAGTAGGCCATAGTGCTGCCAAAGTGACCCCTAGGAAGAAGGAATGAAAGGGAGACCCCGAAGGGCGTGCAGATTCGGACGACGATGTGCGCTAGGAAGGACGAGGTCGTTAACAATTCCAGCATGACACCAGTACTGACGCCATTTAGCTCTGCCTAAGCAATTCGCAACTCGGGGAATCCTTGGCAATCAAGACAGCTCCCAGGGGTGCCCAGCAGTTCTGCCAAACGCTGGGGATAAATCTTTCCAGAGGGAAACTTCCACTGTCCTGCCGCAGCACACCAACCACTGTCTTCTGTCCTACAACCCTGAAGCAGATGAGGTGAAAGAAATGACAGGATGTGATGTTTACAACAAATGATTGACGGGAAATTCGTGGTAGAAGGGGAACCGCTCCAGCATTCGCCTACCGACCCGGGGAAACCAGGTAAAAGGCCATTCTTAGAGTGGCTGGATCGACGACAATCAAACTTGGGACCTTCCGAATGCGAGCTTCACACGTTCCGCGGAGATATCTCCTCGTTTGGAGTTAGAGACTTTCTTTCGGGAGGACTCAGGTTCATTTACCATTGAAAGGCCATCTTTACCTTGGCCTTTTTGTGGTTTTCCCAGGTCGGTAGGCGAATGCTGGGGTGGGCTATACAATACGAGAAATTTTCCTGTACCTCATTTTCTGTCATTGTATATATCTTAAGGATTACACAGCCTGGCAAGCTCGGTTGTGTGTGGCAAATGTGGTTTAATGCGTGGCGCCTGTGAAATTGGATGACAATCTGCAAAAACTGTAAATATTGAAGATGTTGTAATAGTTTCCCAGTAAAAATAACTTTATTGATAAATATAATAAATAGTGACTGTCCTTGAGACTAAAAAATAGGTAATAGCTTGTCTTGATTGATATCAGCGTCAAAATTTGAGTCCAGCAGCCGCCGTTCCTTAAATTCATCTTTTGCGCGACATCGGCTGTGCCCTGCCTAAAATAAATCTGTTGACTTAAATATCCAGCGGAAGAAGGAAACCGCATCTGCAAAAGTTACTCTGTAATATAAGTGCAAATATGTTAAAAACACGTAGGAAGCAGGAGGTAGAAAATGACTATGTGCCTGAGGTGGTATGCGGAATGCATTCTAAGTGTTCTAATTTCATCCATAAATACTATGTGTCAGAAAGAATAAATGCCTTCTGTGGCTTATAATCCTTATCTGTATCTAGGAATTATGGCCGCTTGAAAACTATTTGCCTTAGCGCGTTTATGTCACTAATGATTACACTATACTACTTGGGAGATGATGTCCGCCGATTTGGCGGCACCGGATTTCAGGAATGGTGCCGGTTTCAATGCTAGCTCGGGGACTCGCATGGCTCTTGTATCTAAGGTCGGTGGTTAATACGACTGGTTCATTTTCCTGCCCGTTTATTTCCCGTCAATGTTTTAAAATCTGACTGCTGATATTATCTTGCCACACACACACACACACACACACACACACACACACACACACACACACACCGCGCGCCCGCATTTCTTTACTGCTGTGCTTCATGCAATCGCCCCTAGCCACCGATCTTTATTTTCAGCACAACCTCCAAGAAAATACCGTGAACAAGTGTTTACTAAACTCTCCTGTTTCTTTATTTCAAATTTTCTATCTTCCCCCGTTTCACTATTACGTGAATTCCACCTTATTTCTTACTGGATGCTTGATGCTATGAGAACACTGACTCTTTTCTACATATATGATTTTCAGACGACCTAACGGTACACTAGCAAAGCATATTCTGCACTCACTTGGCTACAACTGAGAGGGGAAAACCAACCTCGTTTCCTGCCTGCTTCTGGTACTGATTTTTCAACCCATATTCACTTTTACATGTAACGCTCACTTCACAGTCTTATTTAATAATACCATTCCTACTGTTATTAATATTTATTTTTCCTATGGTTATTTTGTATTTAGCTATGCAGAACGTACTATCTTATGCTACAGTTTGTAAATAAATGTTTCTAATCATAAGAATCTAAAGAGCTAAATGCGCTAAATCCCTTTAAATTGAAGATACCGAATTTATTTACAAGAACCACATTGTAAGCATATTTCAGCACATTTCGTATTTTGCAGGTAAATTACAAGGACTCCTTATTTAAAACCTTATTAAAGACTCGCAATGTAACAAGTCATCTGAATCAACTACCTTATTACTGTCTATATATCAAACGAAAATTCAGTCCTTTGTTTCTACCCTGTAATACAAATAAAGCTTTTAATAACAAGAGGACAGACCCATTACGATTGGAGAGTTCCCATCAAACTAAAGGACATGCACAAATTTAACTTTGTTTCATTAACAAGCACCTATCTCAAATACAGTTATACTGAAGTATCGGTAACATTTTAAGATGTCGTACTATTAGTTAAATGGGTAAGTGATAACTAATTGTCTGTAATTGCTACAGAAAAATTTTGTAACATGAAAACTGAATGTATGTTTTCTTGATGCAATAACGCACCCAGTCGCTCAGCCGTCCAGTTCTACTTTCTGCACTACACATCTATTCTGGATTTAATGAAGCAAGAAACCAATGTTAGTTGAATACTTGTCTTGGCTTGAACAGAGTCACAGAAAGTGTGAGTGCCCTGGAAGATCTAATCCCTTCTGATTCTGAATTTTGATTTCAAGAATGCTCTCTTCGAGGTGGCGGAGGGCTGAAGTAACCACATTTGATCTTCTTCCGGATTGAGGTTTTGTCCAGGAATACACTAAGGCGTTTTCGTTATTTCGATTGTTTTAATGAGTAATGAACGTTTGGTTGTACAACAAAATCTACATAGAATAATCTAAACCTCATGACATTATTGCCAATGAAGGCTGACCTGCCAACCCACTCCTTGCCTCACGCCCACATACGCACGTCAGAAGTATGTGGACGTATGTGGGCGATCAGAGATCAGCAACATATCTCTGCGGTGCGCATGTGGGCGATCATCCAATGGATACGGAGAGGAGATGTGGCCTGCATCACGCATTCCCTAGCCGGAATGTTGCATAGAGTATACAGTTACTGAAAAATCATGGAGTGTGACTCATTTTGTTGTATGTCAAATCACATTTTTATTACACTTTCGTCGTCGGCAAAATTTCTTATGTTCAGCAAGACTTCCGTGCAGTCTTTGACGTCCTAAAAACTCAGCTTTTTCATCTAGTGGTATGGATTTCTAATTTATCGCAGTTGAACATGTGCTGATATCTATAAGGAATTTGGAAAGTTACGTGAAGTTTTCTTTAAGATGCTATGGAAGTGCTTGCAGATATATAAGCATCTACCCTTGTTTCCTCCACTCTCGCCAAGTCTTCTTTAATGGAGCATCGGGTCCATATGAGATCTTGCGCTCTTAGGCCGCCCATAATGACTTTCTCTACACTTCAGTCTCAATAAATTCAGCAATGTATGCTTCTGCCTGAGGGTCTGATTTTTATACGAGCAACCTTATGTACTGCTGTGGCATCGAAATGCTTGGATAGCCTATTTAATATAAATATACTTATTCTTGCCATGCATTCAAATGAGTGATTGCAGTCGTGCTCAGTCTGTCTATTTTCTCTCCTCAAAAATACACTTTTAATAGCCTGAGTAGTATATACCCCACGGGAGCCAGACACCGCCAAATCAAGGTCATGGCGTCAAAGAGAGGTATTCCCCCGTCCTTGAGGGAATTCCCTCGACGCAATGAAACCTTGGCTTGGTCGGAGCTACCTCTCGTGGGGCTTTTTCTTTTAACACAAATTAAAAAAGAATTCTTGGAATTTAGTTTTTAATTATAAGGAAATATAGGTTAATTACTTGGAAATAGATTATAAAATATTTTAAAGTGACGTAAACTTTAAAAAAGGTCACGTGATAAAAAAGTATTTAAGACTAGAACGACGTCAAAGAGAGGTATTCCCCCGTCCTTGAGGGAATTCCCTCGACGCAATGAAACCTTGGCTTGGTCGGAGCTACCTCTCGTGGGGCTTTTTCTTTTAACACAAATTAAAAAAGAATTCTTGGAATTTAGTTTTTAATTATAAGGAAATATAGGTTAATTACTTGGAAATAGATTATAAAATATTTTAAAGTGACGTAAACTTTAAAAAAGGTCACGTGATAAAAAAGTATTTAAGACTAGAACGAATGATGTATAAAGGTTGTAGCGTGTTTGGCGTTTTTATTAGCGGTACATATTATTTTTAAAAATTATGAATGCGTACATGTTATTGATATTAGTGGCGTTTGTAGAAGCGAACGGCTACGGCAATAATATAGAGGATGAGAATTGTATTAGTTTTGGAAGATGTGGATTTAAAGTTGACGGAAACACGGGACATTTACAAAATGCAACAATGTGTCGCAAGGATTATGAATTGATGACAAATTGTTCGTGCGTATATAAAAAAGATAGTGTATGTAAATTTAATTCTATGTAATCATTTTTAAAAAGTTTTACAAAACAAAAAATTAGTTGCTAGATATTAAAAAAGATACAAGTTATCACTAGACATAATTTCTACATTTGATATTATATGTGTTTAATATAAATTGATCATTTACATTACTATAAAGTAACAATTCCGTCCAAAGGAATTCATCTTTGTAATCTGTTATAAATTCTTCACTCAGATTTTGATATCTGGTCACACTGGACCAATCTAAATAATTTGAATAAAAAAATAAGGTAAGTTGGTGTACATTTATTTTTTATTTTTTATCAATAATATATTTTCTTTTGTTATTTAAAAAAAAGTCACCATTAAAATTGTACTTGTATATATATAATGTTTTTAGTAATATTATTGTACATATATATGGTTTTTTAGTAATAGCTATGTACATATTTATTTTGTAATCATTTTTAAAAAGTTTTACAAAACAAAAAATTAGTTGCTAGATATTAAAAAAGATACAAGTTATCATTAGACATAATTTCTACATTTGATATTATATGTGTTTAATATAAATTGATCATTTACATTACTATAAAGTAACAATTCCGTCCAAAGGAATTCATCTTTGTAATCTGTTACAAATTCTTCACTCAGATTTTGATATCTGGTCACACTGGACCAATCTAAATAATTTGAATATTTTCGCATTGTTCGCTCCGATAATTTTTGATAAATACAAGTTAGCACCCAATCCATATTATCATAGCAACTATCTATTACTTTCTCTGTAATATTAATAGTTGCACACAACCAACACCAGTCCAACTTGTCTTTAAAGTAGATAATAAAATCTTCCGATAAATTTTGAATTGATGAAATTTTTAACCAATTAAATTTATCACTAAATTTTTCCATGACATCAAACGAAAAGTTTATTGTGTCTATGGATTTGTTTTTAACATTTTTTTCTATTATTGGTTCTAAAAACTCGTATTTATACAAATTGTAGTAATGTAAATCATCAAATTTTGAAAACATGTCAAGTAATGTCCCCGAATTAATGTTTACCAAAATATCTATAGCAACTTTTTTTTTAACTATAGTATCCACACATAAATGTTGCAAACTTGCCATTTTTTTAATTTGTTGAACCAAATTTTTTACTTCCTCTTAAAGTATTTCTTTTGCTTTTATTATGGTCAAAAAGCTTTATTTTTGGTGTCACAATTTTATGTATGACAAGTTGTGCTATAGCTTTATTAGGTGTAATGGTAGCAATTGTACTAGATAGATTAAATAAAATTACGTTTATTGTGCCAGTGTAATCTCTATCTAGTACTCCTCCCAATACAGATATATTTTTTATTGCATTACTTGACCTGTCACATATATATCCACACGTGTTTGGGGGAAATTTAACTGATATTTGGGTATCTATAATAATACTATCCCAAGGTGGGATAATTTCATTTTTTGGGCTATATAGATCGTAACCAGCCGAATTGTACTTACGTGTAGGTGTTGTTGCAGCAGAATCGTGTATGCTGTAGTATAGGGTATTTGTGTTTTCTTCTTCTTCTTCCTGGGACAGAGATTGTGTGCTGCTGTTGGATGTTGGAATTGGATTTTGCTCCTCCTTGGCTGATTGTTGAAGAGACGTTTCTTTATCCTCGTCCGGGATGAAGATCACATCACCATCTTCTTCTTCCTGGGACAGAGATTGTGTGTTGCTGTTGCTGGATGTTGGAATTGGATTTTGCTCTTCCTTGATTAATTGTTGAAGAGACGTTTCATCCTCGTCCGAGATGAAGATCACATCACCATCTTCTTCTTCTTCCTGGGACAGAGATTGTGTGTTGTTGGATGTTGGAATTGGATTTTGCTCCTCCTTGATTAATTGTTGAAGAGACGTTTCTTCATCCTCGTCCGAGATGATCATAACACCATCATCTTTTTCATTAGAATTTTTGTTACTGCTGCTGTTGTTGGTAAAATCTGGAATTGGTTCTTCTTCTTCTTGGCTGCTGCTGCTATTAGATTCTGAAACTGAATCTTCTTCTTGGTATAGTTGTCTTAATCTAAATAATTCCTCGAAATACTCGTCGGGGTTTTGTGCATACGGCAGATCTTCTACACATGCATCGCAGATGCAATTGTGTTCTTGATGGTTATAAGACATTGTGTACAAAGTGCAGTACTTATAGCTTAGATTTTATACTATACGCTACACGTATGGGTGGGGGGAAATCACTGCATTGGGAAAGCACCGAGTGTAGCTGAAAGGACAAGGCCACTTATATAACTTGTTTACTGCATTGGGGAACCACCGAGTACAGAAGGACAAGGTCGTTTATGTAACTTGTTTGCTGCATCGAGGAAACACCGAGTGCAGAAGGACAAGGTCGTTTACGTAACTTGTTTACTGCATCGGGGAAACACCGAGTGTAGAAGGACAAGGTCGTTTACGTAACTTGTTTTCCGCATCGGGGGAACTACTGAGTGCAGAAGGACAAGATCGTTTATGTAACTTGTTTACTGCATCGGGGGAAACACCGAGTACGGCAAGGACGGCGTGTGATATAAATTGATTTGTCGCTTACGCTTTTAATACAGGAAAGGAAAAAGCATACAATCTTACGGAATACGTGAGTACAATGGAATCTTTTACTATTTTAAGTCATAGACAAAGAACCTTAAATAAGTTTTATTCAGGATATACAGAAACTGAAATATTAGTAGATACGATGGATATCGATGATGATTATGAAAGAGGTGAAATTGATCCTATGGTATGGATACATTTAATATTTGAGGAGTTTTTAAAGTTTGCTAACCGCGAATTGCTACATTATAAACCTAGTTATTTTGGCTTGTCTGTAACCAATTCGCAGGATCCTCCTAAAACCTTTCACGTAAGTGTTAGACGATTTGAACAAATTAATATGGAAGCAATTTTAAATGGTATAGAAAGAGTTATTCAAAGTAATCACAATTTCTTTCTGCATGGACCACTAAAATTTACATGTGTTTATACTCAAATTCAATCAGGTAACTGCTTTACTGATTGTCGAACATGTACACAAAATAAAGGCATTATAGCTATAGAAAACAATGATTTTTTATGTTTACCCAGATCAATTGCTGTAGCAATTGCTAAAATTGAAAATGACAAAAATTATAAATCAATAAAACAATGTGGGAAAGCTCAAACAGAACAAGCGATGAAATTGTGTGTCCTTATAAATAAAAATATGGGTTTTACATTGAATGATATAGTTACTTTTGAAAACAAGTTACAAAATAAATATTCTTTTACAGTGTTTGGAGATCATAATGGAAAAAAAGTTTTGTATAAATCTACAATAAACAGTGATAAATATATAGATCTAATATATCACAATAGTCACTTTAATGTTATTGTGGATATGCACAGAGCATTTAAATGTACATATTATTGTAGACCGTGTAATTCGCCATTTAAATATAAAAAAGAAAAACATCGCTGCGATTTTATTTGTTCAAAATGTCATTTACAATGCAATGGTTCAGATGATGAATTTGTTTATTGTCAAAACTGTAACCGCAATTTTAAGGGAACAGTCTGCTATGAAAATCACTTAAAAAAAGGTGTTTTTTATTCCAATAACATATCGGTTTGTGATACAGAAAAAGTTTGTAATAACTGTTGTAAATTTTATAATTTAAAAAAAAGGAAAAAAGTAACGCATGTATGTGGTGAAATTTTTTGTTACATATGTAATCAATATGTAACATCAAATCATTTGTGTTATATTCAGCCATATAAAAACAAATTATTAAGTAAAAATTTTATATTTTTTTTTATTGATTTTGAATGTATTCAAGAAAAACCGTATAATTTAGAAAATGATACATTTGAACATGAGCCAAATTTGTGCGTTCTTTATCAAGCTTGTAATGAATGTATTGATACTTACACAAAAATGAAAGTTTGTCACAACTGTGGTATAAAAGAGTGGATATTCAAAAATGATCCTGTACGTGAATTAATAGAATATATTACACTACCACGCACAGTACTTAAAGATATAACTGTCATTGCACACAATTTAAAATCATATGACGGACATATTCTACTGAAATATATGGTGGGTTCGCTGGGTTGGACTCCTGAATTAATTATAAATGGTACGAAAATATACAGAATAAAATATAAAAACATAACATTTTTAGATTCCTTAAATTTTATACCAATATCCTTGTCTAGATTTTCAAAGACGTTTCAATTACAAGAAACAAAAGGATATTTTCCTTATTTATTTAATACTAAGGAAAATAAAGATTATGTTGGAAATATACCTGATCAAAAATACTATTGTCCCGAGTCTATGTCTGTAGATGAAAGAAAAGAATTTGAAAAATGGTATAATGAGAAGAAAGAATCTAATTACATATATGATATGAAGAAAGAACTTATCAATTACTGTCGAATGGATGTACAATTATTATGTTTTGGTGCATCTAAGTTTAGAAAAGAATTTATAAATGAAAATGATATTGATCCTTTCAGAGAATGTGTTACAATTGCTAATGCTTGCATGAATGTATATAGAAAACGTTTTATGCCTAAAGATACAATTTCTATATTACCATTAGGAGGTTATCGATTGGGTGATAAACAATCTCGTATAGCATTGATTTGGCTTTGCTGGTTAGAAAAAAAAGAAGGAATTTCGATACAACATGCATTAAATGGTAAAGAAGTAAAAATTTTAAATCATAAGGTGGATGGTTATAGAGAATCCGATAAAACTATATTCTTTTTTCATGGATGTTTTTACCATGGATGTATACACTGTTTTAAGAATAGATCGTCATATATTTACGGGTCGCATTATGAAACTATGAATTCTAGATACGAATCAACTGAGAGAATCACAAATAAAATAAAACGAGCACAATATAATGTTGTGGAATTATGGGAATGTGAATTTAAAGCTATGATTGAAATTGATAAAGATCTTGAAAAGTTTGTAAAAGAATTTTCTTCTATTATTCCTGAACCTCTTGAACCGAGAGATGCATTTTATGGCGGACGAACGAATTGTATTAAGTTATATCATGAAACTCAAAAAAATGAAAAAATATTTTACTATGATGTATGTAGTCTATATCCTTTTGTTAACAAAACTAAACCCTATCCTGTAGGTCATCCTAAAATTTATTTTGAAGAAAATACATTTCCGAATTTGAATCATGTAAAAGGTGGGCTTATTAAATGTAAAATTTTACCACCTATCAATCTTTATCATCCTGTATTACCTTTACGCATAAATGGCAAATTAATTTTTACTTTATGTGTTTCTTGTGCAAAGCTAGAAAATCAGACCACGTGTAATCATACCGATGAAGATAGATGCCTAAATGGAACATGGGTGATAGATGAAGTTAAAGTAGCAATTATTGAAGGGTATAAAATAATACAAATATATGAAATTTGGGAGTACCAAATAGTACAGTATGATTTACAAAATCAACAATGTGGACTTTTTGAAAAGTATGTAAATCAGTTTTTAAAAATAAAAGCAGAAGCTTCGGGGTGGCCTTCACACTGTGACACCGAAGATAAAAAAATAACATATATTAAACATTTTGAGGAAAAGGAAGGTATTAATTTAGATTCTGATGCTATAGATTTCAACCCAGGTAGACGAGAATTAAGTAAATTAATGCTTAATTCGTTTTGGGGAAAATATGGACAAAGAGATAATTTACCAACAGCCGAATTAGTAACAGAATATTCTCGTTTAGTCGAACTTTTAAGCAACCCAAGCATAGAGGTTCATACATATCTTCCAGCAACAGATGATATAATTTATGTTGTTTGGAGTCATGTTAAGCAAAGTCCTAAATTAAATCGTACCACTAACGTTATCATTGCAGCATACACTACAGCTCATGCTCGTCTAGAGCTATATTCTTATCTTAAAAAATTAAATGATCGTGTATTATACTTTGATACAGATTCAATTATTGCAGTAAGTAAACAGAATGATTGGATTCCACCTACTGGGTCTTTTCTTGGATGCATGACAAACGAATTAGAAAAATATGGAAATGATGCATATATTGATAAATTTGTTTCGAGTGGACCTAAAAGCTATGCCTTCAGAATAAAATATGGAGAAAATACAAAAATTATATGTAAAATTAAAGGAATTACATTAAATTCTGGAAATTTATCAAAAATAAATGAAAGTAAAATGAGTGATATTGTTTTAAATGATAATAATATGACAATTACATTACGTAATACACAAATATCAAGAAAAGCATTATGGACTTTAGTTACTGCACCATCTATTAAAACTTTTCGTTTAGTAGTTAATAAGCGCAAAAGAACCTCAAATTTTGATACCGTACCTTATGGTTTTCAAAAAAAATTATGTCGTTAAAATGAACAAAATATCTAAAGCAACACTTAGTTGTATAAAACATGTCATCAGACTCGGACGATGATGTTAACATGAAGTATGATATAGCCGAGTTATCTAAAGTGCAACCTTTACGTTTTCCTTTAAAACGTAAATCTAATCAAGACATTTCTTTTTTTAAAAAAATTCCTAAATTATCATCTTTAAGTCAACCAACTAAGCGAAATACAAATTCAGAGTTTTCTTTTTTTAATAAAGTTGCTAAATTACCGATATTAAATAAAGCTAAAAAGCGAACTAAGGATGAAGAATATATTTTACCCTTTAAAAAAACAAAAAATTATGAATCCAATATAAATGACAATTCATTAAATATGAAAGAATTAAAAAAAAACGTTAATGTACTTTTTAATCCAACCTTACAACAAAGTTTAGCTTTAAATCATAAAATTGAAAGAAAAGAAAATACTAGAAATGAAGAAAGCTTAAAGCATAAGCTAAATACATATTCTAATTCGAATTTAAAAATACATAATGTAAATGAAAATAATAATAATAAAATATACAGAAACTTGAAGAGAAAGGGACTTTATAATGTAAATAATAATGAAATAAAATTAAAAAATGATTTGCAAAATAAAAAAAAAATTAAAAAAAATATATCTGATAATGATATAGAAATAAAGGATTTTAATCAAAGCGAAGTAGTTGATGAAAACTTAAAAAAAATAATTAAAAATGTTAATTCTGGTAAGGATATTGAAATGAGGGATTTTAATCAAGAAGAAATTGTTGATGAAAATTTGAAAAAAAATTTAAAAAGATTAATCCTGGTAAAGATATAGAAATGAAGGATTTATCTCAGGGGGAAATTATAGATGAAAATTATAAAAAGTTTAAAAAAGTTAATCCTGGTAAAGATGTAGAAATGAAAGATATATCTTACAACGACGTAGAAAACGATATACCTTTTGAACGTTCCGAGGTAGTAGATTCAGATATTACAAAATTTAAATTTCCTAGTACAATACAAGTTACAGGGCCATCACGCAGTGGAAAATCTACTTTTGTTAAAAATTTGCTTAAAAATTCAGATAAAGTATTTAATCAACCTATAAAAAGATGCTTGTGGTGTCATCCTTCTGAATATCCACCTTCTTTTCCCACTGAAAAAGAATTTAATAATTGTACATTTAATGTACGTATGCATGAAGGAGTACCCGAACTAGAATCAGTTAGAAACGGAGATTTAGTAGTATTGGATGATCTAATGTACGAAGCAGATGGTAATAATGTATCAAACTTTTTTACCAAAGATTCGCATCATAAAAATTTTGGAATAATTTATATATTACAAAATATCTTTCCACAGGGTAAAAAATTTAGAACCATGTCTCTTAATTCTAATTATATTGTAGTGTTTAAAAACAATAGAGATAAACTACAGTTGGATAGATTATTTCAACAACTTGAACCGAGAAGATCTAAATTTTTATTAGAGGCATTTGAAAAAGTTACAGAAAAGCCGCACGGATATTTAATACTAGACTGTACGCAATATACCCCCGATAAATATCGCTACAGAACAGGAATATTACCTGACGAAATATTATCATGTTTTGTTTCTAAATAATATACCGAAATGTCACCTAGATTATCTCCAAAAGTTTTTAAAAAAGTCTGTAAACTATCTTCACCCACAGTTGCAAGGCAGTGTGGCAATCTTACTGTTCTCAGTAAAGCAAATCCGAAATTACGTAAAAAAATTTTAAAAGAAGCAAGTCCAGAATTTATAAAAGCTATTTCCGAATGTGCACTAAACGTATGTAACGGAAAAGTATTAATTTCTGATAAATGTAAAAATAGATTAAAAAAACATAAAAAATTGTGGAGAAAATTAATAAATAAAAAAACTTCTTTAAAAAAGAAAAAGAGTATTTTAATACAGAAAGGAGGTTTTCTTCCGTCATTTATATTGCCGGTATTAGGTGCATTAGGAAGTGCTCTAGTATCTAAGTTTACTTAAAGAAAAAAAATGAAGTACGGAAAACAAATTATGTTGTTGCATCCGCAGCCAGAAAGTTTAAAAAAAATAAATATTATCGATAAAACTTTAGAAACTTTAACCAGAGATATAGAAGGTATACAAAAACAGTCCATATCGCCCGATGATAAATGGAAACTTCTTAAATATAAATTAATAAATTATCACGATATTGTGTCAAAGCTGCGTGAACCTTACATTCAATCGGAAAAAGAATTATGGAAAGAGTCTAATAAACAAGAGGAGGAAGGAAAAAATCCTGATTTTGAAAGTGATTGGGAAACAGCAAAACCTAAAACAAAAGTTAAAAAATCTCGAAATAAAAAAATTAAAAAAAAGTCAGTAGAAACAAAAATAAAAACAGAACCGATTTCTAATATAAGATATAAACCATACAACTTGCGTTCTATTAGGAAAAAATGGGAGACACTTTAACACAAAAAGATAAAAAAGCACTTGATAAATATTATTTTAAATTGGATCATTATGCAGGACTTGGTACAGTTAACAAACTTTACAAGGCAACTGGCATTTCTAGACACAAAATTAATAAATATTTACAAGGACAAGACAGTTATACTTTTCATAAATATGCCAGAAAACGTTTTCCAACTAAACATTATCATGTGACAAATATTGACGATTTATGGGAAAGCGACTTAAATGTGTTAAATAATATTAAAGAATATAATAAACCGTATATATATATATTAACTATAATTGATGTTTTTTCTAAATACGCATGGGCGATTCCTCTAATTTCTAAATCTGGAACAGAGATAGTTAGAGC
Organism: Deroplatys truncata; assembly: GCA_030765065.1. NCBI lineage: Eukaryota > Metazoa > Arthropoda > Insecta > Mantodea > Mantidae > Deroplatys > Deroplatys truncata. The sequence continues at coordinate 53,133,993 of CM060988.1, read as the reverse complement.
TTTCAAAGAAATATTTAACAAATATAAACGTATTCCTAAAATTTTACAAACTGATAAAGGTACAGAATTTACTAATAAACAGTTTCAATCATTTTTAAAAAATTACGAAATTACTCATTATCTTACAAAAAATAATGTAAAAGCAAGCGTTATAGAACGATTTAACAGAACACTCAAAGAAAAAATGTGGAAATACTTTACATACAAAAATACCTATAAATATACTGACATATTACCCAAATTAATAAAATCGTATAATAATTCATATCATAGATCCATAAAAATGGCCCCTATCGAAGTAAATGAAAGCAATATTTCACTGGTTTATGACACTTTGTACGGAAAAAATTTACGTAAATATAAAGTTTATAAGCCACAAAAATATAAAATTGGTGATCACGTTCGCATTTCTAAAATAAAAATGAAATTTGATAAAGGATATGAACAAAATTGGACTGATGAAATTTTTAAAATTAGAGAAGTAATACATGGAATCCCCGTTGTGTATAAGCTAGAAGATTTATCTGGAGAAGATTTAGACGGAATTTTTTACACGGAAGAAATACAAAAAGTACAACCTCAATCGATCTTTAAGATAGATAAAATTTTAGACAAAAGAGGTAAAGGTGACAGTAAAGAAGTGTTAGTGAAGTGGAAAGGATATCCTACAAAATTTAATTCTTGGATAAAACAATCGAATTTAATATCACAATGATAAAAAGAGAACCTTTTTCCGTTACACTTACTAGTAATGGATCTATGGATCACTTTAAAAATAATACAACATCTAGTTTTTGTAACATGCTACCCCAACGAATAGTTTTATTAGGTGAATGGGAGGTAGCATTAACCAAAATAAGATATCCCGGAATGTTTAAAAATATAACAAAAAGTGGAAATTTCATAAAAGGAGATCGAGTTCATGTAACAGATACTGGAATTAGCACGTATAATTTTCGGTACGATTTGGGGGAATCTACAATCACTGATAACATAATGCTATTGAATGAAATTAATCGTACTTTAGAAAAAAATGCATTTGTTAAAACATTTTTTAAATATAATTCAAATACAGGTTTTGTCAGTGTTAATTCCGATGCAGTAGAAAAAAATAATGACGAAGCTTCTACAAAACCTGGTAAATCTAAACAAAAGAGACGAAATACTGAACAAGGTGAAGCAGCAATACAATCGACCGGAGAAGAAAATGCTTCATCCTCGCAACCTGTAATAAAGAATGAAGCAACAACGATACAATCGGATGAAACAAAACCAAAAACAAATAAACATTTTATTCGCAACTTATTTTTGTCACCCGATTTAAATAGACAACTAGGGTTTAAATTTGGTACCAATGTTGCAAAGAGTACACGTGCATCATATCCAATGAATTCGTATTTAACTTTTCCTTATGAAATGTTTGTTTATTGTAACTTAATCGATCCACAAATGGTTAGCGATACGTTTGCTCAAATTATCGAAAGTACGACAGTAGAATTAAACATCGATAATAAGCATTTAGCAATTGAAAAAGCATTTTTTCCTCAAAATTGGGTACCTTTACTTCAACACGATTTTAACATTATAAAAATAGATTTAAGAACGGGTGTAGGAGAATTTTTACCATTTGTCGACGGATTTTCTTCAGCCGTTGTACTTTCTTTTAAACCTAAAAAACATGAATCATCACGAACTTGCTAAATACTTTTTAAATCAAAGTGGAAAAGGAAGCGCGGAAGATCCAAATTTTGTATTATACAGAGGAAAGCGTTTTCAAAGAGGACACGGACTTTTTGGTGCACTTGGAGGATTATGGAGATTTGTATCTCCACTTTTTAAAAGTGCAGCAAAAGCTGTTGGTAAAGAGGCACTAAATCTAGGAGCTAACGTTCTAACAGATGTAGCAACATCTGGAAAAAAATTTAAACAATCACTTAACACAAGATTAAAAGAAGGAACAGGTAATTTAAAGAAAAAAGCAGATCAATCTTTAGATTCTATGTTTGGTTCTGGAATAAAAACTCGAAAAAGAAAAAAACAAACTCATTCGAAAGTTAATCCTCAACGTAAAAACAGCAAAAAAAGAAATAGAAAAAAAGATATATTTTCATAAAAAATATATAATGTCTAATATATACATGCATTCAGCATTTAACATTTTTGATGAACAACCCATACAAACAGGCATTGAAAATTATAACATTATTGAGCTCGATCCTCAAAATGCCATATCTCATAATTCACCTTTAATTTTTCACTATACTGGAAATGCTGATACGTACTTAGATCTCACATATGTACTATTACGTTTGCGTTGTAAAATAGTAAACGAAACTGGTCTAAACTTAGAAGCTACAGACAAGGTGACACTTGTTAATAATTCTTTAAATTCACTTTTTCAACAAGTAGAGATTATTTTAAATAATGTTACAGTAACTCAACCTCAACCAGGTTATCCTTATAAAACATATTTTGAAAAACTATTAAACTACTCTAATGATGCCATGAATACACATTTAGAAGGGTCGCTTTGGAAAAAAGATACAGCAGGCAAGATGAATAATTTCGATCAAAATAATGCTATACAATGGCGCTATAATTATACAAAAGGTAGTAAAGAATTTGAAATAATGGGTTGTTTATCCACCGAGATATGTAATCAAGAAAAATATTTACTCAATAACGTTTCCGTAACTGTAAAACTTACACCTTCAACTCCTGAATTTCATCTCGTTGGAGAAAAATTGGGAAAAACTATTTTTACATCTGCTAAGTTATCTTTAAAACGTATATATCCATCTCCTACTGTACTGTTAGCGCATCAAGAAGCACTAGGTAAAAATAATGCAAAATATCACCTTACAGGAGTAGATCTACAACCTTTTAATATTCCGAGAGGAACCCAGAGTAAAACTATAAACGATATTTTTGTAGGCAAAGTACCTCGCAGAGTTATAATAGCTTTTGTTACAAATCAAGCATATAGTGGCGATGTTTCGCTGAATCCATACAACTTTCAACACTTTGACCTGAACTTTTTTCAATTATTTGTAAATGGACAACCTAATCCATTACAACCGCTAACTCCAGATTTTACAAATGGACTATATTTACAATGCTTTCAAACTTTACAAGACGGATTGGGTATTCATTGCGATGATCGAGGACATTCTATTTCTAGGTCTTGTTATGAAAGTGGATATACAATTTTAACTTTCGATTTAACAGCAGACATGAGCGCAAACGAATCATATATTTCTGGACTACAACACGGAAATGTTACCGTAAACGTAGGATTTAAAAAAGCTTTATCAGAACCTGTTACTATGCTAGTATGTTCAGAATATCAAAAACTATTGGAAATAGATATTAATAGATCTATACATATATCATCATGAACACTCAACAAATACATAAATTATTATCCAATAATCCTTATACAAAACCATATTTTATAGGAGTATTTGCAAGGGATCAAATTCCTAGAAATCAAATATTACAATTTCCCACTGCATTAGTAATAAATACAGATCCCAGCAACATGCCAGGACAACATTGGGTTGGAATTTTTATATCAAAATCGGGTATAGGAGAATATTTTGACAGTTTCGGATTTGCTCCTTTTTATTCAAACATTTTAAATTTCTTGCAATATCAATGCGGCACAAGAAATTGGATTTATAACAAACGTCGATTGCAAAGTTCTTATAGTTCTACTTGTGGGCATTATGTTATTGGATATCTCATTCATAGATGTTGTAACTTACCAAGAAAATTTTTTTTTTCTAAATTTAAAATAAAAGATTTTAAATATAATGACAACGTAATCAGTAAGGTTATATGCTTTTCTCGTACTTCTTGCAAAGAAAGAAAAAAAGAAAAATATCAAATATGTAAGCCAATAAAAGGTGAGTAAGTTTTATATTATATTCATTTTATTTTTAATTTTCAAAATAGAAACATGTCGTCAGGAGCTGGATTCATATATTTTAATTTTTTAATTGACAATGACCGTAAATATATAGTAAAAGAACTTTCTATATGTGGTTCAAATCACGAGGTACAGACATGGATATTTCTTCCTCCTTATGAACGGCATATATTGGATGAAATAATTAAATCTACCAATGACAAAATTACTGCTAAAGTTCACGGATTAAAATGGCACGACGGAGATGTAAAATATGATTTGTTTCCATTAATTTTAAATAGATGCGTAGATAAATTTACTGTAGTATTTACAAAAGGAGAGGAAAAAGCTAAATTTCTTCGCGCAATTACCAAACGTACTGTAATAAATATTGATGAAATCGATGTACATCACGAATTCTTTACTACATTTAATACTAATCCGTGTATGTATGCTTGTCATAAAATGCCTGTTCTTAATTGTTCTCAACGAAATGTAATAAATCTTGCTATGTGGTATTCGCATATTGTTGATAAACGCAACGTATATCCGTGTGATCCAAAACCCAATGTATCACATCTTTCCTCAGATTTGAACCACGAACCAATCACCTTCGAATCTACCATTTATGATGTATATATTAATGATCTGTTTTAGAATGCATCTCTTCAGTATAAAAAGTGTTGATGACGAAAAAGGACTACGCTCTCTCTCTCAAGAAAAGACATACTAGAAAACATGTAAGTAGAACGTTTTATACATTATAGCCATATATTTTTTTATCTGATTTTTTTAAAAAATATAGATGTTTTACCTATATTTTTTTTATTTTTTATAGGTCTTCAGAAACTAAAAAGCAGAAAATTACTGAAAATGAGAACAATAGATCACTATTAAAAAATCACAACGAAAACAACGAGACATCACTTATCGGTTTAAGAAGTAACATATACTTTTTAGATCATGGACAAAAGAAGATTTTATGCATAGGATTTTCTCCAGAATTTCCTTATGATTTACGCATTACTATTTCCAAATGTGGTGAACATCGCGGAATAATATTACATAACTTAAATGATTGGAAAAGCTTAATTCACTGTATTAATTGTGTTGATACAGGATCCAAAAAAGAAAATTTCAAATGGAAATGTAATTTAACAGATGAATTACATTTGGATATAAAATATGTATTTGGTACACAAAATATAATTTTAAGACAATATCAGGGAGATGAACAGATATCCTTATCTCTAATTGAAGAAGAATGGATAAATTTAGCAAAACTTTATCCTATTGTAAATGACATATTTTATCATAAATCTAAAGATTCTAAAGAAATAAAAAATCTTATAATGGCATATATTAATTACATAAAAGATACATTAGAATCGTCAGATGATACAAGCAATATGTCTTACTCACGCTTTACTGAATACATGATTTGCGTCACACCTAGAAACTATTACGAAATATTTTACTTCCTTCACAAACAACTGGTCACGTGTATTGCAAAACGTGACTCTGAAGTATAAAAAGAAGGTGCCGATACTCGCATATCTATCATAGTCATCGCTAGCCACCACCAGTCAACAACAAACATCAGCAGCAATATGAACCCCGTAGAAGAGTTGGGATTTATTGCCGATCTCAACAAGCGCGGCAAATCTACAAAACCTTTAACTGCAGACGAGTTAATAAGAGGCCAACAGTATTTAATACAGGAAGCAAGAATGGTAAATACAAAATATGGCAGAAGAATGATAATAAAGTTAAATGGTCGTGATATGTTTTTAAATAATAATTTTGAAGATATATCTCCAGCTCAAATAGCACAAATAAATAAATCCAAAAATTATTATATATCATACACCGAAGAGGATGATTTTGTATTTATAAAAAAGCATTAAAGCAGCATTCCAATCGAAAAATGATGAAGTCTACAAAAAAATTAAAAATAGAATATAAAAGGACTACACTTCATAAAAAGGTAAGCAGTATATATATATAATCATGAACTATGACAATATAATTTTAACTTATGTATTTATTTTTATATTACAATGTTTTCTTAATTGCTTACTATGGTGCATAAAAATACGATACTTTACTTGCTCATGTACTTCATGTAGCACATGCGCAAAAAAAACAGATTCAGAACCCGTATAAAAAAAGACACTTCCTTAATATTTTGTCACTTGGTAAGATGTCTATCATCATTTCGGAACCTATCGATCTAGGAAACAACATATTTACAAGATTAAATTTTGATTGTAACGATAATGTTAATGCGTGTGGATTCTATCAAGAAAATACATTTAAAACATTGTCAACCAACATCACACAATCTGGAAATATTAAAACAGTAGAAATTACAATAAACAAGGAATATACATGCAATGATACAAAAAAAACAGATGTAATTAATATACATTTTAAACTTTGTAGATTGGATACGACTGCAGAAGATGCACGAGTGACAGTATCATCCAACAACCGCTGCTGCCTTGATCAACTGGTGACACGTCATGGTATATACAACGTACTGCAGGAGAACAACTACGAAAGTGTGCTAGTGGGTGCCCTCTTTATTCCAAAATTAAATCAAAAAATAGACAAAAACTTTTCTCATCTACATTTTGAGGTTAATACTCGTAATCTAAAAGAAGAAATTGATAGAGACAATTCCATTGCTAAACTCATCTATGAAAATTATAACAAGCCAGAAGAAGAAAAAGAAGAAGGGAGAGACGAGTGTGGAATATATTCGTCTTTGTGCACAACAATTATAAAAATTATTTTTTTAGATACAGAACAATAATAAAAAAAGTATTTTGCTTTTATATACAATATAGTAAATAATTTATGCATAAAAGAATTAATGTTAATAAAACTAATTATACTATATCCAATATTATTGTTATTAAAATTTTATACTAACACATGTTTTTTTAAAATCTTATATTGTATTATTATAGCTTATATCATACATATAAAGAAAAAGCAATTTAAATAAAAAATTATAATATATTCAATATTATTGTTGTTAATTTTTTATACAAACACATGTGTTTTTTATCATTTATTATACATGTAAAAAAATTTAAATAAAGAAAAAAATATGCCCCACGGGAGGTAGCTCCGACCAAGCCAAGGTTTCATTGCGTCGAGGGAATTCCCTCAAGGACGGGGGAATACCTCTCTTTGACGCCATGACCTTGATTTGGCGGTGTCTGGCTCCCGTGGGGTATATACTACTAGCCTGGCTCGTGGATCCTCTACATCTCAAGTCGATGTTTCTTCGACATAAGTTTATAGTCTTCAACAGTTGCGGTTAGAAAATTATTTTTGAATTGTTTATATCCTAAATCAAAAAGGGGCGATGGGATCATTACATGTGGTATTTGCACTGCTCAGTTTTAACGTTATACACTTCCAAATCTATCAATTAATTCGCGTAATGTCCCAGATGCAGTTGTGTGATAAGCAGACTAGAATATTTAACAAGGCAATATGAATTATGAAGAATTCCACTTAGTTGATAATCATCCCAAAAAACTTAATAAGGCAACATACCTTAGCAAATGAGAAGAATATAGCTGTGGTAATGAATGACCATACCAACTCCTAATGTCCGGTCAAGGACATTCAAATGAAGATGGCTGACTTTGTGGTCAATGTTCACTAAAATTTTCTCTCCAAAGCGAAAGAGACTTCAGCTATTAGAGTTAAAATCTAAAGGGTATCTTCCTCTTGGAAAATAAATGAACACGTTCGAGAGAATTATACTTCAGTTTTATTAAGTGACAATCAACATCTCAACGGATCACTGTAAAAATGGAAAGTGTATTTATCAGATCGTACCCTCGCATTATATGTGTTGAAGAGAACTCATCTAAGAAAACAGAAATCAACCTCAACTTCTGGAATTCTATTTCTCCATTGTACACAATGTCCAGAATATTGGGACTAGCACCTTATAAAGTAGTTACTGCATCCCGCGTCACCATAGTGCGAAGTGCTGCATGGTCCATTTTCGTAGCGCTCTGTTTGCTGATTTTACTCGGTGGCAACATATGCTTCTTAATTTTTATGCTGATAAATCGCTATGGGTACGGAGATTACTTATCTCACACTGTTGCTAATATATTCTGCTCTTGTTCAACCCTATACTGCATCTTATCATTTGCAACCAGGAAGTGGAAAGGTTTGCAACGAATATTAGAAACAATGTGCAAGGTGGATGAAACTCTGCTGAATGAGCAAATAATGAAGATATACCAAAAGACAAGACGGTTTCTTCTGTGGGAAACAATCTTTGTTTTAACTATCTGGATTCTTACATCCTTGTACCATGCACACATACTTGGTTATATTTTGGAAGATTATGCAAGTACTATGGTCACTAATTGCGACAACCTCATCAATTCTATAGGTAATATGCAATTTTTTAACGTTCTGGTGTTTCTAAGGGATCGTTTCAAATTAATAAATAGCCAGTTATGCACATTTGATAAGTCGTCTAACTCTATATGTTCTAGAATTCATCTAAGAACAGTCATTTCCAGGAATGTTCGACATCTGCGGGAGGTTCACAATGCATTAACTGAAACAGTTGAGTTAACTAATTCTATATTTGGGCCCGTTATTCTACTGGAAATAACGGGGAGTTTTATTTTCTTCGTTACGTATGTTTATAGTGTGGTTGTTTGTATTAGAATGCCGGAACGCTGCGGTGACGAACCAATGGTGGTTCTTGGTCTGGTTTTCTTATATTCTATAATTTTTTTCACCAAATTTTTTGCACTGGCATGGAGCGGCCAGGAAATTTGTGATGAAGCAAATCGTACGTTACTTGTTTTACAACAATTGATGCTAAACAAATCTGTTGATCGAGCAACTTTTGGAGAGCTTCAGGCTTTTGCACAGCAAGTGATTAACACAAGGTTGAAGATAACTGCAGGAAAGGCATTCACTCTGAACAACAGCTTGCTTTGCTCTCTTCTGGGGAGTGCAACAACCTACGTTGTCATTCTTCTGCAGTTTGACTAAAATTTACATGTATATTTCTGCATGCTTCACCAACTAACGATCCAGAAATACGAACACATGTATCCCTCTGCCCAGTAGCGGTTAGTGAGTATACCAGGTGGCCCAACCGCGCCGTATTTCAGTCTGTAGATGTCCCTTCGTGCGTTAAAACAGTTGCAGACTTCAACGGGGCAGATCCAAGCAAACGCAGGTCGCTGGCACAATAACGTGAGCGACCTTCGTTCTGCTTTGCTTATCAGCAAAGACTATTAGCGGATCGCGATGATTAAGAGGAAGTTTAAAAGTTGCACTAGAGTGTACAGTCAGTGATGATAGACAAGAACATTGTAAACAGACCGAAAAGATCCTAGAACGTTTTCCACTTCAATTGCAGAGACTTTATTTTCGAAGGAATAAAATCAATTCTTATATTGACAAATAATTAGAATGTGTTTATTTGACCTGTCAGTATTTAAACATAATTATTTTGTAAATTGTGTTTAGCTGTTTTTGTCTAACATGGATATTACGCAAGTGGAGTTAAATCCAAACCTTAAATGCCCGTAACTAAAACCATTCACGAGCACGTAGTTTCTATAACTGGGATTTGTAATTTTTATTATTATTATTATTATTATTATTATTATTATTATTATTATTATTGCAGTATACCGTTAGTAGAATAAATCGAAACATTAAAGCGACTTAACGAAAACCATGCGGAGATCAGAGGACGTAATGTGTAACACTATTATTTATTTCCTATTATTATGATTATTATTATTATTATTAATTAATTATTTTATATTACTATTATTACGCAATATATGTATTGTAAGTAAATTTAAGTATTAAACCAACATAACGAAAACCATGCAAACATGAGAGCACGTAAAGTGTGTCATTGGAACGGTGGACCACCTGGAATACTTTGGGTGTTCACAACATTTTACATCCATGTAGCCCTGAAAATGTGAAATAGTTCGTGCTGTATAATACTTATGAGCAAATTGATACCACCGCAGCCACTCCCAATATTAAATAATAAATACATAGCTTGTCTGGCGAAAGAAACGTATGTTTGTGGATGTTTCTTATGTAAGTAATTAAGTACCGCATTTTAAGGGCAGGAACAGAGTGAAGTGTAAATTGTTATTGCAGTTGAATCTCTGGATGCCATGTAGAAATCGAGAGAAGATTCTACACTTGTACACGTTACCTACTTCTGCCATAATTTACTACCATCTAGTGCCATTGGTGTGAAATTGCAGTGATAGTATGGAAACAAAGCGCCGAAGAAGCTTTGGGTGCTAGCGCACGCCTTCAAGTGTGCACAACCCGTATATATTTAACTCATACGTAATTACGTCATAGAAGTTGCGTCTGTTACCACGTCTCATCGAGTTTAAAGGAGTAGCATGGTAGATTTAAACGCCGTATGTTTTAAATTGCCGCATATACGTTACGTTTAATAGCAATCAAGGAAAGGAATAACCCATACATTTACAAGATGTCAAAAATTAGGGTGTTCACGTGTTCTTGTGCTCTTATTCAGCAGCATAAGATAAGGTGGTGGCATAGGATAAAGCTCATTCGATTTCTGTTAGTGAAATAAGCGTGTTTTTATTCACTTGTTATCCAAAAAGTGTTAATATATGGAGGAGTTGGTGTGTAAGAGTAAGACATTAAACGCTATCAAACATAGTTGTCAACTAACATTTGAAACGAGGGTAAGGTATGCGCATATTAATAGATATCTACAAACACATCGTAGTAACCACAGAGGGGTTGAAGATCATACACAGCAGCGTTAGATACTTCTTACTTCAAGGATCAAGTTTATCATTAGCAATCACCAGGACGCTAACTTTAAGTTATATTTTCCAGGAGGATTAAAACAAAGCTCAGAAAAAAATTCCGTTTCATGTTAATGTTAGATCAATTAATACAATTATTCCGCAACATAATTTTTACCATATATATGATGATATATGTATATATTTTACCTTCTATGCTAGGATAGTAGGTAGGGGAAGTATTATATTCCTCCCAAATATTCGATGTCGAGATTTTATCGGAAATATGTGTTATGAAGCTCTATGAACCCAAAATAAATCTTTGGTACAAAAAGGTCCACGCTTGTGTGTATTGTATACCGCATAACTCAAAAACTAAATGTCGGATAAATACCAAAGTCGGTATTTAAGTTCAGTATCTCCCAAGAATGGGACACAAATGTTTTCAAGAAAATTTCCACAACAAAACTACTGTTTACACGAAACATTTTTGGAATGTTTTTATTTTATGAAAAATGTCTCTAATAATTCTAATAAAATACCATAGTATATTACCTTAAAGATATTTACATGACAAATAAAATGTATAACTTGAATTTTCTGGAATTTCTTTCTGAATCTTCATTCGGAGGGAATTTTGTGTAATGTTGTATAACTGGTAAATGTTAAGCGATAGAATAAAGTGTGCTACGCAAAGAATGTGGACCTCTTTAAAATACACAATTCAGTTCAAGTAACTCTTTTTGTTACATCGACCATTTCCAATATATCAGTTATTAATGGCTCGAATTGTTCAATACTTGTCATTGTATTAAAGTCCTGTAGATTTTCAGTGATTTCTCTCTATGTCATGGAAAGGGTATAGAATTTTAGGGCCAGTGCATAGCGTCCAGTTATAAACATTTCTATATCCTATTCCTTTTGTATCTATAATGAAACGTGTAAGACATCTCAATTAAAATTATGTAGTTAGGAAAATAAATTTTCATAAGAATGACTTGTGTTCCCACTAATAGAGAGTAGAGAAAATCATGTGAATGTAGCACATCAGATTTTTTCATCTTGTACCCTTTTGGTTCTTTTATGATAAACGAAGTTCTCAGCAGATGATGAACACGTGTTCCAATACATATTTCTTTACAATAATTATATCATACTTGAACTGAACATATTTTTTCGGTGGCAGACGTTGGATTTTATTGAAAATTATTATTACTCTATCAACTTTAAGACAGTGAGTTAATAATAAAAGAGGTTTTGAGTTTGATATTAAATTTACTTGGATAGATAAAAATAATGTTTGAATAATGGGCTATAATTAATTTTATTTATCATGAATTGTTATTGATATATAATTTGAAGGTACAAACATACCAAGCAGTACTCCAATCCGGTTAGGATATCTCATAGATAGCAAATGTGTTTTATATTTGCACTGAATAAACCAGGATCGCAATACGCATCCGTAGCTTACTGGTAAAAAAGAAACTTTAAATATGTAATATACAATTCAGTTAATATATGCATATACCGCGTGAATCTTCTCATCCTGCGGATTGGTAACTAGGCAACCCTTCATTTTACAGACGATGCGAAATGCAAGTGCTGACACCGCATTCACCAGCCCGCTGATTAGGGCTATGGTGTTGCTCGTTGTTAACATGCTCTAGTAGCGCAATGGTTAACGCACTTGGTAAGTCAATGGTGAGGGTCGGAACTTCAAATCACGCCTGCGAATAAATGGGTTTTTTATTCACTTCTTGCATTTATTTATGATGTTCATTGAAGCATATTCTAATAAGTAATAATTTGTTTTTTTAATGAAATTCACATAACTAAACTACTTAAGTGAAACGACACTTTCATGCCAAATTATCACTTCTCGTTATATTTACTAAACACAAAAATACTTTCAAGTGCCAGTATTTGAACCTAGGACATTCACGACAAAAGGCCAATGCGCACACTCTACGTATGGTGCAGAGCAGTCACTTCGGCCAAAATTGATACGACGAGAACCAGTGGACAGTGTTTACAGCATAGCCTGTACAACACCGGGATGCATAACTTCTCAATCCGCAGGCTGAGAAGACTCATCCGGTATATCCTCCTGGCAAGCTAACATTACGTACAGCTACGTGTTGTTTGCGCTACAAGGGGACGAACATTGTCACATGCCGAAAATAGGTCAAAGGTGTCCATGCATAACGCCGTAATATGTGAAAGAATTCTAGTTGTATACAATAAACTTAAGCATGCCGTAAACATAAAAAAATGTTAAGAGTGTTACATTAAAAACAATAGTACACTAACGCGCATAAAAAGTGGTCCATTCCACTAAATGCCAATAGTGGTTTTTCCTTCCTAAGGTTTGCACCTTCATGTTGTACGTTGTGCATAACTACCAGGCGAAGTGTTTAAGTAAGGTGCTAGGAAGAGACAGAGGAATAATCATGGTTAACTTAGCAGAATATAAAGGTACTTGCGACAATTTTCTCTCACATACTTCGTAGTTTGTTGCTCTCATCTTCTACCTGGTGGAAAGGATTCTGTGACAGACAACAGATAAGTTTGGTAGCATTTAACAGCGTCATTAGCCATAATTGGACTATTCATGGACGAATCCACATAAAATCCAAGAATGTACTTTCTCCAGAACAATATAAAAGCTAATTTCGATAAAACCAAATAACCGATACAAGAATGACCAAGCAGAATCCGTCAAGAAAGAACAATCCGTCAAATGCGGGCATTGAGGGAAAGAAAAAGCCGATGAAGCCGCAAGAGAAGCTACTCCATATCCCCTCAATGACTTAAGATTACAGAACAGTACTATTTGTGGTTCTTGGAGTAACAATAATGTAATTTTAGTGACAGTTTAAAAAATAGCCAATCAACAACCAGAAAAAGCTTTAGTTAAATGAAGGTATTCTATTGGAGTAGGATTAGCCAAGCAGAAACTGAAATATAGCAAATTTTACAAATCTAGAAGTCAGTTGCCTGCAGACAGCGTTAATAACCAGACGCAAAAAGTGTCCTTGAGAAATATAATACGTATTCGTGTGAGACAAAGATAGTCTACGTATTAAAAAGTGCAAGTATTTAATAAAAACATCTCATAGCTCTCTCTATATCAGTGAAGTGTTATTTAAATCGTGTCAAGCATTAATAAAAGGAGTGAAGTAATAATTATAATCTTTGTAAGCCTACATTCTTGTTGCACCACAACCCTGCCAAGAGAAACGTGTCTCTAACAATAATACTGACGCAGCCGAGGCAAACCAATATGAAATATTTAAAGAAACAGTAAAAATACAAAGTTAATATTTTTAAACTTGGGACGAAGGCTACTGTTTACTGTACGTGGGGTTGCAGCTAATACAAGTTCGGCTCCCCAAAAGTTGAAATATAATACAACTCCTTCAATACAAACTACTTCAAATTGACGCCCAAAGCGTGGTAAAAATAACGTAACAAACCATCTTCTCAAATTGGCTTCCATACTTGGGGTAAATAACAATACAACAAAACACCTTTCTCGAGCTTATTGAAAAATGGCAGAATACTTGGTCCAATTCAGAAAGCAAACTACAGTTTACGACATGCTAGCAAAGGTTGTACCAACAGTCTTGTTCCTCTCCAAACTCTCAGACGTAGTAATGACTCGGCTCAGAATTGGTCACTGTAAATTCGCCCATTCTCTGATTTTAAATAAGGAAACTCTAACAACTTGTGGCAGCTGCAACATGCGCCTCAGTATAGAACATGTACTTGTGCACTGCCTCAAGTACAGCAAGTGGAGGCTACAGACTCAGCGATCTATCAAACGCTCTCAGCATTAACACACAGTAAAGAGGAAATTAACTTGTCTTACAAAATATAACTTTTATAATATAACATTAAACTGCATGAAATTATTAACTCCATATTGTGCAACTCTGAACCATATATGATGTAAAAAAAATGCATGGTGGCGATGTGACCATGTTGTTAAGGTGGCCCTAAAGAAATACAATTTAAAAAAATACAATTATTGTCTTCTGTCGGTCAAATAATCTTTGAAATTGTTGCAGCTTATAACAAAGATGTCAAATTCTTCCTGCTTTATGTATTTTCTTGAAATCTACTGTGAAGGAGGATTTAACGCCATTGTTTGCCCTTTCTTGTAGACTGGGTGTTTTTCTTTAAGGTATAAGCAAGTTAGTGTCATTGCAAAATACTACAATGGTCATTTTATTTTTCCATTTGATTTGCTAGTCATATATTTAATACAAATAATTAAATAAAAATTAATTTTCGTTTTGTTTTGCAGTGTATGAATAACACCTTTGGTATGATTAAATTAATATCGTTTTTCAAAACAAATAAATGTTCATATTCCTTCCAAATATTCATGTCACTAATCCAACCAATTTTTACCGCTGATACCACGTATTATAAGGTATAATACCCTGGTTTAGCATTGTACCTGGTTTTGAGCCATGCCACAAATCTATCAATAAGTTTGGCTAATAGGAGCACAAGTCCGGTTTGACGTGAGCCTTTCGACTTGACAAAACATTTTGTTACAGGTAAGTCTTCCTCCGTACCCTGCTATCCTCTGGTACCCATGGTCGCGGGTTCAAACCCGGCGGAGGGCGATGGGTCTTGCTTCGGGCGTAAAAATCCTTAGCTTGTTTCGAAAGGGAAGTAAAGCTGGTGGTCCCTTATCGTAGTTTTACGGCGCGTAAAACAACCTCAAGCCTGAATAGAGGTCTCTGAGTAGAATTTCCGGTTTTTCACGCCCAATATAGAACGGGAGCTAAGAACCAAAGTAGTTAAAGAGCTTCCATAAATAAAACTCAATTTAACGATTTAACAGGTGAAAGACGGATAGATAAAACGGAATCTATAGTCAGGTTTCACTATAACTATGTTGACCTTAAAATTGCATACTCTTTCCATGACGTCACGAGAAACAAGAGAATAGTGACTGCACTTTAAAAAATGATAAAGTACCGAAAAATTAAAAAATAATAACGGATATTTTGGAAATGGCTGATGTCACAGTTAAATTTATTCGTGCCAATTGCGTGTTTTAATGAGATCTTAAATTTTGCATTGGAGTTTTTGTCTATATCTTATGGTCTATCCGTTATAATAAATTATATAACTTGCTTCCGAATGAAGAAGACTTCACAGGCTTCTCCCAGAAAATTTAATCTATTCATTTTATTTATGATGTGAATATCTTAAGTATGTGGCACTTTAATCAAAAGTGTTACAGCTGTTTTGGAGAACAACAAGAAAGTTAAAAGATTTTTTTGAAAACCTTCGTGTCACATCTTTGGAAGATACTGAACTCAAATACAAAATTTGCTACTCATCCTAATTTTCATTTTTGAGTTATGTCATTCGGCGAGCGAGAGAGAAAGCGAGAGAGAGAGAGAGATAGACAAAGACAAATGAATCTTTTTCTAAAAATGATTTTTTGGATTCAGGGGACCTCAAAACCTATATTTATGGAGAAATCTCGACTTCGAATTTCCAGACAGAATGCAATAGTTTCTTTATTTACTATAAGTTTGTGCCAGAGAAAGTAAAAGCTAAATAATCTTTACCGTGTATCAAATATTCTGAAATGTATTGTATTGTCTTGCAGTGTAAATCTACACACAGCCACTCTCTTAGATCACATCAACACTTTCTGTACGATAGAGCGCTTTCTTGGCTCCACAGAGTGCTACCACGTTTGATAAATAAACCCCGGCTTGTATAAGAATGCTGTAATATTTATTATTTGACTTACTGCAATAAATTAGCAACATTCTGTGTATGTTTATTACAATCACCTTAAAAAACTGATGTGTTACACTCACATGACCACCTCTACTCTTGTGCAAAGTATTTTTACAAATGCTTATTCTCCATATGTTAATCGAGATATCGAGATGTTAATTTTGTAGATGCAAAGGGAATTGATAGGCTTTAAGCGATAGTCAAATATTTTAAGAGCTGGTTGCTATGTGGAGTATTCCATTCTCTTTGCATTTCCAGGACAAATAAAAATGGGATAACGAATTTGAGAAAAAGTATAAGTATTGGAAAATTTAAGGGAATAACAAGCAACATCTCGAAAATGGTTCACACAAAAAATGTATATGGCATAAATTGTGTATTTTAACGCGATCTACATTTTTGTGTAGTAAAATATTTCTATCTCTTATGGTTTACCAGTTATGCAAAAGTCGTTCACAATGAAGAATACTTTTGGAGACATTCCCAGAAAATTCGAGATATACATTTCATTTGTCAAGAAAATATCTTAAACATGTGATATTTTAATCAATATCGTTAGAGGCATTTTTGAGAAATTTAAAATTTTCGAAAAATGTTCCATGTAAAGGGTAATCTGGGGTAAAAGGATTGTCTTGAAAACCTTCGCGTCGCATCTCTGGAAGATACTGAACCTAAACATCAAGTTTGGTGTTTATCCGACTGTTCGTTTCTGAGTTATGCTGTTCACAGACAGACACACAGATACTCACACACACACACACACACACACACACACACACACGGACATGTTTCCAAAAATGCTTTTTTTGGATTCACGGTGCCTCAAAGCATATATTTCCGGTGAAATCTGGGAATCGAATTTCTGGGTGGAATGCAATACTTTCCCAACTTACTCTACGTAGTAGAGAAATTAAAAACACTGCTCAGTTGAATTAATATATCTGAATTGATGTTGGCAACGGACTTCTTGCTTTTGCGTGGTTCCCATTAATCTAGGTTAATGCTAGCATTTAAATACTTCAACTATACAATCTTACAGAAAACGTCTGAGAATATTTCACATATTCGCGTGAAGCCCTTCCACGATTTTATAGCAAGATGCGCATTCAGGGGCCGTTTCCCCTAAATTCTTAAATTTTTATTGAGTAAGTGGCATTTAGAAAGATTCAATACACAAATTTCCAGCGAAATCGTGCCCTTAAATTTTTGTCGGTATTGCAACGTTTCCTATATCATAGAAATGCCACAGAACTGGTTACCTGTCTCCTATTATTACTACTTTCTCTACCACGTACATATAGGTAGTAGCTAGAGAGGCTCTTATACTTCACCCAAAAGTTCGATCCCAAATTTTACCAAAAATACTGCTTTGAGGCCTCTAAATCCTAAAAAACATTTTTAGATAAATTTCCATGTGTATGTGTGTGTTTGTGAACAACATAGCTAAAAAACGAAAAGTCAGATAAGCACCAAACTTGGTACTTAAGTACAGCACCTTCCAAAGATGCGACAAAAGGATTTTCAAGAAAAGCCCCCGCACCTACTTCCTTTTCATGGAAGATTCTTCGAAACTCTTTATTTTATGGAAATTGTGGTTCTAACATTTTGATTAAATATCATACAACAAAGATATTAACATGACAAATAAGACTATATCTTGAATTTTCTGAGCAAAGCCCGTAAACTCTGTTCACTCCGAAGGAATTTAAATGCACGATCTTTTATAACTAGTAAACGGTGAGCGATAAACGAAAAGGTACTACACAAAAGATGCAGATATTTTTCAAACACAATATATTTCAAATAATCCTTTTTGCTGTATAAGTCATTTCCGAGATATACGTTATAAATGGTCCGCATTGTTCAATTCTTAGTCATTCTCTTTTAAAGTCCTGTAGACATTCAGTTGTTTTTCACGATTGCATGGAAACAGTATGGAATATTAAAGCAGCATATAGGAACATACACCGATCGGAAAGTCTCAGGCGGCAACGTTTGTGACCCGCATTCGGGAGGTCGTGGTTTGACTCCCGCGGCCAATCTTCCTGACTCATGGGTTTTCTCTGGGTTGCCCAGGTCGCTAGCGAATGATGGGAATGTTATTTACATCTCCCCAATTTCCTGTCCCTCCATTTCACCACCATTCTCATTTCACTTCACCTTTCGTCTGCTTGGCATTTTCAGGTTGCAGGTTTTGACGGGAGTCACGGCGTTGCATGGCAGGAGAAAAGGAAGCTGTATGTAACACTTCGGCCCCCGAAATGGTCACGTTGTCCGAGTCCCGGGCTCCCCAGTGGGGTCTGCAGGCCTGTAGAGCGGAGAGCGGATTGTACCAGTTGCAATTCGGGAAGTGAGAAACTGGAAAAAGGTAAGGACCCTACCCTCTGCCTTGTGGTGCCTCATGATCAGGCTGCCCTTTGTCTCCTCTCACCTCACCCCTACCTTCTGGAGTGCCGCTTCAGGGACTAAGTCTCCTGTGGTCCTAGTCATAGTCCTAGTGTCCCATTCTTAAACATTTGACTATCGCTGTTCGCCATGCGTTTATAAGAAATGTGTAATGTAGCTAATTCCTCAAATGTTTATCTATTAAAATGAGGTAGATTGAACAGTAAGCTCTCATAAAAGTAATTTGTATACCTGTATAAACCACAGAATGTAAAGGAAGGATGTGAATGTAACATATACGATTTTTCTATATAATTATTTCCTCACTCATTTCGGTATTGTTTGTGTGTGCGCATGGTTTTACTACTAAACAATTATGAGGTTGCCAGTTTATATAACTACAGAATAAATACACCTGCTGCACATACCTGTATACACGTTTTATTTGTTTTAACCTTGTTTAGCAAGTGCGACATCTTGGGATAAATTCTTGTTTTGGGGCTACGTTGTCATACGCGATGGATAGGGGATTAATGAAGGCTAGGTCATTTGTTGCCTCATACGTCCTACTGCTCCGAGAAAGCCTGAAAACTTCATTTCGTCTAACACAACGGCTTGAGAGAGAGAGAGAGAGGGAGTAATCATGCAATATAATGCCATTGTGCATCTTCACCGGATCTAAAGGGTTATTTTGTTAAGGGGGTCATTCATCACCAATGCTACGCACATCTATTGGTGTAACCAGTGTTCAAGGCAGGAACTTATATGGACTTCCACGCGTCTCTGTGACCTATCTGCCTGCGGCCTGTAGCCTCCTGCAGTACCTGTACTTCATCCTATCCTCCTACGGGTTGTAGGCCAATAGATCTCACACAGATTACAGTGCGCGAGGTTCCCCCCTCCGTTGTACACCCTGTAGTCTACTCTATAATGCCAAAAATAAAGGCACAGTATGTTGTGTTGACACGACTCTCCAAAATAGTATCCTTTATAACATAGATAACTAATACAACTAGCAAATGCATAAATATTACTCCAGGTTATGGACTTACACTTAAAAATCTTATAACATTTGTTTATATTTAAACAAGGTTGCAAAAATGTAACGAGTCCTTGATCACGGAGAATCCAGCAATATAAAACTATTTCCTTATTACGGAAAACAATCTAGAATAAAATTCGTTATGTGCCGTCTTTTCTAGAGGTCATTCACGAGATCTAGAGATCTATACTCAAATAATAATCCAAAAGAGCTTTCTAGGTGAAATATCATCGATCAATAATTTATTCCAATCGCCTAGCGCAACTTGTTTCTTAAATAAATATAATCTGTTGTGTTCATACGATTTTCTCTACTCATTCGTCTACAAAAGATTCTTACGAGAGCTTATACTCTCTTAATAGTCTATTGCCAAAAAACTCATGATATACGTTTTACTTGTCATGCAAATATCCTAAACATAAGGCATTTTAATGAACATCGTTAGACATTTTTTGAGAAAATAGGAAACAATGAACACTTTTCCACGTAAAGCGTAATTTTATGTGGGAGGATTTTTTAGAAAATCGCGTTACATTATTGTACAAGTTAGGTGTTTAACCGACTTTTCGTTTTTTAATTATGCTGTTCAAATGCAGACGCGCACAAATTCTAAACATCTATTTTTTATTATTCAGGGAGCCTTAAACGTGTATTTCCGCTGTTTGTTGGAATACGACACTTCCTCTGTTTACTAAAGGTAGGTGGCAGGGAAAGTATAAAGAAATACATAATTTTAATATATCTCTTTATTTGTGATGGGAATAGAGCTCGGCGAATAGAACGTATACGTTCTCATACACCATAATTATAAATGAAATAATTAATCCTATTGATGATACAACATTCCACAAAATGTAAGCGCAGGCACCTTAATGTGTTTAAAATTACAGCATATCTTGTGCCAACTCCGTTGTCTCTCTGTAATACGACCATTAATCAGATTTGACATAAACAAATGCCTTTTCTGATAAATTAGTTTTGATAAGGGTTCGAAACATTCAAGAATACAAAGGACAATGCATTATTTTAGCTTGACTAAACACGCAATACATACCTTATTGTGTACAAGTAACCCACATTGTCAATATAAAGGAGACAGTAAACGCCCTATCCAACCAACGCTAAATTTACCAACTTCATTGTCCATTATCTCAGAACTATTTAGCATAACAGACTGAAATATTTTCAGGATGTAGATGTATGCCTTCTAAATTCATTTATCTACTTTTACGCATAGAGTCGTTTATTAAGGAAAATATAGTTTGTCCTTAATTAGATAATTCTTTTATTAAATTTTATTAGCAATTAATTTCTTTAAAACAACTAACTTATTAACATCAACCTGTATCAGACGAGAGGCCTCCAGTAACTGGAGCACAGCACGGCACGTGGGACATAGTGGGCCCCCTTAAGCTTCCAACGTGATCCCTGGGCGACCAGATCCGAACGATGATGTGCGCCAGCAAGGACGGGATCTCTAACAATTTCAACGTAACGAGTAGGAGGAAGGGATGAAGGGGAGACCCAGAGGGTGACCAGATACAAACGACGACGTGCGCTAGCAAGTACGGGATTTATAACGATTCCAAAGTGACCTCTGGAAGGAAGGTATGTAGGAGAGACCCAGGTTGCCACCAGATCCGAACAATGATGTGCGCTAGCAAGGACGGCTCCCCAAGGATTCCAACGTAAACCCTGGGAGGAAGGGATGAAAGAGAAAGCTTGGTCGACAAAATCCAGAAGACGATATGCGCTAGCAAAGACGGATCCCTAACAATTCAACGTAACCAGTGGGAGGAAGGGATGAAGGGGAGACTCAGAGGGCGAGCAGATCCGGAAGATGTGTGCGGTAGCATGGACGGGATCCCCAACAATTTCAACATGACACCAATCCTGATGCCAGTAGCCCTACCTTAGCCAACCGCAAGCTGAAAGTCCCGGTGTAGAGAAACGCTCCCAGGACACTCCCGCCAATCGCCGGGAGAAATCCTTTCAAAGGTCGCATGCCACCCTCTTGCCGCAACGCACCAACCACTGTCGCCTAGTCCTACAACACTGAAATAGGCGAAAGAAAATTATATGTACAGGAAATGATGGACAGAAAATTCTTGGTAGAAGGAAACCACCCCTGCATTCGGTTGCCGACCTGAAACCCTGAAAAGCCCATAAACAGAGTGGCCGGCACACGGGAATCGAACTCGAACCTCCCGAATGCGAACCTTTTGCGTTACCGCAGAGCCATCTCCCTCTGTATGAGTTAAATGACTTCTTTGTTCAATTATTTTATTTCTTCCCAGTATTTTTATCTTACTTGTTTTCCTTGTAATGCCATTGTTTCGTCTCTTCTATTAGTATTTTAAGACTATATTTTTCTTTATAAATTTGATATTATTAAAAATTTTGTTTGTAAACCTTTAGCAGTGGTTATTATCGTCTTCTTCCCCTCCAAGACTTAGACCTATAAAGCGTTACGAGGCTAATATATGTAATTTAAAATATTCATGATTCCATCTCCTTCGAGGCCTGCCAACCTTCCCTTTGGTTTATAAAATAGAACTTAACTTTGGAAGCCTACATGGTAACATTCTCATCACGTGGTCTTTCCACTTTTTCTGTTATTTACATATTTAAACTACTATATTTAATTTCCCCTACTGAGATCAAATATCTTGGTTTCTCACTCCGTCTCTTCTTCTCTTACAATCATGGATTGCATAAATCACATTTGTGCCGCTTCCAAGCGTTCTTTATCTTGGCTCCTTACAGTCCATTTTCACTTGCGTATTTCAGTGCAGGTTTGGATATAACATTATGTAATGTTTGTTTTATTTTTGTGCTCATGTTCTTACTGGAATTCTTTTTCATATAGCTATTTAACTTACATAACATAATTTATATAATATAGGTTATATTTATTCATACTATCATCAGCATATACTAATATTTTCATGCAATGTAGGCATATTATCTAGTTTTATTCCTATGTTGGTTTCTCATGTACAGGTTAAAAACACCGAGAAAAGGTTGGACCCTTGCTTAACTGCTTGTTTAGTGTCGATGTCGTTTTTACTTATTCTATTGCCGGTTTTATTACCATTTAGTTTGAGAGTATCAGTTTTTATAGCCCAATCAAACGTAATGGAATTGCAATTTATTGTAATATCAACAAGTGTACATTTCTATGTAACCTATCAAAAGCCTTAACGAAGTCATTTAGTGCGCTATGCATCTCTTTCTTAAATTTACTTCCTTTATTTATCAATGTTGTTATTATTATTATTATTATTATTATTATTATTATTATTATTATTATTATTATTATTATTATTATTATTATTATTATTATTATTATTATCATCATCATCATTGTTATTTCTGTTGTTCGTCAGAATGTAAATCCACTCTGGTATTTAATTAAAACTGCTTTTTTAGTTGGTCTTATCCTTAAAGTTAAAATTTTTGCATATATTCTGTACACTGAAATTTCATTATTCTTATGCTTTTGTTGTAACCTTTTCGATCTGCTTTCTTAAACCATGAGTACACAATTGCTGATGAACAGATATGCGTATGCTAGTTTTCTCCCAGCATGTTTTTAGCAAATATACAATTCAAGGTTTAGAAATTAGTTTCCCATGTTTTAATAACTTGCTTTTGATCGCATCTACAGTGCTTTCCTTCACACTGTGGCCACCGCACCGCTGCTCGCACGTCGGTCGCTGCAGCACAAACTCCCGCCGAAACAGTAATAATATCTCCGCAACCGCTTCACATTCTCATAGTTACAATTACAGTAAAGTGATAATAAGACATGCCTTATAATAAGAGATGTGGGAAATGTTGTACTTCTCTAGCTGCATATTTCTGGCACGTTCTCATGAAATTTCCATTCACACTGGAGAATGCAATGTTCGAACTTGAGTGAATTCCTCGCCTGGCGTTTTCTTTTAGTTCTTACAGCGTATGGGGTTTATTGCACATGACTTATTTTTCAAGTTTCCCCGTAGATAAAAATCACAAAAGTTGAATCAGGGGTTCATTAGGGCCATGTTTTTCTTACTAATTACCCTATCTACAGAAATTTCCTGAATTAAACATGACGTATGCCTAGGAAAAATATCCCTATCAGCGTAGAAAAATACAGATTGAGACTCAATGTGGGTGTGCTGTTCAAAAAACTGGCGTAAATTACTCCTGTATCTGCATTTATAGTTTGGTCAAAAAGATACAGGTCCTATTATCATATATGTGTATTTTACAGCACAGCAATTTTCGCTTCATGCAAGGAATCTCATGTGTTAAATCGGCTTTCTCTATACTACATCTGTTATCTTGTGACGAAACGTAGCCATATAATGGAAGCATGCTCCGTCACAGAAGAATATTAAGCGTGGGCTGTTACTCTATCATTTCCCCTCAGGGGCTAACTTCGTGTGAGTATGGCTTTGGCGCACCCGGAGTCCCTAGGCTCTCACCGCCATTACCATCCCTCCTGTTCGTCCTCGTGACCAGGGGACACAAGGTAGGTTCTCGTGCGTTCTATGCATTTCATTCCATACCGCCACTCGCCATCTTTTCTGTCTTCCTTAGTCTCTATTTCCGAACATTTTGCACCACGACGATTCACACATCTCTTTTCCTTCCTCGTTACTCTAACTTGCGTGCGAAACGCGCACACACTTTTGGTTTATTTTACGTTTTTCTTTCTTTTAATCCTCCGTGCACACAGCCTGACGAATACAAGCGCACTGGGTACGCAGCTGAGTGAGTGGGTAATTGCGTCATCCCCAACACCCGGTGGTCGTCATGTAGGGTGTGTGTTCCTATCCGCTGTTCAACTGCAATCCCGCGGGAGGGGCATTGCATGTGCTGCTGCCTCCCCACGGCCATTGGGTCCCTCTGTCTATGTTTTGGGAGGTGTAACCCTGGGGTGAGACCGGTATATATAGGCCAATTACCCAAGCCGGGGTAACGCCCTGGAAGTCAGAGCCCGAGTTCGGAGACGGTTACAACGGTGGGGGATTTCTTTCGCTATGGAGCCCTCTTTTTCCATTATTTCGAAAAAGTGCCGAAAAGTTTTGGTAACAGAAGTAGCACCACCGACATCTGGTTGTTACTAGTCATTACGCAAACGGCGGAAGGTCAAACTTTCGAGAAGGTGAACCCTTTATTATCCAGAAGGGCTTTCACTCAATTGCTGGTCCGGTTCATTCCTGCAGTTGCCTTCGTTATGGTTCATTGTTAGTACAAAGCAAGTCCTTGTTGCGCGCCACGCTTCTCCACGGTTATACAATCCGTGTTCGGAAGCACCACACCTTGAATTCCTGTCGAGGCTTCGTCACCACCCATAGCCTCGATGGTATGTCGGACGATGAACTGGTCGAATCTCTTTCCGATCAAAAGGTAACAGCAGTTCATCGAGTGCAGGCTAAACGCAACGGAGTGTTGACACACACTTGTTCCCTGTTTATTACTTTCGATTGCGTCGATCTGCCCACGAGTATTTCAGCAGGGTACGAACGAATTGCGGTGAGGCCCTATATTCCTAGACCTCTGCGTTGTTTTAAATGTCAACGTTTTGGGCATTCACAAGTCTCTTGCAAGAGTGTCGTTTCAATCTGTGCCTCCTGCAGTCAGCCCTCACACGACGTTACCTGTTCATCAGCTCCCGTCTGTGTTAATTGCAAAGGGTCTCATTCTGCATTATTTGCTGACTGTCCGCGGTACTTGCACGAGAAGGCGATCTAGGAGATGTGTGTAAAGGGAAACGTCTCCTTCGCTGAGGGCCGGAGGGGTTTCCATGCGCGCCAACCTGCACTCCTGCCATCGGGTAAGTTCAGCATTGTTGTTGCCTCCCAGTACTCCGGAAGGATGCCGAAACACAGACCTGGACCATGACTGCCTTGATCGCAACTACCATCCGACCGTCCATCTTTGGCACACTTATCAAGCCATCTGAAGCTGGTCCCAAGGTCATGAATTCTCAAGGCACTGAGATAAAAGGCAAGCAGAATCTTCGCAAGGAAGATTTACTTAAACACCCTCCGCGCGCGGTAAGAAAAGATGACCTTCTCCCCTTCGGAAGTCGCAGGTCCAGGATGCTCTTGGAACAAGCCGCGCTCAGCGGAACTCGTCACCCATTGTCACATAGAACCGATTCTCAGCGCTTGAATTGGTTTCAGGCACAGCGCGTGGGCCCTCCCTTCGAGGAGCCTATGGAGTCTGACCAGCTTCATACCAAAAACCCAAGCCCAAAGATTAAGCAGAAGGTTATTTTGAGCCCCCTTCTAAGCATAAAGTTTACCTCTTTTATTCATGTCTATCCTGGCCTGGAATTTACGTGGTGTACGATCACAGAGGGCGGGACTGCAACTTTTATTGCGTTCTCAATCACCTATGGTTGTGTGTTTGCAGGAGACCAAGCTTCGTCCTCATGATCTTTTGGATCTCCAAGGGTATATTCCGGTTCGCTACGATCTCACACCGGATGAAGGTTCTCCTGCTCATGGACGTGTCATGCTCTTAGTGCGTAACGACGTTCATTTTCAGACACTCACACTTACGACCGACTTGCATGCTGTTGCAAGTAGACTTCAATTATTCGGATTTTTCTTTTCTATTTGCACCGTCTATTCGCCTCCATCGTCTCCCTTCGCTAACGCGGTCATTCGAGACCTCTTGTCCGCTCTCCCAACACCGTTTCTTCTGTTGGGAGACTTTAATGCCCATAAGCCCCTGTGGGGTTCGCCAAGGGCTTGTGAAAGGAGAACGCTTCTTTCCACCCTCTTTACTCAGCTCAACCTCTCCATCCTCAATACAGGTGAGTCTACTTTTCTTTCTGATTCTTCTGGTACATTTTCTCACTTGGACACTGCAGTTTGCTCCATGCAGCTTGCTTGTCTTCTGCAGACGAACATTGTCGCTGACACCCACTCCAGCGATCATTACCCTTTCATCGTTTCTGTTCTGTCTCACCACGTCCAGCATTTCAGAGCACGTACCTGGGAATTCAATAAAGCCGACTGGAGACTGTATTCCAGCCTCGTGTGTTTTGAGGACCAGCACTTCACCGACGTTAACCAAATGGTGAAGCACCTTACCTGTACGATTCTATCTGCCGCCGAACGCACAATTTCCCGTTCGTCCTCCCACCCTCGGCGTACTCCTGTTCGGTGGTGGACCGAGGACTGTCGGGACGCCGTTCGTGCCCGTACAACTGCGCTCAGGGTGTTTCGGCGACACCCTACATTTGATAATTTAGTTACTTTTAAACAATCTCGCGCCAGGGCTAGTAGCATTATTCAGGATAGCAAGAAGGCGTCCTGGACTCGTTTTGTCGAGTCTTTTAATCACTTCACGCCTTCCTCTGATGTTTGGTATAAACTTCGCCACTTTTCCGGTAAAGTGTCGCATTATACTGTGTCCTGCCTTCAGGTCCCCAATGCCTACGTATTGGATCCGGCTGCCATTGTTAACACTCCGGGTGCTGCCTTTGAGGCGGTTTCCAGTTCTGACCATATTCCGCCGGATTTCGCACTCTCATAGACCGGCTGGATTTCGAGGCCTATAGTTTTTGGTCTCCTAATAAGCAGTGTTATAATGAACTTTTAACAATGAGGTAGCTGGAGCACGCTCTCCATTGCTCTAGGCACTCCACTCCTAGGCCGCACGACATTGATGTCCTGCTGTTAGAGACCCTTTCAGCTGATAGTAAACTCTTTCTCTTACAGGTATATAACCGTATTTGGCAAGACGACGTTTTTCCTTCCGTTTGCCGCGAAGCCACCATTGTCCCTATACTTAAGCCTGGGAAGGATTGCCAACTACCTTCCAGCTAACGCCCTATCTCCCTCACCAGCTGCATTTGCAAGGTGATGGAGCGTACGAACAACGGGCGGTTGACATGGTGGCTTGAGTCTCAGAAGCTTCTAGCGAACGCTCAGTGAGGATTTTGTCGTCTTCGCTCCACCGTCGACCATCTGGTTCCTCTGTCGACGCGTGTTATGAATGGATTTCTGAGAAAGTGTCAAACAGTGGCTCCGTTTCTTGACCTAGAGAAAGCATATGACACTTGTTGGAGGGACGGCATTTTAGGTACACTCCACGCATGGAATTTTCGTCGTCTTCCCATATTTCTTCGGGAGTTTATGACGGATCCCGTCTTTCGTGTTCGTGTGAACTCGGTTTTATCTAGTCGTTTTATTCAAGAGAACGGTGTCCCGTAGGGCCTAGCACTCAGTATCACGCCTTTTGCGATTGGTATCAACCCCATTGTTGATTGTATTCCCCTTGGCATTTCATCGTCCCTTTTCGTTGACGATTTTGCCATTTATTGCAGTTCGCGGTGGAGCTGTCTGCTCGAACGCCTTCTCCCGTTAGTTTGGTGTACCTCTTCTCATTCTTCTCGTCGGGAAGGGGTAATTTTAGCTCGTTTACGTATCGGTTATTGCCTCTTTAGGCATAAGCACCTGCGCAGTGGTGACCCCTTAACGCTCTGTGAGAAGTGTGGTGCGCCCTTAACGGTGCGTCACATCTTAGCAGAGTGTTAGGTTTTAGCTCCATTGCGCGTTCGTGTGTGTCTGCCTGTTGGCATGGCCAACGTTTTGGCAGACGACCCGCATGCTGTAGAATGTCAGTTACGTTTTATCAGTGACCGGTTTTAGTAAGCGCATTTGATGCGCTGTGTGTCTTTTAGTTTTGTGATTTTATATTGTCTGTTTTAATGGGGGGACGGTTCTTCTCCCCTAGGGACATACTCTGCTCCCTTGACTTCTACAGTTCCTGACACGTCATTTTACTCTTTTATTGTTTTATTTGCCATGCTTTTAGTGTGGTGGATTTAGAATTTGTTGCCATATTTTAGTGTTTTCGACTAAATGGGTTTGTGTGCCGTTTTTTAGTTTTTGTATTTTAAATTTCATACATTGTAAGGGCGCTGACAGTCGACGTTTAGCGCCCTTAACCGAATCTCATCATCATCACTCTATCATTTTGCAAAATACAATTACAGATATTTACCCCAAACTGCTGATCATATCAAAAATAGCGTTTTTGCAATAAACCCTATACTTCAGAAGAACTACCAAGGAAAAATATCCACCATAAATTAACCCAATTTTGAATAATGAACTCTCGAGAAAATGCCAGAAATGTAGGGATAGAGTAGGACATTTCCAACATTTCTTATGATAAAGTATATATGCTTATTATTATTATTATTATTATTATTATTATTATTATTATTATTGTAATTGTAACTATGAAAACGTAAGGTGGTTGTGAGGATATTAGGATCGTGCAATAAGTAAGCTTCGATATTTTATAAAAACATTACACACAATTGATCATGTTGAATTAATTTTATTTATATTGTACAATCCATCTGTTACTTTTCTACATTGTCAACCTGTCTTTCCAAGCACTTTTGGGGGTATGACAAGTTTTTCGAAGCCAGAGTTGTAGAGGTCGGGTGCTCTGCTCGCAACCAATTCTTCACTGGTTTGACTTCATCATCGGTATTAAAAGTGCTTACCTTTGAGTTCAAAGAACATGCGAAAACCACTTAGGGCAAGCTCCGGTGAATACGGAGGAACGAGAAAACTTCCAAGTTGAATCTTGACCCAGGTGGAACTAAAAAGATTCAACTGGGAAGTTTTCTCGCATCCTGCATATTCACCACAACTTTTCCCAATTGATTTTCACACCTTTCCCTGACTCAAAGGTCAACTTGGAGGCAAGCACTTTAACACTGTGACGAAGATGAATCAGAAGTGAACCAGAAGTCGGGTCCTGTGCTCGTAACCAGCTGTTCACTTCTGATTGATCTTCGTCACGGTGTTAAAGTGCTCCATGATGATCTTTGAGTCAGGTGAACATGTGAAAATCACTTGGAAAAAGATCTGGTGAATATTGAGGATCGAGAGAACTTCCCGTTGAACCTTCTGAGCTCCCCTGAGTCAAAATTCAACTTGGAAGTTTTCTCGTATCCTCCATATTCACCGGAGCTTGCCCCAAGTGATTTTCACATGTTCCTCCAACTCAAAGGTAAGCACTTTTAACACCGATGATGAAGTCAAATCAGTGAAGAGCTGGTTGCGAGTATGGATCCGACCCGGTACAACATTGGTTTGGAAAAACTTGTGTCACGCCCCCAAAAATGCTTCGAAAAACATGTTGATTATGTAGAACATTTTCAGAAGGATTGTACAATATAAATGACTTTAATTTAACATGATCAGTTATGCATAATGTTTTCTATAAAATGGGGGAACTTAGTTATTGGACGCCCTTCGTATATCTGTTTCACTGGGAGTCCGAGCTACGGCAGCCGGCGTACGAGAAACCGTGCGGTGGCCTGGGTGTAAACGAAATGCACTGTGTAATGGTTGCCTTTTTATTTTTAATTTTAACCCTTCTTCTATTTCCATTTGTTTTAGCATATTTACTCAGATAATATAACACATTTATTCTTCTGATCTTACCACAATTGTTTACAGTGCTCTTTTCGCTGATCTTCATAAATTATAACCATGTTTAATATATGTTTCTTTAAACATTTTATACGTAGTAAACACGTATCAGGATTAATTTTATTTACCTCGCCATGTTCTTGATGAAATGGTTGTACAGTGGCCAAGAAGATTTTTTGGTAAATCCCCGCTTAAAGCCTTATAATTTTATTTTCGTAAAGGTCCGATTTTTACTAATAAGTGATAAAAAATCCCCATAATATTAACACAACGATATGTGATATATCAGCGCAAAGTTGAACTTCTTTATCCTCCCCCTTCGATTGTCTTCTAAGTTTTAGAAATGCTGCACAGCCTATAAGTAATCTTTGGCGGAGGAACAAGCATTGATTGATATGCTCGAAACATTCTTAGATAATTACAGCGGTGAAAGTTTAAACCTATACCTTCTCTTTTATCTCATAGTTATTTCATAACTTAAAAGCTTCATGGTTTAGCATCTACAGAAACCCTTAACATATACAACGAAATCGACGTGAAGCTGGTGAATATGAAATTTCTACACTCCCAGATCACCAAATTTGTCGTTTTGCAAATACACATATTATACAACCTAAAAATAATACTTTGAGTATTAGTAATCAATAAATATAAGATATGACTGACTAATTTATTATCCAACTTGGACACAATTTTTTCTGTTTATTCATCTCTGCTAAAATTGCATTCCGAACATTAAGATGGGACAAGAACGAAAACGCCTCAACATAAATGGAAGAAGTCTATCCAGCAAATCTTTCGCAGACGACATAACTCTTTTCTCAAAGACAGCAACTGAAGTAGAGACAATGCTTAAATATCTAAAAATTATCAGCCAAGAAGTAGGACTGCGATGAACCCAAAAAGATGAAAGGGAAGACAAATGCTGAAAACCACCAAGAATATTTAAGTAATGACTATAGTATATGTGTAGGACTACACTTAGTTGCGACAAAGTATTTTTCGGACACTATGGACTATAGTAATTAAAGAACGTCCATAAATATACCCAATTTAAATTTTCGACAATGTACTTCGATGAGCGGAAACGGCCAGGACTACGGATGAAGACAACAAAGACGAAAGCAAGGACAAATGCTGGAAGATTACCAATAGCATTGAAAGGAACATCCATTGAATATGTGAAGAACTACACCTACTTCGGACAAACTATTTCGATAAGGGGATGCGGCGAGGTAGAGATTTAAAAACAAACAAAGAAACAGCACAACCTGGAGGCAGTTCTGGTACTTGAAAGATATCCTACTAAACAAATACCTAAGCCTGAAACTGAAAATCCGTCATTTAATAATGCGCAACATCAATGCCTATATAATTGAGTACCAGACTTAGTGCTTCACCAAACGCCAAACAAAAGCCGTACAAGTGTGTCAGAGAAAGATGGAAGGGAAAGTACTGAACATAAGCCCTACTAGTGTGTCAGAGGAAGATGGAACGTAAAGTACTGAACATAAGCCCTACAAGTATGTCAGAGAAAGATGGAACGTAAAGTACTGAACAAAAGCCCTACAAGTATGTCAGAGAAAGATGGAACGGAAAGTACTGAACATAAGCCCTACAAGTGTTTCAGAGAAAGATGGAAGGGAAATTACTGAACATAAGCCCTACAAGTGTGTCAGAGAAAGATGGAACGTAAAGTACTGAACATACCTAGAAGGTTAAAAGCAGAAGATAAAAGTAAGATAAAGGCAAATCCGGCGACTTAGGTCTGCGCATGGAACCCAATATTTAAACCAACTGCAGTACCTGATCAATAAATATGGGGTCGCCGCCTAAAATAGAAAGCAGGGTAAATCTAGACCAAAAGACAACCACCCACATGGTATGCGGACAGGTTAGAAAAAACAACTGTTACGATAGGGGCACGTCGCATGTGGGACAAATAGGGGCGGATCACAGCGCAAAAGATGTACATGAGTGGCGCGGGTGTGACCCTTCGTACACGGGTTAGAATAACTTCCGATCGCCGTGATTCCCTGCAAGAAGTCGGCCAGGGTTGGACGGTTCTTAACAGTTCGCATGATTCTTGCCAGGGCATAACCTATTGCGACGGAAGTACCGAAATTGGACATCTATAAGGCACAGTCGCTGTGGAAAACTCCGAGTAACGGCAGACGTACTTAGCAGCCACATCTGCCCCCTCATTGTCTGTAATGCCCACGTGGCCGCGGGTTCATGTAAGATCTAACTGGTATCCACGATAGAGCAACTAAGAGGTGAGTGTCTGAAGTTCCATAACGAGGGTGGAGGAATCGAGAAACTGTTGCAAGGCTTAAAGGGGCTCAAAGAGTCGGAGCATATAGGAAAACATCCTGGAAGTAAATTGGCAATAAAAAATAGGAAATAAAAGATAGCAAAGAGCTCGGCGGTAAAAACAGAACTGACGTACAAAAGGCGATAACGGGTAGCCACAGCCTTAAGGACGACAGCGCAACTTGTAGCACTACCCACCTGGGAACCATCGGTGAACACCGCGGTGTAGTTCCGGTAACTTCTGTGCTGATATGTTGTACGTATTATGTGTTGTTGCTGTGATAGATATCCAGGCAGTCACTTGCGTAGTCTGCGTCGTTTGACTCCTTCCTTTTTTTAACTCTTTGCTGTTGTCTTTTTTTCTTCTCTATGTATTGTGGGCGTGGCCCAGTCTCGGCCTTATCCAAGGGAGGAGCAGGGGTTTTTGTCCCATTGCAGATACGGCGGGCTGCCCGGTAAGACGTCTGTCCGACTGTGGAAGAGTTTTTTGTTTTTTTCATTAAAAGGATATAGTTTGTAACACGTTTGTAATACCTGCTTAAGTAAAGGTAGGCTTTTGTCGTCAGCTGATCTGTATTTTGGTAATGGTGAATGGAGTTTGGGCAGAAAACGTAATGTATGTTTTCACAGGCAAGTGGCTGGCTCTTAATATTGTTCATAGTCTTAGTGTGTTTCACTTGATTTGTTTCTTTGCCAAAATTAATACTGGGTTAGATAGGCAATGTTATTTATAAATGAGGGTGTTTTGTACGACTTCTAAGAGTACCAAAGAGGAATGTTTTCGGGATTTTTGTGTGGGTTTAATAAGGAATAATTTAATGAAATATTTGTGGCTTTCTATTGCTGTTAAAATGTGATTCTTTTAATGGGATATTAACGGGTAAAGTATTAAAGAAGTCCCTTTTCAATGTGTAAAGGGGTATTGTACGTTTTAGTAAAGCATTTAAGGTTATTGCTCTTGAGATTGTCCTGATATGGCAAAGTTGGATTGTATAGAAGCTCAAGAGTATCCGATGTTATATGTATGTTTAATTGGCCTGTCCTTTTTAACAAAACATCTGATTTTTTTCATCTCATCGTGGATAAGTTTGATTTTCTTATTGGAATAACAGTGGACTGGGAAGGTATTGCACTATTTTGCCAATTTTCCCGAATATACTTGGAACTGCTTACGATTTAGTTAAGGTGCCTATGGTTGTTTCCTTTTGGGTTGTATTTTTCTAGGTAATTTATCAGACCAGTTATCAATTTATGAAGGATATAATTGCGCTTACAACTGGTTTTACAATTTCATAATTAACTCGTGCACTATTGGGCACAATATTTTGGTTTCATGCCATAGTTTAATTACTTTGGCTGCCATAATCTCGCCTGTTTTATGTATTGAGCCATTTTCACTGCTTTGTTTGTTGGCTCCTTCCTTACTTGCCTCTCGGGTTGAAAGAATTTTGAATACCTGTTTGCTCTTTAGTGTATGAGTTTGTTATAGTTGGATGTGTGCTTTTGGTAAAACGTTCATTTGCCTAGGTTTAATGTCGAATAGTTTTCTTTTTCAGGATAAAGCATTAATGCTATTTTGTTAATAATCTTGTGAGTTGTCAAAAGCAGCTAAATTATTACCCACTCTGGTGGGGGTGATTTTGCCACAAATGTTTATGATTTCTTTGATTTATAACTTTTCAAAATTTAGAAGAAACTTACATTTTCTTGGTGCCTTTAAATTACATTTATAATTATTAGATTTATGCTGCACCGGATCTCTAAAATATCAGATATTTAATATCGCCCATAAGGGAAATCTGTTGGTGTAAAGTTGGTATTTTCTTTTTGTTTGTTAAACTTTATTTTTTTACCTAAATTTTGCTATATTTAAATTTGCTTTAAAGCTTTTGGGTCAGCAAAGCTTTGGTTCTATTACTATTAATGTCATCTTTGTGTTGAAGTTATTATTAATGTTGCTTTACAGTTTTGGTGAGTTAAATTTTGTTTTATTATTATCATTAAAGTACCGTATGAAGGCTTATCGGTAGTAGTATATTAATGAGAGTTCTGCTTAGTACTTATAGATTGAAAGCTAAATTTTGTTTAACTTAAGGTTTGATTAATTCTTTTCAGCTCTAAATGTTTGTAGTTATGACTGTTATTAGTTTGATAAGATTGTTCACATTTTTGTGTTTTTATAACGTTAGTATTTCCTTGTTATATTTTGTTATTTTGTGAAAAGCGATGGTTGAAAGCTACTTTTTGTTAAAATAAACCAGTGAAAGTTACATTTCAGAATTTTATCTTTGTCAATATTAGGAGATACATTCTGCGCCTTTCTTTACTTCTGTGTTAGCTTCGGAGCTTTGGTTTTCATCTTAGGATACGTATCCCCTACGGCATTCTTTAGGGCACCCCTTTTCGTCTGGCCGGTGTTCCCTGCCTCATACAAGCCTTTCTAAGCGGCTGCTTGGCTTCGCTTGCCTCCTCATGCTTTTATGTTTTGGGTGAGAGCCAACGGATCCATTACACTTCCCAGAAGCTCGGCAAAAAGAAGACGAAATACCGACGGTAGAGCAGACGAGCGCAAATTATTCGAAAGCGCTAGGTCAAGCCAGGTACGCTGGAGTAGCCACGGAGGACAATGTCCGAAAGAGGACTACTCCACAGGAGACAGTCGGAGGTCATGTGCAACGAGAAGGTCGCGAAATCGGATACCGCTGGGGCGGGAAAAAGTACTATGCCGCAGATAACGGAGAGTGAGATCCGGGTGCAAAACAGATTTAAAACAAGTGTGACCTGAACGAACCGCCAACTTTGCAACATAGGAACAGAGTAAAAACCAGCGCCGGATACACAATGGAGGTTCGCCAATCAGCGAATAGACATTCGACCCGACCATTGCGGAAAGTCTCAGTAGCAAGACGGATACCATTATGATGAACAGTGTCCAAGAGGCGGACGCAGCGCCGTAGAAAGAACTGTCATAGTGCAGTTTGGACTGAAACAAGTAGTGGTACATCCGCAACATTATGGTGCGTTTGCCGCTCCAAGATGCTCCAGATAAAACCTTTAGTGCCCGAAGAGAATGATCGCACGAAGCCAGCGAATATGGCCCTTCCAGGTAAGTTTGTTGTCGAGTTAAAGAACCAAGAGCATAAGGTGCGAAATAAATTGTAGGGTGTGACGAGCAAGAGAACATCAGGAGGAGGATGCGCACCACGTAGGGATGTAAGTGAATACACTTTGTTTTAGTATGGGGAAGGAAAAGCCGTTGCAAAGCGCCAGGTTGCAAGTGATGTTATGATCAGCTGCAGTTGACGCTCGATATGATCGAGCCTATAAGAACTATAATATATAGCAAAGTTGTCAACATACAGAGACATCGAAAGATTGCTACGTACAACACTAGGGATGCCATTAATGGCTAAGGCAAAGAGAGTGACGCTAAGAATTAACCCCTGGTATGCACCATCCTCCTGGACCCGCTCTTGGGAGAGCGTGTTTCCAATACAGACACGAAAACGGCGAATGTCTTAAAGGTTATCGAACAATGCAGTTTGATGGCCGCATAAACAGTGACCATGCAAAGTACAGAGAAGACCATAGCGCCAAGCAGTGTCATACGCTTCCTGCAGATCAAAGAGCACACCCACGACGTGTTGCTTCAGGTAAAATACATTTTGGGCAAAAGCTTCCAGGCGTGTCAGGTTAACACTAGAGTGATGGCGACGAAATCCGCATTGAACATTGCAGAGCAGGTTGTTCGTCTCGAGCCACCACACTAACAAAACGTTCATCATGCGCTCAAAAATCCTGCACACAACACCTGTCAGATAAATAGACCGGCAGCTAGAGGGAAGCGACAGGTCTTTACCGAATCGAGGTATAGGAATGACAATACCCGCTCGCTACGAGAACGGGAACACCTGCCGAAGTCAGATGTCGTCGGGACCAGGGGTAGAATCCTTGGCGACAGGCAGAAAATGCGCCACGTCGGCAACGGTAAAGGTTGCGTTGTGCGAATCACTACAGTCGCTGTAAAATCAAAGACTAACCACTCCGAGCGACTTTAATATCCAGAAAGAATCTATCGTAACTATCCGTTTTGCTAGAAGAAGGGAGCAAGTGCTCTGGCTATATTCGGCTCACTAGTGTAAATGGTGTCGTTTATGGCAAGACCGGGCGTGATCGCCCGAGTACACTTGGAATACATACGCCGAACGGCGGTCAACACATTTCGCGCAGAACTACGACGGAAAAGGAGAGAGACATAAGATTCCCAAGACTTGCATTTGTTATTGCGAAGCACAAAACGTGCTCTAACTTAAACACTTAAAAACAACGAAGTTCTTCTCAGTAGGATGTAACGGAAAGACACGCAGTTCGCGTCTACACGCTTTGGCGGCAAAAAGGCATTCCGCGGTCCACTAATGGACAGGAACGTGACTGGATGCAAGAACCTCGAGGAATGCTGGAATCCACTGCGAACAAAACAGAGCAAGTAAAATATTCCACAATTTCATCGATAGGGGCAAAAACGTTATCGATAAGTTGAGGGATTAACACCTAACCCAGTCAGCTTATAAATAATCCATGAGGATGTCGTAAGTTTACAGGATGGTGGTCGGATTAGTGAATGGCAATGGTGTAATGATCACCGCCATAAAGGACGGAAAGCACCGAGCAATCGAGGAAGGAAGGAAGTAATGCCCGGCTGCAGAAATATACATCCAAGACTGAGTAGGTGCCATAGACCGAGGTTAAGAACTTAGGGACACCAGTATTTAACAAAAGTGTGCAGCACATATTGTAAATGTCAGCTACAAAGCATCCAAGAGCATCTTAGTGTCGGAACCCCAAAAGGAATTTTTGGCAGTCAAATCACCTAGAAAAAGGAGCGTTGGGGGAATCAGTGCCAAAGACGTCCGAAGTTCGGGCACTGAAATGACACTGAGCGATGGAAATAGACGTTGCAAGCAGAGAAATAGACGACCTCCAAGTGGACACGTACAGCTACAGTCCACAACGGTATGCTGTGCAACAACAGAGTCATGGCTAAAGGCGGAAAGGCTTCGAAGATGCAAAGAGTGAGAAGGATGCAAATGAATCTCCTGGAGACAGACAATTGAGGGATAACGCTGGGAAACTAAACACTGTGTCCAGAAGGTGACCCATTAACGTTCCAGGGAGTACTTCCATGGAAAGGAAAGGTTAAGGGGTCCGCTTAAGTGTCTTCCTCAGCTTGACGGATGTTGGACCGACAACAGTAAAATCCCACTTCTGGGGAACTTTCGGATCCCCGAAAGCCGGAAGAGCCCCTGCGGTCCCTGACTTCAAAAGGATGCACTACTTTTTGGTCTTTTTTGAGGACGAGAACGAAGACCGTCAGCAAGCGAAATTGATGGGCGAGCACTATACCAGGCCGCTTGGGGGCTGGTGGCGACAGGGCTGAAGACGAAGGCTGTGTTGCAAGTTCAACACGAGACGATGAAGAGGTACTCGCTGGCAATTCTGTTGTGTCGAAGCATCGGTAAATGGCACGAATGGCACGAGGGCGGCGGACGGTGGATGAATAATGGTGTTTTCAGGTTGAAGTTGCGCAGGAAATGTTTGGTCGTTCCATAACGCGCAGCTCCTGTATACACTTTTGGCCCAGAAACCTCGAACACTACCACGAAGTAGATGCATGACACTTTCCACAACTCACACACCTAGGGTCTCGAATACAGGCCGTGTCGTCATGGGCAGGTGGGCCACATCGCTGACAAACAGCGGGATGGGTAAACGAGCGAGTAGTATGTCAGAACCTCTGGCACGGAAAACAGCAAATGGATTTTGGCATATATGGGCGTACGGCGGCGCGTTCCTAAACAGAAAAAATATGCTCAGGTAACACAGTGGCTTTGAAGGTGAGAAAAACTTTTGGCAAGCATTACTCATGACCATCCTGCTTACGAGATAGCCGGTACGCCTGACACATCGTTAATCGGAGAGCCAAGTGATATTTACTCGTTGGAAATATCCTCCAGACGGAAGATGGTGACAACTCCCTACAAGTGTTTAAGGTTTCTTGTGGGGCTACCCGGATAGGGTAGGAGTCCAACAAAATCGCATTGAACATTTTCTATAACTGGTAGGCATTGTTTGACTCTAAGTCGTGTCGCGTTTTTACCTGGCCACAGATCCGATCCACCTCACGTTTCATATAAAGGGGCTAAGGTACTAAACGTTTTACCTTTATGTGCTAAGGTCACAACCAAAAAGGTGTTTGTAAATAAGGTTTCGCACTGATACTGATGATTGGACGCCCATCCGGAACCGTGGGCGTCAACCTGCCTGCCGGGAGTTAAAGAAAGAGACACCATAAGTTCTTGATCGGTTCCATCGTGAGAATCAACCCAAGGGCGTTCTCAAGGCGTACCTCAGAAGCGCTACCCCTAATATCTACTGATGGTACATATGTGTAAGCCATTCACCCGACACACTCCGGCTTTAAGCCCCTACCCCGGGAATAACTGCGCATGTCTCCCCACTCTAGAGCGCTGCGAACAGACACAAATTCAGGGACTTGTGATTGATTACACGGGGTTCGGCCAGCCGTAATACGTCCAGCCTGTGATACTAACCCAGCGATACTCGATCGTCGGGGTATTAACACTGATCCGGCCCTTAGATAACTACGTGTGAGGGCGTTGACGGGTTCCGCACCTAAGGTCACACAGGGGTAGTGCGGAGGGTCCGCCCGACCTTCGCGCCTGAGAACCCCGTAGAGCACAGATGTCGGAGACCGCGCTGAAGCAGTGGGAAAGAACCACAGAGTCAGAAAAGATCCTTGCTGGTGAAACGGGAGTTAATAATCCTAAGACTGTAAAACCAAGATTCAGAATAAACTTCGAAGAGGAAGACGATGAATAATTAACTAAGAAGGAATAGAGGGATATGGCACGGTCCATGAGCGTTGAGGTGTGATATGGGCGAGTGACTCAGAATTCCGGGTACGCCAAACCCGTACCACAGATGGTGAGCCCCTAGAGAACAGACCAGAGATGCTCGGACGAACTGGTCCGAGGAGGTGAAAGAAGATGGACCACCCCAGACAAGGAGCGCCAACTGTGGAAGGTGGGTCCATGTGACCACATTTAAGGATAGCAGGCTCGGGAAAAGAAGCGGAGTTCGCCCTCACCGGAAATGGTCAGATGAACTGTTATGAGGAACTGGAAGAAAATGGACCACTCTAAAAAAAGATCTGCCAATTATGCAACGCTACCACAGTTTGGGACAACACGCTCGGGAGAGAAGCAGATGTCACCCACACCACAGAAGATTAGGCGAGCTGGTACATGGAGCTTGAAGAAGATGGACCACTCTAGACATGGATCACCAACAATGGAAGGAAGTCACCGATAAAACGTTAAAGATCCTGCCAACAATAGAGCGCTAAGGGCAATATAGAGTTATTGACATTTAGCGTTGTGCTAAACTTTGATGTAAAAGGTTATGTGAAATGATAAATAAAGGTTAAATTCTCTAAAGAACTGGCTCATATTGGAAGTTTACATTGAGATACCCCATATAGAATAGGAGGATAATGCCCTGAAGGGATGTAGACGATCTCTTATCTCTTATAAAATTATTTATCATACATTGTCAACAAACCTAAGTACAAAATAACAAGGAAATAAATATTATTGAAATATTTTGACATTTCTTTCCCATCGTATTCATGATGTTATAAGTAGAGTAGATTGTCTTTGGTTTTGCTGTCTTCCACCTTCTCTATCGCTATACGAGGCCATATATATATGTATATTATATATGATTTGTCTGACTTTGTATGCATTTCTGTGGAATAACAACAGCCATTTTCTACTCTATGGCATTCAGAATGAAAAAAGGCAAAGCCTCACTGTGGAGTTGATTATAAGATTACACCACATACATACGAAGATTATCTCTCTCTTTGTATTATTATATGTTTGTTGCTGTACATTAATATCATTTTATGGCTTACTCAGGATATATTTTTGCAACCTGCGTTATATAATATTTAACATTCTCTTTTATCAATTGCTGTTTTTTAATTATCTTCGGCTCTCAATAGTTCTGGCACT
This sequence comes from Deroplatys truncata, assembly GCA_030765065.1. Lineage (NCBI taxonomy): Eukaryota > Metazoa > Arthropoda > Insecta > Mantodea > Mantidae > Deroplatys > Deroplatys truncata. The sequence goes on along the minus strand of CM060988.1, from coordinate 53,093,176 downwards.
ATTTTCGTAGATGTATATGGCAGGCAAGCTTTCTCTACCGTAACACTCTCTCTAATTCTTCGTTCAAACGCTCTTATCTTGACAGAATCATTAAATAATAAAGTTACCAAGAAAAGAAGCATTTATTTCGCATTGTAAGGAAATTTTGACTTTAGCTTAGAGAGATTAGATAATAGTAGCCTTTATCTGAAGTCCGTAACAAAGAACTTCGTGCCAATTAATATAACTGACTTACTTGAAGCTAAAAATCTATAACTAGCATTAACAGACAGAGCCAGTCATTAATTAGCCATCATTAAGGAGCAAAACTAATGACTACCCATATTTTCTCTCTCGTTATGAAACACCAAATGTTCAGTGCCATGACCACATGAAATACAAATTATAATACGCCCCAAGAGACAAAAACATGTTTATCAGGTGTCCTTGTTTTGAAAGGAATCCATTAAATATTAAATGATACCAAATGAAGACCCACATTATCTGATGAGAAGCGATCATAATGAAAAGCGCCTGTCTCAGTATACAGGTGGAATAGCCGTGTGAGTGTAAAACTGATCAATAGAGGCGTGCGCTTATGATACAACAAACACCTAACAACCTCACATTTTTGTCTGAATATAAATGGATGATAGCTGATGATTATGGTTTCTTAGCTATATGGGCATATGGTTACCGAAGAACCTCCTGGTACAGCATTTGAGTACACCTTCCAAATTTATGGAGAGACTATGAATGCTGAAAACAGTATGAACCTTGGTTTCTGGAAATCCATTGCCCCACTGTATGTAATATCCAGAATAGTGGGACTGGCGCCTTACAAAGTGGTCACCACGTCACGTGTTACCTTCTTCGGAAATACTGCATGGTCTATTGCTTTAGGCGTTTGTGTGCTAGTTGTGTTACTTGGAATCTTCATCTGTGATGTGTACATAGCTCTTAATGAACAACAATGCAATTCCGGAATGGACATTTCGTATTTCCTGGGCAGCGTTGTCTCTCATTGTACAACAATAAGATATACGCTATGCTTTGCAGCGGGCCAGTGGAAGAACATCGGCCTTCTTTTGGTGAAAATGTCGGAAGTGGATGAAGTATTGTTAAAACAACGAGGGAACCGGTTATACCGACAGGCGTGGATTTGTCTTATGTTTGTGCCTATCCTTGTTCTAATGGTGTGGGCCATTGCTGTTACCTATGATATATTTCTATGGAGATGGAGAATTGGAGCAGCTATGTCTATCCTATTTACAGGTATCACACGCATGATCAATGTTGTTGCTATCTTTCAGTTTGTTAGTGCCCTTACATTCCTGAAGCAGCGTCTGAAGTTGATGAATACCGAAATAAGTAACTCATTCAAGACGGAAAAATGCAAATATTACAGAAATATTTTGGAATCTGCGCTTTTTCTGAGAGTACATAAATATCGGGAGATACGTAGTAAGTTGATTGAAATTGGAAACTTGTGTAACTCCATATACGGATCTGTTCTCCAACTTCAACTACTGGGTGATTTTATTTTCTTCGTCAACAATGTGTTTTCAATATGTTTTTACATCAGAGGGCTTGAAGACTCTAGTTATGTGGACGATAGAATAAATAGAATTATTTCTGATGCTTTGCTTGCACTACTGTGCTTTGTGAACTTCTTTATCATTGCACGGTGTGGACAGGGAGTCTATGATGAATCAAATAATACATTACTCACCGTTCAGCGACTGCTGCTTAACGTATCGATCGATCGTGCAACCACAGATGAGCTTCGAGCTTTTACTCAGGAACTGTTTTACACAAAGCTGAAGATAACTGCAGGGAAAATGTCCCTTGATTCCGGATTAATTTACACTCTTGTTGGAACTACAACAACATACGTCGTCATTTTGTTGCAATTCAATTAGATGGCATAAACCTTTTAGACAAAGGGATTTTATCTCATTCTATTTATTATTGTTGTATGTAAGACTTAAGTTTTGTAAAGGGCCATTCACAATAGTCTTTAGACGTAAATATAACTTAAGCATAGAAACTTTTTCATATTATCCTAATGCAAGCATTCGCATTGGCTAATGTTGACATAAGTATAGCTGTAAATCTATAACATAAACATGAAGTTTGCAAGCTCTAAACTTTAGTGTTTGTATCTAAATCAAACATAAGAAACTAGCCAATCAGAGAATGGTTTTTCCTGCACCTCATCACGTGATCATTCTGCCATCTCAAATTAAATTTTCTGACAAGTGTTGACTGCTCTTGTGTGTAAGATCACGGGTCAGGAATCACTGAGATGTACATAGAAATCGCAGTAGAGCAGATTTTGATGGTGGATAGTGTTTTCTTGTGAGTTTAAAGATATTTAGCCTCTTACATTTTATTTTAATACCTTTACGTAACGTCTTTTGTCATGATACTGCAGGTGTTCGCTTCGCAGGCCACGATATTAGCTCAAGAGTTACACACTCTCCAGCGATTAGCGTTTGTGATGATGAATGACAATATATCGCATTACGTTATTGCTTTTGTTTTAGGCTGTTATATTAACGCTATATTTTCATTGTGAGTGACTCATTAAGAAACAATTAATTTTAATCATAGAAGGCAAAAGTACACTAAATAATATAATGCTATCGCATTCCCATTGGTGTATGAGATCCTAGAGGCTAACGATTATCACCATGACGCACAAAATTGATGAAAACTGCGCTTATGAGCTAGCAATTGAGCGCCCTTAAACAAAAACTGATGATAACTGAGACAAAGTCGGCCTTTTTTGATCTGCGTAAGCTTGTGAGCGTTTCGATAACATACGTGGTCTTCAGTGGAATTGAATTAAGTTGTCTATCGTGTAAAATTTTCGCTAGCCATTAATTGAAGAGCTTGGTTCTAAACTCCCTTAAGTTATTCTTTTATTATTTTCAGGAGGAACAAAAAACTTATAAACTTATAATTCAATTTTATATTTAATTTGTTTTAACCGTCTCCATTTGTTTAACAACATTCCAAAGTATTAAAAAACACTGTTTTAGTGTTGAGGTGAAAATATCATCTCTAATCTATTAATTTCTTCCAGAAACACTTAAGCCAATAGATTTAAGATGAAAAAGAACAATAATGGATAATAATAATAAAAAATAATTTCATGCTAACTGCACTTGGCTTGCGCAAACCATATTCTCAGTATAACATTTAACTAATATGTTAAACTCGTTAATTAATTGAACACTGAAGAATGTTCCTTTTGAGGAAGTTCACATCGTACTTTTAGGAATGATTTCTCAGTACTTTGATGTAATATCTGTTCTTCTTGGCTCTCGGAGTGTTGAATACTGAGTGCCTCTTCATAAATGCATGCTCGCCGTCACTGAGGACCACAAATTGTAACGGTCTCTTTACGCCTTCTTTCTTCTGACTACTACACAGTTGACACTAGGAACTTGAAGACATTTCTGAAGTTTGGGACATGTTTGGGATCGATCTTCAAAACAGCGGAGTAGGAGTTAGATAAGGTGTAGACATTCTTATCTCCAGTAGACTTATAATATTTTCAGAATCTCAATACACTCAATTGTGACAATTTTATGGGAATCAATGATTTAAGTATTCTGTTCAAAAACTTCTTGAAATCTTTGCAGATCCATACCTCTCCGTATTTCTTACATGTACATACTTCAATACTCTGCAGGAGTCTGCTGGACTTTTCATAGTTTCCGTATTTCGTGTACTCCTTTTCCATACTCCCAAAGACTCCATCAGCTGGTAAATATAAATGTCTTCTAATAGAAATTATGAATTAAATAGCGTGAAAGAAGGGGCTCCTTTGGAAGCATGATAGTAAAGATGTCATGTATGTTTTTTTTGTTTTATCCAGGGCATGAATAAACGAACAATTTAAAAGTAACAAACTGTCGGGGCTGAATTTTTTCTTCAAGTAAAATTCAAAATATGTCAAGGAAGACACTCTTTCATTAGATCCCCTTGGGAGGTCCTTTACATTCCATGTGTAAGAGCAAATATTTCTTCATTAATCGTCGCATCATGAATCACGATTGCTAGGTTATATAAAAAATCTGGCGGGAATAGTAAGGCTCATCCAAATTAAGTTTAGGCAAAGGTTTGTTCTGGTGTATGTCGAACACTGCCTTCAGAGTGAATCCGTCATTTGTTTTCAACGTTTGATAAAAACTTTACGCTTGCATGTAGTGAGATTTTACTTTTCTTTTTGGTCATTAGTTTTGATAATTTCTGTTTTATTTGACACATGTCCAAACTGTTGACAGAGATGCTGGCTCCCGACTGAAATGACTTGATACAGACACAAATTTGTACTCGGCTTTCTTTTGGGATGTTATACTGGATGACTGCTCTATCTCTGGTATTCTGGGCCCTAGGTCATTGTTGCTTTCTCTTCTTAAGTCTCCTGAACCGCAGCAAGAAGTTATCTTGCTCGTATATCTGAATTGTGTGTATATATGTGATTAAAAGTACTTGATAACATAATTACTTACGCCATGATAGTGCTAGAAACTCATACTTGGTGGACACCCGGATTCTTTAATATTTCTGGTTGTATGTTTCTTCTTCTTTAACCATTTTTCTTCACAGTTTTTTTATTTTCTTTGAAGTTACCTTGTTTTACCCACTTTATGATACTGTGTTTTTTCACTGCTTTTCATTTACAGCTTTTTACCGCATTACACAACACACATACACACAAACACCAATGCCCATGGTGGACCTCGAAGCCGCGACCTTCAGCTTGGCGGAGCGCCGGAGCCTTACACTCCAGCGACCACGGCTATGAGACCCGTCACAGTTAGACCTTTTTCTTCCCGTTGAGTGTTTAACTGTAATACGACTTTATCTACCATTTTATACTATTTAATAAGGCATTATAGCGGCTCTGTTTCCAATCTTAGTAACACCACTGTTAATTATTCCTGCTTTAACGGCTTTCTCTTCGCTCACTTTAAAATCGACAATTATACGGAAACCAATGAAGTAAGATAATGATTACATATATGAGTTAAGAAGGGCAGGTAATTATTTTTTTGTGAGTTGGATAGTTTTTAGAAAAGAAATAGGATTTTTTCCATTTAATGCCAATGTGTCTTAAGGGAGTTTTGATGATATAAATGCTTCTCACACTAATAATAGATAACACAAAAAGAAGAAAATCATAACAACTTATTTAGGTGGAGTTTGCAAGCAAGCTCTACAATTCATATCTTCATTGTGGTTAAAAATTATCTGTTCATCAAAAATGGTTTAAAGGATGCATAGTACAGGATGTTTGAATGTGCATTAAAGAACAACACTGCTAAAATATTTTCTCACAATTTTAGGTATTTGTCTTGTAATTAAGCATAGTTGTGAAACAAACAAATTATTCAATTTAGTGCTTACTACTCCTCATGTGAATTTTAAAAGCAACTCACCATACGATAGTTCTGTCTTCTGTGTTATACCGCCCAGGGGCTCACCTTATGTGAGTATGGGTTTGGCGTACCCGGGGGTTCCCGAGCCAGTTATCGCCATCATCATCCTTCCACCCACGTCCGGTCGAGGTGGGTTCGTACTCGTGACCGGGGGACTCAAAGTAGGCTCTCGTGCGTTCTGTGCATTTCATTCCATGTCGCCCCTCGCCATCGTTTCTTTCTTCTCTTTTACTACTTGCACATTTCGCACCACGTCCATTCATTTACGCATCTCTTTTTCTTCCTCGCTGGCCTACCTTGCGTGCGAAACGCCCACACATTTTTATTTCTCTTACATTTTATTTTAATCCTCCGTGGACACAGCCTGACGGATACCCGCGCACTGGGTGCCCAGCTGGGTGAGTGTGTAATGGCGTCATCCCTACCACCCGGGGTCGTCATGTAGGGTATGTGTTCATATCCGCTGTTCAACTGCAGTCCCGCGGGGGGCCATTGCATGAGCTGCTGACTTCCGACGGCTATTGGGTCCCTCTGTCTATGTTCTGGGAGGTGTGACCATGGGGTGAGCTAGGTATAGATAGGCCACTCACCCAAGCCGGGGTAACGCCCGGGAAATCAGAGCCCGAGGTCGGAGACGGTTGCAATGGTGGAGGATTTATTTCGCTATGGAGCACCCTTTCTCCATTAATACCACAAGCGCCGAAAAGTTTACGCAGCAGAAGTGAAACCACCGACAACTGGTTGTTACTTGGTCATTTCACGAACCGAAGAAGGACAAAGTTTTGAGAAGGTGAACCCTTTCATCATTCAAAAGGGAATTGATGCTATTGCTGGTGCGGTTCAGTCCTGCACTCGTCTACGGAATGGTTCCTTATTAGCACAAACGAAGTCCGATCAGCAAAGTAAGACCTTGTTACGCGCTACGCTTCTCCACGGCTATCCCATCCGTGTGGAGAAGCACCGCACATTAAATTCCTGTCGAGGCGTCATTACCACCCATAGCCTCGATGGTATGTCGGACGATGAACGCGTAGACTATCTTTCAGACCAAAAGGTGACAGCAGTGCATAGAGTGCAGGCCAAATGTGACGGAGTATTGGTGACCACTCGTACCCTGTTTCTAACATTTGATGGCGTCGATCTGCCCACGAGCATCTCCGCAGGGTACGAACGGATTTCTGTGAGGCCTTATATTTCTAGACCTCTGCGTTGTTTTAAATGCCAACGTTTTGGGCATACGCAAGTCTCCTGTAAGAGTGCCGTTACCATCTGTGCCTCATGTAGCCAGCCGTCGCACGAAGGTACCTGTTCCACAGCCCCCGTCTGCGTAAACTGCAAAGGGTCTCATTCTGCCTCATTTGTCGACTGTCCGCGGTACTTGGACGAGAAGGCGATCCAGGAGATCCGGGTAAAGGAGAAACTCTCCTTCGCCGAGGTCCGGAGGCGTTACCATACGCGCCAACCTTCTCTCCTGCGATCTGGTACATTTTGTTCTGTTGTTGCCTCGCCAGTACCACGGGTAGATGCCGAAACTCAGACTTGGACCATGACTGCATTAACCGCCACTACCATCCGGCCGTCCATTTCAGGTATAGTTAGCAAGCCATATAAACCTGGTCCCAAGTCAATGAAGTCGCAAGCCGCTGAAAAGAAACCAAAGCAGAAACTTCGTAGGGAAGATTTTCTGAAGTACCCTCCGCGTACGCGTGGTAAGAAAAGTTCACCTTCTCCTCCTGGGACAAGCCGCGCTCAGCGGTACCCCTTACCCGTCGCCACCCAGAACCGATTCACGGCGCTTGAATCGGTTTCTGACTCTGAGCGCGTGGGGCCTCCCTTCGAGGAGGCTATGGAGTCTGACCAACTCCATACCAAAAGCCCGAGCCCAAAGGTTAAACAAAAGGTAATTTTAAGCCGCCCTTCTAAGTAGACAGTTTATCTCTTTTTCTTAATGGCTATCCTGACATGGAATGTACGTGGTGTACGATCGCATAGGGCGGAACTCCAAGTTTTATTGCGTTCCCATTCGCCTATGGTCGTGTGTTTGCAGGAGACTAAGCTACGCCCTCATGATCCTTTTGATCTCCGAGGATATACACCGGTTCGCTACGACCTTGAACCGGAGGAGGGTACTCCTGCTCATGGAGGTCATGGTGTTAGTGCGTAACGACGTTCATTTTCAAACTATCACACTTACATCCGACTTGCAAGCTGTTGCCGTTTGCCTTCACTTACCGGCTTTTTGTTTTTTTGTTTGCTCTGTGTATTACCTCTATCGTGTCCCCTCGCTAACGCGGACCTTCGAGATCTCTTGTCCGCTCTTTCAATATCATTTCTCCTGTTGGGAGATTTTAATGCCCATCACCCCCTGTGGGGTTCGCAAAGGGCTTGTGCGAGGGGAACTCTTCTTTCCTACATTTTTTTTCCGGTTCAATCTCTATACTCAATACAGGTGAGCCTACGTTTATTTCTGATTCTTCCGGTACATTTTCTCACTTGGACCTTGCCGTTTGCTCACTCCAGCTTGCTAGTCGTTTTCAGTGGAACGTCGTCGCTGACACCTACTCCAGCGACCATTACCCCTGCATCGTTTCTCTTCTGTCACACCACGTACAGCATTCGAGAGTACCTACCTGGATATTCACAAAAGCCGACTGGAGCTTTTATTCCAGCCTCGTGTATTTTACGATCAGCCCTTCGCGACATTAATCAACTAGTGCAGCACCTTACGTCTACGATTTTCTCTGCCGCCGAACGCGCAATTCCCCGTTCATTCTCTCAACCTCGGCGACCGCCTATTCCGTGGTGGAACTAGGATTGTCAGGACGCCGTTCGTGCCCGTAGAACTGCACTTAGATTGTTTCGGCGACACCCTACACTTGATAATTTGGTGACTTTTAAACAATCGCGCGCCAGGGCTCGTCGCATTATTCAGGATAGCAAGAAGGTGTCGTGGACTCGTTTTGTCGAGTCTTTTAATCGCTTTACGCCTTCATCTGTTGTTGGGATGAACTTCGTCGCTTCTCAGGTAAAGTGTCGCATTGTACTGATTCTGGCCTTCAGGTTTCCAATGCCACCATTGTGGATCAGGCTGCCATCGCTAACACTCTGGGTGCTGCCTTTGAGGCGGTTTCCAGTTCAGACCATTATTCCGCCGGCTTTCGCTCTATCAAAGACCGGCTGGATTCCGACACCTTTAATTTTCGGTTTGCTAATAATGAGTGTTATAATGAACTTTTCACAATGAGGGAGCTGGAGCACGCTCTTCATTGCTCTAGGCACTCCACTCCTGGCCCGGACGACATTCATGTCGTGATGTTAAAGAACCTTTCAGCTCACAGTAAACTCTTTCTCTTACAGATCTATAACCGTATTTGGCAAAACGGCTTTTTTCCTTCCGTTTGGCGCCAAGCCACCATTGCCCCTATACTTAAGCCTGGAAGGATCGCCAACTACCTTTCAGCTACCGCCCTATCTCCCTCACCAGTTGCGTTTGCAAGGTGATGGAGCGCATGATCAACGGGCGGTTGACATGGTGGCTTCAGTCTCAGAAACTTCTAGCGAACTCTCAGTGCGGATTTCGCCGCTATCGCTCTACCGTCGACCATCTGGTGTCCCTGTCGACGCATATTATGAATGGATTTCTGAGAAAGTGTCAAACGGTGGCTGTATTTTTTGACCTGGAGAAAGCTTATGACACTTGTTGGAGGGGCGGCATTTTACGTACACTCCATGCATGGAATTTTCGTCGTCTTCCCATATTTCTTCGGGACTTTATGACGTCTTTCGTGTACGCGTGGGCTAGGTTTTATCTAGTCGGTTTATTCAAGAGAACGGAGTACCGCAGGTCCCTGTACTCAGTGTTACTCTTTTTGCAATTGCTATTAACCCCATTGTTGATTGTATTCCACCTGGCATTTCATCGTCCCTTTTTGTTGACGATATTGCCATTTATAGCAGTTCACGGCGGACCTGTCTACCTGAACGCCGTCTCCAGGGCTGTATCGACCGTCTCTACGCCTGGAGTAACGCTAACGGCTTTAATTTCTCCGCCGAGAAATCCGTTTGCATCAACTTCTGGCGCCGGAAGGCTTTCCCTCCGCCCTCTCTCCATGTTGGGTCGGAGGTCCTTCCATTTGCAGACGAGGTGAAATTTTTGGGGTTGGTCTTTGACCGGAAGCTGAGCTGGACTTCTCACGTTTCCTTTTTAAAAGCAAAGTGTGACCGTTCTCTTAATATTTTACGTGTTTTAAGTGGCACATCCTGGGGAGCTGAACGGACCGCCCTTCTTCGCCTTTATGGCTCTTTGGTCCGATCCAAGCTTGATTACGGGTGTATTGTTTAATTGTCGGCACGTCCATCTGTGTTACGTCGATTGAATGCCATTCATCATCGTGGCATAAGAGTCGCTACAGGGGCCTTTCCAACTAGCCCTGTACCCAGTCTGTACGCAGAAGCTGCAGAGCCTCCGCTGTCCTTCCGACGTGAGATCCTTTTGTGCAGCTATACTTGTCGGCTCTCAAGATTGCCTAACCACCCATCCTTCGATTTATTTTACGAGGATTTGTTTGATCGACAATATTTCGTTAGCTCCTCTGCATTACTACCTCCAGGGGTTCGATTTCGACAACACCTTCGGCATTTGGACGTTACGCCAGCGCCGGCCCTTCCCAGGGGGGAAACGCTTTTTCCTCCATGGTTACGCGCTGAGGCCCACTGTCATCTTGGGTTAACGTCGATGCCGAAGACTGAGACCCTTTCTTCAGTCTTTAGATCGCCTTTTTTAGAAGTACGGGCGCAATTCGGGGATTTTCATTTTATCTTTACCGATGGATCTAAGACTGATGCTGGAGTTGGACGTGCCTTTGTTTTTGGTCAATGTAGTTTTACGTTTCGTTTACCTGGACAATGTTCAATTTTTACCGCCGAACTTTTTAGCATTTATCAATCTGTTTTATACATTCAGCGGCACAACTTGCGGCACTGTGTTATTTGTACGCACTCTCTGAGTGCCCTTCAGAGTATTAACGCGCTGTACCATTACCACCCACTCGTACAGCGCATACCTGACCTGCTCCACTCGCTTGGTGTCTCTGGCATCAGCGTCTCCTTCATGTGGATTCCAGGTCATGTGGGCATCTCAGGTAATGAGTCTGCCGACGCCGCTGCCAAATCGGCGATTTCATTACCCAGTTCTTTTACTTCTGTTGTTCCCTCCACAGATTTGTTTGTTATTTTACTTAGCCGCATCCTCTCGGTTTGGAGGGATGAGTGGACGGCCCTCCGGGGGAACAAGTTACGGGAGGTTAAGCCTCTCCCGTTAGTCTGGGGTACCTCTTCTCGTTCGTGTCGTCGGGAAGAGGTAATTTTAGCTCGTTTACGGATTGGACATTGTCTTTTTAGTCATAGGTATCTAGTCAGTGGTGGCCCCGCTCCACTCTGTGAGCAGTGTGATGTGCCCTTAACGGTGCGTCACATTTTAGAAGAGTGTCAGGTTTTAGCTCCATTGCGCGTTCGTGTTGGTCTGCCAGTTGGCATAGCCAACGTTTTGGCAGACGACGCGCGTACTGTAGAATCTGTTTTACGTTTTATCAATAACAGTGGTTTTAATGGGCGCATTTGATGCGTTGAGCGTCTTTTAACAATATGATTTTATATTGCCGTTTTAATGGGGGCCCTACCCCCCTGTGGACATAAGACGCTCATGTCCTATGCGTTCTACAGTTCTTGACACGTTTTACTATTTTATTGCATTGTTTTGTAGTGGTTTTAACTATTGATGACTGATTTTAGAGTATTTTTGACTATGCTGTTTTTTACTCGTATTTTATTTTTGGACCTTCAATTTTATACTTTGTAAGGGCGCTGATGACCGTAGCAGTTTAGCGCCCTTAAACCGCATATCATCATCATCATCATCATCATCATCATCATCATCATCATCATCATCATCATCATCATGCCAGTTGGCATAGGCAACGTTTTGGCAGACGACGCGAGTGCTGTAGAATGTGTTTTACGTTTTACTAGTGACAGTGATTTTAATCTGTGCATTTGATGCGTTGAGCGCCCTTTAGCTTTGTTATTTTCTTCTGTCTGTTTTAGTAGGAGGCGGCGCCGTGGCCGAGTGGTTAGACCGCTCGCCTCCTACCGAGGCGACCCGGGTTCAATCCCAGGGATTGCATGTGGGATTTGTGGTGGACGAAGCGGCGTCTGGGCGGGCTTTCTCCGGGTTCTCCGGTTTCCCCCGCCATTCATTCCACCAACTGCTCCATCACCTTTCCTTTCATCCATTTCTCCAACATTTCGTTTCATCTACTTCCTTCATCCCATACCAGGCATCGGGCTGATCACCCATCCTGGATGCTCATGTCTGATCCATGAGTGTCTGCTCCTCGACGGGCCTCTGACCCCAGGCACCCGCTTATAAGTCCTGGGGGTGTAAGTCCTACATAAGAGGAGGGTAAACAGATAATGAATGAATGTTTTAGTAGGGACTCTACTCCCCAGTGGACATATGGCGCTCATGTCCCTCGCATTCTATAGTTCTTGACACATTTTAATCTTTTATTGCCTATGCTTTTTGTGTGTTGGTTTTTGGGATATTTGTATTGTTGTTTTTAGCTTTTTGGACATCGCGGGTTTGTGTTCCGATTTTAATTATGCGGTTCTTTTACCCGTCTTTTATATTTTGACTTTATATTTTATACATTGTAAGGGCGCTGATGACCTTAGCAGTTTAGCTCCCTTAAACCGCATCTCCTCCTCCTCATCATCATCATCATCACTTCTGTGTTATAGAATGGTTAATGCCTCATAGTGAAAATTGCTAACGACGAAGCTCATTTACCCAGTGTCTGGTGGACTTGTGGTTAGTCTAGGTGTAACTTTAAGACCTTTTTTAGGCCTTAACCATGGTGTTAACTGGATGGCTGTGGTGTTTGTATATTTTAGTGTGTGGGGTGGTAACGAAGTAGCTCTAGATTTCAGGCTGCTCTAAAAACTGCGTTTTCAGGTGCATGACCTTATGCCAGTGCAATACTGGTATTAATGACGTAGTTCCAAGGTTTACATTAACCAAACGACATGGTTAAAGTAATAATACAATAAATACTCTTCTTCTTTTTCGTCTTCTTCCCTTAAGGTTTTAAACCCTACGGCCTGTTCCATCTCAGAGTTGAATTTTCAATCTAACGTTTCCTGCGAAGTACTAAGAATCTCTACCCGTTTGGAGAATACTGAATCATGGCTTTGGGATTCTATTTGTATGTATGCAATGCAGATGATTTATCTATTTGTTCTGTAAATGTTATGTGTGATACATTATAGGTTATAATTGTAATTCTTAGGTTATTTCCTCGTTATTTTTATGATCTCATTTGGCAATCCAGCCGTGTATTTAAATTTAATTTCAGTAGCACTTACTCTGCTTTCAAACTTCTTTCTTAATGTCTATTCCTCACTGCCGTAACACAGTATAGTTCTCGCCAAGGTCTTGAATAGGCGGATTCTAGTATATCCTTTTACGAAGGAAGCTTTCATGTCATTATTTATTCCCATTCTACCGAGATTGCGGGTTCAAATCCGGCGGAGGGCGATGGTCTTTTTCGGGCCTAAAAATCCTTAGCAATGGCTGTCTTTGGATGGGAAGTAAAGCCGGTGGTCCCGTGTCGTAGATTACGGCGCGTAAAAGAACCTCAAACCTGATACAGAGGCCTCTGAGCAAAATTATTGGTCTTTCACGCCCAGTATCGAATGGGACGCTAAGGACCACATCAGTTAAACAGCGTCCACAAATAAAACTCAATTTAGTTTTTCTTCTAATTGTTCTGGTGTACTTAGAAACCTTCCATGTAATTTATGCTTAATCAAAAAAGGATGTGTATCCGGGATACGTAAATGAATTCACTCTTTCTAAGGATTTTTAATCCACACATATTTGGTTAGGTTTAGTATATTTTACGCGGAGACTCGTACTCTTTTTCTTGTATTAAATTTAATATCATGCTTGAGTGCAATCTTGTTAAAACTATTTAAGATCGTTGTAAATCATCTTCTGAGGAAGCTGTCAGAGCTAAATCATGTGCAAAGATTGTGCATTTAATTGTAAATTTCTATTGAGTTGTATATAGACATGAGACAATGTTTACCATTTTATCCATTGGGCAGTAATAATATAATTGCTTTCAAACCTCACAACAAACCTCGGAGGAACCGGATGGCTAATTTTATTGATCACAATGTTAAGGCTAGTTTTAAATCCCTAAGAGATTAGTAGCATATGCTACAGCGAAGTCAATGATCCGCTTCATATTAGAATTATCCTCGTAATAAAAATGCAATAATTCAATTAGTTTTCATTTTTGCCAAAGCCAGTTCTTTAAAAGAACTAAATATGAGATATAAGCCAAAATATTTTTAACGATATTGCATTCTTCAGGAAAGCACTGCTGGAGCGCAATATAATTATTGCAAGATCGATGAAGATGTTGGCCCTCTTGCTGAGAAAAAGTAATACAAGCTTCTTCGAATTATTACCTGTTCCTAAACAAACTGCAGTGAATTTATTCCCCACATGCAATACGTTTCCCTAAGTTGTACTTCAGAATTACTATACAAATGGCAGTTTTCGGAATGGAGCGTCTCTTGCGCAAATATGAGACTGGAAAAGCTTGGGATACAGTGAAATGAGTGAAACAAATAACAAGTGTGGTGCAGCTGATGCTAGAATTCTTCATTTGCGAAGAAAATCTCAAGAAATACAATTCAGCTAAATTAGTCAGGAAAGTACCTCTCTCTACCACTATGGTGGATTGTAAGGATGCTAGAATGCATACAAATCAACTTCACATGCCCAAGAATATTCTCTCTAATGTTGTGTTATGTAAACTTGCTGTAAACAGGATTAACAAACTGAAAAATCTGGTGGTTTAGGGACTACCGCACAGAGAAGCAACGCATGTGTCCATCTCATTAACAAAGGCAATTCATCATTGCGTAGTTAAAAGTTAAAAGTAGTTGGCTAGACTGATCTTTCTTACTACAGCGAGAAATGGAGAGATTATGACTTATTTCGCTACAACGTGTATTATACCAAAATTACCATAAGATGTTTTTGCTAAATAAATACCAATCAATAAAATATGCCCGCAACATTGAAAAGGTGGAGGATTTCTCCTTGAATTATTCTCTACTCAACGTAGCCCGTGGCTCAGAGTCAACGGTGGTGATTCTTTTCAGACGAGATGTCATGCAGCTTACCCATTTCGTGTAGATTATACTGCCTCTTGCATCCTTTCACATCGTCTAATTCTCACTAATGTTTTGGTAAAAAGTCTTCCTAGAAGATAATCCTTAAATAAAGATGAGAATGTTGGTTAGAGATTTTAGCATTTCTTTCAATTTCACAGCCTAGATAAGTAGTTATGTTTTGAGAGCCCAACAGTTGCCTGCACGATATACTGGTTGATGACAGCGCTATCACTGGCCGAATGAGCTTACATCTTGAACTTCTTGAAAGGATTACTCAGTTTGCACAGAAGATCCTCAGCTCTGTTTTCAAAAGTATTTTGTGAACATACTCGAATAGGTTTATCGACAACTAGGTTGAGCTCTAGTTGAACACTGAACAATTTTCAAAGAATCAAAGAAATTAACAAAATTAACTTTCAACATGTTCAATTATCTCGAATTTGATGTCCAGTTGATGTCTACTGCATAAGAATATATGCCTTTCTTCTGTGAAGTATAGTATGCAAACATTGTGTAGGTATTGATACAATTCTTCGATTGTCAAAATCAAGGAATTGTCTACTCTAAAGGGCAAAGTTGTTTTGTGGAGCTATGTATAAATCCAATTTCATAAATGGTAATTAGGTCATATATTCTCTTAGCAGAATCAGATAGAAGAGGAAGGAAGAATGGGATCCATTAATACGATAAAAAATTACATGATGTAGACAAATATGGTTTTGATATGTGTAGGTAATGCAAATTGCCTTTAGTGGTATCAAATGATCCTATTCGTGTTCACAAAACTCAACTTTACTTCCGCTATTTTGTCCATACTCGGACAAAAATGTCCAGAAGATGTTCAACTAATTAACTATTTGTGTCTGCTGGTCCTGAAAATGAAGGATAACTTCAAATGTACTAATGATAAATTAATAGTCAATATCTTTATTTGGAACTATTTTTAACATTCAGATAAGGCGCTTTCGTTTTAATTATTGATTAAGGACAAATGGAAATTAGGTTCCTCCATAATTATATGAATTTTTAAAGATTCAAAAGAAAACCTTTAATACTGGGATCCTCAAAAGAATTTGATAAC
Source organism: Deroplatys truncata (assembly GCA_030765065.1). NCBI lineage: Eukaryota > Metazoa > Arthropoda > Insecta > Mantodea > Mantidae > Deroplatys > Deroplatys truncata. The sequence continues at coordinate 53,077,411 of CM060988.1, read as the reverse complement.
TGATCTTCACTACGTTACAAAGCTATTGGTGTTCCACACTGTCTAATGTCAAGTAACCGCAAAAGCCAACAAAGCAATTCTCGATATATAAGAAAGATACAATCCACAGTGATTTTGTTGAAGTAAAATAGGCGTTTACCTTTATGTAGTAGGAACACACTGCCCCAGTACCACGTCTTGTCTTTCTCTTTCGTGTAAGAACATCTACTATAAATAAAACATAATCCTATACCGCGTATATCGATTCAAGTGAATTAAGTGTTGTTAGTACTATTATTTAATAAAGCATATTCTGAAATCAGTTTCTGGTTGCATTTAAAGTTACATAATTCAGCTCTTTACATTAATAAATGTCATAGAATAAGTATAGCTTATTACTTGTTTTCTAAATGATTCATTAGCTTTCATTAAATTACCAAAATTAGAATGTTGTATCAAGATGGCGGCATGTAGTGTCATCACCCGTAGTAAAGTGCAGAAATTGGGTGAAAAAGAACAGAACGAGGCAATTAAATGTATTGTAAATGGAAATAGCCAGAAGCAAATTAATGAAGAAAAGTGCGGAAATGAAGATAACACTGGCCAACGATTGGAAGTAGGAAAAACGAAGAACCAAACGAAGGGAACCGGATCGCGGGAAGCCGAGGTAATAGCATCATTGAACTCATAATAGACATTCTAAATAAGGACTTAAAAAAAGCGCAAGAAGAGATCAAGACGCTGAAAGAGGAAAAAGAAAGTCTGGAAAGAAAACTCCACACGCAAATAGAGGAAAAGGAGTCCTACATAACAGTTGCAAAAAGACGGACAACACGTGGTGAAATCAAGGAAGCCGAAATCGCTACAACAAACAGATTTCAGGTGTTAAATGGGCACCTAAAAGAAGGAGAGACTGAAAAAACAGATCAAAACAGACAATATAGGGCGGTTCAAGAAAGAATAACCACAAAGAAGTCAGCTTACAAATGGATAAACCCCCAATTAAACATCGCGGAGGACAAGGAAGTAGCTATACAAGGAAGCAAACAGACGAAGAAGGGAGACACAAAAAGTGTACTCATTTTTGGTGATTCAATTATAAAAAATGTAGTGCTAAACAGGGCGGATGTGAAAATGAACGTGCTTAGAGGAATAAAGGCAGAATATCTCCCAAATCATCTTGGTAGGGAAAGTAACAAAAGTGAGGTTAAAACAGTTGTGCTACACGTAGGTACGAATGATATAAAACAGGCACAGGGACCAAATGAGGTTATGGCCGAAGTATATAGTGCAATCCGTAGTGCAAAGGAACATTACAAACATGCAGTAATCGTAGTGAACAGTGTAATGAGAAGAAGAGACGTAAGTGAAAACTATATAAAAGACCTAAATGAAGAAGTAGAATGGGCTTGTAACGCCTTGCATGCAGTTTATGTAAACACAAATAAATTTCTAGATGTAAGTTGCTTGGGCAGGGATGGCCTTCATTTAAATCGGAAAGGCTCGTCACTCTTAGGGCAGATGATTAATAGAGTAATAAACGTATGCATGGAACAGAAAAACGAAAAATAAATTCAGAAGGTGGAAAAATAGAAAATGAAACAAAAATAGGGCTCAAAATGGGTAAAGTTGTGAGGGAATTAAATCTATTTCACCAAAATGTCCAATCCATAGGTAATAAAAGAATGTTAATAGAGCTAAATATAAAGGACCTAGAACCAGACATAATGATATTTACAGAACATAGTTTAAAAATGAGGAAATAGTGGCCAATAATTACCAGGGTTTTACTCTAGGAGCATACTACTGCAGGCAAGAACATGTTAGTGGGGGAGTTGCCATATACGTAGGAAATGAACTGAATTTCAGAGAAATAGACTGCAGCAATTTCATAGTAGAGATGGCATGTGAGCTTGCAGCACTAGAAATTAACCTAAAAAGCAAAAGTATAATACTTATTGGAGTGTACAGAGCGCCATCTGGGGATAAAAAAATATTTTTCGAGAACATAGAAAAATTGTTAGATTCGATACAGGGAAACAAAATCAAAATTTTAATGGGAGATTTAAATATTAACCTGTTGACTGATAGTGCAGCCAAACATGCATTAATGGAATTACTAGATAGGCATAACCTAAAAGTAGGTATAGAAGAACCCACTAGAATTACAAAGCGATCTAGAACTTGCATAGATAATGTTTTTATTAACTTAGAAAAAAACAAATGGAAATCAACTGTAATTAAAGCAGGGATAGGAGACCACCTTGGACAGGTTATAAAAGTAAATGTAAACAAAATTGCAATTCCAAATATATTTGAATACAAAAGGTCAATAAATTACAATAATTTAGAAAAACTAAGATGCTTCCTAAAACAGCAAAGCTGGAAAGAGGTTTATGAAAGGGAAACTATAAATGAAAAGTATGATAGTTTTACAAAAATTTTACAAAAGGGAATGAATAGTACTATACCTGTAAAAACATTTAAAGTAAAAAATGGCAAAGGGGCCATGTGCACAGACTGGATGACAAAGGGGATAAAGATTTCTTGGAAACGGATGAAGTTTCTGAACTCAATAAAACATCCAAACATGAATGAACGATCTCTAGAATATATAAAAAATTATAATAATATTTTTAGAGAGGTAATAGAAAATGCAAAAATGAAATATAATAGGGAACTTATACAGAAAACAGATAATAAAACAAAAACAATTTGGAATATTGTGAATACAATTCATAAACAAGGCAGAAGTAAAAATACCGAAAACATAGTGATACAAAACAGTAATAAAGAAATTAAAGAGCCAAATAAGATTTGCAGAATGTTTAATGATCACTATTTAAATATAGCAACACTACTAAACCTAAACAAACCATCATTAAACAAAAAGGCTAACTTAATAAAACAAGTAGGTCAACCAAATAGTATGGCAGTTCTGGAAGTCACGGAAGAAAGTGTAATAAATGAAATAAGTAAGCTAAAAACAAAGAAATCGTGTGGTTTAGATGAAGTTTCAAATGAATTATTAAAATTGATTAAACACGAAACTGCTGAAATTCTAACACACATTATAAACGCATCACTAATGCAAGGGACTTTTCCAGATACATTAAAAAAATTCGTTGTCAGACCAATATTTAAACAAAAGGGAAGTAAGAAAGAAGTCGAGAACTATAGGCCAATTACTCTGTGCTCCACTTTTTCAAAATTAATGGAAGGGCTATATTTAAAGCAATTGGAAAATTATATAAAAAAACTAAATATTTTATCAAAATGGCAATATGGCTTCCAAAAGCAGAAATCTACAATAAAAGCAATACAAAATGCCAATAGTATTATATTAAAAGCACTAAATGACCATGAATTCGTAATTGCTATCTTTATAGATTTATCAAAAGCATTTGACTGTATGAATATACAAACACTCGTTAACAAATTAGAAAAATGTGGAATTAGGGGCCTCGCACTAAAATGGTTGTTGAGTTACTTAAAAAACCGAACACAATGTGTAGAAATAAATTATATAAATACAAATGGTATGATAGAAAAAATAAAGTCAGACTTCAAAACTGTACACCAAGGAGTTCCGCAAGGCTCAAAAATAGGACCCTTTCTATTTTTAATATATATAAATGAAATATTTGAATTGATAGAAACAAAGGGTGGCATAGCAATTGGGTACGCTGATGACATGACAGTTATAATTAGGGGGCAGGCAATTAAAGATGTAGAAAATAGGGCAAACTCAATTTTAGAATCCATAAAGCAATTCTACTCCAACTTAGATATGGTAATAAACGTAAAAAAGACATCATGCATGCACTTTGAGATAAGGAATCACAATTTAGGTAACATCAATTTAAACATAGAGGGTGAGAGTATATGTGAACTAAATTGTACAAACTTCCTCGGAATGATAATTGATAAAAATCTAAACTGGAAATCCCATGTAATGCACATTACAAAAAAGATAAACAAAGGCATCTATATTATGCGGCAGGTTAGAAAGACAATGGATAACAAAACAATGATACAGGTTTATTATGCCTTCATATTTTCACACATAAGCTATGGTATTACACTATGGGGGATATTACACAAAATGAAATGGAAACAGTCTTTAAACTGCAGAAAAGAGCCATCAGAATAATAGGTAAGATAAATAATAGACAAACATGTAGAAACTTGTTCATAAACCTAAAAATTCTAACTGTTCCATGCATATATATATATATATATATATATATGAAAGTATAAAACTTACTGTAAATAAAGGACACAAAAAAAAATAGTAATGTACACACCTATAACTTGAGAAATAATGACGACTACTATAGGACAACATTGAGGGGAACATTGAATAACCGTGAGGTAGAAATTATAGGAAAAGAATTATTTAACAAACTACCAAATGAAATAAAAAACATAAACCAAATACAAGTAATGTTGAAAACTATAAAAAAATACTTGTCTGAAAATGCATTCTATAGTATAGAGGAATTTAAACATGGATGTATGTAATGCTTTACTGTAAATAGTTTATAAGGTTAGATTATATAAGGTTATATTATGTAAATAGGCTATATTTAAATATTGACGTGTCCCTTTAATTGTACTTAAAAGGATGAAAATAAAAGAAAGAAGAAAGAAAGAAAGAAAGAACAAAAATGTAAAATAGCTTATCTTTATGTGGCGGTATTTCAACCTTGGACATTCGCCGCAAAAGCCCAACGCGTACACGGTTTCGCTGATAAAACAGGTCAGAAAATACGCCGAGAAGCACATGGTAGCCGATATGTTCGAAATCAATAGGACCCAGAGCTATGAGTACACCATAACACTCTACAACACCAGAAATAGCACCAAGAGAACTGGGATTAACGCTTTAGAAGATAACTGGTACGAGTTGTTATACGGTGTTTCTCTTTCACATTGTGGCCGTCGCATGGCAGCTCGCTCGCCGGCCGTTGCAGCTCGAACTCCAGCCCAAAACAGTTATAATATCCGCGCAACCGCCTCACGTTCTCATAGTCACAGTTACAATTGCAATGATAATAAGCAAATATTTTATCGTAGGAGATGTTAGAAATGTTATTCTTCTCTGTCCACACATTTCTGGCATCTTCTAAAGAATCATCCTATACGTCAAAATGGGAATGGTAGGCGTTACTCTGATTATGTGTTGCACGTTCTTTTGGCTGATTCGTATCCAAGACTATCGTTGTCTCTTATGACGTAAATGATCATGGTAATTGAAAGAGCTTCCGTCAGGTTTTGGGAAAAATGTTCAAAATGGGTTTAATTACACCAGTCAACAAGAAAGTCTCTGTGTATGCCTCCTTACCGAGGAAGGTAGTGGCGCGTTAACGTGTGCGACTCGCATTCGGAAAGTCCTGGGTTCGATCCAGGGCGAACGCCCACTCTGACTAATAGTTTTTTTTGTGATTTCCCCGGTTTGACAGGCGAATGCTGGGGCGGATCCCTTTCTACAATGACCTTCCGGTTCCTCATTTCCTGTACCCATCATCTTCTTCGTTGTCATCTCTTTCATGTTTGTAGCACCAGGTGACGGTATTCGGCGGGTTGCGATTGGGCGGTGAATATGCACTTTGGAGAAGTTTCCTCCTTGGTGTCAGTGGACCGCCGAGTCGAGACCTGCCTCCGACGTGGATCCTAGGGGGGGCCGCCAGGTGTTAGATGTCCGTGGCTGGTATTGAGGATTCATTTTAACTGAAACGTTAGGGACCCCATTCTTGCTTGTGCTCATCATCCGGACCTGGGCGCCCTTCTGATTTCTCCCTTCATCCCTCCCTCCCAGGGTAACGTTAGAAGTAAAAAGGGCCGCTGAGGACTACTTGTGGTGCTTTGCCTCGGTTTTCGGGGGCCCCTCAGTAATATGTATCTATACCTGTTTAAGACTTTCCTTCCTGAAGTAGGATCGAGTTTCTTTATATGCCTCTATAGTGTCTGTCACAGGGCGGTGCATGTGACTGGAAGAGAAGCGAAGGTAATCAGCATTCTGTTTATAATCCAACTTGTACCAATAAAATAAGTACAGACCCATCCGTTCTCCATTATCTGTATTTTTCTCTGAATTACGCCAGACCACAAGAAATACAGGGAGTACGTCTGACCTACATTAAAGAAGTCTTTACGTTATTTACTAGGATAAGGACGAAAACTCTCTGTGACACTAAGCTCTATGGACCTCAGGATTATTTGAACATTATTTCAACAATTTTATTTATTTAACTTTGGATATGATGGATACGATCAAAAACGTTTACAATTATATACTAAAGAAAGTGCATGAACATAGAAAGGGCATAAAAGCATACATTTTCTATATGATATACAACAGTTTTGATATTTTAGGATTAGGGCTTAATTATGTTACATGTGGTATGAGGAAGAGAGTAAAAGTAATAATATTATGTGATTTATCCACAGAAACATAATAAATTAATTGATCACCTTGTTTTACAGGTGCATTTTACCCACTTTTATGGAAATTGAATTCGATTGCGTTTAAAGAACTGTTGTATATCGTGGAATGAATCGCCACTCAGTTCTAGAGTGGTAATTACCAATATACTGTGTAACAGTATAAACTTAATGCTGTAGATTTGCTTGTTTAGACAAAACAAATTGCGACTATATATCATAAGTCAGTAGCTTCTTATAACCCCAGTAATAAAACTGGCACAAGTCCTTCAACGGACAGCAGCAATAAATAAAAGTGTTTTGATCTTGAGTACGAAAAGCTATTGAAGTTAACACTACATTCCCACAACTCATTCAATGCAACAAAATACAAACGAACTCCGTGTATATCTGACACATGTTACTGGGGTTGTTAAGCAGTTTGATAAATTGTCATTTTTACTTCTGTGAATCACAAATACTGGCATTTCTGGCACTTGCTTTAAATGTTACCTTTCATAAACCTACTTCACCTTATTAGCGATCCTTGTCTAATACTAACAATCAACAGAGGCTGTTAGGAATGTCTGAGAAACACAATATGTGCCAAAGTTGTGGCCTGCCATAGTAATTTGTATTGAACTTAATGTCCATGTTATACACACCTTAACCACAAGCTTGGATTACAAACTGAGTTACAGTTTCGGCAGAAAACAGCGAGTTGAAATTTGAAACATTGAAACCCAGAGTCAGATGTGTGTGCCTTTTAATTTTACCTTTTTAAGACAGACGGTAAATTAGATTTTTATCAGTTAGAGACACCAAATAATTTTCGGACTCTTTCTATACCAAACCATTAAGATACAGTCATATCACAAATCTAGCATTTGCATAGCTCAGTGATTAATTATTTTCTCTAACTTTCACTTAGGAAGGCTCTGATAGAAATGGATCTGCATAATGCACCGGACGAAGATCATCTTCTCTGATAAGAACACTCAAACATCCATGTCTAAGGAATAAGCATGGCCATGTACGACATTTAGTTGATATTCCAAACTAATCTAACAACGCAACAAATATTAGTAACTGAGAAGCGCATAACTAAGTGCAAAGGTGTGAACAAAACAATAGGAGGAGGACCGCTGATCTTAATGTTAACGTTTGTTAAAGCTACTCCATCAAATTCATTTCAGTGGCAATCTCGCAAAAGAATGAAAATGGATGCTGTACCACTTGGTTCAAACTCCCAAACTGCATGGTGTGTGAAGAACGCCCGTCAGAAAACGGAGATCAACTTCCACTTCTGGAACTCTATTGCTCCACTATACGCGATATCCAGGGCACTGGGGCTAGCGCCCTATAAAGCAGTTACTGCACCATGCTTTACCATAGTGAGAAGTGCGGCGTGGTCTATTGTAGTGATTCTATGTTCACTGATTTTATTCGGTGGTAACACATGCGCCTTAATGTTTGAGCTTGTAAACAAGCACGCTAAAGGTGATTACGTGTCATATACTGTAGCTTTCATAATCTCTTCTTGTTCAAACCTATGCTATATGGTTTCATTTGCCACTATCAAATGGAAAAGTTTAAGTCGCATATTAGAAACAATGTGCGCAGTGGATGAAATGCTTCTGAACGACCAAGCGACGAAGACATACCAAAGGACAAGACATTTTCTTATGTGTGTAATCATCGTCGTTACCACCATCTGGATTCTTGCGACAGTTTATCACGCACATCTACTTGAATATGCTTTGGAAGCTACTGTAAGTGTTTTCATAGGCTCCTGCAACCATTTCATCAACTGTATAGCCACTACCCAGTTCATAAATGCTCTTTTGTTTCTGATAAATCGCTTCAAATTGATAAATAATCAATTATTCGCATTAAATAAGCCAATCAGATTTACTTCTCAGCGGATCACTAAAAACATTCACCACTTACGGGAGCTGCACAATACGTTGACTGAAACTGCGGAGTTAACTAATTCTGTGTTTGGCTCCGTTATTCTGCTGGAAGTGACAGCAGATTTAATTTACTTCGTTTTATATGTTTACACTGCAATTGACTGTATTAGAATGGCAGAGAAACCAAACCACCTTATTGGGCTCTTTTCCTGTATTTCACAATATTTTTCATGAAGTTCTTTGTTCTTGCATGGAGCAGTCAAGAGCTCTGCGAGGAAGCTAATCGTACGTTATCTGTCATACAACGGATGACACTAAATATATATATTGATCAAGCAACCTTAGAGCAGCTTCAAGCTTTCACACAACAACTAGTCAACACAAAGTTGAAGATAACTGCAGGAAAGGCGTTCTCTCTGGACTACAGCTTTGTTTGCACCCTCGTGGGTACTGTAACAACATACGTTGTCATTCTTCTGCAATTTAACTGAAGTTAATTTATGTTAATGCATTCGCTTTGAACCCCAGACTTCGCAATATGTTGTGAGTATGATAATTAAGTGTCCCGGGCACATTATATATTTTTGTTGTCAATTCTTTAAAACCAAACAGAATGCGGAGTTTTATACTACTTGCTGGCTTTCAGCATAGAAGGTGCAGTGTACGGTGGTCCAAAATTAATAGAAACCAACCCACTGCAGTGGTATCGCCAGTACTCAATGCAATTGCTCTGAAACATCATAAAGTGAAAACGTTAGAAGGAAAATAATCAGAGAACGCATTACCTTAGCTCATCCGTTCATATGTAATTGATAGTGTGTTTTAAATTCCGCAGTTTTAGAAGTAAGCAAATTTCTGTCATTAATTTGGAAAAGTAGAACCAGACGACTGAAGAATTAAAAGTGCCATGGTCCGGATTTGAATCACGGACTCCTGTTCTCCGTGCGTTAGCTCTAACCACTGAGCTACCTTGGCAACATGCGAGTATAACATTGAAATACCCAACTGATTATCATTTATCCCGTTGAACCTCAAGGAGATCTCAAAATGTATTGAGATGATATACCCCAATGGCGACTTATATGCTGTAAGTACTTTAAGTGCCGGTCTTATGGTTTCGACCATTATTAGGTCAATTAGTCGAATTAACTGTTCTTCCACCCAAGCCGCGTTTTGGGCAAGATCGGAAAGGTAGAATCAGGCGGCTGAAAAGTTCAAATGCCATAGCCGGAATTTGAATTTTTCAGTTGATTGATTCTACCTTTCCAAATTTCTGTCATTCGAGCATTACTGAAGGCAATGATATTAGATAATAGAAAGTTTTAAGTAGATTCCTGTGTGTGAAAAATTATAGTGTTATGATCTCTAATGGTACCTCACATCTGCTACTTAACAACGCAAAAGCGTGAGGTAGGTGGTTATATACAATTGCAAATTAAGCAAAATACCGGTAAACATCAACCCCACATACTTAGTCGTCTTGTCTTTTCTTCAGGCTTGGGTTTATTGTGCTGTTTGTATCGTTTTAAAGCCAATTAATTATGCCTGCACCCTTTACCAAATAATACGTCTCACATAGCTTCAAATACCTGTGGCTCAAAAACATTTTTCCAACAGAAGCTTAAGATGGTGGAAGAGGTTGGAAATGAGTTGGTGTCAGTCGTTTGTGAACATCTTGATAAGATAAAACAAACCCTGCATTCATGCAGCAACATGGACAGAACTTTAAAAGAAGCCCTAATATCGTGAGTGAAATGAATTGTATTTTAAACAAACTTTGTGACACGTACTTTGTTTAAAAAAGGTAGTGAGAGCAGCTACGAAGGGACCCTCACGCACATATAGCGAACAACTAGCGACTTCTAACAATACTCGGAGCAATCACCAGCAACACACACATCCCATGATGCGCCCTAACGGAGACTTACCACAAACAGGTGGTGAGGTTATCAAACCGATAGACCAATACTCCACTTCTCACAAAATTAAGAAACTAATAAGGGAAGCAGTAGATCCTAAAGTTCTAAAACTGGATGTAAACAAAATAAAAATCTCATTCAATTATGCACTGTTTATAATGCAGAAACAAGGATGACAGAAAAATAATCGATAGCGAATTAAAGAAAATGCGAGTAGTTACAGTAGAACCTCAAAGAAAAGACCATTAACCTTACTGCTGCTGCATGTTTCCATAAATGTTGAAGATTTAGATATTAAGGACACAGTTCTTCAACAAAACGACCGGTTTGGAACAGAAGATCTCACTCGAAACATAAAATTCACTAAACGGTCCTATAATGCTTCAGACATTGTTGTCGAAGTCAGTCTCATCTTACGCAGGAAATTGATTGCTCTCTGAGGAGTTAAAATAATGTGAAGTATATGTAAGATTGAGGAATTCATCTTAGTTATAAAATCTTGAAGTGCCTCGAATTTGGCCACACACACACACACACCCACACACACATATATATATGTATTGCAACAATTAACAAAGCTTTACAATTTGCGTGGGAGAAAATTACTGGAGACATTGTAACAATACAATTTTTGCCGCTTCAACTGCCTGAAAGCAATCACCTACATCTACGACAACGGTACAAAATGATATGCCAACCATAGGGGCTTCGATAATGAATATCCAAGACAGCACAGAATAGGGTCAATAATAATAAGCAAAGAATACTACGAAATATGGCTCCTTTTATATTCGCCCATCCAAATGCTCACCACTGCAAAGCAGCTAAGGCTAATCTGCCTTTACTCACTCAAGCCAATAACATCGACGTTCTGCTTATCCAAAAACCATATTGCTGTAATGAAATTCCCTGCCTTATCCCCTCAAATAACCCCTACCTCTCTCCAGATAGAAATACCAGAATTTCTCTCCTGATTAGCCGAGACATAGCCCCCAATTTTATGGTTCTTCATAAATTCTCAAACTCTCACAATGACATCTTAGTATCATCTCCCAACTTCAACTATACATTGCCAATACTTATCTTCATCCGTATGACACCCTTGAACAGGACATTTTTCAGTACTGTAAATCCAAACAGCTGTTTGGTGCCTAGACCAAATAGTAAACACAAAATGTCGTGTAGTCCCATCATCAATACTAGGGGCAGAACACTCGTAGAGTTCTTATCAGTGCATGGTATACTCTCAGTAAACGAATAGGACGGATCCGCATACTCCGATCTGACAGTTGAAAGCTGGATCGATGTTAGAGTAACTACAGTAAACTCAGCGCACAGAATACAAAGCTGGAGAGTAAGTGAAGAGGATAACTTATCGGACCACAACCTTATTCTCTTTAACTTACTGCCTCACATTACTGTCAATACGAACTTTATTCGAAAAGTCAGCAACTCTACCAAAATATTTGCAACTCAATACGGTAAATGTAACTTGTTTCAACGAGAACTTGAATGCAGTAGTATACCTTCGAAAGTCCAAGTAACGAAGTACGCAACCAAGAGCAATTGGATATATCGCAAACATCTGATACGACGTGAACAAAAACAACGATCGTTGTTTTCCACCATTTTTAACTATAGTAAAATACGTTCCATGTGATGTGAGAAATTCAGTACCGTAAGGAAACAGGTCAACGCATTCAAGCAAATATTCAAGGGGTGCAAAAATCTCAATCTTAAGAAATATACAAAACGCCTTTTAGGGAGCTTAAAAACAGAACTTCTTAACGCAAAACTAAATTCCTGGAAATAATTCTATACGGTGAATTCTATAAGGTCACCTTGGAAACTCTGCCAGATATGTAAAACTGGCCTCGCAGGAAAATCAGCCCCTTCAACTTTAACTGTTCAAGATAGAACCAAAACATCAAAAGAACAGGAAACGGCTACAGCTCTTCTTCTGAAATTCTTTCCAGACGATACCCGAATAAGATGATGAACAACATAAAGGCATTAGAGCGTCCTCGACAATGGAAAACACTCCAGACTGTCAACTGGAACCGGATCTAGCGGAAAAGGAGGTAGACGAAATTATAATAGACATTAATGGGAAGAAAACTCCCGATCCAGATAGAATAGATGGCATCATTGTGCGACAGCTACATAAGATCATTTCCGGCTTTTGGATATTAATTTTTTAAACAAGAGCCTTCAATTAGTATGCTTCCCGAGACAATGAGAGAAAGCAAGAGTAATTGCAACTCCCAAAGCGGGCAAATCTATACCCAGTTCTGTAACAGAATATCGAGGTATTAGCTTCTTGTCAGTACCAGGGAAATGTTTTGAAAAACTAGTAATCGAGAGGTTAAATGTCTTCCTCGAATATGCTAGACACATACCAACACAACAATATGGCTTACACAAAACGCAAATCCACAACGAAGGTATTAAAGACGTCACTATCTTCGTTCGACACAGCAGACAACTAGCCCACAAGTGCTGTCGCGTTACACCTGATATAGTTGGTGCTTTTGATAATCTTTGACATCCAGGGATTCTCTCCCGGCTTCGAAACTAAAGTGCCGTCATAGTATTTTCAATATTGTGAAAGAATTCTTAAGTGACCGAACGGCACACATACTTTTAGGCAAATCATTTTACTCAAAAACAGTCATCAAAGGTTGTCCTCAGGGATCAGTTTCCGGTCCCACCTTTGGAATGTTATTATCAGCGATTATGTTAATAGTGACGGAAGCATATCACTCAAACGTTCTTTCAGCACTACAAATTGCATTAAAAAGAATACAAACTGGAGATCTCTAAAGACCAATCAGCTGTAATTCAGTGTTTATAAGGAACAAGGAAGAATACAAAACCAACATACCATTGTTTCATGGAAACTACAAACAGTCTCATAAGCCAAGTTGGACTGCAAACTGGATTGGCATCTCCACACACAATTTTTAGAAAACAAGTCATTGCGACTAATGATATTTACTTTCCCCCCACAATATCGAGCAACGTTTATTAAAGTCATTTATTTTCAAAACGCTTAATTTTGGAGATATTGTAGAGTCTCAGTTTAATTAGTCCACTCTGTATATTAACTCTGAAGTTTGCAGCCCACACCAAACTGTTTATACCCACTATTTTCCACATACTCTGTGTACAGCTCCGGCCAAACTACATGCTCAAGCAATTGTTAACGAATCACGGAAACTTTTGATTGTTCCTCCACAGAATTATCAAGGCTCCTTCACCACTTTGCAACTGCCCTGAAAAAGCAGTACAAACGGTACATTATCTCATGTTGGAATGCACACAGTTTTCCAGAGAAAGACAAGCAACATTGTGTGAATACATCAGGTGCTGAAATAGCATATCAAAACGTTCAGTGTTACCAGCTTCCTGAAATTCATCTGCGAGAAGCTTAAAAGCTGTTAATTGTTTTAATTATATATAAGAACTTATTATATAAACTGTAAATATCCCTATAATTTTTTCACGTTCTTTCTTGCGTAATCTGCATTCTTAGTTACCCTGAAACACTCCCATCATGTTAAGATGCATTATCAAATGAGAGTGTGTTGTGAGAAATACACTTAATCTTCTCAGCTGAAGTCTATTACTTTAAGTAAGCTTTCGACTCTTTTCTTGCATAGTTTTCTAATAAATGGTTTATCATGTTTGTTTTTGCAGGTTTAAGTCAGACTTTATCGTGTTATACCTTGGACCAGTCCTTAATAGCCTCTTTTCCTAAACTCGAAATGTTCCTAGAGCTGGGCAAGTTCATCAGCTTTTTCATCTCCCTCTGTGCACACACGTGAGTTGGACTTTATTCTGTTCTACCAAGCGTGTAAGCAGGTTTAGGCAGTTTAGAACCAGTCCTAACATTACCTTATGACTACTTATAGTCTTAAGTGCAGCGTGTATATCTGAGAAGATAAGGGCCTGTTTACTAGTGTAGCTCTCCTTATGTTTTCAAGTATACATTGAATAATAGCATAAATTTCTGTTTAAAAAGAGTAGCATATTCACCCAAGGGAGAACATTTTTTCACCGTGGTTTTATGCCATATACTGTTCCTGAGCCATCCTTTGAGCCGTCTGTAAACAAGTAATGAGCTAATGATCGAAAACTCTGCTTCGACGTTTATACGTATAACTATAGATATTCAACGAAATTGGAGTGAAATTTGTTGACATCTGCATGGAATACAACTTCTTATAAAAGTACTGAAGATCGAGACAAAAGCTCCCGTTTCGAAAATGGAGTTCATCTAAATATATGATCATGATTTGTTTCATAGTAACAAATTTCTTTATGTGCAACACCATTTTTAGCTGACTTTTAATCACAACAGTTTTGGTTCATATCACATCTATAGATTTAGTGTCTCTTATCTATTTCACAAGGATTCAGCAAAATCCTGTTTTAAGAATATACATATAATTTTATTTTAAAATTTATTGAGATGTTTTGCTGCACTCATCACAGAATAGAACAGTTCCTTTAAGTATTCATATAATTATCTAAATCGGGTGATATTTTCACAGGTTAAGAAAGAATGGAAACCAATTTTCAACCTACCACGTTTGTTGTAGGATCTTTTTATTATTTAACTGTTGTTTAAATGTATTGTTTATAAGAAAACAACGAAATTTTATTTATGTTAGCTGAAACGTTTTAATTTGTTATTCATTTGTCAAACTTTATTTAGAAAATAATTGTAGATTTGTCATCCAGACATTAGCTGCAAGGCTAGCACATTGGTATTTTTCTTAAACTTGCTTTGGAACATGATGAAACTTGTTATAAAGACATCAGTAAGAATATTTAGTTTGGTTACAATATTTCTTCTAAGTTTCTCTTAATTTTATTAAAAAAATTATATATTTTTTAAATTATTTAATCTTTTATTAAGTTAAATTCTAATATAATTTATGTTATTTATATTATAATTTTAGAAAGTGTATTTGTGTTTATGTATGTCAAATTACATTAGTTTGGTGAATATCCAATGCGTACGGAAGGTTTTGAATATGTAAGGAATAGTTTTTTCTAAGCAGTTCATTTTTTGAGAAATTTTAGGTGCAACTTCAGGCCCAATGTCACTTAATTTGGTCAAACAATAACGAAGATGCGCAAGCATAGATTTAAATAATCCGTCTATCTCTCTCTCTCTCTCACTCTCTTCAATATTAGTCTCGATTACATATTATCTTAAAAAGTATTTCCCGACGAGCTTCCTCTATTACTGTGGGCTTAATCCGACCAAATATTTTAATCTCTGTGTAAACCCTGAAAGGTGTTAGCGTGTCTTTGTTTGATTATTTGAGACAATACGGGTAATGAGGAGTCGCCTTCAGCCAGGAAATAAAATTGTAGGAGTTTTTCACGTATCCTCCCATCTTTTCAATCAGATCGTTTGGCGGGAAAAGTTTAAAATCACACGCCTTTGTACATTTAGCACCTAGAGTCTCCGTAAATGCGGGAGATCCAAGGTCAGAGGGATCCGTTTGTCCATCTCCAGGTAAACCCCTGTAGATTCGCCGCTCTCCAGTCTTATTATCCAAAAATAGGTGGTAAAGATTACCCAAGTAAGGATATGCGCCAGCTGCTTATCATCTTGATGGAATTTGAAGGTCAGTTGGTCTTTCAGTGGAGACATTTGTACGCCACTACAGATTACACAGATTCCTCCATATACCCAGTCCAAAATAGAAAGCAGGTCGGCTACTAGTTTGAGCTACAAGGTTTCCACCGCAGGACACCTATTGCAGAGATTTGATGTTGCTCTGCCATGACGCCACAATTTGTCAGCTGTCGGAACAACCTCATTGACAGCCGAGTACACTGCAGCTTTCCAGTCTGTGGGTATCTTCGGATTCGTAAATTTGTTCCAAATGGTCCTCCATCGTCTCCGCGATAGATGCTACAAAGTTTCAAGTATACGCTAGAAGTTGTTGATGCATATGCAATAGAAATGCAACAAGCTTAAAGTGCAAGAATTAGGAAGAAGTTATGAAGGTAAGAAATAAACTTCACAGCATATTCATTTTGTTTATATTTTATTTTCCAATAATACAGAATTCAATTCAGCTGATTGTATCATACAGGACAAAGCATTATGAGTTTTCTTTAGGCACAACAAACGTCTTACGATTAGAAGCTAATTGTATATAATGCCTAACATCTTCTGTTGCCACATTATGCTTGTCTAATTGATGCTGTAAAATGTTACCATAGATAAGATTACTTATTCCATAGACTTAAATATATATGGGAATCTTGTACATCTACTTTTGCGTATTTGTTTACGTTACACTTAAGAGAAAAATTCTCCTCCACGCGCTTTTAGGGTTGGTCGTTGCACATGTGCTCCGTCAGCTTAGGTAGATGATTCAATAAAAACGAGATATAATAATAAGAAGGAATCACTCTTTGTATTTTTGCCATACAATCTCCAAAAAAGAGAGATTGGAGACATCACAAGATGAATGCAAAATAATTATAAAGAAGCCTCCTATTAGTAATCATAACCATTGGTTATACGCACACAAATACTCGTCAATCGCAAGCGCAGATAACCACATTAAATTAATACTTGCAAGCAAAATAGTAAGTACAAAAATCTTAGAAATTAGGATATGACAGATTGCGAAAAATAATAGGGAAAAGATATGTGCATGAACGATGTAGGCTGTCATACATGGACTTAATGGGTAATGAGTATAATAATTGACTAATATAAAGCGAATATTAAAAGTAATTATATCTTTATAAGATATAGAACTGCACCTGATGGTACCTGAATCCAACTGCTGAATATAGTACATCAGTGCGCGCACACAATTCTTTATTTCTTATATTAGTATTCACAGATGAATATAAACTATTGAGGAGCAGTCATGGTAGTGGCAAACGCGATTGTCAACTCTACGGTAGTGTCTATAAGTAAAGGTATTCTTAAACTTCAATGAATGCACCGCCAGTGATTTAGCTTATACAATGATATACATACAAGGAGATGTAGAGAGACAATTCTTCAGACAAACAACTGATAGAATCATTATAGGTATGTATTATAAGGTACTAATGCTTTGATAGGAAAAACTAATAGGATGTAGCGACATATTGGGCAAGGTTTGCTAATATGCAGGAGGCCGTAATGTGAAGGACCAGAATCGATGTCAACATGAAATAAGGAGGTTCCCCAATTTAGACAAAATTCAGCATAAGCGAAAAACTATCCATCTGATGGTAACAATAGCTGAATTGAATAGGACAGCACTTAGACATAATTGTAAGACAAGCAAAACAAAACAAATAACAAAGGAAAAAGGAAATAAATAAAGAAAGAAAGAAAGAAAGAAAGAGGGAAGCTAAGTGATAAGCAAAAAGTGAAATTAATATATATCTATATACGTGATCAATTATACATTTTGGTGCATGAAATAAAGAGTTGAGAAGTTATTGTTGTTTTAATTCTTGGTTTATCTGCACAATCGTTTCCTTTTTTCACCATAATTATTATAATTATCACCATCATTAAGACAAAATTGTATTTCCCACAAAAAGCGACCTGATTTGATCAGTTAAGTGTTTCTTCGCTTATCTTCAGATTTTAAATTTTTCCCGCCAAATATTCTGATTGGTGGTAAGGGAGGTCATGTAATATAATTCCTCAATTTGATTGGCAGGCTAAAGTGTCCTTACCACTAATACAAGAGACAGCTGAAATAAAAACACATTTAATATGCATGTTAAAATGTGTAAATGTATTATTCATGAACCATTAACCGTAGTGGTTCTCCTAAATGTAGGAGAAAATTTCGTCCGAGAAGCACTGAAATTTCAAATAGAGCGTTCAGCAGTTAGACGTGTTAGTGTTGACAAGAAGTTATAAAATATTCACTGCTATAATTTAAGTGATTAGAACAAAGTTGATCGATTTTGCGTCGAGCAATTATAAGGCATTCCCAATTTCATTACGTAAGAACTTCAGTACAGTTTCTCCTTCCCAAATTCAACACTGTGGTTTTGTCTAAGGTGCATGGGGTGCTCATTTGTAGATTGTGGTTTTATGTTTAGGTCGCTCCAAGCAATAGTGTGACTCAGTCAAAATGAATAGATTATCTGTGAGACTCTTCAGGTCTGAGTACAGAAGATATAAGTAAGGTTTTGACAGACACAGGTTCAGCAGCATATTTATTACGTAAAGGAAACTGTATATCTTTATCCACATTCCCCTCAAGTTTTGTGGGATCCAGAGTATATCTGTTAGAGTAAAGGAATAATGATCGTCAACTTCTGGAACTCGATTAGACCACTGTATACAGTGACCAGATCATTTGGACTAGCTCCTTATAAACTGATTATATCACCAAGCATTACCATTGTCCAAAGTGCAACTTGGGCAGTATTTGCTGCTGTTGGTTTGCTTATTTTGTCGATTATAAACAACATATTCTTCTATATACGCTACGGAGACAATTTAGCAAATGGTATCTACTTGTCATATCTTGTAGCTACTATATGTTCCCAATTAACGGTTATAGGTTACATCTTCTCCTTTGTGACAACCAAATGGAAAAGCATTCGACAAGAGCTTCAAATAATGAGCACCGTTGATGAAATTCTCTTGAAGGCACAAGCACAGGAAGTTTACCGCAACACAAGACAGTTTTTGATTTGGGAGTTGTGTTTCATTCTTATGCTCTGGATGGTTGTGTGTGGGTATCACATGAGTGTATGGGTAAATGATTTCAAAGACGTTATTATTATTTCTATTTCACAAAGCACTCGTTGTATCAATTACGTAGCGGATATCCAATTCGTTGATGCACTCATATTCTTAAAACATCGCTTAAAGTGCCTGAATAACCAACTTGAAGAATTAAAGAATTTTGACGGCGCAGCTAAAAGAAGGTTCTATGGACATATTTCCAGAGGTAGGCTATCAGAGACTGTTCACCTATTTCGAGAGGCATATACTATGTTAACTGATATTGCTGAATTAAACAATTCCGTATACGGCTCAATTCTTCCACTCGAATTGACAGGAGACTTTGTTCTCTTTGTTTCTCAAATTTACTCCACAGTAAATTACATTCGAACGCTTGGAGATTCTACTTTCTCGAGCGACCAGCTGAACAAACTCATATTCTCCTTCCTGTTTTCGATGATTCCGTTCACAAAGTTTCTCGTCTTAGCGTGGAGTGGACAAGGAGTATATGATGAAGCAAATCGGACATTATCTATTGTCCATCGACTGATGCTCGATAAATCATTTGATCGAGATACTTCAGAAGAGCTTCAAGCATTTTCACGGCAATTAGTTGATATAAGACTGACGGTAACTGCCGGAAACGCATTGCATCTTGATGCTAGGATGATTTCCACGCTTTTGGTGACAGCTACGACTTATGTAGTCATCTTATTGCAGTTTTACTGAATGAGTGCTTATCGTTGCGTAGATAATGCTGAAATATATTAATGCACCTTACCAAATACAATAATCCTCAGTCAAATAAACACTGGAAGCAAAAATTAACTTGATCTTAAAATTCTTGTTACACCAAAGAAGTCCAAAAACTGCATTCCTAATGAGAAGTATCTGAATTACCTGGAAAGGGAAGGAGTGAATGCCACTTACCTGCCAGCCTTTCGAAACAGGAGAAGATGGTTTCAGTGGAAATCCGGATTCAAGAATAATGTTAGAATAAATATATCAGGTTATTTCGTTAGGTCTATTTACTTGTATTCTCTGAGAATTATTGTGTTATTAGCGCATTTTTAGACTGTAGAGATCATTAAATGAATTTGTTAGTAAATAGCATGCCACATTCACTAGCTTAAAAAACGCTATTAGCCAACCCAGCAGTTGATTCTCTATGGGTGATATTATACCGAGGGTCGATTGTCTAACTTCGGTTACTGCAGGGAAAAATTCAGCGCTTGAATTTTCAAGTGCATCTGAACTAAGATTTGCAAATATACGAATGTAAAATACATTTAATCGTTCACCCCTGTGGCTAAAAAGTGCTGATATGTTGGATGTACTACGTGTTATTGTTGTTGTTATATACATACATACATACATACATACATACATACATACATACATACATACATACATACATACATACATACATACATACATACATACATACATACATACATACATACATACATACATACATACATACAGCAAGCCTTTTGTGTCTCCTTGCTTAGTTAATTCTTTGTAGTTACCTTTTTTTCCTCTATGTATTGAAGGCGTGGTCGGTGCTTGGCCTTATGCGAGGTGGTGGAAGGGGTTTTTACCGCATTGCAGATACCGTGAGACGTCTGTCCCAGAGTGGAAGCATTTTCTTGATTTTGGTGTTCGCCAGTTATGCTAATGTTTAGCAGTTTTGATTTGTTTTATCGACAAGAGTTTATTAATTAAAAGGAGAGTACATTTTCCAAATTTTGCTGACGGCGTTATTATTAAAATGAAGTCGTTTGATGACACCTGGAATTTCTTCATAAGTGAAGGTAGGCTTTGTCCTCAGTATTTTTGTATTTTGGTTGGGGTGATTGGAGTTTAGGGCACAAACCGAAATAAACGTTTTACCGGTAACTCGCAAGTGATTGGCTATCATTGTACATAGCTTTAAGTGGGTGCTTGTCAATTTTTTTAATTTTATACATGGTAGTTGAAGGCACAGATTCTTCTCGATAAATGTATGTGAGATTGTGTGAATGTGTGTGTGTGTGTGTGTATGTGTGTGTAGTATGAGGTGGCATGTGCACGCTAGTATGTACGAACTGTGTGCATGAATGTGTGAGTGCAACTGTTTGCATGACTTTGGACATGCGTGCAAATGAAATATGTAGCATAGAAGCATGAGTAGGACCATTCATGCATCCAATCTTCATGTGTAAACTGCAAATAAAATTAAATATCTAACTGTATTTTTTAAGTTTTTTGACTTGTTTGCGGGTTCTATTCATGTATGTTTTATAGAAAGTAAGTTTTTTGTTTGATAAACGCGTATATTTTTAAATTTAAAAGAAGAAAAGCTAACCCGGAAAAATACTTCATTAATACTACGTTGTGATACTATCTAGAACTATGTTCATGTTGTGGTACCAGTAACATTTATTTTCTTTCCATTTTATTTAAATGGGCTGCTTATCTTGGAAACAATCAGGCTAAAGGTGGTAGAAATTTAATGTGTTTGCATCTTGGAATTTCTAATACGTGTAAGCTTTGCTAATGTGTATTGATTGACATGTTAGGTACCAATACATGTCAACAGACCATAGGTTGCAAATCCCGTGATAGTACTAATATGCATCACTTGAAGTTTTAGATATAAACTGCCATCGTTACTTGACAATTTATATTCAGATCAATGAAGATGAAACAAAACTATTGCAGTACAAAGCTCTATTGAATGTTTTATACAGAAAGTTCACATTATTTTAAAAAACAACTAGATATTAGCTTAATTTAAAACATTTAGAGAGAAAGCGATAAAGATCAAATTCAAAACAAAATTTAAAAAAAATCCTTAAGAGGAAATGTTAAATAAGCCATCTTTGTTTTGATCAGTTAAAGTTTTCTGTACTGTAATCTTTAAAGTATATTTTCAAGTTTTTTTCTTAGTAGTGTATTTATGGGGGTTTGGGTTTAATTCTATTGTTTCAATTAATGTTTGATTAATTTTTCCTTTTTCACTTTGAAACTTTTCGAGGTATTCTGTGTTATTAGTTGATAAGAATTGTGTAATAAGAAAATGTTTTAGTGTGTGTTTCTTATGTTCTTTATTTGGTGAAAACGGATGGTTATAATTATGGATTTCATGGAATAAAGCTAGTGAAAGCTATCTTTTCAATTATATCACTGTTTATATATGGACATATTTCCTGGGCCGTTCCTTTCCTATCTTCGTTTCCGAGTTTTGGTTATAATCTTAGCATTCCTTTCCCCTACGGTATTCGTAAGGGTTTATCTTTTCGTCTGGCCGGGGTTCCCTGCTGCAAGACAAGTCTGTCGTAAAATGCTGCTTGGCTTAGGTGGCCTCCTTACTTTTGTCCGTTTTGGGCGAGGCCAGCGAGCCATTGCAACAAAGTAAGATGTGTAATTCAAGACTCCCTTCCCGTTGTTTGGTGTTATTTGCACATCATGTTGCACACACACACATCGTCATCTATTGACCCATTTTACGTTTTTTACCACATATCGAGTAGAAAGAGATTGCATTGCATTCCTCGCAAAATGTCGATATCGAGGTACTTGTTCAAAAAGTGAATATCGCATAAATAAAGAATTTATTACTTAGATTCAGCACCTTGCAAAGATACGAAATAATATTTTAAGAACTGGATTCAAGTATTCTCTCGAGTTATTTACTTGTTATTTTACTATGAATTAATGGCTAAAAGCACATTAATATACAGAAGGAGCCAAGAATTCCTTTATTCATATGTAGTTTGCACATATGGATGTGTAGCACTTCTGAACTCTTATAGCTGACTAAAGAGGGACAGGTGAAGATACAGAAAACCATGTATTTCAGAAAATCTATGTGTACTCCATCATTTTCATGGCAGAAGATTATTGATCTCCAAGTACGACGTGAATTTCTCCTCAACATTTCTTCAGTGATGGGAGCAGATACATTTCAGGTGACTTCTTTCAGCTGGTAACAGCATTTGTAAAGAATATAGAGAATAAGAATTAATAGTCCTTTGTTCTTTCACACATTCTGTTTGGAGGCTAAAGTTGGAAATGTAGAATAGGCAACAGTTAACGTTCACATACAAACCCATATCCATAGGACGTTTTGCTCACAGCTTACTGATAGGAAGTAACACCAACTTTGTGTGCTCAAGCTCCATATAAGCTTGTTTGGAGCTAATACGTAGACGAAAATTGAGCAAAATGTTTAAAAACCTCCATGTTTTGTTTATGGGTCTATAATTTAGAATGAATCATTTAGTTTCATAGCCTCTATTTGGTGTCTATTACTGACGATTGTGCTAACGGTGATTTTTTGTAACTGTGTAACTGTCATGTTTTTATTGCCAGTCACTTGCGTCGTGCCTTTTTTACGATCTCTTTGTCCACTCACTCTCGCTTTACGTCATCTTTTGTTTGAGGGCGTGGCTCACTGAGTCGCATGGTGTGGCTTGCCGGCAGTTCTTTCTTGGCAGACGTGGAATCGTTTTAGTACGAGCGAGAAAGGAGGTTGTATGTATTCCTCTGTGGGAGCGAGATGACTGTATTTTTATTAGTTTTTTGCCAGAGCTTGCAACATTTGAGAAGTTTGTTCTATATCTCATATGGTTAATGCAGCTTAGCTAAAGTGTTTGCTACGTTTCAAATTTTGGTAGCTACCTTAAAATTTTCAGTGTATTCACGAAAGATTTTTCTACTCCAGCGTATGTGAGGGTAGGATCTGTTGATCAGCTCATTTTCTTTCTTTGTTCTTTTAAGGTGAATGGGAGTTACCGTAGTATTCAGAGATTGTCCCAAGGCTATCGTAAGCGGCTGGTTCTGAGTTTTAACATACAGGATAATTTTGTGTGGCTATTTTGTTTGTATTCTGTTTTTCAATTGTTATAGATACAGTTAATGCTTTGGCTTATAGCATTTTAAATTTGTTAAAGCTCTTTCTTCAAAGTTAAATGTAATTTGTTAAGTTTTAGAGTTTGTAAAAGTGTTGATTCTATTTTCCTTTATATTCCGTCAATCTTTAAATTATATTTTTTCGAGAAAATTCCAGGAGACGTTTGTGGCTTTGAAAACACATTTAAAGAAGGTTAGAGGCTCAGTAAACCAAAAACTGTGCCATTGCTTAAGTTTTTGATCAAACTACATTAATAGCGTTCATAAAGCAATAGGTTAGTTTGCCCCATTTGAAAGTGGGAATAACTCTGAAGAAGACACACCAACGCGTGCACTGTAGGGGAGATCTAGTTTACGAAGATACCTTTCTACATTTCTTCTGGTCGCGTGAATACCATTTTGAAGTTTTCTTCCGATTTTGGGGGTTTGACCATCTGCCATTCTTTTGTTTGCTCAACTATGGCCCATTTGACTGTCTTGTAACTGATGTTAAATTAAGCCTTGCTCGGACTTTCACTCGGGAAACAGTTATTATTGAACTCTGTTCCTTTAATGCATGTGTTCGTCACAATTGATGCTTTGCTTTAAGTGTTTTATTTCCTGTTTGTGGTTAATTTCATGTTTCATTTTCAGCTATAGTATTTACCGATTTGTTACAAGGTTTGAGTTTATGTAAATCTTTCATTCCTTACTAGTGTTTGTTCTATTATCCTTATTCCTATAATTAATTATAATAGTGGCTTTATGAAAGGTGAGTTACCATTTCTAAACTTTAAAAGAATCTTACTGTTCAATATACTGCTTTATCAGATTACAATTTAATGATTTTGCAATATATAAGGAAGTTTAAATGTGGCCCTGAAACGACTATTTGAATCATTTACTTTTTGTGATTTGATTTCTTAGTTTTTAATTTCTATGGTTGATTTCAACATTGTGTATATTTGGCTTACTTTAATGTTGGTTGCTAAAGTATTGCGCTTTACTGGTCATGAAATCATTTTATTTGAGATCGTAAGCTCTATTATAAATTCACTTTAATTTTTGTTTGCTATGTTTTGCCTTCTTTTCAAAATTAAATATTGGCTTTCGTATTTAAAGGCATTTTTGAGGTTTATATTTCATTTACTGTGCTAATTATTGTTTTAAATTTTGTTTATGTTTTCTTTAAAGCTTTGTGGCTTAGTGTATTATTCTTGATTTATTATTCCATGCGCTTGTTGTTAATATTGTAAGTTGCTTATTTGTGAGGGGTTATGTTAATGTGGCATAGTTGATTGATTAAAATAAAGCCAGTTAATAGCTAGAGTTGCTTCTGTTCTTATGCAGAGAAATTTTCCCTCGGTCCAGGTTTTTTAATAGGTTATCACAATTCTGTTGTTCGTTTCTTTGAATTTTCTCCTACGGCATTTGTTAGGCCTGTTCTTTTCGTCTTGTCGGGGTTTCCAGCGCCTCACGAATTTGCGTAAACGGCTGCGTGGCCTACGATGTCTTTCCCATGCAGAATTGCCGGGTTAAGCCACCGTGAGTCATCGTACGATAAGAGATACACGAGTTTTAAATGTGCCTAAGCAGAAGGCTAGATAGATCTTTAGAATTTAAATTTTTTCTGGTTTTTTTGTACAGTTTTATGCGATTAAAATGTTCCAGATACAATTCTTCCTCCAAATTTTGTATAAAAGCATGCAAAATTAATAGTATAAGAATTTTGGGAGTGAGTTTTGGCGGTTGCCATATCTTTCTTAAAGAAGGGGACTCGGCACAGATCCAGAGGTGATATAGTACCTACGCCACATGAGAGGGCTTCTCCGGGAAGAATGATGAGGTCAAAGGAGCCACCTGGCAGCCGGATCCAGCAGCGAGGGTATAACAATGACAATGTCCTTCGGTTTCCAGAAGTTAACACCCCGGCAGACGTACAAGTACACCACCCAGAAGGGTTCTAACGCCCCTCAAGGCAGTTCGGATACCCCGGCAGCAGGCCCGAAGCTGAGGGACGAATAAAGTTCACAGAGAGATCCTTTTCCCCTGCCACGCTGTACCGAAATACATCGCCGACGCTTCCGACCATGAAAGCGATCAAGGAGATAAAGGATGAATGAAATGATAAGTGAAATGAAATGGCGGGACAGTATTTCGGGCCTGACAGAAACCACTTTAACATTCGGCTGATAACACGGGAAAGCCCCGACAAAACCCATGCGTCAGAATGGGCGGTCGTCGAGGATCGAACGCTGGACCCACCGAATGTATGCCGTAGACGTTACCGCCTGAGCTATCCTGCTTGGTTTTATTGGTTATAATTGGAGAAATATTAATTAGATCATTTACTTATGTAACAAATGAAATTACAGAAGAATTTTATTTTTCACTGGATTTTAATTTTTTTCTAAAAAGCTAAAACATTAACAAAAGTTTTATTTCTGCTTAAATATTGGTCACGGAAAAACAGATATTTATATCAGTAACATTTTAAGTTTTTCAATATAGGGACCATTTTTATTTACCTATAATTAAAATAATTATAGAATTAATAATTTCAAAACTCCGAGAGATATTGAAATAGAAGATCAATCCAGGGCTTGGGCTCCTCATAATGTGTGCAGTGTTTGTGTTGAGGACTTACAAAATTGGACAAAGGGGAGGAAACAATCATTACGTTTTGGAATACTAATGGTGGCGTGAACCTCACAATCACAGTGCTGACTGTTACTTTTGTACATGCAATGTGAAGGGTTTTAATGTAAAAACAAAACAGAAGTTGTATACCCAAACTTGCCATCTGCTAGGAGACTGGTAGCCCATGGCCCTGGTATTACTATACCTAAGCCACCTACAGACAGTATTGAACTTATTTCAGACACAGACAGTAACAGTGATTCACTATCATCACTTGTGTCCGAGGAGTTCGTTCCTGAAACATCAAATGCGCCACAACCATTATCACAAGCCAAGCTAAATAATATTCTAAAGGTTTTAAATCTTCCCAAGGATGCAGCTGAGGTGTTAGGTTCCAGATTACAGGAAAACAACTTACCTGCAGCTGATACATCAGTAACTTTCTACAGGAACAGAGAAAAGAATTTCTTGCAAACTTCAGCGATAAAGAAAATCTTGTTTACTGTAATATCATTCCAGACTTAATAAAGAAACTGGGTTGTGTTACATATGATCCACAGGAATGGAGGCTTTTTATTGATTCTAGTAAAAGAAGTCTTAGGATGTACTGCTTCACAATGAGAATGCTCTTTTTTCAGTTCCAATAGCGCACTCAGTGCAGCTAAAGGAGAATTATGAAAGTTTGAAGTATGTTTTGGAGAGAATTAAATATGTTGAATATCAGTGGTTGATGTGTGGAGATTTGAAAGTTATCTGTATGATATTAGGCCAACAACAGGAATTCACAAAATTTCTATGATATTTATGCGAGTGGGATAGTAGGGCAAGAGACAAACAATTGGAAACAAGGACAATGGCCCAAAAGGGAAAGTTTAATGCCAGGTAGTAAGAACATAACAAGGGGCAGCCTAATGGATCCTAAGAAAATGCTTTTACATCCTCTTCATATAAAACTTGGTATAATGAAGCAGTTCTTAAAAGTACTTGATCAGGATGACGAGTGCTTCAAATATCTCAGTGTCAAATTTCCCGCTCTTTCTGAAGCAAAACTAAAAGAAGGAATCTTTGTGGGTCCGCAAATCAGAGCTCCATTTAAACACAGGCGGTTTGAAGCTACTGTGACTAATGAATGAATGAATTTGTGAAAGGACCTGATGTGGTGGAGGAAAACGCAATTCATTTTTTAAATCAGCGATACTGAAATATTAGGAATCACCTTTCAAATGTAAAGCAGCTCACAAATAAAGTTTATTTGTAGACCTGACGATATTGCATAATTCAGTGGTGATTTCCAGGATTCAGTTTAAATCTCTGATCCTATCATTTACACTTCTTATTTTACTCAATCATTTCACCACAGCCAATAGGCTCCATTGCCATTTTCAGGGCTTCTGTTGTGTATTTCACTGTATTAAGATGACCTCCCTTGGTTAATTCCTCGTGTTCCTTTTTTAATATTCCGCCACCCGCGTTTCTCAAACTTTAGCTTCCATGTACCACACTTGTCACGTTTGTAATACTGTATGCTGTCTAGTGTGACTCGGCCAAAGTTAAACTCCTTCGCCGAGCCATTTCAGACAAACAAATGCGTAAGACGATGCATCTGCTAGCAATAACAGCGAGAAGTAAAGCAAAAACCACGTTGTATGCACTCTCAAGCTCTCGGTGAACCTAAAAATCAGCAGTAGTTCATCCCTACACTCCAACAAGTACAAACTATGTGATAATAAAGAACATAGCAATCTTAGGCTAAGTGCATCACGTATTGCATACTTACATGTTCTTCATGTCTGAAAGCATGGGTCTTATTTTAAATTCTGTTGCAATTTGACACACGTGTCCGTAATAATGAGCACTCAAAGGTAAATTACTGTATGGATTTCATGTCGCTGATTTAAAAATCGTCTGTAATTGGGGTGTCTGTCTTTGAGAGCTGTTGCGTTCAGAGAGATTTCATTTTATATGCAATTATCTCATGTATGACTTCAACGTTTGTTTCTACTAGATTTGCATGAAATTGAAATTTAAACGAGTGTGATAATAATGAGTATAACGCGAATTAACCTAATTAAGTTTTTATTCAAATTGAAACTATACAATACCATCCTGAAAACCATTTACTTAATATACACTGTCAAGAGAGTTTAGTTTCCAGCTAATAAATGTGGGTTACGAAACTTTCTTTTCTACTAAATTATTCCGGGTTTTTCATTATGTCTTATGGGTTACCAGCCGTGTTGAGGTTGATAAAGTCGCTGGAGCTTGAGGCCATGCTAACTCTTATGCCTTCTTCAGGAAGTGATGAGATGTTTTTTTCTTCGAGTGGAGGAGAAAATTATTTAATCTCTAACCCCAGCCCCGATGGGAGTCGGGACTGAGAGTGTGGGACTCACCAATAGTCGGCATACCCACTAAAAACTCCTCCACCAGATGGAAAAATGGAAGAAGGATAAAGTGGAATGGCGTGGCTTTGTGCGGTCCCACATAGCACCCGCGTTAGTATGTGAAAGATGGAAGCTGCCGCCCTATGGGCGGGCGCGGGTAAAGGTAGCTACTAGGTTGTAGCCATGAAACCTGACTGCAACACTAGTGAAAATAGCGAGGATTTAGGAAATAATTGGAAAGGTGATTGTATGGAAGGTATAGGTTGGCGAAGAACTAACTTCTTGTGAAGATGCATCCGGCTTATATATTCTTCGGAGAACGTTGCGCTGGACGGAGGCCTTCGGCGGTTGCTTGAGGCCTCCGGTTTGGCTGGCTGCTGGAAGTGGGCCCGAAGTTCGTGTTGCTGCGCTTCCAGAGAGATCGTGCTGTGTGCACGTAGACGTGGTGCTGGTAGCGCCACAGTAGTGGCATCTTGGTTTCGCCGTGCACGAACTCTCGTTGTGCCAGTAGGCACAGCAGCGTCGGCAGGGAACGTGGCGTTCCACTCGGCTGGCCTCGATGCGTAAGCACCTCCCTAATAAGGGCATGCCCGCCCTCACGGCCGCTTCCTGGTCACCAGGGTCTGCAAACTCGATCCTGACGAGCGATGTCGGTCCCTGTGTTCCGTGGATCCGAGCGGCCTTCAAGGCTGAAGGCCACTGCTGGTGTGCAGCGCTGATGAAGAACCTCACTGGAAAGTCCCTCGGGACCCCTCGGATAACAGCGCTGTACCTCCCATGAGGCACAGGCTGGATGGTTTCCAGGATTCGCGGCGTTGACTTCGGTGAAGCTGACGGCAACTGCGGAGGTAGTCCCGGCGAAGCTGCGCTGGCAGGTGCCGAAGCGGCGGTCGATGCGTAGGTCACCCTATGTTGCGGCGGCTGCGTTGAGATCTCCTCGGCGGGTACCGGAGGAGACGAAGAGGTTCCTGCCTTAGCAGGAGCGGCGACAGAGCGGACCTTCTTCCTCGCCATCTAGGAGCTCATGAGATGTTTTTTTTTTTTTTTTTTTTTTTCGAGTGGAGGAGAAAATGATTTATTCACTTACCCCAGCCCCGATGGGAGTCGGGACTGAGAGTGTGGGAATCACCAATAGTCGGCATACCCACTAAAAACTCCTCCACCGGACGGAAAATGGAAGAAGGAAAAAGAAGGAAGTAAGGTGTGAAACTGTGGCTGTACCGCATATTGCACCAGCGCAGTCAAAGGTACGGATATGTTGGCCGGCCACTAGGGCCTAAGCCAGGTGAAGGTATGGCGCCAGGACGCAAGCATGACCGAGGCCCTACTTGCGCCCTTGGGAATTCAGGGCGAGAGGTAAAGGAAAGTAAGGAGAGATAGTGTGTTGGCTGGCAAGTTCCCAGGATGCCGCCGCTGTAGTTGAGTGCGATGCTGTTTAGTACCGTCTGGGGTGCCTAACGCGACCTCTGGGAGATGCGTCAGGCCAGTCCGGTGGGTCGGCGTCTGCTTGCTGAAGCTTCCTAAAGAAGCGGAGTTCATCTTTGACGATGTCTCGTACAGCCACGGTGAGAGTGAGCATGTGACTATTGAATTCTCGTCTTGACAGGGCGTCCTGAACATCTGGTTTGGAGTAGTGGTTGGTTTCTGTCTGGAGCTCTCGAAGCCCAGCTATTGAAGCCTGAATGGCTCCAAGTCGCGTGGGTCGGTCGTCGCTCCCATAATCGGCGTCGTCGTCCGGTTCGACGAGATGTTCCTCGATGCGTTCCAGCTTACGGTGGGCCGATGCGAGCATCCCGTCGTCTTGTTGTAGTTGCGTGATCTGCCTTGAGAGGGTGCTGGTCGCTCTGGTCGAGGTCCGCTGCTTGGCCTCCACGGCGGCAAGGCGCGTGTAGGTTGCACGGCGAAACTCATTCAGGCGAGTGGCGATGTCCTGTAGTGTTGCCTGCATGGCAGACAACGTGTCTTGAAGTTCTTCTGTTGCTTGGTGTTTTGCCCATACACGGGGCGTCTTCGGCGGGGGCAGTTCGGTGGTCGTCCGTAACGTAGTAGTCTCAGACGGTTGGCTGCTCCGGGGGTACAGGGGGCACTGGGCCTGCCCTGTAAAGTGCATATGCCCGGAGCAGGTGGCGCAGAATCGGCGACGTCGGCGAAGGTCGTGGGCGGTGCAGTTCGCTGTGAGGCAAGCTGCCCCGCAGTAATGGCACCGAGGTGCAGCGACGCAAGCCTCCGCTGTGTGCCCGAAGACACAACAGCGTCGGCAGGGTACCGGGCGTTGGCTCCTGCTGGCCTCGATGCGCAAGCGCTGCCCCAGCAGAGGCAGGCTTGACCCCAAGGCCGCCTGAACGTCCGAGGCGGAACCCAGGTGGAGGCGAACCAGCGGTGTTGGCCCTCGTTTTGAGGAAATTCGGGATGCCCGAATTGCCGAGCGCCAGTGGTGTCTTGCGGCATCCAGCACGAAGTGTACTGGCAGGTCCCTCGGTACTCCACAGATGACCACACTGTGGCGGCCATCTGCCGGAGGGTGCGGCGGCGGTGACATCGGGCTCACCAAGGGTGGTAAGCCGGCGGTAGTCGGTGGTGTCGTGCAGCTCTGGGAAACAGAGCCGGAGGCAACGGGTTCCGGCGTTGCAATGCTGCGACCGGGCGAAGCAGCAGCAGAAGCGTAGCTGCGCCCGGTCAGCGGTGTCGGCGAAGCAGCTTTCCCGGCGGATGCCGGTGGAGCTGCCGGCGAGTCGGCGGGGTCTGCGGCCGGAGTCGGCTGGTGAGCGCTGGGCTCCTCAGCGGTGGCCGGAGAAGCAGCAGCGGAAGCTTCAGCGGCGAGGCGTTTCCTTCTCTTGCCCATTTCGGCGATCTCGGCGAGTGAAGAGTTGTTACCTCGGCGGAGTCTCGAAGCGAAGTGTGCACTCATGAGATGTCCCAGCCCGGGCGGTATATATACTCTCAGAGTGGAGGGCTGGGCTAAATGACGCGGCGCAATGGGACCCAGAGCTGTGTGATTGGACCGGCTTAGAGGTACTGCTAGAATATCCGCTATTTTCCGCCTCTCCGATTGTTAAAGGTTCTAGTCCATGCTGTGCTCAGCCATAAACCGTTGTCTTTGTTAAAATTATTTGGCTCTAGTTTGATTTCAATCCCTTCCTTGGCAAGTCTGTCGTAATATTGGTCACTCTGGTGTTAAAACCGTGACCCTGTGAAGTAAAATTCTGTGTTATTGTCAAGGCTCCGCTGAGCCGCTGCTGATTTTTACAGTTGAAGTATTCTGAGATTCCGTTTACGTTCCGCACATCCCTGTTCTATCGTGCGGTCTGTCTCCCTATATATGCTTTCCCACATTGGCATGGGATTTTATGTACACTAGGGGTTTTAAGACCGAGGTTGTCCTTCACAGATCTCATGTACTCTCTCAGCTTCTTAGGTGGTAAAAATATGACTTTAATGTCGCGTCTTTTTAGCATCTCTGCAATATTATCTGAAACTGCATTGTAAAAGCGAATAAAAGCCTTTCCTTTGGGTTTGTGGCCCTTCTCTGTGTTGCTTTGTTCATGGGGGGTTCCTGTGGTTCTTGAACTTCTGGTGTGCCTGATGAATGTATTTGTGTACCCATTCTTTTTAAATGTCTCTATCAGATGGTTTATTTCTTGAGATCTGTGTTGTTGATGTGCAATATCGTAGGCTCGATAGAACAGGGTAGTGAGAACGGTTTCTTCTGATAATGGTCTGTGTGTGTGATGTTTCTCTAGGCACTGTGTCCCAATAAGCCATCTAGCATTTTATGAATTTCAATGTCTAAAAATGGAAGGTAACTTTGGTTTTCAATCTCCATGGTGAACTATATGTACTCGACAGGAAGACTTGTAGAACTTCTTCCCCGTGCTCCAAATCACAAATGTGTCATCTACGTATCGATAAAATGTCTTGGTCTTGTGTGGTGCAGATTGCAGGGCTTTGTGCTCTAAGTGTTCCATATAAATTTTGCCACGGCGGGAAGAAGCGGAGCACCCATTACTTCTTCATCCGCCTGTTCGTAGAATTTCTCGTTATATGTGAAACATGTGGAGTTCAGTTTTACTATGCCCGAGTTGGTGATGTTGAGATGCCTGGCAAGCACACTTGTCGCAGCGTGTACACGTTCATAGCAGTAATAATACTAGTAAAGTAAACGAACTCTTCGGCAAATTGCGAATAACTTACAGCAACACAACAGCTGCAAACTCGGTCTCCCACCGCTCATCCACACATAAGGCATACTACTATAGTTACAGTAAAAGGATACATGTGGTAAAACATGTGTGTTACATGCGGGTTCCAGGACATCAGCCGCCAACTTCTCTGTGAAAGTACTCCTCGGATCCAGAGGACCTCATTGCATCCCTTTCCAGGTCTCCAAACAGGACACAATTCCCATATCGGTACTGTAAATCGAACCCAAGCCCCTTCGCACCGACAAAGGGAGATGCACAATGATAACGTGCACACACATTCGGCAGGTCCCGGGTTTGATCCCGAGCGACCGTCCCTCTCACCCATGGATATTTGGTGGTTTCCTCGGGTCGGCAGGCGAAACTTTGGCTGGTTTATCTTCAACCACGACCTTCCTGCCCCATTTCCTGTACCCATCATCTTCCTTGTCATCTGTCTCGGGGTTGTAGGAAAAGCGACGGTGTTTTTGGCGGGTTACTGCTGGGCATTGACTGTGTGCCCTGTAGAGTTTTCTTTCCTTGCGCTGTTGCGGGACTACTTAGTTAGGTTTGCCCTCGAAATGGGTCCTGTGGTGATTCGGGGGCTTGTGGGTTGGCCCGCGGGGCGTCGGAGGTGTTTGATCTCTGAAAAATTAGTGATCCCCTCCACGCTTGCGTTCGCCGTATTCTGAATCTGGTTGCCGTTCGGGTCTCCCCTCATAACTCCGTCCCAGGGGTCACGATAGAAGTAAAAAGAGCCACTGTGGCTTACTTGCGGTGCTGTGCCTAAAATTAAAAAGACAATTGTAATTAGAAATAATCTTAAAGAAAATGGAAATTGTGAAGATCGGTTCGTCCGCACTCTTACCGAGTATTCCATTCTCTTTGCATTACCAGGACAAGAAAAAATCTGATGTGTTACACTCACATGACCTTCTCTACTCTTGTACAAACTATTTTTACAAATGCTTATTCTCCATATGCTTCACGTTACTCGAGATATCGAGATGTTAATCTTATTGCTAATTTTCTTGTAGATGCAAGGGGAATTGGTAGGCTTTAAGCTATAGTCAAATGTTTTAAGAGCTGGTTGCTATGTGGAGTATTCCATTCTCTTTGCATTACCAGGACAAAAAAATTAATAACGAATTTGAGAAAAAGTATAAGTATCGGAAAATTTAAGGGAATAACAAGCAATATCTCGAAAATGGTTCAATCAACCAAAAAACTGTATATGACATAAATTGTATGTTTTAACACAATCTACATTTTTTATGTAGTGAAATTTTGTCTATCTCTTATGGTTTACCGGTTATGCAAAAGTCGTTCACAATGAAGAATGCTTTTGGAGACATTCCCAGAAAATTCGAGATATACATTTCATTAGTCATGAAAATATCTTAAACATATGATGTTTTAATCAAAATCGTTAGAGCCATTTTTGAGAAAATTAAAATTTTCGAAAAATGTTGCATATAAAGGGTAGCTTGGGGTGGGGGATATTCTTGAGAAACTTCGTATGGCATCTCTGGCAGATACTGAACCTAAATACCAAGTTTGGTGTTTATCCGACTGTTCGTTTCTGAGTTATGCTGTTCACAGATACACACAGACACACACGGACATGTTTCCAAAAATACATTTTTGGATTCAGGGGGCCTCAAAACACGTATTTCCGGTGAAAACCCCGTATAGAATTTTTGGGTGGAATACAATACTTCCCTTACCTGCTATACGTAGTAGAGAAAGTAATAAAAATTAAAAGTTAACTTTATTTAAAGCAATAACCACAGTCGGGTTCCTGCGCTTATAAACAACAATGCTTTAAATAAAGCATGAGCTAATGAATGAAAAAATGGTAAATCCATTAACTCAGAATTTATTGTTTCTTAAATAATTAGTATCGTTAATTAATATGAATGTGTGTTGTAAACCAAAAATAAGAATTTGCTTTTAAAACTTCAAAGGAAAGAAAATCTTATCATTAAGTATCACCCGGCCGGGTGGTAGACTATAAATTATTGTCATGCTAGGGCCAGGCCGGGCCTAACCTAAGAATTTTGACCTTTTCAAACCTCTACTACACACAAAACAAACATCACTACACAATTAAAACAAAATGACGAAATAGAGCCACTGATTTTGCTCGACTAAAGCGCAAAGGTTGAGGTTTAGAAGGCATTCTGCAGTAGTAGATTTTAGCAAAATGGAGAGAAATTAATTCCTAAGTAAGTGTAAGTCACTAAATTACATTCGCTGTAATGCTCCAGGTAAAGCCGTTTCGTTTTAACCTTACTGTAATGTACAACATGTGTACAGTGTCACTTCTCATTAACTTATCCCACACAATAAAAGTTTCCTGGACGTAGTGTTCACATACATTTGCCAAAAGCACTTCCAAGTAATAAGACATAATCAATAATTCATTAGTGCATAGTGGAAGTACAAAAGTTTAATGCTCTTAATCCCATGTCACGTATTCTATGCCTCTTCTACCTTAAGTACATAAAAGTTTGAGCGGTCTTGTTTCCAGTAATGTAATTGTTCGGAGACATGCGCACTTATATAATATCATGGCTGACTGCAGTATCCAATTCTCAGGAAAGAACAACACATATCTATATACGTTTTAAAGCAAGGTATAGGTGTGGAAGCTTCAAATGCAGATGCGTACTTCCAGTAGGACCAAATGTTACCATCTTTAGCTTGGACAACCACGATACCAGAATAATGTTCACGAAGACGTCCCAGAGCATCAGTGAAGAAAGTGTGCCACAACTAATGCAGATGCGCACTTCCAGTAGGACCAAATGTTACCATCTTTAGCTTGGACAACCACGGTACCGGAATAATGTTCACGAAGACGTTCCAGAGCATCAGTGAAAAAAGCGTGCCACAACTAATGGAGACATCAACCAGCATTTATCCTCAGACTGTGTGGGGTGTGGAGAGTATCCATCACAAAACAACCATAAATCTCAAGTTTTGGAATTCCATTGCACCATTATATGTAGTATCCAGAGCTCTGGGCCTAGCACCTTATAAAGTAATCGCTACTCAAGGCGCTGCAGTGACTCGAAGTTCCTCATGGACTATCGTTTTTACTGGTTGTTTGCTCGTATTGATGGGAGGAAGTATGGTACATCTTGTGTGTAAAATAATGGGAGGTCGCTACATTTCTGGATTACTTCTATCTTACACTTTGTCCACAATAATCTCCGACTGTACTCTTGTAACATATATAATTTCAATTGTTATGTTTAAGTGGAAAAGCATACGGCAATTGCTGGAAAAAATATCCGCTGTGGATGACGTTATTCTGAATAATCAAGCCGGTAAAGTATATTGCAAAACGAAACGGTTTCTTATTTGGGAACTTGCGTCGATTTTGTTAGTATCAACATTAGTCAGCGTTTATCAGGCAAGCATATGGACAACAGAGGTGGCATTCACCGTAGATAGTCTCATCACGCATGGCGTCTGCTTGATCAATTTAATTGGCGATAGTCAGTTTATGAACGTACTTCTATTACTAAAACATCGTTTCAATCTCTTGAATAAAAAGATGGAAGAACTAAATATCCACGAGAAGTTTAAACGTTATAAAGGTGTACAGAAATCCAAACCTTTATGGAAAATTCGCAAACTTAGACAAGTGCATGTCAGGTTGATCGATATCGCTTACTTGGGGAATTCAATATATAGCTATAATGTTCTGCTGGGGATGGTAGGTGACTTCATTTACTTCGTTAATTCTGTATTCACAGCGTTGTATCACATCAAACATTTTGAGTCACCCGCTGACCTAAACAAAGTAATTTCCTGTTTCTTATACTCATTATTGTATTTCTCAAAATTCCTTTTCCTTGGATGGAGCGGGCAGAGAGTGTGTGATGAAGCAGATCGATCATTATTTGTGGTCCAGCAACTGATGTTGAACAGATGCACTGATCCAGCAATTTCAGAAGAACTTCAAGCTTTTTCACAACAGTTGGTGAATACAAAGCTAAAGATAACGGCAGGAAAAGCGTTGTCTCTAAATGCTAGACTAATAGTAAGTCTTTTGGGATCTACAACAACATATGTAGTCATTTTGTTGCAGTTTAACTGAATTTAGTCTCTAAAACTCTACTTTACCTTCTTTACTCGAAATGGATTAACTCAAGTAACATGAAAATTGTTCTTCCACACAAGCTGTGTGTAGGATAAGGCTATAAAGGTAGAATCAGACTACTTAAAAATTCAATGTCATAGCGTTTACATCCGGGTGCTCTAACCAATTGAGGTACCATGGCAAAATGCCGTAATTACATAAAATTACCCAAATGACTCGCGTTTTTCTCAGTAAACAAAAGGAGATCTAAAATTATTATGAATGTTATACCCCAATGGCGACTTACAGTGTTGTGAGTGCTTTAAGCGCCGGACATCGTAGTTTATTGTTGGATAAATCAATGGCAATTGATAATTTGATATCTACTTGTAGTTTACCGGAAAAATACGAGTCAGATGGAGAATTTAATTCCTCCGGGCATTTGCCATGGTAACTAAGTTGATTAGAGCAACCGTATCTATGGTTCAAATTTCGGCTGTTGCACGGAATTTTCAGTAGTCTGATTTTAACTTTACATTTTATGTTATATTTGCAGTTGTAGCTTTGAGAAATACCTGCTAAATATACTTGTTTGTCCACTTTTAGTTGGTGAATGGCGTTTGCTGTGATAACTTAAGAAGAGAGGGAGTTAGTACGTCACTCTGGTCTCATAGCAACCAATAAAGGCCCTAATTAGAGGTAAACCTTTTCCTTGGCAAAGAAAGCTCATTCTCGGCGCTGCCAGCAGTAATATTGAATACCATTGCTTTACAGAAAAACTTCTTTCTGATGCTGATTCAATGTGCATCTTCAAAGAAAGCTGTCATTGTGTTTGATAAGTCGTTGACATTACGTACTAGTCGGTCACAATACTAATACGTTCTGTAGAAGAGGAACTAAACAATTCCCGAACAAGTCGGCGGAAATCTGAAGCACAGTAAGGTAAAGGAAACATCCGCAATTCGGAGTTACATTTAATAGCGGGGCTGAAGCCTGCAATTTTAGTGCTCTCTTCATTGTGCAATTGCACATTCTCCTATCGCCTTGCCCATACTACCCTCTGATACCTATATCTTGATGACAGGCGCCCTCCTCCAAACGCACTCATATCATGGCCCAGTAGTACCTTGTACATCAGTTTACTTGTCTTGCATGCACTGTTTACTTCATGTAGTGTTTATATTGCGATTGCATTTACGAATACAAATTCCATTGATCATTATTACGTGTAGGTGTGTGTACATGTCCGGTTTAAGGTTTGTATTTAACTATAATAGATAACTACAATAGTAGCAGTAACAACAGTGGTGATGATAGTGATTCGCAGACGATCGGCATTTTACCATTGCAATAAAGGATCAAAAGCAGCTATGGCTGATATGCTGTAATCTGGGACGCGTTTATTGTTGTTAATTTTTTAAAGAATTTGTATTCAAAGTTTAAATTCTCAGAATTTGGTGTTAATAATAATACAAAATTTCGCGATAATTTCGCGACGAAAATAAAAAACAAAAATTTACCTGTTACGTATAATAACCGAATTTAATACTCATTTGGACAAAAAATATTAACTTCTCTTAACAATAGAAAATGATTATATTAATAGTAAAATTGAACTATTAATACCATCAGTAGTTTATGCAAGGTTTAAAAGAGATACAAAATACTTTGGATGGATATTAGCAAATAATAAATTAAATATTATTTATCCAAGTGTTTATTCCACGACACTAATTTGCAATATAAAACATTATACAAGTTACAATGTTTTCAGGCCATTGAAAATCTCGCAGTATGTACTAAATTATAGTGCGACAAGAATTTTTCACTGTTCACATCTGATGGTAATATAAGGCTTGAACGGATATCTCAGAAAAACTATGAAAATAGTCACTTTAAAATATAATAGCAATGCATGCAGCACATCAATTTCGTTACTAATCTGTTACTTTCAGAATTCAATACAACATAAAAGCACATATTATATTCACTCTGAGTTGCTTAAACACAATATTTACCGAATCGAGATTGATGTCAGGTTTTTCAGTTAATTTTGATGGCTGAAAAACGAAATCAAGTGCTTTGATTGCCCTTTTACTCGTATCATCAACATATAGGTTCTGTAATTCATTTTTAAAACATGCAAATTTTCGTATTTTTCGTGTAAATAAGGACTTATGCTAGAAAAGGAGAAATTCCTGAAAATGCGCGAAACGTTACAGATTTAAATCGTCTAGGCTTACTGCACCTCTAGTCGAAGATGTGAGAAATGTTTCAGTTTATCGTTAATAACAAAAAATAATAATAACTGCAATAAATCAAACCGCTCTGGCAGTAATTAAAATAGCTTTCAGTTTAGGTATTGTATTTCGTTACTGTCAAGTGAACAAGAACTCAAGGGTTTACCTAACGACTTTCTTATAATATTGCATTATTATATACGATTATTGCTTATTTTATAATAAATGCCGGCGTAATTATCGAATAAAACAATATGGTCGATATTCCTGCCAAACGAACGGTTACCACGTGGATGGTGGCGCTAAAAGTGGCACACCGCTGTCTTCATGGTTGAAACGTCATTCACCAACCAAAGATGCGCGAATATTAATTTGAAATATTTTGAATTGGGGAAGGAAAACTTGTAGTTTCATTAATGTAATAGATTTTCATACCTTGCTATCCCACTACTGTAATTTGTAAGAGGTTCTAATTAACTTGCTGTGCACCCTAAAATCTATACATGTTCTAGAGAAAACCTGTAATACATCACTGGGAACTCCATAGGGATTCTACCTACCAGTTTGTAGCAGAAATGTTATGATAGTTCCCTGCATTCAGAATCTGGTTCTTTTGTAACTTTGTGTAACCAAAGTAAACTAATCGGGGCAATAAATGAATTCCACAGACTGGACTGGTAGTTTAATAGCGCGGAATTCAGAAAATGGATGTAAAATATAGATACAAGAAAAAGACATAGCATCTGCAAGAACACAGAGTTTGGCAGCGGATAGTCAATCAAAAAGGTGCAAATGAAACGTAACTCCTCACTCAGTCATCAGCCCTGCTGTATCCAAGTAGATCCAAGACATTACTTTAAAAGGATCTCTTCGGTGTGTGGTATGTACTCAGAAGACTCACATTTTAAACAACACTGAATAGGAATGCAACATTTTTGTGTTCTAAGCCAGTAAGATTGCCTGCACATGGCACAAATACATACAACTCTTTACCCAAACAGTGCTTTGTGTATGCTTATAGAGTTTAAAGTTCCTGTGAATGGAAAACCTATATGAAACAGAAGGCATCACGACTAAGGGATATGGGCAGCAATCACTCAATCACTGGGGTGATCATTATTGATACAGCTGATCCGGATTACAATATTGGTTGACAAAATAGAGCAGAACAAGTAGGAATTTAAACATAATTTTACTCAAGCTGAAAAGGTAACTACTGAATATCTTATCTTGAATTATTCATCTGTAGATTAACCAGTTAAGATACATGTATGAAAACAGAAGTATGTATTACAAAAATTAAACTATAATAAATTGTAGCTTCAGTTTACTTGCTCTCTAGAGAAAAATAACACGTCGACTATGAAGTTGCACGATTAAGCTGTAATATTGAGACGATTATAGTTTTACTTTGCAAGCAAGTGGTAAATCTAATTTTATAAAATTCGAAATATTCAGAGCGAAATTTATTTAAGCAATTCAATGATTTTGGCTTTATAACCCTTGAGAACTATTTTCGGTCAGTTATATAAACAGGAGTTAGATCGTATGATTGGAAATTTTATTTTGTACACTAAAACCAACTCTCAAGACCGATTTAAGTATAAATAAATTCGATACGTAAAACACAACATTCTTTGAGTTATTGAGGTGGTTAATAAAGTACAGATACTTTCGAGCTTGGCAGGCTAGATGTGTCATTCATTTAAAACAACTTTTGGAGCCATGAGTTCAATAATCGCTACTTGCATTGATTCATGCGTGGGTTTTGATAAGAAGCCGTAGAACATTTCTAATTAAGTGGGGTAGAGCTAATGGGTTTATGCGGCATTTTATAAACAATTCCCAAATGTAATTTCTCAAGAATCCTAATAAATATTATATCATTTTTAAATTTAGCCCCCTTTCCCGATCTGTTCAAAGGTAATTCAGGTATTAATATGATTATTGTGCTGCGCTGCTATGTTGAGATTGGAAATTTCAATTGGTGCTTTTAAAGAAATATTAGATGCCCTTCCAGAACAGAAACCTCCTGGGCTGTTCTTAAATTTAATAAAATAAAAAGCATGTTTTTTATATTCTGTGATTAATGCAATAGAGTAAGGCCTCTTTCCCTCTTATACTTCCTTTCCCTTTATTCTTACATAGAGCGCTTCACTGTACTGTATATAAAATATAATAATGAAAGCGAATGTTTAGGTTAAAAGTTAAAACCTGCTGCTATTACACACAATACACAATTCCTCAGATAGTTAT
Organism: Deroplatys truncata; assembly: GCA_030765065.1. Classification (NCBI taxonomy): domain Eukaryota; kingdom Metazoa; phylum Arthropoda; class Insecta; order Mantodea; family Mantidae; genus Deroplatys; species Deroplatys truncata. The sequence continues at coordinate 53,035,780 of CM060988.1, read as the reverse complement.
TCATCCAACAGAATAAATCGAAACCACATAGAAGTGTAACAATGTGTGTTTTTGTCAGTTCACTGCAATTACATAGTTCTTAAAGTGAGTATTATAACTTCAACCGTCACCTTACTAAGTTCTCACTGTCACTTAATAATTTGATTTAGTTCAAATTTTTACTGTGACTTCACAAAATTCACAGTCAGTTCAGTACTTTGATCTAGTTCGACTTTCAGTGTCACTTGGTTCACACTGTCACTTCACTAATGTGATCTAGTTCAATTTTTCATGTCGGTTCACTTTCGACGGTTCACTCGATAGGCAGTCAAACACAAGACTTCTCTAATCTCTCCTGCAGTAGCTGCATTCACTGCAGTCGTCGCAAACTCTCTTAAGAGATCAGCATTTTTCGTCGCACCAGAAGCGCACCCACTAATTCGCCCACTATCTAACTCGCGAGAACGCTCGCGTACATAACCAATGGAATCTTCCACAGAACATTCTAGAATGTTCTGGACGCACGGTGGAAATGGGAAAACTGGTCTGGTTATGTGCCGATAGCAATGATATGCGTTTCTATAAGAAGCACTTTATTATTTGGTCAGTAATTCTTTAAACATTAATTTTAGAATTACAAATTTAAATTAGAAGCACATGCACTATAAAAACTCACATACAAGCACAGAAGAATATGAAACATATTCCAAATTACAAGTAAAATCAAACTAAATATCCAGCCCTAGCAGTGGGACGGATCTTGGAGCATAGAATTGTTACGGACTTACGTCTCTGTGGCCTGTAGCCTCATGTGGTTCCCTCACTTCATCCTGTGCCCTGGGGAAAGTTAGCCACAGTTCATGTATGTAGGCCTCATAAGCAAATATTCATGAGGGACAGATAAATATGTTGCAGTTTCTGGTGTTGTTGGATGCAGCATTGCTAAATGTATAATTATGCAAAACTGTACAACTCGCGGACAGTTACAGTGCGCGTCACGGCCAATTACAAATCGTTATTCTGGAACATCATAAGTTGCCATACATTATACGCCGTGGCCGTCCGTTACGTATTAACTAATGTCAGGTAAGCTGCTGACGGGCTATCCAGTCTGTCAGAATCCACGCGCGTCTTTTACCTATTGTATTGGTGGCACTGCGGTAAATTGGGCGACTGGCATTCGGGAGGTTCCAGGTCAAACTCCCGGGTCTGACCAATCTAAGTGAAGGTTACTTTGCGCTTTTCCTCTGACGCTAGGCGAATACTGGGTTTGATAATTTGATCCACGAATATTCCTATCATTCCTTTCATCACTACATTTCGTTTCTTCCTCTTCAACGCCATTCCAGGCATTGGGCTCATCACCCATCCCGGATATGCAACGTTCTAGAGTTTGCTTGCCTCCCGACTGGTACAAGGCTTTGGTTTGCAAGTCCTCGGCGGTGTAAGTCCTACACAAAGGAGGGTAATCAGTTAAAGAGGAGAGACAGAGAGAGAGAGAGGAGAGAGAAGAGTATGGCTGTATGTAACAATGAATTTCATCCATATGGAAGAAATTCCTGTTATAATATTTGAATCGGAAGAATATGTATATGCTTCCTTCATGAATAAAGAAGTAGAACTAGCAGAACAAGCGTGTAAAATAGAACAAAGCATGCATCGGAGAATGTTTACGTTTACAACATAATCAATATTCACACTAATGTATCCGAAGGTGATGATGTGTACGGAACTGATCGTAAAACTGGGATCCATAGTTCACCGCAGTTGAATCTATATATGAGCCATTTCCGGGAAAGATCCAGAGTAATTCTATTTGCAGAGAACGTCAAAGTACTTAATTATTGGTTACCTCCTGGTGCTCTTAAACATCACAAAATAACGTTTAACCATGCATTTTGGTGTAAATTTGGTGTATAAACGTGATCGTAATAGCATTATTCATCCAAATTGTACATGATGCTCTCACGTTTTTCCTGTAGTTAAATTCTCACGATAGTATCCAAATTATTGGTCAAAATCACAAGTGGCGGCCCTCAGGTGGAAGACAAGGAATAAATAATTATTTTGGAATTCTAAATTTATTTTATAACGGATATTTGAGATTTTTATCTGCACCTCCTGAATGTTTGCTTGTCAGTGGCGAGGTGTCCTCCTCCGTTATATAACCCTAACTCTAACCTGTACTGCTTTTATTACGAGAACATACACTGTACGTAAAGAGTTTCATATCATTTTTATCAATATCGTCATCTCATTAATCGGCCGTGTAGCATACATTCAATTCACTCACTTGTTCGTGTTTCTAATGCATTTCTGCATTTTCATTTTCGAGAAATACGTAATCTGCTAATTGAACCAGCTTACTTGAGTAATCGTGTGTTTGAGCCAATTGTTCTAATGGAAATGACGGGAGACTTCAATGCGCGATCGTGAAACTGCCGTCTGTTTATTGTATTCAACAGTCTGTTTCATAAAGTTCTTTGATGTTGCACGGAGTGGACAGAAAGTATAAAAAAGCAAATCATGGATTATCTATAGTGCAACAAACGACGCTGAACAAATATAATGGTCGTGCAACTTAAGAGAAACGTTATTATTCTCAACTGCTGGCTTAACCAAAACTAAATATAGTTGCAAATAAACTTTTTTTTCTCTTAGTATTAACCTGATCTGCAGTATTCTAAGTACTGTAGTATATTTCAATTCTGTTGCAACCAAGTTAATACATTAGGATCTGCCAATAATTAACTCCGCTTTATTCCGCTGTTTTTACAACGTTGTGCTACAAAAGCAAATACTTTTCAAATAGCAAGGCCTGAAAGTAGAACTTCTAACAACAGAGCACACGAAATAACAGCTTTAGATTGTCGCTCTAGTGCGATAATTTTCAGTGTTCGAACTCTGGCTTCAAGTCCAATCACATGACAATTATCCTTTAAATTTGTACATGTGTAATATATCGACTTGGTTGGATTAGGTTTTAATTTTCATTATGTGTTTCACATGACTAAACTGGAACATCACATTTTCTGTTCACAATACTAATGGTCATACTTAAATTTCTTGCAATTGTTGTAGAGTTAACCTATACGTTATATTGGTGGCTTGCTTTGATCTAAAGCGTTATTCTTTTACCTGGCCTACATAAAGATCAAATGACAGAAATTATGACTTCAGAAGAAACTGAAATCGAAGTGAAATAATAGAAGCAGCAGAAAGAATAACACAAGAAGTACTTACCCAAAAAGTTCAGAAAGCAATATGATATAGCATTTAATCGCTTCATTGCCTGGTGTAGGGCAAGACGTGGTGAAAGTAATTTCACTGAAAATGACTGCTAGAGAATCAACAAAACATCAAAACATCTGACATCTCGCTTTTTTATTTCACTTCCATTTCGGTTTCTTCTGAAGTCATAATTTCTGCCATTTGATCTTTATATAGGTTAGGTAAAAGAATAACGTTTTAGATCAAAGAAAGCCAGCAATATAACGTATAGGTTAACTCTACAACAAATTGCGAGAAATTGAATTATGAGACTTCGGACACGGTTGCTGTTTCGTTGCACTTTGACTGGAAAACAGTTACCTGTGCACAGGGTTTCACTGAAACCTACCCCTCCACAAGCACTGCCAGTCATTCACTCTAAGCAAGCGATCAGTAGATATACAGGCTGTTCTGAAGTTACGAAATCCGGTCGTTGTTAGCTGACAAAACATGCCGAAAACAACCAGTAAGAAGAGTGTGTTACTTGTTAAATGAATATCCACGTGAGTATTTTGATGTAAGAGGGAAAACTAGATTTTGTAAGGTATGCCAGATTGAAATCAAAAGAGAGAGAAGGGTGTTTATTGCGAGACACTGTAAATCTAAAACACACTTACAAAATATTACTTTGCTTCCTAGAAATGAGGGGGTCAGTATATATTATCCACATCAGAAACCACGAACTCGTGTAGCCAAACCGAAGCTTACAGGGATTTGTCTGACATGATGGTAAGCACAAATATCCCATTTAATAAGCTGCAAAATTCTGCTTTTAAAACGTTTCTGGAGAAGTGTACAGCAATGAAATTTCCTTGCGAGTCTACTTTACGGAAATGTTATTTGTCATAAATGGCAATACCAGAGTTCTTGAAACTTGTCAATTTGACAAAACACTTCACAGAAGTAGACAAGTGTTCTGCTGCTGAAATAGCACAGCAGAAACTGTAGTGTGTTTTAGATAAAAACCCAGAATAATCAATTATGCGTGGTATTAGGCATTAATAATAGTATTATTGATGTTAAGATTAACATTATTCTAAATAATGAAAATACATGCGTTTCCCAGAGGAGTATGATGTTCGTTTTGCACTAGTAACATCATGTGATGTGGAACGGAGCTTTTCAAGATACAAAATTTTTTGAATTTGAGAAGAGGCTTTGCTTTTGATACATTCAGAAAATATGTAGTAATCTATTGTAATAGTTGTCCATGCATGTAAATCACACATGAACGTGATTATTTCATCTGCCACAGTTCAATTCATTATTTTGTTTATCTTATGTATACTTTGTAATAAAAGCTTAAATTTACTACAGAACTGTGTACTTATTTCTTTGTCCACCTATATCTATAGGTTACACAGTACTCAGCACAGCACAAACTCAGTAGCGCACAGATTACTGCCTCTCTCCTCTCCGCTCGCTTGTAAACAAAGTGTTATGTTGCGACGAAACATAGCCTTATAAATGGAACAATGCTTCATGAGAGAAGAATATTGAGTGTGGGTGAATTACTCTATCATTTGGCAAAACACAGTTACAGAAATGAACCCGACTCTGAAAAGCACATGAAAATAAGTGTTGCAATAATCTTTATGCGTTGTACGAACTAAAAGAAAAGAGCAAGTGAGAAAATTCACCCTATTTTGGATACCAAACTTCGAGTGCGACTGAAAATTTCCTGAGAAGCTGCAACAAATGTGTGGACAGAGAAGAATAACATTTCCAAGATCTCTTATGACAAGGCATGTGCTTATTATCGTTGTAATTGTAACTATGCAAACGTGAGGCGGTTACGGGATATTATAAACGTTTCTGCGGTAGTCCAAGCTGCGGCGGCCGGCGTGCGAGCCGTCGTGAGGCGGCCGCAGTGTAAAGAAAAAGCACTATAGAACTTACTGTCTGTTCACCAGCTAATGTCTCCAGCAATAATACATTCAGTAGGCAGTTCCGTAAGGATTTACATTTACACGGTAATACCTGACGCTTGAGTGGTTCCTGTAGCTATGATTACTGGAGCAGTACTGTAGTATGTATTCTCGACAGGTTAAAATCAAAGAAACCGCTGAACGATCGCGAAACTTAAAGCTAAAAGCTGTTTAGTTTGATGCACTATGTTTAGCTTTGGGCCAAATTGACCCTCCCCGGAAAAATCTATTCCAGGTAACTACGGTCTGCACTAAAGAAAGGTTGACGTCTCCGTGAAGAATAGTGAAATGAGTATGGTAGTGCTTTTGCAAAGGAGACGTCAAGACCAAGAAGAGAGGGCACAGTTAATTGATTCACGTAGTACGTCTGCGAATGTGGCCGTCGACTGCGCAGGCGCCGGTTCAGTCCCAGCTCTGCTCACCGTGCAGTGGACGAGGGTGAAGTTAGTATTTCTTCGTCGGTGAGGAATGTCACGAGGAAAACAGCAGGGCAACGTTTATACAGAAGCCATTGCGGACAGTATGTCTAAATTCCTTTTGGTTTAACTTATTCAAAATTATCTTTAGTAATTATTAACCTGGAAAATTGATCGTGCGAAATATAAATTTATTGGTGTTGTAAATTTGAAATATATCGGTAAATGTGAGAGCAGAAAGCAAATATGTACTAATTATAATTTAATTCAATGGATTGAAGCCGTAAAGAATTTAAAGGAATTATGTAAGAATAAGGGTTTCTGAAATTGCAATCATGTATGTAATAGAAGTGTAAACTTATTAGCTGAAAGAAATTCGGCGTATTAATTAATTTATGCAATATATAGTCAAAGTAGTAATCTGCCATCATTCCTACTTTAATCCACTTCCACTTGGGAAAGAAACACACGTTTCAGCTTATAAGAAACATGCGCTCATCTGAATCACATGGAGAGGTGTGCTTTTGGAAGCTCGCCTTATTTTTGCTGAAGGAGGAAGAGGAAAATGAAGAGTCGCTGTTGTCATGTCCTAGCAAGCTACAGTACTGTTAATGAAGTTTTCCACTCCATTCTTCTACCCTAAATCATGTCTCTAAATGTTTGTAAAAACCGTGTCAGTCTTGATTTGTGTTATATTTCTGTTATGTGCGTGTATTTCAAGCAATACGCACAAAATCCAATAATGAAACAACAAACTTGTTCCCAAACACGTGTGCAATACAATACGCTTCACCAAACGCATTAACGGTGAAAGAAGTCGCAACAGTATTTTCAGTGGTTATCTGGACTAATTAAATTGTCAAAATGACCCAAAGTGTAGCTTTAGGTAAAAGTGAAAAACATTTAAAAAGTGGAGGTATATTTTTTAATTTGAGATAAACACTTATCACCACATTCTGAGAAATGGAGTAAAGTTTCCAGTTTTTACCTTTTTGTTAAAGGGGGAGTAAGCGGTCAAAGAATAAAATGGGTCACAACGACCCCAACGACATTTCTAGTGTTAATATTGTTTGAAACATTAATAACTAACACATCTGAAGCAATAATAAGTAGTAGTACAAAAACATAATAAAATCAGCAACAGCGTTTCTTAGCGTAACGTTCCTACAATCATCGGAGATCTACGCAAAGTGATGAAGTGCAGATTATTCATCGTGATTTCTGTTTGATCTTCAAAGTGGACCTACAGATTCTTTCTCCTACTGCATCCTAAAGCAATGATAGTAAGATAAAGAAATAATTACAATTTCCGTATATTAAATCAATGTATAACATAATAAACTTGAGTTGAAAAAATTTGTCCGAGAGAAAGGTAATTAGCGAGCAAAGTCGTTGGTAATAACCGAAGTAGCGAACGCGTTAGTATAAAAGTCTTGGAATGCAGTTAAGGGGTGAATTCAGTACGTTTGAACAGTCACGTAGACAGAAGTTCTGTAGAAAAGAAAGGGAATGTAATTCTGAGCGCCGGGGAGCTACCGCATTGTAACATATTCACATACGACTTTTGAGATTGGAGCACATGTAGAAGGATGTTGGTAGGGGAGTAATATGTAGGCGGAGATTGAGTTAGCATAAGTGCACACAATTTAAATAAGCGACACCTTTTTGCACACATTCGTGTATACAATCGTCACTCTGGATCTTGTGACGACTCGTGTGTTATTTCAAACACCCAGTGACGCGCTTGTGTGAGTAGGATTTAGTGGCAGCCGCGAGGAGTTTTGCCGGTAAGTATTTAAATGACTCTCGGCAATTTATGCTTCTAGTTTCTTTTATTGCGGATAAAGCTATTTCAAACCGTAAAATTTATGCTGCGGAAGTTAGTGGGTATAATAACTCAATTGTTACAGTTTCGAGTTCTACGATATATAGTCAGTATCATCCTTTATCTTAAAACGGACGAAACTCGCTTCAATAGCTCAGGTATAAGATCTCATAGCCAACCACTGTAGCAGCCAGCAACAGAATCAACAGCAGCTATTGAAGCAAATAATAGGGCTTCTAAAGGAAGTGATGACCACCGCTCTGCTAAAAAAATGGCGCCTCATCGTGGTGCAATACGTCGTCAAAATCCAAACAAATAAGCCACAATGACTATATTCTTATCCCTTTTACTTGCCGTGGTCGTTGTTCGTTTGTCGGTTCAGCACTATTCAAAACTATTGCATCACTTTAAAAATTCTAGCAGCTTTTAAGAGCTTTTGAAGGAAATAAAGTCAAATCAGAATTTATCTGAGAATGTCATGAATTCCGCATGCAGCTACTTAGGTGCTTCCCATTGAAATAAAATGGGTGCGAGAACATACGGACGGTTATAAAGGTAATGAGCGATTTCGCCAAAAGGCATCAGCTATCTCGGAGACATCCCCAAAGTGGCTGATAGAGGAACACCTTAAAGGCAACGTAGACAAGGGAATTTGTGACCATTGATAGCGATCCCTCAAGAGAAGTAATCCTGAAGTAAGATATCTTCTAACTATAAATACGATGACGATACTAACAAGCTCCAAACATTTCAGTGTATACTGGAACTAGAAGAAAAGCGTTATAAGAGTGATGATGATGATGATGATGATGATGAGATGCGGTTTAAGGGCGCTAAACTGCTAAGGTCATCAGCGCCCTTGCAATGTATAAAATATAAAGTCAAAGATATAAAAGAACCGCATAATTAAAAAACGGGACACAAACCCGCGATGTCCAAAAATTTAAAACAACAATAATACAACAATGCCAAAAATAACACACTAAAAGCATAGGCAATAAAAGATTAAAACGTGTCAAGGACTGTAGAATGCGAGGGACATGAGCGCCCTTTGTCCACTGGGGATTAGAGTCCCCATAAAAACAGACAGAATAAAATTACTAAGCTAAAAGACGCTCAACGCATTAAATGCGTAAATTAAAACCACTGTCATGAATAAAACTTAAAACACATTCTACAGCACGCGTGTCGTCTGCCAAAACGTTGGCTAGGCCAACAGGCAGACCCACACGAGCACGCAATGCAGCTAAAACCTGACACTCTGTTAAAATGTGACGCACCGTTAAGGGCACGTCACACTGCCCACAGAGTGGTGCGGGGTCACCAATGAGCAAATACCTATGACTAAACACACAATGTTCAATTCGTAAACGAGCTAAAATTACCTCTTCCCGACAACACGAACGAGAAGAGGTAGCCCAGATCAACGGGAAAGGCTCAACCTCCCGCAACTTGTTCCCCCGGAGGGCCATCCACTCATCGCGCCAGCGCGAGAGGATGCGGCGACGTAAAATAACACACGAATCTGATGGGGGAACAATAGAGGTAAAAAATCTGGGTAATAAAATCGCCAATTTCGCAGCGGCGTCGGCAGACTCATTACCTGAGATGTCCACATGACCTGGAATCCACATGAAGGACACGCTGATGCCAGAGACACCAAGCGAGTGGAGCAGGTCATGTATTCGCTGTACGAGTGGGTGGTAATGGTACAGCGAATGAATACTCTGAAGGGAACTCAGAGAGTCCGTACAAATAAAACAGTGCCGTAAGTCGTGCCGCTGAATGTATAAAACAGATTGAAAATGCTAAAAAGTTCGGCTGTAAAAATTGAACATTGTCCAGGTAAACGAATATTAAAACTACAGTGACCAAAAACAAAGGCACATCCAACTCCAGCTTCAGTCTTAGATCCATCGGTAAAGATAAAATAGAAGTCCCCGAATTGAGACCGTACTTCTAAAAAAGCCGATTTAAAGACTGAAGCAGGGGTCTCAGTCTTCGGCATCGACGTTAGCCCAAGGTGACAGTGGGCCTCAGCGCGGGACCATGGAGGAAAACGCGTTTCTCCCCGTGGAAGGGCCGGCGCTGGCGGAACGTCTAAATGCCGAAGGAGCTGTCGAAAGCGAACCCTTGGTGGGAGCAAAGCAGAGGAGCTAATAAAATAGTGACGATCAAGTGACTCCTCGAAAAATAACTCGAAGGACGGGTGGTCAGGCAGGCTGGAGAGTCGACAGGCATAGCTGCACAAGAGCATCTCACGCCTGAAGGACAGCGGAGGATCTGCAGCTTCAGCGTACAGGCTAAGAACAGGGTTGGTTGGAAAGGCCCCTGTAGCGGCTCTTATGCCACGATGGTGAATGGCATTCAATCGACGTAACACAGATGGACATGCCGACGAATAGACAATGCACCCGTAATCAAGCTTGGATCTGACCCCCCTCAGGGGCTCACCTTATGTGAGTACGGGTTTTTGGTGCCCCGGGCTTCCCGAGCCAATCATCGCCACATTCATCCCCTCATCCCCATCCGGTCGAGGTGAGTTCTTGTCGTGACCGGGGGACACAAGGTAGGCTCTCGTGCGTTCTTTGCATTACATTCATACCGCACCTCACCATCGTTTCTTTCTTCTCTTCTATTTCTGCACATTTCGCCCCACGCCCATTCATTTACACGTCTCTTTTACTGCTTCGCCGGCCTACCTTGAGTGCGAAACGCCCACACTTTTAGTTTCTTTTAACCTTTTATTTTAATCCTCCGTGGACACAGCCTGACGGATACCCGCGCACTGGTTGCGCAGCTGGGTGAGTGGGTAATGGCGTCATCCCCACCACCCGGGGTCGTCATGTAGGGTTTGTGTTCGTATCCTCTGTTCAACTGCAGTCCCGCGGGGGGCCATTGCATGAGCTGCTGACTTCCCACGGCGATTGGGTCCCTCTGTCTATGTTCTGGGAGGTGTGACCCTGGGGTGAGCTAGGTATAGATAGGCCACTCACCCAAGCTGGGGTAACGCCCGGGAAGTCAGAGCCCGAGGTCGGAGACGGTTGCAATGGTGGAGGATTTATTTCGCTATGGAGCACCCTTTCTCCATTACTAACAACAAGCGCCGAAAAGTCTATGTAACGGAAGTAGCACCGCCGACATCTATTTGTTACTTGGTCATTTCACGAACAGAAGAAGGACAAAGTTTTGAGAAGGTGAACCCTTTCATTATTCAGAAGGGCATTGACGCTATTGCAGGTGCGGTTCAGTCCTGCACTCGTCTTCGAATTGGTTCCTTGTTGGTTCAAACTAAAACTGAACAGCAAGGTACGTTCTTGTTGCGCGCCACGCTTCTCCACGGTTAACCTATCCGTGTCGTGAGGCACCGTACCTTGAATTCCTGTCGAGGCGTAATTACCACCCATTGCCTCGATGGTATGTCGGACAAGAACTTGTCGGCTATCTTTCTGATCAAAAGGTGACAGCTGTTCATCGAGTGCAGGCAAAACGCGACGGAATTTTTGTACCAACTCGTACCCTGTTTATCGCTTTCGACGGCGTCGATCTGCCCACGAGTCTTTCAGTACGGTACGAGCGTATTGCTGTAAGGCCGTATATACCTAGACTTCTGCGTTGTTTCAAGTGATAAACGTTTTGGGCATACGCAAGTCTCCTGTAAGAGTGCCGTTACCATCTGTGCCTCATGTAGTCAGCCGTCACACGAAGGCACCTGTTCCACAGCCCCCGTCTGCATTAACTGCAAAGGGTCTCATTCTGCGTCATTTGCCGACTGTCCGCGGTACTTGAACGAGAAGGCGATACAGGAGATACAGGTAAAGGAAAAACTCTTCTTCGCCTAAGCCCGGAGGCGTTACCATGCGCGCCAACATTCACTCCTGCGATCTGGCACATTTAGTTCTGCTGTTGCCTCGCCAGTACCACGAGTAGATGCCGAAACTAAGTGCTGGACCATGACTGGATTAACCGCCACTACCATCCGGCCGTCCATTAAAGCTACAGTTACCAAGCCCTATAAAGGTGGTCCAAAGTCAATGAAGTCGCAATCCGCTGAAAAGAAACTCAAGCAGAAACTTCGTAGGGAAGATTTTTTGAAAGACCCTCCGCGTGCGCGCGGTAACTAAAGTTCACCTCCTCCTCGGAGGTCGATGTCCCAGGAAGCTCCTGGGACAAGCCGTGCTCAGCGGCACCCCTCACCCATCGCCACCCAGAACCGATTCACGGCGCTTGAATCGGTTTCTGGCACTGAGCGCGTGGGCCCTCCCTCCGAGGAAGCTATACAGTCTGACCAACTCCATACAAAAAGCCCGAGCCCAAAGGTTAAGCAAAAGATTCTTTAAGCCGCCCTTCTAAGTAGACAGTTTATCCCTTTTATTCATGGCTATCCTGACCTGGAATGTACGTGGTGTACGATCGCATAGGGCGGAACTGCAACTTTTATTGCGTTCCCATTCACCTATGGTCGTGTGTTTGCAGGAGACCAAGCTTCGCCCTCACGACCCTTTCGATCTCCGAGGGTACACTCCGGTTCGCTACGATCTTCAACCGGAGGAGGGTGCTCCTGCTCATGGAGGTGTCATGCTGTTAGTGCGTAACGACGTTCATTTTCAAACTCTCGCTCTTACGTCTGACTTGCAAGCTGTTGACATTAGATTGCAGTTAACCGGTTTTTTCTTTTCTGTTTGCTCTGTATATTCACCTCCGTTGTCTCCCCACGCTCTCGCGGACATTCGAGCTCTCCTGTCCGCTCTCCCAACACCATTTCTTCTGTTGGGAGATTTTAACGCCCATCACCCACTGTGGGGTTCGCCAAGGGCTTGTGCGAGGGGAACTCTTCTTTCCGACATTTTTGACCAGTTCAATCTCTCTATTCTCAATACAGGCGAGCCTACGTTTCTTTCAGATTCTTCCGGTACATTTTCTCATTTAGACCTTGCCGTTTGCTTATTCCAGCTTGCTAGTCGTCTGCAGTGGAACATCGTCGCTGACACCTACTCCAGCGACCATTAACCCTGCAGCGTTTCTCTTCTGTCACACCACGTACAGCATTCCAGAGTACCTACCTGGATATTCGCAAAAGCCGACTGGAGCTTGTATTCCAGCCTCGTGCATTTTTACGATCAGACCTTCGCAGACATTAACCAGCTAGTGCAGCACCTTACGTCTACGATTTTCTCTGCCGCCGAGCGCAATTCCCCGTTCATCCTCTCAACCTCGGCGAATGCCTGTTCCATGTTCGAACGAGGATTGTCGGGACGCCGTTCGTGCCCGTAGAACTGCACTTAGGGTGTTTCGGCGTCACCCTACTTGATAATTTGGTGACTTTTAAAAAATCGCGCGCCAGGGCTCGTCGCATTATTCAGGATAGGAAGAAGGCATCTTGGGCTCGTTTTGTCGAGTCTTTTAATCGCTTTACGCCTTGACCGTTGTTTGGGATAAACATCTTCGCTTCTCAGGTAAAGCGTCGCATTGTACTGTTTCTGGCCTTCAGGTTTCTAATGCCACCATAGTGGATCCGGCTGCCATCGCTAACACTCTGGGTGCTGCCTTTGAGGCGGTTTCCAGTTCAGACCATTATTCCGCCGGCTTTCGCTCTATTAAAGACCAGCTGGATTCCGCATCATATACTTTTCGGTCTGCTAATAATGAATGCTATAACGAACTATTCACAATGACGGAGCTGGAGCACGCTCTTCATATCTCTCGGCTCTCCGCTCCTGGGCTGGACGGCATTCATGTCCTGATGTTAAGGAACCTTTCAGCCGACAGTGAACGCTTTCTCTTACAGGACTATAACCGTATTTGGCAAGACGGCATTTTTCCTTCCGTTTGGTGCGAAGCCACCATTGTCCCTATACTTAAGCCTGGGAAGGATCGCCAACTACCTTCCAGCTACCGCCCTATCTCCCTCACCAGTTGCATTTGCAAGGTGATGGAGCGCATGATCAACGGGCGGTTGACATGGTGGCTTGAGTGCGGATTTCGTCGCTATCGCTCTACGGTCGACCATCTGGTGTCCTTGTCGACGCATATTATGAATGGATTTCTGAGAAAGTGTCAAACCGTGGCTGTATTTTTTGACCTGGAGAAAGCTTATGACACTTTTTGGAGGGGCGGCATTTTACGTACACTTCACGCATGGAATATACGCGGTCGTCTTCCCATATTTCTTCGGGAGGTTATGACGGACCGCGTCTTTCGTGTACGTGTGGGCTCGGTTTTATCTAGTCGTTTTATTCAAGAGAACGGAGTACCGCAGGGCTCTGTACTCAGTGTCACACTCTTTGCGATTGCTATCAACCCCATTGTTGATTGTATTCCACCTGGCATTTCATCGTCCCTTTTTGTAGATGCTTTTGCCATTTATTGCGGTTCACGGCGGACCTGTCTACTCCAACGCCGTCTCCAGAGCTGTATCGACCGTCTCTACGCCTGGAGTAACGTTAACGGCTTTAATTTCTCCGCCGAGAAATCCGTCTGCATCAACTTCTAGCGCCAGAAATATTTCCCTCCGCCCTCTCTCCATTTTGGGCCGGAGATGCTTCCGTTTTTAGACGAGATTAAAGTTTTAGGGTCGATTTTTGATAGGAAGTTGTGTTGGACCTCGCACATTTCCTTTTTAAAAGCTATGTGTGACCGTTCTCTTAATCTTTTACGTGTTTTAAGTGGCACATCCTGGGGAGCTGATCGGACCGTCCTTCTTCGCCTGTATCGCTCTTTGGTCCGATCCAAGCTTGATTACGGGTGCATTGTCTATTCGTCGGCACGTCCATCTGTGTTACGTCGATTGAATGCCATTCACCATCGTGGCAGAAGGGTCGCTACAGGGGCCTTTCCAACCAGCCCTGTTCTTAGCCTGTATGCTGAAGCTGCAGAGCCTCCGCTGTCTTTCAGGCGTGAGTTGCTCTTGTGCAGCTATGCCTGTCGACTCTCCAGTTTGCCTGACCACCCGTCTTTCCCTACATTTTACGAAGATTCGCTTGATCGGCAGTATTTAATTAGCTCCTCTGCACTGCTCCCTCCAGGGGTTCGATTTCGGCTGCTACTTCGGCATTTGGACGTTACGCCAGCGCCGGCCCTTACCCGTTTACGCGTTTTCCTCCATGGTCGCGCGCTGAGGCCCACATCCTCCTTGGGCTAACGTCGATGCCGAAAAATGCGACCCCTGCTTCCGTTCTTAGATCCGCCTTTTTAGAACTACAGGCGCAGTTCGGGGACTGTCATTTTATATATACTGATGGGTCTAAGACTGATGTTGGAGTAGGATGTGCCTTTTGTCTTTGGCGTACAGAGTTTTATACTTTTCGTTTACCTGAATAAGGTTCGATTTATACCGCCGAACTTTTTAGTATATATCAATGTGTTTTATACATTCAGCGGCACGTCTTTCGGCGCTGTGTTGTATGTACCGACTCTCTGAGTGCCCTTCAGGGTATTAACGCGCTGTACAGTTACCACCCATACATGACCTGCTCCACTCGCTTGGTGCCTCTGGCATCAGCGTCTACTTCCTGTGGATTCCAGGTCATATGGGCATCTCAGGCAACGAGTCTGCCGACGCCGCTGCCAAGTCGGCCATTTTATCACCCAGATGTTTTACCTGTGTTGTTCCTTCCTCGGATTTTTATGCTGGCGCGATGAGTGGGCGGCTCTTAGGGGGAACAAGTTGCGGGAGGTTAAACCTCTTCCGTTAGTCTGGGGTACCTCTTCTCGTTCTTTTCGTCGGGAAGAGGTGCTTTTAGCCCGTCTACGAATCGGACATTGTCTTTTAACCATTGATATCTCCTCAGTGGTGACCGCGCACCAGTCTGTGAGCGGTGTGATGCGCCCTTAACGGTGCGTCACATTTTAGCAGAGTGTCAAGTTTTAGCTCCGTTTCGCGTTCGTGTTGGTCTGCCTGTTGGCCTAACCAACGTTTTGGCAGACGACGCGCATGCTGTAGAATGTGTTTTACGTTTTATCACTGACATTGGTTTTAGCCGTCGGATTTGATGCGCTGAGCGCCTTTTAGATTTTTGATTTTACGTTATCTTTTAATGGGGGCACTCCTCCCCAGTGGATATCTGGCGCTCGTGTCCTTCGCATTCTACAGTTCTTGACACGTTTTATACTCTTGTTGGCCATGATTTTAGTGTGTTGATCTTAATAATTGGTCTGTTGTGTTTTTTAGGGTTTATGACCAGGCTGTTTGTGTGTGGGTTTTTAATTTTTTAGCTTTTACCGTTCCTATTTTACACATAGTAAGGGCGCTAATAACCTTAGTAGTTGAGCGCCCTTAAGCCCCACATCATCATCATCATCATCATCATCATCATCGTGAAACAAAATTGTGGCCATTGTCGAGGATTTGCTGAGCCGCTGCTGATTTTTACAGTTGAAGTAGTCTGAGATTCCGTTTACGTTCCCCACATCTCTCTTCTGTCGTGTGGTCTGTCTCCCTATATATGTTTTACCACATTGGCATGGGATTTTATGTACACTAGAGGTTTTAAGACCGAGGTTGTCGTTCACAGATCTCATGTACTCTCTCAGCTTTCTAGGTGATAAAAATATGGCTTTAATGTTGCGTGTTTTTAGCATCCCTGCAATATTATCTGAAACTGTATTGTAAAAGGGAACAAAAGCCCTTCCTTTGGGTTTGTGGCCCTCATCTGTGTTGCGTTTGTTCATGGGGGATTTCCTGTGGTTCTTGGCTATCCGGGTTGCCTGATGAATGTATTTGTGTACCCATTCTATTTAAATGTCTCTGTCAGATGGTTTATTTCTTGAGATCTGTGTTCTTCATCTGCAATATCATAGGCTCGATGGAACAGGGTAGTCAGAACAGTTTTTGTTCTGATAAAGGTCTTTGTGTGTGATTTTTCTCTAGGCACTGTGTCCCAAGAGCAATCTTGCTTTTAATAAATTTCAGTGCCTAAAAATGGAAGAAAACTTTGGTTTTCAGTCTCCATGGTGAACCTGATATATTTATGAATGCTGCTTATGTGCGACAGGAAGACTTGTAGAACTTCTTCCCCGTGCTGCCAAATCACAACTGTGTCATCTACGTATCGGTAGAATACTTGGTCTTGTGTGGTGCAGATTGCAGGTCTTTGTGCTCAAAGTGTTCCATATAAAATTTCCCACGGCGGGAAGAAGCGGAGCAGCCATTACCTCTTCATCCGCTCTTTAGAATTCCTCGTTATTTGTGAAACATGTGGAGTTCGGTTTTACTATGTCCAAGTTGGTGAAGTTGAGATGCCTGGAAAGCACACTTGTCGCAGCGTACACACATTCATAGCAGTAATAATACTAGTAATATAAATAAACGCTTCGGCAAATTGCGAATAACGTTACAGCAACACAACAGCTGCAGACTCCGTTTCCCACCGCCCACCCACACATAAGGCATACTGCGATAGGTACAGTAACAGGATGCATGTGGTAAAACGGCACTATGGTTTACATGCGGATTACAGGATCTCAGCCGCCAACTTCTCTGTGAAAGTACTCTTTGGATGATCCAAAGGACCTCATTGCATCCCTTCCCAGGTCTCCAAACAGGACACAATTCCCATATCGGTACTAGAAAACGAACACGAGTCCCTTCGCACCAACAAAGGGAGGTGCACCTTGATAACGTGCGAATCGCATTCGGCAGGTCCCGGGTTTGATCCCGGGCGACCGTCCCTCTCTCCCATGGATCTTTGGTGGTTTCCCCGGGTCGGCAGGCGAAACTTGGGCTGGCTTATCTTCAACCACGACCTTCCTGCCCCCATTTTCTGCACACATTATCTTCCTTGTCTTCTATCTCGGGGTTATAGGGCAGGCAACGATCTTCGGTGGGTTGCTGCTGGGCGTTGACTGTGTGCCCTGTAGAGTTTTCTTCCCTTGCGCTGTTGCGGGACTGCTTAGTTAGGTTTGCCCTCCGAGTGGGTCCTGTGGTGATTCGGGGGCTTGGTGGGTTGGTCCGTGGGGCGTTGGAGCTGATCTCTGAAAACTTAGTGATCACCTCCATGCTTGCGCTCTCCGTATTCCGAATTTGGTTGCCGTTCGGGTCTCTACCCCCATACCTCCTTCCCAGGGGTCACGATAGAAGTAAAAAGAGCCATTGTGGCTTACTTGTGGTGTTCTGACTAAAATTAAAAAGATAGTTGTATTTAGAAAGAATCTTAAAGAAAATGTAAACCCTGAAGATCCGTTCGTCCACACTCATACCATAAGCTTCGCACTGCAGGCAGCAGTGCTTCGTGAAATAATAAAAATAGTAATAATAAAAATTAAAAGTTAACTTTATTTAAATCAATATCCTCAGTTGGGTTCCTGCGCTTATAAATAACAATGCTTTAAATAAAGCATGAGCTAATAATCGAAAAAATACTAAATCGATTAATTCAGAATTTATTGTTTCTTATATAATTAATATCCCTAATTAATATGAATGTGTGTTGTAAACCAAAAATAAGAATTTAGTTTTAAAACCTCAAAGGAAAGAAAATCTTATCATTAATTATCACCCGGCCGGGTGGTAGAGTATAACCTATTCTCATGCTAGGGCCAGGCCGGGCCTAGCCTAAGAGTTATGACCCTTTCAAAACTCTACTACTCACAAATCAAACATCAGTACACAATTAAAGCAAAATGACGAAATAGAGCCACTGATTTTGGTCGACTACAGTCAATTATGTTGAGGTTTCGAAGCATTCTGCAGTAGTAGATTTTAGCAAAATGGAGAGACATTA
Organism: Deroplatys truncata; assembly: GCA_030765065.1. Taxonomy (NCBI): domain Eukaryota; kingdom Metazoa; phylum Arthropoda; class Insecta; order Mantodea; family Mantidae; genus Deroplatys; species Deroplatys truncata. The sequence continues at coordinate 53,017,641 of CM060988.1, read as the reverse complement.
ATTCCTAAGTAAGTGTAAGTTACTAAATTACATTCGCTGTAATGCTCCCGGTAAAGCCGTTTCATTTTAATCTTGCTTTGGTGTACCGCATGTGTGCAGTGTCACATCACATTAACTCATCCCACATGATGAAAATTTCCTGGACGTAGTGTTCGCATACATTTGCCAAAAGCACTTCCAGGTAATAAGACATAATCAATAATTCATTAGTGCATAGTGGAAGTACAAAAGTTTAATGCTCTTAATCCGATGACAGGTATTCTATGCCTCTTCTACCTTAAGTACATAAAAGTTTGAGCAGTCTTGTTTCCAATAACGTAATTGTTCGGAGACATGCGCACTTATATAATATCGTGGCTGATTGCAGTTTCCAATTCTCCAAAAAGTACAAAACATATATACGTCTTCAAGGAAGGTGTACAACTTTCGCGTCTGTGGATTCAGATGTGTACATACAGTTAGACCAAATGTTACCATCTTTGGTTTGAACAACCACGATACCAGAATAATGATCACGAAGACATTTCAATGAAGAACGTGTGCCGCAACTAATGCAGATGTGCACTTCCAGTAGGACCAAATGTTACCATCTTTAGTTTGAACAGCCACGATACCAGAATAATGTTCACGAAGACGTCTCAGAGCATCAGTGAAGAAAGTGTGCCACAACTAATGCATATGTGCACTTCGAGTAGGACCAAATGTTACTATCTTTAGTTTGAACAGCCACGATACCAGAATAATGTTCACGAAGACGTCTCATAGCATCAGTGAAGAAAGTGTGCCACAACTAATGCATATGTGCACATCCAGTAGGACCAAATGTTACTATCTTTAGTTTGAACAGCCACGATACCAGAATAATGTTCACGAAGACGTCTCAGAGCATCAGTGAAGAAAGTGTGCCACAACTAATGCATATGTGCACTTCGAGTAGGACCAAATGTTACTATCTTTAGTTTGAACAGCCACGATACCAGAATAATGTTCACGAAGACGTCTCATAGCATCAGTGAAGAAAGTGTGCCACAACTAATGCAGATGTGCACTTCCAGTAGGACCAGATGTTGCCATCTTTAGTTTGAACAGCCACGATACCAGAATAATGTTCACGAAGACGTCTCAGAGCATGAGTGAAGAAAGTGTGCCACAACTAATGCATATGTGCACATCCAGTAGGACCAAATGTTACTATCTTTATTTTGAACAGCCACGATACCAGAATAATGTTCACGAAGACGTCTCATAGCATCAGTGAAGAAAGTGCGCCACAAATAATGGAGATGATGTCAACCAGCATTTATCCTCATACTGTGTGGGGTGTGGAGAGTGTTCATCACAAAACAACCATAAACCTCAAGTTTTGGAATTCCATTGCACCATTATATGAAGTATCCAGAGCACTGGGCCTAGCACCTTATAAAATAACCGCTACTTCGGGCGCTGCGGTGACTCGAAGTTCTTCATGGACTATGGTTTTTACTGGTTGTTTGCTCGTATTGATGGGAGGAAGTATGGTACATCTTGTGTGTAGAATAATGGGAGGTCGCTACAATTCTGGATTACTTTTATCTTACACGTTGGCCGCCATGATCTCCAACTGTACCCTTGTTACCTATATAATTTCAATTATTATGTTTAAGTGGAAAAGCATACGACAATTGCTGCAAAAAATATCCGCTGTGGATGACCTTATTCTGAATAGTCAAGCCGGTAAAGTATATCGCAAAACGAAATGGTTTCTTATTTGGGAACTTTCGTCGATTTTGTTAGTATCAACATTAGTCAGCGTTTATCAGGCAAGCATATGGACAACAGAGGTGGCATTCACCGTAGATAGTCTCATCACGCATGGCGTCTGCTTGATCAATTTAATTGGCGATAGTCAGTTTATGAATTTACTTTTCTTACTAAAACATCGTTTCAATCTCTTGAATAAACAGATGGAAGAATTAAATATCCATGAGAACTTTAAACGATATAAAGGTATACAGAGAGCGAAAACTTTATTGAAAATTCGCAAACTTAGAGAGGTGTATGGCAGGTTGATCGAAATCGCTTACTTGGGGAATTCAGTATATGGGTATCTTGTTCTACTGGGGATGGTAGGTGATTTCATTTCCTTCGTTAATTCTGTCTTTACAGCAATGTATCACATCAAACATTTTGTGTCACCCACTGACCTAAACAAAATAATTTCCTCTTCCTTATACTCATTATTGCATTTCTCAAAATTCCTTTTTCTTGGATGGAGCGGACAGTCAGTGTGTGATGAAGCAGATCAATCATTATTTGTGGTCCAGCAACTGATGTTGAACAGATGCACTGATCCAGCAATTTCAGAAGAACTTCAAGCTTTTTCACAACAGTTGGTGAATACAAAGCTAAAGATAACGGCAGGAAAAGCGTTGTCTCTAAATGCTAGACTAATAGCAAGTCTTTTGGGATCTACAACAACATATGTAGTTATTTTGTTGCAGTTCAACTGAATTCAGTCTCTAAAACTCTACTTTACCTTCCTTACTCGAAATGGATTAACTCCAATAGCATTAACATTGTTCTTCTACACAAGATGTGTGTAGGATAATGCTAGAAACATAGAATCGGACCACTTAAAAATTCAATCTCATAGCGTTTACATCCGGGTGCTCTAACCAATTGAGGTACTATGTCGTAATGACATAAAATTATCCAAATGACTCGCGTTTTTTCTCAGTAAACCACAAGGAGAACTAAAATTAATATGAACGTTATACTCCAATGGCGACATACAGTGTTGTGAGTGCTTTAAGCCCCGGACATCGTAGTTTATTGTTGGATAAATCAATGGTAATTGTTAATTTGAAATCTGCTTGTTGCTTACCGGAAAAAATACGAGCCAGTTTGAGAATTTAATTCCTCCGGCATTTCCCATAGTAACTAAGTTGATTAGAGCAACCGTATCTATGGTTCAAATTCCGGCTATTGAACTTTTAGTCGGTGAATGGCATTTGCTGTGATAACTTAAGGAGAGAGGGAGTTAGTACGTCACTCTGGTCTCATAGCAACCAATAAAGGCACCAATTAGATGTAAACCTTTTCTTTGGCAAAGAAAGCTCATTCTCGGCGCTGCCAGCAGTAATATTGAATACCATGCTTTTTTTCAATTTAGCACGGTGACTGAATTCCTTTACAGGAAAACTTCTATCTCATGCTGACTCAATATGCATCTTCAAAGAAAGCTGACATTGTGTTTCATAAGTCGTTGACATTACGTACTAGTCGGCCACAATACTAGTGCGTTCTGTAGAAGAGGCACTAAACAATTCCCGAACAAGTGGGCGGAAATCGGAAGCACAGTAAGGTAAAGGAAACTCCGCAATTCGGAGTTACATTTAATAGCGGGGCTGAGGCCTACAATTGTAGTGCTGTTTTCATTGTGCAATTGTACATTCTGCTATCGCCTTGCCCATACTCCCCTCTGATCCCTATATCTTGATGACAGGCGCATTCCTCCAAACACACTCATATCGTGGCGCACTAGTACCTTGTACATTAGTTTACTTGCCTTGCATGCACTGTTTACTTCATGTAGTGATTATATTGCGGTGGCATTTACGAACACAAATTTTATTGATCATTATTACGTGCAGGTTTGTGTACATGTCCGGTTTAAGGTTTGTATTTAACTATAATAGATAACAACAATAGTAGCAGTAACCACAGTGCTGATGATAGCGATTCGCAGACGAGCGGCATTTTACCATTGCAATAAAGGATCAAAAGCAGCTATGGCTGATATGCTGTAATCTGGGACGGGTTTATTGGTGTTCATTTTTTAAAGCATTTGCATTCAAATTTTAAATTCTCACAATTTCGTGTTAATAATAATACAAAATTTCGCGACGAAAATAAAAAACAAAAATGTACTGTTACGTATAATAACCGAATTTAATACTCATTTGGACAAAAAATATTAACTTCTCTTAACAATAGAAAATTATTATATTAAGAGACAAATTGAATTATTCATACCATCAGTAGCTTATGGAAAGTTTAAAAGAGATACAAAATACCTTTGAAGGATATTAGGAAATATTAAATTAAATATTATTTATCCAAGCGTTTATTCCACGACACTAATTTGCAATATACAACATTATAAAACAAGTTGCAATGTTTTCTGGCCATTGAAGAACTCGCAGTAACTAATAAGTTATAGTGCGACAAGAATTTTTCACTGTTCACATCTGATGGTAATATAAGGCATGAACGGATATCTCACAAAAAGTATGAAAATAGTCACTTTTAAATATTAGCACTGCATGCAGCACATCAGTATCGTTACTAATCTGTTAAAAATCTCAGGCATAGTTGCACAATTCAATACAACATAAAAGTACATATTATATTCACTCTGAGTTGCTTAAACACAAGATTTACCGAATCGAAATTGATATCAGGTTTTTCAGTTAATTTGGATGGCTGAAAAAGAAAATCTAGTGCTTTGATTACCCTTTTACTCATATCATCAACATGTAGGTTCTGTAATTAATTTTTAAAATATACAAATTTTCGTAGTTTTCGTGGAAATAAGGCCTTATGCAAGAAAAGGAGAAATTCCTGAAAATGCGCGAAACGTTACAGATTTAAATCGTCTAGGCTTACTGCACCTCTAGTCGAAGATGTAAGAAATGTTTCAGTTTATCGTTAATAACAAAAAATAATAATAACAACAATAACAAACCGCTCTGGCAGTAATTAAAATAGCTTTCAGTTTAGGTATTGTATTTCGTTACTGTCAAGTGAGCAAGAACTCAAGGGTTTACCTTACGACTGTCTTATAATATTGCATTATTATATACGATTATTGCTTATTTTATAATAAATGCCGGCGTAATTATCGAATAAAACAATATGGTCGATATTCCTGCCAAACGAACGGTTACCACGTGGATGGTGGCGCTAAAAGTGGCAGCACCGTTGTCTTCATGGTTGAAGCGTCATTCACCAACCAAAGATGCGCGAATATTAATTTGAAATATTTTGAATTGGGGAAGGAAAACTTGTAGTTTCATTAATGTAATAGATTTTCATATCTTGCTATCCCAATACTGTAATTTGTAAGAGATTTTAATTAACTTGCTGTGCACCCTAAAATCTATACATGTTCTAGAGAAAACCTGTAATACATCACTCAGAACTCCATATAGATTCTACCTACCAGTTTGTAGCAGAAAGGTAATGATAGTTCTCTGCATTCAGAATCTGGTTCTTGTGCAACTTTGTGTAACCAAAGTAAACTAATCGGGGCAATAAATGAATTCCACAGGTTGGACTGGTAGTTCAATAGCGCGGAATTCAAGAAAATGGATGTAAAATATAGATACAAGAAAAAAACATAGCATCTGCAAGAACGCAGAGTTTGGCAGCGGATAGTCAATCAAAACGGTGGAATTGAAGCGTAACTCCTCACTCAGTCATCAGCCCTGCTGTATCCAAGTAGACCCAGGACATTACTTTAAAAGGATCTCTTCGGTGTGTGGTATGTACTCAGAACACTCACATTTTAAACAACACTGAATAAGAATGCAACATTTTTGTGTTCTAAGCCAGTAAGATTGCCTGCACATGGCACAAATACATACAACTCTTTACCCAAACAGTGCTTTGTGTATGCTTATAGAGTTTAAACTTCCTGTGAATGGAAAACCTATATGAAACAGAAGGCTTCACGACTAAGGAATATGGGCAGCAATAACTCAATCACTGGGATGATCATTATTGATACAGCTGATCCGGATTACAATATTGGTTGACAAAATAGAGCAGAACAAGTAGGAATTTAAACATACATTTTACTCAAGCTGAAAAGGTTACTACTAAATACCTTATCTTGAATTTTATTTATGTGTAGATTAACCAGTTAAGATACATGTATGAAAACAGAAGTATGTGTTAAAAAAAATTAAACTATAATAAATTGTAGCTTCAGTTTACTTGCTCTCTAGAGAAAAATAACACATCGAATATGGAGTTGCACGATTAAGCTGTAATATTGAGACGATTATAGTTTTACTTTGCAAGCAAGTGGTAAATCTAATTTTATAAAATTCGAAATATTCAGAGCGAAATTTATTTAAGCAATTCAATGATTTTGGTTGTACAACTCTTGAGAACTATTTTCGGTCAGTTATATAAACAGGAGTTAGATCGTATGATTGGTAATTTTATTTTGTACACTAAAACCAACTCTCAAGACCGATTTAAGTATAAATAAATTCGATACGTAAAACACGACATTCTTTGAGCTATTGAGGTTGTTAATAAAGTACAGATACTTTCGAGCTTGGCAGGCTAGATGTGTCATTCATTTAAAACAACTTTTGGAGCCATGAATTCAATAATCGCTACTTGCATTGATTCATGCGTGGGTTTTGATAAGAAGCCGCAGACCATTTCTAATTAAGCTAATGGGTTTATGCGGCATTTTATAAACAATTCCCAAATGTAATTTCTCAAGAACCCTAATAAATATTATATCACTTTTAAATTTAGCCCCCCTTCCCGATCTGTTCAGAGGTAATTCAGGTATTCATATGATGGTTGTGCTGCGCTGCTATGTTTAGATTGGAAATTTCAATTGGTGCTTTTAAAGAAATATTAGATGCCCTTCCAGAACAGAAACCTCTTGGGCTGTTCTTAAATTTAATAAAATAAAAAGCATGTTTTTTTATATTCTGTGATTAATGCAATAGAGTAAGGTCTCTTTCCCTCTTATACTTCCTTTCCCTTTATTCTTACATAGAGCGCTTCACTGTACTGTATATAAAATATAATAATGAAAGCGAATGTTTAGGTTAAAAGTTAAAACCTGTTGCTATTACACACAATACACAATTCCTCAGATAGTTATTCATCTAACAGAATAAATCGAAACCACATAGAAGTGTAACAATGTGTGTTTTTGTCAGTTCACTGCAATTACATAGCTCTTAAAGTGAGTATTGTAACTTCAACCGTCACTTCACTAAGTTCTCATTGTCACTTAATAATTTGATTTAGTTCAAATTTTCACTGTGACTTCACATAATTCACAGTCAGTTCAGTATTTTGATCTAGTTCGAATTTCAGTGTCACTTGGTTCACACCGTCACTTCACTAATGTAATCTAGTTCAATTCTTCATGTCGGTTCACTTTCGACGGTTCAATCGATAGGCAGTCAAACACAAGACTTCTCTAATCTCTCCTGCAGTAGCTGCATTCACTGCAGTCGTCACAAGCTCTCTTAAGAGATCTGCATTTTTCGTCGCACCAGAAGCGCACCCACTAATTCGCCCACTATCTAACTCGCGAGAACGCTCGCGTACATAACCAATGGAATCTTCCACAGAACATTCTAGAATGATATGCGTTTCTATAAGAAGCACTTTATTATTTGGTCAGTAATTCTTTAAACATTAATTTTAAAATTACAAATTTAAATTAGAAGCACATGGACTATAAAGATTCACATACAAGCACAGAAGAATATGAAACATATTCCACATTACAAGTAAAATCAAACTAAATATGCAGCCCCAGCAGTGGGACGGGTCTTGGAGCATAGAATTGTTACGGACTTTCGCACGTCTCTGTGGCATGTAGCCTCATGTGGTTCCCTCACTTCATCCCGTGCCCTGGGGAAAGTTAGCCACAGTTCATGTATGTAGGCCTCATAAGCAAATATTTATGAGGGACAGATAAATATATTGCAGTTTCTGGTATTGTTGGATGCAGCATTGCTAAATGTATAATTATGCAAAACTGTACAACTCGCGGAGAGTTACAGTGCGCGTCACGGCCATTTACAAATCGTTATTCTGGAACATCATAAGTTGCCATACATTATACGCCGTGGCCGTCCGTTACGTATTAACTAATGTCAGGTAAGCTGCTGACGGGCTATCCAGTCTGTCAGAATCCACGCACGTCTTTTACCTATTGTATTGGTGGCACTGCGGTAACTTGGGCGACTGGCATTCGGGAGGTTCCAGGTCAAACTCCCGGATCTGACCAATCTAAGTGATGGTTACTTTGCGCTTTTCCTCTGACGCTAGGCGAATACTGGGTTTGATAATTTGATCCACGAATATTCCTATCATCCCTTTCATCACTACATTTCGTTTCTTCCTCTTCAACGCCATTCCAGGCATTGGGCTCATCACCCATCCTGGATATGCAACGATCTAGAGTTTGCTTGCCTCCCGACTGGTACAAGGCTTTGGTTTGCATGTCCTCGGCGGTGTAAGTCCTACACAAAGGAGGGTAATCAGTTAAAGAGGAGAGACAGAGAGAGAGAGAGGAGAGAGAAGAGTATGGCTGTATGTAAAAATGAATTTCATCCATATGGAAGAAATTCCTGTTATAATATTTGAATCGGAAGAATATGTATATGCTTCCTTCATGAATAAAGAAGTAGAACTAGCAGAACAAGCGTGTAAAATAGAACAAAGCATGCATCGGAGAATGTTTACGTTTACAACATAATCAATATTCACACTAATGTATCCGAAGGTGATGATGTGTACGGAACTGATCGTAAAACTGGGATCCATAGTTCACCGCAGTTGAATCTATATATGAGCCATTTCCGGGAAAGATCGAGAGTAATACTATTTGCAGAGAACGTCAAAGTACTTAATTATTGGTTACCTCCTGGTGCTCTTAAACATCACAAAATAACATTTAACCATGCATTTTGGTGTAAATTTGGTGTATAAACGTGATCGTAATAGCATTATTCATCCAAATTGTACGTGATGCTCTCACGTTTTTCCTGCAGTTAAATTCTCACGATAGTATCCAAATTATTGGTCTAAATCACAAGTGGCGGCCCTCAGGTGGAAGACAAGGAATAAATAATTATTTTGGAATTCTAAATTTATTTTATAACGGATATTTGAGATTTTTATCTGCACCTCCTGAATGTTTGCTTGTCAGTGGCGAGGTGTCCTCCTCCGTTATATATAACCCTAACTCTAATCTGTACTGCTTTTATTACGAGAACATACACTGTACGTAAAGAGTTTCATGTCATTTTTATCAATATCGTCATGTCATTTATCGACCGTGTAGTATACATTAAATTCACTCACTTGTTCGTGTTTCTAATGCATTTCTGCATTATCATTTTCGAGAAATACGTAATCTGCTAATTGAACCAGCTTACTTGAGTAATCGTGTGTTTGAGCCAATTGTTCTAATGGAAATGACGGGAGACTTCAATGCGCGATCGTGAAACTGCCGTCTGTTTCTTGTATTCAACAGTCTGTTTCATAAAGTTCTTTGATGTTGCACGGAGTGGACAGAAGGTAAAAAAATCAAATCATGGATTATCTATAGTGCAACAAACGACGCTGAACAAATATAATGGTCGTGGAACTTAAGAGAAACGTTATTATTCTCAACTGCCGGCTTAACCAAAACTAAAGATAGTTGCAAATAAACTTTTTTTCTCTTAGTATTAACCTGATCTGCAGTATCCTAAGTACTGTAGTATATTTCAATTCTGTTGCAACTAAGTTAATACATTAGGATCTGCCAATAATTAACTCCGCTTTATTCCGCTGTTTTTACAACGTGTGCTACAAAAGCAAATACTTTTCAAATAGCAAGGCCTGAAAGTAGAACTTCTAACAACAGAGCACACGAAATAACAGCTTTAGATTGTCGCTCTAGTGCGATAATTTTCAGTGTTCGAACTCTGGCTTCAAGTCCAATCACATGACAATTATCCTTTAAATTTGTACATGTGTAATATCTCGACTTGGTTGGATTAGGTTTTAATTTTCATTATGTGTTTCACATGACTAATTTCTTGTGACGCTCGCATTTTCTGTTCACAATACTAATGGTCATACTTAAATTACTTGCAATTGTTGTAGAGTTAACCTATACGTTATATTGGTGGCTTGCTTTGATCTAAAGCGTTATTCTTTTACCTGGCCTACATAAAGATCAAATGACAGAAATTATGACTTCAGAAGAAACTGAAATCGAAGTGAAATAATAGAAGCAGCAGAAAGAATAACACAAGGAGTACTTACCCAAAACGTTTAGAAAGCAATATGATATAGCATTTAATCGCTTCATTGCCTGGTGTAGGGCAAGACGTGGTGAAAGTAATTTCACTGAAAATTACTGCTAGAGAATCAACAAAACATCAAAACATCTGACATCTCGCTTTTTTATTTCTTCTGAAGTCATAATTTCTGCCATTTGATCTTTATGTAGGTTAGGTAAAAGAATAACGTTTTAGATCAAAGAAAGCCAGCAATATAACATATAGGTTAACTCTACAACAAATTGCGAGAAATTGAATTATGAGGCTTCGGACACGGTTGCTGTTTCCTTGCACTTTGACTGGAAAACAGTTACCTGTGCACAGGGTTTCACTGAAACCTACCCCTCCACAAGCACTGCCAGTCATTCACTCTAAGCAAGCGATCAGTAGATATACAGCCTGTTCTGATTTTACGAAGTCCGGCCGTTGTTAGCTGACAAAACATGCCGAAAACAACCAGAAAGAAGAGTGTGTTACTTGTTAAATGAATATCCACGTGAGTATTTTGATGTAAGAGGGAAAACTATATTTTGTAAGGTATGCCAGATTGAAATCAAAAGAGAGAGAAGGGTGTTTATTGCGAGACACTGTAAATCTAAAACACACTTACAAAATATTACTTTGCTTCCTAGAAATGAGGGGGTCAGTATATACTATCCACATCAGAAACCACGAACTCGTGTAGCCAAACCGAAGCTTACAGGGATTTGTCTGACATGATGGTAAGCACAAATATCCCATTTAATAAGCTGCAAAATTCTGCTTTTAAAACGTTTCTGGAGAAGTGTACAGCAATGAAATTTCCTTGCGAGTCTACTTTACGGAAATGTTATTTGTTATAAATGGCAATACCAGAGTTCTTGAAACTTGTCAATTTGACAAAACACTTCACAGAAGTAGACAAATGTTCTGCTGCTGAAATAGCACAGCAGAAACTGTAGTGTGTTTTAGATAAAAACCCAGAATAATCAATTATGCGTGGTATTAGGCATTAATAATAGTATTATTGATGTTAAGAATAACATTATTTTAAATAATGAAAATGCATGCGTTTCCCAGAGGAGTATGATGTTCGTTTTGCACTAGTAACATCATGTGATGTGGAACGGAGCTTTTCAAGATACAAACTTTTTTGAATTTGAGAAGAGGCTTTGCTTTTGATACATTCAGAAAATATGTAGTAATCCATTGTAATAGTTGTCCATGCATGTAAATCACACATGAACGTGATTATTTCATGTGCCACAGTTCAATTCATTATTTTGTTTATCTTATGTATACTTTGTAATAAAAGCTTAAATTTACTACAGAACTGTGTACTTATTTCTGTGTCCACCTATATCTATAGGTTACACAGTACTCAGCACAGCACAAACTCAGTAGCGCACAGATTACTGCCTCTCTCCTCTCCGCTCGCTTGTAAACAAAGTGTTATGTTGCGACGAAACATAGCCTTATAAATGGAACAATGCTTCCTCAGAGAAGAATATTGAGTGTGGGTGAATTACTCTATCATTTGGCAAAACACAGTTACAGAAATGAACCCGACTCTGAAAAGCACATGAAAATAAGTGTTGCAATAAGCTTTATGCGTTGTACGAACTAAAAGAAAGGAGCAAGTGAGAAAATTCACCCTATTTTGGATACCAAACTTCGAGTGCGACTGAAAATTTCCTGAGAAGCTGCAACAAATGTGTGGACAGAGAAGAATAACATTTCCAAGATCTCTTATGAAAAGTCATGTGCTTATTATCGTTGTAATTTAACTATGCAAACGTGAGGCGGTTACGGGATATTATAAACGTTTCTGCGGTAGTCCAAGCTGCGGCGGCCGGCGTGCGAGCCCTCGTGAGGCGGCCACAGTGTAAAGAAAAAGCACTATAGTACTTACTGTCTGTTCACCAGCTAATGTCCCCAGCAATAATACATTCAGTGGGCAGTTCAGTAAGGATTTACATTTACACGGTAATACCTGACGCTTGAGTGATTCCTGTAGCTATGATTACTGGAGTAGTACCAATTTTGGAGTATGTATTCTCGACAGGTTAAAATCAAAGAAACCGCTGAACGATCGCGAAACTTAAAGCTAAAAGCTGTTTAGTTTGATGCACTATGTTTAGCTGTGGGCCAAATTCACCCTCCCCGGAAAAATCTATTCCAGGTAACTACGGTCTGCACTAAAGAAAGGTTGACGTCTCCGTGAAGAATAGTGAAATGAGTATGGTAGTGCTTTTGCAAAGGAGACGTCAAGACCAAGAAGAGAGGGCACAGTTAATTGATTCACGTAGTACGTCTGCGAATGTGGCCGTCGACTGCGCAGGCGCCGGCTCAGTCCCAGCTCTGCTCACCGTGCAGTGGACGAGGGTGAAGTTAGTATTTCTTCGACGGTGAGGAATGTCACGAGAAAAACAGCAGGGCAACGTTTAGACAGAAGCCATTGCGGACAGTATGTCTAAATTCCTTTTGGTTTAACTTATTCAAAATTATCTTTAGTAATTATTAACCGGGAAAATTGATCGTGCGAAATATAAATTTATTGGTGTTGTAAATTTGAAATATATCGGTAAATGTGAGAGCAGAAAGCAAATATGTACTAATTGTAATTTAATTCAATGGATTGAAGCCGTAAAGAATTTAAAGGAATTGTGTAAGAATAACGGTTTCTGAAATTGCAAATATGTATTTCATAGAAGTGTAAACTTATTAACTGAAAGAAATTCGGCGTATTAATTAATTTATGCAATATATAGTCAAAGTAGTAATCTGCCATCATTTCTACCTTAATCCACTTCCACTTGGGAAAGAAACACACGTTTCAGCTTATAAGAAACATGCGCTCATCTGAAACACATGGAGAGGTGTGATTTTGGAAGCTCGCCTTATTTTTGCGGAAGGAGGAAGAGGAAAATGAAGAGTCATTGTTGTCATGTCCAAGCAAAACTACAGTACTGTTAATGAAGTTTCCAACTCCATTCTTCTACCCTAAATCATGTCTCTAAATGTTTGTAAAAACCGTGTCAGTCTTGATTTGTGTTATATTTCTGTTATGTGCGTGTATTTCAAGCAATACGCACAAAATCCAATAATGAAACAACAAACTTGTTCCCAAACACGTGTGCAATACAATACGCTTCACCAAACGCATTAACGGTGAAAGAAGTCGCAACAGTATTTTCAGTGGTTATCTGGACTAATTAAATTGTCAAAATGACCCAAAGTGTAGCTTTAGGTAAAAGTGAAAAACATTTAAAAAGTGGAGGTATATTTTTTAATTTGAGGTAAACACTTAACACCACATTCTGAGAAATGGAGTAAAGTTTCCAGTTTTTACCTTTTTGTTAAAGGGGGAGTAAGCGGTCAAAGAATAAAATGGGTCACAACGACCCCAACGACATTTCTAGTGTTAATAATATTGTTTGAAACATTAATAATTCACACAGCAGAAGCAATAATAAATAGTAGTACAAAAACATAATAAAATCAGCAACAGCGTTTCTTAGCGTAACGTTCCTACAATCTCGGAGATCTACGCAAAGTGATGAAGTGCAGATTATTCATCGTGATTTCTGTTTGATCTTCAAAGTGGACCTGCAGATTCTTTCTCCTACTGAATCCTAAAGCAATGATAGTAAGATAAAGAAATAATCACAATTTCCGTATATTAAATCAATGTATAACATAATAAACTTGAGTTGAAAAAATTTGTCCGAGAGAAAGGTAATTAGCGAGCAAAGTCGTTGATAATAACCGAAGTAGCGAACGCGTTAGTATAAAAGTCTTGGAATGCAGTTAAGGGGTGAATTCAGTACGTTTGAACAGTCACGTAGACAGAAGTTCTGTAGAAAAGAAAGGGAATGTAATTCTGAGCGCCGGGGAGCTACCGCATTGTAACATATTCACATACGACTTTTGAGATTGGAGCACATGTAGAAGGATGTTGGTAGGGGAGTAATATGTAGGCGGAGATTGAGTTAACATAAGTGCACACAATTTAAATAAGCGACACCTTTTTGCACACGTTCGTGTATACATTCGTCACTCTGGATCTTGTGACGACTCGTGTGTTATTTCAAACACCCAGTGACGCGCTTGTGTGAGTAGGATTTAGTGGCAGCCGCGAGGAGTTTTGCCGGTAAGTATTTAAATGACTCTTGGCAATTTATGCTTCTAGTTTCTTTTATTGCGGATAAAGCTATTTCAAACCGTAAAATTTATGCTGCGGAAGTTAGTGGGTATAATAACTCAATTGTTACAGTTTCGAGTTCTACGATATATAGTCAGTATCATCCTTTATCTTAAAACGGACGAAACTCGTTTCAATAGCCCACGTATAAGATCTCATAGCCAACCACTGTAGCAGCCAGCAACAGAATCAACAGCAGCTATTGAAGCAAGTAATAGGGCTTCTAAAGGAAGTGATGACCACCGCTCTGCTAAAAAAATGGCGCCTCATCGTGGTGCAATACGTCGTCAAAATCCAAACAAATAAGCCACAATGACTATATTCTTATCCCTTTTGCTTGCCGTGGTCGTTGTTCGTTTGTCGGTTCAGCACTATTCAAAACTATTGCATCACTTTAAAAATTCTAGCAGCTTTTAAGAGCTTTTGAAGGAAATAAAGTCAAATCAGAATTTATCTGAGAATGTCATGAATTCCGCATGCAGCTGCATAGGTGCTTCCCATTGAAATAAAATGGGTGCGAGAACATACGGACGGTTATAAAGGTAATGAGCGATTTCGCCAAAAGGCATCAGCTATCTCGGAGACATCCCCAAAGTGGCTGATAGAGGAACACCTTAAAGGCAACGTAGACAAGGGAATTTGTGACCTTCGATAGCGATCCCTCAAGAGAAGTAATCCTGAAGTAAGATATCTTCTAACTATAAATACGATGACGATATTAACAAGCTTCAAACATTTCAGTGTATACTGGAACTAGAAGAAAAGCGTTATAAGAGTGATGATGATGATGATGATGAGATGCGGTTTAAGGGCGCTAAACTGCTAAGGTCATCAGCGCCCTTACAATGTATAAAATATAAAGTCAAAGATATAAAAGAACCGCATAATTAAAAAACGGGACACAAACCCGCGATGTCCAAAAATTTAAAACAACAATAATACAACAATGCCAAAAATAACACACTAAAAGCATAGGCAATAAAAGATTAAAACGTGTCAAGGACTGTAGAATGCGAGGGACATGAGCGCCCTTTGTCCACTGGGGATTAGAGTCCCCATAAAAACACACAGAATAAAATTACTAAGCTAAAAGACGCTCAACGCATTAAATGCGTAGATTAAAATCACTGTCATGAATAAAACTTAAAACACATTCTACAGCACGCGTGTCGTCTGCCAAAACGTTGGCTAGGCCAACAGGCAGACCCACACGAGCACGCAATGCAGCTAAAACCTGACACTCTGTTAAAATGTGACGCACCGTTAAGGGCACGTCACACTGCCCACAGAGTGTTGCGGGGTCACCACTGAGCAAATACCTATGACTAAACACACAATGTTCAATTCGTAAACGAGCTAAAATTACCTCTTCCCGACGACATGAACGAGAAGAGGTAGCCCAGATCAACGGGAAAGGCTTAACCTCCCGCAACTTGTTCCCCCGGAGGGCCATCCACTCATCGCGCCAGCGCGAGAGGATGCGGCGACGTAAAATAACACACGAATCTGACGAGGGAACAACACAGGTAAAAAATCTGGGTAATAAAATCGCCAATTTCGCAGCGGCGTCGGCAGACTCATTACCTGAGATGCCTACATGACCTGGAATCCACATGAAGGACACGCTGATGCCAGAGACACCAAGCGAGTGGAGCAGGTCATGTATTCGCTGTACGAGTGGGTGGTAATGGTACAGCGAATGAATACTCTGAAGGGAACTCAGAGAGTCCGTACAAATAAAACAGTGCCGTAAGTCGTGCCGCTGAATGTATAAAACAGATTGATAAATGCTAAAAAGTTCGGCTGTAAAAATTGAACATTGTCCAGGTAAACGAATATTAAAACTACAGTGACCAAAAACAAAGGCACATCCAACTCCAGCTTCAGTCTTAGATCCATCGGTAAAGATAAAATAGAAGTCCCCGAATCGAGCCCGTACTTCTAAAAAAGCCGATCTAAAGACTGAAGCAGGGGTCTCAGTCTTCGGCATCGACGTTAGCCCAAGGTGACAGTGGGCCTCAGCGCGGGACCATGGAGGAAAACGCGTTTCCCCCCGTGGAAGGGCCGGCGCTGGCGGAACGTCTAAATGCCGAAGGAGCTGTCGAAAGCGAACCCTTGGTGGGAGCAAAGCAGAGGAGCTAATGAAATAGTGACGATCAAGTGACTCCTCGAAAAATAACTCGAAGGACGAGTGGTCAGGCAGGCTGGAGAGTCGACAGGCATAGCTGCACAAGAGCATCTCACGCGTGAAGGACAGCGGAGGCTCTGCAGCTTCAGCGTACAGGCTAAGAACAGGGCTGGTTGGAAAGGCCCCTGTAGCGACTCTTATGCCACGATGGTGAATGACATTCAATCGACGTAACACAGATGGACGTGCCGACGAATAGACAATGCACCCGTAATCAAGCTTGGATCTGACCAAGGGGCTCACCTTATGTGAGTACGGGTTTTTGGCGCACCCGGGGTTCCCGAGCCAATCATCGCCACATTCATCCCCTCATTCCCATCCGGTCAAGGTGAGTTCTTGTCGTGACCGGGGGACACAAGGTAGGCTCTCGTGCGTTCTTTGCATTACATTCATACCGCACCTCACCATCGTTTCTTTCTTCTCTTCTATTTCTGCACATTTCGCCCCAGGCCCATTCATTTACACGTCTCTTTTACTTCTTCGCCGGCCTACCTTGAGTGCGAAACGCCCACACTTTTAGTTTCTTTTAACCTTTTATTTTAATCCTCCGTGGACACAGCCTGACGGATTCCCGCGCACTGGGTGCGCAGCTGGGTGAGTGGGTAATGGCGTCATCCCCACCACCCGGGGTCGTCATGTAGGGTTTGTGTTTGTATCCTCTGTTCAACTGCAGTCCCGCGGGGGGCCATTGCATGAGCTGCTGACTTCCGACGGCGATTGGGTCCCTCTGTCTATGTTCTGTGAGGTGTGACCCTGGGGTGAGCTAGGTATAGATAGGCCACTCACCCAAGCCGGGGTAACGCCCGGGAAGTCAGAGCCCGAGGTCGGAGACGGTTGCAATGGTGGAGGATTTATTGCGCTATGGAGCACCCTTTCTCCATTACTAACAACAAGCGCCGAAAAGTCTATGTAACGGAAGTAGCACCGCCGACATCTGGTTGTTACTTGGTCATTTCACGAACAGAAGAAGGACAAAGTTTTGAGAAGGTGAACCCTTTCATTATTCAGAAGGGCATTGACGCTATTGCAGGTGCGGTTCAGTCCTGCACTCGTCTTCGAATTGGTTCCTTCTTGGTTCAAACCAAAACTGAACAGCAAGGTACGTTCTTGTTGCGCGCCACGCCTCTCCACGGTTATCCTATCCGTGTCGAGAAGCACCGTACCTTGAATTCCTGTCGAGGCGTAATTACCACCCATTGCCTCGATGGTATGTCGGACAAGAACTTGTCGGCTATCTTTCTGATCAAAAGGTGACAGCTGTTCATCGAGTGCAGGCAAAACGCGACGGAATTTTGGTACCAACTCGTACCCTGTTTATCGCTTTCGACGGCGTCGATCTGCCCACGAGTCTTTCAGTAGGGTACGAGCGAATTGCTGTAAGGCCGTATATACCTAGACTTCTGCGTTGTTTCAAGTGATAAACGTTTTGGGCATACGCAAGTCTCCTGTAAGAGTGCCGTTACCATCTATGCCTCATGTAGTCAGCCGTCACACGAAGGTACCTGTTCCACAGCCCCCGTCTGCGTTAACTGCAAAGGGTCTCATTCTGCGTCATTTGCCGACTGTCCGCGGTACTTGGACGAGAAGGCGATACAGGAGATCCAGGTAAAGGAAAAACTCTTCTTCGCCTAAGCCCGGAGGCGTTACCATGCGCGCCAACATTCACTCCTGCGATCTGGCACATTTAGTTCTGCTGTTGCCTCGCCAGTACCACGAGTAGATGCCGAAACTAAGACCTGGACCATGACTGGATTAACCGCCACTACCATCCGGCCGTCCATTAAAGCTACAGTTACCAAGCCCTATAAACTTGTTCCAAAGTCAATGAAGTCGCAAGCCGCTGAAAAGAAACTCAAGCAGAAACTTCGTAGGGACGATTTTTTGAAAGACCCTCCGCGTGCGCGCGGTAACTAAAGTTCACCTTCTCCTCCTCGGAGGTCGATGTCCCAGGAAGCTCCTGGGACAAGCCGCGCTCAGCGGCACCCCTCACCCATCGCCACCCAGAACCGATTCACGGCGCTTGAATCGGTTTCTGGCACTGAGCGCGTGGGCCCTCCCTCCGAGGAAGCATTGGAGTCTGACCAACTCCATACAAAAAGCCCGAGCCCAAAGGTTAAGCAAAAGATTCTTTAAGCCGCCCTTCTAAGTAGACAGTTTATCCCTTTTATTCATGGCTATCCTGACCTGGAATGTACGTGGTGTACGATCGCATAGGGCGGAACTGCAACTTTTATTGCGTTCCCATTCACCTATGGTCGTGTGTTTGCAGGAGACCAAGCTTCGCCCTCACGACCTTTTCGATCTCCGAGAGTACACTCCGGTTCGCTACGATCTTGAACCGGAGGCGGGTGCTCCTGCTCATGGAGGTGTCATGCTGTTAGTGCGTAACGACGTTCATTTTCAAACTCTCGCTCTTACGTCTGACTTGCAAGCTGTTGCCATCAGATTGCAGTTACCCGGTTTTTTCTTTTCTGTTTGCTCTGTATATTCACCTCCGTCGTCTCCCCTCGCTCTCGCGGACATTCGAGCTCTCCTGTCCGCTCTCCCAACACCATTTCTTCTGTTGGGAGATTTTAACGCCCATCACCCACTGTGGGGTTTGCCAAGGGCTTGTGCGAGGGGAACTCTTCTTTCCGACATTTTTGACCAGTTCAATCTCTCTATTCTCAATACAGGCGAGCCTACGTTTCTTTCAGATTCTTCCGGTACATTTTCTCATTCAGACCTTGCCGTTTGCTTACTCCAGCTTGCTAGTCGTCTGCAGTGGAACATCGTCGCTGACACCTACTCCAGCGACCATTAACCCTGCAGCGTTTCTCTTCTGTCACACCACGTACAGCATTCCAGAGTACCTACCTGGATATTCGCAAAAGCCGACTGGAGCTTGTATTCCAGCCTCGTGCATTTTTACGATCAGACCTTCGCAGACATTAACCAACTAGTGCAGCACCTTACGTCTACGATTTTCTCTGCCGCCGACCGCGCAATTCCCCGTTCATCCTCTCAACCTCGGCGAATGCCTGTTCCATGTTGGAACGAGGATTGTCGGGACTCCGTTCGTGCCCGTAGAACTGCACTTAGGGTGTTTCGGCGTCACCCCACTTGATAATTTGGTGACTTTTAAAAAATCGCGCGCCAGGGCTCGTCGCATTATTCAGGATAGGAAGAAGGCATCTTGGGCTCGTTTTGTCGAGTCTTTTAATCGCTTTACGCCTTGACCGTTGTTTGGGATAAACATCTTCGCTTCTCAGGTAAAGCGTCGCATTGTACTGTTTCTGGCCTTCAGGTTTCTAATGCCACCATAGTGGATCCGGCTGCCATCGCTAACACTCTGGGTGCTGCCTTTGAGGCGGTTTCCAGTTCAGACCATTATTCCGCCGGCTTTCGCTCTATTAAAGACCAGCTGGATTCCGCATCATATACTTTTCGGTCTGCTAATAATGAATGCTATAACGAACTATTCACAATGACGGAGCTGGAGCACGCTCTTCATATCTCTCGGCACTCCGCTCCTGGGCTGGACGGCATTCATGTCCTGATGTTAAAGAAACTTTCAGCCGACAGTAAACTCTTTCTCTTACAGGTCTATAACCGTATTTGGCAAGACGGCATTTTTCCTTCCGTTTGGCGCGAAGCCACCATTGTCCCTATACTTAAGCCTGGGAAGGATCGCCAACTACCTTCCAGCTACCGCCCTATCTCCCTCACCAGTTGCATTTGCAAGGTGATGGAGCGCATGATCAACGGGCGGTTGACATGGTGGCTTGAGTGCGGATTTCGTCGCTATCGCTCTACGGTCGACCATCTGGTGTCCTTGTAGACGCATATTATGAATGGATTTCTGAGAAAGTGTCAAACCGTGGCTGTATTTTTTGACCTGGAGAAAGCTTATGACACTTTTTGGAGGGGCGGCATTTTACGTACACTTCACGCATGGAATATACGCGGTCGTCTTCCCATATTTCTTCGGGAGTTTGTGACGGACCGCGTCTTTCGTGTACGTGTGGGCTCGGTTTTATCTAGTCGTTTTATTCAAGAGAACGGAGTACCGCAGGGCTCTGTACTCAGTGTCACACTCTTTGCGATTGCTATCAACCCCATTGTTGATTGTATTCGACCTGGCATTTCATCGTCCCTTTTTGTAGATGATTTTGCCATTTATTGCGGTTCACGGCGGACCTGTCTACTCGAACGCCGTCTCCAGAGCTGTATCGACCGTCTTTACGCCTGGAGTAACGTTAACGCCTTTAATTTCTCCGCCGAGATATCCGTCTGCTTCAACTTCTAGCACCGGAAATATTTCCCTCCGCCCTCTCTCCATCTTGGGCCGGAGATGCTTCCGTTTTGAGACGAGATTAAAGTTTTAGGGTCGATTTTTGATAGGAAGTTGTGTTGGACCTCGCACATTTCCTTTTTAAAAGCTATGTGTGACCGTTCTCTTAATCTTTTACGTGTTTTAAGTGGCACATCCTGGGGAGCTGATCGGACCGTCCTTCTTCGCTTGTATCGCTCTTTGGTCCGATCCAAGCTTGATTACGGGTGCATTGTCTATTCGTCGGCACGTCCATCTGTGTTACGTCGATTGAATGCCATTCACCATCGTGGCAAAAGGGTCGCTACAGGGGCCTTTCCAACCAGCCCTGTTCTTAGCCTGTATGCTGAAGCTGCAGAACCTCCGCTGTCTTTCAGGCGTGAGATGCTCTTGTGCAGCTATGCCTGTCGACTCTCCAGCTTGCCTGACCACCCGTCTTTCCCTACATTTTACGAAGATTCGCTTGATCGGCAGTATTTAATTAACTCCTCTGCACTGCTCCCTCCAGGGGTTCGATTTCGGCTGCTACTTCGGCATTTGGACGTTACGCCAGCGCCGGCCCTTACCCGAGGGGAAACGCGTTTTCCTCCATGGTCGCGCGCTGAGGCCCACATCCACCTTGGGCTAACGTCGATGCCGAAAATGCGACCCCTGCTTCCGTTCTTAGATCCGCCTTTTTAGAACTACAGGCGCAGTTCGGGGACTGTCATTTTATATATACTGATGGGTCTAAGACTGATGTTGGAGTAGGATGAGCCTTTTGCCTTTGGCGTACAGAGTTTTACTTTTCGTTTACCTGAATAATGTTCGATTTATACCGCCGAACTTTTTAGTATATATCAATGTGTTTTATACATTCAGCGGCACGTCTTTCGGCGCTGTGTTGTATGTACCGACTCTCTGAGTGCCCTTCGGGGTATTAACGCGCTGTACAGTTACCACCCATACATGACCTGCTCCACTCGCTTGGTGCCTCTGGCATCAGCGTCTACTTCCTGTGGATTCCAGGTCATATGGGCATCTCAGGCAACGAGTCTGCCGACGCCGCTGCCAAGTCGGCCATTTTATCACCCAGATGTTTTACCTGTGTTGTTCCTTCCTCGGAGTTTTATGCTGGTGGGATGAGTGGGCGGCTCTTAGGGGGAACAAGTTGCGGGAGGTTAAACCTCTTCCGTTAGTCTGGGGTACCTCTTCTCGTTCTTTTCGTCGGAAAGAGGTGCTTTTAGCCCGTCTACGAATCGGACATTGTCTTTTAACCATAGATACCTCCTCAGTGGTGACCCCGCACCAGTCTGTGAGCGGTGTGATGCGCCCTTAACGGTGCGTCACATTTTAGCAGAGTGTCAAGTTTTAGCTCCGTTGCGCGTTCGTGTTGGTCTGCCTGTTGGCCTAGCCAACGTTTTGGCAGACGACGCGCATGCTGTAGAATGTGTTTTACGTTTTATCACTGACATTGGTTTTAGCCGTCGGATTTGATGCGCTTAGCGCCTTTTAGATTTTTGATTTTACGTTATCTTTTAATGGGGGCACTCCTCCCCAGTGGATATCTGGCGCTCGTGTCCTTCGCATTCTACAGTTCTTGACACGTTTTATACTCTTGTTGGCCATGATTTTAGTGTGTTGATCTTAATAATTGGTCTGTTGTGTTTTTCAGTGTTTATGACCAAGCTGTTTGTGTGTGGATTTTTAATTTTTTAGCTCTTACCGTTCCTATTTTACACATAGTAAGGGCGCTAATAACCTTAGTAGTTGATCGCCCTTAAGCCCCACATCATCATCATCATCATCATCGTGAAACAAAATTGTGGCCATTGTCAAGGCTTTGCTGAGCCGCTGCTGATTTTTACAGTTGAAGTATTCTGAGATTGCGTTTACGTTCCCCACATCTCTCTTCTGTGGTGTGGTCTGTCTCCCTATATATGTTTTCCGACATTGGCATGGGAGTTTTAGTACACTAGAGGTTTTAAGACCGAGGTTGTCCTTCACAGATCTCATGTACTCTCTCAGCTTTATAGGTGGTTAAAATATGGCTTTAATGTTGCGTGTTTTTAGCATCCCTGCAATATTATCTGAAACTGTATTGTAAAAGGGAACAAAAGCCCTTCCTTTGGGTTTGTGGCCCTCATCTGTATTGCGTTTGTTCATGGGGGGGGGGTTTCCTGTGGTTCTTGACTATCCGGGTTGCCTGATGAATGTATTTGTGTACCCATTCTATTTAAATGTCTCTGTCAGATGGTTTATTTCTTGAGATCTGTGTTCTTCATCTGCAATATCATAGGCTCGATGGAACAGGGTAGTCAGAACGGTTTTTGTTCTGATAACGGTATTTGTGTGTGATTTTTCTCTAGGCACTGTGTCCCAAGAGCAATCTTGCTTTTAATAAATTTCAGTGCCTAAAAATGGAAGAAAACTTTGGTTTTCAGTCTCCATGGTGAACCTGATATATTTATGAATGCTGCTTATGTGCGACAGGAAGACTTGTAGAACTTCTTCCCCGTGCTGCCAAATCACAACTGTGTCATCTACGTATCGGTAGAATACTTGGTCTTGTGTGGTGCAGATTGCAGGTCTTTGTGCTCAAAGTGTTCCATATAAAATTTACCACGGGGGGAAGAAGCGGAGCAGCCATTACCTCTTCATCCGCTCTTTAGAATTCCTCGCTATTTGTGAAACAAGTGGAGTTCGGTTTTACTATGTCCAAGTTGGTGAAGTTGAGATGCCTGGAAAGCACACTTGTCGCAGCGTACACACATTCATAGCATTAATAATACTCGTAATATAAATAAACGCTTCGGCAAATTGCGAATAACTCCGTCTCCCACCGCCCACCCACACATAAGGCATACTGCGATAGGTACAGTAACAGGATGCATGTGGTAAAACGGCAGTATGGTTTACAAGCGGATTACAGGATCTCAGCCGCCAACTTCTCTGTGAAAGTACTTTTGGATGATCCAAAGGACCTCATTGCATCCCTTCCCAGGTCTCCAAACAGGACACAATTCCCATATCGGTACTAGAAAACGAACACGAGTCCCTTCGCACCAACAAAGGGAGGTGCACCTTGATAAGGTGCGACTCGCATTCGGCAGGTCCCGGGTTTGATCCCGGGCGACCGTCCCTCTCTCCCATGGATCTTTGGTGGTTTCCACGGGTCGGCAGGCGAAACTTGGGCTGGCTTATCTTCAACCACGACCTTCCTGCCCCCATTTTCTGCACACATTATCTTCCTTGTCATCTATCTCGGGGTTATAGGGCAGGCAACGGTCTTCGGTGGGTTGCTGCTGGGCGTTGACTGTGTGCCCTGTAGAGTTTACTTCCCTTGCGCTGTTGCGGGACTGCTTAGTTAGGTTTGCCCTCCGAGGGGTCCTGTGGTGATTCGGGGGCTTGTGGGTTGGTCCGTGGGGCGTCGGAGGCGTTTGATCTCTGAAAACTTAGTAATCACCTCCATGCTTGCGCTCTCTGTATTCCGAATTTGGTTGCCGTTCGGGTCTCTACCCCCATACCTCCTTCCCAGGGGTCACGATAGAAGTAAAAAGAGCCATTGTGGCTTACTTGTGGTGTTCTGACTAAAATTAAAAAGATAGTTGTATTTAGAAAGAATCTTAAAGAAAATGTAAACCCTGAAGATCCGTTCGTCCACACTCATACCATAAGCTTCGCACTGCAGGCAGCAGTGCTTCGTGAAATAATAAAAATAGTAATAATAAAAATTAAAAGTTAACTTTATTTAAATTAATATTCTCAGTCGGGTTCCTGCGCTTATAAATAACAATGCTTTAAATAAAGCATGAGCTAATAATCGAAAAAATACTAAATCGATTAATTCAGAATTTATTGTTTCTTATATAATTAATATCCTCAATTAATATGAATGTGTGTGTTGTAAACCAAAAATAAGAATTTAGTTTTAAAACCTCAAAGGAAAGAAAATCTTATCATTAATTATCACCCGGCCGGGTGGTAGAGTATAACCTATTCTCATGCTAGGGCCAGGCCGGGCCTAGCCTAAGAATTATGACCCTTTCAAAACTCTACTACTCACAAATCAAACATCAGTACACAATTAAAGCAAAATGACGAAATAGAGCCACTGATTTTGGTCGACTACAGTCAATTATGTTGAGGTTTCGAAGCATTCTGCAGTAGTAGATTTTAGCAAAATGGAGAGACATTAATTCCTAAGTAATTGTAAGTTACTAAATTACATTCGCTGTAATGCTCCCGGTAAAGCCGTTTCATTTTAATGTTGCTTTGGTGTACCGCATGTGTGCAGTGTCACTTCACATTAACTCATCCCACATAATGAAAATTTCCTGGACGTAGTGTTCGCATACATTTGCCAAAAGCACTTCCAGGTAATAAGACATAATCAATAATTCATTAGTGCATAGTGGAAGTACAAAAGTTTAATGCTCTTAATCCGATGACAGGTATTCTATGCCTCTTCTACCTTAAGTACATAAAAGTTTGAGCAGTCATGTTTCCAATAATGTAATTGTTCGGAGACATGCGCACTTATATAATATCGTGGCTGATTGCAGTTTCCAATTCTCAGAAAAGTACAAAACATATATACGTCTTCAAGGAAGGTGTACAACTTTCGCGTCTGTGGATTCAGATGTGTACACACAGTTAGACCAAATGTTACCATCTTTGGTTTGAACAACCACGATACCAGAATAATGACCACGAAGACGTCTCAGAGCATCAGTGAAGAAAGTGTGCCGCAACTAATGCAGATGTGCACTTCTAGTAGGACCAAATGTTACCATCTTTGGTTTGAACAACCACGATACCAGAATAATGATCACGAAGACGTCTCAGAGCATCAATGAAGAAAGTGTGCCGCAACTAATGCAGATGTGCACTTCCAGTAGGACCAAATGTTACCATCTTTAGTTTGAACAGCCACGATACCAGAATAATGTTCACGAAGATATTTCAGAGCATCAATGAAGAAAGTGTGCCGCAACAAATGCAGATGTGCACTTCCAGTAGGACCAAATGTTACCATCTTTAGTTTGAACAACCACGATACCAGAATAATGATCACGAAGATATTTCAGAGCATCAATGAAGAAAGTGTGCCGCTACTAATGCAGATGTGCACTTCCAGTAGGACCAAATGTTACCATCTTTAGTTTGAACAACCACGATACCAGAATAATGATCACGAAGATATTTCAGAGCATCAATGAAGAAAGTGTGCCGCTACTAATGCAGATGTGCACTTCCAGTAGGACCAAATGTTACCATCTTTAGTTTGAACAGCCACGATACCAGAATAATGTTCACGAAGACGTCTCAGAGCATCAGTGAAGAAAGTGCGCCACAACTAATGCAGATGTGCACTTCCAGTAGGACCAAATGTTGCCATCTTTATTTTGAACAGCCACGATACCAGAATAATGTTCACGAAGACGTCTCATAGCATCAGTGAAGAAAGTGCGCCACAACTAATGCAGATGTGCACTTCCAGTAGGACCAAATGTTACCATCTTTAGTTTGAACAGCCACGATACCAGAATAATGTTCACGAAGACGTCTCATAGCATCAGTGAAGAAAGTGCGCCACAACTAATGGAGACATCAACCAGCATTTATCCTCAGACTGTGTGGGGTGTAGAGAGTGTTCATCACAAAACAACCATAAACCTCAAGTTTTGGAATTCCATTGCACCATTATATGCAGTATCCAAAGCACTGGGCCTAGCACCTTATAAAATAACCGCTACTCCGGGCGCTGCAGTGACTCGAAGTTCTTCGTGGACTATCGTTTTTACTGTTTGTTTGCTCGTATTGATGGGAGGAAGTATGGTACATCTTGTGAGTAGAATAATGGGAGGTCGCTACAATTCTGGATTACTTTTATCTTACACGTTGGCCGCCATGATCTCCAACTGTACCCTTGTTACCTCTATAATTTCAATTATTATGTTTAAGTGGAAAAGCATACGGCAATTGCTGCAAAAAATATCCGCTGTGGATGACTTTATTCTGAACAGTCAAGCCGGTAAAGTTTATCGCAAAACGAAACGGTTTCTTATTTGGGAACTTTCGTCGATTATGTTAGTATCAACATTAGTCAGCGTTTATCAGGCAAGCATATGGACAACAGAGGTGGCATTCACCGTAGATAGTCTCATCACGCATGGCGTCTGCTTGATCAATTTAATTGGCGATAGTCAGTTTATGAATGTACTTTTCTTACTAAAACATCGTTTCAATCTCTTGAATAAACAGATTGAAGAACTAAATATCCATGAGAACTTTAAACGATATAGAGGTATACAGAAAGCGAAAACATTATTGAAAATTCGCAAACTTAGAGAGTTGCATGGCAGGTTGATCGAAATCGCTTACTTGGGGAATTCAATATACGGGTATCTTGTTCTACTGGGGATGGTAGGTGATTTCATTTCCTTCGTTAATTCTGTCTTTACAGCAATGTATCACATCAAACATTTTGTGTCACACACTGACCTAAACAAAATAATTTCCTCTTCCTTATACTCATTATTGCATTTCTCAAAATTCCTTTTTCTTGGATGGAGCGGACAGTCAGTGTGTGATGAAGCAGATCGATCATTATTTGTGGTCCAGCAACTGATGTTGAACAGATGCACTGATCCAGCAATTTCAGAAGAACTTCAAGCTTTTTCACAACAGTTGGTGAATACAAAGCTAAAGATAACGGCAGGAAAAGCGTTGTCTCTAAATGCTAGACTAATAGTAAGTCTTTTGGGATCTACAACAACATATGTAGTTATTTTGTTGCAGTTCAACTGAATTCAGTCTCTAAAACTCTACTTTACCTTCCTTACTCGAAATGGATTAACTCCAATAGCATTAACATTGTTCTTCTACACAAGATGTGTGTAGGATAATGCTAGTAAGATAGAATCGGACCACTTAAAAATTCAATGTCATAGCGTTTACATCCGGGTGCTCTAACCAATTGAGGTACTATGTCGTAATGACATAAAATTATCCAAATGACTCGCGTTTTTTCTCAGTAAACCACAAGGAGATCTAAAATTAATATGAACGTTATACTCCAATGGCGACATACAGTGTTGTGAGTGCTTTAAGCCCCGGACATCGTAGTTTATTGTTGGATAAATCAATGGTAATTGTTAATTTGAAATCTGCTTGTTGCTTACCGGAAAAAATACGAGCCAGTTTGAGAATTTAATTCCTCCGGCATTTCCCATAGTAACTAAGTTGATTAGAGCAACCGTATCTATGGTTCAAATTCCGGGTATTGAACTTTTAGTCGGTGAATGACATTTGCTGTGATAACTTAAGTAGAGAGGGAGTTAGTACGTCACTCTGGTCTCATAGCAACCAATAAAGGCACTAATTAGATGTAAACCTATTCTTTGGCAAAGAAAGCTCATTCTCGGCGCTGCCAGCAGTAATATTGAATACCATGCTTTTTTCAATTTAGCACGGTGACTGAATTCCTTTACAGGAAAACTTCTATCTCATGCTGACTCAATATGCATCTTCAAAGAAAGCTGTCATTGTGTTTCATAAGTCGTTGACATTACGTACTAGTCGGCCACAATACTAGTACGTTCTGTAGAAGAGGCACTAAACAATTCCCGAACAAGTGGGCGGAAATCGGAGGCACAGTAAGGTGAAGGAAACTCCGCAATTCGGAGTTACATTTAATAGCGGGGCTGAGGCCTACAATTGTAGTGCTGTTTTCATTGTGCAATTGTACATTCTGCTATCGCCTTGCCCATACTCCCCTCTGATCCCTATATCTTGATGACAGGCGCACTCCTCCAAACACACTCATATCATGGCGCACTAGTACCTTGTACATTAGTTTACTTGCCTTGCATGCACTGTTTACTTCATGTAGTGATTATATTGCGGTGCATTTACGAACACAAATTTTATTGATCATTATTACGTGCAGGTTTGTGTACATGTCCGGTTTAAGGTTTGTATTTAACTATAATAGATAACAACAATAGTAGCAGTAACAACAGTGCTGATGATAGCGATTCGCAGACGAGCGGCATTTTACCATTGCAATAAAGGATCAAAAGCAGCTATGGCTGATATGCTGTAATCTGGGACGGGTTTATTGGTGTTCATTTTTTAAAGAATTTGCATTCAAATTTTAAATTCTCACAATTTCGTGTTAATAATAATACAAAATTTCGCGACGAAAATAAAAAACAAAAATGTACTGTTACGTATAATAACCGAATTTAATACTCATTTGGACAAAAAATATTAACTTCTCTTAACAATAGAAAATTATTATATTAAGAGTCAAATTGAATTATTGATACCATCAGTAGTTTATGGAAAGTTTAAAAGAGATACAAAATACCTTTGAAGGATATTAGGAAATATTAAATTAAATATTATTTATCCAAGCGTTTATTCCGCGACACTAATTTGCAATATACAACATTATAAAACAAGTTGCCATGTGTTCTGGCCATTGAAGAACTCGCAGTAACTAATAAGTTATAGTGCGACAAGAATTTTTCACTGTTCACATCTGATGGTAATATAAGGCATGAACGGATATCTCACAAAAAGTATGAAAATAGTCACTTTTATATATTAGCACTGCATGCAGCACATCAGTTTCGTTACTAATCTGTTAAAAATCTCAGGCATAGTTGCACAATTCAATACAACATAAAAGTACATATTATATTCACTCTGAGTTGCTTAAACACAAGATTTACCGAATCGAGATTGATATCAGGTTTTTCAGTTAATTTGGATGGCTGAAAAAGAAAATCTAGTGCTTTGATTACCCTTTTACTCATATCATCAACATGTAGGTTCTGTAATTAATTTTTAAAATATACAAATTTTCGTAGTTTTCGTGGAAATAAGGCCTTATGCAAGAAAAGGAGAAATTCCTGAAAATGCGCGAAACGTTACAGATTTAAATCGTCTAGGCTTACTGCACCTCTAGTCGAAGATGTAAGAAATGTTTCAGTTTATCGTTAATAACAAAAAATAATAATAACAACAATAATAACAAACCGCTCTGGCAGTAATTCAAATAGCTTTCAGTTTAGGTATTGTATTTCGTTACTGTCAAGTGAACAAGAACTCAAGGGTTTACCTAACGACCTTCTTATAATATTGCATTATTATATACGATTATTGCTTATTTTATAATAAATGCCGGCGTAATTATCGAATAAAACAATATGGTCGATATTCCTGCCAAACGAACGGTTACCACGTGGATGGTGGCGCTAAAAGTGGCAGCACCGTTGTCTTCATGGTTGAAACGTCATTCACCAACCAAAGATGCGCGAATATTAATTTGAAATATTTTGAATTGGGGAAGGAAAACTTGTAGTTTCATTAATGTAATAGATTTTCATATCTTGCTATCCCAATACTGTAATTTGTAAGAGATTTTAATTAACTTGCTGTGCACCCTAAAATCTATACATGTTCTAGAGAAAACCTGTAATACATCACTCGGAACTCCATATAGATTCCACCTACCAGTTTGTAGCAGAAAGGTTATGATAGTTCCCTGCATTCAGAATCTGGTTCTTGTGCAACTTTGTGTAACCAAAGTAAACTAATCGGGGCAATAAATGAATTCCACAGACTGGACTGGTAGTTCAATAGCGCGGAATTCAAGAAAATGGATGTAAAATATAGATACAAGAAAAAGACATAGCATCTGCAAGAACGCAGAGTTTGGCAGCGGATAGTCAACCAAAAAGGTGCAAATGAAACGTAACTCCTCACTCAGTCATCAGCCCTGCTGTATCCAAGTAGATCCAAGACATTACTTTAAAAGGATCTCTTCGGTGTGTGGTATGTACTCAGAAGACTCACATTTTAAACAACACTGAATAAGAATGCAACATTTTTGTGTTCTAAGCCAGTAAGATTGCCTGCACATGGCACAAATACATACAACTCTTTACCCAAACAGTGCTTTGTGTATGCTTATAGAGTTTAAAGTTCCTGTGAATGGAAAACCTATATGAAACAGAAGGCTTCACGACTAAGGAATATGGGGAGCAATAACTCAATCACTGGGATGATCATTATTGATACAGCTGATCCGGATTACAATATTGGTTGACAAAATAGAGCAGAACAAGTAGGAATTTAAACATACATTTTACTCAAGCTGAAAAGGTAACTACTAAATACCTTATCTTGAATTTTATTCATTGTAGATTAACCAGTTAAGATACATGTATGAAAACAGAAGTATGTATTACAAAAATTAAACTATAATAAATTGTAGCTTCAGTTTACTTGCTGTCTAGAGAAAAATAACACATCGAATATGAAGTTGCACGATTAAGCTGTAATATTGAGACGATTATAGTTTTACTTTGCAAGCAAGTGGTAAATCTAATTTTATAAAATTCGAAATATTCAGAGGATAATTTATTTAATGAATTCCATGAATTTGGCTTTATAACCCTTGAGAACTATTTTCGGTCAGTTATATAAACAGGAGTTAGATCGTATGATTGGAAATTTTATTTTGTACACTAAAACCAACTCTCAAGACCGATATAAATAAATTCGATACGAAAAACACGACATTCTTTGAGCTATTGAGGTTGTTAATAAAGTACAGATACTTTCGAGCTTGGCAGGCTAGATGTGTCATTCATTTAAAACAACTTTTGGAGCCATGAATTCAATAATCACTACTTGCATTGATTCATGCGTGGGTTTTGATAAGAAGCCGTAGAACATTTCTAATTAAGTGGGGTAGAGCTAATGGGTTTATGCGGCATTTTATAAACAATTCCCAAATGTAATTTCTCAAGAATCCTAATAAATACTATATAATTTTTAAATTTAGCCCCCCTTCCCGATCTGTTCAAAGGTAATTGAGGTATTAATATGATTATTGTGGTGCGCTGCTATGTTGAGATTGGAAATTTCAATTGGTGCTTTTAAAGAAATATTAGATGCTCTTCCAGAACAGAAACCTCCTGGGCTGTTCTTAAATTTAATAAAATAAAAAGCATGTTTTTTTTATATTCTGTGATTAATGCAATAGAGTAAGGCCTCTTTCCCTCTTATACTTCCTTTCCCTTTATTCTTACATAGAGCGCTTCACTGTACTGTATATAAAATATAATAATGAAAGCGAATGTTTAGGTTAAAAGTTAAAACCTGCTGCTATTACACACAATACACAATTCCTCAGATAGTTATTCATCTAACAGAATAAATCGAGACCACGTAGAAGTGTAACAATGTGTGTTTTTGTCAGTTCACTGCAATTACATAGCTCTTAAAGTGAGTATTGTAACTTCAACCGTCACTTCACTAAGTTCTCATTGTCACTTAATAATTTGATTTAGTTCAAATTTACACTGCGACTTCACATAATTCACAGTCAGTTCAGTACTTTGATCTAGTTCGACTTTCAGTGTCACTTGGTTCACACTGTCACTCCACTAATGTGATCTAGTTCAATCTTTCCTGTCAGTTCACTTTCGACGGTTCACTCGATAGACAGTCAAACACAAGACTTCTCAAATCTCTCCTGCAGTAGCTGCATTCACAGCAGTCGTCACAAACTCTCTTAAGAGATCAGCATTTTTCGTCGCACCAGAAGCGCATCCACTAATTCGCCCACTATCTAACTCGCGAGAACGCATAACCAATGGAATCCTCCACACGCACGGTAGAAATGGGAAAACTGGTCTGGTTGTGTGCCAATAGCAATGATATGCGTTTCTATAAGAAACAATTTATTATTTGGTCAGTAATTCTTTAAACATTAATTTTAAAATTTCAAACTTAAATTAGAAGCACATGGACTATAATGATTCACATACAAGCACAGAAGAATATGAAACATATTCCACATTACAAGTAAAATCAAACTAAATATGCAGCTCCAGCAGTGGAACGGGTCTTGGAGCTTGGAATTGTTACGGACTTCTGCACGTCTCTGTGGCCTGTAGCCTCATGTGGTTCCCTCACTTCATCCCGTGCCCTGGGGAAAGTTAGCCACAGTTCATGTATGTAGGCCTCATAAGCGAATATTCATGAGGGACAAATAAATATGTTGCATTTTCTGGTATTGTTGGATGCAGCATTGCTAAATGTATAATTATGCAAAACTGTACAACTCGCGGAGAGTTACAGTGCGCGTCACGGGCATTTACAAATCGTTATTCTGTAACATCATAAGTTGCCATACATTATACGTCGTGGCCGTCCGTTACGTATTAACTAATGTCAGGTAAGCTGCTGACGGGCTATCCAGTCTGTCAGAATCCACACGCGTCTTTTACCTATTGTGAATATGACTGTGGTGGCGCTGCGGTCACTTGGGCGACTCGCATTCGGGAGGTTCGAGGTCAAAATCCCGGGACTGACCAATCTAAGTGAAAGTTATAGTGCGCTTTTCCTCTGACGCTAGGCGAATGCTGGGTTGGATAATTTGATCTACGAATTTTCCTATCATCCCCTTCATCACTACATTTAATTTCCTTCCTCTTCAACGCCATACCAGGCATTGGGCATCCTGGATATGCTACGATCTAGAGTTTGCTTGCCTCCCGACAGGCTACTGGCCCAAGGCATTGGCTTGCAAGTCCTCGGCGGTGTAAGTCCTGCACAATGGAGGGTAATCAGTTAAAGAGAAGAGACAGGGAGAGGGGGGAGAGGAGTATGCCTGGCTGTAAGAATGAATTTGCTCCATATGGAAGAAATTCCTGTTATATTTCAATCGGAAGGAAGTGTATATGCTTCCTTCATGAATAAAGAAATAGAACTAGCGGAACAAGCGTGTAAAATAGAAAAAACATGCATCGGAGAATGTTTACGTTTACAACATTATCAATATTCACAATAATGTATCCGAAGGTGATGCTGTGTACGGAACTGATCGTAAAACTGGGACCCATAGTTCGCCACAATTGGAATCTATATATGAGCCATCTCCGGGAAAAATCCAAGAGTAGTTCTATTTGCAGAGAACGTTAAAGTACTTAATTATTGGTTATTTACTGGTGCTCTTAAACATCACAAAACAACATATAACCATGCATTTTGGTGTAAATTGGGTGTATAAACGTGATGGTAATAGCATTATTCATCCAAATCGTACATGATGCTCTCACGTTCTTCCTGTAGTTTAATTCTCAAGATAGTATCCAAATTATTGGTCAAATTCACACTAAGTGGCGGCCCTTAGGTGGAAAACAAAGAATGAATAATTATTTTAGCATTTTAAATCTATTTTGTAACAGATATGTGAGATTTTTATCCGCACCTCCTGAATGTTTGCTTGTCAGTTGCAAGGTGTCCCTCTCCGTTATATAATCATTTTTATCAATATCGTCATCTCATTCATCGTCCGTGTAGCATACATTCAATTCACTCACTTGCTCATGTTTCTAATGCATTTCTGCAGTATCATTTTCGAAAAATACGTAATCTGCTAATTGAACCAGTTTACTTGAGTAATCGTGTGTTTGAGCCAATTGTTCTAATGGGATTGACGGCAGACTTCAACGCGCGATCGTGAAACTGCCGTCTGTTTATTGTATTCAACAGTCTGTTTCATAAAGTTTTTTGACGTTGCATGTAGTGGACAGAAGGTACAAAAAAAGCAAATCAGCAATATCTGTAGTGCAACAAACGGCGCTGAACAAATATAATGGTCGTGCAACTTCAGAGAAACGTCGTTTTTGTCAACTGCTAGCTCAACCAAAATTAAGATAGTTGCAAATAAAACTTTTTGTCTTAGCATTAACCTGATCTGCACTATTCTAAGTACTACTGTAATATATTTCAATTTTGTTGCAACTGAGTTCATACATTAGGATGCTAATAATTAACTCCTGTTTATTTCGCTGTGTTTTCAATGTTGCGCTACAAGAGCAAATGCTTTTTAGATAGCAAGGCCTGAAGGCAGAACTTCTAACAACAGAGCACACGAAGTAACAGCTTTAGATTATCGCTCTAGTGCAATAATTTTCAGTGTACGAAATCTGGTTTCAAGTCCAATCACATGGAAATTATCCTTTAAGTTTGTACATGTGTAATATTTCGACTTGGTTGGATTAGGTTTAAGTTTTCATTATGTGTTTCACATGACTAATTTTTTGTGACACTCGCATTTTCTGTTCACAATACTAATGGTCATACTTAAATTTCTCGGAATTGTAGTAGAGTTAACTTATACGTTATATTGGTGGCTTGCTTTGATCTAAAGCGTTATTCTTTTACCTGGCCTACATAAAGATCAAATGACAGAAATTATGACTTCAGAAGAAACTGAAATCGAAGTGAAATAACAGAAGCAGCGGAAAGAATAACAAAAGAAGTACTTACCTTAAAAATCCAGAAAGCAATATGATATAGCATTTAATCGCTTCATTGCCTGGTGTAGAGCAAGACGTGGTGAAAGTAATTTCACTGAAAATGACTGCTAGAGAATCAACAAAACATCTGACATCTCGCTTTTTTATTTCACTTCCATTTCAGTTTCTTCTGAAGTCATAATTTCTGCCATTTGATCTTTATGTAGGTTAGGTAAAAGAATAACGTTTTAGATAAAAGAAAGCCAGCAATATAACGTATAGGTTAACTCTACAACAAATTGCGAGAAATTGAATTATGAGGCTTCCGACACGGTTGCTGTTTCGTTTCACTTTGACTGGAATACAGTTACCTGCGCACAGGGTTTCACTGAAACTTCCCCTCCCCAAGCACTGCCAGTCATTCACTCTAAGCAAGCGATCAGTACATATACAGCCTGTTCTGAAGTTACGAAGTCCGGCCGTTGTTAGCTGACAAAACATGCCGAAAACAACCAGTAAGAAGAGTGTGTTACTTGTTAAATGAATATCCACGTGAGTATTTTGATGTAAGAAGGAAAACTATATTTTGTAAGGTATGCCAGATTGAAATCAAAAGAGAGAGAAGGGTTTTTATTGCGAGGCACTGTAAATATAAAGCACACTTACAAAATATTACTTTGCTTCCTAGAAATGAGGGGGTCAGTATATATTATCCACATAAGAAACCACGAACTCGTGTAGCCAAACGGAAGCTTACAGGGATTTGTCTGACGTGATGGTAAGCACAAATATCCCATTTAATAAGCTGCAAAATTCTGCTTTTAAAACGTTTCTGGAGAAGTGTACAGCAATGAAATTTCCTTGCGAGTCTACTTTACGGAAATGTTATTTGTCATAAATGGCAATACCAGAGTTCTTGAAACTTGTCAATTTGACAAAACACTTCACAGAAGTAGACAAATGTTCTGCTGCAGAAATAGCACAGCAGAAACTGTAGTGTGTTTTAGATAAAAACCCAGAATAATCAATTATGCGTGGTATTAGGAATTAATAATAGTATTATTGATGTTAAGAATAACATTATTCTAAATAATGAAAATGCATGCGTTTCCCAGAGGAGTATAATGATCGTTTTGCACTAGTAACATCATGTGATGTGGAACGGAGCTTTTCAAGATACAAACTTTTTTGAATTTGAGAAGAGGCTTTGCTTTTGACACATTCAGAAAATATGTAGTAATCTATTGTAATAGTTGTTCATGCATGTAAATCACACATGAACGTGATTATTTCATCTGCCACGGTTCAATTCATTATTTTGTTTGTCTTATGTATACTTTGTAATAAAAGCTTAAATTTACTACAGAACTGTGTAATTATTTCTGTGTCCACCTATATTTGTAGGTTACACAGTACTCAGCACAGCATAAACTCATTAGCGCACAGACTACTGCCTCTCTCTTCTCCGCTCGCTTGTAAACAAAGTGTTATGTTGCGACGAAACATAGCCTTATAAATGGAACAATGCTTCATCACAGAAGAATATTGAGTGTGGGTGAATTACTCTATCATTTGGCAAAACACAGTTACAGAAATGAACCCGACTCTGAAAAGCACATGAAAATAAGTGTTGCAATAAGCTTTATGCGTTGTACGAACTAAAAGAAAAGAGCAAGTGAGAAAATTCACTCCATTTTGGATACCAAACTTCGAGTGCGACTGAAAATTTCCTGAGAAGCTGCAACAAATGTGTGGACAGAGAAGAATAACATTTCCAAGATCTCTTATGACAAGGCATGTGAGGCGGCCGCAGTGTAAAGAAAAAACACTATAGAACTTACTGTCTGTTCACCAGCTAATGTCCCCAGCAATAATACATTCAGTGGGCAGTTCAGTAAGGATTTACATTTACACGGTAATACCTGACGCTTGAGTGGTTCCTGTAGCTATGATTACTGGAGCAGTACTGGAGTATGTATTCTCGACAGGTTAAAATCAAAGAAACCGCTGAACGATCGCGAAACTTTAAGCTAAAAGCTGTTTAGTTTGATGCACTATGTTTAGCTTTGGGCCAAATTGACCCTCCCCGGAAAAATCTATTCCAGGTAACTACGGTCTGCACTAAAGAAAGGTTGACGTCTCCGTGAAGAATAGTGAAATGAGTATGGTAGTGCTTTTGCAAAGGAGACGTCAAGACCAAGAAGAGAGAGCACAGTTAATTGATTCACGTAGTACGTCTGCGAATGTGGCCGTCGACTGCGCAGGCGCCGGTTCAGTCCCAGCTCTGCTCACCGAGCAGTGGACGAGGGTGAAGTTAGTATTTCTTCGTCGGTGAGGAATGTCACGAGAAAAACAGCAGGGCAACGTTTAGACAGAAGCCATTGCGGACAGTATGTCTAAATTCCTTTTGGTTTAACTTATTCAAAATTATCTTTAGTAGTTATTAACCGGGAAAATTGATCTGCGAAATATAAATTTATTGGTGTTGTTAATTTGAAATATATCGGTAGATGTGAGAGCAGAAAGCAAGTATGTACTAATTGTAATTTAATTCAATGGATTGAAGCCGTAAAGAATTTAAAGGAATTGTGCAAGAATAAGGGCTTCTTAAATTGCAAATATGTATTTCATAGAAGTGTAAAATTATTACATGAAAGAAATTTGGCTTATTAATTAATTTATGTAATATATAGTCAAATTAGTAATCTGCAATCATTCCTACTTTAATCCACTTCCTCTTGGGAAAGAAACACACATTTCAGCTTATAAGAAACATGCGCTCATCTCAAACACATGGAGAGGTGTGCTTTTGGAAGCTCGCCTTATTTTTGGTGTAGGAGGAAGAGGAAAATGAAGAGTCATTGTTGTCATGTCCTAGCAAAACTACAGTACTGTTAATGAAGTTTTCCACTCCATTCTTCTACCCTAAATCTTGTCTCTAAATGTTTGTAAAAACCGTGTCAGTCTTGATTTGTGTTATTTTTCTGTTATGTGCGTCTATTTCAACCAATACGTACAAAATCCAATAATGAAACAACAAACTAGCTCCCAAACACGTGTGCAATACAACAATACGCTTCACCAAACACATTAACGGTGAAAGAAGTCGCAACAACATTTTCGGTGAATATCTGGACTAATTAAATTGTTAAAATGACCCAAATGGGAGCTTTAGGTAAAAGTTAAAAGCATTTAAAAAGTTGAGGTATATTTTTTAATTTGAGGTAAGCACTTAACACCACATTATTAGAAATGTAGTAAAATTTCCAGTTTTTACCTTTCTTTAAAGGGGAGAGTAGACGGTCAAAGAATAAAATGGGTCACATTGACCCCAACGACATTTCTAGTGTTAATATTGTTTAAAACATTAATAACTAACACATCAGAAGCAATAATAAGTGGTAGTACAAAAACATAATAAAATCAGCAACAGAGTTTCTCAGCGTAACGTTCCTACAATCATCGGAGATCTACGCAAGATGATGAAGTGCAGATTATGCATCGTGATTTCTGTTTGAACTTCAAAGTGGACCTGCAGATTCTTTCTCCTACTGCATCCTAAAGGAATGATACTAAGATAAAGAAATAATTACAATTACCGTATATTAAATCAATGTATAACATAATAAACTTGAGTTGAAAAAAAATTGTCCGAGAGAAAGGTAATTAGTGAGCAAAGTCGTTAGTAATAACCGAAGTAGCGAACGCGTTAGTATAAAAGTTCTTGGAATGCAGTTAAGGGGCTGAATTCAGTACGAACAGTCACGTAGACAGAAGTTCTGTAGAAAAGAAAGGGAATGTAATTCTGAGCGCCGGGGAGCTACCACATTGTAACATGATCACATACGACCTTTGAGATTGGAAACCATGTAGAAGGATGTTGGTAGGGGAGTAATATGTAGGCGGAGATTGAGTTAACATAAGTGCACACAATTTAAATAAGCGACACCTTTTTTCACACGTTCGTGCATACATTTGTCACTCTGGATCTTGTGACGACTCGTGTGTTATTTCAAACACCCAGTGACGCGCTTGTGTGAGTAGGATGTAGCGACAGCCGCGAGGAGTTTTGCCGGTAAGTATTTAAATGATTCACGGCAATTTATGCTTCTAGTTTCTTTTATTGCGGATAAAGCTATTTCAAACCGTAAAATTTATGCTGCGTAAGTTAGTGGGTATAATAATTCAATTGTTACAGTTTCGAGTCCTACGATTTATAGTCAGTTTCATCCTTTATCTTCAAACGGACGAAACTCGCTTCAATAGCTCAGGTATAAGATCTCATAGCCAACCACTGTAGCAGCCAGCAGTAGAATCAACAGCAGCTATTGAAGCAAATAATAGGGCTTCTAAAGGAAGTGATGACCACTGCTCTGCTAAAAAAAGGCGCCTCATCGTGGTGCAATACGTCGTCAAAATCCAAACATATAAGCCACAATGACTATATTCTTATCCCTTTTACTTGCCGTGGTCGTTGTTCGTTTGTCGGTTTAGCACTATTCAAAACTATTGCATCACTTTAAAAATTCTAGCAGCTTTTAAGAGCTTTTGAAGGAAATAAAGTCAAATCAGATATATCTGAGAATGTCATGAATTCTGCATGCAGCTACTTAGGTGCTTCCCATTGAAATGAAATGGGTGCGAGAACATACGGACGATTTTGCCAAAAGGCATCAGCTATCTCGGAGACATCCACAAAGTGGCTAATAGAGGAACATCTTAAAGGCAACGTAGACAAGGGAATTTGTGACCTCGGATAGCGATCTCTCAAGAGAAGTATTCCTGAAGTAAGATATCGTTTAACTATAAATACG
This sequence comes from Deroplatys truncata, assembly GCA_030765065.1. NCBI lineage: Eukaryota > Metazoa > Arthropoda > Insecta > Mantodea > Mantidae > Deroplatys > Deroplatys truncata. Next base: position 52,977,750 of record CM060988.1, on the reverse strand, counting down.
ATGACGATATAAACAAGCTCCAAACATTTCAGTGTATACTGGAACTAGAAGAAAAGCTTTATAAGAAACGCAACTTAAAGTCTATAAAGCCATGTACATATACTCGCATAATGATAGTAATTCACAGGGGTGAAAGATGGGTTGCTAAACACGGTTAAAAGTTACATTTATGCAAACTATAAAGTGCCAGGGTGGCTACAAAATGCCACAGAATGTGTGACGAAAAAGGTAGATTCATAGATTAGTCCTATAGTGAAACTTATGGACTGCGATAAACAGGACTGGGAAAATTGTCTTATTATAATGATAGTAATAAAACACTAAGAATAATATTTAATTATGAACCAAAAAGGGAACAAAATTCTGTAAGAAGGCTTATGTGGAAATGAGAAAGGAACAGACATTTGGTTTAAACCACGAAGAGGATCAAATAATATAATGAGAAGGATCAGGTGCTTCACGGATTAAGCCTATTGCAATTTTGGATTATACCATGGATCCGTCCAAAAGGATATAACAAGCAAATGGCAAGAAAGCGTTTGAATATAAAAGAATAAGGGAACAAACTAAGAGACTAAAGACTACAAAAAAAACGAACATTTTGGAACCACTTGTAATGGACAAAGTTAAATCCAAAGGGAAGCTGTGTTGCTACTAGGAAAGTGCAAACTTAACATTTTTCCCAAAATTCACACACAGGAAGATTCATTTTGCAGGCAGATGACTAAACCATTTACCTTGTGACTAAAATTCTTCTAGTTCAAATAGTTAAACAGCCTACTCAATGGTCCATTGGACCTCATGAGTTTAAAGCAGTCACTACATGAATTTCATCTTTCATGAAACAAGCAGACATTTTGAAAAAAGTGCATTAAATCAAAGCTGATCGTTGTGTATAGAGAACTTCCTGGTTATCCCTCATTTACTGCTCACGGGCCTCTTAATTTCGCAAAAGAGAAAGGTGACTACCCCCTAGCTAGCTCAACTGAGTATTCTTCCTGATATTAAAAAGGTTAATTAATCTGGAATCCAAAGAGTAAGAGTAAGTTCTATTAGTCTCCTTAATATACGGAAACCCCGAGAGTTTGTTAATATATCATATTCACTTCAGGGGTTTGGATTACTTAGACATATTACCTACGTAGGGAACCATGATTGCATAGAGGTATAATTCTAGTCTTTGATAATCAAACCTAGTTTCAAAGTTTTTCCTTAGTCGTTATGATGAACACCATGTAGCTCTAGTGTCTGTAGTTACTACTAATTTTCTTTACATGAGTTATGTACACACTGTTGACTATAATCAAAGAGTGTATGGAAAATTATATATCTGAAACATCTGCTCTACGACCAACAGCATTGTTATGTCACTCGGGAAACAGAACCGTTGCTCGTAACGCACATGGAATTTAAGTATTGCTAGAAACTTGAATTACAAGTCTTCTCCAGATAGAAAAAGTTATCGTTCTTGTGACAACTCGTCGATAGTTACGGTTTCTGAAACGTTATTTTACATTCTTCAGCAATTGTGGACAGCAGATGGTATTAATTACAATCTCTCCGTCAAACCGTTAGCAGGCAGGCGACGAAATCAGTGCCGTAGTATTTGCATAGCTCAAATTATCAGTTGCTAGACCAAAACTAGCGCTGCACTAATCCAAATCCTTAAGAGAATTTCCATATGACGCAAACCTTTCTTTATGTTATAAGACTGAAGTATTCACTAAAGTAATATTAAGAGCGAAATATTCCATTTGGGTCATAATAACCAAGAAACAACATGATAGCTGTCAACAAATGAATACGGGATGTATGAATTTCTTGCAATTGTCAAAAGCGGCTTGTGTTTCCGATGAAGAGCTTTCCGGAAGGAGAGAATCGATGAGTCGTTATGCTCACCAAAACTTACTCTTCCAAGTGAAAACCTTAACACCCTTTAGGTAAAACTGGGATAGTTGATGGTATATTTCTTAACTTATGAACAAAGCTTTCCAACCTATGAGTTCTCAAGGAATTCACTCCAGCTCTTATTGATTGATCATATCTCAGCACATCGGAGTGAAAATGGAATCTGTGCCTATTAGCTCATTCCCTCCAACTGTGTGGAATATAGAGAATTCCTGTCAAAAATCAGGGATAAACCTCAACTTCTGGAACTCCATTACTCCACTATACACAATATCCAGGGCACTAGGACTAGCACCCTATAAAGTAGTTCCTACATTACGGGTTACCATAGTGCGAAGTCCAGCTTGGTCTATTGTTGTGGCGCTGTGTGTGCTGATTTTATTTGCTGGTAACATATATATTTTAATGTTTGAAATGTTAACGCACCATGGATACGGACATTCTATTTCATACACTGCAGGTAACATTGCCTCCTCCTGCTCGGCTCTATACTACATCCTTTCATTTGCAATCAACAAGTGGAAAACAATATTCCGCGTAATGCAGGAAATGTGTGCAGTGGATGAATCTCTCCTGAATAAGCAAACAACAAAGATATACTATAAAACAAGGAGGTTTCTTCTATGGGAAACCGCCTCCGTTTTGACTGTGTGGATTCTCATGTCCGTCTATCATGCTTCTGTACTTGAAGATTATGCCGTAGAAGTTATTGCCAGCGGTTTGATCACTCTATGTAATCATTCTATCAATTTTGTAGCAGATATGCAATTCACTAATGCCCTCATGTTTCTAAGATATCGTTTCAAATGTATAAATAACCAGCTACATGCACTTGGCAAGACACATAAATGTATACCTCGTAGAATCACTGTGACAAGAACGATCTCTGGAACCATACGCCATCTGCGAGAGCAACACCATATACTCACTGAAATTACTGAGTTAACTAACTCTATATTTGGACCGATATTGCTGCTGGAAATGATAGGAGATTTTATTTTCTATGTTTCGTATGTTTACTGTGCGTTAGACTGTGCCAAAGTGCCACAAAACTGCACAGGTCATCCGAGGCAAGCTCTAGCCCTGTGTTTCTTGTTTTCGACAATGATCTTCCTGAAGTTCTTTGCCCTAGCGTGGAGCAGCCAGGAAATTTGTGATGAGGCAAATCGTACCTTATCTGTCGTTCAGCGACTGATGCTGGTTCAGTCTACTGATCTAGCAACTTCAAAGGAACTTCAAGCTTTTGTACAACAGCTGGCCAGTACAAAACTGAACATAACTGCAGGAAAGGCGATCTCACTGAACAATAGACTGCTCTGCTCTCTTCTGGGGAGTGCAACAACGTATGTTGTCATTCTGTTGCAGTTTGAGTGAATTCCGTATTTATTCTTCAATTTGTTTTATCAACTGCTTGGCCAACAGGGTCTACTTTCTTATAACTAAATAAATGCCGCTAGTTTATGAGCTTGATGTATTTACCTTGCGCATTTTTTAAAGCCTCATGCTGTTGCAGTTTGAGTGAATTCCGTATTGATTCTTCAATGTGTTTTATCAACTGCTTGGCCAACAGGGTCTACTTTCTTATAACTAAATAAATGTCGCTAGTTCATGAGCTTGATGTATTTACCTTGCGCACTTTTTTAAAACCGCATTCTGAAAACTTCGTTTCGTTTTCAGCTGCTATCCCTGAACTAGCGGCATGAAATTGGTTCATTTATTCACATGAAACTTGCATCCCAATTATTCCCATGATGCAAAAAGATGAATGTTTTAAAGTAGAAAAATCTAATAAAGTATATTCACATGACTGTCTCTATTTACTATTGTTTATTTCTATATAGTTTCCACCAATTATGTTTATGAATGCGTTTTAATTTTTATGAATACAAACTCTGAAGATTCACTAATTGATACCTTGTGGCACTCATGCTACAATACCGTCTAGGAACAACAATGCAGTAAACATACTGAAATCAATCCGTCCACACGATTCCATTCCAAATCTCTCTTGTAAACTGCTAGCCTCTGTAACAGCGCAGTTTTGATTCCTTCTGATTAGCACTGGCAATGAAACGAAGACATGGCATGTATATATGTTATACGCATATTTTCGTACTTCCAACAAATGATTTTTACTTTCTCTACCACACACATAGTACATAGGTAGAGACGCATTCTACGCAAAAATTCGATAGCGAGATTTCGCCGGAAATACATATTTTAGGTCAGTAAATAAAAAAAAGCTTTTTGGAAAAGATCCGTGTGTGTGTGTCTGTGAACAGCTTAGCTCAAAAATGAAAAGTTGCATGAATACAAAAAGTGGTATTTAGGCTTAATACCTTCCAAAGATGCGATAGAAGGATTTATAGACAATCCGCACATCCCAAGCTACCCTTTATATGAAACTTTTTTCGGAATCTTTTGTTTTTTTAGCTCTAAAAATGTTGATTAAAATACCATATATCAAAGATATTTGCATGACAATTAAATTATATAAGTTCAATTCTTTGCAAATAGTCTGTGAAGTCCTCTTCATTCGGAAAGAGTTTGTATAATCTTGTATTACTGGTAAACGTTAAAGGATAGACGAAAACGTACTATACAAAAACAAAATGTTTTGAAAACATGCAATTTATTTCAAGTAACTCTATAGTGGCATCAGGCATTTCCGAGATATCTGTGATTAATGGTTTGAGTTGTTCAATACTTAGCCATTCTTTTCAATGGCTAAGCACTTAGCGACTCTTTTCAGTTGTTTCTCGCGTTGTCATGAAGACAGTATGGAATTTTAAATAACGTCCAGTTCTAAAACATTTAACTATCGCTATTCTCTTTGTATCCGTAACGAAACGTGAAATGAATGTCTTTTCGGAAAGGTTTATCTCGATTAAAACGAACTAGATAGGAAACTAAACCTTCGTAAGAATAATCTGTCTTCACTAATAGGCGATAGAGGGTAGAGAAAGGCATGCGAATGTAACACATGATAAATGCTGCCATGGTAGCTCAGTAGTTACAGCAACAGGACGGAGACCGGGAGATCCGTGGTTCAAATCCCGTCTATGGCATTGAATTTCTCAGTCGTCTGATGCTACCTTTCCAACTTTGTCCAACACTCGGCTTGTGTGGAAGAACAATTAATTCCGATATTCAGATGTTAATAAACCGGATGCTGGTCTTCAAATTCCGCACTCCTTCCATAATATCCCGAGAAACAGTTGAATACCGACAGCACTTTATAAAAATGATAATGTATTGAAACATTCAAACCAATAACAATGTATATCTCAGAAATTCCTAATGCTGCAAAATATTCGAAATGCACTCGTGTTTTAAAGATATTTACATTTTTTTACTAGTTTCGTTTTTGTCTGTCTCTTGTGGCTTACCAGTTGTACAAAATTCCTTCAGAATGATCGGACTTCACAGGCTGTTCCCAGAAAGTTCTAGATATACGTTTTATTTATCATGTAAATATCTTAAAGATACTGTATTTTAATTTAAAGCGTTAGAACTATGTTTGAGAAGTTGAACATGTCGAAAGCTCTTCCATGTAATATGTAGTTAGGGGTGGGGTGTTTTCTTGAAAGTCTTCATGTCGCATCCTTGGAGGCTTCTGAAATTAAATACCAAGTTAGATAGTTATGAAACATTTTGTTTTTGGGCTATGCCCTTCAAACACAGACCTTTTTTCTAAAATTTCTATTTTGTACTCAGGGGGTCTCAAAATATATTTTCGGTGAAAATGCATATCGACTTTTGGGTGGGATGCATTACCTCGCCTTCTTAGTAATGGTACAGTATGCCATATAACAAGGAATGCACGCATCCAAGTGCATAATTTGCACTCTGTCGTCACGCACCTCATGCCAACATATACTCCAGTCTTCACTAACTCTTCAAAAGAGTAATGAAAATGGACAATCTTACACTTTGAATGGAGCATGAATGCTCTGGAATCTGCAACGGAATTACAGCTCTACATAATATAATTACAGATTCGCTAAATCATTCACTAGTGAACACAATTCAGAAAATGTAAGAATACAAACCTTCAAGATTCATTAAGTTACTAATTGATCTATAGCACTAATACCTAGAAACTAGCTGCCAGAAATGACAACAGAGTTAATCTATTAAACAAATCGGATGTGTTACACTCACATGACTTTCTCTACTCTTGTACAAACTATTTTTACAAACGCTTATTCTCCATATGCTTCATGTTAATCGAGATGTTAATCTTATTGCTAATTTTCTTGTAGGTGCAAGGGGAACACAGTAGGGTTTAAGCGATAGTCAAATCTTTTAAGAGCTGGTTGTTATGTGGAGCATTGCATTCTCCTTGTATGTCCAGGACATAAAAAATGAATAACGAATTCCCATTTGAGAAAAAGTATTGAAAAATTTAAGGGAATAGCATGCAATATGTCGAAAATGGTTCACCCAACAAAAAAAATGTGTATGACATAAATTGTGTATTTTATAGCGACCTACACGTTTTGTGTAGTAAACTTTTGTCTATCTCTTATGGTTTACCAGTTTTGTAAAAGTCGTTCACAATGAAGAACACTTTTGGAGACATTCCCAGAAAATTCGAGATATACGTTTCATTTGGCATGAAAATATCTTAAACATACGATATTTTAATCAAAATCGTTCTAGCCATTTTTGAGAAAATTAACATTTTCGAAAAATGTTCCATGTAAAGGGTAATCTGCGGTGGGGGATTTTCTTAAAAACCTTCGTGTCGCATCTCTGAAAGATACTGAACCTAAATACCAAGTTTGGTGTTTATCCGACTGTTCGTTTCTGAGTTATGCTGTTCACAGACACACGGACACACACGCACACGCACACACACACACACACACACACACACACACACACACACACACACACACGGACATGTTTCCAAAAATGCTTTTTTTATTCAAGGGGTCTCAAAACATATATTTCCGGTGAAATCTCGATTTTGAATTTTTGGGTGGAATACAACACTTCCCCTACTTACTATACGTAGTAAAGAAAGTAAAAATACGTTCATACCGGTTCCATTTTAATTCCCCCTTATAAAATTTCAGCCTCTGCAACAATGTTGAATCCTTCTGACTGGCAATGAAACGAAAATATCGCATATATATATGTATATATATATATATACAATATACCTAATATTAATTGATATAAGCATAATTTCGTACTTCCAACAAATGTCCTTTACCTTCTTTAACACGTACATAATAGATGGAGACGCTTTTGCACTCCACACCAAAAACGTGATAACAAGATTTCACCGGAAATGCTTGTTTTGAGGCCCTCTGAAAGTAAAACAGCATTTTAAGAAAAATGTTTGCCCGCATGTATGTAACGTATGCAATGTACGTATGTATGTGTGTGTGTGTGTGAACAACACAACTAAAAAAAATCGAAAAATTGGAAAACTGGAAAAATGCTTGCGTGCATGTTAAAATGCTCGAACGATTTTATTGGAAAAATTACGCTTTGGTGGAAGATGTTTGTGATAATTTTATAATTAATTTGGAAGCCTTGGTATCAGAGGAAGGAAATGAAGATTCTGAAATAATAGAAGTTTTCGACATCCATGGAGAAAATGAACCAGAGTCCGCAGACGAAAATAAAGGATGCCGCCGTGAACAACCCGGTTCAGTGGAAGGAGTTTCAGCTCTGCCCCCGTCACCGTAAAGAGAGAGAAGAAGAGGGTTAGAGTTTCTATCTTTCTCTTTTTTTGGACCCGATAAGTTAAATCTCGCAGAGGATAAGTGCATTGACTTGAAAACTAATTTCAACTGTTGTGTTTGTAAATACTCTGCTAACTGCATTAACCTGAAGTTTTATTTTATATTGCAAGTTTACTATTGCTTCTTGAAACTCCAGATTTGAATCCATCCTTGGTTCTAATTTTGGTGTAGTTTCCCAACTTTTCTTTTCCATTTCCGTCATCTTTTCTTTGTATTTTCATATTGTGACGTCTTTTTACCCCTCTCCTACGCTAAAAGCATATATTTGTAAGTATAGCTGTACAACTTACTTTTCTACGCGTCGTAGTCTGGAGGGGGATTGAGGATGCTGTTGGTCCTCTTTTGGCTGGTCTATTTTCCTTGGTCTCGAAATCGGGTTCGTCACTGAATATCGTGAACTGGTTCATGCAGCTTCGCGATGTACCGCCAAGTTCAACTGGAATAAATAGTGTTAGGGTGCCAAATTAAAGTAAAATAAGGATGTGGTTGCGAGATGACGAGGGTGTCGCCTCTGAATCCTGGTGGATGCCCTCGAAGTTCTCGAAGATCCTGTAGATTCAAATGCTGTGAACTATGACATATTCGGTTTGAATCTACCGCACCTCTCACACAGTTGGCATTGCAAGTTGCTATTTAGCGTGGCAGAATTGATTGTTACGCGGATAAATTTGTTCCATAGTTGTTGATTCTAGCCTGCGAGCATAGCAAATAACTAAATGTTTCTTTGTATCGAATGTATTTTAAGATACACTTAAAATATTATAGCTCTAGGTCGTACCGATTAAATTTTATCTGAGGTTTGCTGTGTTTGGAAGGTGAGGTATATACTACTTAAATAATAAATCCAATAAATGAATTCTTACTATAATGTGTTTTCTTTTATTTGTGCATAATCTTTACACAAACAATACATGAAACCTGAATCAAATATTTGCTGACATTTATATTTTAATTTCTTGTGGACCCTCTTTTTGTTATAATAATCGCTTGCGCTTTAACGAGATCTACATTTTTTGTGTAGTAAGATTTTGTTTATGTCTTACGGTTTATCAATTATGCAAAGGTCATTCAGAATTAAGAGACTTTGGGGACTATTCCCAGAAAATGGTATTTTAATATAAATCGTTAAAGCCATTTTTGAAAATATCTAACTTCTCAAAACATTTTACATATAAAGAAGAGTATTTTCTTGAAAATATTTGTGTCGAATTCTTGGGAGATACTTTTCTAAAAAATTTTTTTTTTGTTCCGGAGTATTAAAACGTGTATTTCTGGTTAAAACTAGGCATTGATTTCTTCTACCTACTATAGTTAGGTAGCAGAGAAAGCAAAAACCAAGCCTTAGAAAGGCATATGAATAAATGATACTAATGCATAATTAAACAGTAAATGAAGGCATCAGTAAAGAAAACTAAAATTAGGAGGTAACTGGCAACAACAAAAATAAAATTAATGATGTTTATAATAATGAAGAATGTGATAATAATAAAATCCTTTTACTTTCAGAAAAAATAACTTGTTCCTACTTAGGTAGTCGTGTATAATACGACTAGGGCAAAAGAAGTTCAAGACATATTTGTGGAATCACAAATAAAACTTAAAATCGAAAACAAAGGGAGTATTATCAGTACCGTTTTTGCTAACCGAGCGGGATGGCTCAGCCCCGCATTCTACCATAGCTCTCATTCCCTATCCCATCATCTTCCTTGTCTCTGCTTCAGGATTGTAAGACAGGCGACGGTGTTCGGCGAGTTGCGGCTGGGCGGTAGCTTGCGCTCTGTAACGGTTACTTCCCTGGCGCCGCTGTGGTACCGTTCAGTTAGGTCTCTCCTTCGAGTGGGCTCCACCCCCGGGACTCTAGTATTTGGGACTTGTGGGCAGGGCCGAGCGACGTCGGATGCGTTCCATCTGGAAACGTTAGGGACCCCGTCCGTGCTCGCACCCGTCGGCATTCGGATCTGGTTGCTCTTCCGGTCTCGCCCCTCATTCCTCCCTCCCAAAGGCAACGTTGGAAGCCAAAATGCTGTTATGCAGGCCTACTTGTGTTGCTCTGCACCGGTTCTGGGGCCCCCTACACGATATGTACCTTTACTTTATCTTTTACTTACCTTACTATATAGAAACATGTGAAAGAAATTACGAGCTGCTGAAGTCAGATTTCTGAGGTCAATGAAGACTCGCACACTGCCTCTGTAGTTTGCGGGTTAGCATGCTAGCCTCCAAATCCAGAAGCGCGAGACTTTTTCTTCCCTACCCTCCCTATAGTCTGAGAGTGTGGATGTGTGCGTGTAAATAAATATAATAACCCAAAAATTAACACAAATAGTAAAAGAATTAACGCCATTGTCATGGGCAATTGTTACAAAGGCAAGGTCACCATTATTATTTTAATGTTAAAGGCTGCATATACATGGAAAGAAATGGGAAAGGATAGACCGCAGTATTACAAACAAAATAAGCCGTATAAAACCTGATAAAACACACAAAAAATGATCGAAATTTTTAAGCGGAATGGTGCATGGCAGAATACCCAAAATGATATTAAAATACAAACGGAAAGGAAAGCGAAATGGGGGAGACAAGACCCCAATAGAATCGGTAATTAGCAAAAATGCCTAATACGTACAGTGAATTATAATAATAATAAAAAACATGCAGTAATATAATGTAAGGAAAAAAAAGCTAGTTAATTGAAAGCATTAAAGTGTAATATTCTCTGCGGTTGATAGATAACGGCAAGCGTTTAACTTCATTACAAAAATTACAAACATAGTTTCTGATTATAGAATTATATACAAGGGTTACTTTTTGCTGTTAAAACATTTTTTGTTCAACCTAATGAGTACTTCTTTACTGCCTTTGTTCTTCCTTCAAACGTTTACTGATTCCCTGCTTGATTCTGCTGAGCTTCTCTGAAGCACACACATTACTAATTGCTCGTTTCTAAAGCTTTACTGTGATTCCTTCAAGCCAATATGATTACTTTGCCAGTTTGTTTTCACATGGTAACTTGGTTTTCCACAGCTAAAATAAAGGTTAACCTGGACCAACTCTTCATTAGAACATAAGATCCTACAATTAATGGAAAATAATTTTAAGCTACATGAGAAAATTGATCACATTAACAGACGAACAGCCCCTGCTGTCAAACCCCTGCACTTTCAGATTAAAGTGACTGTAATGTCTAAGGCCGCGGGAGATAGCACTTAAAATGTTTCAATAGTCCTTGGCTATGTGCCTTGAGAGAGAAAAGTTATAGTGTGCAAACGTTAATTTAATCATAATCATGGGACAATATCACTGTGTCTCAATAGTCGATACTCCAAACTCACTTTATAAAAAAACTCGATAGCTTGTTCACTGAGTTATGTTTTCATTAGTGGTTTTATGTATACAAACGTCTGTTTTTTTTTACCCTATGCTAATTCCGAAATTGTTCCTGTTTAGCATCCCCTAATTGGGATCATTTTTACTTTCCCTACTAGTATAGTAAGTAGGCGAAGTATTGTATTCCACCCAAAAATTCGATACCGAGATTTCATCGGTAATATATGTTTTGAGGCCCCCCGAATCCAAAAAAGCATTTTTGGAAATATGTCCGTGTGTGTGTCTGTGAACAGTATAACTCAGAAACGAACAGTCGGATAAACACCAAACTTGGTATTTAGGTTCAGTATCTTCCAGATATTCGACACAAACGTTTTCAAGAAAATCCCCCCACCCCAGATTACCCTTTGCATGGAACATTTTTCGAAAATTTTAATTTTCTCAAAAATGGCTCTAAATATTTTGATTAAAATATCATATCTTTAAGATACTTTCATGACAAATAAAATGTATATCTTGAACTTTCTGGGAATGTCTCCAAAAGTATACATCATTGTGAACGACTTTTGCATAACTGGTAAACCATACGAGATAGACAAAATTTTATTACATAAGAATGTAGATCGCGTTAAAATACACAGTTTATGTCATGTACAGCTTTTTTGCTGAGTGAACTATTTTAGAGATATTGCTTGTTATTCCCTTAAATTTTCCAATACTTATACTTTTTCTAAAATGGGAATTCGTTATTCATTTTTTTTGTTCTGATAATGCAAAGAGAATGGAATGCTCCAGATAGGAACCAGCTTTTAAACATTTGACCATCGGTTAAAGCCTACCATATTCCCCTTGCATCTACAAGAATATTAGCAATAAGATTAACATCTCGATATCTCGATTAACATGAAGTAGACGGAGAATAAGGTTTGTAAAAATAGTTTGTACAAGAGTAGGGAAAGTCATGTGAGTGTAACACACAAGATTTGTTATCTTGATGATACCACACGTTATATGTTGCTTATTATTACTCCAGGCTAATAATAATAATAATAATAATAATAATAATAATAATAATAATAATAATAATAATAATAATAATAATAATTAATAATAACTTCTTTGCTTCGTCTATTATATAATGCTATTTTGTGCTGGAAACATTTTTTTAAAGTATTTTATCCATATTATGGAAATTAATCGTATGATATGCCTTTAAGCTACGTTCGTGATCTGATTGGGTTTGTGTAAACACAAACAAGGAAGAAAAGAACAAATAGTTCCATGCGTTGTATTATCTCACGTCTTAAGATCTGATTTGTTTCTGTTGGATTTACAGGTTTTGGTCACAAGAATAGGTAAATGTAATGGCTAAGAGTGAGTTACCAAGCCAGGCTATTGCAGAAACGTGATATAGTGCGTCAGCTAAATCAACTTCATTCACAACTCAGTTAACGCTGCCTGTTACACGTGAACTTCTAGTGTTTCCCCTATCTTCTTGCATGTTTTCATTTGGACACAAGGGTCTATGGAATGTTTCATTGATTCATCCACAGGAAACGCAATCAAGATCTATTAAGAACTATAGTCCAGCAATTCTTCGGGAGCACGTACGAGGCAACAACGCGAAGTTCCGAATCCTTTCATTCCCTATATAGTATGAAGTTAAACGCAAAGCCTTTCAATAGTGCCAAACTTAAAAATTTAAAAGTATCGAAGGTTTATCCCAAAGTATTAGACATACTTCGATACCGTCGAGTATCGAGGTATTGACGGTATCGAAGTCTCATCCCTATAATTATTAATTATAAATGGAGACAATTCATACATTTGGTAATCACGTATTGGGTCATAAAGAGTGTAAAAGTGAATATACACAGAAAACTACAGTATATATTCTCCTCTAAGTTATTCGCATAGTTACAAAGTGTTTAGAAAACGGAAGCCTAAACTAATTCTATGCCTTATAACAATATAAGGTAACATTTTATTTATTTATGTTTCATAGGAATGTTGAGTGACCGACACTCAGGAGTGACAGTTGAAATGACACAGTGTACCGTACTGGAACGTCTGGAGGGAACTGCGAGCCCTTCCTTAAAATTCGCTTTCCAGAACCATTTCCAGAGACCTTCATCATCAAAGAGAACTACCTGTGTTGAGTGGAAATGTTGCGGTAATCGAGTCTCTGAAGAATCATAATGAGGGACATTCAGTAAGACAGCGTACACCGAGAGTAATCATGGTCGTGAGGTAGAGATAGTTCTGCAGTTACCAATGTAGCGTTTTGGCTCATATCAAAGGAATTACCCTTATTTTATTAAGAATTATGATGGTAGAACTATCAATGCGAACACTAGTGTTTACTGGGAGGTCCTTATCGCCTTCTATGTCGATTTCCAGAGCTTTTGTGAGTTCAGAGGTTTGAAGTTTTAGCAAGTCTTACAACAAGACGGGAGCACATTACACTTTAGCCATGGTAATTTAAATTTCCTCCAGGAACCCTTTTCAAATTGCATCATCTCCAGAACCATCTGCCTTTCCCTATCACCATAGAAACCAGGGTCTCTTAATGTGCAACGAGATTTCTATCAGTCATGATAAAGGAAAAGTTTTCCGAACGACACCGTGTCCACTTGACGATTAGAAGGCAAACACTGAGTATAGGACATGTGATGTAACTCCAGATCAGCGTGCTGATATGCTTGCACATATCAGCAGCCGCATTCAGTACGCAGTGGATAATGACATAACATAATTGGTAAGGACGGTAAGAAGCCCAGACCGGGAACATTGTTTTGGAAACAACTTTATAATTTTTATTCGTTTTGCAACAACGACGTAGCGCATTCCCTCAAGATTGCACAGAAAATGAAACGACGGCGCTTAGATACCGGTTTCCTTTTAATACCAGACCCTGTAACGTCTGTAGTCTGTAAGATTTACCATTTCGTACGCTGAATTTATTTTAAATGACAGTGCATTGCGTAAAGGATTTAAGGAGCCCCAAATCGTATATTTCCGGTGAAATTTCGATATCAAATTTTTGTGTGCAATACAGTTCTTCTCAAAAGCGTTGTGATTTTGAGGCAGTATTTTATATCATAACATGCTGTGAATGCCAGAGTGATTGTAGTGTAAATTAGTATTATTGTATGTACAGGATTTTAGATGTTTGTTAGCCATAAGTATTGTTAGGAAATATGTTTACACGGCCTCGCTGAAACTGACAATGGAAGTGGGTAACAATAAAACGAGGGGATGGGTTGTTTATCACTAAGAAGAGACAAACAAATGACGTCAGGGTAGCGTGCCTTTCTTTAGAAATGAAGGGAATATCTTCCCTAGAGCATATATGTTAGTAGCAGAGGTTGGCTGACAAAATAGACGCTAATGTTGGCGCGATTTGGTAACCAATAGCAGCTCTATTATATTATTTAGTCATTTCGAAGTGAAGGAGTATAATTTCTCGAGCCATTAGCATGTTTCGCGCAGTCTTGAAAAGTTATTCGCGAGGTACACGTCGCACAGTTTGGAAGGATCTCTCGGGAAGTACACGTCGCAAAGTAAGTTATAAAATGTAAAGTGCGCGAAGTAATTGGTACGCGGTAAATAAAACGACTGTAGTTACATTAGGAAATATCACAGTTTCAGTCAGGCGTGTATAATGATTAAATATGTGAATTATTAATTAAGTGTGATGGCAATAAATGTGTATAAACAAATTATTTTATTAGTGTTATCTTTTAGCAACAACTCCTTTCCGTTTACACGCCCTGCTCAGAGACACGTGCTCGACTGAATAATAATAGCTAGACGGAAGACAACGAACCCAAATTTAAATATAATAAAACAATAACAGGCGCCCAGTAAATAAGATAACAGGAGCCAATTACCGCGACAATTTCAAGTTTTTGAAAGTTTCCTGGTTGAAATTTATTCGCTTTTACCACAGTGCACCTATTCTGCTGCCCACCTACAAAACCTCGTAATCTGTGAAAAAGCTATCGTACACGTTTCAATGCGAAAATTCGAAAGAAAACCAAATTGTGAATCTATAAATCTACAGAAGCGATAGACTTGGACCACTGAGGGATATGTGTTTATCCAAAGTGGTAGTTGTAAGTCGAGTGCATGGAAACGTGTCGAGAGTTTTGGTTTATTATAGTGTATTTTCTTTATTTAATGTTGGCAGATATTCCTTTTCACCTGTGTTCCGCACCAGCCCTAGGTGAGACAGTATCTTATTATTTGGAATAAAAGTCCGACACATATGCAAATAAAGGTGAGGCTTAGGTGTGCGACGAACGGGAAGGAGTAGAGAAGCATTTCACCTGAGTGGTTGACAGGCAAGCTTCGCAACGACATCCACACCAGCCACTGGATGAATGCATCTCGCATTAATTGATGACAAAACTCTTGCACTCAAACATCTTCCTATGAACACACATCGGTTTCAGTCTCAGGAGTGAAGAAAAAGCGGGAGGATTAAGAAAAACATTAAGTGGAGCTGGAATGAGGTAAGGAGTGGTGATTTGGCCGCGGCAGAGGCGGTTTAGTATTACCTTACCAACATAAATCACTGAGCATTATATCGGCACGATTCCATACATTCGAACTGTACAGTCAAATCAGACTAATATAAAATTAATACTTCAATTCTGGCAAGAATTACCTGTCGTATTTTGATACACAGCTTGTAAGTTTGATTAATAACGTTATAGCTTCTGAAAGCGGACCAACATCGCTCTGTAATGTATAAACAAATTTCGCAAGTGGTAAGGTTCTTGTCGTTCTTCACTTCATCCCTTCTCCTATGGGGTGGTAGTCGCAATAGATCTCATATAGGCTACAGTGCTCGAGATGTCCCCTCCCTTGCATACCGTATAGGGCAATTAGAGAAAGCTCTTTAGCACTGGACTGAAGAGGATGAGGTGTTAAAATAGTAGTTAAACACTCTGACAACTCCTTCGCCATTAAGCTCCATTAGTGGTCATACATTGTGTTATAAAAGAGTAATATGTGGAGAAAAACTGAGGTTTGCTTATGGGCACTATTTTACTACTATGCTCCTTAGCGTCCCATGTTATATTTAAAATACGGAACATTTTGCTCAGAAGCCTCTTTCATGCTTGAGGTTGTTTTATGTCCATAAATCTACGACACGGTACCACCGGCTTTATTTCCCTTCCGAAGGAAGCCATGCTCAGGATTTTTACGCCCGAAAAATTGCATTGCCCTGCGCCAGGTTTGAACCCGCGACCTAAGGAACTAGAGGAGCATGGTACTCCTACACCACGGAGAACGATAAATGTGGAGGTGATGACTATAATCGCATAATAGTCCGAGCAACCATGGGTCTCAGTTATCACAAAATATGCCACGGTTGACCGATCGACTGCACGGTTGAAAAGATAAATGCTCTCATCCATTGTAAACACCAGTAGCACCACGGGAGATAACGGGATTGCTCTAGAGGCTTCTTTCTTCCCACCTCCCGAACATTCTAAAACTCTTTGCAACATTCCAGCGTCCACATAAGCGAGTGAGTTAGTGAGATAGTGCGTTTCTGATGCGACAAGAAGTGCTCTTTCCGAGTGAGTTTGTGAAGACAGTTGTGAGTACAGTGTGTGTTGCTACTGAAAGGGATTAGAATGGTATTATTGTATTCGACTCTCATTAGTGAAGTGACATTGAAAATCGAACTAGATCACAATATTGAAGTGACAGTGAAAATTGAACTAGATGACGTTAGTGAACTAACAGTAAGAGAACTAATTGAAGTAACAGTGAAAATTGAACTAAATTACATCAGTGAAGTGACAGTGGAAACCAGACAGTCACAATAGGTATATATATATTCTAAAATGTAGGCCTAACCATAAAACTTACATGTTCTAATTATGTAATCGTGTTGAGGATGTAAATGTTGCAAATCTTCAGTGTTGTAAGAAAGGAATACCGTTCAGGTGTACAAAAAAGGCATCTAAAGGTATGCATATTTTAAAGCATGTTATATTATCTCTACTGTTTAACCTTTAGTAAATAGGGAAATTGTTGTCTTTCATACAAAACCAAGCGGGATGGCTCAGGCCCGCATTCGGGTTCGATCCCTGCGCCCGACCTTCCCGACCATGGGATTCCCCGGGTCGCTAGACGAATGGTGGGAAGGTTCATTACATCCCCCGAATTTCCTATCCCCCAATTTCACCTACACTCTCATTCCACTTCACCTTCATCTTCTTGATCTATTTCACGGTTGAAAGTGTCGGCGGGAATCTCGATGTTGCATGGCAGAGGAGAGGGATGCTCTATGTGACACTTAGCCCCCGGAATGGGGCAGTCTCCAAGTCCTGGGACCCCTAGTGAGATGAGAAAACTTGCTGGGAGAGAGGAGCCGTTTGCACCAACTGCCATCCGAGGAGTTTTAACCTGTAAAAGGTGGGAGTTTACCCTGCCCTTTCGTGGTCCGGCCTCCCTCTGTCTACTCTCACCTCAGCTTCCCTCCCGGAGACATCCCTTCAGGGGCTTCAGACATAAAAGATCTTGTAGTTCGACGTGCTAAGACCCACTCCGTAGCAACTATCAATAAGCTTCTTCTGCTACTACTGCACACATAATTTCTTTATCGAGATTTTGCTTAAAATACTAAATAAGTAGCTCAACACAAAATCTCGCATAAATTCCAAACTTGGTATTTGAGTGTAATATATTCCAGGGATGCGACAAGGATATCTTCAAACATAACGAAAACCTTTCACTAAAGGCCAAGTTGCCCATTATAAGAATATTTTTTTGTAATTCTTTATTTTGTCAAAAATGCATCAAACTGTTTTTATTAAAATGAGTTTAAGATATTTGAATGGCAAGTAAAATGTATACCTTGACTTTCTGCGAATAGCCTGTAAAGTCCTCTTTAATTGAATGAATTTTGTATAACTTGTAAACCGTAAGAGAATTACAAGTACTGTACAAGAATGCACTTCTCAATAAAACGTAATTTATGCCCTTCATAGCCTACAAACAATATGTAATGTGCAATGACACTTTATATCTATTAACAAGAAGCAGATGTAAGTATAAGGTTTTGAAAGAATAAGTTGTAGAGGAGTGAGTAAAGAAAGTCATGTAAATTCAAAACATTAGATGTTTCGTGTATGCCCCAGCTGTTGCAATAATAGTCGTGTTTCTGATGTTTTACGTAATTTGTTTTCTGCATCTTTACACGTAATTTACTTGGAGGTTGACAACACTTTACATTAAATGGTGCAACAATTATATTCCATATATTATGTGCTTTCAAATTGACAGCGCAGACGTTCAGCCATATTGCAACAAAATCACAACATAGGTTGTAGCGCTGCCCAGGAGACTGCAGAGGAAGTTATTGTTCAAAGATAACGCATTTCCTGCAGTTATCTTCAGCTTTGTGTTGAACAGCTGCTGTGTGAAAGCTTGAAGTTCTGAGATTTCATAATCAGCAGATCCATCAAGCAATAGTCGCTGTACCACTGACGAGGTTCGATTCGCTTCGTTGCATATTCCCTGTCCGCTCCATGCAAGCAAAAAGAACTTCATCAGAAGTAACAGAGAATTAATAAAAATGAGTGAAACTTTATTCCAATCGATATCAGAATCACTCTGATTTTTCGAAAATCTAATAATGCTTAACTTGAAGAATAAGAACGTAACAAAGAAAATAAAGTCTGCGGTGATTTGAAGCAGAATTATGGGCCCATATACAGCATTTGTTAGCTCAGCAGTTTCAGGTAATAGATAGTGTAATTTTCTGAACAACTATATTTTTCCACACATCGTCGCTATCGGAGTAACTACACAAGGCCCAAATCTAAGTGGTCTAACAAATACGTTTAATTTGTTGTTGATTAATTTGAAGCGATGTTTCAGAAACATGAGTGCATTAATGAACTGCAAATCTGCCACACGACTAATAAAATAGACACAATTTGTTATCAGATGACATTCCTTATGATGTTGCCAAACGTATGCATTAAGTAGACCCCCAAGAAAAGTGATAACAAAAAGTGATATGGTTTCACAAATAATAAACCTTCTGGTATTCCTGTACACTTGTTTTGTTTGATCCTGTAGCAGTGCTTCATCTACTGTGGACATATTCTCTAGTATACGACATATGTGTTTCCATTTGCTCGTAGCAAATGAAATAATACAATACATAACTGAACAATGAGAAGCTATGCTAGCAATTGTATATGCCACAAATCTGCCCGGTGTGTAGCTTTCTATTATAAACTTGAACATAATTAGAATGTTACCGCCAAACAGAACAAATAAACCAACG
Source organism: Deroplatys truncata (assembly GCA_030765065.1). Taxonomy (NCBI): domain Eukaryota; kingdom Metazoa; phylum Arthropoda; class Insecta; order Mantodea; family Mantidae; genus Deroplatys; species Deroplatys truncata. The sequence goes on along the minus strand of CM060988.1, from coordinate 52,958,433 downwards.
ATGACAACAAGAGACCATGTTATACTTCGGGCTGTCGTAACATGTGACCTGGTAATAGCTTTATAAGGTGCCAGTCCCAACAATTTGGATATCATATATAATGGTGTAATGGAATTCCAGAAGTTTAGGCTAATTCCAGGCTCTTGATAGACTGTTTCTACGTCCCATACAGTTTGTGGGCAGTAACTGATGGTTACACTTTCCATTGCGCTGAGAGATCCTTAATAGTGTACCTAAAGGTGTCTGCAGAACATCCCACGTACGATATTCTTTTATTTATTCAATAATGCAATGTATTGGAGAATCTCAAATATTATTTAAACCAGGTTCGCCGTATGTTCATGAAGGTCTTCCGTCTAAGAACTTGTTTGGTGAAGTCAACAATAAGGTCTCGCAAGCACAGCGGTGTATTCATTTGACTCTTGAATTTTTAATAGAAGCGGCTATACAGCCTTGTTATGTCATTAAGAAAATTAAGTACCACCATGCACTCTGTTATTACAGTAGAAAAACAACTACGTCATATGTAACACAGGTAAACATGTAGGGTTGAATTATTGATACTCTACGAATAATTTATGGGATGCTATAAGTGCACTGACTTTGGAATTACCGAGAGCTGTTTACAATTACTACTGCTTCATTTGAAGAATAAAGGCTCTATCAGAGTTTGAATTTTACTTAGCTGAGATCTTTAAACTTCATTCTAGAATTAAGTTGATTACTTTAATCAGAGACTGATTTGCGAAGAAACACATGCAGTTTTAACCTTACATAGTTTTTTATCGCAACATTATGTAAAAACGTTTTTACTTCGTAACAATTAGAAATATTGGATATATTTTAACTCTTAATAACATTAATTAGTGTAGATATTGCTGCATAATGACATTCTTCAACATTTATAGGTCTTCCATAATGAATAGCCTGATGAAACTTAACTTATCCTCCCAGTAAGAATTTTGTCTGGGTTACTTCGCTTATAGATTATAGTGATTTTTCAAGATTTCAACCACAATTTATGCATTATACTATTAAGACGGTAGAAATAGCGAAGACATATTTAACCATGAAGAAAGAAATAAAAGTATGTAGTTTTGTTGTTGTTGTTTCAACGTTTCCAATGTGTTCAGTGACCCCCTGATGAAGGCTCGTTCCAGAGGGTCCATTTATTAGCTGAAGGCACACAGCCGACTGTGTCCGTACCTCCGGAGTAAAGTGATAATGAAAATGGCGGTGTACAAGAGGACCACAGCCTTTACTGTGGATTTTGAGACGTTGGGCCTTGGGGAAACCTCACATAAGGGAGTCGGAGGTGAGGCTTGAATAAGGTCTGGAAAGGTAGAATCGAACTGAAAGATCAATACCAGAGCCAGGATTTAAATCAAGTATCTTCCGGTTTTTGTCTGGTTGCTCTACCCAACTGAACTACTATGGCAACATGCCGTCACGTGTTACGTGGCTGTGCATTGGGACATAACTATAGGTTTAAATGACAGGAATAAGAAAGTAACTAGCTTCTTTAGCATGAAATGGTACTTATTTTTATTAATCTACGTGTTTCTTGCCGACAACGAGCAAGTTAGCTCCGCGGTAACATGTCAAGCTCGCATTATGGAGGTCCATGGGTCAATTCCCGTCGATCGCCTACTCTGACCTTAAGTTTTTGATTATTTCCCGATCGGTAGGCGAATGCTCATCCACCATTATCTACTATCGCATGTTTACTTTCTTTCAGTTCGCTTTAATTGCGTTTCGCTCTCATGCTTCAGGTTGTGCTTCAAGGTGTCATTGCTGTGAGCGGTGCCCTACAGATAGCGTGGATGCTTGCACGAAGGAAAGAGTACTACCCGGAGACACTAGAGGGTTCTGGTAGCACCAGTAATGTGTCGGGTCTTCGAGCCAGGAAGACCCGTTGCGTCTCTGTGGTCTATCTGCCTGTGCTTATAGATTTAGGATGTGACCTGTTAGAGACACCAATATATTTTTCTTTGATTTTGTGTTTGCACCTCAAATGCCTTGCGGCCCGGCTCCTATACGACTAGTAGGAAGTATGAGTTTCTTTGTAGCACCGAGTTTCAAACCGAGAGGTCTAGGGTGTCAAATGTGTTGTTCTCGTGAGGTTTTTCTGTTTGTATTTTTTTATACAGCTGTAATAATGTAGCATTAAAAGGAACGGAATACTGCGATATTTGTCGCCTACCAGTTAAACCTCACGGTCTGGATAGGGCACTATGTTGAGCTATGCCGAGTCAAAACATTAATGTTTTGAGAACTGATTCCGAAGGTCCCTTGAATTTGTATATGTATGTGTTGGTCTCCCTGAGAGTTTCCCACATTTGAAGTGAAAAGGAGGAAGTGTGAGGTTTAGTTTAGACAGTTCTTGATATCTGTAACAGACATTTTGCCCTCAAATGGTTGTTTAGTCCACCCAGACGATTGTTTATGACTCGTGTTACACTTTAGAGAATCTTGTAACTAGCTTATTTCCATTTTAATTACTATTCTCTAAGGAACAAAGTCGAAAGTGTATCATTTCCATCACAAACTAATCCACGTAATTTAATGCAAAAGATCAATATTGACCAGCAACATTTTATTCGTGAAAAGTACTCGAAAGTAACCATGGGAGAGAACCCGGAATACATAAAATGGGGAAGTAGCAAAAACCAATTACTAAATCCACTATCACTCTGTAACCACAAATAAAACTCAAAAGATATACCGTTATGTACCCAGAGAAATAAGAATAAAAGGCAAAACACCCGAAAATCGTATTGGCGATGTATAAAATGTTCTGAATACAGAAGATAATTAATCATATGTGTGAGAGATATAACAAGTGACCAAAGGTGCCTAACTGCAATATAATTTCTAAGCATATACCAGCAGAAAAAGAAACAAGGAGAAATATGTTAAGCTCTGAAATCTCTTCACCCGCTCTTCTTCCATTTTGCCCCAATTGTTACGATCTGTTTAACCTTTCCAGTAACATCTATAGTTATGCCCTGACGTACAGTAATAGCTGACAGGCACTAACGAATTATTTATACGTCAGCTAAATATCAGATCACCTTAAAAGGACATAGATCGGACGCTACCTTGGTACATGCAAAGGTATATATTAGATATATAAAGCTATATAAGGTGTATATACCTTATATATAAGGTATATACAATGGATATATATAAAGGGTCTTTCAACAAGTGTGTCCTATTTTTAACATGTGATAGCTGCCGTTGTTTTTGAGTTAGAGGAGTCATGTTTTTCATGTGGTTACAGCTGTTATTGACAAGTGGCTATGGAACGTTACAGCATTCAACAATGCGTAGAAACTGTGAAAAATTATTATCGAAATGGATTATCTGTTCCCCAAACCTTCCGTGTATTGCCTGAGTTAAGGTGTGCATAATCGTCCCTGCGAGAGAACGATTCGGCGTTTATCGACAAATTTGAAAGAAGTGGTTCTGTCAGCGATCAAAGAACGCCGGTACGTAATGGACGTAAGCGCCCCAACGAAAACATAGGCGCCGTTCGTGAGAGTGTACGCGAGAACGGAAACAAATCAATTGCTCGTCGAGTGCAAGAATTGGGGCTTTCGCCGACCACAACTTGGCGAATTCTGCTTCTGGACTTGAATTTTCAGGCTTATAAAATGGTGTTAACTCAGAACTAAAGCCCAATGACCATAGGTTGCGACGTGTATTAGCTGACTGGGCTATGGAGCAATTGGAAGCTGACTGGATTGTTGTCGAAAAAACATCTTCAGCGACGAAGCCCACTTTTGGATGGATGGTTGTGTTAACAAACAAAATTGCCGCTATTGAAGCAATCGCAATCCAATGCAGATTCAAGAACGACCACTTTATCCCCAAAAGGTTACTGTGTGGTGTGGATTTTGATATGGTGGAATCATTGGTCCATATTTTTTCCAATATGAAGATAGAGAAGCTCTGTCAATGGAGAAAGATAACGGGCTGTTATAAGGGGGTATTTTTGGCCTCAATTGGATGGTATAGATCTCAGAAGTATTTGGTTTCAGCAACATGGTGCCACATGTCATACTGCTCTCAAAACAATCGATCTTTTGAAGGAGAAGTTTAATCATTTCCATGATAGTGATGTTAACTGGCCCCGAAGTCATGTGATTTACTTCTTGTGGGGTTATGTTAAATATCTAGTTTACGTCAGGAAGTCAGAAATAGTAAATGATCTTATGAATAACATCACACGTGTTATTCGTGAAGTTGGACCTAATTTACGTTCTTCTGGCATTGAAAATTGGGTCAACCGTATATACGCGCAACCCAACGAAGTCGCGGCGTGTTCACTTAACTGATGTTCCCTTCCACACATAATGACATTAATTATGTTCCAAAATAATAAAATAAATAAACCTCTATCATTTATAGAACGTGTTTTACTTAAGTTAAAGGTAGGACACTCTTGTTGAAAGACCCTATACATTATATAGTGCCCTAGAATGTATGACTCCTTTTATTTCAAGAAGATTAACAATTTGTGCTTGTGTGTGTCAGTAAGAAACATTAATTAAGTTTCCAAATCACTTGTGCACAATATATATATATATAATATATATATAATTTCTCCAGCATATATGCATATATACATAGTGGGCCATTTAGTTTCCGACTTTACAATATCTCCGTAGGTAAGCGTAGCAGAAAGAAATGTCTAGAACAAAGACTTCTTGATATTATGGGAAAAAGTGAATGTCGTTAGTCGTGTTTTATTTGGGGGACGTTATGGTGGTCATATAAATGCTGGGGAAACTAACGTACAATTTCAACAAAAGAAAAGGCTTTACAGTTATTACCGACTTTACAGTTATATATAAATATACACATAATTTTAATATTATTTCCTAAACCTTGTTTCCTTTGAAGTTCCGTATAATACTTGGCTATTTCTGAGCTACAGCAAAAAAACGCCAAACGTATATCTGATTTAGCAATTCCTATAATTAATCATTCCCTGAAACAGTCTAGAAAATCGTTCTCTTCACATGTTTTGTTGAGTTCCTTTGTTTTTGCATACAAATACAGTTATTTCACCCACTATCACGCGCTTCCTTCCGTCACGTCTCTTTAGGAAAAAATTGAACTCTTACTCGCCGAACATATAGAACATCTAAAATTTTGACAAGTCCGAAAAAAACTATACGATGGATGCCGCTATATACCTACTTGTGTCGGTCGGAATTGTGTAACAGAACCTCCCATATGGCATCTGACTTTCTTCTGTCGACCTGCTGGGAACCTTTCCTCCCCAGTGTTTCCTCCACTGTCCGCTAGAGCTGCCGCCGCGGAGCGATTGGCTCAAAACTCGATCAGCCAGTATTCGGTTTAGTAGGTTGTTACCATCTACAAATGACGTACAACTGCTCAGCTCCAAAATCTCAGAATGTTCTAGGGATTCTGTGGTCATGGAGAAACGGGGAGGAAGAGTATTCAAAATGCCTCGCCTGAAAAACTTACAAAAAAGGAAAAGTAACGCAGCCGTCACCATAAATGCTCCATGCATTAATCTACATCACTAACAACATAACTCGACACTAACGCAATAAACTTCATTGAGCAAAATCACAAAAGGTAAAAAGCAAAAAACAGAGAAGCCAGCAAAGTACTGCAAACTATCAACAAAGACTCATCACAGCGATGTCAGCACTTAGCGTTAATTTAAGCGTAATGACAATTATATTAATGTCACTGATTTTCCTACCATCCTTCGGTTCATTCATTCTTCTAATATTTGATGTTACGAGTTATCCTAGTCTTTATTTATATTATTTTTCTCCTCTTCTTTTTCGTTCTCATTAGCGATAGTAGACAGTATACCTTATTCGGACGCCTCTCTCTAGACAGCTCGAATAGTGAGACGGGTCTTAGAGCCTAGAAACTATTAGAGACTCCCGAGTGCCTTCGTATCTGGCATGTGTGTGGCCTGTAGCTTCCTGTGTGTTCTTTAGTTCACCCATTCCTCCTGATGGCGTTAACGAGTGCATTCGATGGAGTACTCAGATCGATTAACTTAAACATTAACGTAAAGTATGTTCTCCCCTTTTAATTTAGGCCATTTTTGTTCCAATATTTTGTTGTCCGTTTTATTTCTTCTATAGCATTTTTAATTATGCATAACAGTAAAGTATATTTCCCGCGTTATACAAACCTAAAACTTCTAGACTCCAACTAAGTAATTTTTATCAATAAAAGCATTTACTAATTTAATTTTCGTAATAATAGCTACTATTTAAGCTTTATTCCAGCCGTTCAAGACCTATAGTCTGATGGCATTCGAAGCATTGATCGTTCCAAAACTCGAACCAGCTCCTTGGACCATCATTATCATTATAACAATATATAAAGACTAAAACATCTGTTTTGTTTTTATTCAGCAGCTTTAACGGTATTTGTTTAAGTGATATATTGAAGAAGTGGTAAATACATACGAAACCAGTATTCGAACCCATAATCGTAGGGCTAAAATATTTATAAATGCAATAATATAAAACGTGTTTACAGCACTTTAGTTAAAATATACAGTAGAAAAGATTAAAAAGAGGTGCTTCGAATGAACGGAGATTCGAGCAATGGTTTGGAGACGCGCATTATTTAAGATTTTACGACTGCAGCCATATAAGTTCATATTTAACATTGTTTTATCTCAACACCTTTTAGTTATGGTGATGAGTAAGTTAAACATTAGATTTTGAACCCAAGATAGCGGTAAATATTGTATTGAGCCGTAGTAGACTTCGAATTCCAGACTGGGGATTGCGTTAGATTGCACGAAGTGTCGAAAGGTGTGGAAATATATGAAGCACTGTCTGGTAAGACGCTGAATCGCCTGCTCAGCTGACGGATAAGTGTATATTGGCAATGAATTTGGGTCATCGCTGTCCATTTTGCTCCGACATTTGAACGATGCCGAATTACGCCCGAATTAGAGTCAGGGGCACACCGTAAATAAGTGAATTATTATAAGTGTGTTACCTGCAAGTGCTAATCAGGTAAGCAATGCGTGGACATATTTAAATTCTTGTACGTATTCCCCTCCAGCTAAGGCCTCCAGTATCCATGTAAACTATTGGTGAATACATTCAGTAGCTTTTATACAAACTCTCCCCATACCGGCACACATCCACCCTACCTTCTGAGCACACACCCCCGTTGTAAGCAACCTACTGGGCTAAGTGCTCAAGGGGACGCTACAAAATATCACATTTTCCAATACTTTCGTTATTTATGTTTCCAGTTCAAAGTTTTATCACTGTTTAAATCCAGAAATTCGGGCTATAAATGATTCTGGTTGAAATATGATTCTCTGACTCCTCAACAGGGGATAGCACACAGAATCCTTTCATAGAGACATTATGTAGTATAATACTGAAATTAGATTTCAGACTAAAACCAGTTAAACATTGACACACGAATTCAAGAATGTGAATGAAAGACAGACATGTTTATGTCCCTTTGTTACTAGTCAGAGAAGGGAAGTGTACAGCAGTCATACTGCTATAAAGACTATGTACGTAGTAACCCTCTGTATGACAAGTGAGAGAAACTATATGCAGTGATTCGAACCACAAGAATTTATATATAACCCTCCGTTTGTTAAAGAGGAAAGGAAATTATTTTTAATAACGGAGACGCTAGCACTCCGGCCCACGCGGAGGCAAATTCCCACGTACACACACTCGCACGCTAGCTACCAACACTTCAAGCAGCCCTACCTTCCCATTCTCTCCCATATAAACGCACATTCTACCCTTCAACCCCGCCCTCCTAGATCTCTCCTCGTTTTCCCTCTCTCTTCCCCATCTCCGCTCTATTATACCTATTCCCAGACATACATGTACCGTTATCCCAAATTAAAACATTGGAAATTCTGTTAAACCAATTCAGAAACTGTTATATCGGGCACAAACTGCAGGTTATTATTCGAAAACGAATCCCATTACTCATGCATTAGCACTGTCAGTAGTTACGGCTGAACTTTTTTGAATTAAAGAATATAAAATCGAAAAAGTAAAGTATCCTAGCTATCAGTAACGTTTTGAAAGTGAAGGATGATAAAAGTAAAATACCGGCAAACAAAACAGTATACTCACATCAGAGGACCTACTAGCCCCGCGCCGTTAACACAAGGTGTTTCTAATGCCGACTGAACACCGATAGCACCGTGAAGAACCCACGCAAGCTAGTGCATAGAACTGGTAGACCAGTCACGCTAAGTACTGAAAGCAAGAGACAGAGAGCCCATGAGGCAAAGACTATGCTGGGTGTTTATTTGCTATTATATGCTGCATGATGCCACTTAGCCGCTGAACCTTGAATTCAATCTACATAGCTTTTTCCTCAGAGGGTATGACTCGTTTGTCGGAGAAGCTGTCTAGCAAGCAAATGTTCGGTACCAAAGGTTTGTGAATACTGTATGTGGTGTAGTTATCATCGCTGGCGTAATCTCCCTTTCGTGAATGTAAACTAAAACATTATCTGTGCGGAATGAATGGACGTTCGTAGGGTTATACAAGAAACATTAATCTGTTCGTTGTTTATTTAGATTTATTTTTCGCTTTGGTGTGTGACATTTCGAAGCACGCTGTTTGGTCTACATTTAATGGCTAATGTCATTACCAAAATAGTACTCATCGATTGATTTCCGTGCTTGCTAGGAATTTTCTCCGCCAAACGACTACTGCGTTACGTCTTTCCCCTTTAGGCTGACACTCGCTTAAAAACTATGATTTGAAAGAATGACATCATGACATGGTTTGAAATGAACACTCAATAGAGTGCGCCATTTAGTACAGGTGTAATTAAGCATTAGAAAAAATATGACAACGTTAAATTTCCGGAAAAGCATTCAGATCATTTACACAGAGTTATATGAAATTAATCATAATTTACTTAAACAATTATTCTGTATAAGCAATGAAAATATAATCACGAAAATCTGTCATATACTTTTGTAAATGCCAATATTTGTATTTATTCTTTATTAATTTTTAATTTTAATTCAGAATTCATCTGTGTTATAATTTTGAACATAAATATTCAACCTACAACATAGAAGTGTTTGCATAAAACCAACTACAATTATAGAAAGAAAATTAGTTTAACAATTCAAATCAAGAAAGTAAGTACATCATTGAAAAAAGCACCACATAATTTCTAAATAGCTATACTACTAATAATTCCAATCCGAGATTGAAATACCTAATAGTACACAGGCTTTAAAAGAATGCTCAAATTCTAACCTATTTATTGTGAAATATATGTCATGTCGATTGTAAACTAGGTAGTAACATACTTTGTTGTAATTTTAAATAACTGTTTATGAAATCTAACTTGATTATTTGTGATAGCTACATATACTTAATTGTCTTGTGCAACTACATTTTTCAAAATGTTATGTAAATTTTCCATGACCTGATATAAACAGATCATGTAGGAAATCGGTTGCGAATTTGTTGACTCTACGAAGTAGTAACCGTAACTTTATTACAACTCAAATACTCATTATTGGTTGTAAATTCATTAATTATCCCGTTGCCATAGGAATACGGAAACACGTATAAACCAAGCTGCGTTTACTAGTTCAACAGCACCGGTCGTTCCAATTATTCACGTGCCTCCTGTTACCCGGAAGAAGTAATTATTAATATATACTATTAATTGATGTTACTAAGGTATTTAACTGAACATTGTTTACATACAAGTGCTGTTTGTGAATCAATTACCATATTGAAATCTCGTCTATATTGTGACGAAGTCGAGACTTCCGCTTCATACATAGCGGGCGTATCTCTACGGCACTACCCCGAACACGATTGGTTGTAGATAGAGAGGGGAGCCGCTCCCGAAGCATCTAAAGTGTAGTCCAGAACAATGGCGTAGTTCCGAGAACTGATATCCCACCCCGCTACATCTACATACCGGCTCGAGAGTGAGTTCATGGGGTTTGTTGAGGTGATGTACTTACTCAACGAGTTCTCTGTGTGACCAGAGCGAGTGAAGTGGGGAGTCTTCTTTCCGACAGGCAGCGTGCGACTTGAAGAAAGAGGACTAGTCCTGTGTTAGACACTCCAGTGTCAGTAAGATAATAATTTAGGTGACGTACCTACTCAACGAGTTCTGTGTGTGACCAGGGCGAGTGAACCGAGGTTCGACTCTACCTCGAGAAATATAGCCGATAAGATCTTAGCCTTGAAGGTGTAGAAAAGAGTAGAGGCATCGGACGCTACTTTAGGAGAAACGTTGCCCACCAGGCTAGTTACAGCAATTATGAAGGGCAAGGTGGTTGTAGGCGGTGGCTCCAGGATGAAGAAGCATGGTGTATTTCTACCTTTCATACCCATTATTGCAGCCCTAGGTGCTGCAGCTGGAGGCGCTACTCAAACTGCCATAGTAGTGAATAAGTAAAAGGCTGCACATAAACAGCTTGCAGAAGTGGCAAGATATAACAAAGAGATGGAAGCAAAAGGAAAATGTCTTCCAGTGAAGAATAAGACGAGGAATGCCAAAAAGAGGAGACGCAACAGCAAGAACGGCAATTCAAAATACCCAGGAAGAGGGCTATACTTGTCCCAGGAAAAGCCTTGGGTAACATTTATCTCGCCATGCATGCTAGACGTTTAAAGATTCCGCATTTTAGAGCTCTATATATGATCAATGAACTTCCTACAAAGCCTCATCACCATGACAGGTTTCAATCTCGATTCTTCAGAGAATAAAGATACCATTGGGTTTCTGCAAGGAAGGATGATAACATTGCATTTTATTTCGATAGCTTTGGGAAACTAAGGCCTCCTAAAGAGTTAGAAAGGTGTGTGAGTGGCGTTAGGTTAATGCATAATAACGAGAGGTTTCAGAGTTTTAATTCAGTAATCTGTGGACACTTGTGCTTGCAATTTCTATCACAATGGGTTACACTGTTGCTGTTACTCGTAATGAATCTGTTCTTACAACGCACCTGAATCCTCCTTTGAGGATCGAAGTTAAAAGATATTATGAGACCGTTCTTTTGAATTTTAAAGCCTTCTATTCTATTCTCAATGTGGATCATAGCAATAACCAGTTTCATTACATTTAAAATGACGATCTTAAGGTCATTGATATACCTCATGGAGCTTATGGGATTGCTGATGTTAATAAATAATGCAATTAATGCATCGAGTGCAGTATTGCAATAGGCTCGTTTGTCGATGTAGAAGCGGACACTCGATCTATGAGTTTTTCCTTTGGTTCCGCCTGGATATCACATTTCGCAAGATCCTTCAAATGCCATTTACCTGCTTAGCATAGACACATAAGTTTGTCGACCAAATCACTCTTCGAATAGTCGACCAGAACGACCATCCCATCAAATTTAGAAACGAGGATATAAGCATAAGACTACATATACTTCGAAATGGGAATACATTTTGACAGAAGAAGATGCCTACAAGGATATAATAAGCCCGCGCATCGTCGTGTTCATCATACTCTACCTGCGGCCCTCAGAGTGTTAACCTGGAGCAATGGGAGGTTCCTTGAAGCTTTGAGATTCAGAATTCTGTAATGGACATCCTCAATGTAACGGAAACATCTACATTCGAGGACAAGATTGCTAAAGAAGAGGAGCATGTGTTCTGCTGCATAGTACATAGGCTCTCGACGCGAATGATGAGAATTAGAATCCCTTGTCAAGCTGAAGATTTATATACTATAACTAACCGGAGTTATCTCTATATTGAGCGATCTATTACTATACCTAATGGAACAACTACTACAGTAAGGCTCACCAATAATGCTATTGCATTTATGTTTGACGAGATTCAATTGGACATGAGCTGATCGACTATAGATAGAACAAGAAATTCAGGGATTACATCAACTGCAAGTATGCTGCACTCACCCCTATGGAAACTAATCGTTTACCCAATGCTGAATGGTGTCACCCTGGAGAAAATGTGGATATTGTGCATCGTGAAAGTTGAGCATTCAACGCTATAGTACCGTTGTCAATGCTTCTGTGACTTCCAGATGATCAGAGGGACCTCGTACTCAACAGCAAGTTTGAGCTGGTCCTCATTCGATCCAAGGACTAAGAACTGTATGCTGCCACCCGAAGCAGAAGAAAATACTACTCTTAAACTTACACATATCGAGTGGCGGATGCCTATAATACGCCTTTCTGTTGATAAAAAGGTGGAGATCCTTAAAGATTGTCAAGTCAGACAAGCCACTACATATAGCCTTTCGAAGCATGGACCTGTATACTCAGCCTGCAGTACCTCAAACTAGTGCAAATATTCCTGTACACACCTCTTTGTATTGCTTGATAATTCATGACAAAGTATTTACATACAAGCCCCTGGCTCATGTCATGCAGTCTTTAATTTAAATTTAGTTATTTCATGAAGGATATAAGGAAATGTAAGGAAGCTTTTTCGTGAATAAAAAACAAGTTATAGAAGGGATATTCACCTCTTTATTTTCTTATCATAAATTTCCAGCGCCTTCTTCCTCCAGCTCGTTGTCCCTACATAAGTTACTTCATTTACAATACATAGGTTCTGCAGATGTCTGTCTATATGGGATTTGAGTCCTTTTATTAGTGATAGTACATCATAATTTAACTGAGTTTCACCGTCATTTAAAGAAGTATTCAAAAGTGCAATTTTTTCACTTTCCATAAACGCTATATCATAGCAGAATACGACATGTTCACAGTACTCTCTGCTTGGACACTTATTCACTTTCAGATATGTTTCGAATTCTGTGAGACATTTTTGTATTATCTGCCAGTCATATTTTGAGACATACACGAAATTACTATTGTCTGTTTCTTTTATGAGGAGCACCTGGGTTTCATAATACAATCATATATTGACACTACTGCTTGTTGAGGTGTAGCCACCTTGAAGCACGAGTGCGGATGGCTGCATCTTTCTTTGGGGTGTTAGCGCGGGTAATTCGCTCTTCCAATAGCGTCAGCCTTCTATGGAGATCCTCAAACGTTTTATTGTTCTTGCTCCTGGTGGGCTTCTTAGTAGCGGGCCTGAAGCATTACATACTGCATCTATTAGAAAAATGATGTTTTCGTTTAAATAGAATCGCAGGTCTCCTGAAAGGAGTTGCACATGTTAGATACCATAAAGAGAGCGATGTAGCGGTTACACTTTAAGTATGAGTGTTATTTCATAGATTTTAAACTAATACTCACTATATTGCCTTGTGTAATTCTGCTAGTTTCCTGGGTGAATCTTCAGGAGGCACCTAGAGTAGATCGTCATCTACTTGAAAATAGATTGACCTCTCTTGGTCATCTGAAATCATCAAAAGCTGCGGTGCATTTGGAATAACTACTTCACCTGTGTCCTCCCTAGGGATAGGCGTTGTCTGACCATTTCTGCAACAAATAATGATATATTTTAAAACTATTCTAAAATCCCGTGCAGGGTAAGAACATATAGTTATTTTCAATGCTACTTACCTTAGGTGTCTCTGTCTGAGTATGAATACAGCCCAGTTTTCATCACATAGGAAGTACGACTTGATTTCATGGTGCAGCTCTGGCTTCCCGCATAGGGTTGCATGCGTATGTCCATTACAAAACTCAGAATGGTAATGGACAGAATGGTTGGTTACAAGGACATCTACATCATGCATGTCTCTAAGCTGTTCCTCATCTGCATACCCTCCTCTGAAAGAATGAACATGTTTCAGGTTCATCATTTCCTTTTAACGTTAAATGTAGCTCAGTATTCCCAAGAAAGGAATAAAAATGGTCTACTTACAGCTACCTTCTTGTGTAGGCTGGGTAGTTCTCTGTGCATACTTCTCTCGAAGACATCTGGTCATAATATCAGGGCATGTTACAGACAATTGAACGTATGAATCCATTGCACTCCTCCTTGTGGTGGTAGGTGTAGTGGTATGCTTCCTCTCCACACTCACTTCAAAGATCTTCCATTCCTGCCATACTAAAAATGTCCAGTTCGAGAAACTCTTTCTACAATCACCTTCAAGTAATACCTTCAGGATGCTAGGTCTGGGACCTTATATAGCAGTGGTGTAATGATGGGGGATAATTTCAGAAGGGTAGGGTGGTGCATGCTCACCCAAAGGGTTTGAGGGTGGAACCTGAGGCGAAAACAGACAGCGATTTGCTTTCATGGATACGATCCATTAATTTTTAAGTTTGCAACTGTACCGCATTTGAAAAATTTATTATTCAACACGGGAAAGCTTTGTGGCACCGGTTCTCACTGGTGGTGAATCATGTCTCAAAGCTGTCTGAGAATTCTGACATTGTTTTGAATACCTCCCCAGCCAGAAGCCAGTACTTGTGTTGGAGGAAGCATGTCTTTTAAGTGTTTCTTCCTCTATAGCAATCACGCTACATGAAACTGACGCTAAGAAATTCCCACTCCAAAACGATCACGTGTCCTGTGCCAGAAGGAAGGTGTCATTTAGATCGTCTTTGCTCTAAAGGGCAGTACTTGTGCCAGAAGGAAGGTGTCATTTATGTCCCCTATGCTCTAAAGACGAATTAAACCCATTAAATAACCAATGAACTCAATTAAAAATCATATCAACACACAGCTCTCGGTTGGATGAGTCATTCCCGAATACTAGTACTACCCCCTCCCCTCAAAGCACTACCTACCTTCCCCAAAGTACTTGTGTGGATCTCCGTGCTTGAAGGAAGGTTTACATACTACTGAGGCCCAGTGCTCAGTGGGGCACTTCCCATTTATGTTAAAGGTTGTTTAGATCTGGCTATGGAGGATTAAGTTGTAGAATTGAGGCCTAGTACTCAGTAAAATAATTTCCATTCATGTTTAAACACGTATAGATCTAGCGATAGAGGAGCAAGTTGTGGAGTTAGTAATCTTAAATGTTGAGTACTGTCAAGCGAACTCAAGGTATATATGGTTTAGCCTTATCAAGTAACTGAATGATTTGGGGGATAGGTTCAAGGAAGTGAGATTTGACAGCATCAGCATTGTGCTCTCCCTACAGCTCACTGTCTGATGTAACCGCAGAGGTACAATCCCGTGTATCCGTGGTAGCAAATCCGCTACTGTGTGTAATTTTAGAACACTTCCTTCCGAATCCACATCAGTAAGTATTGGTTGCCACTTAAAAGTCCAAGCTTGTACCCAGCTATGCACAAGCACCATTATATTTTTCTCCCATTCCTAATGTACCTTACCCATTCTAATTTTTTGCTCATAATTATGGATTGAAAACCCAGCCACTTTAGTGAAAATTCAATAACCCTCAGCTGGCTGTGTAAGGATTGACAGTAAAGCTGGGAATATACTGGAGCTGTGCAGTGAATGCCGATTCGATTGGATCACTCAGAATATGTCGTCAACTTTCCGTGGTCTTTCATCAAAAATTTATATCTCTGTTTTGCAACTTAAAATTGCCATCCTAGATACTATGTTCTGAAAAACAGTGACTTTATTCTCCATTTCGGGTTCATGTTTCCAACACGCTATACCAACTGCACGATATGCGTCAAATACATAGAAGACGTTGATGGTGGATCGTCAAAATGAGACGTTGCAACCTAAGTTTGTAATCTTCTGCAGCCATGATTATGTTTTCAAAATCATCATCTTCTATTATTCTTCCGCTTGCATAATAATCCGTCAAGTATAACCTGTAACACTAGTGTACGAGTGCGTGGTGGGTTAGAGGGCAATTATAGTTAATGGACAAGGCTTACGCCTTTGTATGCTGAGGTATACAAGTTGGAACATAAGATATCTAACTTCCTCAGAATGGCGTAAGTCACACAGCTAATTTTAAAAGTAAACTACCCTGGTTTCAAAAATAATAAAATCAGTAATGCTTCTGGTGAATGTATCAAACAGCAACGAATGTACCAGGGGTGTAACTAATCGGTGGCGCAAGTTTTACAGAGAAAATTGGTGTTCATCTTAATACATTACTGGTAAAGCATTCGAGAAATCTATCATTTGTTGTATAAAAAATTGGTGCGTTAGGAACAGTACCCTGGTATTGAAGCTTTCAGTTAAAGAGAAGTGACTTAGGTCGTCGGTAGCAATGCGGAGTAAGCCTTGTAATATGAAGTTCCTGGGTGGTAATGATGAACAGAAACTGCTCTTGATCTTGTAAGGTGCACGCTAACGTCAAAGTTGCTCCCAGATAGTGAGTGCCTTATAAGAATGTTGTCATCACTATCTTCTAACGATGTGACAGTTATTTTCGGGTAACGACTATAACTGTCGCAATTACAGCACGTTGACGGTTAAATTCAACGGTTACCGTTTTGATTAAGTTATTTGTTCTCATGGTTATCACGTTCGCAGTTATATTACGTTAATGGCTAGGAGTAACGAGTAGCTGTAGTTACGTTCCAATATAAACGATGCGATACAGATTTACTCTGTTATTTGATGAAATATAAACAACAATTTGAATTAATTTTTCTACCACACTGACATATGTTGGAACGGTAGAATCAGACGACTGAAAAATTCAAGGCGGGATGTCCAAGGTTCAAATTCCGGTCATGTTATGAAGTTTTTCAGGCGTCCGATTCTATCTTTAAACACTAAAGTTTCTCTAGCTGATTCAACACTTTGATGGCTACAGTGGTAAATAATCACAAAATTAATTCGCAATTGCTTGTACATTCCTGCAAATATACACAGTTTGCACAGGTAAACTCAGCTATATGGAAATCTATATATAAGGATCACGGGATGCACATATAACAAAGGAGATACTTATATTACTATCACTAACATCAACATCTTGATAAACAATACAAACGCACATGCAGTGACTGATATCATGCAGACTCGCTAACCGTCTCCGTTTCTTTAGTAAACCTTAACGGCGTAACTAATTACAGCCTTCGTTACTTTGGTAACCGTGATTGATTAACTAGTTACCTTTGTAATCGTTAATGGATAACTAATTATTGCTACCGTTCTCCATTACTTTAGTAACCGTTAATTAAGTTAACCGTTACTTTATTTTCCAATAATTCCCAATGCCTTGTATGTATGCTGTACTGATGATGAATGATTCAGTGGTAACACAACAGATCTGGGATCGCCTTGTTCTCATCTTGGACATCCTTTCCTCTGTAAAGGCCAATGGCCTGTTTGTCAACACACAGGGGATGACTCAGTAGAGGATATCAGTCCTTCTTCTCGCCAAATCCCTCTTTTTGTGGGAGTGCCTCTTGGGCTATCGCAATCAGCTTGGTGCTGTTTGCTCTATGTGAACATGCACATGTCCTGTCTTCTTTTAGCATTGTTGTCTCAAATTTTTATTTTCCACTCGTCTAATCTGGTTTTGGCCAGTGTGGATCGCAAAGTAGTCATTTCTGCTTGTCTCATCATCTAATGGCTCTTGAGCCTGGGAGTAAATTACATTTTATGTGAGCTAAACTGTAGCAGTATTATGACGTACGTTGTGGCTGTCACCAGAATGTTGCACAGTAACTTAACAACAAGCGAAAATGCATTCCTACATTTATCTTCAGCTTTGTATTGACTAGCTGCTGAGACAATGCTTGAAGTTCCACTGAAGCAGCTCTATCTGTAAATCTGTTGAGCATGAATTCTTGAACTACAAACAGTGTATTGTTTGCTTTATCACAAACTCCCTGTCCACACCAGCAAAGGCAAGAAACTTGATAAAATAAATTGCTGAGTAGAGGAGGAAAACAGTAACTTTGTGCAGGCTGTCGTTCTCTCTGGGTGCCTTTTCGGGCAATTTAAGGACACAGAATGTTGCGTACACATGAACCACGAAGAATATGAAAGTCCCTGTCATTTTCAGACACATCGCGGATCCACATATAAGGTTACTCTTCTTGGCAATCTCGATTAGTATGTTGTGTATATTTCGAAAATGGTGAATTCTGTTACACAGTGGGACTCTTGGAGCAGTACTGCAAGATCTGTACTTATCTCACTTGTCAAACGGGTTTAATTTGCTAAAATGATTACTCGTGTATTTGAACCGATGCTTTGCAAATATAAGCGCATTAGTGAACTGGATGTCTACCACATAACTCATCAAGATTCTCATATCGGTGATCATATTGTTCACAACAGACAAACAACAGACAAAAACATCCAGATTATGAAAACGAAAAAGAGCTCACAAACAAGGAAGACTCCGTCTTTCGATATATTTTCTGTGCTTGATGTTTTAATAGCGTTTCATTCACGATGCATATTTTCTCCAATACTTGACGGATAATTATCCATGCTAGTCGCAATGGAAGGAATGTAGCATATGACCAAACAAGTAGAAATTACGTTGGCAAAATGATACGGCCAGTACATTGCATAACCCTTACTTTCAGATGAGTTATTTACGATATGTGCAGTACTTCCAGCCATTAAGATCAAGAAACATGTAACAACAGCGACAGCCCAGGTTGCTCTTCGGACTTTGGTAACTCCAGATGTAGTGGCTGCTTTGTAATGTGCAAGTCCAAGTATTCTGGATGATGTATGTAAGGGAAGAATGGCGTTACAGAAGTTAGGTTCTACACCAGTTTTGTGATAATTGTTATTCATTATGTTTCTCAGAGATTTGAGGAGGAGGAGGAGAAGATGTAGTGTTATTGGACGGCATTTTTCTTGTATATACAGGGTGAATTACCTAACCTTGCACCGCAAGTATTTCGGAAATGGAAAGTGCTATTTATGTTCGGTTTTCACACCATTGATTGGTAGCCAAGGGCTCGTAGATTTAGCCTATAAACAGATTTTAATAATATTGAGAGAGTGTATTTTTGTGCAAACATACAGTTTTTTAAATGAAACAATGTCCAGATAATCAACAGAATAAAGGTAGGGTAAATTATTCTGCGTTTGTTGCAAGATTCTCGTGCAAGTGGTATACGAGAAATCTTATTTTGAAACTTTTACGCACCGACGCTTGTACAACCTGTGGTAGCACAGACTAAAGAAAAACAAAAGGAAATTACAATACATCTGTGGATTCTTACAAGTAAAAAAAAAATATCCCTTCAAAGGTTGTGTTCAAAATGATCACAGGCAGCTTCAATACACGTTTCCAGTGTGCTATGGAAAGACTACTGCACACGTTCTAGCATTTTGTGGAAATTTCGGAGCAGGCAGCAGTAATACGACGTTTCATATCGTCTGGTGTAGTTGGTATATTCTTGTAGACAGAGTTTCAGCCTTTCCCACAGAAAAAAGTCTAAAGTGGTTAGATCCGGTGAATGGGCCGGCCAAAGTACAAGTGCTCTTCGTACAATCCAACGATTTGGAAACAATCCCTTAAGACAAACTGTAATACTTCGTGCACCATGGGCTGGACAGTCATCATGTTGGTACCACAGGTTTCTCCTAGTCTCCAAAGGAACGTCTTCAAGCATCTGTGGCAGATGGTCTGTCAGGAGGCCGCGATACTTGTGCGAGTTCATTGTTTCTTCTACGAACAAAGGGCTTATGAGCTGATGGTGCACTATCCCACACCACACGTTTAAACTCCATAGACGCTGACGAAGACAACTGGGATTGTCAACAGACAAATAGTGCATATTTCTGCGGTTTATCTGGCCATGATTAGTAAATGTTGCCTCATGACTAAAGATATATGATGAATCTGTAGTATCATGTCTTAATGCCCATGCACAGAGGTTAACATGATTCTCAAAATCATTTCCATGCAGTTCTTGATGGAGAGAGATGTGATAAGGTCGATCCTATGTCAATGGAGAACACGCAGTACACTTGCCTGAATTATGCCACTTCCACGTGCAATTGTGCGAGAACTAATTTGCGGATCTACTGCAACGGCGGCCAAAACATTAATTTCTGCCTCTTCTCCAGTCACTTGTTTGTTTCTGTTACATTTTCTAGGTGTTAAAGTACCACTATCGCGTAATTAGTTGAAGAGGTTGATAAACAATTGCGAGATGGTTGACGTCTATTGGGATACTTTTCTGCATACACCGTACGGGAACGAAATGCATTCTTCCTACACTCTCCATACACCATGAGCATGTCGGCTTTTTCTGCGTTAGTAAATCCCATCTTCCACCAACGATTTACTGCTTGAACTGTCACAAACTAACTGACCAGAAAGTCGCAATGGAATCAATGAACAGTAAACACAATGCAAACAAACATAAGAATATAGTACCTAGCAACTAAGCAGGCTGAATAGGACAACAATTGTCGGGGTGGAAAGTTTTCAAAATACGATTTCTGGTAAACCACTTGCACTAGAATCCTGTAACAAAGCCCATTGACATTCTGATTTACCCTACCTTTATTCTGTTGATGTAACTAGGTATTGTTCTATTTAAAAATTGTATGTTTTCTAAAAAAATACACTTTCTCAGTATTATTAAAATCTGTTTATGGGCTAAATGTACGAGACCCTGACCACCAATTAATGCTGTAAAAACTGCACACCAATAGCACTTTCCATTTCCGAAATATTTGCGGTGCGAGTTTTAGGTGATTCACCCTGAATTAATCGATATGTTACTTTGCAAACAAATGAGCTTATTTTTGAAGATAGAACTGAAATAAAATCACCATCTTCATTATTATAAAGTGGTTTTAAAAATATAACTAATTCAAGGAATAAATGCACAGAGCTGGAATGCAACTGAACCTTGAGAAACTACGTCGCTCAATGTTTTGGTGGACAAGTGTATGGGTTCTCTTAAGAAAAGAAAATTGATTTCTGGGCAATTATGTTGATTATGACATCAAGAAAATTAACTGCTTCCTCCTTCAAGTAATAATGTTGAATATTTTAAGTTTCTTATTGAAATCGACGCATGTACATTTAGGAACCTTATTGTTGCTGCAGAAAACAAACAAAGTCTACTTATGTTATTATGTTTTGGTAAGTGGTTATGCTCTAATTGATATTATTGAAAAACGGTTCAATACCACTTAACCATTTCATCATTCACTTTAACTGACAGCGAATCAGCAATTCGATAATGTGTCGGTTTTTCCAAACTGCACATTTATAGACATAGATTTCCAGGTTTAGGCAGTCACACACGGAATAAAACCAGCAGAGTAAACACTGTTTTTCTGTTTAGTAGATAGATAGGATCCGATGTGTTATTGTAATCATTTTAGCATTGCACTTAATATTTCTGTAAACTAAATTCTGTTTTGATGTACTTGAAATGTTACGCTTCTAAGGACTAAGAATGGATATGTTGTACGAATGTCTTGCATGTTTTGACGCAGGTATTGTTAAATGTTTTGTTTGCATTGGATACTGAATTATTCGAGCTTTATTCTACGTTCCTTTCTCTGTCTGTATTGTAACAAATGAGAACACCAGTTACTGCGAAAGCACACTTTATTTATCACTAGGCACTCAACGTAACACAAATTTTACACTTGAGTCGCTTCGGAATACAACACAACTACTCCGTAGAATACAATTACCACTGAACTGCTGTGCAAAATTCACGGTTAAACTGTACGGTCCGCTGACATTCAGCTCAACTGAATTCAACACCGACTCAATCTAACTGCGACTTGTCCTGCCGCCAACAGTCCCTTATATAGACCTCGCATACAAACACAAGCTTTCGAGAACGGGAACCTATTAGAAAGAGGCCCAAAGGAATCCTCTGGAGCGTGGAAGAGACACAATGATGCTTGTTTCAAGCGCCCATTGATCTGCAAAGGGAACGGCTATTAGCCTAACCCGCGGCAGATAGATGGTCCAGCAGGTGCTCGTAGGAGGGTCCGTAGGGCGTATGAACTTAGCACGAGCTGTCACAGTATCCACATTGGGTATAAAAACAACATGCAGATACAGGTGAGATTACCTATGACATTACTGAAATTCCTTACCGAATTTAGTTACATATTTACTTCTGTGGAAGGATAACTTATGGTACTTATTGTTTCAAAATACCTAGTGAACAGTGTGCTTCATAAATAGATATGCTTCTTTATCTTCTTCCTGTCTTCTCCTAATTTAAGCCGATAGCCTGTATATTTCAACCGCTTCTTTCTAGTGGTGATAAGCCCTGTTTCTTTCGTGTAGGCGAGCTTCCTAATTGTCGTAGTGTGCTTGAAGTTCATTGCAGTTTTCGGGATTTTTCCGCATTACATACCTAGCCCCGATGACTCCAGGTTAACGTGTGAGGCTCGCATTTGCGAGGTGCCGGGTTCGTTTCCTGTCAGGTGGCCACTCTGACAATGGGGTTTTTGTAGTTTCTGGGAAGGTAGGCGAATCCTGGTATGGTTCCCCCACTACTTGGAATTACATGTCCATCTTTTCCTGCCCTCGTCATTTCTTTTCATTTGTTTCAGGGTTTAGGACTAGGCCATGGCAGTAAGTGTGTTGCGGCAGGATGGTGGAGCTTGCGCTCTGAAAAGATTTCTCCCTGGCAACATGTTGGGATCGTTAGGGACCTCCATCTTTATTGGGCTCATGTTCGCACTCTGGGTCGCCCAATGTGTCTGCGGTTCATCCCTTCCTCTCAGGAAGCAGTTGGAAGCAAAAAAAGCTCGCTATCTCCTACTTGCAGTACTGAGCTCTAGTTACTGGAGGATGCTCCCTCCGTCTACTCCTAGCTCCTCGGCCATTTCATTAACGTAGTCTATTCATCCTTTTCTTCTTTGTTTAGTTCACCTCGTAATTTATGCAACCCCACACATGCTCCTAATTCATTCATTAGTCTTAATTTCCATTTCGTTTCTTCTAACCGTTGCACCGTTGTCTTTGTGTCCGTTCTTGTTTCCTGTGTGTGCCATCATTAGTCTGGCACAAGTTGTATATATTCGAGTTTTACTCTCTATTCTCATGTGCCAATTTCTCCAAACAGTGTCCCATAATGACCCTGATATTGTGGATGCATTTCTTCCTTGTAATTTAACGTCTGTAGTTGAGTTCATATTGCTGGTGATGTTAAAATCTAAGTAACTGAAGTCCATTACTTGCTCCATACTCTTATTATTTATTAATAGCCTCTTTAGATTTTGTGAAGATTTTCATTTTTTCATTGATATTTACATATTACATTATTTAGCAGCTAGTTCAAACTTATAGACTAGCATTTGCACATTATCCTCATTTTCGGATAATAACAACACGTCACGCATCATCCCGTAACGTAATATTTCATTTACTTGTTTCCAATTTATAATCACTTACTTTCTTGCTTTCTTTCTCTTAAGATTTCATCCATTATTACATTAAACAAGATAGGAATTATCGAGCGAGATGGCTTGCGCAGTAAAGTCTGCGGCCCGCATTCAGGTGGTCCCGGGTTCAAATCTTGGATCGCCCGATCTAACTGGTTTTTCGTGGCATTCCTTAGTTGCCAAGTTAAATACTGGATTGGATATTTAATTCCACGACCCAAAGTTCCACATTAAGTCTAATAGGAAAGTCGTCATCTGCTACCGGGATAAACCCCTTTGACCTGTTCCAACTCAAGGGAAGTGTCGGAACAGGCGCCGGACCTTTGGGAATTGCTCCTACATTATTTCTATATGATACAGCCACTCTCTTTTATGTCTATTAATTTCTCTTGTTGTATTAAATATTTGGAGCCCTTTTCTCGTGTCTTCATTTTTGTGGTGTTCATGAGAGATCGCCAGGGTTTATTTTAAAATCCTTCGGTAAAGCATTCTGCCATTCTTTATTGTTTCGTCTCTCTTACACATAAGCTAAAACAGCTAGAGAAAAAGCACAGCCTTGATTCACCTCTTCGTCCATGGTGTAATAACCTCTCCAGTCGATTTTTATCTTTGTTTTATAATATAAACCCTGGATTGTTCTTAAAAATAATCGGCATAAGCCTTCTAATACCTTGTGGACCATAGTTTACTTCGGAGCACACGCTCGAAACTTTTTTTCATAATCCAACAGGCTATTACAATTACTTTGTTTTTTGTATTTATTGCTCCATTATAAAACCAGCACCAGAGCAATATCTCCCTAATTTCACGACTGCATTTAGAGACGAGTTTTAATTTTTGCTTATCTTGCAGGCTTATTTTAGTAAGCTTATACCTCTATAATTCTTGCAATCCCATCCCTTTCCGTTTTTAAATATTGGATCCGCTAGACTGTATTCCTGTTTTTGGGGTATTTTATGTATGGTCCAGTACATATTGAGGATATGTAAAATTCCATTTTAGTTATTAGTGTGGCGTATTTAATGAATTCCATATTTGTATTATCATATCTTGTAGTTTTCTTATTTCTATGTTATTTAAAGCTTCTAGTTCTTTTATCTTATACTCTTACGGCAACATTTACTAGAAATTTATTTTCTTATCTCCTAAGTCCAAGGGTAACCAAACCAAAGTAAAAGTAAAAGAAATATGGCAAATACCCTGCTATCTATCCACAGGTAACGAAAGCCGGTAGTCTAGAGGCACCTAGGGCAATCTACCAGGCACGTGTAGACGCAGATATATAGTTGCTATACACTAACGTCTCTCAGGAAACATGTCAAAGCTGCCATCTGTCCATGACCAAATATAGGTACAATTGCTTTAGACATACCTCTGTTAATACGTGTCGAAGCTGCCATATGCCTATCACAATGCAGAGGTACAATTGCTATGCACATGCCTTTGTAAACGCGTATCGAGGCTGCCATCTGTCCATCATCAATCAGAGGTATAGTTCCTGTACACATGTCTCTGTGGACTTAATAAGATAGTATGGTACAGGAATGAGACCTAGAATGATAACTGTCCATAAGGTAACTGTCCACACGGAACCAGAAGGTATTTCCTAACATATCCATTGCATTATGTCAACGTAGTTAGAGCGACGAAAGCAATAAATTGAGAAAAATCACGTCAGCCGCATAATATAATATTCTTATCTCCTTCATTCACAGTTTAAAATCACCACTACTACTTTGGTTTGTTTCTCTTATTATTTCATCCATTATTACATTAAACAATATGGGTTTTAAAGTATATTCCTATCTTATAGATATCTTATTTCATTTACTTTTATTTTTGTATAATTGCTTCCTCACTGAAAACGCTCCAGAAATTTACGAAGTTCTAGATAGAGTTGAACTGCAATAAAATGACGACATATGTTGTGGCTGTCACCAGAACACTGCACAGTAGACTTACATTGAGAGGTAATGCCTTTGCAACAGTTATCTCTAGCTTTGTATTGACTAATTGTTGTGCAAATCCCTGAAGTTCTTCTGAAGTTCCTCGATCAATAGCATTGTTGAGCATCAGCTGCTCGACGACGGTCAGTGACTCATTTGCCTCATCACAAACCTTCTGACCATTCCATGCAAGGGTGGAAAGTTTTATAAAATAAATAAGCGAAAATAAAAGGCAGTAAGTCACCTTTAATATCCTTTTATCTTCTGCAATCTCCTCAGTCAGCATAAGGTGGTAGAAAATGGTGTAGGTGTTTGAAATAAAGAAAATGAAATCTCCAGCCATTTCGATTACCAGAATGAATCCATATATAACGTTGCTCGTTCTAGCAGTTATAGTCAACATACTATGTAGAACCCGTAAATGGTAAACCGTGTTTCTAGAAGTATAAGTGCACCTTATTGACTCATTCAAATTTAACTCGCCCAACTTCTTGTTCAGGTATTTGAAACGGTGGTTTAGATACATAAGTATGTTTATGAACTGAACATCCGCTATACAGTTAATCAAAAGACCCAACGACATAGTTACATTACTTATAAGAGACACTAAATCATGTGCCCATACCATTATTTGGTAAGTAGTTGTAAGTATCCAAATAATCAAAATTGAGGAGACCTCACAAATTAGCAGGTTTCTTGTATTCTTATATACGTTATGTGTTTTATCCTTTAGTAGCCTTTGATCCACGGTGCACATTCTTTCTAACACTTCACGTATGCTTTTCCACTTGTTGCTCGCAAAGCAAAGAATGTAACATAGGACTGAACATGAAGAGAGCATTACGGCTATAAAATGTGACCAGTACATCCCATGGTGTTGTTGCCTGAGCGCATACTTTATGAGGTGTGTGATGTTTCCGCCAACCATAGCTGTTAAACAAACGAAGACAAAAGCTGACCATCTTGCACTTCGGACTATCTTAATACTTGGGGTAGCAACCACTTTGTAGGGAGCTAAACCCAGACTCCTAGATATTGTATAAAGTGGAGTAATGGAGTTCCAAAAGTGGACGTTTATACCTTCTTTGTGACCGGCATCATGTAAATCTCTCGTGGTGCGAGAAGACGGGCTAATAAAAATAGGCTCCATTCTTCTGCTAGTCAAAACGATTTAGAATATTCTAGTTGTTATTTAATTTTAAAATTGTAGTGCAAGAAGTTGCTTAAACGGAACTTAGAGTACCTCCCAGAGAGGGGATGTTCTCTTTCTGAACTGAAGGTACACCATTAAGGTTTCATTTATGTAAAATTAAGTGGAGCGCCACGTTATCGTGTTGCTTATCCCATCAGGAAAACTAACTTATAATACAGCCCTGTCACAGTCTTAATGTCTGCTGTCCATCATTCAAACGCACATATTGATTTGGCACTACCCTTTAAACAACATTAACATATTTATTTTCTCTATCAAAGTAGAGGAAGTATTGTATTCCACCTAAATAACTACATATTGGTATTTCACCCCAATATATTCGCACAGCATGTCTGTCTGTGAGCAATAAAACCCAAACCTGAAACTTCTCAGTATACCAAACCATATATCTAAGTCCAACATCTTTCAATTGCGATACGAAGACACTCTCGAAATTCTCACCAACCCAGAACTACCTTTCACGTGAAATATAGTCATTACTGCTTTCTCTTGCTACGTTAAGTACAGATGTATAATATACTACTCAAACGTTTGCTGCAGAGATTTCACCTGAAGTATAAATTTTTAGGCTCCCTATGTCCAAAGAAAGCAAAAATCAGAATGAAAAAAATCCCCGTGTGTCAACAGCGTAATCAAAAAACGAAAACTCACTTAAATACAAAATTTCATTTACCTTCAGTGTCCTTCAAGGGTGGGACACGAAGATTTTCAAGAAAATCCTTAACCGTATACTGGCGTTTATTTGCAAGATTTGTAGCCTGTTTTTTAGTTTGGCTGCAGAAATGGCTCCAATGATTTGGATTAAAACAGCATATGTTTAAGATATTTGCATTACAAATAAAATTTATATCCTAATTATTTGGAAATAACCTGCGAAATCCTCTTTACTCCAAATGACTTGTGTAACTGGTAAACACTAAGAGATACACAAAATCTTGCTACACAAAAATGTAGGTCTGGTTCTGTCACAGAATGTGAAATAAACCTTGTTGTGGCGTTAACAATTTCGTTGTTACTGCTTTCAATCTTTAAATATAATTTTCAAATTCTCTACCCCGTGCCTAGTAGTTGGAGAAGGTACGGTATTCAGTGAATATTTCCATATTGAGATATCACCGGAAGTACATGTGTTGAAGCCCACGGAATAAGAATGGCATTTTAGATATAATTGAATGTTTGTTTGTGTGTGTGTGTGTCTTGAACACCATAACTCGAAACCCAAAACTCTGATGAATACCAATTGGGTATTCAGCTCAGTATCTTTCAAAATTTACGTCGTAATCACAATACCCTGGTTATTCCTAAAAAGTATGAAAGATTCCCTGATATTCACGTAAAGGGATGTACAACAACCCCTAACACTTACGATAAATTAGACGTGAAACTGAATAATACGAAGGTTACACCTTTGAGGCCACAAAGTTAACCTCTTTGGAAAAGACAGTCTGCAAGCCATCAAGAAAATTAATCCTTCAGTTGTTAGTTTAAAAATATCGGTTTGTTGATTTCAAATGTTAGCAATTTTCTCTTTTTATACAATTATTTTAAATGCTCTGTTAACGAACTTGCTTGCGACATAAGTACAAAGGAAATAAAGCAAAACTTTCTTTTATATGGGATATTAGAAGGCTTTAGCATCCAGAAACTTCAGTGCAGACATTTTAGAATTAGAATGAAACCTATTCAGAGGTTTTGACACTGTTTCATTACATAAACTGTAGTAGTTGATAAATGGCACTTAAAGAAATACGATAACGAATATGAAGGATCTAACGTATGATACAAGCTGTTATTAACAGGATGAATTATCGCATTTTGAGCTGTGTCTTCGGTTTGGTTAAGTGTTATTTCTGGTTATCTGTGTATATTTCTTGAAATGAAGCGTAACCACTGTTTGCGTTTACACACGCTCTCTGTGAATTACATAACAATATTTTGTTTTTAACACACATTCTCTACGGGTAGAGTAACTAACCGCTTTTGTTTCTACCGCATTCTGTGTGGAGTACTGCAAATAACCGCTTTAATTTTTACACACATTCTCTACGGAGTACAGTAACTAACCGTCTTTTATTTCCACATGCATTCTGTGTGGAGAACAGCAACTAACCGGCTTTTGTTTCCACACGCATTCTCTGTGTAGAACAGCAGTAACCGACTTTTGTTTCTACGCGCATTCTGTGTGGAGTGCAGCAACTAACCGACTTTTATTTCTACACGCATTCTCTATGGAGTACAGCAAGCAACCAGCTATTGTTTCTAACGTATTCTCTGTGTATTACAGCAACTATTCAACGAAGTCTTTGTAAATTCGTTTTAGTGTTTTAAGAGCCTTTTAATTTAAATTTGAAGGTATTTTCCTTGCTTCAATTCCTGTCCCCATTATTTCCCTTGATATCTTGTACTTCATCTTTATCAAGGTTGTAGCACCAGGTGATGGCGGCTGGGGCGTCGTGGTAGGACGGTGGAATTGCGTTTTGGAAAGATTTCTCCCTGGCAGATTGCCAAACTGCTGGAGTTCCATCCTTCCTAGAAGTGTCTTGTCTATTCCCGAAAATCTCAGGTTGCGGGTGGCTAAGACCAGGCTAGTCGACGTATAGTGTCATGTAGGAATCGTTACGGACCCCGTCCTTGCTAGCGCGTACCATCGTCCAGATCTGGTCGTTCTTCAGATCTCTCTCTCTCATCAGTTCCTTTCAAGGGTCACGTTGGAAGCACAAAGGGCCCACTCTGGCCTACATGCGGTGCTGTTCTTCAGTCCCAATGTCTGGCTACTCCCGACTCCTAGAGCCCATGATCGTCACAAAGAACGTGACTTTTCAGTGGTGAAGAATTTACCAACATCAGTTGAATGGTTTTTGGGATTATTGTGCATTTTATTGTGCATATAGCACATACATAATAGTATATTATGTAACCAGACTATAATTTTAGTAATTCAGACGCGAGTATTACTATTTGTATCCTATGTCTTAATTACCATTATAGTAAAGTTGCCTGTTACAGTTTTTGCTCGAACACACTGTAGTTTCAAACATTTGATATTATACAAATCCATTTTGTGATGGCAGCTCTGATGCCAGAAACTTGAGCATGTTTGCGAGTAGTGCAACAGAAGGCAGTATTGTTGAATCCACGATGTATTCGTCGATCTTTTGCAGATAACATGAGTGCAAGACATATTGAAGCAAAAGAAATGAGCTCAATTTATACTGTTACTGAAACTACAATGAACAGAGATTGGTTTATTTTAAATACGCATATTTCATTGCTTATCTGGGAAATGGATCCCTGTAGACTGCTGCTCTGAAGATGTTAAGCAGTAGGGATGCCAGTACCACCACTAAGATTATAATGAGTCGTTGGTAGTAGGGATGCCATAAAAGTTAGGTTACGTCACATGTAGTCAGCGTATTATAGTGTGGTCTACAAAATATACAAATCTTCTGTTATTATTTAAGAACCATAAAGACACTAGCAGGACGACATTCATCTGAAGTGCACTAAAATAACCAAGTAAGTTATCGCCGTTGCTATAAGAGTACAGAGAAGCTTGTTATTGAGTGACAGCGCATTTCCCGCCGTTACCTTCGGCTTTGTGTTGACTAACTGCTGTGCAAAAGCTTCAAGCTCTTGTGAAGTTTCTCTGTTTATAGATCTGCTCAGCATCAGACGCTGGACGACATATATTGTCCGATTGGCTTCATCAGATGCAACTTGTCCACTCCATGCAAGGGAAGAGAACTTTATAAAACAAAACAGCCGTATACAAACATGCAAAAGTAAATTTGTTTCCGCAACTTTCACAGATTCTCAGATGAAAGTAGGCGGAGTACGCAACATTGATGAAGTAAAGGAAATCGGCTGCCATTACGAATAAAACACAAGCTCCATATATGGATTTGCTCATTTCGGCAATTTCGATTAACATATTGTGTAACTCTCGAAGTCGGCGAATTCGTAGGAAAACAGAACTCTCTGGTACAATTCTGGTAGTTCTTATTGTGAGTAAGCTGTCAGAGGCTCAGTTCCTTTAACTGATCATTTACACTTTTGAAACGATGTCTGAGATACACAAGTGCATTAACGAACTGTATGTTTTCTATACTGTTGATCAAAAGTACTCAGCCTGGGATGAGCGCATATATGAAGCTTATGGTATCAGAGGCCCATAAGTATCCTCGATATAGCGTTATAGTAAAGCAGACCATAAAAATAGAGCTTGATTCACAAATAAGAAGAATTTTTGTTTTGCGGTATACATTCTTTGTTTCATATTTTAGGAGCGCTTCATCCACAGTGGACATAGTTTCCAGCATTCGACAAATTCTCTTCCATTTGCTTGTCACAAACGAGGTAATATAGTATACACTTGTACTATGGGAACATGCATTTGCTGCAGTGTACGATATGAACCCACAGAATTACGAACCCTGGTATTGTACAGGATGTATATAAAATTTGCACTCAGCAAAAAGAGCGAACTAGCAACCACAATGATGGTCCATGTTGCACTTCGGATTAGAGTAACGCATGAAGTAGTAACTGCTTTGTAAGGCGCTAGCCCCAGTAATATGGATACTGTGTACAATGGAGAGATGGAATTCCAGAAGTGGGGGTTAAGTCTGGTTTTGATATGCATGTCTTGTGATATCCACATCATATGCGGCTTTGTTCTGGTGTATATACTTATCATCATGCAGTAGCACTTCTGAGGCAGTTCTTGTACTGTACTTATTGCATGCAGCTCGTCACATCTTTCTCCAGAAGTGGAGGTTAAGTCCAATTTTCTTGTCCATGTCTTGTGATACCCACATCATTTGAGGCTTTCTTCTGGCGCATATATTTATCATCATGCAGTAGCACTTTCTGAGTAAGTTCTTATACTGTACTTATTGTATGCAGCTCGTCACATCTTTCTCCAGAAGTGGAGATTACGCCTAATTTTGTTATCCATGTCTTGTGATACCCACATCATTTGAGGCTTTGTTCTAGTGTATATACATAGCATGCAGTAGCACTTTCTGAGGAAGTTCTTGTACTGTGTATATTGCATGCAGCTCAACACATCTTTCTTCCAGCTGAATTGGCGTAGGTCTTTACAACTAGCTATCTGAGTTGGTGATGCACTTGAGAATACACTTGAACATGAAATTGCTGTACGACACAAGCACAAAATTGTTGACTTTATAAAATATTAAAATGTCATAGGCGTTTCTCTGAAATCACCGGTTAGCAATAATAATCGTGACATTAAGTGCTCTTAAGTATTAAAATATTACTCTCCGCCTTAAACATGTATTTTAACATTAGTAAATTGATTTTAGTACCATTATGAAAACTCAATTCAACGTCTTTCACTTTATATTGCTGAATAATTTATAACTTCTTATCTAAAACAGAAAATCAAACAAGCAAAACACATATGTTTAGGAAACTACATGCTAATATAAAATGCTCAGGGTGTTATGGATTTCAAACTCACAATCTCAAAGGCTGGAGGGTGTAGAGGAAACGTTTTTATTTAGCAGTGTGCAATCTCGTGTCGCGTGATCACATTATCAAATTGGTGGTATCTAAAATCTAGGAACCGTTCAGACCTTAGATATGCGTGACAGTAAGACCGATACAGTCTAACAGGAATCCCCAACAAGAGTTTGTTGAAAACAGTCAAAATCTTATATACTGGATTTATTTAGCAATGGTTTTCCACAAAATAGCATACACCATCATATACAGTATTAACGTACAAAAATTTTCAAGGTCATATATGTTTGGATACCATTATGTCATAACATGGGTTATTATTATTATTATTATTATTATTATTATTATTATTATTATTGATGTGAATAAGGTAAATTATCTTAACATAAATTCATACACATTTGCCCCACTAAACTATAACACATTAGTTCTTGACCTCCCGCTTGCCTGGTAATTAATCAAACACGGCTATAAAATAATTCCCGGGATGCCGCGAATGAGTCACTCACAAAAATAGATCATTAGATAAACTTTGAACACATTAACAATATACATAGGTCCTGAACAAACCAAGAATTTTGGTAAAAGTTGCGCAAACTAACAATTTAAATAAACTTCCAGCAACTTAGCAGTTTGAATAAAACTTTGCAAAGTAATAAGAGTTAAAAGCAATTAAACGTGCCCTAAAACGGACAAAGGAACTCGCAAAATACGTATTAAGCATCAACGAACAAACCCAAAATGAATACTCAAGTCAGAAAGCCCCTCTACAAATTACGGCATTTTCTACTTGCTAAGCCATTCAGGAAACACATCAAAACAGAGATATGTCCATTTGCATTGACAGAAGCGTACTCCTAGAGCCCGGTGAAAGTCAACCAAACCCAAGCTCCAAAAGCAACCGACACGCCATGAATGGTGAATAACGGAAATGCAGTGGGAAAACGATGCCGCGCAACGAAAGCTGGTGAGATTATTTGGAACTCGTTGCTCCAGTAAGAAAACTATTGTGCAATCAGTACAATCTACAGATGGCAATGTAGCGGTAGGCATAAGTAGGCTTTAAAGGAACGTGCGACCATTATTTCTCCCAAAAACCTCATTTCACTCTCTTAGCGCAGTTGAACATTGATGTATGAAACGTTCAAGAATCTATGTCCAACATAAGGGCCTTAATATTCTGGTAACTTTCCTTGCAGAAAAGGGATGCACGTCACTAATAACAAAATACTGAAACTTTGGCTGTGTAAGTTAAACTGCTATTTGGTACATTTAGCTTGGTTTTGGTATCACGAACTCAGTGTTTCAATTGCATATATGTTTACTTCTTCTCCATCACTTACATATAGCAAATACAGGAAGTATTGCATTCCAACCAAAAAATTGATATGTAGATTTCACTAGGTATAAATACACCTTTTGAGTACCTTGACCCAAAAAGTTTTTTGGCTTCAAGGGACCCAGATAAAGTCCCTGTGTGTTTGTCTATGAACAGCATAACCCAAAACGGTAAAGTCAATTTAATACCAAACTTCTTATTTAAGTTCAGCGTCTTCCAAAAATGCGACCTTAGGACTGTAAAGAAAATCCCTCCACTCCAGCTGCTCTTTACATAGAAAATCTTCCGATTCTTTTGAATTTCTCAAAAATTGATCTACCATCTTTTATTTAAAATACAACACATGTTTAAGGCATTTGCATGACGAACAAAATGCATAATATCCTGAACAATTTTGCAAAACGAGGGAACATAAGAAATAGACAAAAGCGTACTTCACAAAACCTATTGACCTCTACAAAACACAAGTTATTTAGAACAGCTTCCTCTGTGGTATTAGCCATTTCCGAGGTATCCATTTTTTGGTGTGAATGATTCAATACTTTGTCATTTTCTTAAAGTGTTGTTAGATAGGTTAGGATAGGACTAGAAGTGGAGGGGGATTTAGCACCTCAACCTATGCCGATCTTTTGTACCTAGTCCCCTGACGGGACCTTCTCCTGGTTGGCAGGGATTAGGTGAGAGGGGACAGGGAGGCCGGACCAGGAGGCACGGCAGGCGAGGGCAGAGTCCATACCATTTACAGATCTGAACATCCCGGGTGCTAGCTGCTGCAGCCTGCCCCCTCCTCCTGTGGGCTTACACATCCCAGTTGGACACTGGACCCGGAGACCGCTAGCAATCCGGAGGACGAAGGTTTCCATAGAGCATCCTATTCCCCCTCCTGCATGCGCCGAGACCTCCCGCTGACACTTTCAATTCTGAAAGAGACCAAGCCGATGAAGGGTAAAGTGCAATGAGAATGGAGAGGAAATGGAGGAAGAGGAAATTCGGTGCATATAATGATCTTTCCCAGAATTCGTCTGGCATACCGGGGAAACTCCCGGAAATTCCCATGGGTCAGGGATATCGGCCACGGAAATTGAACCGACGACCTCCAGAATGCGTGCCACGTTACCGCCTGAGACATCCCGCTCGGTTAAAACGCTGTTAGTATTCAGTCGCTCCTCGTGATGGAAACAGTATGGAATTTCAAGACCGGCATATACAAGCAAAACAACGAAACGTACAATGAAACCCTTCTGTAAACGGTTATCTCGATTAACGAGAAGTAGATATTAAAATAGCCTTCGTAAGAGTCTTTAGCAACTACATAAAAATAAAGGATAGTGGGTGGTGAAAGGCATATGAATATAACTCATCAGATCCCCCCCTTTCGTTTCTTTCTATCGCCAGAGCTTCTCACCACGAATAAGCATTTAAATGCCGCTTCCGCGAGTTGTCACCAAGCACGTCTTGCTTATTTTGAAATCATTTCTATGCAACAATATATCGTGAGTAACGAACGTGGATAGAAGTATCTCACATTGTATACAAATATATTGATTATAGCAGCTAATATGTGAAGTCTTATTTGGTAGAGAAAGCCATGTGAATGTGTGACATCAGATGTTTTTCAAGTGATAAGCAGCAATTCATGTTTTATCGTGGTCATGCCAGGAACATGGAACTTCAAGGACATCACATAACGATCTGCTTTTTAAAAATCTGAATATCTGAATAAGTTGGAGGTAAACAAAGATAAACAACATACGCCATCGTGATCGTTGGGAGAGCTGTCGTCAGATAAGCAGAATCTTCTGGAACATTTTCCCTCCCACCTCCAGGACGCGTGTCGTGATAGTCCTAGACTACTCTGTGGAAGATTCCATTGGCCATATAAGCGAGCGTTCTACGGGAGGAGATAGTTGAGTCGGTCATTGAGTGAGTAAGCGAGTGGTGGGTGCGTTTCTGATGCTACATGGTGCGGTTCTCCGAGCGAGTTGGTATCGACTGCTGTGACGTGCGACTGGTGCTGCTGCGGAGCGAGAGATTGTAGAAGTCTTGTGAGCAACTCCCCAGCGAGGGAACCGTCCATAAGAAGCATTACGCCGCTATAAAAAGAAAGAAAGTGAAGTGGCAGTGGGTACTAAGTGGAGTCTCAGTGAAAGCTGTACTTCATCAAGTTGAGCTGGATTAAAACAGTGAAGTTGAAAACTAGTGAAGTGACAGTTTTAGTCGGTGCCAATCAAGAAAGGGATTGGCAGTTACCAACCATATGCAGGAAAGCTTTAAATGAATGGGAGGGGATGGTTACGCCATTAGGACAAACTAAGGCGTTTCCATACCAACGATGGAAGCAAAAGCCCTGATACCGATACTGTGACACGTGATTAGCATGACATGACTGCTGAGCGACGCTGCAGCAATATGAACTGCACGTTTTATCTCCTGCTGCCACTGCAGTTATAAACAGTGCTTTCCTTTAGCCACAGCTCGCAACTTATTTGCATCAGCTTAGAGAATGCTTCTGTAATGACAAGTTATTTTACAACATCCTATTTGTACGGTTATTTACTTTGTGTTTACGTGTGTTTGGTTCCTGTATCTATGGGTGCGTTGTGAGCATTTGCAAAAGTGTTAACACTTTTAATGAATATTTAGGTATCCAAAAATAGTGACAAAGACAGCGAGCCAAACTAAAATCTGAGCATACTCGGTAGCCGAATACAACATATTTGGTAAAGGTATCCCATTTTAAGTACAAGCGCGGGAAATAGTACGCTCTGTGAGAGAATTAGTAGCATTTTCCCATCAAAATAATTATCAATATTTCACAGATATGTCTCTTTTGTTAACGCAAATCTTTACACTGATATATTCTTGCATGTTCTATCCTTGCATGTAGATGCATTATTTTGTAATTGTCTTCATATACAAATATAAATAACCTACAATGCAGCAGCAGCCAAATCGTCTTCGTACACAATTCTAACGCGCTCTCCACGTGGTTGCGATAAGCGGCAACGTCGCCTCTCTCTCCGCGAAATGTTAATCCCTTTACAGAAACTGGACAGAATTCACAGTAACCTTCTTATACCAACTGTATATATAGGTTTATAAAGAAATACATTACTGTAGAATATTTTCCTGTGAATATTCAAACTGTTGGTGATCAGCATTTTCAGACCGTTTTAGTGCAGATTTAACACTCCAGCACATTTTAGTACTCAATTCTTTATTTGCATCAACTTCTTGGCACGCCTCGCTAATGAACCTATCTTTTAGAGCATCCCTGAGAAACAACTCCATAGGAGTAAGATCCAGTGATGCTGGTCATTCAGTTGATTATCCCCATCCCATTCATTTATTTGAAAACTCCTGTGCTACAGTCTCGTATTATTTATTCTTAGAGAGCAGAGCTTCATCTTGCTGAAAATAGAAATTTTCATCATTGTACTACCCACCCACAATATTACGTGTATACCTACTGTGTAACTGCCTTTGTCCACCTGTGTATAAATGGTGAGTTCTGGAAGACATTTGTATGCCTCACTATATTTTAAGGGAATCAATCCCAAATGTAAATAAAGAAAATAATTTTATCTCTTTTAAGCTTTTTCCACTTTTTGATTAAGCTGTTGTTCTGTTGACGTGGTTTACACTCGTTATGTGGCGTACGTAATTAATACTGATATTAAACTTTATAATGTACCAAGCGCGCGAGGTTACCCGCGGCCGCTGGTAAACGCCTCTCGGTCCGACACCTGGATGGGGACTTCGACGGTCGTCGGAACAATAGCCAGCGAGGAACAATAGCTAGTGAGGAACAATAGCCATTGTGTACCCCTTACGTATTCGTGAAGATTTCTTTCGGCATGTTCTAGTAGCCTCTATTTCTAGAACCTTCCGCTTTGTATGCGAGGCCTCAATTATAAGGGGCTGCTCTTACACGGACGAGGCAGTTCAGTAGTTCTGTTAGTCAAGAAGTGAAACAGTGAAAAGTGGACAGTGCTGTGCAGTTATGAGTCGTAATTCAGCAGTTCAGTTGTGATGTTATTCGACGGATGTGTTCCGAGTGTGTGTTTAAAGTAACTCGAGTTTAGCATCGATGCTACGGTTTGTGCCATGGGCCACTGTTACTCGTGTTAAACTAGTTGATCAACTAGCAGTGTAAGATCTTGAGCGCTGTAACGAGCGATCAACTGCAGTATTTCTGAATCGTTTGCACGCTATGGCAATGTTGAATATGACGTTTAGAAGTGTGGAGCTCCTTCTTCTTGCCCTTGTAATTAAAAAGAGAAGGCTAGAGTAAGAAGGTTTCGAAATCATGCCTTATTAGTACCTAGACTCAGTAAAGGGCTATACCACACACTTGGGACACAAAACTTGAAATTTATTCTAACAAGACAGAAAAACTTTATTTTTCTCAAGTCTTCGGTAGTTATCTTTTTTTCAATTAATTTTGTCAAATTCTTCAGCTGGTCTTCTTGTTTCTTCGCAGTAGCTTTCTTACTCTCTGCCATAAGTATGGGTTCTGTAATGTCCACAATATTCCTTACATGATTACATAACACAGGGTATTTGATCTAACCTAACACTCACATTTTAGTTTAAAATTGTCCTCATTATTTACATCAGTCGTGTAACTATCGTCACTATCCATAATAAAACACTACAAAATTACAATAACAACATGACAGCTCGTCACTAGTCGCGACTCACAGAAAAAACGAGACATGTTTTTGTTTTGTATTGCAGAATCTACGAGACGCATACGCGCCCAGTCACTTGTACAACTAGTCGCACACGCTTCAGCCTAATGGGCTGCATATACCACGGTGCTTACCGATTCAGTTGCGACACAATTAGCTGCAGGGGCAGTTACGAGGCTCTGGCACAGCCCGCAAACAGTTGTACGCTGTTCCCCAGTTGTATGTACAACCAATCTCTCGCGGCTAATGAATCCAATTTAATTCATTGCCCTAAACCACCGTCGTCAACCGTTGACCAAATAATAATCGTCCTCCATGGTGTGGTGGTTACCATACTAGCCTCTAGTTCCCGAAGTCGGGGTTCAAACCAGCGGAGGGCGATGGATGTTTTCGGGCGTAAATATACTTAGTATGGCTTCCTTCGGAAGAGGACTAAAGCCGATGGTTCCATATCGTAGATTTACGGCACGTACAAGAACCTCAAGCCTGAGAAACAGTGTCGTCAACGTGGTGTAGTGGTTACCATACCCTCTAGTTCCCGAGGTCACGGGTTCAAACGAGGGTGACGGATTCTTTTGGGAGTAAAAATCCTTAGCAGGGCTTCCTTCGGAAGGAAGTTAAAGCCGGTGGTCTCGTGTCGTACGAGTAGATTTGCGGCATGTAAAATAACCTCAAGCCTGATAAAGAGGGCTGTGAGAAAAGTTGCCGGTTTTTCACGCGCAATATAGAATGGGACGCCAAGGATCACAACAGTTAAAAGCGTCCATAAATAAAGCTCAGCTTTTTTTTCACTCTTAACTTAGCCTTTTCCGTATATCTGAAGAAGAAATACGCTTTTTTACGGTTTCTGGAAGTGTATAAATAAATCCTATAAAGGGATGTGACTGTGATTTGTCTTGCAAACTAGTTACTTCTTATCCAGAGCTAGCACTGCATTCTTTAAATTCGTAGGCACAATAGTGTAACAGTCCCACGTTATGGTAATGCCAGTTTTAAAGGATTCTGATTACATATCACGTGTATGTTTAGAACATAATAGTATCTTATGTTCTAGATCCCTGTTCAAAAGTTCGTTTAATTTGTTTGATTACAGACAACAACAGTGGTAATAACAAATGGAGCAGTGCAATATTTCTAATCGTTCACCATCAACAATTTGAAGATGGAAAATAAAAATTGAGAGAGAGAGAAAAACATTCGGCAGGATTTTAACTTCGAGTCTGGTATCGCGAGCTTTACCACTGAGACACACGTGTACACTTCTTGACAATGCAACTAATGCTTCCGTATGCCATTGAGGTGATA
Source organism: Deroplatys truncata (assembly GCA_030765065.1). Taxonomy (NCBI): domain Eukaryota; kingdom Metazoa; phylum Arthropoda; class Insecta; order Mantodea; family Mantidae; genus Deroplatys; species Deroplatys truncata. The sequence continues at coordinate 52,919,269 of CM060988.1, read as the reverse complement.
CCAGTGGCGCACCGGCCCAAATTGGTTTGGCTTATTGCAGAACATCTTGCGCTATGGGACCATAAGTATCCCATTTCCAATTGTTCCTCCAACACCCCTCTATAAGCCCTTAAAGTTAATCGGTAGAATTCTGAAACATTATATATACCAGGCGAGTCTGCTGCCCCTAGGTATTCGTGTCTATACAACCAGCAGTTTATAGTCAAATGTGAAAAAATTAACCCGTTTAGTAAACAAACGTTTATTGTAGCTCTGCCCTTCTATTCGTTAATATACGCAACCAACATTAATAATTTATCGCATGAATGAGCCAAGGAGCTGCGAAAGGCTTAAAAAGAAAGCTGTTCATTGATCTAATGCTTGCACGAAGGTGAAACCATGTTCTCCTGAAGTGCGGGACAGAATACGTGAGTTTTTACCGAGTGGGTTAGCTGAACGGAATATGGTGAAGCAAAGGTTAACTTCGGAAGCTCGAATCTGATACCTACATGAAATATTTTTGGTTCTCTCCTGTGAGAAAAGGCAAAAGATGTGCAATCAGATAATAATTGTGGTTCATGTTTGCCCTAATAATCTGTACCGTATCTGGTGTTGTGAATCGTGTTACGTAGTTAGTTTTTATTATTTTGGGCGCATCGCTATTAAAACTAACAGTTTTTGTTTCAAACTTTACCTCATGATTTAATTCTTCTACTGACAAAGGAGTTGCAAATGCGCCAAGTACACGGGTAAACAGCATAATAAATTGTTAAAGAGCGTGGATTTCCTAATCAAAATTAATGATCAAAATGACCATCCCCTTCATGAATGCACATTTGGACACGCTGCCGGAGAGGCCTTCTTTCGTGTTGTAACATGTGCGGTGTAATCTGCCTGCATTCTTCAGGTATGAGTGCCCGTAGATTATTTGGGGTTTTTGGTTCTTGAGCGCAGATCCGTTCCTTTAGATGATCCCACAGAAGGAAATCCAGTGGGGTGAGATCAGCTGATCAGGGGCCCATGCGATTAGGCCTCCTCGCCTAATTCATTTTTGCGGAGATGTTCTATGTAAGTAATTCCTTATAATCAGTGACCAGTGTGGTGGATCTCCATCCTGCTGGACCCACATTCCTGTCCTTTTCCACTAGTGGTACATCTTCTAGTAGCAATGGCACGACGGTACTGCAAGATACTGCAAGGTACCGTCGTCCTGTGAGGTTGCCCTAATAAAGTGCGGTCCAATTGTTGGTCGCCTAATATTCCGCACCAGATATTGACGCTCCACTCTGTAATACAGCTTCGCGCATCCAGTGAGGATTGCAGCTTCTCGCAGCCAGTGAGTTTTGCATAAGCTCCAGTAGGGCATATTATGGCAGTTAACAGTTCCGTTATTGTGGAATGTGGCGTCATCATATTTCCCCAAAACTCTGCATCCATTTGCGCTCGCTGCTGTAGCCCCTGTGCATATATCACTCGTGCTTGAAAGTCGCGTCTGTGAAGAGCCTGGTGTAGTTGTAGATGGTACAGATGATATTTGTTACGCTGCAATATGCGCATCACTGAGGACCGACTTAGTCTTCTGTACAGATCTTGTGCTATGACCCATGAACTGGTATGTGGATTGTTTCCTATTGCATTTCGCACAGCTTCTTCATTGCTTCCAGAGGTTACTAGAGCATCGCGAGCAGGTAGTGTTCTTCCAGATCATCTTGTTTCACGAAGGCGTCTTTCAATTCTTCGAAAAGTGTCTGTAGTAGGTGCCCTCTTCATGGAAACCGTTCTTCATACAGGCGCTTTGCAGAAAGTGCATTATACATTGTTTCTCCATAGATTAACAGCATGTAAAAATACTCGTCTTTTGTATACATTATGACGCAGTCGGTCGCGTAGAAAGGTTGCAAATACACAATAGATAATGGAGAGTTTGTTCACGGCAAGTATTGACACAGACGACAATAGCTAAACCAATTTGCATGTATGAAGTGTTCTAAACTTGGGTGATTGGGTCAAGCATTATTCAGAGCACAATTAAATACCTACTACTAAGTATCTCGTAAATTATCCATCTGTCAGTGGAAAACGTTGCGATTATTCTATTTTTACACACTTATAATGTTATCAAAATGCTCTTTGTATCATAATATCAAATTATAGGCCCAAAGTGATAAAACAAAAGGTAATAAAAAGTTGGAACTCAAAACGATGGATTTTAACTCGATCTGCCTTGGTACAGTGATAAAGTAACCATAATAATACAATTCGGCCAAAGCTACCCTGCGAGCTGGATGTCCTATATGAATAAATAATTGCAGAACTCAGACCCTACCTCAAATCTTTACACGTTATTACGACTTCATACAGTTTTTGGAACTCGTTTTGGTAGTTTTAACTCAATAAACAAAGTGCATCAGTCATTTAAATTACTGTATGAACTGAAATATGTCATATATTATGACGGAAGCGAAATTATTCACCTAATACTTAGCACTTTTGACATAGCTGCAAACAAACCTTTGTTGACTGACGGCTTAAATCCAATTGCTCGCACTGCGTAGATCCGCCATTTTTTTCAAATAGTTTTGTAGAGCGATGCATGTGAAAAGTTGTTCCTTCAGGGGCGTTTTCGACGGTGTGTATGAATATATGCTAAAGAATAAAAGTTTGAAAAATCAGCTAAAAGTGCCACTGCAGCTCCCAGTGTCAGGGCATATTTTTGCATCGACATATATGGCGATTGCATTCCGTCGCGTAGAAACACTTACGTACTGAGTTATCTATCCCTCCTCAATAAAGTGTTACGAAAATCAGCCATTAGATAGCATTCAAGAAAGGCGTAAGTCACATATGCCTCATAGCACGTTGTATAAAATAATAAATAGATAGGGGCAGCTACGTTCACGCCTCCCATACTGTGGGTGCGCGATTCAATTCTGAGGTGGCGATTTTAAACAGACCCTATCCACTGGTAATTAATTATTTCACATACGCCGGTGTGGGGCAAGGATTTGAACCACCCATTTTACCATTTAGTTAGGACATTTAATGCCGTGACTGCATTTTGCCATAGTAGCTCAGTTGGTATAGAGCAACCGAATGAAAACCGGAAGATCCCCGGTTTTAATTTCGGCTATGGAACTGACATTTTCAGCCTGATTCTACCTTACTAGACTTTATTCAAGCCTTCACCTCCAACTCACTCATGCAAGGTATCCCCATTGCCCAACCTGGCTCAGAGTCCACAGTAAATGCTGTAGATCCTCTTGTTCCATCGCCATTCTCATTATTACCCTGCCGGTGGAGGTACGGACATCGTCGGCTGGATGGCCATGGGTGTCTTCGGAAGGGAAATAAACCCGATGGTCCCGTGTCGGGTATTTACAGCAATAAAAAGACTTCAAGCCTGATAAAGGGGCCTCTGAGCAAAATTTCTGATCTTTCACAGCCAATATAGAATGGGACACTAAGAATCATAGCAGTTATAGAAGATCCATAAATAAGACTCATTTGCATGTTTCAGCTAATAATTGTATCTAGCCTTGGCTTGCTGGAAATGAGACCTCAATGGTGGTCATTGACGACATTGGTTGAAAAAACAACATTACACGCCTTTATTTCTTTGTACGCAAAATATATCCTTGGTTTCTACTGTCTTAATATCATACTACTCAGCTGATGTTGGAATCTTGAAATACTATTGTAATGTAATGCGGGGTATCTTCGTACCTCGAAGATACGTCAACCTTTATTAAGCTATTCTATTATAGAAGACTTAGTAAAGTGGAAGGAAGTCATTGTGTAGCAATACCTACATTAATTAATATCATTAAGTCCAATCTTTCTAAGTGTTACTAGGTGAAAACGCTTTTACACAATGTTTCTATAATAAACTATGTAAGGCTAAAATTGTTTGTGTTTATTCAAAAATCGCGCTCTGTTTAGAGTAATCAGCTTAATTTGAGAATGAATTTTAACGACCTCGGATAAGTAAAATTAAAATTCTGATAGACTTATTCTTCAAGTTAAGCAGTACTAATTGTAAACAGCTCTCGGGCATGCCAAACTCACTGCACTTTAGTATCCCATATATTATTCGTAGAATGTCAATAATTCAACCATAAATGCTTATCTGTGTTACACATTAATGCTTTCCTAATGCAATAACAGAGTGCGTGGTGGAACTTAATTTTCTTAATGACATAACAAGGCTGTAAAGCCCATTTTATTAAACATTCAAGAGTCCAATAAATGCACCGCTGTCGTTTGCGAGTCATTATTATTGATTTCGCCATACGAGTTCTTGGGAATAAGACCTTCATGAGCACACGGAGAACCTGGGTTTAAATCCTATTTGAGATTATCCAAAACAATTAATTATTCTTAGTGTGCAGAAAAGAAAATCGTGCGTAGGACCCTCTGCAGACACCTTCAAAGACACTATCAAGGAGCTCTCAGCATAATGGAAAGTGTAACCACCAGCCACTGCACACAATCTGTGTGGGACGTAGAAACAGTCTATGAAGAACCTGGAATTAGCCTAAACTTCTGGAATTCCATTACACCATTATATATGATATCCAAATTGTTGGGACTGGCACCTTATAAAGCTATTAGCAGGTCTCGTATTACGACAGCCCGAAGTATTACATGGTCTCTTGTTGTGATCGTTTGTTTATTTGTTCTGTTGGCCGGTAACATTCTAATTATGTTCAAGTTTATAATAGAAAGCTACACACCGGGCATATTTGTGGTATATACAATTGCTAGCATAGCCTCTCATTCTTCAGTTATGTATTGTACTATTTCGTTTGCTACGAGCAAGTGGAAACACACATGTCGTATACTAGAGAATATGTCCACAGTGGATGAAGCACTGCTAAAGGATGAAACAGAACAAGTGTACAAGTGTACCAGAAGGTTTCTTTTTTGTGAAATCGCATCACTTCTTGTGATTACGTTTCTTGTGTGTCTACTTCAGGTATATGTTTGGCGACATGGTAAGGCAAATAACGAAAGCCATCTGATAACAAATTGTGTCCATTTTATTACTCTTGTGGTGGATATGCAGTTCATTAATGCACTCATGCTTCTGAAGCATCGCTTCAAATTAATTAACAACAAACTAAACGCATTTGTTACGCCACTTAGGTTTGGGTCTTGTGTAGTTACTCCGAGAGTGACGATCTGTGGAAAAATACAGTTGTTCAGAAAATTACACTATCTATTAACTGAAACTACTGAGCTAACAAATGTTACATTTGGACACATAATTCTGCTTCAAATCACCGCAGATTTTATTTTCTTTGTATCGTTCCTGTTCTACATATTCAGAAGTATTCTATTTTTGAAAAATCAGAGTGCTTCTGATATCGATTGGAATAAACTTTTACTCACTTTTATTAACTCACTGTTACTGTTGGTGAGGTTCCTTTTGTTTGCATGGAGCGGACAGAGAGTATGCAACGAAGGGAATCGAACATCGGCAGTGGTACAGCGACTATTGCTTGATGGATCTGCTGACTATAAAACCTCAGAAGAACTTCAAGCTTTTACACAGCAACTGTTCAACACAAAGCTGAAGATAACTGCAGGAAATGCGTTATCTTTGAATAATAAGTTCCTCTGTAGTCTCCTGGGAAGCGCTACAACCTACGTTGTGATTTTGTTGCAATACGGCTGAATGTACCCGCTGTAAATTTGAAAGTACATAATATATGGTATACTAAGTGTTGCACCATTTACTGTAAAATGTTGTCAACCTACCAAGTAAATTATATGTAAAATGTGTGAAATATGTAGAAAACACATATTATGTAAAACACCAGAAATGCCATTAGTATTTAAACAGCTGGGGTATACACAAAACGTTTGATCTTTTGAATTTACTTGACATTCTTTACTCACTACTCTACAAATTATTCCTTAAAAACCTTATTCTTATATTAGTTCTTGTTAACCGAGGTAAACTTATATTACACATTTGCATATTGTTGTGGAAAGACATAAATCGTGAATTTTTACCAAATATACATTTTTGTGCAGTAACTTGCAATCTTCTTGCGGTTTACAAGTTACACAAAATTCATGCAAAATGAAGGCAATTCGCAGAAAATTCAAGACATAGGCCTTATTTGTCATGCAAATATCTTAAACATACTTTAATCGAGATAGTTGAAGGCATTTTTAAGAAAATAAACTTTAACAAAAAATGTCCATACAAAGGGACATTTGTTGTGGAAGGTTTTCTTGATTCTTGAAAATATTCGTGGAATATATTGAATTAAATATCAAACTTGGAGTTTCGGCGAAATTTTTGTTTTGAGCTAGTTATTTAGTATTTCTCGTTAAATCTCGATGTTGCATCGGTAGACTCACCAGGACGGGCGCCAAATTTGCGTCGGGTGTCGTGTGTGTTTGTGTTAATAATAACGTTTATGTGTAATGTGTTTAATTAATCATGATTTATATTTTTTATTTAAGCTTCGGCTGCATCAGTGGCATCTGGTAGAGCAACTATCTCTAAATAGGGGTGGTATGGCTGCAGAATAATTTTACATACTTAACTCCAACTATAGGCGGCGCCGTGTTCGAGTGGTTAGACCGCTCGCCTCCCACCGAGGCGGACCGGGTTCAATCCCAGGGACCTGCATGTGGGATTTGTGGTGGACGAAGCGGCGTCTGGGTTCTCCGGTTTCCCCCGCCATTCATTCCACCAACTGCTCCATCATCACCTTTCCTTTCATCCATTTCACCTACGTTTCGCTTCATCCACTTCCTTCATCCCATACCAGGCATCGGGCTGATCACCCATTCTGGTTGTTCTGTCTGATCCATGAGCGTCTGCTCCTCGACGGGCCTCTGACCCCAGGCACCCGCCTGTAAGTCCTGGAGGGTGTAAGTCCTACATAAGAGGTGGGTAAACAGATAATGAATGAACTCCAACTATAGTTGTGAATTCTTGCTTCTGTATTACTTCTTCACGACATTTGAATTATATATATCAAATAATTTCTTGACGTATTTAAGTATGAAACTGTGAGATGTTCACCACTGAACTGAACTGCTTGGGCACGCTACCTCCTAGCGTCCACAGCTTAACATTTCAAATTTAATCTTCCGAATTTCTGGTTGGCTGAGCCTACTCTAGCAGAACACCCTTAGTTTTATTTTGATTAGCTTTTTACACCCACGTGACTATTTACACAGTGTTTTTCTATCGTCTAATGGTAACCTTCTTAGCTTTCTAAGTTATTTCTCTCTCTCTCAAGGTTACACCTTATTGTTAGCCACCTTTAGGTTTCCAAATTATGACTTTGTTTGCTACGAAAAGCAGGTTCCTTTTGCCTTCACAGCTCCTGCGTTACTAAACTAAGAAATACCTTTATCTAACAATTTATACATATATACAATAAATGCACATAACAAAATTGCTGTAATATACATTTTATAGTAATTATTGATGATTATAGGCAGGCTATTATTTTTATATTGCACAATTAGAATAATATCAGTTAAGCGATAAAAATACTGCCTCAATGTCGAATTTTTGTGTGGAATACAACACTACCTCTATTCACTAAAGAGGAAGTAGAGAAAGCATAACAGCTTTAAAACATGCTTCTCCTGTAGTGCTCTTTTTGTACACCTGAACGGTATTCCTTTCTTACAACATTGAAAACCGACAACATTTGCCGCCTTAGCATGATTCCATAATTACAATATGTGAGTATTATGGTTGGGATTTGTTTTCACCATATACCTATTGATGCTGTCCGGTTTCCACTGTCACTTCACTGATGTGAACTAATTCAATTTTTACTATCACTTCATTAATGTAGTCTAATTCCATTTTCACTCCCACTTCACTTAGTTCCCGGAGCTATTTCACTAGTGCGATCTAGTTCAACTTGTACTGTCACTTCACTCAGTTCTCATTGTCACTTCACAATGTCATCTAGTTCAATTTTCACAGTCGCTTCATTTAGTCATCTCGCCGCTACTTCACCAATGTGATTTAATTCAATTTTCTGTCTATTTAATCAGTTCTCACTGTCACTCCACTAATGTGATCTAGTTCAATTTTCACTGCCACTTCACTATTGTGATCTAGTTCAATTTTCACTGTCACTTCGCTTAGTTCCCACTGTTACTTCACTAATGTGATATTGTTGAACTTTCACTGTCACTTCACTAATTTGATCTAGTTCCATTTTCACTATCACTTCACTTAGTACTCTCACTGTTACTTCACTAATGTGATATAGTTAATTTTTCACTGTCACTTCAATGAGTACTCTGTTACTTCACAAATGTGATATTGTTCAATTTTCACTGTCACTTCACTTACTTCTCACTGTCACTTCACTAATGAGATCTGTTGCACTTTTCAGCGTCACTTCGCTTAGTTCTCACTCTTACTTTACTAATGTGATCTACTTCAATTTTCACTGTCAGTTTACTAATGAGATCTAGTTCAATTTACTACTTCAGTTTTCTGCGAGACGTAGCGACATAGAGAAATATGCGCGAGGCAGCCTCTTCATCACTGCGCTTCACCTGGGGAGTCGAATACAAGACCTCTCTGATCTCTTGCAGTGGCAGCAGTCACTGTACGACGCAACATTCGTTAAAACTTACTCTGAGAACAGCACTTTTTTGTCGCTTAGGAAACGGCTATCTTACAAAGTCACTAGCGAGAACACTCGTTTATATGGCCGCTGGAATTTTCCAAAGAATTTTATAATGTTCTGGTGGCGGGGAGAAAAGAGCCTCTAAAACAATGTCGTTATCTCCCGTGGACGCTACTGGTATTTACGCTGCGTGAGAACACTGATCCTTTCAACAGGCCGTTCACTCGTAGCCTATTATGGGTTAACTGAGACCCATAGTTGCACCATACAATTATACCCTCATAATCCTCATCTCCACATTTACACAGCAAATAATTATTTTTGATACGGCGTGTGTGGATGGCTTCTGATGGCACTTGACGGCGAAGTTGTCAGAATGCATAATGCTTTTTGAACATCTCGTTCTGTTCAGTCCAGTTCTAAGAGCCTTCTCAAAGTGCTCTCTGTCACAACAAAATAACTCATCTGAGAACGTTCAACAAATCACAGGCTGAAGTTGCAAGAAAACGTCAAGTGTCAGTGATTAGTGCAATGCAGACCAGCAGGTGCTGATAAGTGATGTCTTCAATCAGAACATCATATACATTCTATTCTGTTCCCTCCAATCATCACTTCTACTTTGTTTGGTGTTACAGTGAAACTTATTTCTTTTCTAAGGTTGTTAACACATCTTACCATTTCAGAAACTTGATATTTTCCAAAAAATTCCAAATCAAATGTGTATAAATTGTAATTTTCACCACTTTATTGGTACTTATGAGAAATACACATCACATACCTCTTCGACAATGCAAAACACAGTAATGTAAGAAGAATTTGTGACATACGTATCTAAAATCTGCATGACCATCTCAAAATTTCAGGCAACTCAGCTACCCCTATGCTTCTGCATCTGTGTAAACACACATGTTATATACGATGTACGTGGTAAAAAACACGTTCGTGCTCAAAACCAACATGTTTGTATGAAAATTACAATTCAATTCTTGAATTTCCCACTCCTCCGTTTCCGTATTGTTTTCTGTACCACGTACATAGTAGGTAGAGAATGTACTGCATTGCAGCACAAAATGCGATACTGAGATGTTACAGGAAATACATGCTTTGAGGCACCTTGTATCCAAAAAAGCATTTTTAGAAAAAGGTCCGCGCGTGAACATGTGTCTGTGTGTGTAATTAGCATATCTCAAAAACGAAAAATCGGATAAATACCAAACTTGGTATTTAGGTTCAGTACCCTTCAATGATACGGTACAAAGATTTTCAAGATAATCCTCCCACTCAAAACTATCCTTTACATGAAAGATTTTTCGAAGATTTTTTTCCTTTCTAAAAATCACTGATGATGTTGATTAAAATACCATATATTTAAGATCTTGCACGACAAATAAAATGCATATTTTGAATTTTCTGGTAATAGCCTTTGAAGTCATTCGGAAGGAATTTCGTATAATCTTGTATAATCTTGTGGATCGCTAGACGAAAACGTACTACACAAAAATATGTAGATTCTTTAAAACACACATTTTAGTTCAAATAACTCCTTTTTGTGGAATCAGACATTTCCAAGATATCTGTTATTAATGCTTACATTTGTTCAATACCCTTGTCATTGTTTCTAAGTCCCGTCGATTTTCAATTGTCTTTCGCGATTGTATAGAAACATTGTGGAATATTAGGACCAGCATATAGCATCAAGTTCTTAAACATTTGGCTATCACTGTTATCTTGCACCCTATCGAAATGTGTAATGTAGCTATTTCTACAAAAGCTTATCTGATTTAAATGACGTAGATAGAAAAAGGAACTTAGTGAAAATTATATATATACATATATACAAATAAACGATAAAGGGAGAGAGAGTTATGTGCATGTAACACAATTTTTTCCAATTTTAATGCTCATCACCTGAGTCAAATCCTAACTATGGTCATGTAACTATTAATATAGTGTACTTCAATCGGTGCTGCAGAATAATTTGTATTATTTATGTTAATTAAGGAGACAGAGAGACAAAACGTTTCAGGTATTTTGTACCACTTAAAAGCAAAGATACCACGCCATGGTTTTAACCACAAGATGAGTCTTTTCTATTAATAAAATTACTGTTACCACCTACGAAATGTACTTATACATTATAACCTTGAAGGATGCTGTTGGACCTCTTTTACAAGTTCTAACGTTATTAATCAAATTCATTAGCTATATCAAACATACGAAACGTGATTCTTGCCAGAATTAAAATATTAATGTTATATTCGTCTGATTTGACTGTACAGTCAAATGTACCGTATCGTGCCGATATAATGCTCAGTAATTTATGTTGGTAAGGAAATAATCAACCAACTTGCCACGCCCATGCCCCATGCTTACCTCAATCTAGAATCCACTTAATGTTTTTCCTGCCGCTCCCTTTACCTTCGCTCCTGGCCTGAAACCAATCTGCGTTCATATGTTAATGTTTGAGTGCTAAGACTTTTTATATCAAATGAATACGAGATGGACTCATCCAGTGGCTTGTGTGGATCGTCGGTGCGAAGCATGCCTTCCAGCCACTCAGGTGAAGTGTTTCCGTACTCCTCCTCTTTCGCGGTTCACCTGAGCCTCACCTTTGTTTACGTGCGTGTCGGACTTGAATTAAAGCCAATAAGAGATTTTCTCACCTAGGCTGGTGCGGAACACAGATAAAAAGAAATTTCTGACAACCTTAAATAAACTAAAACACTATAATAAATCAAAAGCGTCGACACGTTTCTGTGCACTCGACTTATACACCAAAGGTGGGCAAAGGTATATCTCTTAGTGGTCGTAGCTCATTACTTCTGTAGGTTTATATATTCACAACTTCGTTTCTTTCTAATTTTTGCATTAAAGCGGATGCGATAGGTTTATCGCTGATTATGAAGTAGGCAGGCAGCAAAGCGCACGTGGGGTAAAAGCGTATAAAGTTCATCTAAAACAAATCGCGCAACGTAGAACCCACAACATTTTGAGTCCACCTCTGTGCTGTAGTGGTTACCATCCTAGCCTCTATTTTCCGAGGTCGCGGGTTCAAAGAGGGCGAAGGACAGTGTAATTTTTTCGGACGTAAAAATCCTTAGCATGGCTTCTTTCGGAAGAGAAGTAAAGCCGGTGGCCCCTTGTTCTATATATACGGCACGTAGAAGAACCTCAAGCGTGATAAGGATGTCAGTGGTCAAAATTTAGGGTCTGTCACGCACTATAGAATGAAACGCTAAGGACCACAGCTGTCAAAGATGGTCCATAAATAAAACTCAGCTTTATTTACAACGCTTTGGGAAGTATTCAATTCCACACAAAAATTCGGAATCGAAATTGCAACAGAATTGCACGTTGTAGGCTCGCTAAATCCAAATTTAATAAGTAATTTTTGCTCCATGCACTATTATGTAAAACAAATTCAGCGTAGGAAATGGTGAATCTTATAAACTGCTGGTTCGCAGGATCTGGTATTAAAAGGAAACCGTTATCTAAGAGCCGCCATTTCAATTTCTGTGCAACATTGAGAGAAGGCGCTACGTTGTTGCAAGACGAATAGAAACTATAACGATTGTTTCCAATAAAATATTCATTGCCTGGTCTTCTGACCGTCCTTACCGTGCTTCACATAGCGTCTGTCAGTATCCAATAAGTACTGAATGCGGCTACTGGTATGTGCAAGCATGTCAGTACGCTGATCTGGAGTTACGTCACAAGTCACATAGTGTTTGCCTCAGATCATCAAGTGGTATCGTTAGAGCACCTGTTCCTTTATCACGCCCAATAGAAACGCGTTACGTATTGAGAGGTCCGGGTTTGTGGGACGATAGCGAAAGGCGGATTGTCCTCGGGAAGATCCAATTTGGAAAGACTTCCTGGAGGAAAGTTAAGTTACCATGACTTATGTGCGGTGTTCTCTCCTCTTGCTGTAAAACCTCCTCAAGTTTCAAACCTCTGAACCCACAAAAGGTCTGTAAATGGACATGGAAGGCGATAAGGACCTCCAAGTAAGCACTTGTGTTGGCATTAATAATGCCAGCAGCATTATTCCCAATGGAATAAAGACAATTTCTTTTACATTTGCAAAAACCCTTCTTTGTTGACTGCAGAACTTCCTCCATCACATGACCAACATTGCTCCCAGTGTGCGGTGTCATCCTGATGTCCCTCATTGGGGTTCCTTATGGACTCTGTTTACCGGAACAGTTCCATCCAACACAGGATAGTTTTCTTTGATGGTACAGGTCTCTGGAAATGGTTCTGTAAAGCGAATTGTAGGGAAGGCTTATATACCGTCCTGTTCCGTAACTCAGGAAATAATTTCCACGCGCCATATACAGGGTGAACCATTTAAGTTGGAACTGTACAATATCTCCAAAACTAAGCGTTGTAAACAGAAATGTTTTAATAGAATTTGCTTAATATAATGGGGGAAGTAAATTCCATTATTCGTGTTTTATTTAGAGGATGTTATGATGTTCATTTTAGGGTTAATTTAATTTTTTTTAAATGGGAATCTACATGGCAGCTAATTTTCCTAATAGCATGTGAAGGTACAATGATACAGCCTTCATTAAAAACTGAAAAGATATGGAATGACTCAGTCACATACACAATTGCTTGTCATCATTAAGTTCAGCTCCTTAAGTTGTTCTAAGCCATAAAGACGCAGTATTTCATCCTACCTTTCTCGTGTGTTTATACGCGTTGTATCAAGAGAAGCTTCAACTTGAGAGGAGCCTGTTTTTTAACACTTAATTTTAATCAAGAAGAATTCTAATGTCATCCAGTAAGATAATGGGAAGGGTATCCATTAAGTCACACTCTCCATCGCGTGGAATACAGAGGAAGTGTATCAGAGAAAAAGCTATGAACCTCAATTTCTGGGATTCAATTGCGCCCTTATATAGAGTCTCCAGAGTAATGGGTCTTGCACCTTACAAGGTGCTTACTGAGCCAAGAGTTAGGATAATCCGAAGTACAACATGGTCAACTATTGTCGCTGTTTGCTTGGCGACTTTGTTCAGCGGTAACCTCATATTCTATTTCACATCTATTTCACATACCATATTTCTGAGCTTGGTGTAACCGATGGTTTTACAGCATACATTTTGGCTACCGTAGTCTCTCACTGCTCAGCCATGTATTATATTGTTTCCTTTGTGAGTGATTGCAACAACGTACGCCGCATCCTGGAGAGAATGTACAGCACGATGGATGAGACCCTTGGAAATAACGAAGTATAAAATGTATATCATCAGGCAAGAAGTTTTCTCATTTGTGAACTCATTTTTATTTTATCTTTATGGTTTTTATTAGTATATATCATAATTTTGCTTGGGAATATGACGTGAAAGCTGTTTTAAGCCATTGAATCGTAAGTTACAGCTTCTTCATCAATTATGTGGCAGATATTCAATGGAGCGATACATACGTGTTTCTAAGCTATAATTTCAGACACTTAAATTACCAGCTAAGTGCCTTTGGCAAGCAATCCAAAAATATGGAATTACTTCGAGGACAATGACTTCGAAAAAATTGGTCATATTCGAGAGATGCATAATAAGCTAACTGAAACTGCTGAGATAGCTACTACATATATATGAGCCTATTATTATAATTGAAGTTACACAAAATTTTGTCTTCAATGTTGCCTACATATTCTTCATACTCCGTTATAGTGGGTTGATAAAAAATCACCCTGCCCGTCTAAATAAAACAATTGGAGCCTTATTACACTCAACTGGTTATTTCCTGAAATTGTTCTTCCTTGCAAGAAGTGGACAAGTGGTATGTGATGAGGCCAATCGTACGTTATCTATCGTCCAGCGATTAATACTCGTTAAATCTCTTGACCGAGAAATTACAGAGTAACTTAAAGCTTTTGCACATCAGCTAGTAAATACAAAGTTGACTATAACCGCAGGAAATGCATTGTGTTTGAATAATAACTTACTCTGCACCCTCTGGGAACTGCTGCGTCGTACATCGCCATTTTGTTGCAGTTCAACTGACATCGTCGCTCATCACTCTGATTACAGTTGAGTGCAGCAAACCTGCCAATGCTTCTGGTTTCCTTAAGTGTTTTTCTTTATTTAATGTTGGCGGAATTTCTTCATCATCTGTGTTCCACACCAGCCCTGAATGGGACAATCTCTTAATGGTTTAAATTAAAGTCTAACATTCATGCATTAGCCTATGACCAAAGGTCAGGCCTAGGTGCGCGGCAAAAGGGGTGAGAGCGGAAACAATTCCCCTGAGAGGTTGTAAATCATGCTTCTCAACGACGGTCCACACCTGCACCTGGATGAGTACGCCTCGCATTGGTTTGATGTCGAAAGTAAGGCACTCAGACATTAACCTGTGAATATATGTAAGTTTCAAGCTCAGGAAGGACGGAAAAAGGTGGCGTAAGACAAACATTAAGAAACGGGGAAGTATTCGGGACTGCACATGGCAAGGTGGTGTTTTTAACATAAACCACTGCACATTATATCGGCACCATTCCATGCACTTTAATGAACCCAGGAAATTAAGGTCGTGTATTAATTACACATGTGAACTTTTAGTAAATGCATTAGATATCCGATATTTCAACAGTTGCATTTCAATTGGGTTACAGTACTCCTCAAGTATCTCTATTAGATGGTCGTTAGAGGAATTATAACCATGACCTGTTCCACATCAAACCAGCTCCAAGAAGTTAGACATTGCCTCATTTTTCCAGAACTCTAGACGAATGTTGTCTAACTTGGCCACTAGAGGTTTCTGGCAACGTGAAGCCTTTTTGCTTGTAGCAGTAGCTTAAGACGGTACATGGGTAAAATGCAACCAAATTAATATTGTGTAGGTGTAAAGGTTAAAGTTATATGAAGGCGGTCCAGAAGTCTCCAGCTAATTATATGCTTACCCTTCTACCAGCTCTGCTAAATGTGCACTATGCATCTTAAGCGCATGAATTTTGAATATGATGTTCATTAATTATGCTCAGGTAAATATTTTTAAGATATAGATACTGTAGCGGTAACTCGGCACAAAACAACTAAGCTCACCACAAATTGTGAACAACTTTTTGACACACGCCACAAAGGCGCTAGAATATAAGCAACCTGCACACAATGTAAATAGCAGTTAGTTAAGAGGGCTAAGGGTTAAATAGTTCAAACTCAATAAACCAGATGGCGCCACGGGTGTTTGGTGCAGAGAACTACGCCTTAATGACCACGGATGTGAAATTAATAGGCCCACAGACGCAGCAGGTGGGCAGTCAGAACTGATCCGCCCTACCGTACGGTCACTGTTACCAACTGTCGTGGCAGGCTATTGAGGAGGTATACAATCTAATGATTAATCAAGAATAACCTTCCTGCACGAACTAGCTATCTCCCAACTCCAAAACTTCTTTGGATCCCCGTTTTAGCGGCTTGACGATCCCGGGAGGTGTTCGACTTCGGTGGGTTTACCCATCAGCGTGCCTCACACCCGCCCAGTGGAGCCTTCACCGCCCTAGCAGGTCGCTTGAAATCGATCACTTTGAGGCACCTCACTCGAGGAAGGGCTTGGTATGAGAAGGTGTTGCCTTCTCTGCCCGTTGGAGTAAATCATCCTCTGACCTTACCCTCCGGAAGACACAATACGCAACCGATACATCAGTCCAAAAAAGACCCCAATATTATAATTAGACATAACTTAATTTTCTAATTATAGCTTTACAAAAACCCCGTTTCTAAGATATATATTCAGAACGCAAACTAAGCACCTTATATCTTCACGTGGATACCGTCATTCAACATTCATTTAACATTGAAAAGCCTGAAAAACAGAACCATTCCTTCCTCATAAAGCTTATCTCAAATATATACTATACTATGAAAAATACAAGTCACTCAGATTGAAAGGGAATCACTTAATGTTAAATTCGTTTTCAGAATAGTAGTGTATTATTTTATTATTAAACTAACCGGGAATATATTAAGTCGAGTTTTAAACTCGAGCTGAAATATTGTTAAATATTAATGAAGTTATTATTTTTTAGAGTATACCTTAAGCTCCATATACTGACATCTAATCAGCCATAATTTCTTAATGGATCATGTATATCTTTTAAGCTAGACAGAAAAATATTGCGATACAATGAATAAAGGTACTCGGTATGGCAGCGGCGGTAAATGAATTCTTTGTAGTTTTTGTGGGAGCTTTGTTCGGGCGTTTCTTTCCTGGAGTACATAAAACAGCTTCACTTTCTTGAGCTTTTTTCTGTCCCTTTAAGATTCTCTTAACAGTGCGAGAAAAAATACTTGTGGCTATCCAGTTGTTTCGGCCACACTGGACAGAGATATAGTTGACCCACTACATTTTGGTGCATCACATTCGTCATAAAAAAACTTATGAATATTAAATATAACTTCCCTGCAATCCGATTTAACAGATTCTCTCTATTTGTAAAACAACATTGAACTATCACTGAAACAAATACAAATCCGAGATCGAAATTCAATATTACAGCTAAATTCTCGTGTTCGAACACTATTGCTTAGCTACACAGCACAATACAACACGCAAAAATAACTCAATAGCAATTACTCGGTTCTCCACTTCTTTGCTTTAGAACGCATTAAACGCCACTGATGTGGATGTTATGTGATGGGTATTTGCAAAGTGCATGTAGCCATATAAGAGACAATGGAAGGCTTGGAGGGGGTTGGTGCTTTCCCAGAAGTCAGACAGAGGAGGTAGAGTGAACCACAGATAAGGACAGAACCAAAACGTACAAGTTAAGTCTCCTAGACTCTAATGATACAGCCAGTACAGTTAGCACACAGGTCATAATATCAATACTATAAGCATATAAATAGCAAATACAAAGCTAGAATCAGGAAATCAGATGCAGAACCAGGTATCAATGCTAAAATAGGTTTTCAAACATAAGGACGCAAAGTACAGTTACAGAGCTGAAAGAAAAACAACCTAGGGTACAAACTTAGGCTTTCACAGCCGATATTCAGACAATAAAATGAAATTCCCGGGCTTGTAGACCGTGGTCCAGTAGATGTTTTAGAACCTAACGTTTTGCCCGTCTCTCTGTCGGCCATCCTCAGTGGTAGTAGACTCATGGCTGGAATAGCAAGAGCGACGCTAGACATAGCACCCGTCGTATATATATAGGCAGGCGAGAGACCACCCAATTCAGTACTATTGGCACCTCGTCCGCCAATCACAGTGGGCTGCAGCTACTATCCTGTGATTTGTCCGGCTGGTACTTAAGGTTTAATCTTAGTGTTTTCCAACATAGGAATCCAGGACTTGTGCACATCACAAGGTAGATTTCAATAGTTTCTCGATGAGTTCTGGCATGGTACTGGGTTGTGTTTTCGAGAACCTCTATGTCATTGAACCTCATGTAATGTCCTCCGAGTGGAGCGTGTTCAGTCACTGCAAATTCATTTTGTCCCAGACGACAGTTGCTTGGATCTTCCTTAATTCGAGTGCGTACTCTGCGCTTGGTAGTGCCAATTTTTCCTTACCGCAACTGCAGGGCATGCGATAGACTTCTTTAGCAGAAAGGGGATTCCGTCTGTCTTTTATTGATCGGAACTGATCTTTAGGATTCTTGGATGGGCTTGAAGATGATTCTTATATTGACTTTTTCTAAACGTTTTGTTGGTTCTGTAAGTAGCTTTACTTATATACGTTAGGCAATCTATGTTCTGATGTGTTTGCATCTCCGTGCATTCCTTATTCTTTTTCTGTCTGATTCCCGTCTTATTTATATTCTGTCTATAACCATTTTTCTGTAGTATTCGCTGTATATATTTTGATCTCCTGTTCTAAAGTATGCGGTTCACAGATGCGCTAGCACGTTCTATCAGTCTTAATGATGCCTCTCTTCTGCCGCGTATGGTGATCGGACATTTTTTGGAGATAGCGGCCTGTGTCTGTTCGTTTTCTGTATAAGGTGTGTCCTGGCGTGAGCTCTAAAGAGGTTGATTGGCATTAACATCTCCCACCAAAGAAAAAGTCGGTGGTAATTGGGAAACTAGATCTTCTAAATCAGTAAGGGGAGGTTATCGCATGGAGGCAGATAAATGTTACAAATAATAAATCGGATGAATGGCAGTTTAATCCTCACAGCCACTGACTAGAAGTCAGTGATGATGTATTTGTAAAATCTGTATCCACACACTCTGACATCTAGTCAGTGGCTGTACGGATACAGAATCTATAAATATATCATCTTTGATGAGCATTAAAGGGAACATCATAGTGCCCCCGTGAGCTTAATACGCTCTTTAGGTGCAAAATCACACCGTATTGGCGTATACCGCCTAATTTGAAAAGCATTGGCGGACGGAGCCTAAACTCTTTTAAACATACCACCAAGGGGTTATTCTTATTCCGTAAAAGTTCAAGCTCTGTCGATGCGTTCTAATTCCACGTATGTTCCATTGCAGGATAGCCATAGTGCTCATAATGGAATAAGTTCTCAATCTCAGAATCCAATACCTTGAGGACGACGGTGGTCGAATCAATTTGCCCTTTATCGGTGTCGGACTAGCACTTTTAATGGAGGAAGGATTCTGCGTTTTTTCCACTGTCGTTCTGGCAGAGCGGGCAGAAACGTCCTGGTGAAATGAGTGAAATAAGGGCAGAAACCTAGCAACTTTGCTCCATATAATATCAAGGAGGCGTCTTTTGGGATTTAGAAGCGTAACTCTGATACGGGTTTTCGAGTAGAATTTACTCCTGAAGAGCTACTTAGATTTCTCGAATACTTTCTGATATTTGCATTTCTAGGTCCGTTTTACATCTTTCTTGAGCAGTTATCTTAATTGTGAAATTTCCAATGCATAATTGTAGAATAGTTTGCTTTGGTATAGATGTGTGGGTGTTTGTTTCAATTTTGTGGGTGCAGGTGTCTCGTCTTAAGCCGTTACTCTGCTTGGTTTTTGTTTAATTCCATCTTCTGCAATAACATAGCCCGAAAATTGAGTTTCTTTGTTGAAAAGTTTTCAATTTGCTAACTTTATTGTCATTCCACTTCCTTCAAATGTTTGTGAAATGAATTGTAGGTACTCTAGGTGTGATTCTGAGTTCACATTGTATATTAAAAGTCGACTATCTACTGAGCTACAGAAGTTTTATGCTTTCTCCAAAGAAGTTCCGTGGAGCTCTTAGCAATCCTCCGCTGCTTATTGACATCCCATAGGCACATCTTGTAAAACAATAAGTATTTCCTTTATGATTGAATCCTGTGTACTTTCATTATCTAAGGATATTTGCTAAAAAGCTGAAATAAAACTGCTGTGGTAAAATGTTTCCCTTACTTAGTGTATATTTATGATCCGGTACATTCCCGGTGACCTGAAACGAGCTAGTGAAGTATGCGCATTTATTGTTCATACATCAAGAGTCATATGAATATTATTTTCTTTTTATGTACCCAAAATAGCGCATTAATGTTGGATGTATCTGGTAATTGTATATCATCTTCTAGCATATTCGGGATCACTTCATCTGTTTGATTTCTGGTGGATTTCGGGATAGCTCTATATCTGAGTGTTTAACGTTTTATCCCATCGACATGAAAATAATGTGTGTATTTATTACATTTTGGGTTGTTCTAATAATACATTCGTATTTTAACAGTATATTCATTAGGTAATTATTCTTTTCTTCGGAATGTTATAGCATTCATCTGCTTTTTTCTCAAAATGTTCTCTGCTGGTTATACTCTACTCTTCTAAACAAATTGTTGTCCGTCGTATCCTTTGGTTAGAAGTAGGAAGTATTCTTATTTTCTCAATTAAGCCAGAAGCTGTTGTCACAAGAGGTTATCACTTTAAGTGTTTATTACTTCATCTTCTCTCAAAATGTTTATTCTTATTACTTCTATTCCTTCGTAAACGATAATACTTTCTATATACAATCTTTCTTCTTTTAATTGTATTTCTTCGGAACTCCTATTTTTATCTTCATTCAGTTCTTCTTCTAACGGAATAACCTCGTTGTTATCTTCTTTAATCAACAATGTGTGCTGCTCAAAATCCAAGCTACTTAAACAATTATAAAAAATAGTACTATCCAACATGAGGTTTGTTGTTAGCTTAGGTTCAATGAATGCTATTAATTCACTCGTACAGTTTACATTTCTAACATCATCCGATGCTTAAATATTGACTTTCTTATACCTACCGCCACGCCTGCATCTTAGCAGGAAGGCAACGCTGAAACCGCCAGCACCTACATCGCAGCCAACAACAGCTCCACAGTCGCCGACACCTGCATCATCGCCAGCGCCGACACCAACTCCTTCACCAGCACCGATCATCCAGGAAGTCCAGGGCCTACGCGACGCCATTAAGGATCTCCATGCAGAGTTCCTGAACATGACGACGAAGCTGACAGCCATGGAGGAACTCATCCGAGACCTTCAAGACACCTCAGCTGCTCAACAAGTTTTTCTAGCTGCGCAGTTCGAGACCTTCACATCCAGATTCTGCACCATCGACAACTCCATCCAGAACTCATCTACAGTTTTAGACACCACACCTCAACACATCGACACCATAGACATGACACTGCGATCTTTGGAAGCACAGCAGCATCACCTTCGTGCCCACTTCCAGCAGCCAGTGAAACCGGAGGCCCCAATTAACCGCCGAAGGCCTCCGAGCAGCACAGCCTACACCGATGAATCCCACAGCCGATAGCTTCAGTTTCACCAGAAGTAAGTTCTACAATTACCATTTCCATTCCTTCCTAAATCCTCGCTATTTCCACTAGTGTTGCAGTCAGGTTTCATGGCTGCAATCTAGGAAGTACCTTTACCCGCTCCCGCCCATAGGGCGGCAGCTACCATCCTTCACATACTAACGCGGGTG
Organism: Deroplatys truncata; assembly: GCA_030765065.1. Taxonomy (NCBI): domain Eukaryota; kingdom Metazoa; phylum Arthropoda; class Insecta; order Mantodea; family Mantidae; genus Deroplatys; species Deroplatys truncata. Next base: position 52,897,782 of record CM060988.1, on the reverse strand, counting down.
CTACTATGCGGGACCGCGCAAAGCCACGTATTATTCCACTTTTACTTCTTCCATTTTTCCTTCCGATGGAGGAGTTTTTAGTGGGTATGCCAACTATTGGTGAGTCCCACACTCTCAGTCCCGACTCCCATCGTGGCTGAAGTCAGTGATTAAAGCATTTTCTCTTCCACTCCAAAAAAACCGCCACGCTACAATAAACTCAGAAGAATTTCAAGCAGATTACTTCGCTGTTCTTAATTAGCTCTGGAATAATGTTTCGCTGCAGATAGCTCATACGTCTTCTGCATTGTAGTTAACATTACATACAGTGGATTCATTAACTCCGATTTGTTGTTTGCAAGCGTTTGACTTAGTATGGTTTTATTCTGTATAGTTGCAAGGGACTTCATTTTGTGTGTTTTTGGTGGTTGAGGAACGTTGGCATCACTGTCAGTTGTTTTTGAACTGATATGTGCTCTAGATACGAGTTTTTCTGTGCCATAGGATCATTAAATAGAGTTATATAATGATCCTTTATTTATTTTTTGACGATATGAGTCCCTTAAGTTCGTATGATAAGTGTCTCTGTACGGCTCCCCATATGTGTAGTTAGTTTCTGTGTGTTGTGGGCACTGATTGTCCGTATAATCTCCACATTTCTGCCATGGTAGTGATAAGGTGGGTAGGCAAGCCTAGAAATACTGTTTCTCCTGCTAGTGTAGGGTTTTTTTACATTTGCTTTATCCTTATTAATAATTTCTTGTAACAATTTGATTTCACTTTCAAGTTCTTCCCAGTTATTATTTATGGTTGCAATTTGTTGCAATTACATCCTTTTGTGCTAGCATTCCTGAGGTTACGTTCTCTAATTTGCTTCTGTTTTCAGTTGTTATGGAACTACTTTTGTTTTTCTACATTGCTATTTGTTTTTCCTGCTGTTCTATTTAAGCTACCTACTTCATTGTTTACCCAATATTTGAGTTCAGTAGTGCTAGTTGTGTCCTTTACAATGGTTTCAGTGTTATCAACTTTATTTTATTTTTCTCTGCTGATTGCAGTTCCTACTTTCGATTTGCATCAGGTGTTAGCTTCTAGTGTTCAAATATATATCTTCTATCATTCGCTTGCTATCTTTGGCTAACCTACCTTATTGTTCAACTAAATGAAGTTTCCGGGCTTGTAGACTATGATGCAGTAGATGTTTTAGCACCTAATGTTTCGCCCGTCTCTCCGTCGGGCATCCTCAGAGGTAGTCAAATCATACCTGGAATAGCAAGGGTGACGCTAGACATAGCGCACTCATATGTACAGCCGGTGAGAGACCGTCCACTTCACTTCTATTGGCAGTTCGTCCGCCATCACACTGCGGCTGCAGCTACCATCCTACGATTAGTCCTGCTGGTACATAAGGTTTGAATCTAGCGTTCTCCACCACCGGGATCTAAGTTTTGTGCATCCGTGCTACTTCCCCTTTCTTGTTAAGATTAAAATTATTTTTATGCGTGTATATTTAATGGGTTCTCGATAAATTCTGGCATGGTAGTGGGCTGTGTTGTCGAGAACCTCTGTGTCCTTGAACCAGTGTCTAGCGTCACTCTTGCTATTCCGGCCATGAGTTGACTACCGCAGAGGATGCCCGACGGACAGACGGGCGAAATCTAAATAGCTAAAACATCTGTTTGGCCACGGCCTACGGGCCCGAGAACTTAATATTATTGGATTAACGCCAGCCGTGTAAGCCTAAGTTTTCACACTAACTTGTTCTTCTTTCAGAGCTGTAATTATGATTTTAAGATTTTGTGTTTGAAAACCTATTTTGGCATTGATACCTGGTTCTCAATCTGATCTCCTAATTCTAGTTTTGTATTTGCTATTTTGGTGCTTATATTATTGACTTTATTACTTGTGTGCTAGCTAAACTGACTGTAATATTAGAGTCTATGAGATATAACTTGTGCGGTTTGGTTCTGTCCTTGTCTTTGGGTCACTCTACCTGCACTGTGTAAATTCTTGGAAAGCACACACCCCCTCCCAGCTCTCCAATGTCTGTTAAATGGCTGCATGCACATTACAAACACCCCGCGCCAGTGGCGTTTAGTGTCTTCTAAAGCAAAGAAGTGGAGAACCGAGTAATTGCTATTGGGTTGTTTTTTTGCGTGTTGCATTGTGCTGTGTAGCCAAGCAATAGTGTTTGAATACAAGAATTTAGATCTAATATTGAATTTCGATCTCGGATGTGTACTTGTTTTAGTGATAGTTCAAAGTGGTTCTGCAGACAAGAAAAAACTGTTAAATCAGGTGGCAGGGAAGTGTTATTTAATGCTCACAATTTTTTTTTGTGACGAATAGTAGACGCTAACATGTGGTAGGCCAACTACATTTGTGCCTAGTGTAGTAGAAAGAACTTCGGTAGCCACAGGTGTTTCTTTTCGCACTATTAGCAGAATCTTAAACGAACAGAAATAAGCTAAAGAAGGTGGAGCTGTTGTATATAGTTCAGGTAAGAAATGCCCGAGCAGAGCTCCCACAAAAATTACAACCGATTCATTTACCGTCTCTGCCACACGGAGTTCTATTTATTCATTGTGTCGCAGTAATTATCTGCCTAGCTTAAACGCTATAAATGATTCATTAAAAACTATGACTTATTGGATGTCAACATTTGGAGCTTAAGGCATACGCTGATAAATTTAATTTCAGATTTGTCAAAAATAAACAAGGTAGTTAATGGAAAGGCTTGACCAAAAGATTCAAGTTTTTAAGAAGAATGAAAGAACTTAGAGCTACAGGTCGATATATTGTTTATCTTTATGAAACATAGATAAATGTAGGCCACACGTAAATCAAAGTGTCGAAAAGTGAAAAGGGTGGTATAAATTTGCCATTAAGGACACCGATTAGAAAATAATAAAGTTGCATTGTTTTATATGCAGGATGATACACTGGGTTTATTCCCAGTGCACTTTTGAGTTTCAAATCAAAATCAACAAAGTACTCTTCCAAGAAATGGACAGCTTTAGGTTTAAAGATTGGTTCATAAGTAAATTGTTACCAAATATTCCTCATAACAGTATTATTGTAATGGATAATGCTTCTTTCCATTCAGTTGAGCTCAATAAAGCTCCTACTGCTTCTGCATTCAAGGCAGAAATGCAAACATGGCTCAGGTAAAACGTTATCGAATTTGAGCGGCAAGCAAATAAACCAGTATTATGTGAGCTTATAAAATGAAAAAAAATGCAATTTTAAGCAGTGTGAGATAGATTATGTTTCTGAAATGTATGAGCATTGTGGCTCCATCCATATCATTGTGATTTGAATGCAACAGAATTACTCTGGGCAGAGATAAAGAACGATGTTGCAAAGCATAACTTATCTTCTAAATCTAGGGATGTAACAGAATTATTGGATATGGCTATTCAAAAATGTATAGCATAAAACTGGAAAAATGCTTTCGAGCATGTTAAACAGTTCTAACAATATTATTGGGAAATAAACGCTTTGGTGAACGATACTTGTGATAATTTGGAAGACTCGGACTCAGAGGAAGAAAATGAAGATTCTGAAATAATCAAAGTTTGTGATGTCCATGGAGAAAATGAACCAGATTCCGCGGACGAAGATGAAGGATGCCGCCATAAACAACCCGGTTCACTGGAAGGAGTTTCAACACTGCCCCCGTCACCGTAAAGAGAGAGCGAACAAGAGGGTAAGCGTTTCTGTATTTCAATTTTTTGGACCCGACAAGTTAAATCTCACAGAGTATAACTGCTTTATTTGAATACTAATTGTAACTGCTGTGTTTGAATATTCTCTGCTAACTGCATTAACCTGAAGTTTTATTTCATATTGCAAGTTTACTATTGCTTTTTGAAACTGCTGATTTGAATCTATCCTTGGTTTTACATTTGGTGCAATTTCCCCATTTTTATTGTCCATTTCCCTCATCTTCTCTTCGTGTCTCCATATTGTGACGTCTGTTTACCATTCTCCTAATGCTAGAATCATGTTTTTGTAGGTATAGCTGTGTAACTTACTTTTCTACGCCTCGTAGTCTGGAGGGGGATTGAGAATGCTGTTGGTCCCTTCTATCTCGTTTATTTTCCTTGGTCTCGAACTCAAGGTCCGTCACTGAATGTCGTGAACTGGTTCGTGCATCTTCGAGATGGACTGCCAATTTCAAGTAGAATAAACAGGCTTGGGGTGCCAAGGATGTGGTTGCGGGATGACGAGGGTGTCGCTTCTGAATCCTGGAGAATACTCTCGCAGCTCTCGAAGATCCTGTAGACGCAGATGCTGTGAGCTTTGAAGCAGTCGGTTTGAACCTACCGCAACTCTCACAAAGTTGGCATTGCAAGTTGCTATCTAACGTGGCAGAGTTCATTTTACGCGGATAAATTTATATTCCGTAATTGTTGATTCTAGTCTGTGAGCATAGCAAATACCTGAATGTTTCTTTGTGTCCGATGTATTTTAATATATAGTTAAAATAGTACTTGCTATAAGTTGTAGTGATTAAATATATCTCAGATTTGCTGTATTTAGAAGGTAAGATATTTGCTATTTAAATAATAAATCCAATAAATAAATTTTCACTGTGTGTTCTCTTTTGTTTGTTCAAAATGCTTTACCACGAACGTGCCTTGAGTCAAATATTGGTTTACATTTATATTTTAACTTCTTGTAGAACCTCTTTTTGTTATAATAATCATTTATTTTTACCTTATATTGTTATTGCGTTCTTTTTGAGATCCACATTTTTGGTGCAGTAAGATTTTATTATCTCTTACTGTTTGCCAATTATGCAAAAGTTCCAGAATTAAGAGAACTTCAGGACTATTCCCTGAAAATGCAACCTGTGCATTTCATTTGTTGTGAAAATAACTTAAAACATGTACTTTAATAAAGAATCCTTACATGTTTGAGAAAATAAACATTTTCGAAACATTTCCATATAAAGGGTAGTTTAGAGTGCGATCATTTTCTTGAAAATATTTGTGTCCCATTATATGAAGATACTTTTGTTTTAAAAATGCTGTTTTTTTAATCGGAAGTATCAAAACATGTATTTCTGGTGAAAACTCGGTATCGCTTTTGGGGTGAAATTTCCTCTACCTACAAGTAGTAGAGAAACTAAAAACCAAGCCATCGTAAGGTATATGAAGCAGTGAGTATTTATTATGCCAATGCGTAATTAAACAGCAAATGGAAATATCGCTAAAGAAATCTAAACTTAGGAGGAAAGTGGCCACAACTAAAATAAAATTAATAAATATTATAATAATAATAATAATGAAGAAAATCCCATTTTTGTTTAGAAAAATTGGCTCTTTTACACATAAGTTGTCGTGTGTAATATGGCTAGGGAAAAACAAATAAATTAGAACGTATTTGTGGATTCACAAATAAAAATTAAAATCAAAAACCAAAACACACAACACTAACTTCTTATACAATATGACCAGTATTGTCTATTTTAACCGAGCGGAATCGTTAAGGCGACAATGGCCTTGGCCCACATTCGGGAGCTCCTGAGTGCGATCCCTGACGATCGCTTACACTGGGCCATGGATTTTTGGTGGTTTTCGCGAGTCGACAGGCGAATACTGGGGTGCTTTATCCTCTACCACGGCTCTCCTTGCTCCAACTCCCTATACCCTTCATATTCCTTATCTCCGTTTTAGGATTGCAGGACAGGCGACGGTGTTCCCCAGATTGCAGCAGGGCGGTAGCTTGTGCTCTGTAAAAGGTATCTTCCCTGGCGCTACTGCAGTACCACTCTGCTATATCTCTCCTCCGAGTGGACTTCACCTCCGAGACCCTGGTATTTGGGACTTGTGTGCAGAGACCGAGTGACGTTGGATGCGTTCTATCTGCAAATGTTAGGTAAACTGTCCATGCTCGCGCCCGTCGGCATTCTGATCTGATCGCCTTTATAGCTCAACCCTCATCCTTCCCTCCCAGGGTCCACGTTGGAAGTAAAAACGGTCGTTTTGCGGGTCTGCTTGTGGTCCTCTGCCCGGATTCCGTGGGCCCCTCCATGATATTTACCTTTACGTTTATCTTCGGTGTATATAATCAAGTGAAGCAAATTACAAGCGGCCGAAATCAAATCTCTGAGGTCAATGAAGACACATACACTGCCTCTGTGGTCTGCGGTTTAGCTGCTAGCCTCCAAATCCAGAGGTCCCAGTTCGATTCCTGGCTACAAGATGGGACATTTTCTTTAGCCAGGACTGTTCCCTACCCTCCCTAGAGACAGAGTGAAAATGTGTGTGTGTAAAAATAAATATATTAACCCAAAAATTAACACAAATAGTAAACGAATTAACGACATTGTCATGAGCAATTTTTACAAAGGCAGAGCCACAAAAATATTTTCATGTTAAAGGCTGCATATAAATGGAAAGGAATGGGAAAGAGAGACTGCACAGTTACAGACAAAATAAGCAGTATAAAACCTGATGAAATACAGAAAATAATGTTCCAACTTTTTAAGCGGAATTGTGCATGGCAGAATAACCAAAATAATATTAATATACAAACGGAAAGGAAAGCAAAAGGAATCAGCGAAGGTGAGACAAGACCCCAATAGAATCGATAATTAGTAAAAATGCATAATAGGCATAGCGAATAATAATAATAATAATAATAATAAAGAACATGCAGTAATATAATCTAAGGAAATAAAGCTAGTTAATTGGAAGCATTAAACCGTAATATTATCTACGGTTCATAGATAACGACAAGCTGATAGCTATTAACTTAATTAGACACAACAGAATCGTCTAAAGTACAACTTGATGTAAGCAAAAAGAAAAAAAATAAAGAATACAAAAACAGTTTTTGATTGTAGAATCACATACAAACGGTACATTTTTACTGTTGAAACATTTCTTGTTAACCCTAATTAGTGTCTTACTCCTTTACTTCCTTTCTTCTCCCTTCAAGGAAAAAGTTTACTGCTTCCCTGTTTGATTCTGCTGAGCTTCTCTGAAGCACACCCCTTACAAATTGCTCGTTTCTAAAGCTTGATTGTGATTCCTTTACCAATCTATTTTCACATAGTAACACAGTTTTCCACAGCTAAAATAAAGATTAACCTGGATCAAATCTTCATAAGCGCTGTGAACTTCAGATCGTACAATTAGTGGAAAATAATTTTAAGTTACTTGAGAAAAATTATCACATTATTCAGACGAACAGCTCCTACTGTCAAACTCCTGCACTTTCGAATTAAACTGACTGCAATGTCTAAAGCTGCAGGAGATGGCACCTAAAATGTTACAATAGTCCTTGGCTATGTGCCTTGAGAGAGAAAAACTATAGTATGCAAACGTTGATTTAGTTATAATGATGGGACAATATCACTATTTCTCAATACTGATACACAACACTCACTTTATAAAAAACTCGATATCTTGTTCACTGAGTTATGTTCTTATTAGTAGTTTTCTGTATAAAAACGCCTGTAACTAATTCCAAAATTGTTTCTGTTTAAGATTATCCAATTGGGATATTTTTTATCTTGATAATATTACACATTATATATCGCCTATAATCATTCCAGGCTAATAATAATAATAATAATAAACTTCTTTGCTTCCCCTATTATGTAATTCTATTTTGTGCTATAAAGCTTCTTTTAAAGTATTTTATCCATATTATGGAAATGAATCGTATGATATGCCTTTAACCTACACTCGTGATCCTTATTTGGCATGCGTAAACACAAACAGATGGAAGGAAAAAAGAAATAGTTCCATGCGTTCTGTTATCTAACGTCTTAAGTTCTGATTTGTTTCGGCTAGATTCACGGATTTTGGTCACAAGAATAGGTAAATGTAATGACTGAGAGTGAGTCACCAAGGAAGGCTATTGCAGAAACGTGATCTAGTGCACTAGCTAAATCAATTTCATTCACAACTGAGTTAACGCTGCCTGTTACACGAGAACCTCTACTCGTTCCGCCATCGCCTTGCATGTTTTCATTTAGACACAAGGCTCTATGGAATATTGCATCAACAGGAAACCCAAACAAGATCTATTAAGAACTATAGTCCAGCAACTCTTCGGAAGCACGTACGAGGCAACAACGTGAAGTCCCGATTCTTTTCATTCCCTATATAGTATAAAGTTAAACGCAACGACTTTCAATAATGCCAAATTTAAACATCTAAAAGTATCGAAGGTTTATCCCAAAGTATTAGACATACTTCGATACCACCGAGTATCGAGATATTGACGGTATCGAAGTCTCATCCCTATTTAGTTATTAATCATATATGGAGACAATTTCTACATTTAGTAATCAGGTATTGGGTCATAAAGGGTGTAAAAGTGAATATACACAGAAAATTACAGTATATACTCTCCTCTAAGGCAACTACAGTGATACAGAGTGTTTAGAAAAGGGTGACCAATACTAATTCTATGCCTTATAATAATATAAGGTAACCTTTTATTTGTTTATGTTTCAGAGGAATGTTGAGTGACCGTTACTCAGGAGTGTCAGTTGGAATTACACATTATGCCGTCCTGGAACGTCTGGAGGGAACTGCAAGCCTTCCTTAAAATTGCTTTCCAGAACCATTTTCAGAGACCTACATCATCAAAGAGAACTATCTGTGTTCAGTGGAAACGTTGCGGTAAACCGAGTCCATAAAGAAACATAATGAGGGAAATTCAGTAAGTCAGCGTACACCGAGAGCAATGATGGTCGTGTGATGTAGTTCTGCAGTTACCAAAGTAGTGATTTCGGCTCATCTCAAAGGAATTACCCTTATTTTATGGAGAATCATGATGGTGGGCTATTAATGCAACACTACTGTTTCCTGAGAGGTCCTTATGGGCTTCCATGTCGATTTATAGAACTTTTGTAAGTTCAGAGGTTTGAAGTTTAATCAAGTCTTACAACAATACGGGAGCACACCGCACATCAGCCACGGCAATTTAACTTTCCTCCGGGAACTCTTTCTAAATTGCATCATCTCCAGCACAATGTGTCTTACCTATCCCCCAGAAATCAGGACCTCTTAATGTTTAACGCGTTTCTATCGGTCGTGATAAAGGAACTGGGTTCCTAACGATACCACATTCACTTGACGATTAGAAGGCAAACACTGAGTATGTGACATGTGACGTAACTCCAGATCAGCGTGCTGACATGCTTGCACATATCAGTAGCCGCATTCAGTACGCAGTGAATAATGACGTAACATAATTGGTATGGACAGTAGGAAGACCAGTTGGTGAATATTTTTTGACAACAACCTCATAATTTTTCTTCGTTTTGCAACAACGACATAGCGCATTCCCTCAGTATTGCAAAGAACGTGAAATGATGGCGCTTGGATACCGGTTTCCATTTAACACCAGACCCTGTAACGTCTGTAGTCTGTAAGATTTACCATTTGGTATGCTGAATTTGATTTACATAAGTGCATTACGTAAATGATTCAAGGAACCCCAAATCGTGTATTTCCGATGAAATTTCGATATAAAACTTTTGAGTGGAATGCAGTTCCTCTCAAAAGCGTTGTGGATTAAACTTTGCACGAATTTCCTAGTTGAAGTTTATTCGCTTTTACCACACAGTGCCTAATCTGCTGCCCACCTACAAAACCTTATAATCAGCCAAAAACCTATCGTACACGTTTCAATGCGGAAATTCTAAAGAAAACGAAATTGTGAATCTATAAAACTACAGAAGCGGTAGCCTTGGACCACACAGAGATAAGCGTTTATCCAAAGTGATATTTGTAAGTCAAGGATACGGAAACGTGTTGATGCTTTTGGTTCATTATAGTGTTCTTCTTTATTTAATGTTGGCAGAAATTCTTCTTCACCTGTGTTGCGCACTAGCTCTGGGTGAGGCAATCACTTAATGTTTTGAATACCAGTCCGATACAAATGCAAATAAAGGTGAGGCTTAGGTGTGCGTGAAAGGGATGGAGTACAGAAGCATTTCACTTGAGTGGCTGGAAGCCATGCTTCGAAACGACGATCCACACCATTCACTGGATTAGTCCATCCTGCATTAATTGATGTCAAAACTCTTGCACTTAAACATTATCCTACGAACACAGATCGGTTGCAAGCTCAGGAGTGAAGGAAAAGGGAGGGGTAAGGAAAACTTTAGGTGGAGCTAGAATGAGGTAAGGAATAAGGGGTTTGGTGTGGCAAAGGAGGTTTAGTATTTCCTACCAACATAAATCACTGAGCATTATATCGGCACGATTTCATACATTCGACTGTACAGTCAAATCAGATTAATATAAAATAAATATTTCAATTCTGACAAGAGTCACCTATCATACGTTTGATATATACCTTGTGAATTTGATTAATAACGTTATAACTTCTAAAAAGGGCCCAACATGGCCCTGTAAGGTTATAATATATAAACAAATTTCATAAGTGGTAAGGTTCTTGTCGTCCTTCATTTCATCCCTTCTCCTATGGGGTGGTAATCGCAATAGCTCTCATATAGGTTGCAGTGCGTGAGTTGTCCACTCCCTTGTATAACCTATAATTTCTTGTGATATTAAGGACACGAGGGAAACTAGAGAAATCTCTTTAAATTTGGACTGAAGAGGAAGAGATGTTAAAATAGTACTTATGCATTCTGACAAACCCTTCGCCATCAATCCCCATCAGTAATCATCCATTGTCTTATCAAAGACTTATATGTGGAGAAAAACTGAGCTTTATTTATGGACGCTCTTTTACCACTATGCTCCTTAGCGTCCCATTTTATATTGCGTGTAAACTATAGAAATTTTTTCTCAGAAGCCTCTGTAACGCTTGAGGTTGTTTTATGTGCCGTAAATCTACGACACGATACAATCGGCTTTACTTCCCTTCCGAAGGAAACCATGCTCATACGTCTTACGCCTGAAAAATTGCACCGCGCTCCGCCAAGTTTGAACCCGCGATTTCGGGAACTAGAAGCTAGCAAGGTACCCCTAGAACATGGAGGACGATAAATGTAGAGATAAGTATAATCGCATAATGGTATGAGCAACTATTGGTCTCAGTTATCACAATATATGCCACGACAGACCGATCGACTGCACGGTTGAAAAGATAAATGCTCTCATCCATCTTAAACACCAGCAGCGCCACCACGAGATAACGAGATTGATCTGGAGACTTCTTTTTTCCCGCCTCCCGAACATTCTAGAACTCTTTGGACAATTCCAGCGTCCACATAAGCGAGTGAGTTAGTGAGATGGTGCGTTTCTGATGCGACAAGAAGTGCTGTTTCCGAGTGAGTTTGTGAAGACAATTGTGAGCACAGTGTCTCTTGCTACTGAAAGAGATTAGCACGGTATTATTGTATTCGACTCTCATTAGTGAAGTGACATTGAAAATCGAACTAGATCACAATAGTGAAGTGACAGTGAAAATTGAACTAGACGACATTAGTGAGGTGACAGTGGAAAACAGACAGTCATAATAGGTACATATATTTTAAAATATAGGCCTAACCATAAAACTTACATGTTCTAATAATGTAATCGTGTTGAGGATGTAAATGTTGGCAATTTTCAGTGTTGTAAGAAAGAAATACCGTTCAGGTGTACAAAAAATACATCTAAAGCTATGCATATTTTAAAGCATGTTATATTATCTCTGCTGTTTAACCTTTAGTAAATAGGGAAAGTGTTATCTTCACATAAAACCAAGCGCGATGGCTCAGGCAGCACGTCAGCGGCCCGCATTTGGGAGGTCCTGGGTTCGATTACCACGGCCGATCTTCCTCACCTATGGGTTTCCCCAGGTTGCTAGGCGAATGGTGGGAAGGTTCATTACATCCCCGAATTTCCTATCCCTCAATTTCACCTACATTCTCATTTAACTTCACCTTCATCTTCTTGGTCTGTTTCAGGGTTGAAAGTGTCGGCGGGAGTCTCGGCGTTGGATGGCAGAGGAGAGGGATGCTGCATGTGACACTTAGACCCCTGAATGGGACAGTCTCCGAGTCGTAGGACCTCCAATGGCATGAGAAAACCTGCTGGAAGTAGGGAGAAGGTTGTACCAACTGCCATCCGAGGAGTTTCAATCTGTAAAAGGTAGGGAGCCTACGCTGCCCTTTCATGGCCCGGCCGCCCCCTGTCTTCTCAGACCTGAGCCCCCCTCCTGGAGACACCCCTTCAGGGTCTTCAGACATAAAAGATCCTGTAGTTCGACGCTATGTGACCCATACCTAGTGCTACTTCTGCTCCTATTGCACACAACATTTCTACATCGAGATTTTACTGAAAATACTAAATAAGTAGCTCAATACAAAATCTCGTATAAATTCCAAACTTGGTATTTGAGTTCAATATATTCCAGGGATCGAACACGAAGATTTTAAAAAATCAAGAAAACCTTCCACTGAAGGCCAAATTGCCCATTATAAGGATATTCTTTGTAATTCTTTATTTTCTCAATAATACCTTCAACGGTTTTACAACGAATATGTAATGTGAAACGAAACTTTACATCTATTAACAAGAAGCAGATAGAAGTACAAGGTTTTGAAAGAATAAGATGTAGAAGAGTGAGTAAAGACAGTCATGTGAATTCGAAAATGCAGATGCTTTTTGTATGACTCAGCTGTTGCAATAATAGTCGTGTTTCTGATGTTTTACGTAATTTGTTTTCTGCATCTTTTACACGCAATTTACTTGGTAAGTTGACAACACTTTAAACTAAATGGTGCAACAATTATATTTCATATATTATCTACTTTCAAATTGACAGCGCAGACGTTCAGCCGTATTGCAACAAAATCACAACATAGGTTGTAGCGCTTCCCAGGAGACTGCAGAGGAACTTATTATTCAAAGATAACGCATTTCCTGCAGTTATCTTCAGCTTTGTGTTGAACAGCTGCTGTGTGAAAGCTTGAAGTTCTTCTGAGGTTTTATAATCAGCAGATCCATCAAGCAATAATCGCTGTACCACTGACGATGTTCGATTCGCTTCGTTGCATATTCCCTGTCCGCTCCATGCAAGCAAAAAGAACTTCATCAGGAGTAACAGACCATGAATAAAAATGAGTGAAGCTTTATTCCAATTGATATCAGAATCACTCTGATTTTTCGAAAATCTAATGCTGCTGAGCATGAAGAACAGGGATGCAACAAAGAAAATAAAATCTGCGGTGATTTGAATAAGAATCATGGGCCCATATGTAGCATTTGTTAGCTCAGCAGTTTCAGTTAATGCGTAGTGTAATTTTCTGAACAGCTGTATCTTTCCACAGGTCGTCACTTTCGGAAAAACTACACAAGGTCCAAATCTAAGTGGCCTAACAAATGCGTTTAATTTTTTGTTAATTAATTTGAAGCGACGTTTCAGTAACATAAGTGCATTAATGAATTGCATATCTGCCACACAACTAATAAAATAGACACAATTTGTTATCAGATAACTTTCGTTACCATGTTGCCAAACGTATGCATCAAGTAGACACACAAAAAAACTAATAACAAAAAGTGATACGGTTTCACAAAAAAGAAACCTTCTGGTATTCATGTACACTTGTTTTGTTTGATCCTTTAGCAGTGCTTCATCCACTGTGGACATATTCTCTAGTATACGACATATGTGTTTCCATTTGCTCGTAGCAAATGAAATAATACAATACATAACTGAACAATGAGAGGCTATGCTAGCAATTGTATATGCCACAAATCTGCCCGGTGTGTAGCTTTCTATTATAAACTTGAACATAATTAGAATGTTACCGCCAAACAGAACAAGTAAACAAACGATGACAACAAGAGACCATGTTATACTTCGGGCTGTCGTAACATGTGGTTTGGTAATAACTTTATAAGGTGCCAGTCCCAACAATTTGGATATCACATATAATGGTGTAATGGAATTCCAGAAGTTTAGGCTAATTCCAGGCTCTTGATAGACTGTTTCTACGTCCCATACAGTTTTTGGGCAGTGACTGATGGTTACACTTTCCATTGTGCTGAGAGATCCTTAATAGTGTACCTGAAGATGTCTGCAGAACATCCCACGTACGATATTCTTTTATTTATTCAATAATTCAGTGCATTGGAGAATCTAAAATAGTATTTAAACCAGGTTCTCCATATGTTCATGAAGGTCTTACGTCTAAGAACTTGTTTGGTGAAGTCAACAATAAGGTCTCGCAAGCGACAGCGGTGTATTCATTGGACTCTTGAATTTTTAATAGAAGCGGCTATACAACCTTGTTATGTCATTAAGATAATTAAGTACCACCATGCACTCTGTTATTAAATTAGAAAAACAACTACGTCATTATATGTAACAAAGGTAAACATGTTGAATTATTGATACTCTACCAATAATATACGGGATGCTATAAGTGCATTGAGTTTGGCATGCCCGAGAGCTGTTTACAATTACTACTGCTTCATTTGAAGAATGGGGACTGTGTCAGAATTTGAATTTTATTTGGCTGAGATCTTTAAACTTCATTCTAGAATTAAGTGGATTACTTTAATCAGAGACCGATTTGCGAAGAAACACATACAATTTTAACCTTACGCAGTTTATTATAGATACATTTTGTAAAAACGTTGTTACCTAGTAACAATTAGAAAGATTGGATATATTTTAACTCTTAATAACATTAGTTATTCTAGATATTACTACATAAAGACATCCTTCTACCTTTTGAGGTCTTCCATAATAGAATAGCTTGATGAAAGATGACTTATTTTCCCAGTAAAAAGTTTGTCTGTGTTACTTCTGTTATAGATTATAATGATATTTCAAGACTTCAACCTCAGCTCATGCATTAAACCATTAAGACAGTAGAAATAGTGAGGACAGTTTTAACCATAATTGTATATAATATGTTTTGTTGTTTCTACGTTCCCAATGTGGGTAGTGACCCCTGGTGAAGCTTCATTCCAGCAAGCGATGCCTCCATTTATTATCTGAAGGCACACAGCCGACGGTGTCAGTACCTACGCAGTAGGGTGATAATGAAAATGGCGATGTAAGAGAGGACCTACAGTTTTTACTGTGGACTTTGAGACGTTGGGTCTTGGGGATGCCTCACATAAGGGAGTCGGAGGTGAAGTCCTAGATAAGGTCTGGAAAGGGAGAATCAAACTAAAAGATCACTACCATAGCCAGGATTAAAATCAAGTATCTTCAGGTTTTTGTCCGATTGCTCTAACCAACTGAACTGCTATGGCAACATGTCGTTGCATGTTACGTGGCTGTGCATTAGAACATAACTGTAGGTTTAAATAATAGAAATAACAAAGTAACTAGCTTCTTTAGCATTAAATGACCCTTATTTTTATTAATCTACGTGTTTCTTGCCGACACCGAGCACTTTAGCTCCGCGGTAACATGTCAAGCTCGCATTCTGAAGGTCCATGGCTCGATTCCTGTCGACCGCATAATCTGACCTTGAGATTTTATTCTTTCCCTGATTGGTAGGCGAATGCTGGGGTGGTTCCTCATCTACTACTATTTACTAGCACATGTTTACTTTCTTTCAGTACCCTTTCATTGCGTTTCCCTCTCATGCTTCAGGTTGTGCTTCAAGGTGCCGTGGCGTGAGCAGTACCGTACACATGGCGTTGATGCTTGCACGAAGGAAAGACACTAGAGGGTTCTGGTTGTACGGGTCGTTCATCGCCCTCTCTTGGTAGCACCAGTAATGGGTCGGGTCTTCGAGCCAGGTAGACCCGTTGCGTCTCTGTGGCCTATCTGCCTGTGCTTATAGATTTAGGATGTGGCTTGTTAGAGACACCAATACATTTTTCTTTCTTTGTTTTGCACGTTAAATCCGTGCGGTCCGCCCCCTATAGAACTATTAGGAAGTAATAGTTTGTTTGTTGCACGGAGTTTCAATCCGAGAGGTCTAGGGTGTCGAATGTGTTGTTCACATGAGGTTTTCTGTCTTTGTTTTTATACAACTGTAATAATGTAGCACTAAAAGAAAAGGTATACCACGAGATTTGTCGCCTTCCATTTAAACCTCACAGTCTGGATAGGGCACTATGTTGAGCTATGCTGAGCTGATACAGTAATGTTTTGAGTAACTGATTCTGAAGGTCCCTTGAATTTGTATATGTATGTGTTGGTCTCTGTGATAGTTCCCCGCATTTAGAGTGAAAAGGAGGGAGTGTGAGCTTTAGTTCAGACAGTTCTTCATATCTGTAACAGACATTTTGCCCTCAAAAGGTTGCTTAGTCCAAGCCGACGATTGTTTGTGATTCGTGTTACATGTAGTGAAGCTTGTAACTAGCTTATTTCTATTATAATTATCATTCTCATGGAGCAAAGTCAGGGGGGATCGTTTTCATCACAAACTTAGCCAGGTAATTAAAAGTAAAAGACCAACTCCTCTGCTCAAAAGATCAATATTGACCAGCAACAATTTATTCGTGAAGAACACTCGAAAGTAAACATGGGAGAGAACCCCAATTACCAAATCCACTATCACTTTGTAACCACAAATAAAGCTCAAAATATATATATCGATATCTATACAGAAAAACAATAATAAAAGGCAGTATACCCGAAAATCGTATTGACGATATATAAAAATTATCAATACGGAAAATAACACTTCATATGTGTGAGAGATACAACAAGCAACCAAAGGCGCCTAACTGCAATATAATTTCTGAGCATATACCAGCAGAAAAAGAAACAAGGAGAAATATATTCGACTATGAAATCCCTTCACGCGCTCTGCTTCCATTTTGCCCCAATTGTTACGATCTCCTTAACCTTTCCAGTAACATTTATGATTATACCCTGACGTATAGTAATAGCCGACAGGCACTAACGAATTATTTATACGTCAGCTAAATAACAGATCACCTTAAACGGACATAGATCGGACGCTATGTTGGTACATGCAAAGGTATGTATTAGATATACAAAGCTGTATATAAGGTATACCTTATATATAAGATATATACAATGTATATATAAAGGGTCTTTCAACAAGAGTGTCCTATCTTTAACATGTGATAGCTGCAGTTGTTATTGAGTTACAGGAATCATGTTTTACATGTGGTTACAGTTGTTATGGACAAGTAGCTATGGAACGTTAAAGCATTCAGCAATGCGTGAAAACTGTGAAAAAGTATTATAAAAATGGATCATCTGTTCGCCAAACCTTCCGTTGTATAAACTGAATTTAAGGTGTGCATAATCGTCCCTGCGAGAGAACGATTCGGCGTTTGATCGATAAATTTGAAATAAGTGGTTCTGTCAGCGATCAAAGAACGCCTTTATGTAATCGACGTAAGCGCTGCAACGAAAACATAGGCGCGGACCACAACTTGGCGAATTCTGCATTTGGACTTGAAGTTTGAGGCTTAAAAATGATGTTAACGACCATAGATTGCGACGTGTATTCGCTGACTGGACTATGGAGCAATTGGAAACCGACCCGGATTTTTGTCGAAAAATCATCTTCAGGCTTAGGACGCTACTTTAGGAGAAAAGTTGGCCGCCAGGCTAATTACAGCAATTATGAAATGCAAGGTCGCTGTAGGCTGTGGCTCCAGGAAGAAGAAGCATGGAAGATTTCTACTTCTCATAACCATTATTGCAGCCCTAGATGCTGCACCTGGAGCCACAGCTCAAATTGCCACAGCAGTGAATAAGAAAAGGCTGCAGATAAACAGCTTGCAGAAATGGCAACGCATAACGAAGAGATGGAAGCAAAAGGAAAAGTTCAAGTGAAGAATAAGAGGAGGAATGCCAAAAAGAAGAGACGCAACAGCAGGAACGGCATTTCGAAAAAACCAGGAAGAGGGCTATACTTGTCCCAGAAAAAGCCTTGAGTAACGTTTATCTGGCCATGCATGCTAGACGTTTAAAGATTCCGAATTTTAGAGGTGTATATATGATCGATGAGTTTCCTACAAAGCCTCATCACCATGACAGGATTATCGTCAATCTCGATTCTTCAGAGAATATAGGTACCCATTGGGTTACTTTAAGGAAGGAGGGTAACATTGCTTTTTATTTCGATAGCTTTGGGAATCCAAGGCCTCCTAAAGAGATAGAAAGGTGTCTCAGTGGTGTTAGGCTGATGTATAATACCGAGAGGTTTCAGAGTTTTAACTCAATCATCTGTGGGCACTTGTGTTTGCGTTTTCTATCACAATGAGTTACACTATTGCTGTTACTGGTAATGAATCTGTTCTTACAACGCACCTGAATCCTCCCCTGAGGATCGAATTTAAAGGATATAATGACACCGCTCTTTTGAATTTTGAAACCTTTTATTCTATTACCAATATGGATCATAGCAATAATCAGGTTCATTACATTTACAATGACGATCTTAAGGTCTTTGATGTACCTCATGGAACTTATGAGATTGCTGATCTTAATGCATAGCGCAATTAATGCATCGAGTGCAGTATTGCAACAGGCTCTTTTATCGAAGTAGAAGCGGACACTTTATCTATGAGTTTTTGCCTTCTGTTCCGCCTGGATATCACATTTCGCAAGATCCTTCAAATTCCATTTTCTTGCCTATCATAGGTACTAAGTTTATCGACCAAAACTCTCTTCGAGTAGTCGACCAGGATGGCCATCCCATCAACTTTAGAAACGAGGATATAAGCATAAGACTTCATATATTTCGAAATAGGAATACAGTTTAGCAGAAGAGGATACCTATAAGGATATAATAACCCCCCGCATCGTTGTATTCATCATACTCTACCTGCGGCACTCATAGTGTTAATCTCGAGCAATAGGTGACTCCTTGAAGCTTTGGGATCAGAATTCTGTAATGGACATCTTTAATGTAACGGAAACATCTACATTCGAGAACAAGATTACTAAAGAAGAGGAGCATGTGTTTCTGCCGCATAATACATCGGCTCTGGACGCCAATAATGAGATTTAGAATTCCTTGTCAAGCTGAAGGTTTATATACTCTAACTAATCGGAATTATCTCTACATTGAGAGATCTATTACTAAACCTAATGGAACAACTACTACAGTAAGGCTCACCAATAATGCTACTGAATTTATGTTTGACGAGATTCGATTGGACGTGAATGGATCGACCATAGATAGAACAAGAAATTTAGGGATTACATCAACTATGCTGCACTCAACCCTATGGCATTTAAGCGTTTACTCTCAATGCTGGATGGTGCTACACTGGAGAAGTTGTGGATATTGTGCATCGTGCAAGTGAGCATTCAACGCTATAGTACCACTGTTAATGCTTCTGGGATTTCCAGATTCCTTCTGATCATCTGGAAATCCCAGAAGCATTAACAGTGGTAGTATAGCGTTCCATACTCAATAGCAAGTTTGAGCTGGTCCTCATTCGATCCAAGAACTCTAAGAACTGTATTATGGCACCTGAAGGAGAATAAAATGCTACTGTTAAACTTAACGTATCGAGTGGCGGATGCCTATAATACGCCTTTCTGATGATAAAAAGGTGGAGATTCTTAAGACTGACAAGTCAGACAGGCCATTACATATAGCCTTTCGAAGCATGGACCTGGATACTCAGCCTGCAGTACCTCAGACTAGTGCAAATATTCCTGCATAGTTCTCTTTGTATTGCTTGATAATTCATGACAAAGTATTTACATACAAGCCCCTGACTCATGTGATTCAGTCTGTAATTTAAATTTAGTTATTAATGAAGGCTATAAGGAAGTGTAAGGAAGCTTTTTCGTGAATAAAAACAAATTATAAAAGAGATATTCACTTCTTTATTTTCTTATCATAAATTTCCAGCGCCTTCTTCCTCCAGCTCCTTGTCCCTACATAAATCACTTCATTTAGAATACATAGGTTCTGCAGATGTCTGTCTATATGGGATTAGAGTCCTTTCATTAGTGATAGTACATCAAAATTTAACTATTTCACCGTAATATAAAGAAGTTTTCAAAAGTGTAATTTTTCCACTTTCCATAAACACTATGATATTATAGTGGAATACAAAATGGTCACTGTACTCTCTGCTCGGACACTTTTTCACTTTTATATATGTTTCGAAATCTGTGAGACTTTTCTGTATTATCTGCCAGTCATATTTTGACATTTACACGAAATCATTATTGTATGTTTCTTTTATGATGAGCACTGGAGTTTCATAATACACTCATATATTGCCACTACTGCTTCTTCAGGTGAAACCGCCTTGAAGTACGAGTGCAGATGGCTGCATCTTTCTTCGGGGTATTACGGCGGGTAATTCACTTTTCCAATAGCGTCAGCCTCCTACGTAGATCCTCAAAGGTTTTATTGTTCTTCCTCCTGGTGGGCTTCTTAGTAGCGGACCTGAAACACTACATACTGCATTATTAGAAAAATAATGTTTTCTTTTAAATAGAATCGCGGGTCTCCTGAATGGAATTGCAAATGTTAGATAGCATAAAGAGAGCGATGTAGCGGTTACACATTATTTACGCATGAGGGTTCTTTCATAGATTTGAAACTAATACTTTCTGTATTGCCTTGTGTAGTTCTGCTCGTTTCCTGAGTGAATCTTCAGAACACACCTGGAGTAGATCGTCGTCTACTTGAAACTTGATTGACATCTCCTGGTCATCTAAAATCATCAAAAGGTACAGTGCATTCGGGATATCTACTTCACCTGTGTCCTCTCTAGGGATAGGCGTTGGCTTACGATTTCTGGAACAAATAATGTTTTTTTTAAAACATTGGCTATTCTACAATCCCGTGCACGTAAGAAAATATAGTTATTTTAAATGCTACTTACCTTAGGTTTCTCTGTCTGAGTAAGAATACAGCCCAGTTTTCATCACACAGGAAGTAAGACTTGATTTCATGTAGCACCACTGGCTCCCCTTATAGGGTTTCATGCGTATGTCCATTACAAAATTCAGAATGGTAATGGAGAGAATGGTTTGTTACATGGACATCTACATCATGCATGTCTCTATGCTGTTCCTCATCTGCATCCCCTCCTCTGAAAGAATGAACATCTTTCAGGTTCATTGTTTGATTTTAACAATAAATGTCGCATAGTATTCCCGAGAAAGGGAACAAAAATGGTCTACTTAGAGCTACATTCTTCTGTAGACCGGGCAGTTCTCTGTGTATATTTCACTCGAAGACATCTGGTCATAATATGAGGGCATGATACAGACAATTGAACGTATGAATCCATTGCACTCCTCCTTGTGGTAGTAGGTGTAGTGGTATGCTTCCTCTCCATACTCACTTCAAAGATCTTCCTCCTGCCATACTAAAAATGTCCAAATCGAGAAACTCTTTCTACAATACCTTCAAATACCTTCAATACGTTCAGTGTGTTAGGTCTTGGACCTGATATAGCAGTGGTATAATGATGGGGGATAACTTCAGAAGGGTAGGGTGGGGCATGCGCACTCATATGGTTTGAGGGTGGAACTTGAGGCGAATGCAGACTGCTATTTGCTTTCAAGGATGCGATCCATTATTTTTTAAGTTTGCAACTGTACCGTATTTGAAAGATTTATTATTCAACACGGGAAAGCTTTGTAGCACTGGTTCTCACTAGTGGTGAATCATGTCTCATAGCTGTTTGAGAATGCTGATATTATTTTTATTAGCTCCCCGCCAGAATCCAGTAATTGTGTAGGACGAAGCATGTCTTTTAAGTGTTCCTTAGCAATCACGCGACATGAAACTGGGGCTAAGAAACCTCTCACTCCAAAACGGTCACGTGTACTGTGCCAGAAGGAAGGTGTCATTTAGGTCGTCTTTGCTCTAAAGGACATCTTAACAGTACTTGTATCAGAAGGAAGGGGTCATTTAGATCGTCTTTGCTCTAAAGGGCAGTACTTGTCCCAGAAGGAAGTGTCATTTATGTGCCCTTTCTCTAAAGACCAATTTAACCCATTAAATGCCCATTGAACTCAATTAAATATCATGTGAACACACAGCTCATGGTTGGATGAGTCATTCCCGGATGCTAATACTACCTCCTCCTCTCAAAGTACTACCTACCTCCCCACAAAATGCTTGTGTCGAACACGTGATAGAAGGAAGGTTTACATACTACTGGGGCCCAGTGCTCAGAGAGGCACTTCCCATTTATGTTAAAGGATGTTTAGATCTGGCGATAGAGGAATAAGTTGTATAATTCAGCCCTGGTGCTCAGTAAAATACTTTCCATTCACGTTTACAAATGTTTAGATCTAGCGATAAAGGAGCAAGTTGTAGAGTTATTAATTTTAAATGTTGAGTACTGTCAAGCGAGCTCAAGGTATAGATGGTTTAGCCTTATCAAGTAACTGAATGTTTTGGGGGATACGCTCAAGAAAGTGAGATTTGACACCATCAGAATTGTGCCCTATCTGCAGATCAACTGTCTTATGTAACATCAGAGGTACAATCCCGTGTATCTGTGGTAGTAGCAAATCTACTGTGTATAACCTTTAGCACTTCCTACCGAATCCATATCTATAAGCATTGGTTGTCAATTAAATGTCCAAACCTATACCCATTTGTGCGCAAACACCATTATATTCTCATCCCGTTCCTAATATACTTTACTCGTTCTATATTTTTGCTCCTAATCATGGTAATAAAACCCAGTCACTTTAGTGAACCTTCAGTAACCCTCATTGGCTCTGTGAGGGCTAATAATAAAGATGGAAATATGCAGGAGCTGAGCAGTGAATGCGGATTTGATTGGATGGCCCAGAATATGTCGTCAAAGTCAGCAGTTTTCCTTAATCTTGAATTCTATGGTCTTCCATTACAGTTTCCTGCTTCCAACATATTATACCAACAGTACGATATACATCAGATACCTAGAAACATCACCATATCAGATTCGATTTAAAAATGCTGCGATTATAATCACAGATCTTTATAAAACATGAATGTCTATTCTAGGCAGTTAGTTTTTTAATTTTGTGTTAAAGTACACTTCACTCTTAATATTTATTTATCTGAGCCTTGACATCCAGATAAATGTAATATGCATAGGAATCGAGATTTCTTGCAAAAACGTTTTGAACGTAATTTGAATGTTTAGCAGCAACGATAACGTACTTTAGTCTAGGATAGTCTTATGTAGACTTTGAGTAAGGTTTTATAAATGTGCATATATGTTGACTCAGACCTGCTTGGTTGAACTTCAAAATGAGAAGTTGCAACCTAACTTTGTAATATTCTGCAGCCATGATTATGTTTTCAAAATTATCATCTTTAATTACTTCTTCCGCAGGGCTTCGCTTGCATAATAATCCGTCAAATATAACCTGTAACACTAGTGTAAGGAGTGCGTTGTGGATTAGAGGGCAATTGTAGTTAATGGACAAGGCTTACACATTTGTATGCTGAGATATACAAGTTGGAACATAGATATCTAACTTCCTCAGAATGACCGAAAGTCACACAGCTAATTTTAAAAGCATGCCACCCTGATTTTCAAAAATAATATAATCAGTAATGCTTCTGATGAATGTATCAAACAGCAACGAATGTACCAAGGGTGTAAATAATCCGTGGCGCATATTCTACAGAGAAAAGTAGTGTTTGCTCTTAGTACATTACTGGTAAAGCATTCGAGAAACGTGTAATTATCGTGCATAACAAATTGGTGCGTTACGCACAGTACCCTGGTATGGAGGTTTTCAGTTTAAGAGAAGTGACTTAGGTCGCGGTAGCAATGCGGATTAAGCCTTGTAATATGAAGTTCCTGGGTAATAATGATGAACAGATAACTGCTTTTAATCTCGTAAGGTGCAAGCTAACTCAAAGTTGCTCCCAGATGGTAAATGCCTTATAAGAATGTTATCATCACCACCTTCTAACGATGTAACAGTTATTTTCGGCTAACGACTATAACTGTCGCAATTGCAGTACGTTAACGGTTACATTCAGCGGTTACCGGTATGATTAAGTTATTTGTTCTCATGATTATCACGTTCGCAGTTATATTACATTAATGGCTACAAGTAACGAGTAGCTGTAGTTACGTTCCGATATAAACGATGTGATACAGATTTACTCTGTTATTTGATGAAATATAAACAACAATTTGAATACTGAAATATGTTGGAACGGTAGAATCAGACTGAAAAATTCAAGGCCGGGATGTCCATGGTTCAAATCCCAGTCATGCTATGAAGTTTTTCAGTCGTCCGATTCTACCTTTAAAAAATAAAGTTTCTCTAGCTTATTCAACACTTTGATGACTAAGTGGTCTATAATCACAAAATTAATTCGCAATTGCTTGTAAATTCCTGCAAATATACACACTTTGCACAGGAAAACTCAGCTATATGGAAATCTATATATAAGGATCACGTGATGCACATATAATGAAGGAGATACTTACATTACTATCACCAACATCAACATCTTGATAAGCAATACAAATGCACATACATTGACTGATGTCATGCAGACTCGCTAACCGTCTCCGTTACTTTAGTAAACATCAACGGTTTAACTAGTTACAGTCTTCGTTACTTTGGTAACCGTGATTGATTAACAAGCTACCTTTGTAATCATTAATGGATAACTAATTATTACTACCTGTTCTCCATTACTTTAGTAACCGTTACATTAATGTAACTGTTACAATGTAACCGTTACCTTATTTTCCACAAATTCCCAATGCCTTGTATGTATGCTGTACTGATGATGAATGATTCAGTGGTAACGCAACAGATCTGGGATTCCCTTGTTCTCAGCCTGGACATCCTTTCCTTCTGTAAAGGCCAATGACCCATTTATCAACACACAGGGGATGACTTAGTAGAGGATATCAGTCCTTATTCTCGCCAAATCCCTCTTTTTGGTGGGAGTGCCTTTTGAGCCATCGCAATCAGCTTGGTGCTGTTTGCTCTATGTGAAAATTCACTCTTCCTTTCTTCCTTTTGCATTGTTGTCTCAAATTGTTATTCTTCACTCGTCTAATCTGGTTTTGGCCAGTGTGGCTCGCAATGTATTCACTTGTATATCATCTAATGTCTCTTGAGTCTGGGAGTAAATTACACTTTGTGTCAGCTGAACTGTAGCAATATTACGACGTACGTTGTGGCTGTCACCAGAATGTTGCACAGTAACTTAACAAGAAGCGAAAATGCATTCCTACATTTATCTTCAGCTTTGTATTGACTAGCTGCTGAGACAATGCTTGGAGTTCCTCTGAAGCAGCTCTATCTGTAGATCTGTTGAGCATGAATTCTTGAACTACAAACAGTGTATTGTTTGCTTTACCACAAACTCCCTGTCCACACCAGCAAAGGCAAGAGACTTGATAAAATAAATTGCTGAGTACAGGAAGGAGAAAATCACTTTGTGCAGGCTGTCGTTCTCTCTGGGTGCCTCTTCGGGCAATTTAAGGACATAGAATGTTGCGTACACATGGACCATGAGGAATATGAAAATCCCTGTGATTTCCAGGAACATCGCGGATCCACATATAAGGTTACTCTTTTTGGCAATCTCGATTTGTATGTTGTGTATATTTCGAAAATGGTGAATTGTGTTATACAGTAGGACTCTTGGAGAATTACTGCAAGATCTGTACTTATCTGACTTGTCAAACGGGTTTAATCTACTAAAATAATTACTCATGTATTTGAAGCGATTCCTTGCAAATATGAGCCCATTAGTGAACTGGATATCTACCACATAACTCATCAATATTGTCGTATCGCTGATCATATTGCTCACAACAGACAAACAACAGACAAAAACATCGTGATTATGACAAAGAAAAAGAGCTCACGAACAAGGAAAACTCCGTCTTTCGATATATTATCTATGCTTGATCTTTTAACAGCATTTCATCCACGATGCACCTTTTCTCCAATACTTGATGGATAATTATCCATGCTAATCGCAAAAGAAGGAATGTAGCATATAACCAAATAAATAGAAATTATATTGGCAAACTGATACCGCCAGTACATTGCACAGCCCTTACTTTCAGATGAGTTATTTACGATATGTACAATATTTCCAGTCATTAAGATCCTGAAACAACAGTGACAGCCCAGGTTACACTTCGGACTATAGTAACTCCAGTTGTAGTGACTACCTTTGTAAGGTGCAAGTCCAAGTATTCTGGATGATGTATGTAATAGAAGAATGATATTCCAGAAATTAGGGTCTACTCCGGTTTTGTGATAATTGTTATTCACTATATTTCTCAGAGTTTGAGGAGGAGAAGAGGTTGTGTTATTGGACGGCATTTTTCTTGTATATACAGGGTGAATCGCCTAACATTGCACCGCAAATATTTTGGAAATGGAGAGTGCTAATGATGTGCACATTTCACAGCATTGATTGGTAACCAGGGGCTCGTACATTTAGCCTATAAACAGATTTTAGTAATATTTGAAAGTGTGTTTTTTGAGCAAACATACAACTTTTTAAATGAAACAATGCCTAGTTAATCGACGAATAAAGGTAGGGTAAATTAAAATGCCAGTGGCGTTTGTTGCAAGATTCTAGTGTAAGTAGTATACGAGAAACTTTATTTTGAAACTTTTGCGCACCGACACTTGTACAACTTGTGGTAGCACAAACTAATGAAGAACAAAAGGAAATTACAATACATCTGTGGATTCTTACAAGTAAAAAGAACATATACCTTCAAAGGTTGTGTTCAAAATAATCACCGGCAGCTTCAATACACGCTTCCAGTTTGCTATGGAAAGATTACTGCACACGTTCTAGCATTTCAGCGGAAATTTCAGAGCAGGCAGCAGTAATACGTCGTTTCATATCATCTGGTGTAGTTGGTACATCCTTGTAGACAGTGTCTTTCAGCCCTCCTCGTAGAAAAAAGTATAAGCGGGTCAGATCCGGTGAACGGCCCGGCCAAGGTACAGGTCCTCTTCGTCCAATCCAGCGATTTGGAAACAATCCGTTAAAATAAGCTGTAGTACTTCGTGCACTATGGGCTGGACAGCCATCATAATGGTACCACAGGTTCCTCCTAGTCTGTAAAGGAACGTCTTCTAGCATTTGTGGTAAATGATCTGTCAGGAGTCTGCGATACTTGTGCGATTTCATTGTTACTTCTATGAACAAAGGGCCTATGAGCTGATGGTTCACTATCCCACACCACACGTTTAAACTCCATGGACGCTGACGTTCCACCTGACGAAGCCAACTGGGACTGTCAACAGATAAATCTGGCCATGATTAGTATATGTTGCCTCATCACTAAACAAGATACATGATGAATCTGGAGTATCATGTCTTAATGCCCATGTACAAAAGTTAACACGATTCTCAAAATCGTTTCCATGCAGCTCTTAATGGAGAGAGATGTGATAGGAATGGAACCTATGTCGATGGAGAACGCGCAGTACACTTGCCTGACTTATGCCACTTTCACGTACGACTGTGCGGGAACTAATTTGCAGATCTAATGCATTGGTAGCCAGAACATTAATTTATATCTCTTCTCAGTCACTTGCTTGTTTCTGTTACATTTTCTGGGTGTTACAGTACCACTTTCACGTAATTGGTTGAAGAGATTGATAAATAATTGCCGAGATGGTTGACGTCTATTGGGATACCTTTCCACATACACCGCAAAGGAACGAACTGCATTCTTCCTATACCCTCCACACACCATGAGCACGTCGGCTTTTTCTACATTAGTAAAACTCATCCTCCACTCACGACTTACTGCTTGAACTGTCACAAACTAACAGACCAGAAGGTCGCAATGGAATCAATAAACAGAAAACACAATGCAAACAAACATAACAACATCGTAACTAGCAACTAATAAGGTTGAATAGGACAAACAATTGTCGGGATGGAAACTTTTTAAAATACGATTTCTCGTAAACCACTTGCACTAGAATCCCGCAACAAAGATCATTGACATTCTAATTTACCCTACCTTCTGTTGATGTAACTAGGCATTGTTCATTTTAAAAACTGTATTTTTGCTCAAAAATACACTTTCTCAGTATTATTAATATCTGTTTGTGAACTAAATGTACGAGACCCTGATTACTAATCAATGCTCTAAAAACTGCACATCAACAGCACTTTCCATTTCTGAAATATTTACGGTGCAAGTTTTAGATGATTCACCCAGAATTTACCGCTATATGATTTTGCAAATGAATGAGCTTATTTTTGAAGATGGAACTGAAGTAAAATCACCGTTCTTATTGTTATGAAGTGATTTTAAAAAGATGGCTAAATCAAGGGAAAAATGCACAGAGCTGCAATGCAGCTGCACCTCAGAAACTACGTCGTTCAATTTTTAGTGGACACGTATATGAGTTCTTTTAGGAAAAGAAAATTGATTTCTGTGCAATTAAGTTGATTATGACATGAAGAAAAACAATTCCTTCCTCCTTCAGGTTATAATGTTGAATATTTAATGGCTCTTACTGAAATCGACGCATGTATCAGTTAGGAACCTTATTGTTGCTGCAGAAAACAAACAAAATCTACTTATATTATTATGTTTTGGTAAGTGGTTATGATCTAATTGAAATTATTGAAAAACGGTTCAATACAACTTAACCATACCATCATTCACTTAAGTGACAGCGAATCAGCATTTCGATAACGTGTCTCTTTTTCCAAAGTGCACATTTATAGACATAGCCTTGCAGTTTTACACAGGCACACACGGAATAATACCAGCAGAGAACAATCCGATGTGTTATTGTAACAATTTTAGCATTGCACTAAAACATTTCTGTAAATTAAATTCTATTGTGATGTACTTGAAATGTTACGTTTCTAAGGACTAAGAATGGATATGTTGTACGGATGTCTTGCATGGTTTCACGCAAGTATTGTTAAATGTTTTGTTTGCATTGAATATTGCATTATTTTAGCTTTATTCTACGTTTCTTTCTCTGTCTGTAATGTAACAAATGAGAACACCAGTTACTGCGAAAGCACACTTTATTTATCACTAGGCTCTCAACATAACACAAATGTTGATGTAACTAAACTGTAAGTTCGGTACGCACTCAGAATACAACAAAACTGATCCGTAGAATTAAATCACAACTGAACTCTGCGCACAACTCACGGTTAAACTGTACTGTCTACTTGCGCGCTCAGCTCAACTGAATTCAATACTGACTTAATTTAACTCTCACTCATCCTGACGCCAACAGTCCCTTAAATAGACCTAACATACAAATCCGAACTTTCGAGAACGAGAACCTACTAGAAAGGGGGCAAAAGTAATCCTCTGGAGCGTGGAACTGACTCAATGTTTAATATTCCAAGCGCCCATTGTTCTAGAGAGGAACTGGCCATTAGCCTAAACCGCGGTAGACAGATGGGCAAAGAGGCGCTCGTAGGAGGGTCCGTAGGGGCGTAGGAAATTAGCACGAGGTGTCACGTATCCACATTGGGTATAAAAGCAACAGGCAGATACAGGTGAGATCACTTATGACATTGCTGAATTTCCTTACGGAATTTAGTTACATATTTACCTCTGCGGTAGGACAACTTATGGTAATTATTGTTTCAAAACACCTAATGAACAGTGTGCTTCATAAACAGGTATGCTTCTTTATCTTCTTCTTGTCTTCTCCTGATTTAAGCCGATGCCCCTGTATGTTTCAACCGCTTCTTTCCATTGGTGATACGCCCTGTTTCTTTCGTGTGTGAGATCTTCCTAATGGTCGTAGTGTGCTTGAAGTTCATTGCAGTTTTCGGGATTTTCCCGCATTTCATACCTAGCGAGATGACTCCGCGTTAACGTGTGAGATTCGTATTTGCGAGGTGCCGGGTTCGATTTCTGTCAGGTGGCCACTCTGACAATGGGGTTTATGTAGTTTCTGGGAAGGTAGGCGAATCCTGGTGTGGTCCCCCCACTACCACGAATTGCATGTCCATCTTTTCCTGTTCCCGTCATTTCTTTTCATTTGTTTCACGGTTTAGGACTGCAATATCTTCCTCAACCCATATAAGATGGTAGTACATGGTGTAGGCATTTGAAATGAAGAAAATGAAATCTCCAGCCATTTCGATTACCAGAATGAATCCATATATAACGTTGCTCGTTCTAGCAGTTGTAGTCAACATACTATGTATAATTCGTAAATGGTAAACCGTGTTTCTAGAAGTATAAGTGCACCTTATTGACTCATTCAAATTTAACTCGCCCAACTTCTTGTTCAGGAGTTTGAAACGGTGCTTTAAATACATAAATATGTTTATGAACTGAACATCCGCTATACAGTTAATCAGAATACCCAACGACATAGTTACATTATTTATAAGAGACACTAAATCATGCCCCTATACTATTATTTGGTAAGTAGTTGTAAGCATCCAAATAATCAAAATTGAGGAGACCTCACAAATTAGCAGGTTTCTTGTTTTCTTATATACTTTATGTGTTTTATCCTTTAGTACCCTTTCATCCACGGTGCACATTCTTTCTAACACTTCCCGTATGCTTTCCCACTTGTTGCTCGCAAAGCAAAGAATGTAACATAGGACTGAATATGAAGAGAGCATTACGGCTACAAAATGTGACCAGTACATCCCATGGTGTTGTTGCCTGAGCGCATACTTTATGAGGTGTGTAATGTTTCCGTCAACCATAGCTGTTAAACAAACGAAGACAAAAGCTGACCATCTTGCACTTCGGACTATCTTAATACTTGGGGTAACAACCACTTTGTAGGGAGCTAAACCCAGAGCTCTAGATATTGTGTAAAGTGGAGTAATGGAGTTCCAAAAGTGGACGTTTATACCTTCTTTGTTACCGGCAACATGTAAATTTCTCGTGGTGCGAGAAGACGGGCTAATGAAAATAGGCTCCATTCTTCTGCTAGTCAAAACGATCTAAAATATTCTCGTTGTTATTTAATTTATAATTGTAGTGCAAGAAGTTGCTTAAACGGAACGTAGAGTACCTCCCAGAGAAGGGATGTTCTCCTTCTGAACTGAAGGTACACCATTAAGGTTTATTTATGTAAAATAAAGTAGAGCGCTACATTATCAGTTGCTTATCCCACCAGGAAAACTAGCTTATAATACAGCCCTGTCACAGTCTTAATGTCTGCTGTCCATCATTCAAACGCACGTATTGATTTGGCACTACCCTTTACACAACGTTAACGTATTTCTTTTCTCTATCAAAAGTAGAGGAGGTATTGTATTCCTACTAAATAACTTCATATTAATATTTCACCCCAATATATTCACGCGCATGTCTATCTGTGAGCCATATAGCTCAAAACTGAAAAATCTCATGCATACCAAACCAGATATTTAAGTCCAACATCTTTCAATTGCGATACGACGGCTCTCTGGAAATTCTCACCAAACCCATAACTTCTTTCAAGTGAAAAATAGGCATTACTGCTTACTCTTGCTACGGTAAGTACACATGTATAATATACTACTCAAACCTTTACTACAGAGATTTCACCTTAAGTATAAATTTTTAGGCTCCCTTTGTGCAAAGAAAGAAAAAGAAGAATTAAAAAAAGTCATAGGCGAACAGCATAATCAAAAAACGAAAACTCATATATATATATATATATATATATATATATATATATATATAAAACAAGCTTCCATTTAACTCCAGTGTCCTTCAAGGACGCGACACGAAGATTTTTAGGAAAATCGTCCACCGTATACTGGCGTTTATTTGAAAGGTTTGTAGCTTGTTTGTTAGTTTGGCTACAGAAATGGCTGTAACGATTTGGAATACAACAGAATATGTTTAAGATATTTACATTACAAATAAAATTTATATCTTGAATTTTTTGGAAATAGTCTGCAAACTCATCCTTACTCCAAATGACTTTGTAACCGAAAAACCCTAAGAGTTACACAAAATGTTGCTGCACAAAAAATATAGCTCTCGTTCGGTCACGCAGTGTGAAATAACATTTTTGTGGCGTTAACAATTACATTGTTACTGGTTTGAATGTTCAAATATAATCTTTAAGTTCTCTACTCCGTACTTAGTACATAGATAAGGTGGATGTTCCACCGAATAATTCGATATTGAGATTTCGCCAGATGTATACGTGTTGAAGCCCACTGAATAAACATGGCATTTTAGACAAGATTCCATAAGTGTGTGTGTGTGCCTTGAACACCATAACTCGAAACTCAAAACTATGATAAATACCGAACTTGATCATCAGTTCAGTATCTTCCAAATTTTAACAGAGCAATCCATTCTAAAAAGAAACACATAATTCTGCAGTCGTCGAGCATTTTGTCAGTATAGGTCATCGTGCTCTCTATGAAAACACGAAAGGGTTAGCAACAACAACAGCATTTATGCATGCTAGACTTCACAGAGAAGCGATTGGAATATAAAAGCTTTCCAGCAACATCAATAAAAAGGAAGACATATTTAAGTTGAAATACACGAGGATACCAGCAATGGCACGCCGCTGCAAAACCAGAATCATTAGCCGCTTCTGACCTTGGCATGCGCTATAAGTTGTGAGGCATTTGCCGCAGCATGAGACGCAAAAGGAAACAGCACTTCATCGCAGTCTCGCCACCGGAGATAAAGTCAGGGGACCTGGCCAGCAAAGAAACCTCCTCAGCAGAAGCAACTGACACCACAACACTGCCACCTCCACCGCTGTAGCTGGATTCAGCACCGCACCTCCACCGCGCCTATTTTTGATTAAATATTTGTATTGAATTTTTGGTAGAATGCAATACCTTCTTTGTCTTCTATGTAAGTGCCAGAGAAGGTAAAAAGCAATAAATATCCTATATATCTCACATTATATATATATAAACTTACATAACGACCTAACTACATTACACATGTTTCAGGACAGCCAGCACACGCTGTGCTGTTATGTGACTGCTGCCACTCCTGATATAGTCCTCAATTTATGCATATCACCTCAGCTCAAACACCTAACCTCCACTAACAATTAGGTCGCAGGTCTGGGCCACTTGGCAATGCCTATATCTAACTCTAGTCTGCCTGCATACTTTTCGTACGCAGGGGCCGTTTTACGTTCCACGCACTAACATCAGATTTGCTTCTGCGGTACCTGACCGCACACAACCGATGAGACTGAAATTACGGTGAGTTGGACAAGAAGGAAAAGTCTACTTCGGAACGGTTACACTTTCTGATTCCAGAACTGTTTAAAAATTGGGGTAGCGCGATGAACATGCAATGTTAAAAGTAGTTGCAAAAGCTTTATTAAAACTATTTCCATTGAAGAAATAGATGTTCTGGATATTCAGGAGGACCATAACCACGCGGCAACACCTAGTGACAAAATCAGAGATAGAAAGTACTTTGTGATCTGAAAAGAAAAGCTACGGAAGATATATGTGAATGGCCATCAAAACTAATACACCAGCAACTGAAAGGAGAAACACTGAAGAAGTAACCACTGGAGTTGTCCACAGTTTAGGTAAGTCCATATACAAAGCTAGGCGGAAAAGTCTGCCAAAATTACCCACAAGTATGGAGGAGGTTCATGATGTTCTGAACACATTAAATGAGAAAATTGTAGATGGAGCGGAGTTGTTACACAATGATGCTGCGAAGAACGTTGTAATATTTTGTGGATCCGGAAACCTCAGAGTATTCAGTCAGTGTGACACAATATATGTTGATGGAACTTTCAAGTATTCTACAAGGTTTTTCTGTCAGCTGTTTACAATCCATGGGCTAGTTAATCGTCATTACATTCCAATGGTATTTTCTTTGTTGAAGGACAAGCAAACTTCATCATATCAGCAGGTATTTTCAACAGTTGTTGATAAATGTAATAAGCTAGGTCTGAAATTCTCTCCATCAAATTTGCTGGAAGAGAAGTGTGTGATTTTAACATCCAAGGATGTTAATTTTCATCTAACACAAAGCTGGTGGCAAAACATACAAGCCTTGGGACTTGCACATGACTACTATTCCAAAAATGAGATAGGAAAATTTCTGAACTACATATTTAGTGTGACAATGCTGGATCCTGATATGGTTTGTGACTGTTTTGCTGAAGACTTCATGGCAATGATGCCTGTCTCGGAAAAACTACAGATGTTTTGCGATTATTTAGTGGAAACTTACATCGACAAAAATGCACCCTTTCCTCATTCCAATTGGGCAGAACTAAGTTGCAATAGACAGAGAACTACCAACGCTTGCGAAGGTTTCCACAACAAATACAACAATCAGTTTTACTTCTGCAGCCCAGATCTGTATAAATTTCTTGAAGTACAGAAGCAAATTAAGCTGGATACTAAAATTGCAATTAATTCATCAACAAATAAAAAACGGAAAATTTTATCCACACTTGAAACTCACGATGCAGCAAGCAGAAAATTTCAAAGGTGGAAAAATTTCAAGAATGGAATACGTGAAATCGATTTCTTGTAGAACCAAACCTGGAAATACATGGAAATAAAATGTAAAAGGAAAAATGCCGCTTATTTTAAAGACAAAAATGTATATTAATGTATGATATAGGTTTAGAATGTCAAAATAACGAAGCATCTAATTGCGCATCCATTGTGAGTAAATTACAGAAAATAAAGAAATAATGACGAAGCTGATAAATGCGAAATCTTTTGGGGAGCGAGTCAATTCGCTTCCTCGTGGTGCACCCTGGATAACGTTAAACGAACTGGAACAAGAACCATTAATTCAAATTTAAGCATTAGATGTTCATCTTCTTGTGGTACTAGAGCCGTGTTTCTTTTTTATTAATCATAAACGCAAAAAATGCAACATCTTCCACCCGTATGTAATGTTTCAACAAATATAAACACCAAAATGGAACTGTTACCTGTTTCAACCGGGAGGCTTTGGGCCCATGTACTTAGGGACTGCTACCTGCTTTGGGGAGGCTTGCAAACTATGTAATTAGGGACCTTTAAGGGTCCGGGAGGCTTCGGTCCCGCTCCCTGTTTACGAGACATCAATACCAAAGTCCACACCACCACGTATGGGCGACTTGTGAGTCACATCCAGGAGGGAGGACCTGTGACATAACGTAGCTACCTCTCTATCATAACAGTGGATTCTTAGTTTTTAAAAGCTACAAATCTGTATTAAAAGTATGCATTAAATGACAAATCAAAATAATGAGTTAAATTCATTTTTATTCACATAAAATAGTTTGAAATTCAAATTATTTCATTCTTCTCATTAAATTTAAGATATAAATGTAATATCGCTTATAAACTTGCAGGAAAAATGAACAACCAATACTGGATAGTTTTACAATAAGTTAATATAATTCTTGCTTCAATTGATATTGGCTTGCAGTTGTACTATCCCGTACTTTTTTGTATCATTTTACATAAAATACAAATTAAAATTCATTTATAAAAGCGGAGGCTCTTGGTGTTATTAAAGGGTCACTAGCTGTATTAAAGATTATTTGTATTGTACGTAAACTAATTTATTCGTATACAAAATTTTGTTTTTTTAGATAAGTAACATTATATTTTGACAGATTATAACTATTTTAGGTATTTTTATATAGTTGCGATTTTATTAAAAGTAATTGGTATTCTTTACAATTTCAATTATGTATTTATAATATTGTTTTTTTGTTTATTGTACATTGATTATGGCAGCCTCAAAGTAGGGAGCTTTATTTAGTGATAAATTATTTATATCCTGAGTTTATTGATGCAATAAGCTGCAAATGTGCTTACGTAGTGGTGAAAGCAGCAGTTACTAAAGCTATGGGAGTAAAACTAGCGACATTAGTACGCCTATTTGATATAGCTTGTAATGATTTGCCACTTGAATTTAAAACATAAAGCATTTCTGATTAAAAAAACTGATGTTTGGTATACAAGATTTTGAAATTGCAGATACTGATTTAGAGTAAACGCAAGTTGTATATAATATATTACTTATCTCAGTATTGTTAATTAATTTCATTTGTTATTATAGCTGACTTAGTAAATTGTCTCATATATCCTATAACACTTGTCGTCCGCATTCCTACTTGTAGATCTTAAAGGCAA
The DNA here is from genome assembly GCA_030765065.1 of Deroplatys truncata. Lineage (NCBI taxonomy): Eukaryota > Metazoa > Arthropoda > Insecta > Mantodea > Mantidae > Deroplatys > Deroplatys truncata. Next base: position 52,861,877 of record CM060988.1, on the reverse strand, counting down.
TATGGTATATGGGCAAGGATCAGCCTTGAAGAAAAATAAAAGCGTAATGAACAAATAAACTGCCTCTGTAGTAGCAGAGTTTTAGTAACACCTCAGCAACACTCGCCACAATGTCCATTTGCGGCAACCTTGTCGTTAGACGCAAATGCAGAAGGTTCGTGGTGTACCGTTTTCTGCAGCGACTTTGCAAATTGTACATGCGTTTGAGATTATAACAAAGAGGTATAAGAAACATATAACAAATTCTGGATTATATGCGAAATAGCGCTGAGAAATATTGCGACAACACCATGGCGTCTTCACTAAATGGGAATCTGTAATCTTTAGCCGGGCAACGGGAAGAAAGGGGCGTGAGGGCGCTCAGGGATTTCATTGAGACGGTTATTGGTTGCGGTGAGCTGGAGGAGCGGTGCAGGGTGTAATTAGGCCCGTAATTCCATTTTGAAAGAGCATTTAACCTTGTAATACTCTTAAATAATCTAAACTGCATTGCAAGAGGGAAGAGCTAGACAGTTTTCTAGTTTACCTGGTAGACGGAAGATGTCCGGGGTTCCATCTTTGCTTAAAGCCTATATCGAAGTTTTAAACTAGCACAAAATAAATTTAAAGAGCTGAACCGTCATAGAGTCCTACCAGGCAAGTGATAGACAAGAACTGAGCCATCAAAAAACTTTTAATTTAAATACCGAGGAGTATGCCGACCACGTGCTTTAGTCAGCACTGACCTAAGGGGTGTCAACATAATTTGATAATCTCCCCACGGTCGAACCTTTCATGAACTGAGGTGATCATTTACAATCATACGATCTAACCCGTTCTTATATAACTATCCTGGAAATGGCTTTCAAGAATTACACAGCCAAATTCATGGATTTACTTAAACACATTACGCCCCGAATATCCCAAATTTTATAAAATTCGATTTGCCACATTCTTGTAAAATAAAACTTTAATAATCTCAAGATTACAGTTTAATAGTGCAAGTTCATATTCGACACGTTATTTCTCTGGAGAGCAAGTAAACGAAGCTCCAATTAATCGTTTTTTAATTTATTTCCAGTACATACTTCTGTTTTCAAACATGTACCTTAATTCTTAAACTACATATAAATAATTCAAGATAAGGTATTCAGTAGTTACCTTTTCAGCTTCAGTAAAAATTGTGTTTAAATTGCTGTTAGTTCTGTTCTATTTTGACAACTAATATTGTAATTCGGACCAGCAGTTCAGTACTGATCATCCCACTGATTGAGTCATTGCTCCCCATATTCCTTGTTTGTAAAGTCTTCTGTTTCATATACGTTTTCCATTCACAAGAACTTTAAACTCTTTAAGCATACACAGAACACTGTTTGGGAAAAGAGTTGTATGAATTTGTGCCATGTGCAGGCAGTTCTACTGGCCTAGATGCTGCATTCTTGTTCAGTGTTATGTGGGACTTGTGTGTAAATACCCCACACAACCGAAGAGGTCATCTTAAAACACTGTCCTGCATTTACATGGATACAGCATGGCTGATGACAGAGTGAGAAGTTACGCTTCATTTCCACCTTCTAGATTGACTGTCCGCTGCCAAACTCTGCGTTCTTGCGGATGCTATGTCTTTTTCTTGCATCTATATTTTGCATCCATCTTCTTGAATTCGGCGCTATTGAACTACCAGTATAGTCTGTGGAATCCACTTACTGCCCCGATTAGTTTACTTTGGTTACACAGAGTTACACAAGAACCAGGTTCCGAATACAGGGAATATAATAACATTTTGGTACAAATTGGTAGGTAGAATGTATTAGGACTCGCGTGATGTATTACATAATTTCTCTTGAACATGTATGAGGTTTTAGAGTGCACAATAACTTGATTAATACCTCTTAAGAGATTATGATGGTGAGGTAGCAGAGTATGAAAATCCATTACACTATTGAAACTACAGGTTTTCCTACCCCAATTCGTAATATTTCAAACCATTATTCGCGCATCTTTAGTTGGTGAATGACGTTTCAACCAGCGGAAACGAACAGTGTTGCCACATTCAGCGCCGCCGTTCACGTGTATCTCTGTTAAACTTTGCGTAAATTACTAATGGTATTAATAATATAATTTTACGAATAATACAATAATTTTCTCTTGTAAAGAGAAGTTAATCTTTTCTGTCCAAATGGATATTAAATTCGGTTATTATACGAATCAGGCATATTTTTGTTCTTTATTTCGTCGCGAAATTATCGCAAAGTTTTGTTATATTATTGACACGAAATTGTGAAGGTTTAGAAATTAAAGGCAAATTCTTTAAAACATTATCACAGATAAACCCGCCCCGGAATAAAGCATATCAGCCATATGTGCCTTTGATGCTTTATTGCAATGGTAAAATGCCGCTCGTCTGCGAATTCCTATCATCGACACTGTTGTTACTGCTACTATTGTTGTTATCTATCATAGTTAAATAGAAATCTTAAACCAGACATGCACGTAATAATAATCAATTGATTTTGTGTTCGTAAATACCATCGCAATACAAACCTACACGAAATAAACATTGAATGCGAAACAAGTAAACTGATGTACCAGGTACTATTGGGCAACGATATGAGTGATCTTGGAGGAGGACGCTACGTTTTTGTTATCGCGCCTGTCACCAAGATATAGGAATCGGAGGGTAGTATGGGCAAGGCGATAGGAGAATATACAATTGCACAATGAAAACAGCACTACAATTGTAGGCCTCAGCCCCGCTATTAAATGTAACTCCGAATTGCGGATATTTTCTTCACGTACTGTGCTTCCGATTTCCGCCCACTTGATCCGGAACTGTTTAGTTCCTCTTCTACAGAACGCACTAGTATTGTGGCCGACTAGCACGTAATGTCAACGACTTACGAACACAATGACAGCTTTCTTTGAAGATGATTATTGAATAAGCAACAGCTAGAAGTTTTCCTGTAAAGCAATGGTAATCAATATTACTGCTGGAAGGCCGAGTATGAGCCTTTCTTTGCCATGGAAAAGATTTACCTCTAATTGGTGCCTTTATTGGTTGCTATGAGAGCAGAGTGACGTATTAACTCCCTCTCTCCTTGAGTTATCACAACAAATGCCATTCACCGACTAAAAGTGGACGAACAAGTACATTTAGTAAGTATTTCTTAAAGCTACAACTGCAAATATAACATAAAATGGAAAGTTAGAATCAGACGACTGAAATTTCGTGACATAGCCGGAATTTGAACCACAGATAAGGTTTCTCTAGTCAACTTAGTTACCATGGCAAATGCCGGTAAGACATTAAATTCTCCAGCTGGCTCGTATTTTTTTCCGATAAACTATAAGTAGATTTCAAATTATCAATTACAATTCATTTATCTAGCAGTTGGTTAAACTACGAAGTCCGGGGTTTAAAGCACTTACCACATTGTAAGTCGCAATTGGGTATGTGGTTTGCTGAGAAAAAATGCGAGTCGTTTGCGTAATTTTGTCATTGCGATATGTTGCCATCGTACCTCAATTGGTTAGAGCACCCGGATATAAACGCGAAGATCCGTGGATCACATCACGGCTATGACATTGATTTTTAAGTAGTCTGATTCCACCTTTCCAGTCTTATCCTACACACATCTTGTGTGGAAGAACAATGTTAATACTATTGGAGTTAATCTATTTCGAGTAAGGAAGGTAAAGTAGAGCTTTAGAGACTAAATTCAGTTAAACTGCAACAAAATAACTACATATGTTGTTGTAGATCCCAAAAGACTTGCAATTAGTCTAGCATTTAGAGACAGCGCTTTTCCTGCCGTTATCTTTAGCTTTGTATTCACCAACTGTTGTGAAAAAGCTTGAAGTTCTTCTGAAATTGCTGGATCAGTGCATGTGTTCAACATCAGTTGCTGGACCACAAATAATGATCGATCTGCTTCATCACACACTCTCTGTCCGCTCCATCCAAGGAAAAGGAATTTTGCGAAATACAATAATGAGTATAAGGAAGAGGAAATTATTTTGTTTAGTTCAATGAGCGACTCAAAATGTTTGATGTGGTACAACGCTGTGAATACAGAATTAACGAAGTAAATGAAGTCGCCTACCATTCCCAATAGAACAATATACCCATATATTGAATTCCCCAAGTAAGCGATTTCGATCAACCTGCCATGCACCTCTCTAAGTTTGCGAATTTTCAATAAAGTTTTGGCTTTCTGTATACCTCTATATCGTTTTAAGTTCTCATGGATATTTAATTCTTCCATATTTTTATTTAAGAGATTGAAACGATGTTTTAGTAACAAAAGCACGTTCATAAACTGACTATCGCCAATTAAATTGATCAAGCAGACGCCATGCATGATGAGACTATCTACGGTGAATGCCACCTCTGTTGTCCATATGCTTGCCTGATAAACGCTGACTAATGTTGATACTAACAAAATCGACGTAAGTTCCCAAATAAGAAACCGTTTCGTTTTGCGATAAACTTTACCGGCTTGACTATTCAGAATAAAGTCATCCACAGCGGATATTTTTTCCAGCAATTGCCGTATGCTTTTCCACTTAAACATAATAATTGAAATTATATAGGTAACAAGGGTACAGTCGGAGATCATGGCGGCCAACGTGAAAGATAGAAGTAATCCAGAGAAGTAGAGACCTCCCATTATTCTACACACAAGATGTACCATACTTCCTCCCATCAATACGAGCAAACAACCAGTAAAAACGATAGTCCACGAAGAACTTCGAGTCACTGTAGCGCCCGGAGTAGCGCTTATTTTATAAGGTGCTAGGCCCAGAGCTCTGGATACTGCATATAATGGTGCAATGGAATTCCAAAACTTGAGGTTTATGGTTGTTTTGTGATGAACACTCTCCACACCCCACACAGTCTGAGGATAAATGCTGGTTGATGTCTCCATTAGTTGTGGCACACTTTCTTCACTGATGCTCTGGGACGTCTTCGTGATCATTATTCTGGTATCGTGGTTGTCCAACCCAAAGATGGTAACATTTGGTCCAACTGTAAGTACACATCAGCATTTGAAGCTTCCACAGACGCGAAAGTTGTACGCCTTCCTTTAAGACGTATATAGGTATGGTTTGTTCTTTCCTGAGAATTGGATACTGCAATCAGCCACGATATTATATAAGTGCGCATGTCTCCGAACAATTACATTATTGGGAAGAAGGCTGGTCGAACTTTTATGTACTTAAGGTAGAAGAGGCATAGAGTACCTGTCATCGTCTTAGAGGAATTAAACGTTTGTACTTCCATTATGCACTAATGAATCATTGATCATCCTGCCTTATTACTTGGAAGTGCTTTTGGCAAATGTTTGTTAACACTACGTCCAGGAACTTTCATTATGTGGGATGAATTAATGAGAACTGACACTGTACACATGTTGTACATTAAAGTAAGATTAAAACCTAACAGGCTTAACAGGGAACATTGCAGCGAAGGTAGTTTAATAACTTACACTTATTTAGGAATTAATTGCTCTCCATTTTGGTAAAATCCACTACCGTAGAATGCTTCGAAACCTCAACGTAATGCGCTATAGTCGAGCAAAATCAGTGACTCTATTTCTTCATTTTGCGTTAATTGTGTAATTACGTTAGGTTTTTGTGTTGTAGAGGACCGAATGGACGGTCCTACCCTAGCAGAAAATAGGTTATGCTGTACCACCCGGCCCGGTGGTAATTAATGATAAGATATTCTTTCGTTTGAAGTTTTAAATGTAAATTTTTATTTAGGTATATCAGACCGATGCATTCTAATTAAAATATTAATGATATAAGAAACAATAATTAATCGACTTAGCATTTTTATTTATTAATTCGTGCTTTACTTAAAGCATTATTGTTTGTAAATGCAGGAGCCCAACTATTCTATTTGGCTATGTAAAACTAATTTTTAATTATTATTTTTTCATGAAGCACTGCTGCCTGCGGTGCGAAGCTTACAGTAAGGGTACAGACGAACGAAGGGGCTTCCGCAACCAAGGCAGAGCACCGCAAGTAAGCCAAAAGGGTTCTTTTTACTTCTATCGGACCCCTGGGAGGGAGTATAAGGGGAGAGACTCGAAGGGCCACCAGATTCGGAAAACGGCGAGCACAAGCATGGACGGGATCCCTAATTTTTTCCAGAGATCAAACGCTTTCGACGCCCACGGGCCAACCCACAAGCCACCGAACCACCGGTGGTTCCCACCACAGGACCCACTCGGAGGACAAACCTAACTAAACAGTCCCGCAACGACGCAAGGGAAGAATCCTCTACAGGGCACATAGTCAACGCCAAGCATCAGCACACCAAACACCTTCGCCTGCCCTACAACCCCGAGACAGATGACAAGGTGATGCTGGATACAGGAAATGAGGTGAGGAAGGTCGTGGTTGAATATAAACCACTGAAAATTCGCCTGCCGACCCGGGAAAACCACCAAACAGTTCATGGGGGAGTGGGACGGTTGCCGGGGATCATACCTTGGACCTGCCGAATGCGAGTCGTACACGTTAGCACGATGCTACCTCCCTTTGTCAATGCAAAGGGACTCGGGTTCGGTTTCCACTACCAATATCATAATTGTATCCGGTTTGGAGACCTGGGAAGGAATGGAATGAGGTCCTTTGGATCAACTGTGGAGTTCTTTTATAGAAAAGGTGGCGGCTGAGGTCTTGGAATCCGCATGTAACACCATACTGCCTTTTTGACCACATGCCCCCTGTTACTGTATTTACCTCAGTATGTGTTAGGTTGGGTGGACGGAGGGGGGCAGATTTTGCAGCTGCAGTAATGCTGTAATGTTATTCGCGATTGGCCGAAGCGAGCATTTATTTTACTAGTATTACTATTGCTATGAATGTGTGCACGCTGCGACAAGTGTGCTATACCAATCATTTCAACATCGCCAACCAAAAACGTCATAAATTAGTTTTTCGGCTTTATTTTCTTACTAAATGGAAACATTATTTCTGATATTCTGAAAAATGGCGCCAATGATTTTCATATGCCATACGTTTAAAATATTTACACAACAAATAAAATGTTATGTTGAGGTGAAAAGTTCATTTTCTTCTGCATTATTTCCAGATCCAAACCCGACAACCATGTTTCAAGTCCGAACCCGACTCACGAGCCTGGCCTTCTAGTGTGTAGTGATTTTGCAGCTCTCGTTCTGCATTTTGGAAACTATGAAGTAGCAACTTTCATTATTCATAGCCGTTTGTGGGATATTGGTCCAAAATCTTCCTTGGACACACGCAGTTGTTTATGGCTGAATCATTCGCAGTTGAGGTTACTTTTGGATATCCTGCAGCTCGAAAATACTGCTGAATATAATGCGTTGGAAATACAATCCACCACTATGCTATAGAGGTAAGGTACCTTATTACCTGTCGTACCTATGTTTCCTTCTCGTTTCAGTCAATGGAGTTAAATGGGTCGCTTTTATAGTTTCCCTTGTGTTGTAAACATAAGTTTCAGATAAACATAGACACAAAAACAAGCGTGCTCAGCCACACCATTATTTCCAATTCATTTCATTCATCATATGGAGTAGATTAGTGATAATGGCTTAAAGTAAAAATTAGGACGATGCACTACAGCAGGAGGATCCCGATTTATCTTGCATTGGTAAGACAGCCTGTTTATGCATTTCAGTAGTGTTACAGTGATATTGTGCTTCTGAAATTCTTCCTGACAAAAATAGTTGCTTAGCATGACTTTTCACTTATAAATGTTTAAGGCCTATTTCTGCTCCGCATGCTAAAAATGCCTAATTTTAAAGTTCCTGTATTCATTTAACATGATAATATTCTCACATATCTTCACTGAAAGTTACACTATAGTATCGTAAAGTCTATCAATGCCTTCGAGAAGTAGCTCAAATAAACATGATCTCGAATTATCTAACAATTTCTGCTGGTAACAATGTAGACTTTAAGTTTAACGTCCTGCTCTTATTCTATTCATTCTTGCTAATATACTCCATCCAGCCCAAGAAGGGGTTCTTGTGTAGACAAAAACACATGCCACAGCCGCAATATAACTTTCAAATGAATGAAGATAGTTCCTTACTGCACTAGAACTATTATCACCCATTTTGTACTTCAAACAATAAAGACGGCAAGTAAGCAAAGTATTTTAATAATCCTTTCATTTAAACATAATTTAAATAAATAGGTTCTATTTATTATCATGGCTGCTGTGTAGTAGGTGAGAGCAGTGTAATTACATATAAAAGTGGAAAATACCTTAAAAGTGGTTCAAAAGCTGTAGTTTTGAATCTGCTCAGCGCGTTGTTTCATCTTTCTATGTGTCTTGTTGTTAAAGATAGCATTAAGTTGACTCGGAGGCAACGGTGTGTCTATGAATGTTTTGTGACCAAGTTGTAGACGGCCGATTACAAACCTGGAAGGCTAATCAAGGATGCCATCACTTCCGATTCCTACGAAGTGTGACTATTGCCAGGGGACTCCGATTACTCTTTTACTCCTAAAAGACATTACATAACACTTCTTTACCGATTCTTAAATTAGCATATTTAGTTTGTTTAAAAGGTACGAGGCGCAACAAGAAAGTAATTTTCCTTATTGTTTTTAAAATAAAGAAAACATAGCTACATGAAAAAGCTTTATCGACAACAGGTACAGCAATATTTGAGCTAGCATTAAGAGTAGTAGTAGTAGTAGTAGTGGTGGTTGTGGTATAATTTTCTATAATTATTTATAAAATTTAGCTTATGAGTTTCCGGAACTGAATGTTGAATTAAAATCTGGCGTTTGGGTAATTATATTCCTTGAATTGTTTGGGAGAAGTTGTCATTAAATTTTATGCTCCGGTGTAAAATATAGGCACAGAAATGCTTTTAAATCACATTGCCCTAGTTAAATCTCTCCAATAATTGAAATTCCGTCTTCAGATAACTAAATGTTTAGAATATTCCAAGTGGAAGAAACCTTCATTAAATTCAATGAAAAGACGCGCACATATCCAAGAATGTACTTGCCACATTCCTTAATTGCAAAATTTAAACTATTCTTAATTTTAACTAAGTGCCTAGTAGGCAGAAGGTATTGTATTCCACCCAAAATTTTGCTATTGAGATCTCAACCAAATAGGTATTTTGACGCCCCCCAAAATAAAAAAAAATGTTAGAAAAGAGTCCCCGCGCACGCGTGCATGTGTGTGTATGTGACTGTGAACAGTATGTACCAAAAATGAAATGTCTGAATGCTTAAACTTGTTATTTAGGTTCAGTTTCTCTAAAAAATGAGATATGAAGTTTTGAAGAAAATCTTATCATACCCAAGCGACTTTAAAATGGAACCCTTTTTGAAATCTTCAATTTTCTGTAGAATAGTTTTAACGAATTTAATTAAAATACTATATATTTAAGATATTTACCTGACAAATAAGATTTATATCTTGAATTTTCTGGGAAAAACCTTTGTACCCTGTTCATTCAAGGGGATTTTGTATAACCGCTATAACATAAAGGACAGACTCTATTGGATAATTTAAATTTTTTATTTTTAGAATTATCTTGCTGTTAGTGACTGCTCTTTTTGCACAGATTTCAAGTTGCTTCCTCCTATAAGTTGTACTTTTGGCAGCAAGACGCGGATCAGTCTCACTCTCATGTCTGTTGCGTGTGGTTGAGAGCAGTTGCTCAGTGTCGAGTTCTACTTGGAGTGAGCATCTGGTGCTACTTCCTCATACTTACGTGAATTACGTTTCTTGTTTTCTGCTGCCAATAGGCTGATCGTATTTTACTCTTGCACTGACTGCCTTTCAAGCTCTGTTGATAATTATAGTCTCGGATTTAATTGAAGGTCCACAAGAGATGCTAACCGAATGAGATGACTGCGTAACGTATGAGGCTTGCATTAGGGAGATGTGTTTCGATTTTCGATCACCGCGCACTCTGACCATGGGTTTTTTTCGTAGTTTCCCCAGGTCATTAGAGGATTGCTGGAGAGGTTCCTCTTCTACCATGACTTTCCTGTCCCTCACTTCCTGTATCATCATTTTCTTCATCATGTGTTTCAGAGTTGAACGACCAGGTGACGATGTTCTGCGTGTTGCGGCTGGGCAGTGGAGGTGTCCTTTAAAGAGGTTTCTTCCTGGCGTAGTCGGACTGTGCATTTCAGTTCTGTCTCCGAATGCTCTCGGGCGGGAGACCCTTCAGAGAACCCTAGAGGTTAAGGGGCTTGTGGGTGTGTTTGAGCGGCGTTGGATGCGTTTGTACTGGAGATGTTAAGGATCCCATCCGTGATTGCACACATCGTCACTCAGACTGGTCGCCTTCGAGTATCTCCCCTCATCCCTCTCCCCTCTTAAGAGGTCAAGGTGGAAGCACAAAGGGCTACATAGCCTATGTGCATTGCTCTGCCCCCGGGTGCCTCCGTAGTATTTACGGAAGATCGTGCAATGGAGGCATATATAAAACTGTATTAGTTGCTTCGAAAGGACTAATAATGTATAACATAGTCTCATTTAGAACGGGAAAATACTTCATGTATTCTGTTAATTTACAATTCTGTTTTACGGTGAGAAACCTTGGGTTTACATTTATTGTTTAGTTAATGATTTATGTTAATTAATTGTGGTTATGTGGGATGGTCAGTCTCTTTCACGAGTGTTATTAGCTCGGTTTAGATTGATCACTCTAGTCATAGTTAATGTAGTTTGTTGGTTTTGTCTAAGGTAGTAATTGTGTTAATTGATGATGTCGTTCAATGTAGGTGTCGCGTTTACGGTTCTGCGTCGAAACAGTGTAGTGTCTTATTTCATATGTACTGTAAAGGGAGAGTTAAGATCTTGTACTTTGCTATCCTAACTTCTATGCAAGCTATTACGTATTACTACGTTAGGCATCCATTCATGTTTAAGCTTTGTCATTTTTATGTTCAATTATTCCTACAAATACCTTGGCTGAATAGCTTACGTTAACACTGAGCTATGTGTTCGCGATTTCTTCGCTTTAATATGATTTCAATTTCTTAGCATACTTAGTGCAACTAGCAATGTATGCTAGCCTTTGCGCTTTTCACCAGTCTAAAATGTTTAAGCGAGTAATGTACTATACACAGAACCTTTTGTTATTTTACTAATTTTCGGTAATTAATCCTTCCTACCTTTTAGACATTTGATTGATGTATTTGGTGCTGTGAAGGCTGTTAAAAGTATATTTGTAAAGTATACACCCATGTTACACTAATTAAAAATGTCTTGGTTGGAGACACTTATGTTGTGTGTATCGTCTTTGTTGCATCCTTCCAATGTCCGGACTTGTAGATCCGTAAGGCCTGGTTTCACAGTTTAAGCTTTAGCGACGGCTTAAGCTTAAACTTATGCGGACTTGGCTTGATTATCGTAGTGATGAAATCGGCTTACAAGTGCTGATACCTAAGCTTTTGCTGTATTATCTCCTATCACTGTTCTTTAGTTATTGTTTACACGTGTCCGTTTAATTAGGGACAGCAGTTAATTAATAAGTTTTATTTTGGAGAAGCAACATTTAGGGGAACCCACCTGTGGGATATACGGTGGACAAAGCGGCGTCTGGGTGGGTTTTCTCCGGGTTTTCCGGTTTACCCCGCCATTTATTCCACCAACTGCTCCATCATCACCTTTCCTTTCATCCATTTCACCATCATTTCGTTTCATCTACTTCCTTCATCCCATACTAGGCATCGGGCTGATCACCCATCCTGCATATTCTGTCTGATCCATGAGTGTCTGCTCCTCGACGGGGCTCTGACCTCAGGCACCCGCCTTTAAGTCCTGGGGGGTGTAAGTCCTACATAAGAGGAGGTTAAACAGAGAATGAATGAATGAATGAACATTTAGTTTTATCAGAACCAAAAGTTCATATCTTTTTCTACACAATGCTTCACATTGATTATATGAGAGGCAGTTTCATCCTCTTTGTTACATAGCCATCATACTGGTTACTCTCTAAAGTTTCCCATTGTAAGGAGGTGCTTCTGTAATCTACTGTCCCGTCAAGAGACGGTTATCAGGTTTATCTACTGAGATGAAAGACACCTTCAGTGAGTGAGGAGCTCATCATTCTCTTACTGTGCTTGCATCCCTCTGTTTGAACTCATGTTTAATGCTTATGATTAATCCATTCAGTAACGGTTCTTCGAACAGCGTTTAAGGTAGGCGAAATGCTGGCTCAAGTCCAGTAAACGTTTGAGCAGATGCTTTCCTTGCCGGGATATCTGCTTTTTCATTGCCTAAAATACCCTCATGTCCAGACACCCGACCAGGATTAACCTTGTATTTTTCCAACTACATAAGGTATATTAGGCATTTACAGACAAACTTGATGTTATCTGACAACTTGAAATAGCTTTAGTGCAGCCTATCAGAAAAAATACAAATGTTGTTTCCTTTGTAGCCCCCTTTTTAGTTTCTCCCTGGCACAGGTTTCAACTGCACAAACCTCAGCCTGAAATACAGTATTTCGACCAAGAGCAACATAAATATCAAACTTTGGTGTATCCCCATGTATTCCAACTCCAAATCAATTGTCCATTTTAGAGCCCTCTGTATACAGATTAGGCTACCGTCAGGACATCAGACAATGAAAGGACTTTATAGACTATTCCCAGAAAATTGAAGATTTAAATTCTGTCATTAAAATACCTTTAATATATGGCATTTTAACCGAATTTGTTAGAGCAGCTTTTAATAAAATAAAAAATAACGAGAACTTTTTCATATAAAGTCTGATTTTGCGGTGGGGATGTTTTCTTGTAAATCTATGTGTCGCAACCTTAGAAGACGAACTTGAATACCAAGTTTGGACCAAGCCTGGTATTTAACCTAATTTTCGGTTAAGCTCTTCACAGTGGCACACACAAAAAAACAGATAGAAGTTCTTATGACACGCTTTCTTTGGATACGGGGAATCTCAAAACGTTTATTTCAGGTGAGATTTCTATATGAAAAGTGGTTATGAAATATTTCTTATGCTTACTGCTCTATATGTAATTAGGAAAGAAGGCAACCAATTTTGTATTCTTAATTACTCAGTCCCAGTATCCCTTAATTAAAATTCTTTACACTTGGAGTACCATTGCCATTTACAATATACAGGCCTTAATAAGTGTTCACAGGAATTGATAATAATTAATAGAATTAATAAATTCTACCTTTATTCACACAGGTCTTTAAAATTTACATCACAAGTAACATAGAAAATTATTAATATGTTTACATTTAAATTTCAACATCTGCAGTAGTTTTCAAATAATTATATTATTTTAATCAAACAAAAATTGCCTATAGGATGAAAAAAGCTTAAAATGTTAGTAATGTGTATGTCTGTTTTGACTTTAAAGAATATTTAAGAATAAATTTTCGAAATATATTTTTTAAAATGTTTTTAATCTTCGAAATAACATTATAAGTCCACAACAAACAATATTTCCTAATAATTTTAATGTGTTAATTGGATATTCAAATTAATATTTCTGCAATTATAACCGATAAGGAAAAATCACTCCCAAAATATTTAATCCATTAGTGTGGGAGTTTCGCAATAATATTTGAATAAAATTGAAATTTGCATCGTGTGGAAGATTTGAACGCGTAAAAGTTGAGAAAAAGGTAGGAAAATACTTTGAAATTCTGTAGGTTATTTGGTCTTGTGCGTAGACACATTTAAAAACTCATGTAAAATTATATATAATCCTAAGTAATGGACACCAAATACAGATTATGTAACTAAATCATTCTTTCTAAGTAATAGACCTATAAAGAAGTAGAATTTCCTAAGTATTTCGTTCAATTTTCACCTATGTGTAGCTGCCGTTAACATAATTTTATATGGAGGTTAAAGAACCCAATGTATCTGTTGTTTCTATTAGTAAGTTGTGAGAAAAATGTCCTATAGATATGGATTCGTATGTCAATGTTTACTGTTGTCTATTTTACCGTTCAATTTTAGCCTACAAACGGCATGTGTGGAGAACTATTAATTGTTGCCTATTTTCTTTACAGATGCTCTTATGAACACAAAAAAGCCGCCAGGAATGCATTGGCTCCCATCAATGAAGTAATGTTCAGGAGATATTAATATCGTACTTGCAGATCAATAATCCTCTGCCATGAAAATGATGGCGTACACATGGGAATTCTGGAATAAGTTGTTGTCTGTATCTTCATGTGATAGCACACATATATTCTGTTTTAGCCAGCTCTAAGGGTTCAGGAATACAATATGTCTATATGTGCTATTACATATGGGTAGCGGGATTCTTGGGTCCTTCTGTACATTAATGTGCTTTAAGCCATTACTTGCCAGTAAAATAACAACTAAATAAGCCGAGGGAATGTTTAAAACCAGTTCTTAAACTATTCGCGTCGCATCTTTGTAAGGTATTGAATTTCAGTACTAATTTTGTTATTTATCTGACATTTCGTTTTTGAACACATATCTCGATGTCGACATTTTGGGTGGAATGCAGTACTATCTTTACCTACTCGCTATGTGGTACAGACAGCAAAAGGAGTCAACGGATGACGATGTGTGTATAAGCTTATGTGCAAATAACACTAAATAAACAAACAGTGTCAAGGAAGTCTTGAATTATAACTTTTACTTTGTTGCCCGCAGTGACGAAGGAACCTGTGAAATTTTACTTTCGTATATTTGGAAACCGTCGCTCAGTTGCACCAGCAAATTCAAAAGCAGAAAACTTCACACCAAAGTTAGTACAATCATCAATCGGTAAAAAAATCATCCATAGAGACTAGAGGGTTGGATTTGCTAATGCTATTTTAAGTAGTGCATGCGACATGGTATTCATTGGAAAATTTATTTAATGATCTCTACAGTCTAAGTCTGCTAATAACAGAATAACTCTCAGAGAATGCAAGTCACAGCTTCCTTCACTGTACCTAAAGAAATTACGCGATACACTCATTCTGCCATTATTCTTGAGTATGGATTCCCCTGAAGCCAACTTCTGCTTCGAACGGTTCACAGTTATGAATGACATTAACACCTTCCCTTTCCAGGTAATTCAGATACTGCTCATTAGAAAGTTAGTGGGCTTATTTGGTGTGATACAAAATATAAAATCAAGTATAATTTTGCTTCATGGGTTCATTTTACTGAGTGGCAAAATGAGTTAAAATATTCCAGCAAGAACTCCGTAACAAAAACACTGATTCAGTTGAACTGCAATAAGATGACGACATAAGTCGTAGATGTCACCAGGAGCGTGGAAATCATCTTAGTATCAAGCTGCAACGCCTTTCCTGCACTTACTGTCAGATTTATATCAACCAATTGCCGTGAAAATGCTTGAAGCTCTTCTGAAGTATCTCGATCAAATGATCTATCGAGCATCAGTCGATGGACAATAGATAATGTTCGATATGCTTCATCATATACTCCTTGTCCACTCCATGCTAAGATGAGAAACTTTATGAACGGAATAATCGAGAATAGGAAGGAGAATATCATTTTGTCCAGCTGGTCGTTCAAGGAAGAGGAATCTTCAAGCGTTCGAATGTAATTTACTGCGCAGTAAATTTGAGAAACGAAGAGAATAAAATCTCCTGTCAATTCGAGTGGAAGAATTGAGCCGTATATGGAATTGCTTAATTCAGCAATATCACCTAACATAGTATATACCTCTCTAAATAGGTGAATAGTCTCTGATACCCTAACTCTGGAAGTATGTCTATAGGATATTCTTTTAGCTGCGCCGTCAAAATGCTTTAATTCTTCAAGTTGGTTATTCATGCACCTTAAGCGGTGTTTTAAGAAAATGAGTGCATCAACGAATTGGATATCTGCTACATAATTTATACAACGGGTACTGTGTGAAATAGAAATAATAATAACGTCTTTGAAATCATTTACCCATACACTCATGTGATACGCACTCACAACCACCCAGAGCATAACAGTGGAACACAACTCCCAAATCAAACATTGTCTCGTGTTTCGGTACACTTCCTGTGCTTGCGTCTTCAAGAGAATTTCGTCTACGGTGCTCATTATTTGAAGCTCTTGACGAATGCTTTTCCATTTGGTTGTCATAAAGGAGAGGATGTAACCTATGACCGTTAATTGGGAGAATATATTAGCTAGAAGATACGGGAAGTAGACACTATGTAATAAATTGTCACTATAGTTTATATAGAAACATATATTGTTTATAATACCCAAAATAAGCAAACAAACAGCAACAACTACTGGCCAAGTTGCACTTTGGACTATAGTAATGCCTGGTGAGGTAATCAGTTTATACGGAGCTAGTCCAAATGCTCTGGTCACTGTATACAGTGGTCTAATAGAGTTCCAGAAGTTGACGTTCATCTTTGTTTTGCAATAATAGATGAACCCCACAAGCTTGAGGAGGATGTAGATCAAGATGTAAAATTTCTTTGCATAATAAGATGTGCTGCTGGATCTCAGTCTCATCAAAACCTCTACATTCTGTACTCAGACGTGAAGAGTCTCACAGATAAATTCACTCGGTTTGACTGAGTAACACTATTGCTTGGAGTGACCTAAAAATAACACCACAGTCTATAATTGAACACCTGATACAACAGACCACAGTGTTGAATTTGGGAACGAGAAACTCTACTGCAATTCTTGCGTAATGAATTTGAGAGTACCTTATAATTGCGTGACACAAAATCGATTAACTTTGCTCCAATTACTTAAATGAAACGACTAAATATTTTATAGCTTGTTGTCTGTACTAACACGACTACCTACTAAAGGATCGATTTGTAATTTTAGTGTTTCTAAGACAAAATGTTTTCCTGTATTCACGATGATGACCACAGTTAATGGATCAAGGAATAATTATACATTTAAAAACATAACAGATCTTTTAATTGTATTTTTATTTCAACGGGTCTTCTACATTGATTCAAATAATTGCACAAAGACACTCTAACACCTTTCTGATTTTACACGGAGATTAAAATATTTGGTCGACTTCAGCCCACAGTACAGAAAAGCATTGATTATCCGAAACAATTGGGGATAAAGGTATTACAATAACTGATATTTTCTGGATAACCGATCGCTTATGAAAATAAGTTGTACCAGTGACATAGGAGCGATATGAAACGAATAAACACTGAAATTAAACACAACTGTCCATGTATATTTTGTACCACACGTCTTACAGATACAACAGGGAACTGGCTGGTCTAGTTTGACAAGTTCAAAATGGTAATTAAAACAGGCCTATAGTAAATTAGAGTAAGTCAATCTTTGTTTCTTTGTTTGTGGGCATCAGAGCCGAGTTTTGTTGGGGGTAGCTACTAAATCTCTCAACTGTTTTAAAGACGCAATTGGACAGTATCTCATTCCTGTTGTTTTAACCACTTCATATGCGTCTTAGGTTAGTGAAAATTTTTCTCACTGAATGATACTTTTTCAGTATGGTAGTCGTCGTCGCTAGGCTCTTCCTAATCGTTGCAAGTGTCAGTCATTAACATAATATACTAGCCAGTTTTAATGTTTTCCTGGACGCAATCTTAAAATCCTTAAGATTCTCTAATCGGCCCAGCCAGTTCTGATACAAATTGGCTGTTTGATGGCACTTGTCGCCCAGTGATAGTTTCGTTTGACGGAAGGAGCTTATTCCACACGTTTGCTAGTGTACTGACCTTGATAGTAGCCCAAGTTTCCGGCACCATTTGCCCAGCACCCTTCAAATCAATTTCTTTACACAGTTGCTGAATCGCTTTTTCTTCGATCAGAACTACGTAAATATGAAAGTATCAATTGGAATGCTTTCGGTTAACCGATCAGTATTCGGGTAATCAATTCTCACTGAAATAGGCAAAGCTGATCATGAAATGCTTCTAAAGTTAATATGCAATCGTGACTAATGACGGAGACAGAGAGAGAGAGAGTATTTAATTCTGTTTGCACATGTACGTGTATTGTTTGCCCAAATTAAGTAACATTGGGACTGATTTACACCAAAAATCGTAATGTTTCTACTGGCATATCTGGTACTCGGGTGAATATCCTTAGTACCTCAGAAAGTTGTACAATCCCTTTATGTTCTATGAACTCCACGTTCTTGCTCCATTTTCCACCCATATCAAACCGTACTCCTAGGTAATGGAAATGCTTACTATTTTGAACTTTTTCCTCACTGTGTACACTTTTTATGTTCGCCATACACATATCCATTTTTAAAGGTGAATGTTTTAGTTTTAAGCATATTTAACTCCATGTCTCATTGCTTACGTATCATTGAAGAGCGTTTAAACCAGACTGCACACGTTTTATCGTTTTAGTAAGAATTACAATGTCATCAGCGTACAAAAGAATTTGGTACTTTTTGGTTTTCGACTGTTGTGCATCTATGTCATCCTCCGTCATCACACCAACTACATCATCAATAAACAAATTAAAAAGTAACGGAGATAGTACACAATCCTGTATATCCCCCTTGCGCTATGTTACATTCTAATGTATTGTGCTGATCGGTCTTGATACAAATTAACTTCTTTATACATTGCCCTGAGTGCTCTAATCATTTTCCCCGAAAGTGCTTTCCGTGTTAATATCCCCCAGAGAGCACTGCGTTTCCACGTATCAAATGTCGTTTTAAAATCTACAAATGCGGTATATACATTAGCCGCTTTATTTCTCAAACTGTCATCAATTATTATTTTGAGAACAAAGGCACTGTCGAAAGTGAAAAGCATTCCCTAAATCCTGCCTGAAATTTAGAAATCCTTCCATATGTCTTAACCTAACACTTAATTCTTTCATACAAGATTTTATTGTAATTTTTTTAAAATATAGAGAGCAGCGGGATGCCCCTATAATTTCCTGGAATGCTGTAACTCCCTTTACTGCAATGCCAGGCCAGGTTGAGCATGCTCCTTACACTCCGTCAAATTTTGGCTTCCAACAGACGGAGGACAACATTCTGGGACTTGATTCTAAACAGCCAAAACTGGCCAGGCTTGGACAGCACGTATTTAATGGAAGTGCGTGTATTTAGAGATAACGTGTTTATGTAAATGTGCTTTAAATATATGTGGTACTTGCGCATTTGTCTGCATGTGTGTATGATTCTTAGTATTCCTCATTTCATATGTATGTGTATACTGTTGTGAATAAAAAACATTTATTTTCTTGTCGATTCTACAAGTTAAGTTTACAGACCAGGTATTTTTCTAGAGAGCATGTACAGTCTTATGACCCATACGATTGTGTTTTGCAATTAATGTAATACTAAGCACTTACTAAATACCACTTCTACTACCTAAAATCGTTAAAGAATTCAGTTTTTGCAAAAATAGATTCATTCCATCTTTGCACAAGTTGTGTAAAAGTTCTTTTTTATCCGGCCCACCCTTATGGGCACTGGTAGCCATTTTAAATGCCATGTGCGAGACGTGAGGGAATTGAAATCCTTGCTGACACGCATTTTTCTCAACAGTGTATTCTTACACGCCCAAAACCTTCCACGTGCATTAGATATTCCATCACAATCAAGACATACATCGCCACACATATACTACCTAAAACTATTGGAAAGAATATAAACTATATTTGAAATGAATTCAATAGAAATTTAATAATTTAAAAGAATATAAGAATTTTAATAAATTTAAGAGCATAATTTAAAAAAATGTTGTAGGTAAACTAAATATTCTTTATTGATGTCTCTCCATAAAAGTGTTTATCGTGACCTAAGGCAACTTTAAAAAAGATGAATGTCCTAGTCTTACATCTGATGCACGAGTGACTAATTAAATTTGCAATTAATTTACATATCAATTTTTATAAAAATATCAATTCCTTAAAAATTTTCATTTTTTTTCTTTTAAAAAATTCAATGGGCTGCTCCGTTTAGCGATCCGTTGCTCTAAAGTCATTGAAGCAACATCTCAGGGTCTCTACCCTTTTTCTGGATAATGGGCTTCTCTCTTCGGTGAGCAGTCCCACTAAACATTTCAATAAATTTTAAAATATCATGTTATGGATATTCTTAAAAAAGAGGACTTTTATCGAATTACTGAGAATTAAACAAGAAGCGGCATGAACCAAAATTATATACTTTGAATAAAAGTTAGCTAGAAATGGTATTCCACAGAAAAGAAAATTCAATACCATAAAGATTCTCAGGCATGTAGTTGGATCAAATCCATATTCGGAAGATTAGAATTGTATTTAATATGGATGTCACCAAATTTCACTCCAATTTCATTGGATATTAATAGCTATACGTGTAAACACCCAAGCAGGATTTTTGATCATTGACTCATTACATGATGCATGATTTTTTTTTTAAATTTTTAATGACATGTAGATACGCTCTATTTATAAGCCTGGAAGTTTTGTGTTGTTAGGTATTACAAACTATATTTTAAATTGTGTAATTTATGGAAGTGCGCACCGGTTTTCAAAATACCTCCGCATTTGTCGTAACAAATCCTAATTTCATGTGATGTTTGTATGATCAATATGAATGTGGCTGCGATACACATCCACGTCAAAGACATCAAAGTTTGTGATTAAAAGTAAAGAAATTTAACGTGGCCTTTTGTGTGCACAAGCCATTTGTATTTATTTGCAGAATTAATATTTTGAACCTTATATCTATCCCATTTACTATGAAGAAAACTGTGTGATGTTGCAAATCTAGCGGGATAAATCCTAAACTAAACAGTAGCACACATTTTAATGTGCCTTTGTCATACCTGCTGGCTGCAACTAATTTCTGCCTTATTTTTTAAAGTTGGTTCCATGTATAGATATGAAAAACGTCGAATAAACCTAACAATTCTCTAAAATGATTACCCCATATTATGTGAAAACGCCTGAATTATATTGTTATCTGTTTGTAAAGATGCTGAAAGACCCATCAAGATACCTCAACGTGAAAAACTTTTCGTTTTGCAGTTCTGGAACTTTGTTGATTCTCAAAGAATTACTCATTAGTAATGCAAAATTTTAGGTATTTTGTTTAGAATATAGAGTATTTTCAAGGCATTTCACTGAAGAGTAAAATATGGGGTTTAAGCTACTTAAATTGGTAGGTTCGTAGGTCATGTATGAATTGTTTTTCTTTATGAGACATAACTGTGTTAATGATTTAATGCTACATATGGCTAACTCACATAAGACTCTGCCTCCTCTCCTACATGTCGCTCTCCGTGGTCTGGGAGTACAATGCTGGCCTCTAGTTGTTGAGGTCGTGTGTTCAGACTCAACGCTGGGTGGTTAATTTTTTTGGGCGTAAAAATTCTTAGCATTGCTTCCCTCGAAAGGGAAGTTAAACCGGTGGTCCGGTGTCGTAAAATTACGGCACGTAAGAGAAACTCCAGACTGATAAAGAGACCCCTGAGAAATAATTCCGGTCTTTAACGCCTAATATGGAATGGGACTTTAAAAACCATAATAGTTAAAGAGCGTTCCATAAATAAAACTCAGTTTCATTTTACTCACTCCCACATAGTGTGCAAGCCGGATTTGTAGAAGTCAATTACGAAATAATTCTGAAACCTGTCACCATAAGGTTATCTACCCAAGTTTTCTGACGTTATTTAACTTAACATTTCACCGGAAATACGTGTTTTCAGGCCTCCCACATCTCCCCAAATATCAGCAAAAGATCCGTGTGTTTGTGTGTCCGTGTGAATGTGAACAGCATAACTCTAAAACGAAAAGTAGGATAAGTATCAAACTTGGTATTTAAGTTCAATATCTTCCAAGGATGCAACACGAAGACTTTCAAGAAAATCTCCCCTCCTCCAACAACCCTTTAGATGAAAAATTTTACAAAATTTTTGGTTTTCAAAAGAATTGCTCTAATGATTTTAATTAAAATGACATATATTAAGAACATTTACATGACAAATAAAATGTGTTTCTTGAATTTTCTGGGTATAGCCTGTGAAATTCTCTTCATTCGGAAGGTATTTTGTATAATCCTGTATAGCTGGTAAACATTAAGCGAGAGACGAAAATATCTCTCGAAAACGTCAACACACACACAAACACACACACACACAAAAGAAATACAGATTCTTTAAAACACGGGATTTATTTCCTATAAGTTCTTGTGGCATAAGGCATTTCTGAGATATATGTTATTAATTGATTTTTTTAAATTTTATCTGTATAGCCTGAATTCATGATGGACGCGTTTTAAAAAACTGATGCGTTACATTGACATGATTTCTCTACTCTCAATCGTTTATTATTGGATATAAAATTATTATCACGGAAGTTTATTTTGCTATCGACTTTGTTTTAATCTAGATAAACCTTTTCGTAAATAGCTGCATTAGACATTTCGTTATAGATACAAGGGGAATAATGACAGTCATATGTCTTACAACCAGGCGCTATACGTTGGCCTTAAAATTGCACCCTCTTTCTCTACATAACGGAAAAAAGTTGAAAATCGGCAAGACTTCCAGCCATTAATAACGGACATCTCGGAAATACCTGATGCCAGAAAAAAATATTTGAATTAGTTGTGTGCTTCAAAGAGATATACATTTCTTGTGCAACACCTTTTCGTCTATTGTTTAACATTTACCACTATACAAGATTAAACAAAATTTCTTCCAAATGAAGAGGACTTCACAGATATGTTTAGAAATTTCAAGATAAACATTTTGTTTGCCATCTTTAATGTATAGTATTTTAATCAAAATCATTACAGCTGTTTTTAGAAATAAAATAGAAAAACCTTGTATGTAAAGGATATTTTTTTGATCGGGGGATTTTCTGGAAAAATCATCCTATAGCATCTTTAGAAGATATTGTACGTAATGCCAAGTTCAGTGTTTATCCAATTTTTTGTTTTTGAGTCATGCTCTTTGCAAACTCGCACATACCGAATTTTTCTAAAAATATATTTTGGATTCAGGGGGTCTCGAAGCATGTATTTCCATTGAAATTCGGCATCGAAACCTTGGATGGAATACTGTGCTTCCCCTACTTGCTAGACGTAGTGAAGAAGGTAAAATATTATCATGGAAGCGTTTTGATTAGAGCAATTAATTTACACAACAAAAATTAATATTTAAATAACCATGCAAGCTAACGTTTTGAAACATGGCAGAAATATTACTGTTATTGCCTGTAATACCTGGCACAGGTATCAATCTGTGGAGTTTTCAAATTTCATAGATACATTACTTCAAATGTTATTGAGGCACATGTACGTTTTACATTACTCAATATGAGCTGGTCGGATGTGACGCTGTTAGTAAGGATGCGTGGCAGCATTTAAATAGTTCTAAAGGGATAAACAGGTTTTGTGCGGTCCGTTAGCATAAGTTGGGGTAAACAGTTACTTGCCAGTGTAGCTTGTGTAGCCATTAGCGTGGGGTGAGAACCGGGTTTGGAGTCCAAGAGGAAGGAAGTGTTTCAGCCTGTCTCTCCGGTGGTCAGCAAAGAAGATGGCTCCATTACACAAGGTAATGTCCTGTTATTTTTAAGTATTATTAAAGTTGGATAATGTGAAGGTTGGTTATTTATGTGTTGTGCCTTGCTCCTTCACCTTTCCTTCCTGAATTTGCGCTAGGATTTAGGGTTAACTGCTTAATATGTCCTCCCCGGTAGGATTTAATCGGTACTGTTGGGCTTCGGTTTGAAATCCTCTTGCAGCAAAGCGAGTGTAATGATATTTTTAGGCTTATTTAGAGACGGGGCATGCGACATTATATAGCCATTATGGTCCGAAATAAAATTATGTTGCATAGAACAATATACTGAGGTGAACTTATAAAAAAACTTAACAGCTTTATTTGGAGAAATGCTGTTTGTAACACCGTATTAGTGTTCGGGTTGTTGCTGTCTTAGATGACGCAGACAGTAACAACCAGAGCTTTTTGGAATGTCTGATACTGAAGAGGAGGCAGATGTGAACAAATCGGTCAGATAACGACTGTTGTAAATTCCACGCTGACTATTCTTGCTGTATGAAACGCGGTTGTGCCATATTCGCAAACTGATACCAACAGATGGCAGAGAAAACGTGTATCTTCTCACAACACGAGCCACAAAATAAAGTACACGGGCACTAGGAAAAATGGGTGCTTAACATTAAAAAATAAGTAAAAACAAAAAAATCTACAGTCCCGTTGCTCGAATTATATTTTGCTCGGAAGAATCAGGTTTTGCTCAGAGCGAAGCAAGTTGATTTTATTTTCCATTAAGTTAGTAAATATAAGCTACGATTTCTTGGGTGTTGTATGAGGTATTCTTTATATATCCGAACTTTACCGTAGTGTGTCCCTTGAAATTTCGTATCTTCGGTCCGAAAAAGCAAGTAAATTATAAAAAACAACGTTAACTTCCCATTGAATTTAAAGTATTTTTATTTCTTTTGGAATTTGTCTTAAGGGGTGTTTAACGTTCGTTCTTACTATAGATGGCACTACAGACGACGGACACTGGTGATACATGAAAATTAAAAAAAAGAAAGAAAGAAAAAAAGAAAATTTAGGAAGGAAAAGTTTTAGGCCTAAGTTTGGAGTATGTCAGATACAGGACTGAGGAAAACTTGGAAAAGACCTCAGTCGGGGAGGATGTTCTGGCGGGATTTGAACTGTAGACTTCTGTTCTTGAGTCCGAGTCTTAAAGACCACAGCTATCCATCGGTTTTGAATTTAAAATATTGGCAATTTAGCGTATTATTTTTATGGCACCTGTAGCTTTATTCATTAAGGTTTAGTCCAAAGAACTTAAGGACGTGTACTAAAAGCTTTAAAATAGAATATGCGTAGTTTTGTATGTCATGCATTCTATTCTATTTTCTGATACTAAAGCATATATGTCTGGTGTTTTGTCCAATTGTGTTAAATGCTACTAATTTCTGGATTAGGGGGTGAAGAATATGGTAGGAGTACCTTTCGAATGTTTCAAGGTAGCCCGCAATTTCCTCTGTGTACTATAGCGTAAGTGCACTAAGATAGGCCCATTGTCTGTAAGGAATTGGGAACAAGAGTCAAGGAATATTTTAGGCTGTAGGATAGCCTTTCATTTCCTCCGCGTTCTAAGGCCGAACATCAAAGCTTTTGGGTTATATGAATAAACATGAGTATATAGTATATGCTCCACTTTTTTCAAGTAAACCCTCAGTTTAGTAAGAATAAAACTTTTCGACTATCTACTTCATTTTTAGAACTTACTCAAGTAATGGAAGCAGAGTGGAACATATTCAGGCATCCATCTCACAAGAGTATATACTCATATGTGGTATGATTAAAAGCTAGTATATTCTCAGTTTTATGAGTTCATTCTCCTCTCATGTTTAGCATATTCACTTCTGAGTATATATTGATTTTTTTACTTAAAGCTAAATGTGAAGACACTGGCACAATTTATGAGCTGTATAGTACTCATGGAAAGATTACAAACATAGCCATTGGCATTGAAGATGTTTCAAAACCCTACATTGTTTCAGAGAGATATAAGCTAGAAGTAACATTGAAAGTCAGCTTTATTAATTAATCTTACTATGCAAAGTGTTAGCTTCTAAATCAGATACCTACTCATAACTTTATGAGAAAACTGTTCATAGTGTACCTAAATAGTGTAAATATCCTGGGATTCTAAAAGCAGTCGAATGACTTCATCCAGCAATTTATGAGTTATGACTTTCCAATCCAATTCATTCGTTTCCTTTTGCTTATAACTATCTTATTTATTGGTTTTCTAACATTTCCATCACAATTCAAAGAATTTCAAAATCATACATTACTTAATGAATACATAACCTAGAAGTATCATTGAAAGTCAGATTTATTAATTAAGTATACTATGTAAAATTCCAACCACAAAATCCAGTTGCTTAAGAAGTTAGGTTACTTACAACAAAACTATCTAATAGAAAAGTAGTGTAAATAACCCAGTATTGCGGAAATAGTCTAATTTGAATCTGCATCCGACACCTTATAATTATGACTTTCGAATCTGTGAATATTTTCTTTTTGCCTGATTTAATAGACTTTTGTCTATTTCATTTTATTTATTCTTTTAATAATTTCATTCACAGCTATGCTTTGTGTGTGTTGCTTCAATTAATTTTTCATTTCTTGAAGGACATCATATGTATCTAACATTTGAGCTGAAATTTCTAAGCAGTTCTGATGTGACAGAACCAAATGCTACAAAATCTACTCTAATTCAGAACGCTAAACAACTCTACACCACATAATCAACAAAGTTAGCATATAGTCAAAGAGTGTAGATAACACGAGTATATACTTACATTTAAGTGAACAAGTTGGCTGTGGGAATTAGTATATACTCGCATCAGGCTTTTATTCTTATGAAAACGAGTATGTTCTCATTGAACTGAGTGTATAATCACAGGAAATGTTCATACTCATGAGTTACTTGATTTTTATTCGTATGAACCTTTATGTCGACAACACCAAAACTATTCCATAATATCATAAATCAGTTAAATAAGAAGGAAATTAGAAAATCTGAAAATACACTGAGGGCCCAATTAACGGAATTTCAGCATAACCAAAACGGCGAGAAAAAGAAATACGAGTATGAAATAATGAACGAAAAAACACGAGATGCTCAAATTCGTGCCGGTAGCGTTGCTGCGACAAATAACAGTGTTCTTTTGCAACAGTCCTAAATTCCAATAAAGGTAGAGGTGATTCAATGCAGAGGGGACACCTCGCGCGCTGCGACCTGCACAGATCAATTGTGGTTACAACCCCCAAGGAGGAAGAGGTGAGGTAAAGAAACCACAGGAGTCTACAGGTCGTAGGCAGACAGGTCACAAAGACGCGAAGAAATACTTAAAAATTCCATGCTTGCGAATAATAATGCGCAGCGCCTCGTAGTTGATGCCCAAAGTAGCGCAGTTGCAAAATCTAGAGCGTTCGGAAGTGGTTGGTCAAGAATGGCATTGCTCCATGCCATAGACAAGTTCATACATATTCCGCCCCACTTTCCCTATGGCCACATTAAGATGAAAGAAAACATCATGTAATGACCACCCATCCAAAATCCTGCTTCGGCTTTTAAGGGTATAACTATTGATGTATAACGAAATTGCAGTGAAATCTGTATGAATAACCTTCATTAAATCAATTTGAAAATGTATCGAGATGTTTTGTTGCACTGCTCACTGAAAAGAACAACACTCTTAAATGTAACAATGTTTTAAATGTTGACTCTAAATCGGCTGAGCATTTTTGTAGGTTGAGTTAGAGAAACACTCATCGTACATGTAGACTTGCAAATACAGAAATATACTCTCTCTCCTATTTTATCGAATTATATCGATTATACCCTATCTTAAACATCTGATGTGTTACATTCACATAACATCCTCTAACCTGTATAATTTATTAATGGGTATAAAAGCTTATTCTACGAAAGCTTCTTCTTCTATTCCATTTTAATGGAGATAAACCGATATATAAATACCTACACTGCACAGTTACAGAATTGGAGCGCTGGCCTTATATACTCTTCCCATTCAATCGCGAGAACCAACTGATTGTTGGCAGGACCTTAAAACTAATGACAACGTATTGAACAATTCGAACCAATAATGGCGGATACCTTGGAAATGGGTTATGTTATTTGAAGTAAATTGTGTTTTTTAAAGAGATCTACATTTTTGTGCAGGGCATTTTTGTCTATCACATAACGTTTACTGGCTGTACAAAATTCTACAAAATTCCCTTCAAATGTATGAGGCTTCACAGCTATTCCAAGAAAAGTCAAAATAAGTATTATTCGAGGTGTAAATACCTTTAATATAGGGTATTTTAATCAGCATAGTTAGAGCCACTTTTAAGATGTCTTAACATTTAGAAACATTTTCTATGTAAAGCATATTTTTGATAGGGGGATTATTTCGAAAAGCTTCGTTTCGCATCCTTAGAAGGTACTGCACATGAATACGAAGATTGGTAGTTATCTGACATTTCGTCTTTGAGTTATACTGTTAAAAGACACGCAAGCGCACACACAGACACACGGACCTTATTCCAAAAACCCTCTTTTGGACTCAGGATGCCTCGAAACATGCACTTCCATTAAAATTTAGATATCGAATTTTTGAATGCAATACAATATTTTCCCTACTTACTATACATAGTGGAGAAAGTAAAAAAGCATTGCCTGATTAGTTTTATCGATTAGTGTGAATTGAATCCGATCAAGCATATCAAATTGTAAACCCAGAAAGCATGTCTTGGTTTTGATTAATTATTAAAAAAATCATAAGATGGTTGAAATAAATATGCATTTAATAGGTATATTCAAACATGCTTAAATCTGTAACTATTGCTTGATCTGTTAAACATAACGGTTCTATTGAACATACAGCAACTATTTGTTCTAGAAGCACTGAAATTACAAATCAGTGATTTAGTTTCTTGACGTGTTGGTATTAACGAGAGGTTATAAAATATTCAGTGGTATAATCTAAGTAATTGGAGCACAGTTAATCGGTTTTGTGCGATGCAGTTAGTAAGTCATTGCACATTCACTGCGCAAGAGTTTCATTCCAGTTTCTCACTCGCAAATTCAACACAGCGATCTGTTCCAAGGAGTATCAGATACTCTTTTGCAGACATTTGGGTTATGTTTAGGTTGCTCCAAGAAATAGTGGCACTCAATCAAACTGAGCGGATTTGTCAATGACACTCTTCAGGTCTGAGTGCAAAAAATAAGATTTTGATGGGACTGGGGTTCAAAAGCAATAATAAAAGCTACTCCTTTCAATTCACATCCTCCTCAACCTGTGTGGAGTTCAAAGTGCATACATTATCGCAAAACAAAGATGAACCTCAACTTCTGGAGCTCGATTAGGCCATTGTAGATAGCGACCAGAGCATTTGGATTAGCTCCTTATAAACTGGTTACCTCACCAGACATTTAAATAGTCCAAACTGCAGCTTATGCTATTGTTGGTGCTGTTTGCTTGTATTTTTGGGGTAATATGCAATACATGTTGCTGTATAATCTACGGAGACCGTTTAGCAAATGGTGTTTACTTGTCATATCTTGTAGCTGATATACTCTCCCAATTAACGGTTATAGGTTACATTCTCTACTTTGTGACAACCAAATGGTAAAGCATTCGTCAAGAACACGAAATAATGAGCGCCGTTGATGAATTTCTCTTAAAATCGCAAGCACAGCAAGTATACCGACGTACAAAACAAGTTTTGATTTGGGAATTTTGCTCCATTCGTATTGTCTGGATTCTTATAGGTGTGTATCACTTGACAGTATGGGTAAGTGATTTCAATTATGTTATCATTATTTTAATTCCACAAAGCTCTCGTATTATTAATTGTGTGGCAGACGTACAATACATTGATGCACTCATATTTTTAAAACATTCTTAAAGTGCATGAATAACCAACTGGAAGAATTGAAGTATTTTGACAACACAGCCAAAAAAGCTTCTATATACATATCACGAGAATTAACTTGTCAGAGACTATTCACCTATTTCAAGAGGTATATGATATGTCGGCTAATATTTCTGACTTAAGCAACTGCGTGTACAGCTCTGTTCTTTCACTCGAACTGACAGGAGATTCTATTCTCCTCGTTTCTCAGACCTACTCCGCATTAAAATACATTCTAACTCTTGAAGATTCTCTTTTATGGAACGACCAGTTAAACAAAGTGATATTCTCCTTCCTGTTCTCGATTATTCAGTTCATAAAGTTTCTCGTCCTAGCGTGGAGAGGACAAGGAATGTATGAGGAAGCAAAACGATCATTATCTGTTGTACATCGACTGATGCTCGATAGATGTCTTGACAGAGGTACTTCAGAAGAACTTCAAGGATTTTCACGGCAATTGGTTGATATAAATCCGACGCCAACTGCAGATAAGGCATTGCATCTTGGTGCTAAAATGATCTCCGCGCTTTTGTAGACAGCTAAAACTTACGTCGTCATATTATTGCAGTTCAATTGAAGCAGTGTTTTTGGTCACGGAGACTATGTTGGAATATTTAGAGCATCTTACCAATAATCAACAAACAAATGAAGCAAAAATATAGCTAATCCTCAGATACTTGTCAGGCTACAGAAATATACAAATATTTGTTGTAAGAAAATCGCATTTACTCTGCTAACTTGAAAGTGCAGCCTGAAACGTAAGCTTAGCACGTGTCCCTACAATACCAGCAACTATGAGCTGGTAATATTTTGTTTTTAAGTATTTATGTACCATCCCCTGGCCAGCAACTGTCAATGAAAGCATTACGTAAAAGGAGTCCCAGAAGTATTATCTTCTAAGATTTAGTGAGCAACAACAAGAAATATGATTTGTGTAAACGGTGACACTGAAAATGTATTTTAATAATTGAATAGATTAAATAATTCTACCATAAGACAAACTTTAAACAAATTAATAATATTCAAACTACAATAATTATAAAAACAAGATACTTTCAAAGGGACTTTCATATACCGATGTTTAGCGTTTCATATTGGAAAGCTTTTTAAATCTTTGCAACTAAATGTTTACAAGAAGATCATGTTCACGTCTGAACTTCACTTGCACCAGCCACTTTCTCATTCATCTTTCAATGAACTTCTTAAAAAAGGATAAGTTGAACGTAACAAAGTTTTTAAAACACATAACTGTATACAGATACTTGCTTATTTAAATGAACAGAGGAAGCATATAAAAGCCTGAAGGTTGCCAGATTTACCTAATTATTGTTTCAAAGCAGCCGTACAAGGTAATTTGACGTATCAAATTCGAGAATCCATGGTGTCATGAGTGTCACCTGCCACAATAATGAGGAACTGCACAATGAAAATGGATTATGACGGCTTGAAACAGTCAAATGAAACGAGAAAGGAGAAGCCGGGAGCGAACACGAAGCCACGTGAACAGACGAAAAATAGAAAGACGGAGAGGAAAGGACACATACGCGTACCCCTTTCAATACCGAGCGAGGTGACGCCTCATGGTACCGAATTCAGAAGGTCCCCGGTTCGATTTTCGGTGAACGCTCAATCTGACCAATGGGTTTATCGTTGTTTCCCTTGATCGGCAGGCGAGTGCTGGTGTTATCCATCTCCTATGGCGACTATCACATTTTTACAATCCCTAATTTTGCTTGTCATCTGTTTCAAGGTTGTAGGACCAGGTGAAGGTGTTCGGGAGTTGCTGCTTGACGGTGGCTGTGCGCTTTGTGGACGTTTCATCCAGAGACTGCTCGGCTGGAACCCGCTATAGGGTTATGTTAATTATGTTCATGATCTACACTTCTGTAAATTGTTTTTGTTTGTGTTGAGTTTATTTATATTTGAAGTGTGCATACTTGAATAGGAGGAAGATATGAATTGTTCTGTTTGGTTGGCAGTGTAAGTTTGTTGCTTATAAACAATGGAGGTGTTGAAATAATATTTTGACTTCAAATTCTGTAGAGAGTTCTAATTGCAAAACAGAATCAGCAATTGATGATCCTGACGTGATCTAGGCAAGAACCAAATATGACAGAAGGTAAAGTGAATAATCATATTCCAAACAGTGACACTAAAATAGAAGTGGACAAAATTAGTATAAAAGTTCCTCCTTTTTGGACTGAAAAGCCTGATATATGGCTTTGTCAGACAGAAGCACAATTCACAATGGCGGGAATAACGATTGAAGCAACCAAATTCAATACTTGTTAGCACAGTTAGTATTCCGTTTTGACAAACATATATGAGATTTCGTGAAAAGTAATGAAAACAATCAACATTTGTTAGCTAAAGAAAAACTTATGATTTTTAAGGACAGTGAAAAATGCCACATTGAGAAACTAATTAGCAAATTAGAATTGATGATATGAAACCCAGTCAATTGCTTCGGAAAATGAAAGGCTATGGAGGAACAAACGTTTGAGATAAAATGTTAAACACCTCTGGCCAGACAAATTTCCTGGTAGCGTCCGAAATATTTGAATAATTTCCAAAGAAAATGTGGACAACATAGTTCAAATTGCTGATAGCATGGTGGAAATGTGAAGTACTAAGGAACTTCAATCATAAAGCTCAATTTAACTTCAAAGGAAATATCACCTGCGGTGGTTCTTCTATACTGGTGAAAGATCTTCTGGTAAGGATCAAAGAGCTTGAAGCGACAGTATCAATCGCGACTATGTTCTCATAGTAGAGGTGGCAGCAAGTCGAGATACGACAGTTCAGGAAAATACTGCCATTTTCATTTTCCCTATGGCTCAAACTACAGATCTGAGAAATTTGTTCAACCTTGCCAGTGGGGAAGTAAGGGAAACTTCAGTCGGTAGACACAGTAGCGGATGAGTGTTCTGCTACAACTCTTATACCGGGCCGGCAATATCGGTTCTTTGTCTGAGAAAAAACTTCAGGGTTACGTTTCCTGGTTGACAGCGTTTGAAACGCAACTCTAGGCCGAGCCGGAGCTATGTAATTATTAGTAATTTGAGTAATTACTTTTTAGTGAAATTAAATTATGCTATGTACAACTATTTTTCAATTTACTGCCTGTGTAGCTTAAGAAGGGTGATTTAATGATAAGTTTGTCTTTAGGTTACTAATACTAGAGGAGTAATAAATTGTTTAATGTAAATAATTTAAGCGCTATGTTAAAATACTGTCCACGACGAGATATTTTAGCTGCAGGAAAAGTATCTTCGAAGGCAAGAAGTGAGTTTTATGATGTGTCTCTGCTAGCAAGAGTTTTGTTCGTACAGTGAGGGCGTAGAGCTTATGTCCTTTTGTACAGTAATTCGCCGTGACCGGAGTGAGGGAGACAACAACCTTAACGTCAAAATTAGGAAAAGACGCGAGTTATGTTAAAATTGAGCAAGAGGGGATAGAATAGGACCAATGAGATCCCAGTAAATCGATATGAAATAGCGAGACGCGTTGAGTGGCGCTAAAAATGCACCAATAGGAAATTAAGTAGCCCAAGAAGCCCGCGACTATAAATAGATCTGTTAAGACCTAAGATCGAGGAGTTACTTCGAAACTGCAGGCAGAGAATGATGCTGCCGGATACTTAAGAGATGTCGCGCCAAACGTTAGTGATTAAGACAGGTGTCGCTACACACATAAGAATGACTACAAGTGAAGACATTTGTTAAATGTATAAACTTCGCGTCATATCAGCGCCGTGTTTCAACAGCAGTGAACAGTGCTTCAACGGCGACAATATCAATGTTGTGAACTACCAGAAATAACGAAATAAAGAAAACAGTGGTGTCGTCTGTTCGTAAGTGAAGTACGTGTATTTTCTCTCCGTTACCACACCCGAGATCTACGTTTCCTTTACCGAGGAAAAGTCCATGCTCTTACATATTTCAGAAATTACTTCAGCTAGCCGAGGATAAAGATGCAGAGAATCAGCACACGTCGAACATCCAGAGTCTACGCGGAGGCTGCAGAAAGGTAAGCCGCGAGCTACGGGCAGTACAAAGCAGAACAACTTCGGACAGAGCTACTGCCGCACGATGCTGATGTTGCCGTTATACCAGCTTGTCCCAAGGGCAAGGTTAAAGAGGCAGACTACAAACTTTAAGCTGCAAATGGATCTGTGATTAAAACTTACGAATCAAAGTTATTGGATCGGGATTTAGGTTTAAAAGGCAGTTTTGTGTGGACTGTCATTGTACCCAACACAACAAAAGCATTAATCGGTGCAAACTTTCATCATCGGTTTGGCTTATTAATAAATCTGAAAACAAAATTATTAGTTAACAGTAATTGTCAATTACGTGTCACTGCAATCCAAAACACAGTTGATTTGTCTGATTCTGTTAGTTGACTCCGCACTAACTGTAAATACTCTGAACTATTTAAGAAATTTCCTGTAATGACCAAACCCATCCTTACATCAGGAAAAATTAAGCATTATGTTTAATTTGACATTTTTATCTCAGTCTGGACAAAATACCGGAGGTATTGCATAGTTTGGTGAACATAAAAGGGGTATTTAGTGTAGCTAAAGTCAATCTGCAACTGTCTATAAAGTACACTTTTCTCATAAAAACATATGAAAAGCATATTTCTTCGCATCGTGTAACTTTCTTATCGTATTAGTGGAAACCCTTTCTTCCTTTCTTCCCCTTCTTGCGTATTCAGCCAAGGAAATATATAATCTGGTTACTTGAAATTTGATTCATATATAACTCCACAAAATGAGTTTGACCTTTAGAGTAGACAATTCCTTGACGCTGACAATCCAAGAGTCATACCAATATAACTACAGAACACATGGGAACTTTGCTTCACTCAGAAAGGCTTGTACCATTTCTTATGCACTAGACATCAGCTGCACATATAAGTCGAGATAATTGAATATTTTAAATTTTATTTTGTCAATTTCTTTGATTCTTTGAAACTTCTCCAGTAATCAATTACAGCTCAACCTGGTTGTCGATAAATCTATGCGAGTATTTCATAAAATAATGTTGAAAACAGCTACATGTTTTCTGCGCAAACTGAGTGATGCATTTCAAGAAGTACGTGATACGTAAACTCATTTGGCCCGTGGTAACCCTCAGTTCAGGGAACTCTTTAAATCTCAGAAGCACAAATACTTCTTTCGGCTGTTGAATGACAGGACACACTAGCCAACACCCTCATCTCAATTAAAGAATTTGCTTCGAGGGGGACATTTCACGAAAACATAAATGGGAATTAAGCGATGTTAAAGGATCCAACAGACAGTATAATCCACACGAAATGGGTAAGCTGCATGTCGCCTCGTGTGAAAACATCTTCACCACTGACTCTGGGCCACGGTCTACGCTGACTAGAGAATAACTCAAGGAGAAATCCTCTACCTTTTAATTGTTGTAGGCATAATTTATTGATAGGTGTTTATTTAGCAATTAATTTCTTATGGTAATTTTATTTAATTCGTTGTAGCAAAGTTAGTCAAAATTTCACCATTTCTCGCTGGAGTAAAACAGTATTAGTCTAGCTGACTACTTCAGTTACATTATATTTTAACTAGGCAAAGGTGAACTGCTTTGTTAGTGTTGGACACTTGCGTTGCTTCCTTAGTTATCAATAGTATTTTTCACTGTGCGGGGATACCTGCACCACCAATTGTTATTGAATTTATTAATTCTGTTGACAGCAACATCACATAACATAAAATTCGCTCCCATACTTTTGGACACGTGAAATTGATTTTGACCAATAAGTGCATTCCATCAACTTTACAATCCACCATGGCAAAGAGAGGTACTTTCCTAAATTCCAATTATGTGGACCCGGGCTCCAATTCTGGCTGTCCTAATTTGCCTGAATGATCTTTCTTGAGATCTCCTTTGCAGTAAAAGTCAGGTAAATTTCGACAGGAAGAATTCTAGTGTCATCTGTACCACCACCTGATATGTGTTTCACTCATCTCATTGTATATCACAGTTTGCACACCAATAAATATTTGCACAGTCAGATGTTTGCGTAAGAGACGCTCCATTCCGAAAACTGTCATATTCTATGAAATCATTCTGTAATACAACTCAGCAAAGGTTCTTCATGCAGAGAAAAATCCATGGCATTTGTTTAAACTAATTACAAGATGGAGAAATCTTAACTGGGTCAGATCCTTTCCTTCTTAACGCCCACCCGAACCGAGGACTTATACTCCCTAGGATGTATGACAACGCCCTAGGCAGACGCCTGACGGGGGAGAGCGCCTCCGGATCAGAGAGAGATAGACCACCGTCGATGATCAGCCACACGACCGATGAAAGTGTGGAAGTGGATCATAGATGCAGGAGATAATGGGGAACCAGTAGAATGAAACTTGGCGGGACAAGCCGGACCACACGGAGAAAACGCGCCCATACGCCACTTTGACCACCACAAATCCCACATGCGATTCACCTTGGCCGCGGCAATGCTGTCATTTGTTTAGGCCCAGGTAATAATTCCAAGAAGAAAATATTCATTTTTATCAGCAAGAGAGCGAACGGTTTCATCAGTTTTGCAATGATCATGTGTTCCAAAAATTCTTTCTTGAAAAATGCGACCTCTTTAGAGTTAGTGTTATTTTTGTTTTTGCCTAAACTTCATCTTTTGTCTCACATTTTAAAGCATGTGTCATTTTAGTTAAAATAGAGAACTAATGTATTTATCTGAATTTAGGGCATAATGATAACACTAATTTCAAACCCATCACTGGCTGCGCTTACGCTCTTATTCTAATAATTTATTTTGGATTCGAAATTACAATATTGCAGTTTTGGGACTGTCACTTAAACTTTATGTACAATCACATATTTCGTAAGATACGCTGTATTCCGGAAACTGCCACACTCTATACTGTAGTTGTGTAATACAGTAGTAGAACAGTTTGCACGTAGAGAAAAAACTCGTTGCTGTTTGTTTAGGACAAGGTAATAATTTGAAGAAGTTATAATTCATTTTTATCAGCAAGAGAAGCAACGATACTATCAGTCTTTCAATAATCATGCTGCGTTTCAGCAACGTTTTCCTAAATAATGAGAGCTTATTAGAGTTATTTTGGTTTCTATCTAATGCTTATAGCTTGTTTTACCTTTAAACAATCTGTCGTTTTAGAGAAACCTTATTTGGCAAAATGAGAACCACTTCAATTACCAGAATTTTTGTAATAGAGAAATGCAATTTTCAAACGGATCACTGGCTTCAATTAAGGAGTTATCCCAATAATCTCTTCTGGATTTGAAATTACAAGCTGAGGTTTTGGAAGTATCACTTTAACCTGATAGTTTTTGTTAATATAAGCGTTGGACTATGTCATCAGCACCAATAGTGGTCTAGCAGAGAACGCTGCCCTTTAAAACTCAGTCCTAGAGCAGCCTGAAATTTAGAGCAATCTTGTTATCACCTCACACCCAAAAACCTAGAAATTATACAACCGTCCCGATAAACACAGTAGTTAAGACCTAACAAATTTTAAAGTAACTGCAGCTACACCTTTGCTCAACCTGCCAGGTAGTGATTAGATCAGGTTAGTCGCTATCACTTTTCACTATGAAGTTCTAGCTTATTACATTCTAAAACACAGAGGACAGAATTGCCGCCTTAATGAGACGTTGTTTTAATATTTACATGAAGAGTAGTAAGCACTAAATTGAATCACTTGTTTCTTTTGTCACTATGCTTAACCACAAGCTAGTGTAATAAGAATAATCAGCAAATATTATTGTAGTTTTTCAGATATTTGTACTTTAATTTAGACTGCGCAAAAAGTAGAGAAATACAGTTTAAATAAAAGCTCAAAATAAAATAGACATGTGAATTTCGAAAGTAATATGTTATGATTTAATGTATTGTTTAGAACTACGATAGTGTTCTCTAAAATTTGTTAGTTTTTCTATGAATAAATTAGTGAAGCTGAAAAATCTGTGGAAATCAAAGTGAGTTTGCTTTGATTTATTGAATTCTTGTATTTAAGTTAGATTTTAACAGCAATCTGTGTTAGGAAATTGTTATTTTGTGTTCCCTGAGGCTAATGTAAAGCAATGATGCATCTGAATAAAACATCAGTCCTACAAGCAGTTGTGTGGTTTGAAGATACCATTCCGTTCGCTTTGTTACAGAATTCTTCACGGTAGCCTTTCTGTTATCTATAGGGCTTGGAGGCGATATATAGAGATAGGTGGATTCAAGAAATGGCCCAGACAAGAGCGTAAGAAGAAGACAACAAAGATAGTTGATACATATCTTGTTCTGTCTTCTTTTCGCGGAGGAAATCTTCAGTAAGAGATCTACAAAATTACGTACTAACAATTGGAGCTGTGATTTCTCATCAGAATATAAGAAACAGGATGAGAAATCAGGATTGAGCTTTAGACTTCCCCTTTAAAGCCCCTCGTTTAACGCGTCAGTAAAGGAAGGGTGGGATTTTCTCTGAATCATTTAACTGGAAGCTCCACCAACGGAAGGATGTTCTCTTCTCAGACGAGTCAAGGTTTAGTTTGATGGGATGTGATGGTCGTACGCGTGTATAGAGACAACCTGGTAAACATCTTGCTCCAGCCAATATTATCGAACATGACAGATTTTAAGGCGGTTCGGTTATGTGTTGGGCTGGCACTACTATTAATTTCGGACAGAGATTATTGTTGCCCTACACACAGCGCACGATTGCTGAAATTTACATTTACAACATTAGCCTTTAACATGCCGTACCCTTTGTTTATGGAATTAACCCTAGTTTCCTTCCAGTGCACGATATGCTAAACCAGATACAATACGGAATACCAACGATCCGTCAGAATATCAAATTCGGATATGGACCGCCCTGCACATAGTCTAACCTCAGAACGATTGGGCATCTATGGAATAAACTGGAAAAGCTTGTTGGCGAGCGGTCTGATGTGCTACAGTACCTGGGAGAACTCGCAGATGCACTCACTGAAGAATGGGAGCAAATCCCATATATTGCTATTAGGAGGCTGGTGCGAAGCAAGCCACTTGGATGTTATGTGGCTATTGCAGATAACGAGGACATAATAGGTACTGAGTGTTGAAGTAACCATGGAAACGTTGATTAGCAACACTTTCCACTTTTTTTGTGTATCAGTCAATAATTTGATGTATTTCCTATCCTGTGAAATAAAATTGTGCTAGAATACCTATTGTAATTAAACAAATTTCTTCAATCTATAATTACAAACTATAATATTGAATTGAATCAATATTTACTTTGGGGATTTCATTTAAACATGTGTTTCTCTAAATTGTTTTAGCAACTTACATTCAAACATCCTAGACTTTGTACCCTTGAAACAATTTTTCGTTAACAGATTATCTCTAACCACAAAGCAAATACAATTTATGACAACCAAATTAATGTAACATGCATAGACGACCCACGATAATTAAATTTCGCAAAAGAGCAATAAAGGGACTACGCTCACCAATGTACAGATAACGTCTGTGTCTGAGTTCATCAATTTTATGTGCCGTGGTTGTATTCCCTGGTTCAACAATGGGGCCTCACACACCAATTATGGATGTACATTTTTCGATTAACTTCTTCCTACGCCTTCTTTATTAGGAAACACTCACGTGATCTCATCTTGGCGTGAGTGGCGGCAGCATTTTCTCTTCCTCAAGCCTCCCTGGCTCACTGAGCAATGCGATCCCTACTGTGGTGTGCATACGTACAGGATCTGGAACCTTGCTGGAGGTAAACGTGGAATGAAATAAAGCTTACTATGGAGATAATTAGTGTTAGCAAAGCGCCAGCATTCCTATTATATTTTCACCCTAGCTTAGTATACGAAATGGTGTTTGGTGGGACGTTATTAGTTGGGGGAAATATTTTCTTCTTCATACTTTTTGAATGCATTCTTTCATTCA
This sequence comes from Deroplatys truncata, assembly GCA_030765065.1. Lineage (NCBI taxonomy): Eukaryota > Metazoa > Arthropoda > Insecta > Mantodea > Mantidae > Deroplatys > Deroplatys truncata. The sequence goes on along the minus strand of CM060988.1, from coordinate 52,822,552 downwards.
TTCATTATCTGTTTACCCTCCTCTTATGTAGGACTTACAGCCCCCAGGACTTACAAGCGGGTGCCTGGGGTCAGAGGCCCGTCGAGGAGCAGATACTCATGGATCAGACTGAGCATCCAGGATGGGTGATCAGCCCGATGCCTGGTATGGGATGAAGGAAGTAGATGAAACGTAATGTTGGTGAAATGGATGAAAGGAAAGGTGTACCCGGAAAAAAACAGCCCAGACGCCGCTTCGTCCACCACAAATCCCACATGCAGGTCCCTGGGATTGAACCCGGGCCGCCTCGGTGAGAGGCGAGCGGTCTAACCACTCGGCCACGGCGCCGCCTTTTGAATGCATTTAGATGTTATAAATAATTTTCAACAATTTTACAATGTTTAACTTTTTGCACCTTACCAAATTTTGTTCTTGGTGCACACACGATTGTGCATTTTCGAACATTTTTACACGTTTTAGACATATATAGGTGTTTTAACTACATTTCAAAATAAATGTTTCGATGATTTATAGTTTTTTATTCTTATATGTTTTCAAGCCCTTAACAAATTCATCCAGTTTGAAAGAATGCTTGCGATAACGGAGATCAAACTGCATATAATATTTTATGGGAGTGCGCACGGGCGAGGTTGCACGACGGTAATGTTTCCACTCGGGAGGTAACGTGTTCACTAGGCAGGTTCGGGTTCGATGCCAGGTGACCGTCCACTCAGACCCATGGGCTCTTTTTGGTTTCCCCGTGTCGGCAGGCGAATGATGGTATTGCTCCTCTTCTACCATGACTCTAGTGTCCCTATTTCCTGTATCATTCATCTTCTTTGTCATCCGTTTCAGGCTTGTAGGATTAGCGACGACGTTCTGCGGGTTGCTGCTAGGTGATGGATGCGCGCTTTGCAGAGGTTTGTTCCCTGGTTTGTTGCAGGACTGCTCATTTAGGACCCACTTCCGAGAGAGCCCCACCAGGGAGGGGATCGCTGGTGTTCTGGTGGCCTATGGGTGGGACCGGGGGGCGTCTGATGCTTTCCATTTGGAATTGTTAGGGACCATATCCATATCCTCTCATCCTTCCCTCCTAGAGGTAGAAGCCAAAAGGTTCGTTGTGGTCCACTTGCTGCGCTCTGCCCCGGTTGCGGAGTCCCTCCGTTGTTCCGTACCTTTACCTTTATGAGAGTGCGCATCATAAAATAAGTGACACACAGCGTATTCGAGGCGACAAATTTGGTAAATAAATAATTATCAGATAAGCGGAAAGTCGAAGTCATTTGTGCGTTTTGTTAAAAGCATACGTTTTGAACAGCTGTAAGCACAAGAATGTAAGTGCTTACATGGTACACATAATAATGGTAATTACACTTAAAGCATTCATAAGCTTACAAAGCTGAAAACGTTTGCAACAGTTCAAGCAATTTTAAAACGTTCCATAGAGTTTGTTTAGTTAGTGGTTGCAAAAAAATTGACTTTTATTTATGGACGCTCTTTAACTACTATGGTTCTTAGCGTCCCATTCTATATTGGGCGTGAAACACCTGTAATTTTGCTCAGAGGCCTCTTTATCAGGCTTGAGGTTCTTTTACGTGCCGTAAATCTACGACACGGGACCACCGGCTTTACTTCCCTTCCGAAGGAAGCCGTGCTAACGATTTTTACGCCCAAAAAAATCCATCGCCCTCCGCCGGGTTTGAACCCGCGACCTTGGGAACTAGAGGCTAGCACGGTACCACTAGTCCACGGAGGACGACTTAGTGGTTGTAGTGATTCCTATTGAAAACATTCCGAACATTCTAAAATGGTGACATTTTAGTATTTTATTAGCATTTTGGAGGTTTTAATTACGTAAACTGCTTAAATCTAACACTGACACGCATTAGAATGCCGTGCTGTAAGGCAATGCATCAAATAACGCCTAGACATTTTACCAACAGACGAGAGTATGACAGACAGGTTTTCCCACTTCCGCCTCTTTAAACCTTCGATCCTACCGTCAGATAGGATTTTCTTAGTCTGTTCAACATGGCGAAAATTTCCTGCCTATGCATAGGTTGGCTAGTCGCGGAAGGTAGGTGCAGGCAGGACAAATTATAGAATTGTACATATCTAATTCCAATGGGAATTCGATTAAATCTCCTGTAGTTTATTTTGTACTCCTCTGAATTATTAAACTTAATTCAGTTTAAGAGTAATTCACAATACAAAATTAGGACCAAATATAACGGCTTCAAACTTAGGAATTAACTTAACGCGAGGTGTTGTCATTCATAGGCACAGACGGACACATAAAAAGCAGTCAATTCCAAGAGAACGCCAAACAGCGGTGCTAATATGACCACCTGCGAGGCGATCACGGGCATTATACACGGCAGAAGAGGTTATGTACACGTAACAAAATAAATAAAGGTTAGCTGGTCAGTTAGAGGACTTAAAAGTTACAAGAAACCACCATCTTTACACACATGAAATCTGTTTTGCTGCGATTTTTGTGACATCTCAGTGATTCCTGACCCGTGATCTTATACAGACAAGCAGTCAACACACAACGACGGAAAATCAGATTTGAGGTGATAGAGTTATCACGTGATGAATTGCTTAGAAAACCACACTCTGATTGGCTATTTCTTGCGTTTGATGAACGTAGACATAAACCTGAAAATTGGAGCTTGCAAAGTTCTATGTTTACATTACGGCTTTAAATCATGTTTATATAAACATCAGTCTATATCAACGCTTGCATTAAGATAATACGAAACTCGTTTCTACGCTTACGTTATGATTAAATCTAAATTTCATTGTGAATGTACCCTTACAAAGCTTGTGTCACAACTATAAAAATAATAAACAGATATGAAATATACACTGCCATTGCTTAAAAGCTTTATGCCATCTAATTAAATTGCAACAAAATGACGACGTATGTTGTTGTAGTTCCAACCAGAGTGTAAATTAATCCGGAATCAAGGGACACTTTCCCTGCAGTTATCTTCAACTTTGTGTAAAATAGTTCCTGAGTAAAAGCTCGGAGCTCCTCTGTGGTTGCACGATCGAACGATACGTTAAGCAGCAGTCGCTGAACGGTGAGTAATGTATTATTTGCTTCATCATATACTCCCTGTCCACACCGTGCAATCATAAAGAAGTTCACAAAGCACAGTAATGCAAGCAAAGCATCAGAAACAATTCTATTTATTCTATCGTTGACATAACTAGAGTCTTCAAGCCCTCTGATATGAAAACATATTGAAAACACATTGTTGACGAAGAAAATAAAATCACCCAGTAGTTGAAGTTGGAGAACAGATCCGTATATGGAGTTACACAAGTTTCCAATTTCAATCAACTTACTACGTATCTCCCGATATTTATGTACTCTCAGAAAAAGGGCAGATTCTAAAGGATTTCTGTAATATTTGCATTTGTTCGTGTAGAATGAGTTATCTATTCCAGCATTCATCAACTTCAGGCGTTGCTTGAGGAACGCAAGGGCACTAACAAACTGAAGAATAGCAACAACATTGATCATACGTGTGACACCTGTAAATAGCATAGACATAGCTGTTATAATTCCTTTGCTCCATGCAAATATATCATAGGTAGCCGCAAAAGCCCACACTATCAGAACTAGGATAGGCACAAACATTAGAAAAAGCGAAGTTTGTCTATATAACCCTTTCGCTCGTTGCTTTAACAATTCTTCATCCACTTCTGACATTTTCACCAAAAGAAGGCCGATGTTCCTCCACTGGCCCGCCGCAAAGAATATCGTATATCTTATTGTTGTACAATGAGAGACAACGCTGCCCAGGAAATATGAAATGTCGATTCCGGAATTGATTTGTTCATTAACAGCTGTGTACACAGCAGAGATGAGGTTTCCAAGTAACACAACTAGTACACAAACGCCTAAAACAATAGACCATGCAGTACTTCCCACTAAGGTAACACGTGACGTGGTGACCACTTTGTAAGGCGCCAGTCCCACTATTCTGGATATTGCATACAGTTGGGCAATGGATTTCCAGAAACGAAGGTTCATACTGTTTTGAGAATTCATAGCCTTTCCTTAAATTTGGAAGTTGTACTCAAATGCTGCACCAGGAGGTTGTTCGGTAACTATATGCCCATATAACTAAGAAACCATAATCAGCAGCTATCATCCATTTATATTGAGACAAAAATGTAAAGTGGTTGAGTGTTGGTTGAGCCATAAGAGCACGCTTCTACCGATCAGTTTTCACTGACATGGCTATTCAACCTGCACCCAGAGACAGACAGCTGTCGTTATGTTTGCTTCTCATCACGTGCATTCAAATGTAGGTCTTCATTGGGTATCATTTAATATTTAATGGATTCTTGTCAATACTAGTGCACCTGATAAACAACCTTTACTCTCTTGGGGCGTACTAATGGTTCTATTTCATGTGCTCTAACACTGATCACTTGATGTTACATAAGAGTGGTAAAATATGGGCACCCATTATTTTTATTGCATACCGCATAGCATATGGAGGTCATTTAATGAATGGCCCTGTCTGTTATAGCTCATTATATATTTCCACCCTTATGTAAGTCATTTCCATAAAATTGCCCGAAGTTCTTTGTTAGTGACTTCTGATAAACACTTTCTTCCTAAGCTAAAGAAAGTTTTCCTTGCAATGCGAAACAAACCTTTCTTTCGTTGGTGTCTACTATTTAATAATGATGTTTTGCTTTTGGGGACAGATAAAAGTATGAGGGAACCAGATCGGGTGAATACGGAGGATTTTCGAGCGCAGGAATGCGCATGTCCGCTAAAAACTGTTTCACAGATACGGCATTGTGGGCTGGTGAGTTGTCCCGATGCAGAATTCATGCATCGTTCTTCCACAAATCAGGAATTTTCTTTCATACTCTTTCTCTCAGCTTGATTAAGACTTCTTTGCAGTATTTCTGGTTAACGTTTTGACCCTCAGGTACCCATTCAGCCATGATAACCCCCTAATATAGAAAAGAAGTTCTGAGCATTGCCTTCAATATTGACATGGCCATCGTGCTTCTGAAAAACGTTTGTGCCATTCAAAAATTCGCTCATGGGATATAGCATTATCACCAAACACCTTCTTTAACAAATCATGAAAGCATTTCGTTAGTGACATTTTTAATTTCACGAGGAATTTGAGGTTAGTGCGCAGTTCGTATTTTAACTTCATTATGCTCGCAGCCCTACTACAGAACAACGACCTTTACAAACAAGGCTAAACGGGAACGTAATTCAAAGGGAACGGTGGCTGTTCTTGAAGGTTCAAGGTCAACTGAATTCTAGTACCAACATCCTCCCATGCGCCTGCGCTGCGGAGTCTGTTTATTTAATTGTCACAACTCGTATAATAACATTATAAGGAGAGAAATGACCTCTCATCTGTGTGTGGTAATCTATAAGCAGCTCCACAGTTTTTAATAGTTATTTCATCATTACCCTATTCTCTCAAACGGATATAGAAGATGAAACACCTTATATCTCAATATATAAGTTATTAAAAGAATAAAAAGTATTTACAAGGCCTATGTACTAGAATATGAACACATTGGGGTTATAATGGAACACACTTGCGAAGAAGGCTTTAACAGTTTTTTATTGGAGAAGAAAACAGCTGTATCCATTCTACAGAAATACGTGTAAAGTCAGACAAATTCCATATATGATGGTGATGGAATGATACCACGATTTCTCAGTGCCGGATACTCCCTTTATAAAATATTGTAAAGGCGATAACCTATTCCCTGCATTATGTTTTTTTAGTAGTTTTCTGTGTACATACGAAAACAACCTAATTTTTTACTGAATGCTAATTACAAAATTGCTCTTGATAATATTCTCCAATTGGCTCCATTTTTTATCTTGATGATGCCATAGGTAATATATCTCTTATTGTTAATCAAGCCTAATAGTAATAATAATAATAATAATAATAATAATAATAATAATAATAATTTGCTCGCTTCTCTACGTTATTATATTTTGTGTTGAAAACATCTATTAAAGTATTTTTATTCAAAGTATGGAAATTAATCGTCCGGTAACCCTGTAAGCTACGCTCGTGACCCGAGTTTGACTGCGTAAACATGGTAGGAAGAACAAATAAATTATGCACTGTATTATCTTATGACGTAGGTACTAATTTGTTTCAGCTGGATTCACAGGTTTTGGTCACCGGACTAGGTAGTGATTCACCAAGCCCCAGGATATTACTGAAACGTGATTTAGTGCGCCAGTCGAATCACCTTCTTTCGTAACTCATTTAACGCTGACTGTTGCATGAGTAACACAACTCCTCCTCCCGTGTTTTCATTTAGACACAAAAGTCTATGCAATGTTGCATTAATTCACCCACAAGAAACACAGACAAGGTATATTAAAACTATAGATCAGCAAGTCTTCGGAAACACGTACGAGGCAAAAACGTGAAGCCGCGACTATTTTCATTCTTATCTAGCATAAAGTTAAACGCAACAACTTTCAATAATGCAAAACTTAAAATATAATAAAGCTTTGAGAACGTATCGAAGCTTTATCTCAGAGTGTTAGACATACCCTGAGTATCGACGGTATTGCGGTTCCATCTATATATGGTTTAGCGGCAGAGAAATCAGAAGATACAGCAAAATAAACTAGGAAATCCAGTCTGCTTCTAACGACAACATACGCAAGCGATACAAATGCCTAAAGGTTTCCAGGTTTTTCTTGATTTCTTTTTTTGCTGGAATCAAGTTTGTTGGTAAGGTCTGATGAATAATTTTATGATAGATAGTCTGCATCCCTTCAAGGCAATGTTATCCTACTCTAGGAGTGTAGTTAGTGTTACTGTTAGTGTAATCTCCCTAGTTGAGCCAGTACGTGAGAAAATTTAATGCTTACTTGTCTTTTATTTAACTCTTTTTATGAAAGTTGAGCCCAACACCACTGTCCTTAGCCCTATCCTGTTGGCTGTAGTTTTAACTCTTTGGTGGTGACTTCCTTCCATAGTTGGCTATCCTTATCTAGAGTGGTCCATATCCCAGCTCCTCGTACCAGTTCGCCTAACCATCTCTGGTGAGGACGACCTCTGTTTCTTTTCCCGAACCTGTTGTCCCAAAGTGTGGTAACTTAGGCCCATCTTCCATAGTTGGGGGCCCTTGTCTAGGGTGATTCATCTTCTCCCAGCTCCTGCTTCTTTTTCCGAGCCTGTTGTCCGAAACTGTGATAGCGTCGGCCCATCCTCCCTAGTTAACGGTCCTTGTTTAGAGTGGTCCATCTTCTCCCAGCTCTTCGTACCAGTTCGCCTTACCATCTCTGGCGAGGGTGACCTCTGCTGTTTTCCCGAGCATATTGTCCCAAAGTGTGATAACTTAGGCCCATCTTCCATAGTTGGCGGTCCTTGTCTAGAGTGGTTCGTCTTCTCTCAGCTTTTCGTACCAGTTCTCCTGACCATTTCTGGTGAGGGCGACTGCATTCTGTTATTTTCATGCTTCACAAGAACAAGTAGTTTTATATTAAATGGGTTATCCAAGCATTTTAATGCTGCAGCAGAACAGAGGAGTTGCTCGTATAAAACAGACACTCAGACGGAAGCATCCGTTGTTGAATTTATTAAGACTTTGAAGTTTAGAAAGTCATTATTGGAGGGCTAAGAGTGCAAGACTTCGCATGGACCCGATGCTACCAGTAAAGAAGGCTTGATGAAAGTGGAGGAAAGTAACGTTAGCTAATTTTAAATCTGGAGCATGTTTTCTAGCATCTTACAGAAATTTTCAGAAAATGTTCTAACTTCATATTGATATTGGAAACCCAAGAAAACAGGCACATGATCAATATTCGAGGAATTACAAGCTCATACTTCTAGATGGGAAAGCTGTTTTAGTGCGTCAAAGACTGCAAAGAAGTCGTACAATACATTGTATGAAATTTGGCAGACAAAGGAAGAAAATGTATTAAAAGTGGCATTTGACATAAACAAATTGAGCCAGTCCCCACGATCAGAATTTCAGAAACTGTTGATGGTATGTAGATATTTATGTAAAACCAAACATTAATTATTCATTTAAATAACCAAAAGCACACAATACCTTCGTGTATTTTCGAAAAAAACCTCAATCCAGAAGAAGATAAAAATGAAGTTTTATCAGTCCTTAGTGATTTCCTTCGCTATCTGGAAGAGAGGATTCTTGAAATCAAAACGGAGGGTGAGAAGCGATTAGATCTTCTAAGACACTCACGCTGTTCTATGAAACTGCTATAAGCCAAAACAATACGACTAACTGTGGTTTCTTACTTCATTATAACCAGAAAAGTAAAGTGTTTAATAAAATAGAACACGCGCTCCCCTTATGTGTTAGGCAGAGAAAGTAAAAATGGACCGCTGGGTGATTTTCTTGATACATTATTGTATCAAGAAAATATGCATTCATTTTTATGTTGCCAAATGTCGTTACTGTTCAAATTACAGACAGTTAGTTATCACTTACCCATTTGACTATTGGTGTGGTACATTAAAATGTTATCGATATTTTACAGTGTTTGAGATAGACTAGTTTCTTTCATTAACAAGCATCAAGCTTGTGTATATCATTAGTTTGATGGAACCCTCCAATTCTATATTCTAATGGGACTGTCCATTGCTCTTTTATTAAAATCTTTGTAGAAACAAAGAACTACGTTTTTGTTTGATATATAGACAGTAGCTAAGGTAGCTGGTCTTTAATAAGGTCTTAAATAAAGAGTCCCTTCGCTGCTTTGCTCTTTAGATGCTTATGATTAGAAACATTTATTGCGAACTATAACAGTAGTGTAGTGTAGTCATTATTAACATAAACACGCTAAGATAAATAGTTTCCAAACAGCCACAATTCCTAGATAGAGATAAGGATTAAAAATATTAGGAAGCATCTCACATACCACAGAAGACACTTATTATTCTTTTTTGTGACGCATATTATTTATGGTAGAAATTATAATACCGAGAAAGCATTTCGCATTTGACATCAACCTCAGGTACATTGTTATGTTTCTATCTCCTGTTTTCTAGGTGTTTTAACACATTTACGTTTATACTATAGAGCACCCTTTGCAAATGCGGTTTTCTTTTTTCGGCTTCTTCAGTATTAGCTGTTTCTCTAGATTGTCATCCAATTTCACTAGTACTTTGTCTTAAACCACATTCGCCACACACAACCAATGAACATGAAACTTCTGGCAGTGTATAATCCACCCCAGTATTCGCCGACCGACCTGGGAAATCCACTAAAAGATAACAATGTAAGAAATGAACCTGAGATCTCTTGATAGCGAGTCTCAAAAGCTAATCGAGGGAGAAGGCTCCGCGGCAACGTGTGAGGCTCAAATTTCAAATTTCCTAGTTTCCCTGGTGTGGTAAGCGAACGTGGAGTGGTCCACCTCTACCACACATTTCCTGTCAATCATTTCTTCTACCCCATCATTTCCTTTCACGTTTCATCTAATCTATTTCAAGGTTTAGGATCAGACGATGGTGGTTGGTGTGTTGGGACAGAACAATCGAAATTTCCGTCTGCAAAGATGTTTCCCTGGCGTTTGGCAAAACTGCTGAAGGCCCCTTCCTGGGAGCTGTCTCGTTAGCCAATTGTTAACTAGGCAGAGCTAGTTGGCGTCAGGATTGGTGCTATGCTGGAATTGTTAAGGGCCCCGTGGTTGCTAGCGCACATCGTCACCCGGATCTGGACGCCCTCCGGGTCTCCCTTTCATCCCTTCTTCCCAGGGGTCACGTTGGCAGCACGATAGCTCACTTGCGGTACTAAGCTGCAGTTACTGGAGGCACCTCCGTCTGCCTAATCCTAAATCTTAATCAGACGCTACCGTCTGAGACATCCCGCTCAACTGTTGCTCGCTAAGAGAACGAGCGACGTGTTGATTACTTTTTTAAGTGCCAGGCCCACATTATGGATATTAAGGTACACACGATCAATTTAAATCTAGCCGGCGTCCGAGAGACGCAGCTCGAATCGATTATTTCCATGAGCGCTCTGAACAGCCAAGCTTTGTTCACAAGACTGAATGTACCCTTGTAGTAGTTATAACGGGGAACACAAAACTGTGTAGACTAATGCTTCTCTCTTTCCTTCGGTTCTGCGTGCCAGAGTGGTTGCTAGACACATGATGAATTGGGGAGCAATATTACTTCCACCGGTATGTGGTGTTTATTTAGTAGTCCTTCATACCGGTAGATGGCAACTATGTCATTAAATTGTTAGTCGGGAGGAGACTTCATACTCAGTTACTTTAATTTTATAACCACAAATTTCATCATTATTGTAATTCTATTTCTAAATAAAATGAAGTAACACAAACAATATGATGTAAGTATTTTACAGCAAAACGAGCTTTAAAAAAGAAAGCATAACACTTCTCCACGAAGAATCGAACTCAAGTTCCTTGTGAAGAAGTTAAGTGGCTTAAGCACTGCTCCACGTCAAGCGCGGTGTGGAGGTAGCCCAAATTAGTGCTTTGTGGCTTGTATTATAGAGTTAGCCAAAGTGGTGCTCAGAAGTTGACGGTTGTGACCCGCGCGCTCACTCGAAGAAGCTTTAAAAACTTTTAACTGCTCAAGAGACCGGCTACTTTTAGTTTGACCTATTGCACATACAAAGGGAGAATATATGTAGGTTTATACTTCTGTGAGAATTGTTAGTGTCTACTTTCTACAGTTTTATTTAGAATATCTGCTGATTCATACCATTTGCATTATGTTTAATGTACTTCCAGCAAGACTCTATGAACCTCTCCTTTAATGGCACGTCTTTTCCTGCAGATGGAAACTACTAACTTCTGTATAAAGGAACATTTATTTATTCTAAAAGAAAAGCAAGGGAGTAGAACATCATAGTTGGTGTCGTTGTTAAGCGCAATCCTGTATACAAAGGTTTTAACATATAAGGGCTCACACATTTAGACAGAAAATTGATAGCTAGTATTCACTCCCATCTTTCATTTGGGGAATACATTTATAAGCCTATATTACCTGTCCCTGAATATTTTATGTAGTGCTGCGCGTCAAAAACAGTTTCGTCGATTACGAAGTGTATTAGTAATAATTACATTTTGAGATGTTCACTGCAACAACCACTCAATATTTCACAAAGTGGCGTAGATTGTAGGTATTGGTTTTACTGAATAACTTCATTTTATTCAAGATATAAATCATTGTGGACACTAATGAATGTCTATTTAATTATTGACCCTGTTTTAGTCTTCTTTATGTGTTTCACGATTCCCTTTTTGATTTACCCAAGTCTTTTTCAGCATTCAGCATTATTTTCATTATTTACTTTTTATATTAAAGACTGCCACTGCCTCTGTGTTCTTAACTAATGCAGAATGGAAAACAAAACTACGTATCTTTCTTTATCTTTAGCTTTTGATCCTTCGTTATTCGGTGCTATTGTACACGCGGGAGGGATTCACGCATTCAGAAACTGGCTGGGTTTCCCGTAAACAGATTTAGTAAAAAACGTTAACAGCTGGTGTTTTGTAACACTTACACATTGTAAATAACATACATTTTATTTTTCAACACTTTTTAGTTCAAAACCAAATACAGCTCCTATAGTGGAGTTCAGCTTAGAGATAAATATTACATTGTGTTCAGTAGATAAAGAAACATATTATGCCTTGCATTCACGTGACTTTCTCTACTCATTCTTCTACAAACTATTCTTACAAAAGCTTGTTTGTCTATCCACTTCTCGTTAATACATATAAACCTTAATTATTCATGTGGTCCTCCGTGGTACAGTGGTTACCAAGATAGCTTCTAGTTCCTGATGTCGCGGGTTCAATCCCTGCGGAGGACGATGGATTTTTTTTCGAGCGTAAAAATCCTTAGCATGGCTTCCTTCGGAAGGGAAGTAAAGCCGGTGGTCCCGTGTCGTAGATTTACGGCACGTGAAAGAACCTCAAGTCTGATAAAGAGCCCTCTGAGCAAAATTACCGGCCTTTCACGCCCAATATAGAATGGGACGTTTAGGACCATAAGAGTTAAAGAGCGTCCATAAATAAAAACTCAATAAAAATATATCCATCATCATTTACTCTTTTCGTTGTAAATATGTATAAGAAATAGCGATTTGAGTTGGGAAAATTATACAGCATCTAAATTCAAACTAATAACTAAAGAACATCTTAGTAATGGTCTCGTGCCATAAACAATTATTTACCATAAATTGCAAGCTTCGATGATTTTTTGTGCGGCATAGTATTTTGTGTACCTCTTACGATTTATCAATTATACCAAACTGCTCAGAATAAAGAGGACTTCGGCGGTTATTACCAGAAAATTCAACATATATATTATATTTGTCATGAAAACAGCTTAGGTATAAGGTATTTTATTCAGATTTGTTATAGACATTTTGAGAAAATCAATAAGAATGAAAAATTTTCCATGTAAATAATAGTTTGGTTTAGGGAGATTTTCTTCAAAAGTTTCATGTCGCATCCATGGAAGATCTTAAACTTAAATACCAAGTTTCATATTTAACCGACCTTCCCTCTTGAGTTAAGCTGTTCACAGACAAACAGGTATACAGACACACACTTTTTTATAAAAATCTCTTTTTGGGTGGTTCCCCTGTGAAATATCGACATGAATCTTGGGTGGAATAGCAGTACTTCCACTACTTAGTAAGTGCGTGGCAGAGAAATTAAAAACGGTTATTCATTTAGAGTCAAAAGAGTAATCCAGTATCAAAGTTAATCGTATAACTCTTTCTTTAAAACTTGTTAGCTATGGCATCGCCTGTTTTGTAAATGCGTGTATAATGTGGTAGAAGTTTGAGGGCAAACCCTAACATCTACCACTATAAACGATGTGTTGCAGTTTCTATTAGGTTACAGAATTCATAATCTGCACTGCAGCTAAGGTTTCAAAGCTCACACTGTAATACTGTATTTGATTTTAAAATGCTTCTTTACAGTACTATGGCATTAACGTGCACTCGATCAATTTAAAACTGGCCGGCTTCTGAGAGAGTCGGACACTTCCGTGAGCGCTCGGGATAGCCAGGCTTTGTTCACAAGATTACGTATATTTTAATAGTTATAATGGGAAACGCAACTAGTGTCGCACATGTCTTTCGAGAAATTAATTCGTACACAAAGTTTCAAATAGACGGATGTATCAGTTTTTCAACGTTGAATATTTGTAACCAAAACACGTTATTGGTTTATGATCCTTAAATGTAGTATGATTAAAGCTCCTTACAATGTGACGCTTACTGCAGCACTCTTAGTTCAGTGGTAGAGAGTTAGCATACTGTTCCTGAAAGTACAAGTTTAAATTCCCGTGCAGATACTCAACTTTATTTTCCCTATAATTTTAAATACACAAGTAAGAACATAACAAATGTTCTTAATTTTTATACACTGACGTTTAATTAGTAGTCTGTCATACTATTAGATGGCAACCATCACATTAATTTATTGCTCGATAGGAGGTTTCGTGCTCATTAGATTTAATTTTACAACCATAAAATTCGCGAATATTATGTAACTATATTCATATGTAAAATGGAGTAACACAATATTATTTAACTATATTACAGTAAAACGAGTTTTAAAAGATAAAATGTAACAATCCATTGCGGATAATCGAACTCGATCCGCTTCAAAAAAGTTAAGTAACTAAATCACCGCTCCATGATAAGCACAGTGCTGATCAGCGCCTTGTGGCTAGTATTATAGTTGACTAATTCGGCGCACAGAAGTAACGATTGTGAACCGCGCGCTCAGCCGAAGGGACTTTGAAACCATTTGACTACTCACTTTTACTTTGACTGAGTGTACAATATATACAGACAGAGTGGTCGGTCATATAGAAAACGTAATAAGAAATAAAAACGTCATTGCGGACCCTAATGAATACATAGGTAGATACATTTCAATTTTATAGAGGAGTAGCTAATGATATTGTCGTGCATGACTAGAAAACTAGTCAGAGATGTACTGAAGGAATCAATTCTTTGGAACCTTAAATTTGTAGATCAAAATGTCTCATATTAATAAAATCTGGGGGAAAGACTCATGTGACAGGATAACAGAATTACAATATTGACTTCAGTAAATCAGGAAGTTTATGTAAACTATCCAAGAGTACTGCTAAATCAAGCCCAATCCTGTATGTTTAGGATGTCAACCCAATAGCGGAAAATGAAGAATTTGGAAAGACTATTGGTAAAACATTTCCATTATGCTTCACCGCGTTTGGTCTGCTTCAAGTTGGAGGTGTCGACGGTGGTGTTTTAGTGCTGCGTGGCAGGAAAGAAGGATGTTCTCCGTGAACTTTCTCCGTCCCTCGCCTTCGGCTGGTTGCCGAGATATAAGGACAGCCCCATGGGGGGGAGGTTGGGCCCTGGGTGGGACGGGTTTTCGGTCTGCCTGTCCACTGCAAGGGCGTCTCCGTCTGTAAACATTAGCGACTTCGCCATTCCTGTGCTGTCACTCTTCGTTCCGATCGCCTGCCGACCAATGTATCCTTTCACCTCTTCCCTCCCCTCCCGAGGGGGCTACTTGGTGAGGCGTCGCTACAATATCCTCATTCCTGGTTCGGCGTTGAATATCCGCTTCAAAATCCAATCCAGTTGATAAAACACAACTGGCTAGACCTGCATATGCTCTCATTCCATCTCTGGCAGGTGGTGGAGATGAGGAGAAAGATGATTTAATAGTTGATTTCAATGATTAACTTGCTATACGGTGTGAAATATGACTATATGTGCTACATTACAAAGTTTTTCATTGTCCGTGTCATAAGGACTCTTAAAAATCTGATATAGTGCATTCATATTACTTTCTCTACTCACTCACTGCAAACTATTTTAACAAAAATTAAAAATCTGATATAGTGCATTCATATTACTTTCTCTACTCACTCACTGCAAACTATTTTAACAAAAACTAATAATGCTTCTTGTTAATTCAGATATACCTTCAAATCACATTCACACACTTACACAAGGTAAAAGCAACAGTCAGATTTTTAAAGAGCGTTTCATTATGTGATAACTAATTAAAGTACTTTAAAGAGTAGGTCCCAACGGACGGTGAATGTACGAAATGGTTGAAATGATGTTCAAATGGGCCCAGCGTCCCTAGATCTTGGAGTTACCCGGCATTCCTTATTGAATATAAGCAAAAACTCAGGAAAAACCCTTATCCGAACAATTCACCCCAACAAAGATTCCAACCCGGAATGTCTTGGATGTCAGATAGACACACTAACTCTACACCACAGAGGTGGGTACATTCAGGCTTGGATATTCCATGCTCTTTGCATGGCCACGAGGGAAAAAACGAATAACGACTTCTAATTAAGAAAACTATACCAAAGTGTTTGAAAATTCAAACCAGTCACAAGAACTATTTCGGAAATGGTTAAATCCTTGTCATGAAAATATCATAAAGATATGGTACTTTAATCGAAATCGTTGGAGCCATTTTTCGGAAAATATAACTATTCTAAAGGTGTTTCTATAAATGGTAGCTTAGGGCGGGAGATTTCCTTCAAATCTTCGTGTTTTAACTTTGCAAGGTGTTGAATTTAATTACCAACCCTGGTATTTAACCGTATTTTAGTTTGAGCTACGCTATTGTATCGCTAACACACACACAAGCGCGCAAGCCTTTTCCTTAAAATGCTTGTTTGTATTTAGGGACCTCAAAACGTATATTTACACTCAAACTTGCAGTTTAGTTTAGCACTTAAACTAAAAATCTCAACAATGATGAACAACCTGGTTTTGTACTGAAACCTATGTAAAATACATGTTGTAACAAATTATAGTAGTAATAAATTTAGAAGAAATGTATGTGAACAGCACAATCACTAAAGTTGTTCACGACCAAAACGTACAAGCTTGTCACAGCTGGCGGGACATTGCTACCAACACATTCACTGGGAATTTCAAATAAACTAAATAGAAGTTGAACACGAGACGTCGAGATCCTAAGCCCGAGCAGAGACGAACCCAGGACAACGAAGAAGCATAAACCAAAAACGAAACGCAAACTTGGTATTTAAGTTCAGTATCTTCCGAACATGCGAAACAAATATTTTCAAGAAAATCCCAAAACCCAAACTACCCTTTGTGTGGAAATGCTTTATTATCCAAAAATGGCGCTAACGATTTTGAATAAATTAGCATACATTAAACATACTGTCATTACAAATAAAACGTTAATTTGTTTGGGAATAGCCTGTGAAGTCCTCTTCATCCGGAAGGCATTTTGTTTAATTTTGTGCAACTGGAAAACATTAACCGATAGACGAAAGCGTACTACACAAAAAATCTGATGTGTTACACTCACATGACTTTCTCTACTCTTTTACAAACGCTTATTCTCCATATACGTCATGTTAATCGAGATATCGAGATGTTAATCTTATTGCTAATTTTCTTGTAGATGCAAGGGGAATTGCTAGGCTTGAAGCTACAGTCAAATATTTTAAGAGATGGTTGCTATGTGGAGTATTCCATTTTCTTTGCATTACCAGGACAACAAAAATGAATAACGAATTTGAGAAAAAGTATAAGTATTGGAAAATTTAAGGGAAAAACAAGGAATATCTCGAAAATGGTTCACTCAACAAAAAATGTATACAACATAAGTTGTGTATTTTAACGCGATCTACATTTTTTGTGTAGTAAAACTTTTTCTATCTCTTATGGTTTACCAGTTATGCAAAAGTCGTTCACAATGAAGAACACTTTTGGAGACATTCCCAGAACATTCGAGATATACATTTCATTTGTCATAAAATATCTTAAACATATGATATTTTAATCAAAATCGTTAGAGCCATTTCTGAGAAAATTGAAATTTTCGAAAAATGTTCCATGTAAAGGGTAATCTGGGGTGGGGGGATTTTCTTGAAAACCTTCGTGTCGCATCTCTGGAAAATACTGAACCTAAAATATCAAGTTTGGTGTTTATCCGAATGTTCGTTTCTGAGTTATGCTGTTCACAGGCACACACACAGAAACACAGACACACACACGGACATGATTCCACAAATGCTTTCTTTGGATTCAGGGGGTCTCAAAACATGCATTTCCGGTGAAATTTCGGTATCGAATTTTTGGGTGGAATACAATACTTCACCTACTTACTATACGTAGTAGAGAAAGTAAAAAAGTAGGTCTGCTTAAAACATACAATTTATATAAAATATCTTTTTTGTAGCATAAAGAGCTATTATTGGTTCGCATTGTTTAATATTTTGCCGTTCTCTGAAAGTCATATAGTTATTAAGTTGTTTCTCTCGATTGCATGGAAAGATTATGGATAGTTTGTATATCTAATAATAAACGATAGAGGGCTGAGAAAGTCATGTGAACGTAAGACACCAGGGGGCTGTTTATTTCCACTTACTAGCAATTAATGCAAGCCAAAGGAACGTATCTGCTAACGAAACATTAAAGATTTCGGTATATAAAATCAAACGGGTACAATATATGTATTGTGCTGCATATTATTGCCGACCATGACGTTAAATACTAAAATATATCGTTTTACTTGTAAACACTGGAACAGAAACGCTTAAACTGGTTCCTATATGGTTATGTAGTACCTGCATAAGGTCTCCGGAACAACAGTTTACACTGTTATTGATGCACAAATACTATAAGTATGAGGTTTAATAGTCTGTTTAATAGTCCTAAAGCAAAAACCTGCCTTCTTATATCCTTATGGCTGGCTGGCTGACTGGTTGGCTAGATGGATGAATACGGTATCTTTATTGGTTTCAAGTAATTGAAGTTACTACACAAGTATTTAGTGTATGGGACATTGACCGTACATGCACATTTAAGTTACAAGTATAGTGACAAAATAAACAACAGAAAAAGAAAACAAAACAAACAAGAAAAAGGAAAATAGAGGTAAATTACCTTTTTATAACTGAACATATATGACCTAACTTCGCGCACTTTAGGCAAGAAATTGCCCATGTTTTGCCAGTTCCTCTGGTCAGCCAGTAGATCCCAACATGCCAATCTCTTTCTTAAGGGACTTAAGAATTTTTCTTTGAGTTTAATTGTTCGCTGGTTCTCCCACTGTGCACATTCCGCCAAAATATGTCCCCAGTCCTCATCCAAATCACAGAATGGGCACATTCTCCTGCCATAATCGTCAGTAATTATCTTTGGCCTCCAGCCCTCCCGCGCTGCGCTGCAGCAGGTCCTCTAAATCAGTGGTGGCGTAAACGCGACTCGCGAGGCAGTGTGACTCGCAGGTGCAATTCCTTTTCTAGACCTCTATTCATTTGTTTTCCCTGTGCTGCCGAGTGGTGTGGTGCGTGTTGCATATTTGATGACTCGAGAGAGAAAGGCATTTTCGCCAACCTTGCTCTAAATGAACCGCTGCATAAAGCGCTCCGCTTGGTCCGCTGAATGTATCTAATGTATAACCCATAGTTCTTACTAAAATCCTATCCTAACGTCACATTACTTGCCCAGGCTTATTAATATTACCATATTTAATCCGTCTCTGTGGTCGAGTCGTAGCTTTCTTTAGTGATGCTTAACGCCCGTTCTCACTGCATACGGCACCACAGGCGGTGGACACTGGTGACGCATGTAGTGATAATTGGGAAAGGAAATTTGGGAAGGAATGGTTCTAGGCCTAACTTTAGCGTACGTCCCCGGCATTTACTATGTGGACTGAGGCAAACCTGGATAAACACTAAGTGGAGAGGACGGTTTGAACCGCGGACCTCCCATTTACGAGTCCATGTCATAACGACTTCGGCCACCGTGTCGGTAGTAACCAGCATTATGGTATATAATACAAACTAGAGGTGCCATGTCCACGTTTATACTCGTGCAAGCTGTTAATATTTGTGTGTGTGTCCGCGCGGCGTATGAAAAGGACAGCTTAAAACACGGAAAAAATAATACTATTCCGATCAATGATAATTTTTAAAAAATATGCTAAGGTTTTATTCACAATATTATTACTGCATCTCAATTATTCTGATCTATTACACCTTTGTAAATACCAATTTTTAGAGCTCATTCATTTTGTCCTATTTATTTTTCATAAATGTAAGTAGATTATTTTACTTTTACATTCAATCTATTATTAACACTGTTTTAGCGCCTATGACTGTCAATGCATTTGACTAAATCGCTTCTCTTTGCACACTTCCCTTAACAGGAGTTACCTGCCTTACATATTTGGTTTTAGTGTTATCCCCTGTACCGGATTCCAGCCACATTTTTAAATCGCTTCGCTTCACCATCTTGTAGAACTCATAACCATTATTAATACACTTGTCTTTCCCTGGGGGGTATGCCGCCGTACATATCTGCTATGTTGATATGCACTTAGATATGTGTGATACTATAGATAGATAGCCAACACAAAACTTGAAGTAAAAGAATACTAAAACCAAACATTTTGGTTACTAAAGAAACAAGCAGATCGGCATAGGATAGTTTTGTCGTTATTAGATTTTACTGTT
This sequence comes from Deroplatys truncata, assembly GCA_030765065.1. NCBI lineage: Eukaryota > Metazoa > Arthropoda > Insecta > Mantodea > Mantidae > Deroplatys > Deroplatys truncata. The sequence continues at coordinate 52,803,053 of CM060988.1, read as the reverse complement.
GGCCACAAATTCTTCAGAGAATCAAAGCAATATTTCTCTGACTCCTAATACTAAATATAAACAGCAGAACAAGGGGAAAAGGTGAGCTACACCTACTGTAGCGTTACTTGAGTTGTAGGTACATATGACTAAAAAATGAATGTAAAATGAGTGTATCATTGTTTGACTCTTTCATTGAATGCAAATCCCAGCCGTGAATCAAAACATCATTCTATCTGCGCCTGCAAAACAACATTGTCTGAAGGTACATTTGCGTGCAAAAAAAGTTAACCTAAACTAGCAACCCAATTCGATTCTACAATTTCAATTTTAAGTCAAAAACATTGGAGCGAAATTTTGTCGAGGTGGATAAATAGATGTAAACATTTCCAAATACCTCAACAATATATTTTCCATGTTTTTGGAATTTTGCTTCTTTGTGCAGGTAACACCAAATAATATTAGGCTTAGCAGAATTCTGCTAGCGTTGATAACATGATCGGGAGCACACATGAAGGTGGGCCGTGGAAAACCACTGCGTAGTAAGAGACAGAGATGGTACACTTTCTCTTTCTTTCATTCTCGCTCACTGTGTGCTGGCAGATCCCGTGACGCAGAGCACCGCCATTTTGCAAACTGCACTCACCCGGCAGAATTCAGAATTTTGTCTTAAAAAGCGAGCAGTGTCTCGTAATGTGAGATATCCTCTCTCATACTCTCTTCCCTTCAAAGCTAAAGGACCTTTCGGCACGTCAAGGATGACTTTAGTACGCTATTTTATCCTGCTTGTCACGAGAAATAAAGAAGCATATAGAAAGGTGTCAGAGCAGCGTCGTAGTAAATTTCAAAAGGCATCTAGCATTCGGAAGTATCATAAAATAAAAGATAAGGGCCGTAGTCCAGATCTGAGAGGGATAACGAAAAAATGGAGTTTCAGATATAAAGACAAGTGAATGTTCTTATTACTATTGTTAACATTTATATTTGTTACTTCTATACAAACGAAAGCCGGAAAACTGAGATTGGTTCTATAACATATTTATTGCACTGGTAGTTTAAAATCAATATCTGAAACAATATTGAATCTTGTCCATCATTCTCAGAACATATACGTCAAACAAGCATTATTTGATTACATTTGATTACATATTATGTTTGACAGGAACTATGAAATATATTAAACTGTAATTATTCAGGAGTGTGAAATACTGTACATGCAATATTCTTGGTCAGTTTTATTATTCTAATTGAATTATTTAGATATTATAAATATAATTATATCTTATACATTATAATTATGCATAAAGACACCATTCTATTCAGGAACAATTTTGACTGAATATATAGAATGGAGATTCAACAAATTTATACATGGTATTTAGAAAGTCAGCATCAACATACTGTAGTAAACTTTGCTTACTCTAACAATTGTAAGCTATCAAACACTTTATTTCCTGTAAATCAAATTTTTTTAATTTATTTCAAAGAAAATCTTAAAGTGGAATATGTTTAATTTCTCTATGAATTTTCTGCTAGTTGAAGATAGGGATGAGCTTAAGCTTCATGAAAAATTTCTAGATTCTAGGCCTGCTCCTTCTTGAGAAACATGTTCATAAGTATGAAAACTAGAATATGAAGTGGATATAAGAACACAATAACACCTAATGTATATTGTTTATAAAATCTAAAATCATTATATAGGAGAATGAAACCACAGAAACCATTTAATGAACAGGTTTAACATGTCAGCAAAACTACAGTTTGATAGATTTTATAGTTTCTGTCAAATACGGTTTTATGTCATGCCTTGCAAATTCGGGACAAATGATGCCTGTTTGAGGTATATATTCTCTAAAGGTTGATGTAAATCCGTAAATAACTTTACCTACAACTCGGTGTTTGGGAGACAATTGGCCATACATTGAAGTAATAAACCTTAGTTTTCGGAAGTATTTGAAATGTTGCTTAATCTCCGATGCAGGGTGATACAATTTGCATTGCTAAAACCTCAGGGAATACTTTCTCTAAAGTCATATGCATCAGAGTGCGATTAAGTCGTCGTACGAGAGGTGATCAGAAACTAAGAATATAAAGCCTGCAGTGCAACGTGTACATTTTATTTCATACAACTGATAGTAAATACATAAGGTTATTTTTCGACATAGTCTCCATATCGGTTTAGGCACTTGTCGATTTGTATCATCAGTTTGAATATTCTTTCCTGATAGAACTTCTGCCCATGTGTGCTCAGCCACGTTGTTGCGAAGTGTTCATCTCCTCGGCTGAAGCGAATCGTTGGCCTCCTAGGAGCTCCTCCAAGTGAGTAAAAAGGTAGAAGTAGCTTGGAGCGAGGTCCGGATTGTAGAGAGGGTGGTCGATGATGTTCCAGCGAAACTGCTTCAACAGCGCGGTGGTCTTCTGGGATGTATGAGGTTGCGCGTTGTCGTGAAGGAATATGATGCCTTCGGTGAGACGTCCTGGCCGTTTCCTCCTGATTGCTTTGCGCAATCGTGTCAAGATTATGACATCCGCGCAGTTCCAAAAAAACTGTGGCCATCACCTTCCCGGCAGATAACGGCATTGAAACCTTTTTGTCCTTGGTAGAGGAAGTTTTCCACTCCGCTTACTGCTGCAGATATTATAAATGGATCCATGTTTCATCACCCGTGACAATATGGTGAAGAAAACTGTTCCTTTCCGTAGAGAATCGTTCAAAAGTTGCAGACTTCCCCCATGTGCTTCTCCTTGTGTTGTTTGGACACATTTCGTGGAACCCATCCGAAACAAACGACATTCTCAGTTGTACCTTCATATGCCGTAACGTGATTCTCTTTTTGTCCTGAATCAGTTCTTCCACGCCAGCTGTATTCAAATCTGTTGATGCCGTGCTGGATCGGCCACTGCAATCCTCGTCAGAGATTTTCTCTACCGACCTCAAGCTTGCAACACCATTCTGCAACATGCTGACACGGCATCACTGTCTCTCGGTATTTCTCTACCAGCTGCCGGTGAAATTCAGCCGCAGTTACATGTTTCGCCCACAGAAATCGAATAACCGAACGGGTTTCCTCACGAGACAATTTTTCCAAACGAGTCGCTATTTGTGTTTGTTTACAACTAACGCTGAGGTTGGTAGGTGGCTGAAACTCTGAACAATTGCCAACGGAATGAATTAGAATTACCGCACACTACTAATTTCTCTATAACGGACGGAACTCCAGAAATATCGGCCTTGTAACGTTAGTTTCTGATCACCACTCGTAGTTTTAAGAATAGGATAATATTATACATCTTCTTTAAACAATGCTTCTTAAATTACTCACTTTATGATGCTTTAGAAAACTGAAAAAGGATACTAAGATTTTCCTCAGGATGCGAAGGTTTCGCAAATTCTGGATCATGATAGGCTGAATTTCATGGTTTCATTTTCGTCTTCGAAGCCTATAACTGAAATCAAAATAGAATTTGCCTTTTCCCTAAGAATGAGTAGCTGAACATTAACTTTTTCTTGTTGGGAGGATGCTGTGGATCGTGTGTAAATGTTGCACACAATTGAACTGCAGCAGAATAACAACATATGTTGTTACACTACCCAGAATAGTGCAAAGCAATTTATAATTCAAAGAGAACACCTTTCCTGCGGCAATCTTGAACTCTGTATTGGTCAATTGTTGTGCGAAACGTTGAAGCTCCTGCAAAGTAACTCGATCAATAGATTTGTTGAGCATTAGTCTCTGAACAACAGATAATGTATGATGCGCCTCATGGCAGATTTCCTGGCCACTCCATCCAAGGATTAAGAACTTGGTGAAAAAATCATTGAGCACAAGAAACTGATCTCAAGGGTATCTTTAGAATCGCCACTGCAAACTTCCGGAAGTCTAAAACAGTCAAACGTATTGTACACAGAAGCAACAAAGAAAATAAAATCTCCTGTCATATCAAGCAAAATAACGGGTCCGAATACAGAATTAATTGATTCAGCAGTTTGAACTAACATCAAGTGCAGGTATCGCAACTTATTTATGTTATTAGAAATCGTTTTTCTGACAATAATTATGTTGGATATACATTTGAGTGTCTTATGATATACACTTAACTCATCGTTTATTAATTTGAAACGATGACTCAGAAATATGAGAGAGTTAATGAACTGCATATGTGCAATAGAGTTGATGTAAAGGTTGCAGATAATGATCAATGTACTTGCGATGTTATCCATGAGGTTTTCGTACACATATATACTGTACACAAATACCAGAATCCACACTGTCAAAGTGAGGGTGGTCTCCCACATAAGAAACCTCCTTGTCGTCTTGTACATCTTTGCTGCTTTATCGTTCAGGAGAGATTCGTCAACTGTGCACATTGTCACTAACACTCGACGTATGATATTCCACTTGTTGTTCGCAAAGGAATAGAATGTAGTAGATGGTTGAACAACAGGAGGCCATTTTAGCTGCAAGGTATGACATATAATCTCCATACGTAAGGAGCTCTTCTGGTATAAACATTAAGAAACACATGTTTCCACCAAATAAGATCGATAAACAGAAGGCTACAACAATAGACCATTGAGCACTCGGTACTAGGATAACGTGTGATGTAGTAACTGTTTTATTTGGGGCCAGTCCCACTGCTCTGGATATTGCGTATAATGGAATAACAGCGTTCCAGAAGTGAAGGTTGAACCCCGATTTTTCATAAACGTTCTCTGCATTCCAAATCTGACGGATGCGAGGTGGCCTGACGCATGAGGCTTCCATTTTGAGCCTGATAACTTACAATGTTAATGTTCCGTTAACAACTAAAATTGTTTTATTGCGAATCCCACAACTGAAGTATCTTCGTAAGCCTTTTAAGAAATATAAACTATAACAACAAGCCAACAACATTCAAGCTACTGTTTATCCTTTCCCTTGGTGGAGAAAGGAACGTTGACGATGCCAGCGCTTCTTCTTCTGGAATGCCTCTGACAACGTTGGTGATAATATCTATCACTTTAATGTGTTTCATGATCATTATTAGCTAAATGAACTATACCACTTGGCATATTGGCTTGTTCAATATTAAAGTTTTCTTATCACAGAGGAAAATATACATCACATATATTTTGCGAGTGTATTATTTATTTCAACTCGTGTTACTCCCCTAATTTTGAATTAAAATATACAGGGACTAACATAGCTGTGCAAATACTACATAGTAATTATTCTATCGTCTATTTGCTAATAACTTCGCAAACAATCCAACAAGTGTAGAATAATACAAAGTAACATCTCTGCTGGAAATGTTATAAGCTTAATTTTAGTCAATTTGCTCAGTTATTTGGCGTTTTCATGCTTTTTTTGTAACTATGTCTTCTTGGAGAATGAAGCAATGCTCTAGTTGTAATATAATTGCTATGAATGAGCCCACAAACCAAAACATTATTATTTATGGGGCATATGTTTAGCTTAGTTAAGTTCATATGCACTCTTAGGAGCCTCTGTTGATTAAGACAAAAGGTAGTATCAACTACAATATTATAACTGACCTCCACGACAGAACGCGTAGCTGTCTCACCAGTAAACCACTGTTCAAGTTGGAGGCTGGAATGCTTGAATTAATAGTTCGTGGGATACTTTATCATGAAAAGAGAAGTGAGTTAGGTTAACTCTTGGCTGTCCTTTGTATCTGGTCTCATTTTAGCTCTTTTATTAATCTCTTTCGTGAATATTAAATGTAAAGGACGTTAAACTGTGAAAAGTATAAATTATGCCTTGCTGTAAAGAACCAAAAATGCATAATACCAAACCAAAGATACTTATATATTTTTCGATTATGTCAATGTGGTATAACTGGCGGATGATATCCAATGTTAGATGAATTTATAATGGAAGTAAAAATTGGCAGGAGCTGAAGAGTTAATATTACCTGTTAAATATTATATTTTGCAACGATGGGGGAAAATAGTGCATAAAATACTATTCCAGACAGTCTGATCCAATCCAATTATCTGCTTGGATTCCAGGTTACTGATTTACTCTCTCGCTCTCTTTCTCTGTCTTTCTCTGTTTTCCTCTTTACATCAGATTTTTATAATCTGACTTTTAAATGGGTTTCAAAACATAACTGTTTCCAAACTTAACTGGCACATCACTTAAAAACATTTCCTGTAATCTACCTGTAATATACGTCCAAATAGTGGCGTCCTCTCCTATCAAACTATATTGGCAATAATTTTATAGCACAGAGGTTTTGTAATTACATGAGTTTGGCGGGGTGCTTTAAGGATGGCTTCACCAAACAGTATTGAATTTTAAGACATGCTAAAGTGATTTAACATTAAAGTTAACGCCAGTTATGTTTCGTCGAACAATTTTGGCCAAGTTTAACAACCTTGTATTAAACTTGGTCCTAGGTTAACAACCACTTACACTTATGCTACAGCGTTTAACAAATGTTAGAATGTTTAACAAAGCTAGGGAAGGGGAGTTGCTTTATTTAGACGTCGTTCCTAACTGAAGAACAATGCATCATTATGAATTTGAGAACTTGCAAAAGGAGGATCTTTTAAAGTCATACAGACTGTCCAAAGTGGTTGTGAGCGGGGTTCTGGAAGAAATACGAGTGGTGATAATACTACTAAACAGAAACATCTAACTTTCGCCTAAGCTACAATTGTTAATTACGTTGAGATTTATTGCTACTGGCACTTTTTATTTAATGGTAGATGGAGGTGTTGACTTTTCCATTTGTGGGTTTGTCCGAAAGATTTCCAAAATCGCTTCAAAAAGGAATAGTATCTTTGTAAGTGTCTGCTTGAAACTTTATCAGTGATAATATACTTTTGTCCATTTAGTTTCAATGAGGTGCCTAACACTCAGGTTTAAACCATTCTAAGCTCTCTTTCCGCCAAGGTGTCATGTTTTATGTTAGGATAAAATTGTCACAGTTGTTTACCGTATGTGCTAAAAACGCGTGCATTACAACTGAGTTCCTTGCAAGTTATCTAACTCCTTTTCCTTTAATTTAATCTGTCAGCATTTTGCACTGGGTAATTCCTCTATATCTACGAGGGCTGTTCCGGAAGTACCCGACCTGACGCGTATATAGCGGCTGTTGTTTCAAACAAATTACTATGGTAGAAAGTATCATCCTTATAAAGCTTAAATTTGAATATTGACGATGCTACGTTGTTTAGTAACTCTTTGGCAGCCATTAATAGTGAACTCCCTCAGCGAATTTGTAAACATGCATAAAACGGGCCACCGTTATGTGAGACAATACTTTCATTTAAAAGGTCTTAGTCCAACTAATATTATAGCTGAGCTGGATTCTACTCTTGGGGAGTCTACTCCTTCGTTTACAAAAGCAAAATATTTGGTGGCAAAGTTTAAGCGAGGCCGTACGAACTGCCAAGACGAACATCGCAGTGGTCAACCAAATGAGGTTGAAGAAATTGTGAAGAAAATCCACAAAATGATATTGGATTACGTCAACTGCAAGTGCGTGAGCTAGAAGATATCGCAAGTATTTCAAAAAGTGTTGTATATTGTATGCTAACTGAAAAGTCAGACACGAGAAAGCTGTGAACAAAATGGTTGCCGCATTTACTCACAATGGAACCAAAGTAGCGTCGTAAGGATGTTTCAGTAGAATGTGTGGCGACGTTTCGCTGCAATAAAACTGAGATTTTGCATTGATTCTTAACCATGGATGAAACAGGAGTCCATCACTTCAAAACTGAGGAGAAGGAACAGTCAAAACAGTGGATTGAAAGGGGAGAATCGGCGCCATATAAGATGAAGACAGTTCCATCTACAGGTAAGGTCATGGAGTCAGTTTTTATGGGATGGACGTGTGATAATTTTCATTGATTATCTTCATAAAGGAAAAATAATCAATGGCGAGTATTATGCAAAATTATTGCAGTTTGAATGACGAAATCAAGCAAAAACGTCCGCATTTAGCAAAAAGAAGATTCTGTTACATCAAAATAATGCATCAGTTCACACAAAGATTATAATTTTTCCTAATTATACCATGGCAGCGCCCTTCCTGTGTCTAGCGTATAAACCTAGTACTCAAGTGCTGTGTATGGGGGATGTGAGTTAATTTATTTATTTACAAATATCTAATATTGCACATTCATAGCATGTTTATTGTACCATTAAAATGTACCAGCACAATGATAGTAAATTTCACAATGGTTGCATAATAACATCCTTCTGTGCAATAGTGGTAATAAAGCCATGTTACACAACATAGAGGAGAAAATAATTATTACTTTGGACTTTCATCTTCTATTTCCTGTTCTTATTTCCCCTCGTCACCAAATCGGTTCACAGTAATTTCAAAATTGGGTGTAACGTCTCTAAGGGTCAGGCGTAACCGGGACAATAGTTGATGGTCTGAAAGACGGGATGATGCCCTTGCTTTCAAAATATTAATTTCAGAAAGATATTGTTCGCATACATATTTGAACTAAGCGCCTATTTAATTTTACACCATTCCTTGAATGCATCACACCCAATTAAAGTTATAGACTTGTTTTTGATAATTAAGTACGTTTCAGAATCTAGCAGTTCAGTTTGAATTCGACTTTTGTAAAATCAGCCGAAAACAACTATTCTTCATTTTTTCGTGCAAAAGTCATTTCTACGGTAGTATAAAATATTTCTATAATTGGAAATTTTATTGTGAGCAATAGGTACAAGTGCATTTAAATAGTTAATATAGAAAAAGAATGCAGTATTCTTATATTCTATTTGCTCTCCCTAACAAACCTATTGTGCCACCAACCATTGCTACTGCTGCATCTGTAGCTGTTGTCAATACCAATAATTCAGATCGTCTGAGAGTACCTGATACCGTAATTATTGACGGACAGATATAAATAATTAAGTAGAGAAATAATTGCAACAATAATTTTCGTATATTAAATCAATGTATAATATAAGAAGCTAGGGTTGAAGGATTTTGTCGGAAAGACGAAAACAATTAGGAAGTCAGGTTAGCCAGAGCCATTAGCGGCACATTAGCATAAGAATTTCGGACAGTACAGTTAGATTATAAGTTCAGTAAGCTGACACAGTCACGTAAGCCAAAATTCTAGAAAAGAGAAAGGCAGTTACGTTCTGAAAATTTTAGCTAAGCCCTATGGTAACAGAGTCAGAGACGCGCATAAAGACAGGTTAATATTGCGCGGGCATAAAATAATTTTGGTGCGTGTAATTCAATGTAGCCATGGTTTAAGTAACAAGAAGGCGGACATCTAAAACAGAGAAATACTCTCTCTGTTACCGCCAGCGATACTTATGTGTGTGATTTTAAGCGCCCAGTGACGCGCTTGTGTAAGTAGCGGCTAGCGATAGGGATCTTGCCGACAAGATTTTAGCGACTCGCGGCTGGTTAACGTTTCTAGTTTCTTTTATTGCGGTAAAGACTATTCCCAACCGTAACTTGGATACTGCAGAAGTTAGCAGGTATAATAACTCAGTTGTTATAGTTTAGAGTGCTACAATTCAGAGTCAGTCTGTTTCTTATTTCAGACGGCCTGCAACTCAATTTAATAACTCAAATAGTAGTTCACAATAAATTCCTCAGTCAATTGAAACCGGTGTTGTCTTTCAAAATACATCCACGTATACCCCGAGGAAAAATAATCATAGCTCAACCACTGGAGTAGACGGCAGAACAATCAACAACAGATATTGAAAACAATGAGAAATGGTGGCAACAACATTCGTGTACCAAATTGTTAGAGACTCTCTTCACGTTTTGTTACTGCTTTATACCTGAAAATACATTCATCAGCTGCATCTCATGTAAGGATATGATGTCGAGCAAACGTACACTAACAACAAGATTATCATGGACACCATGAATATAAATTACTTAGTGAGCTGTGTTTGATATAGTATACGAAACAAGGGAGAAGGCATATATATATAACTTTCTACATTTTTAAAAATATTTTGTACTCTGCTTATTACAACACACCTCTTCTCATCAAGTTACGTGAATTACTTCGAGAGGGTGTTACTCAAATGCCCTAACTTCCTAGGCGGTTGGGTTAACTTGGAATCGTGCTGGGTTTAGGCTAAGGAAACTCCGGGATCGATATGGGAACATAACTAATTTAAAGCGTAAACTGGTATGAGTAATAATTATTCATTAAACCATATGAATACAATATGTGACAATTTAACACATACAGTAAGATGTTATAATATATTATTATTTGTCTGTGATCTGCGCAGTCAACTATTTGGAAATAAATACTAAACTGAGCTTGAGATACATACAAATGAGAATGCAGTGGCATGAATTTAGATGATAAAGAATCGTGGTTACATTACAATGGTTCTTAGAGATAGTAAGTGTTATTAAAACTCGGAAGTTCTTGAAGACACATAATGTCCAATCTTGAAACGGTTTTAGGTACCGAGCAATCTCCCATACTAGTACGTAACTAACATATTCAATTTTCACGGCTCAAAACATTCTTTGCGGTTAACTACTGCATTATTTTTTCACATTCAGTTCCTTAAATAAGAAAAACAATAAACAAACAATACTGGTAGTAATAAATAATAATTACAACCAATTTCCGGGCAACAACACATCCCTATAATTTCATCATATTGTGGTGCAGCGGCTTTGGCTCAAGTGTATCGGGGGGCGGCGCCAGGCAGTCGGAGATAAACAAAGATAAGTCGCGCTCTCGCCCGGCGGAAACATTAGAAGCTCTATCTATAGCTAAGCAGAATCTTCAGGAAGTTCCATTTCTCCGCCTCCAGAACGAGCGTCCAGATAGTTCTAGAACGTCTGTGAAAGATTTGATTGGTTATTTAAACCAGCGTTCTCGTGAGAGTCAGTTTAATCATAACGAATAACTGAATAATGTGAGTTGAATCGGTCAGTGAGTGTGTAAGCGAGTTGGTGAGCATGATTCTGCTGCGATATCTCCCGAGCGAGTTGGTGACAACTGTTGTGACTACAGCGAGTGCTATTGAGGTGCGAGAGATAGTAGAAGTCGCTTCCTCTAGTTAGCTTCACATCAGGCACCTCATTAATAGAAGACTGTATAACATTGTTAGAATATTTTTATGTTATGCGGACCAGCTCAAAGTTGCTGTTAAGTGTGAGTTCCAAGTGATCATCAGCAAACCCAGGTAGTATTGAGACAGAGACTTCAGCAGTGACGGCTCCATTCACAGCTTAGTATTAATCAACATTTTCACTAGGATAACATCATCTAACATACAGCAAACTCAGCGTTTTTCGTGTACTGTACCCGTCATCTTACTTGTAATCTGTTTCAGTGTTGCAGGACCAGACGCGCTGCTCGACGGGTTGGTTTCGGACGGTGGATATGCATTCTGTAGTGGTTTCTTCTTGGCGTCGTTTTAGGGACAGCTCGGTTGGGACACGCCTTAGAGTGCTTTCGGGCAGGCGATCCTTCGAGGACCCCCTGGGACTCAGGGCCTCTGGGTGGGTGCAGGCGCCGTCGGATCCGTTCAGTCTGAACGCATTAGGGAACCCGTCCAACCTTGCGCCCATCGTCAGCCTGATTAGGTCGCCCTTCGGCTCTCTCCCCTAATCCCTCCGTCCCAGGGGTGACGGAAGAAACACAATGGGTGTGATGGCGTGCGTGCGGTGTTCTACCCTGGTTTCGGGGGCCCCTCCGTTCGTCAGCACCTTTACGTTTTACCCTACACGTATACAGTATGCTTTATTGGAATCGATTCTCTCGAAAATAAAATAGTTTAGTGGAACTGCAACAAAATGACGACGTAGGTCATTGTAGTTCCCAGAAGAGTATAAAGTAAACCAGAACCATAGGGTTGTTTTCCCTGCAGTTATCTTCATTTTGGTGTAAAACGATTGTTGAGCAAAAGCTTGAAGCCCATCAGTTGCTGCACGATCAATAGATCTATTAAGCATCAGACCCAGACGATAGACAGTGTACTATTTGCTTCCTCATAAACTCTCTGTCCGCACTGTGCAACAATAAAGAAGCACATAAAATACAATAGTGTATACATTCGCATTTACAGACTTGAGTTCCCATAATGTAAAATGAGAATGCATATACATTACAAACGAAGAAAATAAAATCACCTGGTAGTTGAATTTGGAGAATAAATCCATATATGGAGTTACACAGCTCCCCAATTTCAGTTAACATGTTGTGTGTCTCCCGAAATTTATGAACTCTCATAAACAGAAAACTATGTGGTACATTTCTGTTAATGTTACATTCATGTGGGTTGAGTGAGTCGTCTAGTTCAGCATTCATTAACATCAGTCTTGCTTGAGGAATGTCAGGGCGCTAATAAACTGAAGAAGTGCAATATAATTGATCATACGAATAGCATTTGTAAGAAGGGAGACTGTGGTTGCTTCAATACCTGTGCTCTACACATATATCTCATACACGGTGGCAATAGTCCACACTGTTAGAACTAAGATCGGCACAAAGGTGAGAAAAAGTGAGGCTTGTTTATATAAACGTTTCGCTAGTTGTTTTAATAATTCTTGATACACATCTGACATTTTTCCCAAAAGAAGGGCGATTTTCTCCCACTGGTACACTGCGAAGGAAAGGGTATAGCTTATCGTTGTACAATAAGATACCAGGCTACGTAGAAAATATGAAATGTCAACTCCGGAGTTGATATGACCATTATGAAATGTGCACATACCACATATGAAGCTCGCAAAGAAGAGAATTATCACACAAATCGCTACAACAAAAGACCATGCGGCATTTCGCACTAAGGTGACCCGTGACGTGGCGATGGTTTTGTAAGGTGCCAGCCCCACTGCTCTGGATATTATATACAGTGGGGCAATGGAGCTCCAGAAATCAAGATTCATACTTTTTTTTAAGATTCATGATACCTATTTTCAGCACCCTTTTCGAAAATGAACGTATGGATACAACCTCCATTTATTTTGAAAATCTGGAAGCTGTGCTGTTCTAGAAGTTTCTTCCGTAACGTATGTCCATATTTCTAAGCAAATCGAAACCACAGGCTCGTGTGTTAACGTACATTTATTTTCAGAGAAAAAGAGAACTGATGAATTTGAGTTTATTATCCAAATGTCTTTTGCAGGATTCCTTTACACAACAGTTTTATACAGAGTGTGTACGCTTAAACAAATACCTTGCATTTATATCTGTTTTCATTAGACAACTTCATTTATAGAACTTCCTTTATTTCCCATCCTTGAAAGCTCTATGAATTCTTATCAAAACTAGTAATCTGATAAACACATTCGTTTTGGAGCATATTAATAAGTGTATTTCCACCAAATAATTTTACTAATGCCGCAATATATTATAATATAATGTAAAAGACACATTGTTCTGCCACATAATGCTACAAGTTAATGCGTAGTAAATTGAGGCTAAGCTAATCAGATTTTGTTATCAGATTCAAGCCTGTTTATGAAACATATTTCCACCACTTTTCTCGAGGTTCAGTCTTATGAATTATGAGAAAGATAATGGTCCTTAGCTACCAGAGCGACACCGAAAAGGTTTAGAAAATCAAACAAGGAGTAGTTTTAGGAAATTTAAATTACTACATTGGTTTTCAAATATTCCCCTTTATCAATAAATTCTTGCATTCGATGAAAACCAGTCCTTACAGCAATGATGCCACTCTTAAGTACACTAGAAACTAGGTTTTTATAACGTTCCACTGCTTCATCTGATGACGAAAAAGAGATTCCACGCATTTTATCTTTAACTTTCGAAATTAAAACAAAATCACAAGGTGCTACGTCAGGGATGTAAGGTTGAGGGTCTATGGTGCTGACGTTTAGGGCATCCAGACTCTCAGTTGTTTTACCATATACGACGGTGCGTGGTCATGATATAACAACATTCATGCTTTTGGCGACTTTCACCAACTTTTTCAAAATCAATTGGCAGTAACGGTACGTCTATCTTCTAATGCTATAGTAGCAATATGACCCGTTTAAAAAATATATAAACATAAAACTAACATAACCTTCCTACCAGCACTGCGACTTCGTCGGACTTTTGTAGGCTTAGATTCTGTTCGAACGACCCATAGAGCCGATTGAATTTTTTTTCAGGATCATAACAATACATAAAATGGCGCGAATGTTAGCCTCGTAGCAGCGGGGCATAAAAGAAAGGTTCGTCCCAGGTTTCAACACATATTCAGTCACCCTCAGTCTTACTCATTGATTATCTCACGTAAGCTAGCTCGTGTGCGTGCTGGAAGGATACTAGATAACTAGGTCCACTGCAACATCAAGAGCAGTGGGAATATGTAAAGTACAGCTTACAGTGACATTTTTATTATTCAAAGGGGAAGAGCTGCTAGTCGCTTTGATAATGGGTTGTGTTAGAATAAATCAGATCATTAAAGGAACTCAGTTAATTAATTGCCATCCACTAACAATATCCTGAGATTCGCCAAAGCTAGGTACCAAGGATAGACTCTCAAACTGTCAGCCAAGGCAGAGAACTTCTGAAAACTTCCACCTTGAGACTCATCCAGGTGAAATAGCACGTGTATAATTGAAAGCGTTACAACCCCCCCCCCACGCGCTACAAAGTACATAGCTTTACCATCTAAGAACTGAATTGATAGACAACAGTATGCGACATCGAAGGGATAACAGGAAGAAAGATGTTACACAGTTAATATCTATACAGCTTAGGGAGATACAATGCAGGGGTGACGTAAGGGGACATAAGACACCAGGGAACAATGCCCCCACGTGACCTTCGGAAGTGGGTGTCATCCGAGTGACACTTCCACCCCCGGAATCATTTTATTTTGGGCCCGCATCTGGTTGCCTAATCCGCCCCCATTACAGGGTAGTAGTGCATATGCCACTTAAACGCATCAACCCCCTAAAGGGAAGGCTACCGAGTACCTCGGTGGGGTCGACAGTCTCTAGCAATTCTGAGAACCTTGAGGCGCCTCACAACTCCGCCTGAACGGAAAACCACGCAGACGTCCCCAATCTCTCATGGATATCGGCAACCACTACCACGCCGAGTCCAACCCAATCCAAAAGACACCCATACGGGAGCTCGTACGTTTGGCCCAGCGTACTTCTAGTCAGTCAGAAGTACCACGAGGTCCGCAGCGCCCTCACCACGGCAGTTGAAGAGGCCGAGCCCCCCCTTACGTGGGACGTAAGGGGACAGTGCAGTTCAGTAGAAGATAGGGCTATACAGGCATGGTCATCTGCCCGCTGTAAACAAACAAGATCGCCGGCTGTTGCAAGAAATGGGTTTACTAAAAACATGTTCTTCGTTCAGTGTGGACCAGTTTGATTCACGTCCTACATGCCTAAGTGAAGCGCTGATCAGGAATGCATCATGGACTGACTTTGAAACAGTGGCATTACAAATGTATTGAGGTCCCTGAAAGTTATCTGAAAATATACATTTTGAATAAAGTGATGCTGTGCAGCTACATTGTATGAATAATAGTATACGCTTTATTCTTCCGCAATAGTTTTAATTATATAACATTTAATTACATAATTTGAATGATTTGTACACACTAAAGCAGCATTTAAAATTAATATTTCCTTGCATGAAACAATATAAGCTGTGATATATCTTAAGTAACACTCAAATGGTATATTTATTGTAAATACATTATTCTGAACCCATTTTTAGAAAACTAAGGTTTGTTGTGTTTGGAGACTAATAACTACGTGTTTTATTGTACTGTTACGTATCTTCGTATTTTCGATTGAATGCTGAGTTTCTTAAAACATTATACTTTTATGCAACATACATATTGTAAAAGTCAACTAATCATACACAAGCTATTACAGGACACAGATTTTGTTCCCTTATTTTATGCAGCTTCAATTATAAACTATCCCCAAAAACACCACTGCACTTGAAGCATCAGCTTAAGACCCATCAACCCACCTGTTTAAATTGAAAAAAATAAGCCAACTTTTTATTTTGTTTACAAGGAGCCACCATTAATGAAGATGAGTCTGCAGACACATAGTCTGGATTCTTATGTTGAAATGGAGATTAAGAACACTTTTTATATGTGACAGATTATATACAGTTCGTTTGGTGCATATTTTTCCATTGTAGTTTACATAGGACATTATACACACCGCACTACAATTAGCTGCTGTGAAACATATAACCACTCTCCTGTGGTGATAACGTAAAAGTTGCTAGATATAAGTTTCAGATATTTGCATTTGTAATATGGATAAAGAAGTCCAGTATTTAGTTCGTGTCGTTCATAACGTTTATGAACGTACATGTCTGACGTAACACCTAGCTCCGTTTAGCGTAAGGAAAATAATCCTTTTGCGAGAAATTAGCTAGTGAGCTTACTAAGCTATCTCCGGTAGAAGTTCTCGGCTTCTGGTTGAGAGCGGATTACTCTAGTTTCACTAGTGTTTCGGAACATTAATTATAATCTCTAAATTCCACCAATGTCCTTCTCCATGTGCGGCTAAGGTAATCTATCCAGTTAACATCTACTTTCACATTACAGTAATCATCCATTTCCCTTCATTTCATTTAAAGTATGCAGTGTAATATTTGCAATTTTATTACAAAAACTAACTAGTTTTTCTTTAAACATAATCGGTGTCGGTATTGAATAGGTCGGCAAAAGCTTTTCATCGGTGCGCTAATGTTGAGTTTATAACAGCTAATACAGGCAATTACCAGTACATCTTTAAGGATTTAAATGTAAGTTTATATATGATACTGCACTCCTTATTGATTATATATGAATTGTGCATGGCATTCAGTATTGGGAACAAAGAGACATTTTCCTTGCATTTCACGAATATTTCACAGTGATTATACAAAGACAGAGAAAAGGGGTAATATGAATTTGCTGCACTGCATAACAGTGTTTCTTGAGAAAGGAAGGTTACGATTTTGAAGAGATTGTAGTATAAGAGCATATAGATCTCAGAATTTACTTGCAATCCAGTGTATTAGTATTTTAATAGTAATTAATAATGTTAGAGATTTTACTTTGTTAAAACTGTTATAAATATTCAAAGCTTTTAATAATTCACACCTGCAGCTGACGTAAGCTTTTGTAATACAACTTAACTCTCCATGATCCTTTGAACCTTATATAGTAGTGCTATTCCATAATTTTCCAACCCACCTTTACCTTTCTTCACAACAGACTGGGGCGAGCTGTGAGGGGTGTGGCACTTTCTCTTTCGCTCTCCTCGAGAAGCCAAGTACCTTCTGTCGGTGCAAGCTCTACAAACTCACCAGCTAATTATGCGTTAACGGAGTTGTGCTGTATGACGTCAGTCAATCACGTTCATAAACCTTATAAGCAGCACGATTGTAATGATTTGTGCCTAAATAGATTATATTATCTCAAACCTAAAGTGGGTCAGAGGACAGTGCGTAGACCAAATTGCACTAGGGAGTGAGTAGGTATTGAGACTACTTATTGCCAAGCTGGCACTCACCAGCAGTACCAAGTTCGTGAATCTCTTCTGTTTGTACTACTGGTGCAACTGTAGCACACTCGTTTTAACTATGTACAGGAAAGTTACAGTGGGCAAAACACATTCTGAGTGAAGGGTATGCAAGCACAAAATGATTACTTTAGTTGAACTGCAGCAAAATGACAACGTAAGTTGTGGTAGTCCCGACGAGAGAACATAATAATCTTGCATCAAGAGAGAATACATTTCCTGCAGTAACAATCAGTTTTGTATAGAATAACTGCTGTGCAAATGCTTTCAGTTCGTCTAAAGTAACTCGATCAACATATCTGTTAAGCATCAGATGCTGAATACTGGATAATGTACGATTTTCTTCATTACACACTCCTTGTCCACACCATGTAAGTACAAGAAAATACAAAAAGTAAACTATTGTATACAACATAATGGAACACATTTTATTTGTCATATGGTCTGCACCCTGCGAATATACAAACTCCCTAATAAGGTAAGCCGAGGTAAACACTGTGTTGATAAAGGAAATGAAATCACCTGTAAGTTCAAGTAAGAGGGTACTGCTATATATGGTATTGGACAAGCTTGCAATTTCAGCTAGCAAATGATGTAGTTCTCGAAGTTTGCGAACTCTCAAAAATGAAATTTCTGATAAACTTCTGTAAGGATGGCGTTTAGACGGTTCATCAAACTTGTGCAGTTCACTGTTTATGACTTTGAGGCGATGCTTGAGGAACATAAGAACACTGAGGAGCTGACTCATAGCAATATAGTTCAGAAAACGAGTGGAATTTGATATCAGCCAACTTACAGTGTACAGCGGACCTTTATACCATACGTATAGTGCATATGCAGTAACGAAAGCCCATGTTATCAGAATAAAAGATGGTACACAAATGAGAAATAGTGACGTTTGCTGGTATACTTTTTGTTTTTTATCCTTCAGTAAACATTCATCCAAAATTGACATTTTTTCCAAAAGTAAAGCGATGCTTCTCCACTTTCCAGCTGCAAAACTGACAACATAAGTTATTACCGTGCAGTGAGATATCACGTTAGACAAAAGGTATGGCAGATGAATACCATAGCTCACTTGCTGTTTCACAATTATATGCACAAAATATATTAAATTTCCAAATAAGAGCAGTAGTAAACAAACAGCTACAACTATAGACCACGCTGCATTTCGCACCAAAGTAACACGTGACATAACAACTGGTTTATAAGGTGCGAGACCTACAGATCTAGACAAAACATACAGTGGGGCAATTGCTTTCCAAAGCATTGGGCTTACACCTTTTTGAGAACTGACACTCTCTGGGTCCCATATTGTTTTAGGATATAAACTGGAGGGTGACGTTTCCATTGCTTCTGACGATTTTTAAAGTGTTATATGAGGAAGATGATCACCTGAGTCTGTGGTTATATATATCAAAGGATTAACTCATACCTAAAGCTTTGAATTTCTCGAGTGCAACAAATGTACACTCATGTCTATAAAAACAATGAAGGAATCGAGCTTGTAAGTCAGCTAAGCTTTGGTGCGCTTTTGAAACCCATAAGAACACTACAATAATTATTTCAAACTATGCCACTTTCACTTAAGAAGAATTGATTTTAATGTTTCTCTTTTGGTTTGCTGAATGATTATGGATGTTTATCTTTACAAGTATCACATAAATCATTTGTCAGTTCTGAAGGTTATTAAATGCATTTCCATATAGTTTGTGTAGAAGCATTCGATATACCATAAGTGTAATTTTACAAAAGTGGAACATTTATTGGCCCCGTCAAAGGTTCCTACTCCTGTCGTTCAACACAACTTAACGGCCATGCATGTCAAAGGACACAAACATATGATGTGAAATAAACTAAAGCGGTTGGACAGTCATTCACGAATATGGAATTGAATTTACTAAGTTCACATAAAGAAATCACACACACACACACACAATAAAAACAATGAATAAAAAGACATGCCTTACTACAGAAACTAATTTCTCTTACAAGAAGGGAAGTAATAACAGAAAGAAACAGACAATCAAAGATCACATCAGCAGTAATGTAATAGAAAAGAAAGAACACATAGGCATAATCAATCACTCTGCTCTCGTAGAGAAGAAAATATCTTAAGTTCGGATGTGTAGTGTGACCTCTATTTTGAACACCAGAATTGACAATTTGGAAAAGAGTAGATGTCCTAAAATGCGAAGGGACCTCTAATGACCTGTATATCTCGGCGGTTACGCTAAATTCATTCATATTTGGACCAACGAGATAATATCCACAGGTTACTGGGTCACGAGAGAGCTTCTTATCAAAATAATAGCGGCGAGCACATAACTGATGGTCAGCCCGGAGATTGTTAAACGCTTTACTCGAAGCATTCTGAATCTTTCTAGGAGATAAATTTCAGAAAGAAGATGAGAAAGAAACTGTAACTTCGAGAGAGGTAAATAGAACGTACAAAATATATAATACGGGTTCAACAGAATCTACTTATGAGTCGCATATCGGGCACTGTTAAAACCAAATAGTGACATCTTCCAGGGCTTTCGATAGCCATACTGTCATGCGATCAAACATAAGGTTGCGATTGGCTCGAATCCCATATGTTGGGTTGGGATATTGTGGTAGTCTTATGCCAAACCCCACAACTGAAACAAAATGTTCATATCGGATGCGTTACTTGACACCAATCTAAGAGACGAACAATGGCTATCAAAATGTTCTTAATTGCACCGATAGCAAGGTACATAGTAGCTTTAGAAATAGCAAAGAGCCAACTAAGTTAAAAAACACGAAGGCATAAATGTTTCTAGTACACGAGATAAAATCAAGAAAGAGTCACTGGAATAGCTATGCCATAACGTTGTAGCCTAACTCAGTCCCGATGGTATAGGTTAAGAAGTTTTGCTACGACACAAATCTGAGTATTTGAAGGTAGCTTTGATGACGATGCCTTTCCGAATTTGAGGAACAATTTGCAATAATAATCAAGTATCCTGGAAAGAAGGTTCCAGAAAGGCAACACTAGGTTTTCGCACACAGGTTGAATCATAACAAAGAACAGTATCGTGTACAGCGTAAAAATGGCTTTACTTCTGGCAGTAATTCCAGAACTTCTAATATGAACTGGTAAACACTTAAAGTAGGACAAACGTACACACCATTGTGCCAAACTGCATACCTGGAGAAGATAATATCCAAGCAAGAGCCTAATCTTTGCCAATATTATTTTAGGATTTTCCAAATATGACCTAAACCTCTCAACCCTTCAAAAACCTTCTTTCCTTTAACTCCTGTCTCACCGAAGGATTCCTCTCCCAGGATTCTGCGTGGAATTCCACTGACTTTTTCGGAGGTGTCTTGAATGAAGCCTAAGTGGACACTTCTCACTGCCGTCCCCCTTTAAGCTCAGGTGCAGAACTCATACCATAGGTCATAATCTGGGGCTCAACTCCACAAAATCCTCTTCAAGTTCTTAGATTTGGAGTTGTTACATATTACTGCTGACTGGGGATGCGAGGTAATCCACCAGAAGTCTTATGGAATTTTATCCTGTATAGCCAGAGGACATAGAGCTGAGGGCCATGGGAGGTTATACCTGTAACAGGGGTCTCGCCGATGTTATACGTCTTACGTTGAGAATTAGTAATGATGATTGGATGCTAAATCTTCTGAAGCATTCTAAAAGTTCAGACGTAGAGGATATTTCTGCGTCGGATAGACCGGGAGATACTTGGAGGTTTTGTTTATCCCGTTGTAGTTGACTGACGGCGATGTTTCTGGCAGCAGATTTTAAAAATATGGCAATGAGAGACAATGTTGCGGCTTTTCAATCCCACGTTGATTATGCGGGACGAATTCTGTCCCTTATCTTCCAAGCACAACTGTTGGCAAGAAACGCTATCTAGACAGCTAGCCACAGTCTTTGGCAAACCAAGAGAACTTTCGCTGCTATATTATGTATTTTTCCAAAGAAAGCAATTACACACACATAAAGTGCGTGTCATATGGCCCCCACACTTGAAAATCTCATTGGTCCACTTCAAGTAGTAAGCCGGAACTTAGAGGCACTTTTCATGTCGAAGAGAAGAATCCTTTTGCAGATCGACTTGTTAAGTATTGTTTATTTTTCGCCACTCTAACGGTTTTCCGCATTTGTGTTGGAACTGCTTATTTGCACTACACGCACCTTCCACTGTCATGAGAACTTAAGTAGCAACTTATTAAATAACAAGATTTGACCTGAGCTGAGTATGCGTGTGCTGGCGATTTATGAGTGACTGTTCGCTTATCATATTTCCTGTGTTACGCAAATTCTTTATTTGTTACTCAGATAGCACCTCTGGAAATTCATTCCTGCATTTCTGCTACATAAAAGAGAATGGCAGTAATGCATACAGTTGCTAATTAACAAGCAAGATACTCTCAGCATTAGGGCAAGAGCAGACGAAAATCATATTTTGTATTCCCTTAACAGTTAGTACTTGTCCGTTCCTTTAGCCATGATTTATTATGATAACCTCAATAAAATGTGTAGTTGTATAACCTTTCTGCCCTAATATTTCAAGATACAATACATGCATTAAAGAACCATTTGCGTTGGTGTAAGCGTGTGTTCTTAGGTTCGTGACAAGCAGAAGTACGTGCTTTTATTTACATCAGAGGCAACTCTGGTTTGTAATGGACAGTAGTTAGAAGTTAGATGAGACAGCATAATTTCTGGGTATTTCAATCACAGATATTAGTGGTGAAAGATCAAACATGTTTTCGAAAGTACATTTAAGTGGATTATTACTTTCTCTACTATGTATAGTAAAAAGGGGAAATATTGCATTCCACCCAAAAATACAATACCAGACTACTAGGAGTGAAATGATGGTTGAAGAGCACTTAATATGCAGGAATGTGTATTCATATGCAAATGAGCTCCCCCACATCCTCTCCTCCCACCCCCAGCTCCTTGGTACTTTTAGTTGCAGCTGTGGGTCATATATCTTGTTGAGTATAATGGAGGCTTGGCAGTTAAGCAATTAAGGGTATACTTCATCTGTTAAAACGAACAAACGGAGTCGTAAATTTAGGGTCCTGTAACAAAGGCTAGATGTTTTTCTACCCATTCCACATCCGGCCACTTCTGCACCTGCAGCAGCTCACCCAAGAGGCTATCTATCACTGTCAAAATGAACAAAGAGTATGCTGGACAAAGGAACAGACGCTATTGTCTCCAGCTCTATTGTTTACTTTTAGGTGAAGCCACCTGGCATCTCATTCCACTAGCATTTACAAAAGAACAATGCTTGCCCTTCAACTGTCAAAATGAACAAAGGCCATGATAAATTAGGGTCGTGACAAAAGAGAACCTGAAGCCCGTTAACAAAGAAACAGATTCTATTGTATTCTCCTTCTTTTGTCAGGGGCAAGGCTTCTTTAGATGGACCATCTGGCATACCCATTCCACTAGCATTTAACAAAAGAACACTGCTTGCCCTTCAACTGTAAAAATGAACAAAGGCCATGATAAATTAGGGTCGTGACAAAAGAGAACTGAAGCCCGTTAACAAAGAAACAAGTTCTATTGTATTCTCTTTCTATTGTCCGGGGCAAGGCTTCTTTAGAAAGACCCCCTGCGGGCATCCCATTCCACTGCCGTATAACAAATCCGGTCCCTTTCCATTGCTCGAACACCTGCGTGCTTGACAAAAGAATCTGAGGGAGGCTTTATGCTCGCCCTGTCCTTGTTCGCGTGAAAGAGAGAGAGGTCTGTTTACCTGCTATACGTAAACAATTTAACAACGTCAGAGTCAGCCATCATGGTTTTTGCCCCGAGAGGCTGTTCTCTCCGAATGTTTTACGAGGTCCTACGAATATACCCGAGCACAGTTAACAAGCATTCTGTTTGGCTCATTTCAAGCAGCGACTCCGAAAAAGCGCTTAATATATATTTCATTACATACATTAAACCTCTGTGTATACTTGGATATCCATAGATCGGTGCTCGATTCTTACTGCAATCAAAAGTTAAAGTTTTAATTGCTAATGAGAAATTGATGGTTGATAATATTATATAATTACCCTAATTAATAAAAGGGTGTTCAGAAGGTCCTAGATCGAATCTTAACCAGCGAAACTCTAATGCGTAATAACTATTAAACTATGTAAGGTCAGATTAAAATGTATTTAACAAATATAATTATTTATATTAAACACGGTGTATACTTAGGCATACAAATTGATATTTTGTTAGGTAAAAAATCATTATATCATTACCCAGATTAATGAAAGGGTGTTCAGAGGGTCCTAGCTCGAATCTTACCCAGTGAAACTCTAATGCTTAATAAATATAAAACTATGGAAGTAGGTGTGGTCAGATTAAAATGTGTTTAACAAATATAATTTAATTTATATGACATTACAATGTTAACGAGGTGCATTCTTAGGAACCCGGAGGTCCCTAGTTCGAGTCTTACCCAGCGAAACGCTATAATATCTATTAGATTATTCAAGCATGGGCGGTCGGATTAAAATTGCATTTAACAAATATAATTATTTATATTAAACCACTGCGTATACTTAGATGTTCCGATGACTAGACACGATTCTTTATTTTCTTTCTTTCTATCTACCTCTTTATTTCTTCTCGACTTGCTTATATCCAAACGTTCGTATATACACATACACAGAGCCATTACACACACTCATTCCCACACCTGATACACGTACATACAACAACAAACATACACCAGTACACTTACACACGCACACACATACACACGCACAAACACGCACACTTACACACCCATACCCGCAAGCATACACATATGCCTGTTCACTTTCACCCACCAGCACACACATACACACACGCACACACACACACACACACACTCGCGCACATGCCTGAATGAAAAGAGAAAAAAATGATGCAATAAAAACTAATTATAAGCTTGGGATGCAAGGCGCCATTTATGAATTGTTCGAAACTGGTCTGGACGCATGGGTTCGAATCCTAGGAGTGATGACAAATTCATCTTCTAATAACTCCACAACTAATTAAGATAAAGACGGCAAATAAACTTTATTACTTTCATGTTATTAGCTCGTTTCTTGTGAACGTATACTAGCGTACCAGGCGTCATGGGTTCGATCCTTAATTTTAAAATCTCAATTATCTCAGAAACTAGCAGGGATAGAGGAACGGACCAAAGCATGATTGTTAGCTCCTATGAGGGACAATTAATGCTGATTATAATTTCCAATCAGTTGCCCCTAGTTCGAATCCCGATCTTTCAATGACTTCCTTAATTTTCCTCTGTACTCTAGAATATATCACTTAGATCAATGTTGTAACTGCATACAGGTCTTTTAAACATGTCAAACTAATATTATAAATAATTTTGTTTCAGGTGTTCTGAGTTCGAATACTGATTCAATTTAAATTTAATAAATTTAATAATAAACCTTATTACGTTTATGTCATCAGGTACTATCTTGTGGGTGTATATTCGTGTACCTGTCGTCCAGGGTTCGATCCTTAAGTTTAAATCTCCATTATCCCTGAAACTAGCAGAGATAGAGGTGTGGACGAAAGCATGTTTGATAGCTCCTATAATGAATAATTAATACTGTATATAATTTCCAGTCAAGTACCCTAGTTCGAATCCCGATCTTTCAATGACTTCCTTAATTTTCCTCTGTACTCTAGAATATATCACTTAGATTGATGCTGTAACTGCATACAGCTTTGTGTAAAGACATTATAGATGTACTCTGAGAGAGAGAGAGCGAGAGGAAGTGAAACAAGTAAGGATAGAAGTGCTGAGAGCCTCTGCGCATGCGCAGCAAGTAATGATAATTCTATTGGTGTAATAATCACGTGATGTGTAAGCATCACCACCATTATGACGTGATGGCATCGCTTGGAGGGGGTTTAGATCTCTATATAAACAGATATCACCGCATGCTAGAACTGTTGTGTACTTATTAAATTTACACTTAAGCTTTAAAGAAGTTTGAAAGCAACGGGAGGTGTTTTTAATTTTAAGAAGAGGTGCAGGCCATCTACACGCACAGCACACATCAACACGTAGTAATGCAAGGTGAGGTTTTTACATAACTGTACAAAATCGATGCTGGTTTTTACAATAAATTTAATTTTGTTTAAACGAAACAGTACATTAAAGACGATTCGTTACAAGAGCATCATATTTTTTAATCTGTACTTTACACTCACATGAATTTCTCTGCATACTCTTCTTCAGTTCACAGGATGTTTCTACTCATTCTTCTTCTACTAAATTTACACCATTTTCTCTGCACATTCTTCTTGTATAAACATTCACGTGATTTTCGCTACACATTCCTCTTACATAAACATTCACAAAATTTTCTCCCCTCATTCTTTGTTTCTCTGCCAGTTCATACTGTATTAACATTCATAAGTTTTCTCTACTCATTCTTTCTTTCTCTGCAGCATCATCCTCCATGAACATTCATACGATATTCGCTACACATTCTTCTTACATAAACATTCATACGATTTTCTCCGCTCATTCTTGTTTCTCATTCACACGATTTTCTATACTCGTTCTTTGTTTCTCTGCAGGTTCATCTTCCATGAACATTCACATGATTTTATGTACTTATTCTTTGTTCCTCTACACATTCACACGATTTTCGCTACACATTCTTCTACTAAAATTCACACAATTTTCTCAATACATTCTTCTGTAACATTCTAATGATTTCGTCTACATATTCTTCTATCAACATTCATATGATTTTAGCCACCCATTCTTCTTTTAACATTCACACCATTTCTCTACACATTCTTCTGCAAACATTCATTTGATTTTAGCCACCCGTTTTTCTATTAACATTCACACCATTTCTCTACACATTCTTCTGCAAACATTCATATGATTTTCTCTACACATTCTTCTGTATACATTCGCACATTTCTCTACACATTCTTCTGTAAACGTTCATATGATTTCCACCACACGTTCTTCTTCTGTAGACATTCATATGATTTTCTCAACACATTTTTCCTCTATTAAGATTCGCACCATCTTCTCTACACATTCTTCTGTATTGTGCTTCATTTTACATGTATGATAACAAAAAATGTAATTATTTTCAGGTTGCCTTTACTTGACCAAGGCCGTTTTCTAAGACTTTTATTGTGCAATGTTTCAGGCTGTGCAATAAGAGGAAGAAGAAGAGGAATAGCCTGCAGCCGTGCTAAGGAGGCTGACGCTATTGGAGGATACAATAAGCAGCATCGACACCTCCAAGAAACATTTCGGCAAGAAGCGGGTGCTGAGACATATACATCGCCGAAACATGTTAAGAAGGATTCTTATATAACATTACAGGGCATACGATGAAAAAAAACACGGACAATTTTGTATACAATCAGATGCATAGTTGAGAATTAGCTCAAGCGAGGCTCCCTATATTCGCTGAAAATAAGAGTTGTGAACAGAATTTTAAATGATTGTGAAATACTTTTAAATAGAGGTGAAATTTGCACCCTAAAGGACTTGAGTCCTGTATACATTAACAGCATTAAGACTGCTGGCCGCGCTGGAACACAAATTATGAAAATAAAGAGACTTTCATTTAAAGAGTAAAGAAATTTGCATAACCTACTGTTACAAGTGTAATGACATATACGGGAACAAGGAGTTGGATGAGGAAAGTGATGGAAAATATAAGATAAATAATAACAATAAAAAGAATTAAGGTATGCTTTTACATAACATTTTTATTCATTAAAATCCTTGTATTCCTTTGAAAAAATAAAGCATTACAATGATTAGTTTAAGTTATGTTACAATGATCAAAAAGGTAGCAGTCTTTAGTTGCATTATTCGATCTTAAAGTCAGAGCACCAAAAATGACAAATCCCGGCTTCTCCATTTTTAGATGTGGTGTCACTATTCCAGGTAAGTGTCTGTAACACAGTAGGTTGAGTACGCAGATCCACGGTCCTAAATGGGTGAAACAGAATCTTATCCAGCTTGGCTGGCTTAATGATCTCAGCATCAGAAAGTCGAATCACAGGCTTCACATTATCTTACTTTATTAATGGTTTAAACTTAGCAGTACGTTACCTTATTTAATAGAGGCCGTTTCCTTCGGTGTCCACTGGAGAGACGGGCCGAAACTTCCTTCTTCCTTGGGTACAAACGCTCTTCTTTCACCCAACGCTAACGGCTACACAAACCATCTTGGTAAGTCAACCCCAAATTCTGCCAACCTTCTGCTCAAAACCCTTCTACCATTTCCGTGATGTACAATTTTCTCAAACAACTTAAACATATTCACTCGCGTTTGTAAACTGCGTCACTTCCGAACAGCTCATAATGAGCAATTCCAACAATTGAAGCAAATACAGACGTACATCTGCGCAAGGTAAAAATTGACTAATATAAAGGTTACATTTGCCAAATCTCCCCGGTGACTGCCAAAATTGATCTCCCTATCAACTGCTAAAACAAATTAAAGTACAAGAAAATTCCTGACAAGACAACAGTTTTGTATCATGACATAAAATTTTGGTTAAAATGCGTGGTGTAGATTCTAAGACAGTTTTTATTTGTTTTGTTTAAAATATATGTAACATTTGGGTACAAAATTAAAGCATTCATGAAGGGGTCTATTCACCAGGAGTTGCATTATGATAAAGAAAAAATGAATTAACTGTATTCATTGTTAAGATTTGTATTTAGGGTTGCGCACACACTGTATCACTTTCGCTGCCACGCCCACAAACAAAAGTTAAATGTGCCACTAACTCTAGTGTAGGTAAATGTCACAGCTGCCCTCCGACGAGAAATTCAACTTAACTTTTTATACAGAAGTCAAACCTTAAGGTAGAGCATAGTGGTGCATCCCACCTCACGACGAAAGCCACAATTAAAGTCTTTCTGCAGCAACAACCTTTAAGGGTTAGTAACCTGTCCATCCTGCCCTTCGAACGAGATCAGTTGATAAGGTACAACATGGTGTGAGGCGTCGACGAAGCTGTAAAATAGAGCGGACCATCCCTTCGGCCGATGACTGCAACGACGAAAAAACTGAATTTGGCGTTAGCTTGACCAATCCGAGTAACAGTGGCAGTTGGATCAGGAAGTAAGACTGGGACATAATTGTATGTGAAGCAGAAAGAAAGGCAACCGATACCTCAGCTAGTCTTGAGGCATGTGGTGGACCCATTTATTTGTGTGGTGATGCTCCCCATGACATGTATTGCTAAAAAATTAACACAAGTGTAAATAAATAAAGAGCACGACCACGTTAAACACAAAAATTATTCAGGGTGCTAGAAGTGGTCATGTCACGAAATAAGGATGTGGCAGTGCCAAATATAGTACAATGTGTATTACATAATCCTCTTGGGGTGAGAAAACCTACAAAATATCTTGACAAATAATTTACAAAGGTACAATATACTGATAACCTGAAAATTACAAAAGATCTCTATGCATATTAAAATGTTTATTCTGTGATCACTTAGAAAGGTTATCCTGAATTACAATATATACAGAATCACATCAAGTCCTAGGTATTTACAGATGTGTACTTCTAATCGTAATCTACTTAGTCAATTAAAGCTTTTATCAATATTGGCCATGATTGGTATCATTAGTTGTCATTTCTATAACCTCGAGGCAAGCCCGTATTAAAACCATCATGTGTTATGTGCAAAGAAACACCACCTCTACCCCAATCAATTCTAGTACAAATGCTGCATGCTTCAAAATGTAGAATACTGCATGGTAGTGTAGAATACTGTCATATCAAGTACTATCATATACACGATGTGATAAAAAGGTAACGGGAATTTTGGATTTTCTTAAGGAATTTTTATTTAATCATCAACATCAACTTTGCCCCCTTCAAAGTAATCCTCCTCAGGTATAATAAACTTGTGCCAGGGTTTTTCTCAATTTTGGAAGCACTTCCAGAACTCACTTTCGTTATGGTGTTCACCCCCTTCAGCGATTCTGTTTTTATCTCATCAATGGTGGCAAAACGTCGTCCTTTCATGGTTATCTCCAGCTTCGGGAATAGAAAGAAGCCGCAGGGGCTAACGTTCGGCGAAGCAGTATAACGGTTTTGTTTTTTGACAAAAAGTCACGAACAGCATTGAGGCGTGAGCGGGTGCATTATCGTGATGAAATTTCCTCAAACGGTTTTGCCACAGTTCTGGTCGTTTTCATCGGATTACTTCACGCAAACGGAGCATAAGTTCCAGGTAATATTCCTTATTGACCGTTCGACCATAAGGCAGGAACTCCTGATGAGGTATCCCATCGTAATCGAAGAAAACAGTGAGAAAAATCTTCACATGTGATCGAAATTGTCGAAATTTTCTGCTTTGGCTCTTCAGGCACTTTCTATTGGGATGATTGGGCCTTAGAGTCGACGTCATACCCATACACCCATGTATTGTCAGCTCCTGTAAACCTTCGTTAGAAGTTATGGATCTTTTCGACTTCATTCAGCAATTTCTGAGCGATGTCTACGTGACGCCGTTTTTGGTCCAAACTGAACAATTTCGGAAAAAACTTTGCTGCTACATGTTTCCTGCCCAAAACATCCGAGAAATTTCTTGGCAGGGACCAAAGGATATGCCGACGGCATCAGCAACCTCTATGATGGTGTTTCGGTGATTTTCCAGAAAGAGTTTATTTACTTCTTCCACATTGTCGTCAGTAATTGATGTGCTAGGGCGTCTTCTCGGCCCTCTTTGAAAGATTTATACTACTCGTAAACCCTTGTGTTACTCATAGTAGATTTGCCAAAAACACAGTTAACATTTCGAATGCAGCGCTGTACTTTATTCCTTTTTTTCAAGCGAAATTTAAATAAAATTTTTGATCCACGTGTTTCGAAAGTAAAAATTCGCCGAGCACTCGAAAACACGTATAACGTTTTCGACTGTCCACAATAAACTAAATATTCAAAGCAGCTGAAAATGCAAACATACATCATAAAGATTTGTACCAGTAAGACAAAAAAGTTTTGCACAACGGATGTATAAAGCTCGCGAAAATAAAAAATCTGTTATTCTTTATCACACCTCGTACAAAGTTTAACTACCGCCATATTAAATTTAGAATACTAACTAGTCCAATGCTAAGTACTGCACCTCATTAACTGTAAGAGATGGAGATCCCGGGTTGTCAAAAACTGTCCTGAAAAATTCACAAAACAGAAAACCAACCTGTTGTGCATTAAATTCAATAGTAAAAATTCATAGTGTGTCATCATATCGTTGCCAAACTTATTCTTAAATCACTGGAAATTAACGGTTCATCACAACTATTATCATAACCAAACATAAGCCAATATTGGAGAATACATGCGGTGCTTTTACTAATATTAAATATCATATACCTTAACGCCTACATACTGCGCTTTCCCTAGGCGAAATTCACACAAGGGCAACGGGTACACAACGGCAATCCCGCTGAGTTGCACTTTCACTGAAACAATTCTATAACATCCGAATGCCATAATGGGTACACTTCCGCAACGTAACTATGCATCAATACAACCAAAAATACTTAATGAAACGTGACCCTTGGGAGGGTGGGATGGAAGGAGTCTCCGGAAGGGTGACCAAATCCAGATGCCAAAGTGCGCAAGCATGAACGAGGTCCATAACGTTTCTAGATAGAACAATCCGACACCGCATGGTCCCTGCACACAACAACAAACCTCCAGGGTTCCCGGAGCGGAGCCCCAAGCTGAGGAGAAACCTAGCTGAACGGCGCCGCAACCACGCCAGGGAAGAAACCTTTACAGATTGCAAGCCACCACCCAGCCGCAACCCGCCGAACACTGTCGCCTAGTCCTACAACCCTGAAACAAATGACAATGAAGATGATGGATACAGAAAATAAGAGGAAGGAGAATCGTGGTAGAAGATGAACCACCACACCATTCGGCTGGCGACTCTGGGAAACCACCAAAAACCCAGAGTGAGCAGTAGCCGGGATGAATCCCGGGACCTTCTGTTATTCAGTCTTAGACCAGTTCATGGGCCCAGCTGTTGTATGTTCAGTAAAATAAATAAATACATAAATAAAACTGCGAATTTAAGCTATGTTTACTATAATGTATTATTACTAAATTTAAAAGTTGCATGGATTAACCATTTTCCTTAAACATGTGTTTACACTCCTTTGTATAACAGTACCTGTGCCACAACAATGAATGAAACTTCAAATGTAGATTCACTGCAGTAGCAGCAGCGGCGGCGGTGGTGGTGGGGTATTTTGGGGATTTATTTTCTCTAAAGCAGTTTCAGTGAGGTATATATAGCTAATTATAAGAGAAATTGTATGAAAAAATAGTAAAGTCTTCTGCTAACGGTGTAGGATATCTATGTGTCCATTATTTTCATTAGCTTGTGTGTTTGTGACATCATGTGCTATGCGTAAACAAGGTGGTTGAAATAAATTGTGTTATTAATCGGTTAAGGGTAATATTATAATTCTGGTTGCCTGAATTTTAGAGTGCACCTATTGATTTCTAAACGAGTTATCTGTATAGGATTTCAGTGTTGTTTATATTTCGTATTCATTAAAACATTATTTTACTCTTAGTACTAGGAAGATTCAAAATTTAGGTTTACTCTCTGTCGCCAACGCTTATATCCTTATTTTTAGCTAACTTTCTTTACGTAATTTAATTGCAACCCTCCATAAAACATTAACTTTTTGTGTAATACCTTTAAAGCTATGCCAACCTGAGTTGCTGTCCTGTGGACGCCTTCCCCAGGAGCTGGCTTGTGAATAGTGACAGAACACGCTAGGATAACAGTATAGTAATAGTTATGGCAATAATAAAGGAATAAATATATACGATAAATATTAGTAGGTGACCGTTAAAGGTTCTTGAATGTTCCTTCAAATGCGCTGCAACATACTGAGCATGCGCTGTACTGGAGTGAGGGCTTTGGCAACAGGTTTTCTTAAAGACGATCAGTTGAATTTAGAGTGGCACGCGCCAATTAAGAGACTGGGAGAAAATTCATTCGCAGGTGTTGCGATTGGAAGTCCTGTAATATCTGTGTGGAATCATCTTAAGAAACGGTTTTAATTTAGCTCCATATAAACCAACCCACTGTTATGTGACGCCCGGTAGTTCATTTTCGAGGAGTGTACTCAGGACGTACAGCGATGTTGAGCAGATAGGTGGTAAAAGTTTCCTCTCATTGGTGGACTGGCTGACGAGTATGGTGAATGAAAGTACGTCAAAGATGGTTGTAACAAACTGTATTTGTTATTAAATTGATGTATTGTAAATAATGGTAGCAAAATGCTGCTGCTTGTTTAGAGAATTTAATTTAACAGGATTTTGAATACAAAATTCATGTTAATTACTTGCGGGGAAAAGGTTAGTATAATAAATTAATGAAACCAAATACTAGTAAATCATTGGTAATTGCAATTTTTTGTTGCCACAGCTCAAGAATAACTTTTCTGCGGTCTAGTTTAATGCACTCTGACTTCTGTTTTAATCTGTTGTTGTTAAAAGTAAGAAATATGTATTATTTTATACTAAAACAATAATTAAGGAGCAGAAAAAATGGAAGTGAAATTTATACTGGTTTTAGTATTAGATATATAACGTTTATTATTTGTACTTTCAGATGTTTATTATAAATGTCCTAATATAATGTAAATCCCATACTGAATGACAGCTTCTGTGTTGTTTCCGTTGAAATAAGAATTATCATGTAGAGATTGCAATACGATTCACATGAACGTGCAATACATCACTGCTGTTCCGGTCTTCCGCCCTTTCGTTTCGCTCATCAGTTTTTGGTTAGATTTTAGCAAGCAAGCACTTGGCAGTACTTGTACACAGCAACAATAATCTAATAGCCCTTGTTAAGCTGATTTCATCATATGATACCAAGGATATCAGGCTCTCACATAGTTTCCGCAATGTCTAAACAGCATACGCCCTAACACCCATTTACCCAGAGAAAGAAAAGTGTGGAAAAGTCGCCTTGTCTGATGTCTGGGTTAATAGGAAAAGCAATGCTAAGCTCAACATAAGCGGCAACCGCTCCAGACTGTTACCCCAACAATAGCACTAACCGCCATTGTTAAACACCCAAAGCTGAAGATTCTGGTGGGTAGCACTGTCTAACCGAGCGGGGGGCTCAAGGGGCGGTTACGTCTGTAGCTCGTATTCGGGAGGTCTGGCTATTGCTCACTCTGGCCCATGGGTTTTTCGTTGGTTCCCGAGTCGCCAGCCGAATTCTGTGGTGGTTCATCTTCTACCAGATTCTCCTTCCACTTATTTTCTGTATCCATCATCTTCGTTGTCATCTGTTTCAGGCTTGTAGGGCCAGACGACGGTGTTCGGCGGGTTGCGGCTGAGCGGTGGCTTGCGCTTTGTAAAGGTTTCTTCCCTGGGGTGATTGCGGCGCCGTTCAGTTAGGTTTCTCCTCTACGTGGGGCTACGCTCCGCGGGACCCTAGAGGTTGGTGGCTTGTGGTCAGGGACCCTGCGGCAAGAGCTGCTTGATTGACCACAATTGTAGGATCCCATTTAAAACAATTTAATTGACGCTAAAATGACCATCATAAGGTCCTCCAAAGAAAACACGACTAACGCATTTACTTTCCCCCATTATATCAACCAACGTTTATTAAAGCATTTCTTTCTACGTCTTTAGTTTTGCAAATATTGTACAGTCTCAACTTAAATGGTCCACCCTGTATAATTCAGTATAACAAAATGGGCATTATTTTCGTTATGACATTCATACATATCCTCAAGGCATACCGATATAGAGGCTGAATTAGAATAACACCGAAAAATTTCCGAGTAATATATTTCAGGAATATATATGCTCGTCAGCGTCTTGTTTTTTGAGCTATAGGGCATTAAATTCAACATGTGTTGCCTTCAATATGACTCTAAACACTCTTAGATCCTCCTGGTTTTTTTGGGGGGGGGGTGGCAGAATACCTGCCTGGCTCTGGGTCGGGTGAGTTGCCTGTGTGTGGGGCCGGAGGTGGTTGCTTCGTGGAGAGAGGTGTCAGTCGTACTGGCGCGGTGATATAGATTGATCCTCTTTGGTTTTCTTGGTGAGTCAACATGTGATTTCAAATTTCATTCGGACCTAAAAGAGGCGTTTTCCATTTCTGACTGTCTTCTCTGGTTAGTTTGCACACTTGGCTTAAGTTATAGGAAGCTAGCTATGAAGTTCTATCTGATTCTTGAGTGATATTTGTTAGCGTATAAAGCAGGGGCTTGCTTTTGATTTATTAGTTATAGGCTCTAATTTTTTGTTTTGTTTTAAACATGCTTTGTTTGCCTTACTAAATAATTATGTTGGTTACAACCCGTTTTGATGAGCTGATACACAAATGTCAGCTTGATAAAATGCTTTCACCTGAAAGCATGCTGATAATAGTGGTAAAAGATTTACTGAACGTGTGGTTTGCATGTTCAATACTTCTATCAATTTTATTCAAGTAAAGTAATTCATACAGACCTAGGATCATGCTTTTGCGTCTTTCAATTTAAGCAAATCACAGTTATCATGGTAAAGCTTTTATTTTGGCAGTACTTGCTTTACTAATGATTTAATGTGTTACAATATATTTTGAATAGCTTATACAAGAATACTAGCGTTGTAAAGTGTTTCTCAGGTGAAAGGATGCTAATAGTAGCAGTAAAGGATTTACTGAAGTAATGATTTTAATTTCAATAATTTTATTAATTCTTTTAAGTTAAAATACCTTATACAGGCTTTAGGATCACGCTTTGTGTCTTTCTATTTAAAGAAACTCACCATTATTATGGCGAAGCTCTTATTTTACTTGTGTTAATAATTTCAATTGTTACAATCCATTTTTGAAGGGGCTATACACGAATGATAACTGGCTTAAGAGTCTTTCGGCTGAAGGTGTTTCAGTAATATAACCGGTCATCAACAAGCTCCTCCACACCATGCTGGTGCCTACCGCTCGAGTTGAGGTTGGTTCTCCTAAGATTTTCCCCATTTTAATCCGACCGAATGTTATGATTTCAAGCAGGTTATCGCAAGTAATCGCCAGCTGCCAGCGGACGAGTATTTCTTGTTGTTGCGCTTCAAGCACTGACGTG
Source organism: Deroplatys truncata (assembly GCA_030765065.1). Lineage (NCBI taxonomy): Eukaryota > Metazoa > Arthropoda > Insecta > Mantodea > Mantidae > Deroplatys > Deroplatys truncata. The sequence goes on along the minus strand of CM060988.1, from coordinate 52,767,453 downwards.
TACGTGAGGTAACAGCAATGTACTCTATAGAGGAACGTGTGCTTTCAGTGGAAAACATTTTTATGAACGTGGAAATGGCACTGAGAAAGTGAATTCTCAAGTTTCCTAACTCTAAACTAAAGCTCCGTGATTCTGTGCGTGATTTAATTAGTAAATTTCGGCAGACAGGTTATATGCAGAATGCTGCGAGGGTCCTAACAGAAGCAAAACTGGCAGATATATAGGATAGAACGCTTAACAATCCAGAAAAATCAATTAACAAATTGGCACAACAATGTGATATTTCTTACAATCAGTAAAAAAAGAACTCGGTTTGTAACCTTGTGAAATGTCTGTCGTCCACAAATTAAAATCCACAGATCACGGGAAGAGAGTGCAGTATTATGAATGGTTTCGGAGGTTTATTGTACGCCACGTAATTGACATATTGGATACGGTAATTTTTACTGATAAAGCTCGGGTACCTGGATGCGTAAACTCACAAAATACTTGAATATGCAGCATTGAAAAACCTAATGCCATTCAGGAAACCCTTTGTTTTCTGGGAAATTGGAGTGTGGTGTGCCATCTCTCGCTCGCGAATTATTGGGCCAAACCTATTCCCACGCCTCAGTTAATTCCGATGTTTACTCCTCGGATATTGTTCTTTTGTTTATTGCACAGCTAAATGAAGATGAGGTGAACGGTGCATTCTTCAAACAAGACAACGCCACTGCTCATACATCACATCACTCTAAGGGCTGTTAGTAGAAATGTTTGGTGAAAGACTAATTTTTCAAAATCTGTGGCCATCGCGCTCTCCTAATGTGGCCCCTTGCGATTACCTTCTTTGGGGAGCCGCTAAAGTTTCCGTCTACAAAGACAATCCCAAAACAATTGATGAGCTGATAACTGCAATGATTACGAATTATATAACATCTATAACGAAAGACGCTTTAATTACGGCGCTTCAAAGTAAATTAGAGCGATTGAATTTGTGTCTTCAAGAAAATGTAAAACATTTTCTACATCATCTTTAAACAGGTTTGTTTATCTACATTACCTTTCATGAATGACATACGTGAACCTAACCTATGCTCGCAGCAGGCAGTGCTGCCACCAGAATCCCCGTCTCTAGGGGAATCTGGAATACACGAGAGATGCGTAGCGACTTCTCGATGATCCGTTAATAGTAAAGGGTTTATTTAACTTGCGATTTGCGTTCTGAATAATTCTATTAACGGAATTCAAGTGGGAACAATTTGTTATTACAGTGATGTTTGGATTGGCTTGTGGTAACTTACCTAACAATTGATTTATACAGGTCTATCCTGAAGACTTAGGAAGTGTGTGTAGCTGACATATCTGCTCTATAGCCAGGGCATCGTTATGTTATTGTAGTGAGCTAGCTATCGTATCCTACGGGATCTTTGTTTGTTACTTCAATATTGGACAACTTTATTTACATTACCTGTAATAAGCTTTAACAGGTTATAGTAGCTCGCTTGTAGTATAAATGAGAAACTTTTTAGAATGCTGTTTCTAGTATACTACTTTCTCTACTACGTATACCAAGTAGGGGAAGTATTGTATTCCACCCAGAAATTCGAGACTGAGATTTCACCGGAAATACATGTTTTGAGACTCCTGAATATAAAAAAAATCATTTTTGGAAACATATCTGTGTGTGTTACTGTATGTGTGTCTGTGTATGCGTCTATGAACAGCATAACTCAGAAACGAACAGCCGGATAAACACCAAACTTGGTATTTAGGTTCAGTATCTTCTAGAGATGCTACACGAATGTTCTCAAGAAAATGCCCCCACCCTAGATTACCCTTTACATGGAACATTTTTCGAAAATTTCGATTTTCTCAAAAATGGCTCTAACGACTTTGTATAAAGTATCATACTTTAAGATATTTTAATGACAAATAAAATGTATATCTTAAATTTTCTGGGAATGTTTCCAAAAGTATCCTTCATTGTGAACGACTTTTGCATAACTGGTAAACCATAAGAGTTACACAATATTTTACCACACAAAAATGTAGATCGCGTTAAAATACACAATCTATGTCATATACATTTTTTTTGTTGAGTGAAACATTTTGGAGTTATTGCTTGTTATTCCCTTAAATATTCCAATTCTTACACTTTTTCTCAAATTCGTTATTCTTTTTTTTGTCCTGGTAATGCAAAGAGAATGGAATACTCCACATAGCAACCAGCTCTTAAAATATTCGACTATCGCTTAAAGCCTACCAATTCCGCTTGCATGTACAAGAAAATTAGCAATAAGATTAGCATCTCGATTAACATGAAGTATATGGAGAATAAGCGTTTGTAAAAATAGTTTGTACAAGAGTAGAGAAAGTCATGTGAGTGTAACACATCGTATTTTATTTTATTGCCGTCGTCCCTGTTGAAGAGATACTTTTGACGTGTTAATTCGACTTCCTGGCAATAAAGGTTATCGTTACTGTATCCGAACTTCTCATTCAGAACCTTGGAATGCCATTTCTGAATCAGCAGCTGTTTGTGGAGCGCGTAATAACCTGTGCGCTTAAACCAATGTCTCAGTATCCTGTCAAAGGGTCTCTCTTCATCTTTTGCATTATACAAAATTCCTTCCAAATGAAGAGAACTTCACAGGGTACTCTAATTAAATTAAAGATACACAATTCATTTGTGATGTAAATATCTTTGATATATGGTATTTTAATTAAATTCGTTATAGCCAGTTCTTTTAAAAAATAAAAATTCAGAAAAACGTTTCACATAAAGGGTAGTATGGGGTAGGGAGATTGGCTAAAAATCTTTGTGTCGCGTCTTTGGAAGGTACTGAGCCTAAGTACCATATTTAGCATTTATCCGACTTTTCATTTTTGAGCTAAGCTGTTCACAGACATATACACAGACACACATATGGACCTTTTCTGGAAAGCTTTTATTTTACTCATTGGTCTCAAAACATGTATATCCGGCGAAATCTCACTATCGAAGTTTTGGGTGGAATGCAAAATCTTCTCCACCTATCTACTATGTACATGGTAGAGAAAGTAAAAGAATTTGTTGGAAGTACGAAAATACGTATATATAACATATTTTGCCATGTTTTCGTTTTATTGCCAGTCCTAACCAGAAGGAATAAAAACTGCGTTGTCACAGAGGCTAGAAGTTTACAAGAGAGATTTGGAATGGAATCGTGTGGACGGATTGTTTTTCAGTACATTTACTGCATTGTTGTTTCTAGACGGTATTATAGCATGAGTACCACAAGGTATCAATTAGTGGCTTAGTGAATCTTCAGAGTTGGTATTCATAAAAATTAAAATGCTTTCATAAAAATAATTGGTGGAAACTATATAGAAATAAACAGTACTGACTAGAGACAGTTATGTGAATATAATTTATTAGATTTTTCTACTTTATAGCGCTCACAAATCATTCATCTTTTTGCATCATGGGAATAAGAGGGATGCGAGTTTCACGTGAATAAATGAAACATTTTCACGCCGCTAATTCAGGGACAGCAGCTGAAAACGAAACGAAATTTTCAGAATGAGGCTTTAAAAAATGCGCAAGCTAAATACATCAAGCTCATAAACTAGCAACATTTATTTAGTTATAAGAAAGTAGACCCGGTTGGGCAAGCAGTTGATAAAACACATTGAAGAATAAATACGGAATTCACTCAAACTGCAACAGAATGACAACATAGGTTGTTGCACTCCCCAGAAGAGAGCAGAGCAGTCTATTGTTCAGTGAGATCGCCTTTCCTGCAGTTATGTTCAGTTTTGTACTGGCCAGCTGTTGCGCAAAAGCTTGAAGTTCATTTGAAGTTACTTGATCAGTAGACTGAACTAGCATCAGTCGCTGAACGACAGATAAGGTACGATTTGCCTCATCACAAATTTCCTGGCTGCTCCACGCTAGAGCAAAGAACTTCAGGAAGATCATTGTCGAAAACAAGAAACACAGGGCTAGAGCTTGCCTCGGATGATCTGTGCAGTTTTGTGGCACTTTGGCACAGTCTAACGCACAGTAAACATACGAAACATAGAAAATAAAATCTCCTATCATTTCTAGCAGCAATATCGGTCCAAATACAGAATTAGTTAACTCAGTAATTTCAGTAAGTATATAGTGTTGCTCTCGCAGATGGCGTATGGTTCCAGAGATCGTTGTTGTCACAGTGATTCTACGAGGTATACATTTATGTGTCTTACTAAATGCATATAGCTGATTATTTATACATTTGAAACGATATCTTAGAAACATGAGGGCATTAGTGAATTGCATACCTGCTACAAAATTGATAGAATGATTACAGAGAGTGATCAAACCGCTTGCAATAACTTCTACGGCATAATCTTCAAGTACAGAAGCGTGATAGACGGACATGAGAATCCACACAATCAAAACGGAGGCGGTTTCCCATAGAAGAAACCTCCTTGTTCTATAGTATATCTTCGTTTTTTGCTTATTCAGGAGAGATTCATCCACTGCACACATTCCCTGTATTACACGGAATATGGTTTTCCACTTGTTGATTGCAAATGAAAGGATGTAGTATAGAGCCGAGCAGGAGGAGGCGATGTTAGCTGCAGTGTATGAAATATAATGTCCGTATTTATGGTGCGTTAACATTTCAAACATTAAGATATATATGTTACCAGCAAATAAAATCAGCACACAGAGCGCCACAACAATAGACCAAGCTGGACTTCGCACTATGGTAACCCGTGATGTAGGAACTACTTTATAGGGTGCTAGGCCTAGTGCCCTGGATATTGTGTATAGTGGAGTAATGGAGTTCCAGAAGTTGAGGTTTAGTCCTGATTTTTGATAGGAATTCTCTATATTCCACACAGTTGGATAGTATGAACTAATAGGCACATAATCCATTTTCACTCCGATGGGCTGAGATATGATCAATCAATAAGATCTGAAATCAATTCCTTGAGAACCCATAGGTTGGAAAGCTTTGTTCATAAGTTAACAAATATACACATAAAATAACCCAGTTTTACCTAAAGGGTGTTAAGGTTTTCACTTGGAAGAGTAAGTTTTGGTAAGCATAACGATTTATCGATTCTTTCCTTCCGGAAAGCTCTTCATCGGAAAACACAAGCTGCTTTTGACAATTGCAAGAAATTCATCCATTCTTGGGGATTATGAACAAAATGGAATATTTCGCTCTGAAAATTACTTTAGTGAATATTTCAGTCTTATGACATAAAGAAAGGTTTGCGTCATATGGAAATTCTGTTAAGGATTTGGATTAGTGCAGCCCTAGTTTTGGTCTAGCAACTGATAATTTGAGCTATACAAATACTACGGCACTGATTTCGTCGCCTGTCTGCAATCAGTTTGACGGAGAGATTGTAATTAATACCATCTGCTGTCCACAAATGCTGAAGGATGTAAAATAACGTCGCAGAAACCGTAACTATCGACGTGTTGTCACAAGAACTATAACTTTTTCCTTCTGGAGAGGACTTGTAATTCAAGTTTCTAGCAATACTTAAATACCACGTGCGTTACGAGCAACTCTGTTTGCCGATTGACATAAGAATGCTGTTAGTCGTAGAGCAGATGTTTCAGATGTATAATTTCCCATACACTCTGTTTGATTATAATCAACAGTGTGTACATAACTCATGTGAAGAAAATTAGTAGTAACTACAGGCACTAGAGCTACATGGTGTTCATCATAACGACTGAGGAAAAACTTTGAAACTAGGTTTGATCATGAAAGACTAGAATTATACCTCTATGTAATCATGGCTCCCTGTATAGGTAATATGTCTAAGTAATCCAAACCCTGGGGTGAATATGCTATATTAACATACTCTCGGTGTTTCCATAATATTAAGGCGAATAGAACTTACTCTTACTCTTTGGTTTCCAGGTTAATTACCCTTTTTAATATCAGAAAGAATGCTCAGTTGAGCTAGCTCAGTTTCAGGGGGTGGTCACATTTCCCTTTTGCGAAATTAATAGGCCCGCGAGCAGTAAATGAAGGGTAGCCAGGAAGTTCTCTATACATAACGATCAGCTTTGATTTAATGTACTTTTTCCAAAATGCCTGCTTGTTTCATGAAAGATGCAATTCATGCACAGACTGCTTCAAACTTATGAAGTCTCATGGACCATTTAATAAACTGTTTAACTATTTGAACTAGAAGAATTTTAGTCACAAGGCAAATGGTTTAGTCTTCTGCCCGTAAAATGAATCTTCCTGTTGTGAAATTTGGGAAAATGTTTCAGTTCAACCTTCTCTAGTAGCAACACAGCTTCCCTTTGGATTTAAGTTTGTCCATGACAAGTAGTTCCAAAATGTTGGCTTTTCTGTTCTTTAGTCTCTCGCTTTGTTTCTTTATTCTTTGATATTAAAAATTTTCTTATCATTTGTCTCTTATAACCTCTGGGCGGATACATAGTATAATCAAATAAAAAAGGCAAATCTGTGAAGTAGCTGATCATCATTATTATTTTCTTTTCTCCTCTTCGTGGTTTAAACCACATGCCTGTTTCTGTCTCATTTCTTCATAGGTCTTATTATACATTTTTTCGCTTTTTTGGTTCATAATTAAATATCTTTCTTAGTACTTTATTTCCACCATTCTATTAGACAATCTTCCCGGTCCTGTTTGTCGCAGTCCATAAGTTATTCTATAAGACTAATCTCTGGATCTACCCTTCTTCGTCATACATTCTGATGTGTTTTGTAACCACTCTGACACTTTCTAGTTTGCGTAAATGTAACTTTTAACCGTGCTTAACAACCCATCTTTCTCTCTATGAATTACTACCATTACATATGTGCATAGCTTTATAGACTAAGTTGCGTTGCTGTTCTTGTAGTCTTTAAAGCTTTTCTCCTATTCCCTGTATTCACTAAAATGTTTGGAGCTTGTTTTTATCGTCATCGTATTTACATTTCGATGACGTTGTAGCGTATTTGTGTGTATTGTCGTGTCGGACACATTAGCGTTGTGTATAATACTGTTGAACAAAGTGTTGTGTTTGTGTGTTAAGTCCTTGTCCGGCGCGGCAATTACATCTTCCTAGTTGGGGGTGAAGACAAGTCGAGTGAATAGCCTCTTTGTGTGTAGCTTGGCTTCACTTCTAGCCAAGAGTCTAATGTAGGTCTTCAAAGGGAATGGTTGCGTGTGTGTGATGAATGTGTGTGCATGGGGCATCTCCCCCAGTGTTCTTTCGTAACCTTTTGTGTATAATGTAGGCCACCTTGTTAATTATATTAAATCAGAAGTAAATCTAAATTTATGTGTTTTTAATGTTCTAAAGATCCCACGCCCGCTTAGTTTGTGCAGCAAATTCTTGGTATCTTTCGTGTGCCAGTGAGTTACGTTCCCCAATGTTTATGCCGGGGTAACTCAATTTAATATTTTAGCTGCAAACCTTTTGCCCTCACCCCGGTGTATAACATTTTTGTTGGAGATGCCCTGTATATCATAATATTTTTGGTGATTTGTCGCTGCGAAGAAGAAAATTTTCGTTTGTTAGCGCGTGTGTAAGATTTTTACTGTGCACGTGATGGGTGTATCTGTGGTTTAAGGTAAGTTTTTATATGTAAATGTGTGAAGGGTTTATTTGTTTGTCTGAATTAGTATAATGAGTTGTGTTTTTATGTAGGATCGCAGTAATGCGATGCGATTTCTTTTTAAGGGTTGGCGTAACACGTGTAAGGCAGCACGTTTTGGCGTTACAGAGAAATTAAAAATTATTCCAAAGTGTGGCGTAGCGATAATTTCTTTGGCACAGCAAAACTGTATTCCCGCCCTCCCTCTATTTCGGCCCTGGACATTTTTCAGAATTAGTAAACTTACTTTTTTATTTGATGGGTATATATTTTTTTAGGTGTCACTAAATTATCACTTCCTCCTTTCTCTCCCTCTCCTCTGTTTGCTTCTATTTTCTCACTTCTCTTCCTTTTTATCTCATTTCCGGCCCCCAAGTTGTGTGTGTGTTATGTATGTGAGCAGTGTCTTAGGATATCTGTGAAATTTATAGATTTTGTATGTCTGATACAACTACATTAATCTTTCAAATGTGACTATTGTCACTGGACTATTGACGGAAATCGAACCCGGAACCTCCAGAATGCGAGCCTCACACGTTACCACGGAGCCATCTCGTTCAGTTTCTGCCAATTTTAATATAATATTTATGTTTATCGTAACTGTTTCGTATTTTCTCTACGATTTATCTATAGAAGTAGAGTAACTATTCTATTCAACCGAAAAATTCGATACGGAAATTTAACCGAAAATACGGTTTTGGGAATCTCTGAGTACAAGAATATTTGAAAAATAACTGCACGTTTGTGTTGTGTGTCTATGAGCACCATAACTCGAAAACGAAAAGTCCGTTAAATAGCAAACGTTGTACTTAAGTTCAGCGACTTACAAAGATTCGACACAAACATTCTCGAAAGTTTTGATCTTCTCAAAACTTCCTCTAACGATTTTAATTAAAATACCATATGTTTAAGATGTTTTTTATTTCAAATGACATGTATATCTGCATTTCTAGGAATAGCCTCTTAAGGTCTCTTTATTCTGAATGACTTCTGCATATCTGGTAAAGAAGAAATTGATAGAAAACAAATGTAGATTGTGTTAAAACAACAATTTACGTCAAATAAGTTTTTTTTTGTGAGTTAAGTACTTCCAGGATATTCCTTGTTATTGGTTTGAATGTTCTACATTTCTCAAACGGTAGTCGTTATTTTTCCCTTTTTTCCCATGTCATAGTGAACGGAATTCCAAAGTCATCACATTCCAACGGTTTATATACATATTTGTAGCTGGCCGTGTATTCCTAACGTGATCTGTCATCTGTGGCTGTCCGACATGTTGATATATGGTAAGGCTAGGGCTAGCACTAGGAGCGGAGGTGAGTGGAACGTCGATCTATGGAAATCTTTTGTGCCTATGAGACAGCGGGCGGTCGGATCCTGCTGTACGACATGGCAGAGGACAGGAACTCTACATTTCCCAAATTGAAGCTCCCCGAATGACAACTGATACAATAGGCTCCTTCCCCCTTGCGGGCTTGCACATCCCAATGGGAGGATCAGGGACTCGGAGACCGCCCCGTTCGGGGACGAAGTGTTACAAAGAGCATCCTTTTCCCCATGCCATGCAACGCCGGGACCACCGCCGACATTTGTAACCCTGAAACAAGCAAGTGGATGAAAGATGAAGTGAAATAAAAGTAGGGGTAAGACGGAGGGTCATGAAATTCGTGCGATGTAATTAACCTTCGCAGCATTCGCTTAGCGACCCCGGAATGTCCAAAATAATCCATGGATCAGGAAGGCGGGCCGCGGAAATCGAACCGGGACCTCCCAAATACAGGCCACAAACGTTATGTTTTCGAATTTTATGCATAGGGCTCTTGGTGCTAAGCAAATCCACAGTGAACATTAATTTATTCATCTTAAAGTTTTATATTGCTAAAAGCAACATTTAAAGGATCCTTGTTAAATTTATAATTTAGAAAGGAATTTAAAGTGAATCTTATAAAGATACAGTTAAACCAGCTTTAAAGTTAGTACTGGACGTTACTGAAAAAAATCCCGTCTTTACCTCATACCATGTCCTTGTCGCTTTAGGCCTTTAAGTTAACTAATTTAACAAAGATCCACCCTCGGAAATGTAATGTGAGTTATTATGTCTATCCCTATAGTAATATCACATTACACCATAAAATTAATTGAAAACACGCGCAAGATAATTTAACTTACTTAAATGGCGAAACATAGACTTACACGTACTGCTGACCCAAGACATAATAAACACTAAATACTTACACAAATGCTGTGAAACAATTCAGAAACCGATACTCTGGCACAACTACTGATTATGATTCCAAAACTAATCGCATTACCTATGTATTAGCTCTGTCAGTAGTTCCGGCTGAAGTTATACTAAAATGAAATAATAGAAATCGGAGACAATAAAGGATTCTAGCCATTAATAATGTTTAGTAAGTGAAGGGTGAAAGAGATAAAATGCCAAAGTACTTATATCACAGCACCTACTAGCCCTGAGACATTCATGCAAGGTGTTCCGCAAACCTGGCAGAAGAAATGAAGCAAGGTTTTAGCAGGTGCTGCGGGAAGGACGAAGTGTTAAGTGTTAATACGAGAGTAAGTGCTGCAATGGACAGACTTAGCTTACTAGAGCAAAAAGTAGACTATTTAGAGAACCAAAGCAGAAGGAACAATATTGTGGTGTATGGAGTGTACGAGGAAGACAGGGAGACTTGGGAAGATACCGAAGTGCTAATTCGGCGAGTGGTGGCGCAGCTCGGAATTAATTTGTCACCAATGGATATCGAGCGAGCACACAGGGTCGGGAGATGGGCAGGAACAAACCGTCCCATCGTGTGTAAACTGGCTTTTTATAAGGTAAAAAGTGAGATATTGAGGAACAGTAGATACCTCAAGGGATCGGGAGTGCACATCGCTGAGGACTTCAGTGACAGAGTGAGGCAAGAAAGAAGCTTTCTAAAGCGCCACTTGGCCGAAGCAAGGAGGCAGGGTTGCCATGCTGTCCTCCAATTTGATAAACTTATAATTAATGGCAAAGTGTGGTCGAGGCACGAGCTGGAGGAACTGGAGTTGTGCGGCAGGGACAACCCTGAACAGAGAGCAGTGCAGGCAGAAGAACCAGCGACAGGAAGTGACCACCGGAAAGAACAAGTGGAGGTGGCGGAGGGAGCAGAAAAGCAGCAGCAGGTTCAACGACCAGGAAGGGACAGCCCGAAGCCACCCCTTAATGGAGCCCTCCCTACAGCGATGCGAGAAATACCACAGAGGGGCAGGGGGAGCGTCTCAAAGGAATTCAAGCGACCACCAGCAACTGCAACCAGAGGGACGACAAAGGCAACGGGGGTAAGGGATTCACCAGCAGAGAACACCAGAGCAGGTAGGGGAAGGAACTAGGTAGTAGCCGCCCATGTGACAGTCGGCCTTTGGAATGTTGAATGTCTAAAGAAGAAATTGGCTAATGATAGGTTCATTGACTTTGTACACAGTGTAGATATATTGGGCTTCACAGAGACATGGCTTAAAGCTGGGGAAAATGTAAATATTGGTGGTTTTAATGGTGTATTCACGGGTAGTGAAACCAGGGGCCTGAGAGGCAGATATCCCGGGGGTGTTGCCGTTTACACTAAAGACCAACATGATATGACTTTTGAACACATAAATATTAAGGTATTTGGAACATTATGTGTATACTGTAAATTAACTTCACTTGAGTTGTGTATTATTGTAGTATATCGACAACCAGCAGCATCCCGATATACCAACCCCAACTTATTTATCAATTTGGCCGACACGATTGTAGAAATTCAGGAAATACACCCAAAAGCAAACTTAATCATAATGGGAGATTTTAATGCCAGAATCGGAAGCGAAAATGTTACGGTAGAAAGGGGGGAAGCAGATTGCAGGAGAGAAGTGCGGCGAAGTAAGGATACAGTGATAAATTCAGATGGAATAGAATTGCTAGCCTTTTGTGACGCGTTTAAATTGGAAATCCTAAACGGCAAGTATGGATCAGATAAGGAAGGGGAATTAACATTTATCAATAGTAATGGAGGAAGTGTTATAGATTATGTAATTTGTTCACAGGAAATAATACCATTAATAGAGGACTTTCAAATTTTAAATAGAGTTGAATCACACCACTCACCCATCTTACTCACTCTAAAAAGACACTCAAACAACGTCGGGGAAACACATGAAAAAAGAATTGCTTTGTCATCTATGGTGAGATATCGATGGACCCCAGGGGGAAGCGAGGAATTTCTTGCCGTTTAGCGTGATCGGACAGGTAAAACTGAAGTGGGGGAAAGAAGCGGGGAATATGTTATTAAAACAATAACAAATAATTTACAAATAGCTGGTAGAAGCATGAGAATACGAAATAACAAAAGAATCTCGAAAGCTACAGGCTGGTACAACGGTAGATGTAAAGAAGCGAAGAAAAAAGCTGAAACAGCCCTTAAGGTGTATAGAAGAGAAGGTTCCGAGGAAAAGCGTCTTTCGTATACCCAAATTAGAAAGCAGTATAAAGATGTATTAGTAAGTGTAAAGACGGAATGGCAAAACAAAATGGCGTCAGATTTAAGAATAGCGACAGAACGGAGAGATTCGATATACATGTGGAAGGTAATTAAGAAAATTAGAGTGCGAAGACGGGATAACGTAAGCATCAAACCAGGAACATGGTTAGCGTATTTTAATAGTGTGTACACTGAAGTTGGTGGGGATGAGTGGGAGGGACCCCGGATGTCTTTCGCTGAACTATGCTTAAATCCTACAGTACCAATTCTAGATGGGGAATTAACTGACGGGGAAATTGTTCGGGCAATAAAAAGCCTAAAGAATCACAAAGCACCGGGAATAGAAGGAATTCCGAGTGAATTTGTTAAATGCTCCATAGAAGTCCCTAAAATATTATACCTTCTGCGGGTGGCATTTAACAAATTATTTAACGGAGAGAAGTATCCTGAAGCTTGGACAACAGCAATTATTCAGCCAATATTTAAGGGTAAGGGCAGCAGTCAGCAACCAGAAAATTATAGAGGAATTGCGTTGTTATCTATACTGGGTAAGGTATATTGCAAAATTATCTATGACCGGTTAAGGGGTTGGGTAAAAGAGTTCGATATGATTTCTAAATTTCAGGCGGGTTTCAGGGAAGGGTTCTCTACTGCAGATAATATTTTCATATTAAAAACATTAATTGATTCAAATTTGAATAGAAAGAGGGGGAAACTCTATTGTGCTTTTGTTGATTTTAAAATGGCTTTTGATAATGTGCAGAGGAATGCCCTTTGGGCGAAACTTCACCACAAAGGACTCTCTGGTAAAATGATGAAAGCTCTAATGCAAATTTACAACAGTGTGAATTTCAGCATCAAAATAGACCAAAACACAACAACTGAATCTAAATCGGCCAGTAGAGGAGTTCGTCAAGGATGTATTTTATCGCCCCTATTGTTCAATTTATTCATAGACGATATAACAGACGTGTTAATAGCAGAGGAAATGAATGGCCCAAAAGTAGACGATGTCTGCATTCCTGTACTTTTATACGCGGACGACATGACAATTTTGTCAGTGACGACAGAAGGCTTACAGAAAGGTATTAATAGGTTGGAACAATATTGTAAACAATGGGGTCTGGTGGTAAACATTAACAAAACAAAAACAATGGCTTTCAAAAATGGCTATGTGTATGGCAGGGATGAGAAATGGTATTACAAGGGGCTAGAACTACAAAACGTTAAACATTTCTCCTATTTAGGAGTAATGTTTAATATGAGAGGAAAATGGAACAAACATCTATCTGTAACTAACTACAAAGCACGATTGCAGTTAAATGAATTATTACGTACCCTCTCGCGGATACCGGATGTACCTGTAGATACATTAGAAAAGATGTATAACTCCATGATAAGGCCTGTTCTGTTATACGGCAGTGAAATCTGGGGATGGGAAAGAGCAGAGCATGTAAATAAAACACAGGTAGCCTTTTGGAAAAGAGTTCTTGGAGTTTCACAAGGCACATCAAATTCGGGGGTATTGAGGGAGGTAGGATGCTATGAAGACACAATACACTGCAAAATAAGAGCAGTGAAGTACTGGCTAAGGCTGATGCATGGGGATAACTCCACACTACGATCCAAATGTTATAAATACCAGCGAGAAAACCTGTCTCCTAAGTTCTGGGCAGCTGATTTGGAAAGGGGTTTGAGGAGAATAGGAATGGGATCAGTATGGCTAAGAGCTGAAACAAATGACAAAAACATATGGAAAGGTGTTAAAAGAAGACTAAGAGACATCAACCAACAGGAAATAGAATCGGACTGTAAAATTAAACCTTCTCTAAGTCTAGCAAATGAAATAAAATTGAACTGGGGTAAAGAGGCATATATACTTAATTTAGGAAGAAAGGAAAGATCAGGAATGGCATGGTTTAGACTGGGGGGCTGGAGAGCACAGAAAATGACCGACGATTCTGGCAGGAGAATCTGCCCATTCTGTGAATTGGATGAGGACTGGGTACATATTTTGGCGGAATGTGCACAGTGGGAGAACCAGCGAACGATTAAACTCAAAGAAAAATTCTTAAGTCCCTTAAGAAAGAGATTGGCATGTTGGGATCTACTGGCTGACCAGAGGAACTGGCAAAACATGGGCAATTTTCTGGCTAAAGTGCGCGAAGCTAGGTCAAATTTGTTCAGTTAGACAAAGGTAATTTATTTCTATTTCCCTTTTTCTTGTTCCTTTTGTTGTGTTTTCTTTATCTGTTGTTTATTTTGTCACCCTATTGTATCTTAAATATGCATGTACGGTCAATGACCCATGCACTAAATACTTGTGTAATAACTTCAGTAATTTGAAACCAATAAAGATACCTTATCTATCTATCTACTAGGGTTCATTTCTAAGTGTGCCATGACGTGCCGTATGATGTCACTTATCTAGACGCCGGCCTAGAATTCATTCTGCCTAATAGTCCTGCAGAGGCGTATGGCACGTGTGCCGGAGAACTTGCCTAGCAAGCAGACGTACGATATCGAAGGTCCGTGAAAGCTGTAAGCGGGATACTCATTATGATCGCTACCTTAAGGCAACAAGAATTACAGAACGCATTGCGGCTCCCTTTCATGAATGTAAACAAAAACATTATTTGTGCGGAATGAATGGACGTTAATAGGGTTATAAAAGAAACATTAACATGTTTAACTATTTATTTTGTTTTATTTTAATAGTTGCCATGAGACATTGGAGGCACACAGTTTGGTTTACGTTTAATGATTAATGTCTTCACCGTATTAGTACTCTTCGATTGAATTCCGTTCTTGCTAAGCAACTTCTCCGCTACGCGAATACTGTGTTATATTTTCCCGCTTGGAGCTGACACTCCCTTCAAAAATTCAATTAATAGAATCATGTCATGACAGTTTGAAATGAACACTCCGTAGAGTGTCCCATTTAGCACAGGTGTAATGAAGCATTAGAAAAAAATCTGACACATTTTAATTTTCTAGATAAACATTCAGAAGATTTACAAAGAGGTATATAAAATAAATCATAGTCTTATCTTTTACTTAAACGCATTAGTTTAGCAATGAAAAAATCACATAAATCTTTGATATACGTTTGTAAAGTTTTGATTTATCCATTATTATTATTATTATTATTATTATTATTATCATTATTATTATTTAACATACAGGAACATTAGAATTCATCTGTGTTATAATCTTGAACTTAAATGTTCAACTTATGACATAGAAGGTTATGTATAAAATCAATTAGAGTTACAGTAAGAGCATTTGTTTAATATTTCAAATCATTAAGATACATCATTGGACAAAAGAGCACTACATAAATCATAAATAGCTATTCTTCCAATAATTCTAATCCGAGATTGGAACATCTACATTTTAAACTGTGCATTATGAAACACCTATCATATATGTACAATTGTGACCTAGGTAGTAATATGATTTGTTATAATTTAAGTAATGATGTATGAAATAAAACTTAGTTAATTGACAGTTACATATATCTGTCTTGTACAACTACATTTTTTCAAAATGTGATGTAAATTTTCCATGATCTGATTTAAACGGAGCATGTATGAAATCGGATGCGAATTTGCGAACTGTAGTAAATATTAACTATAACTTTATTACAGCTCAATTACTGTTTATTGCACTTTCGTTATGAATTCATAAATCATCCCCTATGCATAGAAATACGAACACACATTATAAATGAAGTTGACTATTTGCGTTTACTAGTTCAAGAGCACATTCGTTCTGATTAGTTCAGTGTATCCTCTTCCCCAGAATTAGTAATTATTAGTGTATCATTAATTATATTATTAAAACATTTAGACGAAAATTGTTCACGTATAGGTGCTGTTTGTGAATCAGTGCAGATGCAATTACATTTGAGATTTCGTCTATTCTGTGACGACGTTGGGACTTCCGGTTCATAGATAGCGCGGCGTATCTCTTCAGCACTAGCCGGAACATTATTGGTTGGAGGTAGAGAAAGGGCCGCTCCCGAAGCATCTGGAAGTCTAGTCCAGAATAATGGCGTAGTTATGAGAACGGGTCTCCCCTCTTCTTTAGAGAGTACGAAGATAACGGAGAACCCTACAACTACATGCAAGCTCGAGAGGAGTTAATGAGGTTGTTATCGAGGTGACGTACCTATTCAGCGAGGTCTCTGTGCGACCAAGATGAATTGAAGAGAGGAGTCCTGTGTTCAACAGGTGGAGAGCGACTTTAAGATGAAGACGAGTCCTATGTTGGACACCCTAGTGTCGGAGAGATTACTCAGCAAGTTCTCCGTGCAACTAGACGTGTGGATGAGAAGAGTCCTGTGTTCAACAGCTATCGAGCGGCTTGAGAAGAGAAGACGAGTCCTGTGTTCGACACCACAGTGTGGGCGAATTTGTTGTTGAGGTGACATACTTGCTATACAAGTTTTCTGTGTTATTAGAGCGAGTAGAAGAGGGTAGTCCTGTGTTGGATACTCCAGTGAGTGAAGGAAAATGAGGCTGCTTCAAGCGTGATTTCATTTCACCGCTACGCGCAAGTGAAGTGGAATGACAAGGAAAACCTAGCAAATCCACAATGTTTCTTTAGTTTCAAATAAAATGAGCAGTAGAACATTTCGTGATATAATTATGAAAGTGGATTTCTCCATTATCAGAAAATACCACAAACATTACACGTACCCGCTTTTCAAATATTTATGAGCCGTCTGATCAAATCTGGATGTCATAATAGTTTATAGAACGTATGACATTTTTAAAAAGTTTAAACATGTTTTTGGAGGCTGTAGAAAAAGGGTAATTTGTAACCACTATATGCTAATTTCTTATGAATAATATTAGTTCCGCAATAGCTATACGTACTGATTAGTGCAATGTTTCAGTTGTTGCTATCTCTATAGTGATTCACTAGTTTTAGTGCTTTGGTATGCTTTTAAATTCCGCAGAACAAATATGCATTCAATTTCTGTTAACTAGGTTTATTAATTACTAATACCATTTGAAAATTACTTCACTCACATATACTTATTCCGTTACGCAATGAAACATATAGATTGAAACGGGTTATAAAGTAATCTCAGATTTTTATTGCTGCATGTTATAAAATTGCACTCTTTGCACACTGTGTAAAATATCCCATGCAAGACATTTGCTTCTTAAATTTAGATAATTTATTTGACTTTCAAGTAGCAAACGTTAATGACATTGGAAGCTTTAATACTTTTAATTATAATATTGAGATTTTAAGACGATAGTATTCGTATTGGGGGAAAATTCCACAAAAGATAACATTCTTAGTTTTTGTGTTGTCTCTCATAAACTGAAAATTATTCTTTGATTTTAAATATACCTTACCATTTCAGAGAAAATGCTCATATTTGAGATATATTCTTAGAACAGTAATGCATCTCCCATTTTGTATTCTTAATTCTACACCACCTCATACAAAACATCATGACTCCTACACCCATTCCAGTTGACATATAAATTTTAGCCATTCACTTAGGGGAAGCTTTTCTCTACAAATTGGTGTTACTGTGAACTATTACAGCATCTGTGTGCTTAAGTTATGCGGTTTCTTTTTCTGCAAATAAATGTGAATTTGGTTTCTTCATTTTTACTTTTAACAGATTCTTTTGTGGTATAAATGACACGTTATCTAGAAAGCACTGAAGTCATCTAAATTAAGTATAAGGACGATAAAATAACCTGTAAGTTGTTAATTTATTTCAAAATAGTTTATAAAAGAGTTTGTATAAAGGCAAATAAATAATCCCCAGCTTAAAACATTTTCATTAATTTAACAATACATATCATTGCAACTTAAAACTGTTGAATAAAATATTAAATTTTGATACTTCGCAAAACACTTATTGGCATTAGCAGAACATGTGCTGTTGTTGGTATACCTTGTATGAGAGAAGGATATGGCACAATTAACGTAGAAGAGGATTTAACT
The DNA here is from genome assembly GCA_030765065.1 of Deroplatys truncata. Classification (NCBI taxonomy): domain Eukaryota; kingdom Metazoa; phylum Arthropoda; class Insecta; order Mantodea; family Mantidae; genus Deroplatys; species Deroplatys truncata. The sequence continues at coordinate 52,749,383 of CM060988.1, read as the reverse complement.
CCTTCAGAGGCTCAGCAGTTGGAAAATGTAGTCCCAGTGTTCAGTGAGGCACTTCCCATCCGTGTTCAAGGCTGTTTGGATCTGGTGATGGAGCTTCAAGTTGAAACATGGAGGCCCAGTACTCAAGGAGGCACTTATCATTAGTTCTCTAGGATGTTTATATTTGGTGATAGAGATGCAACTTGGAAAATGGAGGTCCAGTACTCAGTGGGGCCTTTCCCATCCATGTTCAAGGATGTATAGATTTGGTGTTAGAGAAGAAAGTTAGAAAATGGATCTAGCGACAGAGGAATAAGTTGTAGAATGGAGAACTAGTGCTCAGTCCTGCACTTCCTATTCAAGTTCAAGGTTGTTTAGATCTGGTGATAGAGGAGCAAGTTGTAGAGTGGAGGCACAGTGCCCAGTGAGGTACTTGACATCCATGTTCAAGGATGGTTAGGTTTGTTGATAGAGAAGCATGGTTTGAAAATGGAGGCCCAGTACTCCCCGAGGCACTTCCCATGCGTGTTCCATGCGTTTAAATATGGTAATAGAGAAGCAAGTTGGAAAATGGAAGCACAGTACTCACTGAGGCACCTCCCTTCCGAGTTCAAGGACGCTTACATTTGGTGATAGAGAAGCAAATTGTAGAATGGAAGTCCTGTGGTCAGTGAGGCACATCCATTCCGTATTCAAAGATGTTTTGATCTAGCGATAGAAGATTAAGTTGTATAAAGGGGCCCAGTGCTCAGTGAAATACTTACCATCCATGTTCGGAGTTGTTTAGATCTGGTGGTAAAGCAGCAAGTTGCAGACTGGAGGCCTAGTGTTCAATTAGACACTTCCCATTCAAGTTCAAGGATGTTTAGATCTGGCGATAGAGGAACGACTTGAAGAGTTGTAATTTAAATGATGGGTATTTCAAGCAGAACTCCAGTCCTATGTGTTTAGGCCTTATCAAGTAATTGAATACTTCGGGGATAGCACGAAACAACTGATATCTGACACTATCAGCACGGTTTCCTCTGTACAGCTCTTCTGTCTGAGACGACTGAAGATATACAGTCGGTGCACCAGTGGTTGCAAATTCCTTCTCAGAGTATTAGAATTCCCCCCTGGGAATCCACATAGCTGTATCAATTGTCACTTAAAATTCCAAAGCTATTTCCATCTATTTACAAACACCAATACATTCATTCTACCGCTCCTAATGTACTTTACCCATTCTAATTTCTTTCTCATAATTATGATAATGAAACCCAGTCACTTTAGTGAATCTCCAGTAACATTCAGCTGAATGTAAGGGTTGATGGCAAAGTTGCAAATATGCCAGACCTGAGCAGTGCATGCTGTTTTGATTAGATGACCCAGAATCCGTAGTCAACTTCAGCACTTTCCCTTCGTCTTGAGTACTGTAGTCTTTTATCAACAATTTCTGTCTCTGTTTTGCAATTTAAAATTTAATGTCTGGAAATTATGCTCTGAGAAACACATTTTTTTCATTTCGGTTTCCCTTTTCCAACATATTATACCCACAGTATGACATGCCTCAAATACACAAACATTTCACCATTCTAGATTCACTGTAAAACATTCTGCGATTAAAAGAATCACAGATGTCTATAATATTTAAATCTCTACTGTAGCCATTAATTTTTGTAATTTTGTGATAAATTACACCTCACTCATAATAGTTATTTATCAGCGTCTCAACTTAAAGAAACATTTAGTCTTTATAAAAGGCTAAATTCCTTACATAGATCTTTAAATGTGAATTGGATGTGTAGCTGCAATGTTGTAATCTATGATAGTGCTACGTAGACTTTGAGTACACTTTCAAACATCTGCATGTATGTTGATTCAGTTCTGCTTGGTTAAACTCCCAAATGCGATTATAGCCTAAGTTTGCAATCCTCTCCAACTATTATTATTTTTTCAACAACTTCATCTTCTATTGCTTCTTATGAAAGACTTCGCTTGATAAATAATCCGTCGAATATTTTCTGTGATACTCATATAGTGGATTTCTGGGCAATTAGAGTCAATAGACAAGGCTTACGTCTTTTTATGCTGAGGTGTTTAGGTTGGAACATAAGATATCCAACACTCTCAGAATGACCAAAAGCTAGAAAGCCAATTTTGAGTATATACTATCCTGGTTTTCAGAAACATTAAAATCAATCGTATTTCTGGTGAGAGTATCAACCATTAGCAAACGGAACAAGGATGTAACTGGTAGGTCGCGCATATTTTGCATATTAAAGTAGTGTTTGCTCTTAAAACACTACTGGTAATAAAATACACTAACGCAGTCATGTTCTTTATTTGAAAGAATCGAGAATTTATCCTCATTATAGTGAATTCGAAATTGGATCGCTCGGACACATACCTTGGTATTGGACTTCTCAGTTTGAGAGATATGGTTAATGTCTTCGGAAGAAATGTGGGTTAAGTCTTGTTCAATGTTCGTTTTAATTAATGCTAAGCTCCTGGACAATATGATGAACAATAACTGCTCTTGATCTCGTAAGTTCCCAAGTAGTAACTGGGCATGGTAGATTTATCATCAGTACCTTTTACGTATGTTGTGCTGGTGATATTGATGCAGTGATAGCACAGAAGACCTGATTCTCTACATCTCCTCAGCCTAAAATTAATCTTCTTTATACCCATAGCCTGTTTGTAATCACACAGGGAATGGATCAGTATGAGATATCAGTTCCTCCTATCACCGCTAGTTTGGTCGATCCAACAGTGCATTTTGAGCTATCGTAATCAGCTTGGTGCTGCCCGCTCTGTCTATGTGAACATTCCACTCTTCTCTCTTCCTTTTGCATTGTTGTCTCACATTTTCATTTTCCACCCGTCTAATCTGGTTTTGGCCAGTAGAGCTCATAAGCTATCAATTTCTACTGCACTCATCATCTAGTGGCTCTTGAGCCCAGCAGTAAATTACATTTTATGTGCGCTGAACTGTAGTAATATTACGACGTACGTTGTTGCTGTCACCAGAATGCTGCACAGTAACTTAGCATCAAGAGAAAATGCCTTTCCTACATTTATCTTCAGCTTTGTATTGACCAGCTGCTGAGAGAAAGCTTGAAGTTCTTCTGATGCAGCTCGATCAGTAGATCTGCTGAGCATGAATTCTTGAACTAGAAACAGGGTATTGTTTGCTTCATCACAAACTCCCTGTCCACACCATGCAAAGACAAGAAACTTGATAAAATAAATTGCTGAGTACAGGAAGGAGCAAATCACTTTGTGTAGCCTGTCGTTCTGTGGGACTGCCTCTTCGGGCAATTTAAGAACATAGAATGTTGCGTACACATGAACCACGAAAAATATGAAATCCCCTGTCATTTCCAGGAACATTGCGGATCCATATATGAAGTTACTCTTCTTGGCAATCTCGATTATTATGTTGTGTATCTTTCGAAAATGGCGAATTCTGTTACACAGTGTGATTCCTAGAGCAGTACTGCAAGATCTGAGCTTATCTGATTTGTCAAACGGGTTTAATCTGCTAAACTGAATATTCATGCATTTGAACCGATGCCTTGCAAACATAAGTGCATTGGTGAACTGGATATCTACCATATAACTCATCAAGGTTGTGATATGTGTGATCACATCACTCACAACAGTCAGCCAATCTTTTCTCCACACTTTAATGTGATAAGCAGACAAAAATATCCAGATTATAAAAACGAAAACTAGCTCACAAACCAGGAAGACTCTCATCTTTCGATATATTTTCTTTGCCTGATCCTTTAGCAGCATTTCATCCACGATACACATATTTTCTAATACTTGACGGATGATTGTCCACTTGCTGATCGCAAAGGAAAGAATATAGAATATGACCGAATAGTTAGAAATTATGTTGGCAACATGAAATGGCCAGTACATTGCAAAACCCTTACTTTCAGATGAGTGATTTACGATGTACACAGTATGTCCAGCCATTAAGATCAAGAAGCAGGTAGCAACAGCGACAGCCCAGGTTGCACTTCGGACAATGGTAATTCCAGGTGTAGTGACTGCTTTGTAAGGTGCAAGTCCAAGTATTCTGGATGATGTATGTAAGGGAAGAATGGCGTACCAGAAGTTAGGGTCTACACTGGTTCTGTGGAAACTCTTATTCACTATATTTCTCTGAGTTTGAGGAGGAGAAATGGTTGTGTTATTGGACGGCATTTTACTTCTAGATATTGTCCGCTATGTGATTTTGCGTATGCATGCGCCTATTTTTGAAGACACAGCTGAAGTAAAACCACCATTTGCAATGGTATGAAGTGTTTTTTGAAAAAGATCACTAAGTCAAGGAATAAATGCACAGAGCTGGAATGCACCTGAACCTTAGGAAAACTACGTTAGTCAACTTTTTAGTGTATAAGTATGTGGCCTCTCTTAAGAAAACAAAATTGGTTTCTGGGCAATTAAGTCGATTATGACATCAAGAAAATTAATTCCTTCCCCTTTCAAGTTATAAGGTTGAATATTTAATGGCTCTTATTGAAATCGACGTATGCATTAGCTAGGAACCTTGTTGCTGCTGCAGAAAACAAACAAGTTCCACTTTTATTATTATGTTTTCATAAGTGCTTGTGCTCTAATTGAAACTATTGAAAAACGGTTCAATACAATTTAACCATACCATCATTCAGCTTAAGTGACAGCGAATCAGCATTTTGATAAAGTTTCCCCTTTTCTAAAGTACACATACGTAGACATAGTTTTCCTATTTTACACAGGTACACATAGACACGCGGACCCACACACACACACAGGCTTCTTCAAAGTGATCAAGTTAGGTAGAGCACTCCCGGCAACATCAGATGAATCTTCACATGGAATAAAATCAGAATAGAGCGCACTGCATTTCTGTGTAGTAATATCCGATGTGTTATTGTGATCAATTTATCATTGTACTTAAGTATTTTTGTAAACTAAATTGTATTACGATGTGCTCTACAATATTATATCTGTAAGGACCAAGAATGGATATGACGCTGCAAAGTATTGCAAAGTTTGACGAAGGTATTGTTCAGGGTTTGTTTGCACTAAATATTGAATTAATCGAAACTTATTCTGCGCTTTTTTGACAGTATCCACATTAGATATAAAACAACACGGAGAAACAGGTGAGATCATGTATAGCATTATTGAAATTTCTTACTGATTTTAGTTTCGTACTTATTTCTGCGGAAGGATATTCTTATAGTATAAATTGTTTCAAAATGTGTAATGGACAGATACATAACATAAACGGATGTGCCTCTTTATCTTCTTACTGCTTTCTTCTTTATTTATGATGTACTGTATGTTTCAACTGCTTATCTCTGTTGGTGATAGGCTCTGTTTCTTCGTGTAAGCAGTTGTTTGTTGTAGTGTGTATCAAGTAACGGAGCCATCTTGCTAGGCATGTGTAACGGAAATTGTTAGTTCTCTAGTTGATGCCCTCTGCTGTAGTGTTCTGATCTCCGGCTACCTCTACTTAGCGACTGATGATTCTGCATTCGTAATAAATTACCTAACTAATTTAACTGGTCTCAACGTTTTCGTAGGTGAGGCAAATTAAAATACACTGCATTACTCTTAGAATGTGGTTTAATATCGATAAAATACTTATGGGCGGCCGGTTTTATCCATGTGTAACAATTCCTACCATAATAATAAATTAGAAGCCTAATCCAACTGCATATGCTACTATGCACACACGTACATCCGTCGTCCACCGTGTATCACTGAGTCTTGTAGATATTCTATCAGAGAGTGAAATTCTGGGACTTTGTCCCCACTTTTATACCTAGTGACGCTCACCTTCGCGTCTTAGAATTTAACGACATTTCTAATTGGTCCTCAGTCCGCGTTAGCTTGTTATCTATGAAAATATTCTGTTCCAAAACTTTTGCGCTCGCATCCCAGTGACGCTTCCGGAAGCACATTCAATATCTGTGTCTCTTTCCTTTTTATATCTGTCTCTCTCTCTCTATCTCTTTTTATTGCATCGAGTTCCTTGCTCATTAGCTTGGTGAAAGGTGGAGGGCTGCACCTATAATGACTTTTCACCTGGAATTAGCTAGCTCACCCGTCCCTTACTCATGTAAGTTACAATCTGCTTTGTACATTTCTTGGCTGCTAAATATTCTAACCTCTTCCTAGCCGAATGATACTATTATGTACATTTCTTGTTTGATATTGCTTTCATAAGTCTATATGTATATAGAGTGTCGAGGCTGCCATCTGCCCGTCACAAAGAGAGATACAGTTACAGTACACATGCCTCTGTTGACAAGTGTCGAGGCTGCCACTTGCCCGTCACAAAGAGAGATACATTTACAGTACACATGCCTCTGTTGACAAGTGTCGAGGCTGCCATCTGCCCGTCACAAAGAGAAATACAGTTACAGTACACATGCCTCTGTTGACAAGTGCCGAGGCTGCCATCTGCCCGTCACAAACAGAGATACAGTTACAGTACACGTGCCTCTGTTGACAAGTGTCGAGGCTGCCACTTGCCCGTCACAAAGAGAGATACAGTTACAGTACAGATGCCTCTGTTAACAAGTGTCGAGGCTGCCATCTGCCCGTCACAAAGATAGATACAGTTACAGTACACATGCCTCTGTTGACAAGTGTCGAGGATGCCATCTGCCCGTCACGAAAAGAGATACAGTTACAGTACAGATGCCTCTGTAGACAAGTGTCGAGGCTGCCACTTGCCCGTCACAAAGAGAGATACAGTTACAGTACAGATGCCTCTGTTGACACGTGTCGAGGCTGCCACTTGCCCGTCACAAAGAGAGATACAGTTACAGTACACATGCCTCTGTTGACAAGTGTCGAGGCTGCCATCTGCCTGTCACAAAGAGAGATACAGTTACAGTACACATGCCTCTGTTGACAAGTGTCGAGGATGCCATCTGCCCGTCACGAAAAGAGATACAGTTACAGTACAGATGCCTCTGTAGACAAGTGTCGAGGCTGCCACTTGCCCGTCACAAAGAGAGATACAGTTACAGTACAGATGCCTCTGTTGACACGTGTCGAGGCTGCCACTTGCCCGTCACAAAGAGAGATACAGTTACAGTACACATGCCTCTGTTGACAAGTGTCGAGGCTGCCATCTGCCCGTCACAAAGAGAGATACAGTTACAGTACAGATGCCTCTGTTAACAAGTGTCGAGGCTGCCATCTGCCCGTCACAAAGAGAGATACAGTTACAGTACAGATGCCTCTGTTAACAAGTGTCGAGGCTGCCACTTGCCCGTCACAAAAAGAGATACAGTTACAGTACAGATGCCTCATATGACAAGTGTCGAGCCTGCCACTTGCCCGTCACAAAAAGAGATACAGTTACAGTACAGATGCCTCTGTTGCCACGTGTCGAGGCTGCCACTTGGCCGTCACAAAGCAGAGATATAGTTTCTATCTACTAACGTCTCTGTGGGCACGTATCAAAGCTGCCATCGTCACCAAGAAGAAGTACAGTTGCTGTACACATGCCTCTGTTGACAGGTGTCGAGGCTGTGATCTGCCGTCACAAAGTAGAGATACAGTTGCTGTACACACGCCTATTTTGACACGTCATCAAGAAGAGGTACAGTTGCTATATACTTGCCTGTGTTGACACGTATCGAAGATACCGCCTGCCGTCACAAAGCAGAGGTATTGCTGCTCTGCGCATACCTCTATGGGGACTTGACGAAGTAGGATGAGGCTTAGAAGACTAACCGTCTGCCACACACCGAGGAACAACAGATGCGTCGAGATATGACAATATTTAAAGCGACGTAAAATAATAAATGGAGAGAAAAATCGTCATTCGCAAAATATAATCTGTATTTCTATCGACTAGTTTTCCAGTTTAAAATCACTACTACTTTGTTTTGTTTCTCTTATGATTTCATCCGTTATTACGTTAAACAATATGGGGTTTAAGTATGTACCTGACTTATACAATCTTGTTTCATTTACTTTTATTTTTGTATAATTGCTTTCTTACTGAAAACGCTCCAGAAACATATGGAAGTTCTAGATCGAGTTGAACTGCAATAAAATGACGACATATGTTGTCGCTGTCACCAGAACACTGCACAGTAGACTTACATTGAGACGTAACGCCTTTCCGACAGTTATCTCCAGCTTTGTATTGACCAATTGTTGTGCGAATCCCTGAAGTTCTTCTGAAGTTTCTCGATCAATAGAATTGTTGAGCATCAGCTGCTCGGCGACGGTCAGTGACTCATTTGCTTCATCACAAACCTTCTGACCATTCCATGCAAGGGCTGAAAGCTTTACAAAATAAATAACTGAGAATAAAAGGCAGTAAGTCACCTTCAATATTCTTTTGTCTTCTGTAATGTCCTTTTCAGCCAACATAAGGTGGTAGAACATGGTGTAGGTGTTTGAAATGAAGAAAATGAAATCACCAGCCATTTCGATTGCCAGAATGAATCCATATATAATGTTGCTCGTTCTAGCAGTTTTGGTCAACATACTGTGTATAATCCGTAATTGGCAAACTGTGTTCCTAGAAGTATAAATGCAACTTATTGGTTCATCCAAAAATAACTCGCCCAACTTCTTGTTCAGGAGTTTGAAACGGTGGTTTAGATACATCAGTATGTTTATGAACTGAACATCCGCAATGCAGCTAATCAAGAGGCCCAAACACATAATTACGTTACTTATAAGAGACACTAAATCATATGTCCATACCTTCATATGGTAAGTAGTTGCAAGTATCCAAATAATAAAAATTGAGGAGACCTCACAAATTAGCAGGTTTCTTGTCTTGTTGTATATTTTATGTGTTTTATTAATTAGTAGCCTTTCATCTATGGTACACATTCTTTCTAACACTTCACGTATGTTCTTCCACTTGCTGCTCGCAAAGGAAAGAATGTAACATAGGACTGAACATGAAGAGAGCATTACGGCTATAAAATGTGACCAGTACATCCCATGGTGTTTGTGCCTCAGCACATACTTTACTATGTGTGTGATATTTCCGCCAAGCATAGCTGTTAAACAAACGAAGACAAACACTGACCATCTTGCACTTCGGATTACTTTAATACCTGAGGTCGTAACCACTTTATAAGGAGCTAAACCCAGAGCTCTGGATACTGTATAAAGTGGAGTAATAGAGTTCCAAAAGTTGAAGTTTATACCTTGTTTGTGGCAGGCATCATTTATATCCCTCATTGATCGAGACGACTGGCTAATAAAAACAGGTTCCATGCTTCTGCCAGTCAAAATGGTCTAGAATATTCTCGTAGCCTATTTACTTTTAAAATTGTAGTGCAAGAAGGACTGAAAAGGAACGTAGAATACTCCAAGAGAAGGGATGATCTCTTACTGAACTGAAGTTAAACAATTAATGTTTAGTTTATGTAAAATTAAGTAGAGTGCCACGTTATCATGTTGCTTAACCCATTAGGGAAATGAACTTACTAACTTATAACCTGTCAGAGTCTTAATGTCTGCTGTCCATCACTCAGCCACACATATTGATTTGGCACTACCCTTTACACAACGTTAACTTTTTCTTTTGTCTATAAAGGTAGATCATCTCATATTGGTATTTCACCCCATTATATTCGCGCACGTGTCTGTCTGTGAGCAATATAACTCAAACCTGGAAATTATCATGTATGCCAAACCAGATATTTAAGTCCAATATCTTTCAAGTGCGACACAAGGCTCACTCAAAGTTCCTACCAACCCAAAGCTACCTTTCACGTGAAATATGGTCATTATAGCTCTCTCTTGCCTACGGTAAGTACAGAAGTATAATACTACTCTGAAACTTTCGCCCTAGATTTCACTGGTAGTACACGTTTTGGGCTCCGAGTCCAAAAAGGGGAGACATTTTAGAAACAATTCTTTGTGTGTGTGCCTGTGGAGGGCATAGCTCAAAAGCGAAAGATCATTTAAGTAGCAAACTTTCTATTTAAGTTCCGCGTCTTCCAAGGTTGCGAAACGAAGATGTTTAAAAAATTGCTCCACCTGAAACTGTCGTTTTATGGTAGATTTGTAGTTAGTTTTGAGTTTCTCAGAAACCGCTGTAACGATTGGTATTACATCACTAGGTGTTTAAGATATTTGCATTTCAAATTAACTTTACATGTTCAATTTTCTCGAAATATCCTGTGAAGTCCACTTTCTTCTGAATGGCTTGCACAACTGGTAAACTCTAAGAGATACACAAAATCCTGCTACTCAAAAGATATAGGTCTTGTTGAGTCACACAATTCATGCAAAACAATTTATTTTGTGGGTTAACAATTACTTTGTCATTTTAAAATATAATTTTCAACTTCTCTACACCGTACCTTGTTGATGGAAAAGGTACTGTATTCACTCAAAAATACGATATCGCGATTTTACTGAATAAACAAATGGCATCTTTAGAAAAGATTCATCTGTGTGCTTGCGTGAATGTGTGTGTGTCTGTGTGCGCGCGCGCACACGTCTGTATCGTGAACAGCATAATTTGAAAACAAAATCTCGGATAAATGTCAAACTTAGTATTCACTTCAGTACTTTCCAAATTTAACAGAGCAATCTACCCTAAAAAGAAACCACATTAAGGTAAAAATTACGTGCATATGAGAGGAAACATTTCTTACCCTATGTTGTAAAATTTACAGACCGCATTGGAAAAGTACTTAAAAAGTACAAAATGAATACAATGCATAAATCAACAACACAAACTCAACAAACTTAAAATCTAAAAGATGAGAGAGACCGCTTATGTGTCTCAGGGGGTATAGAATACCTTGCTCATGCAGTTCTATCCATATCGCAACGAACTAAACGGAGCATTAATGTTCGAATAACAGAACATAAACGACATTGCCGTCTTGCACAAACAGATAAATCTGAAGTCGCCCAACATTTTGTCAATATGGATCATCGTATTCTCTATGAAGACACGAAAGCATTACAACATGCTAGACATTGTAGAGAAGCGATTTAGATATACAAGAATTCCAACATTAATAAAAATTCGGCAACTTTAGGCTCAGCCGCACATGGATTCTAGCAATTGTACACCACTTATAGTGCCGTGATCTGCTGGATCCACCCCATCCTCCCGGAAACGATCTTCCTGTACGCCATTCAACTTTTCTGGCTTTCAGGATCAATTCCACCAGAGGACCCACACCGCTGCTGCGCCTGATGTTTCTCAACAAGGTGCATTACACCACCGCTAACGACTGCCCTAGATCTACTGGGCCAGTCATATAGGATTGAGGAAAGTCACAGCACATGCCACGACCGGTTAGATGCTATAAACTCACGGCCGCAACCTGCAATCCCTGCCACTACAGCGGCTCATCACCGCAGAATACAGAGGGCATGACCTGACCCGTCGTCGCCGAATCTACTACACTTGTGGAAGCGCTGACCATTTCACGAGTCAGGCCTCTTGCCCGTTGTGCCCAAGGGCTCCACCTCTACGCCGCCATTAGCCACATCATCCAGCTGCGCCACGTACACGGCCCGCTCCACCAGTGATCAATGTGCCACAACAGCGTCGCTGCCTACCTTGGAAATCGTAGGTGTCAACTTCAAGGATGCCCTCGATGGCCTTCACAGGAATCTACGTGATCTTGTCCTTCGTCTAGAGGCGCTACGGTGAGTAGCTAATATGCTCCTTGCAGCAACGGAGGCCAAGCAACACGAACTCCATCTGCCAAATCGTAGTAGCCACTTTAAAGATTTTTCAACAGCGATAAGTACCAGGAGAATAGATGTTGAGACGGAGGAACTCGCGTCGGGCCAACGCAAGTGGCACATATCAGCACCATGTGATGGAGCCGGATGATCCCGAAGACGATATCAGCAACGACCAACCCACGCGGTTGAGTGTCCTTGAGGCTTCGGTCGCAATGCTTCAACTACACAGGATAACTCATACCAGCATTTACCAGCAACTGTAACTACTCAAAGAAAGGCACCAAATCTGCAGGAGAAGTATCTTCTTATAAGGAACTTTATGTGAGCACGTGTTCTTCCACTTCAATCAGCATTAACCACCAATACAAGAACTCATCGTTCCCTAAGTAACAACACAGTAAATCATCGAATAAAATCCCTTCCTATGCTTTAAATTTAATCTTAATGGCATTCATGGACTTGTGAAATGTCTGCTCGGTCTATCCTTTACCTGCTCCAGTCAGGTATCAGTAGTGAGCATCAACATCTACTGACGGAGTGCTTAAGTGCTACTGCATCATCCTCACTCCTTCATTTACCTTTCAATTCCTATACTTATCAGTTATGACCATTCCAATTCCTTACCCATACTCAAAAAAGAAGAGAAAAAAACTGTTAGGAATATTTGTTAAGCTGTCCTGGATGTGGCAATCAAAGAGTTGACCGAAACGTCGGGTTTTACCCTTGATACTGGCTCCAATTGACACTTGCCTCCGGTACAGTTTAGGAACAGTTGCTATCAGGTCACCAGTGCTGGTAAACAATTAATACTTGAAACCCGAGCGTAAATTAGGTGAGGGGTAGAGAGGGTGAATCCTACTGTGTTGTTACCGGAAGGTGGCCTTGTCAGTTAACTTTGCTTCCTCAGTTGTGATAATTTGAATGTCATTTTATCGTTGCTTCCATTCTGTATTTCATGAGGCTTACTAAAACTAGCAAGGGCAAGTTACTGTGGATGATTAACCAGTATCAATATACACAAAATCAAACAAACAAAAAAAACGTCGTTCATTGGCGCTGTGTGAACTACAAGAGGAAAAACTGCCAAGGGCGTGTTTAACAAAACCGAAACGCCATATTTAGGAGAACAACTGCATATATATATTCCAGATGTTGCAGCAAATAGAGTTCAGGAACAAATCATTAGCACCAAAAAGGGAGTGAGGAAAATCTGCAGAAGAATTTTTAAAACTACTTAAAGCGGTTACGATTTTGTGATGCTCTGCCAACGCAGACAAGCAGTAAACAAGCGCTGCATCGCATTCAGAGGAAACACCTTGTTTAATTACAAGATCCAGCTCTTATAGAAGATGTAACTCCCTCTCTGAATAATTATTAACAATGAACGACGCAGAGGATTTCCTTGTATACGATGACAATCGCGGACCTCAAAATAGGATACTATTCAGGTTAACCAGCACAAAAGGAAGGAATACTTTGGAAACTGTTGCCTTCTGTTTTATTGATAGAACATTTAAGACTTCTAGTAAGCAATTTAAGCAGGTGCTCACAATCCATATTGAGACGTTCTTTAGAAGAAAGAAACGCCGTACCTGTACTGTACTCACTTATGTCAAACAACAAGCGCGAATCTTGTGACCAAGCTGCGAAGAATTGCTTGTCGGGCTGGAATCTAAAGATACCTCGAGACGTGCATCACCGAATCAATAAATAATTTTGTACTACTAGAGAAGCTTTGTGGCTGCAATTACCATTTTCACGATGCTTATGAATGAAAACACAGATGCTTGGTCTAGCAACAGAATACATGGAGAAAGAAGAAATTCGACTTCACATTTGTATGTGTGCTGTGAGCACACATTTCGAGAATATTATGAATACCTTTCAACATACAATACAAGATATGTCTTTGTTGAGGGCAAGAAACCGAAAAAATTAAGACTAATATCAGATAAAATCATTAGTGAAGCACTGAAAATGCTTGAGTGAAATGGATATTTTATACATTTACTTAAAGTAGCTGCTTATATGGAAGCAATTAAGCCATTGGCTGACTTCGTAGCTCACCTGCTGTGTGAGTGTTCCCGGGATCGATTCCAGGCTGGGATTGGGAGTTTTGCTCCAGCCAAGATTATTCCCTACCCTCCCCAGAGGCTGCAAGTATGAAAGACAGAAAGAAAGAAAACCTTAGTAAAATCTCGCAAATATTGCTTTGTTACACATCTAAAGGTTAAAATAAATAGGGAACGCAGAGAATCCACCTCCACACGGTGCTCCCTGGTAACGGCATTGTGTCGACTAATATTTGCTTTATTAATATTAATAATAATAATAATAATAATAATAATAATAATAATAATAATAATAATAATAATATAGGCAATGGAGAACATTGCGGCGAAATCCTTCGTGGTACCATTTTCTACTTTCGAATCCTAACTCGGTCTCTTTTTCCCAAAATACGTATAAACTGTCCAACCCAATCCTGTAGAAAATTAATTTCAATCCAAATCATTTAAAAAAAACAAAGAAACATGACTTTCAGCAGAACTATAGTGTCTACAAAACGATATTGAAAATTTATGTTACACTAAAACTGGTTTTAACCGCAAAATCGTGTATAAGCACATTGGCTCTACTAAATGCATGTAAAAGTTTTGTAAGCTCCACATACACAAAACCTGTGTATTAAAAGCTTTTAGTGCTAATTAAGTGACAGATTTCTAAAGACGCCGAAATAAGTAATATGTAATCAAGGTTGCTCCTTTGTGAAGAGCTACCAGCAATGTCACAGGCACAACCAACTACTTATGCTGAGTGCTACAATCGATTTTTCGTAATAGGAACGTCAAACACCTTTACATTTCACTATGCTCAGAGTATTAATCCGGTTTTGTACTATATGCCAAGGGACCGAGTTGGCTTGCAGATAGAATGATATACGTACCAATTTAGTTTTTTGACAGTATATGCTAAGGGATTGAGGTAGCTTACTGACAGTACATGCTAAGAGACTGAATTGGTTTATTGACAGTATATGCCATATCACTGAGTTGACTGGCTGACAGTATATGCTACGGGACTGAGTCATCTTGCTGACATAATATGCTATGAGACTGAATTGGCTTGCTGATAGTATATACTACAGGAGTGAGTTAGCCTCCTGACAGTATATGCTACGGAATTGAGTTAGCTTGCTGACAGTATATACTACAAGACTGATTTGGTTTGTTGAGAGTATATGCTACAGGAGTGAGTTAGCTTGCCGATAGTATATGCTACAGGATTGAGTTAGCTTGTTGGTGTAAATTACGAGACTGAATTACATTGCAGATAGTATATACCACAGGAGGGAGTTGACTTGCTGACAGTATATACTACTGGACTGAGTTAGCTTTTTTGGTGTAAATTACGAGACTGAATTGCATTGCAGATAGTACATACTACAGGACCGATTTGGTTTGTTGACAGTATATACTACGAGACTGAAATGGTTTGTTGACAGTATACGTTACGGGATTAACTTAGCTTTTGACAGTATATGCTACAGGACTGAGTTAGTTTGCTTACAGTGCATGCCACGGTACTTATTTAGCTTGCTGAATGTCTGTGCTACAGGACTGAGTTAGCTTGTTAACAGTATATACTACAAGACTGAGTTAGCTTTCTGACAGTATGTGTTACGAGAATAAATTGGCTTGCTGACAGTATATGCTATAGGACTGAGTTATCCTGCTGACAGTATATGCTACAAGACTGAGTTAGCTTGCTGACAGTATATGCTACGGGACTGATTTAGCTTGTAGACAGTATATGCTACGAGACTGAGTTAGCTTGTTGACAGTATATGCTACAGGACTGATTTGGCTTGTTGACAGTATATGCTACGGTACTGAATTGGCTTGTTTACAGTATATGCTACGGGATAATTGGCTGGCTGACAGTATATGATACAGGACTGAATTGGCTTGTTGATAGTATATGCCACAGGACTAAGTTGCCTAACTGACAGTATATGCTACAGGACTGAGTTGACTTGCTGACAGTATATGCTACAGGACTGAAGTAGTTTGTTGACAGTAATGCCACAGGACTGATTCAACTTGTTGATAGTATATGCTAAGGGAATGGGTTAGCTTACTGATAGTGTATGCTACAGCACTGCGTTAGCTTGTTGACAGTATATGCTACGGGATTGAGTAAGCTTGCTGATAGTATACGCTACGGGAATTAATTGGCTTGCTGATAGTATATGCTAGAGGACTGATTTGGCTGGCTGACAGTATATGCTACGGGGCTGAGTTGGCTTGCTGACAGTATGTGCTACAGGACAGAGTTAGCTTGCTGACAGTATATGCTACGGGACTGAGTTAGCTTTCTAACAGTATATGCTACAGAACTTATTTAGCTTGCTGACAGTATATGGTTGGAGACTGAATTGGCTTGCTGATATTATATACTAAAGGAACGATTTGGTTTGTTAACACTGTATGCCACGAGACAGAGTTAGCTTGCTGACAGTATATGTTATAGGACTGAGTTAGCTTGCTGACAGTATATGGTACGGGACTGAATTGGCTTTCTGTAAGTATATGCTACAGGACCGAGCTCGTTTGCTGACAGTATATGCTACGTGACTGAGTTAGCTTGTTCACAGTATATGCTACAGGACCGAGTTAGCTTGTGGACAGAATATTCTACTGGACTGAGTCAGCTTAGTGATAGTATACGTTACGGGACTGAGTTAGCTTGCTGATAGTATATGCTACAGGGCGGAGTTAGCTTCTTGACAGTATATGCTACGAGACTGAGTTAGCTTGCTGTTAGTATATGCTACGGGACTCAATTGGCTTGCTGCTAGCATATGCTACGGACTGAGTTAGCTTGCTGACAGTATATGCTACAGGAATGAGTTAGTTTGTTGACACTATATGCTACGGGACTGAGTTAGCTTGCTGATAGTATATGCTATGGGACTTAGTTAGCTTGCTGATAGTATATGCTACGGGACTGCATTGCTTTGCTGATAGTATATGCTACAGGATTGAGTAGGCTGGCTGACAGTATCTGCTACGGGGCTGAGTTGGCTTGCTAAGAGTATATGTTACAGGACTGAGTTAGCTTTCTTACAGTATATGGTACGGGACTGAATTGGCTTTCTGATAGTATATGCTACGTGACTGAGTTAGCTTGTTCACAGTATATGCTACAGGACCGAGTTAGCTTGTGGACAATATATGCTACGGGACTGAGTCAGCTTAATGATAGTATATGTTACGGGACTGAGTTAGCTTGCTGATTATATATGCTACAGGACGGAGTTACCTTCTTGACAGTATATGCTACGAGACTGAGTTAGCTTGCTGTTAGTATATGCTACGGGACTGAATTGACTTGCTGATAGTATATGCTACAGGACTTAGTTGGCTGGCTGACAGTATATGCTACGACGCTGAGTTGGCTTGCTGACCGTATATACCACAGGACTGAGTTAGCTTGCTTATAGTATATGCCACAGGACTGAATTAGCTTGTTGACAGTATATGCTACAGGACTGAGTTAGCTGCTGACAGTATATGCTACGGGACTGATTTAGATCTATGACAGTATATGCTACAGGACGGATATAGCTTGCTGACAGTATATGGTACGGGACTGAATTGGCTTTCTGATAGTATATGCTACAGGACCGAGTTCGTTCGCTGAGAGTATATGCTACGTGACTGAGTTAGCTTGTTCACAGTATATGCTACAGGACTGAGTTAGCTTGTGGACAGTATATGCTACTGGACTGAGTCAGCTTACTGATACTATATATACTACGGGACTGAGTTAGCTTGGTGATAGTATATGCTACAGGTCCGATTTAGCTTGTTGGCAGTATATGCTAGGGGACTGAATTGGCCTGCTGATAGTATATGCTACAGGAACGAGTTCGCTGGCTGACAGTATATGCTACGAGGCTGAGTTGGCTTGCTGACAGTATATAGTACAGGACTGAGTTAAATTTATGACAGTATATACTACAGAACTGATATAGCTTGCTGACAGTATATGGTACGGGACTGAATTGCCTTTCTGATAGTATATGCTACAGGACCGAGTTCATTTGCTGACAGTATATGCTACGTGACTGAGTTAGCTTGCTCAAGGTGTATGCTACAGGACTGAGTTAGCTTGTGGACAGTATATGCTACTGGACTGAGTCAGCTTGTTGATAGCGTATGCTACGGGACTGAGTTAGCTTGCTGTTAGTATATGCTAGGGGACTGAATTGGCTTGCTGATAGTATATGCTACAGGAACGAGTTCCTTGGCTGACAGTATATGCTACAGGAACGAGTTCGCTGGCTGACAGTATATGCTACAGGACTGAGTTAGCTTGCTGACAGTATATGCTACAGGAACGAGTTCGCTGGCTGACAGTATATGCTACGAGGCTGAGTTGGCTTGCTGACAGTGTATACTTCAGGACTGAGTTAAATTTATGATAGTATATGCTACAGGACTGATATAGCTTGCTGACAGTATATGGTACGGGACTGTATTGGCTTGCTGATAGTAAATGCTACAGGACTGAGTTGGCTGGCTGACGGTATATTCCACGGGACTGAGTTGGCTTGCTGACAGTGTATGCTACAGGACTGAGTTAGGTTGCTGACACTATATGCTACGGGACTGAGTTAGATTTCTAACAGTATACGCTACAGGACTGACTTAGCTTGCTGATAGTATATGGTAGGGACTGAATTGGCTTTCTGATAGTATATGCTACATGACTGAGTTAGGATGTTGACAATGTGTGCTACGGAACCGAGTGGGATTGTTGATAGTATATGCTACGGGACTAAAATGGCTTGCTTATAGAATACGCTACAGGAAGGAGTTCGTTTGCTGACAGTATATGCTACGGGAATGAGTTAGGTTGCTGACAGTGTATGCTACGGAAATGAGTTAGGTTGTTTACAGTGTATGCTACGTGACTGAGTTAGATTCTTGACAGTATATGCTACGGGAGTTAATTGCCTTGCTTATAGAATACGCTACAGGAAGGAGTTCGTTTGGTGACAGTATATCCTAGGGGAATGAGTTAGCTTGCTGACAGTGTATGCTACGTGACTGAGTTAGGATGTTGACAGGGTGTGCTACGGGACTGAGTTAGATTGTTGACAGTATATGCTACGGGATTGAATTGTCTTGCTGATAGAATATTCTACACGACCGAGTTCATTTGCTGACAGTATATGCTACGGGTTTGAGTTAGGTTGTTGACAGTGTATGCTACGGAGTGAGGATTGTTAACATTTTATTAACGAAGATAACGGGACCGAGTTAGGATGAGTTTGAAAATTTGACAACTTTTACTTTGTTTCCTTGGACAACTAGTTTGTACTCAGGTATAAGAATGTTTGAGGGCAAGTATCGCTGAGAACAGCCATTACTGTGTTCAAATCAATTGCACAGTCTTTTTTTTGAAAACGAGCATGTTCAATGTGATACTATGTCTACATTGTTATTAAACATTTGACTTAATCATTCTTCCAAGTCCTAATTTCTATTGCCATCTACAGTATAATCGAATACGAATTTGAAGACCGTTACACTCACGCAATGAGAGTGAATAACCTTTTTAACTTAACATAACCCGACGCCGGCATTTATAGGTGTCTTGATAACGTTAGCTTGAATGTACATATAATCAGACTAGTAATGTTGCAATGATCATCACCAGCAAAGTTTATAAAGCCTGTGGATCTGTTAAAGTTAGACATTATTAACAAACTAAGGTATGCCTATTTTAAATCAGTAGGTAGTATCTGAGTGTAACCAAATATGCATCCAATTGTTATTTTCGTATTTTAAGGCCGTATTGAATCCGATGATCTTTCTATCTAAGCAAATTTATTTATGAGCTTAGTATTATTTTATAAAGCTTAGAAGAAATTGCATTTGATGTAAACTATTCGCTGTATTGGAATTATAACCAATTGACTTTTGGTTTAAAGTAAGTGGAATATTTAATAAAGTTTAGGACCTGCAAGTATTTCAATGTTGCATAATTTGATGCACATTGAGCTTCCCGCTCACATGTTGAAATATATAGGTACACTCTGTCAAATTAAAAGTGGCTGGTCACTTGGGCAGTTAAATTTTTCGAAGCATCTTCGAGTAAGCGCACGGTTCACAAATTTCAACTTCTCCCTGCCACTTTGGCTGACTTTAAAATACAAGGCTGTGATTTAGGTTATCTCCACACTGTGCTTGGCGTGGGACAGTGCTCGAACTACTTAACCTCTTACTCAAGCAACTCGAGTTCTATTACACAGTTCTACAAATGAAATTTTTTGTGAGCTGTTTTACATTTTAATGATGATTCTTAATATTACGATACCGCTGATTTAAAAAATGACAGCAATTCTTCTGCATCACATCGGGTTTGTTTACAAACAAAAATAAGTATTCACACATTTTCTTCGAAAAATGTACATACTCATGAGATATCAGTAGGTTATTTAGGACAGACCTGGCACAGTTTTTTGCGTTTATATGGGAAAAGATAGGGAAAACGAGGGTAGATGCTAGACTAGGAGAGCATCCAAGGAGGAAAAATGCGTTTATATGGGGGGAGATAGGGAATATGAGGTTAGATGTCGACTAGACAGGGTTTGAAAGGTCTGAATATACGCTTTATAAGGGAAAGGATAGGGAAAACGAGGAGATGCTAGGATAGATAGGTACTGAAGTAGGAGGAATGTGCTTTATATGAGAGTAGCCGGGAATACGAGGAGAAGCGCTAGGCTAGTCAGAGGTCGAGTAGAGTATGGTTTATATGAGAGGGGTAGGGAACAGGAGCAGGGGTGTTAGGCTAGACAGAGGTTAAGAAGTAGAGTAGGGTTTATATGAAAGGTATAGGAAAACGAGGAGAGGTGTTAGGCTAGGCAGAGGTCAAGAAGTAGAGTATGGTTTATATGAAAGGTATAGGAAAACGAGGAGGGGTGTTAGGCTAGACAGAGTTGAAGGGCAGAGCATGTCTTGTATATGAGAGAGGTAGGGAACAGGAGCAGAGGTGTTAGGCTAGGCAGAGATCAAGAAGTAGAGTATGGTTTATATGAAAGGTATAGGAAAACGAGGAGGGGTGTTAGGCTAGACAGAGTTGAAGGGTAGAGCATGTCTTGTATGTGAGAGGGGTAGGGAGCAGGAGCAGGGGTGTTAGGCTAGACAGAGCTCAAGAAGTAGAATATGGTTTATATGAAAGGTATAGGAAAACGAGGAGGGGTGTTAGGTTAGACAGAGTTGAAGGGCAGAGCATGTCTTGTATATGAGAGAGGTAGGGAACAGGAGCAGGGGTGTTAGGCTAGGCAGAAGTCAAGAAGTAGAGTAGGGTTTATATGAAAGGTATAGGAAAACGAGCAGGGGTGTTAGACTAGACAGAGTTGAAGGGCAGAGCATGTCTTGTATATGAGAGAGGTAGGGAACAGGAGCAGGGGTGTTAGGCTAGGCAGAGGTCAAGAAGTAGAGTATGGTTTATATGAATGGTATAGGAAAACGAGGAGGAGTGTTAGGCTAGACAGAGTTGAAGGGTAGAGTATGTCCTTTATATGAGGGAGGTTAGGAACAGGAGGAGGGGTGTTAGGTTAGGAGAATTGAGTATGTGTTTATAAGGAGAGACGAGAAAACGGAGAGAGATCCTATGCTAGGATAGACAGGTGTTAAAGTTAGGTTAGATAGGAAACCAAGGAGTGATACTCAGCTAGAGGGGGAGGCAGGAGGAATGCGCTTTATGAGAGGTAGGGAATACTGGGAGAAATGCTAGGGAAGACAGGGACTGAAGGTATGTAGGATGTTTTTCCAGAAGGGAAGAGTAAGAATTTCAGAGGTATTTAGAGCACAATATAACTATTTTAGAACACACTTAGAAGCTTTTTAGGCACATGCTTAGATAACTTTGCAGGTATTCTGATGATGTTTTAATGCGGTAGAACAGCCATTTGACATCCTCTTACTGGCTTTAAAATATTTTTAGACATAGATACAGATACGTGTTTTAGGGTATTGGTGTAAGCATTTTAGTCAGTGTACTAGGAATTGTGGAGCATTTTAGAGTTCATTTAGAGACATTTTAAGCATAGGTACAGATATTTTTTTGATATGAACAAGGCTTTCAGGACATTATGGTATGAGGCAGGGAAATTTTAGATGTTTCAGCAGCATTTAGGGAACTGGAACAGGTAGATTCAGGGTATTCATATAGGCTTCAGAATATTTCGAGGTGTTTTATGATGCTTTTAAGATATTTTGACAATTTTCAAGACGTTTTCAAAGCTCGTGCTAGGAGTGTTTGTGGCTCTTTAAAGGTATTTTAGGTCATGGATGGGGCATAGACGCAGACCATTAAGAGTTCCTGAAGAGACTTTTGGAAAGTGTAGGGGCTGTTTTATAGGCTTTGGAAAGAGTAGCGGGTGTTTTATCGGATTTGAATAAGTGTAGTGGCTGTTTTGTCGGCTTTTGGATAAGTGTAGTGATCGTTTATTGGCTTTTGGTAAATGTAGTGGCTGTTTTTATGAGGGCTTTTGGGAAATGGTTTTCAGGCATTCTCTCTTGTTTATAGAGTTTTCTCTTGTATTACGCAAGTCTTATGATCTATAACCATTTCTAACGTTTTTACAGTCATATCGGATCCTTTTATGGTCTTCTCAATATTCTAATGCTAGCATGCATGAAAGTATGTAGAGATGCCTTTTCTAACTCGACCTTAGGTTCTGTTAGTGATATTATTGTTTTATTCAGCTTTTCTGTTTTTGTATGGTTAATTGTTGGTTAGGTGTATCGTCTTTACCAGTTAATTGATGCTTTATTAGATAAGGATGATAAGGGTAGATGTCTCTCCCCTTTTATCTAGGCTTGAGACTAGCACTAGGATTTGCTCCTAATGGCAGGGTTACCACCTCCCACTCAACATTCTTATTTTTATTCATTCTTAGGTGTCTGCTAGATGTATACACAGTACATGGCAAACTTCCACTTTTTAAAGTTGTAGAATCACGAGAAAATTATCATCTAAGGATTAGATTCTCTTAGGCACTGCTTGTAATGCTGTAATGGCCATATACATATGTCGTTATTCCATCCTCAGCAACGACTCTTTTATCGTCGTATGGAGTCAATGCAATTTTATTCACTTGCACTGTGGTAACAGTATGTTTTCGTGACAGGATCAGATTCATGGGTGTCATTATTTCTCTGGCTTTAAGACAGTCTGTATAACTGTCGAATGTGATGTGCTGCTTAATAGCGCCACGTTTTATACCTTTAATCTTTTTTATGATTGAGCCGTGGATATCTAGCGCATACATCTTAGGTCGCAGTCCGACAAAGCGTTGGATGATTTTACCATTAGCCTCATCTTTAAATTTACCAAGCACTTTCTTGTTTAGAGCTGAATAGCATATATGGTTCGTAGGATAATCAGCCGTATCCAGATGCTCAAGAAAACGTAGCTTGTCCTTGTACACATCTTCAGTTGTAACTTGATGGATGAATGAATCAGTATCCATATACATCAGCTTCAGGTTTTCAACTCCATAATGCGATAACAACACATCATAATGATAGTGGTACATTAATGTCTTGGAGATGTCCAACACACTCATTCCAATGTATATAGGCTTGTTGAAGACAATCTGTCGGGAGGCCATATGCACAGCAGCTAGATTGGTAGCATATATTGTTCGATCGATAAACGTAGGCTTTGCAATTAACTTTTCCAGAGTCTTCTCGTTTGCCACCAACCGTATATCCACACGATTACGAAGGTTCTCCATTGTTTTTCCAAACATAGCATTGTTGAACAGTTTGTAGAGATCCTTCTCAAAATCATTTGCAGCCTTTTGTCGTAGTCTGTTGTTAAATTCCACATACGGTTTTAACCACTGTGACTGTCGGAATTGTAGCACACGATGGATTTTTGTTAGTCGTAGTCCATGACTAAGAGCTTGCTTCAAAGTCATGTATTGCACTACATACTTCTTTCGTGATCCAAGGTGAGGAATTAACTTCTTTGTAGTAGACTCCTCTGGTTTCAGACACTCAGGCAGGAATGGTAAATCATTATGCAGATCATGGAGTTCAGCCGGATACTCGATGTCAACTTCTAATATGTATCCATGAGGATCATCTTCTTCTAGTCTTTGTAAGTTTATTTCTTCAGGTGAAACCCACTGAAATCCACCAAAAGGAAGGGCGTGACACATTGCCCACCCATATTGGTTATTAGAGTCCTCATATGTGATGAATTGGGTTGGTCTCGACGGATCAAACTTGTCCATGTAAGTGTTATTAGCCTCTGCATAGCGGTGGGAAACTTGGCATAAACCTCCTCTTATGCCGGATTCTATCATGAGTAGTTGGTCATAATCCTGTAACAGTTCCAGTTCGATTCCAGTATACAGTAACATGGCGTCCCATGTAAGTCCTGGAGAGGTAAAATAATGTGCTGGATCAACTTTATGCGTTTTGAGAGTTTGCTCTCTGAATGTCTCAAAGACATCAGCTAGAAGGAGAACATCCGAGATTAAGTAGAGATCACTGTATTCACCCAGGTTTCTCACATTAAACAGCTCCCATACATGTTTAGCATGATCGTAGTCAGCATCACTAATTTCCTCTTCATTTAATTTATTGTAGAAGGAGTCCTTAGGAGGCAGGCAGGTCTCGTTCAAGACGTTCCATGAAGTGACGTAATCATAGGGAAATACACCCTTACGTGTCATCAATTTCATCTTGTCTTCTCCGAAGTACTTCAATGTTTCAGGGTACGATGTCAGATTTTTTACCAGCTTATCCAAGCTTGTACTCAGGAACCGAAAACTATCTACAAACCGAAGCTTTATATCTCCTACATACTTGGAGAATGAGATATAGCTTTCTTCAGAGCTAGGAATTACCTCCACACGTTCACTTGTACATCCCAACTCCTTAACAATGAAGTGTGAGTCATACCCACTGAGGTTGTGCATGAAGACAGGGATATATTTAGGCGTTTTGCAGGCTAAATTGCATTCATTATGAAGACTTCCTCGGTATTCACCACTGATGTGATCATGATCGCGTACTTTATAGTTCACTTCTGTAAAGGTTTTTCCACACAAGTAGCATACTATAGAAGACTCAAAATCCTTTTGCTGTTGATCTGTAAGTTTCAGAGGCATGACAGATTTGTATATATTATTAATCTCCTTTGCAAGGAATGACAGGTATTCCATAAACTTCTGAGTAGCATCAACACCACGATATACATAGGGATGCTTAGGAAGATCAGTTTCCAGATGTTCAACGCTGGTTGATGGTTTAACGTAAACACAGAAGCTCATTGCTGTATGCTCTTGATAAGGGGTTGTATAAGAAGTTTCAGGACTGGGTATGCATGTATGACATGGAGCGAGAATGCTTTCAAAGTCTGCATAGATGACGTAAGGTAGTTTCAACATCCTCTCAAAATTTTTAAACTGTACAATTGATTTCTCATTTGCAGGCATAACTACCCTTGCAACACCATGCTGATTACAGATGGATGCATGTTCTTGCAGCTTTTCCGGTCCACTTCGTCCATATCGATCGTCAAAATGTGTAAAGCACCGCTTACAGGTATATATCACTCCATCATGCTTAGTTTTCTGACGTCGAACGAGCATCTCAAAATTCTTGATATATACATAGTGATGTTTTCCACTACTGTCACTCAATAGTAGGATGTCACGGTGGTCAGGTAGCTCAGAGTCAGCAACCTTTATCGGATACACTTCATGCTTCTCATCCAGACCGAAAACGTTGATAGACATCCTATTAAGCTTCTCAAATTTAGGTATTTGAGAAAGTGGAGTAGGATAGGAAACGCAGCTGAAGTCATACTTATCTTGAAACTGTTTGTATTTACTCACACGCTGTGCATTCTTCTCAACGAACTTGGCTAGTACAGAATATATGAAGCATAGCTCATCAGTTAAGTTCTGGATGTTAATGCATGCTTTCATTGCTTCAATAGATGGCGGTAGTGCTATGTAGCTGCTTCCTCGTAAGGGTTTGTACTTGTTAATACGAAGGCGCACCCCTTCCACAGCAAGCAGAGCCCAGCTGCTTCCCTTTAATTGTGACTCCTCCATTTCAGTAACCAACTTCTTCATTTTCGTTTCCAGCATAGAGTCCAGATCCGTTTCTAAGAAAGCAGCTTGCTTCCGTGTTTTAAATGTTTTGTCACAGGTTTCTCCGATACTGTTTACAAATCGGCACTCAACCAGCAGATTAACTTTCACACTCTTGTGAATACCAAGCTCTTTATGCACTGCCTGGATTATTCGTTGTTTGGTCTCATGCAGGTACATATTCAAGTCCTTAGATGAATCGCATCGTATAAAATACGATTTCAATCGTCCTTCGAACGCTGTCTCGTATTCTTTCATGTCACAGTCCTCCATTGTGGATAATATGTGATGTTTGGTAGGCTCCAATCTGCTTTTCTTCTGAGGACTGCTTATTTCACATACGTGTTCGTGCCGCTGTCCCTTGTAACCATCATTAAAGGTTACATTACAATGTTTACATTTGAAGAGCTTCTTGCAGTTCATCTCGTGTCTTCTCTTGTCATAACTTCGGAGGAATTCCTTTCTGCATTTAATACAAGCGTATCCAGTAGCACTTGGAATAATATCCTTATACGCTGAGTTATTCATCTTTATTCTTGATGCAATAACGTATTAATCCTTCTTCAAGGGAAATGTAGACCTTTTTGCCTTGATAACACTTTAGAAAGCTGATTATTCTTGGAGAGAACACGATGTTAACACCGCAAGACTAATTAGCGCAATGAAGTCCAGTGTCCGCGGTCACCCTATTTATAGAGGTAGCACGAACCTTATATACTGAATTTTAATAATAAAACGATGATTAAGCGTCTAAACTCTTATATCTCAATACGTTACACAGGTATTCGGACGTTTCCGTAGGTGTTCGAACACGTTCGTGTGTTTGGAGAGGTGCTCGAATGTGTTGTGTATGTCTGCGTATGTATCTGTGTGTGTGTGTATGTGTTTTGAACTGTCTCGGGGTGTGCGTGTCTGTGTGTGTGAGTCTGTATGTTTATGTCTGTGTGTGTGTGCGTGTGTGTGTGGGCGTGTGTGTCTGTGTGTATGAGTCTGTGTGTTTATGTCTGTGTATGTGTGTGTGTGTGTCTGTGTGTCTGTGTGTGTGAATGTCTATGTGCGTCTGTGTGTATGTTTATGCGTGTGTGTTTTGAACTGTCTCGGGCTGTGTATGTATGCGTGTGTGTATGTCCGTGGGTGTGTGTCTGCGTGTGTGTGTGTGTATGAGTCTGTGTGTTTATGTCTGTGTATGTGTGTGTGTGCGGGTGGGGGTGCTGATCAAGAAGAAGAAAGGAATAAAGTAGAAAGGAAGAAGGAAAGAGAGAAAGAAGAAAAAAAAGAAAGAAAATTAAGAATTTTAATTCAGACCTAAGGATACTTAAGTATACTTATAAATATATATGGGTTAAACACTTTTTATTCCAGCCGTATATGTCTCCTAGTTTAATATTTATGAACCATTAAATTTTTATAAAGATTCGAACAAGGACCATAGGTTACCTAAGTACATATCACGGTTTAACACAGATAATGAATTACATCTAATAAATACATTTCTGATCCGTCCATACAACTCCCTTAGTTTAATAGCTATTGATCATTAAATATTTTGCTCTAAGATAATAGTAAAAAATTAATCCTTAAATAGCTTGATTACAATTATTTTCTAATGATACCTGAAAAGTCTTTCATTAAGCCTCTTAGTGCTATAAACTTATTCTGATTTTACCATATTTGCCTAAGTCTTTTAACTCATTAAGAATTAACCATTTAGGTTTTACCGATTCGAGGTCGGATATGAATTTCGGACTCCTAAATAGTTGTTCAGAGAATCTATCCACTGCTATCAATTTAATGTAATTTGTTCGAAGAGTCTAGCTGCCCTACTTCGGGAATAATGAAACATCAAAGTTTAAAACTCTGGCGAGACTCGAACTCAGGTCCCTAGAGATATCTTTCCGTAACTAATCAATAATACAGAACTATGTGAATCCTTGTTGATGCTAAAAGGGCATAAAGTCAGTAGTTGGTGTTTGTATGTGAAGTATCAATTCTTGGTAGCGATATTTATTTGTAGTTCTAGTTATTAAAATTATTTTCTTGGTAAATATCGTCGTTTTTAGAACGCTTCGGAGAAATGTACGCTGGACCTTTTAACAAGACATGGGGAGAAACCGCTAGGGTGAAACTCGGACACAATAGCCGCTAAATTGTATACAGAAGGGGAGACAGAGTATCGATCTCCCTCCCAGGCAATAACATGCGGGGCTGTATAGTCTGTGCTCCAAAAATTGGTATACAGAATTTCTAATCCATGTATGCCACTAACAGAAGGTTTAGCGTTCTTATCAGTGTATTTAAGTACAGAGTGACGCTTGTTAACCTTTAAAGCTAAATATTCCAATATTTTTTCTTCGCTTGTGATTCCACTCTGCAAAATTTCTCATTGTAATAAAGAGGTGTGCTTTAGTTAGCGAACATCGTATACTAGCCATTTCTACGATAACTTTCAGAACCCTCTTGTTGCAATTTAGAGGATAACACAAGCGTGTTATCGGCCCGTTCAAAGCAACAAGTCTCGGTAGGATGGTGAAAATTAAACCTTTCGATTTTAACTTGCATTTTTTATTTGATGTATATGATTAGAATTAACGCTGCGTACTTTATAGCGGATGAATCATGTCTCATAGCTGACTGGAAATGCAGACATTATTTTGATTACCTCCTCCAACCCAAAGCCGAGGAGGAGGGGGAACTTTAAATGCTTCTTCTTCAAGTAAATGTCAACACGTGGACATGTAAGCGACCCTCGCAATTACCAACTCCAGCAGTAACCATTAATATATCCAGAAGACTCATGCACTATAGGTCCCCTTTGCCTGAAAGACCAATTGAACCAAGTGAACCAATTAAAAAGCCATAAATTGATCCAGAAAATACACGCTACTTGGTTCGGGCTTACATGAAAGACCAATTGAACCAAGTGAAACAATTAAAAAGCCATAAATTTATCCAGAAAATACATGCTACTTGGGTCGGGCTTTTTTGAAAGACCAATTACAGCCAATTTAAATCAATTAAGCCAATTAAAAAGCCATAAATTGATCCAGAAAATACAAACACCAACTACTGACTTTATGCCCTTTTAGCATCAACAAGGATTCACATAGTTCTGTATTATTGATTAGTTACGGAAAGATATCTCTAGGGACCTGAGTTCGAGTCTCGCCAGAGTTTTAAACTTTGATGTTTCATTATTCCCGAAGTAGGGCAGCTAGACTCTTCGAACAAATTACATTAAATTGATAGCAGTGGATAGATTCTCTGAACAACTATTTAGGAGTCCAAAATTCATATCCGACCTCGAATCGATAAAACCTAAATGGTTAATTCTTAATGAGTTAAAAGACTTAGGCAAATATGGTAAAATCAGAATAAGTTTATAGCACTAAGAGGCTTAGTGAAAGACTTTTCAGGTATCATTAGAAAATAATTGTAATCAAGCTTTTTAAGGATTAATTTTTTACTATTATCTTAGAGCAAAATATTTAATGATCAATAGCTATTAAACTAAGGGAGTTGTATGGACGGATCAAAAATGTATTTATTAGATGTAATTCATTATCTGTGTTAAACCGTGATATGTACTTAGGTAACCTATGGTCCTTGTTCGAATCTTTATAAAAATTTAATGGTTCATAAATATTAAACTAGGAGACATATACGGCTGGAATAAAAAGTGTTTAACCCATATATATTTATAAGTATACTTAAGTATCCTTAGGTCTGAATTAAAATTCTTAATTTTCTTTCTTTTTTTTCTTCTTTCTCTCTTTCCTTCTTCCTTTCTACTTTATTCCTTTCTTCTTCTTGATCAGCACCCCCACCCGCACACACACACACATACACAGACATAAACACACAAACCCATACACACACACACGCAGACACACACCCACGGACATACACACACACACGCATACATACACAGCCCGAGACAGTTCAAAACACACACGCATAAACATACACACAGACGCACATAGACATTCACACACACAGACACACAGACACACACACACATACACAGACATAAACACACAGACTCATACACACAGACACACACGCCCACACACACACGCACACACACACAGACATAAACATACAGACTCACACACACAGACACGCACACCCCGAGACAGTTCAAAACACATACACACACACAGATACATAAGCAGACATACACAACACATTCGAGCACCTCTCCAAACACACGAACATGTTCGAACACCTACGGAAACGTCCGAATACCTGTGTAACGTATTGAGATATAAGAGTTTAGACGCTTAATCATCGTTTTATTATTAAAATTCAGTATATAATTGATCTAAAAGGTTCGTGCTACCTCTATAAATAGGGTGACCGCGGACACTGGACTTCATTGCGCTAATTAGTCTTGCGGTGTTAACATCATGTTCTCTCCAAGAATAATCAGCTTTCTAAAGTGTTATCAAGGCAAAAAGGTCTACATTTCCCTTGAAGAAGGATTAATACGTTATTGCATCAAGAATAAAGATGAATAACTCAGCGTATAATGATATTATTCCAAGCGCTACTGGATACGCTTGTATTAAATGTAGAAAGGAATTCCTCCGAAGTTATGACAAGAGAAGACACGAGATGAACTGCAAGAAGCTCTTCAAATGTAAACATTGTAATGTAACCTTTAATGATGGTTACAAGGGACAGCGGCACGAAGACGTATATGAAATAAGCAGTCCTCAGAAGAAAAACAGATTGGAGCCTACCAAACATCACATATTATCCACAATGGAGGACTGTGACATGAAAGAATACGAGACAGCGTTCGAAGGACGATTGAAATCGTATTTTATACGATGCGATTCATCTAAGGACTTGAATATGTACCTGCATGAGACCAAACAACGAATAATCCAGGCAGTGCATAAAGAGCTTGGTATTCACAAGAGTGTGAAAATTAATCTGCTGGTTGAGTGCCGATTTGTAAACAGTATCGGAGAAACCTGTGACAAAACAATTAAAACACGGAATCAAGCTGCTTTCTTAGAAACGGATCTGGCCTCTATGCTGGAAACGAAAATGAAGAAGTTGGTTACTGAAATGGAGGAGTCACAATTAAAGGGAAGCAGCTGGGCTCTGCTTGCTGTGGAAGGGGTGCGCCTTCGTATTAACAAGTACAAACCCTTACGAGGAAGCAGCTACATAGCACTACCGCCATCTATTGAAGCAATGAAAGCATGCATTAACATCCAGAATTTAACTGATGAGCTATGCTTCATATATTCTGTACTAGCCAAGTTCGTTGAGAAGAATGCACAGCGTGTGAGTAAATACAAACAGCTTCAAGATAAGTATGACTTCAGCTGCGTTTCCTATCCTACTCCACTTTCTCAAATACCTAAATTTGAGAAGCTTAATAGGATGTCTATCAACGTTTTCGGTCTGGATGTAAAGCATGAAGTGTATCCGATAAAGGTTGCTGACTCTGAGCTACCTGACCACCGTGACCTCCTACTATTGAGTGACAGTAGTGGAAAACATCACTATGTATATATCAAGAATTTTGAGAAGCTCGTTCGACGTCAGAAAACTAAGCATGATGGAGTGATATATACCTGTAAGCGGTGCTTTACACATTTTGACGATCGATATGGACGAAGTGGACTGGAAAAGCTGCAAGAACATGCATCCATCTGTAATCAGCATGGTGTTGCAAGGGTAGTTATGCCTGCAAATGAGAAATCAATTGTACAGTTTAAAAATTTTGAGAGGATGTTGAAACTACCTTACGTCATCTATGCAGACTTTGAAAGCATTCTCGCTCCATGTCATACATGCATACCCAGTCCTGAAACTTCTTATACAACCCCTTATCAAGAGCATACAGCAATGAGCTTCTGTGTTTACGTTAAACCATCAACCAGCGTTGAACATCTGGAAACTGGTCTTCCTAAGCATCCCTATGTATATCGTGGTGTTGATGCTAATCAGAAGTTTATGGAATACCTGTTATTCCTTGCAAAGGAGATTTATAATATATACAAATCTGTCATGCCTCTGAAACTTACAGATCAACAGCAAAAGGATTTTGAGTCTTCTATAGTATGCTACTTGTGTGGAAAAACCTTTACAGAAGTGAACTATAAAGTACGCGATCATGATCACATCAGTGGTGAATACCGAGGAAGTCTTCATAATGAATGCAATTTAGCCTGTAAAACGCCTAAATATATCCCTGTCTTCATGCACAACCTCAGTGGGTATGACTCACACTTCATTGTTAAGGAGTTGGGATGTACAAGTGAACGTGTGGAGGTAATTCCTAGCTCTGAAGAAAGCTATATCTCATTCTCCAAGTATGTAGGAGATATAAAGCTTCGGTTTGTAGATAGTTTTCGGTTCCTGAGTACAAGCTTGGATAAGCTGGTAAAAAATCTGACATCGTACCCTGAAACATTGAAGTACTTCGGAGAAGACAAGATGAAATTGATGACACGTAAGGGTGTATTTCCCTATGATTACGTCACTTCATGGAACGTCTTGAACGAGACCTGCCTGCCTCCTAAGGACTCCTTCTACAATAAATTAAATGAAGAGGAAATTAGTGATGCTGACTACGATCATGCTAAACATGTATGGGAGCTGTTTAATGTGAGAAACCTGGGTGAATACAGTGATCTCTACTTAATCTCGGATGTTCTCCTTCTAGCTGATGTCTTTGAGACATTCAGAGAGCAAACTCTCAAAACGCATAAAGTTGATCCAGCACATTATTTTACCTCTCCAGGACTTACATGGGACGCCATGTTACTGTATACTGGAATCGAACTGGAACTGTTACAGGATTATGACCAACTACTCATTATAGAATCCGGCATAAGAGGAGGTTTATGCCAAGTTTCCCACCGCTATGCAGAGGCTAATAACACTTACATGGACAAGTTTGATCCGTCGAGACCAACCCAATTCATCACATATGAGGACTCTAATAACCAATATGGGTGGGCAATGTGTCACGCCCTTCCTTTTGGTGGATTTCAGTGGGTTTCACCTGAAGAAATAAACTTACAAAGACTAGAAGAAGATGATCCTCATGGATACATATTAGAAGTTGACATCGAGTATCCTGCTGAACTCCATGATCTGCATAATGATTTACCATTCCTGCCTGAGTGTCTGAAACCAGAGGAGTCTACTACAAAGAAGTTAATTCCTCACCTTGGATCACGAAAGAAGTATGTAGTGCAATACATGACTTTGAAGCAAGCTCTTAGTCATGGACTACGACTAACAAAAATCCATCGTGTGCTACAATTCCGACAGTCACAATGGTTAAAACTGTATGTGGAATTTAACAACAGACTACGACAAAAGGCTGCAAATGATTTTGAGAAGGATCTCTACAAACTGTTCAACAATGCTATGTTTGGAAAAACAATGGAGAACCTTCGTAATCGTGTGGATATACGGTTGGTGGCAAACGAGAAGACTCTGGAAAAGTTAATTGCAAAGCCTACGTTTATCGATCGAACAATATATGCTACCAATCTAGCTGCTGTGCATATGGCCTCCCGACAGATTGTCTTCAACAAGCCTATATACATTGGAATGAGTGTGTTGGACATCTCCAAGACATTAATGTACCACTATCATTATGATGTGTTGTTATCGCATTATGGAGTTGAAAACCTGAAGCTGATATATATGGATACTGATTCATTCATCCATCAAGTTACAACTGAAGATGTGTACAAGGACAAGCTACGTTTTCTTGAGCATCTGGATACGGCTGATTATCCTACGAACCATATATGCTATTCAGCTCTAAACAAGAAAGTGCTTGGTAAATTTAAAGATGAGGCTAATGGTAAAATCATCCAACGCTTTGTCGGACTGCGACCTAAGATGTATGCGCTAGATATCCACGGCTCAATCATAAAAAAGATTAAAGGTATAAAACGTGGCGCTATTAAGCAGCACATCACATTCGACAGTTATACAGACTGTCTTAAAGCCAGAGAAATAATAAGGACACCCATGAATCTGATCCTGTCACGAAAACATACTGTTACCACAGTGCAAGTGAATAAAATGCATTGACTCCATACGACGATAAAAGAGTCGTTGCTGAGGATGGAATAACGACATATGCATATGGCCATTACAGCATTACAAGCAGTGCCTAAGAGAATCTAATCCTTAGATGATAATTTTCTCGTGATTCTACAACTTTAAAAAGTGGAAGTTTGCCATATACTGTGTATACATCTAGCAGACACCTAAGAATGAATAAAAATAAGAATGTTGAGTGGGAGGTGGTAACCCTGCCATTAGGAGCAAATCCTAGTGCTAGTCTCAAGCCTAGATAAAAGGGGAGAGACATCTACCCTTATCATCCTTATCTAATAAAGCATCAATTAACTGGTAAAGACGATACACCTAACCAACAATTAACCATACAAAAACAGAAAAGCTGAATAAAACAATAATATCACTAACAGAACCTAAGGTCGAGTTAGAAAAGGCATCTCTACATACTTTCATGCATGCTAGCATTAGAATATTGAGAAGACCATAAAAGGATCCGATATGACTGTAAAAACGTTAGAAATGGTTATAGATCATAAGACTTGCGTAATACAAGAGAAAACTCTATAAACAAGAGAGAATGCCTGAAAACCATTTCCCAAAAGCCCTCATAAAAACAGCCACTACATTTACCAAAAGCCAATAAACGATCACTACACTTATCCAAAAGCCGACAAAACAGCCACTACACTTATTCAAATCCGATAAAACACCCGCTACTCTTTCCAAAGCCTATAAAACAGCCCCTACACTTTCCAAAAGTCTCTTCAGGAACTCTTAATGGTCTGCGTCTATGCCCCATCCATGACCTAAAATACCTTTAAAGAGCCACAAACACTCCTAGCACGAGCTTTGAAAACGTCTTGAAAATTGTCAAAATATCTTAAAAGCATCATAAAACACCTCGAAATATTCTGAAGCCTATATGAATACCCTGAATCTACCTGTTCCAGTTCCCTAAATGCTGCTGAAACATCTAAAATTTCCCTGCCTCATACCATAATGTCCTGAAAGCCTTGTTCATATCAAAAAAATATCTGTACCTATGCCTAAAATGTCTCTAAATGAACTCTAAAATGCTCCACAATTCCTAGTACACTGACTAAAATGCTTACACCAATACCCTAAAACACGTATCTGTATCTATGTCTAAAAATATTTTAAAGCCAGTAAGAGGATGTCAAATGGCTGTTCTACCGCATTAAAACATCATCAGAATACCTGCAAAGTTATCTAAGCATGTGCCTAAAAAGCTTCTAAGTGTGTTCTAAAATAGTTATATTGTGCTCTAAATACCTCTGAAATTCTTACTCTTCCCTTCTGGAAAAACATCCTACATACCTTCAGTCCCTGTCTTCCCTAGCATTTCTCCCAGTATTCCCTACCTCTCATAAAGCGCATTCCTCCTGCCTCCCCCTCTAGCTGAGTATCACTCCTTGGTTTCCTATCTAACCTAACTTTAACACCTGTCTATCCTAGCATAGGATCTCTCTCCGTTTTCTCGTCTCTCCTTATAAACACATACTCAATTCTCCTAACCTAACACCCCTCCTCCTGTTCCTAACCTCCCTCATATAAAGGACATACTCTACCCTTCAACTCTGTCTAGCCTAACACTCCTCCTCGTTTTCCTATACCATTCATATAAACCATACTCTACTTCTTGACCTCTGCCTAGCCTAACACCCCTGCTCCTGTTCCCTGCCTCTCTCATATACAAGACATGCTCTGCCCTTCAACTCTGTCTAGTCTAACACCCCTGCTCGTTTTCCTATACCTTTCATATAAACCCTACTCTACTTCTTGACTTCTGCCTAGCCTAACACCCCTGCTCCTGTTCCCTACCTCTCTCATATACAAGACATGCTCTGCCCTTCAACTCTGTCTAACCTAACACCCCTCCTCGTTTTCCTATACCTTTCATATAAACCATACTCTACTTCTTGAGCTCTGTCTAGCCTAACACCCCTGCTCCTGCTCCCTACCCCTCTCACATACAAGACATGCTCTACCCTTCAACTCTGTCTAGCCTAACACCCCTCCTCGTTTTCCTATACCTTTCATATAAACCATACTCTACTTCTTGATCTCTGCCTAGCCTAACACCTCTGCTCCTGTTCCCTACCTCTCTCATATACAAGACATGCTCTGCCCTTCAACTCTGTCTAGCCTAACACCCCTCCTCGTTTTCCTATACCTTTCATATAAACCATACTCTACTTCTTGACCTCTGCCTAGCCTAACACCTCTCCTCGTTTTCCTATACCTTTCATATAAACCCTACTCTACTTCTTAACCTCTGTCTAGCCTAACACCCCTGCTCCTGTTCCCTACCCCTCTCATATACAAGACATGCTCTACCCTTCAACTCTGTCTAGCCTAACACCTCTCCTCGTTTTCCTATACCTTTCATATAAACCATACTCTACTCGACCTCTGACTAGCCTAGCGCTTCTCCTCGTATTCCCTGCTACTCTCATATAAAGCACATTCCTCCTACTTCAGTACCTATCTATCCTAGCATCTCCTCGTTTTCCCTATCCTTTCCCTTATAAAGCGTATATTCAGACCTTTCAAACCCTGTCTAGTCGACATCTAACCTCATATTCCCTATCTCCCCCCATATAAACGCATTTTTCCTCCTTGGATGCTCTCCTAGTCTAGCATCTACCCTCGTTTTCCCTATCTTTTCCCATATAAACGCAAAAAACTGTGCCAGGTCTGTCCTAAATAACCTACTGATATCTAAGGCCTAAAAATGAATTTGTAAGGGTTTTTGTTGCCATATATCACATTTAAATTCATCTTGTAAACAGTAGGGCAATAAAATCTTGTTCGTTTGGTATAAAATGTTTGTTTTTTAGATATTCTCCGGTGTGCTTCCGTGGAGTCCCTACACAACATCCAGCAGTAATCTGAAATCATTGAAGAATTCCATCGTTCTTGGCATTTCTTCTCCATTTCTCGAATATCCTGATGGAATCTCTCCCCTTGTTCCTCACTGACTACCCTAGGTTGTCAGAAAAGACGTCCAAATGTGAAAACAGAAAGTGTATTTGAGACTCATGTTGCATCGTAAAGTTGTGAACTTCTGTAGCATGTTGTTCACAATTTTAACGTAGTCAGAATGTTTATTGCTTCCTAGAAAGTTGTCTACGGCTTCTTTAAATGCATTACAAGCATATTTATCTTCAAAAGTCATAGTAGCTTCAAATTATCTGTCTTTAAATAATGCTCTGATTTGTGGATTCACAAAGATATTTGAAACAATCACCATCTTGGTTAAGTGTTTTTACGAGATGTTTCATTACACCAAGTTTTTTTTATGAAGATGTGGTAAACGAATTTTGTTAGGATCCACCAGGCTGCTCCTTATTATCTGGCGTTAAACGTTCTCTTTTGGGCCTTTGATTTTGTTTCCAATGTTTGTTTTAGCCCTACAATCCCACTCGCATAAATAACATGGATATTTTATGAATCCATGTTGTTGGCCTACTATCATACAGATTACTTTCAAATCTCTACACATCAACCACTGATGTTCAGCATATTTAATTCTTTCTAAAACACACTTCAAACTTTCATAATTCTCCTTCAGCTGCACTGAGTGCGCTACTGGAACTGAAGAAAGAGCATTCCCATTGTGAAACAGCACACCCTTAAGCCTTCTTTTAATGGAATCAATAAATAGGCCCCATTAATGTGGATCATATGTAAGACAACCCAGTTTCTTTATTAATTCTGGAATGTTATTACAGTAAACTAGAGTTTTTTATTCGCTGAAGTATTGCAACAAATACCTTTCCCTCTTCCTGTAGAAGGCCATTGAAGTATCAACTGCAAGTAAGTTGTTTTCCTCTAGTCTGGAACCTAACACCTCAGCTGCATCCTTGGGAATATTTAAATCCTTTACAATATCATTTAGCTTGGCTTGTGATAATGGTTGTGGGCATTTGTTGATTCAGAAACGAACTCCTCGGACACAAGTGATGGTGGTGAATCATTGTTACTTTCTGTATCTGAAATAAGTTCACTACTGTCTATAGGTGGCTTAGGCATAGGAATATCACGTTCATGGGCTCATAGAAGATGGCAAGTTTGGGTATACAATTCCTGTTTTGTTCTTTGATTTAAAACCCTTCACATTGCATGTACAAAAGTAACAGTCACCACTGTGATTGTGAGGTTCATACCACACCATTGGTATTCCAAAACGTAGTGATTGTTTCTTCCTCTTTGTCCAATTTCGTAAGTCTTAAACACAAACACTGCACACATTATGAGGAGCCCACGACCTGGATTGACCTCCTACTTCAATTCAGAAGTAAGCTTTGTACCCATTTGTTACAAATGAGGTTATGTTTTTTCTTCGGATTCTTCACAATGAAACTACCACGAATATAACAAAATGAAGCTGAATTATTTATACAACACCTTCTTTCCATTACGCTGTGCTGGGTTACATATGATTAAGCTAACAAAATTGTATTATTTAAAAGCTAATTTATTGCTTTATACAACTTAAGCCCTGTCACAGATGAATCCGCAATACAAAATGGTGTAAGCAGCTGAGAGTGTGCTGCCACCCGCCATAAAACAGTCAACTATTTCCATTTAATAGCTTTATTCCAATAGATGACTTTCTTGTAGTAGTGTAATTGTTCATGATCACATAATAGATACACAAATAAATAAAAATGGAAGATATGGATTTTGAAAGAAATGGTATGTAATACGACAATATGGACTTCATTTTTGGAAATAACTATAAAAAGATCTGAATATCTAATCAGCAAAATCATTGTTGACCTGTGTTATCATCAGCTGATTATTGCTTTTTATTTATTATAACTCGTTTAAGTGTAATATAGTTAATATTGCTAATGCCTCTTCGTTTTACTTATAAACAAAATTACAATAGTGGTAATTTTTGGTTATGAAATTATATTCACTATCAAACATCACTGCTACTGATAATGTAATGGTTGCTATCTACGGGTATGGCAGACTATTAAATAAGTGCACATACATAAGAAATGAAGAAAACCTTTAAGCATATATTTAGAGTGAAAGGGGAAACACAAGATTGAGTAGCTCCACAGACATCTGAACTTGCAACCTATGACTCTCTCTACTACTGAATTAACAGTGCTCCAGTAAATGTGACAATGTAACGAGACTTAGTCATATTCCACGTGAGAACTATAAATTGCGTTTTGTTTACAAATATTGAGTGTTGAAATATTCTGAAACGTCTGTCTGTCTGAAATATCGTATATGAACTATTTTAGGGAAGACTTTTGTGACTATAGTTGTTTTCCCCATTATAACTACTAGAAGTATATACGAAGGGTTGTAGTCTAGCTATTTCGAGGACTGATGGAAGTGCTCGATTCCAGCTCGTCTCTCAGACGCCGGCCAATTTTAAGTTGACCGAATGTATTTTTGTGTTGTTGGTCCAAGTTAGCTGCAATGGTACTGCATACCAATCCTTTGGCCTATAGCTGGGTATACAAGGGACACCGGGAGAATGCGTAGGGATGTCACCGGCGCAGACACAGCCGAAAATCTCAGTGCTCTGGCTCAACCTAACACAGCGATTCTGGCTCTAAGATCCCGGATGAATGTCATTCCCTACCCGTGGCGAACCGTGGTAGCTGCCCAGTTACCCTAAAGATAACGACCCCATGCCAACGGCCTGAACACTGGGCTAGCACAAGTTCTTGTAAATATAGTGAATGACCTATGCTTGAAAGAGGAAGGGAGAGAGAGTGAAATAAAATAAACAAAATGTAGATAAATAATCTTATGTGTTACATTCACATGTATTTCTCTAACTTCCATTGCTTATTAGTAGGTATAAAAATTATTCCTACGAAAGTTTATATTCCTATTCTCCTATCTACTATCCTATCATTTTAATTCAAATAAACCTTTCCGTAAATAGCTACATTACACACACTTCATTGTGGATAGAAAGGAAACAGCGATAATCAAATGTTTTAGAACTGGACGCTGTATTATGGCCATAAGATTCCATACACTTCCGTGCAATCGAGAGATGCAACTGCATATCGACAGGGCTATAAACAGACGGCTAATTATTGAACAGTTGCAAAAATTAACAACGGATATGTTGAAAATGACTGATGCCACAAAAGAAGTTAATTGAATTAATTGTGGTTTTAAAGAGATCTTCTGTGTGGTACGTTTTCGTCTATTACTTAACGTTTACCAGTTATACAAGATTATGCAAAATTCCTTACGCGTGAACTTCATAGACTATTAAACAAAATTCAAGGTATAGATTTGTTTGTCATATATGAGATTTCATTCAAAATCGTTAGAGCCACCATTTGAAGATAGAATGTTTCGAAAAATGTTCCATATGAAAGGTAGTTAGGTGTGGAGGAATATTTGAAAATCATCCGATCACATATTTGGAAGATACTGAACCCAACACCAAGTTTGGTACTCCTCTGTCTTTTTGATTTTGAATTATGTTATTCACGACACACACACACAGAGACAGACGCACATACATTTGACTAAAAGTACTTTTTTGTATTCTGGTGTCCTCAAGATATGCATTTCTAGTGAATTCTTGGTATCGAATTTTTCGGTGAAATGCAATACCTTCTCTACCCAATATATACGTGGCAGATAAAGTAAAAAGTAATAGATATCTATATTTCTGTATAATATATATTCCAGAACTCACATAACAAACCAACTGCTGTTTCAGGACAGACAGCATGCTGTGCCAAGACAATGCAACTCCCTCTACCATTGCAGTCACTGTTCATGTGATGTATTCCTCAATTTAAGAATAATATTAAATTAAATTTAGTTCTTCTTATGGACGCTTTATAACTACTGTGGTCCTTAGCGTCCCATTCTATATTGGGCGTGAAAGACTGGAAATTTTACTCAGAGGTCTCTATCAGGCTTGAGGTTCCTTTACGTGCCGTAAATCTATAACATGGGTCCACTAGCTTTACTTTCATTCCGAAGGAAGACATGTTAGTGGTTTCTACGCCCGAAAAAAATCCATCGCCCTCCGCCGGGTTTGAACCCGCGAGCTCGGGAACTAGAGACAACATGGTAACTACTACACCACAGAGTACGACAATACAATAATATAAGGAGGATATACGGTTAAAGAGGAGATAGGTCAGCTACACACACCTTCTCTCTTCAGGAAAGACCTCTGTAAATCAACCTCTGAGGTAAGTTACCACTAGCCAATGCAAACCTCACTGTAATTGCAAATTATTCCAATTGAATGACGTTAATAGATGTATTGAGAAAGCAAATCGCAAGCTCCTTTACTATTAACGGATCATCGACAAGTCGCTACGCATTTCTCGTGTAATCAAGATTCCCCTAGAGACGGAGTTTCTGCTGGCAGCACTGCCTGTCGCTAGCGTAGGTTAGGTTCACGTATGTCATTCATGAAAGGTAATGTAGATAAACAAAATGAAACTCGCCTATTTAAAGATGATGTCGAAAATGCTTATATTTTCTTGAAGATACGGATTCACTCGCTTTTATTTAATTTGAAACACCGTAGTTAAAGCATCTTTAGTTACAAATGCTATATAAACTGTAATAATTGCAGTTTTCAGCTTTTCAATTGTTTTAGGAATTGTCCTTTAGACAGAAGCTTTAGCGGCTCCCCAACAAAGTAATCGGGAGGGGACAGATTAGGAGAGCGCGGTGGCCACAGACCTTGAGAAATTAGCCTTTCCCCAAAAATTTCTACTAACAGCCCCAAAGATTGATGTGATGTATGAGCAGTGGTGTTGTCTTGTTTGACAAAATGCACCGTTAACCTTATCTTCATTTAGCTGTGTAGTAAACAGAAGAAAATATCCGAGCAGTAAACACTGGAATTAACTAAGGCGTGTGAAAGGTTTTGGCCCAATAATTCGCAAACGAGAGATCGTACACAATACTCCAATTTTCCCTGAATGCAAAGGGTATACTGAATGGCATTAGGATTTTCAATGCAGCATATTCATGTATATTGTGAGTTTACGCATCCAGGTACATGAAACCAAGCTTCATCAGTAAAACAATACCGTATCCAACACGTCAATTACGTGGGGTACAAAAAACCTCCGAAACCGTTCACAATACTCTGCTCTTTTCCCGTGATCTGTTAGTTTTAAGTTGTACACGGACACCTCACATGGTTACAAACCGAGCTCTTTATTATTGATTGTAAGAAATATCACATTGTTGGGCCAATTTATTAATTGATTTCTGTGGACTTTTAAGAGTTCTATCCGATATATCTGCCAGTTTTGCTTCTGTTAGGACACTCGCAGTATTCTTCACATAACCTGTCTCCCGAAATTTACCAGTTAAATCAATCACCGAATCGCGGAGCAGTAGTTTAGAGTAGGAAACCTGGCAACTCACTTTCTCAGTGTCATTTCCACGTTCATAAAGAATGTTTTCCACTGAAAACATACGTTCCTCTATAGAGTACATTGCTGTTACCTCACGTACACGTCAGTGCTCGCAGCACAAGAACAACAACTCGTCCGCTGGCAGCTGGCGATTACTTGCGATAACCTGCTGGCAATCATAGCATTGGGTTGGATTGGAATGGGGAAAACCTTAGGAGAGCCTTCCTCATCTCGAGCGGTAGGCACCAGCATGGTGTGGAGCAGGTTGTTGATGACCCGTTGTAATACTGCAACACCTTCAGCCGGAAGACTCTTTAGCCAGTAATTATTCGTGTATAAACCCTTCAAAAATGGATTGTAAGAAGTGAAATTATTAACACAAGTAAAATAAGAGCTTCACTATAACAA
This sequence comes from Deroplatys truncata, assembly GCA_030765065.1. NCBI lineage: Eukaryota > Metazoa > Arthropoda > Insecta > Mantodea > Mantidae > Deroplatys > Deroplatys truncata. The sequence continues at coordinate 52,706,621 of CM060988.1, read as the reverse complement.
TGAGTTCACTATAACTATTATTAGTATGTTTTCAGATGAGAAGCACTTTCCCAGGCTAGCATTCCTGTATAAGCTCTTCAAAGGATTGTAACAAATAAAATAATTTAATAAAGCAAGTGCTGACAAAATAGAAGCTCTACCTTGAATTGTGAGTTGCTTTAAATTGAAAGACACAAAAACATTATTCTATTACTTCTGTTCAAGTGAATTACTTCTCTTGAATAGAATTGGTAGAAGTATTGAAAATGCAAATCACAGTTTCAATAAATCCTTTACTGCTATTAGTACCATGGTTTCAACTGAAACACAATTTACCCAGCTGACATTTCTGTATCACCTCATCAAAATGGGTTTTATTAGTTCGTAAGACAAAAAAAGCATGTCCATGGCAGTAAAATTTGCCAATTCTAGAAAACAAATGAGAGCCCACAACTAATACATCAAACACAAGCCCATGCTTTATACCCTAAACAGAAATATAATCATAGCATCAGATAGCACCTCATATCTAACTTTCTATAACTTAAACCCAGTGAGCAAACCCATCAGGGAAGACAGAAATGGAAAGCGCCTGTTTTAGGTTTGCATGAAATTTGAAATTACATATTCACTCACCAAGAAAACCACGGAGGATCTTCCCATATCTCTATGCTAGTAAGACTGACTACTCTCTCCTCGAACCAACCACCTCTGCCTCCACACACAAGCACCTCGCCCGACACACACAGGCACCTCGCACAGCCAGGCAGCAATCTTGTTAATCGCCCCCCTCCAAAAAAAACAGGCGAAGTTAAGCGTCTGGAGCCATATTGAGGGCAAACACTACCATGGCGCAATCCATAATGACTTTAAAGTCCTAAAGGTAAGAAGCAAAACGCTGACGGGCCTATAAAATAATCCTGAAATAGAGTCCCCGAAAATTGCTCGGTGTTATTGTAATTCAGTCTATATCGAATGCCTTCAGGATGTGGGCGGATGTCATACTGAAAAGAATGCGCCTGTTTTGTTATACTGAATTTTGGTTAAAACATATTATGTTCTGTGACAGCAGATTTACTCACACAGTTAATTCCTCAATTTGTGTTCCTTCTAACACGTTCCGATTCTCCGCTTTGCATTCGCACTGTAAATCATCCATGAGGACATTCTGTAGATACAGCAAAGTAAAGGACAGAGAGGTTCTACAGTATTCAGTAAACAATAACAATATTTAGGCATGTCCATTCAGTGCGTTAAACATTTTTAGATACGAAAGGATAGGTGTGACGTTTTCAATGTAGACTTTGCCGTAAAGAGAAGGGCCCCCAAAACCGTCTCAGAGCACCCTATGCAGACCAGTCGGCCCATTGTGCTTCAAACGTGACCTTTGGGAGGGTGGGATGGAAGGAGACTCCGGAAGGGTGACCAAATCCAGATGCCGAAGGGCGCAAGCATGAACGAGGTCCATAACGTTTCTATATAGAACGATCCGACACCGCATGGTTCCTCCCTGCCCACAACAACCAACCTCCAGGGCCCCCCGAAGCGGAGCCCCAAGCTGAGGAGAAACTTAACTGAACGGCGCCGCAACCCGCCGAACACTGTCGCCTAGTCCTACAACCCTGAAACAGATGACAACGAAGATAATGAATACAGAAAATAAGAGGAAGGAGAATCGTGGTAGAAGATGAACCACCACAGCATTCGGCTGGCGACTCTGGGAAACCACGAAAAACCCAGAGTGAGTAGTAGCCGGGATGAATCCCGGGACCTTCTGTTACTCAGTCTTAGACCAGTTCATGGGTCCAGCTGTTGTATGTTCAGTAAAGTAAATAAATACATAAATAAAAAATGCGAATCTAAGCTATGTTTACTATAATGTATTATTACTAAATTTAAAAGTTGCATGGATTAACCATTTTCCTTGGCTTTATAAACTGTTGTTACACATGTGTTTACACTCCCTTGTCTAAAAGTACCTGTGGCACAACAACTGAATGAAACTTCAAATGTAAATTCAAAGCAGTAGCAGCAGCGGCGGCGCCGGTGGTGGGGTAGTTAGGGGATTTCTTTTTTCTAAAGCAGTTTCAGTGAGGTATATAGCTAATAATAAGAGAAATTGTATGAAAAAATAGTAAAGTCTTCTGATAACGGTGTAGGATATCTATGTGCCCATTGTTTTCATTTGCTTGTGTGAGTGTGTGTGTGTGTGTGTGTGTCTGTGTTTGTGACATCATATGCTACGCGTAAACTAGGTGGTTGATATAAATTGTGTTATTAACCATTTAAGGGTAATACTATAATTATGGTTGCATGAATTTTAGAGTGCACCTATTGATTTCTAAACCAGATATCTGAGTAGAATTTCAATGTTGTTTATATTTCGTATTCATTAAAACATTATTTTACTGTTAGTAAATGGAACATTCAAAATTTAGGTTTACTCCCTATGTCTCCAACATTTATATTCTGCTTTTTAGCTTACCTTCTTTACATAATTTAGTTACAATCCTCCATAAAACATTAACTTCTTGTGTAATACCTTTAAACTATGCCAACCTAGTTGCAAACCTGTGGACGCCTTCCACAGGAGCTGGCTTGTAAATAGAGTTAAAATTAATTTGAGTTTTATTTATGGACGCTCTTTAACTCTATGTATGTTCCTTAGCATCCCATTCTCTATTGGGCGTGAAATATCGGCAAGTTTGCTCAGAGGCCTCTTTATCCGGCTTGAGGTTCTTTTACGTGCCGTAAATCTAAGACACGGGATCACCGGCTTTACTTTCCTTCCGAAGGAAGCCATGCTAAGGACTTTTACGCCCGAAAAATAATCCATCGCCCTCCGCCAGGTTTCAACCCGCGATCTTGGGAGCTAGAGGCTAACACGGTACCAATAGTCCACTGAGAACACTTTAGGATAACAGTATAGTTATAGTTATAGTAACAATAAAGGAATAAATATATACGATAAATATTAGTAGGTGGCCGTTAAAGGTTCTTGAATGTTCCTCGAATGCGCAGCAACACACTGAGCATACGCTGTCCTGGAGTGAGGGCTTTACAACCGGTTTTCTTAAAGGCGGTCAGTTGAATTTAGAGTGGCACGCGCTAGTTAAGAGTGTCTTTCCCTGGGAGACTGAATTCTTTCGCAGGTGTTGCGAGTGGAAGTCCTGTAATATCTGTATGGAATCATCTTAAGCAACGGTTTTAATGTAGCTCCATACAAACCAACCCACTGTTATGTGACGCCCGGTAGTTCATTTTCGAGCAGTGTACTCAGGACATACAGCGATGTTGAGCAGATAAGTGGTAAAAGTTTCCTCTCATTGGTGGACTTACTGACGAGTATGGTGAATGAAAGTACGTCAAGGATGGCTGTATCAAACTGTATTTGTTTTTTAAATTGTTGTGTTGTAAATAATGGTAGCAAAATACTGCTGCTTGTTTTGAGAATTTACTTTAACAAGATTTTAGAAACAAAATTCGTGTCAATCACTTGCGGGGAAAAGGATAGTATAATAAATTAATAAAGTTAAATACTAGTAAATCATGTGTAATTGTAAATTTTTATTGCCACAGCTCAAGAATATGTTTTCTGCAGTCTATTTTAATGCACTCTGCCCTCTGTTTTAATCTGTTGTTGTTGAAAGTAAGAAATATATATTATTGTATATTAAAACAATAATTAAAGAACAGAAAAAATGGAAGTGAAGTTTCTACTTATTTTAGTATTAGATATAACATTTATTATTTGTACTTTCAGATGTTTATTATAAATGTCTTAATATGAATATAAATCAAATACTTCTTTCCCATACTGAATAACAACTCCTGTGCTGTTTCCGTTGAAATAAGAATTATCATAGTGAGATTGCAATACGATTCACATGAACGTGCAATACATCTCTGCAGTTCCGGTCTTCCGCCCTTTCCATTCGCTCATCAGTTTTTGGTTAGATTTTAACAAGAAAGCACTTGGCAGTACTTGTACACAGCAACAATAATCTAATAGCCCTATGTTAAGCTGATTTCATCATATGATACCAAGGATATCAGGCTCTCACATAGTTTCCGCAATGTCTAAACAGCATACGCCCTAACAACCGTTTACCCAGAGAAAGAAAAGTGTGGAAAAGTCGCATTGTCTGACGTCTGGGTTAATAGGAAAAGCAATGGTAATCTCAACCAAAGCGGCAACCGCCCCAGACTGTTACCCCAACAATAGCACTAACCGCCATTGTTAAACACCCAATGCTGAAGATTCTGGTGGGTAGCACTGTCTGCTAACCGAGCGGGGTGACTAGTGGGGAAGTTACGTCTGTAGCCCGTATTCGGGAGGTCCCAGGATCGATTTCCGGTGACCGCTCACTGTTACCCATGCGTTTTTCGTGGTTTCCCCGAGTCGCCAGCCGAATGCTGTGGTGGTTCATGTTCTACCACGATTCTCCTTCCTCTTATTTTCTGTATTCATCATCTTCGTTGTCATCTGTTTCAGGCTTGTAGGGCCAGACGACGGTGTTCGGCGGGTTGCGGCTGGGCGGTGGCTTGCGCTCTGTAAAGGTTTCTTCCCTGGAGTGGTTGCCGCGCCGTTCAGTTAGGTTTCTCCTCTACGTGGGTCTACGCTCCGGGGACCCTAGAGCTTGGTGACTTGTGGTCAGGGACCCTGCGGCAAGAGCTGCTTGATTGACCCCAATTGTAGGATCCCATTTAAAACAATTTAATTGACGCTAAACTGACCATCATAAGGTCGTCCAAAGAAAACACGACTAATGCATTTACTTTCCCCCATTATATCAACCAACTTTTATTAAAGCATTTCTTTCTACAACGTTTAGTTTTGCAGATATTGTACAGTCTCAACTTAAATGGTCCACCCTGTATAATTCAGTATAACAAAACGGGCATTGTTTTCATTATGACATTCATGCATATCCTCACGGCATACCGATATAGAGGCTGAATTAGAATAACACCGAAAAATTTTCGAGTAATATATTTCAGGAATATATAGGCTCGTCAGCGTCTTGTTTTTTGAGCTATAGGGCATTAAATTCAACATGTGTTGCCCATAATATGACTCTAAACAGTCTTAGATCCTCCTGGTTTTTTTGGGGGGGGTGGCGGAATACCTGCCTGGCTGTGGGTCGGGCGAGTTGCCTGTGTGTGGGGCCGGAGGTGGTTGTTTCGAGTAGGGAGGGGTCAGTCGTACTGGCGCAGTAATATGGGTAGATCCTCCTTGGTTTTCTTGGAAAGTCAACATGTGATTTCAAATTTCATTCGGATCTAAAGAGGCGTTTTCCATTTCTGACTGTCTTCTCTGGTGGGTTTGCTCACTTGGCTTAAGTTAGAGAAAGCTATCTATGAAGTTCTATCTGATTCTTGGGTGATATTTGTTAGCGTATAAAGCAGGGGCTTGCTTTTGATTTATTAGTTATAGGCTCTAAATTTTTGTTTTGTTTTAGACATGCTTTGTTTGCCTTACTAAATAATTATGTTGGTTACAACCCGTTTTGATGGGCTGATACACAAATGTCAGCTTGATAAAATGCTTTCACCTGAAAGCATGCTAATAATAGTACTAAAAGATTTACTGAACGTGTGATTTGCATGTTCAATACTTCTATCAATTCTATTCAAGTAAAGCAATTCATACAGTCCTAGGATCATGCTTTTGCGTCTTTCAATTTAAGCAAATCACATTTATCAAGGTAAAGCTTTTATTTTGCCAGTACTTGCTTTACTAATGATTTAATTTGTTACAATATATTTTGAAGAGATTATACAGGAATGCTAGCCTGGTAAAGTGTTTCTCAGCTGAAAGCATGCTAATAGTAGTAGTAAAGGATTTACTGAAGTAATTATTTGCATTTTCAATAATATTATTAATTCTATTTAAGTTGAAGTAATTTATACAGGCTTTAGGACCACGCTTTGTGTCTTTCTATTTAAAGCAACTCACCATTATTATAGTGAAACTCTTATTTGACTCGTGTTAATAATTTCAATTGTTACAATCCATTTTTGAAGGGGCTATACACGAATGATAACTGGCTTAAGAGTCTTTCGGCTGAAGGTGTTTCAGTAATATAACCGGTCATCAACAAGCTCCTCCACACCATGCTGGTGCCTACCGCTCGAGTTGAGGTTGGTTCTCCTAAGATTTTCCCCATTTTAATCCGACCGAATGTTATGATTTCAAGCAGGTTATCGCAAGTAATCGCCAGCTGCCAGCGGACGAGTATTTCTTGTTGTTGCGCTTCAAGCACTGACGTGTACGTGAGGTAACAGCAATGTACTCTATAGAGGAACGTGTGCTTTCAGTGGAAAACATTTTTATGAACGTGGAAATGGCACTGAGAAAGTGAATTCTCAAGTTTCCTAACTCTAAACTACCGCTCCGCGATTCTCTGGGTGATTTAACTGGTAAATTTCGGGAGACAGGTTATGTGCAGAATGCTGCGAGGGTCCTAGCAGAAGCAAAGCTGGCAGATATATAGGATAGAACGCTTAACAGTCCAGAAAAATCAATTAACAAATTGGCACAACAATGTGATATTTCTTACAATCAGTAAAAAAAGAACTCGGTTTGTAACCTTGTGAAATGTCTGTGGTCTACAAATTAAAATCCACAGATCACGGGAAGAGAGTGCAGTATTATGAATGGTTTCGGAGGTTTATTGTACGCCACGTAATTGACGTATTGGATACGGTATTTTTTACTGATAAAGCTCGCGTACCTGGATGCGTAAACTCACAAAATACTTGAATATGCAGCATTGAAAATTCTAATGCCATTCAGGATGAACGGTGATTTCTTCAAACAAGACAACGCCACTGCTCATACATCACATCACTCTATGGGGCTGATAGTAGAAATGTTTGGTGAAAGACTAATTTTTCAAAATCTGTGGCCACCGCGCTCTCCTAATGTGGCCCCTTGCGATTACCTTCTTTGGGGAGCCGCTAAAGTTTCCGTCTACAAAGACAATCCCAAAACAATTGATGAGCTGATAACTGCAATGATTACGAATTATATAACATCTATAACGAAAGACGCTTTAATTACGGCGCTTCAAAGTAAATTAGAGCGATTGAATTTGTGTCTTCAAGAAAATGTAAAACATTTTCTACATCATCTTTAAACAGGTTTGTTTATCTACATTACCTTTCATGAATGACATACGTGAACATAACCTATGCTCGCGACAGGCAGTGCTGCCACCAGAATCCCCGTCTCTAGGGGAATCTGGAATACACGAGAGATGCGTAGCGACTTCTCGATGATCCGTTAATAGTAAAGGGTTTATTTAACTTGCGATTTGCGTTCTGAATAATTCTATTAACGGAATTCAAGTGGGAACAATTTGTTATTACAGTGATGTTTGGATTGGCTTGTGGTAACTTACCTAACAATTGATTTATACAGGTCTATCCTGAAGACTTAGGAAGTGTGTGTAGCTGACATATCTGCTCTTTAGCCAGGGCATCGTTATGTTATTGTAGTGAGCTAGCTATCGTATCCTACGGGATCTTTGTTTGTTACTTCAATATTGGACAACTTTATTTACATTACCTGTAATAAGCTTTAACAGGTTATAGTAGCTCGCTTGTAGTATAAATGAGAAACTTTTTAGAATGCTGTTTCTAGTATACTACTTTCTCTACTACGTATACCAAGTAGGGGAAGTATTGTATTCCACCCAGAAATTCGAGACTGAGATTTCACCGGAAATACATGTTTTGAGACTCCTGAATATAAAAAAAATCATTTTTGGAAACATATCTGTGTGTGTTACTGTATGTGTGTCTGTGTATGCGTCTATGAACAGCATAACTCAGAAACGAACAGCCGGATAAACACCAAACTTGGTATTTAGGTTCAGTATCTTCTAGAGATGCTACACGAATGTTCTCAAGAAAATGCCCCCACCCTAGATTACCCTTTACATGGAACATTTTTCGAAAATTTCGATTTTCTCAAAAATGGCTCTAACGACTTTGTATAAAGTATCATACTTTAAGATATTTTAATGACAAATAAAATGTATATCTTAAATTTTCTGGGAATGTTTCCAAAAGTATCCTTCATTGTGAACGACTTTTGCATAACTGGTAAACCATAAGAGTTACACAATATTTTACCACACAAAAATGTAGATCGCGTTAAAATACACAATCTATGTCATATACATTTTTTTTGTTGAGTGAAACATTTTGGAGTTATTGCTTGTTATTCCTTTAAATATTCCAATTCTTACACTTTTTCTCAAATTCGTTATTCTTTTTTTTGTCCTGGTAATGCAAAGAGAATGGAATACTCCACATAGCAACCAGCTCTTAAAATATTCGACTATCGCTTAAAGCCTACCAATTCCGCTTGCATGTACAAGAAAATTAGCAATAAGATTAGCATCTCGATTAACATGAAGTATATGGAGAATAAGCGTTTGTAAAAATAGTTTGTACAAGAGTAGAGAAAGTCATGTGAGTGTAACACATCGTATTTTATTTTATTGCCGTCGTCCCTGTTGAAGAGATACTTTTGACGTGTTAATTCGACTTCCTGGCAATAAAGGTTATCGTTACTGTATCCGAACTTCTCATTCAGAACCTTGGAATGCCATTTCTGAATCAGCAGCTGTTTGTGGAGCGCGTAATAACCTGTGCGCTTAAACCAATGTCTCAGTATCCTGTCAAAGGGTCTCTCTTCATCTTTTGCATTATACAAAATTCCTTCCAAATGAAGAGAACTTCACAGGGTACTCTAATTAAATTAAAGATACACAATTCATTTGTGATGTAAATATCTTTGATATATGGTATTTTAATTAAATTCGTTATAGCCAGTTCTTTTAAAAAATAAAAATTCAGAAAAACGTTTCACATAAAGGGTAGTATGGGGTAGGGAGATTGGCTAAAAATCTTTGTGTCGCGTCTTTGGAAGGTACTGAGCCTAAGTACCATATTTAGCATTTATCCGACTTTTCATTTTTGAGCTAAGCTGTTCACAGACATATACACAGACACACATATGGACCTTTTCTGGAAAGCTTTTATTTTACTCATTGGTCTCAAAACATGTATATCCGGCGAAATCTCACTATCGAAGTTTTGGGTGGAATGCAAAATCTTCTCCACCTATCTACTATGTACATGGTAGAGAAAGTAAAAGAATTTGTTGGAAGTACGAAAATACGTATATATAACATATTTTGCCATGTTTTCGTTTTATTGCCAGTCCTAACCAGAAGGAATAAAAACTGCGTTGTCACAGAGGCTAGAAGTTTACAAGAGAGATTTGGAATGGAATCGTGTGGACGGATTGTTTTTCAGTACATTTACTGCATTGTTGTTTCTAGACGGTATTATAGCATGAGTACCACAAGGTATCAATTAGTGGCTTAGTGAATCTTCAGAGTTGGTATTCATAAAAATTAAAATGCTTTCATAAAAATAATTGGTGGAAACTATATAGAAATAAACAGTACTGACTAGAGACAGTTATGTGAATATAATTTATTAGATTTTTCTACTTTATAGCGCTCACAAATCATTCATCTTTTTGCATCATGGGAATAAGAGGGATGCGAGTTTCACGTGAATAAATGAAACATTTTCACGCCGCTAATTCAGGGACAGCAGCTGAAAACGAAACGAAATTTTCAGAATGAGGCTTTAAAAAATGCGCAAGCTAAATACATCAAGCTCATAAACTAGCAACATTTATTTAGTTATAAGAAAGTAGACCCGGTTGGGCAAGCAGTTGATAAAACACATTGAAGAATAAATACGGAATTCACTCAAACTGCAACAGAATGACAACATAGGTTGTTGCACTCCCCAGAAGAGAGCAGAGCAGTCTATTGTTCAGTGAGATCGCCATTCCTGCAGTTATGTTCAGTTTTGTACTGGCCAGCTGTTGCGCAAAAGCTTGAAGTTCATTTGAAGTTACTTGATCAGTAGACTGAACTAGCATCAGTCGCTGAACGACAGATAAGGTACGATTTGCCTCATCACAAATTTCCTGGCTGCTCCACGCTAGAGCAAAGAACTTCAGGAAGATCATTGTCGAAAACAAGAAACACAGGGCTAGAGCTTGCCTCGGATGATCTGTGCAGTTTTGTGGCACTTTGGCACAGTCTAACGCACAGTAAACATACGAAACATAGAAAATAAAATCTCCTATCATTTCTAGCAGCAATATCGGTCCAAATACAGAATTAGTTAACTCAGTAATTTCAGTAAGTATATAGTGTTGCTCTCGCAGATGGCGTATGGCTCCAGAGATCGTTGTTGTCACAGTGATTCTACGAGGTATACATTTATGTGTCTTACTAAATGCATATAGCTGATTATTTATACATTTGAAACGATATCTTAGAAACATGAGGGCATTAGTGAATTGCATACCTGCTACAAAATTGATAGAATGATTACAGAGAGTGATCAAACCGCTTGCAATAACTTCTACGGCATAATCTTCAAGTACAGAAGCGTGATAGACGGACATGAGAATCCACACAATCAAAAACGGAGGCGGTTTCCCATAGAAGAAACCTCCTTGTTCTATAGTATATCTTCGTTTTTTGCTTATTCAGGAGAGATTCATCCACTGCACACATTCCCTGTATTACACGGAATATGGTTTTCCACTTGTTGATTGCAAATGAAAGGATGTAGTATAGAGCCGAGCAGGAGGAGGCGATGTTAGCTGCAGTGTATGAAATATAATGTCCGTATTTATGGTGCGTTAACATTTCAAACATTAAGATATATATGTTACCAGCAAATAAAATCAGCACACAGAGCGCCACAACAATAGACCAAGCTGGACTTCGCACTATGGTAACCCGTGATGTAGGAACTACTTTATAGGGTGCTAGGCCTAGTGCCCTGGATATTGTGTATAGTGGAGTAATGGAGTTCCAGAAGTTGAGGTTTAGTCCTGATTTTTGATAGGAATTCTCTATATTCCACACAGTTGGATAGTATGAACTAATAGGCACATAATCCATTTTCACTCCGATGGGCTGAGATATGATCAATCAATAAGATCTGAAATCAATTCCTTGAGAACCCATAGGTTGGAAAGCTTTGTTCATAAGTTAACAAATATACACATAAAATAACCCAGTTTTACCTAAAGGGTGTTAAGGGTTTTCACTTGGAAGAGTAAGTTTTGGTAAGCATAACGATTTATCGATTCTTTCCTTCCGGAAAGCTCTTCATCGGAAAACACAAGCTGCTTTTGACAATTGCAAGAAATTCATGCATTCTTGGGGATTATGAACAAAATGGAATATTTCGCTCTGAAAATTAGTTTAGTGAATATTTCAGTCTTATGACATAAAGAAAGGTTTGCGTCATATGGAAATTCTGTTAAGGATTTGGATTAGTGCAGCCCTAGTTTTGGTCTAGCAACTGATAATTTGAGCTATACAAATACTACGGCACTGATTTCGTCGCCTGTCTGCAATCAGTTTGACGGAGAGATTGTAATTAATACCATCTGCTGTCCACAAATGCTGAAGGATGTAAAATAACGTCGCAGAAACCGTAACTATCGACGTGTTGTCACAAGAACTATAACTTTTTCCTTCTGGAGAGGACTTGTAATTCAAGTTTCTAGCAATACTTAAATACCACGTGCGTTACGAGCAACTCTGTTTGCCGATTGACATAAGAATGCTGTTAGTCGTAGAGCAGATGTTTCAGATGTATAATTTCCCATACACTCTGTTTGATTATAATCAACAGTGTGTACATAACTCATGTGAAGAAAATTAGTAGTAACTACAGGCACTAGAGCTACATGGTGTTCATCATAACGACTGAGGAAAAACTTTGAAACTAGGTTTGATCATGAAAGACTAGAATTATACCTCTATGTAATCATGGCTCCCTGTGTAGGTAATATGTCTAAGTAATCCAAACCCTGGGGTGAATATGCTATATTAACATACTCTCGGGGTTTCCATAATATTAAGGCGAATAGAACTTACTCTTACTCTTTGGTTTCCAGGTTAATTACCCTTTTTAATATCAGAAAGAATGCTCAGTTGAGCTAGCTCAGTTTCAGGGGGTGGTCACATTTCCCTTTTGCGAAATTAATAGGCCCGCGAGCAGTAAATGAAGGGTAGCCAGGAAGTTCTCTATACATAACGATCAGCTTTGATTTAATGTACTTTTTCCAAAATGCCTGCTTGTTTCATGAAAGATGCAATTCATGCACAGACTGCTTCAAACTTATGAAGTCTCATGGACCATTTAATAAACTGTTTAACTATTTGAACTAGAAGAATTTTAGTCACAAGGCAAATGGTTTAGTCTTCTGCCCGTAAAATGAATCTTCCTGTTGTGAAATTTGGGAAAATGTTTCAGTTCAACCTTCTCTAGTAGCAACACAGCTTCCCTTTGGATTTAAGTTTGTCCATGACAAGTAGTTCCAAAATGTTGGCTTTTCTGTTCTTTAGTCTCTCGCTTTGTTTCTTTATTCTTTGATATTAAAAATTTTCTTATCATTTGTCTCTTATAACCTCTGGGCGGATACATAGTATAATCAAATAAAAAAGGCAAATCTGTGAAGTAGCTGATCATCATTATTATTTTCTTTTCTCCTCTTCGTGGTTTAAACCACATGCCTGTTTCTGTCTCATTTCTTCATAGGTCTTATTATACATTTTTTCGCTTTTTTGGTTCATAATTAAATATCTTTCTTAGTACTTTATTTCCACCATTCTATTAGACAATCTTCCCGGTCCTGTTTGTCGCAGTCCATAAGTTATTCTATAAGACTAATCTCTGGATCTACCCTTCTTCGTCATACATTCTGATGTGTTTTGTAACCACTCTGACACTTTCTAGTTTGCGTAAATGTAACTTTTAACCGTGCTTAACAACCCATCTTTCTCTCTATGAATTACTACCATTACATATGTGCATAGCTTTATAGACTAAGTTGCGTTGCTGTTCTTGTAGTCTTTAAAGCTTTTCTCCTATTCCCTGTATTCACTAAAATGTTTGGAGCTTGTTTTTATCGTCATCGTATTTACATTTCGATGACGTTGTAGCGTATTTGTGTGTATTGTCGTGTCGGACACATTAGCGCTGTGTATAATACTGTTGAACAAAGTGTTGTGTTTGTGTGTTAAGTGCTTGTCCGGCGCGGCAATTACATCTTCCTAGTTGGGGGTGAAGACAAGTCGAGTGAATAGCCTCTTTGTGTGTAGCTTGGCTTCACTTCTAGCCAAGAGTCTAATGTAGGTCTTCAAAGGGAATGGTTGCGTGTGTGTGATGAATGTGTGTGCATGGGGCATCTCCCCCAGTGTTCTTTCGTAACCTTTTGTGTATAATGTAGGCCACCTTGTTAATTATATTAAATCAGAAGTAAATCTAAATTTATGTGTTTTTAATGTTCTAAAGATCCCACGCCCGCTTAGTTTGTGCAGCAAATTCTTGGTATCTTTCGTGTGCCAGTGAGTTACGTTCCCCAATGTTTATGCCGGGGTAACTCAATTTAATATTTTAGCTGCAAACCTTTTGCCCTCACCCCGGTGTATAACATTTTTGTTGGAGATGCCCTGTATATCATAATATTTTTGGTGATTTGTCGCTGCGAAGAAGAAAATTTTCGTTTGTTAGCGCGTGTGTAAGATTTTTACTGTGCACGTGATGGGTGTATCTGTGGTTTAAGGTAAGTTTTTATATGTAAATGTGTGAAGGGTTTATTTGTTTGTCTGAATTAGTATAATGAGTTGTGTTTTTATGTAGGATCGCAGTAATGCGATGCGATTTCTTTTTAAGGGTTGGCGTAACACGTGTAAGGCAGCACGTTTTGGCGTTACAGAGAAATTAAAAATTATTCCAAAGTGTGGCGTAGCGATAATTTCTTTGGCACAGCAAAACTGTATTCCCGCCCTCCCTCTATTTCGGCCCTGGACATTTTTCAGAATTAGTAAACTTACTTTTTTATTTGATGGGTATATATTTTTTTAGGTGTCACTAAATTATCACTTCCTCCTTTCTCTCCCTCTCCTCTGTTTGCTTCTATTTTCTCACTTCTCTTCCTTTTTATCTCATTTCCGGCCCCCAAGTTGTGTGTGTGTGTTATGTATGTGAGCAGTGTCTTAGGATATCTGTGAAATTTATAGATTTTGTATGTCTGATACAACTACATTAATCTTTCAAATGTGACTATTGTCACTGGACTATTGACGGAAATCGAACCCGGAACCTCCAGAATGCGAGCCTCACACGTTACCACGGAGCCATCTCGTTCAGTTTCTGCCAATTTTAATATAATATTTATGTTTATCGTAACTGTTTCGTATTTTCTCTACGATTTATCTATAGAAGTAGAGTAACTATTCTATTCAACCGAAAAATTCGATACGGAAATTTAACCGAAAATACGGTTTTGGGAATCTCTGAGTACAAGAATATTTGAAAAATAACTGCACGTTTGTGTTGTGTGTCTATGAGCACCATAACTCGAAAACGAAAAGTCCGTTAAATAGCAAACGTTGTACTTAAGTTCAGCGACTTACAAAGATTCGACACAAACATTCTCGAAAGTTTTGATCTTCTCAAAACTTCCTCTAACGATTTTAATTAAAATACCATATGTTTAAGATGTTTTTTATTTCAAATGACATGTATATCTGCATTTCTAGGAATAGCCTCTTAAGGTCTCTTTATTCTGAATGACTTCTGCATATCTGGTAAAGAAGAAATTCATAGAAAACAAATGTAGATTGTGTTAAAACAACAATTTACGTCAAATAAGTTTTTTTTGTGAGTTAAGTACTTCCAGGATATTCCTTGTTATTGGTTTGAATGTTCTACATTTCTCAAACGGTAGTCGTTATTTTTCCCTTTTTTCCCATGTCATAGTGAACGGAATTCCAAAGTCATCACATTCCAACGGTTTATATACATATTTGTAGCTGGCCGTGTATTCCTAACGTGATCTGTCATCTGTGGCTGTCCGACATGTTGATATATGGTAAGGCTAGGGCTAGCACTAGGAGCGGAGGTGAGTGGAACGTCGATCTATGGAAATCTTTTGTGCCTATGAGACAGCGGGCGGTCGGATCCTGCTGTACGACATGGCAGAGGACAGGAACTCTACATTTCCCAAATTGAAGCTCCCCGAATGACAACTGATACAATAGGCTCCTTCCCCCTTGCGGGCTTGCACATCCCAATGGGAGGATCAGGGACTCGGAGACCGCCCCGTTCGGGGACGAAGTGTTACAAAGAGCATCCTTTTCCCCATGCCATGCAACGCCGGGACCACCGCCGACATTTGTAACCCTGAAACAAGCAAGTGGATGAAAGATGAAGTGAAATAAAAGTAGGGGTAAGACGGAGGGTCATGAAATTCGTGCGATGTAATTAACCTTCGCAGCATTCGCTTAGCGACCCCGGAATGTCCAAAATAATCCATGGATCAGGAAGGCTGGCCGCGGAAATCGAACCGGGACCTCCCAAATACAGGCTACAAACGTTATGTTTTCGAATTTTATGCATAGGGCTCTTGGTGCTAAGCAAATCCACAGTGAACATTAATTTATTCATCTTAAAGTTTTATATTGCTAAAAGCAACATTTAAAGGATCCTTGTTAAATTTATAATTTAGAAAGGAATTTAAAGTGAATCTTATAAAGATACAGTTAAACCAGCTTTAAAGTTAGTACTGGACGTTACTGAAAAAAATCCCGTCTTTACCTCATACCATGTCCTTGTCGCTTTAGGCCTTTAAGTTAACTAATTTAACAAAGATCCACCCTCGGAAATGTAATGTGAGTTATTATGTCTATCCCTATAGTAATATCACATTACACCATAAAATTAATTGAAAACACGCGCAAGATAATTTAACTTACTTAAATGGCGAAACATAGACTTACACGTACTGCTGACCCAAGACATAATAAACACTAAATACTTACACAAATGCTGTGAAACAATTCAGAAACCGGTACTCTGGCACAACTACTGATTATGATTCCAAAACTAATCGCATTACCTATGTATTAGCTCTGTCAGTAGTTCCGGCTGAAGTTATACTAAAATGAAATAATAGAAATCGGAGACAATAAAGGATTCTAGCCATTAATAATGTTTAGTAAGTGAAGGGTGAAAGAGATAAAATGCCAAAGTACTTATATCACAGCACCTACTAGCCCTGAGACATTCATGCAAGGTGTTCCGCAAACCTGGCAGAAGAAATGAAGCAAGGTTTTAGCAGGTGCTGCGGGAAGGACGAAGTGTTAAGTGTTAATACGAGAGTAAGTGCTGCAATGGACAGACTTAGCTTACTAGAGCAAAAAGTAGACTATTTAGAGAACCAAAGCAGAAGGAACAATATTGTGGTGTATGGAGTGTACGAGGAAGACAGGGAGACTTGGGAAGATACCGAAGTGCTAATTCGGCGAGTGGTGGCGCAGCTCGGAATTAATTTGTCACCAATGGATATCGAGCGAGCACACAGGGTCGGGAGATGGGCAGGAACAAACCGTCCCATCGTGTGTAAACTGGCTTTTTATAAGGTAAAAAGTGAGATATTGAGGAACAGTAGATACCTCAAGGGATCGGGAGTGCACATCGCTGAGGACTTCAGTGACAGAGTGAGGCAAGAAAGAAGCTTTCTAAAGCGCCACTTGGCCGAAGCAAGGAGGCAGGGTTGCCATGCTGTCCTCCAATTTGATAAACTTATAATTAATGGCAAAGTGTGGTCGAGGCACGAGCTGGAGGAACTGGAGTTGTGCGGCAGGGACAACCCTGAACAGAGAGCAGTGCAGGCAGAAGAACCAGCGACAGGAAGTGACCACCGGAAAGAACAAGTGGAGGTGGCGGAGGGAGCAGAAAAGCAGCAGCAGGTTCAACGACCAGGAAGGGACAGCCCGAAGCCACCCCTTAATGGAGCCCTCCCTACAGCGATGCGAGAAATACCACAGAGGGGCAGGGGGAGCGTCTCAAAGGAATTCAAGCGACCACCAGCAACTGCAACCAGAGGGACGACAAAGGCAACGGGGGTAAGGGATTCACCAGCAGAGAACACCAGAGCAGGTAGGGGAAGGAACTAGGTAGTAGCCGCCCATGTGACAGTCGGCCTTTGGAATGTTGAATGTCTAAAGAAGAAATTGGCTAATGATAGGTTCATTGACTTTGTACACAGTGTAGATATATTGGGCTTCACAGAGACATGGCTTAAAGCTGGGGAAAATGTAAATATTGGTGGTTTTAATGGTGTATTCACGGGTAGTGAAACCAGGGGCCTGAGAGGCAGATATCCCGGGGGTGTTGCCGTTTACACTAAAGACCAACATGATATGACTTTTCAACACATAAATATTAAGGTATTTGGAACATTATGTGTATACTGTAAATTAACTTCACTTGAGTTGTGTATTATTGTAGTATATCGACAACCAGCAGCATCCCGATATACCAACCCCAACTTATTTATCAATTTGGCCGACACGATTGTAGAAATTCAGGAAATACACCCAAAAGCAAACTTAATCATAATGGGAGATTTTAATGCCAGAATCGGAAGCGAAAATGTTACGGTAGAAAGGGGGGAAGCAGATTGCAGGAGAGAAGTGCGGCGAAGTAAGGATACAGTGATAAATTCAGATGGAAAAGAATTGCTAGCCTTTTGTGACGCGTTTAAATTGGAAATCCTAAACGGCAAGTATGGATCAGATAAGGAAGGGGAATTAACATTTATCAATAGTAATGGAGGAAGTGTTATAGATTATGTAATTTGTTCACAGGAAATAATACCATTAATAGAGGACTTTCAAATTTTAAATAGAGTTGAATCACACCACTCACCCATCTTACTCACTCTAAAAAGACACTCAAACAACGTCGGGGAAACACATGAAAAAAGAATTGCTTTGTCATCTATGGTGAGATATCGATGGACCCCAGGGGGAAGCGAGGAATTTCTTGCCGTTTAGCGTGATCGGACAGGTAAAACTGAAGTGGGGGAAAGAAGCGGGGAATATGTTATTAAAACAATAACAAATAATTTACAAATAGCTGGTAGAAGCATGAGAATACGAAATAACAAAAGAATCTCGAAAGCTACAGGCTGGTACAACGGTAGATGTAAAGAAGCGAAGAAAAAAGCTGAAACAGCCCTTAAGGTGTATAGAAGAGAAGGTTCCGAGGAAAAGCGTCTTTCGTATACCCAAATTAGAAAGCAGTATAAAGATGTATTAGTAAGTGTAAAGACGGAATGGCAAAACAAAATGGCGTCAGATTTAAGAATAGCGACAGAACGGAGAGATTCGATATACATGTGGAAGGTAATTAAGAAAATTAAAGTGCGAAGACGGGATAACGTAAGCATCAAACCAGGAACATGGTTAGCGTATTTTAATAGTGTGTACACTGAAGTTGGTGGGGATGAGTGGGAGGGACCCCGGATGTCTTTCGCTGAACTATGCTTAAATCCTACAGTACCAATTCTAGATGGGGAATTAACTGACGGGGAAATTGTTCGGGCAATAAAAAGCCTAAAGAATCACAAAGCACCGGGAATAGAAGGAATTCCGAGTGAATTTGTTAAATGCTCCATAGAAGTCCCTAAAATATTATACCTTCTGCGGGTGGCATTTAACAAATTATTTAACGGAGAGAAGTATCCTGAAGCTTGGACAACAGCAATTATTCAGCCAATATTTAAGGGTAAGGGCAGCAGTCAGCAACCAGAAAATTATAGAGGAATTGCGTTGTTATCTATACTGGGTAAGGTATATTGCAAAATTATCTATGACCGGTTAAGGGGTTGGGTAAAAGAGTTCGATATGATTTCTAAATTTCAGGCGGGTTTCAGGGAAGGGTTCTCTACTGCAGATAATATTTTCATATTAAAAACATTAATTGATTCAAATTTGAATAGAAAGAGGGGGAAACTCTATTGTGCTTTTGTTGATTTTAAAATGGCTTTTGATAATGTGCAGAGGAATGCCCTTTGGGCGAAACTTCACCACAAAGGACTCTCTGGTAAAATGATGAAAGCTCTAATGCAAATTTACAACAGTGTGAATTTCAGCATCAAAATAGACCAAAACACAACAACTGAATCTAAATCGGCCAGTAGAGGAGTTCGTCAAGGATGTATTTTATCGCCCCTATTGTTCAATTTATTCATAGACGATATAACAGACGTGTTAATAGCAGAGGAAATGAATGGCCCAAAAGTAGACGATGTCTGCATTCCTGTACTTTTATACGCGGACGACATGACAATTTTGTCAGTGACGACAGAAGGCTTACAGAAAGGTATTAATAGGTTGGAACAATATTGTAAACAATGGGGTCTGGTGGTAAACATTAACAAAACAAAAACAATGGCTTTCAAAAATGGCTATGTGTATGGCAGGGATGAGAAATGGTATTACAAGGGGCTAGAACTACAAAACGTTAAACATTTCTCCTATTTAGGAGTAATGTTTAATATGAGAGGAAAATGGAACAAACATCTATCTGTAACTAACTACAAAGCACGATTGCAGTTAAATGAATTATTACGTACCCTCTCGCGGATACCGGATGTACCTGTAGATACATTAGAAAAGATGTATAACTCCATGATAAGGCCTGTTCTGTTATACGGCAGTGAAATCTGGGGATGGGAAAGAGCAGAGCATGTAAATAAAACACAGGTAGCCTTTTGGAAAAGAGTTCTTGGAGTTTCACAAGGCACATCAAATTCGGGGGTATTGAGGGAGGTAGGATGCTATGAAGACACAATACACTGCAAAATAAGAGCAGTGAAGTACTGGCTAAGGCTGATGCATGGGGATAACTCCACACTACGATCCAAATGTTATAAATACCAGCGAGAAAACCTGTCTCCTAAGTTCTGGGCAGCTGATTTGGAAAGGGGTTTGAGGAGAATAGGATTGGGATCAGTATGGCTAAGAGCTGAAACAAATGACAAAAACATATGGAAAGGTGTTAAAAGAAGACTAAGAGACATCAACCAACAGGAAATAGAATCGGACTGTAAAATTAAACCTTCTCTAAGTCTAGCAAATGAAATAAAATTGAACTGGGGTAAAGAGGCATATATACTTAATTTAGGAAGAAAGGAAAGATCAGGAATGGCATGGTTTAGACTGGGGGGCTGGAGAGCACAGAAAATGACCGACGATTCTGGCAGGAGAATCTGCCCATTCTGTGAATTGGATGAGGACTGGGTACATATTTTGGCGGAATGTGCACAGTGGGAGAACCAGCGAACGATTAAACTCAAAGAAAAATTCTTAAGTCCCTTAAGAAAGAGATTGGCATGTTGGGATCTACTGGCTGACCAGAGGAACTGGCAAAACATGGGCAATTTTCTGGCTAAAGTGCGCGAAGCTAGGTCAAATTTGTTCAGTTAGACAAAGGTAATTTATTTCTATTTCCCTTTTTCTTGTTCCTTTTGTTGTGTTTTCTTTATCTGTTGTTTATTTTGTCACCCTATTGTATCTTAAATATGCATGTACGGTCAATGACCCATGCACTAAATACTTGTGTAATAACTTCAGTAATTTGAAACCAATAAAGATACCTTATCTATCTATCTACTAGGGTTCATTTCTAAGTGTGCCATGACGTGCCGTATGATGTCACTTATCTAGACGCCGGCCTAGAATTCATTCTGCCTAATAGTCCTGCAGAGGCGTATGGCACGTGTGCCGGAGAACTTGCCTAGCAAGCAGACGTACGATATCGAAGGTCCGTGAAAGCTGTAAGCGGGATACTCATTATGATCGCTACCTTAAGGCAACAAGAATTACAGAACGCATTGCGGCTCCCTTTCATGAATGTAAACAAAAACATTATTTGTGCGGAATGAATGGACGTTAATAGGGTTATAAAAGAAACATTAACATGTTTAACTATTTATTTTGTTTTATTTTAATAGTTGCCATGAGACATTGGAGGCACACAGTTTGGTTTACGTTTAATGATTAATGTCTTCACCGTATTAGTACTCTTCGATTGAATTCCGTTCTTGCTAAGCAACTTCTCCGCTACGCGAATACTGTGTTATATTTTCCCGCTTGGAGCTGACACTCCCTTCAAAAATTCAATTAATAGAATCATGTCATGACAGTTTGAAATGAACACTCCGTAGAGTGTCCCATTTAGCACAGGTGTAATGAAGCATTAGAAAAAAATCTGACACATTTTAATTTTCTAGATAAACATTCAGAAGATTTACAAAGAGGTATATAAAATAAATCATAGTCTTATCTTTTACTTAAACGCATTAGTTTAGCAATGAAAAAATCACATAAATCTTTGATATACGTTTGTAAAGTTTTGATTTATCCATTATTATTATTATTATTATTATTATTATTATTATCATTATTATTATTTAACATACAGGAACATTAGAATTCATCTGTGTTATAATCTTGAACTTAAATGTTCAACTTATGACATAGAAGGTTATGTATAAAATCAATTAGAGTTACAGTAAGAGCATTTGTTTAATATTTCAAATCATTAAGATACATCATTGGACAAAAGAGCACTACATAAATCATAAATAGCTATTCTTCCAATAATTCTAATCCGAGATTGGAACATCTACATTTTAAACTGTGCATTATGAAACACCTATCATATATGTACAATTGTGACCTAGGTAGTAATATGATTTGTTATAATTTAAGTAATGATGTATGAAATAAAACTTAGTTAATTGACAGTTACATATATCTGTCTTGTACAACTACATTTTTTCAAAATGTGATGTAAATTTTCCATGATCTGATTTAAACGGAGCATGTATGAAATCGGATGCGAATTTGCGAACTGTAGTAAATATTAACTATAACTTTATTACAGCTCAATTACTGTTTATTGCACTTTCGTTATGAATTCATAAATCATCCCCTATGCATAGAAATACGAACACACATTATAAATGAAGTTGACTATTTGCGTTTACTAGTTCAAGAGCACATTCGTTCTGATTAGTTCAGTGTATCCTCTTCCCCAGAATTAGTAATTATTAGTGTATCATTAATTATATTATTAAAACATTTAGACGAAAATTGTTCACGTATAGGTGCTGTTTGTGAATCAGTGCAGATGCAATTACATTTGAGATTTCGTCTATTCTGTGACGACGTTGGGACTTCCGGTTCATAGATAGCGCGGCGTATCTCTTCAGCACTAGCCGGAACATTATTGGTTGGAGGTAGAGAAAGGGCCGCTCCCGAAGCATCTGGAAGTCTAGTCCAGAATAATGGCGTAGTTATGAGAACGGGTCTCCCCTCTTCTTTAGAGAGTACGAAGATAACGGAGAACCCTACAACTACATGCAAGCTCGAGAGGAGTTAATGAGGTTGTTATCGAGGTGACGTACCTATTCAGCGAGGTCTCTGTGCGACCAAGATGAATTGAAGAGAGGAGTCCTGTGTTCAACAGGTGGAGAGCGACTTTAAGATGAAGACGAGTCCTATGTTGGACACCCTAGTGTCGGAGAGATTACTCAGCAAGTTCTCCGTGCAACTAGACGTGTGGATGAGAAGAGTCCTGTGTTCAACAGCTATCGAGCGGCTTGAGAAGAGAAGACGAGTCCTGTGTTCGACACCACAGTGTGGGCGAATTTGTTGTTGAGGTGACATACTTGCTATACAAGTTTTCTGTGTTATTAGAGCGAGTAGAAGAGGGTAGTCCTGTGTTGGATACTCCAGTGAGTGAAGGAAAATGAGGCTGCTTCAAGCGTGATTTCATTTCACCGCTACGCGCAAGTGAAGTGGAATGACAAGGAAAACCTAGCAAATCCACAATGTTTCTTTAGTTTCAAATAAAATGAGCAGTAGAACATTTCGTGATATAATTATGAAAGTGGATTTCTCCATTATCAGAAAATACCACAAACATTACACGTACCCGCTTTTCAAATATTTATGAGCCGTCTGATCAAATCTGGATGTCATAATAGTTTATAGAACGTATGACATTTTTAAAAAGTTTAAACATGTTTTTGGAGGCTGTAGAAAAAGGGTAATTTGTAACCACTATATGCTAATTTCTTATGAATAATATTAGTTCCGCAATAGCTATACGTACTGATTAGTGCAATGTTTCAGTTGTTGCTATCTCTATAGTGATTCACTAGTTTTAGTGCTTTGGTATGCTTTTAAATTCCGCAGAACAAATATGCATTCAATTTCTGTTAACTAGGTTTATTAATTACTAATACCATTTGAAAATTACTTCACTCACATATACTTATTCCGTTACGCAATGAAACATATAGATTGAAACGGGTTATAAAGTAATCTCAGATTTTTATTGCTGCATGTTATAAAATTGCACTCTTTGCACACTGTGTAAAATATCCCATGCAAGACATTTGCTTCTTAAATTTAGATAATTTATTTGACTTTCAAGTAGCAAACGTTAATGACATTGGAAGCTTTAATACTTTTAATTATAATATTGAGATTTTAAGACGATAGTATTCGTATTGGGGGAAAATTCCACAAAAGATAACATTCTTAGTTTTTGTGTTGTCTCTCATAAACTGAAAATTATTCTTTGATTTTAAATATACCTTACCATTTCAGAGAAAATGCTCATATTTGAGATATATTCTTAGAACAGTAATGCATCTCCCATTTTGTATTCTTAATTCTACACCACCTCATACAAAACATCATGACTCCTACACCCATTCCAGTTGACATATAAATTTTAGCCATTCACTTAGGGGAAGCTTTTCTCTACAAATTGGTGTTACTGTGAACTATTACAGCATCTGTGTGCTTAAGTTATGCGGTTTCTTTTTCTGCAAATAAATGTGAATTTGGTTTCTTCATTTTTACTTTTAACAGATTCTTTTGTGGTATAAATGACACGTTATCTAGAAAGCACTGAAGTCATCTAAATTAAGTATAAGGACGATAAAATAACCTGTAAGTTGTTAATTTATTTCAAAATAGTTTATAAAAGAGTTTGTATAAAGGCAAATAAATAATCCCCAGCTTAAAACATTTTCATTAATTTAACAATACATATCATTGCAACTTAAAACTGTTGAATAAAATATTAAATTTTGATACTTCGCAAAACACTTATTGGCATTAGCAGAACATGTGCTGTTGTTGGTATACCTTGTATGAGAGAAGGATATGGCACAATTAACGTAGAAGAGGATTTAACTCCTTCAGAGGCTCAGCAGTTGGAAAATGTAGTCCCAGTGTTCAGTGAGGCACTTCCCATCCGTGTTCAAGGCTGTTTGGATCTGGTGATGGAGCTTCAAGTTGAAACATGGAGGCCCAGTACTCAAGGAGGCACTTATCATTAGTTCTCTAGGATGTTTATATTTGGTGATAGAGATGCAACTTGGAAAATGGAGGTCCAGTACTCAGTGGGGCCTTTCCCATCCATGTTCAAGGATGTATAGATTTGGTGTTAGAGAAGAAAGTTAGAAAATGGATCTAGCGACAGAGGAATAAGTTGTAGAATGGAGAACTAGTGCTCAGTCCTGCACTTCCTATTCAAGTTCAAGGTTGTTTAGATCTGGTGATAGAGGAGCAAGTTGTAGAGTGGAGGCACAGTGCCCAGTGAGGTACTTGACATCCATGTTCAAGGATGGTTAGGTTTGTTGATAGAGAAGCATGGTTTGAAAATGGAGGCCCAGTACTCCCCGAGGCACTTCCCATGCGTGTTCCATGCGTTTAAATATGGTAATAGAGAAGCAAGTTGGAAAATGGAAGCACAGTACTCACTGAGGCACCTCCCTTCCGAGTTCAAGGACGCTTACATTTGGTGATAGAGAAGCAAATTGTAGAATGGAAGTCCTGTGGTCAGTGAGGCACATCCATTCCGTATTCAAAGATGTTTTGATCTAGCGATAGAAGATTAAGTTGTATAAAGGGGCCCAGTGCTCAGTGAAATACTTACCATCCATGTTCGGAGTTGTTTAGATCTGGTGGTAAAGCAGCAAGTTGCAGACTGGAGGCCTAGTGTTCAATTAGACACTTCCCATTCAAGTTCAAGGATGTTTAGATCTGGCGATAGAGGAACGACTTGAAGAGTTGTAATTTAAATGATGGGTATTTCAAGCAGAACTCCAGTCCTATGTGTTTAGGCCTTATCAAGTAATTGAATACTTCGGGGATAGCACGAAACAACTGATATCTGACACTATCAGCACGGTTTCCTCTGTACAGCTCTTCTGTCTGAGACGACTGAAGATATACAGTCGGTGCACCAGTGGTTGCAAATTCCTTCTCAGAGTATTATAATTCCCCCCTGGGAATCCACATAGCTGTATCAATTGTCACTTAAAATTCCAAAGCTATTTCCATCTATTTACAAACACCAATACATTCATTCTACCGCTCCTAATGTACTTTACCCATTCTAATTTCTTTCTCATAATTATGATAATGAAACCCAGTCACTTTAGTGAATCTCCAGTAACATTCAGCTGAATGTAAGGGTTGATGGCAAAGTTGCAAATATGCCAGACCTGAGCAGTGCATGCTGTTTTGATTAGATGACCCAGAATCCGTAGTCAACTTCAGCACTTTCCCTTCGTCTTGAGTACTGTAGTCTTTTATCAACAATTTCTGTCTCTGTTTTGCAATTTAAAATTTAATGTCTGGAAATTATGCTCTGAGAAACACATTTTTTTCATTTCGGTTTCCCTTTTCCAACATATTATACCCACAGTATGACATGCCTCAAATACACAAACATTTCACCATTCTAGATTCACTGTAAAACATTCTGCGATTAAAAGAATCACAGATGTCTATAATATTTAAATCTCTACTGTAGCCATTAATTTTTGTAATTTTGTGATAAATTACACCTCACTCATAATAGTTATTTATCAGCGTCTCAACTTAAAGAAACATTTAGTCTTTATAAAAGGCTAAATTCCTTACATAGATCTTTAAATGTGAATTGGATGTGTAGCTGCAATGTTGTAATCTATGATAGTGCTACGTAGACTTTGAGTACACTTTCAAACATCTGCATGTATGTTGATTCAGTTCTGCTTGGTTAAACTCCCAAATACGATTATAGCCTAAGTTTGCAATCCTCTCCAACTATTATTATTTTTTCAACAACTTCATCTTCTATTGCTTCTTATGAAAGACTTCGCTTGATAAATAATCCGTCGAATATTTTCTGTGATACTCATATAGTGGATTTCTGGGCAATTAGAGTCAATAGACAAGGCTTACGTCTTTTTATGCTGAGGTGTTTAGGTTGGAACATAAGATATCCAACACTCTCAGAATGACCAAAAGCTAGAAAGCCAATTTTGAGTATATACTATCCTGGTTTTCAGAAACATTAAAATCAATCGTATTTCTGGTGAGAGTATCAACGATTAGCAAACGGAACAAGGATGTAACTGGTAGGTCGCGCATATTTTGCATATTAAAGTAGTGTTTGCTCTTAAAACACTACTGGTAATAAAATACACTAACGCAGTCATGTTCTTTATTTGAAAGAATCGAGAATTTATCCTCATTATAGTGAATTCGAAATTGGATCGCTCGGACACATACCTTGGTATTGGACTTCTCAGTTTGAGAGATATGGTTAATGTCTTCGGAAGAAATGTGGGTTAAGTCTTGTTCAATGTTCGTTTTAATTAATGCTAAGCTCCTGGACAATATGATGAACAATAACTGCTCTTGATCTCGTAAGTTCCCAAGTAGTAACTGGGCATGGTAGATTTATCATCAGTACCTTTTACGTATGTTGTGCTGGTGATATTGATGCAGTGATAGCACAGAAGACCTGATTCTCTACATCTCCTCAGCCTAAAATTAATCTTCTTTATACCCATAGCCTGTTTGTAATCACACAGGGAATGGATCAGTATGAGATATCAGTTCCTCCTATCACCGCTAGTTTGGTCGATCCAACAGTGCATTTTGAGCTATCGTAATCAGCTTGGTGCTGTCCGCTCTGTCTATGTGAACATTCCACTCTTCTCTCTTCCTTTTGCATTGTTGTCTCACATTTTCATTTTCCACCCGTCTAATCTGGTTTTGGCCAGTAGAGCTCATAAGCTATCAATTTCTACTGCACTCATCATCTAGTGGCTCTTGAGCCCAGCAGTAAATTACATTTTATGTGCGCTGAACTGTAGTAATATTACGACGTACGTTGTTGCTGTCACCAGAATGCTGCACAGTAACTTAGCATCAAGAGAAAATGCCTTTCCTACATTTATCTTCAGCTTTGTATTGACCAGCTGCTGAGAGAAAGCTTGAAGTTCTTCTGATGCAGCTCGATCAGTAGATCTGCTGAGCATGAATTCTTGAACTAGAAACAGGGTATTGTTTGCTTCATCACAAACTCCCTGTCCACACCATGCAAAGACAAGAAACTTGATAAAATAAATTGCTGAGTACAGGAAGGAGCAAATCACTTTGTGTAGCCTGTCGTTCTGTGGGACTGCCTCTTCGGGCAATTTAAGAACATAGAATGTTGCGTACACATGAACCACGAAAAATATGAAATCCCCTGTCATTTCCAGGAACATTGCGGATCCATATATGAAGTTACTCTTCTTGGCAATCTCGATTATTATGTTGTGTATCTTTCGAAAATGGCGAATTCTGTTACACAGTGTGATTCCTAGAGCAGTACTGCAAGATCTGAGCTTATCTGATTTGTCAAACGGGTTTAATCTGCTAAACTGAATATTCATGCATTTGAACCGATGCCTTGCAAACATAAGTGCATTGGTGAACTGGATATCTACCATATAACTCATCAAGGTTGTGATATGTGTGATCACATCACTCACAACAGTCAGCCAATCTTTTCTCCACACTTTAATGTGATAAGCAGACAAAAATATCCAGATTATAAAAACGAAAGCTAGCTCACAAACCAGGAAGACTCTCATCTTTCGATATATTTTCTTTGCCTGATCCTTTAGCAGCATTTCATCCACGATACACATATTTTCTAATACTTGACGGATGATTGTCCACTTGCTGATCGCAAAGGAAAGAATATAGAATATGACCGAATAGTTAGAAATTATGTTGGCAACATGAAATGGCCAGTACATTGCAAAACCCTTACTTTCAGATGAGTGATTTACGATGTACACAGTATGTCCAGCCATTAAGATCAAGAAGCAGGTAGCAACAGCGACAGCCCAGGTTGCACTTCGGACAATGGTAATTCCAGGTGTAGTGACTGCTTTGTAAGGTGCAAGTCCAAGTATTCTGGATGATGTATGTAAGGGAAGAATGGCGTACCAGAAGTTAGGGTCTACACTGGTTCTGTGGAAACTCTTATTCACTATATTTCTCTGAGTTTGAGGAGGAGAACAGGTTGTGTTATTGGACGGCATTTTACTTGTAGATATTGTCCGCTATGTGATTTTGCGTATGCATGCGCCTATTTTTGAAGACACAGCTGAAGTAAAACCACCATTTGCAATGGTATGAAGTGTTTTTTGAAAAAGATCACTAAGTCAAGGAATAAATGCACAGAGCTGGAATGCACCTGAACCTTAGGAAAACTACGTTAGTCAACTTTTTAGTGTATAAGTATGTGGCCTCTCTTAAGAAAACAAAATTGGTTTCTGGGCAATTAAGTCGATTATGACATCAAGAAAATTAATTCCTTCCCCTTTCAAGTTATAAGGTTGAATATTTAATGGCTCTTATTGAAATCGACGTATGCATTAGCTAGGAACCTTGTTGCTGCTGCAGAAAACAAACAAGTTCCACTTTTATTATTATGTTTTCATAAGTGCTTGTGCTCTAATTGAAACTATTGAAAAACGGTTCAATACAATTTAACCATACCATCATTCAGCTTAAGTGACAGCAAATCAGCATTTCGATAAAGTTTCGCCTTTTCTAAAGTACACATACATAGACATAGTTTTCCTATTTTACACAGGTACACATAGACACGCGCACCCACACACACACACACACACACACACACACACACAGGCTTCTTCAAAGTGATCAAGTTAGGTAGAGCACTCCCAGCAACATCAGATGAATCTTCACATGGAATAAAATCAGAATAGAGCGCACTGCATTTCTGTGTAGTAATATCCGATGTGTTATTGTAATCAATTTATCATTGTACTTAAGTATTTTTGTAAACTAAATTGTATTACGATGTGCACTACAATATTATATCTGTAAGAACCAAGAATGGATATGACGCTGCAAAGTATTGCAAAGTTTGACGAAGGTATTGTTTAGGGTTTGTTTGCACTAAATATTGAATTAATCGAAACTTATTCTGCGGTTTTTTGACAGTATCCACATTAGATATAAAACAACACGGAGAAACAAGTGAGATCATGTATAGCATTATTGAAATTTCTTACTGATTTTAGTTTCGTACTTATTTCTGCGGAAGGATATCTTATAGTATAAATTGTTTCAAAATGTGTAATGGACAGATACATAACATAAACGGATGTGCCTCTTTATCTTCTTACTGCTTTCTTCTTTATTTATGATGTACTGTATGTTTCAACTGCTTATCTCTGTTGGTGATAGGCTCTGTTTCTTCGTGTAAGCAGTTGTTTGTTGTAGTGTGTATCAAGTAACGGAGCCATCTTGCTAGGCATGTGTAACGGAAATTGTTAGTTCTCTAGTTGATGCCCTCTGCTGTAGTGTTCTGATCTCCGGCTACCTCTACTTAGCGACTGATGATTCTGCATTCGTAATAAATTACCTAACTAATTTAACTGGTCTCAACGTTTTCGTAGGTGAGGCAAATTAAAATACACTGCATTACTCTTAGAATGTGGTTTAATATCGATAAAATACTTATGGGCGGCCGGTTTTATCCATGTGTAACAATTCCTACCATAATAATAAATTAGAAGCCTAATCCAACTGCATATGCTACTATGCACACACGTACATCCGTCGTCCACCGTGTATCACTGAGTCTTGTAGATATTCTATCAGAGAGTGAAATTCTGGGACTTTGTCCCCACTTTTATACCTAGTGACGCTCACCTTCGCGTCTTAGAATTTAACGACATTTCTAATTGGTCCTCAGTCCGCGTTAGCTTGTTATCTATGAAAATATTCTGTTCCAAAACTTTTGCGCTCGCATCCCAGTGACGCTTCCGGAAGCACATTCAATATCTGTGTCTCTTTCCTTTTTATATCTGTCTCTCTCTCTCTATCTCTTTTTATTGCATCGAGTTCCTTGCTCATTAGCTTGGTGAAAGGTGGAGGGCTGCACCTATAATGACTTTTCACCTGGAATTAGCTAGCTCACCCGTCCCTTACTCATGTAAGTTACAATCTGCTTTGTACATTTCTTGGCTGCTAAATATTCTAACCTCTTCCTAGCCGAATGATACTATTATGTACATTTCTTGTTTGATATTGCTTTCATAAGTCTATATGTATATAGAGTGTCGAGGCTGCCATCTGCCCGTCACAAAGAGAGATACAGTTACAGTACACATGCCTCTGTTGACAAGTGTCGAGGCTGCCACTTGCCCGTCACAAAGAGAGATACATTTACAGTACACATGCCTCTGTTGACAAGTGTCGAGGCTGCCATCTGCCCGTCACAAAGAGAAATACAGTTACAGTACACATGCCTCTGTTGACAAGTGCCGAGGCTGCCATCTGCCCGTCACAAACAGAGATACAGTTACAGTACACGTGCCTCTGTTGACAAGTGTCGAGGCTGCCACTTGCCCGTCACAAAGAGAGATACAGTTACAGTACAGATGCCTCTGTTAACAAGTGTCGAGGCTGCCATCTGCCCGTCACAAAGATAGATACAGTTACAGTACACATGCCTCTGTTGACAAGTGTCGAGGATGCCATCTGGCCGTCACGAAAAGAGATACAGTTACAGTACAGATGCCTCTGTAGACAAGTGTCGAGGCTGCCACTTGCCCGTCACAAAGAGAGATACAGTTACAGTACAGATGCCTCTGTTGACACGTGTCGAGGCTGCCACTTGCCCGTCACAAAGAGAGATACAGTTACAGTACACATGCCTCTGTTGACAAATGTCGAGGCTGCCATCTGCCTGTCACAAAGAGAGATACAGTTACAGTACACATGCCTCTGTTGACAAGTGTCGAGGATGCCATCTGCCCGTCACGAAAAGAGATACAGTTACAGTACAGATGCCTCTGTAGACAAGTGTCGAGGCTGCCACTTGCCCGTCACAAAGAGAGATACAGTTACAGTACAGATGCCTCTGTTGACACGTGTCGAGGCTGCCACTTGCCCGTCACAAAGAGAGATACAGTTACAGTACACATGCCTCTGTTGACAAGTGTCGAGGCTGCCATCTGCCCGTCACAAAGAGAGATACAGTTACAGTACACATGCCTCTGTTAACAAGTGTCGAGGCTGCCATCTGCCCGTCACAAAGAGAGATACAGTTACAGTACAGATGCCTCTGTTAACAAGTGTCGAGGCTGCCACTTGCCCGTCACAAAAAGAGATACAGTTACAGTACAGATGCCTCATATGACAAGTGTCGAGCCTGCCACTTGCCCGTCACAAAAAGAGATACAGTTACAGTACAGATGCCTCTGTTGCCACGTGTCGAGGCTGCCACTTGGCCGTCACAAAGCAGAGATATAGTTTCTATCTACTAACGTCTCTGTGGGCACGTATCAAAGCTGCCATCGTCACCAAGAAGAAGTACAGTTGCTGTACACATGCCTCTGTTGACAGGTGTCGAGGCTGTGATCTGCCGTCACAAAGTAGAGATACAGTTGCTGTACACACGCCTATTTTGACACGTCATCAAGAAGAGGTACAGTTGCTATATACTTGCCTGTGTTGACACGTATCGAAGCTACCGCCTGCCGTCACAAAGCAGAGGTATTGCTGCTCTGCGCATACCTCTATGGGGACTTGACGAAGTAGGATGAGGCTTAGAAGACTAACCGTCTGCCACACACCGAGGAACAACAGATGCGTCGAGATATGACAATAGTTAAAGCGACGTAAAATAATAAATGGAGAGAAAAATCGTCATTCGCAAAATATAATCTGTATTTCTATCGACTAGTTTTCCAGTTTAAAATCACTACTACTTTGTTTTGTTTCTCTTATGATTTCATCCGTTATTACGTTAAACAATATGGGGTTTAAGTATGTACCTGACTTATACAATCTTGTTTCATTTACTTTTATTTTTGTATAATTGCTTTCTTACTGAAAACGCTCCAGAAACATATGGAAGTTCTAGATCGAGTTGAACTGCAATAAAATGACGACATATGTTGTCGCTGTCACCAGAACACTGCACAGTAGACTTACATTGAGACGTAACGCCTTTCCGACAGTTATCTCCAGCTTTGTATTGACCAATTGTTGTGCGAATCCCTGAAGTTCTTCTGAAGTTTCTCGATCAATAGAATTGTTGAGCATCAGCTGCTCGGCGACGGTCAGTGACTCATTTGCTTCATCACAAACCTTCTGACCATTCCATGCAAGGGCTGAAAGCTTTACTAAATAAATAACTGAGAATAAAAGGCAGTAAGTCACCTTCAATATTCTTTTGTCTTCTGTAATGTCCTTTTCAGCCAACATAAGGTGGTAGAACATGGTGTAGGTGTTTGAAATGAAGAAAATGAAATCACCAGCCATTTCGATTGCCAGAATGAATCCATATATAATGTTGCTCGTTCTAGCAGTTTTGGTCAACATACTGTGTATAATCCGTAATTGGCAAACTGTGTTCCTAGAAGTATAAATGCAACTTATTGGTTCACCCAAAAATAACTCGCCCAACTTCTTGTTCAGGAGTTTGAAACGGTGGTTTAGATACATCAGTATGTTTATGAACTGAACATCCGCAATGCAGCTAATCAAGAGGCCCAAACACATAATTACGTTACTTATAAGAGACACTAAATCATATGTCCATACCTTCATATGGTAAGTAGTTGCAAGTATCCAAATAATAAAAATTGAGGAGACCTCACAAATTAGCAGGTTTCTTGTCTTGTTGTATATTTTATGTGTTTTATTAATTAGTAGCCTTTCATCTATGGTACACATTCTTTCTAACACTTCACGTATGTTCTTCCACTTGCTGCTCGCAAAGGAAAGAATGTAACATAGGACTGAACATGAAGAGAGCATTACGGCTATAAAATGTGACCAGTACATCCCATGGTGTTTGTGCCTCAGCACATACTTTACTATGTGTGTGATATTTCCGCCAAGCATAGCTGTTAAACAAACGAAGACAAACACTGACCATCTTGCACTTCGGATTACTTTAATACCTGAGGTCGTAACCACTTTATAAGGAGCTAAACCCAGAGCTCTGGATACTGTATAAAGTGGAGTAATAGAGTTCCAAAAGTTGAAGTTTATACCTTGTTTGTGGCAGGCATCATTTATATCCCTCATTGATCGAGACGACTGGCTAATAAAAACAGGTTCCATGCTTCTGCCAGTCAAAATGGTCTAGAATATTCTCGTAGCCTATTTACTTTTAAAATTGTAGTGCAAGAAGGACTGAAAAGGAACGTAGAATACTCCAAGAGAAGGGATGATCTCTTACTGAACTGAAGTTAAACAATTAATGTTTAGTTTATGTAAAATTAAGTAGAGTGCCACGTTATCATGTTGCTTAACCCATTAGGGAAATGAACTTACTAACTTATAACCTGTCAGAGTCTTAATGTCTGCTGTCCATCACTCAGCCACACATATTGATTTGGCACTACCCTTTACACAACGTTAACTTTTTCTTTTGTCTATAAAGGTAGATCATCTCATATTGGTATTTCACCCCATATAATCGCGCACGTGTCTGTCTGTGAGCAATATAACTCAAACCTGGAAATTATCATGTATGCCAAACCAGATATTTAAGTCCAATATCTTTCAAGTGCGACACAAGGCTCACTCAAAGTTCCTACCAACCCAAAGCTACCTTTCACGTGAAATATGGTCATTATAGCTCTCTCTTGCCTACGGTAAGTACAGAAGTATAATACTACTCTGAAACTTTCGCCCTAGATTTCACTGGTAGTACACGTTTTGGGCTCCGAGTCCAAAAAGGGGAGACATTTTAGAAACAATTCTTTGTGTGTGTGCCTGTGGAGGGCATAGCTCAAAAGCGAAAGATCATTTAAGTAGCAAACTTTCTATTTAAGTTCCGCGTCTTCCAAGGTTGCGAAACGAAGATGTTTAAAAAATTGCTCCACCTGAAACTGTCGTTTTATGGTAGATTTGTAGTTAGTTTTGAGTTTCTCAGAAACCGCTGTAACGATTGGTATTACATCACTATGTGTTTAAGATATTTGCATTTCAAATTAACTTTACATGTTCAATTTTCTCGAAATATCCTGTGAAGTCCACTTTCTTCTGAATGGCTTGCACAACTGGTAAACTCTAAGAGATACACAAAATCCTGCTACTCAAAAGATATTGGTCTTGTTGAGTCACACAATTCATGCAAAACAATTTATTTTGTGGGTTAACAATTTCTTTGTCATTTTAAAATATAATTTTCAACTTCTCTACACCGTACCTTGTTGATGGAAAAGGTACTGTATTCACTCAAAAATACGATATCGCGATTTTACTGAATAAACAAATGGCATCTTTAGAAAAGATTCATCTGTGTGCTTGCGTGAATGTGTGTGTGTCTGTGTGCGCGCGCGCACACGTCTGTATCGTGAACAGCATAATTTGAAAACAAAATCTCGGATAAATGTCAAACTTAGTATTCACTTCAGTACTTTCCAAATTTAACAGAGCAATCTACCCTAAAAAGAAACCACATTAAGGTAAAAATTACGTGCATATGAGAGGAAACATTTCTTACCCTATGTTGTAAAATTTACAGACCGCATTGGAAAAGTACTTAAAAAGTACAAAATGAATACAATGCATAAATCAACAACACAAACTCAACAAACTTAAAATCTAAAAGATGAGAGAGACCGCTTATGTGTCTCAGGGGGTATAGAATACCTTGCTCATGCAGTTCTATCCATATCGCAACGAACTAAACGGAGCATTAATGTTCGAATAACAGAACATAAACGACATTGCCGTCTTGCACAAACAGATAAATCTGAAGTCGCCCAACATTTTGTCAATATGGATCATCGTATTCTCTATGAAGACACGAAAGCATTACAACATGCTAGACATTGTAGAGAAGCGATTTAGATATACAAGAATTCCAACATTAATAAAAATTCGGCAACTTTAGGCTCAGCCGCACATGGATTCTAGCAATTGTACACCACTTATAGTGCCGTGATCTGCTGGATCCACCCCATCCTCCCGGAAACGATCTTCCTGTACGCCATTCAACTTTTCTGGCTTTCAGGATCAATTCCACCAGAGGACCCACACCGCTGCTGCGCCTGATGTTTCTCAACAAGGTGCATTACACCACCGCTAACGACTGCCCTAGATCTACTGGGCCAGTCATATAGGATTGAGGAAAGTCACAGCACATGCCACGACCGGTTAGATGCTATAAACTCACGGCCGCAACCTGCAATCCCTGCCACTACAGCGGCTCATCACCGCAGAATACAGAGGGCATGACCTGACCCGTCGTCGCCGAATCTACTACACTTGTGGAAGCGCTGACCATTTCACGAGTCAGGCCTCTTGCCCGTTGTGCCCAAGGGCTCCACCTCTACGCCGCCATTAGCCACATCATCCAGCTGCGCCACGTACACGGCCCGCTCCACCAGTGATCAATGTGCCACAACAGCGTCGCTGCCTACCTTGGAAATCGTAGGTGTCAACTTCAAGGATGCCCTCGATGGCCTTCACAGGAATCTACGTGATCTTGTCCTTCGTCTAGAGGCGCTACGGTGAGTAGCTAATATGCTCCTTGCAGCAACGGAGGCCAAGCAACACGAACTCCATCTGCCAAATCGTAGTAGCCACTTTAAAGATTTTTCAACAGCGATAAGTACCAGGAGAATAGATGTTGAGACGGAGGAACTCGCGTCGGGCCAACGCAAGTGGCACATATCAGCACCATGTGATGGAGCCGGATGATCCCGAAGACGATATCAGCAACGACCAACCCACGCGGTTGAGTGTCCTTGAGGCTTCGGTCGCAATGCTTCAACTACACAGGATAACTCATACCAGCATTTACCAGCAACTGTAACTACTCAAAGAAAGGCACCAAATCTGCAGGAGAAGTATCTTCTTATAAGGAACTTTATGTGAGCACGTGTTCTTCCACTTCAATCAGCATTAACCACCAATACAAGAACTCATCGTTCCCTAAGTAACAACACAGTAAATCATCGAATAAAATCCCTTCCTATGCTTTAAATTTAATCTTAATGGCATTCATGGACTTGTGAAATGTCTGCTCGGTCTATCCTTTACCTGCTCCAGTCAGGTATCAGTAGTGAGCATCAACATCTACTGACGGAGTGCTTAAGTGCTACTGCATCATCCTCACTCCTTCATTTACCTTTCAATTCCTATACTTATCAGTTATGACCATTCCAATTCCTTACCCATACTCAAAAAAGAAGAGAAAAAAACTGTTAGGAATATTTGTTAAGCTGTCCTGGATGTGGCAATCAAAGAGTTGACCGAAACGTCGGGTTTTACCCTTGATACTGGCTCCAATTGACACTTGCCTCCGGTACAGTTTAGGAACAGTTGCTATCAGGTCACCAGTGCTGGTAAACAATTAATACTTGAAAGCCGAGCGTAAATTAGGTGAGGGGTAGAGAGGGTGAATCCTACTGTGTTGTTACCGGAAGGTGGCCTTGTCAGTTAACTTTGCTTCCTCAGTTGTGATAATTTGAATGTCATTTTATCGTTGCTTCCATTCTGTATTTCATGAGGCTTACTAAAACTAGCAAGGGCAAGTTACTGTGGATGATTAACCAGTATCAATATACACAAAATCAAACAAACAAAAAAAACGTCGTTCATTGGCGCTGTGTGAACTACAAGAGGAAAAACTGCCAAGGGCGTGTTTAACAAAACCGAAACGCCATATTTAGGAGAACAACTGCATATATATATTCCAGATGTTGCAGCAAATAGAGTTCAGGAACAAATCATTAGCACCAAAAAGGGAGTGAGGAAAATCTGCAGAAGAATTTTTAAAACTACTTAAAGCGGTTACGATTTTGTGATGCTCTGCCAACGCAGACAAGCAGTAAACAAGCGCTGCATCGCATTCAGAGGAAACACCTTGTTTAATTACAAGATCCAGCTCTTATAGAAGATGTAACTCCCTCTCTGAATAATTATTAACAATGAACGACGCAGAGGATTTCCTTGTATACGATGACAATCGCGGACCTCAAAATAGGATACTATTCAGG
Source organism: Deroplatys truncata (assembly GCA_030765065.1). Lineage (NCBI taxonomy): Eukaryota > Metazoa > Arthropoda > Insecta > Mantodea > Mantidae > Deroplatys > Deroplatys truncata. Next base: position 52,669,300 of record CM060988.1, on the reverse strand, counting down.
TTAACCAGCACAAAAGGAAGGAATACTTTGGAAACTGTTGCCTTCTGTTTTATTGATAGAACATTTAAGACTTCTAGTAAGCAATTTAAGCAGGTGCTCACAATCCATATTGAGACGTTCTTTAGAAGAAAGAAACGCCGTACCTGTACTGTACTCACTTATGTCAAACAACAAGCGCGAATCTTGTGACCAAGCTGCGAAGAATTGCTTGTCGGGCTGGAATCTAAAGATACCTCGAGACGTGCATCACCGAATCAATAAATAATTTTGTACTACTAGAGAAGCTTTGTGGCTGCAATTACCATTTTCACGATGCTTATGAATGAAAACACAGATGCTTGGTCTAGCAACAGAATACATGGAGAAAGAAGAAATTCGACTTCACATTTGTATGTGTGCTGTGAGCACACATTTCGAGAATATTATGAATACCTTTCAACATACAATACAAGATATGTCTTTGTTGAGGGCAAGAAACCGAAAAAATTAAGACTAATATCAGATAAAATCATTAGTGAAGCACTGAAAATGCTTGAGTGAAATGGATATTTTATACATTTACTTAAAGTAGCTGCTTATATGGAAGCAATTAAGCCATTGGCTGACTTCGTAGCTCACCTGCTGTGTGAGTGTTCCCGGGATCGATTCCAGGCTGGGATTGGGAGTTTTGCTCCAGCCAAGATTATTCCCTACCCTCCCCAGAGGCTGCAAGTATGAAAGACAGAAAGAAAGAAAACCTTAGTAAAATCTCGCAAATATTGCTTTGTTACACATCTAAAGGTTAAAATAAATAGGGAACGCAGAGAATCCACCTCCACACGGTGCTCCCTGGTAACGGCATTGTGTCGACTAATATTTGCTTTATTAATATTAATAATAATAATAATAATAATAATAATAATAATAATAATAATATAGGCAATGGAGAACATTGCGGCGAAATCCTTCGTGGTACCATTTTCTACTTTCGAATCCTAACTCGGTCTCTTTTTCCCAAAATACGTATAAACTGTCCAACCCAATCCTGTAGAAAATTAATTTCAATCCAAATCATTTAAAAAAAACAAAGAAACATGACTTTCAGCAGAACTATAGTGTCTACAAAACGATATTGAAAATTTATGTTACACTAAAACTGGTTTTAACCGCAAAATCGTGTATAAGCACATTGGCTCTACTAAATGCATGTAAAAGTTTTGTAAGCTCCACATACACAAAACCTGTGTATTAAAAGCTTTTAGTGCTAATTAAGTGACAGATTTCTAAAGACGCCGAAATAAGTAATATGTAATCAAGGTTGCTCCTTTGTGAAGAGCTACCAGCAATGTCACAGGCACAACCAACTACTTATGCTGAGTGCTACAATCGATTTTTCGTAATAGGAACGTCAAACACCTTTACATTTCACTATGCTCAGAGTATTAATCCGGTTTTGTACTATATGCCAAGGGACCGAGTTGGCTTGCAGATAGAATGATATACGTACCAATTTAGTTTTTTGACAGTATATGCTAAGGGATTGAGGTAGCTTACTGACAGTACATGCTAAGAGACTGAATTGGTTTATTGACAGTATATGCCATATCACTGAGTTGACTGGCTGACAGTATATGCTACGGGACTGAGTCATCTTGCTGACATAATATGCTATGAGACTGAATTGGCTTGCTGATGGTATATACTACAGGAGTGAGTTAGCCTCCTGACAGTATATGCTACGGAATTGAGTTAGCTTGCTGACAGTATATACTACAAGACTGATTTGGTTTGTTGAGAGTATATGCTACAGGAGTGAGTTAGCTTGCCGATAGTATATGCTACAGGATTGAGTTAGCTTGTTGGTGTAAATTACGAGACTGAATTACATTGCAGATAGTATATACCACAGGAGGGAGTTGACTTGCTGACAGTATATACTACTGGACTGAGTTAGCTTTTTTGGTGTAAATTACGAGACTGAATTGCATTGCAGATAGTACATACTACAGGACCGATTTGGTTTGTTGACAGTATATACTACGAGACTGAAATGGTTTGTTGACAGTATACGTTACGGGATTAACTTAGCTTTTGACAGTATATGCTACAGGACTGAGTTAGTTTGCTTACAGTGCATGCCACGGTACTTATTTAGCTTGCTGAATGTCTGTGCTACAGGACTGAGTTAGCTTGTTAACAGTATATACTACAAGACTGAGTTAGCTTTCTGACAGTATGTGTTACGAGAATAAATTGGCTTGCTGACAGTATATGCTATAGGACTGAGTTATCCTGCTGACAGTATATGCTACAAGACTGAGTTAGCTTGCTGACAGTATATGCTACGGGACTGATTTAGCTTGTAGACAGTATATGCTACGAGACTGAGTTAGCTTGTTGACAGTATATGCTACAGGACTGATTTGGCTTGTTGACAGTATATGCTACGGTACTGAATTGGCTTGTTTACAGTATATGCTACGGGATAATTGGCTGGCTGACAGTATATGATACAGGACTGAATTGGCTTGTTGATAGTATATGCCACAGGACTAAGTTGCCTAACTGACAGTATATGCTACAGGACTGAGTTGACTTGCTGACAGTATATGCTACAGGACTGAAGTAGTTTGTTGACAGTAATGCCACAGGACTGATTCAACTTGTTGATAGTATATGCTAAGGGAATGGGTTAGCTTACTGATAGTGTATGCTACAGCACTGCGTTAGCTTGTTGACAGTATATGCTACGGGATTGAGTAAGCTTGCTGATAGTATACGCTACGGGAATTAATTGGCTTGCTGATAGTATATGCTAGAGGACTGATTTGGCTGGCTGACAGTATATGCTACGGGGCTGAGTTGGCTTGCTGACAGTATGTGCTACAGGACAGAGTTAGCTTGCTGACAGTATATGCTACGGGACTGAGTTAGCTTTCTAACAGTATATGCTACAGAACTTATTTAGCTTGCTGACAGTATATGGTTGGAGACTGAATTGGCTTGCTGATATTATATACTAAAGGAACGATTTGGTTTGTTAACACTGTATGCCACGAGACAGAGTTAGCTTGCTGACAGTATATGTTATAGGACTGAGTTAGCTTGCTGACAGTATATGGTACGGGACTGAATTGGCTTTCTGTAAGTATATGCTACAGGACCGAGCTCGTTTGCTGACAGTATATGCTACGTGACTGAGTTAGCTTGTTCACAGTATATGCTACAGGACCGAGTTAGCTTGTGGACAGAATATTCTACTGGACTGAGTCAGCTTAATGATAGTATACGTTACGGGACTGAGTTAGCTTGCTGATAGTATATGCTACAGGGCGGAGTTAGCTTCTTGACAGTATATGCTACGAGACTGAGTTAGCTTGCTGTTAGTATATGCTACGGGACTCAATTGGCTTGCTGCTAGCATATGCTACGGACTGAGTTAGCTTGCTGACAGTATATGCTACAGGAATGAGTTAGTTTGTTGACACTATATGCTACGGGACTGAGTTAGCTTGCTGATAGTATATGCTATGGGACTTAGTTAGCTTGCTGATAGTATATGCTACGGGACTGCATTGCTTTGCTGATAGTATATGCTACAGGATTGAGTAGGCTGGCTGACAGTATCTGCTACGGGGCTGAGTTGGCTTGCTAAGAGTATATGTTACAGGACTGAGTTAGCTTTCTGATAGTATATGCTACGTGACTGAGTTAGCTTGTTCACAGTATATGCTACAGGACCGAGTTAGCTTGTGGACAATATATGCTACGGGACTGAGTCAGCTTAATGATAGTATATGTTACGGGACTGAGTTAGCTTGCTGATTATATATGCTACAGGACGGAGTTACCTTCTTGACAGTATATGCTACGAGACTGAGTTAGCTTGCTGTTAGTATATGCTACGGGACTGAATTGACTTGCTGATAGTATATGCTACAGGACTTAGTTGGCTGGCTGACAGTATATGCTACGACGCTGAGTTGGCTTGCTGACCGTATATACCACAGGACTGAGTTAGCTTGCTTATAGTATATGCCACAGGACTGAATTAGCTTGTTGACAGTATATGCTACAGGACTGAGTTAGCTGCTGACAGTATATGCTACGGGACTGATTTAGATCTATGACAGTATATGCTACAGGACGGATATAGCTTGCTGACAGTATATGGTACGGGACTGAATTGGCTTTCTGATAGTATATGCTACAGGACCGAGTTCGTTCGCTAAGAGTATATGCTACGTGACTGAGTTAGCTTGTTCACAGTATATGCTACAGGACTGAGTTAGCTTGTGGACAGTATATGCTACTGGACTGAGTCAGCTTACTGATACTATATATACTACGGGACTGAGTTAGCTTGGTGATAGTATATGCTACAGGTCCGATTTAGCTTGTTGGCAGTATATGCTAGGGGACTGAATTGGCCTGCTGATAGTATATGCTACAGGAACGAGTTCGCTGGCTGACAGTATATGCTACGAGGCTGAGTTGGCTTGCTGACAGTATATAGTACAGGACTGAGTTAAATTTATGACAGTATATACTACAGAACTGATATAGCTTGCTGACAGTATATGGTACGGGACTGAATTGCCTTTCTGATAGTATATGCTACAGGACCGAGTTCATTTGCTGACATAATATGCTACGTGACTGAGTTAGCTTGCTCAAGGTATATGCTACAGGACTGAGTTAGTTTGTGGACAGTATATGCTACTGGACTGAGTCAGCTTGTTGATAGCGTATGCTACGGGACTGAGTTAGCTTGCTGTTAGTATATGCTAGGGGACTGAATTGGCTTGCTGATAGTATATGCTACAGGAACGAGTTCCTTGGCTGACAGTATATGCTACAGGAACGAGTTCGCTGGCTGACAGTATATGCTACAGGACTGAGTTAGCTTGCTGACAGTATATGCTACAGGAACGAGTTCGCTGGCTGACAGTATATGCTACGAGGCTGAGTTGGCTTGCTGACAGTGTATACTTCAGGACTGAGTTAAATTTATGATAGTATATGCTACAGGACTGATATAGCTTGCTGACAGTATATGGTACGGGACTGTATTGGCTTGCTGATAGTAAATGCTACAGGACTGAGTTGGCTGGCTGACGGTATATTCTACGGGACTGAGTTGGCTTGCTGACAGTGTATGCTACAGGACTGAGTTAGGTTGCTGACACTATATGCTACGGGACTGAGTTAGATTTCTAACAGTATACGCTACAGGACTGACTTAGCTTGCTGATAGTATATGGTAGGGACTGAATTGGCTTTCTGATAGTATATGCTACATGACTGAGTTAGGATGTTGACAATGTGTGCTACGGAACCGAGTGGGATTGTTGATAGTATATGTTACGGGACTAAAATGGCTTGCTTATAGAATACGCTACAGGAAGGAGTTCGTTTGCTGACAGTATATGCTACGGGAATGAGTTAGGTTGCTGACAGTGTATGCTACGGAAATGAGTTAGGTTGTTTACAGTGTATGCTACGTGACTGAGTTAGATTCTTGACAGTATATGCTACGGGAGTTAATTGCCTTGCTTATAGAATACGCTACAGGAAGGAGTTCGTTTGGTGACAGTATATCCTAGGGGAATGAGTTAGCTTGCTGACAGTGTATGCTACGTGACTGAGTTAGGATGTTGACAGGGTGTGCTACGGGACTGAGTTAGATTGTTGACAGTATATGCTACGGGATTGAATTGTCTTGCTGATAGAATATTCTACACGACCGAGTTCATTTGCTGACAGTATATGCTACGGGTTTGAGTTAGGTTGTTGACAGTGTATGCTACGGAGTGAGGATTGTTAACATTTTATTAACGAAGATAACGGGACCGAGTTAGGATGAGTTTGAAAATTTGACAACTTTTACTTTGTTTCCTTGGACAACTAGTTTGTACTCAGGTATAAGAATGTTTGAGGGCAAGTATCGCTGAGAACAGCCATTACTGTGTTCAAATCAATTGCACAGTCTCTTTTTTGAAAACGAGCATGTTCAATGTGATACTATGTCTACATTGTTATTCAACATTTGACTTAATCATTCTTCCAAGTCCTAATTTCTATTGCCATCTACAGTATAATCGAATACGAATTTGAAGACCGTTACACTCACGCAATGAGAGTGAATAACCTTTTTAACTTAACATAACCCGACGCCGGCATTTATAGGTGTCTTGATAACGTTAGCTTGAATGTACATATAATCAGACTAGTAATGTTGCAATGATCATCACCAGCAAAGTTTATAAAGCCTGTGGATCTGTTAAAGTTAGACATTATTAACAAACTAAGGTATGCCTATTTTAAATCAGTAGGTAGTATCTGAGTGTAACCAAATATGCATCCAATTGTTATTTTCGTATTTTAAGGCCGTATTGAATCCGATGATCTTTCTATCTAAGCAAATTTATTTATGAGCTTAGTATTATTTTATAAAGCTTAGAAGAAATTGCATTTGCTGTAAACTATTCGCTGTATTGGAATTATAACCAATTGACTTTTGGTTTAAAGTAAGTGGAATATTTAATAAAGTTTAGGACCTGCAAGTATTTCAATGTTGCATAATTTGATGCACATTGAGCTTCCCGCTCACATGTTGAAATATATAGGTACACTCTGTCAAATTAAAAGTGGCTGGTCACTTGGGCAGTTAAATTTTTCGAAGCATCTTCGAGTAAGCGCACGGTTCACAAATTTCAACTTCTCCCTGCCACTTTGGCTGACTTTAAAATACAAGGCTGTGATTTAGGTTATCTCCACACTGTGCTTGGCGTGGGACAGTGCTCGAACTACTTAACCTCTTACTCAAGCAACTCGAGTTCTATTACACAGTTCTACAAATGAAATTTTTTGTGAGCTGTTTTACATTTTAATGATGATTCTTAATATTACGATACCGCTGATTTAAAAAATGACAGCAATTCTTCTGCATCACATCGGGTTTGTTTACAAACAAAAATAAGTATTCACACATTTTCTTCGAAAAATGTACATACTCATGAGATATCAGTAGGTTATTTAGGACAGACCTGGCACAGTTTTTTGCGTTTATATGGGAAAAGATAGGGAAAACGAGGATAGATGCTAGACTAGGAGAGCATCCAAGGAGGAAAAATGCGTTTATATGGGGGGAGATAGGGAATATGAGGTTAGATGTCGACTAGACAGGGTTTGAAAGGTCTGAATATACGCTTTATAAGGGAAAGGATAGGGAAAACGAGGAGATGCTAGGATAGATAGGTACTGAAGTAGGAGGAATGTGCTTTATATGAGAGTAGCCGGGAATACGAGGAGAAGCGCTAGGCTAGTCAGAGGTCGAGTAGAGTATGGTTTATATGAGAGGGGTAGGGAACAGGAGCAGGGGTGTTAGGCTAGACAGAGGTTAAGAAGTAGAGTAGGGTTTATATGAAAGGTATAGGAAAACGAGGAGAGGTGTTAGGCTAGGCAGAGGTCAAGAAGTAGAGTATGGTTTATATGAAAGGTATAGGAAAACGAGGAGGGGTGTTAGGCTAGACAGAGTTGAAGGGCAGAGCATGTCTTGTATATGAGAGAGGTAGGGAACAGGAGCAGAGGTGTTAGGCTAGGCAGAGATCAAGAAGTAGAGTATGGTTTATATGAAAGGTATAGGAAAACGAGGAGGGGTGTTAGGCTAGACAGAGTTGAAGGGTAGAGCATGTCTTGTATGTGAGAGGGGTAGGGAGCAGGAGCAGGGGTGTTAGGCTAGACAGAGCTCAAGAAGTAGAATATGGTTTATATGAAAGGTATAGGAAAACGAGGAGGGGTGTTAGGTTAGACAGAGTTGAAGGGCAGAGCATGTCTTGTATATGAGAGAGGTAGGGAACAGGAGCAGGGGTGTTAGGCTAGGCAGAAGTCAAGAAGTAGAGTAGGGTTTATATGAAAGGTATAGGAAAACGAGCAGGGGTGTTAGACTAGACAGAGTTGAAGGGCAGAGCATGTCTTGTATATGAGAGAGGTAGGGAACAGGAGCAGGGGTGTTAGGCTAGGCAGAGGTCAAGAAGTAGAGTATGGTTTATATGAATGGTATAGGAAAACGAGGAGGAGTGTTAGGCTAGACAGAGTTGAAGGGTAGAGTATGTCCTTTATATGAGGGAGGTTAGGAACAGGAGGAGGGGTGTTAGGTTAGGAGAATTGAGTATGTGTTTATAAGGAGAGACGAGAAAACGGAGAGAGATCCTATGCTAGGATAGACAGGTGTTAAAGTTAGGTTAGATAGGAAACCAAGGAGTGATACTCAGCTAGAGGGGGAGGCAGGAGGAATGCGCTTTATGAGAGGTAGGGAATACTGGGAGAAATGCTAGGGAAGACAGGGACTGAAGGTATGTAGGGTGTTTTTCCAGAAGGGAAGAGTAAGAATTTCAGAGGTATTTAGAGCACAATATAACTATTTTAGAACACACTTAGAAGCTTTTTAGGCACATGCTTAGATAACTTTGCAGGTATTCTGATGATGTTTTAATGCGGTAGAACAGCCATTTGACATCCTCTTACTGGCTTTAAAATATTTTTAGACATAGATACAGATACGTGTTTTAGGGTATTGGTGTAAGCATTTTAGTCAGTGTACTAGGAATTGTGGAGCATTTTAGAGTTCATTTAGAGACATTTTAAGCATAGGTACAGATATTTTTTTGATATGAACAAGGCTTTCAGGACATTATGGTATGAGGCAGGGAAATTTTAGATGTTTCAGCAGCATTTAGGGAACTGGAACAGGTAGATTCAGGGTATTCATATAGGCTTCAGAATATTTCGAGGTGTTTTATGATGCTTTTAAGATATTTTGACAATTTTCAAGACGTTTTCAAAGCTCGTGCTAGGAGTGTTTGTGGCTCTTTAAAGGTATTTTAGGTCATGGATGGGGCATAGACGCAGACCATTAAGAGTTCCTGAAGAGACTTTTGGAAAGTGTAGGGGCTGTTTTATAGGCTTTGGAAAGAGTAGCGGGTGTTTTATCGGATTTGAATAAGTGTAGTGGCTGTTTTGTCGGCTTTTGGATAAGTGTAGTGATCGTTTATTGGCTTTTGGTAAATGTAGTGGCTGTTTTTATGAGGGCTTTTGGGAAATGGTTTTCAGGCATTCTCTCTTGTTTATAGAGTTTTCTCTTGTATTACGCAAGTCTTATGATCTATAACCATTTCTAACGTTTTTACAGTCATATCGGATCCTTTTATGGTCTTCTCAATATTCTAATGCTAGCATGCATGAAAGTATGTAGAGATGCCTTTTCTAACTCGACCTTAGGTTCTGTTAGTGATATTATTGTTTTATTCAGCTTTTCTGTTTTTGTATGGTTAATTGTTGGTTAGGTGTATCGTCTTTACCAGTTAATTGATGCTTTATTAGATAAGGATGATAAGGGTAGATGTCTCTCCCCTTTTATCTAGGCTTGAGACTAGCACTAGGATTTGCTCCTAATGGCAGGGTTACCACCTCCCACTCAACATTCTTATTTTTATTCATTCTTAGGTGTCTGCTAGATGTATACACAGTACATGGCAAACTTCCACTTTTTAAAGTTGTAGAATCACGAGAAAATTATCATCTAAGGATTAGATTCTCTTAGGCACTGCTTGTAATGCTGTAATGGCCATATACATATGTCGTTATTCCATCCTCAGCAACGACTCTTTTATCGTCGTATGGAGTCAATGCAATTTTATTCACTTGCACTGTGGTAACAGTATGTTTTCGTGACAGGATCAGATTCATGGGTGTCATTATTTCTCTGGCTTTAAGACAGTCTGTATAACTGTCGAATGTGATGTGCTGCTTAATAGCGCCACGTTTTATACCTTTAATCTTTTTTATGATTGAGCCGTGGATATCTAGCGCATACATCTTAGGTCGCAGTCCGACAAAGCGTTGGATGATTTTACCATTAGCCTCATCTTTAAATTTACCAAGCACTTTCTTGTTTAGAGCTGAATAGCATATATGGTTCGTAGGATAATCAGCCGTATCCAGATGCTCAAGAAAACGTAGCTTGTCCTTGTACACATCTTCAGTTGTAACTTGATGGATGAATGAATCAGTATCCATATACATCAGCTTCAGGTTTTCAACTCCATAATGCGATAACAACACATCATAATGATAGTGGTACATTAATGTCTTGGAGATGTCCAACACACTCATTCCAATGTATATAGGCTTGTTGAAGACAATCTGTCGGGAGGCCATATGCACAGCAGCTAGATTGGTAGCATATATTGTTCGATCGATAAACGTAGGCTTTGCAATTAACTTTTCCAGAGTCTTCTCGTTTGCCACCAACCGTATATCCACACGATTACGAAGGTTCTCCATTGTTTTTCCAAACATAGCATTGTTGAACAGTTTGTAGAGATCCTTCTCAAAATCATTTGCAGCCTTTTGTCGTAGTCTGTTGTTAAATTCCACATACGGTTTTAACCACTGTGACTGTCGGAATTGTAGCACACGATGGATTTTTGTTAGTCGTAGTCCATGACTAAGAGCTTGCTTCAAAGTCATGTAATGCACTACATACTTCTTTCGTGATCCAAGGTGAGGAATTAACTTCTTTGTAGTAGACTCCTCTGGTTTCAGACACTCAGGCAGGAATGGTAAATCATTATGCAGATCATGGAGTTCAGCAGGATACTCGATGTCAACTTCTAATATGTATCCATGAGGATCATCTTCTTCTAGTCTTTGTAAGTTTATTTCTTCAGGTGAAACCCACTGAAATCCACCAAAAGGAAGGGCGTGACACATTGCCCACCCATATTGGTTATTAGAGTCCTCATATGTGATGAATTGGGTTGGTCTCGACGGATCAAACTTGTCCATGTAAGTGTTATTAGCCTCTGCATAGCGGTGGGAAACTTGGCATAAACCTCCTCTTATGCCGGATTCTATCATGAGTAGTTGGTCATAATCCTGTAACAGTTCCAGTTCGATTCCAGTATACAGTAACATGGCGTCCCATGTAAGTCCTGGAGAGGTAAAATAATGTGCTGGATCAACTTTATGCGTTTTGAGAGTTTGCTCTCTGAATGTCTCAAAGACATCAGCTAGAAGGAGAACATCCGAGATTAAGTAGAGATCACTGTATTCACCCAGGTTTCTCACATTAAACAGCTCCCATACATGTTTAGCATGATCGTAGTCAGCATCACTAATTTCCTCTTCATTTAATTTATTGTAGAAGGAGTCCTTAGGAGGCAGGCAGGTCTCGTTCAAGACGTTCCATGAAGTGACGTAATCATAGGGAAATACACCCTTACGTGTCATCAATTTCATCTTGTCTTCTCCGAAGTACTTCAATGTTTCAGGGTACGATGTCAGATTTTTTACCAGCTTATCCAAGCTTGTACTCAGGAACCGAAAACTATCTACAAACCGAAGCTTTATATCTCCTACATACTTGGAGAATGAGATATAGCTTTCTTCAGAGCTAGGAATTACCTCCACACGTTCACTTGTACATCCCAACTCCTTAACAATGAAGTGTGAGTCATACCCACTGAGGTTGTGCATGAAGACAGGGATATATTTAGGCGTTTTGCAGGCTAAATTGCATTCATTATGAAGACTTCCTCGGTATTCACCACTGATGTGATCATGATCGCGTACTTTATAGTTCACTTCTGTAAAGGTTTTTCCACACAAGTAGCATACTATAGAAGACTCAAAATCCTTTTGCTGTTGATCTGTAAGTTTCAGAGGCATGACAGATTTGTATATATTATTAATCTCCTTTGCAAGGAATGACAGGTATTCCATAAACTTCTGAGTAGCATCAACACCAAGATATACATAGGGATGCTTAGGAAGACCAGTTTCCAGATGTTCAACGCTGGTTGATGGTTTAACGTAAACACAGAAGCTCATTGCTGTATGCTCTTGATAAGGGGTTGTATAAGAAGTTTCAGGACTGGGTATGCATGTATGACATGGAGCGAGAATGCTTTCAAAGTCTGCATAGATGACGTAAGGTAGTTTCAACATCCTCTCAAAATTTTTAAACTGTACAATTGATTTCTCATTTGCAGGCATAACTACCCTTGCAACACCATGCTGATTACAGATGGATGCATGTTCTTGCAGCTTTTCCGGTCCACTTCGTCCATATCGATCGTCAAAATGTGTAAAGCACCGCTTACAGGTATATATCACTCCATCATGCTTAGTTTTCTGACGTCGAACGAGCATCTCAAAATTCTTGATATATACATAGTGATGTTTTCCACTACTGTCACTCAATAGTAGGATGTCACGGTGGTCAGGTAGCTCAGAGTCAGCAACCTTTATCGGATACACTTCATGCTTCTCATCCAGACCGAAAACGTTGATAGACATCCTATTAAGCTTCTCAAATTTAGGTATTTGAGAAAGTGGAGTAGGATAGGAAACGCAGCTGAAGTCATACTTATCTTGAAACTGTTTGTATTTACTCACACGCTGTGCATTCTTCTCAACAAACTTGGCTAGTACAGAATATATGAAGCATAGCTCATCAGTTAAGTTCTGGATGTTAATGCATGCTTTCATTGCTTCAATAGATGGCGGTAGTGCTATGTAGCTGCTTCCTCGTAAGGGTTTGTACTTGTTAATACGAAGGCGCACCCCTTCCACAGCAAGCAGAGCCCAGCTGCTTCCCTTTAATTGTGACTCCTCCATTTCAGTAACCAACTTCTTCATTTTCGTTTCCAGCATAGAGTCCAGATCCGTTTCTAAGAAAGCAGCTTGCTTCCGTGTTTTAAATGTTTTGTCACAGGTTTCTCCGATACTGTTTACAAATCGGCACTCAACCAGCAGATTAACTTTCACACTCTTGTGAATACCAAGCTCTTTATGCACTGCCTGGATTATTCGTTGTTTGGTCTCATGCAGGTACATATTCAAGTCCTTAGATGAATCGCATCGTATAAAATACGATTTTAATCGTCCTTCGAACGCTGTCTCGTATTCTTTCATGTCACAGTCCTCCATTGTGGATAATATGTGATGTTTGGTAGGCTCCAATCTGCTTTTCTTCTGAGGACTGCTTATTTCACATACGTGTTCGTGCCGCTGTCCCTTGTAACCATCATTAAAGGTTACATTACAATGTTTACATTTGAAGAGCTTCTTGCAGTTCATCTCGTGTCTTCTCTTGTCATAACTTCGGAGGAATTCCTTTCTGCATTTAATACAAGCGTATCCAGTAGCACTTGGAATAATATCCTTATACGCTGAGTTATTCATCTTTATTCTTGATGCAATAACGTATTAATCCTTCTTCAAGGGAAATGTAGACCTTTTTGCCTTGATAACACTTTAGAAAGCTGATTATTCTTGGAGAGAACACGATGTTAACACCGCAAGACTAATTAGCGCAATGAAGTCCAGTGTCCGCGGTCACCCTATTTATAGAGGTAGCACGAACCTTATATACTGAATTTTAATAATAAAACGATGATTAAGCGTCTAAACTCTTATATCTCAATACGTTACACAGGTATTCGGACGTTTCCGTAGGTGTTCGAACACGTTCGTGTGTTTGGAGAGGTGCTCGAATGTGTTGTGTATGTCTGCGTATGTATCTGTGTGTGTGTGTATGTGTTTTGAACTGTCTCGGGGTGTGCGTGTCTGTGTGTGTGAGTCTGTATGTTTATGTCTGTGTGTGTGTGCGTGTGTGTGTGGGCGTGTGTGTCTGTGTGTATGAGTCTGTGTGTTTATGTCTGTGTATGTGTGTGTGTGTCTGTGTGTCTGTGTGTGTGAATGTCTATGTGCGTCTGTGTGTATGTTTATGCGTGTGTGTTTTGAACTGTCTCGGGCTGTGTATGTATGCGTGTGTGTATGTCCGTGGGTGTGTGTCTGCGTGTGTGTGTGTGTATGAGTCTGTGTGTTTATGTCTGTGTATGTGTGTGTGCGGGTGGGGGTGCTGATCAAGAAGAAGAAAGGAATAAAGTAGAAAGGAAGAAGGAAAGAGAGAAAGAAGAAAAAAAGAAAGAAAATTAAGAATTTTAATTCAGACCTAAGGATACTTAAGTATACTTATAAATATATATGGGTTAAACACTTTTTATTCCAGCCGTATATGTCTCCTAGTTTAATATTTATGAACCATTAAATTTTTATAAAGATTCGAACAAGGACCATAGGTTACCTAAGTACATATCACGGTTTAACACAGATAATGAATTACATCTAATAAATACATTTTTGATCCGTCCATACAACTCCCTTAGTTTAATAGCTATTGATCATT